>CM028130.1:1381715000-1384215000 GCA_016271365.2 Neoceratodus forsteri
AACCAAAGTGGTTTCCTTCTTCTTTGCACTTCCTTTTCTGTCTAACACAATGGGATGTTGCTTCAAGTATTGTATCCTTAATGCTTGCCCACTTTGCCTGTACCTCCTCACCTGTGTTTCTTTTTGCCAGGGCTAGCTTAACTCTGTTGGCCATCTTATCAAAGTCAGCTCCTCTGAAGTCCCATATTTTTGCCTTGGAATGGGATGATTTAGATCCAAGTGGGTAGTTTTGTGATATATGGTTCTGTATTTACATTTTACATTTTTATCTATTTTTAAATACACATCTCATTTTTTAGACTACTTGGTGTGCCTTTGAAATTCTTTTCTTTGACAAGTGAAGCATATATGGTTAAAGCTGATGCTGGGCATAGCTTACTGGTTTACCAAACTGGAAAAGGTAAGAGTTTATTCTGAGTTCTTTAATAGAGTTTTTGAAGATTCATTTTGTACGCCTGGTTAGGTGCCCATAGGCAAAAGATATCTGCCCCCCAAAGAGCAGAATTATCTGAGCCTGTACATTGGGCATGCTAGCAAGAGGTTCACAGTTTGAATCCCTCCAGAACTTGAGACCAAAGTTAGATTCAAACCCACAAAACAGACAGGAGGGTTACCCAGTTCTGTTCTGTTAACTGTTCACAGTACTACACTCAGAGGTTGGCACTGTGGGAGCAGAGGGCCTGACCTGCTGAGTGGGGCTGTGACACTCTTTACATAGCACAAATGGGAGCTAGTCCTCAGCACAGTGTATACATACACGCACACATTGCCCACTGTCGTGATCACCAGATCCAGATCGGATTTACTGTGTATGAGAGAATTAAAAGAAACACTTATGGTAATGAGGCTGGCAGCATAGTCTAGAGGTTAGAGTTACAAGCTGTGAATGAACCTGGTAAATCTAGAAAACCTGGGTTTGATTCCCACAACCTTTGCCTGCATACTGTATGACTCTGAGCAAGTCGCTTAACATACACAGCATTCCTGGGTTGCCCCAAAAAACAGGCACTTGTGTCTTTTGGGCTTTAGCTGGCTACCAAAGAATTAAAAAAAAAACCCCTTGGTGTAGTTTTTAAACAATGGTTACGCATGGTCAGCAAATGTGATTATTCACGGTTTGCCCATGATTTAATCTTGTTTATTCATGGATAACCACTGATGGTATATGGCCCAGGGACTGGACACGGATGACTACAGCATGGTCAATATAGTTTAAGAATTGTTGAAGTTGATCATGGTCAGCCATAGTTGATTGTTGATTTCAGACATTCCCTGCATTATACAACAAATTGCCACACCACTCAAGTAAATTAATTTTTCAAACAGTCTTAAAATTCTATATTGAGTGCATATTATACATACATACTTTTGAAATGGCTTTCATTTACTTACCCATTATTATTGTTGTTTCTTTTCTATTAGAGTCCCTTTTAGTTCATAACTGATAAAATTGCCTGATTTGTATTGCTACCGTCATAAAATGAAACTGTTTTAAGATGTGATGAGTTCACGCACTATTTACTTTATGCTCTAGTAATTCATTTCCATGTGTAAACCTTATTTTTCTTCATAAAATGCAAATAATATTATTGTGATCATTTATATTAGTTTACCGTGTCACCTTCTGCATTCTAATATTCAAATAAATTTTGGAAATTCAGTTACTATTCCATGCTGTTATGACTACAAACAAACTGTGGTCAAACATGAATGAACTATTGTATTGTTGACCCTTGGTGGCCATTGTTTGTCCAGAGTATTTAGAAGTCATATAAGGAAAGGCCATACTACAGTATGTGGAGATTGTGCTTAAATAATTCTATGACAAGTTTGCCAAAGAACAACAGCCAACAGGAGCCAAAATATGTATTTAATTAACATGGCCTATCGATAAGTTATATACTTTTAGAATACAGCTACAACCTGAATATAACTTGGGAAATTGTTAAAAAAAAAGATATGCTAGGTAGTTATGATGCTTGGTCTGCTAGTTATGATTGATGTATGATATTTGTAATAAATGTTAGAGGTGATTGTCTCACATAAGACAGCCTGTGCTTATAGGTGCCCACTTCCCCAGGTTTCAGTGAAGCTACAGTGACAAGTGACCTGAAACCAGGAGGTAATTAAAAGACCAGAGAGATTTAATTGAGGGTCTCCTGTTTTTCTGTCTCAATAAGAACTGACCCAGCTGCCAGGATATAGGTCTCGTAAAGTTTTATGATTCCTATAGGAAGAACATTTTATACCAACCTGGTGTTAAAAGTTGTAAATACCTTTGATATGCCTTGGGAACATGAATCAGCCACCAGTTCAAAAGAAAGACTTGATTAAAGACTGTCATAATTTAGGAAATGTCTTTTTCCTTCTGATGTCACCTTATTTAATATATCTCCTGACTGGAAGTCATTGTTTGTATTTTTTTAAATTCTAAAAAGGAGGAGCTAGATGACTCACCAAAGGGGTGGGAAGATGTATTTGAAATGTATCCTTGTAATTGGGGGAATATGAGACATCATTGTGGGACTCTAGAGAAAGACAGAGCTCTCTGATCTAACTATAAGCACTACAAAGGCAATACATTAGATAGAAAAGGTCTGAATGTATGGTGGTAGGAGTTTTTATTCTGTAATCTTCCCTTGTTCTTTTATGTGATTTTGAGCTCTTTGACATATTGTTCTGTGTTTACATTTTTCATATCTCTATCATCTTTTAGTAAAATCTGTATTTGAAAGCTACTACCTGGGTGTGTCTTCCAAGATCTTTTTGCATGTGATGTATATGTGGTTAAGTTTGACAGCTGTTATGGACAGCTTGATGGTGTTACTAAACTGGGAAAAGGTAAGAATATACTTCAGGTCTTTAATAGAGTTGTAAGGGTTCATTTTGGAACCCTGGCTTGGTGCCCCGGCAAAAGATTTTACCGCTGTCCCCGAAGAGGGTACGTGTCTGAGTCTGTACATTGGGTATGCTAGCATAAGGTTCACAGTTTGAATCCCCCCAGAACTTGAGACTAAAGGTAATTCAGACCCAAAAGCAGACAGGAGGGTTACCCTGTTACCTGTTCACATTACTGCACTCTGAGGTTGGCACTGTGGGAGCAGAGGGCCTGACCTGCTGAGTGCATTAGTAACAGATTTGGTTGGCAGAGGCGTGGATAAAATTGGGAACAGAAGTTTAACTGTTCATTGTATCAGCTTAATACTGTACAACTCACTTGCAAAATAAGGCAGTGATTTATTTATTTTTTTTTTAAAGAAACAAAACTTTATAATTTTGCTTACAGTCAAGTTCCTACCTTTTTTATTTTTATTATAAAGTGCAAGTTAGAGTAGCAGTAGTTAGGGAAGAAGATGGCTTCCAACTACAGTGGTTACACTGCAGACTACTTGAGGCAGTTGTGCCAGCAAAGAGGAGTCCAGCACGAGGCGAGAGACATCAAGCAGAACCTCATGGATGCCCTGATGGGAACAGATGCCCAGAGCATTGAGTCACAGACTGTGACTGTAAAGGACCAAACCTTGGGTGTGGAGGTGCTAGAGGACAGTGCAGTGTCCAGATCCAGTGAGGAGGGCAGCAGAGCCAGTGCAAGAGAAGGGCCACAGCAGCAGGGGAAGGTCACCAGCATTCTGGAGCCAGAAGCAATCAGGCTGCAGACTGAGTTGCTCAGAATGGAGCTGGAGTTCCAGAGAGATGCTGAGCGAGAATGGTGAGAAGCGGAGTGAGATAAATGAGCTGCAGAGGAGAAGAGGGAGTGAGAACAACAAGAAGCTGAATGTGAACAGTGACAGGTGGACTGTGAGGAGTGCGAGCGCCAGAGGCAACATGAACTGGAAAAGCTAAGACTCTAACCACCAGCACCAGAGCAGGTAAGTGGCTTGGGTTTAACTAGAACTACAGGATTGGGTTACAAATTAAATTCCAAATTGATAGCTGAATTTAAAGAGGGGGAGGCTATGGATGCCTTTTTAAATTCCTTTGAAAAGTTTGTATTCTGGCAAACATTCCTAGAGGGTCCTGGAGCTTCCAGCTATCCTCATTACTTACCGAGAAAGCTCGGGATGCATTGGGTCAAATGGACAGTGAGAACAGTAATGATTACAGAAAACTTAAAGCTGCACTTTTAAAGAAGTTTGATTTAACTGCAGAAGCATACAGAGCTAAATTCCATAAGCTCAGGAGAAGCTCTGACATGAGCTACGAGGAGCTAGCCATGAAATAACGTAATTGTTTAAAATATTGGTGTGAAGAAATTGAAGCAAACTCTGTAGCTAAAATTGAAAATGCTATATTGTTAGAGCAGTTTTTTTGGGCATGCCCAGCAGAGCTGAAAACCTGGCTGGAGGACCGAGATCCCAAAACAGTGCAAGAGGCTGCTGAACTTTCTGACCTCTATGCCAAGAACAGACCTGCTCTGAGAGTGAATGGAGCAGGTGTGGCAGTGCAGAAAGGGATAAGTACACCTTCAGGGCAAACTGTCAGTGTCAGTGGCTCAGTAGGTAGCACACTCGCCTCTGAGGCCGGGAGATCAGAGGGCTGTGGGTTCAGTTCCCACATCTGGCACTTGGGTTAATATCCCAGTACTGACACTGTAATGCAGCATGAGAGGGGTGCTGCATTTCTGAGGTGCCGTCTTTCAGATGAGACGTTAAACCGAGGTCCCATCTGCCTGGATTGGTGGTAGTTCAGGTGGATGTTAAAGATCCCATGGCACTTATCGAAAAGAGTAGGGGAATTTCTCCGGTGTCCTGGCCAAATTTCCCTCATTCACTAAAAATATACCACCAACAGCTTAATCTGGTTCAAGGTTAGTTGGCATTCATCTGTATCCCCCTTCCCTGGGTCGTGCCTGAAAATAGGCAGGATTTGTCTAGTGCACTTACCCGGTCAACAAAAGCTAAATAAATAAGTAAATAAAATAAAAACCCTCACTACTTCCACTGAAAGCAGTTAGCCCCAGGTTTCAAAGAAAACATTTCTCTGAGAAAAGAAACAAATGTTGGGTTTGTAAAGAAACTGGACATATTGCCAGACAGTGTCCCAAACAGTTGAGCAATATGCGAAATGGGGCTAAGAAAGAAGTGGGTTGTTTATGTGTCCCTGGAAGCATGCCTGTGAACATGAGGGAACACATGCATCCAGTCACGGTGAATAGTGTACAGACACAGGGGTTAAGGGACACAGGGGCATCCCTGACGCTGGTATAAAAGGATCTGGTAGAGCCTGGTCAGCTTATACCCAATTAATTTGTAACTGTGCAAGTGTTCACTAGTGAGGAGACCACATTGCCATTTGCTAGTATTCTCCTAGACTGGGGTGAAACAGGGGGAACTCTGCAACAGGTGGCTGTAGCCAAGATTTTAGCAGTTGACTTCATTATTGGCAACAATCTCAAACAGGGAATGGTGTGAGCAGTTACCCCTAGCCAAGTGGCAAAGGAAAATTGTTGTTCCCCGGTCCCCAAAGAAGCCATTGTGGAAACCACTGGAGGCTGGTTCTCCAGCCTGTGTCTCCTAATATGGAGACTAAAGAAATGGGAGTAGAAATGTCCTCTGTAGCAGTTAAACACACAGCTACGGAGGGTTACTCTGAAGAAGGAGGGGTGACCCATTGTCAGAGGGTTAGGGATGACTGTGATCCTGAGTGCCCTGATGCTAGTGCTAGGGACCCTAGTTTAGAGACTGAAGGGAACCTGTCCCATGCATTGGGAATGTGTAAGGAGTTTGCAGCTGCTCAGAAAAGTGACCCTAATCTTGAGAAACTGAGGGCTTGGGCAGACTCTGACAGAGCACAGTGAGGTGATGGTAAACAGAAGGTTTATTGGGAAAATGGACTGATGTATTCTCAGGCTGTGAAGGCAGAGGGAGGGGTGATAGGCAGGCAGCTTGTCATTCCCCAGGAGTACCGTGAGCAGTTGCTCAAGATTGCACACGATAGTCCCTTGTCTGGTCATCTGAGAATCACACACACTATGCAGCAGTTGGCCCAGAATTTCTGTTGGCCCAACTTCACCCAACAGGTGAAGGAGTATTGCAGATCTTGTCACCAGGCCAAGAAATATGGAAGGCAGGTAAGAAAACCCAAGCCACTCTAATTCCATTGCCCATAGGGGAGGAGCATTCCAGAGGGTGGGAATGGATATTGTGGGGCCTTTAAATACCCCCAGCTCCTCCAGAAAGAGGTTCATCCCGACTGTGGTGGATTATGTCACCCAGTATCCAGAGGCAGTCACCCTATCCTCACTGAGGACAGACAAAGTGGCCGATGCCTAATTTGGGATTTTCTCCCATGTTGGGTTTCCGCAGGAGGTTATCACTGATTGAGAGGGTTCCTTCATGTCGGACCTGATGAAATGTTTGGTGGAGAAGTGTGGGGTGGTGCAGAGGCATACGACACCTTATCACCCACAAGCCAATGGGCTTGTGGAAAGATTTAATGGTACCCTGAAGTCATTGCTCCAAGCATTTGCTGAACAGCATGGGAGGGACTGGGAGAAATACCTTCCCCACCTGTTGTTTGCATACAGGGAGGTGCCCCAAGAGTTGACAGGATTTTCCCCCTTCAAGCTTTTATATGGACACTGGGTACATGGGCCCCTAGACTTGATCCAGGAGGACTGAGAAGGCAAGTACACCACCCAGGGAACTCCCATGGTGGATTACGTCCTTAGGTTTAAGTAGAAGCTGAAGGAGCTTATGGAGACAGCCCAGAGAAACCTGGCAGCTGCCCAACAGGAACAAAAAGTGTGGTATGACCGCAGAGCCAGAGTTCGCTCATATACGGTAGGTCAGGAAGTCATGGTCCTTATTCCGGTCCAGAAAAACAAGCTGCAGGCTGAGTGGGCATGACAGTATAAAGTAGTTAGAAAGGTAAATGACATGAACTATATCACAGAGTTACCTGACAGGAAACATACAGAAAGAATGTACCATGTCAACATGATGAAGTCATATGCTAATAGGTGCTGACATGGTGTTTGCAGTATATAGTCCTGGGGAAGAGACAGACAAAGAAGACCCCCTTCTGGACTTGCTGGAAGAAAGCAAGTGGGAGTCCTCTGTGGAGGCAGTTAAACTGTCTCCCCAGCTGGCTCTGGACAAGATCCAGGAAGTAAAGGAGGTTTTAGCAGACTTTGCCCCACTGTTCAGTGCCAAACCTGGACTAACCCCCTTAGCGACGCACAATGTTGAGACAGGGACACAGACACCCATACGGTGGACAGCATATCGGGTGTCAGAGGCTGCCCAAAAGGACATTAGGAGGGAGGTGGAGGAAATGCTGGATTTAGGTGTAATCCAAAGATCCAACAGACCCTGAGCCTCACCCGTATTTCTTGTGCCCAAGCCAGATGGCTCTACTTGTTTCTGTGTGGACTATGATGAACTGAATACAATCACAAAGTCAGACACCCACCCGATGCACCAGATGGGTGAACTCCTGGACAAGTTGGGAGGGGCTAACATACCTTACGACTATTGACCTGACAAAGGGGTATTGGCAGGTAGAGTTAACTGACAGATCTAGGGAGAGGTCAGCCTTCATCACCCTGATAGGCTTATTTGAATTTAAAGTAATGCTTTTCGAAATGAAGAATGCCCTATCCACTTTCCAAAGGTTGGTGAACCAGGTGTTAAATGGTGCTGAGGAGTACACCCTGGCATATTTGGATGACATTTCCATCTTTAGTGCCAGCTGGGAGGAACACCTGTCCCACCTTAGGGAAGTGCTGGGCAGGATACAGAGGGTCGAGCTCACTGTCAAAGCTTAGAGGTGCCACATGGCCATGGCTGAAGTGGCATACCTTGGGCATGTTGTAGGCCGGGGACAGCTCTGCCCTAACCAAAGAAAAATAGAGGTGATCAAGGCATGGCCCAGACCAGAAATGCAGAAGCAGGTCAGGAGTTTTCTAGGGACAGCAGGGTACTATAGGAAATTTGTACCCAATTACAGTGCCCTGGCTGCTCCCCTATCTGACCTGGTGAAGAAAAAGATGCCTAAGAAAATTACCTGGGAACCAGCCTGTGAAAACGCCTTTTCCAGACTGAAGGAGGCACTGTAAAGTGCCCCTGTATTGATAAGTCCTGACTATAGCAAACCCTTTATAGTCCAGAATGATGCCTCAGATGTGAGTATTGGGTCAGTACTGAGTCAAATATCCAACTGAGGGAAAGATCACCCTGTAGTGTACCTGAGTAAAATGTTACTTGCCATGGAGCCGACTTTCTCTACTATGGAAAAAGAGTGTCTTGCCATAGTGTGGCCCTAAAGAAGTTAGAGCCATATTTATACCAGCAGCATTTTGAGATACAAACTGACCACAACCCCATGGTTTGGCTGACATAAATGGGAAAAACTAATGGTAGACTAGTAAGATGGAGTCTTGCCTTGCAAGGGTATGACATGACAATCTTACATAGGGCTGGAGCAACCAATCAAAATGCTGATGGCCTAACATGTCTTTATGAGGAGTGAACTGCCTTAAGGAGCTCATCTCATGCAGGGGATAGAGCCCCCAAATTCAGTCTAGGTGGGGAGGATTATGACACTTGGCCAGCTGGTTATGATTGTTGTATGATATTTGTAAAAAAAAAATATAGTAGGTGATTGTCTCACATAAGACAGCCTGTGCTTATGGGTGCCCCCCCCCCAGGTTTCAGTGAAGCTACAGTGACAAGTGACCTGAAACCAGAAGGTAATTAAAAGACCAGAGAGATTTAATCAAGGGTCTCCTGTTTTTCTGGCTTAATTATAACTGACCCAGCTGCCAGGATATAGGGCTTGTAAAGTTTTATGATTCCTATATGAAGAACATTTTATACCAACCTGGTTTGAAAAGTTGTAAAACCCTTTGATATGCCTTGGGAACAGGAATCAGCCACCAGTTCAAAGGAAAGGCTTGATTAAAGACTCATAATTTAGGAAATGTCTTTCCTTCTGATGTCACATTATTTATCTCCTGATAGGAAATCATTGTTTGTATTTTTTTTTATTCTAAAAAGGAGGAGCTAGATGACTCATCAAGGGTGTGGGGAGATGGAGTTGAAATATATCTTTGTAAATGAGGAATATGACATATCATTGTGGGACTCTAGAGAGAGAGAGAGAGAGAGACAAACCTCTCTGATCTAACTATAAGCACTACAGAGGTAATACATTAGATAGAAAAGGTCTGACTGTATGGTGGTAGGAGTTTATGTGTAATCTTCCCTTGTTCTTTTATGTGATTGTGAGCTCTTTGATGTATTGTTCTGTGTTTACATTTTTCATATTTTTATCATCTTTTAGTAAAATTTTTATTTGAAAGATACTGCCTGGGTGTGTCTTCCAAGTTCTTTTTGCATGTGATGTATACGTGGTTAAGTTTGACAGCTGTTCTGGAGAGCTTGATGATGTTACTAAACTGGGAAAAAGTAAGAATATACCCAAGGTCTTTTATAGAGTTTTAAGGGTTCATTTTGGAAGCCTGGCTTGGTGTCCCTGGCGAAAGATTGTAGCGCAATCCCTGAAGAGGGTACATATATGAGCCTGTACATTGGATATGCTAGCATAAGTTTCACAGTTTGAATCACCCATGAACTTGAGATTAAAGGTGATTTGGACCCAAAAGCAGACAGGAGGGTTACCCTGTCTGTTACCTGTTCACATTATTGCACTTTGAGGTTGGCACTATGCGAACAGAGGGCCTGACCTGGTGAGTGCGTTTGTGACAGTTGTCATTTACAGGTACAATAGCAGATGGCATAATATAGTTTGAAATTAAACTGATCCTGGCAAGGATTTGGTTGGGTTTAGATTAGCTGAAATAAGAAGTGTTATAAAGCATAATGGAGTCAAACTAGAAATAAAATAAATTGAGAGTTACATCTTTTAATCTAATCTTCATTCTTGGATTTGATACCTCTAAAACAGTTTACAATAATCTAGTCCCTGTAAAAGGCATACACATACCCATGTTAAAGTGAGGTTATATTGACAACTGGAAATATTTTATAGTTTTATTATAGAATCTATACCAAAAGTATTTCAAAAGATGGAACTACTAATGTGATTAAAAACAGTGTTTATATTTTAACCAAGATATTATCCATTATATAGAGGATAATGCATGGGGACCAGCTAATAACCATGTTGTATTCACATCGAGGGGTTACCATAGTCTGTAAACCTCAAAAGCTCAGCTTAAGAGGTTTTCAGTAACCATGGTAACCTCGAGATGCGACTTCAATGCAGTTGTTAACTGGTACCCATACATTGTCTTTTATAGTTTATGGACACAAGTTTAAGAGCAAAGAAAATGCCCCACTGTATTGCAATACAAAAACAACACATCTTTAAACTGCACAGTACCTCTTCTTGAAATGAAGATTTTTACGCAATTCTTTTGCAACCGGAAAGCCAGGCTTTATTTCAGCAGAGGAAAAAAAACTCACAACAGCAGTCAAAAATACACTTGAGGGTGGCTGGTGAATAAAGAGGTCAAACCGGGTTTGGTCAAAACTGGTACATGCTCTGCACGTCTTCAGGAAGTGTCGCTAAGTAAACAATTCACTTATGGAGGAGATGCTTCTGGTCCATGCAGTGGAATTGCAATACAGTACAGTGTGCATCCCACCACTGTTGCCATTTAAATAGTGCTGTGTGGTAGTGACGACTGCTAAGCACTTCTGCTGTAGAATGTGACAGACAGTGGCATTCTTTCTTTTTATGGCATCATTCTACAGTGGTTAACAGCAAGAGAATGTTGGAACGATACCATAACAAGAGTATTTCTACTGAATTTTGGCATTAATAACATTTTACCATACACTGTATAATCTTAAATATGAAACAACAGGAATACATTTGATTATTATCATTATCAAAAACCAAATCATGAAAACTATTATCAAGCATGGACACTAAAAAACATATTAACAGAATACATTTGATTAGTAACATTATCAAAAACCAAACCATAAAAACTATTATCCAGCATGGACACTAACACATATTAACATTATGGATAATCATGGTTTCTACCAAAAATAATTAGCAAGTTTTTCTCATAAATCTTTTTTTCTTCCATTTTCCAATTAGAAAATGGAATCAGTTCTTCTGATTAGTCTTTCTCAGTTTTATGTTTATTTCCAGACATTCATGTATACTCACCAGCCACAGAAAATGTTGTCCATGGATCATGGACAAATCATGGATGGAGTTGTCATAGACAAGGACTAGTGAAAGAGTAGGGATGATCATGGTTGTCTAAGGATAATCTTGTAAACATGGCCACCATGCTGGGTGGTCCATCTACCAAGCACTGAACTATGGAGAAACACTGAGATAAAGTTATAAATGGCACTACTCTAACATTTTTTCATCTTCTGTATTGTAGGTTTAGCTAGTACTGTGTTATTTTCAGTCTAGTCAGGGTTTTTTTTTTTGATATTTCTATTTTTCCCCTCCTACTGCCCCACAAAGCCACTCCATCAGGAGTCGCCCATTAAGCCTGCCCCTACCAGTGCCTACCTTGCAACCTCCGGTCCCTGCTTCTGGCCTTGGCAAACCCCCCTGGGTGGGGGTTGGGTCGGACAGCCCCCGAATCCTTCAAGTCTTGTCAGGGTCCTGAGGTGGCAGGCAGGCATTGGCACATCGGGACCTGGCTCAGCGCTCCATCTTACCTGCTCTCAGGGGTGTTTTTCCCTGTTCTCTATGGGACATTGCCAGTCACTGACATCAAGGCACAAGCGCCGATGTCTGCAATGTCCTCTCCCTAGATGATGCAGCTCCTAGAGGTGATTGGTCTGCAGGCCTCCACCCATGACCAATCAAACCCCCAAGGTGCAGATGAGCTGTCATGCCCCCAGCCTCCGTCAGAGGTCACCGCGCGCCTGGGTTGAATTCCCACCCTCCCACTGGAGAAGACAAGCTGTCATCGGATGCTCAGCCATTCTTCCCCTGGCCAACCCCTGGCTCCCCGAGTCCGCTTCCGAACCTGGGTCACCGGCGTGGTGTGAGGTGTGGCATCCAGTGCCTCAATTCTCAGTGCCACCGGGCCAGCTCAGGGTTTTTTTTATTTGTTTGTTTTTTTAAATGAAGAAGGCAGTTTTAGTGAGCTTTCTTATTTTCAGAGTGAGGTTTTTCAGTGCCATTGCTCCATAGTTGGCATTCCAGTATTCATTATAGCTAGACCACCTTTGTATAGTGCACAGATTGGTTTATTGGAACAGCATCAGCAGTTTCGCTGCTTGATTCCAAGCTGCAGCAGACACCTCATTCACTTTCTAAAAGTGTGCCACTCTGTAAGCCAGAATCTGCATATTTTGCCTTTTTTCCCTACAGTTTGTCCCTGGGGATGGATGTAGAGGAGGGGATATTTTGAACTATCCTGTCTATGATGGGAGCCTGGACGCAGTTGAAAAAGGAAGTTTTACTCTCAGTTTTGCCTTCCAATAAATGAATGAATGAATGAATGAATGAATGTAAATGAATTCAGGGAGGATTGAATCAAGCTATTTCATCTTGTGATGGCAGGAGGGACAGATCTGCATTTGTTTCCATTACTTTTCGAACTCTCCAAAACTGTGAGTAATGGGTAGAGGGTCCCTGCATTCCTGCTTGTGACCTGTGATTAGTAGAAAACCTAGTGTCTGCCCAAAAACGTTTTGACCAAGCTATATGCTCACCTGTTTCCCTGCCTATGGAAAGTGGAGGTACGCTGCAGAGTATTACCGATGAGGTTTTGGGGCAGTCTTGGGTGGCCCCACTTTTATGACTGGTGCTGGAAAGCCACTGAAGAAAAATGATGTGACACAGCATCCTTGATTTGGTTGAGTCTTGTTCCCCTTACAAACTATGCCAGTAACTGAACTGAAGTGGCCAGGTGGGAGTTGGGCTCTTTCATGTTTCAGCTTTGACTATTCTGGTATCTGGCTGTGTTTCAGGAGATGGCACACATTTGCTATGAACCTGTTTGCCTTTCATCGGCAGTGAGAAAGGGGGATTTAAATCTGACATTCAAGACTGGAAGTATTATGGGTCTGTGGACGTAAATATACCATATATGTTTAAATCAGGATTTGTCTTTAAGTAGCAGCTTCTGATAGTTACTATTGCTTATTATAAGATATTATTTTTCGTTTTGTATAAATGTAGTTGTGTGTTGGGGAGGAGACAGTGATTAGAAATCTTTGTATTTATTGAGATGCACAAAATAGGTGATTTAATACCTTTTATTGGACTAACAAAGTTTTACAGAAAAAACTAAGCTTTTGAACTTGCATAGTTCTTCACCTCTCTGATGACCTATGTAAGTTCAAAGGCTTAAAGTTTTTATTTCTGTAAAACTTTTTTTGTCCGATAAAAGGTATTGAATCTCCTATTTTGTCCATCTTATTGTACAAGGACCAATATGGCAACAGGCATTTTTTTGTACTTATTGAGTCAAGTGTGGTATGAATCGGGTTAAGGTGGTGGGTTTAATATTTCTGTTTTTGGTGTTTGCTGTTATTTTTAGTTTACTTAGTTGAACATGTATTTTAGCTTTTTGGGGAAATACAGGCTGTGATTAGGTTTGGTGGTCCTGGCATGCTCCTACTCCTGGGAACTGCTTCAACAGCTCATCCTTTTCAGCCTCCAGTTCCTCCACAAAGGGATCTGGACCACTGCAGGAGTCTGAGGATTATGAGAGGGTGGAGCATGGGATGGGGATATGATTCAGGAGTGGGAGCCAGGGAGAATAGGATTGGGAGTGTCAGGCTAAGCAGGCACCCTGTGTTTAAGATGGTCATGGAGCAGGGTCCTTTCTGCCATGCACTTATCCCCTATGAGCCCCCTAGGAATGTGGGACAGTTTGTAGAAGGGCTGACTGCTCCAGCTCCTCCCTTTTGTGTCATGTTGTGCAATGTCAGGTCCCTGAGGAATAAAATGGCCATAGTGTCTGACTTCATCACAGATTCCTCTGGGGACCTAGAAATATTGGAAACAGAAGTGTTTATAGAAAAGCACTGCTTGGCTCACCAAGTCTGCCCAGGTTGTTCCTGCCTAGTCTATCTCCACAGACCCTAACTGTTCTCCAGTGATCCTCCCTTCTCCTTGCATATTTGTTAATATTCTCCTGTGTCTATCCCAAGCATGCTGGACTGGATCATACTGTTTTTGCCTTCACCACTTCTGCTGGCAGTCTGTTCCAGATGTCATGACTCTTTCAATGAATTATTACTTTCTTGCATCCCTCTTTAACTCCCCCCACTCCAGCATCATTGCATGCCCTCTGGTCCTGGTGTTCATTCTTATTTGAAAGAAACTTCTCTCCTGCACCATTCACCACCACGATGTACTTATAGGTCTTATGACATCCTCTATCCTCTCTTCCTTGGTGTATAAGTTAAGATCCATCAGTCTCTTCCTGTAGGGCATTTGATGCAACCTCTGCACCATTTTAGTTGCCCTCCTTTGGACTGCCTCCACCCTGTCTATGTCCCTTCTGAGGTACAGCCTTCACAACTGGACATGATACTCCAGATGGGGTCTCACAAGTGAGTGATAAAGGGACAACAACACATCTCTCATCCCACTGGAGAGGCCCCTCTCTATGCATCCCAGCATCTCACTGGCCCTACCCACTTCTTTGTCACCCTGCCCTGACACTTTGAGGCAATCTGATATGATAATTCGAAGGTCCCAGTCAGTACCTCCCCCCAATCCTATGCTCAGCTCCTGGATTTCTATGACCTAGGTGCATGATTTTGCACTTTTAGCATTAAACCCAAGTGCCATGCTCTTGACCACTCCTTGAGTTTCCCATGGTCCCTACGGGTTCTCTCCACACTCTCCTGAGTGTCTACCCTATTACAGATTTTGGTGTCATCTACAAGAAGGCATACCTTGTCTTTCAGTGCTGCTGCATATTAAGACATTGAGGAGGACCAATCCCAGTACTGAGTCCTGTGGCACCCCGCAGGTCAATTTCCCCTCATTAGAGTGAATGCCATTAATCACTACCTTCTGTCGCTTATCCATTAAGCAGCTCCTTACCCAATTTATTTCTTTGGATCCCACCTCTAGACTGCTCAATTTTTTTTATCAGTCTCCTGTATGACACAGTGTCAAAGACCTTGCTAATGTCCAGATATGCCAGATCCACTGCCCTCACCTGATTTATTTCTCTGGTCAATCAGCCGATTAAATCAATCAGATTCATCTGGCATGATCTCCCCATGAATCCATGCTGCCTTTGGTCTTGTAGCCAGCTGGATTCAAGATACTCTAACATCCTTTCCTTTAACTGGGATTCTATTAGTTTTCCCACCACTGATGTGAAGCTAATCTGCCTATAGTTGCTAGCCTCCTCCCTGCTGCCGCTCTTATGGAAAGGGAGCACGTCTTCTCTTCTCCAAACCTCTGGAGCCATGCCTGTTTCCATAAGGCCATCAGTGGGTCAGCTAACACCTCCATGAGTTTCTTTTGTAACTGTTAGTATATCCTGTCTGGTCCCACAGCCTTGTCCACTTTCAGAGCTACACGTCCCTTCAGGGCTCCTTCATCTGAAAATGGCCTTATGTACACATTCTCCTATTTATTCCTGCTGCTCCATCCCCACTTCCTCCAGTGTGAAAACTGAGCAGAAGTACATGTTCATTATGTCTGCTTTTTCTTGATCCTCTTCTGCATAGTCTCCCCCTGCTGGCCTCCTTATCCTCAGTATCCCTCCCCATGCTTTCCTCTTCTCACTTACCATAGTTCCTCAGTTTGTAGCTGCAGTTTCTATTAGAAATTTATTTGGGCCGGCCCAGTGGCGTAGAGGGTTGAGGCACTGGAAGCCACACCTCGAACCACACTGGTGACCCGGGTTTGGGAATGGACTCAGGTTGTCGGGGACTGGCCATGGAAGGAGAAGATTGAGTGTCCAGAGGACTGCTGTCCTTTCCTGGGGTGAGTTAGGCGAGTAGACCTGCTCCTGTAGCAGCCCCTGTGGAGACTAGGGGCACTACTATTCAGCGGCGCAGGAGGGACAACCAAGAAAAGCAGAAAAACAACTTTGGCAGCAACCAGATGATGGCTTCTGCATTCTCCACACCCCCCAGAACCTCTGGGAGCCTGCCACTCCACAGCAGCATCCCTAAGTCAGTAAGGGCAATAGAGTGCTGGGGTTTACTCCTTCCCCTGGTGCCTTCCCCCTCTGAGGAGGGCGACCCACCCAGAGATGAGTTACTCTGGGATGACTCGGAGGGTTGAATGCGATATATGGAGTAAAGGCAGGACTCGGGAAGAGGGTAGCCAGGGAGTAGAGAAGGCTAGGAGGGCCCGAAGGAGAAGCAGACGCTGGAACATTGCAGGAGGGTAAAAAGATAACACAAAAAAAGAGAAATTTATTTTTGGAGTAGCAACTACTATATGTGGGCAGTCTGTAATGAAGTGCAGCCACAATTCACTATATAAATGCTGCATTGTCTGACCACCTGCTTGCTTGATCACCAGATGGAACATGTGTTTGTCAGTCTTCCTACCACTGTCAATCACTAAAAAAAATCAGTATGACCTAAAATTGAAAATAATGGTAGCTAAACATGCTATAAAGAAGGTAATCAACCTTTCATGGACACGTGGGACAATGCGGGGTGGGTTTCTTTTCAGGAACATTTGGCACACTGGGGTGGGTTCCCAGCATACCGCCTGATCGTTTTGGGAGGGCTGTAGCTGACAGGGGAATGGGCACCCCTGTCGGCACATATGAAAGGGGGGCAAGAGCCAAGGGGGATTGGCCACCCCCCTTCAACAGATGTGGGGAGAGATTATGCCGATGGAGAGTGGGATCCCCCATTGGCAAAATAAACAAGGAATGGGGAACTATAGCCGATGGGGATTGGGCCCCCCGTCAGCAAAGAAAGACTGTTGGGGGAGGGCATGATGCCAAGGGGAATTGTGCACCCCCTCGGCACACACTTGGTGGGGGTCATTATGCCGATGGGGAGTGGGCTCCCCCTTCGGCAAATGAAGTGGGTTGGGGCATGCGACAGGGGGATTGGGCACCCCTGAATTTGGGCAGCGGCAGTCAGTGCCACCATGTTTAGGTCGGGAGGCGTGTTATTGTGCCGCTGCAATGAGAAGCTTGCTTCTCATTGCAGCAGACCTTTTCTTAGATCTGATGGCCACATTCCGAATTGCTGGTATGGTGCCTGCATGCTGGCTGATTGGGGAATGAGGGATGCACCTACTGATGCATCCCCTGCATTTGCCCACAGTGACAGCACCTCCAAATCTGCTACTACTGCAATTTTGACTCTTGCGCAAAATTGAGCCAACATAAAAATGGGTAAAAAGTTGACTAAGCAATAGGGGTCAGAGGGTGGTGTAAATGGGGTTCACTCTGGAGAAGATAAGGTGACAAGTGGAGTGCCACAGGGGTCAGTACTAGGCCAAGTCCTCTTCAATATCTTCATTAGCAACATTGAGGAAGGGCTGGAGGGGAAAGTAGGCCTTTACGTGGATGACAAAAATTTCTAAAACAGAGTGAACATACTGGGGGTGGGGGAGAATGAGGGATGATCTGAAAAGGCTGGAAGAATGGTCAAGGGACAGGCAGCTGGGTTTCAATGCAAAAAAGTGCAAAATCATGCACTTGGGGCACAGAAACTAAGCTGCAATGTACTAACTGAGCGTTGAGGTACTAGCTACCACAAAACAGGAAAGGGACCTAGGAGTAATCATTTCTGATGACCGGAAGGTAGCCAAGATGTGTGATAAGGAAATGACGAAGGCTAGTGGGATGCTCGGGTGCAGTGGGAAGTCATTACCAACAGAAAGAGGGAGATAGTACTACCCCTGTTTAAATCACTGGTAAGATCCCACCTCGAATACTGTGTCCATTTCTGGAGGACCCACCTTTGAGGACCCACCTTTGGACAGACATAGACAGTGTGGAGGCAGTACAAAGGTGGGCTAACAAAATGGGGCAGGGTCTTCATCAAAAGCCCTATGAGGAAAGACACAAATAACTAAATATGCACTCTCTAGTGGAAAGGAAGGAATGGGAGATATGACAGAAACATTCAAATACCTCACAAGTATTAATAAGGTACAGGACGGTAGCATTTTCCATAGGAAATGATTCTACAAGACAAGAGGTCCCATTATGAGGCTGGGAGAGGAGATTCAGAGGAGATGTGAGGAAACCCGCCACCCCACCCTTCCCCAACTCACAGTCCTGTGTTTCCCTAACAGTCACTATACTAATGCAGGCTGCCTGACCATGCCCTCTCGCACCCCACCATTTACTTTAGCATGTCTTCTTCACTCTGCCTCCCCTCACCCCACCATTTATCCCTATACCTTATCACCCTTCTTACCCCACCCTTCACCTCCACCACATTACATACCTCTCTCTCTCTGTCTCTCGTACCTCCTTTCTTCACCCACTGCCAGCTATCCCCATCCCTCTGAACTACTGACAAGGCACTCTGTGGCTGCTTATCCCCCCCACCCTAATAAAGTGTTTTTCTTCTTGTTATTTTAACTTGTACCTATGTTTTGAGTTATTCTGTAAGTTCTGAATCCAAGCTGTATCGTTCGTTGTAAGGTACCCTTGCTTTCTCCTAATGTTCTTTGTTTTGCAATCTATGACATGAAACCTTTGTGAAAGAGCTTGTGCTCAAAGGTCTTTTCTGAATCACTAAATAAATAAAAAAATAAATAAATACTTCTTCATGGAGAGGGTGGTGGATGACTAGAACAGCCTTCTTGCAGAAATGTGGGGTGCTATAATGGTAATAGGCTTGAAGCATGCATGGAATAGACACAAGGGGACCTTCGAAGTAAGGCAAAGAGGAGAAGTCCGGAGATCGAGTAGGGTCTGTGGTGGCACATTAGGTAGGAAATATAGGGCAGACTAGGCGGGCCAAGAGGTCCTTAGCCAATAGCTTCTATGTTTCAATGTTGTGTTTCTATCAAAATGCAAAAAAACACCGTATTCAGTTGATGTCCTCTGTGGGATCAGCTGTGCAAGGTATGAGTCAGGTACAATAGATGGATGAAGACGTATTGTGGCTATAATTAAGAAGTGACATCTATATGAGGGTAGCTTTCATTGAGTTAAAAGCTAATGCACTGTGACTTCTATAGTCAGCTACAAATTGGGGATGGACTTTAAATTCGGAAATACAGTATGTACCTACAGAAAGTCTTATCCCTTTCAACTGCCCCTTTGGATATTCATTTATCTGTCTGCACCTTAGCTCCCCTCACTGCCTTTCCTACTTCCCTCTGTTTTACTTCGTATATATCCCTGTCTTCCTCCCTCTGTATTTCATTATACCTCCTGAATGCTACCTTATTCCCCTACCACCTTGGCCACTTTCCTAGTGAACCATAAAAGTATCTTTTTCTTTCTACTTTTACTCACTTCCTTCAAGAAGACACTGTTTACCATAAATATGCCATTCGCATGTTTTTTCCCATTGTGATGCTACCGCTCCCTGGCAACCCCCCAGCACAAGGCAGTTTCTGAGGCAGTCTCCAACTTCTTTAAAATCTGCCATCCCAAAGTCTGAGACCCTCACTCTTGTGTAGTTTGCCTTTGTTCTCATCTTACTGTTAAAACACACTTACTGATCACTAGTATCTAAAGGACTGCCCACTGTGACATCTACAATTCCAGCCTGGCTTGTGAGGACCAGGTCCAGCACTGCACCATTCATAGTAGGTTCCTTGACTAACTATCTGAGAAAAGCCCTTTGTAGGGAGACATAGATGGTCCTGTTCCTTTCCAAAGCTGAAGTTAGAAGGCTCCAATACACATCTGGCAAACTGAAGTCCACAACTAGCAGCACCTTCCCTTGCCATCCTGATGATGGCTTTCCCAAGTGCCTTATCAGATGTCTCTGCCTGTGGTAGAGGTCTGTATACCACTCTAGGGATAGCCGCCCCAGTACCCTTCTCCAAAGTAACCCACAGCACCTCCAACCTTTCTTTTTACTCTGGATGCCCCTGTATTTCCATGGCCTTGACCTCCCCCCCTCACATATAGTACAACCACTCCTCCCTTCCCTGTCTCTCCTGAACAGTGAGTAGCCCAAATGGCAATGTTCCAGTCATGGCTGCCAGTGCACCAGAGCTCCATTATGGCCACCAAATCCAGGCAAACCTCTGCCATGATGGCCTCCAAGTCCAGAATTTCAGACTAGCCTCTGCCATGATGGCCTTCAAGTCCAGAATTTCATTTCCCAGACTCCTTGTATTGGTGCACATGGCTCTCCATACCTTACTCCCTCCATCTCTGTCTGTTTCCCTGTTTCACCATCCTCCTGTTTGTGCTGTTCCTTAAAGCTCCCCCTGACACTCCTCTTCCCCTGTTACCTGTCTGTTTTACTACTTTCTTCTTGCTTTCCTGATTTATACCCCTCTTGTCCTCTGTCTTGTCCCCACTCTTGTCTTCTTGTGTCCCTGCCTGGGGTAGGGCATACTCCCCTTCGGCCCTTCCTCCCTGTTGCTTCATCATCTTGTGGGGGGGCAATTGTTGACTTCCATGATTTTACAACCTCCCCCCTGACTAGTTTAAATGCTCGTCTAAGTAGTATCGAAATCTCCCACTAAGGACTATGATTCCTCTTCTGGAAAGATGCAGGACTTCTCTCCATAGAGGCCCATATACTCCAAGGTTCGCAACCAGTCCTCAGTGTATCTGAAGCCGTCATCCATGCACCTTGTCTTCAACCAATGCCCTGGTGCACTGTCATATCCTGTGCCTAGCCATATGCAAGTAACACTTAGGCAAAAACCACTGTGTGTGTCCCCAGTTTGAGGCCCTTCCCCAGCTCCCTACAATTTCGCTGTGCTACCCGTACCCTGTCCCTTGTCTGGTCATTTGTTCCCAGGTGGAAAATGACATCTAGCTCCTTCCATCTCCTGCTTCCCTAGTGATCCTCTGAACCTTCTGTCCATCTCTCCAAGCCAAAGCACCTCTTAGGCACATCAACTCCCTCTCCCTTTCTCCCCAACTCCCAAGTCTAATCCCTAACAATAGAGTCCCCCACCAGAAGCTTTTTCCTCCTTGGTTGAGGGCCTCTTCCTCCCTTCTTTGGGCCTCCCCTTCTGAGATCCCACAAGTATGGGTGCCTTCTCCCAGATGCCCCATCCCAACAGAATGGCAAAGGAATTTAGCAGTGGTGCTGGATGAGTAGTGTGTACCCTTCCCGCCCCCCACAGAGCCCACCATTGTCCAACTACTGTGCCTATGCCTAGGCATCCTCTGGTGGAAATGTGGCAGACTTTCTGGATCCTGGGTGTGGCAGAAGGTTCTCTGCACCCATGCCAGTTTGACTCAGAGTCTAGCACCCTCTACCCTCAACCCAGAGAGGTGAAAAATAGGGCAGCAGCTCAGTCATCATTGTTTTCCATTGTATAAGTGACACCCCCACAGCAAATCCATATCTCCGTAACACTGATACAACCCATTCAACATCCACAGTGTCAAACAGGTTGTTGGGGTGCTGTACGGATACAGTAACCCCTGGTGCTGGCCACTGTCCCCATTGATCCCCCCACCTCGAGTTGATTATCTTTATATCCAGGGCAAACAGTCTAAATGTGCCCTGCACCGTGGCAGTCAGTCAACACATTTGCCAGGCTATGTGATCATCTTTGGCAAATTAGTGTCACTGTAAGATGAGACTTGGTGGAACTAGTCACCATAAGGCTTGTGTGCTGTGTTTCACTGAGACTTGGCTAGGTGATGGCTCTAATCCAGTTCTACAAGTGGGAATCCAAGCTGGGTTATCTGTGGTATGCTGCCTGGTATGAGCAGACAGGGGTAGCAGGGTGTCAATCTGTTTTGGCCCCTGCTTGAAGCTAAAAGCATACCCAGTGAAGGAGGTGGGTTGTTCGAAAAGGCACATCAGTAGCAGAGACAGAAGGGTGCAGATGCCTCTGTATGTATCATTGGCCAGGCTGCACCTAGAATTTTGTATCCAATTTTGGGTACTTAGTACTAGGGTAGAAATTAAAACCCTTGAATGAGTGCAGAATAGTGTGACAAAAATGATAAATGGTCTTAGAAATTTGAGCTTTGAGGACAGGCTATGAAACTTGAATCTTTTTTTCACTGGAATACAGAAAGTTAAGAGGAGACCTACGGTATTTCAGCTCTTTGGTGCACTAACAAATGAAGATCTTTGGAAATATTTGGGGTTCGAATTGGTCAAAATTACATGGCAAGAGCACACAGTCTACAACTGAAAGGGGAAATATGCTACACAAAGCAGAGAGCTACCTGGTACAGCCAGAGTGTGATTGTGGTTTGGAATGGTCTCCCCATAGAAGTGGTAGGCAGTAAAGACATGACCGAGTTTAAGGATAGACTAGACCAACATTTTTCAATTCATGCATCAGAATATCTCCTTATGTAAAAGGGGTGCACTTTAAATAGGTCCTCAGGCCTCATCTAGCTCATAAAAAACTATAAGAATGTGTGGCAGGGAAGGATGATGTGAATGTGAGGTATAGAATCCTCCTGATTTACATCTCTCTGGGTCAGGAACAGGAGTTCCTATACGATTTTTGGGAATCGGGTCATTGGCCTATCATTCAGTGTCCTCAACCTTATTATGCTGAGGGATTTATTATGTAATTTGATGATGAAACCTCACAGTTTGCTCAGTTAATTCTCCAGTTGATGGGAACACTGGACTTCACACAGGTTATTTCCTTCACCACTCATGAACATGGCTACACATTAGACATCTTCTCCCAGAAGCTGAACATCTTTTAAGTCAAGGTGGATTCAGTTCAATGGACAGATCACCATGCTGTACATTTTCATGTAGTGGTCCCACCAAAACCATTTCCCCTTGGAGATGATGCAATATGTCCTAGACATGGCTTGACACAAAAAAAAATCTTCTGGTGGTTTTGGACATCTTGGATATAGAAGCAACATGTGATGGGGGCATGGAGACAGCTGTTGATGGCTATAATTTGGCATTTACAGCATTACTTAACTCCATCACACCAATCTCTGTCAATCCACTGACCTCCCACCACAGTTAACCATAGTGTAATGATGAGCTGAGGTGGTTGAAAGCAACAGGACCAAAGTTGGAGTGTTCATAGAAGAGGCCTGGCTTGATGAATGAAAGACTGGCTCTGAGGAACCCTTTTGCACTGTGGATAGGTTATTAAATCCTGACTGTCAAAAGTCCAGATGAGCTTTGTCTCAAAGAGGTGTAAGGAGTTTGGGTATTTCATTCTGGACAGAGTGTCAACCATTCTGGCTGGTATTTCGACAGATGACCTGTTGGGGCCAGTTGTCTTCTGGAGGAAAGCCATGAGGGTAGTCCATGGGTCTAGAGTGAAATTCAGCAAGTTATTATGGATGAGGTGCTCAGAGCTATGGTGGTGTTGCACCCCACTTACTGTATGCCCTATTCAGGGTCTATCTGGCTGTTGGTTGACTGCTGAGTGACGATGGCTCCAGTCTTTGCTGGCATAGTTCAGGTTTTCCTATTTTTTTCCATTGTATTTTTGCCACCGGGCACCACTAGCCCCATGAATGGGCTCACCCTGGGCTTGGCAACCCTCACCCTTACCCAGGGAAGTCCTCCCGAGTGGGGCTGCCGAAGCGGAACTGTCATGGCTGGAGGGTCAGGCACTGAGCCCCAGCTCATTCACGGGAGCTGACAATTTTCTTGTGTTTTCTTCCAGAGCTGGGAATGTGCAATGACAGTAGCAGGACAGCATCTGTCCCAGCTCCACCGCACATTGCAGTGTGGCACCTTGTCCCCCAGCCTCTGCCAGGGGGCAACCAACACCAGCACCAGTTAAATCCCCCTTCCCAGAGAAGGAGAACAGTCCTCCAGATGCTTGATCCTTCTCCTTCCCTGCTGACCCCTGGTGGCCCATGCCCATTCCCGAGAACGAGTCACCAGTGTGGCAGGAGATGTGGCAACCAGCACCTCAATCCTCAGCACCACTGGGCAGGCTAGTTCATGGTTTCTTAACAGAGGGATATCTCCTGCTAGCTTTAAAAAGAGCTGTGGTAAGACCACTCCTAAAGAAAATATATTTGGACCCGGATAAGTTGGCAAACTACTGGCTGGTCTTGAACTGTCCTTTCCTTGGGAAGGTTATTGAGAAGTAGGAAGTGGCACAGCTAGCGGCTCATCTCAAGCTTTGACATCAGTGAACTGCTGGGGTTCTAGCCATGGCACAGTACTGAGACTCAACTTGTAAAGGTGTTTGATAATCTACTCTTAGCCATTGATGAGGGAGAGCTGAACTGTTGTTCTCTTGGCTCTCTCATCAGAGTTTGATACTATGGATCATGCTATTTTGATAGTGTGTCTTTGGGGATATGGGAGACTCTCCAGGTCAACTCTAAAGTGATGTTAATTTTTCCTGTTGCAGCTGGTGACTGTCTGCTGTGGTGTTCCCCAGGGTTTGATTCTGTCCCATGTGTTGTTCACGGTGTATATGCTACCACTGAGGTAGGTTATCAGATAGTATCGGGAGAATTTTAACTGCTACCATATGCAGATAATACTCCATTGTACATGCCCCTTACATCAGATCAACAAGAGACAGTCACTGTGCTTGAGCACTGTCCTAAGGAATTGCTGACTGCATGGCCTCCATCTGGCTGAGTCTCAGTCCAATCAAAACGGAGTTGTTCTTGTTGGAACCAGGTCTTTTTTTTTTTATCACTGCTGTTGTTTCTCCATACTGCAACGCTAAGCTGGCTTGGGGCATCCAGCCACCGGTCCTGCCTGCCCAGAGAGCTGGGTGGCTCGAATCACACCCAGGAGGATCTGGGATTGCCATTATGCCATCCCGCTGGAGGGCCCCCCATGCCACTCTCAGCCAGGATGGCCATGGACCCTCCCTGACAGGACTCCTCATGAGTTCTCTGGGTAGTGCAGGGTATGGCCATCAAGCTGCACAGTTGTGCCCAGCCTTTTTCCTTGTGCTCCCATGGGAGCGAGGATGTCCAATGACATCAAGGCACTGCATGCCAATGTCTGACATGTTCCTTCCCCATGTACACCTGTGCTAGTAGTGCCCTCGGGTGTCCTCAGGGGCTGCTACAGTGCAGTGTGTTCTCCCCAGCCCTCCCCAGGACTAGGAGAGCAGTGTACGGACACTCAATCCTAGTCCTCCCCTGCAAACCCCTGCCAACCCAGGCTTGTTCCCGAAGCCGGGTCACCAATGTGATGTGAGGTGTGGCTTCCAGCACCTCAACCCTCATTTCCACCGGGCTGGCTGGAACCAGGTCTTTGAAGGTTGGCTAGAAGATATGTTACCATCAAACTTCCATCTCTGAATGGCACATTTCTGATAGCGTGGATAGGGTGAAGAATCTGAGAGTCATTATGAACACCTGGCTGACACTAGAATATCAGGTGTTGACTGAGGTCTTTAGCTGATTTTTCAAGTAAAAAATATCTCCTGGATTTTTTCCTGTCTACTGAAACAGGACCTGATGACCCTAATACACACTTTTGTGACCTTGAGACTGAACTACTGTAATGCTCTATACATAGGGCTGTCTGGAAGTTGTGTGCATCACCTGCAGCTCATGCAGAATGTCATGGCCAGGTTGGTGGCCTGTGTGTCATACTGAGATCATATTACACTTGTGTGGTGGCAGCTGCACTGCTTTCCAAAAAGGTGGTGCACTACATTCAAGGTTGCTTTGTTAAGATACAAAGTTCTTTATGGTTCAGACCCTGCCTAACATAAAGACCTCTTGAGCTGGTATTCTCCCAGATGCTCTGTCCACTCCACCAAGGAGATATTGCCAGCCATTCTGAGATGCCATCTGATAAAATCCAGTGACAGGGCTTTCTCAGTGGCAGCAAAAGCAATCAGTACTCCTTTTCATACCATATGAGGAATTCCTTCTTAGTGGAGGCATTTAAACAGAGTCTGATAAGCCATCTTTTTGAAGTTAACATATGGATCTCATGACTAATATATTGTTTCAGTACCTCTGTATTTATTTATTTTAATGTTACTGAATTTTATCATGTTTTTACATTTTATGATAATTGTCTGTTAAGCACCCTTAGCCTCTAGAATAGGGTGCTATATAAATAAAATTGCCTTTCCTTTCCTGCCTATTAAAGAAGAACAGCTGGTGCTGGTGGGACTGCTAGTAATCATCTGTGGGGAATCAATTACAACAGGTGTAGTAGTAGTAGTAGTAGTATATTAATTTCTTAGGTTCCCCATCACACAGGCTCTGGACTCATTACACATCATTACAAAGCTAATAACAGCAGCATAACAAATTACCATCTATAAATAATACATTATAAAAAAAAAACTGTTAAGAATCACTAGGAAAAGCTCTTATAATAAGATCGTGCTTTAACCCCCACATAAACATTCAATTGAGGGAGTCTCCTGAAACTCAAGTGGCAGCTGGTTCAAGAATACTGGAGGAGTCTCCACAAAGGCATGGTACCTAGACAGCTTAAAAAAGAATTGTGGTGACCCTCAAGAGGCACATCTTAGAAGAGTGGTGGTCAGGAACATATGGACACAGTTGTGGTGCCTGTAGACAGATGGATGGCTAATGTGGCTCAATTACACAAACGGGGTGATAGAAAAATCAAGGTAGTGCCACTATAGGCCAGTGAACTTGCCTTCAATAGTGGGAAAACTTTTGGAGATATTTACCCAGGAGATAACTGCATTCTTGAAAGATGACTTAATGGATAGGGACCAGCATGGATTTACCAGACACTGGTAATGTCAGGTGAACTTAACTCACTGTTTCAATGTAGTGGCACAAATGTTAGACAGGAACCAGACAGTGGAAGTGCTCCATCTAGATTAAAGCAAGGCATTTGACTCAGTACCATCTATGTGACCAGTAGGAATGATGAGTAGCTAGGACTAATGGATGAAACAACTGGTCTGATCAGAAACTGATTGACTAACAGAACTCAGAGGGAGATTCTCAGCTCATTACGCTGCCAACCGCGGCAACAGGCGGATCACCTCGGCTCCTACCTGGAGCGTTCTCACCACTCGGGAGCTGCTGCTCAGATGGGCTCACCCCCCCAAACAGCTCATTACACTGCCGACTGCGGCAACAGGCAGATCACCTCGGCTCCTACCTGGAGCGTTCTCATGACTCGGGAGCTGCTGCTCAGGTAAAGCCATCTCCTGGAAGTGTTTTCTGCCTTCAGGATTCCAACGGACTCTTGGCTTCTCTGCTCCCCAGCCGCTGATTGTTTCCCGTGGACTCGGCTGTTAGGGTGCTGCCTGAGGGGGTGGTTGGACTTGAGTTGGGCAGTAAAGTTATTTATATTTATTTTACCAGTCCTGTCTGTAGTGAGAGCTAACGTGCAAGTGTATGTACTGCGTAGTGCCTTATTATTAGTGGTAGTTGTCTGCTGCAGTAATGCTGAACAGGCTGCACGCCTTGTTGTTTGTTAGGCCCAAATGTTATCTAGCAGTGCATAGAGCCTTTTCCTAAGCTCAGAAGATCAGTTAGAAGTTACAATTACATTCTGGGACTCCACGTTTTTAGGGCTTGTTACTACTGCGCATGTATCACCTGAGCTACCACCCTAAATCTCCCGCTGCATACTAATTTATTTTTCTCCTACCTCTTTACAGACGGGCTCGCCCCCCCCAAACAGCTCATTACGCTGCCGACCGCGGCAACAGGCGGATCACCACGGCTCCTACCTGGAGCGTTCTCACCACTCGGGAGCTGCTGCTCAGGTAAAGCCATCTCCTGGAAGTGTTTTCTGCCATTAGGATTCCGACGGACTCGTGGCTTCTCTGTTCCCCAGCCACTGATTGTTTCCCGCGGACTCGGCTGTTAGGGTGCTAGCCCGATGACGCTTAGCGTCGTCTGCCCCACCCGCCTCAAACACCCACCCACCCAGGGACGGTTGTGTGTTTCTTGGCTCGGGCTGTTTGCATCACTTCCTGTGACATCACGTCCTGTGTGCCTGCACCTAAGTCCCCACTTTCCCATTTGCAGATTATAACTGCTGGACACCAGTGGGCACTGTTCCCCAAACTCCAATTCCTGCTTTGCTTCCACTGGCTCTAATTCCTATCTCAGGGACTCCCACTCTACCGCTACAGTTCTACCTCATTCTTTCCTCCAAAAAACTACTCTCCTCTTGCTATCCATGTCCATCACTCTCCGTCTCGCACCTCTCCCTATCCTTCTCCTCCTCTTAATATTCCTTACCTCCCCCAGAGGCGCTAGATGCCCAATGGCAGGCTGTTCTTATGCTCCCATTTATCTGCCTGCAATCCAACCCTCTACTCCCCCTGCCCCTCCTCCCCCCTCCACTTTCACTCACATATTCTGCAACACTATCTATCACAGTTTGTATGGACATCCTCTCACTCCCCCCACCCTCGTGCATCCTACCATGCTTGCTTTCCTGCCTGTGCCACCCTCCCTATCCCCTGTACAGCTACACCCCACCATCCCCCAAACCCCAGCCATCGGAAACTTTCTTTCTGCCACTTACTCCCAAGAGCAGCTCTCCTCCTCCTGCTCCTGTCTGGCAACATCCACCCCAATCTGGGGCCTGGCTACACTGACCCCACCTTGAAATCCGCTGGACTCCGTATTGCATCTATGAACATTTGCAGTCTCCTTAAAAAACTGGACACACTACAATGCTGGGTGATGGATCACAAGCCAGACGTGGTTGCCTTGGTTGAAACCTGGCTGTCTGACTCAACCACTAACTCCCAGGTCTCTCTCCCTGGCTACACTCTCCACCGGCTGGACAGGTCCGGTAGGAGAGGTGGGGAATGTGCCTTCTATGTAAAGGACCCACTCATTGGACTAGCCCTTCCTCCCCCTGACCTTGACCATAATGCCCAGGCCCTTACCTAAAGCTGTCCCTGACCCAGCTAGGGTCCTATCTATCTGACTACAGCCTACATACCTCCAAAGAACCAATCGCAGGCGCTGGGCCCATTAATTGATTATCTCACCTCCTTACCCAACCCTCTGACCAAATCCTGGTGGGTGACTTAAACATTAATTGGCTCTGCCCTCATCCTCTTCCTCCCTGAGGCTTTGCTGCTATTGATCTAAGCCAACTAGTCTCCCAGCCCACAAGAATTAACCCCAGAAGGGCTCTGGCACACTCCTAGATGTAGTCCTCACTAACAGACCAAGCCGCATCCACAATATCCAAATACTCCTGACTGCCTTAGTGACCATTCCCTGTTCTCTTTAACTGGGTTTCCTCTCTGACCAAGCCCATGGTTCAATCAATCAATCAATCAAAATCTTTATTTATTCAGGCGAACATCATTGAGCAAAGCTCATTTACAAGATGGACCTGAGTGGTCATACAAATGAGGATACAAGTATTATTACATAGACAAGAATAGAATAAATAGCAATACAATGGCATGAAATGATTATATACAACAATTTACATATATACAAGTAACAATAGAACCATTTAGCCTGTAGGAAAAAAAGAGGACAAAGGGTATAGCAGTCCTAAAATATAAGTTATATGGTCTAAACTAGTTTTAAGTGAATATAATAGGTGATTCGGAAGAAAGAAATTGAGTTAATATAATGGATAGAAAAAGGGAGGTTTAGTTGGGTCAGATAGGTGGGGGATTATGCTTTATAAAAAGCAATTGCAGAGCTCTGGAAAAGGCGGGAGAACAATCTTTTGAAGGATGCCAGAGGTAGTAGGCTATCTAGCTTCATGGATTTTGGAGAGAGTTCCATGCAGCTGCTAAGGAATAGCTGAAAGCAGCCCTCCCATACAGGTGCAGGCATTGGGGACCTTTAATGTGATGAGTTTACTGATCCTTAAGGTGTATGGCCTGGTTGTAATTTGGGTAAAGCAATCAGTGATATAGGTGGTAGTTTGCCTGTTAACGCTTTGAGTATCCAGATAACAGCATTCCTATTTCTTCTGTGTTGCAATGATGTCCAGTTGACTGCCATATAAAGGGAGCAATGATGGGTGTTGGAGGAAGGTCAGTAATAAATCTTATGGACCTGTGATACAGGGTGTCCAGCTTATGTAAGAGATGACTTGAACAATGGCAGTGAGAAAATCAGCATAATCAATGAGGGATAGGAATGAGGCCTGAATTAACCTTTTTGGAATCACTGTTTAGGTAATGTTTTATTCTAAAAATAGTCCGAGCCTCTGTCTTAGCTTTTTAGTAACTTTCAATATGGACAGAATAGTCAAGCCTGTTATCTATCCAGACTCCAAAGTATTTGAAGTTATCAACAAATTCAAGTTTCTCTCCAAGTAAGGTGGATATATGTAGGGTGTTGGATGCTGGGGTAGTGGTAGTACAACTCTTTGTGGTAAAGAACATAGCTTTTGTTTTTTGCATTTAGAAGTAGTTTTTTTCAAGTAGATTGTGCTGCAGAATGGAGAATTCGGATTGTAAAGTTCACAGGCTTTGGAAGGTGAGGATTGCTGACATACAATACAGTATCATCAGCAAACAGATGAATGTTAGATTGAGTGAGGTTGGCATCAATATTGTTTATATAAATAGCAAAGAGGATAGGGCCAAGAATAGAGCCTTGTGGTACACCCCTAGCAGAGGTTTTGAGGTGGATAGGTAATTTCCATTTCTAACCAGTTGCGACCTATCTGAAAGGTAATCCTTAAACCAGTTGGTGATAGGGAATCCAGGCCTAATGAGTTAAGGGAGGTGAGTAATAAGTCATGATCCACTGTGTCAAAGGCTTTACTCAAATCCAGAAACACAGCACAGGTAAAATTTTTTGTCCAAATTAGTCTGCCAATCGTTGGTTACCTTGGCTAAGGCAGTAATGGTGTTATGCTTTGATCTAAATCCAGATTGTGCAGAATTTAGAAGGTTATTGTTATCCAGATAGTCCCTTAACTGAGAGTTTACTAGTTTTCGAGCATCTTAGATAGTACTGGTAGGATGGAGATAGGTCTGTAATTGTTGAGATCCCTAGTATCACCAGATTTGAGTAATGGAACTACTTGAGCTGTTTTCCAAGTAGATGGAATGGATCCAGTAGTTAGGAAAGATTGAAGAGATGAGTAAGAGGGCAGATAAGACATGTGAAGCAATTTTCAGGAAATAGGGATCCAGGGTCTGCACCTGCACTTTTAGTTGTGTCTAAATTAGAGAGGAGATCTTCCACTTCTTTCACGGATATTGGGATGAAGGAAAAGTTGAAGTGGCCATTTGTCCACAGTAGTTTGCAGGTTCAAGGAAGATCTCAGGATATTTGCAGGTGATGAGTCAAATGCTAGGCCAGCAGTGGTGAAGTGAACATTGAAAGTATTAAGATTTCTTGTTTACCTGTAATTTCTGTGTCATTTAGTAGCAATTTGGTGGTTAAGGCAGGAGTAGAATTCTGGCCCAGAAGTCCTTTTATTGTACCCCAGAGTCTGGATGGTTGTAGGAGTGTATCCAATTCAGCTGTATAGTAGGCAGTTTTGGCAGTTCTTATTTTTTTTGTACATGAATTCCTTGCTTTTCTGAAATTTAGCCAATCACTGGTGTCCTTTGTTTTTCTTGCCTTTTTCCACAGCTTGTCTCTGGTTCTCAAGGCTGCTTTAAGCTCAGAGGTGAACCAAGGGCAGGATTTTACCTTAGTTCTGATACTGGTGATAGGTGCATGAATATTGAGAACATTGGTGATAATATCCTTTAAAGTCTGGAGTGCTGTTTCAACAGAGGTTGTAAGATAGAAATCTTGCCAATATATTGTAGTACTCAGGTCATGGAGGTAACCTGAGATATTGAAATTCTTTTTTGACCTTTTGAGGATAAATTCTGCAGGATTTGGTGGTTTGAGTGTGGATCTTATGCCAGCTATAGGGTAATGGTCACTCACATCACTTGGCAGTACTCCTGCATGTGAGTATAAGTGAGGCTTGTTTACCAACATAATATCCAGAGTGAGCTATTGCGATTTCTTGATTAATCCTAGTTGGGTCTTTAATCAGCTGTGTGAATCCATAAGTGTCACAAAAGGTTATCAAAGGTGCAGATACATTAGACAACCAGTTTAAATTGAAATCACCAAGGATGACGGTATCTTCAGGGCCTTGGCTTGAGAATTGACCCTAGGTGAGAAAGCAGTTTAAGGCCTGCAGAGGGGGCCTATAGCATCCAATCAGTTTAAATGGAGACAATTAGGAAGGCAAATTTTGATTGATAAACATTCAAATTCATTTGGCTCAGATGTGTTGATGAGGCAGGTTGCAGAGATGGTGTCCTTAATGTATATGGCCACCCCACCACCCCTGGAAGGCGATCTGCTCTGAAGAGCTGGTAATTGGGAAGGTTTACAACACTGTCTTTTGTTGTAGGCCTGAGCCAAGATTCAGAGATGACCAGGAAGTCTGGAAGAGTATGTGCCACCCAAGCCTGTATTAAGATGAACTTTTAGGAGGCTGCAAGCATTGAAGTGTGAAACTTAGTCCTTTTATGGTAGTCAGCTCAGAAGGGAAGATAAATTGACAATGGGATAGGATTAATCTCAATGGTGCCAATGCATAAAAGGAGGTAGAAGATTAATTTGACTAGGGCTCCAAGGGATAGGGATAGAAGTGATCAGAGCATTTCCTCTTAGTCCTAGATGCACACTGTGTAGTGGGAGATGGTGCTGTTATATAGGTGTGTCTTTTATCATAACATAGGAGTCTGATGGACAGGCATAGAGGTTTTATAGATCCAGGATACATGTAAAGGGCTGGGAGAGCTGGATTGTTAGAGAGCTTTTATGTGGGATACCCCAGGGTTGCAGTGTAATAGTGGTTCAAAGTGAATAGGAATAGATGGTTGTACATTGTGGATGGCAGTGGAGAGCAGAACATACTCATTAACTTATTCATCATGACAGGGTATAATATGATTATCATAATGGAATGGGGAGATGAGAGCTAAGGAGCAAAGGAAACAAGTTAGCATTAATGAGGTAGGTATGGGTTAACAGAGAAGGGAATTAGATGTGGGCGTGGATTAGAGAAATGGCGGGAAAGAGTGTATAAATACAATTAACCAAGAGGGGGAGGGGCGGGCAAAAATTTTGCGGTTTTGCTCCGACTCTCTCACACTGCTTCTCCCGCCTCCTGAACTCTTGGTCAGCTGGAGGTCACTGCCTCACATGCGCTCGGAGCCCTTCTGCGCTGGAGCTGGAGGGCAATGCAGGCCGAAAGTCAGGGGACAGAGGAGAAGGCAGTGAGAGGCAATTTTATTGCAGGCAATCTGCAATTAGGTGCAAAAACAAGAATCTGCACAACAAAAGACTGGGAGGGTTTGGGGGGTTGAGCGCCTAAGCCCAGCCCACACAGATCCCAAGAAAAGGCTGAATCACTAGCAAACATCACATCAAAACATGTTTAAATTACCCACAATTTTAAGTAAAACAGCTCTTTAAGGAAATTAACACAAGTTACAGCTAATTAGAAAAATCCCATCCAGAAAAGTGTTGCAGAGTCCAGCTAAAGTCAATGGAAAGGCGCCAATGGAGCAAGGCAGAGACTGTGGTCGCTTCCCGATTGGTTTGCTTGCCCTTACCTTTCACACTGCTTCTCCCGCCTCCTGGAACTCTTGGTCGGTTGAGGTCACCGCTGCCCGGCTGGCGGCTCGGAGCCCCTTCAGCGGCTGGAGCTGGAGGGCAATGCCGGCTGCAAGTCAGGGGACAGAGGAGAAGGCAGTGAGAAGGCAATTTTATTGCAGGCAATCTGCAATTAGGTGCAAGAAACAAGAATCTGCACAACAAAAGACTGGGAGGGTTTGGGGGTTAGGCGCCAAGCTAGCCACACACAGATCCCAGAAAAGGCTGAATCACTAGCAAACATCACATCAAAACATGTTTAAATTACCCACAATTTTAAGTAAAACAGCTCTTTAAGGAAATTAACACAAGTTACAGCTAATCAGAAAATCCCATCCAGAAAAGTGTTGCAGAGTCCAGCTAAAGTCAATGGGAAAGGCGCCCAACGGAAGCAAGGCAGAGACAGCGGTCCTTCCCGATTAGTTACGGCTTTGCCAATACCTTTCACACTGCTTCTCCCGGCCTCCTGGAACTCTTGGTCGGCTGGAGGTCACCGCCCGGCCGCTGGCGGCTCGGAGCCCTTCTGCGGCTGGAGCTGGAGGGCAATGCCGCTTCACACTGCTTCTCCCGGCCTCCTGGAACTCTTGGTCGGCTGGAGGTCACCGCCGCCCGCTGGCGGCTCGAGCCCTTCTGCGGCTGGAGCTGGAGGCAATGCCAGGCTTTCACTGCTTCTCCCGGCCTCCTGGAACTCTTGGTCGGCTGGAGGTCCCGCCCGCTGGCGGCTCGGAGCCCTTCTGCGGCTGGAGCTGGAGGGCAATGCCGGCTTTCACGCTGCTTCTCCGGCCTCCTGGAACTCTTGGTCGGCTGGAAGTCACCGCCGGCCATGGCGGCTCGGGCCCCTTCTGCGGCTGGAGCTGGAGGCAATGCCGGCTTTCACTGCTTCTCGGCCTCCTGGAACTCTCTTGGTCGGCTGGAGGTCACCGGGCCGCTGGCGGCTCGAGCCCTTCTGCGGCTGGAGCTGGAGGCAATGCCGGCCACACTGCTTCTCCCGGCCTCCTGGAACTCTTGGTCGGCTGGAGGTCACCGCCCGGCCCCGCTGGCGGCTCAGGATCCTTCTGCGGCTGGAGCTGGAGGGCAATGCGGCTTTCACACTGCTTCTCCGGCCTCCTGGAACTCTTGGTCGGCTGGAGGTCACCCCGCCCGCTGCGCTCGGAGCCTTCTGCGGCTGGAGCTGGAGGCAATGCCGGCTTTCACTGCTTCTCCCGGCCTCCTGGAACTCTTGGTCGGCTGGAGGTCACGCCGGCCCGCTGCGGCTCGGAGCCCCTTCTGCGGCTGGAGCTGGAGGGCAATGCCGGCTTTCACACTGCTTCTCCGGCCTCCTGGAACTCTTGGTCGGCTGGAGGTCAGCCTGCCCGCTGGCGGCTCTGAGCCTTCTGCGGCTGGAGCTGGAGGGCAATGCCGGCTTTCACTGCTTCTCCGGCCTCCTGGAACTCTTGGTCGGCTGGAGGTCACCGCCGCTGGCGCGGCCTCGGGCCCTTCTGCAGCTGGAGCTGGAGGGCAATGCCGGCTCACACTGCTTCTCCCGGCCTCCTGGAACTCTTGGTCGGTTGAGGTCACCGCTGCCGGCGCTGCGGCTCGAGCCCCTTCTGCGGCTGGAGCTGGAGGGCAATGCCGGCTTTCACACTGCTTCTCCCGCCTCCTGGAACTCTTGGTCGGCTGGAGGTCACTGCCCGGCTGGCTGCCGAGCCTTCTGCGGCTGGAGCTGGAGGCAATGCCGGCTTCACACTGCTTCTCCCGCCTCCTGGAACTCTTGGTCGGCTGGAGGTCACCGCCTGCCCGCTGGTGGCTCGAGCCCTTCTGCGGCTGGAGCTGGAGGGCAATGCCGGCTTTCACACTGCTTCTCCCGGCCTCCTGGAACTCTTGGTCGGCTGGAGGTCACCGCCGGCCCGCTGGCGGCTCGGAGTCCCTTCTGCGGCTGGAGCTGGAGGGCAATGCCGGCTTTCACACTGCTTCTCCCGGCCTCCTGGAACTCTTGGTCGGCTGGAAGTCACCGCCCGGCCCGCTGGCGCTCGGAGCCCTTCTGCGGCTGGAGCTGGAGGGCAATGCAGCTTTCACACTGCTTCTCCCGGCCTCCTGGAACTCTTGGTCGGCTGAAGGTCACCGCCGGCCCGCTGGCGGCTCGGAGCCCTTCTGCGGCTGGAGCTGGAGGGCAATGCCGGCTTCACACTGCTTCTCCCGGCCTCCTGGAACTCTTGGTCGGCTGGAGGTCACCGCCCGGCCGCTGGCAGCTCGGGCCCTTCTGCGGCTGGAGCTGGAGGGCAATGCCGGCTTTCACACTGCTTCTCCCGGCCTCCTGGAACTCTTGGTCGGCTGGAGGTCACCGCCGGCCCGCTGGCGGCTCGGAGCTCCTTCTGCGGCTGGAGCTGGAGGGCAATGCCGGCTTTCACACTGCTTCTCCCGGCCTCCTGCAACTCTTGGTCGGCTGGAGGTCACCTGCCCGCTGGCGGCTGGAGCCCTTCTGCGGCTGGAGCTGGAGGCAATGCTGCTTTCACACTGCTTCTCCCGGCCTCCTGGAACTCTTGGTTGGCTGGAGGTCACCGCCGGCCCGCTGGCGGCTCGGAGCCCCTTCTGCGGCTGGAGCTGGAGGGCAATGCCGGCTTTCACACTGCTTCTCCCGGCCTCCTGGAACTCTTGGTCGGCTGGAGGTCACCGCCGGCCCGCTGGCGGCTCGGAGCCCCTTCTGCGGCTGGAGCTGGAGGGCAATGCCGGCCTTCACACTGCTTCTCCCGGCCTCCTGGATCTCTTGGTGGCTGGAGGTCACCACTTGACCGCTGGCGGCTCGGGAGCCTTCTGCGGCTGGAGCTGGAGGGCAATGCAGCTTTCACTGCTTCTCCCGGCCTCCTGGAACTCTTAGTCGGCTGGAGGTCACGCCCGGCCCGCTGGCGGCTCGGAGCCCTTCTGCGGCTGGAGCTGGAGGGCAATGCCCGGCTTTCACACTGCTTCTCCGGCCTCCTGGAACTCTTGGTCGGCTGGGTCACCGCCCGACCCGCTGGCGGCTCGGAGCCTTCTGCGGCTGGAGCTGGAGGGCAATGCCCGGCTTTCACTGCTTCTCCCGGCCTCCTGGAACTCTTGGTCGGCTGGAGGTCACGCCCGGCCCGCTGGCGGCTCAGGAGCCCTCTGCGGCTGGAGCTGGAGGGCAATGCCAGCTTTCACACTGCTTCTCCCGGCCTCCTGGAACTCTTGAGTCGGCTGGAGGTCACCGCCCGGCTCGCTGGCGGCTGGAGCCCTTCTGCGGCTGGAGCTGGAGGCAATGCAGCTTTCACTGCTTCTCCTGGCCTCCTGGAACTCTTGGTCGGCTGGAGTCACCGCGCCAGCTGGCGCTCGGAGCCTTCTGCGGCTGGAGCTGGAGGGCAATGCCGGCTTTCACTGCTTCTCCCGGCCTCCTGGAACTCTTGGTGGCTGGAGGTCACGCTGGCGCTGGCGGCTCGGAGCCCTTCTGCGGCTGGAGCTGGAGGGCAATGCCCGCTTTCACACTGCTTCTCCCGGCCTCCTGGAACTCTTGGTCGGCTGGAGGTCGCCCGGCCCGCTGGCGACTCAGGCCCTTCTGCGGCTGGAGCTGGGAGGGCAATGCCGGCTTTCCACACTGCTTCTCCGGCCTCCTGGAACTCTTGGTCGGCTGGAGGTCACCGCCGGCCCGCTGGCGGCTCGGAGCCCCTTCTGCGGCTGGAGCTGGAGGGCAATGCCGGCTTTCACACTGCTTCTCCCGGCCTCCTGGAACTCTTGGTCGGCTGGAGTCTCACCCGGCCCTTTAGCGGCCTCGGAGCCCTTCTGCGGCTGGAGCTGGAGGCAATGCCGGCTTTCACACTGCTTCTCCCGGCCTCCTGGAACTCTTGGTCGGCTGGAGGTCACCGCCGGCCCGCTGGCGGCTCGGAGCCCCTTCTGCGGCTGGAGCTGGAGGGCAATGCCGGCTGCAAGTCTAATCACCTTTTGGAGGTGACTTAGACCCTATGGGCTGAAAGACCTAAAGCATTACCTCACACATACAGACTGGTCTCCATTGCTAAACACACCAAACGTTGACATAGCGCTGGCCTTCTTTGTCAACACCTTCAACTCTGCCTGTGACATCTTTGCACCTATGACTGCCCGTAGGGCCAGAGTAAGACATGCCCCGTGGGTCACCCTGCCCGTGACTCCTTTTAGACAGCGGGACAACCTGTGGCATCTTGCTGTTGCAACTGGCCGCCTTGCTGATAGACAGACTTATGCTGCAGCTCAGAACAGGTGCAACTGGGCTATCCACAAAGCAAAGGCTGAGTACTATCAAGCCTCCCTTACCTCCTCTTGGGGGAACCCCAGGTCCTTCTGGGACAACATCAAGCAACTGAATGGTCATTCTCGGTCCCCCCCCGCACTTCTCAACGTCAATTGTTCTGTCTACTCTGATCCTGCCCTCATTGCCACTCATTTCAATAACTCCTTTACTGATCTTAGCCCAGTGCTCCCTGGCAACTTCTTCAGTCCCCCACCCCCCAGGTCTGCACCCTCCATCACTCGCCCCTTGTTCACTACTCAAGAGGTCAGGCCATACCTGCTTAAAACATTGAAGGGTAACACCATCGGGAACGACTCCCTTGACCCCTGTCTCCTACATCAGGTCCTGGACCAGGCCATCTCACTTATCACCTGCATCTTTAACAAATCCCTCTGCCTTGGACAATTCCCCGCTGTCTGGAGGGTCGCCACAGTTACCCCTATTCACAAAGGTGGTGACAGAACTCTTCCAGGTAACTACCAGACTATCTCAATCCTACCCCCCCAAGGCCTTGGAGAAAATTGTGGCCACTCAAATCTCTGGCTACCTCTCTAAGTACAATGTTCTCTGCCCGGAACAACATGAGTTCAGAGCTGGCCATAGTACCAATACAGCTCTCATGGAGTTCGCCGACTTCCTCCACGCAGCACTGGACGCTGGCTCCATGGCTGGTGCAGTCTTCATTGACCTGTCTAAAGCCTTTGATACCATATCGCATCCTCTCCTGTTAACTACCCTTGACCACCTAGGCTTTGCAACTGGTCCAATCACCTGGTGTACCAGTTATCTCTCAGCCCGCTCTCAATGTGTGAAAGTTAGTGGAACTCTCTCCAGCACCTGCCTGATCCGCTCTGGAGTCCCCCAGGGGTCTATCCTTGGACCCCTTCTCTTCTCCCTCTTCCTCAACTCGCTACCCAGCAAATGCGCAGGTAAAATTCTGCTCTATGCTGATGATGCAGTCCTCATCGCTTCTGACAGCAACCCCTTGTCACTTCAGAATTCTCTCCAGCTTGCCTACGATTCTGCTGAAATCTGGTTCACTGAGCACAGGCTCACAATCAACCTAGAGAAAACCAAATCCATGCTCTTCTGCCATCCCCAAAATAAATCCAGCAATTTTCCCCTTGCTATTCACCCCTCCCTCAATATCCCTATTGAACATGTACAGTCCTATAAATATCTTGGCTTAATCTTTGACCCAGCCCTCTCCTTCCGTGGCCACATCGCTGCCTTGAACACTTCTGCAAACACACGGCTGGGCATTCTCTACCGGCACAAAAAATGTCTCCCCCTGACGCCCTCCGCTTGGCTGTCACCTCCTCTGTCATATCTCTTATCGACTATGGCCTTCCGATTCTATGGGGCTGCGATCTGTGACCTGTGCAAGGTTAAGCCTATACTTAACAAAGCCTGTAGACTTATAACGGTGCCCCTAGACTTACCCACACCTGTCAGCTGTACTCATTGGCTACCCTACTCAGCCTGGACGAACGGCTCATGTATCAAACTTGCCAACTCACCTATAAAGCCCTCCATGGCCTGTCCCCCCTGGCTTATCTGACTCAATACGCCAGGCCAATCCTACTGTGAACACCTGCAGCTCATCCAAATTGACGCTGATCATTCCAAGAGCCAGGACCTCACAAGGCCAAAGGGCATTCCCCTACAGAGCGCCCTCCTGGTTTAACTCACTCCCTGCCATTTTCTCTGAATCTCTGTTGCTCGCTTGCTTTAAACGCAGTCTTAGAGATCACCTGCTACTCTCACATGGATGCCACTGCCAATAATATAAAAAAAAATTCCCCCCGACAACGCTCTCCGAGGCCCACTCCCCACCCACTCCTCCACCTGGCTCTCTCCTTCCGTCTGCTCTGTCCCCAGTCCCACCCCTTTACCCCCCTCTCTCCTTTACATCTCTCCCCACTAACCTCCATCCTGTCTATTAACTCTGCACTTGCATTGGAACCAACTGTACCTGTTTTGATACTTGCTTGAACTTGTATTATTTGTTGTCTTCTGTGCCACTGTCTGTCCTTCATGTGACGAGGTACCTTTGTAAATGAGCCTCTGGCTCAAAGGTTGTTAAACTGATGTTCAAATAAATAAATAAATAAATAAATTCTAAATGGTAAGTTCTCCCAAGATAGAATAATGACTAGTGAACTACCACATGTTTTGGGACCAGCACTGTTCGATATGTTTATCTGTGACTTATGAGGGGGTATTCAGCGCAAGGTAAGCCTATTTTTTTAACTTATAGTTTATTGATTTTGTGCAAATTAATACAAGTGTAACCCCCTTGTTCCCATGGGTTACTAGAATCCCATTAAGAACCAGTGGCAGGCAGGGAAAGGCAGCTTGTGAAATGCCAGGTAAATGGATTTCACAGTGTCACACTCTGTTTTTCAGTCTCAGCTGAGCTGGAGTGATGATGTACTCATGGAACTGTCACAGCAGCATAAGCCACACTCGAGCTAGCTGCAAGGGAGATTGCTTTAGAATGTTCGTTCAGTCTGTAGAGTGGAGTTCCAGGAAGAGGCTGCAGCTTGCAGCAGCTCCTCAGCTTTAGCTCTGACACAGAGCTACCACTGTGTGTTTGGGTAGTTTGTTCTCACCCTGAAGAAGAACATAAAAGACAGAGTTTGAAGTTGTGGAAACCGTTCCAAGTGGGTTTTCCTTTGTCCCATCCCAGGAGGGATGGGGCGATCTTCAGTGTTCTGGGGCAATCACCTCACCCAGTCTGTCTAGTGAAGCTACCTGTGACAACTTAAGAAACTGTGAGTACTTTTGTGTTCAGCCCAGAAGGGGCACCTGCATTTCTTGGAGAAATTTTCTCTGACAAAGGAACTCTGTCACCTAGACTGATTCTATTTTAAATGTCTGCCTTCTATGGAGTCTAGAGAGGGAGTCTGTCCAAGTACAAAACTTTTAGTTGTGTCTGTTTTTAAAACTGCCTACATTGGAGTTTAGAGAGAGACTGTCCAAGTACAGAACTTTTATTCATGTAGTATGTTAAGTGTGAAAAACATTTCAAGATAGCATCTACAAGTTTTCTGTGAGGGTGTTATTAACCAGATGAATGGCCAAGTACAAACCTGTAAGCAAAAGGTGGGAGACCCCCCATCTCAAGTAACCTGTTTACCTCTCTGGGTTCAGTTTAGGCACCAGTTTAGTTTTCATTCAATGCATTTGGCTAGTGCCTGATGAAAATAGTTTCCCAGATGTGGGCTGGATTTTCTGTGAGCCTAGATGTGCTCTTTGGTGGTCGTGCGGCCACTAGAATTCCTCATGAAATATGGGAATGTCTCCTAGTACTGGCTGTGTGTGCCTAGTCGAGGGAAATATACCAGTAACTGGCCATGTGTGCAAATCTCCTAATTCAGAACCAGAGAGTTCGCTGTGTAATTCAGAACCAGAGTGTTCGCTGTTCAAGTCAGAACCTGAGGGTTCACTGTGTGTGTGTTCTCTGTACCTCAGTAATCTGATTACCAATAGGAGTAGCCCTGTGGGGGTCCATCTTCGCTTTGTGATTATTCTCTGTGTATGCAAATAAAAGCCACACTCTAGAATCCCAACCTGGTTTGGGCAGTACTGTCATTGCTTCCACTGTGTCTGTATTTACTTGGGTACCCCTGTCCAGAAGTACAAACCTAGCATAATTGTGAGCAAATGTTTTCTCCCAGGGATCTAGGTTGATGGCCATGTTAAATGATCCCACCAGGTGTGAGGCAGGTAGTTGCCACACTTGGTTTGCCTGTCTGTGTATGGCAGGCTCAGATGTAGATGTACTGTAAACTGTTTGTAATGACAACCCCCATCCCTCTCTTTGGTGCCATTTGGTGAGACGAGCAGCCTTGCTAGTTAGACAAGGGGCTGGTGGGGGGTGGTTACACAAGCATTTATTTTCTGAAGTGAATAGCAGAAAAACAGTTGCTTTAAAGTACATCATATAATGGCAGAAAGTGATACTCCCCAGGACTTTGTTACTACATATGGTGGAAATCCAGTAAATGGATCTCTATGAAGAGATAGGATACATTCTATGGACCTATGAGGAAAGGCTGGAAGAACTTGGGCTGTACTCACTGAAGGAGAGGAGAGATGGGGGGCATAATAGGGGTCTTCAAACATGTGAAAGGGATAAACAGGGGTGGAGCCAAAGAAATGTTAAGGCCAAAGAAAGGGGGCACAACCAGGGGACATGAGCGGAAGCTGGAAGGGGGAAATTACACTGGAGAATGTAGAAGAAATTACTTCACTGAGAGGGTGGTGGGGCCATGGAATGCACTGCACAGGAGTCTGGTGGAGGAGGGCACTGTGGAAGGCTTCAAGATGCGGTGGGACAGGTGCATGGGTAAACTGAAGCCGAAGATGACCCTCTATGGGGCTGGGGGGTGGGAAAGCGAGTGCCCAATAGGGGCTGGCTACTGAGCAGACACGAAAGATCATCAGGCCTATTCTGCTGGCTTTTAGTATGTTAGTAGTATTCCACAAAGCACAAACTGCCAATAACATGACCTATACCCATTTGAAAATATACAACATAAACTGTACATTCGCCTGCCATGGATTTAACAGACACAGGATGCTGGGAGATCCGGCACCGCTGCTCAGCAAAAACATGACTTAAGTTTCTTTATATAAACAGATTTGAACCTTATAAAATGTGAGTAAAATACATCAAACTTCAGAAATTGAGGCAAGAATTATGTAAGTAAGTAGGTAAGTCTAATAACAGATGACACAAAGGTCTGTGGAAGGGTTGACAGTTCTGAAGAAGTTAACATCATTAGACAGCTGTGAGAAGATTAGACAAATGTCCTAGTATTTGACAGATGAAAGTCAATGCCAAGAAGTGCAAAGTGGTGCATATTCGGATAAAACGCCCTAAAATGGTCTATTACATTGGTGGGCTACCAGGAGGGAGCACAGCAGCAAGGAAAGACTTGGTACTGATGATAAGAAAAAACATAACACCATCTTCTCAGTATAATGAGAAATACAGGAAAGATACCAAGATGTTGCGGTGCATTGACAGAGTGGGATTACTGGCAGAAGGAGGGACATGATGCTGCCTCTGTATAGATCACTGTTCAAGCCACACCTGGGGTATTGCATGCAGTTCTGGTATCTATATCTAAGAAAGTGTAAGGATACAGTAGAGACAGTGCAGAGAAGGGCACAGAAATGATCCATGGACAACAAGGCAAAAGGTGCTGTATGAGGAAAGACTGAAAAGTCTTAACATATACTCACTGGAGGATAGAAGGCAGAGGCATAATCAAGACATTCAAGTTGATGAAAGGATTCAGTAGCATGGACAAGTCAAGTTCATTTTATTTGAAAACAGAGCAACCACTACAGGTCAAGTGCTTAAATTGGGGGGGGGGGGTATAAAAGATATAGAAAATAGAGTTTCAAAAAATTGTGCGGGCAGGTTGATTCATTTCCAGATAAGGTTGTGAAGGCAGAGACACTATCAAGTTTAAAAAAAAAACTGGTATACATTTAAGGGAGCTATGAGACTTGATAACATAAAAAGCAGAGGGAGATATGAGGAAAATGTATAATGTTATTTACAAGTCAGGAATCTCCAGCAGGAAAAGATCAACCATGTAGGTATTTTTCTGTCCACTTTCTTTCTACATTTCTATGTTCTGTGTTTCATTGATGACTGTAACTGTTATTTACAACCTCAAAGATCACTATCAAACTGACAGCATTAGGTCTGGTCATGGTTACACCTCACAGAAAAGAGAAGGAAATGACAAGTAAAGTACAGCAATTTTTAAAGAATGTAAAATGTCTACAGTTCAGATGCCCAATAGTTCCACATGCTCCACTATGCCCAGTGTCCATCTTGTCCATTCATTCTGAAATGTGTCTATTTTCAGTCTCAGAGAATGTGTAATGTGCTCCATTTTTTTGCATCACTTAAACTCGCTCAATTCATACTTTAAAAGATGACGCTTAATTTGACAACCATCTACACATTAAAATATTGAATAAATATCTCTGATCATTGTCTTTCAGCTTTGGATTGCAAGCACTCAATGGTAATGACAAGGCAAGGCATGGCCAAGTTTATTTTTATAACGCCCAACCCACGTGGGCTCTGAGCACTTTACAGAGCAAAACCACAATCATAATAAATCACATTAAAACAGTAACCAGTGACTTCCGGTGATGTCGCACAACCAGATGGCAGCCGGAAGTGGAGCTCCGTGACTTCGGGTGCTATTTTCTTTTAATCAGTTGCCATTGGCAGTCCTACACCTCGCTAACAAGTGATCCTTCTTTATCTAAGCTAACGAGGATATAGTTAGAGCAAAAACAAAACATGAATTCTGACATAAGGAGGAGACCCTTAGCTGCAGTAGATCAGTGGCCTACTTGTCCTACTCCATCCAGGTCCTCAGCATTCACTGAATCTGCAGATGAATCAGAAGGCTCCGGATCAGATACTACCACCAATTCAACCAAAGGAGACGGCCACTGCAAGCTAAAAATACTACACAGAATAGACTCGAAAATTACTGGATTGCAAAAAGATTTAAAAAAATTCTAACCCCGTACCACTACTGTACAAAACCAAATGGAGGTGATTCAAAATTAACATATGGTGTTTGGTCGGTCCCTGGTCTACCTACACAGGAGGGAGAGAGACCTGACCCTTTGCGTGGAAGATGTCGAAGCCAGGGCACATCGCAATAACATCAGAGTGTTTGGTATACCAGAGGAAGTGGAACAAGATAACATGGAGGACTACCTGGATTGCTGGCTCCTTAAGAGGCTAGCCCTAAAGGAAGACTTCACCCTTGAAATCGAAAGGGCCCATCAGGCAGTCGCCCCTAAACCAAAGCAGGGCTCACCCCCCTGCTCCATTCTCATCAAGTTCCTGTGATATCCCACCAAAGAAAAGATTCTGAAACAAGCATGGCTGAAAAAAGATCTTTATTTAGATGGGCAAAGGGTATATGTTGATCAAGATTGCCCACCCACCACCCCTTATGCTGGCCAAACTGAAGAAAATCCTCCTGGTGGAAAAATCTCTCAGGGAAAAAGGTTTCAAAGTCTACCTTCGATACCCTGCAAGGCTATGGGTTCAAGATAAAGATGGAATCAAAAACTTTGACTTGCTACTAGCAGCAACCCCCTTTCAGGAAGCACTAGAGGTTCCGATCCCAGATACAAATGACGATCAGGCAGAACAGGAGACAGAAGAACTGCTGTGGTCCGTCGTTCCAGGAGGTAGTCATCCAGATAAAAGAAGATTAGAATCACTGCTCCCTTTCCATGCAGATGTGGCTAAATGGATCCAGCCGAAATCAACAACCTGAGGACTAAGTGGTACTCTTATTTTGTTTACAGCGTGGCATTTTGTTGTAATTGCCCAACCACCCTCTGGGTGAATGATGAGGGGGGAAACTCTACGGCTTGCTATCTGGACTCAAGTGGCCTTCTCTGTGTGGACAGACCCCCTGCTTGCTTCAAACTGGGTCATTAAGAAAGTGCCAGAGGCAGGGGCCACTTCTTCCTGAGTAGTTTCTTGTTGTTGTTGTTTTGTTTTTTTGTGGTGGGACTATTTCTAATGTGTAAGACCTTATTATATCCCCTGTATGGTGCACTTAGAACTCAAAACCCAGCATTACCATTGGGTCATCCTACTCAGCATAAGATGAACTTTTGGATCCCTAAGATGGACTTTGCAAGTACTTTTGTTTCCTTCCTACTGTATAGGGTTCAAAGGCCAAGGATTAATATAGTATACTCGCTAAGGCATTTCTTTTTCTTTATTATTCTACAAGTTTAACAAACTCAGGAGTAGTGAATTAAGTTAACTCATGTAGTAGTTCAAGATTCTCGAATCCAGTAGGTAGTGTTAACTGTCTTTCTTTGGTAACTAATAACCAAAACAAATACTTATTTAAAATTATACATGATTCAGTTGTAATATTAGCAAATAGGTGCTGACTGGGACACACAAAATCAGAAGATGAAAAGCTGTATAATAGGGTAATAACAATGGTGTAGGAAAAGCTAACCTATGGTATACCTTTGTTTATTTGATTTATGTTTACTACATGGTGACTGAGAATGATTATACAATTCTGGGCGGCTTATAAGAAATTTAAGGACCAGGGGCATTATGACCTTAATGGGATCCTTGAACACTATACTTTATAATTAAAGCCACCCACTTTAGGCTGATGGCACCTGGGGTTCTCTACTAAGGCAACCAAGACCCCTGGAGTGTTCACACAAAGAAGAAGGCTTGATACTTCTAATGGAGGTTGGAACCTTCAACCTTAAGCACTAATCAGTGCTCTTTCTCCTGGCACAAACCTAAACACTACTAAGTAGTGTAATACTATCTTAGAAGCCCACTTTTATAATTTGGGTTTCTTCAGCTGCGGTAGGGGTTCCTTGCTGCAACAGCGTAGGGAGGTAAACAGTGACTTGATTGCCCCTTCTTACTTCTAGTTATGACTCACTGTTTGAGTCGAGATGGTTTATATGTTCTATGTCTGTTCTTTTGTTTCTCATATGTTGTATACATCCTGGGAGGGTTACAGGAAAAATAATTATGTGGGGGGATGGGGGGTTGGGTTTAGCAGGATAAATTCATATAAATCCAAACATGACATCTCTTTAAGATTTGCTCTGTTAATGTCAAGGGTATTAACAATGTTTTTAAAACAGCCAGAATACTGCAAGAACTTAGTAGGGCAAAATGTAACATAGCATGTGTACAGGAAACAAAGCTCTCTCAGGTAGAACATTATAAGTTGCAAAGGTCCTGGGTGGGAGCAGTCTTTTCTGATTTGCACCCACAACCTTCAAAATCTATAGTAGTCAACCTAATGAGGAGCAGACTCCCTTTCGAGGTTTGAGAAGAACAAGTAGAGGGCTTAGGTCATCTAGTCCTCCTATCTGGGGACTTCAGAGGGCGCCCCTACACATAGTCTCAGTATATGAGCTAACCACCCCTCTCCATACAGGGGGAATTTTCAGAATACCTCTTTTGTACTATCTCATCTCTTCCTGTAGGCCAAATTATCTTGGCAGGAGACTGGAACTGTGTGGAGACTCAGTCCTGGATAAAAATCCACCCCATTGTAAGGGGGAAATGGCTAGCTCTAAATTACTTAGAACACTAATCTCAGAATCTGGATTGGAGACCCTTGGTGCTTACAAAACCCAGAGAATTGAGATTACACTCTCTATTCCTCTGCAACCAATTCTTATTCCAGAATTGATAGATTCCATACTCAGAAGGTACAGACCCACTATTTTTTTGAGATGGATATACACCCAGTCACATGTTCTGACCACACTATGATCCAGGAGGTGGTAAAGTTGGACTTTAGGGGTGAAAGAGGAAACTGGAGGTTTGATTCAGGCATATTGCATGACAAGGCTTTTGTGGATTCCCTCAGAGATATGATTAAACATTACCTGAATGAAAACCTTGAAAGGGACTCCCCCCTGAAATTTATATGGAACAGCCTAAAAGGTGTCCTGCATGGTCACATTATTGGCCACTCATCCTACCAAAATAAACAATATCACCGAAAATTAATAAAATACTGGATGAAATAGGAGACCTGGAAAGAGAGCATAAGTGGAAAAGGGATAAGGCTCTGCTCCCTAAGCTTCAGAAAGCAAGGGCAAAGTATAATAACATGATGCTGTGTCAAACAGGAAACACTCTAAGATATACCAGGCAAAAATACTATGAATCAGGGGAGAAGGCGGGTAGACTGCTGGCCCTTCGTCTATGGAAGCAGGAGGCTGACAGATGTATTCCCAAAATTAGAAAGAAGGCTGAACCAGGGAAGATTATCTCACACCCCACCCAAACTGCAAATGAGTTTCTTGAGTTTTATGCCCAACTTTATGCTAAGGAGAAAGGACCAAATCAGGTCCAGGGAGACACTGACTTCTTGAGGAAGGTGGAGTCACCCTTCTTATAAGAGGACCAGAGAGAGGTGTTGGAGGCAGCAATTACTGAAGGGAAAGTAAGAACAGTCATCAATTCCCTCTGCACAGGAAAGGACCCTGGACCTGACGGGTTCATGGTGGAATTTTTTAAACATTTTCCAGCAGATCTGACACCCCTTTTTACCAAAGTACGTAATGAAGCCAACATGGAAGGAGCTACCCCAGATACCTGGGGAGCTGCCATGATTTCAGTAATATCTAAACCAGGTAAGGATCCCTTAGACTGCTTCAGTTATCGCCCCATTTCTCTATTAAATCAGGATGCAAACATTTTTGGCAAAATCATTAGAGTGCGCCTCCAGCAATTAATTACCTATCTGAGCCATACGGACCAGACGGGTTTTATCCTGGGGAGGCTTACGGAAGACAAAATTCTTCTTCTGCTTAACACTCCATCTGCCTCCAAATCCTTCCCAGCACAAACTCTACAAGCAGGGATATCCCTGGATGCAGAGACAGCGTTTGACTGCCTAGATTGTTTTTTTTTTTTAGATTACACTCTTAAAGGATTTGGCTTCCGCGAAAAATTGAGAAACTGGATTAGGAATCTGTATAGGGAACCATGGGCTCAGGTTAAGGTGGATTGGGCCCTTTCAGGCAGATTTAAGATAGAAAGGGGGACTAGGCAGGGCTGTCCATTCTCTCCCCTCCTATTTGTTCTTAGCATGGAACCCCTCGCAGTTCTCATTTGACAATCAGACACATACCAGGGTATCGGAGTGGGAGGGACAGAACTCCAGGTATCGCTCTATGTAGATGAAACTCTACTTTATGTCACAGACCCTATGGGTTGAGCCTCCCCACTTAGAAAGCATGCTTGGAGATTTCGAGAAGGTAGTGAGCTTTAAGGTAAATGACAATAAAAGAGAAATGCTCCCTGTCAGAAACCACTCCCCTCGGGAACCTTACCAGTGGTGGGTCAGTTTAAATGGGTGAGAGAGGGGTTTAAGTACCTAGGTATCTGGATCCCCTGTGAGATAAGTAAATTATACCAGACTACTCATTTCAAATTATTACAAGTGATTCAGGTGGACCTCACTCATTGGAATGAGCTTCCTCTGTCCTTATCAGGACAGATAGAATGTATTAGAATGAACGTTCTGCCCCGTTTCCTCTACTTGTTCCTTTCCATGCTCTTAAGAACCCCCAGCTCATTCTGGAGAGCCCTGAAAACTGCAACCTCTAAATTTATCTAGGCAGGTAGGCCACCCAGGACACGGTGGCGAACTCTATTAAGAGCCAAAACCCATGGGAGACTTGGATAGCCTGATCTGCATAAATATTTATGGGCAGCACAATTACAGACCCTGATACCTCTAATGGCAAAGGAAGATGTCCCTTTCTGGGTCAAAACAGAGAAGCCCCGTTCTTCCTTAGGTACAATAGGGGACTTAATCTTTATGGACAAACCTGGTCTCCACAACTTAATCTTGAATAATCCTTGGTCAGAGGTCATACGAGACACTTGGTAAACAGTATGGTGGAAATTCAGAGTGGCACTGAAATTAAGACCCTCCACACTCATTAAGGCTTGTTTAGATTTTGCTTCCCTTAAGATGGACCTACGATTCGATTCTGTAGATGGGCTAGGCAGGGCCTATACCAGGTGGAACCATTTTATGTAGGAGATACGTTTAAAACATACTAACAATTAGCCATGGAGTTTAGGTTACCTCCCCAAGACCTGTTCAGATTCTTACAGATTAGGCATTTCCTCTTGGAGAAGGACAAAAAATTTAAGCTAATAGAAGGTGTTAACCCACTCCTAGAATTCTTTTTGTCCCTGGCCTTCCATCCCAGACAAAGAGGAACAGTTTCAAAGATCATAGCCCTTTTTTCAACTTTGTAAACAGACTCCCTGGATTACCTTAGGAAAGCATGGCACTTAGAAGTGGGTATTAAGTTGCAAGAAAGGTGTTGGGACCAGGTTTGGAAGGGTATCCATTCAACAACAGCATCCAACTTCTGGAGGGAATTCAGATGGCAGGTGATGTTGAGATATTTCCTCACTCCAGTGATTACAAAACATTTTGGTCAACACTCCTCTGAGCTTTGTTGGAGAGGTTGCAAACAAAAGGGTACACATACCCATATATTCTTGCATACCCAAAACTACAGCATTTCTGGGACCAAATTATCCAAACAGTGCCACATATTCTTGAAATTCAGCTCCCATCCAAGCCCCAAAATTGGGTACTGGGGCTACCACCTCCTGAGATCAGATTAAGAACTCTAAAATACCTTTATAATATTAAGGTAGCATCAGCTCTCAAAACCATCACTCAGAAATGGCTTACACAAGAATGACCCACACTTAAGTCCTGGAACTCATTCTGCCTTCACATACTGGAGATGGAGGAAATCACAGCCAAACTAAGGTTGTGTAAAAATAAAATTTACTGCTTGTTGGTTACCTTTCTTCCACTTTCAGGCTGAAAAAGAAAATAAAGACATGCTAGAAATCCTGGATGAACACGGATAGACTCCCAATTCTGGATTAATAACCACATGCTTTTCTAACTTCCAGGTTATTCCCTTCAGAATGGATGCTGCCCCCTCTACCCCCTCACTTGGAGATTACCGCACCTTACTTGCTCATTGAATAGACGAGGTGTATAAGTACCATACCCTGCCCTCAGACTCTACCCAAGGATGAATTTGAAATTCTGTTTATTTTTCATTTTTTGTATTGTTAGTTCTTGACACAATTTTCTTTCATTTTTAAATGGTTACCCTTTGGTGGATTTCTACCCTGTGAGCATACTGCACAAGGGTTGAATGCAAAACTTTCCAGACTTTTACAATACTGAGATAATTTAGTCATTGTGATCTAACTGGGCTTACAAGTACAAGCAAATTTCATACTTTATTTATTTAACAGTACATGCTTTAACAGACATATTAACTTCAATTTACATTTCATTGTTTTTAATCCTGTGTACCTAACAGATAATATGTCTCGTGTAAAGGTGGAATGTACACTGTCAAGAATTGCATTATGTATATCTGTCTTTTTCTTTTGAGAAACATAATAAACATAATAAAAACTATGATTTAAATAAAAAAAAAAACAATAACCAAAAGATAACTTCAAAGGAAGCAAAACAAATTATAGTGTGAAAACTTTTTCAAACAAAAAGGCTTCAAAGACCTTCTCTGTGTTAGCTGCTCAGATGTCTAAAGGGAGTGAGCTCCAAAGCATAGAAGCAGCCACTCCAAAAGCTCTGTCATCTGAGGATTTAAGTCAGGCAGAGGGGACAACCAACATACCAGAATTGGTGGAGCTGAGAGGGAAAACTGGGTGGAATCAGGAGCTCTTTTAAGTAGTCTGGTCCCAGCCACATAGGGCCCTGTATGTTAAGAAGTGGATCTTGAAGGTGATGTGTGAATGCAAAGGCAGCCAATCCCTCCATGAGTAGCCCAATATCATCTGGGCCACAGCATTCTGCACCAGCTGCAGTTGACACCACAAACCTCCAGATAGCCCTTGGTAAAGAGCACTGAAGTAGTCCAACCTAGAGGTGACAAAAGCATGGATGATTGTTACTAGGTCCTCCTGTGCTAAATACGGTTCAATCCTGGTATTGTTCTGCAGATGGTAAATGCCAGATTGGACAACAGAAGACACCTGATGTTCAAATATAAATCTGTCACCCAAAATAACCCCCAGGTTCCTAACTGTACCAGCTGCCATAAGGAAATGTCCACCCAATATGTGAAGAGCTGTACCATCTGCAGCAGACAAGTCCCAGTGACAAGGTTGAATCACCATGACCTCTGTCTTGCCTGGGTTGAGACACAACCAGTTCAAGGCCATCCAGGCATTAATCTCAGCCAAACAATGGCTGAACACCAAAGCCGCAGATGTATCATCAGGGGCACAAGACATGTACAACTAGGTATCATCTGCATAGCAGTGAAATCCCACATTGTACCATCTAATGATCTCCCCTAATGGTAGCATGTACACAGAGAACAGAATGGGGTGAGGATTGAGCCTTGCAGAACTTCACAGGACAACACAGATACCTCACAGGTAAAGTTCACTAGAACCACCTGCTGCGTTCTCCCAGTTAAGTAGGACTCAAACCAGCACAAGAGTGTGCCGATGAGGCTTATATTGTTCCTCAGGTGATCCAACAGCACCCCATGATCCACTCTGTCAAACATCAATGAGAGATCCAAGAGTACCAAGATTGAACAAAGCCCTCAGTCACTCATAAGGAGGAAATCATGGGTCACACTGATGAGACCCATGTCAGTGCTTTGCTGAGGCCAAAATCCCAACTGGAGAGGTTCATAGATGGAAAGAGAATCCAGTTGATCAGTCAGTTGCTCAGCCACTAACTTTCCCTAGAAAGGGTAGGTTAGAGACAGGCCTACAATTTGCTAGAATGTCAGGGTCCAAGGAAGGTTTTTTTAGGAGGGGCCTGATCATAGTACTTTTCAAGTCTGATGGAAAGACACTCATCCTTAAGGGCCCATTCATGATCTCTGAAAATACGGGACCTAGGAACTCAGTGTAGCTAAGAATCAGCCATGTTGGACCAGGGTCCAGCATATAGTTGATGGGATGCAAATTGAAGACCAACTGCAGCACCTCAGCCTCACAAACAGGTTGAAACTTGCCCCAGACAGGCATATCTATGTAACTAAAATACAACCATGACAGGAATTCTGTCTTTTTCAGGTCAGTTGCCCATTGATAATCAGCATAGTGAATTCTCAATGTCCAAGATCAATGTCAATCTGTCCTCCACAGACCTGGAACTTCTCCAAGAATGCTACAACTTTCACCATTTTGTCTCTGGCCACTGCATCTGAGCACGATACCATGGTGAACTATGATGGAGGTTCAAGGGGTGAATGTGGGAAGGTGCAGTACAGTCCAGGGCAGCTGTAAGTGCCATAATATAGTGCTCCATGGCTACCTCTGGACCTTATGAGCATGACAGTAACATACCCAAGACATCCAGTGCCTCCTGGATTTTGCAAGAGTGCAGTTTACTGTATGTTTTTGATGGCACCAGATAATCTCCACAGAGGGGTTAGGTAACCAGGGGATCTCACACTGGAACACAGCTGCATGATGATATGACCAAGAGACTGAATAAATCATGACTGCTCTAATGCAAGTCCCAATGAAAAGATCTGATCCAATGTGTACTGATGGGTTTCAGAGGCAACAGCCTATGTCAATCCCAGTGAAGACAATCAGCTGGAAGAGTTCCTGTCCAAAATGCAAGGATTTATTGTCTATCAAGGCATTGAAGTCCCCCAACACCAGTAACTTAGGGTCATTCATCACCTGTTCGGCAATTTAGTCTGCCAGCTTCTGCAGGAAATCACTTCTACTGCCCAGAGGATGGTAGATGAGAATGATCCTGCCACTGACACCTGAACCACGTCTAGCCATCCCACATTCAAAGTATCTGAAAGTGAGTCCCAGGGATGTCATGCAGATAATGTAAACACTGTTAACAAAATATCTCCAGCTTCCATCCAGTATTGTAGCTCTCAAATTCAGAATAGTTCAGGAAAATATGTATTTCAACATCTCATTTTTCCCTACACTGGCTCCATCATTCCTAGATCTGATGGGCTGTGTACTGCATTCGGTGTGCAACAAAAAAGCCATCTGCCACTGCACTGAACATGGGAAGGTGTGCAAAAAAAGCCATTTGACACGTTCCAAGCAAATTTATCTATGTGTACAGCCCTTCCATCTCTTATGTGCAGGCCCCTCTCCAGTAAGACTTTCACAATGTGTCAAACTGGTTTCATGCTTAGCAACTCAGGGTGAACACCAAAAAACAGTCTCTATGACTTTTGGCACCAGGCAAAAATTGGCTAGGCTTCTGACACAGCCAGTGTTCTCCACTCTGGAAGGCACTCCCCTTGATGTGATCCCATGTTCAAATTCCTTGTGGTGTGGCTTGACTCAAATCTTAACCTCTTGACCCATATTGATGCCTTCCACTCCAAACTTCATCCTAAGCTTGGAGTGTTACATTGTAATAAAGATTGCCTCTCCCTCTCAGTTCATCGTGATTTGATTACGAAAATGATTTTCACTGTATTTGATTATGCTGACAGTGTCTATGGTTCAGCTCCTGCTACATCTCCTGCTAAACTTGACACAGTCTTTAATGCTTTTTGTCAATTTGCCACTAACTCTCCTTTTTGTACACACCACTGCCATCTCTACTCCTCTCTCCCCCCTACCACAAAGGTGCTAAGCCCACAGTATAGCCTTTATTTCAAAATACTGTTTTTGGGCCCTCCCATCCCATCCAACCTCCTCTCTTTTTATCTCCACTACTCCCACCTTTTACTCTCTGTGCTTTAATTATTCCCACTCCTTTGACCTCCTCTTCCCCACTCTTCTGTTAGCCAATTGGCTTTCTCTAATTGCTTCCCCTCCCTCTAAAATGAACTCTTCCCCATATTCAACTCACTCTCTCATTCCATGCCATTAAGTGGCAGCTCAGACCCACATCCAGTGCTACTTGATGCTGCACCATACCCTCCTGGCCTCTTCTTCCCCATGGCCGTATAACAGTGAGTTGATGTCTACTTTTTCCTGCTTGACACTATGCCCTACGTGGTTTTGCTGCTTTTGTTTACTAAGCCAAATTATGTAAAAAATGTAACTATCACTTTTGATGTGTTTGTATATGAATGTTAAATCAAATTACAGTACAGTCCTGATTATCCATACCCCTATTAACAGGAACTCCCTGTTTAATGGACTCCCTGCTTTTCCTTCAGCAATTGTACTGTTAAGTCTGTTAAATCTCTGAGTCCTCCATTTGAATGAGGTGCTAATTACAGTGCTGATTAATGGCTGTTGTTGCACCATTAAGTACAGTCCATGCAGAAGTCCAGCATGCTGCATTTTATTCAACAAAAACAAATACTGCTAACAAAGTAGGTTATCACAACATTAAGTACAGGACTTCTCCACCCTTTCTTTCACCCCAAAACAAACAGAACTGCTCTTTACATTGCACTGAGAATGGTGACAGAAGTGGATCAACTTGTTGCTTGTAAGCTGATTCTGTCCTGCGGTTCTGCTTTTTTTTTTCTGGTGGTCACTACCCCCGAATCCGACTAAACAGAACATCTGGAGTCTACAGTTGAATTCCGGGAGGCTACCTTACATCGGTCTTTGGCCGAGCTGATTCTATCTTGCTTCCAACTTGTGGCTCTCTTTCGTCTCTGTTGGTGGCTCTTAGCTGGTCAGCTTTCCACGTCTTTCTGCCTCCCCTCCTCTGCGCATAGCCACTACATTAAAAAAGCTCCTGCACACTGCACTGAAAATGGTGAAAGAAGCAGCAACATGCAGTCTTGCTGAGTTGATTCTATCTTACGGCACTGCTTTTTTTCTGGTGGTCCCTACCCCCAAACTTTGCCAAACAGAACATTGGGAGCCTACAATTGAAACTACATTAGAAACAATATTGCAGCTAGTACAGCCAGAAGAACTATGAAGCACCAGCCACACACACAGTATAAAGTGTTTTCATGGCTAACACTGTCATGGCATGAATTAAAAATGGAACTCATGATTATCCAGACTCCCAATTATTCAAACATTTTCTATGTCACCCAGGTGGTTCGGATAATAGGTACTCTACTGTAATTCACAAAAATGTTACTATATGCATATTTAACCAATTTTACATACAGGTTCTCACAAACCGTATTATGTATAAGTGCTATTATGTAATTTTGTGTCGCTCTTTGTTTTGTATCTGTCTTTCTGCTCCCCGGTTCACACCTGGAAATGAGCCTTGGCTCAGCGTACCATTCCCGGTTACTAAATTTTAAATAAATAAATACATCAGTAGATGCACCCTATTTAGTTTTGAAAAGATGGATGTTTATCTACAGTAGTTGGTGGTAATGTCTGCTTATTTTCCTGTTAAAATTTAGCTTTATTCCAACTTTAAAAACTACTGAGCTAATAATAAATATTATAAAATAAATAAACCAGATGTTTTCAGTCTTGCACTGCCACCCAGAACATAAATGCAAATGAATGCTTTGAGAATTGAACTTCTTGGCAGGCAATTTTTTTGTTGGATAAAGGCTCTGGCTTACAGATAACGCATCTGTTAAAATAATTCTGGCATAACTGATATTCTGCCTTAAGTTGTATAACAGAGAGAATATATTTGTATTAAATCAAATGTATAGGTGCTCACAAGGCCATTTGGCTCATTCTTAAACAAGTGATGTCCAAAGATGCGGGAGTAAAAGTTTCATCTATAAATGTCCATTACAAGAGGGCAAGTTGGGAACCCCAAAACATTGCACTTTCTGCCAAATAGTAAAAGTTGTGTGAATCCAATTGTCCAGTGAGATTTGCCTTCAGTTTATCAGGACCAAAAAACAAGAGCAAAGCTATGAATGGTATATTGTCCACTTGTCCTTCTTCAGTTGTATTTCAAGTCATTGTATATCTCAGGTTGTAATACAAGAGAACCTGTCAAACCTGTTCAACCCAACAATTGTAGCAAGGGTTGGAGTGTTTCAGTTCTTCTGTATCTTTCCAGAGCTGTAAGACTTTATGTTTCATTCATGGAATTTGTACCAGGAATCATTTTATCCCAAAGTGAAAATTGATTTAGGTGTGTCAAGACAAATAAAGTCTGGAACAAACATAAAAACTAGGCAACATATTAATTTGCAATACTGTATGTGGCTTTTAAAGAGAAAATAAAATGGTATTTAGGACCATGTAATTGGATCTGCATTATTTTCAGCAATAACCTGCTACTGTTTTTCCAAAGTACGAACTAAAGTTTTGAGTACAGCTGTGCAAAAAAAAAAAAAAAAATCTACCATGGAAATTTACATGAAAGCCAAAATTTTGCTTCCATTAAATTTTGGAAAGCATTGAGTCATTATTCATGGAATTCTAACTTAGAAGGGTGAAGTTTGGGATGTAATGTGGATTTATGCATTGAATTGCAGACTAGAGTTCCACAGAACACATCACACTATTTAGTTGTTGAACTGAAGAATGATTGCAGATCAGTATAATAAACCGCATATCTGAATTCCATAGAACTGTTACTTTGCAGATCATGGGTATAATTTTTGTGAAGTTCAATCAGAAAAGTATGCAGAATATGTCAAAAATTCACAGAAGACATTAGGACTTGTATTTTTCCAAAAGTGTTGAAAATTTGATGTTCAAATCTCCAAAAACAACCAATTTATGAAGAAACATTGTGTTCAAGGCTGCTCATTGACCCAGTGCATAGGACATTCCCTACTGTGTTTACGTACCAGCAACTCAAGTCCTACAAACTCTGGCACCATCTGGGTGACCCGATGTGGGGTAACAGCTCTGTTCCACAGCACTGCTCACAGCCTGGGGATGGATGGCACAGTTAATACTTAGATTTGGGAAGGCTTTCTTTCCCTCACAAGGGTTGATGTGTGTGTTGACTGAGGCCTGATAGACTGTGCACTTTGTTGGGGTGGCATATGAGTGTCAGACCCTTCATAGGCCCTGCAGCAGTGGCATGAGCATCACCAAAGAAGCTGATCCTGTATCTACCAGTTTGGGAACCTGATGACCTTACCAAAATTGTGGGTGGTAGAAGCCATGTTAAGGACATGTTTTGGTCATACCCTGTGGTAGGTTCATGGGAAGCTAGTAACAGCCAGGCTGTGTAGGGTGGTTGGATGAGTGACCATATTAGTGGTGGTGAAAACATAATTATTAAGAATGTGTAATGAGCTATTACAGACTGAAAAATCACTTTCAGTTTGTAAATTGTGGCACGGTATCGATAAAGTGTAAAATCTCTTTCTGCAATTATTGAGCTGTGAATTAGTGATACCACTTATTATGGCAGAATACCATTTCACACTTTACAGGTAGTTGTGCAGGTCTATGTAAATAACAGGATTTACTGAAAACAGGTGGTGATTTTTTCTACAGTTTACTTATGACATATTATTAAGTCTCCTCCATCAGAAAATAATTCCACCATTTGTAAACTGTAGTCCAATATGAACTGTGGAATTATCAGTGAACTTCAATTTTGAAATTCCATGTTTCACAATATGGGAACCACAGTTCACATGAGCTTCTTTGAGACAGAGAGAGAGAGAGAGAGAGAGAGATAGGTTTTCAATTTACTTTTACAGAGCACTAGCAGATGATTTGTACTAAACTTGAAGTATATGTATCAGGAGCAGGCACATCTGGTGCTGTAGCTATAGTGGAGGAGCAGCAGGGGCAGCAACAATGATAGCAGAAGGCTGTGGACAAGCAGGCCAGCAGCTCCCTCTGCAATCCTAAAACCCCTTTGGCAGCGAAGATGTCACCCTGCTGCTGAAGGAGTTGACTAAACATTCAAAGTCACTCTATGGCACCAAGAGACTTCCCTACCAACACAGGGAACAGTTGTGGGTCCAGAGCAAGGCCATTGTGGATGGGCAGCCAAAAAGTATCCCAAGGAGTGTAAAACAGCTCAAGCACAATAGGGATGACCTGCAGAACCAGGATCCATAAGTGTTGGAGGTGCTCGGTGGGGTATTTTCTATGCCTGAAGGTGGCCCCAAGAAGAGAAAGAGGGTGGAGGGCAACAGCACCAGTGAGTATACTAAATTGATTCATTAAAGTGATTGTCATAAAAATGCTATAAAAATGTTTTCTGAAACACTGCATGTAATGTTGTCATCCCAGTTGTGGTAATTCCAATTAAATACTGTAAACTAAATATTAAAAAAACGATAAATAAATTTGTAGTTTGTTACACCACATCTACGTGTAAGGGCACATATGATGGTATCTAGAGCTGCAATGAAGTTTTAATTTGCTGGCAAATTTCTGGCAAAACTGCAAAATCCACATCTGTGGGTCATTTCACGAAGTTTTCCTGTTTAATTGAAAATTCACCAGTTGTAACTTTGCTTTGCTTTTGTTTTGTTTTAAGTGCGAATTGCACTTTAAAAAAATACAAAAGCAAGACAAAGTTTGAAATGGCACCCGCCTCCCTCACTGATTACTGGCCTTATCTTTCCCTGGTGTCCATTTGTCCCCCCTACACCTGTCAATCACTGGCCCAATGCAGAATGATATTCCCTGCTGCCTAGTGGTCCCCATGCCAATTGCCCATTTGATGTGCAAGAAATGTATACTTCCCTGGTGTCTAGCATACCTCCTCATATCCCTTGTAATTATAAGAAAATGTAGTCCTTTTTCCCTGCTGTCTAGTGGACCCCCTTCCCTATCCCTGATCCCCTGGAATAAAAAAAGTAGTCAATTTTCCCTAGTGTCTGGTGGAACCCCCTCTCTATCCCTGAGCCCCTGTAATAAAAAATGGTAGCCTCATTCCTTGGTATCTAATGGACCCTCTCCCTATCCCTGATCCTCTGCAATAAAAAAAATGTTAGTCCATTTTCCCTGGTGTCTAGTGTACCTCCTCCCTATCCCCAAAATGATCCCTGTAATAAATAAATGAAAGCCCCATTCTCTGGTGTCTAGTGGAACCCCCAATCTGACGGGTAGTACCCCATCACTCTGATCTCCCCCACCTCGCCCCTTAGGTGACTCTCACAGCCCTCCACTCTCCACAAAGGCCAGCTGCCTCAGCTGTCAGTGTATGAGTGCGTGCTTGTACAAGCATGTGCTAATTTGTTTCCATCTTCCACTCATTCATTCAGGTCTGTTGGCAGTGCAGACAAAAGCAGAGGGCTGTTCTGGCCACCAGTATGGCTGCACCACCTACATAGCTGAGTGAATAAGTGTGAGCTGGCTTGCCAATGAATGAGCGCATGCTTGTAAAAGCCCATGATCATTCATAGACAACTCAGGCAGCCTGTAGTAGTTGACAGCAGGGGGCTGTTCCATTCACCTGGGGTCGGGGGTAGGGAGCAGGGTGCTGGCACACTACCTGTTGGTTGGGGTATTGTGGTCCTCTAGACACTAGAGAATGGGCTACCATTTTTTATATTACAGGGGATTGGGACTAGGGAAGGGGATCCACTAGACACCAGGGAAAATAGACTACCTGTTTTTTTATTACAGGGGATAACGGATGGGGGGGCACTAGACAACTGGGAATTCTATTTTGCATTGGGCTGGAGATCAGCAAGGGTGGGGACCACTAAACACCAGGGAATTGTATTTTACATCAGGCTGTTGATCAGTGAGGTGGGCGGTGGACCACTAGACACCAGGAAATTTTAGTCTACACTGCGCAGCGATCAGTGGTTGGTGGTGGTGGGGACCATTAGACACTAGAAAAAAAAAATCCTCCCATGCAGTTCAAACTCCACTTTTCACTGATTTGTTCCTTTGGCAAATTTGGGCTTCACATGATGGATTAACTCCATGAAATGAGGAAAATTTGCAAATTAATCCACTGAGTGAAGTTCCCCAACTTTTCCCATCTCTAATAGTTCCTGACTACAACCCCCTCTGTTGATTGCCAGGTTGTGATAGCAGTGGCTGTACTGCATCTGTACCATTGGTATCCAATTGGAAGTGTGTGATGGAGCACCAGTATATTATGTAAATGGCTATGCAGGGATGGGTGCATATACTGACAAAATATGGCAGCCATTTCATTGTCTTGCCATATGTTGTTGTTGTCCAACTTTGACATTTTAAACAGCTCCACCTGCAGTTATGTATGTATCATCATCTCTCTCTAGTGACACAGATGCCTTGCTGTATGTCATATGTCCACCTTCTGCATCATCCAAATTTGAGGTGGACATTATGCATGCCTAACCTACATCCTAGCCATACCCTGTCATGGCTGCCCATGTAGCAAGTAGCATGAGTGTGACTGTATTCTCTGATGGTGTGCATCCTGCACATTCAGGTTGTTATGAACCCACTCCTGGGGGCCAGGTGAACTGAGCTCACAGTGCCCACCCCTAAGTGTAGACCCTGATAGGGTGGAACAGGAATACACTCCCTGTGTCCTTCTAGCATGCTCACTGAGTTCACAACTGAACACTCACCACATGGACCCAGGACTTCCTCTCTAATCTGGGTATGGGTAAAATACAGTCTCAAGTCTGTAGCCAGGTAAGAACCCCACTTGGTTGCTGCACTGGGAGAAGGACAAATGCATTACAAGTACTTTGGGTCTGTCCTTGTAACTCTGATGGTGCCTTCTCCCACAGGCGGTGCAGGGACCTAGTTCAAACTGTGCAGACACCTCCTGAGACCATGTGTATTTCTCCTACTTAGGCACCCAGATTTCCTTCCAGGATCCTACTCTTTGGTAGCTATGGTGGTATTTTAGCAATAAACAGGCTTTTCACAAACTGAATCAATCTTCCTAACTTCACACACATAACAAAATTGCTTTCAGGCAGTTATTAGAATCAAGTGCTTTTACTAGTACTTAAATAATTATGATACAAGGCATACAAGCAAAAGATTCAGAAATTTGGTTACAGAATAAAAAAAGTTGGGCAAAATACATGAAAAACACACTGTACAATTTAACTGGTTCATTTATACCTTGTCTGTAGAGAATTAAAGTCCAGAAAATGAATGAGTTTCTACAGAAGTTTCCAAGTCCCAGTTCTTCTTGCAGCCACTGATCATCAGTGTATGCTTGGCAGTCTGGCTTTATGTGTCAGGAAAAGTGTGTTCTGCAAAATGTTTTGAGTTTATGTTTTGAGGGGCCTTATATAACCCTGGTCCTTGGTTAACTGGTGGCCTTATCTTTTAGGCCAGCAGGGTTCTTTCTTGCACTTTCCCAAATTTTAAGTGAACCACAAAAAAAAAATTAAAAATAAAAATAAAAGACAGCATCCTTTCTGTCACTTTTGTATGGAGATGAATTATGACACTTGAAGAGAATTCACAATAGACTTCCAGAATGGATGTTTCCCAGATACTATTCCCAAAGTATTTTGCTTTGAAGTGGAAAGTTTATGACAGGCGATAGTTTCTCCCATCTCCTGTCCTGGTTATGACACCTTTTTTCCTTTGATCAGCTTACCAGAAAATCTCCATTAAAATGTAATTTAATTTTTCCATTAAGCAAGCCTTTCCTAGACATCAGGAATATACATGCTCCTTATGTAACCCTTTAAAAAAAACATGGGCATCCTTCTGTCACCTTACCACCAGGCCCTTTCTGGAGAATTTAAACATTAACAAAATCACAGAAAATTATGACAAAATTATGACTGAAGTGGCCAAATCGTCACATCCCTCCCTCCATAGACTGCATTTGTGAGAAAATGCCAATATTATGTGGCAGGGTTTCCACAATTCTGTTTCTGTTCTAATTGGCAAGATTGGCCATCTGTGTTTGCATTGACAGATCCTGACTTTTGTGTAATGATCATGTCATAGACTTGTAGGGCAATATTCCATCTGAAGAGTCATCCATTTGTTTTGCACATATGATTTAACCAGACTGGGGGTTGTGATTGGTATGTACCACAAAGCGCCTTCCATAGAGGTATGGCTCTAATTTCTTCAGGGCCCATACCAGCTCAAGACATTTCTTTTCTACCATGGAGTATGCCTGCTCCTGAGCAAGTAAATTCGTACTTAGGTACGCTATTGGGTGGTCTTTTCCCTGATTAGATGTCTGACTAAGGACTCCTCCAATCGCCACATTCAAGGCATCTCCCTGCACCACAAACTGCCTAGTGTAATCTGGACTGTCCAACACAGGGGCACTGCACAGTGTTACTGTTAGCCTTGCCAAGGCTCATTCACAGGCTGGCTCTCAGTTTACCATTTTGTGTTATCTTTTCTTTGGCAAGCCAAATAGGGGAGCCGCCAGGGTACTGTAATTGGGTGCAAACTTTTGGTAGTGCCCTGTGGTCCCTACAAAGTTCCTAACTTGTTTCTGGATTTCAGACATGGGCCATGCCTCTATTGCCTCAATCATTGCTTGATTAGGATGAAGCTGCCCCCACCCCACAACATGACCTATGTATGACACCTCCGCCATAGACACCTGGCTCTTTTCAGCCTTGACAGTGAGCCCTACTGCCTGTATCCTGCCTAACATTTCCTTCAGATGGGACAGGTGTTCTTTCCACCTGGTACTGAAGATGGCAATATCATCCAGATAAGCCACTGCATACTCTTCCATACCATATAACACCTGGTTGACCAAGCTTTGAAATGTGGCAGTAGCATTCTCCATTCCAAAAGGCATTACCTGGAATTCAGATAATCCTATTGGAGTGATGAAGGCTGATGTTCTCTAGTTCTGACAGTCTACCTGCCAGTATCCTTTTGTCAAGTAATTTGTGGTAAGTTATGATGCTCCTACCAGTTTGTCTAGTAGTTACTAGTTTGTCTAGTAGTTTGTCCATCCATGGCATTGGGTGGGTGTCAGACTTCATGACGGTGTTGAGTCCACAATAGTCCTCACAAAAGTGAGTAGACTCATCCCACTTGGGAACGAGGACTACGGGTGAGGCCCAGGGACTGTGGGATTTCTGGATTAACCCTAAATCCTGTATTTCCTCCACCTCCCTCCTAATGTCCTTTAGGACAGCCTCATACACCTAGTAGGCTGTCCACCATATGGGAGCTTGTGTTCTCATGTCTACATCATGAGCCACTAAAGGGGTTCATCCGGGCTTGGCTGTAAACAAAGGGGCAAAGTCCTCTAAAACCTCCCTCACTTGCTGGGCCTGGTCAGGGGACAACTGGGGCAATAGCTTGATTGCCTCTACAGATGACTCCCACTTTCTTTCCTCTAGAGGAGGGATTCTTCCTCATCCATTGCCTCCTCAGGACTCCAAACTCCAAATACCATGTTGGCCCTATTTGCATATGTCTTCATCATATTGACATGGTACATCCTATGGGTATGTCTCCTGTCAGACAATTTCACAATATACTTAACGTCATTGACCTGTTGGACTACCTTATATGGTCCCACCCACTTGGCCTGCAGCTTGTCCTTCCAGACTGGAATTAGAAGCATTACTTCCTATCCTGCACTGTATGAGCAAGCTCTGGCTCCATGGTCATACCAGATTTTTTGCTTCTGTTATACAGCTGATAAGTTGCTTTGGGCCACCCCATAAGCTCCCTCTTCTTCTCCTCCCTAAACTTAAGTACATATTTCACTATGGAAGTTCCCTGGGTGGCATGTTTGCCTTCCCAGTCTTCCCTGATCAAGTCTAGCGGCCCATGCACACTACCTCTGTATAAGAGTTCAAAGGGCGAGAACCCTGTTGACTCTTTGAGTATCTCCCTGTATGAAAACAACAGGTGGGGAAGGTATTTCTCCCAGCCCTTTCCATACTGTTCAGCAAATGCTTGCAGCATTGATTTTAGGTACCATTAAATCTTTTCTCGAGTCCATTGGCTTGTGGGTGATAAGGTGTCATGCACCTCTGCACCATCACACACATCTCCTACAAACACTTCATCAGGCTCGACATGAAGTTACCCCCTTGATCAGAGATAACCTCCTGCAGAAACCCGATATGGAAGAAAATCCCTAGCAAGGCATTTGCCACTTTGTCTGCCTTAACTGAAGAGAGGGTGACCACCTCTGTGTATCAGGTAGCATTATCGACCACCGTCAGGATAAACCTTTTCCCAGAGGAGCTTGGGGTATTCAAGGGTCCCACAATATCCATTCCTATCCTCTGGAATGGCTCCTTCACAGTGGCCAGCCACTTCTCTCGCTTAATCCAATGACAGGAGCTCCTTCTCAGGTGAGCCACCTGCCATGGATCAGGAAAGCACCTTGGAGCTCTGATTGGTTAAACCTGTGGGAAGGCAACCTGTGATTGGTGGTGGAGGCTACAGATTTTTTTCCGATAGGCTGGTTCTCAGCTCCCTGCCCTGGCTTTTTTAGGTAGAGGGAAAGTTTGAATCAAACTGCTGAGACTGAGACAGAAAGAGTGAGAAAGCAGCCACAACTTCCTTGAATCAAGGAGGTTATTTTCTAGATTACACTGAACTGAATTATTACTTTTTGAACCTTTGTAATTAACTAGTATTGATTCTGTTTTTGGAATTGACTTTTCTTAGTTTTAACTTTAATTTGCCAGGGAGGAACTGTAGCTGGACGGTATTTGCAGTCATTTGTGACTAGACCTGTTACTTAACCTCTGTGAAATAGGTGTCTGAAAGGAAGGAAGGCAGTCCCCAGGGTGGAGGGTCAGAGTTGTAGTTGATTGTTTCTGGATGGCAAAGGTTTGCTCCCTACCACCCTTTCCCTCACCTTACCTACCCCAAGCGCATAACTTCCTTTATAGCAGGGGTTCTGACATCACTTCCCCAAAACTGCTAACAACATACACCTGTTCATATCCTTAAAGTCTCAGTACACTGAATGGGGGTAGAGACACTCACAAGTTTGCACACACTAAAACAAGAGAAAAAACAACAAAAGAAAAGCATCTGTAACAGAAAGGGACACAGACATGTGGGGAGTGGTGCAATGCACTGGCTGTTGGGCAGCAGTCTTCCGGGAGACATTCTGCAGACTGCGTTGCTGCCCTATTTGCAGGCATCTCTCTGGTCTGAGGGAGGAGGTTATTCAACTCCATGCTGACCTGGCAAGGATTTGGGAAACCTGCTCCCCCACTCAGGGACCACTCAGGCCACTGCCACTACCTCAGAGGTTGCCAAGAAAGAGGAGTGGTTGGATCATGGTGGGCTCAGAGATGTTGAGACTGGTGGAACAGAGAGGCACATCCCCCCAGTTGTGCCTCTCCACAATTCATTCACCACTCTGGCTGAGTATGGTTCCTCTATGAAGGCACCTGCAGTGGAGAAAAGAAGGATGCTGGGAACCTCCACAATGGAGACCCACAGGAGGGTGGCACAGGACACCACAGGGGATGGAAACAACTCCTGGTGGGGGACTGAATTGTTAGGGGTAGAACTGGGGGAGGGAGGGGAAAGGGAGGGGAAAGGGAGGTAAAGTGCCTGCCCGGTGCCATGGCTTGGAGGGACAGGAAACAAATCCTCAGAATCATGGGAATAGCTGCAAGGGGAAGAGAGCCGGATGTCATCATCCACCTAGGGGATGAATGACCTGGCTGAGAATGGTATCAGAGTAGTGCACCAGGAGTTTGTGGAGTTGGGAGGGGGCCTTAGACAAGTAGCACACACCGTAACTTTCCCGGAAGTGTTACCTGTCTATGGCATGGATCAGGCTAGTGTACTCCACATCATGAGATTCAATGACTGCTTGAAAAACTGGTCTAGAGCTCAGGGACTTGGCTTCATTGGGGACTGGGGCTCTACCTGGAGGGATGCAGGCCTATACAGGTGTGATGGTCTGCATCTATCCAGGAGAGGAACAAGGATCCTAGGTGATAGGTTTAAATGCTTCATTGGAAAGCATTTAAACTACCAAAGGGGGGAGGCACTGAAAAGGAGAAGGGAAATCCTAGCCCTCCAAAAAAATCAGGGTAATTAGTGAGGTAAACACCAAGATAGAGCAGTCAATATGGAGAAGCGCAGGGGTAAATGGAGAAAATGACAAAAGCAGTAAGGACAGGTATGGGGCAAAAAGAAATAAAGCCATAAAGAAATGGAGGGTAATGAGTACCAATGCCAGCAGTCTAAGTAAAAAGCTCCCTGAAATGATGGCCTTGATGGAAGAAGGATGCCTGGATATTGTGGCAGTCACAAAAACATGGTACACAGAGAACCATGACTGGGATGTCAAAATAACAGGGTACTCAATCTACAGGAGGGACAGGGAGGGAAGAAGAGGAGGAGGAGGAGTAGCTCTCTATGTAAGGGAAGGGATCAAAGCAACAGAACTAAAGGGTAAACAGGGAGGAGAAGAGACACTGTGGGTCACCCTGGAGACTGGAAATGGCTCCACAATCCGCACAGGGGTTGTATACAGACCCCCGTCTCAGGGGGAGGAAATGGACAAGGAAATGATAGAAGGAATCCTTTGGATGGCAGAGAGAGGGGAGATATTGCTGATGGGGGACCTGAATATGCCAGATGTTAGCTGGAGCACCATTTCTGCGGCCACATCAAAGAGCACAGCCATTCTCAATGCCCTACAGGGGGCATGCCTCAGACAGCTAGTTTTGGAACCCACTCAGGAGGGAGCAATCTTAGACCTGGTACACTCATATGGGGACAGAGAAAGGATCTCTTATCCTGAAGTGGGTAGCCATCTGGGAACAAGCGACCACCAAACAGTGTGGTTCATGATGAACTTAGTTGTAGAGTCAAGCCACACAAATGTAAACGTACTGGACTTCAGGAGGGCTGATTTTGTCAAAATGGGAGAGTGCCTCAGAAAGGCACTAGCAAACAGGCAAGAAGGTGGGGTGGAGCAACAATGGGGAAACATCAAAACTACCATCACAGAGGCAACAAAGCCGATACGTAAAGCAGATAAACAAATCAAAATGAAAGAAAAAAACACTATGATTCTCAAAAGAAGTGGCAGGGAAGGTAAGGGAGAAAAAGATAGCATTCAGGAAGTACAAGGAAACACAGAAGAAGCAGGACAGAGAACTGTACCAGTTAAAGCGGAAGGAAGCGGGGAAGGCAGTCAGAATAGCAAAGCCCCAAACTGAGTAAAAGATAGCCAACTTGGTTAAGAAGGGGAATAAAACCTTTTATAGGTACATTAGGGAGCAAAAAAAGACTAAGGCAGGGATACTGAGGCTGAATAAAGAGGAAGGTGGTTGGGCAGAGAGCGACAGTGAAAAGGCAGGGATACTGAATGAATACTTCTCCTCAGTGTTCACAATGGAAAAGCAGGGGGAGATACCTAATCCAGTCAATAGAAGCACTCTGGATGGGGGGGGGGTGATATTAGTCCTTTCACAGAAGAAAGGGTTCTGAAAGACCTCTTAAAACTGAAGGTGGATAAAGCAATGGGGCCTGATGGGATTCACCCCAGAATTCTAAAAGAACTAAGGGAAGAACTAATAACACCACTGACTACCCTTTTTAATAAATCATTGGAAGATGGTGTGGTACCTAAGGACTGGAGAAGGATGGATGTGATTCCCCTTCACAAAAGTGGGAGCAAGACAGAGGCAGGAAACTATAAACCTGTCAGTTTGACCTCAGTGGTAGGGACAATGATGGAATCACTTCTGAAGGAAAGCATTGTTGAGTACCTAGAGGCCAATGGAGCGCAGGACCCAAGGCAGCATGGATTCACAGTGGGAAGGTCATGTCAGACAAATCTAATTGCTTTCTTTGTCTGGGTGACCAAAGTAGTAGACCAGGGAGGGGCTGTGGACATGGCCTACCTAGACTTTACCAAGGCATTTGACACAGTCCCGCACAAAAGATTAATAAACAAATTAGCCAGCCTGGGAGTGGGTCCCTAGGTGGTAGCCTGTGTAAAACACTGGCTGGACAACAGGACACAGCGGGTAATAGTAAATGGAGTCCACGGTGAAGACAGGAGGATTACTTGTGGGGTACCGTAGGGTTCAGTACTGGGGCCAGTCCTTTTTAATGTCTTTGTAAGTGACATTGCAGAGGGAATGGAAGGGAAAGTATGTCACTTTGCAGATGACAGAAAGATCTGCAAGAGGGTTGATACACAAGAAGGGGTGGAAAGGATGAAAAGGGACTTGGCAAGGATGGAGAAATGGTCAAATGTATGGCAGCTTAGATTCAACGTAAAGAAGTGCAAAGTAATGCACCTGGGAAACAAAAACCCAGGGGAAGAGTACACAATGGGGGGTGAGATACTGACAAAAAAAATAGAAAGGGACCTGGGGGTAGTCTTATCAGGTGACCAAAGGGTGGGCCAGCAATGTGAGAAGGCAGTAAGAAGAGCTGGGGGTATACTGTGATGCATAGGGAGAGGCATCACCAGTAGAAAACAGGAAGTTGTTGGCCCTCTGTACAGACAGTTGGTAAGACCTCATCTGGAGTACTGTGTACTGTTCTGGAGACTCCATCTCTGCAAAGACATAGATAGGGTGGAGGCTGTCCAGAGGAGGGCAACCAAAATGGTGCAGGGTTTGCACCAGAAGACATATGAAAAAAGACTAAAGAAGCTTAAGATGTATAGCCTCGAGGAAAGGAGGGAGAGGGGGGACATGATAGAAACTTTCAAATACCTCAAGGGAATAAACAAAGTCCAAGAGGGTAGCATCTTTCAGAAAAAAAGATGTGCAAAAACAAGGGGGCACAATTTGAAGATAATGGGGTGACGGATCAGACGTAATGTGAGGAAGTATTTCTTCACAGAGAGGGTTGTGGATGCATGGAACAGCCTTCCTAAGGAAGTCATAGAGTCAAAAACAGAGGGGGAATTCAAGAATGCATGGAACAGACATAAGGCAATTCTAGTGGGCGGTAGGAGGAAGTAGGCTGTTGGTTAACTAGGATTTGCAGTTTACCCATTAGGTAGGGAAATGAGCAGACTAGGTGGGCCAAGTGGTCCTTATCTGCCGTCAAATTCTATGTTTCAGTGTTTTTCTCCTACCCACCCTCCCCCACCCCGCCACTCTTTAAATACTCTTCCTCCCCTCTTTCTATATGGTGCAGATCCTTGATCGGTTCTCTAACTGCTAATAAAATACATTGGTTTCTCTCTTTCAAAGAGACATACTTTAAACTTGCATCAATTAATCTTTGTAAGGGAAAGCTTTAGGGCTCATTGTGCACGTTGTTGCTATCTACATCCTTTGAATTAGCCTTCTGTAACATAGCCCTCAAAATGCAGTCCTTACTTCCCATTCTTGTGTGCTTAGTATTCTCTCTCAAATGTTCCTTTGATCAGTACCCTGATAGCTCTACTGCTGCCCAAACCAAGTGCCTATGTTCAACTTTAGTTTCAAGTCTGCAAATGAAGAGAAATTACAGCATAAACATGCAAAACCTTTGACTGTGTTATTATGCCATTTGATATTATGCAACTGAATTAGATATTTAAAAAGCATAAACTAAAGGTACTTTACATATGTACAGTACTACATTGCATGATGTACATATCATGCAATGGCACTATGGCACACTGTGTAAAATATGGTGTCCCTGATTTTGGTCTTTCGTCCCTGATTTTTTGTGGATTGTCCCTGATTTCGGTTCTAACAGGTTGCGAGGTATGCCTATAACCCAACCTTAGATTCACCTTTTCTTCTTCAAAACTCTCTCGAGAGAGCACACACTGCTAAGCTCCTCAAAAGTCTGCCAAATCATGGTTCCCCTGGGGCTGATTGTCTATACCCGGTCTTCCTTAGGCTCATCTCCCCAATCATCATTGAACCACTCACTTGCATCTTTAAACTCGACGTCTCTACCTCCTCCATGCCTGATCCCTGGAAGACTGCAAAGGTGATTCCCATTTTCAAAGTCAGGGACCCTCAATCTACAGACAACTATCATCCAATCTCCATCATCCCTCTCCTTAGTAAACTACTCAAGAAAGCTGTCCACCATCAACCTTTCTGACTACATAGGCAAATACAATCTCCAGTGTAGCCAACAAATACAACCTCCTGTGCAGCCAACAGCATGCCTTTCAAAAAAAAAAAAATTTCACCTGCACTGTCCTCACACTTCTGACCAACCACAGCATCATAAATATAAAGCATGGTAATGTCACTGATGCAGTCTTTGTTGACCTCTCCAAGGCATTCGACATGGTAAACCATGCCTTTCTCCTCTACAAACTACTTTGCCTTGGCTGTTCTCAAGAGCTTACTACCTGGTTCAAGAGCTATCTCACTGATTGCTCCTAATTTGTGTGTATTGGCCCTGCCTGCTCCCCAACCCTGTCCATTTCTAGAGGTGTCCCCCAGGTCTTCATCTTGGGCCCCATTATATTCTCTTTATTTATGAGCTCCCTCCCCTCAGACAATCTAAGCTGTCACTCTCTCCTCTATGCTGATGACCTTGTGCTCTTCCACAGCAATAAATCTCCCACCCACATGTCATCAGTTCTCTCTCTAAACTATGCTGCGTACCAAAACTGGTTCACAGATAACTCCTCTTGGTTAATGCCAAGAAAACAAAATCCATGCTGTTTACATCCAAGCCCTTCCTTGCCAAGTACAAAACTCACTCCCCTCTCAACATTGTAACCCCTGATGGCCGAGCTCTTGAAGATGTAAATACTTTCAAATACCTAGGAGTCCTACTCAACCCCTCTCTCTCTTTTTCTGAACACATCAACTCATCAGTTTGAAGGCTTCACCAAACATTAGATGCTGCCTACAGATTCCAGCAATACCTCACTTCAGAGGCCTGACTTGCCATCGTACAGGGAAACCTACTCCCAGTCCTGGACTACTGCTCCCTTATCTATGCCAGGACGTCTGCTACCCTCATGACCAAGCTCTCCTCTGCCTATAATAGTGCCTGTCATTTCGCTTTGCTGGCCCCTTTCACTACACACCACTGTGTCCTCTATAACTCACTAAGATGCTCCTTCTGCAAGGTTGTTTCAGCCTAGCCCAGTGTGGCATGGTGGATTCTACCATCCGTATTGGCCAGGAATCTCTCCTTGCAGCCCTCCTCACTGTCTGAACTTTGCACCGCAGCCTCAGCTCAAACAGTATCCCCCCTCTGAATATTCCCAAGGTATCAACCAACATAGGTGGCAGAACCTTGTCAGTGACAGCTCCTACACTGTGGAATAAACTGCTGCTGAGCTTTGCTCCATCGACACCCACTGCCAGTTCAAAACTCACCTGAAAGACTGGCTCCTGACGACTTCCTGCTGCCACTGTTTCCCTGGGTAGTCCATTCATTCTCCTGGCCTCCCTCACAGCTTAACATAGAAACAAAGAAACATGGAAGTTGACAGCAGATAAGGACTGCAACGATCATCCAGTCTGCCCATTTTTTCTACCTTATGATTGTGCCATAGGCCTTTGCTCTGTCAATGGCCTATTTATCCATTCATTTTTTTTATTTATTAATGAATTCAGAATTACAATACTTTGAGTCAGAGACTCATTTTCAAAGGCTCCACATCAATTGACAATACAAACGTTGTACTTGAACAAACAGTAAACCATTATACAGGGTAATGATAGCACAACTGAGCAGTCATTGCACTAGGTATGTATACAGGTACATTAATACAGAAAATAGAGAACATATGAATATGCACTCGTCTGTATTGCTCCCTTATGCCTGGCCCATGCCTGTTTAAAGCCCTGCACTGTATTCATGTTCACCACTTCCTTAGGTAGGCCATTCCATGCATCCACCACCCTTTTGGTGAAAAAGAACTTCCTCACATTACCCCTTAATCGGTCTCCTCTGATCTCATGTTGTGTCCTCTTCTACTATTTTTCTTATAATGAAGCATGTTAGACTCTTTCACCTTGTTAATGCCCTTAAGATGTTTGAATGTTTCGATCACATCACCGCTCACCCTTCTTTTCTCTAGGGTATACATATTGAGCTCCATTAATCTGTTCTCATATGTTTTCTGATGCAGTCCCTGCACCATTTTGGTTGCCCTTCTCTGGACTGCCTCTATTTTGTTAATGTTCTTGTGCAGGTGCAGCCTCCAGTGCTGCATGCAATACTCCAGAAGGGGCCTAACCAGTGTCTTGTAAAGAGGGATTATTACCTTCCTCTTATTACTTGTGATACCCCTACTAATACACCCCAACATCCCTCTAGCCTTACTTACTGCATTAGTGGTCTGCTTGGATGATTTCAGGTCATCTGTGATGATGATGCCCAAGTCTCTTTCTTCCCTTGTGATTACTAACAACTCCCCTCTGAATATATAGGTAGCTTCATGGTTTCTCTTCCCTATGTGCATGATCTCGCACTTCTTTGCGTTAAACCCCAGTTGCCACGCTTCAGACCATTTTGCCAGTTTTTCCAGATCTCTTCTCATTCTGCCCACCCCATCTGGATAATCTACTCTGTTGCAGATCTTGATGTCATCTGCAAACAGGCAAACCTTACCCTCCAGTCCATCTGCAATGTACGCTGATGAAGATATTGAAGAGTACTGGCCCAGGACCTGATCCTAGAAGTGCCCTTGTTGCACCTCTTCTGACTTTATACCGCGATCACCGCTCTCTGTTTTCTCTGCCCTCAACCAGTTTGCCACCCAGTTGACCAACTTCTGACCCACCCCTGAGCCTACCCATCTTATTAATCAATCTTCTATGTGGAACAGTATCAAAAGCTTTGCTGCAGTCAAGGTAGGTGACATCAGCTGCACCTCCTTGGTCCTCCACTTTGGTTACCCAGTCAAAGAACTCTATGCAATTAATTTGACAGGACCTTCCTGTTGTAAACCCAGGCTGTCATGGATCCTGTGTTCCTAAGGATTCCAGGTGTTGCACTATCCTTTCCTTAAGGAGTTCCTCCATAATCTTGCCCACTACTGAGGTAAGACTGACTGGTCTGTAGTTCCATGCCTCTTCTTCCTCCCTGCTGCCAATCTTGTCGAGCGGGACCACATGAGCCCTTCTCCAGTCTTCTGGAACCTCTCCTGTGCTCAGGGACTCACTAAACAGTTCTGCTAATGGTTCTGCTAATTCCACCCTTAGATCCTTTAGTACCCTGGGTCATCTGCCATTAGCTCCTATTGCCTTGTCCACCATGAGCTTAGCTAGCTCTTGTAGGACCTGTGCACACCTCCCTCCCCCCTGCTTCCATGGTGCTGAGCTGTGGGCCCTGTCCTACCTTCTCCTTAGTAAATACTGAGCAGAAGTATCAGTTTAGGATATATACTTTTCCTTGGTCCTCCTCCACACACTCCCGCTTATCCCGTTTGATCTTAGCAATACCCCTACTGGGCTTTCTTCTTTCACTAACATATCTATAGAAAGTCTTGTCCCTTTCCTTTACTGTTCCTGCTAGTGTTTCCTCTGTTCAGGACTTTGCCTGCCTCACTGCCTTCTCTGCTTCCCTTAAGGAAGTTTGGTATGCCTCAATGTCTTCGTCCCACTGCGTTCCTTTATATTTCCTGAAGGCCAACCTGTTGGCTCTTACCTTTTCTGCTACTGTTTTTGAGAACCAAAGTGGTTTCGTCCTTCTTTTGCTCTTGTTTTTCTCCCTAACAGAATGGGATGTTGCTTTAAGTATTGTGTCCTTAATGCTTGCCCACTTTGCCTGTACCCCTTGGTAGTGCTACATTTACTCTGTTGGCCATCTTATCAAAGTCAGCTTCTCTGAAGTCCTATATTTTTGACCTGGAATGAGATAATTTAGTTCTAGTGGCCACATTGAACCATACCATGTGATGGTCACTGGCCCCCAGGTGGCTTTCCACCTGGATATCTGTGGTCCTTTCCCCATTAGTCAGTACTAGATCCAAGATAGCCCTGTCTCATGTGGGTTGTTGTACCACTTGTTTGAGGCCCTCCCCCTGCAGGGTATCCACTGTGTGTCTAGTTCTGGTGGATGTTCCTGCTGGTATTGACCAATCTGTATCTGGCATGTTGAAGTCTCCCATTATCAGACCCTCCCCTTTAGCTGTCATGTTTTGTATATCTTCTAACAGCAATGTGTCTATGTCCTCCCTCTGGTCTGGAAGCCTGTAGACAACCCCAGTTAATATGGCTGCCCCTTTTCTTGTTTCCAGGGTGATCTACAGTTCTTCTGGCTCCTTATGTGTATTCTGAATTTCTGTAACTTTAATATTTTCATTGACATAAAGGGCCACTCCCCCCTCCCTTTTTGCACCTCAGTCTCTTCTGAACAGCACATAGCCGGGTACTTAAGTCTCCCAAGTGTGGTTACTGGTGAGCCATGTCTCGTTAATAACTACTATGTCCAGTTTAGCCTCTGTCATCGTTGCCTCCAGGTCTGGGACTGCAGGCGTTTGTGTGCATGATTTTTCATTGGCCAGATTTTGGTGCATTAGTTGTGGGGCAAGGTCAGGCTTTTCCTTACCTGGTGAGGCAAATGACCTACAGACATGCTGAACTCCTGTTTGATCACTAGCTGAGCGGGGAAGGGTGTTCTTCCTGTTCGATGTATCGGGTGCTGCACCCCCTTCCCATTTGCTAGTTTAAATATTCTGCAAAGACATCAAACTTTTGCCCCAATGAATTGACTCCCTCCTTAGTCAGATGCAGTCCATCGAATTTAAAGAACTTTCGCTCCCAAAACTGTTGCCGGTTACCTACAAATGTGTGTCCTTTTTCCTGGAATCAGCCCTTGAGCCACATGTTTAACTCCCCTATCTCCTCTTCTCTGACCTTATGTCTGTCTGCCCCCCCCCAGACCAGCAGGATCTTAGAGAAGGAGATGCCAGACAAAATGGATGACAGTTTGTCTCCCAGCCTGGTCAGCCGTTCCTTGGTCTCCACAACTGACTGGCTGGTGAGATCATTAGTCTCTGTGTGTACCGGGACATTGATGTTTTCTCCTGCTTTCTGCATGATTTTAGCAATGCGGTCAGTGTCTCTCCATGCTGAGAGATACTGACTTGAGCATAAGCACCTATATTTGTTAATCCTGCTACCCACCCCTCCTCTCCAACCCCTTTCCCTCTCTTCCCCTTTCTGGCTGTGCCTTATCCTTAGTTTCTATATTTACTGTTGAACATTTGCTTGTGTCCTATGCAATTGCTGCTGATAGACTTTATGTATAGTATATGTATTCTCTTAATATTGTAATGCATATTGGATTTATGTTTTCTGGAACCCTGTATTTTGTGATCTATCTATTTTTTTACACCTGTATCCTATGTACTATTGTAACCTTTTTATGATTTGTTTTACTGTCTACCATTCCATGCTTTGTTGTTTGTTACATTATCTCTGTGCCACAATACCTGGCCCAGGTTGTGCCTGACAACAGTCACTGGGATCAGCATACCTACCTGGTTACCAAAGTCATAAATAAAAATAAAATAAATAAATTCAGAACCCACTGATAGAGGGTCAGAGATGGTGGTATCAGTCACCTTGAGGACTGGAGTGAGGGACTGGGCAGTGGGGGGAGAAACTAGTGTGGATGATCTTCCAGAACTTTGAGGGATGGTTAATGTTGTTCTAAAATGAGGCGGAGGAGAAATATTCAGTTTTAGCAAGCCTGATGGTCCTGGTGCATGCATTTCAAAGTGCCTGGTACTCGAGTAGGTCCAAATGGGAGCCTGAGACCTTGTGTACCTTCAAAGTAAGGTCACATGCTTTCAGACAGGCTAACAGTTCAGCTAAGATCTAGGTGAAGTGGCAAACTTCATACAAATGAACATGACTGATGCTCTTTAAATGTGTGTGATAACTTATGGTTCGGTTGTACAACCCAACCAAGTTGCTATTATAGCTTAGTTATTTGGAGGACCAGTGTCTTTTGTCCTACAACACAGAATCCAGAAATTGAAATTCTTTACACACTCTTGTCCAGTTGTACCAGGTAATGTGTAAAACGTGCTGTAAGAGTAGGAGTCAAACATTTAGTTTGTTAACAGAAGATCATTTAATGTTTGGAACTGGCTGCAACATTAGCATTATAACACCTATAAGAAAATGAAGTGCTGTGATTCTCTAAAGCACCAGTTCAGCAGTATAATCAAGTACATATAATTACATGCCTGCACCTCTTTCAGCATGCCATTCTCTGTTCCTTTAGTATGGATGTGTAATATCGATAAGTACACTGCTGCTGCACCCAATGCAGATGACTGCTTTTGTATTGTTATGCTTCATTTTTCTTACAGAAAGCTCTGGTGTGGCATGTGACACTTTGTTCTGAAAAAAGGTGAGAGAGAGAGAGTGAGATTCACTGCACTATAAAACAAACTCTTGTTGAGCCGATATGGCTGTAAAAAACTTTTGGGATGCTTTTACCCATTATGTCTAATGAATTGCACAAAAGCAGATCTGTAGAGAGGCGGTTTCAATGTGGTCTTCCTTTTATACATTTTTACAATGTGTTTCCTGGAATATGCCTGCTGATAGCTCTATATATTTAGTCTGGATAGTTCACAGAAGAACTGGCATCTTATTTTCAGTGGGGCTCTACGTCTATACAATATTATGCTGCACCGTGTAAAATCATAATGTGCTAAAAACAATATTTTACATATGGGGGGATATATTAAGTGCTGAATCAATGCATGAGCAGAAAGATGCATTGCACAAAGAGGGTTCGCCAGTTGGTACTGATGTAATATTCAAAGAGAATGTGCCACCGGTACAGGGTGGGCATACAGTGAAGCCCACAAAGTTGAAGCACAGCAATGCAGAATTCTGCAGTAGAATTACTGCAGAAAACAATGCAGTTTCAAAGGGAGTTAATGCCTTTTGTCATGCAGTAAACCAGTGACACTGCGCTTCATCCTGGCTGGCTTCATCGTTCTTGTTTAAAATGTGACCCTGGACAGGAGTCGCAGTGCAGGCGGCTGCAAAGTCAGATGCATCCAGGGTGACTCTGACTGAATACCTTCCAGGGGAATGCATGGCTTATACCGGTATGCACCACAGCCTCCATGGATGATATTCAGCTCAGGAATGCAAATGAACTAATTGAGCATGCAGGGTGCAAAGGGGCCTTGTGCATGCTTACCTGCCCATTGCATGTTGGCATAGGGATGAATTAGCCAGAGCAGCTCTTGCCCCCAAGCCCCTACCCCGATAGCTCCCATGTGGAACAGGCCCTGAAGTCTCTGGTGGTATAGTGGCACCCCCCTTCATTACACCAGCCCCAACTGTGAAGGAATCCAGGCTGTATTGGTTCCATATTGTAGGGACCCCAATGCCATCCCTAATTGCACCTGAATACACCTAAAGTCCATGTCCATAATGTAGTGTCCTCTGCTCCCCCTCAACGGTGCACAGACACCCCCCTGCCTGCCCCCCCACTCATCCCATTGCAATGACTGGATCTGTAATGGGATCATACCACTCTACCGGTAGGTGGCAGAGCACTCACAATAGGATGCTGGAATGTGTTATATGTAGGCATGAGCTGTGTGTGGGTGATAACACCCAGTGGCCATACTCCTCAGGCACTGGCATGTGGATCCATCATCCCGGTGCCATTGCACTGCTCAGTGTGGGTGATGGCTGATGCTGTACCTACTCACACAGGTCCCAAAACAGGCATGTTACAGCTGACCTCTCTTTCATTTGTACAGTTGGGGAACTGTGGATGACCTCTCTATAGCCTGAAGTGTACACTGCAAATGGCATTACAGGATACCGCACCCCGTGGCACTCGGGATACTTCAGCAGTTCAGAAGGTGACATGTTAGGCAGGGAAAAAGGGAAGATTGTGGACTTGCAGTGGTGTATGACAGCAGGAAGATACAGTACTGGCAAGGCATGCATTGGAGGTATGTAAATTCCCTCTTAAGTTTGCCAGGGATGTACACATAGCTGCATACACTGGTGGATCTGCAGCTGACATGGTGCCCTAATGCATGGTACAGCCAGTTGGGTCATTCCAGAGTGTAGGTCCCCAGTCCGGGTTCAGTGCAGTCAATGGCTGGCCATGGCAGGGTGTGGAGGTCAGTGCCAGTCTTTGTAACAGGTTGGGTATGTGGGGAGTGAGAGAGTGTCTGTGTGCAGGGGTGGTGGATGGAAGTCCTGTAGGCTATGGATATGGATCATGGATTCCTCTGGTGCAATTGGGTTCTGGGGCCCTACACTATGAAGCATTTCAGGGATGGAGCTAGCTAGACTGGGGATGGAAAGGGGTTACCTCTACTCCACCAGGTCTGCCAGTCTCCTGTATATGTGGGTGCACATCTGCAGCCTGCCTGTGTGTGGCTGGCCAGGTTAGGCCAGCTATTCATGGCCTAACTTTGGGCCACAGGGCTTTGGATTGTGAGGGGGCACATTCGCACTGATTATGCTGCAGCATGGCATATGCATGGGATTGCCTCTTGACTTGAACGGCATACCATTTGTGTGTGCCCTGGTCCATTCCCTTGTGGCCAGTGCATCCCACACATTTGAATATCGCACTGCTGTGCATTGTTGGAGTTGTGCAGCACATCTCCCTTTTCCACTGGGATGCACTGCATATCTCCTTTGAATACGGGGACCATGGACTAGGTAGCCTGAATAAATACATTATAAAAATGGTAAAATCATGACACCACTGAAAATAAGATATTACATCTAATCTGGGACAGCCTGAATAAATACAGTGCAAAAATGTGTAAATTAACATCCCTATGAAAATGAGATGTAGCATCTCCCTGCCCTAGCCAGGAAACAAAATATAGGATAAGAAATATTCGGTGCTCCCAGATCCAAATAATCATTACTCTGTAAGAAACCTTCATTTTCCCTGTGTTTTCCCCACAAAGGCAGATTCAAATCCCCATATAAATCCCAGTAGCTGTTTTCATAAACCACTGGTTCTTCATTTATGATTTTGTTCTTTATTTATTATATCAGCAGCCTTTTATTAGGAAAAGAGCTCTGATTTGCTGCTCAGTATTAATATTATATGTCACGATGGCCTTGGAATGACTTGGATTTATATGCTATGCATAAGGCATAATAGGGGATTATATGAAATAACAAATATTACGCTCATTGTTTCATGAACTATACTCAAAATTAATAATCACAAGTCAGACAATCTTTCAAAAGATACTAGTAATGCCTTTAAACAAATATATATATATATATATATATATACACACACACACACACACATATGCTATTTTTGCATCTTATAGTTATTAGTTTTCAGACAAATTCTTATAGACTTTTGTCTGTCCACCTGATAGAACCTTGAATGAGTTAAGTAAATGTTTTTATTTTATCAAGGCTCTGATCCAGCAACTCAGAAAATACACACTCAGTATATCATATTGTAAAATGACACAAAACAGTCACCTGTTTGCAGTTGTTTGATCAGGAATTTTATAAATGGTGTAAGTTATTTTTGTTACATCTATGTTGGTCCAATAAAAGGTGTCAAATCATTTGCTTCTGTCACTCATGGTTTGTCAGCAGTTAATTCATTAGATAAGGTTTCCCTTGCCAGAGTTTGACTGTTTCTCCACCCCTCCCACAAACACACACACACACAAACACACACTAACACACACACACACACACACACACACACACACACACACACACACTTACTCTTACTGTAATAAATCTCAGTAGCTCTTATCTGTTATGTTTTGGAAGCAGGCCACAGCCTTTTCTGTCAAAAATAAATGTATGTATTTAGTCTGGGTAGTTCACTGATGACTTGGCATTTTGTCAGATAAGTCTTGAGAGGTAAAAAACAGTGTACATCTTTATAAAATTTGTTGGGAAAGGGTAACATTTATGAGATATGAATCTTTCTTTAAAGATATTCATTCCCAACTGAAGTTAGTAGCAGAAAATGTTTAAATGCTAATCATTTACAGTAATTGGGCAGGCTGTTGCATTTCAAAGGGGATAAACAAATCTCCAGTTTAATAGGCAACCAATATTTAACAAGCTGTTTCAATTTCCTAATAGCCATCAGATAAGCAGCTTGGAGTTGTGTCTCCAATATTCTAAATAGAAAGAAGGAATTATTTTATTTTAGTTGTTATAGTGATTTATAGATGTGGAAGGATATATTGAAAAGTCCAAAAATTGTGTTCCATGAAACTCCATTTTCAAGCTACAGACAGCAAAATGGCTGTAGGCTTTGCTCACAGGCATAAAAAGGATAGAAAATGGAAGCAAGGGAACAGGCTAAACACAGAAAATGAATGCAACTAGCACAGGTACAAAGTAACACATTTTTTGTAGATAGAGTAGCTATATTGTTGCCCTAACTCACACCATATTATGTGCAAACTCAGCTGCAAATAATTGCCATGGCATTGGGTATTTTAACTGAATTGCTCTTCATTTTCTTCAATGAGCTGCCAGAGAAAGGAAGAGACAAGAGAGATGGGAGGGAGGGTGTTAATGAACCATGCAATGAAGGGAGCCATGCGATTCAAACTATTACTGGAACTTTTTTGATTTTACTTATGTCTCCCCATCCCCATCCAAATGCCCTTTAAGTTTATAACATTTGTAAGAAAAATAGTGGGTGTAATTTTTCTTACATTTGTTCAAAGTGCAATAAAACACTTAGGATGTGTGATGATGATCAGTAATTACACACCTCTCTGGTGTGTAAAGGCACCTTGCACAAGTACCTTGTGTTCTATTCAACCCCCTTGAGAGGCGTGTGTGATTGCCAATAATCACACACACCTCTCATGTATTATTGCTCATATATTGAATTTAATACCAAATTTGGTTCATCCATGTCCTAAACGTCAGAATATAAACTGACAAACCCACAACAGCAGTGCCATAAAGTCCTTTGTTAAGGAATTAGAATGAGATTGTTGAGAAACAGGCATATTGGATTCTGTCATTTACTGAAAAAAAACTTGATAACTGTGTCCAGCAGGTATGCCTACCAGCTCCTACACATGCCTGCTGCCTTGTTGTGTTATGTCTGGGTGGACTGTTGACACAATGGAAAGCCAGAAAATGCAAGTTGATGCACATATGAAACAAGAACCCCAGGAAAGCATACTGTATGGGAGATGTTAAGGGGTAGCATGTCATTCATTTCAGTGATTAAGCAAAGGAATAATAGCAAAAGCAATTTAGTGATTACAACTATAGTGCATGGCATTTAATAGTGATTGATCAATTACAGCGATTGGGTATAATAACGAATGACATCATAACACATTAGCAACTATATCGACAACACTATTCAGCGGTCACAAACATGCTAATTACCTCCACTATCCATGAGCGGCTTTGTGTTAGAATATTAGAAATGGGGGGGTCTAGGAGGTGCAGGGGGGCATAGCCCCACTTCATAACTATCAGCAGTAACCATCAGGAATATCAGCAATTATTGGGCTTAATTGTTGGCAGCTGTGAGCGAGAAATGTATAAATAGGCTGCACTGACTGGCTGGTGTAGGCTGCAAACATGGCTGTGGAGTTTGTGAGAAGTCAAAGGGGAATACAAAAGCTTGTGTTTGGTAGATGTATATATCAGAAGGACATGGAGGTTCCAAGAGTGTATTCAAGAGAAACAACACATGGCAGAAGTTAGGATGGCACAGATTATGTCTGGCTGTGCTGCAACATCCACTCAGAGGTGCTATCATGATCTGATGGAGTGCATTGCTCAGATCGTCAGAGGTATGCAAGTCACCCACACATGGATTATCTATTAGGTCTTGCATTTAACTGTCAGATGCAAGACTGAGAAACTGTCACCTAGCTCACTGTATTTAGCTGTAATTGTAGTTGCTAAAGTGTACGTTCACTGAAAATTACTGTGCTAATGCGTATTTGCTGCAATTGTCATTTGGTACAATTGCTTTTCCAAAATTACATGGAGCCAGTTAAGCTGGCCACAACCGAAGAGGACAAGGGACCTGTGGGTCATCATAACTGACTCCCAGAAACAAAGTTGACAATGTAACAAGGTCTACAGCAGGGCAACAAGGAATGCTGTGGTATATTGGAAGGAGTTTTCAAAGCAGTACAGGAATGAGGTAATATAATACTAACTAGAGCTGAAACTACAGCTGAAAAGAGATGAAAAAACTATGCAGCAGAGGTGATTTATTTTATTTTTTTATTTCAAACTTGCAGGGTTTGTGTAAGTGAATCTGACTGAAATTATTTTTTGCAGAGTATATTTTCTGTTAAATTGTTGTGCAGGTTGTCTTGCTAAAAGGAAGGAAAACACTCACCATGTTGGTGGGTCAGTGCTGTAGCTGATTGTTTCTGGAGGGCATGGGATTGATCTCACCAATCCTGCCCCTCACCCCACCAACCCCAAGTGCATCATTTCCTTTTCACCAGGGGTTCTGACATCACTTCCCCAAAATGGCAGAGGACATACACCTGTCTTATCCTTAATAGCCCAGCACACCACATACAGGGTAAAATCAAGCACTCGCTCACACACACTAACAAAAAAGAAAAAAAATAATTTAACATGAGGGAGAGAGATATGTGGGGAGTGATGGAATGCATGGGCTGTGGGGTGCAGTCTTCCAGGAGATGTTTTAGAGGCTGTGATGATGCCCTATTTGCAGTAACCTCAATGGTATGAGGTTGCTCATCTTGAGAATGACCTGGCAAGGATTCTAGAAACCTACTCTGCCACCCTGGGACTACCAGGGCCACCACCTCTGGCTCAGAGGTTGCCAAGAAAGAGGAGCAGTTGGACCACAGTGGGCTCAGGGAGGGTGAGGGTGGTAGAACAGAGATGTATCCTTCCAGTTGTACCTCTCCACAATTCATGCACCATTCTGGGAGAGCATGGTTCCTTTATGGAGGCACCCACAGTGGATACCAGGGAGGATGCTGGGAACCTTCACAAGGGAGACCTACAGGAGGGTGGCACAAGACCACATAAGGGAAGGAAACAACTGCTGGTTGGGGACTCAGTCATTGGGGGTAGAACTGAGAAGGGAGGGAAAAGAGAGGTAAGGTGCCTGCCTGGTGCCATGGCTTGGAGGGACAGGAAGTGAATCCTCAGAATTGCGGGAGCAACTGCAAGGGAGAGGGAGTAGGATGTCATTGTCCACCTAGGGACAAATGACCTGGCTGGGACTGGGAAAAGAGCAGTGCAGGAGGAGTTTGTGGAGTTGGGGGGGCTTTAGAGAAGTAGCCTGCACAGTAACCTTCTCAGAGGTGCTGCCTGCTTATGGCATGGGTGAGGCTAGGGTACTCTGCATCATGGGATTCAATGAATGGCTGAAAAACTGGTGCGGAGCTCAGGGTTTTGCCTTCAGTGGGGACTGGGGGTCTGCATGGAATGATACAGGCCTACAGTGGCATGATTGTCTGCATTTGTTCGGCAGGGGAACCAGAATCCTAGGTAATAGGTTTAAATGTTTCATTGGCAAGATTTAAACTATTCAAGAGGAAGGCACTAAAATGGAGCAAGGAAATCCCAGCCCCCCCCCCCACAAACCAGGGCAATTAGTGAGGTAAACACCAAGGTACAGAAGTCGATAGGGAGCAGGACTGGGGTAAATGGAGAAGAAGGCAAAGGCAGTAAGGACAGGGATGGGGCTAAAAGGGGTAAGGCCATCATAAAATGGAGGGTGATGAGTACCAATGCCTATAGTCTGGATAACAAGCTCCATGAACAAGTGGCCTTGATGGAAGAAGGATGCATGGATAGTGTGGCAGTCACAGAAACATGGTAAACAGAAAACCATTACTGGGATGACAACATACCAGGATACACAATCTACAGGAGGGATAGGGAGGGTAAAAGAGGAGTAGGAGTAGCACTCAATGTAAGGGAAGAGATCAAAGCAACAGAACTAAAGGATAAACAGGGAGGAGAGGAGGCACTCTGGGTCACCATGGAGACATGAAATGGCACCATAATCCACACAAGGGTTGTATACAAACCCCCGTATCAAGGCGAGGCAATTGACAAGGAAATAATAGAAGGCATCCTTAGAATGGCAGAAAAAGGGGAGATATTGTTGATGGGGGACCTAAATATGCCAGATGTTAACTGGAGCACCTTTGCTGCAGCAGTAACTCGTGAATAAGGTGACCGCAATTGAGAGCCAACAAAAATGGCAACTCAATTACGGCACCTGTGTTCAGTCCTATCTGGCAGGGGGGTGACTGGATACTGAGGTGGGCAAGGTAGGGCAACGGGAAGTATTTGCATATATGCACACATGTGCAGGGGAGGGAGAGACAGGGGAAGGAAGGTATGTGAAAGGGGGTGTGGTTGGCAGCTGCTGAGCTGGTCCGGTAGCATGATGGGGAGGGTGGTTGGTTGTTAGGTGCAGGGTTCAGGTTTGGTGTGGTGTGGGTTTTTTTTGCCACCAGGCAGCTTTTTATTTTCAAAGTATTTCACCCCCTCCATGTGCACCCCCCTGGAGTTGAGAATCCATTAGTAAGGAAGGGCAGGGGGTAAAGCCACCCATGGGGGGATGCTCAGGCACATTCCCTGAACTAAATAAAATTTCCTTGATCTCTGGTGCCCTCTTGCTCTACACCACAAGTGTGCATCATTGAAATTCATTTTCAGTGATGTATACTAGCTTTAACTGTGATCACTATTCCATGATCGCCGTTATGACATAGAATCTGCTGCAGCCACATCCAAGTGCTGGGTCATTCTCAATGCCCTACAGGGGGTACATCTCAGACAGCTAGTGTTGAAACCCACTCGGGAGGGATTAGTCTTAAACCTGGTACCCTCAGATGAGGATGGAGAGAGGATCTCAGATTTAGACATGGATAGCCATCTGGGAACAAGCGACCACCAAACAGTGTGGTTCACGGTAAACACAGCTATTGAGTCAAGCCATACAAAAGTAAGGGTACTGGACTTTAGGAGGGCTGACTTCAGTAAAATTGGAGAGTGCCTCAGAAAAGCACTAGCAAATGGGCAATAAGGAGGGGTGGAGAAACAATGGGGAAAAATAAAGACTGTCATCACAGAGGCAACAAGCCTTTGTGTAAAGCAAATAAACAAAACAAAATGAAGGAAAATAAACACTATGGTTCTCAAAAGTGGTGGTGGGGAAGATTAGGGAGAAAAAGACAGCATTCAGGAAATATAAGGAAACACAGTAGGAGCAGGACAGAGAACTGTACCAGTTAAAGCAGAAAGAAGGGGTGAAAGAAATCACAATAGCAAAGGCCCAAACTGAGGAAAGGATAGCCAACTTTGTTAGCCAGGGGATAAAACCTTTTGTAGTACATTAGGGAGTGAAGAAAGACCAAGGAAGGGAAAGTGAGGCTTAATAAAGGGGAGGGGGGTGGGCAGAGGTTGACAGTGAAAAGCGGGTTTATTGAATGAATACTTCTGCTCAGTATTCACAAAAGTAGAGGAAGGAGAGTACCTAATAAGACAATAGAAGCAGTCTGGATGGGGGGGGGGGGTTGATATCAGTCTATTCACAGCAGAAAGGGTCCTGAAAGAATTCCTAAAACTGAAGGTGGACAAAGCAATGGGGCCTGATGGGATCATACTAGGATGTTATGCTAGGATAGTATAGTTGAGCAGAAGGTCCATGCCCATTTTCTGCAACTCCCACAAGCAGGTTATTTTCCCTTATTTTCTGGTATTAGATAGATGTCTAGTTTTTTTTTGAAGCTATTAAAGCTATCGGCTATTACCATATTGCCTGGTAGTGCATTCCAGGTTGGTATTACTCTTTGTGTGTGTAATAGTTTTTTCTATTGTTTCCCCTAGGATAGGTTAGTTGTATTTGCAAATTATGACTGCTCAGATTCTGATTTCTTGGGTTTATTGTAAATCTGAAATCCGCCGTTAATTGGTCATCTCTAGATATGTGATACATTTGCAGTAGGTCGCCTCTTGTTCTTCTTAGTTCTAAGGGATATAAATCCAGTGCAGCCATTCTTTGCTTGTATCTAACTGTCTGAAGCCACTCAGCCATTTTAGTTATCCTTTGCTGGACCCCCTCCAGCATATTTACATCCCCCCATGGTATGGTGTCCAGAAGGAGGTACAGTAATCTAGATGAGGCCTGATGTAGGCTCTGTACAAGGGCATAATACATGCCCTGTGTCTGTTGGTGAATGCTCTTTTTATACATCCAATAATTTTGTTGGCCTTCTTAACTACTTCTCCACAGTGTTTACCCCATAATTCTAAAAGAACTAAGGGGAGAACTCATGACACCACTGACTACCCTTTTTAACAAATCATGGGAGGATGGTGTGGTACCCGAGGAATGGAGGAGGATGGATGTGATTACCCTTCACAAAAGTGGGAGCAAGGCAGAGGAAGGAAACTATAGACCTGTTAGTTTGACCTCAGTGGTAGGAAAAATGATGGAATCACTTCTGAAAGAAAGAATTGTTGAATACCTAGAGGCAAGTGGGGCACAGAACACAAGGAAGCATGGATTCACATTGGGAATGTCATGTCAGATGAATCTAATAGATTTCTTTGACTGAGTGAACAAAGTAGCAGACCAGGGAGAGACTGTGGACATGGCCTACCTAGACTTAGGCAAGGCATTTGACACAGTCACACAGAAAAAGATTAATAAACCAGCTAGCCAGCCTGGCAGTGGGTCCCAGGGTGTTAGCCTGGGTAAAAATCTGGCTGGACAACAGGACGCAGAGGGTAATAGTAAAAAAGTGGGGTTACTAGCAGGGTATTGTAGGGTTCAGTACTGGGACCGGTCCTTTTAATGTCTTTATATGTGATGTTGCAAAGGACTGGAAGGAAAAGTATTCCTCTTTGCAGATGACACAAAGATCTGCAACAGGGTTGCTACACAAGGTGGGGTGAAAAGGATGAGAAGTGACTTGGCAAGGTTGGAGAAATGGTCAAAAGTATGGCAGCTTAGATTCAATTCAAAGAAGAGCAAAGTAATGCACCTGGGAAACAAAAACCCAGGGGAAAAGTATATAATGGGGGGTACTAACAACAACAAAAATGGAAAGGGACCTGGGGGTAGTCATATAAGATGACCTAAAGTTAGGCAAAAAATGTGAGAAGGTAGTAAGGAGGGCTGGGGGTAACTGGGATGCATAGGGAGAAGCGTCACCAGTAGAAAACAGGAAGTTGTTATCCCTCTATACAGATAGTGAGACCCCATCTGGAGTAGTGCCGCAGTTCTGGAGACCCCATCTCTGCAAGGACATAGACAGGGTGGAGGCAGTCCAGAGGAGGGCAACTAAAATGGAGCAGGGTCTGCACCAGAAACCATATGAAGAGAGACTAAAGGAGCTTAATATGTATACTCTCGAGGAAAGGAGGGAGAGGGTGGAACGTGATAGAAACTTTCAAGTATCAGGGAATCAACAAAGTCCAAGAGGGTAGCATCCATCAGAAAAAAAGATGTGCAAAAACAAGGGAGCACAATTTGAAGATAGAGGGGGGGATGGCTCAGGGGCAACATGAGGAAGTATTGTTTTATGGAGGAGGTGGTGGACACATGGAACAGTCTTTCTTAGAAGGTGGTGGTGTCAAAAACAGTGGGAGAATTCAAGAATGCATAGGACAGACATAAGGCAATTCTACTGGGAGTAGGAGGAAATAGGCTGTTGGTTAACTGGCATCTGCAGCTTATCCAATAGGTAGGGAAATGAGCAGACTGGGTGGGCCAAGTAGTCCTTAACTGCCATCAAAGTCTCTGTTTCTGCAGAACACCTGTGAGGTGAGACCACGTCTTCAGTACAGCACTCTGTCCAGTTATGGAGTCCTCACCTGAGGAAAGATAGACAGGCTGCAGACGTTGCACTGTAGAGTAACCAGAATGAGTCATTGGGTCACAGCCACTAGCACAGATACTACAATGGTTGGGTCAGGCCACTGAACATTTAATCACCTTAAGTCAGAAGGAAGAGTCAAGACAACATGCATCCGATAGAGAACTTCATGTTCTACAGAGGAATACACATGTAAAGCTGTGAGGAACTATGCAGCTTGAATGGTGGGTCTAAAACAAAGGTACATGAATGTAATCTGGGATGGAGGGGAGCTGCATTAGAATGGATGTCAGAAAGCTTGACCTTACAGAGACAGTGGTTGAGGTGTTGAAATAAGAGCCCACCAGCAGATGTGCTGAAAAACTGCTTAGTTAAAGCAAAGGTTTGACATAGTAAATGGCTTATAGTTCCTCTGGGTGGTAGCTGTACAGCAGGGAGCAAGGAGGGGGCAGATGAGAGTGCAAACTACCTTTTAGCAACAGAATACTGAGTACAGTATGGTTACATGGAATACTACAATTAGTGCTGATTTCAGTGACATTTGTAAAGCTTGTTCTGTTCAAATTACTTATTTAGTTATGTTCTGAGACAAGTGAGACATTGCCAGAAGGTCAAAAAAAGAAAACCAAACTGGCATAAAAACAGAATAACCCATGTAATAAAAGAGGTAGTACATCCATCCTGGACTGAACCGGATGAGTTCCAGGTGGGCCCAATAGGACAATTGCCCACAACACCTGCATCCACAGTCGCAACAGCCAGAGTGTTGCTTGATGAAATCAGTGGCATTAAGGAGAACGTTAAAGCCCTGCATGAAGGGCAACAGGCTCTGTGGGAAGGCCAAGCCTGCATCAAGCAAATCCTGTATTGTAGATCACAGCAGATAGCAACTAATGTAGCAGCAATGTGGAGGCACAGTGATGCTGCTAGGGACAGGCCACACCAACCAGTTGCACCCCTGGTACCACAGGAGGAGTGAGTGGTGAATGGTAGTATTTGGTTAGTTTAATGCTTGTAAATAGTTTTGTGTTTATATTTTTTCATAAAGGTAGTTATTGTGTTTTATTCTGTATACTGTTTTGTTGTCTTCATGTTATTGTTCCTACCTTTCTTTGTTATTGTTTTTGTTCTATAAAACCTTTTCATGTTAACTCATAACATTCATCTTCAGAGTGCTTTCTTGTGTGTCTGAAGTTTGACAAAGTCCAATCAACATATTTATTGCTTGAATATACATTGATTCAGCTTCAGTTTTCTTTTACAATCCAAAGTATTCCAAACTTTATAGTGATGGTGGATCAGGTACCTGGTCCACCTGAGGGGGCATAGATTTGGTCAGCAGGGATGAGTCAGGCTGGGGTCAGAGGGACCCGGTCTGGGGTGGTGGTAGGGGACTATGGATGGAAGCTTATTGGTACTGGGAAGTGGCCATGATTTAGAAGAGTTTTCTGGACTTACAGAATAAACTTTTAAAGGAAATTGAAGCCAGTGCTATGAGTGGACAGTCACACAAAACCTTTCATCATCTAGAAGTAGATCAGACAAGAGGGGACCAGCAGCAGATGCAGCATTGTTAATTTTTAATGGACTGTAATGGCTATTTTCATAGATCTGGTTTTTACTTGGTGGCAGTTGTTTTACTTTCATCTGACAGAGTCAAATAAGATGCATAATTGGAATGTAAAATTCTGCTCTCCCTGATGCATTTTGTCAACATCATAATGTAATGAGACGTGAAACTTGATGTTTTTATATCCAACCTATACAATACACAAACCAGAATCAGCCTCTTTTTTGGGGATGGTGGCCAAGAGTGCCAGTATGGGGTTATGCAATATCTGTCATAGCAAGTAAACTGCCAAACAGAAATGTTTTAAACAGTCTTACAATCTGTTGTGGGCACATGCTGTACTAGCCAGAATCTTGTTCTGGTTTAGTTCCTTGGTGCAGCAACACCACATGGAGGAGGAGGAGGAGGAGACACAGGACTATGGGGCATCAGCAGCAGCAGCAGCACTAGAGTGGCTAGCTGTTCATTATTGTTTGGCAAACAGCACCACCACATTGAGTAGGAGGCACAGGGTCATGGAATATCAGAAGCAACAGAGTAGCTAGAACTTTGTTATGGTTTGGTTCTTTGGTTGTGAGGCACCTACACACCATGGAGCTGGACTTATTGGCACAGGAGAATGGATGAGCATCATCAACATCAGCAGCAGCATGCCAAAACATGAACCTGCACAGAGAAGAATTACAAAGAATCCTTTTACTAATACACACATTGTGACATAACAAAATGCACACACCCAACCCTCCACCTTTATTAATCATGATACTACAGTCAAAGACAAATAATTGAGCTAAAGGAATCACTGGTTGAAAAAAGTTAATAGTAAAGTTTAATACAACATATTACTTACCTTCAAACTTGTGATGGACATACCATGAAGGCACACAGCTGGAGGAGAACATCCTGCCTGCAGCATTAACAGCATCCAAATAGAGACAGACCTGAAAAGAAAATCATATAGGAAAAGTGTTTTACAAACACACCAAGGGAAACCTAGAATTGGTCAGCAGATGGAGCTGCTTGACCCACTAAGTCTGCCCATCCTTTCCTTGCATGTTCTACAACTGCACTTGCCTTTCCCATTCATGGAATGCTTGAAGCCCACAACTGTTTTTGCTCCTACAACGCATGTTGGAAAATGTTTTGAGGCATCCACCACCCTCTCAGTGAAGAAATACTTCCTTACATCCCTCTCAAACTTTTCCCACTCAAGCAAATAAATGTGTAAACGTTACCCCCCTTCCCTGTTTCGTGACTGTGGTAGCAGTGTACCCAAACAATGTTTGGACTACTGACCTAACCTACAGAAACAAAAAAAGAAACATCTGCATGATACTTTTAACTTGCCTTTGGCTATGCAATAAGCCATGCAGAAAGGATGAAAACATCACAGTGGCAGCAGCAGACAGAATCAACTGTAGGTACAGATCTGAAAAAAACAAGAATAGCAAACAGTTGTTTTACAACAAGAGCACACTTATAAGTTATGGCCCTGCCAGGCTGGGACTCAGGTAGCGCAGCAAGTTCAATGCAGATTAGGTGGCTGTGAACAGTGGTCAACTTTACCTCCAGTCACCACCCCCCCATCAGGGGCAGGTGACAAACCATACAAGGGACAATCATTAAGCCATATAGCTATGACAGCCCTCGAGTGAATGACCATTGTGGTTTCTTGAACCTGGGTCACCAGTATAGTGAACAGAGTCACAGACCCACTTGTGAGGGTCAGATCACTGAGCTCACAGTGCCCACCCCTAAGTGCAATCCATGACAGTGAGGGGAAAGACAGGGATACCTTCCTCATGTCCACCCAGAGTGTGCACTTTGATTACAACAGAACACGTGCCACATAGTCCCAGAGTATCACTCTATACTTTGGATCAGGGCACAATGCCAGTCTTGAGTCTAGTGGTCAAATATAAATCCTTTTTGTGGCCATCACACACAGGAGGAAGGCCCAAGCATTACACCCTCTTCTGGTAGTAGTGCACCACTTGATTTGTTCTTTGTCTTACAGGACATGCAGTAGCCCAGTTCACAATTCCTGCAGAACCGTATGAGACTCTGGTATTCTCCCAAAATCCATCCAGATGTCCTCACTTACCCTTCTCAATTTTTGGTTTCTTTTTGGTGACCCTTCTAAGCATTAACAGGTGTCACAGGTTTGTAATAAAACTTCTACAGTCACACATACAATATAAGGAATCTCACACAGGCAGAATTCTTTAGAAACAAGTCTTTACTAAAATAAATAAATGCAGTAAAAGAGAACATATACAAATTTAGGTTAAAGTATTAGAAACAAATGGGAAAATATACAGGATAAACACCTTAAAACTGTTTTAACTACTTCTCTACCTTTAAGATGAAAATGTTCAAAGTCCTTTTTCTGTGTAGCAGCTTGTCAGTTTTCTGTTGTGCTCAGGAGAATGTCCAAAACCAGAATGGCAGTTGTGCTCAGCAAGGATGAGACTATCAATCCTAGCTACCCTGTGATGTCACCCAGCTTTCTGAAATTTGCAGTGTCATCAGTTTTCCAGATATAAGGAAAATGATTTATTTTATTTTCCCCAACAGTAACTCACAGCATGGTTTTTGACAGTTCAGAATTAAGCTTTGAAGTCTAGAGTCACACAGTAACATACTGGAAGTATATTTTCACACAGCACTGTTAGAAGGACGTGTGCCTTTTTCACATTACATTACACAGTCCTGTTAGGAAGGTATTCCCTGGCAAAGACATTCCTGGGTCTCATAAAATGTGATATGCTGTCATAGTTCCTGAGATCAAAACACACTGTGCTTGCAGTGCATGTTCATGGTAGGTAAATGGCTTTTGGCACATCACTGTCAACAGAACCTGAGAATAAGGATCTCCCATTCCTGGTAAACAGGTGGTCTTCGAGTCAAAAGGTTACCCTTTAAAAAAAATCTAGTCTTTCCCTATGTCCTGAATTAAAACTGACATAGGCATACGTAGAAATCCATAAAACAATTTATAAGAGAAACATACATATATATATATACATACATATACAGTATATATATATATATATATATATATATATATATATATATATATGTATATATATATATATATATATATATATATATATATATATATATATATATATATGATATATATATATATATATATATATATATATATATATATATTGCAAATAATGATTGGCAGATGGCTAGCTCATGACAAACAGTAGTACTCATGCACAGTGCCAATGGGATGGCAGAAACTTTGGGCATAATTACAGGTGCCATTGCATAGATTGCTGCTGGAAGCAACTATGAAATAACTGTCATATGGTCTCCACATATCAATGCAAAAAATTCAAGAATCAACATAAGACAATAACAAATGACATTTCTACTTTCCTGTGTGCTGGAGATGTGAAGTGTTGAAGAGGTTATCATCACAATCTGAGGCCTGAAGCAGTAAATGACTTCAGTAGTATTGCAGTCAATCCAAAACCAAACATGACCAAGCAGTAGGATTAAGTACATAACATTTCTTCTGTCACTATAGTAGGAATGAGTAGCACTGTACATAATGTAGTCAGTCACAAACTGTACTAATATAATGAAATCTTGTGTGATCTCATTGGCAGAGTCTGTTTGTTGGTGCCTCTGTTATTGTTCCAAGATTTTATTTCAGGTGAATTTCCATGAACTGTAAATCCAGAACAAACAGCTTGATACTTTTTATTGGACCAACAAGGATGTTACAAAAAGAACAAAGAGTTTTAGCTTTCAGACTAACAAGTCCTTCTTCGGAAGCATAATGAGAGTTAATTAGAAAATCCCATATTATTAACACTTGGAACATGCAGAAAAAGCAGAAATTATTCTCATTGGTTTAAAAAAAAGGCCTTCAGAAATAATTAAAGTGACATTGGAGAGCTTGAATATTTAAAGTGTGATTTCAGCTCAGAGTGTGATGATAACCTCTTCAACACTTCACATCTCCAGGACACAGGGAAGTAGAAATTTCATTTTTTATTATCTTATGTTGATTCATTAATTTTTACATTGATATGTGGAGACCATATGACAGTTATCACGTGGTTGCTTCCTGCAGTAATCTGTGCAATGTCACCCGTAATTATGCCAAAAGTTTTAGATAAATTAAACAAAAAGATTGAAGAATATGAGAATGAATTAAGAGCAACAAAAATGTAAAAATTTAGATGGGACCTAAACGACTATAGAGATGGAAAGGTATAGTCATGCTTTAAAAATAAGGATTCCAAACCACAAATGCACTATGTCTATAATTTAGACTCAGAAAGTTCAATGTACTCATCTAGTAGTAACACAGATCTAGAACAAAGTAGAGATGGAGGGGGACCATTTTTTAGGAAGGAGGGGTTACATGGGCAGAGGAAGACAGCAATGGGGAAGACAAAAACAAGGATATCAATATACAAGGAAGGATCCAGACACAGGTTTAGATGCAGACGAAAGGGGTTCAGGTTTAGGAAGGGAAGAACAAATTACAGGGTAAGAAGGAAAGAGAAAAGAAAAATCAAAAGAATTACCATCACAAGTAGTGATGAGGTCACAAACAAAATAGCTGTTTTTAACTTATCAAAAATAATTTTAACAGATGATGAAATAGCCCTTCTAAATAATGGCCTGTCCTTTTACCCAGATGAAAAAGTAAGTGATTTTGAAGTGAAGTTAGACCTGAATAGATTCTTTAGAAAGTTAAGATTAAGATACTTTTTTGATAACAATCCATAGGATAATTCTAATATAGAGGATACAAATAAAAAGCAAATGTTGAGTCAAAAATTACAACTTAAATTCCAGTACCTACCTCCAGAGCCAATTCCACATGTTATAGAGACCTTTATTTGTTTGTTTAGTAAAGATGTAGAAAAGTTGATTAAAATAGAGAGAATTTCGGATAGAAGATCTTGTTTTAATTTAACTTCTAAGTAATTTGCTGCATTAAGGAATTTGGAGAATGATGCAAATATAGTAATTAAAAAGCAGATAAGGGAGGAGGCATAGTTATAGAAGATTATGATAATTACAGAGATAGATGTTTAAATATGTTAAATGAAAATAATTATTTGAAATTGTTACAAGATCCTACAGAAAACATTTCAGGTCTAATAGAGGAAACTTTAAAGAGAGCCTTTGATCAGGATTGAATTAATGAATGGGAATACAAGGCACTAAATAAAAACATTTATTTGACCCTGATTTTTTTATACCCTGCCAAAAATACATAAAGACCATCTACACCCCCCAGGCAGACCAATAATATCTTGAGTAGGGTCAATTTTGGAGCCACTCTCGGTGTATGTGAATTTCCATATTAGAGAGTATGTTGAGCAAACAAAATCTTACTTAAGAGATAGTACACATATAATTAATTTAATTGAAGAAATGAACAGTCAAAGGGTTACATCAAAATCATTTATCTTGGCAACATTCAATGTCAAGGATTTATATATGTCGATATCACATAAAGAGGGATGTTTAGCCCTTAAGGAAACATTGCGCTCTGTGAGGAACATAGTGAAACCACCAAATGAATTTTTGCTACAGCTGGCCAATAAAGTATTAACACAAACCTATTTTAAGTTTGAAAGAACCTATTATGCACAAGTCAAAGACACAGCAATGGGGTCAAGTATGGCGCCATCTTATGTAAATCTGTTTATGAATAATTTTGAGGAAAGATTTCTGTATGAAAATAATCCTTTTTCTATACACATAATACAATGGAAGTGCTTTATTGATGACATTGTTGTTATTTGGGATGGAACCGAAAAAGAGCTGGATGATTTCTACAATTATCTGGATAACTGCACAAGTTATTTAAAATTTACATTGAATAAAGATCAGACTGCTATTCCATTTTTAGATTTATTATATTTTAAGAAAGATGATTTACTATGTACTTGGATTTTTAGGAAATCAACAGATAGAAATACGTTGCTCAGGGCTGATAGTTTTCACCCCAAAACATTATAGAATCAATTCCTTACAGTCAATTTTTAAGAGTTAAAAGAAATTGCTTCACGGTGAAGGATTCAGCTGCATACTTAAATGAAATGGAGAATCGGTTTAAGGAGAGAGGATATAGTGATAATGTTTTGAATAAAGCTAAGCAGAATAGATGGAAAGAAAGACCTGCTTGAGAATATAAGGAAGGAAAGTGTTGTTGATTCACAACCTAAAAAGATAATGTTGCCATTAAAATTTAGTGAAATATTCTATGATATAAAAAAATCAATAAACAAACACTGGCATATTCTAAAGTTGACTAGTATGGGAGAAAGAGCATTTCAAGTGGGACCACAGGTAGTTGCAAAAAAAGTAAGATCTCTGGCAAATAGACTAGTTCACACAGATAATAAAATTCCTCAACAAAGAACACAAAGGTTTTTTACTACAGAAGATCTGAGAGACAATGTTAGCTGTGGCAGATGTATACACTGTCACAACACATATAAAATAAAACAAAATTAGAAATATTAGATGGAGTGAAGTTTTTGTGATTAAATATTTTATAAACTGTCAGAACGAAGGGGTTATTTATAGGGCAAAACGCCCATGTGACCTCCTTTATATAGGAAAAATGAAAAGATTACTTAAACAAAGAATAGGGGAAAACCAAGGATATGTCAGGAATAAAGATGAAACTTCACCAATTGCTGGACACTTTATGGAAAGAGGGCACCAACTGCCTTCACTAAGATTTTTTGAAATTGAAAAAGTTCATAAAGATAAAAGAGGGGGTAATTTTAACAATAAATTATTGTTGAGGGAAGTCTTCTTTATTAATTACTTTTAGACTACAAACCTGAAATTTGGATTAAATTATTACATAGAATGGTAACCAATTTTATGAGTACTGAAATAAAAAGGTTTGTAAATCTTTTTATGTTTCAACATGAAATTTAAACAGGAGCTGTGATTTAGGTCACAAGTAGAGCCGCATCGATTTATTGAGTTAGTAAGACAAATCCCCCCCTCCCTGTGCCCCTATCCAAAAATAAGATGCTGAAGCAGAAATCTGTATTTGAAACTAGTGACTCGTTTCTTAAAAAATGAGCTCAAATATTTGGGATCAATTAAGTTTCTAAAATTTGAATAAGTGAAAGATTTCAGAAGTAAATAAAAAGAACTCATAAATAATACGGCATTTCTGACACCTAATTTCTTTAGGTACCACCAGAGGGCAGGTCTGACACACAGACAAGCACATCGTACTTGTGTGGGCATTTTGCATCATCTGTCAGATTTGGAGGTGGAGCTTTGAGAATAACAAGAGCTGTATTAGGACCCACACTTCACTCTCACTTTGTATGTGGTGGTGTACCTATGCAGCAGATGAAAGCCATGATTATTTTAAAGATTAAAATCTATGGAGAGAAGCAATTTTGAAAACTAAAAGAATACTATTTTATTTTTAGTGTTTCTCATCATTACCTCAGTGGAGTATATGCAGGAAGAGAAAAAAAATATAAGTTAAGGTTAACATCTCTTTGTAGCTTCTTTTACATATACAAGAATGAACTATTACTGAATAATGTCAAGAATGCCCGTAAAATGTATTAGAAATAGAGGGAAGTGTGTATGTGAGCATGATTAAAGTTACGAGGTTAATAGCAGAAAGACAATGAATGAAATGCATATTTAAACAGGAGACATGGCTTTCATCGCATAAGGAGGTTCATTTAAGAAGTAGGGTATATGGTACATTTTTAGGATGTAACAGTGTAGTAAATGATGAGGTTAACCTGAATACTGTTTAGAATTTCTGTGATAAAAGGAGATGTATTACATGAGATGGAGGGTAACAGCTTAGTAAATAACGTGATAAAGTTATTAAAGATCATTCTCGGGGAAATCATACTCTGGATTTGGTACTCAGTAACCTGGATTATGATATACAGGATTGCAGAGTCTTACATCCTTTAGGTTCCAGTGACCACAACATGGTGTAATTTAGTATTAATGAGGTTTCATCAAAGATGACTAGTAGGACAGTGGTACATAATTTCAGTAGAGCAAACTTTAATGATATTAGCAAACAATTAGTTTCATGGAACTGGGAGGTAGATTTCAGTGGACTGATGATACAGCAAAAGTGGGATATTTTAAGTAACAAAATTAAAGCCCTGGTACAGGAATTCATTCCTAGTCTTAAAAAGACTACAAACCCCCCCAAAAAAAAAACCATGGTTTACACCACAAATAATTAAAAGTATAAAATGTAAAAATAAGGCATACAGAAATGCAAAAACTAGTGGGCAGCCAGAAAGATGGGTTGAATTTAAGTTTGAACTGAAAAAATGTAGATCAAGCATACGAAAAGTGAAAGAGGCCTATGAATATAACTTGGCAACCAAAGTCCAAAATAATTATAAATCTTTTTTCTTATATATAAATAATAAAAAGTGTGTAAATAAATCAATAGGGCCCATAAGGGGACCACATGGTGATTTGATATTGGACGATAAAGACATGGCATGCTATTACAACACATATTTTGCATCAGTGTATGATCCAAAAACCCAAAACACCTTACAACATCAGATAAAGGATGTAGGTTTTCCCCTTAAAGTCGAGGGCAATGATGTGAGAGACAGACTAAAAGCCTTAGACCAGAATAAGGCACAGGAACCAGGTGGCCTCCACCCTAGGGTGCTTAAGGAGCTGGCTGATGTGATGCCCCTCCCCCCCAGTAGCCCACTTATTTCAGCATTCTATAGATAAATCTGAAGTCCCGGTTGAATGGTGGCAGCTAGATATTATTCCAATATATAAGAAAGGGTCAAGACAAGAGCTATCAAATTATAGACCCATCAGCCTGACATCAATATTGGGAAAAACCCTGGAAGCCATCATCAAAACCCATATTACCAACATGTTGGTTATATCAGGAGATCTAGACCAAATCATACTAACATACTAAAATGCCAGCAGAATAGGCCTAACAGTCTTTCGTGTCTGCTCGTTTGGTCAGTCCCCACCCTGGGTGCTGACCTTGCTGTCCCCCTCGCCTTCTCTGGCTTCTCCCTTCCCAGTTCCGGATATTCTTGCTGCATTGGATTTTGCTTCCAGAACCCTTCCCCTGTACCTGTCCCACCCCCTCTTGAACCCCTCCACTGTCTCTGCCTCCACCAGCCCCTAGGCAGTGCATTCCATGGCTCTACCACCCTCTCAGTGAAATAGCACCTCCTCCTTTCTCCCTGAATCTTCCCTCCAGCTTCCACCATGCCTTCTAGTGGCCCCTTCCTCCTTCCTTCGAAGCACCCTGACTGTTCCTCCCCTATTTACCCTCTTCATGTACCTGAAGACCTCTATCATGTCTCCCCGGTCCCTTCTCTCTTCCTATGTGTACATATTTAGCTCTTCGAGCCTCTCCTCATAGGTCCTGTCCCCAAGCCCCAAATCATTTTGGTTGCCCTCCTCTGGACCCTCTCCAGGAGATTAATGTCCTCTTAAGTGTGGCCTCCAAAACTACACGCAGTACTCAAGGTGCGGCCTCACCAAGTAGTTATACAGAGGGAGTATCACTTCCCTCCTTCTGGAGGTGATCCCCCTAGCGATGCATCCCAACATCCTGTTGGCCTTGGCTGCTGCCCTCCTACAAGTCTCAGAGTTGTTCATCTTGACATCCACCACCACCCCCAGGTCCCTCTCAGCCATTGAGACTTGTAGCAAATCAGCATGGTTTTAGAAAGACAAACTTGTTGGAGTTTTATGATAAAGCGAATCAAGCGCTCGACACCCGAGTAACAGTGGATGTTATTTTCTTGGATTACTCAAAAGCATTTGGTAAGGTACCACATGGCCTCTTGATTGAGGCCCTAATTAAGCAGGGTATACTGCCAATATTTCCTTATGGGTTGAGAACTGGTTGACAAATCGGAGGCAGAGAGTATCAGTGAAGGGATCCTTGTTGGATTGGGTAACAGTGACTAGTGGGGTGCCGCAGGGCTTGGTTCTGGGGCCACTGCCTTTTCAACTTATACATTTCATCTATGCAAACTTCAACAAATGTGTGGCTGTCAAAGTTTACAGATGATACAAGAATAGGGTCTCGGATAAATTCTAAGGAGGACTCGGATACCTTACAACTAGCATTAAGAGAAATCGAAAACTGGGCAATAATAAATAAATCTACATTTAATGTAGATAAATGTAGGGTCATGCACCTGGGGAAAAATAACACCCATTATGAATATACACTAAATGGAGTAGTGTTGCAGGAAACATCAGAAGAAAAGGACCTGGGGATTTATGTTACCAATGATCTGAGTTTTAAGACACACTGTAATCACATTATCAGAAAATCTAGTGGTCTCCTACATTGCACACACAAGCATATTAAAAGTAGAGACAGATCGGTGGTAATGCCTCTATATAAGGCTCTGGTCCATCCGCATCTGGAATATTGTGCCCAATTTTGTTCACCTGGGGAAAAAGGGACCATAAAATCACTGGAACAGGTACAAAGGAAAGCAACATGACATGTGACAGGCCTTGAGGGGTTAAGCTACCAACGGAGACTGGTAGAACTCAAACTGTATTCTTTGGAATTCCGGAGGCTCCGAGATGATATGTGCATGGTATACAGAGCACTATCAGATGATGACCTGTGGCATAAACTGGGATTGGAGTTAAGGATGCAGCCATATGATACAAGAGCTCACCCATTTCAAATCCAGATCAACTCCTTCTGTACAAATGCTAGGAAAAACTGGTTTAGTAAAAGGATAACTAGTATATGGAATGGTCTACCCTTGGAAATAGTGGTGAGTTTATCAATGAATGTTTTTAAAAATTCCTTGGATGAATACCTGATTAAACAAGATATAACTGGATTTTAACTAGGCAGGCCGTTATGGACTTTTGTCTTCTTGGCCTTGTAATAACCTATGAGACCTATGAATACTGTTTGATAAGGGTATGATAAATAGATATACGGAATAACATGATAAGAATCTGTGTTTTATGTTTTTAATATAGAAAACCAAAAAGCAAGTCGCTGGACTATTGGCTATGACATGATGTTTGGAAACACAATTCACAGCAAGGTTAGAGAAGTTTATGTACAAGTGAAAGCTAACTTTAGTATATACTTAAAGAGGTAACTTGTCTCAGTGGCACAGCTGGTTAGCGTAATCTAAATGGTATTCCAGGAGGCCTTGGGTTCAAGTCCCAGCTGAGGCACTTACTTCTTTCTCACCTCTGTTTGTATGTGTTCCATAAATATGCACACTGCACTCCTGGGTGATTGTTACAAGTAATTATCTGTGTTGTCATTGTGTTGTGCATTTGAGAAAGAGTAAGGTGCTCGGGGACAGTCCAGTTTCCAGTTGCCTCATTGGTGCAGCTGGTTAGCGCAATTGGAACAGTATTCCAGGTTGCCTGGGTTCAAGTCCCAGCTGAGGCATTTACTTCTTTCTCACCTCTGTTTGTATGTGTTCCATAAATATGCACACTGCACTCCTGTGTGATTGTTACAAGTACATATTTGTGTTGCCATTGGGTTGTGCATTTGAGGAAGAGTAAGGTGCTCAGGGACAGCCCAGTTTCCAGTTGCCTCAATGGCGCAGCTGGTTAGCACAATTGTACCAGTATTCCGGGTGGCCTGGGTTCAAGTCCCAGCTGAGGCACTTACTTCCTTCTCACCTCTGTTTGTATGTGTTCCATAAATATACACATCAGATTCATGCATGACTGTTACAAGTGCAAGTTTGTGTTGCCATTGGGTTGTGCATTTGAGAAAGAGTAATGTGCTTGGGTACTGTCCAAGTTCCAGTTGTCTCAGTGGCACAGCTGGTTAGCACATTCAGATTGGTATTCCAGGTGGCCTGGGTTCATGTCCCATCTAAGGCACTTACTTCTTTCTCACCTCTGTTTGTATGATCAACGGACTTCTGCACTGCTGTGAATATTACTTTGATTAATTCCTTTGAAAAAAACTATATTAATTCAGGTAAAAGAGGGCTTGCAAAATTGCGATGGCTCTTACTGGCACAGCCTTTCCCCACTTTAAAGATGGGAATTAGACAAATTGTCAAAAATGGAGAAGATAATTAAACCAGCTGATGGGGGGGGTGTAACATAGTTGTGCTAGATAGGGCCCAGTACATGTGTATTGTCCACAGGTAATTATCTGATGAGAATAATTAAAAAAAATTAGGAAGGGACCCTACCATCACTTTTTAAGTAGAAACATTTAACATTGTTATAGGAAGGGGTGCTTGATGGGTGTATTGATGAATTGAAATTTCTCTGGTGTGAAAACACAGTCCTACCCACTTTTACATCCTTCCAAAAGTCCATAAAAGTTTAGTGGACACACTTGGGAGACCAACTGTATCAGGGGTTGCTCCTCCCATTCTCTTACTTTCCCTTCCCTCTCCACTTACCTTTCCACCCCCACCTCATCCAACCCCATATATCCTACTTCAGCTTTCTCCCAGAGCCTACTGCTCTACCAGGGCACAGTGCTCCTGCTCCCTTCTTCTCTTCCTTGCACCCTCACTCCCTCCCCACCTTTCCATCCCTAAGTTTCCATCTTTTCCCTAAGTAGGCCCTTGTTCCCTTGTTTCCCCCAACATACCCGCTCTCTCTTTCTCTCTCTCTCTCTCTCTCTCTTTCTCTTCCTCTCTTACCTCGCTCCTCCCTGCCTCCCACATCTACTACCTGCACTTATTGTTCCTCTCAGCACTTTATTGACTAGGTCCTGCTCGGACTGCTTAACTGAAACTGCAATTCCTGTATCATGCTTGTTTACTCTGTTATCACAAATATTTGTACTTCACTTCATAGCTTTTTAGTTCTCTGTTTAACTGTAACTGTAGTTTTTGTCTCATGCTTGTTCACTTTGTTATCACAGTAGACTGTAACTACATTGTTTTATTTTCAAGTGTTTGTTACCACCTTGTAACCTCCTTGCTTTATACCCTCCTAGTGTACCTCACTCCCATTTCTCTTAATGTGGAACCTTTGAAAATGAACCCCTGGTTCAAATGTATTGTATTACTAGTACACAATAAAAAAAAAAAAAAAAAAATTCTTGAGTCTTTGCAGGCCTCACGATTTCTTTATCTTTAGCAAGTCCCACACTCTGCTGGGAACCCACCATATAGAGGGTCATCAAATTCAGAAATGTCTAGAAATTTAGCCTTGGTTGAACTGCTGCCATTGTATATCAATCTGAATAAAAGTGAACCACGGCATCCATTATACCTATTGTTTTAGACACCAAAATAGCAGCAAAGTGATCCTTCAACATCTGAATAGTAGGTTCCACTGTTCAGCAGTCCAGGTTGTTTGCAAGCAGTCTGGAGGCTTTCAGGCCCCCTTCATAGAATTTCTACAACAGAAACTGTAGTGCTTACTGTCTTTTTCCCCTCCAGTAGTTCCTGCAACTGCCTCTTACCTGGTCTAGACAGAGGTGGGAGCATGATTGCAGGTGTTGCTGTCTTACAAAGAGACATAGGGCTTACTTCTGAAAAGGTGGCGCAAGCTGCACTAATGGCAGCTTGTGCTGATTGCTGGTGTGCCTGGGACCGTGTGTTTGATTCTCTATTGGGTATGGTCCCGGTCACAAAGTCCTGCTGCTTGCGTCAAAGATAGTCTTGCACCAAAGAGATGGTGCACCCCGTGAGGATTGCCACAATCTGTGGGTGTGGTCATGCAGCACTTATACAGTACATGTAAAGTATAAAGCAGTCCCTGATAGCTGTCAGCCCCCCTCAGCCCCAATCCCTTGTTTAGTACAAGTAATCTTGTCCCTGGTACTCTGGAAGACCATCCTCCCTCTCCCTGATTTCCATTTTTTATTAACAGTAATCACATGACATAAAACCTTCCCTGGTGGTCTAGTGGACCTTCCACCACCCCACCACAGCAGGCAGGGCTCCATCACCCCACTCCTTCTGTCCTATCCCTGGGCCAGAGACTAGCACAGCCCTCCACTCTTCACCATGGCCAGCCACCAACTGAACTTTCAATGAGCTCATTGAAAGTTCAGTTGGTGGCTGGCCATGGTGGAGAGTGGAGGGCTATGCCAGTCTCTGGCGGGGTGGTGGATGGTCCACCAGACCACCAGGGAAGGTTTTATGTCATTTTATATGGGCAGATTAGGGATATGGGGGGGTATGCTAAACCACAAGGGATGTGATTACAGTTAATAAAATGGTGAGATTGGGGATAGGGAGGGGGGTCTGCTAGACCACCAGGGATGTGATTACCGTAACAATTAACTGTTACAATATGCATTCATTCACAGCTCAGTCGGAGGACATTTGTGATGTAGAATGGAGGGCTGTGAAGGTGGCTTGATTAGGGATGGGATGGGGGACTGGGTTGGTGGGGCACTGCCTGCCAGGGTGGGGAATTGGGGGGTCCACTAGACCACCAGAGAAAGAATTTCACCTTTGTGTGGTGGGGGGTTTAGAGAATCCCAAATTAGGGGATATGGCAGCTTGTGTTTGCCACAAGCCCCCAGTGCCATGCTGAAGCCTATTTTGTGTTACAAGGATGGCGCAAGCCCCCTTTCACACACGCAGCCTATGTTTGCAGCAGGTTGCTTTTGTGAATTGCTCCAGGTGCATCTCTGGGCACAAGCTGCACCTTGCACCATTTCTTGTGGTGCAAGCCCCTTGCATCAGTCGGGTCATCTTTGAGAATCATGCCCCTGGAATTTTCAGCAGAAAAGGACTACTTGGCTTATCCAGCCTGTCCAGATATTCACTGTATAATTAGTCTCCACATTCCTAACTGTTCTCTGCAACCTCCCTCCCTCCCTCCCCATCTCTGCCTATTCACTAGTATTTCTCTATCTCTACCCCATGCATGCCTGATGCCCCCCACAGTTTTCCCCTCCACCACTACTCAATTACTTCTGCTTGCAGTCTGTTCCAGGCATCTAATACCCTTACAGTGAAGTAGTACTTCATCACATCCTTCTTAAACCTCCCCTCCTACAGTTTTATTGCATACCTCCTGGTCCTGGTACTCTTACTCATTTGAAAGAGACTCCTCTCCTGCACCCTGTTCAACCCTGTGAGGTACTTGTAGGCCTCTATCATGTCCCCTCCCATTCCCCTCTCTGACATTCTGTACATGTTGAGATCCCTCAGTCTCTCTCTTTGTGCAGCTCCAGTGGGTTCTCCTGTCTTCTGGACTCTGCACTTTTTTGCTTGTGTTGCTAAATTGTAATTTTGCAATTAATTATACTTGCAACACTATGAAACAACTTTTGAGTGTGTTTCTGTGAATGTTTCTGAGTATTGAATGCTCTTCTGTTCTGGACTTCTCATGCAATGCCTGCACCATTTTAGTTACCCTCCTCTGCACTGCCTCCACTCTGTATATGTCCTTTCTTGAGTGCAGCCTCAAAAACTGTATGCAGTAATCCAGGTGGGACCTGACCATTGAGTGATACAGCTGCAGCACCTCCTCCCTCCTCCTGCCTGACATAACCTTCCATATGCCCCCAAGCATCCCATTAGCCCTACCACTGTTTTTTATGTTTGCTTGCACACATGTGCAAGAAACAGTGCCATCATACGAGAATTCGTAGGTGTGCCTCCCCCACTTCCAATGCCCTGATCCATTTTGCAGGTGTAGCTGCATCACGCCAATGACTGTTCGAGCTATCTATGACAGCGTTCAGATGCAATGGTGTACAGTTCAGAGGAAAATACCACCACAATCAGCGGTGGTAACGTGTAGGCAATTTGTATACTGCTGACGGCAGTATGCAAATTGCCTACACATACGTCTTCACTGCATCTAAACTGTTTTAGACAGTTTGTCGTTGCCCCCCCCACTTACGTAGCATGCTGGGAGCCCACCCCAGCATGCTCATGTGCTCCCCTCCACCCGCGTGCACTGTATGACCTATGGGGGTGCCCAATCCCACGTCGGCTGCACTGCTTCCTCAAACCAGATCTCTAGGTGCCATCCTGGGAGCCCACCCTAGAGTGACAAACATCAGTATGGCCAATGGGGGTGCCCAATATTCAGTCATCTCCACTGCAACCCTCCCCAAAAAATAACCTTTCAACTGCCATGCTGGGAGCTCACCCCAGCATGGCAAACATCCCACGTTGTCTTGCTGTAGAAGATGCCACACTGGGGGCCCACCCCAGCATGGAAAAAGTTGATATGGCTGATGGGGGTGCCCAATCCCCCATTGGCTCCACTGCCACCCCCCAAAAATACCCTTTCAGCTGCCATGCTGGGAGCCCACCACAGCATGGCAAAAGTCCTGCCTCATCTTCCTGCAGTAGAAAAAAAAACTGTAAAAAAAAAAGGTCCCTCATTGACTGTCTGGTCCGCCTCCCCCAACCTGCACCCACCCTTTGCACACCCACCTCCCCACACCCCCTTATACTTACCTCCAGAGCCCAGCGTAATGATCTTCAGTGGACCAGGAACACGTCTGCACTCTTCAAAGATGACCACAAACTGAAGAAATGCCAGTAAGCTGTATAATGGCATACATTTTTTTTGTTCAACTTTGTGCATATCTCAGCCATTTTGCGGAATTTTTACCAAATTTTCAACATGTGGTTCTTGGGGCCCCACCTCAGGAACTCAGTCACAGTCATTTTATTATTCATTCCCGAAAGGTGATTTTGTGGTCACTGCGTGGAACCACTTTTTGGGACTGAGTAATGAAATGACAGTGGCACAGTTCATGAGGCAGGCTCCCCAAAACCCTAAGTTGAAAATTTGGTAAAAGAATTCCCAAAAATGACTGTGTTATGAGCATGCGTTGCGCAGTTCCTACGCACGCTCATAAGTTTGCAAATTTTTTATATTTTCACTCCAGATTTTCAACATTGTCATTTTACCACACCTCCTTATGAGCAGTACAGCAGTCATTTTTCACATCTCACCCAAAATGTGTTTTTGCACATGTAGTGCACAATGGCGCAGTTGGTGTGTGAAATCAATGTTCGGGACAGATTAAGAAAATCACAGTGACACTGTTCATGAGCAAAGGTCTTAAAATAGCTACGTTAAAAATTTGGTGACAAAAATCCATAAAATGACTGTGTTACGAGTGAGCATTGTGCAGTTTCCACACACCCTCGTAAGTTCATGAATGTGTAATATTTTCAGTCCAGATTTTCAATACTAGCATTTTTCCACACCTCCTTATCAACAATACAGCTGTCACTTTTTGCACCATGGCCGAAATGTGTTTTTGCACTTTCAGTGTAGAAATGCGTGGTCGCTGTGGGAAATCACAGTTCGGGACAGATTAAGACAATCACAGTGACACTGTCCATGAGCAGAGGTCCCAAAATGCCTGTGTTGACAATCTGCTGTAAGACATCCCCAAACTAATTACATTATGGGTGTGCGTTGCGCAGTTTCTATGCACGCTTGGGACATCACCAGTTTTTTTATATTTTCACTACAGATTTTCAACATAGCAATTTTTTACACCTCCCCATGAACAGTACAGCTGTCATTTTCCATATCCTGTTCGAAATGTGTTTTCACACCTGTGGTGCCAAATGGCATAGTCACTGTGCAAACTCAGCTTTCAGCTAACAAACTGATATTGACACTGTTCATAAGGTGGGGGTGACAAAAAAACATGTTGAAAATTTGGACTGAAAATACCAACAATCGCCTGCGGCGTTAAGGTTTCTGACCATAATGCCCCACTCTGTAGAGACTGACAGGCATCGGGGCGTAACTGGGATTGCTGCCCGGGTGGTCATACTATTCATGAAAAATAAACATGCTTTCACGCATTGCGGCCAGAGAACACACAGAGCCAGCAGGCTGGTCAGCATGCGCGGGCAGCCCTCTGCCACAGCTCTGCAAGGGTGCTAACAGAAGGGTGCACACCCTTTGCAAACTGTGTGAGAGGCCTTTCGTCACCATGCAATTCTGCTTTAAGTTGGACCAGCATAACATTCTGTGGTGATTTGCATATGCAGCCCATGATGCTTTGCATTGTGGGGGCATGTGTGATTTTGTATTTTCTTGAAACTTGGCTTCCCAGCCAAATGCCCTTTGGGGTAACCCTTGCCTCAGTGTTTGCGCACAGAGGTTCTTTGTCTTATACCATTCCATGCCCACCCACACCCTGCAGCCAGTGAGAGGCATCAAGGTGTGCCTTGGAATCTTCAGCCCCAAAGTTCACCCCATTCTCCTATACTGCACCCATCTCACCGTATTTCCTGATGGAACGGGGTGAGCATTAAGGCCCAAAGACCCCAAGGCACACCGTGACACTTTTCTCTGTCTGCAGGGTATGGTGTGGTGAAATGGCATGGCCGTTATGCCTGACGACCCAAAAGCACACCCCAGTGCCTGTCAGTCTCTGCAGGGTGGTGGTGGGGCTGGTTTCAGTTAAATACTTCAGTGCCATTCCTATTATGCATCTTTCTCACTCCTACACTACCAATGCCAATGCCAGCAAGCAAACATTCGGCATTGACAAATGCTTGTTCACACTGCTCTGCTACTTTACAGTAAATCAGTTATGATAACCCAAAGATTGCTTTCCTGCTTAGAGACTGTCAGTACTTCTTCCCATCCTATACTCCATTCCTGGGTTTCTATGCCATAGGTACATGATTTTGCACTTTTTGGCATTGAACCCCAATTGCCATGCTCTTGACTGTCCTTGCATTTCCCAAGATCGCTGCACATTTTTTCTGCACCCTCCTGAGTGGCTACCCTGCTACCGATTTTGGCATTATTTGCAAAAAGGCATACCTTCCCTTTCAATTCTTCTGCAATAGCACTTATGAAGACATTGAAGAGGACTGGTCTCAGTACTGAGCCCTGCAGCACCCCACTGGTCACTCTACTATCATTAGAGCGAGTGCTCTTAACCACCACACTCAGTCACCTATCTTTAACAAGTTGTTTTCTGTTTTTGTTTTTTTTTTGCTCCTAGCCTGCCCCCCTGACCAGTCACTCATTCAGGCTGCTCATTGTTAACCTCACCCACTGGGGTGTTCCCTGTTGCCATTGTCTCTGTCTCCTATTCATCCTGCATCCTGGTAGACCCAGAATATCCATGCTGGGGAGCCCCCTCCCTGGGGCTAGACCGGCCGGGGAGAGAGGGGTCTGCTGCCTTGACGAGGAATGTGAGGGGACTAAGAGGATCTGAGGGGGCTGTGAGGCTGCATGACTTGAGGGGAACATGTCGGCCATCATTCAATCAGCTGGGTGGACGAATTTCCACTTTTCTAGGCCTCCCACCTCCCATAATCATACAGCTACAGCAACATCCTTGGGAAAGGGATGTTTGGCAGCATGTCAAGGTGCACGCTGCCTAAAGGAGCCACCTGTTGCATGGTCCATTATGGCCCATTCCCCTGGGAGGGAAGCATCCAAAGAATGTTCTATCTCCCTTCCCATCATTCTATGCTCCTGATAACTGGGGTCGGGGCATGAACCTGGGTCTCCAGCATGGCAGAGCGAAGCCCTATTGCTCAGTGTCACACAGCCAGTTTTTAATTCACTACTTTGGATCTCACTGCTAGGCTGCTCAGTGTTGAAGACCTGCTCAAGTGTTGTCAGAGCACATTCCACTTCTACAGTTTCTCTCTCTCTCTCTCTTTCTCTTCTGTCACACTGCATATGTGATTATCTTTACTCATAGGCTTGCCATTGTTGTGTCAAAGAGAATAATAGGGATATGCCTCTTATATCATTAGTTATTCAGCTTTGTGAAAACTCCTTTTTATGGTGTGGGTCATTCAAACGGAAACTATTCAGCCTCCAGAAGATATTTTTCCAAGTTATTTGTACACTGGATCAGTTTCAAGAGAGAGAGAAGCATGATCAGAAAGATGTAGACAAATCTCAGTGCTGCATTCAGTAGAGTCGGTCTGTCTATAAAAAGCTGTAACCAAATTTAAAACAAATTTTATTCAGGTGTGAGAAACGTTTGCATTTCTTTTGAGTAGGGTATGGATGTGTCCAGATGTCTGAGAGGCCTTCCTGGCCCAGGTGACTATGGAAAAAATTGCACTACTGGCATAGTTTTGCAAGAAGAAAGTGCATGCTACATGTCTAATTGAATATTGTGATCCTTTCTAAATCATATTTACTGAAATCACATCTAAGAAATGTTTGAAAAAGATAATTGAAGCATTGAGGGGAGACATAAACATTAACCATTGTAACCAGGGTATAAAGAGTACTCTGTTCCACTGCATACTGTACCATCCAGAATCATCTAACACTAATGTATTAAGTTCAGTGGGTATCCCTGCAAGAATCAGGATTGTGACTCCCTTGTCTTGGCCTGAATAATGCGACACTGAGAATGTTTGTGAGAAGCCAAACTTGGAGGACTTGTTTGCCATCTGTGGCAAATGAGTTTCTTGAAAGTATGGTATACCACATCTATAAGGGGTTCCTATCACTTGTAACCAGCTCTCAAAACTTTGATTCTTCAATACCTTTAAGGGGATCAAATAACACTTTTGGGCCCTATGCACGGCAGTGCGGGTTGCCTATGCAGAGGCGTGGAGGCAACCCTAAGTCAGAATGCCACACAGCAGGGATTCACTGGCCCTCAAGAGGCATTCACAACAGATGCAGGAGCTCCTTGCACACTTGATGCCACAGCTTTCTGCACAGGTATACCCCATGGGCAGTCTGAAGAGGGTGAAGGGGGGATGCCCGTACTCCACTCTTTTCACTAAGGTGCAGACTGCTGGGCACAGAGAGGTGCAGTTTACCGCATTGGGGGCCCTGCCATAACTACTGCACATCCACTCCAATGGCACTCACTGCCTGAGGTGGGGCAGGGAAGTACCCAACCATGATGCCCCATCCCTTCTAGCTGCATGGTAGGGCTTGGAGCAACCCCTCAGGCATAATACCATGTCATTTGAGGGTAATTGCATGTATACCATGTCTGTCACCAGACACAAAATGGCAGCTACCAAGATATTGTATAGCAGATGACAGCTCCAGGAATACACATGGTATCCACGGGTTTACCCGCAACTGTGACATCTGTCCATTGTACATACACAGGAGCCACTGCACTGCACATATCCCATGCTCTTGTACATCCCTTAACCTGGATTCAGCCCTGGTATGCCCTGTTAATGGTGCAGTTGCATAATGGATGTGCATCACACCTGCTACTACAGTACATCCGGTAGCAGGATGCAATTCAAGGTGAACATAAGGGGATATACACAGAACACAACATACTAGCAGCACACCCTTGTGTACTGCACAATTAATGCCCAGAACAAGTATGAATAGCACAGCATAGGTTGCCACATGGCAGAGCACAGGGTCAGCACTGCAGGTAGTGGGATGTCATAATTGTATCAGGGAGTGCTGTATCACTTCGTTCTTCAGAACCGTCCCATACACCATACCTGCACATAATAAATAGCCCACTCTACTGTACTGTACCTATTCAGTGGGCCACAACTGCTTTGGGTCTTGATGGTGTGCTGTATCCAATTGTCATAGGTGGCTCCAGAAGTAGCTGTCTCACTGGCAGTAGGTGTGACATATGAGGGCATTATAATAGTGCTCAGCAATGTGTCAACAGTGGCATGGTCACCTGTAGCACACCACTGTAGATACAGATATGTAACTGCCTGTAACTACACACACCACACTGTTGCCAGTACTGTAAAATGTGACCCTTGCCTTCTTAGAATCCCCTGCCTGAAAACAGAAGGGGATCCACTATGGTACCCAAGACAGACATCCAATTGAATGCCCTCCTGTGTCCTCCACTCTGCATCCATCCACCACCCCCTGTGATCCTGCCAGGAAGGAGGCAGGCCATGGACAGGTGGTTGGCATTAGTGAATGCCAGCTGATGCACACCTGTCCAAAGGTGCAGAACTGCATGGGCCGAGTACATGCCTCTTGTGCATTCCTAGACCTGGTTAGTGCATAGAACCCTTTGTTTCTATTACATAGCTTAAGCATGGAATACACAATAAAATTGGATCCATATTTAGATTAGGCCTGTGCCGTGCAACAAGTTTTGGTATATAATATATAAACTACAGCTAATGCTTGTTTTCAAGATGAAATTTGCCTATCATTCATATGAAGGATTCAAAGTCACAGTTTTCAAGAAGGTAAATAGAATATTAACAACTTTGCTGCAGGTCAGGAACAACTTATGGTTTCTGGGAAGCAAGACTCAATAAAGAAGCACCAGTGTAATTACTGGTATAAGTGGGCTATTTTTGTAACACAATGGTCAACAAACATGATTCATGTATAGGGAACACTTTCAAATATAGTACCATCATCAGAAAAAAGTAGATTTTTTTCAATTTAAATGACATGGAAAATGTCCTTACCTTAAAATTATTATTGCTCTTGGCTATAACTTTTTATTACTGTGACTCCAGATAATAAAACTGGTGGTCATGGATATTTAAATTACACTAAAAGGAGGACTAACATAGTAAAGGGGTTATTGCTATGCATTCTAGGGGTTGAAGTTTATTTAGAACATTTTCATAAGGAAGAGCAAACTGTAGTAAAAATAATTCATTTCCTGACACATTCGGTGGGGGGGGGGTGCGACTACAGGCACAGTAATACATAGTATACTGTAATAAAACACTTTAGTAGGCTTGTAGGCTAGGATAAACAAAAAAATACTGTGACAATCCAAAAATCTGCCAACAAGAAATGTGGTGCTAGAAAACACAGAACACAGAAAGCAGTTCTGTGCAAGGAAAGAGGGTTAGAAATCCATACCTAGTCAGCTCGCTAAGTACTGCGGGTTTAGAAGTAATGATTAAGGGTGTCAATTATAAAACTACTGCACATCTCCTTTCCGACATACAGTAAATCAAATATTGACTGTTAGGCACACAAATGTGGGGCCATGACACAAAACAACTTTTAACTAAATATAGACCAAATACAGGTGTAACATTTTACCATGTCTGCACACAAATAAAGTATATATACAAGCTTATTTGAAATACCAGGGCCAACTATACAACTGCAATATTTACTTAAAATGCAATGAACTGCCAGTGAAAGTATTGATGGTCCTTCAGCTGGTTTAATGTTTGCCCTAACACAGCCAGCCACCACAGCATAAATTGCACTGCCTGTACAAGCTATGAAAACAATCAGTTGGAACTGGAGTAATGCCATCCCCATGCTATTCCTATCTTTATTGGTTGAAGCAGCCTTTGCCTTAACTATGTTATTGATTCTGTTTTGACTTTTTGCTCTTTTGCCTGTTTTGCAATGTTTCAGCGCTGGTAAATAAGACAGCATCATCATGCTCAGCTGCTCATAGTACAGATCAGCTATGGCTTCATGACACAAAGCCATCTGGGCCCTGAAGATTTTCATCTCTGGCCCAAATCTACACTTACGTTCTATAATGGGTTCATTATATACTTGATGGCAAATACCAGCCCTGTAAATTGAGTTTTCTCAAAACTGAATTTCTGATGTACTACCATTTCAAAGTTGATAATTTATAATAAATTGCTTCCTGCAGTTTTGCACGTAGACCATGCCTAAACATTCCCAAGAGAAGAATTTAGGATAGTATGCATCAATAAAACATCTCCCTCATCACTCTCTCCCCCTACTGTTTTTAATGGCACATTACCATAGTTAACACGTTCATTTCACCAGTCCCATCCACAATGAAAGTCACTAGCTGCTGACAATGGGGCATTTTTTAAATGTTCTTATGGACTGTAATAGGGTGATACAGAACATAATCGAGGTATGACTTTTTGCAGCTAATTGCAGATGACAGTGGTAAATACTGTCACATTCTAAGAATATTTAAATCATGTCTGAGAGCTTAATGTACACATTCTGCTCCTTATTTAATCACATAAAAATCCAGCATCAAGTATAGAATAATAAATTAAGTAGAATTATTTATTAAGAGCCATACGATTTTTTTTTTTTTTTTTTAAAGAGCAAAGCTGCTCACATTTAATCCTGGTGTTCTATGTGATGCAACAATTGAGTTCAAACAAAAGTAACATGGTTAATTCCCCATAGTTATTTTTTCTAACTCCTGTTGTCTGCATTGTAATGAGTTCCAGGCATCTGTGGCAGTTCTTCCGGACAGCCCTGAAATCCTGCCTGTCTGCTCTGTCTCTTGTGGCAGAGATGTGGTTCTTGCTTTCCCCTCTATGCTAATTAGAAGCATGCATGCACTACTGACCAGACTATGATTGAATACAAATGTTGGCTACATCCTTTCTATCTGCTTAAGCACATTGAGTATGTGCTCCTCTCTCTCTCTCTCTCTCTCTCTCTTCTGACTCGCTTTAACTCACCCTCTCTCTCCCTCCCTTCCATTTTACCCTAGTCAGAAGATGCTGCAGGCAGAAGGCAAGAGTACTGTAATAAAATGACATCTCCAAATAAAGAAAGCTTTATTTAGGGCCTCTAGGCATCTCTGTTTCATTACATTTCTCAGGAGGGGGCATCATTCCCTGACAAGTAACATCTGGCCCCTGAGACCTCCTAATCTACAACAACAAACTAATTATTGTCACTTACTCCTTTTTATGGCTTTTTTTCTCTTTTGTTCAGTATGAATGAAGACATAATTTGTTACTTTATTTTTTTTAACATTTGCTGTATTGTCTGAGTAGGTTATGACTCAGTACACATTAAAAAATGTCAGTTACAATTCACAAATGGATCTCTCCTTTTAGTCAGTAACTCAGTCATACAAGTGACATAGTATAGAAACCATTGAAGCTCCTGAAAAATACCCGCTGTGAAACAGTACACTTTGTCCTTTACACAGAATTTATTATCTTCTGACTTTTTGTCACTGGCAAAGCCTGTGAAAGCATGAAAGATTAAGGATTTTAATATTAATAGCCTGATACACAGGGGCCTACTGTATGTAAGTAGGTGTCCCCTGTAATGTGTAGGCCTTTTGTGCAAATTTTTTTTTAAAGTATGTTTATTGAGTTTCTCATAAGACAACACGTACACTTATACAATATCCAACAGACTTTTAGGGCTATAAACCCTGAGCCCGATTCTATGAGCACCCCTACCCATGTTGTAAGTCGCGACATGTGAGGGGTACACTTGAGCCAAAGACACTGCACCTGATTCTATAAAGGGCAGGATCTCAGCGGCTAAGTCCTGCAACTTGTGACAAAACCACAGGCATGTCAAACAAAGGGCGTCCCTGAAGGGTTTGCCATAAGCCACAACTGTGGATGTGAAGGGCGCAAGTGCCCCACCATGCCTGGATGCCTCCATCTGTAAAGCCCTGCAGGGTGCTGCATGCCCCGGACCCCAAATACATGAATAATAGCCCCACATGGCTGCCACATACCCCAACCACAACTACATGAATAAATGCCTCACAGGGCTGCCACATGCCCCCGACCCCAAGTTTATAAATAACAGCCCCACAGGTCTGCCGCATGCCCCTGACCCCAAGTACATTAAAAAAAAGTCCCAGAGGGCTGCCACATGCCCCTGACCCCATGTACCATAAAGTAAATCTGCACCCAGCAAGTTGCGAAAATCTCCCCATCCCTGATCCCTAATTGCGGCCTTCCCTAAGTCCGAGTATCCCTAGTAGTCTAGTGGCTCACCCTCCCACCCAGCAGCAACTGACCTCCCGCCTCCCCACAACAATCATTTTAGGCCAGCTACTGGCACAGCCCACCTCTGACCACCATGGCCAGCCACCTATTGAACACAGCAGGATTGCATACTGTACATACCAAGCATATGTACAGTATATGCTCCTGCAGTTTGCAGTTGGCAGCTGGCTATGGTGGTGAGAGGTGGGCTGGCCAGTTGCCGGCCTAAACTGTCATGGGGAGAGCAGGTGGTTGGGTGCTGCTGGTGGGAGGTGGGCCATTAGCCTACCAGGGATACTCGGACTTGGGGAATGGCCGCAATTTAGGGATCAGGGATGGGGGGGATTTTCGCAACTTGTGGGGTGAGGGTTTACTTTATGGTACATGGGGTTGGGGGCCTGTGGCAGCCCTCTTGGGCTTTCTGTCATGTCCTTGTGGTTGGGGGCATGCTCCAGCCTTATGGGGCTTGTTGGCATTGGATGGGGGGGACATGAATAGCCCAACAGGCCTTTACCATACTGTTGCTGGGTCAGGGCATTGAGGGGGAACAGATTTAGCCCTACAGAGCTTTTGTGTTTTGGGGTAAGTACAGTGTTGTGGGGAGAATGGCATATCATCAGGAGGATGGGCAGACTGCACATGCAGGCAACCTCCGGGGGTGTAAGTACAATTATGCCAGCTATATGCTGGTGTAGCTTATGTTGATGGTTTTAACCTGGGGTTTGTTGGAGAAAAGCGCCCTGGTGGACTTTGTTGCTGCCCTTCCAAAATAGGGCACAACTGCTGCCGTAAACCCCCTAGTGCCATGTCGCAGGGGGTGTAAGGTGTAACTGATGGCATAAGTAGACTTTGGTGCAAGCAGCCTGTGGCATGTCACAGGCTGCTTTGCAGAGCACCCAGGGCCCTATTTCAAGACATATTGCGCAAGTCTCTGACACATGCGAGTTGCTCCATATGCCAATATGCCGGGGACCCTGTGCCCAATTACAGAACAGGCAGGGTCTACAGCGGCTATGTCCTGTGACTTGTAGCACCCCAGACAGTGCACCAAAGGGAAGGAATACCTCAACAGGGTGCAGCAAACTGCAGCAATGTCATTTGACGGGGGCAGTTCCCCCCGTAGCACAGACCGCACAGCACCCCCCCAAAGCCCAGCTCCCTGAAACAATTGCAATGCCTCACAGGACTATAAAGGCACCCCCACCACAGCCGCACTCCCCAAAACAAATGCAAAGACTCACAGGGCTATACAGGCACCCCCTCCACAGCCCTGCTGCCAGCCGCCTGGCGACTTGCACCCATGATCCCTGGTAGTTCAGTGGCCCCCCAACTGGCAGTGCCAGTCCATCCCACCCCCCCACACCTGGCCCCAGTTGACGACTGGCAAAATCCACAATGGAGACTCACAGAAGGGTAGCCCAGGACCCCACAGGGGAAGGAAAGAACTCCTTGTAAGGGACTCAATTATTAGGGGTGTAGAACTGGGGGAGGGATGAGAAAGGGAGGCAAAGTGCCTGCCCGGTGCCAAGGCTTGGAGGGACATGAAACGAATCCTCAGGATTGTGGGAGCAGCTGTAAGGGGGAGGGAGCTGGATGTCATTATCCACCTAGGGATGAATCACCTGGCTGAGAATGGGATCAGAGCAGTGCAACAGGAGTTTGTGGAGTTGGGGAGGGACCTTAGACAAGTGGCACACACGGTAACTTTCTTGGAAGTGCTACCTGTCTATGGCATGGATGCGGCTAGGGAACTCTGCACCATAGAATCAATGACTGGTTGAAAAGCTGGTGCAGAGCTCAGGGATTTGGCTTCACTGGGGACTGGGGCTCAACCTGGAGGGATGCAGGCCTATACAGGCATGATGGTCTGCATCTATCCTGGAGGGGAACCAGGATCCTAGGTGATTGGTTTAAATGCTTCAGTGGCAAACATTTAAACTAGCCAAGGGGGAGGCATTGAAGAGGAGAAGCGAAATCCTAGCCCCCACCCGCATAATCAGGGTAATTAGTGAGGTAAACATCAAAATAGAGCAGTTGATAGGAAGAAGGGCAGGGGAAAATGGAGAAAAATACAAAGGCAGTAGGGACAGGGAGGGGACAAAAAGAAATAAAGCCATAAAAAAATGGAGGGTAATGAGCACCAATGCCCGTAGTCTAGGTAAAAAGCTACCTGAAATGGTGACCTTGATGGAAGAAGGATGCCTGGATATTGTGGCAGTCACAGAAACATGGTACACAGAGAACCATGACTGGGATGTCAACATACCAGGGTATACAATCTACAGGAGGGACAGGGAGGGAAAAGGAGGAGTAGGAGGAGTAGCTCTCTATGTAAGGGAAGGGATCAAAGCAACAAAACTAAAGGGTAAACAGGGAGGAGAGGAGGCACTGTGGGTCACCCTGGAGACTGGAAATGGCTCCACAATCTGCACAGGGGTTGTATACAGACCCCCGTCTCAGGGGGAGGAAATGGACAAGGAAATGATAGAAGGCATCCTTGGGATGGCAGAGAAAGGGGAGATATTGCTGATGGGGGACCTGAATATGCAGATGTTGACTGGAGCACCTTTGCTGCAGCCACATCCAAGAGCAGAGCCATTCTTGATGCTCTACAGGGGGCATGCCTCAGACAGCTAGTTTTGGAACCCACTCGGGAGAGAGCAATCTTTGACCTGGTACTCTCAAATGGGGATGGAGAGAGGATCTCTGATCTTGAAGTGGGTAGCCATCTGGGAACAAGCAACCACCAAACAGTGTAGTTCATGATAAACTTAGCTGTAGAGTCAAGCCACACAAAAGTGAAGGTACTGGACTTCAGGAGGACTGATTTTGTCAAAATGGGAGAGTGCCTCAGAAAAGCACTAGAAAACAGGCAAGAAGGTGGGGTGGAGGAACAATGGGAAAACATAAAAACTGCCATCACAGAAGCAACAAGTCTGTGTGAAGCAAATAAACAAATCAAAATGAAAGAAAAAAAACACTATGGTTCTCAAAAGAAGTGGTGGAGAAGGTAAGGGAAAAAAAGATTGCATTCAGGAAGAATAAGGAAACACAGAAGGTGCAGGACAGAGAACTGTACCAGTTAAAGCAGAAGGAAGTGGGTAAGGCAGTCAGAATAGCAAAGGCCCAAACTGAGGAAAAGATAGCCAACTCAGTTAAGAAGGGGGATAAAACCTTTTATAGGTACATTAGGGAGCAAAGAAAGACTAAGGCAGGGATACTGAGGGTGAACAAAGAGGAAGGTGGTTGGGCAGAGACCGACTGTGAAAAGCAGGGATACTGAACGCATACTTCTGCTCAGTATTCAAAATGGAAAAGCAGAGGGAAATACCTAATCCAGTCAATGGAAACACTCTAGATGGGGGGGTTGATTTTAGTCCTTTCACAGAAGAAAGGGTTCTGAAAGAACTCTTAAAACTAAAGGTGGATAAAGCAATGGGGTCTGATGGGATTCACCCCAGGATTTTAAAAGAACTAAGGGAAGAACTAGTAACACCAATGACTACCCTTTTTAATAAATCATGGGAGGATGGGGTGGTACCTGAGGACTGGAGGAGCGGATGTGATTCCCCTTCACAAAAGTGGGAGCAAGACAGAGGCAGGAAACTACAGACCTGTCAGTTTGACCTCAGTGGTAGGGAAAATGATGGAATCACTTCTGAAGGAAAGAACTGTTGAGTACCTAGAGGCCAGTGGGGCACAGGACCCAAGGCAGCATGGATTCACAGTGGGAAGGTTGAGTCAGACAAATCTAATTGATTTCTTTGACTGGGTGACCTAAGCAGTAGACCAGGGAGGGGCTGTGGACATGGTCTACCTAGACTTTAGCAAGGCAATTGACATGGTCCCACACAAAACATTAATAAACAAATTAGCCAGCCTGGGAGTGGGTCCTAGGGTGGTAGCCCAGGTAAAGCACTGGTTGGACAACAGGACACAGTGGGTAAAAGTAAATGGAGTCCTCAGTGAAGAAAGGAAGGTTACTAGTGGGGTACCGCAGGGTTCAGTACTGGGGCCGGTCCTTTTTAATGTCTTTATAAGTGACATTGCAGAGGGACTAGAAGGGAAAGTATATCTCTTTGCTGATGACACAAAGATCTGCAACAGGGTTGATACACAAGGTGGGGTGGAAAGGATGAAAAGGGACTTGGCAAGGTTGGAGGAATGGTCAAATGTATGGCAGCTTAGATTCAATGCAAAAAAGTGCAAAGTAATGCACCTGGGAAACAAAAACCCAGGGGAAGAGTACACAATGGGGGGTGAGATACTGACAACAACAAAAATGGAAAGGGACCTGGGGTAGTCATATCAGATGACCTAAAGGTGGGCCAGCAATGTGAGAAGGCAGTAAGGAGGGATGTGGGATACTGGTATGTATAGGGAAAGGCATCACCAGTAGAAAACAGGAAGTTGTTGGCCCTCTGTACAGACAGTTGGTAAGACCACATCTGGAGTACTGTGTACAGTTCTGGAGACCCCATCTCCACAAAGACATAGACAGGGAGGACGTTGTCCAGAGCAGGGCAACCAAAATGATGCAGGGTCTGCATCAGAAGACATATGAAGAAAGACTAAAGGAACTAAAGATGTATAACCTCGAGGAAAGGAGGGAGAGGGGGGACATTATAGAAACTTTCAAATACCTGAAGGGAATCAACAAAGTCCAAGTGGGTAGCATCTTTCAGAAAAAGAGATGTGCAAAAACAAGGGGGCACAATTTGAAGATTGAGGGAGGACGGCTCAGAGGTAATGTAAGGAAGTATTTCTTCACAGAGAGGGTTGTGGATACATGGAACAGCCTTCCTGAAGAGGTCGTAGAGTCAAAAACAGTGGGGGAATTCAAGAATTCATGGGAAAGACATAAGACAGTTCTAGTGGGGGGTAGGAGGAAGTAGGCTGTTGGTTAACTAGGATTTGCTGCTTATCCGTTAGGTAGGGAAATGGGCAGACTAGGTGGGCCAAGCGGTCCTTTTCTGCCATCAAATTCTATGTTTCTATGTTTCTCTCACCTCCATGGACAGCCGCCGACTGAGCTCCCTCCGAGTGTGTACTACTGTATACAGTATGTGTTTAATCAGTCATAGAGTACCTACGGCATACAGTAGTACATGCTGAGAGAAAGCTCAGTCGGCAGTTGGCCATGGAGGTTAGAGGTGGGTTTTGCCAGTTGCCTACTGGGGCCAGGTGTTGGGGGGTTGGGGTGGACTGGCATTGCCAGGTGGTGGGGTGGGGAGGCCACTAGAGTACCAAGGATCATGGGAGATTGGTGATATGCACTGTACTGACTGTGCACAGTGTGGCACAGGACTGGGATCAGGCTTGTCTTTGGGGGTGGAGGGTTCACTGTCACTGCAGAGAATATTGCTGTACATTTGAGGGGGTCGGGGCATGGAGAAAGTATTGCCCTTCAGGGCAGTTGGTGTATTGGGGCACGGGGGGACAGCCCTGCAAGGCATTTACTGTATCTCTGGAGGATTGGGGCTTAGGGTGACAGCAACCAGCAAAGGGCTTCTATGACACAATGGGGGATGGTTGGGGCTTCTGTGGGTTTTTGGGGGGACTGTAGGGTGGCTTTGGCATAGTTTAGCAACCCACGGTGGACGCAACATACACTTAGACCAGCTAATAGCAGGTCTAATTGTACATAGACCAGTGTCCTCCTGAGTTGTCTTGGAATTGCAAATATGCCATTCTGGCAGCCACCCTCCCAGAATAGGGTGTAACTGCTGGCATAAACCCCCTTGTGCCATGTCGCAGGGGGTTTGTGGCATACCTTTTGGTATGGGACCACTTCGACACAGGCTGCCTGCCACAAGTTGTAGGCTGCCTTTTGGAATACCGAATGTCGTTACTCATGGCGCAAGTGCTACTTGCACCATTTTGTGGGGCGAAGCTAGTCACTCGCTACATGCGTAACTATTCTGGAATTGGCCCTCAGATGCAACTGCTATCGTAACTTGCTAATTGCACCATTTTATCTGGTGCAAGTCAAGTTACGCCAGACGTAACCTTTTGAGAATCGGGCCCCCTGTATTTAAGTAATATCCAGCACAAGTATGGTCGATGGTACAAAATCTCATATGAACAGTGTTGCAAAAAGGAGCTAATTTCAAACTTAGTAAAACATACAATCAAAAACATGGGCTAAACCTTGCCTGAGATAACAGTGGCACATTGATCAGAAAGACTTATATCAATACTTAAAGAAAAATGGATTCCTATACTAGGACTTTATCAAGTAGGAGAAAGCCAGTTACACGCTGCTGGTTTTAGAACTTGAGTGATATCATGTTAGAATTTTAACAGTAGCAGTTCAGAAGGGTCTGTCTAGCCAATACCTTTCTGTACCAGGGCTGCACATTGAGGGGGAAGAGAATCCAAATAAGAGCCCCAAACTCTCTTGAAGATATTACCCTTGTACCTGAAGGCCATAGCCACCCTTTCAAGTGGCAGAATATTCAATATAAGATTTTCCCATTGAGAGATCTGGAGCATCAGGTGAGATTCATACCCATGTATTCTAGATGAAATGTCAAGTTAATACCAATAGTAGCCAAATATTTCTATCAAATAGCATCCAGTCCACCTCTTCTGATCCTTAATTCCGAATTAAGAGTGCTAACAGGGTAAAGGGAATGTGGCAATTGTAAATCTGTCCCACTCTGGTAGCTATTTCATTCCTAAATGGTTGCACCTCTCACACTTCCAGAAGCAATGAAAATAGGTCCCTATCTTCATAGAGCATCTACTACACACAGGGGAGATCTCTGCGTGAAAGTTATGAACAATTTGGGAAGGGCAATGCAGTCAGTTAAGGAACTTGTATTGTGTCTCTTTATATTTATTACAGACAAACAGACAACCAGACAGAAGAGTCTTCTGGAAGCATTAGACTACTTCCCCTTGTACCATCACCTCGAAAGACTCCCTAGTTGCACATGGTTACAGTGACTGCGACAGTTGGAGCTAGCTCTAATCTCTTTTAGCTCTTTGGAGGAGGCAATACATTTGGGGAAAACCATCTGAGGGAAAACCTGAGAAAACTTCTCCCGACCCCTAGTGCATTCCTCCGTAAAGGGACAAAGGGTTCTCTAGTTTACACTGGCCAACACAGAACCCTGCTTTTAGGAGGGTGGGTGGGTAGGAAATCTTCAGCTGGAATGGATGAATGTGAGACAGCCTCAGGCCACAGCTCTGTTTAACCCCTCACTCTCCTCCCCCAACCAGATGCCCCGAATTCTGTGGGCAGTACCTGTGGTCCCTCCCCTGTGGATGGTGCCAGCGCACCTCCCCACCGGGTGGAAACCTACCTTCCTGCCTAGAGAACAGGTTATACATTACCAGCGCATTAAACTGTTTCAACAATGATTTTCTTTAGCATTTCTGAATGAGTTGTATAAGTGTTGCTGGATTCAGTACAAAGCCTTGTACATACTGTTTCTTAAGAGTTACATCTCAGTTTTGCATTGCATTGTGATTGGGCTCAAGCTGCATTCCAACAGAGTAGCAAAAACATTTTATAAACTTTGCTCTTGAGCTGGTTAAATGTTAAAAAACAATTTAGTATCAGTTGCCAGTGCATTGTCAACTGTAAAAAAACAATGCTAAACCAACTCACTGGCAGGATAGTTTAATGTAATGTGTACTATAAGACAATGTTTCATCTGCTACAAGGCTTTAAATACTATTTATTGTGTTGTTCATTCCCAATCATCCTTTATCCCACACACACACCAAACCGACCTTCTAGAAATAGTCCTCAGCCAAATATTTATTAAAGCAACACATTATATTTTCACAGTGGTGTGGGAGGCTCAGGGAGTTTTGTCGTCACCCTCAGAACATATCCATGTGCAGACCAATGGAATGACATACCTCTCTGAGCGGGAATCCAACCCTCAATGAGTAGGAAAGTCATATGGCTGGGTGGCAAATGAGCACACTATCTGGTTGCACCACACTAGTAGGCAAGGCCAATGAGGATGGCTACAACCCCCCCACCCAAACTAGGAACCAGGTCCTCTGGCCCACAACCTCATGCCTACCACGGTGAAGAATCCTTCAGAAGAATTTGACTCCTTGCCTTTTTCCCATTGTACCATCTCCCTGAAGAGAATCCCAGGCTACCACATGATGGGCAAAGTCCACCCTTCCAAGTAGCTCACTCCAAGTACTCCAACAAGACCTGATATAAAGACTCTAAAAGCAAGTCAAAGTCATGGTCCAACAAATGATCACCATCCTTTGAATAAACTCCCTGGCAGGGTGGGCTGATGTTGCTGTGCCACACCACTGATCATCCAATGGATTACATGAAAGTTTGCATCTCCCTGTTGCTACACATACATAAACTTTGTTCAAGGCCTGATGGTTCTGTGCATGATGCCAGTGACACCTTTGGATGATATGAGACCAAAGGATTTTGTTCTCAGGCCACATCCTGTGAATGGATCTTAGATCTTTCTTCATCATGAGTAGCACATTGATAGCTTTCTGGAGGCCCATTTTGTTCCTAGCCAGGTGAATCAGCAATATATCTGGTAAACCTATTCATTGGGCCTCCACTGCCAGCCTGGGGAGACATTTCCCCCAGCGCATGCCCCTTTTACCCAACCAACGAATCTGCTATTTCTTCACTGGAAATGCCAGGTTCCTCCATCTAGGCTATCGCCCTGATCTCTCCACCACCCAGTGTATGAAGGAGTATCTACAGATCCAAGCCCATTTGGAACCATTGAAGGGATTTGGAAAACAGCACAGACAATGTTAAAGCATATATGGCTTCAAGTATCATATAAACATCCGAGACCTCCACAGGCTCAGGGTCTGAATCTACCCATCAATAAGCACTGGGTCCTAGCAGTTGTGGCTTCCACTATCTGAAAAGAGAGAGTATTAAACTCTTTGTGGTTCAGCCCCAGTCCTTGTACAGCCAAGCCCAACAAATGTCTAAACTGGTAGGATATGACAGGGGTGCCATCTGCTTGCTGCAAGAAAGTGACCAGGCATGTAGGAAGACGGCCATGTATTCTGATATCATGGCCCTCACATCCCACCTGACCCTCCTGGGGCTGACAGGGTGCACCAGCATCCCACATCTCCTTGTTCAGTCTTGCTCCTAAGCAACCTTGACAGCACACCCTTTGGGGTCACCACCACATTTTCATCCTGCAGGCTGGTGGAAACTTTGCCTTTGGCCAGCTGCACCATCTTTGAGACACAAAAGTCCCCACAGAAGGCAAGCAAAAATGCAGTCTTGAATAACATGTCTTCAAATTGACATCAGCAAACTAATAGTAAGGCATTCCACCTCTCTAAAATGTAGATTGGCTAACTGGGTGCTTCTGATCAAACTGCTCTTGGCCTCTCTTGCTCCATCTTTCCAAGATCTTTTGAACCTTGAGTGCCTGAGTGGTGTCTGAGAAACCCAGAACCCAGATGAACAACCCTGCTAGGTGCTGTTCTACCACCTCCAGTGTCAGATCCTGTCACTTTACCTTCAAGATGTAGTTACATAACTGCTTTTCAGGAATTGGCCAACTGTCTGACCAACCAGCCTCCACCATGACAGCATGGAAGTGCTTCACTCCTCAGTAATATGCTTCCTTGGTCAATGGCATAAAAGAATTACTTACCTACTCCCTGGCCTCTGAGTTACACAGATACATAGACATTTTTAGCAGATAAGGACCGATAGGCCCATCTAGTCTGCCCGTAAGCCCTGTACTTGTATACAGTCACTGATCCTAATTGACCAATGGCTTTTCACTACTCTCTCTCCACCCAATGTTCCTGTGAGCCTGTCAAAGGGATGTTTAAACCCCTCCACTGTGTTTGCCCTCACCACCTCTTGTGGCAGACTGTTGCAAGCGTCCATCACCCTCTCAGTGTAGAAAAACTTCCTCACGTTGCCTCTTAATCTAACCCCCCTCCAATTTCATGTCGTGTCCCCTCATTCTGATATCTTTTCTACATTGGAAAAGTTCCCCCAGCTGCACCTTGTTTATGCCCTTGAGGTACTTGAGAGTTTCCATCATGTACCCCCTTTCTCTCCTCTCCTCCAGTGAGTACATATTGAGGTCTCTTAATCTCTCCTCATATATTTTGTGATTGTAAGCCATGTACCATCTTTGTCGCCCTTCTCTGGATAGCCTCCACCTTGTCTATGTCTTTACGTAGGTGTGGTCTCCAGTACTGCATGCAGTACTCCAGGTGAGGCCTTACCAGTGTTCTATACAATGGTATCACCACCTCCCATCTCCTGCTAGTAATGCCTCTCCCTGCAGCCTTTGTGCACTGCTTTGATACCTTAAGGTCTTCAGATATGATAACCCCTAAGTCCCTTTCCTCTTTGATGACAGTCAGCACCACGCCCCCCATTCTGTAGCTCTCCCCAGGGTTTCCCCTACCCAGGTGCATTATTTTGCACTTTTTTGCTTTGAACCTCAGTTGCCACACCTCCGAACATCTTTCAAGTTTCTCCAGGTCCCTTCATTTTCTGCACCCCTTCCGCAGTATCCACCATGTTGCAGATCTTGGTGTCATTTGCAAATAGGCAGACCTTTCCTTCCAGCCCCTCTGCAATGTCACTAATGAAGACATTGAACAAGGTTGGTCCCAGTACTGATCCCTGTGGTACTCTGCTGGTCACCTCTCTCTCCCCAGATTGGATCCCATTTACCACCACCCTCTGCCTTCTGTCTCCCAGCCAGTTTCTAACCTAATGTATCACCTTATGCCCCATACCCAGACTATTCATCTTGTTAACCAGCCTTCTGTGTGGGACAGTATCGAAGGCTTTGCTGAAATCTAGGTAGGCGATGCCTGCTTGTCCCTCTCTGATTCACTTCACTAGTCACCCTATCAAAAAAATCAATCAGATTTGTTTGACAAGGTCTTCCTGCTGTGAATCCATGTTGACTCAGATCCTGGGCACCATTGTATTCCAGGTGTGCCACTATCCTTTCTTTCAGCAGTGTTGCCATGATCTTCCCCACCACTGAGGTGAGACTGACTGGCCTGTAGTTCCCCACTTCTTCCCTATTGCCACTTTTGTGCAGTGGTATTACATGCGCCCTCCTCCTGTCCACTGGAACCACGCCTGTGTTGAGTGACTTTGTGCAGGGCAGCCAGAAGCACTGCTAGTTCCCTTCTCAGTGCCCTTAAAATCCTCAGGTGTACGTTATCTGACCCCATGGCTTCATCCATCTTCAGCTTTGTGAGATCCTTCAGAACTCTCTCCCCTGTGAATGGCCTGGTGTCCACTCTCCCCCCATTGCCTCTGCTCCCCAGCTGTGGTCTTTGACCCTCTCTCTCTCCTTAGTGAACACTGAACAGAAGTGTTTGTTCAGTATTTCTGCTTTGTCTAGATCCCCCTTCTTACACTCTTCCTCCTCCCCTTTGAGCCTTACTACCCCCCCCCCAGTTTTTCTTCTATCGCTGTTACAACCTCACATAGGAAATGTGGGACCAGACATGGATCTCAATCTGCTGTTGGAGCCATGTCCCTAAACTTCTGCAAATGCAAATGAGATAAAGCATCAGCAATACTATTCTCAACTCCAGGGATCCGAACAGCCATAAAACAAGTGTCAGTCAGAGTATACCTTAGGATGACATTCCTAGTATGGTCACCCAATGGACCCTTAGCCCTCATTTTATGGACCACACATATATTGTCAGAGTAAAAGATAACCTTCTTGTCTCTCAATTGATGACCACAAAGCAGCAGCATGACCACTATCAGAAAAAACTCCACCAGGGCGACCTGCCTCATGAGTCCTGCCATTACCAAACTTGACGGCCAACTTGAGGCACATCATGCCTTTCCAAAGTATACTTCAAAGCCCAACCCAAAGTACACATTCCAGATCCTGACTGCCAATTGTCATGGGCCACATTGAAATGCCATGATCTTGTCCTGGGGCAGTAAACATTCCTGTGCCTCTGCATCTGTCTTGATGAACAGGAATGACATTATGGGGTTTGGGGCTTTTGCCTTCCCAGATGCCAATGGGATGCCAAAGTTGTGGCACAACTGTAGGATGGTTACCAGTTTATGCACACAGACTGGTAAATTGGCTGAACCAATGAATTGGGAATCATCCAGATAGTGAGCAATCCTCTGTTCCCCAGCTTCTTTGGTAGCTGCCCAGTGAAAAAACATGCTAAAATGTTCAAACACTGCAGAGGCAACTGAACATCCCATAGACATACAATTGCTGACATAATATTGCCTTTCAAATTTCATCCCAAGCAGGTCTCAGTCATCTGGTTGGATGTGGAGCCACTAGAAGGCAGATTTGATATCTGCTTTGGCCATGAGACCCTCAGGTCCTGCAGCATGCACTGCCTCAACTAACCAGTCAAATGACACATACCAGTCCATGATGATGTGCTGATCAATGTGGTCATTCACTGAGTCACACTCTGGGTATGACAGGTAGCTGATCAAGTGGTACTCACATGGAACTTTTTGGAGCACAAAGCTAATAAGCAAGCCCTGTAGACAAGAAACTGGTTGGAAGAATAAGGATCACTGATCCTGCCCAAGCTTAGCTCTTATCAGAGCTTGTTCCACACCACATGTGGCCTATCCCTGCCAGACTTCAGGTTTTAAGCTTCATAACCATGTCTGAGGCCCTTGTGTGAGACATTGAAGTGAACTGTGAAACAGCCAGAATGTTTGCTGCCTTGTTGTCCAGGTACCATTTGAGCCATGGTCTAAGCCACTGCAGACTTATCAGAGTGGGCATTCTTACCATGGTCAGGCTTGCTTTGCCTCTTCTGAAAGGATCAATGCCCTTCCTAGTAAGGCTTGTTGGATTTGCACTGGTTAAAGGGTTGCCTCTGTCACATGGAAAACATTCATATTGGTACCCGCAAGAGGTCATGCTACAAGTTCCCCTGTTGAATTCAGAGCACACTTGAGTCTGGGATCTGTTCAACTCAGGTCTGTGGGATGGAGACACTCTAATTGGCAATCTACTATCTGTATGGAGGACAGCCTCCACCACCATGCATGACCACTACCAATAGGGGCATGTTTAGGATACTCCAGTCCTTGGATGAGTTTTACTGCATGTGATGATGAAATTCCTCATCATACTCCAGTAAGTCAGCACCCCCTTTGCACTTGTGGGCACACATGTTCCTATTCAAATAATTGTACTGGCCAACACTTTTTTCAGTGCCTGTCTGACAGGTTGTGCTAATGAAGACTTTGAACCCACAAACCAACTGTCGAATGCCCTGTCCACCATAACCCTGTTCCTATCTGAGTCTTCCCCTTTTTTGTCTTTGTACTCCTCTGGCTCCTTGGGTCAGTTCAACAATGAGAATATATCCATATACTTATGCCCACAAATTTGTTGGTGGACTTTGTCTGACAGATGTGCTCCTACTGGCTCAGCTACAGTAACATAATACACTGTGACAGGTGCTGCCAGTGCAAGCACTGCTACACTGGCACCTGTCCTTGGCACTGTCTGGACTCTGGTTTTCTCCTGCAGCTGGGCCTCACGTGCTGCAGTGAGCCCCAATACTGCCTCCAGTATCTTGTACACTTTTTCATCCAGAGAATAAGACTTTGGGTGCAGATAGCTTTTGGGTGAGGGTGGCTGTACAGGATTGACCCCCGTGGGATTGATTTTGGGGAGGTTGGGAATCCTCTACCACCACCATGATACGTTTGCTTCCTTGAGGTTGGAGGCCCTCTTTGCATTGGTGCTAGGTGAGGGATTAGCTGGTGAGGACATTGCTGGTGGTGCTCCTAACACTCTCAGAAAATCATCTGACTGAACTCCTCATCAGCCATCACATTATCCCTCAGGCTTGCCTTACCATTAACCTTTGGTTTCTTGGCTACCTTGCTCATGAGGGGAGGTCTGGTTCTTTTGCTGGATGCTTCCATTTTCTGGGTGCTGGGTGTTTTGATGCTGAGGTCCCCATCAGACAGGTGTCCAACCAGACTCAACCTTTCTCTTTGTACATGGTCATCAGCTGGTCATCTAGTGCCGCAGCCACTGACTCCTTGCCAGATGGTGCCTCTTTCTGCTTGCTGGGCATTCACACACTGCAAACAGCTGACACGACAAGAATTTTATGTCCCTGAAAGGAAAACAATGTTTTTATTTTCTGCGTCTTCCCCTGCACCTCCTGACCTCCCACTCCTTCCGGATGCTCACTGTCCCTGTCTGCCTGCCAGTCTCACCCTTCACTGTTTCTTTCTTCCACCTTGCTCAAGAGTTATCCCTACATCCTTGGAGTGTCTGGCTTTTCCCTGCCTGGGGTGCCGCCTCTCCCTGGGGTCAAGAAGGGAAGTAGAATTCCTGGGGGTCATCTGAGGTGTTCAGGGCTGGGAGTGGCAGGAGTGGTGAGCTAGGGGGACTGTGATATGCGGGTATTAGGCATTCCTCCTATGGCAGGCCAAGATGGGTGCAAATTTCCCTTTTCTAGGCCCCTCCTCACACCCAAATGGCATATTCTGTGGCAACACCCTGGAGGTGGAGTCAGCTGATGTGTGGTCACCCACGCTGGCAAGGCTCCACACATCATGCAGACACTCTGCCACCCTCTTTGCTGGCATCCACTCCTTTTTATATAGTTTGCTATTTCCCTGCCACCACCAAGGTTCATCCCAGCCCATCCCAGAGCCCATCTTGACCCCAGGGTCTTACTTCCAGGCAGCTGATACCCCCTGGATTGCCCCCAGGGTGGGGTTAATGCACCAATGTGAACATGCATGACAACGGAGGAAGAATTCCAGCAGGGGAGCCTACCAGTATTGCTTCCCTGGCTTACCCCTCCAGGGTGGGGCATGGAGTCTGGCCGACCACACTGGAAGCTGGAATATGTCAATGGCCTAGATTGCCACAGGGGACGATTGGAGCTGGGAGAGCAAGGCTTCAAAGAGGTGGCTGCTATTTTTTGGGGGGGGATGATGTGAATGGAAGGCATGGCATGCAATGATGCAAGTGACACAGAGTGTCAGCATCCGGCACGTCTCCCAGGAGTTTCTAGGCACTGGTCACAACGGGAACCCTGGCCTCCAACAGGGGTCCACATGCACCAGTCACACAACCCCCTGACCATCCCCATGAGAGGAGAGCTGCCATAAGGTGGCTCAATCCAGCTCCTTCCCCCCACAGCTGACCTCCAACAACCCTGGTCCATTCCCGAACACAGTTTGTGGACATAGCATGAGGTGTGGCATCCAGCACCTCAACCCTCAGCACCACTGGGCCGACTTTCTGGCCTCCACTCCTGAAGTCCAAGGCTTGGGCTTGAACCCAGCTCATCAGCTTGTCAAGTGCGTACCACACCATTCAGTACCACAGAGCCAGCAGTAAAACAACGTTAATCTTGTTGCCTTGAACTCAACTCATATGCCATTCTGTTTGTATGTGAACCTGGGCTGCTTGGGAGCTGGACTTGTCATGGCAGCCTAGCTTTCCAATAATCTTCCCCCATGCCCGAGTTTATCACTGTTGCTCCCCACTTACCCACCTCAGTGAGTGTGGGACATTTTGATTACTTATAGTCATATAGATAGATATTTAGATATCTAGGTAGATAGATAGATAGATAGATAGATAGATAGATAGATAGATAGATAGATAGATAGATAGATAGATAGATAGATAGATAGATTTATTTATTATTTTTTGGAAAATACCTTTGAGCCAGAGGATCGTTTACAGAGGTTCCACATCAAATACAGTTTGTACAAAAGACTAAACTAAATGACACAACATAAAATATAGAGCATTAGAGTAGTAGAGAGAGAAGGGGTAGAGATAGCAAAATGGGGAGGTAGGAAGAAGTGGGAAGGGTGAAGGTAGTGCAAGATCTGCTATAGAGCAGCTCTGTTGTCCGAGGGTTGGCATTTTTTTTTTTTACAATAGCAAAGTTGGGGGTAGCTGAGTTCAACCTAGAGGTCTGTGTTGGGTCGGGTGCTCCCAGGGTTGTTGGGAGAACGGGACTATGTTAGGTCATGTGATAGAAAGATAGATAGATAGATAGATAGATAGATAGATAGATAGATAGATAGAGAGAGAGATATACTGTACATACACGTTCTTTTGTGTCTTCTGTATACATGCTAGAGACTTGCCCTTCCCCACCCTTTTTAAAACAAAAATGAGAAGGAACAAGTCAGTATTAATGTAGCATGTGACCCCTTTTAGTTGAAATGTTCATGGGCTAAGGAAAACTGGTAGGGCTTTCAGTACAACCCATTGACCTGCAATCTGCCATTTTATTTAACTGCCAGGCCCTTTTGTCTGGAACCTATTGTTCTTCCCTATTCACTGTAATTGAGCTTTTTATTTGTTTCATACATATCCCCATATATATATATCTATGTCTATATCAATTGCATCTGTCTATCTAGCTCTCTCTCTATCTTTCTATCTGTATAAATCTATATGTAAAGGTCTGCAACACTGTGGGATGTATCCTGTCTGCTGGCTGGTCACTAGATCATCCACAGAACCATCACACAGCCCCACCAGGTTTACAGTAGCACCATCTGGTACCTGCAAAACTACAAGGAAGCCTGCAAAACATGCACTATTATGATTAGAATGACCCAATCTGATTTCTATAAGGACCAGCATACCAGAACTGGTGCAATGACAAAAGATATTGGGACAATATCTTGGAGCTCCATGGCAAACATGGTTAAAACCACTCTTCAAATACTCATGGTGCAGGGTCAAGATGTCATTGATCTCACCAAAATTGCTAATTACAGCGGAGTCCACCAGAATGACACACCATGTCACAGTTTCCTGCATGACAAAAGAGATTAACTCCCATCAAAATTGACTTGTTTCCTGCTGTAACTTAACTGCAGAATTCTACAGAATTGAGTTTTGTTGTGCAAGCTTCATTGTACTTCAACACAACCTTTATTGGCCTCAGTTCTGTCATCCCCACTGAGCGTGCCTAAACCTTCTGCAGGGAACCCGGTCCTAAAGCCAGCCAAATGGGTGTCTCTGAACCAGGGTACCCTAAATTCTACTTTAATTCTGTTTCAATGACTCGTTGAAATGCATCTATAGTGTACTTGGTGAAACTAGGGTGGGCCTGATTGAGTTGATATGAAACTTCTTGCCCTGGAGGTAGAGGAACTTTCCCACTGCATCTCTAGAATTTTTACCTTTTCCCTGTGCTACTTACAGATTGCTGAGAGGTAGAAATCTACACTGGTTACACCAGTTTGCAAAAGTGGAGATCACACAAGCTTTGGCAGTAACAGACCCATTTCTATTCACTCCCCCCTGCCCAAAGCCCTGATTAGAATAGTCTCTCACCAACATTTCATGAACCTCAAAAAATGGCTTCTGGAAGCTCTACAGCACCAACATGGCGCTGTTGGAATATATCAACTATGTTCATGAAGCCCTTAGCATTGGTGACCTTGTTGGAGCTATGTGTATGAACCTTACTAGGCTTTTGACCTGATCAACAATAAACTCCTGCTTAACAAACTCCTTGGCCTGGGTTTGTCACAGAACACAGTTGACTGTTTCCATAGCTATCTCACTATTCACTTCCAGCATGTAATGGTAAATAAATCTTTATCCAACACTAGGGGAGGAACAATTGGTATCCCCCAAGGGTTCACCTTTGGCCCACTTCTGTTTGGCCTCTTCATAAATCAAGTGCCCGTGCCTGTTAGACAACAAACCTACTGCTTTGTGCCAATGACACAGTCATCTGTTCCTAAACTCTTTAGCTTGACAGCCTTACCACTACTCTCCAAAGTAACATTAGGTCAGTAGAATCCTGGTTGTCCAACAACAAAGAGGCCCTCAGTTACAAAAAAAACAAACACGATCCTCCTCTCTAGCCTTACACAGAAGAGGAAAATTCCACCCCTTGTTACCTTAAATGGCCAATGGCAGAACCTTGATCAGGTGGAGACCTTCAAATACCTTGGAGTAACTCTGGACGCCACCATATCTTTTGCCTCCCCCCCCCCATGTTGGCAATCTAGTGGTCATAGTTAACAGAAGTCTGGGCTGAGTTCCCTGTACTGTAACTGGGACAATCTTACTGGAGATGCTAGATGCCTTATTGTGGCTAGCTCTATTCTGTCACTTACAGATTATGGCCTCTCTGTCTAATGCAGCTTCCTGTGACATGGTGCTAAACAGAGTAAAGCTGATCTGTAATAAAGCATGCCACTTTGTACCTGGTGCAGATAACAGCATTCATAGTTGTCCCCTTTGCACACTTACTAACTGGCTACCTTTACCCAGCAGAATAAAGCTCCAAACATGTTTACTAGCCAGAAAAGTGATCCTGGGCCTAACAAACCTTGCTTTAACAAATTGCTTCCACACCATCTCCAGCCAATACAACACCAGGAACATGTCCTGGAATGCCTTTAAGCCTCCTTTCTTGTGTACTCAGCTGGGCAAGTGGTCATTTGCTGTCAGGGCTGCTAACTGGTTAAATGCACTACCTAATAAACTGCTAATCTCCCCAAGCTTAATGAGTTTAATAGATCTTCGTGGTCTGCCTTTGCTGTCTATTGCAGTTTTAAACAAATTGTATTACTTGATTTGTCTCTGTACACATCCTAAGACTTTTTATACAACAATCAGTATGGATTTTTCAAAACTGCATTTGTTTTGTCTTAAGTGCTTTATGTCTAACTCGACTGCATTTCCTCTGGAACTGCTTATTGAACCTGTAATGTTTTTTGTGATTACGTATTTGACGTGAACCTTTGTAAAAAAGCATTTATGTTCAAAGATAATCTCTAAAGTTTTCAATAAAAACATACATAAATAAATACATACGTACGTATGTAAATACATACATGCATAAATAAATGCCATAATCTGAGCCTTGCGCCTACCATCAGCAGTGCAGGTAGAAAAGAGGCCACATGCAGCAACAGTACCAGGCTGTAGTTGTTGTACACATAAACTACTGAAGCTAGCTGTACAGTGCCACTCATATTAGATTGTAACTGCTTAGTCTGTTCTGTTAAATACATAATGCCCGTATGCATTGTAGCTCAGTTGGGCTGCATGACCTTTCAAGGTTCCTCTTCCCATCTCCCCGGCTGGCTGCTCTAATGTGGCCCAGTCCTGCACAAGGGATCCTGAGACACTCTGAAATTGCTATTTTTTATTTTTGTCATCTGGTTACTTTTCATTGCTTACATCTGGCTGCTAATGCTGCTTACTGCTGTGGGGGAGGGGGCCGGGGGATTGGTTGCCACAAACCATTTCTCTTGCAGTTCTGTACCACAGGGCAACAAAACTAAAAGAAAACTATGGCGTTATTTAAAATACACCTGTGTGGGGCATGGTTTGGCAGCCAAGCTGATGGCAGCCTAATGCTTTCTGTTGTCTTCTGAGTAAATCCTATAGCATCCGCCATTCTAAATGCCCTGAAGTGTCCTGATTTCGCATTAAGAGAGTGCTTATAGCCTCAGGTTTTACTACTTACTGTCCGTAGTCCAATTGCTGCTGTTTTATCCTGTATAGATGTGTTAAAGTGTCTCGGTCAGCCTGTGCCACACAACTCAGGCAAGATGGCATCTCCTGCATCTGATTCCCCTCCTCTGCTTCAGACGGCCTACAAGAAATTAGAAAAATGTTTTCACAACTGCTCACTGAAATTGGGGAGCTCCAAGCTGAAACCAATGTACTGAAGGGGACATCATATCTCTCTCTCTCAAAGACTTTCCTTTAGGGAGCTGCAACTTCACTCACAGGACTTCAAGACCACTCGCATGGAAGCCCGCCTGCAAGAACAAGACCAGACCATCTGGCAACTATTGGATTGCCTTGAAGATCTGGAAAATCAGAGCTGATGGAAGAATTTATGGTTGATTGGGTTACCGGAGTGAGTCAAGGAGAAGAATACCATAGCCTTCTTACAGAATGTCCTGTCAATTATCCTCTGATACCAGTGGCCTACTGTGCTTGAAACTGAACACTTGCACCATTCCCTGAACCCCCAAAGCTGGCCAGCACCATTGGCCAATTTTGTTAGATTCCTGCAATTCTAAGTGAAAGAACAGATTATGCAGTTAGTGAGGAAGAGACGACCCCTTTCACAGTAAGGACACGATATCCAAATCTATTCAGATTTCTCATAAGCTCTTACAGAACATAGATGCGTGTCTTCAAGATCCTGGCATGCCTTAATGGACTTACAAGTACCCTACAGTCTGAGATACTCCATCACCCTATGGATTAGCCAGAATGGAGTGTCTCATTCTGTCTCTTCCCTAGAGTCAGCAGAAGCTTTTAAAAAGAGATCATGTCCAGACACTAAGCTACCCGACACTAATGATATTATAGACCAGCAGGTGATAGACACTACCCTAGCACCCAGAATCAGACAGGCTGAGGCAAATAATGGCCCTCCCATTTAGTAGCTATGCCTTCCTGATGAAGATTCCTTGGCTTCCAGTGCACCACAGGAGGGGGAAAGGGAGCAGCAAATAAAGAACAGAAGCAGACAGAACTCTTCCTCGCTCTTCCACCACCTTCAGAGTAGGAGTCAAAGCAGAGATCATGAATTATCCTCAGACAGCTCTGTGGGGGAACTGCCAGGCAACAGATATACCCCTTTGTGCAAGCTCTCCTCCTTGACTAGCCTAGATCATAAACCACAATGAAAGAAGCAGCCTCCAACAGAGAGTGGGCAGGGCACTACCTTTTGTTCTCATTCTCCTCAGTTAACACCCTTACCACAAAGCACACCTTCCAACTCCATAGACCAGAAGCTCCAGACATGTTGTACATAGAGGCCTCTGTGATCTCCTGCAGTGAGGATCCACAAAAGAACTAGGATGAATCATAAATATCTGCTCTTTCAAAAATGTCCAGACTTATACTTGTGTGCTTAAGAGCCTGACTCCTCCCTATCTTTGATCATGGTCCTGCAAACAGAACAGAACATTCATTTTGACTCTGGTAATGTTCATATCTCTTTAAGGTGCCTCAATCTTTATATCATCTCTTGTATGCAGGAGCATTGCCCACTAGCTCTGATCATGGGATTTCACCCCTAACTGCTGCCCCTTTGGAAAGTTATGGTTCTGCTTTTAGTCACTTTTGCCTTTTTTGAATTTTCTGTTATGATGTGGCTCTGTTGAAATGGGGAAGCTGGGAGGAGGGTGGGGGTGAAAAAGGTGGGTGTGAGCCTGACTTTTATTATTTTTCTTGTAGAATACTGCTCCATATGTTCCCCCTTCTGAATCTACACCTAGACGCATCCATCCATAGGCTCATAACAACATTGCCTCTTGCCTTCAATTATTGGGGATTTAGGTGCAACGGAGCATTCCTTCTCCTGGCCCTCCTGGTAATGTCTGTTCTCCATGCTTTTTAAACTGCACTGCTCTACAGTACCTTATTTTCTGTCCTGACTCCCCTCCCTTCACAGGGAGATTTCAAGGAAGAAGGGATGCCTGCCAGCCCCAGTGGCAATTTGGTCTGAGAACACTGAGGCTGTTCCTTCCTGACATGGACCTCACCCCTTCCCAAGCTATCCCAGTAGTCTGCCAAGTGCACCACTGGGTGGGACCTGCTGGGCTGCTATCCTGACATCCCCCCTTTTTTAGCTGTAGCTGACCTACATCTTTTATGGCTCTCCCCTAAAAATCCCCTTTTTGTTATGGGGTTTCTCCCTGGGCCTGGTATATCCTCCTTTCAGTTCATGCTCCCACCTCTGGCTATCACATACCAAGTGTTAATTTTCTACAAGAGGGTAGCCCACTATTCAGGGCAGAATAATATACTGTACTGGTAATAGTTTGCATATTTCTTCTGGGCTGTTTGATTAGTTTTGAGGGTATTTCAGGTGAGGGAAGGATAACCATGTCTCTGGATCCTATCCTATTACTTGGGTTGCCTTATATAATGGATAGTGATTCTTATGGATGAAGCGGGTGTGGGTGGTTGAATATTTATGACTACAATTGTTTTACCATCACTGTTTTCAGGTTTACCCCTTTTTTTCCTATTGTTCTTATGGCTTTCAACTATTGTAATCATGTATGTTGTTTTATTTATTGTTCAAATATGGTCTGATTCCTCTGCAGGTTCTCAGATGTGTTGTGGGCTTCTTAGCTCATATACTGGGGGGGGGGCCTTTTACATGTTCCCCGAGGAATTATTTTACAGGGCACACTCTCTCTGGGCTGCATACATGATGGCAGACATTATGTTCACATTGTGGAATGTCACAGAACTGAATTCCACCATCAAAAGAAAGCAAGTTAAGGCATGTTTGAAAAAGCTTTGCATGCAAGTGGTGTTCCTGCAGGAGACCAAACTATCCTCCTCTGAGGCATTAAAATTATGCACAGAATGGTTGGGCTGGAGCTCCACAGCACTTTGTCCTCTGTCAAGAGAGTAGTCTCCTTCTTTGTTCATAGCTTCCTCAAATGGCAGTGTACGAACTCTAAATCACACAAAGAAGGCAGGTGGCTACTAGCCTGTATGACCACCCCTGAGAGCCCACTTGCCCTAGTGAATGTTGCATCCCTAATACTCAATCCCCTCTCTCTTTTACCAGCTTGAGTGAGGAAATATCTAAATTTAATTACACAATGGCAAGGAAAGAATCCTGGGCTCTGATTAGTCAGTGTGTGCCTGGGACAGTGATGTTATCCCAGTATAACATCACTGTATCAAGTCCCGGCACACACATGACCAAATGTCATCAGTAAAAAAAAGTAACTCCACATGCAGATTAGGGAGATAGAAAAATTAGCTATTTACTGTACCCACAATTCCTCACTATGTAAATCAGTGTACAGACTATTATATTTCTGTATCACTACAGAAATAGGAGAGTGCATCTCTCAGTAAGGAAATCTTGTCAGCTATCAGTGTGTGAACAATGCTTCATTTTGAAAATAAATATCTGAAATTTTATATTGTTGTAACCACTACCAAAAAAGGACAATGCACCTCCAATTGAGGAAAAATGGAACCCAGCTTCATATTGTACTCACAATGCTTTGCCATGTATATGGGATATACAATGGGCTCACTAAGAACCACTAATGAGTTATGAAAGTATCTTAAAAAATATCCATTGTGACAACAGTAAAAATGATATCTTTTGATATCTTGCTGTTACTGTTGTCACTAAGTAATCTTTTTTATTTTGTCATTTTCACCCCCACTCCTGTTGTATATATTTACATATTAGGTGTAATACTGTAGTCACCACTACCAGAATATGAGACTGCATTGTTGAGTAAGGAAAATGTAAGTTACCTTTACAATCTACCCAGAATTCCTTGTTGTATGTAAATTAAGCATATTAGCTGTTATACTGTTGTAACCATTACATTAAGGCACTAGATTGCAGACAGCACTACCACAGAAGGAGACTGCACTGCCGAATAAGGAAAATTTAAGTTAACGTTATAATCTACTAGAATTCCTTGTTGCTGTATGTAAATTGGGATATTACCTGTTATACTACTGTAACCACTACCAAAATAAGACTTAATTGATTTAAGAGAAAGGGACTACTTTATGTCTAAATGTTAAAATGTAAGGGATGCAGAGGAGCCATTGTATAATAGCAATAATGCACTCCAGGGTGTGTGTTGTGCTGGAATAACATCACTTTTTGAGTGTTTGATGCACCCTGACTGCGGCCTTGTGTCCAAACACCTGAGGTGTGACATTATCCCAGCATGACACACCCTGTCATGCATTCTTGCTTAATTGTCCATCTGCCCCTAATTATTGGTGGTGACTTTCATCTGATGCTACAGCCGCTTATAGATGGATCACACACCCATTTTGATTCACATCCTAGGGCCTCAGCAGAATTACAGGGTCTAATCTAAGAACACTCCCTATTGGATGGATGGCCTCTCCAGCATCCTGAGCAGAAAGATTACACCTTTTTCTCCTCCATCCACCAATCACTATGCCTCATAAATTTTGGGCTCACTTCCCCTCCTACCACCCACACCACCATAGGGGCCAACATCCATCCTATGGCCAAATCTGACCATGCACCAGTATCCCTATGAGTTCTATAGGGACTTTCTACATAATGCTCTTCCTCCTGGGAACTTGATCCCCTTCTTCTTAAAGACACCCTGTTTGCCCCCTGGATCCACAAAGAGGTGCCGGTATTTTTGGAAACCAATGACAATGGGGAGGTCAATGATAATATACCATGGGATACCCTGATGCCTTTATAAGTGGTCTGTAATATGTTATGCATCCTATAGATGCAAAGCTCGACAACAGAAAACCCCCCAACCTTGAGGCAAAGCTTACCCACATTGAAACACAGTTTAAGAACAATCCCAATAATGTCCTTTCTGAATTGGTATGAACAAGAATTCAATTCAACAGGCTTTTCTCCCAGAAAGTGGAGCTTGTCTACTCTGCACTAACCATAAATACTAAGAAGGGGGAGGAAGGGAAGGAAAAATCCTAGCATACTGGCTTTGTAAAGTGGGGAGTCACCTGGGATCAAGCGATCACAGTATGGTGTGTTTCAAAGTGAGAACAGTGGATGAGTCAAACAACACAAAAGCAAGGGTCCAGGATTTCAGGTGGGACGACTTTGCAAAGATAGGGGATTGTCTTTGGAAATCACTGGCAGGGAAGTAGGAAAAGGACAGGTGGAAGAACAATGGGAAAATCTCAAGGAAACCATAGCAGAGGCAACAAGATCGTGCATTAGGCAAGTAAGCAAAACAAAGAGAAAAAAAAACACTGTATGTAATAGACAGCTGCACTCACCCCTCTTCAATTCAATTCAAGTTTATTGTAGGAAAACTCCATTGATCATGCTCATTCACAAGGAGATCCTAGTACATAAAAGGTGACATCAACATGCGTACATGAAGTAGGGTACAGGTATAGGCGTACAAAATAAAAACAGGCTTACAAATGAAATGTATATACTTTGCTTAAGGCCATGGATATAGGAGTATACAAAAAATACAGGCATACAAATGAAATGTATACACTTTGCTTAATACAATGGAATTATACAATCAGCAAAAGAAAAACAGGTTCTGGCATTAGGATAAGGCAATAATGAAGCAATTAACATAATGCAACAAAGTGACAATCTGTGACGGAAGGCGGAGGAGGCAAGGAATGCAGGAGACAGATGAGCAGGAGTGTGTAAGGATGTGAGATAGTCAGGTAATAAGTAGAGCAGTGCTATGGGAGAGAAAAGGGGCAAATAATAGAACAATAATTAAAGCAGGGCCAGAGGGAATGGCTGGGAGGTGAGGAGAGAATTGTGATAGCTAAGCCCTCGGGCATTTGCATTCAGCACTGAAGTGCCTAGAGGCGACTGACTTGAAAAAAAGTAATAGTGACCAAGCCAGTGAGCTTGAGAACCATTTGAATGCTATTCCATTCCACAGGGATGGAATGCGATATAGCTTTCCTGCCAAGGGAGGTTCTAGTTCTGGGGATGCCCAGGAGGAGGAAGAAGGACTTCCTTTCGGAGTAAGTGCAGTGCGAGACATGGACGAGGGAGGATATCTAGTCTGGGAGTTTAGTATGTAGTGCTTTGAGTGTCCATATACCAAGGTGGAGGAGTCTTCTGGTGGCTGGTGATGTCATCCCGGCAATAGAATAAAGATCACAGTGGATGGTCCTGGGGGATGCATTGGTAATAAAATGAAGGGCATGGTGAAAGAGGACGTCAAGCCTGTGAAAGTTGGTTGCTGAATTGCAGCTGTATATTATATCACCATAGTCCAAGGGTAGGAGGATTATTGTCTGGATGAGACTGAATCTGACCTCGGTTGGGAAGAGGGTTCTGTGTCTAAAAAAGAAACCTAATCTGGCTTTAAGCTTGGCAGAGAGACTATCAATGAGGGCATTGCAGGATAGTTTGTTGTCAATCCAGACCCATAGATATTTGAACTTGTCCACTGCTTCCAGTGGTTCCCCTAGGCAAGTTGTGACAGTTAAAATGCTGGACTTGGTCCTGGAAGTGGGGGGGGGGGGTTGTTGTTGTAGTGGAAGAGCATAACCTTAGTTTTTTAGCATTGAGCAAGAGCTTGGCACAGGTCTTGAAGGAGACCAGAAGACAGATTTCTTAAAGGAAAGTGTCCTTTTATTTCTGCATTAACACCACACCTAGAGGAAAAAACAGCTCAGAGCAGTGTAGTGATGGCATACCATCACCGCCTTATGTTTCTCCCTAGACCCTGAACATGATGTACCATATTGGGGGTGCCTTGTGTATATGGGCCACAATAGCATAGTCCATGTTTTTGTTCCTAATTGCCTGGCAATGCTCATTTAATCTAAGCTTGAGTTTTCTTTTTGTTCTGCCCACATAAAAACAGCCACAAGAACTCAGAAGTTACACAGCAGCCTCCATGTTATAGCCAACGGCAGAGAGTATTTTTCAAATTTCCCTGTTTTAGGATTCATGAATTTAGTACAGGGATACATTGAAGAGCAAATTCTACACATACCACATCGCTTATTTCCCATACTGTTTTGTGTCTTGTTTTTGATTGTTTGCTTTGATATAAATTAACCAATAAGTCACAAAGATTTTTACCTCTCCTGTAAGAGACTTGCAGGGGCTGGGACAGTAATGAGAGAACGGAGAACCGAGAGGTTGTGTTTTACAATTTCAATGACCTCTTGAGTTCCCCCTCCAAAGGTGGTTAGAAACATTACTGCTGGGTCAGGTTTCTTCTTTTTGTTCTTTGGATAAAACACATCCTCTCTGACCATAACATCAACAGTTTATTCTGCCTGTTCTAAATATCTGACATCATAATCCCTGTCCAGCAGATTGTTGGTGAGTTCATCAGTTCTCTGTCTGTAAAGTTTCTGATTGCCACAGTTGGGCTTCACATGCATGTACTGACCCTTGGGTAAATTTTTGGTCACATGGGTGGGGTGGCAACTAATGGCAAAGAGTAGACTATTTCTAGCAGTGATCTTTTTAAACAAATCTGTACACAATGAACCATTCTTCCTATTTTGTTATAGCTAGGTCCAGAAAATTGATAGTATGTCTATCTGATGTGACCTTGAACTCCAAATTCAGGCTAGTGGATTCCAGATATTGTACAAAATTTGTTAACTCAGTTTCGCTACCTCTCCAAATCATGATTACATAATCAATAAAATGCTTATAAAGGTCTAGGCTACAAAGAAAAGCATTGGTGGTTTCATTAAACACAAACATATCCCCCCACTCACTCAAGTATATATATGCTAAACTTAGGGCCAGAGTAGCCCCCATAGCTGTCCCTTTAATTTGTTGGAAGATTCTGTCTTCAAACAGAAAGACGTTTTTAATAGCTAAATCTGTAAGGTTGGACAACATGTTGATTTTTACCTGAGAAAAATCTGTGTACTTAAGGAGGTGGTACCCTATGCTGATGATAAACTCTTTGCCAAAATCTTGGCCTTCTGCTTAGATACTGTACATACCTGATTGATATAATACACCCTTCACAACTGGGATTCAACAAATGTAGGCATAGTATAGACCATGCACATAGTTTTATTAACTTACCCCACCTACCAAAATCCCTCCAAACTGATGCTGCTACTGTCATAATAGACTTCAAAAATGTCTTTAATTCCACTGAATGGGCAATCCTCTTCAAGGTGTTACAGAGGATAAGTTTCAGACCATATTTCACCTCAGTGGTACAAACTCTTTACACCAACCCTTGTCCAGAATTTTGATTAATGACTTGTTGTCCCCTCCTTTCCCTTTATTTAGAGGCACCCCTCAAGCTTGCCCTCTTTTCCCTCTACTGTTCCTATTGGCCATCAAACGATTAATGATTGCACTAAGAGCCAACCCTGACATTTCAGGATATCTGCCTCCATGGAATAATACATATTTTTATGTTATGCTGATAATCTCCTTATTCTGACTGCTGATGCTAGTAAATCCATCCTCCCTCTTCAACAGCTCCTGGCTGTCTTCTTCCTTATTTCAGGGCCATGAGTTAACCACTCAAAGTCTGAAATACTGCCCTTAAACTCCCCTTGCACTGCTGCACTCTTTCAGAATACCAAATAGAAATGGCACCCTAATGGCTTTTTATCTTGGGCTCTATGGAACACCATCACTCCAGGATATACCACAGGCTAATTTTATAACTCTGCTGGATACCCTTAAAGTGGATGTTGAGCACTGGAAAGCACTTCATCTATCCTTTACAGAGAAAATTCAAGTTCTCAAAATGATGCTGCCCCTGAAGTACTTCACCTATTAGCCCATCTCCCCATTTACCTACCTGACAAATGGTTTAATCTTTTGAACCACCTAATTAGTCTATTTTTATTGGAAGGAAAACCTCCTTGCATCAATAAAGAAAAACTTTATAGACACTGGAAGGATAGTGGATGGGGTCTGCTGCATTTCAAGTATTATCATATGGCCTTCCTCTCAACTCAGGTGCTAAGATGATTCTCCCAGGGTGACGCTAATGCCCCACTCTGGGTTCACATTGGAGCAGATTGCCTATCCTCTCACCACTTAATGCTCTCTACTCCCCCAGACCAATTCTAAGTAAATTCCACCCTACAACAGGTATCTTCCTTCTGTACTGGAAACAAAAATTGATGGCCACCTCCTGTTTGACCCAAAACCCAGCTCCTGTGCCCCCTTTGGGACAACCCCATATCCACCAGAGATTTTACAACTATCTACTGGATGGCCTGGATTGCAAAAGGGCTCCTCTTAGTTCATCATCTTATGCCTACTGGTCAGCACCACATCAACATCTTTGAGGGCCTCAAAACTAAACATCTCCTCCCTTCAAAGGATTTTTGGAGACACCTCTAACTTCAGGCAGCTCTGTCCCCACCTTATGCTACCAGTAGCTTTTTAGAATGAGCCCCTATACATCGATGGTGGCACAAAAAGCAAGAAAGATCAACTTTACAGCCAGCCTGGTGGCACAGAGGGCTGAGGCATTATGCCTTACCTCACACTACACTGGTGACCTGGGTTCGGAAGCAACCTCTGGTCAACAGGTGCCAGCACGGAGGGAGAGGGTGGGAGCAGGATCATGCAGCCTAATGGCATCTCTCCTCTCCTCTCCTCTCCTGGGGAGGGCGTTTCCCCCCCCCCGTAGTTCCGCTGCCACTGGGTGGAGGTCCGGTGGTCATGCAGGTAGGAAGAAGAGGCAAGTCAGGATGGTGCCTCGGACAGTGGCAAGTGCGTGCCTCCATACGCGCACAGACCCCAGTAAAGAGACAGGCAAAAACTAGGGGAACAAAACACCAAAAATGGAAAAAAAAAAGAGCCACTTTGATTTATAAACTTCTTACAGACACCAAGCCCCATACAGCTGCCTTCTCGCACCAATAATGGGCAAATGCACTAGTCATCCCTATCTCCAAACAAGAATAGAATGTCTGCTAGAATAGAATCATAGACTTACAGAATTATAGAATTCATTTGGCAGAAAAGGGCACCAGAGGCCCATCAAGTCTGCCCTCCCCTTCTCTTTGTTATGTGCCCACCCCGGCCTGCTCTACCCCCCTTTCCTCCAACTAATCCCTTAAATCTGTTCCATGGCCTCTTGAAACCCCCTACCATTTCAGTTCCCACCAACTCCTCCAGCAGTCTGCTCCAGGAGTCCACCATCCTTTCAGTGTAATAATATGGTCTTAAACTGCCACTGAACCTTTCCCCCTCCAACCTCAGACTGTGGCCCCATATTCTATCTGTGCCTTTCCTCTTGAAGAGTCTCCAGTCAACTACCCTGTTTATTCCCTTCACATACTTGAATGTTTCAATCATATCTCCTCTCTCCCTTCTGGTCTCCAGTGAGTACAGGTCCAGCTCTCTCAACCTTTCCTCATAGGACAGCTGATGCATGCCCTGCACCATCTTTGTTGGCCTCCTCTGAACCCTTTCCAATGCATCTATGTCCTTATGCAGATGTGGCCTCCAGAACTGGACCCCATACTCCAGGTGCATCCTCACCATGGAGTTGCAGAGGGGCATGAGTACCTCCCTTTCTCTGCTTGTTATACCTCACCCTATGCATGCTAGCATTCCATTTGCCTTGCCCACCTACTTTCCTTCACTGGCTCCCTACCTTGAAGTCATCCAAGATCATAATCCCCAGATCCCTCTCATGCCCTTGATGCTTTTATTTCCTCTCCCCTAGGGTGTACTTTGCCTGTGGGTAATTGTGCTCCATGTGCATCACTGTATACTCTTGGGATTACATCCCAGTTGCCATGCTTCTGACCATTCCTCAAACTTCTTCAGGTCCCCTCTCATTGCCTCCACTCCCCCCCCCATGATATCCACCCTGTTGCAAATCTTTGTATGGTCTGCAAACAAGCACACCTTCCTTCCCAGACTCTCCACTATGTCTGCAATAAATATATTTAACAGTAAGGGCACCAGATCCAACCCCTGGGGCACCCCACTCAACACCCTTCCCTTGCTAGAGTATACCCCATTTACTACCACCCTCTGACTTCTGCCCTTCAGACAATTTTCTACCAACTTTGTTAATTTTGGCCCCATCCCTATGCTTTCCAGCTTGTTGACCAACCTTTGATGAGGCACAGAGTCAAAGGCCTTCCTGAAATCCAGGTAGACCACAACCACTGCCCCTACCTGTTCCACCACCCTTGTTACCCTGTCAAAAAATTCCATTAGGTTCATTTGGCATGACCTCTCTGCAGTGAAGCCATGCTGACTATCATCCTGCAGATCCTCTTCTTCCAGGTATCTAACCACCCTCTCCTTTATCAGCGGCTCCATCTACTGATGTGAGGCTTATCGGACAATTGTTCTCTGCCTCTTCCCTGCTGCCACCCTTGTGGAGAGGTACCATGTCCATCCTCCTCCAATCCCTAGGCACCTGCCTGTGTCCAGAGACAAGTTGAACAGCCTTGCCAATGTTGCTGCCAGCTCCTCCCTCTACTCTCAAAGCACCCTAGCATACAGGGCATCTGAACCCATAGCCTTATCCACCCACAACTTCCCTATCTCCTCCATTATCCTGCCCTCTGTGAATGAGCTCAGGTCAACACCTGTACCCTCTCTGCTCCTCTTCCTTAACCTTGGTCCACTTTCCTCCCCTTCTACAGTGAAAACTGAGCAGAAATATCTATTGAGTACTTCTGCCTTCTCAGAGTCCTGCTCCACCAGTATGCCTTCATCCCCCTTAAGCCTAGCTATTCCTTATTTGACCTTCCATCTCTCCCTGATGTACCTGAAAAAGGTTTTGTCTCCCTTTTTGGTCTGTCTAGCTATCCTCTCTTCCATCTCCACGTTTGCTGTCCTTATTTTTTGCCCTGTCACCCTCAACTTCTCCCTGCACAACAACCTGTCCTCTTCCCTCTGGGTCCTCTTATACTTAGTGAAAGCCTGTCTTTTGTCCCCAATTTCCCTTCTCACTTCCTGAGTGAACCATAATGGCCTCCTCCTTTTACTCATTTTGACAATCCTAATGCATGTTTCTGTGGCCTTCAGCAGTCTCTCCTTGATTGATCCCCATAACTCCTTCATGTCCTCTAGCTTCTTCCTGCCCTCCATTTCCTCCTTGAATATTATAGCACCCTCATTTTTTCAAAATACACCCTCCTGAAATCCATGACCCTAGTGCTCGAATGACTCTTCTCCCTTCCTGTCCTCACCTTGAACCTCACCGACTTGTGGTTGTCTGCACCAAGACTGTCCCCCACCTCTACTTCCTCCATGCTTTCCCCATTTGTGAGGAATACATCTAGTATATTACCACCCCTTGTGGGCTTCTTGACTAGCTGTTGCAAAAAAGCTCCTTGGAGACCACATTTTTTGCAGAGATATCAAAGCCCAGTTAATCCAACTTAAAATACTACATAATTGGTATAGAACACCTGAATTTCTCCATTCCTGGGGTCTTTTGTCTCATAACAGATGTTGGCATTGCAAGGGGGAGGAAGGCTCCCTTCTCCACCTGTTATGGGATTGTACACTTATTCATGCTTTTTGGGACAGTGTCCTATTCATCTGTACTAAAGTTCTACCCTGGTACATCAACCTGGATGCCTCATTGGTCCTTATGGAGTTTCATTGTCCAGACCTACCCCAAAATGATTGCGGTGTGAAATGGGCAATTGCTGCCACACTAATCGCCAAATGTCTTTTGCTGGGAAGGTGGAGATCCTCAGATATTCCATCCTTATCTGACTGGCAACTGGCACTATGGCAACTAGCCTCCATTGAATGTATATCACACCCTCTTCTTAACACCCCCTACAGATACCTTGAAATTTGGGGCTCCTACCTCAATACCTCTCCCTCCCTATCTCTCTCCATATCCTGATAGAACCTTTCACACTCAGTCATGGCCCACACCTTTCCATTTCATTATACTTTGTCTCAACATGTGATTGACTGACTCTTCCATTTAAACAGCTAAAGAGTTTCTGTATATTTATGTAATGATTCTCTCATGAGTTTTGTTACCAATGAGATACCCATTATCTCTCTTGTTAGATGACTGTACTGTGTTGTTGTTTTAATGTTCTTACAGTGATCTTTTGTTGTGTTTTATCTCTTCAACTCTGTTGATTCAATGAAGAATTTAACATTAAAATACACCTTCAGGCTCATGACTGAGGGATAAACCTGGGTTTTAGGTCCTGTGTTATTATTTGCTGAAATTCTAATGAACACCACCATTTAGGGTCTTAAGTGGCTCCCCAGCATACAGCCTGCATACAGCCTGCATACAGCCTTATCCATCCAGCTTGTAGTTTATGTGATCCAGCACAATGAATATTGAAAAGGTGAATGCTTGGGCGGTATTCCACTCCAACTTTTTTTTAATGTTGATTCCCATTCTCTAAAATCACAAGTAGTAAGGGAGTAAACCAGCCACTGGGCATACTGAGCTGGAGCTCACTGGATGCTGGCTGCCTACAGGGGAGTGGGTGCATGCCAGCTGATGTATTGCATGATATTGCATGTTGTGCTCCACTGCATGCCTTGACTAAAGCACAGTTTAGTGAACCCTAGATCTGTATGCTCGTAACTGTCCCTGGAACATCTGGTTAAGATCCACACAAAGGTATCACCCATGTGGGTCCTCAGCATTCTGCTGAACAGCAGGCCCCACCATGCAGTCTGGTCAGCGTGGCAAGCTTACCCCCCACCAGACCCAGAAAGCAATCTGCCAATCAGGGAACATTTGCCCCTTCCCTGACATGAACCCAGTCACCATATGGTCATGTTCAGCACCCACTTCTAAAGACAATAACAGAGACAGAGAGTATTTTCTGGGCTCGATGCTCCACCCCAGATCCAACAATGTGAAGCCCACCTCCTGCTGACCAAGTCAGTGAACCAGGTAATGTGGGGGGGACAAACTTCTTGGCAGGCCACTGCATCCAAAAACAGTAATTACAGAAATCATTTTCAAATCAGAGTTTAACTAAGAAATGCATGACAGGACAGAACTGGGAATTAATGCAAACTGAGCGGTGGGATTAAATGTTACCCCAGAAATCACACTACCAAATTAGGCCATGATTAAATTCAGTTAGGCAGACAGCAGAAGTGGCAATTAATGCAAATTAAAAACTTTAGGTCAGGCAAAGCTGGCATCATGAAGGAACGCCTCACCAATTGCTATGAATGCTGAATTCTGTCCTGGTTGTTCTGCTGGCGACTCTATTGAAATCTTCAGCTGTGAGGGAAAAGTAAGAGGAATCCATAGACCTTGGTAACCTCTTAAGTTCCTCCCCCAGCTGGATGCCTCAGCCCTGTGGGTAGCCCAAGTGGTTCCCCCCCAAAGGGTGGTGCCAGCACACCTCCCCGCCTGGAGGGAACCCTACCTGTCTACCTAGAGGCCAGCTTTCAGGGGAGGGACTGAAGACAATGTTTCATCTGCTGCAAGGCTTTGAAGACTATTTAGTAGTAGAGGGAAATCCAGGAAATTCTGAGCAAGGAAACTGAAAAGTGCTGGAAGATGTGTCAGACTGAGCAGCCCTGAAGAGAACAGAGGACAGAAAATAATCTACAGTTATTTCCACCTAATTTTAAAACCACTCATTTAAATGTCACCAAATCGGGTATGTTTATAGTCCTCTACCGCACAGAGATTTTTTTCCAAGCTTAAGAGCTCTAGCTTTAAAGGGGCTGAGTTATAAGAGTCAAACATTTAGACACATTTTAATTAAATTTTGCAAATACTTAAATTGCAAACTTTTAAGCTCCTGTTGCTTTCAGACTAGTGAGCGCAATGACGTGACAGGTTCATAGAAAATAACAAGAAGGCTGGGTGTGTGTGTGTCAGCTTTCTATTTGTTGCTGTAAGGATGGCCATGTTCCAAGCCACCCAAAACTGCAAAATAAGATCAGTACTATTATGCTTTACTGGATTCTAGGACCCATTTATATTTGTTGGCATGTAAAATCACAGGAAAAAATGTTATGATGGAGGATCTGATGAGTGCAAGGGAGCTCCATCCAAGAAGAAGGAGAGGGGGAATACAGCAGCATGGTGATCTGGGCTTGAGCTCATGCTGGCTTAATGCTGCAGTCCCTTCCCCTGAAAAACTCAGCATCTGACTTTTTGAATGAGCGCATAAAGCATTTAAGCTCCATTGTGATTTAAGTTTATATTTCATAATTCGTGCTGGTTTTGTACAGTTTCAAGGAATTTATAGTCGGTGGCTAGTCAGTTTAGAAATCACTATTAATTTGGGTGTGAGTGCTTCAAAAACTTCTAAAAAGAAAATCGGCAAATCCCCAAACTCGCACTCCATGCTTCCCTGTAAGCAGCAGGCCATCTGAGTAAGAAGAAAACTCACTCACTGTCTGAGGAAACTGCATTAAAGTTAAAAAAGAATTCCTTGCCTCCATTATTTTTGTTGTTCAATCCAACAGAGAGAAATAAAACATATGACATACCAGTTGCTTCCGGGGGGCCATAAGAAAACCCAGCAACTGAGGAGGGTGCTGGAAAGCCCCAGCCGGCTGTTGCAAACATGTGGATCCAGCTGGAAGATGATGAAAGCTGGGGATGCCACAAGAAGCTGAGGCAAATGGTGCAATGGCTCAGGATTTACAGGGTGTGAATATTCCAACTTCAGAATCTGGAAAAGAAGAAAATGAAGAGGTAGGGATAAGGAAAGGAAATTATGTTCTTCCTTCTAATGTACTGACTCACATGCCATCTGAAAGGGGAACAGAACCTACACCCCTAGGAAAAGATCAGACAAATGCATTCTTTTACTTTATGGACAATAATTACACCCCTTTGACACATGCCCCAGGATAACACAACATAGGGGAAAACAGCCTTCTGAGCCCACAACCTCAAGCTCAGAGCAAAATCCTGCACATATGTCCATAAATAAACAAGCAAAGAATGACAGTGAATCAGAGGAGGAATACGTAACAGATGAAGGGGATGTATCAGAGAAAGAGAAGCCACCGGCCTGGGTCAAAAATACTTTTTTCTCAAATAAATAAGATTTCAGACAAGATGGAGAAAATGTTACAGATTCAGGAAAAATTAGATACATGTATGTCTCTGACTCAAATTTTAATTAAAGAGAATCTTGACTTAAGACATGAAGTTTCAGCAATAAAAGACTCTCTAAATACTCTACAGGAAGAATCAGCACCTATCTTTAAATCAGTTAAAAATCTAGAACATTCTAACCAGGAGTATAAAGCTAAAATGACTGATTTTGAACTAAGGGCAAGGAAAAAGAATATCCATATTTTGGGTGGTCCAGAATCCTGGGATTCATTAAAAAGTTTATCTGACTCTTTTAGACAAATAGGTGAAGCCCTTTTGGACTCTGATCCAGCAAATATAAATGATGAAGTAGACTGAATCCATAGGCTATGAGAACTAAACCAGGGGATGCAGAACCTCCATGCCCTATAATAATGAATTTCTGAAATCATACGATAAAGATACTTTGATGTCTGCGGTTTATAAGAAAAAAAACAATTATAATGGCTGCATCTATTTCTGTTTATAAGGACTACCCACCTGAGACTGAAACAATGAAAGAAATATGACTGGTTCAGGAATAAATTGTGATCTCAAGTGATAAAAGCAACAGTTGTTTTTCTTGCTAGGTTGAGTGTTATTATTGATGATAAAAGGCATACACATGATACTTTGGGAGAAGCAGTTGGGGATTTAAAAATCAAAGTGCCAAAAGTGTTTGACTAATGGAGAGTGGCTTGTTGTTGATGCTGGGGTGGGGGGGAGTAGGTACTGTGTGATTTTCATGTTTATGAGGGTTGCTCCTAATATTATCATGTGGAATTTGAAATACACTTTTTTCTTTTTCAAAGTTTTTCTTTTTATTCTGTTTAATTGCAGGGAAAGGGTTTATCCAAGCAATAATACCCAACAAGGTGGGTGGTAGTAGGCAATACTGGACTGCCCAGTGCCAAAATGAGGCCCCACACCACAGGCAGAGGGCCTTACAGCCCCTGGAAGGTCCGATATTGCCCAATACCACCCACCCACCCTGGAGAGTATTATTGCACTTAGAAAATGGGCTACCTGTAGTAGTTTTATGTTGGTTTTCAAAATAAATAAAGAAATAATTAAAATGTATAGTAAGAATGAATTTGAACTCTTTTGCTTGTAAAGTAGTCCCTTCTTTTCTGTGCTATTCCATCTTCTGTTGCCATCCCCAGATAGGCATTCTGTTGAACTTATCCCCCCACCACCTCCATAACAGAAGATTGACTTTTTAAGTTCCTCTCCCCTGCAGTCTGCAAGAAATAAAAACAAAAAAAGAAGTTTTCTGCCCTACTTGGAAGTCTTTTTTTTCCTTTATATTTGGAACTTGTGGACGTTGCTTGCGTGTTTGCCCTGCTTTGTTAAACCAGGAAGTGCAGGGCAAAAGATAGGATGTGGCAAGCTAGCACTGTAAATGTTTTTAATTTTAACTGTTACTGAGTAGTGTGTTATGTTAAAGGACGAACAGAAGCTTTTAATTAAAAAAATCAGTATAGAACTGGGGTTTTACAACTGCTGCTCATTCTGTACAGGTATCTCTCTCTCTCATTTGCTTGTGAGAGTGTTTAGAGAAAAAGAGTATGAGGGAAATATTTTTTGGTAAGCAGACTCATGGAGCAGACTGCACAGATTGGGAGGCTTTGATTTTTTAGAGCAGTGAAAGCGAGGGCAACCTCTCTATTTGAAATGTAGCACAACTGAGTCCCATTCCGTCAGGGGAAGCAGTTAACCATCAGGCACAATTTTGTTTAGACAGTAGATTTACAGCTGGGCAACTGAGCAGTGCATTGAGGAATCTGACTTAGGAGTGGTAATGGTGGATGGACACATTAAGGAGCTGACCAGTAGGGATGGAAGGTTGACCGAGCTGGGAGCAAAAAAAAAAAAGCAGGTGGAGTTCTGTGCTTTTGATGGTCAGGAGTCAGCTAGGATACTGGGCAGGACTATGATTTAAAAAAAGAACAAATAAGGAGAATTGGCAAGAGGATTGGTGACAGGTGGGGTGAGGAGTAGATGAACTACGGAAGTGTGTTTCAAAGACAAGGGTTGTCCTGGCACTTAAAAATTAAGTACTGTGGTTTATTCATTTATTTATGTTTTTTTTTATGAAAATGTCTTGAGTTGTGGCCAGGTTTGTGAGTGCATGAATGTGTAGTGGACCTGTGGAAATGGATGGCTAGTTTATGACTAACTTAGCGAGTGAAGAAAATGGTGGCATTTTGAAACTGAATATTCTATGGGCACAGTGATAAGAACTGGTAGTTAGACAGGCTGGGCTGGCACCTTTTTTACCCGGGCTCTGTTGTCTCATAGACGCTCACCTTGCCAGGGGGCTCAGCCAATCAGGGGTAAACTAAAGCCCATTTTCGAATATTGTATATCTATATGCCTTATTTTTTTTTTGCCTTAAATAAACTGATGTATGAATGAACAAAAAGAAGGGGTCCATTTGGCATTTTCTACATATATTTAAAGTAATTTATGGATGCTAATAAAAGTATAAGGGTCCTTTCTTTTAATGTGAATGGCCTTAATACACCCATGAAAAGATCCATAATAATGAGAGCAATCAATTAACATTAACCAAAAGTAATATGTCTTCAAGAAACACATTTATTAGAAAAATAAATTGTGAAGTTAAAGACTAAATCAAGTGACTACATATACAATAGCACTGGAACAAAAAAGAGCAGGGATGTGGCGATTCTTATAAGAACAGAATTAAACATAAATATTCTGGATCATTACTCTGACACAGAAGGAATAATAATAATGGTTAAAATGAGTATAACAACCTAGAATTGGTCTGTGTTTTAGTTTATGTACCTTTTTCTGATTACTCCAAATTTCTGACTAAAATGTTTGAAGGTTTACAAAAATTACACTCAGAAAATCCAATAATTGCTGATGACTTTAACGCTATGCAAAATCCATATTTAGATAAATTAGTTAAACTGAACAAAATCAATATTATAGCTTCTCAAAAAATCCTTAATTGTATGCATTTAGAGTCACTAGCAGATCCTTGGAGATCTCATAACCCAAAAGAAAAAAAGATTCACACATCATGACCTTAAAACAAAAATTTTCACCAGAATAGAATTTATATTAACACAGACTTTAATGAATAAAGTCTTACACTCAGAAATATATTTAATTTATTGAATAGATCATGCAATAACTACAGTGGATTTACTTACACAAGATAAAATAGATGATTCTCAAACCAATGGAGATTTAACAATAATCTTTTAAAAGATCAGAATTTCTGTACATTAATTGAGAATTTAATTGAGGAATATTGGTTTTACTGTATAATGATAATGGTCATGCTCCTGTGGCAAACCTCTGGGATGCTTGTAAAGCCACGCTAGGAGGTGTTATAATATCATATCAGATCAAGCTTAACAAAATTAAAAGAAAAGAGCAAGCCCAAATTGATTTAAAATTGAAGCATTTGGATAAATTAATATTAGATGACTATTGTAAATATAAAGAAGAATGGGAAACTCTTAAAATGAAAAACAAACAAGATATGCTATACCAAGAGCAATTAAAAATAAGTAAAGCCATAAAAAGAACAACATATTTTTACACAGATAAGTCTGGAAATGTTTTAGCAGTACTCGTAAAACAAGAACAACAAAAGAATTTAATAACAGCCATTATGATCAACAATAGTTAATAGTAAATTCTGTCAAACAGACAGCAGAGATGTTTATGAATTATAAAAATATGTATAATACAAATTTCATTCCTGATCTTAATAAAACAAAATACTTCATAAAAAATGCAAAATTTAAAAAAAACATGCATTTAATTTTTTTCCTATAACACACAATGAAATAAAAGAAACTATAAAATTACTACCTAGGGGTAAATCACCTGGTTTGGATGGTTTAACAAATGCATTTTAGCAAAAGTTCTCTAATGAATTGACTCCTTGGTTACACCAAATTATTATGGAAATTGTTAATTCTGACAGTCAGGAGTTACCAGAATCCATGCAAATGGCTAAATTAATATTAATACTCAAACCAGGGAAATCTGCACATCAACCAGATAGTTATAGACCAATTTCATTATTGAATTCGGACTATAAACTTATCGCTAAACTCATAAATAACAGAATATAAAGTCATATTCATAACTATATACATCCAAATCAGTATGATTTTATGCCAGGCAGAACTATTTCCCAAGCAAATGCTAAATTTCAAGCTGTAATTAATTTAATATATAAAAACAAAAAAATAATAAAGATATTTACTATTCTGTTGCATTAGATGCAACAAAGGCTTTTGACTTTACAAATAGACACTTTATGTATACAGTATTAGAGGCTTGGGGAATACCAAGTGAGTTACTTATAATAATAAAAACCTTATATAAAAATACAAAGGTAAGAATTTCAATTAATAAAATGTTAACTGACCCCCTGGAGATGTTCAGCGGTGTGAGACAGGGATGCCCATTGTCACCTACTCTTTATCTTAATTTCAGAACCCCTACTAAATATAATTAGAATTAATCCAGAGATCCAAGGGATTGATTTGAACTCAGAAAAATAAAAACTAAGTGTTTATGCAGATGATATGTTACTAATAATAATAAAAAATAGCAACCTCACTTACAAAATTTTTGGAAATAACACAAGTACATTCAGAACTAGCAGGTTATACTATTAACAAAAGCAAATCAGTCATAATGAAAATTTCCAAACAACATCATATATTTCTCATTAAATTTACAAACGAGTTTAAAGTTCAAAATCATATTCATTACCTTGGGCTATGTATATCTCCTGACCAACCTGCATAATAAAGGAAAATTATAATAAAGCAAAAGACAAAATTGGTGCTCTTCTTGAAAATTTGACAAATTTAGCACTATCTCTATGGGGTTAAATCGACACATTAAAAATGATGGCAATGCCTCATTTAATTTTTGCCATACAAAATGTTTGGGGAGCTCCTCCATAAACATGGTTTAAAGATCGCAAAAGGATATTCACAATTTTTTTTTTATGGAGAGGAGGGAAACCCAGGATAACATTGGAGATATTAACCTTGCCAGAAAACTGCATGGCTTAGGATGTCCAGACCCTAGTATATACTTTCAAGCTCATATTATTTCTTTAACATACATCTTATTGTTTTTCCTAAACAGGAGGACATCTTCCTACAAGAATTATTTTCCCCGAAGCAAATGTGAATGTTTTGGCTGACATATGGTTAAAAGAAAACCTAGTCAAAAAAGGAACCACCTTTTTGCCTCAATGGTTTGGCCTGATTTCCAAATATACAAAAATACACAGCTTACTTACACCTACCTTGCTCCTATTTAGATATTAATAAAGATGAAAGAATCTGGGGTGATGTAAGCTCAATGGACTTTAAAATTTTTCATATGAATTATACTGTGAAGTGGAAAGATTTGTTGATAGAAAACAAATTCCCCACATAAGAAGAATTATTATCACAATTGCATTTAACTCAGTGGAATAGATTTTACCATAATATCCTAATAAAAAAATTCCTTAAAGCTAAGACTATATCTGGTGATAATGATACTAGAATTGATGTCATTATAAAGAACCATCAAAATAAAATAAAAAAGGAACTGTGAAATTATTAGCTCATTTTTACGAGAAAAGTTTACTAAAAAATGCCTATACTTTTTAAAAAGTGAATAAAATGTGGAATGAGGACGCAAATATTAAAATTTCAAAACAACAATGGCAAAACATAAGGATAGTAACTGACAAATTATACATATCAGCAAAGAATAAAACTATTCAAAATAAGATCAATAATTGAGCTTTCGTCACTCCAAACCAAATAGCCGAGATAAATAAAAACTATTCAGACCTTTGTTGGCATGGCTGTAAACAAAGAGCAACTTTATTCCACTGTTGGTGGTCACGTTGAGGAATTAATCAATGGTGGCAATATGTTCATTCAAAATAATCTAATTGATTTGATATACATATTCCTTGCACTCCAGAAGTTTTTATATTTAATGATTTTTCTCAATTATTCTTAACATCAACACAGTCAAAAATAGTGGCACATAGCTCGACATAGGATAGACATAAAGGAATTCTGGAGGTCAGGGGTAAGGTGCAACAGACTTCTAAGAAAACAAACTGAACTTACAAGCTCAAATGGGCAGACTGGGTGGGCCATAGGCCCTTATCTGCCGACACTGTCTATGTATCTATGTAGCTTCCATGGCTTTGAAAAGAATAATTCTGAAGAACTGGATATCAGACAAACTTTCTAATAATGAGATGTAACAATGGTGGTCTATTTTTTATGACACTAAATTGTAAGAAAGGTTAGTATATGAAGTGGATGACAATCTGGATGACATAGGTGGTTCATATTGGAAAGAAATGATGATTAATTTACCCCCACTTATGAAAATATAAAAAAATATTGCATTAATTTTGTATTTAAATACTATATGGGGAGGGAGGATAGGTATAACAGAAAATGTATGTTTAAAATGTCTTATGACTGCTTCCATAATTGTCACATAAGAATGTTAGACGGTGTAATAATGTTGATATTTTCTTTAATAATAAAAATGATTATGCAAAAAAGGTATATTCCTATGACAGCAGTACAGTAAATAATATCCAGAGTTCTAGAACATTTTCACAACATTTCACAAATTAAATAGTAAAATTGTAAAATCCTGTAATTTTACAATTATTTAACCAAAGCTGCCTACATTGAACAGTTTCTAAGACATTACAAAAGAGTTGTGCATGCTAATTTGCAGGTATCTAGCTCCAAAGGTAGTTGAGTTATAAGCAGAGGAATATTTTCACAAGAGTTTACCAAAAAATGTAATGACCAGATCGGAGCCTATGCATGTTCAAAAGTTCACATCCAAATGTCAGCATAATTATTAAGCCACTAAGACACCTAATTAGAAATGTCAATGTCTAGTTCTCCAGCTAAAAGAATACTTGTATTATGACAAAAATATTTCATAACATTTTGTGACAGTTCTGAAAAGTGGAATTTGTTCATTTTGCCTAGCCTTGTTCTCAAAACATCCATGGTGCTTTGGAAGCTTTGTCTTACTGCATGGTCCACCATGCATTTTTAATTAAATAAGGTTGTGTTCAAAAGCAATAAGCAACTATGTACCTCTCCTGCAGTTTCAGAGGAATCACCCACCCTCCCCAAGATAACCAGTCATCAGAAAGCCTTCCTCCCAGCCAAGTTCTCTCCTGCAGCCATCGTAGAATCGCCCACCCTCCCTCAAGGTAACCAGCCATCAGAGAGCCTTCCTCCCAGCCAGGCTCTCTCCTGCAGCTGCTGCAAAATCACCTACCCTTCCCCAAGGTAACCAATCATCAGAGACCCTTCTTCCCAGCCAGTCTACCCCTGGGAGGGCTCATTAGGAAGTATGGCTTGGGTTTTCATTGCTATGCTAATGATACCCAACTATACTTTTCCTTTGCCCCAGGAACATCCAACATGGTGGATGTGCTAAACAGCTGCCTTGCTGAGATTAACGACTGGCTGGCCTCTAGCTGGCTGTGACTGAACCCCGATAAGATGGAGGTATTGATGGTGGAGTCGAACAGAGTGTGTGATAGGATGGCTTCTGAATCAGAGACTGGACTTTTTCTGGGATCTGTTGCATTGAAGACTGCCTCTAGGGTGTGAAATCTTGGTGTAATTCTGGATAGGAGTTTGACTATGGAGGCGCAAATATCATCCACTGTCCACTCCTGTTTTTTCTATTTCAGAAATGTAACCAGGATAAAGCCCCTTGTTCTGCCTCTGGACCTCCCCACTTTGATGCATGCCTTAGTTACATCAAGGCTTGACTACTGTAATGCACTGTACCTCGCGGTCACGGGAGGATCTCTCTGCAGACTGCAGCTAGTGCAGAATGCAGCTGCCCGGTTACTTACTGGGCAGCCAAAATATTGCCATATTACACAGTGTTGCATGAGCTGCACTGGCTGCCAGTCAGGTGAAGGATCCTCTTTAAGGTGGGTCTTCTCACCTATAAGGCCGTACATGGTCAGGGCCCTGGTTATATGTCAGACCTTCTTGTACCTGCTCTCTCTGTCCACCCCCTCCATTCCTCCTGTAGAGGCTCCCTTGCAATTCCAAGGACGAGGTAGAAATTGGCTAGCGACAGGGCTTTCAGTGTCACTGCCCCATTCTGTGGAATTTGCTGCCCCTTGGGGTTAAGGGTGCCCCTACTGTGGAGGTATTCAAGACCCACCTTAATGCCCTCCTATTTGCTCAGGCATTTCTGGATTGAACTATTAATTTATCAATCTGATTTGTTCGTAAATGTATACATGATGCGTTACTATTTTGTGTTTTTAATTATTTTATACTTGTGATTTATTTCTGAAGATGTGTTTATTTGTGCGGTGCCCAGAGGCTCCAGGATTGGGTGTTTTTAAATACATTTTTCCTGGCCTTGCCTTGCCAGTCTCTGTCCTGAAGCTGCCATGGAATCACCCACCCCCCCCCAAGTTAACCAGTTGTTGGAGAGTCTTCCTCCAGAAAGGCTCTCTCCTGCCACTGCTGTGGAATCACCCACCCTCCCCCAAGGTAAGCAGTCATTGGAGAGCCTTCCTCCAAGCCAGGCTGTCTCCTGCAGCTGCTGAGGAATCACCCACCCTTTCCCAAGGTAGTGCACAGAGCAAAAGTTTCAAGAAATGTCAGCTGTTTACTTTGTACCTTTAGAGCTGCCATTTTTTACATGGGAGGCACAGTGTTAGCCCGATGCCACAGCAGCAGCCCCACCCTGGATCATCATTTCCTTTATAGGAAGCAGGGGTCCATGACCTGCCTCTTGTGTGATCTAACACCCCCTTTCCCATTATACGCTCCTGACACTAGGTTGTGCCTTCACATCCTGACTATTCTTATTCCTGTCTGTCACTGTATGCACCTTTGCCTGGTCCACTCTGCCTTCTCTGCCTGATCCTTGCTGTTCCTGTACCAACCTTACCTCTGCCCTATCCTCCTCTCTCTCTCTCTCTCTCTTCTCTCTCTCTCTCCACCTGCTTCTCTTTGGTTTCACTCTTGCTCCACTTTTCCTGCCTGTCTTTGGTTGAACTCTACCCTTGTGTTCCTTCCCCCACACCTGGCTGCCTTCTGCCCCCCCCCCGGGGATTCAAACCCTGCATTTATTTGCACCTACCACCCTGTAGTCTGCACCACTGACCATCTAGTTATCCTGTATCATAATATTTCCCCCTGTATTTAGCTCCTGTATACTCAGTCTACCCTTCTTTAACTTTAAATATAACATTCTACCCAAATTTAAATTCTCTGACTAAAGCATCGCTTTCTCTCTGTTGTAGAACTTAAACCTTTTACAGAGCAGCACTAACATTCTTAAAGTCTGCAACACCATCCACTATGCCAACTCAGCACACCTGCTTCTCTCCCTTCTAACTTCCCTGTAGTCTATCTCCTGAAATTAATCTTGTAACCCAAACTAAACTCTCAAACTAAAGAGTTGCCTCTTTTTCTTGAGCTCTCCCCTCTAATCCCGACAGGCTCTCTCTACTGTAGGACTTGAACTTGTAGCTAAGCAGCACCTTCCTTTTTGCCAACTCTATATTATTGGTCCCCTTGCATCCAATTTCCCTCTATCCTTTCCTAAATATAACCATTTAACCCAAATTAAATTCTCTAACTAAAACATTCCTGTATTTTGGCATGCTCTCCCAGGAGAGAGATTTGAACCTCTAGCTGTTCTACACTTGCATCGCCACAGTCTCTGACACACTCCCTTAGGCTACTTCTGCTCACCTGTTTCTCTTCCATCTAATTTCACCCTATCCTCTCCTCCTTCAGTACTTTATTGTCCACCTCCCCACAACTACTCCCATTACTCTCCACAAGATGTCATTGTTCCTACTTTTCTCATGGATACACAATTTAGCTTAGCTGTCTGTTCCCAGTACAAAGCTCTGCACCTGTCTTCATCTCTGTCCTTTTCTTACCCTTCCTCCCCATCCTTTGAAGCTGTGTGCCACCCTGTCATGACATCCTCTGAATGCTCCATTCCACAGGTTTTGTCCCCTGCTATTTCTCCCTTTTGCCTTACCTCCTCCTATCACATTTTAAGTCCCTAATCTCTTTACTTCTTCTTTCAGGAGATATCGAAACCTACCCTGGCCCAACAAGTCCCTCCTTTTCTCTGCCTGCCCTGCATGGAATAACACTAAAGGCCTGTGCATCACACAAATGAACATCCAAAGCCTTAGACCCAAGCTCCCTGAGCTTGAGACATGGACGCCTCATTATAGCCCTGATATGCTTGCAATCTCTGAGACCTGGTTAAAGCCATATATCCCCTTACATGAGGTAACTATTCCTGGCTACACAACCTTTCAAAATAATGGGCCCTCTAAATGTGGTGGCAGCATACTTATCTATGCCAAATACTCCTTGTATGTAACTGAACTCCTACAGCCCCCCTGTGATTCATCTGAGAGATCAGTCTACATTTCTGTAGTACTTAGGCAAGTGAAAAAATTACTTATTGGGTACTTCTACATCCCTCCCAGCGCTCCCTACTCAAACATTACCTCTCTCTTCACCTCCTGGACCTCTCTCCTGCCCATGGATTTGGTTTTATGTGGTGACATTAATTGCAACTGGCTAGGTCCTGGGCTGGATTCTGTTCACAATACCCTATCTGACTTACATTTTTCCCCAGCTCATTTGCAATCCTACCTGGCTTAACAATAAATCTGGTCAACATACTCTTCTTGACTGGGTTCTTACTGACAACCCCCAACACATTAAAGCCTTTGGTATTCTGCTTGGTGCCTTGAGTGATCACTCCCACACCTTTTGTATCTGGAGGAATAATTTCCCAAATCCAGCCCCCCCCCCCAAGAAAAAGTAATGCTCTCTAGGGATATGACCTTTTTCTGTCCCCAAGACTTCCTAACCTGTCGCTTCCAAGTTGACTGGTCCCCTGTCAACAGTCTACCTGATGTTGACCTGGCCCTAGAATACTTTACTAACATCTTCAATACTATAGTCAGCCATCACACACCCTTGGTTAAGTGGAGGTCCAGGGAGGCTTCTGCTCCTTGGCTCTCCAAGGTTCTAAGAGCTCTCATGACTGCACCTGATTCTGCATGGAAGGTTTACAAGAGTTCTGGCATGCCATCTGACTGGCAGGCCTGCAGACACCTTGATAACCAATGTAAGTACTGGATCCACTGGGCCAAAAGTATATGCTTGTGCAACCTCCAAACCAATAACCTCTCTAACCACAAAGAGTTCTGGGGAGAGATAAACTCCCTACTTAAGGGCAAATCTGCTACCTCACCCCACATCATGCTGCTGAATGGCTCTGAGATTACCTACCCTGTCTCAATTGCTACAGAATTTAATTTAGCCTTCACAGACCTATCTAAATATAAGACCTCCCTACCAACACATGCTTCACAGCCTCCCTCCCCAACTTTCACTGATAGTAGACCATCCTTCCACCTTAAATTGGCCACCATGAAAGTGGTTCTGCATTACCTTAGCAGCATAAAGAACACCTCCTCACCTAGGTTTGACACTTCAGAACTGTGTTTTCTTAAACTGTGTGCTTCTGCCATCGCCCGTCGCAGGCGCAAACTGATCAAGTCCTTTTGCTCAAGTACCGTGCCCAGTAAATGGAAAGCCACAATAATCATCCCAGTACACAAGAGCAGTCCAAATTCCTTGTCAGAAAACTATTGTTCCATGTCCATCTTTTGGCCCCTTGCTAAAATTCAAGAAAAAAGAATCCATGCCCAGCTTCAATCTTATCTTGAACTGAATAATGCTCTCTCCATGTTCCAGCATGGCTTCTGAAAATCACATAGTACCCACACCACCCTCATCAATGTTACATCTTACATCCTTAGCAGTTTGGAGAAAGGCCTTGTGACTGGCGCAATATATGTTGACCTCACCAAGGCTTTTGACCTTGTTAATCATAATCACCTGTTGCATACATTACTCACCTTTGGACTTAACACCCTAGCTTTGAATTGGTTTGCAAACTACCTTACTGGCTGTACTCAATATGTCAAATGGGCCTGCCAGACTTCCCCTTTCAGTGTCATAAAGGATGAAGTCCCTCAGGGCTCTAGTCTCAGTCCACTCCTGTTCTCCTTATTCATCAATGAGCTCCTGCAACATTGTGGGTGTGCGTCGGTTCAACTATATGCCAACAATGCCATCCTCTACTGGCCCTCCTCTGACCATCTCATGTTAAACCAACTTTTCTAGCAGGATTTCCTGAACCTTGAGGCTTGGTTTCTTAATACTAAGAAAACTAAATCTATGTTTTTCTTCTATCAGACCCCAAGCCTCTTAACCTTCCCCCTGTTAATCTTCTCCTCTCAGGGTGATCTTCTTGAAATTTTTTGTTCATTTAGTTTTTTGTAAACCAGGTGAGTGCACTAGCCAAAAATTTACTATTTCCAGGCACGACCTGGGAGAGTACAACAAGTATAACAGACAGGTATAAATTCATGAAAGCAAGACAAATACATAAAGAAAAAGGTTGACTCAATATGAACAAATATTACAAGTTGTCAAGAAGCATATTGGTAGGCATTACATAAGTGCAGAACAGTTACAGCATAAATGACCAATAACACAGGTAGTCAAAAAACAGTATAACATAAAGCAAGGTCTAAGGGAAACAGTTATATTAATACAGATTAATGAAGGATAGCATTCATCAAGGAGTAGAAAATATGAATGTAGATCATGAAGTGAGACAGAGTAGAGAGAAACAGTAATGGCAAGCACTGTGCAATAGTACAAAAACTGAGGGACAGAAATAGGTGTGACCAGAGAAAGATAGGTCTGTGCTGGAGGGAGAAATTGGGATGGGCCAAGGAGCAGGGGAAAGGTTGACAGGGGAAGGGTGGGGAGATAAGAGAGAGGTAGGATAAATAGAAGGAGTACAGAGGAGTATAGCAGGATATTGGAAAGGGGGAAAGGGCAGGGATCAAAAAGCTATCAGGTGGGGTAAAAACAAGTGTGTCAGCTAGAGATAGTTATGGTCGCAACTCTCATAAAGAAGAGATAAGACTTAGTCTGCTGGAGGTCTAGGAGAAGAGAATTCCAGAGCTGAGGGGCAGCATGTTGGAAAGCAACAGTATCTTTGAATGTATGACATCTAAGCACGTTAAGTAAGGATTTATCCACAAACTGCAATCCACAATAGGAGTATTGGTTCAGTCCTTTAAATTTCTGGACTTGACCTTGGACTCCCACCTCACCTCAGTGGTCAAGACCCCCCATCAGAAGCTTGGAATGCTATACTGCCTCAAGCCCTATCCTATGCCTACCTCCTGCCTTGTCATTGCCTCCTCCTTTTCCCTACTTCTGATTATCTCCTATGGTGCCCCAATCCTCCACTCACATCTTCCCCCTTAATAATCTAAAACAGTCTTACCACAGGATAGCTCGATTTTCCCTTGGTGCTAATGCTAGTGATCACCACTTCACTGTCCTTGCCTCACTGTTCAGACCTTCTTTTGAAGCCAGGCTGCAACTCCCCACCCTCTGCCTGACTTTTAAACTTGTGCATACTTACACTCCTCCTTGTCTCCTGCCCATCACTCAATGTAAACCTGTAACTAGACCTTTATGGTCTACTGGCATACCTTTGCATTCTATCCCTAAACTCTGTCTAGCAGTGAATCTGTGTGCCTGCACCTTCTTGGGTCCCCCTCTTTGGAACTCTCTTCCCTCCACTGTCATGACCTGTACCTCTATTCACCTGTTCAAACATTCTCTCAAATCTCACCTTGCCTCCACTCAGCTGTGTACCTGCTCCTGTTGACTGATCCCCTTATCTCTCATCACTCTACCCTCTCTTGCCCTCTTTCTGGGTTCCTTACCTGAGCCTGCCTATTTTTTACTACTCTGTGATCTGGTGCTTTGCAAGTCACACTTCAATTGTCTGATTGGTTTCAGTTGTATATAATTTTCACTGTGTCTGTATACTCTGCATTCAGTTATATCTAATTACTCATATGCTTTGCTTAGTTATCATTCACTGACTTTTATCCCTATACCAGTTTTGAAGATGTAACTTAATTTACTGACTGCGTGACATTGTGCTTTGTTTATTATGTATGTTTTTGTGAAAGTGTCTGCATACACTTACCATGTACTATTATTTATTTTATCACTGTTCCTCCCTTTGTAACCCTTTTCCCCTGGTCCCCCCTTAAAAAGGAACATTCCATCTCAGTGGGCCTACCCGGTTACCAAAATTCAAATAAATAAATAAATGTTTAAGTACGATTCACATAACAAATTCAGCTTAAAAAGTTCTCAGAACTGCTGTGACTGGTGGTAGTCCTGCGGGTGAATGGTTAGGGTGTGGTTAGTGTTCTTACTCTTTGAATTCTGAGCTCTGTAATATATTTTTTCCACATATGGCAATTTATTGCAAATGTAGCTATAGAGACTTCTCCATGACTACTTTATTTTACTTTACCACTGATACCATTTCAAAGGCTTATGAAGAGGCTAGTGTTGGCTGTTGATAATTACTATTTATGGAATTTTCAATATTTTTTATGTTTCCTGATGTGGCACTTCAAAGCATTAGATCTAAGAACAGTTTCTTAAATTCACTCTCCAGTTTATAAACTTTGGATTTTTCAGTCCTCCCTTCTGATTTTGTATTCATATTTTATCTGCAACTGATACTGGTTAGGGTTCTTTCTGATGTTAGGCAGGTGTTCAATTAAACTATCACAGTTAGCATGTGTGCTTGTGTGAGGCATTTTAAAAGCCACAAACATGATCAAGGGTGTTGGGTTGACTTCAAATAATAGATGTCAGTGGCTGAGAAGTATCTCACTAAAATTCAAATATGCAAATACAAGCTTATTCTAACTTAGGTACACCATGATAAATAATCAAGGTAGCTGCAATATTTTGGAACTCAAGTCTGCTTTTGCCATAGGGACTAGACTCATTGTGGTTTGATTTATTCTTCTCAGAATATCTACTCTAAGGAGGGTCACATTCTTAAGGAAGCAATACTTCAGTTAAATGTATCCTCTAAAGAAATAATAATACACTTGATGTATTTCTACTTAGCTGCCCTTAATCAGGACTTGCACAACACAAAACTGTTATGCTCATTGGAATACGAAAAAAAATGCAAAGGAGTAATTTCCTCTGCCATAGCTATACAGTTTAAAGTTCCTATATCACATCCTAGATACTACATAGCACTTCTTACAGTAGATGACTTACTACATGCAAACTGCTGAAGCAATTGTTTTGTTAAAATACCAACTAACCAAACATTTAAACATCTGAGGCTCGATTGTCAAAGGTTTTTTTTTTTTATTTATTTTTTTTTTTTAGTCTTTGGTAACCGGGTAAGGCCCACTAGGCACAAGTGCCTGTTTTCAGGGGTGACCTGGGAGCACTGGGCGGTTAAGTGACTTGCTCAGAGTCACACAGTATGCAAGTGGAGGTTGTGAGAATCAAACTCAGGTCTGGTCTGCTGCATGTATCAAGCTTGTTCACACCTCATTCCTCTAACCTCTAGGCTATACTGCCAGCCCGTTGGGGAAATGACGCATGGTGCTTGCATCACATCAAAGACAAATGATGCATGGGATTCAATGCTTGACACCATGCATCAACCCCAATTTTCTTACGTGGATTGTGGTCACCTGAGGGGCTGCTTGTGCCTAACAGGCTTGCACCAGGCTTACAGTGACTGCAGGTTGTACCATGGTGATGAAGGGGATTGGGCTACCCCTCAGCTGCACCATCATCTTTTGGGGATTTTGCAACTTGGGGTGTCCTGCCACAGCTTAGGCCAGCCAGGGCTGGTCTAATTGCCCCATGCACTGGCCATGGCTGTGGCACTGCCCAATGCATCTTGCTTGTGCAGATGTCTGATGCATACAACACACAGTCAACACAGTGGAGTAAGCCCCCCAACACACCAGGTTGCCACTAGGAGAACATGACCTTGAGCCCCATGGTGACATGCACAGTCGATACCCTGGTCACTGTATTGGTGGGCACAGAATAGAGGCCAGAATGTGTCAATGACCCCACCACAGGGACATATGAGGGTGTCATGACAGCTGGAAACCCTCTGGCTACTGTCTGGCTGCCCAACAGGCATACCCAGATGTAGTTGGGCACTGCAGGTGCTACTGCAAGTCCTATGGACACAGGCAATGGACATCTCTCTCAAGGTACCCCAGACACTGTAGATCAGACCATCCTGTAACTGGCATGTGACAGTGTGGGGGCTGCCGGCTCTGTTCCATGCTCCATGTAGCAATGGTGCCATGAGTCAGAGTATGTCTGTGCATCAGCAGTCCACATCACAGTACATCAGGAGGAGAGGGGAGACTTCACCAGGCACTCCTGTCAACTTGTGCCCTGCTTAGTGTGTCAGTTGTTGGGATATTGACTCAGAAGGAGGAGGGTATGCAGGTATGGCAGGCTTCGGGTACTTCTTGGTTGGCAGTTTCCATGGCACGGCTGTCCTGCAGTCCAATCCTACTGTTGAGTGCACAGTTTGGTGCAGTACTGGTGCACAGGGCATGGCAAGCAGCAGCAACTGACAGCATTCCAGAGCAGACCCACTGAAAGGGGCTGCCATGGTATGTCACCCTGCTGTCACCACTGGACTGTTCTTGGTGGTTATTGTTACCCAGGATGCAGGTGGACCAAAGCTGAATTCATACATAGATACATAGACACTGTCACCAGATAAGGGCATATGGCCCACCCAGTCTGCCCATTTGAACTTGTAAGTTCCCTTTACATTTTTCTAGAAGTCTGTTGTCCCTTACTCCTGACCTCCAGAATTCCTTTATGTTTATCCCATGCATTCTTAAATCCTGTGATTGTTTCAGCCTCCACCACTTCCTCTGGCAGGGTGTTCCACTTATCCACCACCTTTTCTGTGAAGAAATTCTTCCTCATGTTTCCTCTAAATCACCCTCCCTCCAACTTCATCCCATGTCCTCTAGTCACGGAACATCATTTTTGCTGGAAAATAGTGTATTCCTGCACCCTGTTCCTCCCTGTAAGGTACTTGTATGTTTCTATCATATCCCCTCTCTCTCTCTCCTTTCCTCTCCTCTCTTCCAGGGAGTACATTCAAGTCCTTCAGCCTGTCCTCATAGGACATGTGATGCAATCCATGTACCATCTTTGTTGCCCTCCTCTGAACCTTCTCTCCCCTGTCTATGTCCTTATGTAGGTAATCCCCTGTCTATGTCCTTATGTAGGTAAGGTCTCCAGAACTGTACACTGTACTCCAGGTGGGGCGTCATTAGTGTCTTGTACAGTGGAATTATGACCTCCCTTTTCCTGATGGTGATGCCAGCATCTTATTTGCTTTACCTGCTGCCTTGTCACACTGTTTCCCTACCTTGAGGTCATGAGAGATGATAACCTCAAGGTCCCTTTCCTGCTTGAAGCATGCTATATCCTTAGCCAACAACTGGTATGTTGTCTCAGGGTTTTTGTGCCCCATATGCATTATCTTGCACTTCTTTGTATTGAATTTCAACTGCCAAACCCTTGACCATTCTTTAAGCTTCTGCAGGTCCCTCCTCATTCTGTTTACACCCTCTGGTGTGTCCACTTTGTTACAAAGCTTTGTGTTATCAGCAAACAGGGAAATTCTGCCTTCAAGGTCCTGTGCAATGTCACTGATGAAGACGCTTAATAGTACTAGTCCCAGCACTGATCCCTGTGGTACCCCACTGGTCTCTTTTCCCTCTGTGGAGTGACAACCATTTACCACCACCCTCTGTGTCCTGCTGCCCAGCCAATTATCCGCCCACAGCACTGCTGTCCTGCCCACTCCAATTGTTGCTATTTGCCACCTAGTTACTACCTGAGCCCTAGTAGTATGCACCTCTGTGGGGCCATACTCATCTGGGAGTGCAGCAGGAGTTTCTTGTGTACAGCTAGCACCAGAGTCTGTCACCAGCCTCCACCATTCCCCTCTCATGCACCATGTGTTTGGCACATGGGACGCCACATGGCGGATTGGGGATCTCAGCCTCTGTGACCAGAATTCTACAAAAATCAGGTGCAGGGTCCCTGGTGCACTGAGCTTTTATGCAAGCTGTTGTTTGCCACAGCTTGCTTTGGTCCAAGGAACAAATAAAAATTGAGCCCCTGGATTCTATTTCTGTAAATAAATTGTTTAAATTCTGATCATTTCAAGAACAGGAAGTGAAGCATGTATTGTCGATCTATTGGAATGAAGTGTTTTCAGAATATGTTAAAATTAATTACTCATGTTTGGTAAGTAATAACCACACAAATATTAATACAACTAGGTTTGCCATTTTGTTCTGTAACAAAAAATGTTTAAAGGACTGCTTATTTCAACTTGAAAAGGTGAGAAATGCAATACACTTCAAAAAAAATTGCTCTCTTAAAAATGAGAAACAGAAAATTAAAAAAAGAATGCCCCGTAACAGATGTACCTACAAGGATACTTTTTTTTTATTGTACTATATTTCTTCTAAGATATTTTAAGTCATCTGGGAAATGAGATTACAGTTTCTTGCAAATCTGCTGTCCCTGGAAGAACAAGTAATATAAGTATTTTGATCTAAAAGGCTTTTGTTTTCATTAAAAATCAAAGACGTATTGAATGTAAACAATGTTCAAGGTAGGGCAAGACATTTTCAGCTGGGCAGATGGTAAGGAGAGAAACAGGCAATGAATGCAGAACAAGACCAATGGTCCATCAAGTCTGCCCATGGTTCCCTATTGAACTTCGGGAACTATTATTCATCAATGGTCCTACCATAACAAAAGGACCAAGGTCTAATAAACAAATCCAGTTTGGACCAGTCTGGGGAAAAAGATGGTCCCCAGAGATCAAAATCAGAGATAGGATGTGAGGTCAGAGAAGCAGGTCCAGTGATGCAGGAATAATGGATCAGCTGGCTGTAGGTATTTCTATTGTGTGTCTGCAATTAGAAGGCAGTTATGCTTTGGGCAGTGAAATAGGTAGCAGCATGGCCAGACAGGCCAATACTAAGTGAAATACATAACTGGTGCAACATGTACCATAGCAAGTAGCACAATAGCCAAACACAGAATGTGGGACGAGGCATCGTAATGTGGAACAGAGAAGTGATGAGACATACAATAGGGAACAGTGCTATGAAATGTGGGACAGTCAAGAGGTATGTACTACTGACAGTATTGATGAGTTGCGACATGAGTAATGCTGTGCCGCTATTGCAAGTTATGCCATGTCTTGCAGGCGTATCTTGCGACATGCGTAATTCTGCATTTTCCAATGTATCTGGAGATTCTCTTGGAATATGGTGCAGCTTGCATGTCATAGGGTTTTAGGTGTAACTTTACGCACTGGTGTACTTTGCGCCCTGTTCTCACCGCTGTCTTGGAATCGGGCCCCTAGATAGCAGTGGGTTCTTTTTTTGTATATGTGTGTGTGTGTAACGACCCCTATCATTTTAAAATGGTGTTTATTTTTATCTCTGTGGAAATATTGTTTTCCCATTGTCTTGTGGGTGTATTTTCTAGTAACATATGTAAATGTTGTGAAGTATTAATGTTATTTTTATATATTTCTTGCTTTCTGTGACTGAGTCCTATCAGAATAATCAAGGGCAAATTGGAATGTCTGTGATCTGTTTCCAAAGAGACAGGCTACAAAGTTACCATGACTAAAGCAAAGTGTTCTCAGCTGTGACAAAAGGGGTGTGTTGTTTGGCCATTGGGAAAGAGTGCTGTACTGTGTGTGCAGGGGCTCTAGAGGGATTCAGACCTAGAGATACAATGAGTGAGACTGCAGCCCTGTTTTGGCAGCATACCATGATAATCATTCAGGCATCTGAAGGGTTATAAAAACTGGCCAAAGTGCAGACTGAATTTCAGGGTGAGTGCCAATCTGTTACAGCCACCATTTTCAAAGCTGTCAGTTTGCTCCTTGCAAAGTCCCTATTCTGACTGCAGATGTTTGCACTGCCCTACAGTTGCTGTTTGGAGCAGACTGTCAGTGCATTAAAGAAGTTTGAATATAGCCCCAAGGGCAAAGCCTAATGAAGGCACTAAATGGTTTGCTTGCCACAAAGCACAACCCCCTAATGGTCACAGAGAGATATGATTCCATTCTGAAGATGGAGCCACCGAGGAGAAAAATGTGTTAGACCATCCTAAATCTGTTACTACATTTGTACTAACTATTTTGAATGGACTCAGTCAAATAACCTATTTGCCTATGCAGGGCACTAAGATATCATTTGCATCTCATTAGTCTCATTACAATGTGAAGAGCAAATGCTTGCTCTGGAGGAGCAAATGTTTGCTCCTTGGAAAGTGCTCTGGATGTGAGCTCTACACTGCAGCCTGTGGTCAGCAGTGGTGCTATATAAAACAAAAGACAAAAGCATAGTTCCTCCTCACCCTGTCCCTGTAGGTAATATAAATATCTCTGGTACCAGTGATACATCCCTTTCTGACCCAATCACCTTTTTAAAAATATCCATGGTGTCAGTTGTACCCACACCCTCACCCAATCCTATTGTTAAAAATGTTCTCCTTAGTATTCTGGTAGTCCACCACACTTCCAGTGCCATCTTCTATTGCCCACCCACTCCACACCCTCCCCAGACCCAAGATGGCAGCTTCTATTCATCCTCTGCTCTCTTCTATTGGTAGCTGCAGTCTCATTCATGGATGTTAGACACCTGCATTATAGCAGTAATGGTACCAATATTGTACTTACATCATATCAATGCACTTACTTTTCTAATGCAAGTGGCTGGCTTGTGTAACTGAGATGTTGGCCAGCAGCCAAGGTGAGTTGAGGTTGAGTACAGCCACTATCTTGGGGTCATGGGATGGGGTGGGCAATAAAGGATATCAATGGTAAGGGAGAGGGTTACTAGAATACCAGGGAGATAATTTTTATTATTAAAACGGGAGATGGTGAGGTCATTGGGCACCACTGATATAACAGATATTTTGTAGAAGGGGTTTAGGTGATGGAGAGGAGTACCACTGGCACCAAAGACAGGGGCTCAGGTGAGGGAGAGGGCACCACTAGAGATTCAGGGAAGCAAAGTTGGAAAGTTCATGTGACATGTATAGTAGCGAACATTCTGACTTTGTCACCAGCTTTGCATGGCATTTCTAAAAGCCAAACCCCCACCACACCCACTGTGTAAACATCTCCCATCCCTACCCACCTTCAGATGTTCTAAATGCACTTCCCTATCAAACTACCACTAGCACACCCTTTCCTCCTCCACTCCCCTCCCCACAGTCTTTGTGAAGTGCCATACTAAAGAATATTATAGTCAACACAAAGATAAAATATCTTCCCCTTCCCTCTTCAAACAAGCAGCTGACTCCCTCCCTACCCCCAGAATGCCTCAACTCCATAGTATGAAAACTCACCACTATACCTCTGCCTAGCACACAGCCTTCTCCCAACCCCCAAAAGGGTTAAAGATACTGCAGCAAATATTGGAAAAGCACTTCTTCATCATGGCAGTCTGCTGTCTTCAGTATTCAATTCATAAATGAACAAATGATGGCATCCTTTAAAGTAATACCTGAGTTGAACTCTGCTTCTTACCCTCTGTATTTAAAATGCATAGAAACGTTTCTGTGATCTAATTCTTGCATCCCTACTGGGATCTGGGTTTCCCAGAACTCCATCCCACATTGAGGTCATGGCATGAACCACAGAGGAAAGAGACTTCAGAGGTACGATTATGGACAACTTGAAAGTAGCAGCCCAGTATTCAAGGCCAGTATGTAGAGCAAACAAGATGATGAACTGCACAGGGAAGGGGATAACAAGCAGATGGAGGGAAGTCATACCATACCTGCACAAGCCGCTGGTTCATCCCACCTTGAGTACTGTGTTCAGTTCTGGAGCCAACACCATGGAAAGGGCATTGACTGGGTTGAAGCAATGCATAGGAGAGCAACCAGGATGATAAAGAGACAGCAGGAGAAACCTCAGGGTGGAGTGTAGGGAGCCTCTTTCTTCAGCACAAATGTGACTACAAGAAAGAAACCCAATGAGTTAGTGAGAAGAAGTTTAAAAAGAGAGGTGAAGAAGCTTTTATTCATGAAAAGGGTGATAGATGGAACAGATTTTCTTGGGAGGTGGTGGGGGCAGTGTCAGTGTGGGATTCAAACATGCACAAAACAGGCACATGGTTATTTAAAGGAAGAACCACCCAGATAGACTATGGGAATCCGGGAGTTGTATGGGGCCTCTTGCCACCAGATAAGGGAGGTAGGATTAGAGCAGACTGGATGGATGGGCTTTGCAGCCCTTTACTGACAGTAAAATGTATGTTTGTCTGCTTGCTTGGCATGTATTTGTCTCAGTTCTGTCCTTTTAATTTCTTGTTTTAAATTAGTGATTCTATATTTACATTCAGGACTAGGTCAAAAGAGCTAAAGCAAAACAGTGCCATCAAAAAACATGTGGACTAAATAGTGCGATTCAAAAGAGTGGCATGAAAATAGCAGAACAGTCCCAAAAAGTGCTAATCACACTACACCACCCAACCCAAACCAGCAAAGGACGAATCTTACAACACAGAGGAAAGATGAAAGAAACAACACTGGGGTTGCATGCAACTCGGGGGGAGGGGGTCAGCAGTGGGGTGGATTTACTATTCCAACCCTTGCAGTGTGACAAAACTTGGGGGGGACAGATTTACCAATAAAACTTTGGGATGGAAGGCAACAGGGAGGGCCACAACTCGAGGGGGGGCAAGTTGGGTGTGGACAGGTTTAGTATTGAAACTCCGAGAAGGATGCAACGTAGGGGGAAAATTTACTATTAAAATCTGGGGGGACAATGTATGGGGAGGGATTTACTATTATAACTCTGGGGGGGAACTGGAGGGTGAGTGCACTGACATAAAAGAAAAAAAATACTGTGTCAGGATCGAACCCAGGTCCACTGCAGTAGTTACAAAGCCCATTCACAGCTGGTGACTAACTGCTACACTGTGCTGCCAGCACAGCTAAGTAGCATACACTTGTGACTAACATTGCTCGGCATTAGTAAAAACAGCCACACACAGAGCATGTATAATGTCTTAGCTTTAATTTCCAGATAGCTGTTTTCACTCAAGCTATTTCCTCTGCGCATATTTCAATGCACTATTGACCAAATACATTTATATTGTATTCTGTTTTTGGCTGTATCATTTATTAACAGACCCCTTGAGACTGCCTTCAAAGCATCCCACACTGTAATAATGGTAGTTTAAATCAAGGAATTTGTTATCCTTAATTAATACTGAATTCATTACATATTTGTTGTTCATCTTGTCCATTCCTTCTAGATCTGGCATTTGACCAAATGAAGAATGATCCAAAAAACAATATTTTCATACGTGACAGTTATAAATCTGTATAGCACTGTATTTGAAACCAGAATCCACTCAGTTCTTGAAAATGTTTTGTGTCTATGAGAAAAAACTGAATACTCCTTAACATTTTCATTCCTTTATCTACATAGATCAATTAACTTCTAGGATTCAATTTACCTTTCAATAACCTTATATGAAGTAGACTAAGTAGACTGGGAATCTAATCTGTCAAAGGCTGGGAATAAAACAGTATTGAAGTCTTATCTTATTCTATATGTTTCTAGAAATGGAGATATTTGAAAAAATAATTCTGTAAAAAATGGGATTATCTTCTTTGGGACTATACACTTCCAAATGTCTGTTTCCTTGAATATTTACAGAGCATATAACAAAGCATCTGTGGAGCACACAGGGATATGTTTATGATAGCATTCATATGTTTTGGTACTAATATATAGTAGCTATGCCCCAAATCTGGAGTCATATGCAGCATGAGTCTTTGAACCACACCACATCATAATAAGTTTATTAACTTTGTATTTTTCAGTTGTGCATTCTGCAATATTAATCAGACATCCTCTGTATCAAACATTGAACCATTTTCTTTTAACTAGATTACTTACCTCATTAATGTTCCAGGATACAACTGTATATTTACATCTTGCACAGTCATAATTTCAAAATCATGTATCTATTCATATAATGAATGTGTCATGAGCAGTACTTTCTCCATCTTCAGGAAACTACATTGAGGTGTACAGTAGGTTTATCATTGCATCATTTCTATCTTTTTAAATATTTCTTATTCTTTCAACTGAAAAAAGCTAACATAAACTGATAACATACACTGGTGACTTGGTAAAATGATAAACATCTGTATACCATTTTGCTTCTTGATTTAAAGAGATATTTAAAACACATGCCCTTTATTTCCCTTGTGACTCTTTTAACACACCCTTTCTACTTCATCCTACCTATCTACTTTTACATTCCTCCTGCCATGACTATGGTCAACTTTTTCTTTTCTCAGGTGGTGTCCTTTCCAAATATTTAGGAGGATCATGATGTCTGCTTCTCCCTTCCCAAACAGATTGTGTACTGAAAGACAAGAACTGGTTATGTCCCATTTTTATCCTTGTTTACACAAGCAAAAACACATCCGCTTTTTCCTCAATTTTGTTCACCCAACATTCCCTCACTCCTCACCATAGAACTAAAGAAACAAATGAGAAAGACAGACAGAAAGAAACAAGCATTTGTCAGTGCTGAATGTTTACTTGCTTCTTTTTACTGCAGTAGTAGTAAAAATAAAGTACAACAAAAATGCATACAATAAAAGAAAAGAAAAATAAATAACAGTTTGAAGTCACAATTTACAGGCAGAATAGTCAGGGTTACACAAATGCAATTAAGGTGCAAGTACTATGTAGCAGTGATCAATAAGAACTTGTGCAGATCTATTAGACACTTGCAGTGCTTGTTCACGATCTTGATATTGATATTGATAGCACTTTACAAAATGTATCCTAGTATATTCGTACTGCACTGTGGGTTAGGATGATTTTGTGATCTGTGAGCAGTCAGTTTTTATATTATCCCAAGGGCTTTTTCTGCCCAGTAGCTGTGTGAGCTCCTTTTAAAAAAATAGATTGTCTACTGTGCTGTCATACCCTCTCATATGCCATTGAATTTAAAGTTATTCCATCTAGGTAGCCATTCCAAATGTTCCCCCTTACTACAAAGATGTTTCAGAAGAATGGGAGGATGAATTTTAATTCGTGGCATAAAGCTCCCCACGTTTGGCAGGCACTGCTCATAAGTAGGTAATCAGAACATATATTTTGATTCACTAGCTAGTTCATGAACTTCAGTGCAAATTTTATCCATTCCTACTCCCGGATTAGGAAAGCCAGACTTTATTTCACTTAACATTTGTTCCAATCAGTCACCTCTTTCAAGTACAGGCACAGGTACAGGTATAGGGTTTTAAGTTACCAAATTTCTAGTGACTGGATTTGTCATTGTCATACTTTGCTACAGTGACATTTGCTTTTGCTTGTTAAGAGAGAAAATCATGGAACCCAATTCACAAAAGGAGCTTAGGTCAGCACAAGCTGCGGCAAACAGCAGCTTGCACTGAAGTCCAGTGTGCCAGGGACCCTGCACCTGATTCAGGTAGAGGAGGAGTCCCGGTGCCTAAGTCCACACACTTGCAGCAACCTCTCCTGTGCATCAAATGCCTGGCACATGGGAGGGTTTTTCCACAAGCACCTTTGGAAAAATCAAGCATCCATGCCCCCTTCCCTTGTGGTCTAGTGCTCCCCTGATGGCTTGATCACCTTAAATAATATAATGCTCCCTTCCCTGGTTGTCTAGCACCACCCTGGCCCGATACTCAATGGTACCATTATGTTAAGTAAATAAATGTCACCTCATCTGGTGGTCTAGTGGTGCCTTCCTTCCTCCCAACATGCCCATTATTGTGCATTGAAATATTAACATACCCTGGTGGTCTAGTGGTCCTGCCTCCAACCCAATATGCCCATTATTATGAAGTAAAGTATTAATTTTGCCTGGAGGTCTAGTGGTCCTCCCATCCTGGCATGTAGTGCCCACCACCCCACTCCCCCAACCTGTACCCCAAGCCAGCATTGGCACATCACTCCTCCCACTACCTTGGCTGGTGCCGGCTGAACTGTCACTGAGTGCTGTACTACACTACAGTATTACTGTAGTGTAGTACAGTGCTCAGTGACAGTTCAATCAGCACTGGCTGAGGTGGTGTGGTGTGAGGAGAGGTGTGCCAGCATCAGATTGGGGGATGGGTTGGGGAGTGGAGGGTGGGGTATTAAATGCTAGGGTGGGTGGGTGGGATCACTAGATCACAAGGGTAAATTGATACTTCACTTCACAGTAACAGGCATATCGGGTGGGGGCTGGACCACTAGACCACCAGGGTATATTAATAATTCAGTGTACAATAATGGTCATATCTGGTTGGGGGGAGGGACCACTAGACTACCAAGGAAGGTGGCATTTACTTATTTAACATAATGGAGCCATCGAGGATTGGGGCAGGGGTCTGCTAGTCCTCTGGGAAGGGAGCATTAAGTTATTTAATGCAATGGTGCCATCAAATATCAGGGTGGGGGGCACTAAACCACCAGGATTAAATGAGGAGTCACATCATGATATGAGGCATTCAGGGCTGTGTGTTTGTTTTGGGGGAATATGGCACATTGCTGAAACTGACTAAACTCCTCTGGAGGACATTGTTCTAAGTACCCTTAGCCCAGCCCTGGCTGGTCTCCAGGTACTTAGAAATTTGTCCTCTGGAGGGGTTTTGTGAATCCCATTTATGGGGATGTGGCATCTTGCATCTGACACAAGCCCCCTAGCACCAGGTTACAGCCCAATTTTGGGCACAGGGGTGGTGCAATTCCCGTCTGGGGAAGACAGCCTGCAGTTGATGCAGGCTGCTTCTGTGAATAGTTTGGGGGGCACTTTTTCGATGCAAGGTGCCAATTGCACCATTAATATTTGCTGATGGCATCTTGCATCATCTTCAGGGCTTTGTGAATTGGGCCCATGGGTTCCAAAGTCTGTATCAGAATCTGTCAGTTTCTGAATCAGAATGTCTCTTGACTGCCTGGGTGTTTTGTCAGGATGAAAGTAATTACATTTAATGAGTCTGTCTCAATCTGAGGAAGTGACTGAGATTCTGAATTTTTCCCTGATCATAGTAAAACAAGATATTTAACCTTGTCAAAATGTAAGCAGCCTCTCTCATCTCCCAACTCAATGCAGATTATTAGGGATTGTTCAAAAGGTTATGAGAGTTGCTTCCTGTGGAACTCAGCTAGGAGACAGGGTGTTTGAACCTTTGTGTAATTGTGCCTTCTGTCTTAGCCAATGAGCTGAAACATGAATATTTATGGCCCTGCCCATCCACTTTTCTAATAAAGAGAAGACGCTAGCTGACCCTAGGGGAGTTGACTTGGTCCAAGGTGGGAAAACAAAAGGGTTCCTGAGTGATACCAGCAGTTGAGAACAGAAGGCGGGAAGAAGCCTCTGAGGGAGCCCTGTCTCTCCTCACCCCTCTGGAAGTGGTGAGATGCCCTGTTCTGGTTATGAAAATCTCAGGAGAAAAACACCTTAGTGACCTTGCCCATGGGAGTATCACTTCTAGCCCAACCCCAAGTACACACAGGAGTAGTGGTGGGCCTCATCTAAAAGGAGGTCACCAGGGGTCCACGCAGATCCACTCCCAGTAAAAATACAAGAGAGGTAGCGATGTAAGAGTCCAACCCCTTGAGCAGCTCCAGAAGTGGACAGGTACCTTAGTAAGTAGTAAACCCTTTTGGGAAATGTATGTTATTAGCTTGCTCAGCATATTTAATTTATCAAGGAAAGGGGCCTGGCACAAGTGATTTAGGTAAAGTTCCACAAAGGTTAGGCCAGGCAGTGAAGCCTATTGCAAAAGAAAATAATCACTAGGACCTTCTAGTGTGACACTAAGGTGTTCTTCTCCTGAGATTTTAGAAGTATCCTGCTGGCTGAGGAGTGAGTTTGTATCCCTGGTTTCAGAGAAGGGTTTGTGTATTAGAATCAGACATAGCAAAGGCCTGCTTACATCACAGGTGTCACTAGTCAATCAATTGATTCTGGGTGGCTTTTATCACTGAGCAGTCTTAGGCAAACTACACAGTGAGAAGCCAGTCAGAAAAGACTTGCCTGCTTCTGTTTGAGGCTGAGAAACTTGCTATACTTCAGAGAACAAACTAGAATGCATTTGAGGAACTGGGAACCTGGTAAGACATAATATTGTTGTGGACTTGTTAGGAAGGTAAGCTACGCTTTCTACAGAAAGTTTCATTTTTTCTTATTGGCATTAAGAAGAGAATTGCAGGATTCCATTAAAGTGTAGTAATTTTATAACCAGAGAGGGTGAATTACAACTGAAGTTGCTTGATTCCTGTGCTTGAAACCTAGGATTTTTGAAGGATATTTGTGCAACATTTTAGAAGTGTCCTGCTGTCTGAGGAGTGAGTTCATTTTTATCCCTGGACTCAGTAGAGTGGTTTGTGTAGGAGCAGTGTTCTAGTAAACTGTGGTGTTGGTTGAATTACTATAAAAGGCAGTACTCAACAGGGTGGTGGAGCAGTGGTGTATTTGATTGTTTCTAACAGTCACCAGTGGTTGTGGCATTTCCTTTATAGCCAAGGTTCTGACATCACTTTCTCAACAGGTTTTGGGGAAGAACTATCATATTCTTAACAATCCAGCACAGTGCATAAAGGGTAAGTACACACCAAAAAAAAAAGATATTTTATATTACTTATTGTATATTATAAGGGAGAGGGACATGTGGGGAGTGGTGCAATGCACTGGCTGTGGGGCAGCAGTTTTCTGGGAGACATTCTGGAACCTGCATTGCTGCCTTATTTGCAGGCAACTGTCAGCTCTGAGGGAGGAGGTTGCCCACCTCCAGGCTGGACTGGTAAGGACTAAGGAGGCCTTCTTCACCCAAAGAGCACCAGTTCCACAACCACTGCCTCAGAGGTTGCCAAGTGTGAAGAGCAGTTGGACCACAGTGGGTTCTGGGAGGGTGAGGGTGGTGGAACAGAGGTGTAGCCCCCTAGTTGTATCTCTACACAAATCATATGTCAGTATGGCAAATCAAGGTTCCTCTATGATGACATCCTCAGTGGAGACCAAGAAGAATGCTGGGGACATCCACAAGGGAGACCCACAAATGGGTGGCAAGGGACACCACAGGGGAAGGAAACAGCTTCTAAAAGGGGACTCAATTGTTAGAGGTGTAGACCTGGGGAAGGGAGAGGAGAGGGAAGTAAGGTGCCTGCCTGGTGCCATGGCTTGGAGGGACAGGAAGCAAATCCTCAGGATTGCAGAAGCAGCATCACAGGAGAGGGAACTAGATATCATTGTCCACCTTGAGACAAATGACCTAGCTAGGCATGAGATCAGTGCAGTGCAGGATAAATTTGTGGGGTTGGGAAGGGGCCTCAGACAGGTAGCAAGCATGGTAACCTTCTCAGAGGTACTGCCAGTCTATGGCAGGGGTGAGGCTAGGGTACTGCACACCATGCAGTTTAAAGAATGGTTGCAAAACTAGTGCAGAGCACATGGCTTTGGCTTCATTGGGGACTGGTGGTCTACCTGGAGAGAAGAGGGTCTATACTGGCATGATAGTTGGCATCTGTCCAGGAAGGGAAACAAGCTCCTAGGTGACAGGTTTAAATGCTTCCTTGGCAAGCTTTTAAACTAGCCAAGGGAGAAGGTGCTGATAGGAAGCAGGAAAGTTCAAGCCTCTCCCCACAAAACATGGTGGGTAGTAGGGTAAACACTGAGGTACAGAGCTTGACAGCAGGCAGGACAGGGGTAAACTGAAAAATAGACAAGGGCAATAAGAGCAGGGATGGGGTAAAAAAGGATAAAGCCAACATTAAATGGAGGGCAATGAATACCAATGCCCGTAGTCTGGGAAACAAGTTTCCTGAGCTAGTAGCCCTGATGGAAGAGGAACACTTGGATATTGTGGCAGACACAGAAACATGGTACACGGAGAACCATGACTGGGATGTCAACATACCAGGGTACGCAATCTACAGAAAGGATAGGGAAGGTAAAAGAGGAGGTGGAGTAGCTCTCTACATAAGGGAAGGGATCAAAGCTACAGAACTAAAAAGTAAAGGGGGAGGACAAAAGGCACCCTGGGTCACCTTGGAGACAGAGAATGGTATCACAAACGGCACAGGGTTGTATACAGACCACCGTCTCAAGGGGAAGAAATGGACAAGAAAATGATAGAGGACATTCTCAAAATGGCTGAAAAAGGGGAGATACTGTTGATGGGGGACCTGAATATGCCAGATGTTAACTGGATGACATGGACAGCAGCCACATCCAAGAGCAGAGTCATTCTCGATGCCCTACAGGGGGCATGCCTTAGACAGCTAGTGGTGGAACCCACTTGGGAGGGAGCAATATTAGACCTGGTACTCTCAAATGGAGAGAGGATCACAAATTTAGAAGACAGTAGACATCTGAGAACAAGCGACCACTGCACAGTGTGCTTCACAATAAACACAACCATGGAGACAAGTCATACAAAGACAAGGATATTGGACTTTAGAAGGGCTGACTTTGGCATAATGGGGGAATACCTGAGGAATGCATTAGAAAATGGCCAGAAAGTAGGGGTGGGAGAACAATGGAGAAAAATCAAAACTGCCATCATGGAGGCAACAAGCCTTTGTGTGAAACAAATAAAGAAAACAAAGTGGAATAAAAAACCACTATGGTTCTCGAAAGAGGTGTCAGGGAAAGTTAAGGAGAAAATGGCTGCACTCAAAAAGTATAAGGAATCACAGAAGGAGCACGACAGGAAGCTGTATCAATTAAAGCAGAAAGAAGTGGGGAAGGCAGTCAGAAAAGCAAAGGCCCAAACCGAGGAAAAGATAGCCAACTCAGTTAAGAAGGGGGATAAAACCTTTTATAGGTACATTAGGGAGCATAGAAAGGTTAAGCGAGGGATAGTGAAGATTAATAAAGGAGAAGGGAGGTGGGCAAAGGGAGACAGTGAAAAAGGCAGAGATACTGAATGAATACTTTTGCTCAGTATTCACAAAAGAAGAAGAGGAGGAGTTACTTAAGCCAAACAATAGAAGCACTCTGGGTAGTGGGGTTGACGCCAGTCCATTTATAGAAGAAAGTGTCCTGAAAGAACTCCTAAAACTCAAGGTGGACAAAGCAATGGAGCCCCAGCCATACACCTTCACCGATTCTCACTGCTGAAAGTCTGCCAAAACCAACTTTACTTTTAAGAGCCAATTTTCTAAAAAATAATGTTGTACCTCTGATTTCTGTTTAATTTCAGTGCTGTGCTGTTACTCCGCTCCTCCTTCTTTTGAATGATGCTGTTCCTCTGATGTCCCACTCTCCTTCCCACCATCCTCTTGTCTTCCGCCACCCCCTTCTACATTACTGAATTTTGGTGAGTGAGTGAGCAGTCCAATCAACAGAACAGCAAAGATCAGAAAGCCACTTGCTCATGCTGTAGTGCTGCCATGGTAAAAGTGCGAAAGAGAGAAAGTGCTCAGTATGGTGGCCTTAAAGTGACATATTCATTCCCAATTAGGGTGGCTGCTCACAAAAAATAAGATATGTTAAGGAAGCAAAGGAGGAAAAGAAAATAAGAAAATTATTAAAAAGACACAAATACTGTAAAGCCTTTCTGTATATGGGGGGAGGTGAAGAACCATCAGGAGACACACAACAAGCAATGAAAATGGGCAGTCTGAACTAAATACCCATGATCACAGATACACTGAAATAATAAAAAATACAAAGTAACATAAAACAAAAAGCTGACAACAGTTTGCTTGTTGGATGGGGGCAGAGACAGACACACAACTACTTCCTGATATTTTAGAAACATTATGCAGTTCTGCAGTTAAAGGGACTATTTTCTTTAAACCTAAAAAAAAAATTGAAAGTAAAAAGATAAACTACTTTTTAATTTAAAAACCTCACTAACTTGTTCATGCTTTATTTTGAGAATTTTGGACCCATTTTATAGGTGGAGTAAGACAGTTCGAGGTGTGGTTTATGGGCTGATAAGAGTACTTCCCCAGTGCTAAAGGCACCCTGCACAAGTGCCTTGTGTCATGCCTCATTACACACCTAGTGCGTGCTCTTTTCAGCCCATACACCACACCTCATCATGTCTTATTCCTTACATAATTCCCAGTTGGCCATGATTTATTAAGCAATGATGCCCAACAGGGTGTGTGTCGTGCTGGGATAACGTCACGCCTCAGGTGGTTGGGCACGAGGCCGCAGGCTGAGTCCGTCCAACAACTGAGGCGTGACGTTATCCCTAACAACACACATCTGGAGGGCATTATTGCTATTATACAATGGCTCATTATTATACAGAATAAAAAAATCATTTTAAAGAAGTTTTTGTGTGGAAAAATATTTTTGCTTTTTAAGAGAAGAGGAAACAATCCATGGCATGCTCAAGCTCATCTGCAGGTTTACAGTGAGGCTGAGTCTAGACCCATAATGTTGTGCTGGGAAAACATCATGGGTCCAGCCCAAGAATGACCAATCAGAGTCCAGGATTTTTTATTGCCATTGTATAATAAGATTTATCTGTCATGAAGTATGGAATTGTGAGGTTTGAAACAATGCTGTGTTTGCTAGTTATTGGCCTTAGCCTGGTGTGTACTAGGCTAAATGGTACATGGAGTTTATCATTGTTATTAAGGTAATGCAAATTAAAAGGGAGAAACCTGCTTCCTGACTGGTGGACATGATTCCAAAGCAGTGTGATTCGGGAACAGTAACAGCACTGCTAAACTTATCTTAACATATTTTACAGTAAACCAATTTTATATGCACAATAAGGCACTTCATATTGTGGGTTACCATTCCTGAACAATATGTCCAGGTGGTTGAAGCACCTTGGCATGTGGTTCCGGAATAGTAACCCATACACTGTCATGTCTTATTGCTTACATAACAACTTGGGCAGGTATGTTTTAATTTCAAATTGATAATTCTGTAACCGAGTCCTTCAAAAATTGTTACCCTTAGTATACTGCCAATTACAATGTGTTTTCCTCCAGCGTCACCCTTTCCACATTCGTCCAGTGCACAACTAACTGGGGAGGCTGTAGCTGTACCCTTTATTATTTTAGAAGAGTACACAAGTGTCTATCTTCACAGCTGATACCAGTGTTGATCTTTGGTTAGTTGGTAGAGTGTACTCTCCTTCACTGGCAGGCAGCTGAACACCTCACATTCATTATGCACACGTCTCTTAATTGGATACAGTAAAAGATTCTTGAAACATAGAAACATAGAATTTGACGGCAGATAAGGACCGCTTGGCCCACCCAGTCTGCCCATTTCCCTGCCTACTGGATAAGCTGCAGATCCTAGTTAACCAGCAGCCTACTTCTTCCTACCCCCATCCCCTAGAATTACCTTATGACTGTCCCATGCATGCTTGAATTCCACCACTGTTTTTGACTCCATGACCTCCTCGGAAGGCCATTCCATGCATCCACAACCCTCTCTGTGAAAAATACTTCCTTAAATTACCTCTGAGCCGCCCCCTCTATCTTCAAATTGTCCCCCTTGTTCTTGCACACCTCTTTTTTTGAAAGATGCTACCCTTTTGGACTTTGTTGATTCCCTTGAGGTACTTGAAAGTTTCTATCATGTCCTCCCTCCCTCCTTTCCTCGAGGCTATACATATTAAGCTCTTTTAGTCTCTCTTCGTATGTCTTCCGGTGCAGACCCTGCACCATTTTAGTTGCCCTCCTCTGGACAGCTTCCATCCTGTCTATGTCTTTGCGAAGACTGGGTCTCCAGAACTGCAGTACTCCAGATGGGTCTGACCAGCTGTCTGTACAGAGGGATAATAACTTACTGTTTTCTACTGGTGATGCCTCTCCCTATGCATCCCAATATCCCTCCAGCCCTCATTGCTGCCCTCTCGCATTGCCTGACCACCTTTAGGTCATTTGATATAGCTACCCCAGGTCCTTTCCATTTTGCTGTTGTTAGTATCTCACCCCCATTGTGTACTCTTCCCTGGTTTTGTTTCCCAGGTGCATTACCTGCACTTCTTAGCATTGAATCTAAGCTGCCATACATTTGACCATTCCTCTAACCTTGCCAAGTCCCTTTTCATCCTTTCCACCCCACCTTGTGCATCAACTCTGTTGCAGATCTTTGTGTCATCTGCAAAGAGACATACTTTCCTTCAGTCCCTTTGCAATGTAAACATAAAGACATTGAAGAGGACTAGTCCTACTGAACCCTCGGTGATCCACTAGTAACCCCCTTTCATCAAGTGGACTCCATTTACTATTACTCTCTGTGTCCTATTTTCCAGCCAATTTTTACACAGGCTATCATCTTGGGACCCACTCCCAGGCTAGCTAACTTGTATATTAATCTTTTGTGTGGGACTCTGTCAAATGCCTTACTAAAGTCTAGGTAGGCCATGTCCACAGCCCGCCCTGATCTACTACTTTGGTCACCCAGTCAAAGAAATCTATCAGATTTGTCTGGCATGACCTTCCTGCTGTGAAACCATGCTGCCTTGGGTCCTGTGCCCCTCTGGCCTCTAGATACTCGACAATTCTTTCCTTCAGAAGTGATTCCATCATTTTCCCTATCACTGAGGTTAAACTAACAGGTCTGTAGTTTCCTGCTTCTGCCTTGCTCCCACTTTTATGAAGGGGAATCACATCTGCCCTCCTCCAGTCCTCGGGTACCACCCCATCCTCCCATGATTTGCTAAACAGGGTAGTAAGTGATGTCACTAATTCTACCCTTAGTTCTTTTAGAATTCTGGGATGAATCCCATCAGGCCCCATTGCTTTGTCCACCTTCACTTTTAAGAGTTCTTTCAGAACCCTTTCTTCTGTAAATGGGCTGGTATCAACTTCTGTATCCAGTGTGTTTCTACTGTTTGTTCTAGGTACCCCCTCTTCCTTTGTAAATACTGAGCAAAATATTTGTTTAGTATCTCTGCCTTTTCACAGTCTCACTCTTCCCACCCTCCCCTTTATTAAGCCTCACTATCCCTCCCTTGGTCTTCCTTCACTCCTGATGTACCCTATAAAGGTTTTATCCCCTTCTTAACTGAGTTGGCTATCTTTTCCTCGGTTTGGGCCTTTGCTGTTCTGACTGCCTTCCCAGCTTCCTTTTGCTTTAACTGATACAGTTCTCTGTCCTGCTCCTTCTGTGATTCCTTGTACTTCCTGAAGCTTTCTTTTTCTCTTGAACCTTCACTGCCACTTCCTTTGAGAACCATAGTGGTTTCTTACATCATTTAGTTTTGTTTATTTGCTTCACACAAAGGCTTGTTGCCTCTGTGATGGCAGTTTTTATTATTCCCCATTATTCTTCCACCCCTCCTTCCTGTCCATTTGCTAGTGCATTCTTTAGGCACTTACCCATTTTGGCAAAGTCAGCCCTCTTAAAGTCCAGTACCTTTGCCTTTGTATGGCTTGGCTCTATTGCTGTGTTTATTGTAAACCATACAGTTCAATGGTCTCTAGTTCCCAGATGGCTACCCACTTCTACATCTGTGATCCTCTCTTCATCTCCATTTGAGAGAACCAGGTCTAAGATTGCTCCCTCTCGAGTGGGCTCCAATACTAGTTGTCTAAGGCATGCACCCTGTAGGGCATCTAGAATAACCCCACTCTTCGAAGTGGCTGCGGCAACTGCACTCCAGTTAACATCTGGCATATTCAGATCACCCATCAACAATATCTCCCTTTTTGCCATACTAAGTATACTTTCTATCATTCCTTGTCCATTTCCTCCCTGAGAAGGTCTTATCAACCCTGTGCGGATTGTAGGTGCCATTGCCGGGTCTCCAAATTTACCCACAGTGCTTCTTCTCCTCCTGTTTTCTCTTTTGTTCTGTTACTTTGATTCCTTCCCTTATATAAGAGCTACTCCTTCTCCTCTTTTACCCTCTCTGTCTCTCCTGTAGATAGTGTATCCTGGTATGTTCGTCCCAGTCATGGTTTTGTCGCGAACCATGTTTCTGTGACTACCACAATATCCAGATGTTCCTCCTCCATCAAGGCCACTAATTCAGGAAGCTTGTTACTCAGACTATGTGCATTGGTACTCATTGCTTTCCATTTTTTGATGGCTTTACTTTCTGTTGCAGCATCCCCCACTGACCTTTCTACCTCGGTCTTTTTCCCATTTAGTACCCTGTTTTGTAGGGAGAGGCTGGGATTTTCCTGCTGCTTATCAGTGCCTCCCCCCTTGACTAGTTTAAAAGCTTGCCAATGGAGCATTTAAACCGATTGCTCAGAAGACTTGTTCCCTTCCTGGACAGATGCAGACCATCCTGCCAGTATAGGCTGGTGTCCCTCAAGTTAGGAACCCCAGTCCCCAATGAAGCCAAACCCCTGTGCTCCACACCATTTTTTCAACCACTCATTAAACTGCGTGGTGCAAAGTACCCTTGCCTCACTCATGCCATTTACAGGCAGCACCTCTGAGAAGGATACTGTGTGTGCTACTTGTCTTAGGCCCCTCCCCAGTTCTACAAAGTCTTTCTGCACTGCTCTAATCTCATGTTGAGCCAAGTCATTTGTCCCTAGGTGGACAATGACATCCAGCTCAGACTCCCATGCAGCTGTTCTTGTGATCCTGAGGATGCACTTCCTGTCCCTACAAGCCATGGCACCAGGCAGGCACTTTACTTCAGTTTTCCCTGCTCCCCCCAGTGGAGGACTCCCCCCAGTGGACTCCCATATTGTAGAACATTAAACTGACATTAACAGTTTTGTTGAAAAAATATGTTCAGTTGAAAAAATGTTATGGGAAGTTTGTAAATCTAGATTAAGTATGGGCAAAGTGAGAGCAATTCAGGATAAGGGAAAGCCTGGACTCCCACATCTCAAAGTATATCAACTTGATTATTAATTCAGACATGCCTGCCATTCATTCTTGCTGTCTAAGTGACTTCCTACTGTACATGGGTCAAATTATAAAAAGGTAGTTCCATTCCCTCATCCCCCAAATACCATTTATGTTTGGTGACTATAAGTATCCCCCCCCCATCATGCAATTCTCCTGTGGGTTCTTGCACCCCAAATGCATGATTTTGAAATTTTTTGCATTAAATCTTAACTGCCACACTCTAGACCATTCCTCCAATTAACCTAGGTCCCTCCCTATTTTTCCCACCCCTCCCGGAGTGTCCACCCTGTTGCAGATCTTAGTGCTATCTACAAAGAGCCATACCTTCTCACAATGTCACTTATGAAGACATTGAACAAGACTGTCCCTAGAACTGATCCCTGAGGCACCCTGCTGGTCACCCTCCTTTCCTCAGATTGAGCTCCCTTTACCACCACCTTCTGTCTTCTATCATGCAACCAGTTCCTAAACTGGTTTATCATAGCTTAGCAAGCTTTTTGGATATGACACGCTATCAGTTCAATATGCTGTCTTATGGAGGAACCTGTAAGTTAGATTCAATGAATCATGTAGTGACTGCAAAATCATCATTCAGAACAGATTTGACTAATATCACTGTAATTGTTCATGAGGTGGGGTCGCAAAAAAAAGGCATGTCAAAAATTTAGGGCAAAAATATTCAATAATGTCCAAATTATACCACTAAATTCAAATCCCCACAGAAATGCATTGAAATGCATACATGATTTCCTCAGTTCATGGTCCGGCATTGAAGAATAAAGATGTGTCTGTGGTCCAGAAAGTATTACAGTGTTGGATCCCCAGTGGGTAAGTAAGGGCTGGGTGGTGTGGGGTGGTGTGTGCTGAGTGGGAGGGTTGGGTGGCAGGGGAATAACAGTGGAACAGACATTGTCGGATGGTTTTCTTTTCATCTGGGTTTAAAAAAAAAAAGACCAGGGGCAGTTTTCTGTATTTCAGGTGAAGACAATGGGGGAATGGGCATCTCCCTCCTCCAGTGTCAGTGTTGGGTGTAGGGGGGTGGGGGATACTGAGAGAGAGGGTCGGGTAAGGGAAGAGTTACAGGCATGCCATCAACAGACATCGATGGACAGTTTTCTTTGTTACAGGCTATAAAGAAAAAAAAGTAGGAGGTGGTGACACAGGGGATTGGGCAACCCCAGTGTTAGAGTTCTGTTTGTGTGGGGGAAGGGAGTGTGGAGTGGTCGGTGCTAAGGGGGGAAGGTTGAGTGGGGGGTGCCACTAGACACTAGGAAAAAAAAATAATGTTAATAGGGGAATGTTAGGAATTTCCAATGCTTCGGTCATGCACATTAGCATAGATGCTAATGCACATTCAGGAGTTACGGTTCCGAAGACAGGCTCCTGTTGTTGAAAGCCAGCTGTCTGCTGATGTGGTGTCATGCAAATCAAAGAACTTAAGCCATCTCTGATTGGAGTGGCTTCGGTCCTTTGAAGTACATGAAGATTCTACCCAGCCAGCAGAGAGTGGCGTCACGACCACACTGTGTGGTCATTGGTCTAGACTCCCGAGCCCCTGGTACTGTGAACTGCAATGGGTTCAGTAGTGACACACCCACAAAATCCCCTTTCACTTATCAGAAAACATTTGGTTTACAGGTGCTTCACATTTAAAACATCAGTTATGACTATAATTCTGTCTTAAATGAATGAAAAAGGTGACTGACACAGTATTATTACATTGAGCAAAATATCACATGTAAGCAGATAAAAGTGAAACATTTCTTGCATGTAATTTGTAAAAGGTAAAATCAGAAATATGCATAGTCAAAATATTTGTCAGATACTCTCTTAGTCAGAAAACTAGTGGCCGTGCTGAAATTAAGGTAGCTTTCTACCATTCTTACAACACTTTATGGAGAACAGATTACTGAAGTTTAAGTCAAGAGCAAATAGATCCCTGACCTGCCACAATTACCTGCACCGTAAAACAATCAAAGATAATATGCAATAAGAGATACGTAATGCTATCTCACCCTTGTCTTAGATATACCAAAAATGGAAAATACCCAACTCTCTGCTCCTCACACTACTCTATTTCACTGTTCAGTGCAGTTTATTAAGTACTGTATCTATTTAAAATCTTAGCATTATGCTTAGAAAATTGTTTACTACTTATTATTAAATTAGATCATGCGGTGTTCATCAATGGGTTGAGGGAACTAAAATAATATGAGAAATGTGCTAAATGTACTAAATCTATGCAAAGAAAGGGGCAATGGTGGTACCACTGAATGCAGAAAAGGCTTTTGGTAGCATGGAGTGGTCATACTTATTTAGGAAATGAGAGCTGCCTGAATTAGGAAAAGCTTTGCTACATGGGTGTATCAGACTTATGCATCTCCTAAAGCCAAAATTCTCACTAATGCTGTTATAGCTCCTTTATTCAGCTGCAAAGTAATACACATTCAGATGCCTCATAGCCCCATTCTTCTCCACCTAGGTCATTTAGGTAAACTGGATATCATATATAAACAAGTCTTGTCAGAGCCACCACTGCAGCATAATGAAGTTTATGAAGAAAATAGGCAGACTGGGATGGCCCCTGTGGTCCTTACCAAGTGTCAAGTTGTATGTTTATGAGGGTAATGTAGTCAGTTGCTTTGGAAAATATAGAATGTTAATATACCAAGAGCTATCTTTTCTGTGTCATATTGCCAATTCTGATGGTAAATTCTGTTTAAATTACACCAAGACTAGATGTAATTAAATATATTGTTACAAAACAAGGGCACTTAACATCCCCTGCTGAAAGCCAGGAGATTAGCTGGGGATAAATAATGGTGTGCTAAGGATTCATATTTAGTCCATTGTGTGATCCCTAACATTGTACTGCTAGGTGCAAGATCTTAAGGAGCCGTTAATCACACCGGGGCATTTGGAACAATGGCAAACATGAAAATAAATTAACATTCTCAATTATTCCAGAGAACACTAGCACTGCTATGAAATCCCTTCTCTGCACTTACTGTCCCCCTTGACAAATTACCTGGGTCTTATATGATTGAAGCCTCCAAACTCCCATCACCTACAACCAAGTATACACTACCACTGCAATGATGCTGGACCACACATAATTGAAACATAGAAAGGTAACAGCAGAAGATGACTAGGGGTCCATCTAGTACACCCATTTTTGTTTCTGTGGCATTTGCTGAAACAGCAGCTGACATCAGCAAAACAATGCATTTTTCTTGCCCTCCTGTGTAGGCTAACAGCACCCTGGCTGGATAATTTCAGTGGAGTCTTCTGCTTTTCTTGGGTGCAAGAAGGGGTGGGGTGGGCTACAGGATTGAGTGTGGAGGCAACCAAGTGAAGCAACAAATTATGATAGCAGGTGCTGCAGAGCTAAATATTCAGTTCCTAATAAGTACAACACACCTGTCACCCTCACCATGCTGTAGACATGGTTTAAAAGTAATTATAAAAAGGATCTCAAAGTGCTGCAATATGATTGGCTGTTATGCCCACAGCATCCTTAAATTAATCCCCATTACAATGTCATGTACAGCCTGATCATAATGGCATATTCTTCCTGTCAATATTCCATCTTACATACTAACATACATACTAAAATGCCAGCAGACTAGGCCTAACGGTCTCTCGAGTCTGCTCGATTTTCAGCACCTGCACTCAGGGCTGATTTTGGTGTCCCCCCCTCCTCCTTGGGTGATACCATCCCCAGTCCCAGATGTTCCACGTGTATTGGGCCTGGTCAGATTTATCCTCCCCCTGTACCTCTCCCATCCCCTCTTAAACCCATCCACAGTCTCCACCTCTAGCAGCTCCCTGGGCAGTGCATCTTGTAGCACCGTTTAATTTCTGTAATGTTGCATTCTGGTTTTGAGCCATCATTACTAACTGTTGGAAGAAGAAATATTTACATAACACTCTCCCTCTGAATTAGAAAAACATTCAAAAAGTATACTTTTAATAGTTTATTTTGAATTTTTTTTATAATAGCAGTACAGCATGACCAGGGGTTAGATTTATCATACGTTAATAAACCCTTTGTGCTAATATGGCACTTGGCCACACATCATGCAACGTTACACCCCAAGTGGCTGACTAGCAGGCTGTTAATCTTACCCCTGGTTATGCCTTATTGCTATTATCAAATCAATTTGTTTCATTTATAACACTATAAACTGTGCACTATTTCATCCAGCTCTAAACTGTTTACATGCTAGACACATGAAATAATGGACGTTGGATTATAGTTGGGAAGAAGTAAAACAGGGCAGTGATGGGGCTGTGGAACACTCTATAGAGGCCATGGGGCATCCAAGGGAATCCTGTGCTAATACGGCCAGACACAATTGATACTGACATAGTGCACAGTTCATTATATTATAACTAAAACAAAATGCCAAGAAGCTCACAAGGTTGGGCTATAAAGTACAGGGTATCTTGCAAGTACAGGGGACTTAAAGCTGTCCAAATCAACTTGGTTAACAATCAGTAGAGATAGAAGAGTCAAAAAAGAGGTTGCACATGGGGCAAAGGTGCAGGGATAAAAGCAAGCAGAAGTTCAGAAAAATCCCACACTCAAAAAAATGAAATGAAAGGACTGCTTCACCAATGTCTATAAGTGCTTCATTTTATTATAAGTGCCATGTGCCAGGCCCTGACACGTTTTGGAACTAATTTCCTTTCTCAAAGGGTCTGATGTGACACTAAGGCCACTGCCTTACATACCATACAAATGATGACATCATTAAACAGCGTCAAATACAAAGTGCAACCAATTATTAAATAAAACCAATACAAATAAAGTGCTAGTGTACTGTGCAACACAGAGATTAAAAACAGTATAGCATGTAAATGTAATAAATAAACTACTTATCTATCCTTTAAATACTGTTTTTGTTATAAAAACCTGTATATGTATTTGGATGGCAAAACCTGCCCAGGTAGCAGAATCAGACGATGTGCTTAAGACCAAGGCCCAGATATTCAAAAGGGTTGCGCATGGCGCAACAGTGTTGCACCATGCGCGACCCACTGATGCACCCTGGTGCAATATTCAAAAGGGAAAAGTATGCATCACAAATCCTGATGCGTGGGAGCACATCAGTAATGGGTGCAGGTGGGAGGGGGGCGTGCCCATGCATACCCTGCACAGCCCGATATTCAGCCCAGGATGTGCAGAGCCATGCATGCGCAACCTCTACCTGTGGCAGCACAATGTTGATCCAAAAAAAAAAGGAACAACTGATGGCCATCCACAGGTGAGCTGCTGCATTGCAGGTCACAACATGGCAGCTGCCACCTGTGGGTGGCTACCTGAGCTCCGGCTGCACCTGGCAGTGCCCCCCCCATGCCTGATCACGGGTATCTGTAAAAAGTCAGAAATAAGTCCAATATCCATGGTGGTCCAGTGGACCGCTATCTGCCTAATCGCAGGCATCTGTATAAATACATACATAAGTCCTATATCCCTGGTGGTCCAGTGGACCACTATCTGCCTGATCACAGGCATTTGTAATTTAAAATCAAATATGTCCTATATCCCTGGTGGTCTAGGGTGCCCCCCTCCCACACCGCCCACTGATCCCCACCACCCCGCCCCCGGTCAGCGGTTGGATGGCAGCACCCACCCACCTGCCTCCCTGCTTGCCCGCCAGCTAACTCCATCGGTAGGGCTGTCCGCCCATTGGTTCACAGCACGAGCCAATGGGCATGCAGCCTATGCCGTACTACACATTCCAGATAAGTGAATGAAACATTCACATATCCGGAATATGTAATACAATATGGACTACCGTCCATTGGCTCGCGCTGTGAACTAATGGGCGTACAGCCCTCCGGCGGTGTCTCAGTCGTGCGGCAAGGCAACAGGCGGGTGGAGGTGCTACCGCCGGCAGCTGACCGAAAGAAAGGAGTGGGGTGGTGGAGACTCAGTGGGTGGGTGGAGGTACCAGCCTAGACCACCAGGGACATAGGACATATTTCGATTTTAATTACAAATGCCCGTGATCGGGCAGATAGGTCCACTGGACCAATCAGATATAGGAACTAGAGGAATTTATACAGATGTCTGCGATCAGTAGATAGCAGACCACTGACCACCAGGGCCACTTGTACATGTAAAGAATTCTATATAGGAAAAACCAAAAGACAGTTAAAATAAAGAATAGCTGAACATGTGAGAGCTATTAAACACAAGGATCCAAGTTATGCTACAGCTTAACATATCATGAAGAGTAAAGATGAGAATAAACATACTTTTTTTTATTTCAAGGGATTAAGAAGGTGTATAGAAACCCAAGAGGAGGTGATTTTGAGAACTACATTTTAGAAAGAGAAGGATTTTGGATATATACTTTGAATGCATATAAAACACCAGGTCTGAATGAAAGAATTGAATTAATTCCTTTTCTTAAAAGGAAGAAATAAAGTATTTTCCCTTCTCTTTCCATAAACTTTATTACCTCCTTCTCCCTCTTTCCCCCAAACCCCATCCCTCCCCCCCACTCCCCCATCTACATTTAGAACTGACTTGAGTTTGACAGCCTACATATTCTTAGTAAGTCTTGTGATCTTATAGCATAAGATAAGAATATTGATTATTAGATAGTAGCATTAAGTATAAATATAGATTTTGTATGTCAATAGGATTTTAACAAACTTTACTTTTAAATTTTCCTTTTTTTAGATGGTTATCAGCAGTAAAATAATAAATGGAGCACACTGGGACTCTTGGTCTTAAGCACTTCATCTGATTCTGCTATCTGGGCAGGTTTTACCATCCAAATACATATACAGGTTTTTATAACAAAAACTGTATTTAAAGGATAGATATGTAGTTAATTTATTACATTTACATTCTATACTGTTTTTAATATCTGTGTTGCACAGTACACTTGCACTTTATTTGTATTGGTTTTGTTTAATTAATAATTGGTTGCACTTTGTATTTGACGCTGTTTAATGATGTCATCATTTGTATGGTATATATGGCAGTGGCCTTAGTGTCACATCAGATCCTTTGAGAAAGGAAATTAGTTCCAAAACGTGTCAGGGCCTGGCACATGGCACTTATAATAAAATGAAGCACTTATAGATATTGGCGGGATTTTTCTGAACTTCTTCAATCAGTAGAGATAATTCCTTTCTCAGGGTTGAAACACACAAAAATGAAATGTCTAGAATAACCAAATGTCATGTACAATACTGCTGTTTCACATTTCCATCACAAAGGCACTACTTGGGGCATGTGCTTTACTGGACCATTTTTATGAATGGAAGCAATGTGGTCCTGTATACCCTCCATGACTGATTTGTATCACCATGCTGAGTTGTTTTTAACCCTCTTTCTAGTACTTTGGTCACAACACATGTTACATTTAAAATAATTGAGGTAGCAAATTATGGAAAAATACAGAAATAATTTGTTGTTGTGCTCCCTGTCTACTGCTATTGTGTTTTACATAACATTAATGGAAACAGTGCTGGCCAAATGTTTAAAAAAAACAGCTCAGTAAAATAATCCTCCAGCCTATCTTGATCAGTTTCAGGTTCAATTCCCAGCACCAGCCATAACCTACGATAAAGTAGAAATCTGAGCTGTGCCCCCTGTTAGACTTCAGATACCAAGAAGTATCTGACCTTTCTCCACCCCCTTGGGCCCCACCCGCCAACAGGCACAGAGGGCAAAAGTAAAATATTCTATTTTTGTATCATTAAAAAAACCTAAAAAGAAAAGTAAGCACTTTATTTGCATGTTATTATCCACTCTCCACCACTCTGTTTGTAATTGTTTGCATGATTAAGAAGATATCTATCCTTTTCCCCTGCCCTTCTTGAATCAGGAGTGTGCAGGCTGGTCAAAGAAAAAATGGATAGAAAAGCTAATATACTGTTGGCTCAAATGTACTTATGTCACGGTACAAAGGAATTACTATGTATAATGTTTCCCCCTGCCCGGTCTGACATTTTGCCATCTGATACCTGTTTTCCCACCCATTCGACCCCCCTCCCCCAAACCAACACACAGAAAGGGCAAAATTCTACCTTAACCCCCTTTTTTTTTTGTATTGATAACCTTAAACTTAGAAAAAAAGTTTCTGACTCAGGGGTGTGCAGTCTAGAGGAAAAAATTAACAGATAAACAAACCCTTTTGACTCATGCATGTATTTAAAAGAGTGCCTTTGTACAATGAATGTTTCTGAACACATACAGTTTTGGGGGATGAAACGAGAAAAATGTGAATGAGCCCATTCAGGGCTTTGTTCCTTTTTCTCACTGGGAACACTGATTAAATATTCTGTACAACTTTAAGCACACAGGTTCAGAGGACGAGACAAGAAAAAGCTGACTTGGTCAATTCCGCTGTCATCTAGCATCCTCCTGTCCCCTACCCATGCACGAAAAACCTCTTTGTGCATTTTTTTTTCCACCAGTATCTTTCTAATCAGGCACAAAATCACAGATGGGATGGGGGAGAGGAGTGGCTAATATTTAGTTGTTTTTGGTAACTGGGTAGGTGCCCTGCCATACAAGACAAGACACAGAAGAGGTGTTCGGTCAAACATTCACCATCTAACATTTGCTGTATCTTTAACACAAATAGTATTTGTAGTATGTAAAGAAGGTAACAGTTTACTCCTGGAATCATCATGCCGCATACTTAGGATGGAAGACTACAATATCTCAAAGCAGTTCCAAGGCTCTTCTTCCACTCGCCCCTGCAACACATGCACAAAGGCAAAAGAAATGTACAATAAAGGCCATAAAAATGCCCATAAAAAAAAAAAAAAACACCCACTGTGATATAGTGCAATGCTGCAGTCCATAGGGACAACATGGGCGGATTGCTTCTTGTCGGAGGGTCAGGTGGAGGAAAAACAGTTCTATGGATGGAAAACATGACTTCAGCCCTTTTCTACATGCAAAACGTCTGCAGGGATCCACCAGTGCAGCCATAAAGAAATGACATGTTTTGTGCTTCTTTGTAAGCCACTGGTGCACCACTGCTCTGTTTATAATAATCCTGGTTGGCAGTTGGCTGCACTTGATGTTTAACATTCTAAATATGTCTCCAGTGCATCTGGTAAACAATTATCTGGTGATTAAAGGCAAAATTGCCCCTTGGTATCTTCAGAGAATCAAATATGGCAACAAATTGTAAATTCCCAGAACTATCACTAAATTTGGAGCCAGAATATTAGTTGTTAATGCTGCTGTACTATGGAATGGGTTATGATCAGCAACCAGAACCTAAATCTTTTGCTGTCTTTCAACATCAAGTGTTTTTGGAAATGATGCATACTGTATGTACAGTAATTGCAATTGTTTCCAATTAAATGGTTTCATTTTTTTATTTGTTTTATTGTTTCTGTTATTTTTTCTTTTGTTTCTTTTTTTTTATTGTGTACACTATATAATGTTATTGACTGTAAGTGGTATTTGTTCTTTAGTTAACCACAGACTTTTACTTAAAAAGAAGAGAGTGTTCTAATGTAATTTGACCTGTATACAGATAAAGTTTTATCACTCAGTCAGTCCCTGCTTCTTTTGAATGAGTGGCCCAGATGACCATTTGTCAGTCAGCTACAGGTCTGAGGAAGTTTGTGTGATTACATAGCTAGACACTTTATGAGTGGCCAGCAGGGCTGCTTGCATCATCCACTGCAGCTGGAGCTTTTTGTGTGACCATAGAGCTGCTTCAAGAGTGGCTCACAGGGCCTCTTGCAAAGTTTTCATCAGATAAGAGGAAATGTGTGTGATGCTCTAGGTGCTTTGTGAGAGGTATAATGTTCAGCATGGGGTGTAACTGTATTCCCCACACATTGTTACTTATTTATGATATTAAAACATATGTTTAAAATCTGAACTGTGATTTTTCATTCAGTTAAGTGGTGTTCATTGGAGTGGTGCATAAAGGTGGGCAGAGTTAGGGTTTAAAAGACCCAAGCATTGCATTTCCTTATGTTTGTCACTTGAAGAATCCTTAACTTGCTCATTATGATAGCTTTTAGAATGTCTTTATTCTATATGTCATATTATATGTATCATTACACCATTTAAGCAACATACCTCCTCTGAACTATATGGTATTTTGGTCCATCATGTGTTCTAAATCATAAGTATCTCCATAAATTTACACTTCCACTCCTAGAACTTTCACCACACAATTAATTAAATACTGTAGTATACTCCCCAAACTGTCTAGAATACATTACAGTAGTGTCCTACTCATCTGAACAACCTGGGTGGCATCTGATTTGATCAGACTATTTTAGAGTTCACTGAAAAGTCAGATTGTATGTGTACATGAAACTTACAAGCTGATGTGCAGTGCTTATAGTATATACAATACTTTACTAAGGGAGATAAATTGAATGTGCCTATGCAACTTGGTGTGGGGTTGTGCTTATGCAGCTTGCTAAATAAACTTTTTTGTGGCTGTTCACCTCTCTGTGCCTTGGGACAACCACCCTGTATGAATACCGAAGGCAAGCATCCTTGGAAGAGGGTTCCACCCCAAAGATGCTGTGGGAAGGATTCCCTTATGCTTATGCTTAGGCTAAAGGTAGCTTAGGAAAAGCCCCTGAGGAGAGAGACTAGCCACTGGAGGAGGAGGGGAGGACATTGGGGCAAAGAAAAAATGCTTCTGAATGAAGCAGAAAGGATGGGTTTAAATAGGTCAGGGAAGTGGGAGTGGTTGTTGCTTCACCAAATAAACCACAAGCATGAGCCTTTCCATTCAATATGTTTATGCAACTTGGTGTGGTATTTGCTTATGCAACTTGCTGAATAATCTTTATTGTGGCCATTCACCTCTCTGTGCCTTGGGATTACCACCTGGTAAGGATGCCGGAAGCAAGGAACCCTGGAGGAGGGTTCCACCCCCAGAGGTGCTGTAGGAAGGATTCTCTTAGGTTAAAGGCAGCTTAGGAAAAGTCCAATAAGACAGTAGATCATAAAGCATTCCAGAGGTAATGAGATGGTACTGAGATCTGGACCTTCACATAGGCCAGCAGAGATAATGGTAATGGTCAGTAGATAACTCAAATGAGTAATGACTTTAACATAGATAGAATGAATTATAGTGAGAGAGTATGACTTCCCAAGGAGAGAGGGAATGGCAAAATGGCCACCATCCATCTCCATCCCACAGTGAGTGGAAACCTACCTAAATAGCTGTGGAATCCTACCTAAGTAACCTAGGGAATTACAACTAAAGTAACTAGATAATATGACCTTTGGAACTGAGGAGAGGAAAAGCCCCCTTTGAGGAGGAAACCTCTGGGGATCCAAGGCCTTGGTCACCTTCCCTTCATGCTAGGTTTTTTTTTTTTTTTTTAGTGATGGCACTGCTGCTGCAATTTAGAAACCCAATCCTAGGGGAGAAAAATATTCCAATTTGGTGGGAAGCTGTTGTGATCCCACTAACAGGAACACTGTGAAGGGTTGTAAGCACACTCTGCCACACTGGATACTCTGAAGCAAGATTGGGAACTCCAAGGTTGGAGAAGGAGGGCACTGACTGCTGAAGCACTCAGCCAGCCTACCAACTAAAAACAGTCCAGATGCCCCAGAGGCAGTCGAGGGAAGAGTGAACATGCCATTAAACCAAACATGATTCAGCTAGCAAAAGGAGCACTCATGGGCATGAGGGTCCCATCCTTAGTAGCTGAAGTCTTAAATTCTATATCAAGAGGTGCCATCAATATGGCTGCATGACTAAAGCTCCACCTGCAGTGAGAACATTCTCACTATGGACCAGATAAGAAGGATCCCACCCCGAATTTCATATGCTCAAGATGTGGGCTTTATAGAAACAGAGCAAGACTGTCAGCTGCACAGCAGGCCCAGAGTCATGGAAAGTAGTGGTCATGGTTGGCATGCCTACAATTTATGATTGTAAGCATACAGTCAACGACAGTATGTCAGGTGATATGATTGACTGAGATGACTGATTGATGAAATTGACTGATATCAGCAAAGCCAGCAGAAAGCAAGCCAACCAATTTTATTATGGAAGCTTAATGTTAATGACATTGCAAAGACTTGATGGCAGTAGGTAATACTGATCTGGGTAGGTAAAAGGAGACTGGGTGAAGCCAGCAGCTGTTGGCTAGCTGTGAATGCCAGAAATTGAATTAACGAGGTTTAGGTAATTCAGTTTTTATGGTTTATGCATGATTACCTTAAATGCCATTTAGGCTGCACAGTAGCACTAATAGGAGAGCTGGTAATTAAATTGATGAGGAATGTGCAGGAATATGGCAAAGAAGTAGAGCAAAAGTCATATAATTTAAATAAAGCATGCTTCTGCTACTTGGAACCACGATGCCCCACTGTGATATTACATTCTCCAGCCTTGGGAAAAACTGTGAAGCCACAAGCTGAGCATCATGAGACCAAACAGCTAATTTAATAACTGAAGGTTTTGGTATAGATAGAAGTTAGAAACATACAGGGCTGGATATTCAAACTGCGCTATTTTGTGGTGCAATCTCTTGCGCTGCACAAAATAGTTGAGCAGGGGTGTGTCCAGAGCGATATTCAAAGGAGCTGCACCCTTGAGCAACTCCTTTGAATATCACCCCCCAGCCACAGCCACTGTGCATGGCGCAGTGGAACTTGCGCCGCCGCAAGTTGTCAGAGTGGAGCATTCAACTTGCGGTGGTGCAAGTACCATTGCGCTATGCGCAAAATCCCGATATTCAAAAGGTGACATGCAAATGGGGCCATAATTCATGCAAGGCACAAGGGGTGCCATTTGCATCTGATTATGGCCCCATTTGCATGCCATTAGCATGCAGGTGCACCGATCCCCGAGGACTTGCACCTGGCACCCTGCCAGGCAGCAGCCGTCGGGGACCGACGCCCCCTGCAGCCCGATCATGGGCAAAACAGTGTAGAATCCCCACCACCACCACCCCCCACTGCCCCATTGCAAGCATAGTTTAATTCCCCCCCCACCAGCCCAATCGCGGGCAGCAATGTGGCTCCCCCCCGAACATATCCCTGGTGGTCCAGTGGACCGTACATCCCAATGCAGGATGGTGATAGGAAGCCCCGAGCACATCCTGGTGTCTAGTGTCCCACCCACCCACCCACGAGTCCCACCACCCTCCCCTGGCAGCGGCGGGCAGCATCCCACCACCTGCCACCCGCGCCCACCGACTGACTGCCAGGTAGGGCTGCATGCCCATTGGCACAGTGCAAGAGCCGATGGGTGTGCAGCCCATACTCATCTAAGACAGTCCAGTTTTGTGAAAAATGTATTCATTCACAAACTGGACTGTCTTTACGCTATGAGCTGCATGCCCATTGGCTCTGCATTGCACCAAGGTGGTGCAGCCCTACCGGGCAGTCATTCGGGCGGGCGGAGGGGTGGCAGGGTGGATGCTGCTGCTCCCGCCGCCGCCGGGGAGCAGGGTGGTGGGGCTTCGTATGGGTGGGTGGGGACACTAGACACCAGGGATGTGTCTGGGTTTCCATCACCATCCCGCGATTGGGATGTACGGTCCACTGGACCACCAGGGATACGCTGGGGTTATGTCACCATCCCGCGATCGGGATGTAGGTCCACTGGACCACCAGGGATATGTCTGGGGTTATTTATTACCATCCCGCGATCGGGATGTACAGTCCACTGGACCACCAGGGATATGTTCGGGAGCCACATTGCTGCCCGCGATTGGGCTGGTGGGGGAATTAAACCATGCCTGTGATCGGGCCAGTGGGGGGTGGTGGGGGGATTCTACACTGTTTTACCCGTGATTGGGCTGCAGAGGGGGCACAGGGAGTGGGTGGGGGACCAGCCACAGGTGGCAGCTGCTGTGTTGCGCCCTGCAATGCAGCAGCTCACCTGTGGGTGGCCCTCAACTTGATCCTTTTTTTTTTTGCTCAAAGTGGTGCAGGCGCAGGTTGAGGGTTGTGCCTGCACAACTCTGCACAGCCCGGCTGAATATCGGGCTGTGCAGTTTATGCATGGTTCCTCCCCCTCCAGTTCAGCATGCATTCATTTGCATTGCACTGTTGCTCAGCCTGTTTTCAGCAGTGCAACTGCCTCCTGCTGAATATCGCAGAATGGCACAAGTTCGGACTTGCACAGGAACAACGCTATTGCGCATGGTGCAACCCTTTTGAATATCTGGGCCACTGTTTAAATGCCAGCAGCTGTAGCTGGCTGACATACTTTTGATTGAATACATAGGCAAAAGTAATGAGAGTTTGAGTTCAGCTTATAAATGCATATGAGCCCTGCACATAGGACTAGGACAACAGTAAATTTATGACAAAGTGTAATTCAGATGGTAAGGCAGGAAACCCTCAAAATTGTAGAGACATTTCCTGTTTCCCACTTGGTTTTGCTGCTTTCATTCGAAGTGCAGTAAAGTATGAAGTAAAGGAACTTGGTCTGAAAGGCTCTAGCAGAAAATCCCAAAAGGAGTAGAAGCAGCACAGGAGAATTGTAGAGTTGGGAGTTGCAGCTGCCTAGATGGAGCCAGCATTGAGTATAGCCAGTACAAACAATTAACGGGGATGTGCACACTGTTAGAAGCAGAACAGGAGAGCTGAATAGCACACAGATTCCAATTGTAGAGAAATTTGCTAAAGGTATGATAAAGCAAATGGGAGCTAGAATGCACAAGGCAAACAAAAGGACATTATAAAATGGCAAGAAAAATCCATGGGCCCTGATTGGTCAATCTGGGACTGCACCCGTGATGTTATCCCAGTACAACATCACGGGTCTAGTCCCAGCACATAGGTGACCTCATAAATCTTTACTGGAATCACGTCACTGCAGCCTGCTTCAGTCATTATCGCCGCTGGCCAGTCTGCTTCAATCATTCTTGCTCTGAAGCTATCTGCAGCGTAGTGTTCACTGCCCTCCCACTATGTCACTCTTTACCCTTCCAGCACAAAAAGTAAAAAAAAAATACTTCCTATGCCCGTTTCTCCTGTGAACCGTTTGAGTCACCGCAACTGCCAGTCACGTGGTTCCGAGACTGCTGCTCTCCCCGCCCATCCCAAACAGACTAAGTGGTCTCCCAAACAGAAGCTAAACATGTGTTTCATGCAATACTGCTTCAATTAAAAAAAAAAAAGAAAGTAATTTATAAAGACTTCAATGCCGTCACCTTTAGTGCTATGCTATCCGTTGCTACGGAAATCTACTCTCCCCGGCCATCCCGAACTGACAGACCGGTCAGCTTCTGCTATTCCCACCTTCCCAGAACAGACTTGGTACGCCTCTTAAAAAGCACATCACGGTTCTCACTTACCCTCAGTAGGGAGTTTTCTGTTGTTGTCCCTTGTTTCACTTTTCCCTATCAACATGACAACTGCACCAAGTGATGTCTAAAAACGAGCACGGTGGGGCGGCTTTCAGCTTGACTCCCATCACCTTCAGTGCTACGCTATCCTTTGCTATGGAAATCTACTCTCCCTGGCCATCCCGAACTGACGAGCATGGGGGTGCAGCTTTCAGCTTCACAGAGACAAAGAAGCAACAGGGGGGGGCTAAAAATAAACATAACACAGGAGAACATGAAGATGGGGCTTGGAGACCACAAAACAACAAGTGTTTTGTACAGGATGGAAGCAAGGTTTGGTGTGTGATCTACACAGTTACAATAGCACCACCTACTGGCTGGAAAAAAATATTCGGGACAAAAATGCATGGACTACTTCTTGAAGTGCAAGGTTACATACCACTTTCTAGAAATAAAACATTAAAAAATAAAAAAATAAAACTTACACATCTAGTTTTTTACAGCCGAGCCATTTTATAATAGCAATAATGCACTCCAGGGTGTGGGTTGTGCTGGGATAACGTCACGCCTTGCCGTCGATTTTCGGCCTTCAGCCTGCGTGCCCAACCACGCCGACGTGACGTTATCCCAGCACAACCCACACCCTGTCGTGCATTATTGCTTAAGTAAAAGACTAGGAAATCTAGAAAGGCCTTGCAATGCAAACAAAGGGAAGCATCAGGATGCTACAGTATGATAACTAGACCCCTCCCCCCCAAAAAAAGAAAGAAAACTGAAAAAACACAAGCACACTAGAATAGTAGAGCAGACACAGACGACAGAGAGAAGCAAACAGCAGTCAAAGGCAAAAGCAAAATAAAGACCAAGAAAGGTCGGAAAAAGACAAATCAATAGAACGGCAGCACCAACTAAGTAGAGATTCCAAAATTGCAAGAGGAGCATGGAGTCCAACAAAGCCTTTGTCAGCAAAGAAAAACGCTCCTGAATGAAGCAGGAAGGAAGGGTTTAAATTCATCAGGCATGGGGGGAGGCGTGGCTGCTGCTTCAGCCACTGAAACACAGCCTTAAGCCTTTCTATTGTTATGAAACAGGAATATCACACATTTATAATACAATGACTACATTGCAGTATTTACAGTATCTGTTTTGGGAGGAAAAAAGTCCATTGTAATTTTCTGTGTTAGGGAAACTAACTGCTTTTGTGGTCCTTCGCAGTATTAGCTGAAGAGGATCACTATCCTGTTGGTTTCCAAGCCAGACCAGATATTTATCAAAACAGCTAACAGCTTTGGAGTATGGCAGCTTGGATTCAATGCAAAGAAGTGCAAAGCAATGCAGTAGTATAGCAGCTTGGATTCAATGCAAAGAAGTGCAAAATAATGCACCTGGGAAACAAAAACCCAAGGGAAGTGTACACAATGGGGGGTAGTAACAACAACAACAACAATGGAAAGGGACCTGGGGGTAAACATATCAGATGACCTTAAGGTTGGCAAGCAATGTGAGAAGGCAGTAGGGAGGGCTGGGGGATACTGAGATGTATAGGGAGAGGCATCACCAGCAGAAAACAGGAAGTTGTTATGCCTCTGTACAGATGGTTGGTGAGACCCCATCTGGAGTACTGTGTCCAGTTCTGGAGACCCCATCTCCACAAGGACTTAGACAGGATGGAGGCAGTCCAGTGGAAGGCAACTAAAATGGTGCAGGGTCTGCAACAGAAGCCATACAAGGAGAGACTAAAGAAGCTTAATAAGTATACCCTTGAGGAAAGGAGGGAGAGGGGGGCATGATAGAAATGTGTAAGTCCCTCAGTGGAATCAACAAAGTCCAAGAGGGTAGCATCTTTCAGAAAAAGAGATGTGCAAGAACAAGAGGACACAATTTGAAGACAGAGGGGGATGGCTCAGGGACAATGTGAAGAATTATTTTTTCACAGAGAGGGTGGTGGATGCATGGAACAGCCTTGTTGAGGAGGTTGTGGGGTCTAAAACTGTAGGAGAATTCAAGAATGCATGGGACAGACATAAGGCAATTCTTGTGGGTGGTAGGAAGAAATAGGCTGTTGGTTAACTAGGATCTGCAGCTTATCCTATAGGTAGGGAAATCGGCAGACTAGGTGTGCCAAGCGGTCCTACTCTGCAGTCAAAGTCTATGTATCTATGTTTCTATGAGTGTGTTGGTATTTCTATGGTTTCATTATCATTGGAGCTCTCATTTCACTTTCACTCGAACCTTACCCTATTATGGCATCAATTATGGCATTATTAGCAAGCTGGTTATGACCTTCATCCTTTCAGTGTACACTGTACCCCCTCACTGATCTCTGCAGCACTGACTTTGATTGACTGCTTCACAGTGCCATGTTATCTTCCTGTGCACTGAATCTCTCACCAGAGATGCAGCTTGTGGATGCCATGCTGTTTTTAAAACACTGCATCAGCGATCGACTGCAGAAAATTCACCATGGTTACCTAGCCATATTTGAAACTTTATCACATTTTTCTTAAGGAAAAGACCTGAAATGGCTTTCTCTTTCTCTTATTCCTGGAGGGACCACACGTACAGTAAATTGCATTGTCCCTTTCCTTGTCTGCACATACCCACTTATTCTCTTTCTGTCTTTAAGCACCGAATCTCCTTTCATGGTGGTTAATTAGCCTCCTTAATGTCTGATATAGTGACGAGTCTAACACCATACTCCCAGTAAGATCAACTGCATGGTCACCAGCCTCTAAGCACTTGAGGATGTGGATTTTCTTAACAACGGTCAGCACAACTCACTTTAGTTTCTGACACATGGTTCTGATAGTGAAGTACAGGCACTACAGGCAGTACAAATACAAGTATAGTACAGAGACTGGTGTAACTAAAAGAGAGAAGGAGTCAATGTATTGATAAAGTAATTGATATGTAGAGAAAGAGAATGGAATGGCACTAAATCCCAGAGTAAACTGCAGCAGAAGAGGTGACCTAGCATTTGCTCTTTCAGTATGTATTTCAGATGACTGAGATTCACATAAACAGGAGAATACAGTATATCCTACCTCCAACACACACTATATGAAATGTGTCCCATGCTCTCTTCCTGAATTTTGAACTCCTGAGCTCCTCCCAAATTATTATCATCTACACCCCTACTGACTTTTTTATTCACACTGAGCCATATTTTTCTTCTTCTTCACCATTCTAAATTTTACTTCACCCACTCCCCCCCTCTTTTTTTTAAATTAAGTTTATTTTATTTTCAAGAATACACATGCAAAAACAAAACCCAAGAAAAGGGAAACTATAGTAATGACAACAACAAATGGCAAAGATAAATCAACCCCTATGAACTATGTACAATATAGCAAGTGCATATCTAGGTAAAGAATGTATAATAATGGTGCCACAGTAAAGTAGTACACAAAAGGTGAAATAGAATTCAGAAATTGAGGATTCTGTACCTTATAAATTATACAATGTAATCAGTCTAAGAAAAGAACATTGATAGGTTAAGGAGCAATAAGGTTTAAGACAAGGTATATAATATGGATAATTTCAGCCATTTATTATTATATGCACCAAGTTTATTCTGAGCACTGGCAATGAGCTTCTCCGTATGCGGATTTGTCAGTGATTCGTTAAGCCATTCTGTGTAGTGAAGTTTATGTTGATCTTTCCAATGTTGTAGAACTAATTGTTTGACTGACATGGAGATCATCATTATTTGATATTTACGTTCTTTAGACAAAGTGAAATTCAGGTTGCCGGTCAGAAAAAATTTAGGGGTAAAATTATCTTGAATACTTAACAAGGGATCTGCCCTGGTCTTAATCTCATTCCAAAGAGACTGCACAAGAGAGCAGTCCCAAAATATATGAAATAAAGTACCCTCAGCAGAGCTGCACCTAGTACATGTATTTGAGTCCAATTTCCCCATCTTACATAATTTAGAAGGGGTGTAATATAAATTGTGTAAAATAAAAAATCATGTTAATTGAAGTCTATCTTGCATTATATACTTGAATGTGGATTTCCATATTCTAGGCCTGTTGAGATCCGAACCAGGGAGAACATCCTGCTGGTATTTACATTGTATATTAAACGTTTTACATGATTCTGCGAGCAATGCATACTATATTTTAGAAATAACATAGGGTTGTAATACTAGGGACTCTAAAGAGGAGAAAAGAGGTTCATAGGTATGCCTCCATGGAGATGCACCTATATGGTGCTTTACTGCATGCTGGAGTTTGAAGTATTTAAAAACAGAAGTGCTAGCCCAATTAAATTTATTTTTAGCATCAGCAAAAGAGAGAAAGGTACCATCTGATAATAATTTGGAGAGGGAGACACTATCTAGATTTGGAAGCCAACCAGGAGTAATAGGTTTGCCATCAATCTTAAAGTTAAGGTTCCGAATAAGAGACTGTGAAATTTCTGTAAAAAGTTGGAGAGACAAACCAGCCAAGAGTTGCTCTAATATTGTGAGAGAGGTAGCAATTACTGTATGACAAATTTTACTGGGAAAATGCACAAATTTAGTATGAATGATCGAGAATGGAGTCAGGCCCCAGTCTCAAATTTGATCCCTCTCTATAGTGAGCCACAAAGGAGTATAGGTGCATGAAAGGGTCTGGTTTTGTGGGGCTAAGCCACTGAAGTATGTAATTTAAATGAATAGCCAAGTAATACAATTTAAAGTCGTGTACTTGTAAACCTCCTAAAAGTTTAGAAGCTACTAATTTAGAGTATGCCCCGCAGGTTGCCTCTCCAGCCCAAATGAAGTTGATGACCAGGAAGTGTACCATGTTAAACCAATTCAAAGGGAAATACAAATTTATCACCTGAAGGGGGTAAAATATCCTAGGGAGAATATTCATTTTCACTATACTTATTCATCCCCACAATGTTAGAGGTAGATGCTGCCACCATTCCAAGTCTAGTTTGATAACGTTTATCAGATATCAGGTTGAGCTTTTTGAATTGGTTAGGGTCCAGGTAGAGCTCAATTCCCAAGTATTTTAAAGACTCTGATGCCCATATAAAACCATAAAATTCAACATCTGTCCTTTGAACATATTTAGTAAGAGGCATGATTACTGTTTTGTGAATGTTAAGTTTACAGTCAGAGAGCGCCCCAAAGTTACAGGTGACATCCATTATAACTGCAATGTCCTGTACAGGATGGGTGCTATGTAATAAAATGTTGTCTGCATAAACAAAAAACTTACACTCCATGTGGCCCACTTAAATAACAGAAACAGGGGGGTGAAATCAAAATATTGATATATGTGGGTCCAGATACAATTAAAAGGCTATGCCTGTAGTTCAGAGGGGTGGAGCAACTATCCATACCCCTGACTGACCCATATAAGGGCTGCTCTTCCTCACTCTACCCTTGATCATCTTTTGTTGTGACTGCAGGCTCCACCAACCACTGCTTCTTCCTGCCTTCCTTGTCTATGCCGCTCCTACTCTCTTTTGTCTGCCTCCCGTCACTCCCCACCCTTCTACTTGTCTCTCCTGTTCCTCATTGCCCTTGTGTTGTTTTTCCTGCCCTTATGTGCTCCTTCCTTGATTTGTGTCATTTTCCCTGTCCCCTGCCTCTACCCTTGAGGCCATCGGCCTTCTTCAGTTGTCCCATCCATCCCCCCCCTTCCCTGGCTAATTCCCTTCTACTTCATTCATGGCTCGCATCTCTTTTGGGGTCCACTTTCCTTCTGCTTTCCTTCTGCTTTCCCTGCTAATAGTTGTCATTTCTTACTCTTTCTTCTTGGTTTTTGCTGTATGATGTCATCACCAGGCTTTCCTCTGTCCCCTCTGTAGCTACACACTACCTCTCACTGCTTTCTTTCTACTGCTTATCGCTCCATGCCAGCCTTACCCTCACCCTCACCCTTACTATGGTCTCCTCACCCCACTCTGTCCTGTCTCCTTCGCATGCCCTGTTCTCCCCTTCCTGATCTTGGATTCCACTTCTGAAGGACTGGATCTGTCTGCTGCTGCTCTGGTTTGCCTCTCTGGCAGTGCATGCTTGCCTCTTGTTCTTGCTCTTCAGCCTGGCTCTCTGGCCAGCTGCGGTCCTTGTTTATTTTAGGTGGGTATCCGGCCCTGCCTGTCATATTTAATTTAGCATTCATTTGTTATCTTAGTCCTACATTTAGGACCAGCAGCATGCATTTCACTCTTCTCATGTCAGCCAGTTGCAACAGCTAGCATTAACTCAATTCATTCATCTTCAGCTAATGCTTCACAGTTTGGTGCCATCATGCATAGTTGTGGCTTCTCTGTTTTTTTCATAATGGGGAACTGTGTTGTCACAGCGGGCATGGTGTCTGAAAATCGTGGGAGCATTTATCTCTCTATATTATCTATCATTGTCAGCTGCTAACCAGCCCTGCCTCCTACTATGCTTCGTGTGATCCACCTGGTGTTCCAGGTATTCATGTACATACAATTAACAACCCTCACCACACCAGCCTTCATCAGTTTATCACACTTCCCACTGGTACTAACACCTCTGGTTTTCTTTGACTCTTACTGTATCAGCCTTCAAGGTCATGCCAGCCTTTTCGGCATTAACACAACCAGCAGATCAAGCCTACTCATCTTGAACTTTACCTCCTACTGTACCAGCTTCACAGCCTCCTCCCACCTAATCATTGGCCCTGGGCTTCACCCGGCCTTACCATTCTCATTTGTAACATTCAATTCAATTCACTCCTAATTTGGCTTCTTAATGGACTTGGTTGGCATGTATACCTGTGGTTGACAAATGTTATCTGCCTAACTGCACCCACGTGAGAGTCCACATTGCTCAGCCTAACCTACGTACAGATCTCTCCACATCAGCGACCAATTGAACACTACCCAAGTGTGGGTCCCATGCAACATCACAACTAAATTCTCTCCACATTTTGGAGATATGCTGTCCATATCCATTACTTCCAGGACTCCGAGCTAGCTCTGTGGTGAATGGTCTCTCTCTGTACCCTGAAGTCTGAATCCTGAGCATGCAAAGCTTGGGGCAGGGTCCTTCTCACCTGGCCCACAGTTGGGAATGTCCTTGCTTTGAGTGGACCTTTAGTCATCAACCATACTGACGGTACCTCAAGATGTAGCATTTATGACTTCAGCAGCTTGGAGTAGGGCTCTAATGGGAAGGGCCCTTTTATCTGACCAAGCAGGTTCGGAGGCAATGTTTAAGTTATTCTCCCTATAACTGCCTCTGGTTTACCCTGTTTGTTCTTAGATCAGTAAGCCAGATGAGCGCCGCAGTGGTTGTTACTCTCCTCCTCCAGCCTTGGAGGTTGGCACCAAGTCTTGCATAGATCACTCACAACCCTCCAGTGTTCCCGTTAGAGGGATAGAGTGAAAGTGTTCCCCAAAATTGGAATCTCCCCTGGACTGGTTTACTAAATTGCAGTAGCAGAGCCATCACTAAAGAAAATTGTCAAGAGCCTGGAGGAGAGGTGACCTAGGCCTTAGATGCCCAGATGTTTCCTCCTCTAAGGGGTTTTTCTTCTCCTCCATACCAATGGTCATAATACCTAGATAGGTGTAGTAATATTCCCTAGGTCATGTATTTAGGTTTCTGCTGTTGGATAGAGTCAGGTGGCAGCCCTGAAATTGTCCTTTCTCCACCTCCTAGCTGTTCACTCTCTCCTTAGGCAGCAACACCAACACACCTCACATTCAGACCTACAAGTTGGCCACTATTCACAGGTCATTTCCTGCCTACTCTACTCAAACCATACTACCAAATTACCTATGTACAGGTCTTCAATCTCAAAAAGCATTCAGCACCTCATATGCTCTGCTCAACACTCTTTTTGGGATCCTTCCTAAGGTACCTTTAGCCAAGGGAATCACTCCCGCAGCATCTCTAGAGGTGGAACCCTCCTCTAGGGTTCCTTTCCTTCATACACTTACAGGTTTGTATCTCCCATGGATAGAAAGGCAAATAGCCAAAGATTATCTACATTATTCAAGCATAACACTATGCCAGTTGCATAGGTACATTGAATTAGAAGGCTAAACCTGTAGTTCAATGGAACTGAGCAACTAACCATGCCCGTGCTTGGCCCATATAAGGGCCACTCTTCCTCACTTTACCTTCAAGTCGTCTTTTGTTGCCCCTTCATCCACCCCTCCTCTTCCAGTGGTATGCCGCTGTCTCCCATGGTCTCCTTCCTAAGGTACTTTTAGCCAAGGGAATCACTCCCACGGCACCTCTAGGGTTGGAACCCTCCTGTGGGGTTCCTTGCCTTCATACCCATACAGGGTGGGATATCCCATGGATAGAGAGGTGAACAGCCAAATATTATCTGTGTTACACTAGCTAACATGATACCAGTTATGTAAGCACATTGAATACAAATAGTAGCAGGCAGAGAGGACCCCCTTGTCTAGTGCCATTGTGTAAAACAAGAAAAGGGGAGAAAACCCCATTGCAATATGTTTTAGCTGAGGGGCAGTCATAAGGTGTTTGAATACATTTGACAAAGGTGTAAGGGAACCAAAATCTTTCAAGTATTGCAAACAAAAAAGGCCATGCCACCCTATCAATTGCTTTTTCAGCATCCAGGGATAACAGAGCAACTGGGCACCAAAGATTGTTTATTTTTTATTTATTTTAAATTTGTTAACAGAACAAGGACACTGGGCAGAAGCCCTTCTTCCTGACCAACCTGAACACATAACAATACAAATATTATTGTAATGCAAAGGGATCCCTGGATGCCCCCAAAATATGTGCCGATTTTCAAAGATGGTCTGAGGCAGATCTAGAAGGCATAAAGCCTACCTGTTCAGGGCCAATCAGATGGCATCAAGCATTGTTAATGTGGGTCATTACAATTTTACTCAATAATTTAAATCCCAATTCATCAGAGAGATGGGGCAATAATTTTGTACCTGTTCTGAATCTTTACCAGGCTTAGGGAGAAGTACTATTAGATCCTCTACTAAACATACATCAGATATACCCTTATCTAAAATGTTGTTAAAAACCTGGGTTAGTACAGGAATCAGCTCTTGGGCAACCATTTTATAAAAGTTTGGTGAAGATCCATCAGGGCCCAGAGCTTTGTCTAGTGATAGTGATGAGATGACTGCCATCAACTTCCTCAGAAGATAAAGGACAGATCAAGCTATTCTGCTAAGCATATGTGAGGGAAGGTAATGGAATCTGTGCTAAATATTCATTGATAGTTTCTTGGGAGACAAAGATTGGGGGGGCATATAGAGTTTTGTAATAAACACAGAATTCCTGAACAGTGGCCCTAGGGTGGGTAAGAAGCTGTTGATCTGTTAAAGAATGTATATGGGGAATTAACCTAGAACTCTCCTGTTTAAGAAGTCTGAGGGCCATTAATTTGCTTGCCTTCTTCTCCTGATCTACAAATTCAGATTTAGTTTTGTTTATTACATATTCCTTCCTTTCTCTTAATAATTCAGCATATCTACCTCTATAAATTTATAATCCTTTCTGATTTTATTCTGTGAGAATAATAAGTCCTTCTAAGCTTTGAATAGCACCTAAATAAAAAGATGACTTTTCTTGTTAAAGCTTTTTTCCTTTTAGTGACAAGTCTGATAAATACCCCCATGCAATACAGCTTTACAGGCTTCCCAATCCTTGTCTCTCAGTTCCAAAGTTCCTCAATTCTCGCTAATTTATTTTTTGAGTGACTGTTTAATTTGTGAAATTATCTTTTCATCCTTTAGTAACTGATTATTAAGTTTCTATACTTTATCCCTCTCCGAGATCGATAGACAGGATTCAAGTAACCAGACCATTGAATGTTCTGGCAATACTCAGGGAGTAATTTCACAGGCATGAAGGCTAGACAAGAGGGACTGGCTAAGCAAAAGAAAAAGTCTGTTTGAGATAAAGAATGATGAACCAATGAGTAGAAAGTATATTTATTTGCAGTGGGATATAGAATCTGCCATGGGTTGCACAATCCAAGAGCATCCATTAGCTCATGTAATAAGCGCTGTGCAGGAGAAAGGCTTCTAGATGACTGGTAGGTGCGGTCAAGGCCTTGAGTCAAAGTGATGTTCCAATTGCCCCCCCCCCCCCCCCAGCAATATGGGTAAATGTTAGAAAGGGGCCAGGGCCATGGATAATTCCACAAAATAAGCTGGCGTGTCTGCATTAGGGCCATAAATTGCCCCTAAGAGAACTTCTGCTTACCTTAAGTGTCTGTGTATCAAAACATATTGACCTCTCCAGCCAGGTGGCACTGAGGGTTGAGGCACTGGATGCCACACCTCATGCCATGCCGGCGACCTGTGTCTGTGAAGGAGCACAGATCACCGTAGGTCAGCAGGGAGGAGATGGATTGAGCGTCTGATGTACTTTTCTTCATCTTTGGGGAGGAGGGGGGTTTCAGTGACCGGTGCTCACCTGACCCCTAGCAGAGACTGGGGATTGACGACATGGAGCCACACAACAGGGAGTGAGGATATGACAGCCGCTTGATGGGGGTGTGCACGGGAGCATGCGCTGTCCAAGTCACTGGCAGCATTGCACGCTCCAATCTCACAAGGGGAGAAAACAGCCAAAAATAGCCTGAAGATGATGACGGGGGAACTTGCAGACCTTGCACCTGGCTAGCCACAGTACAGCACACTGGATCCTGTTTGGGGTGGGTGGGCCCCCTCTCCAACCCCACCAGGGAGGTTAAGCCCTGGAGGTGACTGCTGTGCTGGCTGGCAGATGCCAGGGTGACAGGGCTGGAGTTCCCCCAGAGCAAGAGGAATGCAGGGCTGGAGCATAAATACTACAGCAACAAAAAACATCGAACTGCAGGGTCGTTAACCATTGTGATAAGAGTAAAAGGTGCCACTTGCGCTATAAGGATCACTACTCCCTTCCTCCTAGTACTGCCGCCACTCAGTAATTTTGTCCAATGTAATCTCTGCAAAACAGAGTACACTCAGTTGGTAACGAATGAGTTTCTTGCAAAAAGGCTATATGAATTCCATGATGGGCTAGATGTTTAATAATTTGATATCTTTTAACTTTCAATCTTGCTCCTTTTATTTTACAGGCTGCACATTTAACATGGTTTAACATATTAAATGAAAGGAACACACAAATCTTCATCCATGTCCTGAATTAAGGCAAAAGAAAGCACCAATATAGCAAGCACTTGTGACCCCCCCGTCACACACAGACAAACACACACAAAACACTAAATAATAAGCAGAAAAAAACAACCTATAAAAAACTATGTACAATGATTGCCCACAAGGGCATCATAACTAACCCCAGTCGTCCAACCACTGTCCCACAGTAAATGTCTGTGAAAGTTCCAGGAAGTGCCATAAACAGATCCCAAGGGGTGCAACAAACAATGTATTAAATAAAAAAAAATGTTGCATCCCATTTGGTCTTGATTAATTAGACCAACAAATCTCACTAATAGAAAAAGGAAGAAATGCATAAAACAAACCAAATGTATACTGCCCATTTTGTAGAAAACATTATCAAGAATTAAAATTTGTCCTGAAATACTCTGATGGTCCCCAGCAGCCTAGGTCTAAGAGAAAATGATATTAAAAGGAAACAATGACTTGCTAAGCAGACATGGAAATACAGTTAGAGTGACTCCCATAGAAAACACCCAGTAAAATACAAAAATAGTGAGCATACCAGGAAAAGACTCAGAAAAGAACATAAAATGAGGGTAAAGAAACACAGTCAATGATATAGTAGCTGAGTTTCAAATTTAAGAGAAAGAGGCCAGGACAGAGTTAGGGAGAGAGACTGTAATCATGCAAAGAAGAGCAGAGGTAAAGGTCAGCAGATGAAAAGAACTTAGTAAAGAATAAAGTGAGCTAAAATGATTCTCATTTGCAAGAGCTGAAAATACATGGTGAGAACAGGAAAAAGAAAGCACCTAGTTTCTATGATATTAAAACAACTAAATGAGCAGCCAGCCTCTCCAAGAGAGTGTTTCTATGTCCACCAGTGATTGACTCACCAAACCTAAAAGAGAAGACCAAAAAAAGGAAAAAATAACACTAAGGGAAAGAGAGAACTATGGCATATATGACAACTGCCCAAGTCTTTCATTCTACTAAAACAGTTTGATGCATTATACAAATTGGAACCATAAAAAAGATTAAGTCCATCGGGCACAGTCAGTCCATTTTTGAAAGAAAGCAGGCAGAAGAAATAACACAAGAGAGGCATTTCAAGTAACACCATTTCTATCTCCAACTGATGGATCACCGCAGAACTCTGCTATGAGCACATTGCTATTATTTCAGTTTAGGCGCAAATTGTTCCAGAACAACTGTAGTGCTTACAGGTCAGTGGGATGGTATATGCACCACTGGGAACAGATTAGGAAAGTACTTGGGGAGTTCACACTGAACCTCCACTGCCAATTTGAATTGGAGTTCCCCAGTAGGTGTACGCACATGAAGAATAGCTGGATACCGTAAGAAGAATTTAATCCCTGCAGCATAAAGCTTGGTTTTTTACCTCCCTGTAGGCTCTTTGCTGGGTTCTAATACCAGGGCTTAAGTCACTGAAAATGTAAATTCTTTGTCCCTCCCACCATAGCTGCTTCTTTTCATGTACCTTAGTGAAGATGTGGGTTTTATCCCCAAAATTAAGGAGGCATAAAATAAAAATTCTAGGCTTCTCACCTGGTGGAAGGACAGGTTTTAAAGAACAACAAGCCCTCTCAATCATGTAGCAGGGTCTGAAGGGAGTGGGGCCAGCCAGTTTTTCTAACAGTTGCTGTATATACAAGATTGAATCAGTCACTTCCACACATTCTGTCAAACCCAAGTTGATTAAATTATTTCTTTGACTGCTGGACTCCTGGTCATCTAAACATTCTTCCAAGTGACTCAATTTTCTCCTCATTTCTATCAACTCTGGGTCCACCTTCTGAGCTCAGTCTTCCAAGCAGAAGATTCGGGTCTCAGTGTCAGAAATACACTTGTTTAGTGATTCCAGGATCAGTTTTACCGTGTGAAAATCAGCAACCAGCTGAAACAATACTTCTCTAACTGTGGTCAAGTCTGAACCCAGGGAGTCAACTGAAGGTGATTCACTCTGCTCCGGGGATGTTGGTAAATACAGATCCTATTATGATCTCTTCAGCAGAGGTGAGCTGGCCCCTGGTTCTTCAACTTGTGTCACAATCTCCATGTCCCTCAGGGTAGTAGCCATACCTTGAGCAAAATTATACTGATCAGTAACAAATGATATAAGGAACATGTATAATTTAACTTGAAGGTGATTAAAAAGATAGATGTCGGCAAAAATTGGATCTAAAGTCGCCTATTGCAGGGAGCCAGAAAAAGTGCATCCTGCCTCAAGGCCACTACCACATGACCACACCCCCACTCCCCCTCCTAAGATCTGCTGTCCATATTAATCCAGAAATAGTGCCCACACTGAAACTTGTACCTGCACATATACTGCACATTCAAATCGCCCTGTAAATTTTGAATCTTCACAGCACTCCTGAATTTTCTCACCACACCCATAATAAATGTTGCGCCACATTCTGATATTGGTATTCCTAGCAATCATCCCAAATGGGTACTCCATAGTTTCCTTAGATTGATCACCTCAACACTCTAGATAATTGTGATATGTACACTTCACAAAATTTGAACTTTGAATATCTCTCGCAGTGTACCTCCATACTCTTCTAAAACTCTGGGCTTCTATAGCCCTTTAAAAAGGTGTTCTTTTGCACTATTGTCAGACTTTGTACCCCTTAACCCTCTGGATTGTGGAGCCTTGTTGCTTTCCCAACCATTGCTCCCCATACACCTACCACAATTTGTGACAGGTATGTTTCCTGGAATTTGTGTTTCTGCATTCCTCACATATTGTGTGTCCATCCCTTACAAATGTTGCTATCCTCAGGAAATTTATATCCCAACACCCTTTTCAAAATGTGAACACCTACACCCCTCCAGAACTTTACACCTTGCATACCTTCAGAAAGTGGTACTCCATACTCCTCTACACCGCTTCATGTTTTTCTTGAACAGTGCATAACCATACTCCTCCCCAAAAATACAGTCCTGTAGTCAGCCTAAAATGTGTGCCCCCACACATGCACAAAGATTTATGTCCACACACTTCCAAACATTTAGCCTCATTCCCCTCCTGAAATGTGCACCCTAAAATGCCTCTTGAAATCTATAGCCCCATATTTCCAAAATGTGAGCCCCATCAGCTTTCCTAAATTTTAACCCCATGTGCTGCTGAAATTTGTCCATTTGCATCCATCCAAAAACCAGCACCACTACATTCTGCCATACCATATAATGCAGCTCATTGTTGCCTGAAATTCGCATCACTGTTCCTTTTCAGAAATGTATGCCCTATACCCCTCTAGAATTTTGCTCCACACATTACCTTGGGACATTTGTTCTGCTGTACACTCAAAGATTTGACTCACTCCTCTCCAAATGTATGCCTCTGTAGTATCCCAAAACTCTTCTTCCTATACCACTCCCAAAATGTCTACCTTCGACCTCTACTGAAATCACTGCTCCCTCACCCTAGCTAAATGTGCCCTAGTTTCTGTATTTCACTTAATTTACAACATTGCTGTTTAGGAGTTATTTTGGAGAGAAGTTATTTTTTTAGAAGGAGTCAATGACCTGTTAAAAAATATAAATTTCATTATGATGTCAACGTACTATACATAGTCCATTTTAGAAGTGTGGAATGGTGAGATGAATGCACATATTGGAAGGCTGGAAACACTTTGATTCGCCTTGTGCCTCACAATACACCTGGGACATGTTAACATGCATCCTTATACACTTGAAATACCCTATTGTGTGAAATTGCTCATGTTTTATACAGCAATATATGCTATAATGTCACTGCAAATCTTTATGAGTTATTGTGTTTTTTTTAAATATAGATAATTTCAGAACCTTTCCAGTATACTGATCTTATTTGGAATATGTACAATTTTAGTATGCTACTTTTACAGAGTAGTATAATTTTGTCAGCAAAAATGCCTTACACAGAGTAGATTAACATGGTATATGAACAGTTTAATAAGTAATGGACCCAAAACAAAACCTATGGAGATACAGAATGTGGTTTTCTAATTAAATTATCCTTTATTGTAATTCGACTTCATTTCACTTATCATTGAATATTGAAAAGGTTTTCAGATGATTGGATTGTGTTTTTTTTTTGCATAGGTTTATACTAAACTAATTTAAATTTTTTTCTGTATTTTTTTGTCTTTTTTTCAATAAATGATCATGTACTGCTGCTACTGCCATACCAGCCCATCTGTGAAAATGAAACACTTTTGCTTCTGACATGTTTTTCTGAACAATACTTTCATAAGTCAGTAAGTAGACAAGAAAGTACACAAACAGACAATTAAATAAATCAATAGAGTAGTAGTGCAGGTGTATGAAGTAATAACTGTATCCCATGAACTGATCCATTTCCACAAAGGCCATAGGTCTAACTAGCTTGCAATGCAATCTCTTAAGAGTAGATTTCTTAGCCAATGCTTAATACTGTTATGCTACAGCCAGAAACTACTTAAGCAATAAGGCATGACCAAGGGTTATGTTAATGATCTGTTAATCACCTTGTAGGGGTGTATTGTGGCACGAGGTGTAGCTGAGTGCCACATGCCCCTAGAGGGTGATTAACTGACCATTAACATAATCCCTGGGACTGCCTTATTGCTATTATAATAAAAAATGTTTTTAAATAGTGTTAAACCTTGTTCAGCATGTGGCTAAGCTCTACATGTAAGTTAATAAAAGATTAACATAAGGCTGTTAGAATGTTGGCAACCAATCAGAAAGCTTCATTTCTCAGACCCTTTTTTATAATGTAGATTAATATATTTTATTCTGAAGTGATTTTAAGAAATTAATATATTTTATCATGAAGTGTTTCAAACAGTATTGGTATATTTTGTTCTGAAGTGTTTCTAACAGAATAGAGCAGAACATGAATATACTTTTTTAGCTCTGTAGTGTTCTCATAAAAGAAATAGTTATTTAAAACAGGCAGTCAGAATACATGGATTTGCATTCTGCACATTTGTTTCCCTCCTGTGTAAATCTGTAGGGCAATAGTCTTACTGTATCACTGCATTCTGGTTATTTTACTTGCCTGTCATGTTGTCAGTGAAAGAAGAAAAGGTTTTCAGTAGCCAAATTTAAACTGCTTGAAGTGCTAGCATAGTATAATCTTCAATTCCTTTGAAGCAATTTTCTCTCTTTTTGTTTTCAGTTCTGTTTCTGGCTTTCCAGGCTAGGGCCTGGATGTACCCCTGTATCTGCCCACAGACCCTCATACCCTACCCCACCCCTGGCACTTCGCTCAACCACCCTGTCTTGGAGAACTCTGACATACCCTTCATGGAGAAGATCCCCTCAGGAAGAGAACAAGATTGTCCTTGAGCCCCAGCCGAGACTCACATAAGGGTCGTTTTTGAGGAGCAGAGGCCATGGATCCCAAACTTGATTCTGCAACCTGCCTGGAGTGTTTTTATCTTGCAGTTACCCCCTGAGGAAGCTGACATGCAATGATGTCAGTACTTGGATGTGCATACTACCACACATGTCCCACAGACAGTCACCATCATCTCCTCCGTGGTCCAGGCTGGTGTACCCCCAGTCTCCACTGGGTGCTTCAAAAGCACTGGGTGCCCATGACCCTCCCTCCCTCCTAGAGGGGGAGAGCAGACCATCAGATGCTCATCATATCCCCCCCAGCCAGCCCTCTGATATCCCAGTTTCATTCCTGAACCTGGGTTGCCAGTGTAACAAGCAGTAGCATTACTGCCACACCATCAGCTCAGATTGACCCAATTTTCTTATAACTGAAGTTCACCAGAAGGACACACTGTACAGGAAGCCATGCAGAGTGAAATATATTGACTAATGACTTGATTCAGAAAACAGTCCAGCATATTTCACTGGTCATGGTTGCAAATGGCATCTTTATGCTTTTACCTGGTGAATAAAAAACAAATACATATGCATAACTGAAGTGTAGCCTGCCTGTGATCCTCTGCTTCCAAGTGCAACTCTGTAAACATAATTTGTGGGTGACATTTAAAGTTCCAGTCATATTCTTCATGGGTGTAGTGCTTCATTTGGTGGCAGAGTAAACCAAGGGTTTCAGATAGGCCACACACACATGGTTTCAGTCAGAAGCCTCGATTCCAAGGCACAGGGGTTCCTTGCTATGTGGGAGCAGGGAACTATGTAATATGGCAGTCTTTTACAAACTGTCATACTACCTTAGAAGGAAATGTAATTTTAGTACAAATTGCTGCCTGACACATACCTCTTTCCTAGCCCTCATAGGGCTTTAAGGATTGGCTCTTATGCACTTATCCTTAACAACAGAGTTGTAATGCTGCAGTAGCATAGTTTTTGTATATGTTCAGACACATAGTTTAGTGAAAGCCTTATAAACATCATAGCCAAGGCCACTGATTTATGGTGATTAAAATAATGAAATTCCATTTTCAAGACTTCAGATTTCAGGAACTGCACCCATGATTGTGGGTCAAATTTCATCATTTTATCAGGCTTATATTATTATTCTTTTAGTATGAGTATAAATAAACAGAATAAAAGAAGGCTTTATATGAAAAGCATTAAATGAAGCAAATTGAAAATAGTAGAGGATACAATCATATAAAAAATACATGTTTTGTAGGTTTATTAATCTGGTATAAAATGCCAAATTTGTGAAATTCTTTGTTTTTTCCCATGTTCAGATACTCCAAATTCTGGAATTTTATAAGGGTTTCCAGTAAAAAACCAAAAAACAATGGCCTTGATCATAACCACATCTCTCAGATGTTATAAATTATATACTAAAGTTGGTAATTATAAGATGAAGGAATCCAAATATTGGATGTATGGATTTGAAAATCTGATCTTTTTACTAGTTTCATCTCATGAGGTCTGGGGAGCAATCATTTTTATTTTACAGCAGAATTAAACAGACTAATCCATCTGAAATGCAACTTCTCATTTTCAGTGGGGTCATGCTTCTATTCATTTTTACGGCTGTGTGGACTGGAATCTGGGAGGTGAAGTGACATGCCAAGGTTGCCCAGTTAGCAGTGTGCTTTGCTAGGGTTTGAACCTGTGACTTCCTGGTTCCCAAACCAATGCACTAACCTCTAGAACCACACCACATCCTTCTGATAAGTAAACTTCACATTAGTCATGTTCTTTCACCATAACTAAAAACACACATACTGAAGCATGATTATATGCTTCACCAGATTGACCAATTAGTAGCAGAACTAGTGTTGATTTCCATTCCCAGCACAAAATCAGGGCTAGGAATCTTACACTGTTTCTGAGTTCTGCTCAGTTGTTACATTCTTTTTATAAAAGGATGTGCTTCCCATGGCTTCTATATTTAAAGCATTTTTTAACAGAGTTTCCATGTCATAACTGAAATAAGGTACTTCAGGGTGTGCACTGTTTGTGATATTGCTATAGTACTTCTTGGATGGTATAAGACACTTTGTCTTGTCTAGTGCCAAACCAACAATGGCATGGTGGTATCCCACAATGACCCACACCCAGCTCTGCTTTATTGCTTAAATAAGAAGCACATGTTAAAAGACACGGAAAATGCTAACAGCTCAAAATTGCAACTTTAGTTATGAGCCCTAAAAACTGGTAAAAAGCTGGTTCAGATTCACATCTGAACATTTAAGTCCATGTCTGGATAAGGTCTGAACACTTTACCAGCATCTTGCTGAGTCCATCCCCAGGTATAATTATACATTTCTGCCTGCCAAAATGGAGCACATAACTTCACCTGTATCATACAGAATAATTTCTGTCCTGTATGTGAAACAAGACAACCATTGCATTCAAGTAGCTCAGTATGATTGGCTATTCTGTAGCCCATACAGTGCTAGAAAAGGATTATGTATATCTAATAATGTATTTTTGGACCAAGGAATCTGTACCTAATATCAGTGTGTCCTTAACATGAAGGTTGCGCATTACTTAAGAATTGTTAGGACTACAAGAAAAGGCCTTACTATTGTGATATCCTTGCACCCAAGTAGATAAACAAGTGCTGTATACATGGCTTTAATGCTGACAGGCTTAGATTGATGGAGCATTATAAAGGCTATCAATCAGCAATCACCCGTAAGAAGGCAGAATTTATATCTAGAGAGATTGCTGCTGCACAGAATTGACCAGCCCAGCTCTTACGGACTATGGACAGACCATGCAATCCAGTCTGTCTTCAGTCTGGAAGAGATTTTTCCCAAATAAACTGTGATGAGGTTGCTCGATTCTTGCAGATAAGGTTGTCAGCATCAGATCAGGTATTGGCCCAACTCTCTCTTGGAGGGATTGCAGAGATCGGTGGAGGTGGCGAGCAACCATTCTGCCTGGTCTGACTTTAGTAGGCCAGAATTCATGGACATTGTGAGGATTATCCAGACCTTGCAATGAACCAGCTATAGTTTGGATCCAGGCCCTACGCCACTATTGCTAGGTTGCGTAGACGTTATCTACCCAATCCTTGCTGAAATTGTCGGGAATTCCTTGGAGAAAGGGATGTTTCCTGACCCCCTCAAGGAGCTGGTCATTTGACCACTCCTTAAAAAAACCTCCTTGGATCCAGACTGTCTAGCTAACTACAGACCTGTCTGTAACCTACCCATTGTGGGTAAGGTTATTGAGAAGGTGGCTGCATTGCAGCTGGATGACCATCTTACAACCTACAATGTCTATGATGCTCTCCAGTATGGGTTTAGGAAGAGACATAGCACTGAGACTGCCCTTGTTCAGGTTTTGAATGATCGCCTAGTTGTGAGAGATCGAAAGGCTTGTACCATCTTAGTCCTTCTTGATCTCTCAGCGGCATTTGACACTGTAGACCATGGTGTGCTTTTGGAGTGCCTGCAGCTTCTCTGTGGACTGTCTGCAACAGTCCTAAGTTGGTTTTGATCTTTCCTCATGGGCAGGTCACAAAGGGTTGTCACTGGAATGTATTCCTCTGCTGCCCTTACCCTGTCCTGTGGGGTGCTGCAAGGCTCCATATTGGCACTCATGTTGTTTGCAGTGCATATGCTGCCATTGGGAGATATCATTAGGTTATACAGTTTGGGTTTTCACTGTTATGCAGCTGATACCCAACTGTATATGTCCTTTATTCCAGGACAGGATGATGTGGTCTCTGTGCTTAACAACTGTCTAGCCGAGATCAAGAATTGGATGAGCACTAGCTGGCTGAGTTTAAATCCAGACAATGCTGAGGTGTTGGTTGTGGACCCTGGTCATTTGGAGGCAGGTCTTGGGGTTGGGCACCCTTTGGGTCTATGGCTTGTTGGTGTTTAGCTCATGATCTCAGACCAGGTGCGTAACCTGGGCATTATCTTTTGAAAGGGGTTTGACCATGAAGTTACAGGTGTTTGCAGTTGTGGAATCTTCCTTTTATCATCTAAGGAATATTGCCCAGGTGAAAGAACTGATTCCTCCAACTGACCTTCCTATACTGATCCACACCTTCGTAACCACCCGCCTTGATTACTGCAATGCCCTCTACCTAGGGCTTCCTGGGGTTGATATCCATTGCCTGCAGCTAGTGGCAAGGCTTTTGACTGGTACATATAGGTCCAATCATATTAAGCCTGTGCTACGCGAACTGCACTAGCTGCTGGTACAGTGTCTGATCACCTTTAAAGTCGGTTTGCTGACCTACAAAGCCCTACACAATCAGGGAACCCGATACCTGCAAGAGCTTCTTACTCCCTACTGCCCCTCCCACTCACTCTGATCTGCTCATGAGGGATTGCTAGAGATTCCCAGGTCTGCCTTAAAACATTTGGGGCACGTGCTTTTCTCATGCTGCCCTTACCCTGTGGAATTCTCTACCTCGTCGGTTAAGAGAATGCCTGACCATTTTGAGTTTTGAAACAGAGTTTTAAACCTATTTATTTAATTATGCTTTTTTGAATGTTTTTAAATAATTTTACTGTCATTATTTTCTGTTTACAATTTATTTGTATTTTATTGTACATCGCTTTGATATATGAAAGGTGCTTAAGAAATACAATTTTAATTACTTACATTATTATCACTTTATATCATTGCTATGCAGAAGCTATTGAGTTATCAGTAGGAGTGTGAGTCAAACTGGAACTAGAACACCTGTTATTTTTTTAACTCATATGTTAGTGGTTTTATTCTAATAAGAAAAATGTACAACAACAAACACAGACAGAAAGTGAACGTGATGTGACAGAACACAATCCTAACTAATTTCATAAAAACCCAGGATACTGACAACTATGGACCAGACTATAGCAACATCCATAACTCATATACGCTTACTGTGATACATGAACTAAAACTAACGTATATAGAATAACCAAAGAAAATAAAATAACAGATACAACTAATGGTGTCAATTTCAGATGCATTCCTGGGTATCTAGTACATCCCTACCACAAGCTTCTAGGCCAAAACACCTTAAGGTAAGTTAGCTACCTCTTCAATAGTAGTCATACCCTCAGTTAATTCAACATAATCAAAATATATTAGCCAGTATGATTTTATTTTGCCTACTGTTAACCTTACTTTTGTTGTGAGCCATTTCATCAGCAATAGCTGCTTGCAATAATGATGCCAGCATGCCATCTCGAGGGGAGGGGTGCAGGATGAATCCAGTGCTTTGTAACTGCTTTCCATGAGGCAGCTATTAGTATCTGGTACAGAGACTTTTTTCCTTTAGATTTAACCCCTTTTGGCAAGAGTCACGGTACTAAATATTGTGTCTCAGAAGGAGGGGGTATTTGAGGTGGGCAAGCAATGTGAGAGGGCAGCAAAGAGGACTGGGGGGATACTGGGATGCATAGGGAGAGGCATCACAAGAAGAAAACAGGAAGTTATTATCCCTCTGTACAGACAGCTGGTCAGACACCATCTGGAGTACTGCGTGCAGTTCTGGAGACCCAATCTCCGCAAAGACATAGACAGGATGGAAGCTGTCCAGAGGAGGGCAACTAAAATGGTGCAGGGTCTGAAGACATATGAAGAGAGACTAAAGGAGCTTAATATGTATAGCCTCGAGGAAAAGAGGGAGAGGGGGGACATGATAGAAATGTTCAAGTACCTCAAGGGAATCAACAAAGTCCAAGAGGGTAGCATCTTTCAAAAAAAGAGGAGTGCAAGAACAAGGGGCACAATTTGAAGATGGGGGTGGCTCAGAGGTAATTTAAGGAAGTGTTTTTCACAGAGAAGGTTGTGGATGCATGGAACAGCCTTCTGGAGAAGGTTGTGGAGTCAAAAACAGTGGGAGAATTCAAGCATGCATGGGACAGTCATAAGGCCATTCTAGGGGGTGGGGGTAGGAAGAAGTAGGCTGCTGGTTAACTACGATCTGCAACTTATCCATTAGGTAGGGAAATGGGCAGACTGGATGGGCCAAGCGGTCCTTATCTGCCATCAAATTCTATGTTTATATGTTTCTATGTTGAGAAATCTGGCCTATTGCCTTTGCAATATCATGTCAATATCTCCTTAGCATCAGGCAGCTCCAAAATATATGTTTATGATGGCCCTTTGCCCCACATAAACATTTGTCATTACCAACCTGACTATAATGGGCAGTGATGGATGTTGTCCTAAAAAATCTGGCCAGCACCATCCACTGGTATTCCCTCTAGCTGTTGGATGCTGTAGCCTTAGGCACACCCGCCCAGTAGCTCTTCCATTCTTTGTCTGTTAAGGTTCTTCCCACTTCTCACTCCAACTTTTCCTGACATTCTACTAGTGCTGCCTGGCAAGGGTGTGACCATATCCTATAAATATGAGCGATAGGATGAGTGATAAGAACTCCTCCTAGTACTGTTCCTGATAGGGTCCTGAGGGTTCTTTTTTCTTCATGTATTTGAGATTTAACAGGCTCTTTTATAATAAAATCTCTCACACAGGCAGGGCTGGCCTTAGCTAGGTGTAAGCTGTGCCTCTGCGCCTTGCAGAGCCCATACTTTCTTCTTGAAGAAAAAAAAATGTAAAACATTTTAAAATGCCTAAATTTTGTTAGAGATGAAAATGTTTACCAGCATATGAAAGTGGAAGAGAACGGGCTCTGTTACTGTTACAAAAGTTGGAGGCAGCGTTGCTGCTGTGCCACTTTAAGATGCAGTGGAAAAGATTAGGTTAAGTAAGTGCTAATGGTGATAGTGGCCATCCTTTATGCCTCCCAGGTTGACTGCTTTCACAAGCAAAGGGCTATATTGACAAGAGAACTTGTTTGTAACCTGGACATGTAGCTGACACAATGAATGATATATATGACAAAATATTTTTCAAAATTATGTGAACACTCAAAATGGCTCAAAAACCTGAGCAGCACAGAGCGAAACCAGATTCCAGATAGGGACACTGAAAACCTGATGATCACGTAAAAAACCTGACAGGTGGCAACCTTACTGGTACCCCAAGATAATCATCTCTACTCTTTCTTACTTACACACTCACTCATTCACACCTACAGAAAAGTTAAGTTGTTTAACTTGTTTGCAAATCGGACTATCGGATGTGTGAGTGTCCAGTGATGATGTCCCTGTCTTACAAATTAATATAGTTGTAAGTACCATATTTACTTAAGTCCTTGCTCCAGGCTTGGTTAGATTCATTTCCAGTGGTGAAGTCAAATAATTAAATGCAGTCAATGGTACTAATTAAAAGATGCTGGTTAAACTATAGTAGTAGACCTGGTACTGCTTTATTAATACAGGACAGGAGGGTTAGTTACAGTAGGTGTAAATGATGGATGTGGGGGGCACAGGGAATGGAGTGGTGGGACACAGCAGTGAGCTGCACAGGGAGCCAGAATGGTTAAGGCTGGCTATGCACACAGGTCTACAGAGTTAGGGCTGAATACATACTTTATTAGGACAGAGGTATTTGTCACAGTGGCACACTTCATGGAAATCTACACCAGTCTGGTACACATGAAGCAAAAACTAGGTGGAGTTTGAATTGCCTGGGACAGGATTCAGAGATCTGTGGTGTACAGTCACTACTCTGAATTGAAAAAGGTACCTAGTAGTGCTTCTCAGGGACTGGTGCTTAGGCCAGTCCTATTCAACATTTTCATCAAAATGATCTGACAGCTGAGGTCTCCAGTGCATTATTTCAGTTCTTTGATTTTGTTTAACTGGCTAGGGCTGTGGATTCCCTTGAGGACAGTGGCAGCACTTTAGAGGATCTGAATAAACTGGCTAGTTGATCAGATACCTGAAGTCTTAAATTCAATGTAACCAAAAAGGAGTTGCCATACTTGAGGAAAAGCCGAGGATGAATCTATGCACTCTGTGGGGCTCTTCTTGCTACAATGGAGGACGAACAGACCTTGGGGTTATAATAGAAAAGGGCTTAAAATATTACAAGCAGTGCGTGGCAACTGTCAAGAGAGCCAGCATGATGCTGGGCTCATCAAAGAGTTGCAGCAATGCACATGAAATACAAGTACTATTACCACTTTACAAAGCCCCGGTAGGGCCCCACCTGAAGTACTGCACACATTTCTTGGAACCTCAATGCAAAAAGTGTATTGAGATGGTTGAGAGGATACATCAGAGTGCCACCAATGTAGTAAAACACGGGTATAAGAGACAAAAGCTATGAACGAGGCTGGGAGCCTTCTATATGTTGACCTACTATTAAGGGTGAACAGACAGCAATTTTTGATTTGGTGCCCAAGAACTGGACATGGGTTAAGGACATACCATGAAGCTTGCAGCTTGCAAAATCAAAGGGAACATTTAAAGGCAGTTCTTCTACAAGAGGATGCTGACCCTGTGGTAAAACAGTGGACCTGCTGACAGCACAGGGCTTCAAAGTAATACTAGAGAAATGTCTGCTTCCCAAGGGAATCACAAGGTGTCCTTGGTAGTAGAATGAGTTCAGAGCTGTTTAGAATTAGTACAAGTTTATGCAGCATACTAATTCAGCCATGCTTATGAAACAGGGATGGTTGTAGACATGACTGAGATAGAAACCTTTCTGACCCGAAATTATTCTGTTACCATGTAATGTGATATTAGCAAATGGGTGGCAATATGCATGATGCAGTGAAAATAAATGACTGTATACATCTTCAAGGCTGTTCCATGTCATAATAGCGAATGCAAAACAGCGATCACTATCATGGTGAGTGTATATCGCTGAAAAGCAAATCAGTGATATACATACTACGATGACCCGACTTCCAGAACTAAATAAAGTGTTTTTGCAGGGGGGACTTTGCCCTCATGGCTCCCTGAATTAGGATTCTCAACTTCTTGGGGGTGCATGTTGGGGAGGGGGGCAAAATCTGAATAAAAAAAAATTAAGTGCTGCAGCCCGCAGCTACAGCAAAATGTAACCTGCACCCAGTCCTGAACCCAGTCCCTACTCTGACAGAGGTAGCCTCTCACACCATCACACTACATGGCTAGCTTGGCAGCAGCAGGTACTCCAGTCTGTGAAAACCCCTTTCCTGTCCCTCCGCTTCCCCTTACTGTTCTCCTTTTCCGTTCACCCTTCCCCATATTCAGTTTCACATACCCTTGCTATTTGCAGGGTAACCCACTATAAAAGCACTCAAAATGAGTCGCTATCTTTCTAGTCACTCATTTTGGGTTGCTCTTATGATATGCTACCCTTCAAGGCTAAGGAATTGTTTCTGTATTTAATTTCTAATACTCCTTACCCAGTGCTTGTGCATGTAGATGAAGTACTAATTTGGGTGGCTATATATACATTAGGATAAAGGTAATTGAAATGATATTGAAAATATTTACCTGGGGGATGAAGATGAAGTAAGCAATATGTCACAATGGGGTGTGTACTAGACACTTCTAATGCACGGCCAGCAGCACAGTAAGGCACAAGGCCACAGGCTGAGTGCCTTTAGACTCTGGCCATGCATTAGAAGTGTCTAACTCTCAAACCCAGAGTGTCTTATTGTACTTATAAAATGGGAATCTGTATTGTATAAGGTTTAAAAAATTTAAATTTGTAGATTTGGATCTTTGATTTGGGTGACTAGCCAGAGTTTTTGCTGGATGGGGTAAACATAGAAACATAGAATTTGATGGCAGATAAGGACCGCTTGGCCCACCCAGTCTGCCCATTTTCCTACCTAATGGATAAGCTGCAGATCCTAGTTAATCAGCAGCCTACTTCTTCCTACCACCACCCCCACCCCCTAGAATTGCCTTATGACTGTCCCATGCATGTTTGAATTCCACCACTGTTTTTGACTCCACAACCTCCTCCAGAAGGCCGTTCCATGCATCCACAACCCTCTCTGTGAAAAAATACTTCCTTAAATTACCTCTGAGCTGCCCCCCCATTTTTAAATTGTGCCCCTTTGTTCTTGCTCACCTCTTTTTTTGAAAGATGCTACCCTCTTGAACTTTGTTGATTCCCTTGAGGTACTTGAAAGTTTCTATCATGTCCCCCCTCTCCCTCCTTTCCTCAAGGCTATACATATTAAGCTCCTTAAGTCTCTCTTCATATGTCTTCTGGTGGAGACCCTGCACCATTTTAGTTGCCCTCCTCTGGACAGCTTCCATCCTGTCTATGTCTTTGTGGAGATTGGGTCTCCAGAACTGCACTCAGTACTCCAGATGGGGTCTGACCAGCTGTCTGTACAGCGGGATAATAACTTACTGTTTTCTACTGTTGATGCCTTTCCCTATGCATCCCAGTATCCCTCCAGCCCTCCTTACTGCCCTCTCACATTGCTTGCCCACCTTTAGGTCATTTGATATGACTACCCCCAGGTCCCTTTCCATTTTTGTTGTTGTTAGTATCTCACCCCCCATTGTGTACTCTTCCCCTGGGTTTTTGTTTCCCAGGTGCATTACCTTGCACTTCTTAGCATTGAATATAAGCTGCCATACATTTGACCATTCCTCAACCTTGCCAAGTCCCTTCTCATCCTTTCCACCCCAGCTTGTGTATCAACTCTGTTGCAGATCTTTGTGTCATCTGCAAAGAGACATATTTCTCCTTCCAGTCCCTCTGCAATGTCGCTTATAAAGACATTGAAGAGGACCGGTCCTAATACTGAACCCTACGTTACCCCACTAGTAACCCCCCTTTCTTCAGAGTGGACTCCATTTACTATTAGTCTCTGTGCCCTATTCTCCAGCCAATTCTTTACCCAGGCTGTCATCTTGGGACCCACTCCCACGCTTGCTAACTTGTATATTAATCTTGTGTGTGGGACTTTATCAAATGCCTTGCTAAAGTCTAGGTAGGCCATGTCCACAGCCCCTCCCTGATCTACTACTTTGGTCACCCAGTCAAAGAAATCTATCAGATTCACCTGGCACGACCTTCCCACTGTGAATCCATGCTGCCTTGGGTCCTGTGCCCCCTGGCCTCTAGATACTCGACAATTCTTTCCTTCAGAAGTGATTCCATCATTTTCCCTATCACTGGGGTTAAACTAACAGGTCTGTAGTTTCCTGCTTCTGCCTTGCTCCCACTTTTGTGAAGGGGAATCACATCTGCCCTCCTCCAGTCCTCGGGTACTACCCCATCCTCCCATGATTTGTTAAAGAGGGTAGTCAGTGGTGTCACTAGTTCTACCTTAGTTCTTTAGAATTCTGGGATGAATCCCATCAGGCCCCATTGCTTTGTCCACCTTCAGTTTTAAGAGTTCTTTCAAACCCTTTTTCTGTAAATGGGCTGGTATCAACTTATGTATCCAGAGTGTTTCTACTGTTTGTTTTAGGTACCTCCCCTCTTCATTTGTAAATACTGAACAAAAATATTTGTTTAGTATCTCTGCTTCCACAGTCACCCTCTGCCCACCCTCCTCTCCTCTTTATTAAGCCTCACTATCCCTCCCTTCATCTTTCTTAGCTCCCTGATGTACCTATAAAGGTTTTATCCCTTCTTAACTGAGTTGGCTATCTTTCCTTGGTTTGGCCTTTGCTGTTCTGACTACCTTCCCAGCTTCCTTTTGCTTTAACTGATACAGTTCTCTGTCCTGCTTCTTCTGTGATTCCTTGCACTCCTGAATGCTTTCTTTTCTCTTGAACCTTTACTGCTTCCTTTGAGAACCATAGTGGTTTCTTACATCATTTGTTTTGTTTATTTGCTTCACACAAAGGCTTGTTTCCTCTGTGATGGCAGTTTTATTATTCCCATTGTTCTTCCACCCTCCTTCCTGCCCATTTGCTAGTGCATTCCTTATGCACTCACCCATTTCAGCAAAGTCAGCCCTCCTAAAGTCCAGTACTTTTGCCTTTGTATGGCTTGACTCTATTACTGTGTTTATTGTGAACCATACTGTTCGATGGTCGCTAGTTCCCAGATGGCTACTCACTTCTACATCTGTGATCCTCTCTCCATCTCCATTTGAGAAAACCAGGTCTAAGATTCCTCCCTCTCGAGTGGGCTCCAATACTAGTTGTCTAAGGCATGCCCCCTGTAGGGCATCTAGAATAACCCCACTCTTCAAAGTGGCTGCGGCAACTGCACTCCAGTTAACATCTGGCATATTCAGATCACCCATCAGCAATATCTCTCCTTTTTCTGCCATTCTAAGTTTACTTTCTATCATTTCCTTGTCCATTTCCTCCCCCTGAGAATGGGGTCTGTATACAACCCCTGTGCGGATTGTGGTGTCATTGCCTGTCTCCAAATTTACCCACAGTGTTTCTTCTCCTCCCTGTTTACCCTTTTGTTCTGTTGCTTTGATTTCTTTCCTTATGTAAAGAGCTCCTCCTCCTCCTCTTTAACCCTCCCTGTCCCTCCTGTAGATAGTGTATCCTGGTATGTTTACGTCCCTGTCATGGTTTTGTGTACCATGTTTCTGTGACTGCCTCGATATCCAGATGTTCCTCCTCCATCAAGGCCACTAATTCAGGAAGCTTGTTACCCAGACTACGGGCATTGGTACTCATTGCTCTCCATTTTTTGATGGCTTTACCTTCTGTTGCAGCATCCCCCACTGACCTTTCTACCTTGGTATTTTTCTCATTTAGTACCCTGTTTTGTAGGGAGAGGCTGGGATTTTCCTGCTGCTTATCAGTGCCTCCCCCCTTTACTAGTTTAAAAGCTTGCCAATGAAGCATTTAAACCGATTGCTCAAAAGACTTGTTCCCTTCCTGGACAGATGCAGACCATCCTGCTAGTATAGGCTGGTGTCCCTCCAGGTGGAACCCCAGTCGCCAATGAAGCCAAACCCCTGTGCTCCACACCATTTTTTCAACCATTCATTAAACTGCATGGTGCAAAGTACACTCGCCTCACCCATACTATTGACAGGCAGCACCTCTGAGAAGGATACTGTGTGTGCTACTTGTCTTAGGCCCCTTCCCAACTCTACAAAGTCCTGCTGCACTGCTCTAATCTCATGATGAGCCAAGTCATTTGTCCTTAGGTGGACAATGACTTCCAGCTCAGACTCCCGTGCAGCTGTTCTCATGATCCTGAGGATGCACTTCCTGTACCTCCAAGCCATGGCACCAGGCAGGCACCTTACTTCAATTTTCCTTGCTCCCCCCAGTTCTATCCCCCTAATAATTGAGTGCCCCACCAGGAGCTGCTTCCTTTCCCTGTGGTGTCCTCTGCCTCCTTCCTGTGGGCCTCCTTTTTGACAGTTGTCCTCAGCCTCCTTAATCTCCTATACGGGTGCTTCCATAGGGGAGCTTTGCTCCCCCATAATTGTGTATGGATTGTGGAGTGGAACAACTGACTGGGTGTGCCTCTGTTCCACCATCCTCACCCTCCCTGAGCCCACTGTGGTCCAACTGCTGTGCTTTTTTTGCAACCTCTGAGGTAGTTCTGGTGGCTCTGGTGCTCCCTGGATGGGGAGGTTCCCTTCCTACTGTCCAGTGTGGCCTGGGGGAAGGTTCCCTTACTACTGTCCAGTGTGGCCTGAAGACAGGCTACAGTGCCTTCAGAAAGTATTCACCCCTTCTGGATTTTGTCACATTTTGATGTGTTACTACCAGAATTTTTAATGCATTGAAATGATTTTTCCCCCTTGATTCACACAGCATACTCAACAATTTAAAGAGGCAGAAATATTTTTATTGTGTAACAAAAAGTTATGAAACATTAAAAGCTGAAATATCTTGTTTACTTAAGTATTCACCCCCCGAGTCAATACTTTGTAGAAGTGCCTTTGGCAGCAATTACAGCTTTGAGTCTTCTTGGGTATGTCTGTATCAGCTTTGCACATCTGGATTTGGGGATTGTCACCCATACTTCCTTGCGGATTTGCTCAAGCTCTGTCAAGTTGGATGGGGAGCGTCGGTGAACCGCAATCTTTAAGTCTTTCCACAGATTCTCAATGGGATTCAAGTCTGTGCTTTGGCTGGGCCACTCAAGGACATTCACCTTCTTGTTCTGATGCCACTTCAGTGTTGCTTTGGCTGTATGCTTGAGGTCGTTGTCCTGTTGGAAAGTAAATCTTTGACCTAGTCCAAGGTCTATGGCAGACTGATGCAGGTTCTCCTCAAGGATGTGCCTGTATTTGGCTCCATTTATTGTTCCCTCTATCCTGACAAGTGCCTCAGTCCCTGCCGCTGAAAATCATCCCCATAACATGATGCTGCCACCACCATGCTTCATGGTAGAGATGGTGTTACACGGGTGATGAGCTGTGTTCAGTTTGCACCAGGCATAGCGCTTTGCATTCAGATCAAAGAGTTCAGTTTTTGTTTCATCAGACCAGAGAATCTTTTGCCACATGGTCTCAGGGTCGGCCACATGCCTTCTTGCAAACTTCAGGCATGCTATTATGTGGCCTTATCTCAGGAGTGACTTCTGTCTAGCCACTCTCCCATAGAGGCTACATCTGTGAAGTGCTGCAGAGATTGTTGTCCTCTGGACAGGTTCTCCCATCTCAGCCATGGAACTCTGTAGTTCTGTCAGGGTGGTCATTGGGTTCTTGGTCACTTCCCTGATCAAAGTCCTTCTTGCCCGGTTGCTCAGTTTGGGAGGACGGCCTGCTCTAGGAAGAGTTTGGGTGGTTCCGTAATCTTTCCATTTCCTAATGATGGACTTGACTGTGCTCCTGGGAACTTTCAACACCCTAGAAATGTTTTATACTCCTCCCTAGATCTATGCCTCCTCACAATTCTATCACGGAGTTCTATGGACAGCTCCTTGGTCTTCATGGTAGAGTTTCTGCTCTGACATGCACTGTCAACAGTGGGACCTTATATAGACAGGTGTATTTCCTGTGAAATCATGTCAACCATTTGAACTGACCACAGGTGGACTCCATTCAAGTTTTAAAGTGATCTCACAAGGAAATTGGATGTACTTGAGCTCAATTTGGAGTGTCATAGCAAAGGCGGTGAATACTTATCAAATCAAGACATTTCAGGTTTTTATTTTAAATTACATGTACAAAAAATTCCAGAAGTTTCATTCTACTTTGACATTATAGAGTAATTTGTGTAGATACATGACAAAAAAAATCCCATATAAATGTATTTTAATTTGAGTTAGTGACATCACAAAATGTGACAAAATCCAAGGGGGGAATACTTTCTGAAGGCACTGTACTTCCTCCCTCTGGGCAGAGAGTTGTCTGCAAATAGGGCAGCATCTCAGCCTCCAGAAAGACTCCCGGCAGACTGCTGCCCCACAGCCATTACATTGCACTACTCCCACATGTTTATCTACTTTTTGTGTGTGAGTGTGTGATTGGTTTGTTTTATAGAAATATATATTATACAATGTGTATGCTTATATTGTCAGTGCAGTGTGCTAGAGAGGATATGGCAGTGATATGCACCTTGCACTCTTGAGGAAATGATGTCAGAACCCCAGGTATAAAGAAACTATTTCCAGGGTGGGTGGGTGAGGGGTGAGCAGGGGTTGAACCTAAACTGTGCCCTCACGAAACAATCAGCTAAAAGCTCTGACCCACCACTGCGATGAGTGCCTTCCTGTCAGCAAGATGCCCTACACAACAATTTGACAGAGAAAATACCTTGCTAATCAAACAGAGAAAAATTCAGACTTCCAGATCAGACACAGGTAAACCTCCCTAGCCCCAAAATAGCCTGGTGGTTTGTGCTCTGAAAGCAGTCAGCCCCAAAATAAGTCAGCTGTGCTTTAAACTCTTCCAGCACTGAAAATCCTGAGAACTGTAACAAAAGTAAAGCTAGATCTACTTCCCTCTGTTGCTTGAAAGACTGTCTTTCCTGATAATTCTCAGTTCCTTATTTCACCTTTCAGTTAGAAGTAGCCTCCACCTGCAGAATATCTGCTACAAATCAAAGACAATTGTAAGGTTCACCTCCTTCTGTTGTGAGCACAACTTGCTTTCTTGCAAATCCTATGTTCAGTATTGCAGCTTCCAACCAGAGGTAGTTTCACCTGAAGAATATTAGCTGTATCGGGTATCGGGGGGTTCCGTATGGTACCCTTCTGTGCAGTGTCCCTGGGTGCTGGGATAGGGCTGTTTTATGACACCCCCCAGATCCCTGCTGTGGGCCTCCCCCTTCCCATATGGAGTTGTTCTGTATGGAGGGTATGGTTTCTTAAACTGGAGAATTTAGGTTATAACACATGAAAACCTTATAAAATAAGTACAATAAGACTCTCTCTTTCTCCCCCTCCAGGAAGTGCCCTCATTTGGGCAGTGCAGCCAACCCATCAGCTTGTGTTACGGCCCCACGGCTAGCACTGCAAGCTATACCTACCTCCTGACTATCAGGACCTGGCTAAAAGGAAGTGCCCTCATTCAGGAAGCACAGCTGACCCACCAGCAAGTGCTATGGCCCCACGGCTAGTGCTGCAAGCTGTACCCACCTCCCAACTATTAAGACCTGGCTAAAAGTTATGCTAAACTGGGACTGAATCCCAGCTATGTGGTTGGCTTAGGACTGCATGGCTTTGCCAGTGATTGGTTAAAAGCTTCTTTGCTGCTTCTGCTATTGGCTGTTATTTAATTCGGCTGGGATAGGACTTGCTAGGGCTCTGTGACTCACTCTGCTGTACTGTATTATACATTAGTATTTTGCTCGCTGTTTAATTTCACAGTTGTCTGAATGTTATTTTGCTAGTATGCCTACTGCTAGCTTAGCCAGCCATATGCTCTATTGTACCCTACAATTATCTTCAATGAGATATTTTCTGGAACACGCTAAGTAGGGACTCCCTCACTAGGAGTTCAGGTTGCTTATTAGGATTTAATACTTCTTTACTAAAACTGCAACCTTTCCGGCTGATTTTCCTGCCCCTTCATGACTGCATACTAGGTCTGGATTACCTGCAAGAGCTCCTGGTTCCCTACTGCCCTGGATGATTGCTCCACTCAGTTGACAAGGGGTTGATAGGGATTCTGAGGGTGTGTTTGAAATCTTCTGGGGCCCATGCATTTATGCACATGGCCCCAACCCTCTGGAATTCTCTACCCTGTCAGTTATGGGAGTGCATGACCATGGAGGGATTTAAGCAAGCCTTAAAAATGCACTTGTGGGTTCTAGCTTTTGGTGAATAAATTATTTTGTAATTGGGTTATCTGTTTATATCATTTTAATGATCTAGATGTTTGATATGTTTTTTAAATTTGTTAGGTAACCTAATACTTTGAAAGGCGTCTTAAAAATAAATTTATTATTTTTATTATTATTATTATTGCATCAAAGTGCCCTACCAAGTTCTGGTCCACCCTAATAGAACTTACTGGTCACTCTCCAGGAAATGTGCTTCCTTCTAAAATTACCACCGACAATGTTATAATCAATGACAGAAATGAGATCCTGCAGGCCTTCAACAATCATTTTTCCAGTGCAGGCCTAGCATTCGATAACGCACCAGTAAGCAGACTCCACCCACAGATCAACACACAACTCCCAGAACCGAGTAACAATAACGTAATCTTCTTCTTACCCACTTCCATAAAAGAAGTTGATGATCTTCTTCTACAACTGGACACTAAAAAAAGTGCTGGGGCTGTCTCCTTCGACCCATATTACTTGAAAATTGCATATCACATCCTTGCCGCACCTATCTCACACTTATTCAACCTGTCCCTATCACAAGGTTCCCTCCCCCAGTTACAAAAAGTTGCTCACTTCATCCCCCTGTTTAAATCAGGGGATCCCTGTGACTTCAATAACTACAGGCCAATCTCCCTCCTCCCCATACTTGCCAAGCTCCTGGAAAAAATTGTGAATACCCAGCTGAGATCTTTCATAGACAACTCGAGCTTACTAAATCCTATGCAGTCTGGCTTCAGAGCAAAGCACAGTCCAATTACAGCTCTGGCAAAAGTAACTATTGACTGGCAACAGGACTTGGACAACAAAAAATGTGTTTGTGCCATTTTCCTGGACCTCAGTAAGACCTTCGACACTGTCAACCACTGTTTGCTCCTCTCCACCATAAAAACAATAGGCTTGGATCCAACCTCCTTGTGTTGGTTCCATGACTACCTCACTGGTAGGCAGCAAAAAATCAAGGCTGATGGGGAGCTTTCTACACTTAAACCAATAAAAAGAGGTGTTCCTCAGGGATCCATATTGGGGCCATTATTGTTTGCTATCTATATCAACAGCATGGATATAGGCATTAAGGAAGCAAGCATTCACCTGTTTGCTGATGATAACAGTGCTCTACATAAGCCGTGAATCTCCTGAAGCTGCCTGCAGCAACCTGCAAACTGACTTTAATATCATGCAGCACCAGCTCCTTAGCAAAAGACTACTACTTAATGTTAAGAAAACCAAGGCAATGCTATTATCACCAACTGGCCAGGGGGCATATTCTGCTGCTGCTGGTCCCTTACCTTCTATCTCCACCTTACTAGGGGAAAATCTTGAATTTGTACCAAAATTCAAGTATTTGGGTGTCTGGTTAGACAATAAACTTTCTTTGTGGAACATATAGAAGAACTGCTGAAAAAGCTGAGGCAGAGGCTTGGCCTTTTCTTCAGAGTAAATCACCTCCTGACCATAGACACCAAAAGACAGCTCATCCAATCCACGTTCCTCTCATTAATTGACTATGCTGATTTCATACATGGCCAGTGCCCTGCCTCTCACCTTGCAAAATTGGACGTATTGTATCATAGAGCTCTGAGATTTATAACTGGCCTTCTCGTTTCCACCCACCACTGTTCGTTATATGCAGCTGTGGGGTGGCCCTCCCTTCAACACGGGGGGGGGGTATAGGAATGCAGCTCTTTGGACACTCCGAGCCATCACCAACAAACATCCACAATATGTTGCTGACTGTCTCCCCCTAAGTCTGACTGGGAATTATGCCTTGAGAAGTCACTCGCTGGTTTCCCTGAAAGTACCTTGGGTCAGCACCAACTTTGGAAAAGCGGCCATAAGCTTTGTCCTGCCCACGCTTTGGAATAAGATACAGAAATTGCTCAGACTTAGCTCCCCTGTTAGTCTTGCTATGTTCAAGACCTTGTATGCCAAAATGTTTGTGGAGCTCTGTAACTGTTTCCATCGCTTCTTGTAGTCCAGCTAATGTTTTCCATATAACCAGCCTTAGTCCCTTCTGTTCAAAAAAGTATTTCCATACCACGATTACTCCCCTTTCCCTCAACCCATCCTAGTCCCACCTGTACTAAGCACTCACTGCACCACCCTTACATACCCCTCTCCCCACCCATCGCCTACTCTTATGCCTTCAATACTGTCAGCATAGCATCCCAGCATCTTCCTGCCAGCACCTCTGCCTTCTACTCATGTGCTCTTCCATATCTAAGGGACTCCTATACAGGCCATGAACATGTTCTTAATGGACAGGATTATAAAGGCATCTTATTGTATATACTAACCGCCTATATTTCTACACTGTATATATTTTGTTGTATGCATCTTGTTACTGTTGTTTTATGTATATTTTATTTGTACTCTATTCTGTACCCTTGATCTTGCAAACTGCAGGTCCACCTTGAAAATGAGCTTGCTCAGTGGTGATTGCCTGGACAAATAAAGATTTTGATTGATTGATTGATTGATTGATTATCATTATTATTATTATGTATCTTCTTTCCTTTTTTCTCTTTCCTACTGCCTGCTTACAGTATTAACATTCCCCCCTTTCCTGGTGCCAAAATCCAAACAGCCTTTCACCTCCATGAAAGCACTCCCATTCACTCACACCAACCTCCATAGCTAGAAGACTGGAAGTAGTTAATTAATATTCCTTCATCTCCTTTTATTTTAATGATCCTTCCCACCAGTTTAGCACTCTGCTGATCTGAGATCCTTATCCTCAAATTGCTGACTTCATTTCTGTCTCTTTCTCTCTTTTTCCCCTGCCAGGAAGTGCCCTTGTTTGGGCAGTACAGCTGACCTGCCGACTTGTGATACGGCCCCATTGCTAGTACTATAAGCTGTACTCGCCTCCTGACTACCAGGACCTGGCTAAAAGGTATGTTAAAACAGGACAGAATCCCAGCTATGCAGTTGGCTTAGGACTGCACGGCTTTGCCTGTGATTGGGTAAAAGCTTCTCTGCTGCTCTTGTTCGTGGCTGTTGTTTAATTCTGCTGGGACAGGACTTGCTTGTGCTCTGTGACTCGCTCTGCTGCACTGCATTACACATTCCAACCCTGCCATCCCAACCCCAGCCACTATTAAATATACAAGTGCCCCACCCTTCTTATCTACCTCTTTCCCATTGGCTGATGTTAGTTGATGGTTTCCTGCATATTGGTTGAACTCACAGTATCTACTAGCCTCCAGCTAGCCCTTGAAGCTTCCTTCTACCCTATGTTACACAGTCAATGTGCCTTCTCTATCGATCGTACTTAGTTACCTAGTAGCTGTTAGGATCTGTTTTCTTCAGCCCCTTGACATATCTACATCTGCTGTACCTCCCTGCACCACTGAAATGTATACTTATTGCCCCCTTCTCCAAACATATGACATGGGAAATCATTCAGCAACCGTGGCTGTGCATTTCATAACTGGAAACATTACTATGGGGGATGCCCATCTCTAAACTTGGCTACCTTTCCTCCTATTAAGCCCTTTTTTTTCTTTTTTAGGTTGCTGCTGTATTCCATCTTGGGTCCATTTGGACCATGTCCCACAAAGTCACTGCCTACCTCCTGCAGGACACATAAAAGAAAAAGGATGTGCTTACTGAGAATATTACTAAACGCCCTAAAAAAATAATTCTACTGATGCTAATATATGCAGGTAATACTGAACTTAACCCTGGTCCACTTCAGTCCATTCCTACACCTTCAGACCTCCCCCACTTGAAGGGGATCAGCTTCTTACATATTGACACCTGTAGTTTGCTGAAGAAATTTGACATCATTCAGGCGTGGACTCTCCACTCTTGTCCTGATGTCATCGTTATCACTGAATCCTGGTTGAAACCATCCACTAAGGACCACAAGGTAAATATTTCCTTGCACAATCTTTTCTGATCTGACAGACTAAGGCGGGGTGGTGAGCTAGCAATCTATATTTGAAACAAGTTTTCTGCATCCTTAATCAAAGCTACCACTGTGGCCAAAGAATTTGAGTGCGTTCCCTTAAAGGTCCAAATTTCTAAAACAGTCTCTCTCTTCATTTTGGTGTACTACAGACTCCCTTCTGCAGGGCTTAAAATGCTGGAGCATTTGCATAATGTGTAAGACACCACTACCTCAGAAGTTATCATCTTGAGTGATTTCAACTTGGACTGGTTTTCTCCTGCATCTCAGCCCCTTAAAGATGTCTATGACTCCTTTGGGCTTAGTCTGCTGGTCACAGAAGCCACCCACCCAAACACCAAAAACCCATCCCATAGTACCCTTCTGGACCTAATCCTAGTTAATAGGCCCCACCTCTTTTCTCATTCTGCCTGCTTCTTCAACAATATCAGTGACAAATGTGCAATAGGCTTTGTGAGGTCAGCGTAAAAAGTTACCTCCACCTCCAGACATATCTACAAGAGATGCCTCTGGTACTTTGACCCAAATGATTTTCTCTTTGATCTCAAATCCACAAACTGGCAGGACTTCTAACTAGCCTCCACTGTAGAGCATGCATATGAGATTTTCCAAAATACAGTCACTAGCGCTATCGACAGACATGCATTTCTAGTAAAGTGCATACCAGAAAGAGATCATGCCCATGGTTCACAGCTAGTCTCAAAGATGCACTACTCCAAAGGGATGCTCTCTGGAAAAATGTTAGAGAAACTAAGATGCAGGCAGACTGGGTTGCATTCAGAGCCTCAAAGAATCAATGTACTAGGCTGGTTAGGGCTGAGAAAGCCAGATATTTTCATACTAAGCTTAATGACTCATCTCACTGTGTGGCTAAGTTCTGGAAAACACTAAAAAATATTGAAGGCCACAACTCTGCCAGTGCACTCCCTCATAAAATCTCTTCTGGGGTGTGTGTTTTACTGACAAACCTAAGATACTGGACCTACTCAATGAACATTTTGCTACTGCAGGACTAGCGTTTGGCTATTCTCCAGCCAGTAACCTCGGGGCACAAATGTGTACCCATGATGCAGACTTCACAGCACTACATATACCTGGGCACACTCTTGGCTTTTCTTTCAGCCCTATTATGTTTAAACAGGTAGAGGACCTTCTTCTGGCCCTGAACACAAAGAAAAGTGGAGGCGCAGATCACATTGAGCCCTTCTTCTTGAAACTAGGATACTACCTGCTAACAGCCCCAATAACCCACCTTTTCAACTTATCTCTTGTACTGGGCACCATCCCCTCTATTTGGAAAACTGTCCACATGATTCCCTTATTCAAATCTGGGGATCCTAGTGATTTAAATAATTAGCGTCCAATATCCCTTCTTCCTTTCCTGTCTAAATTACCTGAGAAGACAGTCAATGCACAGCTTAGGCAGTATGTGGAGAACCACAACCTCCTTAATCCTCTTCAATCCAGCTTTAGAGCACAGCACAGCATGGTATCGGCCCTTGCCAATGTCTCAAATGACTGGCTAAATGTGATGGATTATAAAAAACATATATGCACCCTTTTCCTTGAACTGAGCAAAGCATTTGATACCGTGGACCATGATAGGGTTACCACATGTCCTGATGTTATAGTAGGAAAAAAATATTTTCTAACATTCCACTAAATGTTGCATAAAACTACAGCACCTTATCTAAAATATCTTAAAATTATAAGAAATAATAGAAGCAACTGAGAAGCTACAATAATTAGCCTTAATTCTGATTATATAGAGAAAACAAGTCTGTTACATTGGTCGCGGTTACATGCTGCCCTGTGAAAAATCATGTTTCAGTAATAAATGTTCCACTTTGGGCTTCTTAAAAGGTGGTAACCCTAGACCATGGCCTTCTGTTAACCACACTAAGAATCTTTGGGTTGGACAGTATGGTGATAAATTGGTTTACACACTATCTTATTGGGTGTCACCAGCAAGTTAAGGCTGAAGGAGCAGTGTCCCCTTTAAAATTACTTCAAAGGGGAGTGCCACAAGGGTCTATTTTAGGCCATTTACTCTTTTCTATCTATATTAATAACATCAACACTGGCATCAAATCAGCAAACATTCACTTGTTTGCCAATGACACTGTTATTTATATTGACAGACCCACAATTGAGCTAGCATTCGGTGACCTCCAGTTGGATTTTAACCTTTTGCAGAAAAATCTATTACAATTAAAACTACTTCTAAACGCCCAAAAAATTAAGACTAAGCTCCTTCCCTCATCGATCAATGCCCCCTATAAACTTAACCATGGTAATATACCATAAATAACTACTTTCTTGGGTAAGCCTCTTGAACATGTTGACAAGTTCAAATATCTAGGGGTCTGGATAGATCAGAAGCTTTCATTCATTTATTACTTCGAAGAGCTCTTCAAGAAGCTCAGGCAAAGGCTGGGTCTGTTCTTCAGGATCAGGCATCTGTTAACCTTGGAGGCAAAAACAATGTTGGTCCAAACAACTTTTATATCTCTGCTGGACTATGCTGACTTTTTATGTGGTCAAGGACTGAAAAGTGCTTTGTCTAAACTTGACACTTTATACTACGGAGCACTTAGATTTGTTACAGATGCACTGTGTGCCACCCATCACTGCACTCTTTATGCAGCCATAGGCTGGTGCTCGATGAGCCTTAGGCACCAAAGAAATTCAGTTCTCTGGACCTATAGAACCATTATCAACAAGCTCCCTTGATATATGATGGATTGCTTGCCCCTGTGTGCCATAGGTAGCTATCCACTGAGAAGTCTATCCTATATTTCTCTTGTTGTCCCAAAGATCAGATCATGTTTTGGTAAGTCAACTATAAGCTACGCTCTTCCTGTCCTCTGGAATACCATACAAAAGTCAGTTAAACTTGCAATTCCTGTGAAGTTGCCCTACTTTAAAACCCCGCTAGATCATTCTATCAAAGAGATGTGCAAATGTCCTCATTAGTGTCCCCCTGCTTGAGTAAGTAGCATACCTAGAACCACTACTACTCCCCACTATTCCTCCTTTTTACTCCCTCTCCACCGTAACAACTGTCTGTGCTGCACTGTCAACCTGAACCTTTGATGGATGTAAATCCATCTGACTAATTTCTATCCTATGTGGTGATCAACTGTGGTGTAGATATGTATGTATGTTGTAAGTATATGTGTGGGGGTATGTAGGGGTGTGTGTATGCATGCATATAAATATTTATGCATATGTTTATCTAGCCATGTAGGTACAGGTGGCATACCATCACCACAGTGAATCCTCCACCGTGAAGACCATCATAGCAACAAGAATCTGGCAAAACCCATGTGCTTCTGGGATGGTCTGTGCAGTGCCCAAGACTGCCTTGCAGGGTGTAGCTCCCCTTCCCCCAGTTCAACTCTGACTCGGAGTTGGAATCCTAGAGATGGGGGGTGGGGTTGGGGGGTGGAGCCCCCGATAGAAATACAGACACATCTCCGACACTGCAATGTTGACAGTTGGCACTGTGGCTGTCGCTGTCAGGGCTTTCTCTGTGTTCAATGTCGTGGCAGCATAGTAAAACCAGTACAGGTATATGCACATGTATGCATATGTACTGTATGTATACATGTAATTATATATAACCATTGGTATGATGCGTTAAAAGGTACTGTACCACTATGACCATAAAACACACTAAGTTTTATTCATTACTATTCATTGTATCCTATTTTGCTCACATGTAAATATACTCATATGTAAATATGTAAATGTTCATATGTAATTATGTTTTGCTCTGCTATTTTGTTCTTCCTCTGTGATTACCTTGACCCTCCAGGTCCACCTTGCAAATGAGTTTTGCGCAATTGTGTGTCGCCTGGTAAAATAAAGATTTGATTGATTGATTGATTGATTGATAAAATGTGGAGGGGGTTGCTCTGTTTTTCTTTAATGCTGTCCTTATAGGCAAAGACTCGGTGGCCACCGTGTAATCTTCTGCCTATTCTGGGAAGACTTTCTTCACTTATTGATGTACAATGATGTACACACTTAGCGTGTGGTTACTGTTGTTTTAATTCTTTTGATGGACATAGTTTTGTATGGTTTGATGTGACAAGATAGACATTTCTGGTGATTGGTTATCTTATGAGCAGGGGTCGAGTGTGGGGCAGTATACGTTATTCCTCATTTAATGGCTTACAAAGCAATAATTTGGAATGTTTGGGGGCTTAACAGCCCGGTCAAAAGGAGGAGGGTTGTCACTCATTTGAGGTGGTTTGGGGGGGGCAGGTATTTCCTGCAAGAAACCATCTTGTGCAGAAGGAGGTCAACAAGCCGAAACGGATCTGGGGAGGGTCGGTCTATGATTCCTCTTTCTCTTCTAAAAAGTGAGGGATGGCAATTCTTTGCCACAAGGCTCTTAATTGGCAGGTGGATCAAGTTCAAAAGGATAAGGAGTGTCGCTGGGTATTATCCAGTAGTAGGTTGGGTGGGAAGCCACTGATTGTAGGCTCCCTCTATGGACCAAATGCTGACTACCTTCACTTCCTTCATGCTGTTTTCAAGGTATTTCTAGATCTGGATCCTGCCCCTGTCATATTGGGTGGTGACATGAATCAAGTGTTGGACCCCTTGCTCGACAGGAGTAGGTTCCCTGACTCTTTGTCTTTGGCAGGTGGTAATGCCTTAAAGCTCCTATGGTGGGAGCATGGTTTGCATGATATGTGGTGGCTGGAGCACACCTCATGTCATGATTATACATTCTCTTCTACTCCCCATAAGTCTTACAGTAGGACTGATAAGGTCCTGGCCTTGGGGTTTTTTGTCCAAGGAATTATCCGGGCCACCATAGAGTCGATCCTTATTTCTGACCACTCCCCAGTAACTTTCAGGTTTGACCCTGGAATCCCAGAGAAATTGATTAAAAGATGGAGGTTCAATATCAGCTTTTTCAATGATGTTATGTTTGTGCCATGGCTGAGGCAGAAGATTCAGGAATATCTAGATTTCAACATTCAAGGTGAGACTGTGCATGTTGGTCATGGGAGGCTTTGAAGGCTTTTGTATGTGGCCAGTTAATCACTTATACACAGAAAAAGGCCAAGCATGCAGATTACCAGGCCCTTGAGAAGCAACTGGCTGATTTACAGCAGAGGTACAAAGCACGGGAACGATCCCCAGAGCTTTTACAATCCACATGAACTGTTCATTACCAGATGAATGTCCTGAACTTGCAAAAGGCTGAATTCTCATTAAGTTGGGTATACCATGGATTCTGGGAAGGGGAAGAGAAGACAGGCTGCATTCTGTTGTATCGGCTGAAAAACTTTCTGAGGAATCAAAGATCCTGGTATTCGAGATGGTAAATCTGTCTCCACTGTGCCAGGGGCATTAAATTACTGTATGCTTTTTCTAATTATTACTGGGGACTCTTCATCTAAGCTTGTTCCAGGCAGCCAGACAGATGAGGCCACTGCTTCCTAGACTGTCAGAGGAGCAGGCAAAGGGTCTAGATTCTCCCATCACCACTCAGGAGGTGGTTGCTGCTACACAGCAGCTATCTAGTGGCAAGGCTCCTGGCCCTGATGGCCTGCCTATAGAATTTTATAAACACTTCCAGGACCTGCTTAGTGTATTGCATATCACCACTTTTCAGGAAGCTTGGTACTCACTATCATTACCCAATTTGATGACTGAGGCCTGTATCTCAGTACTTCTGAAAAAGGGGATGGACCCCTTCATTTTTGCTAGTTACCACCCCATCTCCCTGCTGAATGTTGATTATAAGATTCTAGCCAAGGTACTGGCTTTGAGATTACAGGTTGTATTACCTTCTGTTGTGCATGCAGACAAGGTTGGTTTTGTAGCAGGGAGAAATGGGGTGGACAACATATGGTGGTTATGTAATCTGTTGTGGGTTGCTGGCTCTTCTCCGGATCTGGTGGAAGCAGTGGCACTGGATATGGAGAAAGCATTTGATTCCCTTGAATGGCTGTATTTATTTGCCACTCTTCAGGCATTTTGGATTGGGAAGGGCTTTGTTCAATGGGTAAGGACTCTCTAGTCAGCCTCAAAGGCCTCAATGATGGCAAATGGGGTAGCCTCTGACATGTTCCCCCTGGGCAGAGGCACCAGGCAGGGGCGCCACCTGTCCCCAGAACTTTTTGTCTCAGCTACTGAACTCTTGGCACAAAAGCTTTGTGAAAGCTCTGACATTGTGGGGTTACCTTTGGGTGAAGAGGTGTTCAAACCTATGATACTCACTGATGATAGTCTCCTCATTCTTCGTGACCTGGCTTGGTCATTTCCAGCTTTGATAGATTTATTGAATCATTTTACAAAGCTGTCTGGGCTCAAGAACAATTGGGGTAAAATAGAAGCCTTGCCATTAAATGCACCTTGTGTGTCAGTTTCTTTTGAGGGACTGGGGCTTAAGTGGGTGAAGCAACCAGTTAAAAATGTGGGTATTATGATTTCCCCTAATTGGAAAGATTGGGTTCAACTAAACTTTTCTCTGTTGTTAAAGTCCCTACGGGAAGACTTTGAATGTTGGAGGCACCTTCATTTAACTCTCTGGGGGAAAGCCCAAACTCTACAAATGATGGTTCTTCTCTGGGTACTGTATCTTCTTAGATACTTGATCCTACCAATCCTACACTCCCTTTGGAAGTCATTGGATAAGCTCATTAGGTGCTTTCTGTGAGAGGGTGGGAAGCCTCAAATTTTCTGTCTCATTTGATGGCCCCCTTCAGCAGGGGTGGCCTTTGGATACCCTGGTTTAAGGGTTACTATTTCGACTTGGGCTTCAGACAGCTATGGATGTGGATCTATGCCAAGTACTACTGGTGCTGTTCCAGGTGGCTCAGCCTGGAGGAACAGTTATTTTCTGGAGTGGCTGCTGAAATGGCTTTGTAGAACCCATCAATGATCTGGAAAGATTATCCAATACATTAGTATGTTTTGGGAATCTGGAAGAGGGCCACTAAATTAACTTCTCTGAAGTGGCAAGCCCCTTTTTCTCATTGGCCTCCTTGGAACAACCCTGAATTCTGCATTGGTGGGGCATCCATCTGCTGACCCCAATAGGCCACCAGTGAATTTGTAAGGCTAGCAGATTTATTTCACTGTAAGGTGGTCCGTTTATGGATTTTGTAGTTATCAAGGCTCAGGCCTCCTTGCTGCAGTCTCGCCTTTGCAAATACTTTCAGCTTCACCATCTGATCTCTTCATACATGGGCTCTCAGCTCAGACTCCCTCTATCAGGAGTTTGAGATGATATTTTGAGTTTGACAGTAGGGGGTAAGTCAGCCTCTAGACCTCCTAAGTTGGGTCAGATTTATAAAGGTTTACTGCAGGTGTTTACTGTGATGCTTGGCCAGCTGGTTATGATTGTTGTAGGATATTTGTAATATAAAAATATAGTCTGTGATTGTCACAGTGCTTCCGTGGGTGCCCCTTCCCACAGGTTTTAGTGAGAATAACAGGAAGTTTTAAACCAGGAGGTCTCTGTAATGTAATTAACTTCCTTGAGAAGTTGCATTTTATAGCTTTTTTATGACTTCCTGCCTCTGAAACTGGGAAACTAAAATATACATTTTGTGACTTCAGATAAGCTGACTCCTGTAAAGCTGTATTACATGTAGGTGACAAACTGAAGAGTTGTAAAAACCTTTGATGTTCCTTGGAAAAGCAGGAACTGCTCAAGATTAGAGAAAATGTTAATTAAGGAGTCATATTTGGGAAATGAGTTTTTGCTGATGTCACCTTATTTAATATATCTCCTGACAGGAAGATCATTGTTTGTATAATTTTTATATTCTAAAAGGAGGAGGAGCTAGATGACATCATAGAAGGGGTGGAAACATAAAGTTTTAAACTGTATTCTGTGTTTCAACTGAGACACATATCTTTTTGGGCTCTTAAGAAACAAAATCTAACCACAAGCACTATAGAGGTAATACATTCAATAGAAAAAGTCTAACTGTATGTTGGTAGGAGATTGTCTGTCATATTGTTTTCTTTTCTTTTAAGTGATTGTATTCTTTGTGATACAGTGTTCTGTGTTTACATTTTACATATTTTTATCCATTTTAGTAAAAATATTATTTTGAAAGACTGCCTGGGTGTGCATTTGAATTTCTTTTTTGCATGTGACGAATAAAGGGGTAAGACTGACAAAAACTGTTCATAAGCTTGATGGTGTCAATAAACTGACAAAAGGTAAGAATATACCTAACATCTTTCATAGAGTTTTAAGGGTTCGTTTTGGATACTTGGTTAGGTGCCCTTGGGTGAAAGATATCTGGCATCCCCCCGAAGAGCAGATTATCTGAGCTGGTACATTTGGGTATACTAGCATAAGGTTCACAGTTTGAATCCCCCTAGAACTTGAGACTAAAGGTGATTTGTACCCACAAGCAAACAGGAGGGTTACCCTGTTCTGTTACCTGTTCACATTACTGCACTTGGAGGTCAGCTCTGTGGGAGCAGAGGGCCTGACCTGCTAAGTACATTTGTGACAGATTGGTAGGTAGCAGTGTGAATGCAATTGGTAACACATGCTTTAACTGTTCAGTGTGTCAGCTTAATACTGGACAGCTCACTTGCAAAAAAAAAAAAGCCAGTGATTTATTTTTATAAAGGAAACAGAACTATATCATTTTACTTACAGTCGGGTTCCTACCTGTTTTATTTTTTTTTCTAAAATGCAAGTTAGAGTAGCCATAGTTAGGGAAGAAGATGGCTTTCAACCACAGTGGGCACACTGTAGACTACTTGAGGCAGTTGTGCCAGGACAGAGGAGTCCTGAATGAGGGGAAAGCCACCAAACAGAACCTCATGGATACCCTGATGGCAGCAGATGCCCAGAGCATTGAGTCACAGACTGTGACTGTAAAAGACCAAACCTTGAGCATGGAGGAGCTAGCAGCCAGTGCAGTGTCCAGATCCAGTGAGGATGACAGCAGGGGCCAGTGCCAGTGAAGGGCCACAGCAGCAGGGGAAGGTCACCAGAATTCTGGAGCCATAAGCAATCAGGCTGCAGATTGAGTTGCACAGAATGGAGCTTGAGTTCCAGGAGAAGAGGTAGCGAGAACAGCAAGAGGCTGACAATGAAGGATGTGAGCACCAGCTAGCCACAGAGGAGAAGAGGGAGTGAGAACAGAGAGATGCAAAGTGAGAGAGATGAGCTGCAGAGGAGAAGAGGGAGCATGAAGAGTGAGAGGCGGGCCGTGAATAGCAAGGGGCAGACCATGAGGAGTGTGAGTACCAGAGGCAACATGAACTGGAGAAGCTACAACTACAACCACCAGCACCAGAGTAGGTAAGTGGCTTGAGCTTAACTGGAATTACAGGACTGGGTTACAAACTGAATTCCAAATTGATAGCTGAATTTAAAGAGGGGGAGAATATGGATGCCTTTTTAAATTACTTTGAAAAAGTTTGTATTCAGGCTAAAATTCCTAGAGGACCCTGGAGCTTCCAGCTATCCTCACTACTTACCGGGAAAGCTCAGGATGCATTGGGTCAAATGGACAATGAGGATAGTAATGATTACAGCAAACTTAAAGCTTCACTTTTAAAAAAGTTTGATTTAACTGCTGAAGCATAAAGAGCTAAATTCCATAAGCTCGGGAGAAGCCCTGATCTGAGCTATGAGGACCTAGCCATAAAACAATGTCAGTTTTTAAAACATTGGTGGGAAGGAATTGATGCAAACTCTGTAGATAAAATTGAAAGTGCTATTTTACTAGAACAATTTTTTTGGGGGCATGCCCAGCAGAGCTGAAAACCTGGCTGGAGAACCGAGATCCCAAAACAATGCAAGAGGCTGCTGAACTCTCACACCGCTATGCCAAGAGCAGACCTGTTCTGAGAGTGAATGGGGTGGGCATGGCAGCACAGAAAGGGGAAAAGTGCACCTTCAGGGCAGCTAAGACCCTCACTGCCTCCACTGAAACCAGTTAGCCCCAGGTTTCAGAGAAAATATTTCTCTGAGGAAAGAAACGAATGTTGGCTCTGTAAAGAAACTGGGCATATTGCCAGACAGTGTCCCAAAAGGGTGAGCAATAATCAGAATGGGCTAGGAAAGAAGTGGGTTGTTTGTGTGACCCTGGAAGCATGCCTGTGAACATGAGGGAACACATGCACCCAGTCATGGTGAATGGGGTACAGACACAAGAGTTAAGGGAGACAGGAGCATCCCTGACACTGGTAAAAAGGGATCTGGTAGAGCCTGGTCAGCTTATACCCAATAAATATGTCACTGTACAAGACTTCACTGGTGAGGAGAAAACATTGCTACTCTCTAGTGTTCTCCTAGACTGGGTAAAACAGGGGGAACTGTGCAACAGGTGGCTGTGGCCAAAATATTAGCAGTTGATGTCATCCTTGTCAACAATCTCAAATGGGATGGTGTGTATGGTTACCTGTAGAAAAGTGGGAAGGGGGAATTGTAGTTCCCTGGACCCCACAGAAGCCAGTGTGGAAATTCCTAGGATGCCAATTCAACAGCCTGTGTCTCCTGATATGGAGACTAATGAAAAGGGGGTAGAAATTCCCCCAGTAGAAGTTAACTACACAGCTACGAAGGGTTACTCCAAAGAGGGAGAGGTGATCCATTGTCAGAGGGTTTGGGATGAAAGTGATCTGGAGTGCCTTGATGCTAGTGCTAGGGACCTAGTTTAGAGACTGAAGGGGACCTGTCCCATACCTTGGGAATGTGTGAGGAGTTTGCAGCTGCTCAGAGAAGTGACCCTAGTCTACAGAAGCTGAGGGCTTGGGAAGACTCTGACGGAGCACAGGAAGATGACGGTAAATGTAAGGTTTATTGGGAAAATGGACTGATGTATACTCAGGATGTGAAAACAGAGGGAGGGGTGATAGGCAGGCAGCTTGTCATTCTCCAGGGGTATCGTGAGCAGTTGATTAAGATTGCACATGATATTCCCTTGTTTGGTCATCTGGGAATCATGTGCACTATGCAGCGGTTGGCCCAGAATTTCTATTGGCCCAACTTCACCCAGCAGGTGAAGGAGTATTGCAGGTCTTGTCACTGGTAACAAGAAATAGGGAAAGCAGGTAAGAAAACCCAAGCCACCCTAATTCCGTTGCCCATAGTGGAGGAGCCATTCCAGTGGGTGGGAATGGATATTGCGAGGCCTTTAAATACCTCCAGCTCCTCTGGGAAGAGGTTCATCCTGACTGTAGTGGATTATGCCACCCGGTACCCCGAGGCAGTCACCCTATCCTCACTGAGGACAGAAAAAGTGTAAGATGCCTTACTTGGGATTTTCTCCCATGTTTGGTTTCCGCAGGAGGTTATCACCAATCGAGGGGGTTCCTACATGTCGGACCTGATGAAATGTTCATGGGAGAAGTGTGGGGTGGTACAGAGGCACACGACACCTTATCACCCACAAGCCAGTGGGTTTGTGGAAAGATTTAATGGTACCCTGAAGTCAATGCTTCAAGCGTTTGCTGCACAGCATGAGAGGGACTGGGAGAAATATCTTCCCCACCTGTTGTTTGCATACAGGGAGGTGCCACAAGAGTTGACAGAATTTTCCCCCGTCAAGCTCTTATATGGGCGCCAGGTACATGGGCCCCTAAACTTGATCCAAGAGGACTGGGAAGGCAAGCACAACACCAAGGGAACTCCCAGAGTGGATTACAGCCTTAGGTTTAGGGAAAGGCTGAAGGAGCTTATAGGGACAGCCCAGAGCAACCTGGCAGCTTCCCAACAGAATAAAAAAAGTGTGGTACAACTGTAGAGCCAAAGCTCACTCATACATGGTGGGTCAGGAAGTCATGGTCCTTTTTCCAGTCTGGGAAGATGAGCTGCAGGCTGAGTGGGCAGGACCACACAAAGTAGTTAGGAAGGTAAATGATGTGAACTATATCATAGAGTTTTCTGACAGAAGACAGACAGAAAGAATGTACCATGTCAACATGATGAAGCCATATGCTAACAGGGCTGAAATGGTGTTTGCAGTATGTAGTCCTAGGGAGGAGATGGATGAAGGAGACCCCCTTCTGGACTTGCTATAAGAAGGCAAGCAGGAGTCCTCTGTGGAGGCAGTTAATTTGTCTCCCCAGCTGGCCCCAGACAAGATCTAGGAAGTAAGGCAGGTTTTAGCAGACTTTGCCCCACTGTTTAGTGCCAAGCCTGGACTAACCCCCATAGTGATGCATGATGTGGAGACAGGGGACACAGACTCCTATATGGTGAACAGCATATCGGGTGTCAGAGGCTGTCCAAAAGAACATTAGGAGGGAAGTGGAGGAAATGCTGGATTTAAGGGTAATCCAGAGATCCCACAGCCCCTGGGCCTTACCCGTAGACCTTGTGCCCAAGCCAGATGGCTCTACTCATTTATGTGTGGACTATCATGGACTGAAAGCAGTCACAAAGTCAGACACCCACCCGATGCCCTGGACGGATGAACTCCTGGACAAGTTGGGAGGGGCGAAATACCTTACGACTATTGACTTGACAAAGGGGTATTGGCAGGGCGAGTTAACTGAGAGAGCAAGAGAGAGGTCAGCCTTCATCACTCTGATAGGCTTATTTCAATTTAAAGTAATGCCTTTTGGAATGAAGAACACCCCAAACACTTTCCAAAGGTTGGTGAACCAGGTGTTAAATGGTGCTGAGGCATACTTGGATGACATTGCCATCTTTAGTGCCAGCTGAGAGGAACACCTCTCGCACCTTAGGGAAGTGCTGGGTAGGATGCAGAAGGCCAGGCTCACTGTCTAAGCTGAGAAGTGCCAGGTGGCCATGGCTGAAGTGGCATACCTTGAGCATGTTGTAGGCCAGGGACAGCTCTATCCTAACCAAGTAAAAATAGAGATGATCAAGGTATGGCCCAGACCACAAATGCAGAAGCAGGTCAGGAGTTTTCTAGGGACAGCAGGGTACTATAGGAAATTTGTACCCAATTACAGTGCCCTGGCTGCTTCTTTATCTGACCTGGTAAAGAAAAGGATGCCTAAGAAAATTACCTGGGAACCAGCCTATGAAAAAGCCTTTACCAGACTGAAGGAAGCACTGTGCATTGCTCCTGTGTTGACAAGTCCTGACTATAGCAGACCTTTTATAGTCCAGACTGACACCTCAGATGTGGGTATTGGGGCAGTACCAGGGTTTTAAATAATTGATTAGCAGTTTTTTTTTCCTGGGACAATGCTAACTGTACAGAAAGTATTTATATAGGTTTTCTAGAAGTGTTATGTTTGTTAAACACAGTGAAGCAAGTGCTATGCATTTTCACAATGTTTTAGCACTTTTATGAGCAAAACGCTAATCAATTTTTGGAGTTAAATAAATCCCTGCAGTACTGAGTCAGACATCCAATCAAGGGAAAGATCACCCGGTAGTGTACTTGAATAAAAAGTTACTTCCCAGGGAGCAGACTTACTTTATTGTGGAAAAAGAGTGTCTTGCCGTAGTGTTTGCCCTAAAGAAATTAGAGCCATACTTATATGGGCAGCATTTTGAGGTACAAACTGACCACAATCCCCTGGTTTGGCTGACACAAATGGGAGAAACTAATGGTAGACTATTAAGATGGAGTCTTGCCTTGCAAGGGTATGACATGACAATCTTACTGAGGGCTGGAGTGACCAATCAGAATGCTGATGGCCTGTCGCTTGTTTATGAGGAGTGAACATATTTAGGAAACTCATCCCATGCAGGGGATAGCCCCAAATTCAGTCTAGTTGGGGAGGATTGTGATGCTTGGCCAGCTGGTTATGACTGTTGTAGGATATTTGTAATATAAAAATATAGTGTGTGATTGTTACAGTGCTTCAATGGGTGCCCCTCTCCCCAGGTTTTAGTGAGAATAATAGGATATATTAAACCAGGAGGTCTCTGTGATGTAATTAACTTCCTTAAGAAGTTGCGTCTTATAGCTTTTTTATGACTGCCTGCATCTGAAGCTGGGAAACTAAAATATACATTTTATGACTTCAGATAAACTGACTCCTGTAAAGCTGTATTACATGTAGGTGACAAACTGAAGAGTTGTAAAAAACCTTTGACGTTCCTTGGAAAAAACAGGGACTACTCAAGATCAGAGAAAATGTTAATTAAGGAGTCTTATTTGGGAAATGAGTTTTTGCTGATGTCACCTTATTTAATATATCTCCTGACAGGAAGATCATTGTTTGTGTAATTTTTATATTCTAAAAGGAGGAGCTAGATGACACCATAGATGGGTGTGGAAACAGAGTTTTAAACTGTATTTTGTGTTTCTACTGAGATACATATCTTTTTGGGCTCTTAAGAAACAAGATCTAACTATAAGCACTGTAGAGGTAATACATTAGCATACATGTGATATGTCCAACTTGCTTAAGAGGGAGATTTGGGTCAAATTAGGAGGGAGATTGGCCTGCTAGTAGGGAGATGCCGTAACATTGTGAGTTCGTCCTTAAATGGCATCAAAAAAATAAGAAAAAAGTGATTACAAAAATGTAATGTATTTCATTTTGTCAAGAATAAGCACTAAAAAGAATAAACAACTAGTTATATAAAAAAGTTATCAGATACATTGTTCATCACTAATTTAATTTTTATGTGTCTTTATCTGCCCAAAAAACATGAATATTTTGGACAGAATTTTACTTAAGCAGGAGATTTTGTTTCCCAGGAGGAGGAGGAGGAGTTCAGTAAAAACAGGAGTCTCCTGCGTAAAGAGGGAGATATCACATGTATGCATTAGATAGAAAAAGTAAACTTGCATGTTGGTAGGAGTTTGTCTGTAGTTTTCTTTCCTTTTCTTTTAAGTGATTGTATGCATTGTGATACAGTGTTCTGTGTTTACATTTGACATATTTTTATCCATTTTAGCCAAAATATTTTTTGAAAGATTGCCTGGGTGAGTCTTTGAAGTTGTTTTTTGCATGTGACGTATAGAGGGGTAAGACTGACAAAAACTGTTCATAAGTTTGATGTTGTTACTAAACTGGGAAAAGGTAAGAATATACCTAAGGTCCGTTATAGAGTTTTAAGTGTTTATTTTGGACACCTGGTTAGGTGCCCTTAGGCAAAAGATATCTGGCATCCCCCCAAGAGCAGATTATCTGAGCTGGTACATTTGGGTATGCTAACATGAGGTGCACAGATTGAATCCTCCCAGAACTTGAGACTAAAGGTGATTCAGACCCACAAGCAGACAGGATGGTTAACCTATTCTGTTACCTGTTCACATTACTGCACTCAGAGGTTGGCACTGTGGCAACAGAGGGCCTGACCTGCTGAGTGTGTTTGTGACATTTACTTCCTCAACACTCAGCTTAAAACTTTATTGAGGGAAACAGCTTGGTTCCCCAATATCAGAGGAGGCATGGACGTGTTGCTGGATGAATGTGTCTGAGGCCTGCCGGGACCTTAAGGGGAGGCCAATGCAATGGAAAGCACTACACTTATGGTACAAGACTCTGGATTTGTTGTGTAAAATAAACTTGGTACCTAGTTCAGAGTGTTAGAGATGCCATAAGCAGAATGGTAATCTTCTACATGTTCTTTAGTCATGTCCTAAATTGGTTGATTGGTGGGAAACAATTTGTACAATGCTCTCTGCCGTACTTCAGTGTAAGGTCCCTCCAGATGCCTCCCTTTTGGTCCTAGGTAATACCAATAGACCCCCTGTCCAGCATAAACCCTCCTCCTTGTGGTTTATAGCTGCTATTACAGAAGCTAAGCATCTTATTCTTAGGAACTGGTGTTCTGAACTTGTTCCCTCTATAGCAGACTAGGAAGATAGTCTTCATAAGTTAGCTAGTTTACAGCACCTTTCACATGGAGTTGTGGGGAAAGCTGCTTTATTTGATTAGGTTTGGGAACCTTATTTAAGAAGCAGTCCATCATTCTGCTGATGGGGTTTGAGCTGAGTAGGTTAGCCCTCCCCTTTGGCTACTTTTACTCCTTTCCTGCTTAGCGGGCAGATGTTGTGCTTTGGGGCCTGTGCTCAGCCCTCATCCATTTACCATGAATCGTATTCCACATGAGTTGTCTGTTTATGGTCTGTCTTGCCATTTTTCTTATCATTATATAGTTGATTCTTTTCTTTGGTTTACGGCTTCCTTGATGGGTTCTATGAATATCTACCTTTTGTGGCACACTTTTTCCAGCCAGCAGACTGGACTCATTGTAGCTATTTAAATGGTTATGTCAGTTACCTACCTGATGTCAAGGTACATGTTGGGACTTTCCCTATAGATAGACTTTTGGTGTCTGCTTCTAAGTACCCCCCCCCCCAGAAGATGAACATGGCCTTCCGTTTGATAGACTTTCAGATTTGTATGTTATTGTATGTTTGTTTTTAGCTTGTCTCATAAGTGCCTCAGACTTCGTTATTGTTTTTATTTTTATTATTGTGGGGGGGAGGTTGTTACTTCTAAGGCCACTGGCTGGAGGCAATTCCTACGTGGCTCAATGTAGTCATGCTTTTTATTCAGAAAATGTAATAAAGTTTAAATTGAAAAACAATTGTAGATTCAAATAATACACATGTAAAATCTTTGCTATTATTTAATGTAAAATTGTTCCTCTGCTAGCATTAGATGTCCAGGTTTCCTTTTTTTTTCCAAGTTGAAGAATTCTGACATTCTATGGACACCACAGTTTGTTATTGCTATGGATTGTTGCTATGCTATGCCCCCCCCACCCACCAAAAAACATCACTACACATACTCTGGCCACAGGTTTATATGTTGGGGACTACTATCACTTTATCTTTGCTTTATTTTATATTTAAAGTACAAGTAATGCTGCAGCATGCATAGTAACATGCATGATTGAGGGATGGTGAGTGCTAGCACGTGGATTTTGATATCCATGTGATATTGCCACTGCCTGGATTAACAATGTCTGAATATGCCATCAGAGGCTGCATGAAGTATCATCAGAAGCTGTCAGAGATGACAAATATCAGTAACATTTCAAATAAAGTCTTAGCATGTGTGAGGGAGCAAGAAGTCCAATATGAATAAGAGACTGAGAGGTTGTAGTGAACTAGCAAGTAGCAGGCAGGCAAGTGGGCAGGCAGATCAGTCATAACTGAAAAAAAAATAATTACAGAAATAGTCATCATTGGCTGACCAGTTTCACACAGTGTGTCTATTTTTTACCCAGAGTGTGTGTGAAACAAGCAGTTTATGTACCTCCAAAGAAAAGAGTTAGGATGTGGATTCTCACTTAGTGGGGGAAAAATGTCAGCTATTACATTTCGTAAAATTCTAGGGCACAATGATTTATATCATGTCATGTATCCAGGCTGCCAGACCTAGATCCTAGCCATGTGCTAGACACTTCTTAACACATGGCTAATGACCAATCAAGATGCAGGATTTTTTCTTCCCATTTTATAAACTAAAATTAAAATGCTGCCCTATTTAAACAACATCGTAGCAAGTTTCATTACATGTAGAAGGTGTCATAGTGATACAAAAAGACAAACTGGATCCATTCACAACATAGAAGTGATGTTTTGGAAACAACAGACGTTGCTTTAGAAAGCAATGCTTGTTAATGCTGACCATATGTACTCATGTTGCCTATAAAATTCCTGAGAAGACAAACATGAAAGTAATAAAGGTCACACACTTAAATGACAAAAGAATAAAACTAATATTTCATCCAGGATGCATGCATCAGAAATAAACTTTGGAAAGCAGAGAAAAATTTGTTGGATGAGAAATAAGAACAAATATGTTAGGATTAGGAAAATAGAAGATAATTAGTTTGAATGCAGTTTGGTAAAAATAATCAATACACGTCTACTTTTATCTTTACATACTGGGAGAACATATTCCTCATTTCTCGTTTGCTGCCACTTTCTGACCCTAATTAATATATTTATCACATACTTCCCATATACTGACACTTTCCATATTCAAAAAAAAAAAAAACAATAAATACATTTTTAGTTCTCTTACCATCTCCCCATCCTAGTAAACACACTTTTCAAAATACCTCACCCATCTGACCACATAATCCCTGCCCTTACAAAATAAATATACTACCCATCTTCCTCTATCTGACAACAGTCACTTTGCCTGACCTTTTTTAAAAACTAATGACTCACCTACATATATTTCATATTGAGGCTTTTTCCTTGAATGTCCATAGCTACTGCTGACTTCATGACTGTCCACTCACACATTCCATAACATCACTTGCGTTTGCATATGCATGTCAGTAGGAAAATGGCTTGACTCAAGCAATGTTAAACATCTGGGCCTGGATATTCAAAAGGATTGCACATGGTGCAATACAGTTGCACCATGGGCAACCCACAGATGTGCCCCAGTGAGATATTTAAAAGGGGAGATTGCACGGCACAAATCATGATGCGCCGGGGTGCATTAGTAATGTATGTGACGCAAGTAGAGGGGGCATGCCCATGCATACTCTGTACATCCCGATATTCAGCCCGGGATGTGCTGAGCAGATGCAGGCGCAACCCCTACTTGTGCCTCACACAGTTGAGCTTAAAAAAAAAGGAGCAACTGCTGGCCACCCACAGGTGAGCTGCCTTAGTGCAGGGTGCAACATGGCAGCTGCCAGCTGTGGGTGGCTACCCGAGCTCCGACTGCACCGTCCATCATGGTTGCACCCCCCTATGCCCAATCATGGGCATATGTAATAATGTAACATGTCCAATATCCCTGGTGGTCCAGGCGACCACTGCCAGCCCGATTGTGGGCATATGTAATAATGTAACACGTCCAATATCCCTGGTGGTCCAGTGGACCGCTGCCAGCCCGATCGCGGGTATATGTAATAATGTAACACATCCAATATCCCTGGTGGTCCAGTGGACCACTGCCAGCACAATCATGGGCATATGTGGTCTAATAAACATTTAAAACCATCCCTGGTGGTCCAGTGGTACCCCCCTCCCCACCCACCCACTGCACCCCACCACCCAGCCCCCGGTTAAGCGGCGGGGAGGCGGCTCCCCACCCACAAGCTGCCTGACCAGCCACTGACTGACTGTACGAAATGCGGCTGTATGCCCATTGGTCCACAGCATGGGCCAATGGGCATGCAGACCATACCGTTCTACATAGTCTAGATATATGAATGGATCCATTCACATATCTGAACTGTGTAGCATGGTGTGGTCTGCACGCCCATTGGCCCACGCTGTGGACCAATGGGCGTACAGCCATACTGTATGCAGTTAGTCGGCGGCCAGCCTGGCAGCTTGGGGCGGGATCTGCCACCCGCTGCTGACCGTAGGGGAGCTGGGTGGTGGGGGACAGTGGGTGGGTGGGGAGGAGGTACCACTGGACCACCAGGGATGGTTTTAAATGTTCATTGGACCACATATGCCCATGGTAGGGCTGGCAGTGGTCCACTGGACCACCAGGGATATTGGACGTGTTATGTTATTACGTATGCCCGCGATCAGGCTGGCAATGGTCCACTGGACCACCAGGGATATTGGACATGTTATTATATTACTCGTGCTGGGAAACAGGCATTGGAGCACTGTGCCACGATGTGCAGGGGGTGTCGGTCCCCAACAGCTGCAGCCTGGCAGGGCACCAGGCACAAGTCGCAGGGGATCGGCGCACCTGCATGCAAATGCTGCCATAATGACATGCAAATGGCCCCATTTGCACCTTGCATGCATTATGGCCCCATTTTCATGTCCACTGCTGAATATCATGGTTGCTGCACCTAGCACAGTGGCACTTGCACTAGCTCAGCCCCCTGCTCCTCTCTGGCCACTTGTGCTGGTGCTGTGACACTGCACCACATGCAATGCGGGTGGCCATGGAGCGATATTCAATGGTGCTGAGGCATGGCACTGCACCATTGAATATCACCCTGTCAATGCCCTGGTGCATCCCAGTTACACTATGCCCAGGCTTGCAGCATAGCCTGGTGCAGTCTGAATATCCCGCCCCTGGAGTATAAGGTCCGGGAAGGTGTTTGCAGATGATTATGGGTAAAGGGGTCATGGAATAATGATTTTATATTTTACACCCAATATGGAGCAAAATACTAACATTTAAAGCAAATATTGACTAACAACAACCAGATTGTGCAATAGTGTGTTGGTTTGCATTTTGTAGTGAAGAGAGACCTAGACAGAAATATTGCTGCAACAACAATTGGTCGTGGGTATCCAATAGTTCACTAGGATGATGGAAGTAATGCAAAGAATGTGGGAAGGAATCTGGGGCTAGTGGTTTGGGAAAGGGTGTTTATATAGACTGAAGTGATTATTTCACTTCAGGTAATGTGTCTGACCTGTGAGAGAGCACACTAGATGGGTCAGTTTATTGGATCAAGTTCTGAATGATAGGTATAATCACGGTTCTTTTGTAGGAGTGGTTGAACATGTAAGGGTGAGGGTCTAGTAATAATTAAGCTTGCCACTAAAAGGAAAGCCGGGTTGTCCTGGGACCCAGCCAGAAAGGGATAAGAAAGGGAAGAGGGGGGGAGAGAGAGGGAGGAGACAAGGAGAAAAGGGGAGGGGCTATGACCTCACAGGTGTGTCATTTGACCAGGCTTGGGGCTCGCTGGCTTTTGGCCAAAGGGAGGGGCCACATGGCGTCATGATTGGGGTCCTTAGGGGCTTCATAAGGGCCTGCAACCCTCAGAGAGCCCTCTTTCTTGCTGTAAATTTCAGATTTGAACCACAGCACATTGTTGGTAATTGAGGGAAGGCACTGAAGGTTTGGGGGCCTTTTCTTTGTAAGGCACTTATGCAAGGGTTGTGGGGTTTTGTAAGGTGGTAGTGTGTTTTACATGCATTAAACTGTAATGTCGTTTGTGTAGGAGAAAACAGCAGGAAATGTAGAGCTGTGAGGCATACAGTATAAACGGTGGCCTATGTGATATATGTGCTTTATTATTCCCATAGCAGAGGAGTGTAGGGCAGAGTATTTGGCTGCTGGGCCCAGAGCTAGTCCAAGTTGGTTTGGTGATCATTTTTACATGCATTGAACAGTAATGTCATTGTGTAGGAGAAAACAACAGGAAATGTAGAGCTGTGAGGCATATAACCGGTGGCCCATATAATATATGTGCTTTATTATTCCCACAGCAGAGGAAGGTAGGGCAGAGTGTTTGGCCACTAGGCTAGAACTAATCTGAGTTGATTTGGTGATCCGAGGTCCCGCTGACCTGCTCTGGTGGGGGGTTTTGTTATTAACACAAAAATGGAACTTTTGCTGCTTTTTTCCACCACTATGGATGGTTTTGTATGGCTCCTGAGAGGACGGGCCTGTGCTGCTAAAGGAAATGACGGTTGGTGCAGGCAGGGTGGGTTTGCTGTAAGCAAAGGGGGAATGTGGCTGCATCTTGTTCCAGAGAGCTCGTGGATTGCTCAGAGCGAGCACTGAAAGCGGAGCCTGGTGGCAAGGCAGTGCATTTGTAGCACTGTGTGGCTTCCCTCCTGCAAGGTGGTTTGGTCGTGTGGGCCCTCAAGAAGGGTGTGTGGCACAGGGAGAGATGATGCAGTGCAGAGAGCTAGTGTTGGTTGTGAATCTGGGGTAGGACAGCAAGGGACGATGCCATGTGGCACCAATGAGGGAAGCATTGGCTGGCCTGGGGTGCATCGGCAAGGCCAGTTGGCTGGGGGCAAGAAAGACATAGCTCCAGAAGTGAACATGAATGGTGGGGCCACAGAGGCCATTGGGGAGATTCCCCCATGCTGCCAGCAGCACGAGGAACAGTCATAAAGGCAACAATGGGCCAGGAGGCCTGGAGGCAGGTCAGGGGCTGCAGAGGCCCAACCGCATGGCATGGTCACCATTTTGGGACCATGGGATTTCCCGAAGGGCTGCTGCAATGCAGGGGCAATGGGAGGGCCATCTTGGGCAGGAGCCTGAATGAATGGGAGGCACTGGTGGACTAGACAACCAGCTTCTGTGGGAAGGCACCTGAGATAAAGGGTTTTGGGGCACAAAGGAAGAGAAGTACAAAAAAAAAAATAATACAATGTACATAAAAGAGGAAGTGAAAGGCAAGCAGATGGACACAGCACTTTAAGGATGGGATGGCAGCAAGGCCTGGAGGGAATAAGGTGTGGCATGTTATTCCCTTGCAGAGGGGCATTGTGACAGCAGGCCAGAAGGCACTGGGAGGCCACAGAGGCCTGGCCATATGGTGCAGCTGCCACGTTGGATCAGAAGGCCAACCAGAGGGTCAGGTGGTGGGGGAGAGGTGATTGTGGCCATTTCAGCCAAAAAGGAGGACAAGGAGCCACAAGGCCTGAATGGGAGCCTGGTCACCATTGTAGGACACTGTCACTCACCCTGAGAGAGCACGTGGGCCAGTAGGCCGGGGGGGCATGTCTGGGCCTAGCCACATGACACAGCTGCTATATGGGGGCTGGGAGAGGGTAGGGAGCACAGGGAGGTCCCTTGGTGGGGGGTTTGGTGCTGCAGGGCACTGGAAGATGGAGGCAGTATAGCGAAGTGGTTTAGGGCACCGAGCTTCAAACCTAGAGACTTAGGTTGAATCCCATCAGCTCCCAGGTGGAGGCCAGGTGGCAGTGGGCTGGCTGGGCTGGCACAGGCACGGCCGGCTCCCAGGAGCACTGCTGCAGGTATAGGGGGAAGGCCAGGATGGAGTGGGCCCCATCCATGCAGGGCAAGGCAGAATGGGGATCAGGAATTCGGGGGCTGGAGCCCTCAATGAGTGGGGAGCTGAAAACCACTTGTTTCGCTGTGTTTCAATTGTGCTTGTTGTATATCTAGTAGCAAGGCAGAAGAAATGGCACCCAAGAGAACTCCAGTGTCCAGTTCTAAAATGATGGCAGATGCAGAGAAACTGATGATTCAGATAATGGAGCTGGTGGAGGTGGTAAAGAGAAGGTAAGTGGAGGAGAAAGCCCAGAAGAAGTGGAAGGAGCATGACGAGAGGGAGGGATTGGGAAGGCAACCAAGAGGCTGAAGAGGGTGGGACCCAGTCCACCACCGGTGCCCTGAGCAGGAGCTGAGCCGATCCTGGTTCCAGCGGGACCACGACCGGATAGTGGTAAGGATGAGGTGGATGTAAACAACAAAGCAGATTTAAAGGAGTATATAGAGGGTTTGCTGGGAGATATGGGGAAGGAGGGAGTTAGGAAGATGGAGCAGGCCTTGCAGGTCATTAAGGAAGGGGGCAAGAAAGGCAATGTGGAGGGGAGCATGGGGGGGTGAGGAAACTGTATTAGGCACTGCCAAGCTTCACTCTGGGCGGCCCTGTGCCAGCCTCAATAAAAGAAAATATCTGGAAAGGAGAGTATGTTGATATCTTCGGCCTGGTCGATGAGGAGACGGCCAAAAAATATGAACAAAAGGAGTCAGTGGGCAAGTCAGAAATGGCAGTGACCTTGGCAGTGGTAGGACACAAAGCGGAGGAGGTGAAATTCAAGTGGAAGAACATTGACACATGGCAAGCTGGCTTCCTGATATACAGTGCACTGTTGCTGGAGAAGCAGCCGGACCAGGCAAACCTGCTGCTGACTTATATGGCGATCATCAGGGACGGGTATAAGGCGAAACTGGGCTTCAGGTGACTGAAATATGATGAGGCTTTTGGGAGGAGAATGGTGGCGAAAGGCAACTTGAGGTGGGACTGCACCCACTCAGAGTTGTGGGTAAGGACCTTCTTGGTGCCAGCGGTAGGACAGGTCACAGAGCCGGTGAAAAGGGTCGCACCAGCCCAGGGTGCCAAGGCATGTTGGGCTTTTAATAGGGCATTGTGCATGTGGCCTAGCTGCAAGTTCAGGCACGTCTGTTTGCATTGCGGGGGTCACACCCGGCAATGTCCTGCAGGCAAGGGGTGACAAAGCCAGGCAATCATGGGGGCAGCTCCAGGAACAGCCCTTTCGAGGAGGAAGGTGGATTGGGGAGAGGCTGGGGGGCCCCAGAAGAGGGGTATATACTCCCACCTATGGATGGAATTAAGAGGAGGCTAGTGGGGAGGAGGTGGGGCTACACCCTGGCCCACACCCCCATCAAGCTGGAGGTGGTAGAGGCCTGGATGGAAGGATACCCTGATCAGAAAGCAGCCAGGCTGCTGAGGTAGGGTTTTCGGGGAGGTTTCCTGCTGGGTTTTGAGGGCGGACAGATGGGGATGTAGACAAAGAACTTGGGTTCCATAAAAGCGAAGGAGGACATAGTCCGGGCAAAGATTCAGAAAGAAATTAGGGTGGATAGGGTGGAGGGGCCACTACGAGAACCTCCTTGCAAGCATTCCAGGTGTCACCCCTTGGGGTGGTGTCCAAGAAGCAGGCGGGGGAGTTCAGGCTCATACGGCATCTGTCCTAACAGGATGGGGGGTCAGTAAATCAGGGAATCCCACAGTCACTGAGCATGGTCTCTTACGCCTAACTAGATCAGGTGGTGAAGTTGATCCGGGTGGTGGAAGGGGCCAGGCTGGCAAAGACGGACATTGAGTCCACATTCCATTTGTTGCCGGTCCGCCCATCAGACTGGGACCTGCTTGGTTTCCAGTTTGAGGTCGGTTGGTACTTCGACAAGGCCATGCCTATCAGCTGCTCAGTGGCATGCTCAACATTCGAAGCATTCAGTTCATGGGTACAATGGGTATTTTGGAACTGTTATGGGCACAGGAGGGTAGTACACTACCTGGATGACTTCCTGTTGATTGGGGCCAGCCAGGTGGAGACCCAGGCGATGTTAAGGGACTTCAAAGAGAAGTGCAGCACCATGGGGATCCCCCTGGTGGCAGGAAAGATGGAGGGCCCAGCCCGCAGGCTGGAGTTCCTAGAAATCGAAGTGGACACAGAGCAGGAATGTTTTCGGCTGCCTGGAAAAAAGGTGGCATGACTGAAAGGGCTGCTAGCTCTAGTGGATGGGAGGATGAGGGTATCGCTGATACAGGTTCAACAGCTGCTGGGGCACCTTAATTTTGCCAGCAAGGCCATAAGCCTGGGCAGGGCATTTACAAGGAGATTGGGGAGGGCCATGGGGAAAGCAAAGCAATCCCACAAATGGGTGGACATCAACAAAGGTGTCAGGGAGGATCTCCAGGTATGGGAGACCTTCCTGGAGTCATACAATGGGGTGATGTTCTGGCAGGAGGAGTGGACCTACAACACTGACATGAAGCTGTACACAGACGTGGCTGGGCATTTCGGGATGGAGACTTACTTCCAAGGGGAGTGGATCTCTGAGGCATGGCCAGCACAATGGCAGAAATGGGGTTGGACCAAGGACATCACGTTTCTTGAGATCTTCACAGTCTGGGTGGCTTTGGAAATGTGGAGAGACCAGATGACAGGGCAGTGCATCTTGTTTTGGTGCAACAGCAAGGGCATAGTGGAGGTGATCAACTGGCAGAGTGGCCATATTGAGTCGGTAGGTCAGGTCCTAAGGTGCATGATGCTATTGGGGTTGCATTTAAACCTGTACTTTAGGGCACAACACATTGAGGGGATACAGAATGAGGTAGCTGACTGTCTTTCTCAGTTTCAGATGGAATGGTTTGGGGAGTTGGCACCACATGCCGCACCTGCCCGGACCAAAGTCCCAGACTGTTTGTGGGAGATTGGAGGGAGAAAGCCAGGGCCCTGTACAGAGGGTCATGGTCTGCCAACACCCTGAAAGCCTACGAGGGGACTTGAGTAGGTTTTCAGGCATTTCAGTCCATAATGGGCTGGGATACATTGGCGCCAGTCCTAGAAGAACAGGTGATGCAGTATGTAGTGGAGATATGGGAGGAAGGGTTGGCTCACGCCACCATGGTGGTCCAACTGGCAGGCATCAGCTGGATGTGCAGGGACTGGGGGTGGTTGGATGCTGTGGGTGGCCAGGCCATCGGGTGGATGGTCACTGGCTGGCAGAAGGGACAGGGTGCAAGGCAGGACAAGTGGAGGCTCATAATGGGGCCTTTACTCATGAAGGTGGTTGGGTCTCTGGACCATGTTTGCAGTTCAGCAAAAGAAGCCTTCTTATTCAGAGCCATATTTGTAATCATGGCCAGGGGTGCTTTCAGGGTCAGAGAGGTGGTGGCACCAAAAAAATGGGTGGCTGCCACCAGTTCACAAGGGGAGAATGTGAGAGTGGATGAGGATAGGGTAGTCATCTGGCTGCAGAGGTCCAAAATGGACCAGTGAGGGAAGGGCACTTCTGTAGAGGTGCACAGGCAGATGGGGGCAGGAGTGTGCACAGTTCAGGCCATGAGGGACCATGGAAGGGGAAGGGCCTGATGAAGGGGCCTGGTTCTTGCACAGTGATGGGGTTCCAGGTAGGTGCAGTGCTGAAGAAAGCCTTGGCATTTGTGGGGAAGAACCCCAGCAAGTTTACCCTGCACTCATTTAGGATAGGTGCAGCATCACAGGCGGCCACTGGAGGGGCAGGGGAGAATGAGGTCAAGTAGGTGGGGAGATGAAAATCCAACTGTTACAAGAGATATGTGAGGTGTTGACATAGCTAATTGGTGTTCCTTTTCTCTTTCCATAGCAGGCTCCAAGAGACAGGTGTGGATCGTGGGGCACTCATTCGTCTACTGGGCAGAGAGGTTTGCAGCCGCCACAAGGAGAGGGATGCAGTTGCACCTGGAGGCAGAGTACACCAAAGTGCAGTGGAGAGGGTCGAGGGGCATGAGGTGGTCGCAGTTGCTTCCCCTGCTGGAGGAGTTACGGGTGCACTGGGCCAGGCCTGACTGTATCATTGTCCATCTGGGGGGTAATGACCTAGGCGTATTGCCATGGGGGTCTCTGACGAGGGACATGATCTCGGACTTGGAGAGGATAAAGAGCTGGTGGCCGGGGGTGATGATTGGTTGGTCCGAGATCACATCCAGAAGGGTGTGGAAGGGAGTGAAAGGGATTAAGTAGGTGGAGGTGGTGTGGAAGAGGCTGAACAGGAAGGTGGCTGGGGCAGTGATTGAAATGGGGGGTGCACATCCAGCATAGGGACATTTCATATGAGTAGGCCAAGGTTTACCGGGTGGGAGGGGTACACCTGATGGAGTTTGGCATGTGCCTGTTCCTATGGACCTTTGGGGAGCTAGTGTGGGAAACCAATAAGAAAGGCCTGAGATTTTAACCTGCAAGGGGGGGCCCCATCTTCCATTGCAAGTTGGAGATGGGTAAGTGGAAAAGGTTGGGAGCAAAGGGAAAAATGGGGGGCAGGTAGAGGGAGGAGGGGGTAGGCACCACAGGCTGGGGAAAAAGGAACCTAGAAGTGGGAGTAACAGGGGAGAGGCAGGGGATATAGAGCTAGGGGGCAGATCACTCTGTCCACACCTAGAGGGGGGAGAGGTCTGAGTAAGTGTGGTGACCCGGTTATGGTGATTGAAGGGGTGGCCGGATCATAGTGTCCAGACCACAAGAAGCAACTTTGAATGAGGATGAGAACAAGAAGGAAGAACCACAAGAGGGAAGACAGGACTGCTATGTCCTAGAACATGATATTGGACTGATGAGTCTAAATTGTAAATATTGATTGTTGGAAATGAAATTGGAATGTAAATATATAATTGTGCCTTTTAATAAATATTGCCAGCGAGCATCCAAAGTGACAAAGTAGTAGTCTGAGTTATTTTTTGGTGGGGATCCAGGGACAATAAACTGCACCATTTAAAATAGTAACTGATATTGTGTGAGGTAAAAGAGAAGCAAAATGTATGCACTTTAATGCACCATACATTGATAAATGGAGGACATGGGCTTAGAACCTGAACAAAATGCAAATGGAGATAAGGGTAGAAGAGATGTAGAAGTCCACAAAAGGACAAAATACAAGAAATTGATCACTGTACACCCATGACGTAAAGGGACAGAAACAAACGTGTGTCATGTTGGTATAGACAAGACCGTCACATAACTGGGAAGGGGAACAAAGGAAGACATTTAAGACACAGAAGGAGAACTTCGCAATAACCGAACACACAAAAAATATAAAGAAACACACAAGCTTGTTAAGAAATATGAGCATAAAATGGAAAAAATGTTAAAAACTATAATAAAAAAATTGTTTTTGAGAGGAAATTTAAGGAAAGAGTGAGCTCGCTGCATACCATATCTTGACAGGGGGTAATGTCTGGTGATGCCTTGGCAGCAAAAAGGCTAAATGAATATATCATCTTAATATTTAAAAGGGAGGTGTTCAGAGACTTGCCACTCCAAGAGAGGAACTGTGATTTTGCAGCACAATAATAATAATAATAATTTTATTTATATAGCGCCTTTCAGTGTGTCAAGGAGCTGAACAATTTAAAATCATAAATTCAGATTCCAGATACAAAACTTCCAAACATATATAAAAATACACCACAATAATATAATAAATTATAATAAAATTCCAATCATGCTAAAATTAACTTAGTTATCCAAGAAGGCCATTTTCCATAAATGTGATTTCAAATCTTTCTTGAATATCTCCACGGGAGGTGCACTCCCATAACCGGCATGGTAGAGAATTCCAAAAGAGTGGGTGCAGCATGAGAAAATGCTCTGCTGCCTGAAGATTTTAAACTCACTCTTGGAATCTCCAACAACCCCATGTCGGCTGAGCGGAGCGATCGGCCAGGGCAATAAGGTACCAGAAGGTCTTTCAGATAGGATGGACCCTGATCATGAAGGGCTTTGAAAGTCAATAAGATGACTTTAAAGGTGATCTGCCACCGTATAGGAAGCCAGTGCAGTTTGCGCAGCACCAGGGAAATATGACAGGACCTACTTGTCCCAGTCAAAACCCGGGCTGCAGCGTTCTGCACCAGCTGTAGGCGATGGATTTCTACCCCAGAAAGCCCAAAGTAAAGGGTGTTGCAATAGTCTTGGCGCGAGGACACAAAGGCATGGACCAACATTGGCAGAGAGTCAGACGGAACAAGGTGCCTAACCCTGGCAATATTCCTGGTAAAAGGAAGTCCTGATGATGGCCGACACCTGAGATTGAAGAGTCAGCCTGTCGTCTAGGATAACCTCAAGGCTACACACCCATTCAGAGGTCGGAAGTGACATGCCACCAAGAAAAATTCCAGAAGGCACGCCAATATGCAACCTCTCAATCTGGCCACCCGGGTCCACCACCAGAACCTCTGTCTTCTCCAAGTTCAACTTTAGCCAACTAGAATCCATCCAGTCTTGGATTTCCCCCAGACAGTTGTTAAACATCAAGAGAGCTCCATCCTGGTCGGGTGCAAAAGACAGGTATAGCTGGGTATGATCTACATAGCAGTGAAACCTCAGCCCATACCATCTTATAATGTTTCCGAGGTGCAGCATATATACTGCAAATAACATGGGTGACAGCACAGAACCCTGAGGCACTCCACACAACAAAGAGATTGGGCCGGAGGAAAAAATCCTCGACACAACTCTTTGTAATCTCCCAGTGAGGAATGAAGTGAACCATTGAAGAACGGTTCCTGACATTCCACAGATTTGCCTCAGGCGTGCTAACAACACCATGTGATCCACAGTATCAAAAGCTGATGAGAGATCAAGGAGAACCAGGATGGAACATCTCTTCTGATCCCTCACCCTCAGAAGATCATTAAGCACCCGAACCAGCGCAGTCTCAGTGCTATGTCTTTTACGGAAACCGGATTGGAAGGATTCGTAGATACTATGGATGGTTAAATGGTCATCCAATTGGGCAGCCACAACCTTCTCAATAACCTTCCCAATAAAGGGAAGGCTAGAGATAGGTCTGTAGTTTGAGAAACAGTCTGGGTCCAAGGAAGCTTTCTTCAGGAGAGGTGTCACCACCATCTCTTTCAGGGAGCTAGGAAACTCACCTGACTCCAAGGAGCACCAGACTATTTGCACCAGGACAGGACCAATGATATCAGAACAACCCAAAATTAGGGAAGTCGGTCCAGGGTCCAAACCACAGCTTGTGGGGTGCACACTATGGATGATCCTCAAATTATCCATGAACTCATTTCGACAAAAGGAACTCCAAGAGAACTAAGGCACTGTGATCTCGCACGGTCCTACAACATCACCCTTAGAGGTTGCCGGACACAAGTCTTCCCTGATGTCAGCCACTTTAGTTGCAAAGTACCGAGCGAGCTCGTCACATTCTACTTGCGAAAAGGCTTTTTGAACTTGCAGACAGGCTGCCTGGCTCTGTAAACTTTTTCATGTGTGATCCTTGATTAATTAATCTCACCTGAATACTGACTAGTTTCCAGTTCTGCAACCTTCAGAATGTGAATTTTTTCAGGCTTAACCAATTACTCCCTGGGCCTGTGTGTTCCAGCCATTGTGCTTTAGTTGTTCTGGTGGCTTTAGAAGTTTTGCTTGGCAGCACTTGCAAGTTGTTCACAGCCTGGGAGAGAGAGTAGCGGCATGCTGTTCTGTGCAGCACAATACAAGCAGGAGCTTGTTGTATGCATTTTTAAATCCTAGAACAGGTATACCATCATTGCCTGGTTCTCTGGACTTGCCAAGCTCTTTCCAGTAAAGCTTTTAGCTACTTGTATTTGCTGGCAATTGTTGATGCTAGACTAAAGCTGCGTGGTATGGATCTGGAGTCTGAATGCTGGCAGAGCTGTTTATTTTGATCTGGTTTTACTAAGCCCTGCAGAAGGTATATAGGAGCTGCCGCCGCAAGAGATTGTTTTAAGAAACTGGGGTCTAAAGAGCCCCATCTATTTGTCTTTCCTATTTTATCTTGCTAACCTGAATGGAAACCTGAATGAAAACCTGAAACTCAAATGGAATTTCAATTTTAGCTGTAAATACTTTGTTGTTGTCTGCTACTTTTGATCACTTTAGTGTGTGGCCAAGAACTTATTTTAATGTTTTTGCACTATACTAATTCTGCACAGAGTGCAGACATTTTGTTTGCATTTTTTCTTTTATAGTGTATGCACTTTATATTTGCATTTTTACTTTTAGCTTGTGGCTCTAAAAAGTGCTAAGAATCTAAATAAAAGAAACACTGCTATTTGGTCTGGAGATTTCTAGTAATAAGTCTTAAGCAATTTGTATTTTGAAAGTTTGTGCCGTAGAGCATCAAATGATCACAGGTTTGTGGACCACTAAAGCGCATGCATGGCATTCCACTATCAAATGTGCCATTGCTGACTCGAGTTAGCTGACTAGCAGAGTAGCATACAAGGCTGGATTGCTGTGATTTAGAAGTCTTTAGAAGTTACCATTTGCAGCAAGCTGGTTATTTCAGCTCAGGCAAGTGAGTTTTTATATAAATACAGTTTAAAAGGTGTTTTCGTACTAAAATACAGTAACTTGTTTTACTTTATGCAGTCACTTGGAAGTATACTGCCTGTGATAAAACTGCTAAAACTGTAGTTACATTGAACACTGCACCGAAAGTGGTGAGGCATCCTGTAAGGATTTTATTTTTACAGAAAGGACACTAGAAATTTCATTGTATTGCATTTCTGAGTCCCTTTATGCACTTTCATGCACTTGAAGTGTTGAAACCTTTACCCTTTTATCACAGTCTTTAGCCTGGTTTTGTTTATGTTCCTCTTCTAGTGGCCTGTATAGTTGATTTGCCAGATGACCTGCAAACTGAGGTGTTGAGCGGTACTGACCACAATAAGAGAAAGAGTGGACACTGTTTCACTAAATTAATAACTGTTTGGAGAATTGTTTGGTGTTGTACTTGGATTAAATTACTGAATTACCAAGTTGCTGAACTACCGAACTAGTAAATTACCAAAATTTTGAAAAAGTCAGTCCTACAACTTAAAAGCAAGGAAAGAAAATGAAGCAAGTAAAGTAAGATCCGTACAAAATGACTTCCCCCTTAGAACTTTTAGTGTTTTTATCTGGATTTTATTTGGATATCTTTGGGAAGATTTCAACCAGCTCTGAACTTTTTGAAGCTGTGCAAATATTTGTGCCCAAAGTTTAGAACTCTAAGCAAGAGAGTGGCCATGTTTACAGTTTTGCTTTTCAGCTCTGCTTCTGACCCTTGCTGACTTTGATGATTTTCAGCTGCAAGTATGTATTGCAAACAGAAGGAACTTAATATTACCAACTATAAGTTTTGTGAAAACTTGGTGTGGTCTTGTTTATTTCCATGGCGTATGTGTAACATATGTGCTACACCTTTTGATGGTTTGTGTTTAAGTGATGGTAGTTATTAGCTCATAATTGTCCTATCTGTTTTAATAAATAGAGGAAGCTAACCATATCATTGGATAACTGAGTAATTGGGAAGGTGGCAAATTGGTAAAGCTAATTAACTAATTAATCTCAAACTTGGGATGTATATTATACTAGTAACCTGACTATTATAAGATTGTTTAAATCAGAGCAAAGAGTACAATAAAAATGGTTCTTACTAGAAAACAAGCAGTCGAAGTTGAGGAGGAGAGAGGAACTGAGAGGGGTACTGAACTTAACTTGGAATGTGGTGAAATAAATGAAATGAAAGAAACTAAGGAAACCAACTGTTATATAATGAAAGGTAAATCACCAGATCTAGAGCTAAAGAACAACAGTAAACAGGAGTTTACCTCTGTGGAGGTTGACTCCACTGACACTAAACTTCATGAAAATGGTCTAATATAACTTACTAAAATTAAGAAATCAAAAAAAATTAAAACAACCAAAACAACTAAAACAACCAACGCAAAGCAGAATAAACAAAAAAGTAAAGGTTTAAAGGGTGACAAGAAAAACTAAACGAAATAAAATAAATGAGCACTTTCAGCAGCATAAAATATCAAAAGAAGAGATACCAGCTTTCCGTGATATGTTGCGACATCAGGAAGAAATTGAAAATAAAACTGCTCAAGTTTTTTATCATTCCAGTCTGACTTCTACCCCAAAGATTTTTAGTCTAACCCTGCATAAAAATGTGTCTAGGATGTCTGATGATGCAAATTATGCAGAAAGACAATCCAGTGGCTATGAACAATTGAACAAGAATGGTTCAGGAAATTCATATGCATTCATTAATATAACTTCTCCTGATGTTTTTAATTATAATAGGACTGCTCAGGATGCCTCATTATCCCTTGTTTTTCACTGAAATAACTAATTGAGGAGCAAATTAATGTGAATACCTCACTAAGAAATGCAGATCTTAAAGACAGGTAATTGAAGAATTACAAACTACCATTACTGGACTGAAAAAATTAGACTCATTGAACAAAATTGATTAAAATAGCTTGAACAGTAATGTGTATAACACATATTCCAGGGTTAACAATCAGACAGCAGAGGAAATAGGTACATATCCATTTGATCTGAGTGAGGATGTGAAGAGTTTCATGAGAAATCCTTATGCAGTGCATTTAATGATAGTGGAATAGCTGGTCATAGTTAAAAATGAGGTTGACACTCTTAAATAAAACATTGCATTAAATGGCTTTGGACTTTAAGATATAGTAGACAAATTCTATAAAATTGTACTGCCAGCTGGCTCTCCCTCTCTAGCAAAGGAGGGTTCAATTCAAGTTAGACCTGACTTTTCTGCACTTTAAATACCAGTCTCTCCTGTAAAACTGAAGATAAGGGCAAGAAAATAAATACTGAAAAAACAATACAGTGCAGGATTTAGTACAGAATACTGGAGAATTAAGCCACATACAGCCAAATAGTTTCCCTGATTCTGAAACTGAGGAAGTGATTCTGAGCCTCAAGGAAAACCTGACAGGGATGCTCAAACTGAGCATATCAACACCAATTGCCATACTACAGGACAGGGGGAATTCCCCAGCATGCCACTACTGACAAATCAAGGCCATAAAACTATATCAGATAAGCCCATTCTGGAAAGTTTAGCAAAAATGGTCAGTGCTGTAGAAACAGAAATGAAAGCTATGAGGCTGGTATGGAGAAAATGGTGTGAGGAAATAGATTTAGGGAAAAAAATGATATACAGGGTGTACTGTACTCCCAGGATACTTATAACAAAGTACCAGTAACTGAAGGTTTTTTAACACCCCACCCCCGAACAGACACAGAAAATGATTGACATTGATGATTGTGCCATAATGTGCTTATATGGTAAAATATGGGACCATACTAAATCAGCAATACAAAGCAGGGGTAAGATTGTACACCTACTAAGGTCAACTGCTGGTGTGATGACTGAGGAATCTGACTTTGTCAACATTTTAAATGACAAAGATGAAAATGTAATAGAATGCTTATATATTCTCTGCCTATCACCCAGGATAGCAAATCAATATGGTTAAATAAATGATGCTCTTGAAAGGATTGGATGTATTATTAGATATATCGATAGAGATATGCAGAATTCAAAAAATTCCCCTGAAGCAGTAAAATGTTCCCAAAGTAAAATTTTTGGATTCAAGGCACTACCAAATGAGAACTATAGAAAGCTAAAAAATGCACTGCTAAATCTTTTCACACTTTTTTTAAATTACCTGCTGCAGAAGTTAGGATTAAAAAGATTCATAGATGGCACAGGGAAGGACAAGCAGGCCAGGTTGACATTCTATTTCAAGGAACTGAGGGCACTAAAATGATCCTGCATAAAGCCACAGTCCTTGATGAGGTGGGTATACATATAATTGATAGCTGTATTTTGAATAACCCACAAATGAAAGCAGACTGTGGAGAACAGGTAGAGTATGAGAATAAAGTCTGTAGATCAGTATCACTGTTTGGGCTCGGGAGGATTTCTGGAGAAACAAACTACAGACTAAAGCTTGTTATAAAAGATCTCCTCAAATGAATACTTAAATCCCCTATGATAAATACCGAGGCCTTTACAGTTTCTCAGGCAGAACTTGATCCTGCCTGTGATCAAATATTAATATCAAGAAAATCTGTTGGGTTGTTTAACAAACTAATGAATAGTGTAGACTTTCTAGATAAGATGGGTCTGTACCTTGTGGTGGATGAAGGGGTAGAGTAGACCATTCAAACTGAAACATGTCCTATCGAAATTGTAAAGGCAACCCAACAGGATCATGTTTGTCTTAACATATCTCACCAAACAAAAGAGATGCTCAAATTGAACCAGTCATACTGAATGTTTCTGTTGACAATAGATTTTCAGCTCCATCTGAGCATGATGCTTGACTAAATGAATCACAACCTCCAGACAGTGATGTATGGACAGCAACAGATTCACTTTGTGTTTTACTTTCCTGGAACATTGCAGGGTTGTTGACAAAATTTGCTCATACTGAGTGGAAAAACTTTGCAAACAAATATTACATTATCTGTCTACAGGAAACCTAGCACACTAAAGAATCTGATTATTCTTTAAACGGATATATTCACTATCCTGACCTGGGAAATAAACTAGTAAAATCAGGTAGACCTTCTGGTGGGCTCGAAACATGGTTTAAAATAGCAGAGGAGTTGTCATCTAACTTGATTCTTAGTATCACCTTTGCTCAAGCATTTTTTGTGCAGCTGTCTTACCTAAAATGTTGTTTAATTAATACCTATATCCTCCCCTTCAAACTCTAAATACTACTACCCGTCGATATGGGAGGATTTAGACTCAAAAATTATAAAAGCTGGGCTACAACAGCCTGAGATAATATTTTATTATATGGGGAGTTAAACGCCAAGATAAATAAATTTGATGGATATCTTTGCTGATAGTGATATACATAACTGGTTACATAAGAATGTTCACAAATTTAATAGATTTTCACTGGATCATAAAACAAACTGTGTAGGTGAGAAGCTTATTGAACTCCTAACAATATACAATTTATATTCCATAAATGGTAGAATTAAGGGAGATGAGTTGGGAAACTATACCAGCTTTAATGCGATAGGGCCATCAGTCCTGGATTTATTGTTCTGGAATGGAACATTGGATACCTGGGCCTCTGCTGAAGTCCTGGTTAGGGGTGACAGTGACCATCTTCCTCTTTCTCAAACTTGGACTGAAAAAACTATTAAGAATATTGTAGAAATAAATCACTTACAAAATATAGAGATAAGAAACACAACCAAAGTTAGATGAGACTACAGATGCAGTGGGGTTATTTGCCAAATACTTCAGGAAATACTACTCCATATAGACTTATCTGCGACAAACAATAGTACTTACTACCTGCTGCATGAGCTTTCTTATTATCTTAATGAAATAAGAACACTTCCTTATAAACCAGCAAGTGGGAAATCAAAGGTTAGTCTCCCTGTAACATGGTTTGATTCTGAGTGCTGCAGAAAAAAGAAGGCCCTAACACAGTTAATAAGATATACCAAGCTACATGGGGACAAGAGTGTGTACAAGTCCTTAAACAAGGCAAGATAAAAATATAAAATTTTCCTAAAAAGAAAACAAAAAGATGAGCCAGAGAGAAGCCGGGTAGAGATAAGGAGGGCAAAGGCACAGACAGAGGAGCGCATAGCTAGAGGGGTCAGAAAAGGGGATAAGACTTTATTTCAGTATGTAAGTGAAAAGAGGAAGATTAGGCAGGGAATACTCCAGTTAAAAACAAATGAAGGGGAGTTGCTACAAGGGGACAGAGAGAAAATGGACCTGCCAAACAGCTATTTTGCTCAGTGTTCACTGGGGAAGAAGACAGTGAATGCAGCAGAGCAGGAAAGGTAATGGCGGGGAAGGGGAAGAAGATATGAGGCCATTCCTCGTGGAGGAGATTTTGGAGAACTAGGCTGCATGAAGTTGGACAAGGCAATGGGGCCGGATGGGGTGCACCCAAGGGTGTTAAGGGAACTAAAGGAGATATTGGCAGTGACATTGACTGCACTCTTCATAGAAACATAGAAACATAGAATTTGATGGCAGATAAGGACCGCTTGGCCCACCCAGCCTGCCCATTTTCCTACCTAATGGATAAGTTGCAGATCCTAGTTAACCAACAGCCTACTTCCTCCTACCCCCACACTAGCATTGCCTTATGTCTGTCCAATGCATTCTTGAATTCCCCCACTGTTTGTGACTCTATGACCTCCTCAGGAAGGCTGTTCCATGTATCCACAACCCTCTCTGTGAAGAAATACTTCCTCACATTACCTCTGAGCCATCCCCCCCATCTTCAAATTGTGCCCCCTTGTTTTTGCACATCTCTTTTTCTGAAAGATGCTACCCTCTTGGACTTTGCTGATTCCCTTGAGGTATTTGAAAGTTTCTATCATGTCCCATCTCTCCCTCCTTTCCTCGAGGCTATACATCTTTAGTTCCTTTTGTCTTTCTATATATTTACTTTCCATTTTTCCTCCTACTGCCTTCCATCTCCGACCCTTCGGAGGCACCTGGGAGTCATCCCTCTGTCAACCACCCGACTCATCACCAGCCTTGTACCCCATGGAGCCAAGGTTATACCCCCTGGGTGGGTAACGAGGTGGGGCCTGTACACCCCCGTACACTTAATTGATATCATTGGGCAAGGTGGCCCGGGTGGGTAGTGACACATTGAGGGCACGCTCCTGGTGCCTCGTCTTCCCATTGATGGAAGGCTGATTTCCTCTGGTTTTTACTCCCCTCATGTGGTGTGCACCCTGACGTCAAGGTGCTGTGCGCTGACATCCCCAACACATCACAGCCAGCCCCCCCATGAACAGGGCTTGCAGTACCCTGAGCCTCCACTTGGGGTCAGACAAGTAGTGGGCATTGGCCCCCACCCTCCCCCTGGAGAAGGCGAGCTGTTGGGGGATGCTGAAGCCTTTCTCCCCCGGCTGGCCCTCCAGTAACCCGAGTCTGCTCCCGAACCCGGGTTGCTGGCGTCGCAAACGGAAATCAAACCGCTACGCCTGTGGGCCGGCCTTCCTTTAGTCTTTCTTCATATGTCTTCTGATGCAGACCCTGCATCATTTTCGTTGTCCTCCTCTGGACAGCCTCCACCTTGTCTATGTCTTTGTGGAGATGGGGTCTCCAGAACTGTACACAGTACTCCAGATGTGGTCTTACCAACTGTCTATACAGAGGACTAACAACTTCCTGTTTTCTACTGGTGATGCCTCTCCCTATGCATCCCAGTATTCCTCCAGCCCTCCTTACTGCCTTCTCACATTGCTGGACCACCTTTAGGTCATCTGATATGACTAACCCCAGGTCCCTTTCCATTTTTGTTGTTGACAGTATATCACCCCCCATTGTGTACTCTTCCCCATGGTTTTTGTTTCCCAGGTACATTACTTTGCACTTTTTTGCATTGAATCTAAGCTGCCATACATTTGATCATTCCTCCAACTTTGCCAAGTCCCTTTTCATCCTTTCCACCCCAACTTGTGCATCAACCCTGTTGCAGATCTTTGTGTCATCTGCAAAGAGACATACTTTCCCTTCCAGTCCCTCTGCAATGTGACTTATAAAGACATTAAAAAGTACTGGCCCCAGTACTGAACCCTGTGGTACCCCACTAGTAACCCTCCTTTCTTCACTGTGGACTCCATTTACTATTACCAGCTGTGTCCTGTTCTCCAACCAGTGTTTTATCCAGGCTACCACCCTAGGACCCACTCCCAGGCTGGCTAATTTATTTATTAATCTTTTGTGCGGGACTGTGTCAAATGTCTTGCTAAAGTCTAGGTAGGCCATGTCCACAGCCCCTCCCTGGTCTACTGCTTTGGTCACCCATTCAAGGAAATCAATTAGATTTGTCTGACATGACCTTCCTGCTGTGACTCCATGCTGCCTTGGGTCCTGTGTCCCACTGGCCTCTAGGTACTCAACAATTCTTTCCTTCAGAAGTGATTCCATCATTTTCCCTACCACTGAGGTCAAACTGACAGGTCTGTAGTTTCCTGTCTCTTTCTTGCTCCCACTTTTGTGAAGGGGAATCACATCCGCCCTCCTCCAGTCCTCAGGTACCACCCCATCCTCCCATGATTTATTAAAAAGGGTAGTCAGTGGTGTTACTAGTTCTTCCCTTAGTTCTTTTAAAATTCTGGGGTGAATCCTATCATGCCCCATTGCTTTATCCACCTTCAGTTTTAAGAGCTCTTTCAGAACCCTTTCTTCTTTGAAAGGACTAATATCAACCCCCCTATCCAGAGTGCTTCTATTGACCGGATTAGGTATTTCCCCCTGCTTTTCCATTATGAATACTGAGCAGAAGTATTCATTCAGTATCTCTGCTTTTTCAATGTTGCTCTCTGCCCAATCACCTTCCTCTTTGTTCAGCCTCAATATCCCTGCCTTAGTCTTTCTTTACTACCTAATATACCTATAAAAGGTTTTATCCCCCTTCTTAACTGAGTTGGCTATCTTTTCCTCTGTTTGGGCCTTTGCAATTCTGACTGCCTTACCTGCTTCTTTCTGCTTTAACTGGTACAGTTCCCTCTCCTGCTCCTTCTGTGCTTCCTTATACTTCCTGAATGCTATCTTTTTCTCCCTCACCTTCCCCGCCACTTCTTTTGAGAACCATAGTGGCTTTTTCTTTCATTTTGATTTGTTTATTTGCTTCACACAAAAATTTGTTGCCTCTGTGATGGTGGTTTTGATGTTTCCCCATTGTTGCTCCACCTCACATTCTTTCCTGTTTGCTAGTGCTTTTTTGAGGCACTCTCCCATTTTGACAGAATCAGGCCTCCTGAAGTCCAGTACATTCACTTTTGTGTGGCTTGACTCTACAGCTAAGTTTATCATGAACAACACTGTTTTGTGATCACTTGTTCCCAGATGGCTACCCACTTCAAGATCAGAGGTCCTCTCTCCATCCCCATTTGAGCGTACCAGGTCTAAGACTGCTGTCTCCCGAGTGGGTTCCAAAACTAGCTGTCTGAGGCATGCCCCCTGTCCTTGGAGTCCTTGGAGACTGGGGTGGTGCTGGAAGACTGGAGGCAGGCAAATGTGGTCCCACTGCATAAGCAGGGAGGGAGGGAGGGATGAAGTGGGAAATTACAGGCCCATGAGCTTGACATCAGTGGTAGGCAAGCTCATTGAGAAACTAATAAAATGCAGGATCACCAGCTACCTTGAAGAAAATGGCCTGATGGATCCAAGGCAACATGGTTTTAGAAGGGGCAGATCCTGTCAAACAAATTTGATAGAGTTTTTTGACATGGTCACAAAGGAGCTGGATCAAGAAAGGGTGGTAGATGTGGTTTATCTGGATTTCAAGAAGGCTTTTGACTCCATGCCCCACAGGAGACTGCTGCATAAAATGTCAGGCCTGGGGCTGAGTCAGAGGGTGGTTAAATGGGTGGGAAGCTGGCTAGGGGACAGGAGTCAGAGGGCCATAATAAATGGGGTGGTATCCGGAGAGGCAAGGTCACAAACGTGGTCCCCCAAGGATCAGTGTTGGGGCCCCTACTATTCAATATATTTGTAGGGGACATTGTGGAGGGCCTTGAAGGGGGTGTGAGTCTGTTTGTGGATGATATTAAAATCTGCAATTGGGTAGATATTCAGGAAGGAGAAGAAAAAATGCACAGAGATTTGGGGAGGTTTGAGGCATGGTCAAAGAGGTGGCAACTTTCATTCAGCACAGAAAAGTGCAAAGTCATGCATCTTGGCTACAGAAATTGGAGGGCAGGGCATTGCATGGGGAGCAGAGATCTGGAGGTCACAGAACAAGAAAGGGACCTGGGCATCACTATATCAGGGAACATGAAGGTGGAAAGGCAGTGTGGGAGAGCAGTGGCTAGGGGTGGAGGAATGCTGGGATGCATCAGAAGGGGATCACCAGTAGAAATAGGGAGGACATTGTACCCTTGTACACCCATCTGGTTAGACTGCATTTGGAATACAGAGTCCAGTTCTGGAGGCCATACCTCAAAAAGGATGTGGGGAGGCTGGAGTGATTTTGGAGGAAAGCAACAAAGATGGTAAAAGGGTTGAGCTACCTATCCTATGAAGAAAGGTTGAGGGATCTAAACATGTACTCCCTGGAACAGAGGAGGGGGGGGCATGACTGAGACCTTCATGTACCTTAAAGGTGTAAACAGGGTGCCGGTGCAAAGCATCTTCCAGATGAAGGAAAATCAGATGATGAGGGGGCATGGCCTGCAGGTGGGGGGGCAGTACAGGGGTAACATTAGGAAGTACTATTTCACAGAGAGAGTGGTGGATAAGTGGAACAGGCTGCCAGAGGTGGTTGTTGGATAAGAAGAAACAGTGGAGAGATTCACAAGGGCATGGGACAACCACAGGGGGCTGTTGAGGGTGGGGGACCCAGGACCAAGCACATAGCTGGACAAATGGGCAGACTCAGTGGGCCTTGTTGGTCCTTTTCTGCCATCACACTTCTATGAATCTATGAATCAATCAAGACAATAGAGTAAAATGTTGGCTATAATTAATAACAAGCATTTGTAAATGCCAAATGTTGTCTCTCTGGCATTGGCATCAGTAGTGCAGGAGTTAGAGATGCATAATAGGAATGGCAGTGAAGTATGGAACTGATGCCAACCCCAACCCCACCCTGCAGAGACTGACAGGTGCTGGGGTGTGCCTTTGGGGCATCAGTTATAACGCTCATGCCATTTTACATCACCTTACCCTGTAGACACTGACAAGTGCCGTGATGTGCTTTGGGTTCTTTGGGCCTTAAACTTACCCCCATTCTGTAAGGACATACGCTGAGATGGGTGCAGTATAGAAGAATGGGCCTCACCCTACCCTGTAGACACTGACAAGTGTTGTGGTGTACTTTGGGGTCTTTGGGCCTTATACTTACCCCATTCCATAAGGAAATATGCTGAGACGGATGCAGTATAGAAGAATGGGGTGAACAATAGGACTGAACACTCCAAGGAACACCTTGATGCCTGTCACTGGCTGCAGGGTGGGGGTGGGGGTGTAATGGCATGAGCATTACAGCCAATGATCCCAAGTCACACCCCTGACTCCTGGCAGTCTCTTCAGGATGGGGCATTACAGTTGGAAACCCTAACCTTGTAGGCATTTGTTGGTATTTTCACTCCAAATTTTCAACTTTGGCTTTTTGTGACCCCACCTCATGAAGAGTGGCACAATCAGTTTGTTAGCTGAAAGGTAGTTTTGCACAGCGGCTATGCCATTTGGCGACACAGGGATGAAAACACATTTTGGGCAGGATGTGGAAAATGACAACTGTATTGTTCATGAGGAGGCATAAAAAATTGGCAACATTGAAAATCTGGAGTGAAAATATGAAAAACTGGTGAAGTCATTTGCATGCATAGAAACTGTGCAACACACATCAGTAACCCAATTATTTTTGTGAGTTTTTTAGCCATATCTTCAACATAAGCTTTTTGGGACCTCCCCAATGAACAGTGGCACTGTAATTTTGTTAATCTTTCCCAAAAGTTGATTTCCCACAGCGGCCACGCCATTGTGTGCCATAGGTAAGGAAACACATTTTGAGCAGGCTGTACAAAATGACAGCTGTACTGTTGATAAGGAGGTGTGAAAAAATGCCAGTGTTGAAAATCTGGCATGAAAATATTGCAAATTTGCGAAGTTACAATGGTGCGTGGAAACTGCGCAATGCACACTTGTAACACAGTCATTTTATGGACTTTTGGCACCAGATTTTCAACACAGGCATTTTAGGACCTCTGCTCATGAACAGTGCCACCGTCATTTTCTCAAACTGTCCCAAAAACTGATTTCACACAGCGACCGCGGTATTCTGTGCCGGACATGCAAAAATACATTTCAGCCAGGATATGTCAAATGACAGCTGTACTGTTCATAAGGAGGTGTGGAAAAATGCCAATTTTGAAAATTTGGAATAAAATATTACAAATTCACGAAGTTACGAGCATGCATGGAAACAGTGAAATGCACGCTTGTAAAACAGCCATTTTTTGGATTTTATTTACCAAATTTGCAACATAGGCTTTTTTTAGAGCCCCCCCTCATGAACAGTGGCACTGTCGTTTCATTACTCAGTCCCGAAAGGTTATTCTGTGCAGTGACAGCGAAATCACCTTTTGGGACCAAATAATGCCATGACAATAACTGAATTCACGAGGAGGGGTCCCAATAACCCTATGTTGAAAATTTGGTACAACAATTCCAAAAAATGCCTGAGATATGCACCAAAGTTGTAAAAACCCTATTTATGCCATTATACATTATACAACTTACCGGCATTTCTTCAGTTCGCAGTCTGTTTTGAAGAGTGCAGATGTGTTCCCGGTCCACCGAAGATCACAGTGCCAGACTTCAGAGATAAGTATGGGGTGAGGGGGGGTGTGAGGAGGCAGGGTGCACAGAGGGTGGGTGCGGGTTGTGGGAGGGGGCAGGGAGACCATGAGGGACAATTTTCTTCTTTCACAGGGTTAAAAAAAAACATTGCGGGACAGTTTTTCTTTTTCAGGGGATTTGGCATGCTGGTGTGGACTCCCAGCATGCCACCTAAGTGCTTTGAGCGGTGGGATGCTGTAGCCGACAGGGGATTGGTCACCCCGTCAGCACGCAATGAAAGTGGGGGGGCAAGAGCCAAGGGGGATTGGGCAACCCTCTCGGCACATAACAAATGGGGGAGTGCATTATGCCGACGGGGAGTGGACTCCCTCGTCAGCACATACTTCGGGTCAGGGCATGTTGACAGGGGGACTGAGCACCCTCAAAGACAACATTATGGCAGGCAGTGTGCCGCCATGTTTAATGTAATTTTTCACCAGGGAAAGCACGTCGGTAGGTGCTGCTATGTATGACTAGCTTTGCTCGCATTGCAGTAGACCTTTCCTTAGCTGTGCTCACCACATTGTGTATTCCTGGTGTGGCGCCTGCATGCAGGCTTATTGGGGAATGAGGGACGCAGCTACTGATGCATGCCCTGCATTCACCCAGCAGTGACTGCACCTCCAAATCTGCTGCTAATGCAATATGTTGACTGGCGCGCAAGCACAAGCCAACATAAAAATTACTCACACTCCTTTTGATTTTTAGTAGCAAGGGGAACAAACAATAGTAAACAGCTTATTTATACCCATATCCCAACAGAGAAATGGATTGAATATTATACAGATCTCTTTTTCGATCCAGAAGTCTCTGAAATTACCCCTTGGTAGGATTACACTGAAGGAAGAACAGGGTTCAAATCTATTACAGCAAATTGAGTTTATTTGGCAATAGCCTCTCTGAAAAAGTAAAAGGACCGGACCAGGGTCTTGATCTGATACCCCTGAGGTTTTTCTTGCCCCCATTCTTGTGGACAAAAATTTTTGTTCCATACTTCAATCGTGTATCAGAAAGAGAATGATTCCAGAAGCATGGACAGGTGCAACCGTAATTTCACTGTTTAAATAGGGTAACAAAAATTACACAAAAATATGCAGACCTATCTCCTTATTATACATCACTGGAAAACTACTTTCCAAATTAATTCTGAATAGATTGATGGAGCAATTAAACTAACTGGGGGTCTTTTAGAGCTCCAGGCAGGATTTAGGTCCAGCTACTGTACTACAGACAATTGCTTTATTCTCTTTCACATAGTGGAAAACTATGTAGTATTAAGAAAACAGAAATTATACATAGCCTTTATTGATTACAGCTCAGCCTTTGATAACATATCCCAGGCCATTTTATGGCAAAATATGTTCCCAATGGGAATACAACCGTTAGTAAGTATAATCAGAGAGTTGTATAATGAAAAATGGACACAGATAAGGATGGGGACAACTGGACAATTTCAGTCAAGACTTCCTATGAGCAAAGGAGTTAGGCAAGGCTGTGTTCTTGCACCACTGTTGTTTTGTATTTGTATCAACCAATTGCTTATACAACCCCCAGATTCAGCTACTGATTCCCCTCGTGTTGGTAACAATCAATGCTCGGTACCAGCATATGCTGATGATTTGGCACTCTTTGCATTGTCCCAGTCTGGACTACGATTTCAAATTAGATATTTTAAATAAATATGCTCAAACTCATAAATTAATAATCAATTAAACCAAAAGTCAGGAATTAATTTGTGGTTCGAATAAAATAAACATACTCTGGACAATTGAGGAGAAAAAAATTGGTACAATTGAATCTTATGTTTATTTATGACTTACAGTATCAAAAAAAGGTTTCTGGACTAATAATATAAAAAGTACATTAAAAAAACTTAAACAAACTGCTGGGGCACTGTCAAAGTTCAATAACAGAGATGGTGTCAACTCAGTAGCACCACTTTTAGAAGCAGTTAGACCTAAATATGTCCCTCAAGCATTATACCAGATTGAAGTATAGGACACGGATGATGTAGAACTTCTGGAAATCCCCCTAAATAAACTTTACAGGACTGCCCTAGGTTTAGAAAAATCAGCTCCTGCACCACTGATCAGATCAGAACTTGGCCTAGCAAGGCATATAGCCCTGATCATGTCCAGAAAGATTAACTGCTAGATAAGAGTTTTGAGAATGGACTCACTCAGACTGCCATATATTTGCTTGCAAGAGCAAGTTAGATGGCAGACCATGGGTTGCAAGAAGTCCAAGTGGCTTACAAAAATTGACTTTATTTTACAAGAATGCAGACTAAAATATCTAACTAATTATGTTAACAGAGAAATTTTAATCAGTGCCAAATATGAAGCATACAGTACCAAAAGGATTATTAATTTAGATAAAGTTAAGGATGCTGAAGCAATTGCCCCTTAAAAAAATTCACCTTGGCTATTTTAAAACTATAATAGACATGCCTACAGGTTTCACTTGTATATTTTAACTGGTTCTGTCTGATAATGGCGAAAGCCTAAAGGCAATTGCTGTTATCGCGTAGTCAGAGTGCTGAAAATATTTTTGGCACTCTGACAGCCCGGCGCACAGGACAATGGTGCCAGGGACATAACTTTCAATGCTTCACCCCCTGCATCCCCTACTAAAGGATTCTCCACTCCTTGGGGGGGGAGCATGTAAAAGCAAAGGTTCAGGCCGGGTGCAATAAAATCACACCAGTGCCCGGGCCCAAACTCAGTACCTCACCCACCCCAACCACAGGCCAATCCCCAATGCCATAATACAGCTCAGCAACCCACCACAGTGCCACCCCCTACAGCTCCTCTGCTCCCTCTTAGCCCATGCTCGCTGTGCTCGCCCCCCCCATGAGCATACATATAGCAACATCCTGTCACCCATTTCTCCCCCCCCAATCTGGTCACCCTACCTCCCATCATCATGAGGGATTTCAATGAGAATGAGTCACCGTTATGGATGGCGCCCTTCCCCATGCACCCTCCTCACGGGTCTGCATCAGGGTGTCCAATCTCTATGTCAGCAATTCCTCCCAGCACTGTCTGACATCGAGGTGCCCAATCCCCATGTCTGATATCTCTCCTGTACTATGGGACACTGGTGAGCCCACCCCCAGTGTCCCCAGTTATGTTACTCCCCCCCACCACTCTGGAACACTGAGAAGCCCATCACCAGTGTCTCCAAGAATTTTTTAACCCTGAAAAAAAAGAAAACAGTCCCCTGACATCTCTTTTTTTAATTAAACCTGTAAAGAAGAAAATGGTCCCTCATCATTTCCTCCATCCTGACCCTCCCTCTGCACACCCACTTCCCTGCACCCCCCCCTTACCCCATACTTACCTGCAGAGGTCAGTGGCTGGCGCCTTCTGTGGACCAGGACATGTCTGTTCTCTTCAAAGCTGAATGGCAAACTGAAGAATCAAGGTAAATGTTGTATAATGGCAGTCAGTAGCATTTTGAACCTATGTTAATATCTTGGCCATTTTTAGGTCTTTTTGCGCCAAATTTTCCACATGGGGTTTTTGGGACCCCACCTCATTAAGAATGGCAGTGTTGTTGCATTACTCAGTCCTGAAAGGTGAATTTGTGTCCCTGTGCGGAGTCACTTTTCAGGACCGTGTAACAAAATGATAGTGCCATTGTTCATGAGGTGGGGTCCCATAAACCCCATGTTGAAAATTTGGTGAAAAAATTCCAAAAAATGGCTGCCTTACAAGTGTGCATTTTGCAGTTTCTGTGCATGCTCATATCTTTGCAAATTTTGAATATTTTCACTCCAAATTGTCAACATACAGATTTTGTCACATGAGAGAGAGAGAGAGAGACTATTGGGGATCAAAGAGAAATGTTAGAGTTACAGAAATCACAATAACATTTATTCTTTGCTGCAGTGTGGCTGTGTCTGCACAGGGCAAGAGCAGGCTGGCAAAATAAATCTTTGACTTGTACCACCATCCAGAGGAGAAAGAGAGAGAGAGAGAGAGCGAGACTATTGGGGGCCAAAGAGAAATGTTATAGTCACAGAAATCACAAATGCAGTTTATTCTTGGCCTCGGTGTGGCTGTGTGTGTACACAGGGCAAGAGCAGATAGGCAAAATAAGTCTTTGACTTGTGCCACCATCCAGAGGAGAAAGAGAGAGAGAGAGACTATTTGGGGCCAAGGAGAAATGTTATAGTCACAGAAATCACATAGAAATGTTATTTTCAGCCCACATGTGGCTGTATGTGTGCACAGAGCAAAAGCAGGCTGGCAAAAAAAAAAAAATCACAGAGTTATGAGCCTGCATTGAAATTTGCGAACACAAGCTCGTAACTTTGGCAATTTTCAATATTTTGACCCCAAATTTTCAGCATAGCCATTTCTTCACAACACCTCATGAATATGAGAGCTCTCATTTTTCAGATCCTGGCCAAAATGTTTTTTTGCATCCCGAAAGGTGATTTCACGGTTCTTGCACAAAACCACCTTTTGTGCAGGAGTTGAAATTTTTCTCTGCACTTGTTCATAAGGTGGGACCATAAGAATGGGATGTTGAAAATTTGGAGCAGAAATATTCACAAACAACAAAGTTATGAGCCTGTATTGAAATCTGTGTATGCAGGTTCATAACTTTGGCAATTTTCAAAATGGCCATTTCTTCACTACCCCTCATAAATGTGACAACTGTAATTTTTTAGATTCTGGCCAAAATGTTTTTTTTTTTGCATCCTGAAAGGTGATTTTGCAGTTGCTGCATGAAATCACCTTTTGGGCAGGTGTTGAAATTTTACTCTGCACTTGTTCATGAGGTGAGATCATAAGAAGGGCATGTTGAACATTTTGGGCAAAAATATTCACAAACAGCAAAGTTATGAGCCTGCATTGAAATTTATGAATGTATGCTCATAACTTTGGCAATTTTCAATGTGTTGACCCCACATATTCAATATAACCATTTCTTCACAGCACCTCATGAATTTCACACTGTCATTTTTCAGATTCTGGCCAAAATAGTCTCTTTTTGCATCCCAAAAGGTGATTTCGCAGTTGCAGAGCAAAATCACCAGTCAGGCAGGATTTGAAATCTTCAAGATTTGGGCTCAGAATTGCAAAAAAAAAAAAAATGTTTAACAAGCAACAAAGTTCAGCATTGTGAAATATTTGTTATACTTTGTAATGGTCTATGACTGAACAAATACTCTCAAACCTCCTTTAGAGTTGTTCACAGCAGCATGCTTTTTCTATTTAGTCTTACTGTGGACACACGCTCAGTTAGTTTACACTACAAAAACCATATTCGCAGTGTGCTGCTGATGCTAACTGTTCTGAAGATAAGTTGCTATTAAAGTACCTGGCTCCAATGGAACTGTCACAGAGTGCTCTACTGAACAGGGTACATTATTCAGTACAGCACTTTGTGACAGTTCATTCAGCATGGCCACGGAGGTGTGCAGAGGTCTGTGCTGGTGCTGGCTCTGTCACAGCATGGGGAGTGGCAACAACCTGCTGGGGTGGGGGGGCTACTCAACCACCAGTGAATGGGGAGTGGGTGTTATGTCGGGCAGACAGAGACAGCGGGGTTTGGCGTGGGGGGGATTTCTGTCATGGATCTAAATAGGGGAGTTTACATATGTGGCAAACAGGAGGACAGGGGGTCATGAAGGACGGGGGATTCATATCACAGCTCTGAATGGGGGAAGTTATATATGTGGCAAATGGGAAGATGGGGGATTGTGAAGAAGTGAGGATTCCTGTCATGGCTCTGAATGGGGAATTTTAAATAAGTGGTGAACAGGGAACGCTGGGGATCTGGGTGGGAGTACTGTTACAGGCTGCATTCAATTGTGGGTATATGCTTATGTGGCAAATTGGACATCGGGGATCATGTGGGGGGGCACTAAACAATGAATGCATCCCCGAGGTGCTCTGTGCAGCCGTGCGATGCTACTGTATCCATGCTCACCCCTCCTTCCTTTGCCCCAGGTTACCACATTCTTTTCAGCAGCAGTATTTGTCACCATGCTATAGGTCATGCTACCGACTGTAGCACAGTCTATTGTTTTGAATATCCCAGTGCACCAATATCATGGCCCCACCCCTTGGTTGGTCCCCCGCATACATTATATTTTAGTGCCGGTGCTATCACATTGATCTAGTGCTATTTGTACATTTGAATAGTGCAGTTGGGCACAACTGCAGCACCTGGCACAATACTTTGAATATCTGGCCGTAAAAGTCTTCAAACAGGCTCAATAAAAGAGTACAGAAAAAAGTCAGCATAATATAACACTTTCACTGTACACAGATGATATACTCTCATATACCTCTAATCCCCAAATAGAAATCCCTCTACTCTTAGAAATAGCTTCAGAATATGGATCTCAGTTTGGATTCAACATAAACGGCCCCAAAACTGAGGCTATAGCAATCAACCCAAGATAAGCATACACAACTGGGAACTCCCATTTAAGATGTCTATAAACAAAATTAAATATTTGGGAATTCAATTGACTAATGACTTAAATAAATAAATCCCAGAAATACAATCTTGACACTATAGTAAAAGAAATTAAAAAGGACGTAGAAAAAATGGTAAGATCTCCCATTCTATTAAGTAGAGTTTAAGTAATTAAACTGAAGAAAATGCTAACATTATTATACATATTTAAGTCTTCTCCAGTAAACATTGCCACACTTTGTTTTTAATTAGCAAACTGAATATCCAAATATCCTTAGAAAAATGAAAGACCCCTAATAAATATGAAAAAAAAAACCAGAATACATAGCATATTAAAGCCAGGGTTACAATTACCTTATTGTCAGAACTATTTTTTTCTTAACCACAACAGAGCAGATGTACGAGTGGTTTAAAGTATACCACCTTTCTGGGCACATTGTGAATTAGACATAAATTACTATCTGAATAGATACAAGGGCTGGATTTTTAGAGGGTGACACAGGGCCTGTACTTTCAATGCAAATAAATTGACTTGTAACTAGACCAATACAAAGACCACACTCTATTTTCTTGTTTGTTTGTTTTGCTTTTAATGGCATTCCTTAGCATGTATCTTACAAGACTACAAATTGCTACTTTTCTTTTCTTCTCAGTCACTTTAAAGACCACTGACAGGATGTATCAGGAAATACTGTTAAGGCTGTATTTAACCCCCCCACCCTCTAAAAAAAGGAAGAATATTAAAGTTTTATTGTAATCTCTTTATATTATACATTTTAACTTCTATTAATGTATCTTGCAGTGCAAACTGACCTTATCATTTGGCCCCAAATTCAAGTTTTCAGACAGAGCCCATTCACTCTGATTTGCTGTGAAAATAACAAGTACAGCCTGTGATTACTTTTTATCTAATAATTGTGTAAAAACCCCACCATACAGGCTCTCTAGCCCCAAAATGTACCCTTTTCCTGGCATTCTCTTTAACATCTTCCAGCAGGAGTTCACAGGGCTTCTTCTTGCTTAAATAGCCAGCTGTCTCACTGAATCTCCCCTCCCCCCCAGAGCTCGATAACATCATGATGTGCTGTGTCACCATGCAGTGACATGAGAGACTGCAGTGCGCTAACATGCTTCCTGGTACTCAAGTCCTGTCATCACAGTGGCACAAGTACACAATTTATTAACAGTTAACACTGTTTCTATTATACCGAGATTGAGATGTGAGAGAGATCACCACCAGTAACCTAATGAGTTATTCAATGACAAACAAAATGTCCAAACATTCATTTCTCATATATTTTTTCCAATAATTCACCTTCGCAAGTTTTATATAACCCAGACTACCTGTACTTTAATATGTTCTCTGCAAAGTAAATAAAATGCTTGAGAGAATTGTATACCAACAAGTCCAGGCATATGGGAACAACATAGCCTGCTCACTCTACGACAACATGGATTCAGAAAACAACATGGTACTGATACTGCCCTGGTGAGTCATGCATCCGACATCCTTGCTGCCCAAGACAAAGGCCAACTTACTGGTGCGGTCTTCATAGACCTTACCAAGGCCTTTGATCTAGTAGACCATAAATTGCTCATCCAGCAGCTTAGCTCTCTCGGACTGGACAACCACTCAACACAGTGGTTTAAAGATTACTTGCAAGACAGATCTCAGACAATCAGATGGCAGGGGGTGGAGTCAGGCAAGCACTCCATTGCTGAGGGTGTCCCCCAAGGTTCAATACTGGGGCCTCTTCTATTCTTCCTGTTTATCAACAACCAACCAAAGCACTGCGGCGGAGCGAAAGTGACCCTCTATGCGGATGATGCAGTACTATACAGATCTGCTTCAAATGCTGTACAGCTAAAGCAACTCCTGAACCACAATCTCTCTCTACTGGAAATCTGCTTCCTGACAAATAGCTAGTCCTAAATGGGAAAAAAAACAAAGCCATCCTATTCGGACCCGGTAAATTGGGCCCCGACAGAACATGTCTACTATCCCCTTATCTGTCCAGTGGCCATCCTATTGAGGTGGTGGATTGCATCAAATACCTGGGAGTCTATATTGATCAAGACTGCTCTTTCAAGGTTCATGTTGAACAATTAACCAAGGCGCTAAATCAAAAGCTTGGGCTCATGTACCGTCTAACCCCTTTTCTCACTCAGGCATCCAGGCTAAAGATAGCCATGGGCATGCTCCTGCCCACCTTATTTTATGGTGCCCCAGTGCTACATTCAATGCAAAACACAGAGATGTGAAAGCTAGGAAAATTGTACCACAGAATGGGATGCTTTGCCCTGGGAGCTCAGCCACTAGAACACCACTGTAATATACTCGACTCATTGAATTGGCCCTCCCTGGAGGGCAGACTGGCTTACACTTCCCTATGCTTGGCTTTCAAGCTTCTACAAACGGATGCTCCCTCCAGCCTGAGTCATACCTTAGTACTCAAGCAGCCTAAAAGATCACTTAGATCCCCGTGTCGTCGACTCCTCCATGTCCCAAAAGTCCGAACAAGCCAAGGTCTTTGGTCGTTCAAAAATTACATCCCATCCCTATGGAATGGCCTACCTAGCAGTCTTCAAGACTGCAGCTCCTTTGGGGGTTTTGAAAAAGGCCTAAAGATGTACCTTCTAGAGCTAAGCCTCTGTGCATGTCACTGCTGAGGATAGAGAACAGCACTCCACCTCTGATACTAAAAACCTGCTGCCTAACAGGTTGGTATCCTATTTCAGTTGAATCTTATCACTTCTGAAACACTTGAAATTGTAACCCATAAAACTGACCTGATAAACAAACCTTATGTAACTGCCACTCTTGTGAAACTAGTGTTTACCCCATGTTATTCTAAACATTTCCTAACCTGCCTGTGATTGTACTATATGTTCTGATTTTAATGTCTGTATATGCACACTTTCCCTTGAATTGTTAATACTTCTTATTGTACTGTTGACTGTAATTAATCCAGAGTCACCCCTGAAAAAGGGACCATTATGGTCTCAGTGGGCCTACCCGGTCACCAAAATTTAAATAAATAAATATTAGATGTCAGTATACACACAGCAAGATCCACCGTTCCAAATTGTAATTCCAAGAGTAAGCTACTTAAACATCACTGGAGCCACAACGTAAATTGAAATACAAGGTACAGTAATCACTGAGTCAGGCATCATGGTAAACTGACAGAACTGAAATCTGCTATGATATGCATCATTAAAAAGACATTTATTCAAGTTAAAACATTTAAAATGGTACAGCAGCACCCTTCCTACAGAATGTCAATGTTTCTCGTATTTTGTTCGCTTTATCAAGGCACCTTGAAAGAGTGAAAAATATGTGAAACATTGGTGTTCTGCAGGGAGGGTGCTGCTGTACCATTTTAATGTTTTAACTTGAATAAATGTCTTTTTAACAATATCTGTCATAGTAGGCATCAGTTCTGTTGGTTAACCATAATACCTGACTCAGTGAGTATCTTATACACCTCATCCAAAACCAGAAACACCCTCTTGGTCAGCACATTCCATTGCTATTGTTAACCACTACTATTGAACCGCAAAATAAAAAAAATAAAACAATTCTATTTATAAAAGGGAAGCTCCATGTTGGAAGGAAAATGAAAAAGAAGTTAGGCTGCAGGTTCCAGTGGGAGCTGCCAGGTATGAATTAGGGTGAAAGATCTGAGTAACACCTATAATGGACAGGGTCAAATCACAAATATCCTCCTTTTTTATGTTGATTGCACGCATGCGCAAGAAACATATTGAGCACCTTGCCAGAAGCAGGTTGTGGAGGCACTGCACTGTTGTGGCCAATGCCCCCGCAGCCGTTAAAGGCTTGGCCCGCTTCCTCCAATGGGGTGGCACGCTGCTGCTGACACTAGTTCAGCCAGCATGCCACCACCTTGAAACATTTCAGTCGCTGCAATCAGGGGCCACCTCGTCATTGCAGCGTCAGCCATTCGCTGCAATGAGGGAGTGACCCATCATTGCAGGGCAGACTGTTGGTAATGTAATATTGTTTGTGAACATGGTAGTGGCTTGCCAGCATGTTCACAAACAATATTCATGAGCCCCCAGTGGTGAGGGGGTGCCCAATCCCCTTCGGCAGCATGTGTTCCCCCAACAGTGTTTTTGCCGATGGGGGCCCCAATCTCCATCAGCTTCAGTCCCACTCCAAGGGAAAGTTGCCGATAGGGGAGCCCACTCCCCGTTGGCATTATGTCCCCCCTCCCAGTTTGTTTTGTCAATGGAGGAGCCCAGTCCCTGTTGGCATAATGCTCCCCCACTAAAAACAAAGTAGATTTGTACCAAGGGGGTGCCCAATCCCACTCTGCTCTTTTGCCGCCCCTTTTGGGCCAATGGGGGTGCCCAATCCCCCATCAGCTACAGCTTCCACTCAAAAAAAACACTCTGTTGGCATGCTGGGAGCCCACCCCAGCATTCCGCATGCCCCTGTAAAAAAAAAAAAAAGTCCTGTGATGTTTTTTTTTTTCTTGTAACCTGTGAAAAAAGGACATGGTCCCTCGAGGTCTCCCTGCCACCTCCCTCAACCCGCACCCACCCACTGTGTACCCTGCTTCCCACACCCTCCCACCCCATATTTACCTCTGGAGTCCAGCTCGATTATCTTCATTGGACCAGGAACATGTCTGCACTCTTCAAAGCCGACCACGAACTGAGGAAATGCCGGTAAGCTGTATAATGGTATAAACAGGGTTTTTTTTGAACTTTGATGCATATCTCAGGCACTTTTTGGAATTTGTGCACCAAATTTTATACATGGAGTTTTTGGGACCCCTCCTCATGAATTCAGGCATTGTCATGGCATTATTCGGTCCTAAAAGGTGATTTCACGGTCACTGTGTGGAATCACTTTTGGGGACCAATTAATGAAACGACAATGCCAATGTTCATGAGGCGGGGTCTCAAGAAGTGTATGTTGCAAATTTGGTGGGAAAAATCCCCAAAATGACTGCTTTATGAGTGTGCGTTGTGCAGTTGCTAAGCATGCGTGTAACTTCACCAATTTGCAATATTTTCACTCCAGATTTTCGACTTTGCCATTTTTACACATCTCCTTATGAACAGTGCAGCTGCCATTTTTGACATCCTGGACGAAATGTGTTTTCACTCTTCTGGCACAGAATAGCGCAGCCGCTGTTGGAAATCAGTGTTCGGGACACATTAAGAAAATCACAGTGACACTGTTCATGAGCAGAGGTCCTAAAATTCCTATGTTGAAAATTTTGTGATGAAACTCCATAAAATGACTGAGGTACGAGTGTGTGTTGTGCAGTTTCCACACACCCTTGTAACTCCGCAAATTAGTAATATTTTCATGCCACATTTTCAACAGTGTCATTTTTCCACACCTCCTTATGAACAGTACAGCTGGCATTTTTCACATCCTGTCTGAAATGTGTTTTCACACTTCCGGCACAGAATACCGTAGTCACTGTCAGAAATCAGTGTTTGGGACAGATTAGGATAGAGCGAGTGAGAGAGAGGGAGTGACCAAGCTCAACGGAGCTTTGTTGGGACTGCTGCAGATTTCTTTGTGGGCAGAAAAAGCCGCCAATGCAGGCAGGAGCCCAGTACAAAAGGGCAGCCTGCAGCACCAAGAGACACAGAATGAGTGAGGGAGGGAGGGGGACTAAGTGAGCTCAACAGAGCTTCGTTGAGACTGATGCGGAGTTCATTGTGGGCAGAAAAAGGCACCAATGCAAACAGGGGCCCAGTACAAAAGGGCAGCCTGCAGCAGTGGGAGAAACAGAACGAGTGAGTGAAAGAGGGGGAGTGAGCGACCTCAACTGAGCTCTATCATGACTGCTGCAGATTTCTTTCTGGCCAGAAAAAGGTGGCAACTCAGGCAGGAGCCCAGTACAAAAGGGCAGCCTGCAGCGCTGGCAGAAATGGAATGAGTGAGTGACAGAGGGGGAGTGAGTGAGCTCAACGGAGCTCTGTTGGGACCACTTCTGATTTCTTTGTGGGCAGAAAAAGGTGCCAACAGAGTCAGGAGCTGAGTACAAAAGTGCAGCCTACAGTGCCAGGAGAAACAGAATGAGCGAGTGAGACAGGGGGAGTGAGCAACCTCAACGGATCTCTGTTGGGACAGCTGCAGATTTCTTTGTGGCCAGAAAAAGATGGCAATGCAGGCAGGAGCCCAGTCCAAAAGGGCAGCCTGCAGCACCAGGACAAACACACTGAGCCAGTGACAAAGGGTAAGTGAGCGAGCTCAACGGAGCTGTGTCAGGACTGCTGCAGATTTCTTTTTGGGCAGAAAAAGCCACCAACAGAGGCAGGAGCCCAGTACAAAAGGGCAGCCTGCAGCACCAGGATAAACAGAATGAGTGAATGAGAGAGGGGGGGGGAATGAGCCACCTCAGCGGAGCTCTGTTGGGACAGTTGCGGATTTCTTTGTGGCCAGAAAAAGGAGCCAATGCAGGCAGGAGCCCAGTACAAAAGGGCAGCCTTCAGCACCGGGAGAAACAGAATGAGTGAGTGACAGAGGGCCAGTGAGCGACCTCAACGGACCAAAGCAATCAACATTCAGCATTGACAAATGCTTGTTAAATTAGAGACAACCAGAATTTCTCCTCATTAATTCCACACTTAGGATTTAGCATCTAAAGATGCTCTATCATCTAGCCTCTAGTCTTCTGCTTCTACATTCTGTGTGAGTTTTCCAGTTGGATAAACAAGTTGGATGTAGGCCAGATTAAAAATACCTCAGTTTGATGAAGGTAGCCACTATTGTCAGTATCAATGACTCAGCACATTGCACACTCACCTCTGAGGCAAGAAGATTGGAAGGTTGTGGGTTATACACCAAAAAAAGGAAATCGGGTAAAATCCCAGTACAGATACTTTAGCGCAGCATGAAGGGGTGAAAGGTCCTTTCTGTCTGTTCTAGTCGCTGTTCAGGTGGGATTTAGAGATCATATGGCACTACTTGTGCCTGATCTGTGCGAATTTTCAGTAATTCCCTTAAACTGATATCTGTTGTGCTAATATGGTCAACACCTGACACCTGTGCACACATTCCAGTAAGCAGGAGTGAGTGGGATGAAAAAATAAAGCCACTTGTCAACACTGACTTCTTTCATTCAGTAAATCTAGAGTTGCTAGGCCCAGAGGTAATGCATCACCATCCCATGCAAAGGCTCAGATTAACACTCTGACCCCGTGTCTCTGCACCCTGTCAGCTAGTGGGAGAGTTGCTTCCTGTTGAAGCACTTTTTCTCTCTAGGGGCAGGGAGCCTATAGTGCCCCTCCTGTGCCAACCCTTATGGGTGGGCAAAGAGCCACTGACACATTATGGGTTGGCACTCTACTCATGGGGCCTAGGAAACAGTAACATAACAGAACTAGGGAGATCAAAGAACACTGAGAATGTATGCATATCAGTGACCAGGTGTAAGCATCCTCACATCATAAGGCACTGGTTGGGAAGTATCTGGTAAATGGAAAACTTGAGCCTGAACTGTAAGCACTCAGCCCTAATGCTACCGTCATGGAGCCTGTTTGATACAACATTTGGAACTTCCTTATATTGTAGCTCTATCTGCTTACTGAGGTGTGAGAAAGGTGGACTCACTGTGGGGAAAAGCTTCGGCAAGTGTACGGATCAAGAGGGTATTGCAGCCCAGTGCAAACTTGGAGTGGTAGGACAGGGTACCAGCCCTCAGAAGTAAGACGGATAAACACACACATACAGTACAAAAAAAAAAAGATCCAAACCTGTTGTAAAACATTGCTAATTTAATGTCGGAAACTGCAAAGTTATGCATACTGGCCAAAAAAACAAACAAACAACTGAACAGAATACTGGATGTGGGGAGTGAGGGTGGTTTAAGCATCAGAAGAACTAGAGCTGGGTATCTTTATCCGTGACAGTCTCAAGTCTACAATCCAGTGCAATAAGGCATATGGGAATGCAAGCACAATGCTGTGACGCATAGACAGGATGTTCAATAGTAGAAGGAAGGAAGTGATACTACCACTGAACAGGTCTCTGGTAAGGCCACACCTGGAGTACTGTACTCAGCTCACAAGTCAGCACATAAAAAGTACAAGGACTGCTTGAAGAGGTTTCAGAGGAATGCCACATAACTGATTTGGTGAAACAAGGGAAGACACACAAGGAGAGGCTGGAGAGCCTCAACATATACACACCAGAGATGAGAGGGAAGATGGTGGAATGATAGAGATGTGCAAGTTCTTGAGAGAATTAAACAGAGTAGACTGCACTGAGCTGTTTAGAAGTTATGAAAGCACCATAACCAGGTAGAACAAGTGAACGCTGGTGGTGGTGGTGGGAATTTTAGAGGGATGTGAGGAAATTCTTTTTTCACAGAATGGGTGGTGGTGTTGGACAAATGAAATACTCTACTCAGAGAAGTAGCTGAAGCAAAGTCAGCAGGGAGATTAAAAGATGGTTGGTACACAAGGGGAGACTAAAGACCAAGGAAAAGGGTACAACCTATGGAGGTGAGTGATGCTACACATTTAGAATTCTACACTTAATAAGTCTGGTCCAGAGTTTGAGCAGGCAGGGAGTCCAGCAGGCATTTGGGCAGACTAGATAAACTGCTGTGTCTTTATGAAAGCAATAACACCCAACAAGTGGATGGTATTGGGCAATATGTCAAGTCAGCACAAGAAAAACAGCACAAGCAATGTAGCGCATGCAAAACAGCGAAATGCCAATAGCGCGTAATTCACATTTCATCACAAGCTAAACCCAGAGCAACACTTTATGTTCAAAATAGAGAAAATAACATCTAGCATGGCTGCATCAGAAACTAAACCAAACTTTTTGTTTCATTGTTCAAAGCTGGAGAAAATAGAGGCTGCTACCTCAGATAGAGAACTTTTGTTCAATATGACCACCTGCACCAATTCTTTTTCAATGTAACTAAGCTGGATCAAAGAGGAGCTGCTACCTCCATTACAGAGCTGATACAACTAAAACAAATTAGTACTGATATTGTTCATTTTATTACCTTTTCGTTGTTTTGCTGTGGTCTGCACTCCTTAGTCACATGATTCCAAAAATACTACAGATACTGTTTTGTCATTGGTTGAACCAGCCTAGGCTTCATTTTTCTGGTACTTGGACATAGATCTTATTGAAGGGTAAATGTCAATGGCTAGAGAGAATGGTGCTGACAGCACATAACTGCAGCTGGATATGGCGACAGCAGAAGTTGGCAGGTAGAGTTTTACTGCCCTTTTAAAGGGTTGTATAGTTTTATTCTGTTGTGTGCTTTTTTTTTTGTTTCATGTTGTGACCAATTAATTAAAACTTATACAGTTTCAAGGTGTAGCCAGGGTCACTGTAAACCAATTTCACTGACATACAATTCGGTATGTGGACATCAGATTAGCCTGTGTCAATCCAACCGATATAAACAGTATCCTGTCTATATCTCCTGGCATCCCTACACTCCTGGATGTCCCTGTACAAAGGTTGGAGTCGGTAGTCTTTTTTAACATGACTGCCATGTCTGGAGCTCTTTCCCCTCATGTCTGGATGGGTAGTCAAGTGACTGTACCTGCAATTCAGATCCCACACCTGCCTCTGGCTTCAGGTAAATAATGTAAATATTTTTTAACTATTGTGCCAAACCAAGGTCGATTATGAATATTGGTTGTCAGCATATGGGGGGAAAATACAGGTGAAGTAGCTTGTGGTTGCGATGCGCTGTCATGCGAGAGATTTGACTAGCACTGATTGTGCATACAGCCATTTGACCGCACTAAGAACTACCGTGACATAATTGTTTTTCTGACATGACATGGAACCATATTGGGCTATACTGGACAGCCCAGGGGCATAATTTCTCTTGAGGGTGCCTCCCCTGTAATTTAGGAGTTTAAGCTGGCCCTCCCCCAAGCCTCTTACCTGGATATAAATCTGTGCTCTGTCCCTCTCCCTATCCACAGCTGGGCTGTAGTTATGGAGGTCGTGAGGGTCCAGAAGCTACCTCCCCATGCCGAAACACTGAAGGTACTGACCGACTTGGAGGAGCTGGAAGCATTGCTTCTAGCCCAATTGCTGACACACAGTTCTATTAGTCCTGCCGGTGCTCCACGCCGGCTGCCCCACCACCCCCACCACCACCTTTGGGAAACATAGTACTATATAGTGAAGCTCACATGATTGGTAATAACCAGTCAGACCACTTTCCCACTTACAGCCTATACTCTCTCACCACTAGTGGCCACCATCCCATTAAATTCTAAATCTCTCCCTAGAACAACATGCATATCTACCTGCAGAAGCTTGTCGCTATTGCCACACTGCGCCCTTTCTCTACACTGCCCCTTCCACTCTCCCAGTCGAAGATCAGCATACATGGGACCCCAAAGCCTGGATCTCTGCTTGCCCACTTATTATGCCCCCTCAAGCTCTGACTACCACAAACTAGTCTGCACCTACAATACCTCCAACCTACATGGCACTGCCTCCCTAACCCCCAGGGGATCTCACCCCCTCATGCCTCCTGATTACCCCACACTCAGCCTCCATTCTTTCTACCCCCAGCACTCCTAACCCATCTTGTAAGCACCCTCCCTATACTTGCAGGACCCTCCAAAAACCACATTTCTCCTCACTCCCATTGCCTTGCTCCCAAGCTACTACGGAAAGATTTTCTCCATCTCGCCCTACTCCTCCTCCTCCTACTGTCAGGCAATGTGCATCCAAACCCGGGGCCACATCCTCCTGGTGCTATGACAGAGGGAAAGCTAGGTAGCCTACAACTAGCCTCCCTCAATATTTGCAGCTTCCTAAGTAAATTTACTCCTCTCCAGGGCTGGATAGCTCAACACACCCCTGACATCCTAGTGTTATCAGAGACCTGGCTCTCGAAAAACATCCCTGATGCCTCTGTTACCCTCAGTGGCTATACCATCTTTTGAACAGACAGACTGTGCAGATGGGGAGGTGGGTGTGCCATCTACGTCAAAACCATGCTGCAAGCCCTACTGGTCTCCCTTCCTCCACCGACCCATGGTGCTCAATCCACTACCATTACAAACACACTTGGCAATCATGGAAAAACATTATACATTATGGCTGTTTACATCCCCCCACAAACCAAAAGCCAGCCTTTGATTCTATACTCTCCAGCCTCACCCATCTCCCTCTCAATAGTGAGCTAATTATAATGGGGGACTTCAACGTGAATTGTCTATCCACCACATCTGCAACCTACAAAGATGCTGTTCGAGCCTATGACCTCACTCAGGTGGTCCTTTCCCCCACCAGACTTGACCCCAGTACTGGGTCCTCCACTCTTATAGACCTCATCCTCGCCAACCACCCTAATAACCTCTCCTAGGTTAAAGTATTTCCTGACGCTCTAAGTGACATCTCCCCTGTCACCTGCTGGTGGCCAAATAAACTCCCACCTAGCCTCCCTAAAGTTACAGTCCAGAGGTGCCTCAAAAAAGGTGCCTTCTCCCAACTTAAATTGTACCTTATCTCCTATGACTGGTCACTCATCCATGATGCTCACTCTGTTGATACTGCCCTCCTCTCCTTCATCACCATCTTTAATGCTGCCTGTGACATCTTTGCCCCATTCACAAAGCACATTTAAAAAAAAACAGGGATACCCCCTGGATCTCATAGTCCCTGCTTAATCTGATGCACCATAGAAACAACCTCTGGCATACAACCCTGGACTCACAGTTACCCCAGGACAGGCAACTCTACAGAGAGGCCAGAAACAAATGTACCTGGGCCATCCAGCTAGCCAAGGCCACTTGCAAACATGCCCTCACCACCACCTGGGGCTAAGGAAAAAAATTCAGGAACAATATAAAAGAGCTGAGTGGAAAAAACATTTCCCCGGCACCCTTGCAGATTACAGTGGATCACACCCTCACCCAGGACCCAACTGCCTTATCCAATGCCCTTACTACCACCTTCTCAGACCTCAATCACATCCTGCCACATAACTTCTTTGACCCAATTCCTAACTGCCCCACAGACACCTCTGCCACTGCAGCCCCGCCTTTCTGACTGAGAACCATCTCTTGCAGTGAGGCTAAATGCTACCTCTCCAAAGCCTTGATGAATGCATGCTATAGCAGTGACACTATTGACCTCAAAATACTCAGGCTAACCCTGGATGCAGCCCTCCCACATCTTACCAAAATTCTTAACTGGTCATTACCCCTCAGCCAGTTCTCCATGCCATGGAAAAGAGCTATAATTACCCCAATACTAAAAAGTGGTGATCCCACCTCCACCAACAGTTACCGACCCATCTCGATCCCCCCCCAAAGGCACTCGAAAAAATTGTGTCGGACCAGCTCACTGACTACTTAACCAAATATTCCCTGCTCTACCACGAACAACATGGGTTCTGGAGGGGGCACTGCACCACCACTGCCCTCCTGGAATTTACTTCATACATTTACGAGGCCCTGGATCAAGGTTCCATAGCAGAAGCAATCTATGTCGACTTGACCAAAGCCTTCAATACCATCAATCATGCATTTCTGCGCCATGCCCTTCCCTCCCAACATTTCTCCCCTGAGGTTACCTCCTGGTTCAAGGACTATCTCTCTGGCCAGATGCAACAGGTTAAAATTAATGCCACCCTTTCCTCTGAAAGACCAGTCCAATCGGGTGTCCCCCAAGGGTCCATTCTCAGCCCATTGCTCTTCACCCTCTTCCTAAACTCCCTCCCTCAATCACACAATGGGAAGCTTTTGCTCTACGCAGATGATGCAGTACTGCTGTGGAAAAACCCCCATCCTAACCCCCTTCAATCAGCCCTACAAGGCTTTTTTAGTGAAACTGAATCCTGGTTTTATGAGCACCACCTAGTACTCAACTACAACAAGATGAAATTGATGATCTTTGCCCATCACCAAAGCCCACTCAGCAGTGCTCCACTACTCATCTCAAACTCCCAGGGTCTCCCTCTTGAACAGGTCTCTAGTTTCAAATACCTGGGTGTCACTCTGGACACCTCCCTTACCTACCACACACACACATCCAACACCTTTCCTCCACTGTAAACACCAGATTGGGGATCCTATACAGACATAAGCATTGCCTACCCCCTCCGGCCCTACATATTGCTGTAACTTCCTCTGTCCTATCTTTGGTCGACTATGGCATTATGATTTATGGCTCTGCCGACCAAACGGCCCTATGCAGCATCAACATTGCTCTCAATAAAGCCTGCAAGACTGGTCACTGGGAGTGATAGAGACACCCACACATGTGAGCTTTACAAACGTGCTAACCGGCTCACCATTGATGACAGGCTTAAGTACCACACCACACTCCAAGCAAAAAAAATTATCATGAATCTAGCACCCAAAGTCCTCCACCCCCTCATCCAGACTATCCCACACAGAAGGGCCCAGAGATGCACCACTGACACCTCTCTCCTAGTCCCCCACTGTAGGACTGACCTAGGACAAAGGTCTTTCTGATACCAGGCTCCCCTATGGCTAAACAATATACCAGCCTCTATCTCCCTAGCCCCCAGTCTTGGCCAATTTAAATCTGGCCTCACAGATCTCATCCTTGTTTTAGCCACCTATGACTACAACCATTATGCCTCTACCATCCCCAATACACAAAAGGAAGCTCATTGCTAGCAGTCTATCTAGCGTCAGCGAATGTAGAACATCCATAATGACAGGGATAAAAATGCCCAACCTTACCCCTGACAACATCCTCAGGTCCCACAATCACAATGTATATAAAATCTGACTCAGGGTTCTATTAGGACCCCCCCAAATCTGTAATCTACCTTTGGTCACAGCTAAGACCAAAAATCCACTTTAGGATCCTTGACACAATGTATATACTGTACCTATGTATATTACCAGTAAATGTTATGTTTGTTCTTTCTGTACTGACATGGAGCCTTTGCAAAGGAGTCTATGACTCAAAGGATTGTAATTCTGATTCTCTTCAATAAATAAATAAAATAAATAATGAGGCTTAACACTGTAGACAGAGGACCTTCTAGACCCTAGAAAGTGTCATATTGCCCATACCACCCATCCTGGAGATTATTATTGCACTTAAAAAATGTGTCACATGTTTAATTTTTTATTGGATTCAAAAAAATTGAATAATGCCATAAAAAATATTAAGATCCATATTTATTTAATTTTTGAGTAAAGTAGTCCCTCTGTTGGCATGCCTGCCAGTAGAAGGCGCAGCAGTGTTTATTATTTAATTTTCATGATTCAGGGCTTGAAACTTGCCCTCTTCCAATGCTCATTTTCAGCCCTAACCCCCCTTATGTTATCCCTTTGTGAATTTTAAGTTCTCAGTATCCCCGTTAGTGACCTCCATGCTCCTCAGTTACCTTGATGCTTGGACATTACTTCTTTGCTCCTTACTGTACTGCTGGTGCCAGAATGAGACCAGCAGTGCTTTCCTGGATTACATACCCACAGATGGAGGTGCGCTGCTGGCTTGCGGCAGAAAGAAAATGGGCAGGTGGTCATAGGACAGTGACTCAAGCAGCTTGTGGCAAAAGGAAAAGTGGGCAGGCAGCCAGTAAACAGTGGCATATCTATTTACTGTTTAAAGTCCCAAGTCTGAGGTTCACTTTTTACTTCCCTACTCTGTCTTATTTTTACTTTTTTGTTTGTTGCCCAGATGGAGCAGTAGCAGGAGTGTTTACTTTGTGTTTCATGGAGTGCTTTACTTTTTTCATTTTATTTTTTATAGAAAATGGGCTCAGTTGATGGTATCAAGTGGAAAAAAGCATTTATCAATGCCGAATGTTGTCTCGCTGGCATTGGCATTGGTAGTGCCAGAGCTAGGGATGCATAATAGGAATAGCAGTGAAGTATTGCAGTGCCACCAACAGCACCCCCACCCTGTAGAGAGGAACAGGCATTGGGGTGTGTGTTTGGGTCATCAGCTATAATGTTCATGCCATTGTACCTTGCTCTACCCTGTAGACACTGACAAGTGTCATGGTGTACTTTGGGGGTCTTTGGGTATTATACTTACCCCATTCCATAAGGAAATACACTGAGGTGGATGCAGCATAGGAGAATGGGGTGAATTTTGTGGACGAACAGTGCGAGGTACACCACGAAGCCTGTCACTGGCTGCAGGGTGGGGGTGGGGTGGAATGGCATGAGCATTACAGTCAATGATCCCAAGTCACACCCCTGATGCCTGTCAGTCTATACATGGTGGGTTGCTACACTTTGAAACCCTAACACCGTAGGTGTGTGTTGGTATTTTTACTCCAAATTTTCAACATGGGTTGTTTGTGAGGCCACCTCATGAAAAGCAGCATAGTCAGTTTGTTAGGTGAAATGTGGTTTTGCACAGTGGCTATGCCATTTGGTGACACAGGGACAAAAAAACATTTTGGGCAGGATGTGGAAAATGACAACTGTATTGTTCATGAGGAGGTGTAAAAAAATGGCAATGTTGAAAATCTGGAGTGAAAATATAAAAAATTGGTGAAGTCATGAGCATGCATAGAACCGGCGCAACACACGTCTACAACCCAATTATTTTTGGGAGTTTGTTACTCACATTTTCAACATAGGCATTTTGGGACCTCCCGTCATGAACAGTGGTGCTGTGATTTTGTTAATCTGTCCCAAAAGTTGATTTCCCACAGCGACCACGCCATTGTGCGCCACATGTGTGGAAACACATTTTGGGCAGGATGTGAAAAATGAAAGCTGTACTGTTCATAAGGAGGTGTGAAAAAATGGCAGTGTTGAAAATCTGGCATGAAAATATTGCAAATTTGCGAAGTTACAAGGGTGCATGGAAACTGCGCAATGCATGCTTGTAACACAGTCATTTTATGGATGTTCGACACCAAATTTTCAACACAGGCATTTTAGGACATCTGCTTATGAACAGTGTCACTGTCATTTCCTCAAACTGTCCCAAAAACTGATTTTGCACAGTGACCACGCTATTCAGTAATGCACAGTGACCGAACAGTGACCGTAAAATCACCTTTCAGGACAGAATAACACCATGACAGTGCCTGAATTCATGAGGAGGGCTTCCAATAACACCATATTGAAAATTTGGTGCCAAAATTCCCAAAAATAGCTGAGATATACAACAAAGTTGAAAAAATCCTATTTATGCCATTATACAGCTTACCGGCATTTCCTCAGTTCGTGGTCGGCTTTGAAAAGTGCAGACATGTTCCCGATCCACCGAGAATCATCAGGTGTGTGGGGAGGCAGGGTGCACAGAGGGAGGGTGCGAGTTGTGGGAGGGGGCAGGGAGACTGCAAAGGACTGTTTTTTTTTACAGGGATTTAGCATGCTGGGGTGGGCTCCCAGTGTGCACCTAAGTGTTTTTGGGGGAAGTTCTGTAGCATCACGGGATTGGGCACCCCCGCAGCATGCAACAAAAAGCGGGGGAGACATTATGCAGACAGGGAGTGGGCTCCACTATCGGCAAAATCAATGGGAATGGGGGATAAATGCTGATGGGGACTGGGCCCCCCCGTCAGCGAAGAAAAACTGTTGGAGGGGGCCGCATGATTCCAAGAGGGATTGGGCATCCCCATAGCATACATTTTAAATGGGAGGGTGTTCAGTATGCCGACTGGGAGTGGGTACCACCGTCGGCATTGTGACAGGTGGTGACTGCCGCCATATTGCCTGCACATCGGGAGGCATGTTGTGGTCATGCTGCATGAGATCTTCGCTCTCATTGCAGTGGACCTTTTCTTTGTTCTGGTGGCCACATTAGGGATGTGTGAGGTCAGTGCCTGCTGCTGGCTGATTGGGGAATGAGGGACGCACCTTCTGATGCATGCCCTGCATTCGCCCAACAGTGACCGCAGCTCCAAATCTGCTACTACCGCAAGATGTTGGCTGCGTAAGCAAGAGCCAACATAAAAATGGCTGGAGGTAACTTTCAAAATTTCTAAGGGGACACAATGAGATTAGCTTGGCATGAGGGAGGCTGGGCTGGTACTATTTCCTGGTCTCTATTAATAGTTAAAGTTCCCGCTGTCATGGGTATTAACCAATCAGAGACCAGGAAATGTCAGCCCATTTTCTAACTGCAAGTAAATTTTGTATCTGTGCACTGGTGTGTTTTTAAAGTAATTATATCACTATTTTTACTATATAGTGTATATTACACTTTTGGTTCTGGTTCTGATTACTTGGATGACCTGTTGGAACCACAAATACTGACACCACACCCCTACTAGGTGGGGAGACATAATACTCCTGAGTGCTGACTTGGCAGCCCAGTTGAACCCACTGCCATTGACCGTATTTGAGTGTTTTTAATATAATCCTTCCAAGCCTATTGAAATACTCCTAAAATAATTTTTCCTAGCAGGAACAGCACCATCCTCAAACAACAAAACACACGAGGCCTGATTTTTAAAACCTTAGTGCCACTCTAACAAGATTAGCAAGGCCACTGTTTTTCGGTTTTTACCGGAAAATCCAATAAAATTCCAGAATTAGGGCTGCCTGAAAACCGGTAAAACGAAGATTTCATGGAATCTGGCATTTTCAATCAGATCAGTAAATCTACAAAAAAGTCTGTTTTTTCTCTTAATTCCTTCCTGTACTGTTTTTAGTTTGCTTTATTTAATGCTCTGTATATTAAGCCTTCTTTAATTCTGATTATTTATGTACATACTAAAAGAATGATAACAGAATCCCGGTAAAATCTGGAAATTAGAATAACAATCACTGGTGAAATTCCGGAATCTTAAGTCTTGAAAACGGAATTTAATTGTTTTAATCACCGTAAATCAGTGGCCTTGAAGATTAGTGATGCACTCTGTGGTACTAGTGTGGATGACAGCCTGCTGGTGTGGCTGCTTCTATTTCTAGAAAGTGTCTTACTGTATCGCTAACCTGTTAACGTGTCAGTGACACCAATGTGACTATGCAGATTAGAGTGTCCCTATGAATACAGGGCACAATGATATCTTTTATGGTCCTGGAACAGCTAACCGGCTACCAGCACAGTGGTAGCTGACACTTCCAGAAGCCCTGTTGTAACCTTGCACTAAATGATAGCAGTTTTTGAACATATGTTCTTGTTGGCTTCAGTATTCCTGCACCAGTTTCTTCATCCCTGCTAAACAAAAACAGTCCCAGTATTTACTGGTGCTAATACCCCCTCCCCAAGTCCTGGTCTCACTGACATTTATTTACTGAAATATTTCACCAGGAAGGGCACACTGAACAACAAGTTGCTCATCTCACAGTGCATCCTGCAGGAGAGGGTATCAGGGAAAACATACCTACAGCCAAACATTAATACAAATTATACAGTAAAGCATGACAGTGTAAACAGTGCAGAAGATTACAGAAAGTAATGTACATTATAAGTGCAGTATATGAACAATTTATTCAGTAAAAAACATGAGAGAACAGATAAGTGCTAACTTCTAGTGTACAAGCTTCATCTGAAGATACATAAATAACGCTGAACCAGTTAGCAGGTGAACAGAGCAGAGTAAAGGTAACTGAAGGGGGGGTAAAGTAGGAGTGGATAAGGCACAGGTATTGGAATTAGGAGAGGAGGGGTACAGTAGGGGTGGATAGGCACAGCATTAGGAGTAGATATAAGTATTATATTGTTAGAAGATTAGGAGGAGATGAGGGAGAGACGGGGGGGGGATTAGCCACAGGTATAATTTACTGAAAGGAAGTTTTGCAGGGTCTAAGAGATGGAGTAGGAAGAGGATGAGTGGCAAATCTGGTGAGGAAGTGTGTTCCATAGTTTAGGGAAGCGATGTGAGAAGGCCACCTGGCCTACAGCTGTAGACCAACGAGGGACTACCATTGAACGAGAGTCATAAGATCTAAGGGAATGGGCAGGAGAAGGGAGGAACCCAACCTCAGGGGAACAGTAGGACCTCCTGTTTGCAGGGAGGATCCCCCTTTTTACAGAACTCATGAGCAGTTGAAGGGTTCAGGAAGGGTTACCAACCTTCCTTTTTCCAAATTGGAGAGTGGAAACAGTAGTTTTGAGTCCCCTTAACTCTGTACTACATTCGGGTTTGTAATTATAATACAATTCCTGGTACAAATGATACCATGGTCTTGGTCCTACTGTACAAGCATTATAATTCTGTCCCTAGTGCTAATGATACCCCCTTTCTAGTCCCAGTATATATAATCTATACCCTCCAGTCCCAAGATCGCAGCCTTAACTTCACCTCCACTCACCCCTGCTGCTGACTGCCATCTGAGTCATGCTGTTAAATGCTGGTTTGTCATACAAGTCACTGTATCAATATGGTAATCATAAATGTAAAGTATCAGTACAGTGACTTGTATGCCAAAATGGCATCTACTTTTGTTACTCAAACAGCAGCTGACACCAGTGGTGAATAGAAGTGATGTGCAGGCTGCCATTCTGAGGTTGGGGGTTAGGGATTTCACATACTGGGACCAGGGGATACTATTAGCGTAAGAGGCTGTATTTAAATGTCAGTGGGACTGGGAGAGGGTACCATTAGCACAAGGATCTGTATTTTAATGTTAATGGGACTAGAAGGGTGGAACCACTAACATCAAGAACTATATTGCAATTAGAATGGATCTAAGACTAGGACAGGGATATCACTGGACTGCAAGAGAATGTGATTGTTGTTTACTTCATACTGGCACTAAGACATCTAGATATGGAGCAGTGGCACTAGACTAGCAGGGAGCTATCTGGCATGGGATCAACCCCACAGAGCCAAATACTCACTGTGTGACCATGAGCAAGTCACTTCACCTCTCAGTGCACCACACAGCTGTGGAACTGGGTTGAAGCAGAAGACAACTGTAAACTGTATGTTGCAACTCAGCTTGATTTCCTTGATAACAATGTCATAGACATGGGAAGGTGATAATATAACCAAGAAAAAACATCAATGGGCCATGTGTGGCTGTGTCACGCCAGAGTGCTCAAAGGATTTCTCCTCAGTTGTAAATGTGCCAGTAATTAGATGATGATTTCATGTTAGGGCTATCACTGCTGCCTGGGGTTGTTTACATTTCTCCTTTTAAAGAGTGTAACTTAGTGTGACTGTGCAAAGAAAAACCTTTTGGGCACCCTAACTGCTACTTTTCTCCGGTGCAGTCCATGTTTTTTATTGAGCGTGATAACTTAAGGGTGCCAGCAGGAGTTTGTGCTTTGTGCCTGAGAACCTGTTAGGGACTTGACTTTTGTTGCACCTCAGGAGCTACCTTTAACCATGGCATAGACATGCATAAACATTCTCTTTATTGTTTTATAGACAGCAAACATTGGTCCCTATGCATTATTAGGGTGGGAGTACATGGAATCTGCACATACCCTGCCAGCATAGCAGCGAACCTACAGACAGGTGCTCACTAGCGGCAGTCTTGACCGCTGCCTACCTGTCCATGCCCCCCAGCATGCAGGACTCTGCAGGATGATCAGGGGTAGGGATGTGGACCCAGCCAGGCATCCAATCTGATGCCTGGACTGGGGCACAGAGTGGATCACCTCTGCAGCAGGGCATGCATTGGCAGCATGCCCCACAGAAGACCAATGGTCAGTGGCTGAGGTGGTGAGAGGAGAACAAAGCTGCCAGCCCTCCCACGATGCAGCCCCAAAGCGGGTTGCAGGGACAGGGTGGGGGTCCGTTGGCGGTGTGGGGGCATAGTACCACTCAACATGCCTGGATGGCCTGGGATGGGGTTGTGCAGTTCAGGGGGGCAGTATCCATGGGCTGGTGCCTGTTTGGGTATGGTGGAGGGGGGCACCAGGTAGAAGCCATGCAATGGTGTGTGCCAAGTGGCACTGGGCAGCCATGGGGTGATCCACCTGTCATAGTAGCCTATCCACCTTGTCCAAGCAGTACACAGTGTGTGCACAGGGTGCATAGGGGGTTATAGCAGGATTCTCTCTGTCATACCCTGTGCCCTCCTCCACATGCCCAGAGCCAGCACTACACGACTTAGTGCATGGCGCCTAGTACTGGCCCATCCCTCACCTACCCCCTGGCGCGTTGCTCTTCCCACGGCCAGGGGATCAGGTGTAAAGGTGCTGCATGCCCCCCTTAGTGCATCCCACTTCAGGGGCACATAGGGTGAGGATTGGGCTGTACGCCCCAAATATGTGTGCAAAGCCACTCCATCCAAATAGTTCATAGGGCCCATTGTGTTTTGTGCAATTTGGTGCTTAGGAAGAGGACTTTGCACACAACAAATTTCAACTATTAAAAATTGGGTACGTGAAGTTCAGAGTAGAAATTGCTGATTCAGGAAGCAGAGTACAGAAAGCTGCTTTCTGACATAGTAATAGAGAGCCTTATACATAATCCTAAGGACAGCACCAATGGATATATCCCCCTCTTCCTCTCTCCAACTTCTATTTTATCAGATAGTAAGACATTGGTAATATATAAACTTTGAAGCTAGATTGGTAAACATCATCAAGAATTTGTATAATTTCTGAAAGCCAAATCAGTACAAATGGATTCCTGCTATCTAACCAGTTTGTAAGACAATAATATGATAAAGGAACTATTAGCGTATATGTACTACTTTATGTACTCCTTTTTTTTGAATACACACTGAAATCATGCCTGAACTAATGTGTACTGGAGCATAAGCCTACAGAAATGACTACTGGGCATAGAACAGCAACAGTCTCATTCTGTCTTTTATCAAACATTATGGGATTGTGGAAGGGGTGGCTGGTTGAACTTTTATGCAGGTCAGGTCACCTACTGTACCACACGTCAGGACAAAGCACTCTGGGAGACTGACTTTGTTTTGTTTTTTTCTCTTTTAGATAATTCCTGAAGAAGACCTATGGTCAAAATTTCAACTCTAACTCTATTTTTCTATTTTCAGCATGCATTTAATATTATCATTTTGTTTCATTTTACTATGGATAATGATGTCACTGCATCCCAAAATGGTGTAATCACAATTGGAAAAACTCCATTCCTGCATGACCCTGGCAATTTTATTGCCAAAAACTGTGATTAGTGTGCTTCATCCTGGCAGTGGCACTGCAATTCCTATAATCATTATTTTTACACCTACAGTATGGCTTCCCATCAACTGTTTCTCTTCTTAAAAGCATATGTTTCAATGTTCCCTGTTTCTGATTTCATCTTTGGGGTGATGTGTCACCTTTTTAAATTATGAATCTTTTAAATCTAAATACAGTTTTCAACTCATTTCAGCTTCCTCATGTGAATCCCCCTCCTCCCTAGTCCCTCACAAGCTTTCCTTGCATTTTTCCAAACCTTTCTTGATGAAGGTGAATTAGACAAAACATTGATTATAAGTTTTGGGGCAATATGTTTTTATTTGGTTTAAACCTCTGCTTTCCATATTGATGCAGCACAAACTGTTTTTGAGTTATTGCCTGGATACTTTTAGACCCAAGAAATGCATAGATTACACATCTTTTTTTCAGTCTTCCCATACACGTGATATTTTAGTGATGTGTTCATCATGAGTAAGCAGCAACTGCACAATTTGTTTTACAATTTGATAAAAGGCTGGGAATTGGTAAAATTAGATACTGTACAATCTGTTGATGCAGTTAATCTAGAGACCAGATTAGTTCACAGAATCCCATCTTCTCTGATTGCTTTGAGCCCATCTGTAATGTACAGCCAACCAAGCTATAGCACGAGTACAGTACAGCAGCCAAAGGTGATAGTGGCCCAGAGGCAAGCACCATCATGAGACACTCAGTTTCTTAGTCATTTAGTAGAAATCCCAGTCTTTAGAAAAAACATGACTAGATCTATTTTTTAACCAATATAAGATATTTCAAAGACACAGCAAATCAATACCACACATAAGGTTTTGAAACATTCATTATTCCACAAATCTTTGTAATATAGGTTAAATTAAGCCTTAGAGCAATTGTGCCATTTATCTTTAAGGGGTGGCAAACACTGAGACTTGTTTTTGCAGGCTGAAAGATGCTGGCATAAATGTAGAGTCACATGAGACATAAAATGAAGTTCAGTTTGATCCTTCCCTCTTCTAAGTAAAAATGTAATAGCTCATAAACGCTGTAGGCTAGAGAAGGTTACTTTGGTTCTTTGTCACTCAAGGGATTTGTGTGTCATCCTCGCCAATAATTGTCATTTATACTGCTTCCCATTTCACCTATATGCATGTTAACCTACATTTGTTCTAACAAAATTCCCTTGAGAAGATCTAGACTTATTGGCAAGCTAGTACATGGAGAAGGGGAAAAGTTAAAAACTGCTTAAGGTTACTGGAACAAAAAATGTCTCCTTTTTTTACGCAGGCAATACTGCTGATATACCTCAACAAAGGAGTTATATGAGTTTTTTTAAAGGAATTCAGATAGGAATGCTTTTAAAAGTGAAATCACCACAAAGAAATAGAACACAATATGAATTACTTTCATATAGCACCTTATAAATTAGCAGTATTGCAAAGCATTTCATAATGCAGTGCGCTAGATACTAGTATTGTGATGACTTTATTTATGGAACTGGACAGCCATGATGCACTCAGCAATCCTTTATACCTAATAAGCAGTTTACATATGTAAAGTTTACTACTGGCTGCATGATCTAGTGTTAAAACACAGGTTTGAGAACAAGGAGACCCACAGTTCAAATCCTACCTGCTTCATAAATGCACTGTATGAACTTGAATAAGCCACATAATCGCTAAGTTATTCTGTAAATTTGGATAAAAGCAGGACCCCACTGAAAATACCATCAGTCTTATTTGGGCTATGCTGACCAGCTAAATCATAAAATAAATAGGTGACACATACGTAAATATTAAGGGTATAATACAGCAATTGTAATGCAGGTATATGTTTAACTTAAAACATGACATTTTATTTAGAAATGGTTAGACCTTAATCAGACTAAACAAAAGAGGAATAACCAGGAAATGCCATTATGGCTCTATGATCTAAAATAAGTGAATCCGTGAGGTGTGCAGTTCCCACAAATTTGTCCAGTAGTGTTCCTATGTGTTACTTGGAAGAATGACCAACTCAACATACATAGTTTTTAAATATTTTATATTTTTTAATCAATTGTAGCATATCATATAAGATCTGCTGACATTGTCAACATTTCTTCAGAGAACTGGCTTCCTCAAGGCAACAGGATCTAACAGTAATATAAATGTAAAATGAAAAATCTTTAACTGAACTATGTTTAAAGTTAGTCAGTATGGGAGATTGGTCCACTAAATTTATGATAGACATGTATACAATATAGGAAATTCCTGAAGTAAGTATGGCTAAAAAGACACAAGGAACTCGTACATACTCACGAAAGATAAATTGTGCAAAACATCATTTTATTGCTACTTACATCAGTGCAGGCATATAACCAAATGCAAAACTGCCACACACTCTGGCAAAGCATCTAATACCTTTTGCCATCTTGTTCCTATGTGGAACTTTATCAAGGGTGATTAACATCAGTAACTGCCATTTAAAGGGACACTGTCAACCTGTTTTTCATCATATTATTTCTAGTTAAAAACCTACATTTTATAATTGCTTACCTTCTCTAAAATTCATTGATGTTGCTGTTTGTTTTTGTCTGTCTCCTTACTTAGTAGAACTGAAATGCATGCTAATGTATATTTATAAACAACCTTGCTTTGTTTACAATCCTGGATCTGTTCTTACTGCATACATTCTGAGCATTAGAAACACACCCAAACATTTCAGTCACTCATGATGCAATAGCCTTCTAAACTCCCACTGCACCATGAGTGGCTAGACGGTGTAGTGGGAGTTCCCAAGTCCAGGAAAGATGCAGTTGGAGCTGATCAAGGAATGTAAACAAACCTGTGTTGAGGTGGTAACACCAGTGTGGTGGGCAGTCTGTTTTTCACTTTTTTTGAAGAAAAAAGAGTCAGAATTAAAGGGTCACTGTCAACCCCCTTAGGTCTCAAAGTGTTCCTAGTTTAAAAATATATTTTATGATTGCCAAAATTCTGTAAAGATTGTTGATGTAGCTGGTAGTCTGATTCTGACTCTTATTTTCTTTAAAAAAGTAAAAAAAAACAGACTGCCCAACATACTGGTATTATCACACCAAAACAGGTTTGTTTATATTCCTTGATGAACTCCAAATGCATCTTTCCTGGACTTGGGAACACCCACAAAACAGTCTAGCCCCTCATGATGCATTGGGAGATTAGGAGGCTACTGTCTTGTGAGTGACTGCACTGTCTGTGTGTGTTTCTAATGCTCATGACATATGCAGTAAGAACAGAACCATGATCGTAAACAAAAATAAGGTTGTTTATAAATATACATTGCCATGCGTTTCAGTTCTACTAAGTAAGGCTACAGACAAAACAAACAGCAACATTGATGAATTTTAGAGAGGGTAAGCAATCATAAAATGTGGGGTTTAAACTAGAAATAATATGAAAAAAAACAGGTTGATAGTGTCCCTTTAAGCTACTAGTATACGACCACAATCTTTACAGAATGTTGGCAGTCATAAAATGTGTTTTTAAAGTGAGGGACACTTTGAGACCTAAGGGGGGTTGACAGTGCCCCTTTAAAGGGGAACAGTCAGTGCAAAAAGCCCCACACTCAAGTGTGGTGGTGGCCTCAATGTGCAGTTTGTGTGTGAAAAAATGTTGTTTACTTCCTGTTTACTGTAGTATAGTAAATTGTATAAGACTGATTTTGCTTAGCTCTAGGCTGACATCTTCTGTTCCTAAAAATTCCAGAATCCACTGCAGCTGACATCAGAGCAGTAGGCAGCAGTGGGATATTCAATAGCCTGCAGTGCATGTAAGAGTTGTTATAATCTCGGATCAGATGTTTTCCAAGTCTGTTTTTCTCTAGGGGCTAAATACAGCCCTCTAAGACTGGAGAAGAGAGAGAGAGAGACCACCAAACAAAGGATCAGAGCTTATATAAACTCTAGCATGCACTGAAGGTTATTGAATTTCTCACTGCTGCCTATTGGTCTGATATCAGCTGCAGAGGACTCTGGGATTTATAGTAGCAGAAGATGTCAACCTAGAACTACAGTAAACATTATGTAAACCAAAATATTTTTGCCAACAGAGTGCACACTGAGAGCAGCCCACACTTCAGTATGGGGCCCATATTGGTGATTGTCCCCCTTTAAATAGTAAAAAAGTGATCAAGTGATCACTATGATGTCAAACTAGTATCACTGTGAAGTGTCAGTGCATATACTTCTGAGGAAAAACATTCTCTTATCCTCACATAACAAATATCGTAATAACAATTTATATCTACATTTTAAAGTAACAAAGATGATCGGAGTTCACTAGTATATTTGGGATATCCCATATATTCAACTACAGAACTGGTGAAAAGCGAACAGTCACAATCCTTATGCCTTCTTGCTGAGGAATTCTTATATATGACCATTTGCACATATTCACGATCACAGAAGATTAAAGTACAATCCAGCAAGAATGAGATTTCCAGTTTATTCATCAGGTAGTAAGCTCTAAATTATTTCTGCAGAGGAGAGCAATCTACTGTATGATAAATTACAAAACAGACAGTAAGCAGATTATAATAAATACATATAACGGACATTCCCTGACATAGCTGTCTCCAGGAAAGGAGCTATTTCAAACCACTTATTTAATCCAGAGCTATATAGCCCTTCCCCCCAGAGAGTGCATCCAAAAGGCTTCCCTTTTCAGAATTTTGGTAAGTCTCCTCCCCTTGGCCCCAGCAACACCTGTTCTATCCCTGTCAAAGTTCACTGACGTGGAACTTCAGAAGCTCCAGACAATTTCACATGTGCATCCCAAACTTTTCAGTCATAGTGACAATCACATCTGATTATGAGAAAGAGGCTTTTTAGCAGCTAACTATATAAAAAAAACTGAATCACGATCCCACAGAAAAATTTAAAAGAGAAATTGATGGGTTTTTGGATGATGCTTGTTATATATGCATTATTTCTAAGGAGGTGAGGGGGGGTTTCTGACTATGCAGGCTTGGTGCTAGCCACTACTGTATATATATTTTACCAACAATGCATAAATCACTTGTGGACCCACTGGGTTATTCTATAATGGTCAGCATCGAGTCCATTATGGAACCCCTAGCAAACTGTGTGAACTCCGTTATAAAACCTCTACTTTCTCAGTTGCTTTTCTATGTTAGGACTCAGATATCACAGACTGTGGAGGACTTAGAACTGAACATGACTGAATACTGTAGCACTATATACGAATACTCCACACAGGAGTAGCCTGGAGGGACTTAGATACTATCTGACAGAAGTGGGTGAGCTTTATCCCTGTTTTATTTATTTCCTGTTCCACTGTACTGAATATGTGCCGACCTTTAATAAGTTTGTGTGTGATGTGAACAATCATGATGTGTTTTTTCAAACTAAAGACACTTTGAGGACTAAGGGGGATGACTGTTTCTTTAACACAGAATTAGAATGTTGAACTATGTTAATAAAAAAGTCTACTGAAGATTGTTAATCAATTTGTTATATCACTTCACTGATTTTAGAAATTAACAAAGTTATATTGCTGTTATGCTATTGTACAGTCTTTTTTTATATGCCCCATAATGACATGTTCTTGTTAATGCATCATTGTAAATACATATATTATCAAAGGCATACTTTTTTATAGATTTTTTTATATTAAATGTTTTTACCAAAAAGTTTTCAAACCCAAATGCATGCTTCATGGATATCTTGCTCCTTTGCTTTATGGAGAAGGAAAATTCTGTATTCAAAGTCCTGCAAAGTGAGGGAATTATGATCAGTATTATAAACTACTATATGTGTTACCTGTTCTCATTGCAACTCATACAAGAACATTAGGCTTAACTACAGTGTGGTGCTTCACTCCTGAATCTCTCCCATCTTGCACAGAGTGTGAGTGGTGTTGAAAGGACACTTTTATAGTGCAGACTGTGTACTGTTGCTAGGAAAAAGCGATGATGTCATGCATGTTTGACAATCCTGATGACATGATTAACATGATGACATCATCTGCAGGACATCCTTCATCCAGCTAAAATATGGAATTAAGTAACATAACTAGCTTAAAGTCATATATGTGTAGTGGTTCAGGCCTCTTATACACAGGACAGGAGGTCCCAGATTGACTTATAGCTGAGAAAAAATCTCAGATCAGTGCGATTAAATTTTTTGTGTTCTTATTCATAGGCAAAGAGGATAAGAACCTTATATTATTAATTGAAGATCACACAGAGAACAAATATTTATAAATCCTCTAGAACTATGAATGTGCAAATGTGCTATTTGTTCAAGTTATATTAAGTTACCACCAAATAAATACATGATATTTACATTATTTTGATTACTTTTCAATATTATCTATTAACAGAGAAGGTAGTCTCTATACCTAAGAGGGACAAGTACAATGTTTGGAACTGCATTTCCAGGCTACAGTTGCAGGCTAAAATTCTGGAGATTTTACCCACTGGAATGATTCATTAACTCATTGCTACTCTGTCACATTTATTCAAATCTATGGTCACAGGAAGATAATGACAAGACCATGGGGTCAAGTCTCAAAGGGCCCCTTAGACTGACACAAGCTGTAGCAAAAGACTGCTTTCATCAAAGCCTGGCATGCCGGGTGCCCTGACCCTGATTCTGTATTGGGCAGGGTCCTGGCATCAATGTCCGACAGCTTGTGGCAACTGTGGCTGTGTGCCAAACAACAGGCGCATCCGGTGGGTTTGCTGCAATCTGTGGGGCAGTGGTGCACCACTCTAACCCTTGGTGATCTAGCGGACCCCCCAGCCCCGATGTGCTGATATCTTAAAAGGTAAATAAAATAATTCCCTTGTAATCTAGCAGACTCCCCCCAGGCCCAATCCCCATATAATTATGTTACCCATTCCCTGGTGATTTAGTGGACCCCCCAGGCCCAATCTGCCAGACAATTAATATGTTAAAATAAATAATTCCCTAGTGGTCTAGAAGTCCTGTCCCCCTGCCCTGATTTGCCTGAAAATTAAAATGGTAAAAATAATCATTCCCTGGTGGTCTAGCAATCCCCCCACCCTGATCTACCCCAAAATTAAAATGGTAAACATAATCATTCCCTGGTGTTCTAGCAGTCCCACCACCCAGCCCTGATCTGCCTGAAAATTAAAATGTAAAGAAAAACAATCCTTTGTGATCTTGTGGACCCCCACCCTGACAGGTAGTGCCCACCACCCCACTCTTCTCCAGCCTGAACCCCGAGCCAGTGACTGGCATAGCCCTCCTCTCACTACCATGTCTGGATGGCAATTGAACTGACAGTGAGAATATACTGTATACAGTACATGCTCATTGATTGACAGCTGAGTTCCTATTTGTATACAGTATGCACTCAAGTGACAGTTCAGTCAGCAGCTGGCTGTGGAGGTGAGAGGAGGGCTGTGCTGGTCACTGGCTTGGGGTTCGAGCTGGGGGAGCAGGGTGGTGGGCACTACCTGCAGAGATGGGGGAGTGGGGGTCCACTAGATCACCAGGGATTGTTTTTCTTTACATTATATCTTTCTGGCAGATCAGGGCTGTTGGGGGGGACCACTAGACCACCAGGGAATGATTATGTTTACCATTTTAATTTTTGGGAAGATTGGGGTAGAGGAGTGGGACCACTAGACCACCTGGGAATGATTATTTTTATCATTGTAATTTTCAGGCAGATTGGGGTGGGGGGACCACTAGTCCATGATGAACATGGTTAATTTATTAAAAGGGGGATTGGGCCTGGGTAGGGGGGACCTCAGCACATTGTCACAAGTTGCAACCCTCTCAGAGGTCAAATGTCTAAGTACCCTTTGACCAGCCTGGCTGGTCTAATGGTACTTAGAAATTTGCCCTCTGGGAGGATTTAGAGAATCCCAATTTTGGGATATGGCACAAGCCATTTAGTGCTATTCCACAGCCCAGTTTGTGCCACAATGATGGCAAAATCCCCTTTTGATGCAGACAGCCTGCAGTTGTCGCAGTCTGCCTTTGAGAATTGCTTCTGGTGCCTCTTTTGTGCAAGGGACACTTTGCACCATTCATTGTGGTGCAAGCCCCTTGTGCAATCACTGGAGCATGGAGAATCAAGCCCCATAAGTTTGCCAAAGTGTGCTGTGCTTCACTCAAGTCTCTCCCCCATCTGGAGTATAGAGTGAGTGATGTTGTGAACACACACTTTCTATAATGCATTTGGTGTACCCAGCAAGAACATCACATATGCATGACCATGTTGTTGACATCATCAGTGTGATGACATCATCTGCATGAAATCTGGTGCTCAGCTAAGAGACAGTATTACGTGAAGGGTAACAAAATTGGAACCTAGTACTAGCGTGGTACAAGCCACTGATACAGTGTGCATACTGGGAAGTTCCAGAGCGATGTGCACTACAGATCAAATCCTGGCTCAGAATTTAATTTTTTTGTTAATATTTTTAGTGTAATGGTTACCAGTTACTTAGGGCTATAAAAAAAATTAAGATAGAAAAATCATATTACATTCTCCAAGAACATAAAACCATATAAGCACTATAGTAGCTAAGTTTTATGATATAACCTTTGATATTGAGGCTTTTTCTGATCTCCTCACTGTGGATTTTCTAAGTAAGAAACAATAATTAGCCTGTTACAAAATGAGGCAATGAATTATAAACATACACAACACATTCAATGGTAAGATATGATTCTGTATGAGAGCCTCTGTAGAATAGGAAAATGGGTTATAACACCCTTCGTTATATCAAGTTTATTTTACCATACTTATGCTTACCATACTTATAAACTTTGTTGCATGATTGATAACCAGTGCAATTCTTCATTTAGTCCAAATATGAGATTTGGGGCCCAAAATCTTTGAATCTAGTATGCCTCTCTTGTTAGTGTTTTTTTTTTTGTCTCAGTTACCACCATGCAGGAGAGGTGCAACCTTCTTAAATCCCACAGAATTCAAGCTTGGGACTAAGTGTCCTTTTTCAAGAAAGTGATATGACACCGAGGAATTTTCTTCCTTCTCTAATTGTGCTGTCATTTTCAGATATATTCAGTGTCATAGCTCTCTATTCATTTTTCCAATACAGCTGTGGTCACAAGGACACTTAAGTGCACATATCACGTGGCCACTGGTACATTTCATGGGTTTCTCAGTTTGTTTTGTTCTTGTTGTATTGTTGCACTGGGCACAATGCCCAGATCCCTTGATTTCATTGTTGTTGTGTTCTAGAAAGTGTCCTAGATATTGTAAAATGGTGGGCCCGATTCTCAAAGCCTCCAACATGGCACAAGGGGAAAGTGCCAAAAAGAATGACACGAGGTGCCCCTTGCACCGAAAGAGTTTGTACACATTACAGTAAGTGCTCATTGACAGTTCAGTCAGGGATCGGCCACAGAGGTTTGAGGAGGGCTGTGCCAGCCCCTGGCTCTGTCTGGGGATGAGGGGGTACTACCTACTGGGGTTGGAGCACTGGATCACCAGTGTGAGAGGCTCTTTTATTTGCCATACCGATGGGGACATCAGGGATCTGGGTGGGGGGTTCGTCAATTTTAAATGTGGAGTACTGTGTGGATCTGGGCAGAGAAGCCTTATGCATATATACATATATATATATATATATATATATATATATATATATATATATTAGAGAAAAAAAATCTGTTAATGCATTAGTTAGGGTTGTTCCACAGCGACAAAAGTGAGGAAATTACGCTGTTAGGGTTGAAAACCCCTTGGACCCCGCCACCCCAACCGACATTGGGGTGCGCATTGGGATCGTCAGCCCTAACTGTCACCCCATGACGATGTGTAAAGCAGCAGAAGTATGGGAGAATGGGGTGAGAGTTGGGACCCATGATCCCAATGCACACCCTAATGCCGGTTGGGGATGGGCGGGGGTCCAGGGGGTTTTCAATCCTAACAGCGAATTTCCTCACTTTTGTCGCTGTGGAACAACCCTAACTAATGCATTAAACAGAGTTTTTTGGCTCTAATTTCCCTTCTTTTTGAGAATGATAACGAGAAATAGTGAATGTAATGCAGTGGCGGGAGCGCGGGGCCCCCACCACATGATGTCTTGTGTCATACTAACAGGGACAGCAACACAAACAGAATTTCTAACAGTGGCATACATGGTAACACAAGTGCAAATGAGAACAGAAAGGGTAATGCACATGGTGGTGTAGACGGGAACGGTCTGCCACGTGATGTGTTGTCACATAGTAACATGGTGCCTGCAAACAGAAATGTCAATGGGCATGGTGACGTAAAGTGAAACAGAAAGATAAACAGTACTGTAGATAGAAATGGCAAAAATAACAGAAGCATGAGCGCAAATGAAAGCATAAAGGATAGCACATGGTGGGCGCCAGGCGTCAGCAGTAAGTGAAGCAGATGCGGAACCGACAAGCGGAAAGGGCAACAGTAACAGTAATGTGCGCTGAACTGGTTTTCCCCAAAACCTGCATAGAGAAAGACAGTGAGTACAAATAATGTATGCATAATAATGAGTATCGGCGCAGAAAATGAAAACTTGGAATACTAAATACGTTATATCTCAGGAACCGTACGACGAAGGAAAAAAAAATTAAAAGTCATATTATTTACAACTGTCCTGGCAAATTTGGTACTTAGGCCCCACTAGGGGGCTAAGAACTTTTCTGACGAAAAGTCCGTATCTCTCACCGTTTCCGAGATACGGACCCTGAAAGGCACGGCGAACGCCGTAATGTTATCCTATGGGAAAAAAAGAAAGGTTAGGAGCACCATAACTTTCCCTCCCTGTAATGTTTTTTCACCAAACCACTGAAAGGCAAATCTGTGGGCTGTTGGCTGTCTTCCCTCCAAATTTCAGGAAAAAAGACCAAACCGTTATTTTGCAGCAGGGATCCAAAGAATTTCTGTAATGCCTCGGGCGCCGTAATGTTATCCTATGGGAAAAACTGTCAAATTTGGAGTGCCGTAACTTTGCCGCCGTGTAATATTTTTAACCAAACCACTGAAAGGCACATCCATGGGCTGTTGGCTGTCTTCCCTCCAAATTTCAGGAAAAAAGACTAAACCGTTATTTTGCAGCAGGGATCCAAAGGATTTCTGTAATGCATCGGGCGCCGTAATGTTATCCTATGGGAAAACCGTCAAATTTGGAGTGCCGTAACTTTGCCGTTGTGTAATATTTTTTCAATACAACACTGAAAGGCACATCTGTGAGATGTCAGCTCCGTTTCCTCCAAATTTCAGCCCAAAACTCCGAACGGTTCTTTTGCAGCGCAGTGCCAAAGAATCGCTGTCACTTTCTCACAGATGGAAAACTATTGTCGCAATTTGCGAAAGCTTTCACAAAAAAGTTCGACACTTTCGTGAGCATGAAAGTAATTGCGAAAGTACTTTTTCCAGAAATTTTAAAAACATATTTCTAGGGTCTTTTACCACAAAATAAAGTCATGGCAAGCATCCTCAGGGTCCGACTAGGTGACTACAAAAAGAATTGGGTTGCTAGAGGGTCTCAAATTTAAATGCCAACCATTTTTCTGATCACCAACTGAAAACAAAATGGCCGATTTGCGAAAGTAACAGGCCCATTTGCGAAAGTAAAAATGCATTTGCGACACTGTCAAACTTTTTTGTTAACTTTTCCCATTGACTTATAATGGGAAACTGTTTTTTGAATAACTTTTGAACCGTTTAATATTTTTTCATGAAATCTTTGAAAGGCACATCAGGGACCCTGGCCGCATGTTCTCTGAAGATTTTGGGCCAGTCGCGCAAACCGTATGACCTGTAGGCGCGACCGTAGAATTCCAGAAAACGTGTAAATGCGTGCACAGATCACGCTTAGTAACTCCGCAGCCGTATGTCCGACCAGTACAAATCTTGGCAGATCCCAAGGCCTATGGTTCTTGATTGTGTATTCCAAATTTCAGCCAAATCTGTGAAATGGTTGCAAAGTTATTAAGGTGCAAAATTTTAGGGTTTAACATAGAAATGGCTCCTCTACCATAATATATATATATATATATATATATATATATATATATATATATATATATATATATATGTAAACATTGTGGGGCACATAGGGGATCAGGCAGGGGATTCTTATGTATATTCCATATGGGGCACAACATGGATGGGGCGGAGGAACAGATTGCTATTGCCACAAGGGGCTTGTGGCAAACCCTCCAATGCACCATGTGCTTGCCGCATGGAAGGGGTTGCTACAAGTGTGGGGACATAGGTGCCAGGACCCCTCCTGTACCTGAATCTGGTGCAGGGTCCCTGTCTCACTGGGCTATGGTGCAAGCTGCTGCTTGCCGCAGCTTGAGCTGAACGCAGCCTCCTTTGGGAATCGGGCCCATTGTAGTCCACATTTAACCATTCATCTCTGAGATTATGGTCCCCCCAAAAATACTGTATGTAGTACAGTAGTAGTAAAAACTTTATTTTTTAATGGTATATAAACTTTAGGTCCGAAAGAGACCTATTTACAAAGTTGTCTTGCATTGGTCACAGTTTCACATATAAATAACAAAAAAAAAAAAAACCTTTTAAAGACAGTTAAACAACTGACCTTAATAATAAACAAAGCAAACAGAAAGTAATTATGCAAAGAAAGCAGGTTATTATCTACTCATAGTGTTATTACAAATAAAACATCCACATATAATTTACATTACAAAGGAAAGATATAACGTTTCACAAACCCACCTCAAACATCCAGGTATGCATCAACCTCCCAAAGGACCCAATGAAAATGTGGGTTTATTTCATACATGTACAAGTCTCAGCCAAATGTGTGCTAATGGCATGGATGAAAGTATTCAGTCTTTGCATATTTCTTATTGTTGTAGGGACTTCATTTCACAGTTTATCTATAATATAATAAAGTGTCATTTAAGCATATCTACCACAAATTTTTGAAATTCTCACCCCTCTGTGAACCACATCCCTTTAAGAGAATTTGTATTCACTTTTTTCATTGTCAGAGTGTAGGTTAGCTTTAATTTAACCATTTGCTATCATAATTCACTTATAGTATATGGTGGAATGCAGTTGTGTATGGGAATCCATGCACCACAAAAAGTCGTTCTGCTTCAGTAGTGATGTCCTCACTAACGCAGAACGACTTTTCAGTCTGCATTAGTGAAGATGTCATAATGCAATAGCCCATTCCAGCACTGTTCATAGAACAGGGGGAGGTTGTGAGTCCTGTGTGTGAGCTGGCTGGCTGGATGAAGAGAAGAGCAGTGTGGGTCTCCGGCAGAAGACACTGCCTTAAAAATGTAAGGGATCCTGTTTTGGGGCACCGTACACTATAAAGAACAGTGTATGGCCCCCAAACAACTCTGTAACTCTTCCCCCTTTTGTTTTCTATGATGGCAGAGGGACCTCCTGAGCTTCGCTCTCGAGGTCATCAGCCATCATAGAAAACACTCAGGTGAAGAATTGTCTTGTTGTATATGGGAGGCCATACACTATCTTATATATATTTTCCAAATAGTATCAATATACATGCAATAGTATTGACACATAACTGTATCAATATGACTTCTTTTTATCAACCTTACTCCAAGCTTTCATTTGACTAAAGTTAACCTTTCAGCCCTTAAAGTTCAAATGTCAAACCTTTTGAATGATCATTTCTTTAAATTGGGCTAACTTTGGAGACATTAGGGATAGGAACATCACTTTTTAAAATGAAAGCTTGGCATCAGCTTAGTTGATTTATCAATATATTATGTTGCTACAGTTCTCGGTAGAACACTGTTCACATACAGAGTGCAGAGGTTATTGGGAAATAGCTTGTAGATCTAGAATAGAGGCTGTGGCCATTCCAGTGGGGGATCCAGGTTCTTCCAATAATATCTATGTCATGTTATGGTTGCTCAAAATGCAGAGTTCTCTTAGTTTGCCTCCCCTCCCCCACTGGAAGTGGGAGTGGTGAATTTCTGGATGAACTTGCTGAGCTGGTGTTGACAATGGTGTTGGCTGCTCTGAAACTAATAGTGATAATGCCTTCAACTTCCAGGTCAACCAGTGGAGAAAGGATCATGAATGAGGACATTCTGTTAATGGAGTTTCTAGGATATGTTCATCATGTCCAGTATGCCACTCATGTGGGTGACCATATATTTGACCTGGTTTTCTGTGCTCAGACAGAGCCTTCCGAATGAGTCTGTGGTGTGCTTTGATCACATCATCATATCCTTCAGTCTTTTGGCTTTCTGTTCTTTTTGGTCTCTATGGAGATGATCCACTGTTGAGACTAAGAGGAAGGCTCAGTCCTGATGATCTGCAGCTGACTTGCTAGTACCAGTCAATAGCCACCATGTACGCTGGAAGAGGAGTGCCCCATAGTAATGTGGGGGGCCACTAACTGTTTGGAATGGAGGATCAGAGAGTGAAATGTAGGGGGAAGAAATACAGTAAGGATCAAAATATGATAAACTTGTCCTGGAGTCCCATTAACAGAGAAAGAAGGAGTTGATTTTTGCTGCAAGAAGATATTTCTTGTCGGGCTTCATTTTAGCTGAAAGAAATTAACCTGCTGCTCTCTTTAGGGTGGTAGATGCAATGCTTCACTGAGAAATCATTTCACAAAGATCTGGAGAGAGGCATGGGGTCAAAACACTGAAAGCAATAAGAGTGCAGTCAACTACCACGCATACAAATCAGCGAATATAAAAATAAGTGGTGAATGATAGCGTTCAGGAAAAACAGCGAGCACTACCAACGCATTCGACAAAGAAAAAAAATAATTTTTGATGGGGGCTATGCCCCCTACACCCCCATTACAGGGGGGCTGTACCCCCCATACTGAACCACCCCGACTTGAAATAACTACCTCCAGGGCGCAGGCAACTCATGGATGAGGAGAAACCTCGGGGGGGGGGACTGTTTAGGAAGGTACAGAGAACCAAACAGTAAAAAAATAAAGAAAAACAGCAAGTGATGCAGGACTTAGAACCAAACCTCAGTCAACCGACTCTGTGCAACCTTCCACTGCCTGTGGCTCTACCTGCTGAGCCACATCAGCTGCTCAGCAGAGTGCCTCCCAGCAGAGCCTTTATCCTCTGCTTCCCTGCATACTGACACCCTACAACTCTTTTTTGTGCGGTTATAGCTAAAGGGATAGCGCTAAACCATACCTGTGATATAGTATCCCTGTAACTATATTTTACATGCTATTGTTATGGTGTAGTTTTTGCTGCACTATTCTTGCCACACCACATTGACCCGGTACCCTGGACTGGATAGATATCCTTGGAGAGAGGCAAATTACCTTTTCAATTACCTTTCACCCAAGATTTTGGTAACAGGGCTAAGCTAGCTTCCACTGTTGCTGATCAAGATTGTAGTTGTTCACTCTTGGAGATGTCTGAAGTTCCATTTGCTTCAGATAGTTTCTGTCCATATGATATGCATTGACTTTGTTGGGTTCTCCTGAATATTCACCCCAGCCCCTGTGTCTAGGATTCAGTACATGGTTCTCTAGTGAAGGCTGGAAGTAAGGTGCTTGCACTCATTTTCATAAAAATGATTCGTGCCTTTCTAAGGGAATTACTACTATCATCTGCTTTAAAGGGAGCAGTGTTGTGAATCTTTTTGCAGAAGGCATCTTTAGATCCTGATTATGTCTCAGCCTTTTACCCTACCTCTAATCTTCCTTTTTTTGTGTAAAGTTATTGAGAAGATGGTGACAGAGCATCTGGAGGAATTTAACATCTAAGAGCCTTTCCAATCTGGTTTTCATCCTCAGTAGAGCATGGTGACAACAATGGTGAGATTTCTGAATGATTCATCATTGTGAGGGACCACAAAGAGTTTTGTTAGGTGGTCCTGATGGATTTTGTATCAGCCTTTAACACAATGGAATACTTAGGACTGCTGGAAGATGTGAGGGATGTTGTTGGAATGTCTGGTTTTGTGCTTTGTTGATTCTGGTCCTTCCTCAGTAATCAACATCAGTCAGTGATTTTGGAACAATTTTGAATTTTAGATCTTCACATATTGTCATTGAATGCAGCATCCTTCATGGCTCCATTTTGTATCCTTTCTTGTTACTGGTGTTCTTACTGTACGCTCACTTGAAGAGGTGATCTAAAAGTACAGCATGGGTTTTCATTACTATGCAGATGGTACCTAAGTGTGTATTTCATCTAAACCCTCTCAGAGCTCCCCAGCTGCAGTGCTTGAGAATGCTCTATCTGAGATAATTTTATGAAGGGTTGATTTTACAAGAGTTGAGACTAAGCAAGTTGTCTGCAACCTATTGATCACTCTGGATGTCCTTTTGGTTCGATCTGCCATATTCAGCTGGTGCAAAATGGAGTCACAGTATAGCCTACAGGTTCAACTAATGAGCTGCAAATGAGCTTGGTATATCCAGCTGACCTGGGTTTGATTACCACAACCTCCATTTGCATATTGTGTGACTTAACCTTCCCAATGCTCCTTGGTCACCCCTGAAAACAGGCACTTGAGCATTCTGGGTTTTACCTGGTTATCAAAAGAATTAAAAGCAAAATGCTGTTGTGAGGTTATTAACCACTAAAAGGAGATCTGAGCATGTTAATCTGGCTCTACTCTCCTTGTACTGGTTACTGGCTAAATGGTGGATTGACTTTCAGATTTTTATTTTAGTATATGTTTTGCCCCTTTTGCCATTTTTTTTTTTATTTAGTTTTTGTTGACCGGGTAAGTGCACTAGACAAATCCTGCCTATTTTCCGACACGACCCGGGGGAGGGGGAATACAGATGAATGCCAACTAACCTTGAACCACATTAAACATGACCATCCCAGATTAGTCCTGCCACTCTGCCAAGCCCTGTCACCCACTATCTCTGGGACTTATCTCCACTCCATGTTCCCCTATGGATGACCCCCATAGGAAGGCGTGCAGGGGTTGGGCCCCACTCTCCCTAGACTGAGTTACAGTGTCAGTCCTGGAGCAAAGAACTCAGTCAGCAGTGCAGGGCCTGTGTGGTGGATGGCGTTTTGCACAGTTGTGAGGTTTTTCCATTTTTTTCTTTGTCACCACTAGCGAATGTCAGAAAGACCTGGCTGATGCAGCTTGCATCACATCCCCCTTTCAGCCATCTTTGACTCTAGCTTCTACCACCACCTGTTGTCACCCAGGTGGTGGTTTTGTGGTGGAATCCAAACTTCCTCCCATTCCCAAGGAGGTGAGCATCCATGAAATGCAAAGCCCTCCTTCCACGGCTGGCCCTTCTATGACCTAGGTTTATTTCTGACTCCAGATTCCACGCATCAAAAGCAGTACTGCTACCACTGTGCTGGTTTGCTGGCTGACTTTAAGATTTTATTATTGACTTATAAGACCATTTTTTGAACTGGGTCCCCACTACTCCCAGGCTCTTCTTGCAACCTGCTCTGATGTCTGAGGATTAATATTTTCTGGTCTCATCTTTGTGCTCTTCATTGTTTGTTAAAGTTGGCAGGTAGCAGATTTTCCTCTTCCTCTGTTGCCAGCCGTCAATTGTGGAACAGCCCTCCACCGGACATTTAAACAATCTCCCTTTGTGTATAGTTTTAAAAGTTAAAAACATGGTTTCCTAAACAGGTATTTTTGGATACTTGATTTGTTTGCCTGCGAATACAGAATCTTAAAAAATTATATAGTAGTTGTTAATATAATCAATGGGTAATTAAGGGTTTTTATTTAAGGTGCTTAATATTGTGTTTATAGCTGTTTATAAAATGGGCATGGAAAATCGTGCATCTTGATTGGCTGTTACCTGTGCATTAGATCTGTCTAATGCACAGGTAAAAACAAGTGCTACCAATGGGGATGCAGAACCACAAAAAATCATTGTGTCACATAGAATCTTCATGTTTAAATGGCCCCATTTTTTTCTCCCACAAAAAGGAATCGAGCAGAACCTCTCCTGCAGACAGTCTTCTCAATGCTCCCACTATACTCAGTTCACTGTCACTGTCACTTTTCTTTTTTTTTTTTTTTTTTGCTGTTTATTCACACATTCACACATAATGATCAGGCTGTGGTTTCTGACAAAACCGCTTACATTCCTCTTGGTCACTCCAAGCCATCCCACCCCACTCCCTCTGTCTCTTGTTAGTCACCACTCGATCACTGCTCAGCACTTCTCTTTGTCTGCTTCACACCCATTACACTCCGCTACAAAACAGAAAATCTAAAGGTAGCTTGTTGTAAGCCTACCTACCAGCCGAGTTCTTCTTGCTCATAATGAGCAAGTTACATTTCATCCTGAGAGCTGTTCAATGCAGCACATTTCAACACATTGCTCTTGAGCTACAACGTCTCCCTTCCCCGCAGTACCTAGATGCTGTCCTGCATCACTTGAATGTTTTGTTTTTTTAAATAAAATGAATAAAAAAATACCCTCAGTGATATTCTCCGTACGTCCTGATCGCGAAGCTCCTCTACCCATCAAGCTCTTGTCAGCGCAGTCACTCATTCATGCTGGGTCCTTATAAAAAAACATTTTGCCACCTTATAGCTGCTGCTATCACTCACTCATTTCTAAGTGCCATTTAAGTAATGCCCCATTAATCCCAAACAAGTCCTGCATTTTTCTTCTTACCGCCATCACCAGGCATCTTCGCTCAGATGGTAGATCGCTGTCTTGTCCTGTTTGTCTCGCTGCCTTACTTTAATTCAGTATTGATGACACCTGCTTTAACCACTGCACTAAAACCATGTCTCGCTTCTCAGAACCACAAGGAAAAAAGTAAGTCTCAATTTTAGCTTCCTACAAACACTTTGTGAGTCATGGCTTTCAATATGGTAGCTATCATAGGACAAAATCCCAAGGGAAAACAAATATGCAGCACTGTATTGTAGGCGGAGGAACTATTTTACAGCAGAAAACATCATAGTTTTGATTTTTTTATATAAACAAGTAAATGTTCTTTTGTACATGCATGTACATTATAGAAGCCCATTTTATAAGTGCAATAAGACACTCCGGGGCTGTGCATTAGACACATCTAATGCATGGCCAGGTGCTGAATGCACTCAGCCTGCGGCCTCGTGCCTCACAACGCCCCTGGCCATGCATTAGATGTGTCTAATGCACACCCCCTCGTGTCTTATTGCTTACTTATGAATCAGTAGTTATGTATGTGGATTTTTCTGTTTGAGTTGTATTTCTAGCATTGTTAATTGATGCACTGTACATTGATTTAAAGCCATGTCTACACAGTGCACTGCTCCTGCTTGGTATCCACTCTGGTGCTGCCTTCATTTCCTGAGCCAATGCACAGTCATGTTTTCATGACCTCTCTCTCTGCGCTGCTGCAAGTTGAGCTGGAATGGGGCCATAAGTCTGGGAGCAGGTAGCTGTTTGCCCATGTCAGCAATGAGATATCAGATCATGTGTAGACTACTGACATCATTCCCTCTTTTTGCCATACCTTCCATTAATCCAGGAAATAATGGCAATTAATACACAGAGATGGTCAGGACTCGATGGAGGGAGCTGTACATACAACAAATGTGGGGGGAATGTAACTGCATGTGGAGGCCAGCCTGCTCAAAGACAGATCTCAGACACTGCCTGCTGCTGGTAAGACTCACACGAAAAGAAACAGTTGTATCTGGGGGAGCCACAGAATGGTACCAGTATGCTTTGACAAGGTGGAGGGTGGTCACATTAAATGTGTTTCACCCCAGGTTCCTGTTTATAAACAGAGCATTTTGGGAAATGAGTGTATTGCAGTGATATGAGATGTGCTGCCATTCCACAGGGCAACTCACACTGCTTGCACTGCCATGTATTCCCTACTCTACTGAGGCTTCAGAAGTGGAGTAAGTAGCAACTTACCATGACTGAGGAAGTGTCCACAGTGCCACATTTGCACTGCAGCAACCTGAATGCCTTGGCTGCTGTAGTACAAATGTAGCAATGTAAACAGTAAGAAAGGTGTATTCAAATGTCTATATATTTGTCTGCCTTTCTGTGTATCTGTTTATCCATAACTTTCGTATATTGGTATATAAAAAATACAAAAGGGTTTCACAAAACTTATAAATCCTTCTGTTTTTCTCAACATATTATATCACCATGAACAGACATATATCAGCACATGAAAACTGTATCATGACTTCCTATTCATGGTGACCTATACTTGGTTGATAGACAGAAGAAGGCATTAGACCATCAAGCCTGTCTCACTTCTCATCTTTGTTTAAAAGATATTTGTGCAATCTAGTTTTAAAATTTCTATTGACCCAGCAGACACTACTTTGTTAGGCAATGAGCTCCAAAATTTTGCTACTCTGTATGAAAAACAACCCCTCCTGTTGTTCTTTAAGAATTCCATTTTAATCTTTTTGTCATGGCAACTTAGGTTTGTATCTCTGGTCTTGAGTTTCAGCTCTAAGCTATTCACTAACTTATTATCCCTGATGATCTTTTATATTTGCAACATGTCAGCCCTTTCGCTTCTCCTCTACAGTGTGTACAGTCCTAGTTCCTGCAGTCTCTGTTCGTATGGTCTATCCTTTAGTTTGATAACCATTTTAGTGGCTCTGTGTTGCATCTCTCGTTGTTATGTCGCTCCTATGGTATGGACTTTGCAATGTGGAACAACAGTCCAGGTGTGGCCTAATGTACATTTTGTACAAGTAAAGTACGCAGTTTTTATCTCTGGAAACAAATGCACTTTTTATACAACGCAGGATTTTGTTTGTTGTTTTGATAACTGTTTTACAATGATTGCCAAAACTCAGGTCTTTATTAGTCAATACACCCAGGTCATTTTCACTTTCAGCTTCATTTAATATTTTAACATTTATGTTATATCCATTGTTTTTGTTATTGTTTCCTAGATACATGACATGACAGTACATTTATCTAGATTGAAGCTCATACATTTATTTTATGCCCACATTTCTATAGCCTCAGGGTCCTTTACTAGGTTACATACTTGTTTGTCGATACTCATTATGGCCCCTAGCTTTGAGTCATCCGCAAATTTCACTAGCCAGTTCTCAACCTCTCTCTATTCACATTGGAAATAAACAGACTAAACAGTCTAACACTGACCCCTGTGGAACCCCAGTTTTCACCTCTCCCAGCTCTGACAGATTACCCCTAACACATACTATTTAGATTCTATTATCTAGCCAGAAAGAAATCCAAACTAGAAATTTTTTGTCTAGACCCATAATACAGAATTTCTTAATATGTATATTGTGTGGTACTTTATTAAATGCCTTTTGGAAGTCTAAGTATATAATGTCAACAGGTGAATTTCATAAAAGACTGATGTGTTTGTTCCACAGGATCTGTGTTTTTTGAAACCATGTTGGCTATCCTCCATGAAAGTTTTTGTAATCATATCAGTTTTGAGCTTTTCCTTAATTATAGTTTCCATTATTTTGACCAAGGTCAAAGTTAGGCTTATAGGGTCATAATCTGTGGGATTGGCTTTGTCTCCATTTTTAAAGATTGGCACAACTATTGCTCTTTTCCAGTCCTCTTGGATCTTTACCATCTCGGATGATCTATTGAACAGTGCTGTTAATGGTTTTGATATCCATTCTCACATTTCCTTAAATAATCTAGGATAAAGGTTATTCAGGCCTGATAACTGAGTAGTTTTGATGTTATTTAGATATTTTTTTACCTCTATTTCAATAACAGCATAGTCCACATTACTAGGTGTGATCCTTAATGTGTCTTCAACTGTTCCAATGTTTCCTGACAGTGTGCCGTCAGGTTTATTATATACAGAGCAGAAATAATTATTAAAAGCATCAGCAATTAATTTTAATTGGAAACTTCATTCAGTCCATCCATTAGTGGTCCCATGGATCTACTGCTCTATTGCTGATGTAAACAAACAACGATTTCCTGTTATCCTTAGTATGGACAATTTGAAATTCAAGTTTCTTTCTTTCACTTCTGATCACATTTTTACTAACTTTTAACTCTTTTTTATATGCCTCCCAAATTGAAGCTGCTATTTTCCTGTTTCATAGATGTACAGGAAAAGCTTTCCTTGCTTAACTGTTTCTTTATCTTGCATGAAAATCACTGGGGTACTTTTCCGTTTCTGTTATACGTCAGTTTGTCTGGTATATGGACTTACTCCAGATCAAAAATGTTGTTCTTGATATCCAACCTAAGGAGTTTTCATTTTGGGTATTGCACATTTTCTTCCAATGTTATACCTTTAGAGACCTAATAATGGCTCCAAAATTAGCCTTAGAATAATTTTTGGTATCAGTGCTACCCTTGACTATTTTTGTGCGTATTGCAATATTAAATAGTATTATGTTGTGGTTGCTATTTCCCAATGGTTCTAATACCTGAACATACTTCACATCATTTATTTTGTCAGCAATAACAAGATCAAGTGTGTTGCTCATTCTACTGGGTTTATAAACAACCTGGTGTAATCCATTGTTTATCCTCATATTCATAAACCATTGTTCATTTAGGTTTGCTACTGTTAGATCATTCCAGCTAATACCTGGGAGATTAAAGTCCACCTGGCTTGTAGCTTATTTTTTAAATGAGTAAACTTTATTGAAATAAAAAAAAAAACACAGGAGATACAAAAGCACAGGTGATATCAAAAACAACCAGATAACCAGATAACACAAGGTTCAGTGATCAGAATACAGGATAAAAGTGATGATAGCAATCCACCAAAACAAGCAAAAAACAAGATAAGTGAAAACAGATCCATGTGGTGGAAAAAATCATATAGTGTTGTAGCATTAATTGGTGGTAAAAACAGTATAGGGCAAAGAGAATAACAAGCCATGGGATAAAATAGTGAACCCAAGGAGCCTGCTAATATAATAAATATACATAATAATAATATAGAACCATAACTAAAGTAGTTGTAAGAGGGTATCTAGCCATTCCCATCTGATTTTATAAGTCAAAAAGTTATGATGTAAGCTGGCCAGGGATGCTTCCATTCTTAATATAGTCAGAATTCCAGCATGCCATTCTTGAAAGGTGAGGATTTGGTTGTCCACCCAATCCCATAAGATCACCAATTTAGTTACAGCCAAGATAAGAGCTAAGTGAAATATTTAAGGCCCCATTAACTGTTTAATACCAACCCCTAAGAGGCATAATTCTGGAGCAAAACAATCCTGAAGGCTGAAAAAAGGATCTAAGCTAGATTTTACATGATTCCAAAATTGTATGGAGGGCAGTCCCACAGCATGTGTCTCAAGGAACCCTCTGGAGCATTACATCTCCCAAACATGGCTGCCTCAATTTTACCTAAAATAAATAAATGGTGTGGTGTATAATATATATATCATGTAATATCTTGTACTACATTAATCTACGTTTATTCAATTTAATATAACTATAAACAAACTCCCATGGTGCTTCAGAATCCAGAGAGGACAAAAAATTGGGGAATTCCTTAACTCAATCTCTGCATTTCATGGGTGTTTTTCCCCCATCATATCCCTGAGGGTTTTATATAGGATAGAAACAGCATGTGGTTGTGTCACTAGGTTAGCCAATTTCCCATAGCTAGAACCATCTGATAAGCACCATGGAGGGGGGATCAGGAATTATAAAATAGAATGTTTAAGTTGAAAAAAATAGCCAAATGAGGTACAGCAAACTTATGGCAAGAAACTTAAAACGTAAGAAACCATTCTTTGACAAGAAGGTCAGATATATTAAAAATGGTCGGCCTGACAAAAAAGCCAGGGGCATAGGTTTGTTTGCAGTTTTTAAATTAGGATTTTGCCTAATCGGTAGACAGGGGTCTCAATTCAGATTATAGTTAAGCAAATAACATAACTGCTTATTGATCCAAGCTGACCACCCAATCAGGGTTTTCTTCAATTCCAACAGTAACTTAGACCATGGTATGTATGTAAGCCAAAGCTTGTGGCAATATACAATTGACAACACAATAATGCAGCTCTATCTCTTTCCATGGTAAATGAGACTAGTCGATCTGTGTCCCCAAATTTGGAAGGCACCAGGCCAAAAACGTACTCGCTTGTGACACCAAGTAATTCCAATAAAAATGGGACAATTGACTTCATCTATGACATTTTGCCAGCAACAACTTAGAATAGGCAATGCAGGGTTTCTTACCCTTCCAAAGAAAATCATTAATTATCCTGTGCAATTCTGTGAACCAAGCCTGGGGTGGGGGGTACCAATCATACTTAAGGGCTAAAGGACCCTCAGTAAAATATTCATACATATGACTGATATTCTGCCCCATAATGAAAGAGGTAAAAGTTGCCAATGAGAGAGCTCTACCTTTATGGTGTTAAGTAAAGGGCAAAAGTTATGGTCAATCAATTTCTTTGTGCCCTATAGAAGCTGGATACCCAAGTATTTAAGGCCCACCACAGACCAGCAATTTTGGGGCTCAGGTGGCATACCTCCTGTATGGGTAACAAAGTTAAGGGGCAAAATAATTATTTTAGATACATTTAATTTGTAACCTGACAGGTGGCCAAACTCAGAGAGCACTTGTAAAGCAGAAAGCAGTAAAACCAAATTGTGGTCAAGATGGAGTAGGATGTCATCTGCATATGTAGAAAGTTTAAATGCATGTGGGCCAATAGAAATTCCAGAGATCAAGGGGTGCTGGATGAAATGTCTAGCAGGTGGTTCTAAATAAAATTAAATAGAAAAGGAGACAACTGGCAGCCTTGCCTTGTGCCTCTCTGTAAAGCAAAAGCATCCAATAAAACTCCATTACAAAAACGGCATGCTGAGGGAGTAGACCATTTAATAAATGATTTAGGATCCCAAAAGCTGACAGGGTTTGAAATAAAAAAAAGTTACGATACTCGATCAAATGCTTTTTCAGCATCCAGGGAGACCAGCAGGACTGGGATGCTGGACTCCCTGAAGGCTGACAGAAAATGAAAGATTTTTCTCATTACAAGATGTCCCTGCATAAAACGTGTTTGCTCTTTGCCAATTAAAGGATGCCATATCTGGGACAATCTGTTCACTAGGATGGTGGCTACAATCTTGGCATCCACATTTAACAGAGAAATCAGGTGGTAATTGTCCACCTCTAAGGGGTCCTTCCCAGGTTTAAAGATCAAGATAATAAATGCTTCCAAGAAGTCCACAAGAAAATAATTATTTTGACAACAAAAATTATAAAAGTTAGTCAAGTAAGGAATCAGATCTGATTCTAACATGGAATAGAAATTAGATGAGAAGCCATCTGGGCCTGGAGCTTTATCCAAAGAGAGAGAAGAAATGGCTTTATCCACGTCAGATCTGCAAATTGAAGCGGATAGGAAAGAAGCTAAAATGGGGTCCTTTTGGGGTAGGTTAGCGGTATGAAGATACTGCTGTGTTTGAGTTTGCAAATTTGGGGAATCTGCATCAGCACTATAAAGTCTGGCATTAAACTGTTTAAATTCCCCTAAAATATCCCTGGGAGTCATCAGCACAACATTATTATCTGAGCAGGTGCGGAGATCCTGAACCAAGCGGGCCATTTCAAGTTGTTTGAGTCTCATAGCTAAAAGTTTACTGCTCTTCTCCCCAAATGTTCCTTAAGAAAACTGGGAACTAAATATAGCGTGCTCAGCTTGCTCCCTGTTTAGCCCCACATATGCAGCATGCGCTTGGTTAAGTCGAATCCATTCCTGTTTAGAAGAGGCTGAACTAATATTCTTTTCCCAACTACTAATATTGTGAAGTAGTTCTTGGGCCTTCTGTTCTCTCCATCTAATCTGAGAGGAAGCCAACCAAATGAATCCCCATCAGATCACATATTTGTACATGCACAATCAGGTAGCAAGAGATTGCACCGATGGAATATTGAGAGCAAAGAAATCAGCAGTTATTTGTTTTAAGCTGTTACAGCACCATTCATCTTTCAAAATATGATTATTAATTTTCCATCTCCCATCCTCAACTGTAGGAGAGAGGCCTACAGAAAGTGAAACTGGGGCATGATAGGAATTGAAGATGCTATTAATCTCACAAAATCAGACAGTCTGAATTAAAACTGGACTCACCAGAGTGTAGTATATATGGGAGCTAGTTTGGTGGACCAAAGAAGTAAAAGTATATTTCCTGTCAGAGGGATGAAGGATTCTCCAAAGGTCCATCAAACCGCAAGTATCTAGTAAGTTGCGCATAGCCAACTGCACCAGGGAGAGACCCTTTCGATTGGAGCCTGATCTAGCCACAGCATCATCAATTGTGAGATTCCAGTCTCCCATAATGATTTTAGGAAGAGAATCCTATGTGGAGAGAATATTCAAGAGATTAACGAAAAAGAGAGGGTGTCCATACTGGGACCATAAACATTGCCCAGCTAAAGTTCAGATGTATCGGTTAGCAGATGCAGGATGAGATATCTGTCCTTGGGATCAGCATGCTCCTTGAGTACCTGAAAAGACAAATGCTTATGTACCTAATAAAAGTACCCCAGCTCTATGAGCGCTAGTCCTCACCCCATATGAAAGGCCCACACACAACCTACAGAAAAAATGCACATTTGTTGAACGCAAATGTGTCTTTTGGAGAAAGGCCAGATCTGGTTTCAAAGTAGCCAAATGTTTAAGTACCTGCGCATGTTTCATAAGGAAGCTACCCCCTTTAATGTTCCATGTTACACATGTTAAAGAAGGTACAGCCATTATAGTAATACAAGGTAATGCAATCAGCTCTGATAAAAGTAGTATAAAGGGCCCACATAAAAATCCTCAAATCCATTATAAAACAGAACATTCCCATGGAATAAGGAAGGAACACTGAAAATCCTCTCTCCCTGTAATCTAACCTGAAAAAGCAAAATGCAAAAAACAATCTAAATAATGGGCTCAAAGAGCCAGAACTAGTAAATAGTAATGATATGGACAAAAATGCATAACTGTTCCCCTGAGAACTCCACCCAAGAATTGGGGGAGAGGGTAGGGGACATACTCAACCTTTGGGGAAAACATTCCCCAGATACTCAACAGGCCATGATGGCTCAGTGAATATAACCACAAACCCCAGCCAGCACCACTCAGTCACAGGTAGGAAGCCTTGATAAAATGGCACAGCAGGAAAGAAAAAAAAAGGGGAGGGAGGAGGTGAGAATCTCATCATCCTTGTCCTCAAAAAATGTAGCTGTCACTCCATAATGAAAAGAACCCTGCTTAGCCATATATATGTCTACCAACTGGATAAAAAGAAAATACAATCAACAAGCTAATAACTCAAAAAGAAAGCACAGGCGATGTTATGATATCACTATATCACTATATAATCAGAAAGTAGACTTACAAACCTGATGTAGCCACAGTTACTTTGTAGTTCTGTGTATTAGCAGTAAAAAAAAATACCAATAGATCAGTCGGGGGTCAAATTAATCACCCCTAATACAGGAAAAGAAGTCCAGCCAATTCTCCTCTCAGATATACCAGCTTCTTGGGTTAGAAAAAATTGCCTGCAGATCAAAATACAAAAAGAATATATTGGCCTGCACTTAACCTTTATATATAAACAAAAGTGAGTCCTACAACTAATGACTGCATCCACGGTAATCATGTACCTCTGAGCTAGCAGGAAGAAATCCTGTAACAGTTAAAGTGTTAATTACAGGGGGATACCTTCCCTACTAAGTCCCAATAAACATAGAGTTCAGCCAGAATATCACAATAAGAAAAAGAAAGGGGGGAGAGTAAGAACTTCCCTGCACCCCATACATAGGGTCACTTCTGTGATCCCTCGAAATCAGAAAGCAGACCAACGTATATGAATGTCCAACTAGTATAATGCTACAAGGGTCCACTAGACATGTTCATCATGAGTGCGTCAGGAGAACAATAACTTGAAATGGAGCTCAACACTAAGTATAGTCTATCCAGTCACGATATATAGCCAATACAAAAACATGTCAAAGTTCAGCAAAAGAATAAACGCAGTTCACAGGTAAAAAGGGTGATCATTAAAATAAAATATCAAGCAGTCCATAAGGGAGATACCGCCATGCACCTCCATACAAAGGGTTGCTTCTATGATCCCCTGAAGCCAGAAAGCTGACCCCCACACGTAGGTGTCCCTCTCTTCTTTAGTACTGCAGGGATCCCATAAAAGTCATCAACAAAGGTGCATCAGGAGTGCAGTAGGTTGAATCAGAGCCCAGTGCAAAATAAAAAGCTGTCTATTCAGAATTGTGGCAACAACAACAGCGAGCCTCACAGTGTAATACCGAAAAGTCCAGCAGTGAAAGTAAAACAGTTCACATTAAGAGGGGGCTACCAATCAGAGAAAAAAATATTTTCAACCAATCCAAAAGTTTATTCCATTCAGTGTACTGAAGAACTCAGTCCAAAGTCTATCGAGGGACCAACATAGAAAAAGTCCAACACAGATAAAGCAGTACTACATTACATGCAGAAATCCAATTAAAGCTAGTGTAGAGAACACTCCAGCATGCAAGCTATAAGCCCATGATTGAAGCGTACTAGAATTCTTCAAGTATTCAGATTCTTGTAAACTGAAAATGAGAGCTGTGGAAAGTGCTTGGGGAGCTCCGATTGAGACAGTTCTGATGAGCTGAATTCCAATATGCCCAATGCAGTAGTCACAAATAAATGGTCTGGATATCATGCATAAAACAAAACACCAGTTTTGTTACAGGATTGCTTAATGTCACAATATGCCAGCTGTCAGTCTCGAATTATTGGCATCACATCCCCAATAATGAAGATCAGGTGGCCTTGCAATGTTAAGGGGTGTTTTGCTCTTGCCTGCTGCAGAATGTGTATTTTTTCCTGAAAATTTGAGCACCACAAAATTATTGCTTTAAGTTTTCCATGGGGTGGAGGTTGAGGACATAAAGAGATGGGTGCCAGCTCAATCCAATCGTCAGCTCCGGGAGTCAGCTCCAGACACCAGTGGACTTGCAATCTCTTTCAGCAGCCCTTGAATAAACTGGAGTATATAAGTACTTTCTGAGTTATTGTGGTGACTTCAGGCTTCCAAGTCATTAAATTTTAGTTCTAATTTTGTGACATGCTTACGGGAACCTGAAGTTGTTTGCTTTCCTTGGCCGGTGCATCTTCCACAGAACTAATTCAGACCTCCGCATCCCCCACGCGCCGATTAAAAGCTTTGAGAGTCGGCTTAAGCATTTGAAGGTCCTCTACCACTCTGGATAAGATAATCTTAATACCCACCATGTCAGACAAAATAAGATCTGTCTTGTCAGGCTCAGTATTGGGGTCTGGTGCGTCCAGGCTAGGTCTTTTTGCTGGCAGCTTTGGTCACTGTTGCGACTGTGATGCAGTTTCTTGTTGTCCAATAGTTTGTTGTTCTTGAGCCAAATCCATGTCTAATGATTGACTACCTGGATCCTCCATCTGTGCAGGATGAAAACAATTATCAAAGGAAGGAAGGAAGCACCAGCTGTTAAAATACAAAAACAAAGACTAAATAAAGGTTAGTCACGTGATGCCCTTGGTGGAGTAAGCAGCACATAGGTGCAGCTCTGCTATTCTACAGACTAAAGCTACTAATTAAAACATATAAAAAGTCAAAATTCATCGTATATCACAGCTTTATCTTACCAGTCAGACTTCGGATATTGAAAGGAATCTGCCATGGAGACGTCTAATTCATAGCGATTCCAACAAAGACACTTCAAAGGACATGATGGAGTTGGAGGTGAAAAGGCCTCATAGAAGCTCATCTCTGAATACTGATTTGAGCTTGATCTCAATGAACATCCCTACAGAGCAGCTCCAAGAAGATATTTCTACCATTAAAATTGACTATTCTCTTTGATCGCAGACTTTCGTGACTGGAAGGCTTCCCTGTCAGGACTGACAATATGAGTGTTTGATACAGAGGCTCGTGTTTCGTCGATAGATCAAGTGGACAAGTTGGAAAAGGAAAATATCTCCCACAAAAAAAAGTTAAAAAATTGGATGAGAAAGTAGATGACCTGGAAAGAAGATCATGCTGCAACAATCTAGTCTTACTTGGGCTCCCAGAAGGAGTTAAGGGAAATAATACTATATTTTTCATCCAAAAGCTCTGCACCCGTATCACTGGCCCCTCACCAAATGGCCCTACATACATGACTGAGTGGGCTCATACATCGATCAGACCAAGACCCCCTCCCCCAGATCAGCTGCCTCATCCCATCATTTTCAAAGTATTAAATTATCTTGATAGAGGCTACATACTTAAGGCAGCTAGAAATGCAGAGAAGTTGGAATGGGAGGGCAAGAAACAGATTAGTCCCCGATTTAAGATTCAAGGTCCGACAGGACAGGGCAGCTTATCGCCCAATTCAGACCAGGCTGTGGGCAGCTAAAATAAAGCACAGAATGTTATTCCCAGTGAGATTGGAGGTTACACTAAATCCAGGAACCCAACGGTATGAGTCTGCCACCCAAGCTGCAACAGACCTAAACAATAGGCTGCCTAATCCTTTCAGGAAAGGCGGCTGAAGGTATAGAGAGAAGGTGTTTGCTTTTTCTGCTGTTCCTGATTGGTCACCAAAGTGTAGAGATTCATGGCAAGTACACTGGAGGATATTTCAAATACAAATTTTCGATAGCAAATGGACATAACACAGATGCACATACTGTGAACTTATAAAATGATTATTTGAGAATATGCTGTCACATTGCATGGCTCGTAGACTGAAAGAGGAGGTTTGTGTTTGTATCTACAGACCGTAGAAGTGTCTATTGAAGAGCAAGGCTAGAGCTCCACCTACTGTCAGAATTCAGGCATTGCGAGGAGTTCCTGAGCTACAGTAATTCAGAGACTTTCATTATACTGAGACACAATTTTTGAATGATTTCTTGGCTCATTGCTAAAGCTAATTTTTTCCTTTATCTTTTATCTTTTTTTTTTCCTTTTACACAGAAGGTTATTCTTACTGTTAAACGAGGTTAAAATGTTCCAATATTAAGATAGATAGAAAAGTTACCACATTTGAAAGTTTTAGCATTAAAGGATAGATTTCTTTGTGTTATCTTTTAGAAGAACAATGAGGAAAAATAGAAATTACCAGAAGAGGGGGAAAAATTGGCTAAATGTTAAAGATATCAGGCCATTAAAGGATTGTTCAGCCGTTACAGAATTTTTTTTTGTCTGTTAGAATTGACACCGAGGTTGTCAGCTGTAAGGTTTGCTTTTAGTTTCAGCCTTATTATGACAGTAAAAATGTATGTTGCTGATATGTTAGTAGTATATTAGAAGTCCCTTTTAGACACTATTAAGAGGGGGCAGAGGCTGCTCACTCAAGGGCATGATGGCCAGAACATTTAGGAGTAGGCTACTGGCCTGGGTAGTAGTAGGGGGATTTGGGAAGTTTGAGGGAAAGGTAATAAGGGGTCAGTGAGGGAGTGAATGTTTCATGGGGGGGTCAACTGGGAAAGGGAGTAGAACACAGTAATTCAAGAGAGATTTACTCTATATGTTGAATGAGCGGCATAGGCAGGATTCTTATATAACAATGGCCAACAAGTTGTTATCTACATGGGTAGTTGGAACATAATGTCTTGGAATATTAAAGGTGGGAAAGATAATTTGAAAAAGTACACTATCTTGCGACATCTCAATAGATATCATCTGCATATAGTGATGATACAGGAGACACACATTACTACCAACCAAGTTGCAAAGCTTCAGAAACTTTGGGTTGGCCAAGTCTTTGGGGCAGGTAACAGTGAAAGAAGGGGAGGAGTAGCAATACTTTTACAAAAGAATGTCCCTTTCAAGGAAATTAAATCCTGGTGTGACCAGGATGGGAGATATATACTATTACTTGGGAATCTAGTGGGAATAGAAATTCTCATTGGTTCTATATATGGTCCTAACTCAGACACTCCCTCTTTTTTTCCACATTTAGCTACCATTATAGCCTCAGTGCCTAATGTCCCTTGCCTTTTAGGGGGGGATTGGAATGTGGTTTATACAAATTACCTAGATAGAACATACAATAAGAAATCTGGACTATCCCCAGCATAGCGGGTGCTAAGAGAACTATTAAGCAACTGAGGACTTTTTGATCCTTGGAGACTGCTTCATCCTTTAGACCTAGACTTTACATATTATTCTCTCCCCCATAAGACCCATTCTAGGATTGATTACTTTCTTCTAAGTTCAACCACATTACACGAAGTTGAGGATACAGGGATATATCCTAGAGTACTTTCTGACCACTCACCCATTAGGATAAAATTAAGATTTTCACCCTTTCAGAGAGCTTATAAATCATGGTCTCTAAATATACAAATGTTATCTGAAGAGGAGATAGTGAAACATATGAGAAAATTTATTAAGGATTCCTGGGAATCTAACCAAAAGTCTATGCTGAAAAAATATATTTTATGGGGTGCTTTAAAAGCGACATGGAGAGGACAATTTATTAGACTCGCTACCAATAGGAAATAGAAAAAGCTAAAAGAGGTGGAGAAATGGTTAGCTAGAATAAGATTTCTAGAGACTCATCTGAGTCAAGTAACAGATGAGAGAAGCTGGGCTGAACTTCATTCCCTAAGATCAAAGTATGCCACATACACTTTAAACATTACTATGAAAACATCAATAAAGTAGAAGGCGCCATATATTGGGCAAGGCAAAAAAGCCAGAAAATTGCTGACAAATAAAATAAGACAACAAAGGGAGGCTAGATGGGTAATGGCACTACAAGACAGGGAAACAGGGAAGCTAAAGTCAGACCCAGAGGGAATTGTTAACACTTTTCAAAATTATTACGCAGAATTGTATACGGCGCACCACACAGACTTAGACTATGCTAGTAAATTAAAGCTCTTTCTTGGTGATATCCAGTTGCCAAAACTTACAGCAGCCCAAAGCTCTGAACTAATAGGAGATGTCACCCTTCAGGAGATTAGAGAAGCAATTGATAGGCTGCCAGTACATAAGGCGCCTGGTCCCAATGGTTATCCTCCAGCTTTTTATAAAACTTTCAAAGAGGAGCTGGCATCATATTTACAGACATTATTTAATTATATGTACTTGGCTACAGTTAAAGAGTTTGCATTGTTTGAAGCCAGGATTGTGGTCATACCCAAGTCAGGGAAAGACCAGACTATTCCTGATAATTATAGACCGATTTTTTTACTAAATATTGAGATTAAGATATTAGCTATATTAGCTAACATATTAGTGTCTCATCTTAAAAAGGTATTGTGCAATTTGATAGGGCCGGATCGAGTAGGGTTTGTCGCAGGGAGACAGTCTAGCGACCATTTTAGGAAAATATGTCATCTCCTTTCCGCATCGGGGAATGCCGATACAGACAAAGTGTTGGTATCCCTTGACGTGGAAAAGGCATTCTATAGAGTTAGTTGGTCGTATTCATTTGATCTCCTACCCAGATACGGAATGCCCCAAGAATATAGTCAATGGATTGTGGTCCTATATGCAGCTCCCTCAGCAAGAGTCACATCTAGTGGGGCCATTTCCAGTAATTTTAAGTTATCAAGATGAACTAGACAGGGTTGTCCCCTATCCCCGATGCTTTTCAATTTATACATTGAACCCTTGGCTAGAAAAATTAATATGACAAGGGAAATTAGAGGAATAAACATTGGCCCAGATACATATAAAATTTCAATGTTTGCAGATGACATTCTCATGCATCGCTCCTCATGGCAGTTCTGAGACTAATAGATGATTTTAGCTTACTGTCAGGATATAAGCTAAATTGCCACAAAACGGTAGTACTATCTTTGACATCCTCGTGTACTAAGAAAGAAGTAGAGGAGATGGGTTTGAAATGGGCTTCCTGTTCGCTTACCCTTTTAGGCATAGAGCTTACACAAGACACTAATAAATTGAAATCTCTGAATATTAATCCTATAGTAACACAGATGCAACAAGACCTAAAGGGGTGGCAAACCTTGCCCTTATTGCTGTGGGGACGAGTCAATTTAATTAAGATGGTCATTTTGCCCAGGTTAATGTATCCCCTCTCTATGTTGAAATTAGTTCTCCCTAAGTCATGGTTCAAACAGATAAATTCTATGTGGTCCGCCTTCCTCTGGAAAGACAAAAAACCTAGAAGGACAATAAATGAACTAGTGGGTGGGAAAGAATGGGGAGGGCTTGGAATTCCTAATCTCTTTTTATATTATTTGGCCTTCCAGAGCTGTAAATATTCTTTATGGCTGACCCCTCAGGAATGTGTTCCTCCTAATTTGATATGGTACAGGGTAGAGAGACAAATTGCCCTCTCAAATAATATTTCATTAGCTTCATTGTTCTATACTGCAGGCAAAAAAATACCTCAGTCTTGGAGGCATATGCCGTTAGCATGGACTATAGAGGCCCATACTCAGCTGTGTACCTACTTTAAATTGGATAATAGGCGAGAGTTAGGTCAGCCAATGGTTCATAATTTGAACATTCAATTAGGAAAAAAAAACTATGGCCCAGATATTCAAAAGGGTTGCACATGGTGCAACAGTGTTGCACCATGCACAATCCACTGATGCGCCTTGGTGCGATATTTAAAAGGGAAAAGTGCGCCGCACAAAACCCAATGCGCCAGAGCGCATCAGTAATGAATGCAGGCACAGGTGGGGGTGGCGTGCCCATGCATAACCTGCACAGCCTGATATTCATCCCGGGCTGTGCAGAGTCATGCATGCGCAACCCCTACCTGCGCCTGCACAAAGTTACACCCAAAAAAACAGGAACAAGTGATGGCCATCCACAGGTGAGCTGCCGCATTGCAGGGTGCAACACAGCAGCTGCCACCTGTGGGTGGCCACCCGAGTTCCTGCCACACCTGGTGGCACCCCCCCATGCCCCAATCGTGGGCATCTATAATGGCCCCCTCAAGTCCAATATCCCTGGTGGTCCAGTGGACCTCTATGTGCCCCGATCACAGGCATCACTGTATTCCCCCCAAGTCCAATATCCCTGGTGGTCCAATGGACCACACTGAGCCTGATCGTGGGCATCATTAATGACCCACCAAGTCCAATATCCTGGTGATCTAGTGTACCCCCACCCCACCCACCACTGAGCACCACCACCCTGCTCCCCCATCAGCCGACGGGTGGCAGCACCCACCGCCTGTCACCCCACCGCCCACCGACTGACAGCTAGTAGGGCTGCGGGCTGCCGCCCATTGGTGCACAGCATGAGCCAATGGGTGTGCAGCCCATAACATACTGACAGTCCAGATATGTGAATGAATTCATTCACATATCTGAACTAGTAGTATAGTATGAGCTGCACACACACCATTGGCTCATGCCTGTCAGCTGTCGGTGAGTGGTGGCGAAGCCGGCTGAGCAGGTGGTGCTGCCCGCCAGCAGCAGAGGCCGAGATGAGGCTCAGTGGAGGCAAGTGAGTGAGCCTGGGATAGAGAGGTGATGCCTGCGATCGGCTCAGTGTGGTCCACTGACCACCAGGGACAGGACTTGGAATGTGTGATGCCCTGATCGGGCACATAGAGTCCACTGACCACCAGAGACATGGACTTTTTATCTTACGGACTTTCCACGTTCGGGCTGCAGGGGCATCAGTCCCCGACGGCTGCTGCCTAGCAGGGTGCCAGGCACAAGTCATTGGGGATCGGTGCACCTGCATGCTAATGGCATGCAAATGGGACCGTAATGAGATGCAAATGGCCCCCTGTGTGCCTTGCATAACTTATGGCCCCATTTGCATGTCCCCGTTTGAATATCGCAGGTGCTGTGCATGGCGCAATGGCATTTGCACCACCGCATCTCCATGCTCCACTCTGGCCACTTGCGCTGGCACAGTGCCACTGTTCCATGCACAGTGGGGGTGGCCAGGGTGCGATATTCAAAGCTGTTGTGCCATAGCGCAGCTAGGTTGAATATCGCCCAGGCCACACCCATGCACAACAAAGTTGAGTTGCTCCCAGGCTTGCGCCACAGCCTGGCGCAGTTTGAATATCCGGGACTATGTCTCCAGCATTCTGGAAAAGGTTAGAAAAAGCCAAAATCTTAGACTTAGTTAAAGAGCACAAATTTCTGACCCCCAAGGATCTTAAATTAGCTTTTCAACTGACAGAGTTTCCTTTATGTAAATGCCTACAGATTAAACAATGTGTAAAGGCAATTCTTGGGAATCAGGCCTCAGATTTCTTTAGGGATATCTTTAAACGGGCCATGCAGCCAAAACCCATAGCGCAGATTTATAAATTGTTGACCAATAGAGCTGAGGAGATACTCTCCCCAATAGCATTTTATTGGCAACAGGCCACAAATCTTTCCTATAACACTCCTACCTGGGAATCAGTGAGGAAAAATAAATATAAATTGGTAAAACAAGATCGATTACATCTGATCAGGTTTAATGTACTCCATAATTTGTACTACACACTGATTAAAATGCATTTCATGGTCAAGAAAAAAGTATATTGTGTCAGAAATGTCATAGAGAACCCAGTTCTCTTATGCATATGATATGGACATGCCCTAATATCCAGAACTTTTGGCAACAAAGACATTTTTAAATCCCTTATTTGAAAAGAGAAACATCTTCAATATCGAAACATGTGTACTTGGCAACCTTTCAGTGAGGCCATACCTAATCAGACTCATAAATATTATATGGCTTTTACTTCAGCAGTGGCACTGCTCTTAATTATGAGATAATGGATTAAAGAAGCCTCACCTTCCCTGAGAGAATGAATGCAGGAATTGTATACAGCTTATAATGCAGAAAAGGCAATAGCATCACAATTCCATACTATAAATAACTTCAATAATAGGTGGGAGAAGTTTTCAGTTTTTAGCTGAGAGGTATAAGGACCTGTAGAAGATTAATGTTCCACCTCCTATATAAGAAGAAACTATGTAATTCAAAGGAAGTAGGAAGTTAAGTATATGAGGTTCTGGTGCAAGAGAAAGATAGCAGTTTATATCCATAGCCCAGTTTACCCGGTGGGGATGTATTATATGGGGGGGGGGAGCTTATGAGTTAAATAAGATATACGACTGTAGATTGAGTAGGGGAGGGAGGAAGGAGGGGGGTAGGGGTTTAGGTAGAGTTGCCAGTTTGACATGTTTAATGCCATTGTACATGTACTGTATGGATGACTTACTTTAAAAATGCCAATAAAGTATTCTAAATGAAAAAAAGACTAAATAAAGGCTAAATTTGGGCCGAGTAGTTGGAGCTGGGCTGGAGACATCTGTTCAGCTCGAAGACATCACATGACTCCTGGCATTTAGCTTTTTTTTAAAAAAAAAAAAGTTTCTAGCCCTAATGGTTCAAAAGTTAACTTGGGTTTAAGAAACCTATGTCATGGTTTCTAAATGGAGAAAAACATATCGCCATTTAACGATACAAGTAGCTTTATTTATCCTAAGGGGACTCTGTTCAGGGTACCTCAGTCTACTTCAGAGGTCATGCTGTGGAGCTAGGCAGAATTCAGATGAATAACCTGGCTAAATACTAACATACTAAAAGCCAGCAGATTAGGCCTGATGGTCTTTCATGTCTGCTCGTTAGCCAGCCCCTATTGGTCAGTCGCTCTCCCACCCCCCAGCCCCTGAGAGGGTCATCCTCAGCTTCAGTATACCCATGCACCTGTAACATCCCCTCTTGAAGTCCTCCACTGTGGCCTCCTCCACTAGCCTCCCAAACAGTGCATTTCATGTCCCCACCACCCTATCAGTGAAGTAATGCCTTCTACATTCTCCCCTGTAATTTCCCCCCTCCAGCTTCCACTCATGCCCCTGGATGAGACCTCTTTTTTTAGCCTGAACATTTGTTTGGCTCTGCTCCTGTTAATCCTTTTCACATATTTGAAGACCCCTATCATGTTCCCCCTGTCTCTCCTCCATTGAATGCAGCCCAAGGGCTTCCAGCCTTTCCTCATAGGTCCTTTCTCTTATGCTCTGAATAATCCTGGTTGCCCTCCTCTGAACCCTGTCCAGCAGTGCTATGTCCTTCTTAAGGTGAGGTCTCCAGAACTGCTCACAGTACTCAAGATGCAGCCCAACCAAGGCATTATACAGAGGGAGGATCATCTCGCTCCTCCTGGACATAATTCACCGGGCTATGCAGCCCAGAATTCTGTTTGCCTTTGCTGCAGATCTTCTGCAGTTTTCAGTGTTATTCATTTTGGTGTCTACCACCACCCCCAGGCCCCTTTCACACATTGTGGCTTGCAGTGAGACCCCCCCCCCGGGGTGTACACATGTCCTGGGTTTCTAACCCCCAGATGCAGCACCCTACACTTTCCTGGATTAAACCTCAGTCCCCACCTCCTTGGCCACTCTCCAGGGTATCCAGATCCCTCTGGACTATCTCCCTTGCTTCATCCCCATCTGCCAGTGCTCCCAGTTTTGAGTCATCCACAAAGAGGCTCATCCTACTCCTAACCCCCCTCCCTATATCAGAGACATAGGCATTGAACAGGAGTGGCCCCAGTACTGAACCTTGGGAAACCCCACTGAAGTCTTTCCTGGGGAGGAGACTATCCCACCAACCACTACCCTCTGTAATCACCCCACTAGCCAATTTTCTACCCACCTAAGCAACAGTCCTCCCACCTCCATCCCCCCCAGCTTTGTCAACAAGCCGATGTAGGTTACTGAGTCAAACGCCTTACTGAAATCCAGATATAGGACATCCACCGGTCTTAGTTGGTCCAGGGTCCCAGTCACCCAGTAGTAAAAATCTATGAGGTTGGTCTGACATGATCTCCCATGGACAAAACCATACAGTTTGTCATCCAGATGCCCCAACCTTTCCAGTTGCTTACTGAGCTTTTCCTTTATGAAGCCCTCCATTAGTTTGCCTACCACAGACATTAGGATGACAGGCCTGTAATTTCCCATCTCCTCCCTAGACCCCCATTTATAGATAGGCACCACATGAGCCACCCTCCAGTCTTGAGACACCCATCCTGTCTGCAGAGAGGCATTGAAAAGTGCAGCTAGTGGAGCTGCTAGTTCATCCGCCAGTTTTTTCAGAACCCTCAGATGCAGCCCATCTGGTCCTGGTGCCTTATACCGCCTTATTTCCAACTGTCTTAAGTCATTATAATTCCCTCAGAATTCCCATTTCATTTGTTTAAGGGAATGATACAAATGTGGAAATAAAAAGTTTACTTACAATGGTTACTAGCTTTGACTAAATATTATCAGGAAAATGAACTGCTCTGTCTTTGGAAAGATACCCTAAAAGGTATCACCATTGCCCCAGATTAAAAATTATATATCGGGGAAAAAGAATATATTTGAACATTCAAGACATTGTGATTTAAGGGAATTTGAGAATTTAAAAGTGCCTTCCTGGTTCGCTTCTCATAAAACTATGCATCTACTGGAGACTTTTTTTCTTCCTTTAAAACTAGATATCTGCTATTTTATAATGATCAAAAAATAGATGTTTTCCCACTAGAAGTTTTAAAAATAGGGAGTAACAAAAAAAATCCTCCTTTAGATTCACTCTGCCCTTATAACATAATCATTTCCTGAAAAAAATGTATTCTACTAATACTACTACAACAATTTAAGTGTAACTGTTTGAGATTTTTAAATTGGGCAGGTATTATCCAAACCCCTTTGTCTCTTTTGGATTTACTAATTTAAAAAAATCAAGTAATCTAAGCTCTTCAGCAGGTATGAAATATATAATAACATTCTGTATTGCACTTTTTTTTATAAGAAAACATTTGCATTTATAGGCCCATAACTGTTGAATTCACTAAAGTTGTTTAATCTCAATTCATATAACATTTTTATTTAAATCTAAATTGTTTTCTGAAATATTAGCTCATTAGCCTTGTATTTCTTTTAATTAATTGCTTTTTATTGTAATGTGTATTTTGTCAGTTTTGCAAGGCATGTCTGTAAAATGGGTAATGTAACCAATACTATGGTTTTGAATATTGGGCACAGTGATTAGGAGGGCCTTTTTTTCTTTGATTTTCTTTATTTGTTCTTGAAGGGAGGGTGGACAGAGTTCCACACAGAGTACTGCTCTGTCTCTCTGTTTCATAATATTTTTTCAGTCTTTTGGGGGAGTGGTAGGAATTGTGAGGAGCCAGACCAGAATGATATTATTAAAAAGTTGCTACTCCTTAGAAGGGGGCATGTTCCAGCCTAAATGGATTTTTTTTCCATCAGGTTTAGGCCTGTTTAGGAGCCAGCTACAGTTCCCCATCAGTTCTGGTTCATTCCTTCCCTGACAACCTCTCTTACATTGATCCTCTCCAGATGTAGTGATTGGGAAGGGTTAGGGGAACCAAGGGTGCTCTCACTTTATGCTATCTGGCTGTGCACCTCATTTCTCCTGTTTTCTTTCCCTCTCATCACCCTGCAGGTGCTGCATATGCCTGTTGTTCTGGGGCATTATAGCATGCCCATGTGGAAGATCAAGATCCCTGCCATACCACAGGTTTCGCTGTGATGACTTGCACCATGGACTGCGTGAGTGGTGAGATAATTATTTATCTTTATGCTGACGAACTCACTAGAGAAGGTAAATGCAGTCACGACTGATGTTATATTTCCAACAAATGTTCTAAAAAGCAAATTAGTCCTGATAATCAAAAATTAGCCATCTGCTCTCAAGTTTATAATGGTGTGCTCCAAAATCCATGCTAAATCTATTTTTCTGTTTTCATGACAGAAATTGGTGGAATACCAGAGCTACTGCATATTTATTCACTAGAATAATTTTACCCATGAGCATAAAGTCAGCTGCTTTACACATGCAAATTGTCCAAAATTTTAAATTTGCCATTTTGTCCTATGGTCAAAGTTAAAATGTATTCAGTTTACTCAACATTACATTTCTTAAGCTCTGTCTATTTTAAAAAGTAATGGGTCTCCAAAATGTAATATTTAAAAGAAAGGAGTGCAGCTATATAAAACTGTGTCCACTTTATAAAATACTGCCTTAGGCTGTATGAATGATTGCTCTTTGGTTGTATATGCCATGATACTTGCACATCAAGATAAGATACACACAACCCAAGTGTCTTTTACACACCCTTGGATGCACTAACACTCCTATCCTGCCATGTGTCTTTCCCAGGAGTGGTCCATATATGTAGGCATAGCTGATTGAGGCTGGGGGTGTGGAGCAGGTGTGATATGGGCCAGATTGGCTGAGCATAGTATCCTTAATGCCTTTTGAGCACTGCTAGTCCAGTGTCATTGAGAAGTTTGTTATGCCAGCCAGAGGGCTACTGTAACAGTTGCACTCCCCTGACTACCAGCTAGTGAATGTGCTGTCTCCCCACAGCCATGGACTTCAATGCTCTTCCTTGTCATAGAGGGCTGGGGAGCAGATGATGGCTGCAGGGCACAATTATAAGAAAACAATTCTGTTTGGAATCTGACAGTCCAGCAAAGGTCTGTTCCTCCAGTTGACTCATTTCTTTGTGTGACACTATAAATCCATGCATCACAACATCTGAGGATTGTGCATCCTGGTCTTACAGATCCATCTGGGGTGGGTACATTGGGCACAGTTGTGTGGCTCTGTATGTTCCCCTACCAGTGCATACTAAGCCTTGTTATGACCAGGGCCTTTTATAAATAAAAGCTAGTAATTAAAATGTAACTGTGTCTATAACCACTGACATAGCAAATAAGTGATCCATCCCAACTTTGATCAACTATCTTGCCTAAAAGTTCACTTCTATTACCTAAAGCTGAAGAGGTAGGATTCTTTTATGTACAGATCACTCCAGTCTTTTTGATAAAATGAGAATACAGAGCTAAATGTAAAGTGAATGAATAGTACATCTACAATGTCTTATTTTAAAAGGTGGTTACCTGTGCAGAAGACATTTCATATAAAAAAAAATATTTTCAGAAATGCAATAGATTTTGGAGGCTGTTTTTTTTATTGTAATTATAACAATAAATTTTACAGTGCAACACGTCAAGCCAATTACAGCCACTCTAGCTTGCTTTGCCATTTTTAATGTGCTTTAATTCAAAACACATGTCCCACCATTCCTCCAAAATGTCCACTCAGTGTGACACTAATGTGCTGATTTAGACATTGACAGTGGAATACTATCAAGTTAGCTGTGCACTCTAAAGAGTATGTGATTCAATAAAGCTAAATCATCTCTCTACAGAGTCATTCAAATATGTCATAACATCCTGGTTACTGGCTCAATTTGGTCTTGACAGATGGACTCACTTAATCGTGTTTGAGTGAACTGGTCCTTTGAAGTTCTGTGTTGCTCAATTATGAATGTTAAAAATATAGGCTTTGTAGACCAAATAGTACTGATACAGTATAACCATCATGCTGACAAATCTACAGTATCAGTTCATGAGCAATGCAGTAGAAAGGGTTTCCCAAAAGAAAAGGAGCAAGATATCAAAATGGGGAAAAAAAAAACATTTTTGTTAAATGAAGGCACAAGGTCTATCCAGCTAAGCCAATCTTAGCTAAGATAAGACTACAATTGTTCCTAACTACTGTATGACTTTCAAATTCCCATCTGGTAAGGTGTCATAATTTGTAGATTAAAGGTTTTTGAAAGGGCACTCCTTCATGCTATAAATAAACTTCTGCAATTTAAAATATATATATATATATATATATTATATATATAATACAGATGCAGAAAGTATTCCTCTGGAAGACAAACTAGCAAACATGAAAAAGTATGTAATTTATTCATGAAAATATATGTAGTGTATGCTAACCATGGATTTTCTATGAAAGAAAAGCTATAGTTCATCTTGGGCAGATGGATTTGAAGTCACACTTTCAGCAGAAACATTTTAGAAGAGCTACATACAGTACATGAACCCATAACTTCTTACCAAAAACTAGCAATAATATTGTATAATGATTTTGTAACATAGTGTACATTTTTGGGAAAATTTCCATAAGAAGGAGCATGATATTACAGTCAAGACAATAGGGGTATGTAACAGCTGGTTGATAAGGTAGATAAGGATGGTGAGCACACCCCACTTGTTGCTTCATTCTGAAACTTGTTTACATGTCAAGATTTTATATGAGGATTTGGAGTTGTGATAAACATATCTAAATGTTATCTAATAAAAAAAAATGTTTAGTAAGCTTGGGAAATGAAAGTTCAGTTTTTTCTAGCACAAACTATTTCAATGCATGGACTAGTAAGGAGTATAGCATTTGACCATTTGTGCAACAGGAACAAAGCAACATAGGGACATCAGAATCATGTCGGCAAATGGAGACTGCATGATACATCTAGTTTGTCCATGTTTCTGCCCCCCTTCCTGTTTAGACTGCACCCTGATGTGTCCACAATGTCTGGCCCATGTAAGTTTGAACTCATGTACTGTTTTAGATTCCACTACCTCCTGAGGTATGCTGTTCCATGGGTCTATGACTCTTTCTGTAAAGAAGAACTTCCTGGGGTTGTTTTTGAACCTGCCTCCCACCAGACGCAAGTTGTGCCCCCTTGTATAGGCATCTCTGTTTTGCTGGAAGAGGTTTTCTGCTTGTGTTGTGTTGATTCCCTTAACGTACTTAAAAGTTTTGATCATGGTGTACAGATTTAGTTCCCTGAGTCTTGCTTCATATTGCTCATGATGCAGTCCATGCACCATCTTTGTAGCCCTTCTCTGTACTGTCTCCAGGTGTTCTATGTCTTTTTTTGAGGTGGGGCCTCCAAAATTGACCGCAGTACTCTAAATGTGGCCTCACCAAGGACCTGTAGAGAGGAATGATAACCTTGTTCTTTCTACTTGTAATTCCCCTACCAATGCATCTAAGGATGCCACTCGCCCTCTGTGCTGCCTTATCACACTGTTTTCCAACCTTTAAGTCATCCACAATGACTATTCTGAGGTCTCTTTCTGTCTTTGCCTCCTCTAACTGATGCCTTCCTAGTGTGTGCTTTATCCATGGGTTTCTTTTTCCTATATGCATAACCGCCCTGGACAATTCCTTGAGTTTTTTCAGGTCTGCATCCATTCCTTTCGCTCCCTCCTGTGTGTCTACTCTGTTGCAGAGTTTTGTGTCATCTGCAAATAGGCAAACCTTCCCCATCAAGTCATTTGCCATATTCCCAATAAATATGTTAAAGAGGATAGGTCCCAGCACAGACCCCTGTGTAATGCCACTGGTCCTTTTGCCTTTCCTTGATAATGATCCATTGACAAGTACTCTCTGCATCCTATCTTGCAGCCAAGTTCACTGTCTTATGACTGATTCATGTATGCTCTAATTTGTTAGCTAGCCTTCTGTGGGGGACAGTGTAGAAGGCTTTGCTGAAGTCCAGGTACACAATGTCCACTGCTCCTTCCTGGTCAACTGCTCTGGTGACCCAGTCGAAAAAGTTGATCATATTGGTTTGACAGGAGCATCCTGCTGTGAAACCACACTGCCTGGGCTCAATATTTCTGCTATCCTCCTGGTATCTTCTCCTTTAGCAGCGACTCCATAATGTTTTCTACTACAACCGGTCAAACTGACCGGTTTGTAGTTTCCTTCCTCTTCCCTGTTTCTGCTCTTGTGTAAAGGTACTACTGTTGCCCTTCTTCAGTCCTGAGGTATTATTCCACTTTCCAGTGACTTGCTGATAAGCTCAGCCAGTGGTGTGGTGAGTTCTTCCCGAAGCTCCTTTAGTACCCTAGGGTGGCTACCATCTGGCCCCATTGCTTTATCTACAGTACCTGTAGCCTATTCAGCTCTTCTAGGGCCCCTTGTGAAGAGTCTTCTGTCTGCTCCTGTTGTGTTGTGTACTGATCTATTTAATGTAGGACCTTTCCCACTGTCTTCTATGGTGAAGACTGAGCAAAATAAATAATTTAGTAACTCTGCTTTATCTTCATCTGTCTCTGCCATCTTGCCTTCCTTTGTTGCTAACCTGACTTTTCCCCCCTTACTCTTTCTTTTCCCTTACATATCTAAAGAAGGTTTTGTCTCCCTTCTTTACCCCCTGTGCTATTTTCTCCTCCATCTGTGCTTTTGATCTCCTAACTGCCTTTCCTGCCTCATTCAGCTTGTTTTTGTATTCTTCTCTATCTAATTCACTTTTAGTTTGTTTATATTTTGCAAAAGCCACCCTTTTTTCCTTGATTTTGGTAGCAATTTCCTTGGTGAACCAGAGTGGATTTTTCTTTCTTTTGGATTTAGTGATCCACCTAGTACATGTAGCTGTAGCTGTATTTATAGCACTTTTTAAGGCCTCCCAACAGCCTTCTACATCTTCTGAGTTTCTGCCATCTAGCATGGATGTGACTATGCATTTCATTTCAGAAAAGTTAGCTCTCCTGAAATCCAGAACCTTGGTTTTAGTGTGACTAGCATCTTCTGCCTTGTTCTCAGTTAGCTGGATTGTCCTGTGGTCACTGGTCCCCAGCTTGAGCCCTACTTGCACATCTGAGACTTTCGTGCTATTTGTGAGCACCAAGTCCAGTATTGCTTTGTCTCTGGTGGGGGAATTCACCAGCTGTTGTAAACCTGCTCCTTGCAGTGCAAACAGGAAATATTTGCTTTCTTTGGAGGATGCTGTGTATGAGGACCAGTCCAGATCTGGCAGATTGAAGTCTTCTACCAACTGCAACTCTCCCCTGTCTTCCATCATCAAGAGGGTCTCCATGAGCTCTTTAGCTATATCAGCTTCCTGACATGGGGGTCTGCATGGCATGGGGGTCTGTAGATAACTCTGATCTGGATTCCAGCCTTCTCTTCAGTCCTGAGGGTAATCCAAAGTGCCTCTGCCTTGCTTTGCTTCCATTGGATTTCTGTTGCATTGATGTCCTCTTTTACATATAGTGCTACCCCCCTCCCTTTTTACCTTCTCAATCCTTCTGGAATATCTTGTACCCCAGGATGGTGACATCCCATGTGTGGTTCCTGGCGAACCATGTTTCCGTAATGGCAATCAAGTCTAACTGCACTTCTGCTATCATGGCCGTGAGATTGGGAATTTTGTTCATCTGGCTATGAGCACTGATGCACATTGCCTTGCAACACTGTTTATTCAAGTTGGTTGAAGGCTTACCCTGGCTCTGTTGAGTATGTGTCTTGTGTTGTTTGTTGTGTGTATGATAGGAGCATATGTGTGCTGAACTAGTTGGTAATGGGGGGGTACAAGGTGACTCTTATGGTGTAAAGGGTGCCTGTGCCACCTCCCCATCCACTAGTTTAACTGACCGATATGGACGTCAACCTTTTGACCAAGCACTCATGTACCTTCTTTAGAGAGGTGCAGGCCATCGAATTTAAAAAAACTCCTGTTTCCAGAAGTCCTTCCAATTATCGATATACCGGTGACCTTTTTCCTGGTACTAGTTCCTCAACCAGGTGCTAAATTCAGTGATGTCCTTTTCCCTGATCTTCTGCCTGCTGTCTCCCTTATTCCAGGCAGGCAGAATCTCTGAGAAGGTGAGACCAGTTGAAAGAGAAGAAATTTTGTCTCACAGCTTGGAGCTATTTTATTTAGTTTCCTCCACTGACCTACTGGTTAGGTCATTTGTACCTATGTGGAGAATGACATGAGTGTTGTGGTCCACTGCACATATGATCCCATTGATATGGCTTGTGTCCCTCCATGCTGATGTCCCTGGGAGGCACCTGACCACAACTGAAGCATTGTCCTGCTGGAGGTGAGGTTCTGTACCCCTAATCATGGAGTCCCCTTTTATTAGAACAGGTTTTTTTTTATTTAGAATGTTTAGTGGTGGGGTGCTCCACCTTGTGCTGGTTTGAATGTGGAGAGCGTTCTACTCCCCTTACACAAGTTGGAGAATCATCGATGCTGTCTACGCAAATCACCCTGGGAGACAGTAATGCATATCTGTTCGATGTCGAATCTTTATTTCTGCTACCTGTAAAAACAATCAGTGATGTTCTGCTTTTAGATGTACCAAGCCCCTGTTACATCAACTGCACATAAAATCAAAGTACACACATAACTGATAGGATGGAAAGGAAACTTGTTTTTATGTTAAGGGGGCATGGAGTAAGTGTTCCAACATATCCTTATGCTGAGAGAGCAGCAACTGGCTGGGTCTGAGCAGAGCGAGTGAGGAGAGAAGTTCCCTCAGTGGAGAAAGGAGCTGGAATGAGCACTCCAAGGAGGATTCAGGTAGAACTGCTCTCAAGGAATCCCTGCTTCTGCACCTGTTGGAGTTTGCATTCCCTTCTCAAGTGGTCTCTCTCCCAGTTGGTGAACATCAGTGAAGCTCAGCAGACAGTAAGGCTAGGGACTGGATTGCACTTGGTGTATGCCTCCTAGGGTTGCCCTTTGTGTCCTAACTGTTGCTTCTGGTTGTTTCTGGCTGAGAGCTTTCTATTAGCAGACCACTATTTTAGTAGTGGGTACAGCAGTCAGTGAAGATCAGTAGAAAGAAAGGCTGGACCGCTCTTGGCATATGCCTCCTAGGGGTGCCATTTGTGTCTGAGCTGTTGCTTCCAGCTGAGAGCTTTCTATTAGCTGACCACTATTTCAGCAGTGGTTACAGCAGTACAAATGCTGATTTACATACAGCAGCCAGAAATTCTGGGTAAGTGTTCTAACAGCCCCTTATGGTGAGAAAGCAGCTGCTGGCTGGGTCTGAGCAGAGCAAGCGAGGAGAGAAGATGCCTCAGCAGAGAAAGGAGCCCGGACTATGCACTCCAAGGAGAATTCAGGAAGAATTGCTGTCAAGGAATCTCTGCTTCTGCACCTGTTGGAGTATGCCTTCCCTCCGTGAGTGGTATCTCTCTTATGGGAGCACGGGCCTTTTGCTGCCCATTTTTGCATAATGATATGCATACATGGGAGCTTGATCCCACTTACCACTTACACACAAGTACGGACACATACCACAACCCTATAGTCATGAAAAGGAACCCTTGTAACACTAATCTGGCAATATTTCAGTAACCGTAGCAACTATGAAAAAATTCCACTGCAGTTGTAATCATGACTTTGAAACCTCCACGGGAGCTTAGTACACCAACAGCAAAATGTCTGTATCTAGAATTGTTTTCAAGATATGGGCACTGAAAGGCACCACAATTCAATGTGCACATGTAACTTGAACATTTTCAGGATTTTTTACACCCAGTTTTTAACATGACCTTTTGGTGATCCCACCTCACAAACAATAGCACTGTGATTTTGTTAATCTATAACAAAAAATTATTTCACACAGCGATAGCACAATTCTGCACCACAGGTTGTGAAAAATGACAGCTAAATTGTTCATTAGGAGGTGTACAAAATTGTCAGTGTTGAAAATCTGGAGTGAAAATAGAAAAAATTGGTGAAGTTGTGAGCGCGCATAGAAACTGCGCAACGCACACTCATAATGCGGTCATTTTTTGTAATGTTTCCACCAAATTTTCAGCATGGGTGTTTCGTGACCTCCCCTCATGAAAAATGGCACTGTAAGTTTGTTAATCCATCCCAAAAGATGATTTCACACAGCAGCCATGCCATTTTGTGCCACAGGTACAAAAACATGTTTCGGACAGGATGTGAAAAATGACATCTGTATCATTTATGAGGAGGTGTGAAAAAATGGCAGTGTTGAAAATCTGGATTGAAAATATTAAAATTTGGTGATGTTATGAGTGTGCGTAGAAACTGCACAATGCACAGTTACAATGCAGTTATTTTTTAGAATTGTTTCACCAAATTTGCAACTTGGGCTTTTTGGGATCCCACCTCATGAACAGTCATACTGTCATTTCATTAATTGGTCCAGAAAGGTGATTCCACACAGCAACCATAAAATCACCTTTTGAAACTGAGAAATAAGATGACAGTGCCAGTGTTCATGAGGAGGGGTCCCAAGAGCCCCATGTTGAAAATTTGGGGCCAAACGTCCCAAAAATGTCTGAGATATCAACATAAGTTGAACCCACCCATTGACTGCCATTATATAGCTTACAAGCATTTCTTTATTTTGTGGTTTGGCTTTGAAGAGTGCAGACGTGTCCCGATCCACCGAAAATAGCAGCCGCTGACCACCGGACATAAGTATGGGGTGCAGGGAGGAAAGATGAGCAGAAGGATGGTGGGAATGGGCTGGAGGGTTGCAAGGGAGATAATGAGAGACAGTTTTCTTATTTTTAAGGAAAAAGATGGGGGACTGTTTTCTTTATTTCAAGGTTTTATATATATTTGTGGACTCTGGGAGTGGGCTTCCCAGAGTCCAAAAAATATTAAGGGAGCATGGACATCTGGGGACACTGGGAGTGGACTACCCAGTGTCCCACACTATTGGTGGAGGGAGCTACTACTGACACGGGGATTGGACACCCCGCTGTCGGCAAATGTGATGAATATACAGAAGACACTGAGAGTGGGCTACCCAGTGTCCCACACTATTGGTGGAGGGGGGGCTACTGCTGACATGGGGATTGGACACCCCACTATCAGCAAATGTGATGAATATACTGAAGACACTGGGAATGGACTACCTAATGTCCCACACTATCAGGGGAAGGGGCTACTGCTGACATGGAGATTGAGCACCCCACTGTCAGCAAAATACATCATGCACCATCCTGCATTGAACTACCATGCTGTTCGGCAAAGCATGGCAGTTCGATGCAGGATGGTGTATTGCTCCTGAGCCACGCTGGGAGGGGATTCTCTTAAAAAAAAGTCAGGAGCATGTTCCTCAGGCCCCCATTAGTTAAACACAACTGTTAGTGTTTACCTAGGGGCATTGCTTTTACAAATATTTCAGATTTCCAGCCTTGTTAACTGAAAACAAGTTGGCAGAAATCTGAAATAAAACTGTGACTGCGACCAGTAAAGTGCAAATGGTAAATGGCTTTTACCATTCGCACATTTACTATATGAATGGTAAATGGCATTTACTGATAGCATGTTAGCAGTGTGAACAGTAATTTGAGAATGGTAAATAACATTTACCATTCGCAAATTACTGTTTATACGTTAAATGCAATTTACACTGCATACTGCCTGTCTTGCATCAATATGAAAAATCATTATAATTAAAAAAGGCCAATATATTGTAACACCAAACCATCTAAAGGCACATTCTTGGCACACTCCCTATCATCCCTGAAAAAAATCAGAGCCAAATTTAATTCTGTGTGTGCTGTACAGGAGAGCAAAGAATCCCATGTTATCCTATGTAAAAAAAATATCCTTTTTGCTTTTTTTGACCACTTTATATCTCCAAAACTGTAAAAGCTGCTGTCATGAAACTTTCCATATCTTGTGACACTGGCAGCATAATAGCACATACCAACTTTTATGTTATTTGGTTGAAAACTGACAAAGCTATTAAGGTGTACAAACTGAGATTTAACATTGAAAGGCTGTACCAACCCTAACTATAAGGGCGGTATTGCACCCTTGTAATATATGTATGTATACCTACATACACACATATATTATACTGGCACAATAGTGCCAATATAGTGTGGGTGAAAGGTTCACTTCTATGTTAATCCTGAATTTGTGAATGTTAATAACTTTGGAACTGTTCAACCAATTTGCATGAAGTGTGGCATGCTTAATGTCTAGGGGTAGGTCTCTTCATCTGCTAAATTTTGTGGGAATCTGTTATGAGATTTCTGAGATACAGAGCGATGACAAATCCGAAAAAAAATCTGTGTTTTTTGAAATTTCTTTGTCCACCTGGATCTCAGAAATGGCTTCAGGTTGTGGTCTGCAATTTTCAGGGCAGTAAGCCTTTGCCTCATAGATGTGCTCTGTGAAGGTTTGGTGAAAAAATATTAATCTGTTCAAAAGTTATTATGCTTTAAAGTTTCCCATTACAGCCTAAGGTGGAAAAAATATATGATCTGAAAATGAAAGCAGGTAAACAGCCCCCAAAAATAGTTTCTTTACCACTTCTTAATAAAAAATGGTTAGGACTTTTGGGCTGAAATTTGCAGGATGGCAAGCCCTTGCCCGACAGATGTGCCATTTGCTAGTTTGGTGAAGAAATGGACACCAGTTCCATAGTTACAGCACTCTGAATTTGTGAATTTCCCATAGGAAAACAAGGTAACTTCTATGTTAAACCAGACTTTGTGAACATTAATATCTTTGGAACTGTTCAAAAGATTTGCATGACATTTGGCATGCATAATGCCTAGGGATAGGTCCCTAGAACTGCCACATTTTGTCGGTATCTGATTTGTGGTTTCTGAGATATAGAGTGTTGAACAATCAGAAAAATCCTTGTTTTTTGAAATTTCTTTGTCCACCTGGATCTCAGAAATGGTTTTAGGTTGTGGTCTGAAATGTTCAGGGTAGTAAGCCTTTGCCTCACAGATGTACCTTTTGAAGGTTTGGTGAAAAAATATTAATATGTTCAAATGTTATTAAACTTTAAAGTTTCCCAATTTAGCTTATGGGGAAAACACATATAATCTGAAAGTGAAAGCAGGTAAACTGTCCCAAAAAACAGTTTCTTTGCCACGTCATAGCAAAAAAATGGTTAGGGTGTTTGGGCTGAAATTTGCAGGGTGGCAAGCCCTTGCCCCACAGATATGCTCTTTGCTGGTTTGGTGAAGAAATGGATACATGTTCCATAGTTAGAGCACTCCAAAGTTGAACATTTTCCCATATTTTCCCATATGAGAACCTTGTGGTGGTCATGAGCCTTTTGGCAGTTACATCTCAAAAACAGTTTGAGATACAGATTTTTTGCTAAGCGCAAGGTGTACTAAGTGCACATGTGGGTGGCCAGGCCATGAATATAACTGTGAAGGTTTTTCTCCCAAAGTTCCTATGGTTCCTGAGATATTGCAGCTTTTGCAGCACAAGAGTTACCTAGAATGGCTCTAGGTGTGCACAATGTATCTTTACTTATGGGTGCATTGGCCCTGCATGCCCACATTTGGATCCCATTATGCAATAATGGGAGCACAGATCCCTACATTATGCAGTAGTGGAAGTCCCACACAGTGATGTGATATCAAAATGTCAGTACACTTATGCATAGATGGGAGCATAGGGCCCTTCAGGCCCTGAGCTCCAACATGAAAATCAGAGGCAGTTACAAATTGTATGCATGATGGGAGTGTAGGTAACCACATACGAGTAGCATTACACTTTCTCCAAAAGAAGGGAAATTGACTGCAAAAAACTTTGTTAATGCATCAGTTAGTGTTGTCATTACAGCAACAAAAGTTTGGAAATTCAATGTTAGGATTACCAACCCATCCCCCACCCCCTCTTCCACTCACAGGTGTCAGGGTGTGCCTCCTGGTCATCAGGCCAACTCTTACCTCCATCGTCCTATACTGTACCACTCAGCTTCCTTACAAATGGAATGGGTGCAGAGTTAGGTCTGAAACCCCAAGGCACACCTCAATGCCTGTTAGTGTGTGGAGAGGGGGTGGTAGTGTTGGTAACCCTAACATTGAATTTCCAAACATTTGTCACTGTAATGCCAACCCTAACTAATGCATTAACAAGTTTGTTTGCAAGAAAAAAATATATAATATATATATATATATATATATATATATATATATATATATATATATATATATATATGTATAGTATAGTGTGTGTATATATATATATATATATATATATATATATATATATACACACACACACATATATATATATATCATTGCTAAAAGCTCCATTAATGCATCAGTTAGGGCTGATAGTACAGCAACAAATGTTTGGAAATTTGATGTTAGGGTTAACACCCCTACCACCCCACCCCCACTCTCCACACACCAATAGACAGGTTGTGCCATGGGGTTTTCAGCCCTAACTCTCACCCCATTCCATGTGTAAACAAGCTGACATGCTACAATATAGGAGAATGGGGTGAGAGTTAGGCCTGAGGAACCCATGGCACACCCCAGTGTCTGTTGTTGTGTGGAGTGTGGTGGTGGTGTGGTAAGGGTGGTAACCCTAACATAAAATGTCCAAACTTTTGTTGCTGTCTTATCAACCCTAACTGATGAATTAACAAGATTTTTTTTGCAATGAATTTCCATTCTTTTTGAGAAAGTATAATGTAACTAGTATGTGGTTATGGGAGCACAGGCCCACTGAGCCCTGCACTCCAGCCCAGTCATAAGTGTAGAGACATAGTGCCTGAGGGCCCTGTGCCCCCAGTATTGCAAGCTGGTATCCTTGGGTTGGAGTGTGGGCACTCTGAGATCTGTGCTCCCACCCACATATAAGCATAGAAACATAGCGCATGAGTGATCTGTGCTTTCAGTTCTGTATGATTGTATCCATAGGTGGGAGCGCAACAGTTTCATGGAAGCACCACTGGTTTACATAGCACAGCTATTGTGAAAGCAATGCGATGCTTTCACCAAAGTGATGTGGAGTTTCACGAAAGTGCCCCATGCAAAGCAATGGAATTGTCATGAAAATATAGCATGCTTTCACAAAAGTAATGGCAAGTTCATGAAAGTATGGTATCTTTTTGAAAAAGCATTGGTACTTTTGTGAAAGTATGGTGTGTTTTGTGAAAGCAATGATACTTTCATGAAACATTATAGAGTGCTGTCACAAAATCAATGCAGAATGTGCTAAAGTACCCACATTAAAATTTTTTGCAATTACTCTTCTTTTTGATAAAGTGAAATGTTACTTATATGGTATACATAGATGGGAGTGCAGGCCCTCTGGGCCCTGCACTCCAACCCATCCAAAACTGTGTCCTCAGGTTTGCAAAATGAAATCCATAGGTGGGAACATGTGCCCTAAGAGCCCTGCACTCCCACACACCCGTAAGTATGCCCTCATGTTGGCCTCAGGTGGCATGGTGCATATGTTTTCACCTCAGAAGCAGAGGGTCATAGGTTTGATTCCCAGTGAGGATATTTCTTTCTTTCTGGGTCATGCATGAAAATAGGCAGGGCCATTGCCTAAAATATTTACCTGACTACCAAAAGCTAATAAATAAATAACTGTTTTTAAAATAATATCCATTGATGAGAGCGTGGGCCCTCCAGGCCATGAGCTCCCACCCACCCACCCATAATGATCTCTTCAGGCTTGCAAAGTGATATCCACTTATGGAAGTATGGGTCCTCTGGTCCCAGCTCTCCCACCTACCCATGAGTCTAGAGGCAAAGCATAGGAGGGCCCACTGCTCCCAGTTTGGCATAAATAGTATGCAAAGGTTGAAGCATGGAACCTCTGGGCCCTGCACTCCAAAATACACATATCTACAGACACATACAGCAAACCTAGACACCCTCCAAGTAATACTTCTAACACTTTTTTGGCAAGATCTCAGTAACTGTAGCAGTTATGGAAAAATATCTTTTGCAGTTGTATTTATGACCTAGCCACCTCCACCCATGTTCTAAGCTATGCTTAGTGAAAAATCTGTATCTCAAACCATTTTCAAGATACAGATGCTGAAAGGTGCTGTGGACACTGCAATATTATCCTACAGGAAATTTCTCAAATTCGGAATACCATAACTATGGAACCAGTGTAAATATTTCCACCAAACCAGCAAAAGGCACATCTGTGGGACAAGGGCTTGCCACCCTTCAAATTTCAGCACAAAAGCCCTAACCTGATTTTTGCTGTGAAATGGCAAAGAAACTGCTTTTGGGGGGTTGAATATCCATGGTACTTTCACGAAAGTCTCACTGCTTTCGTGAAAGTCCCATTAGATAACATGAGGTGGTTGCATGCAAGATCCATGGACTTTCATGCAAGATCTCTGGACTTTTGTGGTAATTTGCATAAATGTGCTCAGATCTTTTGTGAAAGAACAGCCCATAGAATGGAGGAAAAATTAAAAAAATATATATTTCCAAGCATCATTTAGAAACCTGATGCCAGGATCATGTTTCTAGGGCCCCAATTAGGTAAACCGAAGTGTTGGTGTTTCCCAAGGGGCAGTATTTTTTAAACTACATAATTTTTTTCCACCTCACTAACTGAAAAGAAGATGGCAGCAGCATGAAAGCAAGAACCCAAAGCTCAAAAGGTAATTGTACTTTTGTGAAAGCTTTTGTGGTGCACATATATTTTTATCATAGGCTATAATGAGGCATGAAAAAGTTTAACACGTTTTGAACGGATTAATATTTTTTTCACCACACCCTTAAAAGGCACTTCCTTTACCCAGTCCCCATATACCCTGAAAATTTCAGAGCAGACAGACAAACCATTGTGGCTGTGGAGATGAGCAAAGAATTTGCAAAGGATGAGGATTTTTCACACTTTTTCATGCTCCACAGCTCCGCAACCCTGCAACCAAAAATCAGACTGGAACGAATCTTTCCAGATCCAGACATCTATGGTACCACACCATGCATGCAAAATTTCATGCTAATTGGACAAACAGTTGCAAACCTATTAAAGTGCAAAATTTTTTATTTAACATAGAAGTGGCTGCGCAACCCTAACTATATGGTAGTGCTGCCAGTATAGTTAGGGTTGCCCAGCCACTTCTATGTTAAACCCCAACTTCTGCACATTAATAACTTTGCAACCATTCATCTTATTTGCCTGAAACTGTACATGCCCCATCTGGTACTATAGATCTCTGGATCTGGCAAGTTTCATTCCAGTCCGATGTGCAGTTGCAGAGCCACAGAGTGCCCAAAAATGTGAAATTTCCTATTTTTTTGCAAATTCTTTGCTCATCTAAAAGTCCCAAATGCTTAGTTGGGACTTAAATTGTTAGGATATGTGGACTCTGGGTCACTGATGTGCTTTTTGAAGGTTTGGTGAAAAAAATATTAATCTTTTCAAAAGGTATTAAAGTTTAAAGTTTCCCATTATAGCCTACAGGGAAAAAATATATGTGCACCTCAAATTCACTTTTTGCTTTCGCGAAAGCACTTTTTACTGCTGCAAATCGGTTGAGTAGTGTTGTGCTGCCACCATCTTGTTTTCAGTTAATGATGCAAAAAAAACATAATAATTCAGAAAATAATGCCCCTTGGTAAACACCAGCGGTTGTGTTTACCTAATCAAGGCCCTAGGAACACACTCCTGGCATTATTTTCTTAAAATAATGGCTGAAAATAGGTTTTCTGCATTTCAGCCTTTGGTAGTACCACAATTTGAGGCACTTCTTTTGCAGAACTGATGCAAACTGTGGCAATTTTCATGCAACTAATGGCACTGTTGCATGATAACCGCCATAAATTGTGGCACTGTTTCATGGAAAACTACCACAATTTTTGGCACTACTGCAATACAAAAAAACAATTGGCCCCTGTAAAAAAACCTAAAATATTTCTGGCCACTTTTTAGGACAAATAAGCTCAGAATCATGTTCCTCAGCCCCAGACCTAATAAAAGGAGGTTTTCTCCCTTGCCCTATACTTACCACTGAAGAGCGTCATCTGTCATCTTCTGTGGACAGGGACACATCTGCACTCTTCAAAGCCAAACCGTGAACTGAAGAATCAAGGTAAGTGCAGTATAATGGCTGTCAATGGTGTTTTGAACTTATGTTGATATCTCAGCCATCTTACAGTATGTTTTCACCTAATTTTCAACATGGGCTTTTTTGGGACTCCAACTCATGAACATTGTCTTTGTCGCTTCGTTAATCAGACCAAAGGTGATTTTGTGGTCACTGCATGGAATCACCTGTTAGGACTGATTAATGAAATGACTGTGCCAGTGTTCATGAGGTAGGGTCACAGAAAGCCCATGTTGAAAATGTGGTGCAAAAATACCAAAAACTTCCCGAGTTATGCGCGGTCTGTGAAAGTTTTCTATGCATGCGCATAACTTAATCAATTTTTAATATTTTCACTCCAAATTTTCAACATAGCCATTTTTAACACCACCCCATGAACAGTACAGCTGTCATTTTTTCTCACATCCACCTTAAAATTTTTTTTTGCACCTGTGGCGTGGAATGGTGCAGACGCTGCACAAAATCACCTTTTTGGGACTGAGTAACAGAATAATAGTGCCAGTGTTCATGAGGTGGGGTTTCAAAATAGCTATGTTAAAAATTTAATTAAAAAATTCCTAAAACTGCCAGAGTTATGGGTGTTCATTGAATTTATTCTACACATGCGCACAACTTTGGTACTGTTCAATATTTTGCCTCCAAATGTTCAACATAGCCATTTTTTCACACCACCTCATAAACAATATAGCGCTCATTTTTCACATCCTACCTGAAATGTGTTTTCACACCTGTGGCACAGAATGCCACTGCAGTTGCACATAATTATCTTTTGCCTTGCATTGCACAATTTCTCTGTATCAGGGTACGTAAGGTGGGGTAATAAGATGACAATGCTGACAATTTGGTCACTGTTGTTCGACACATATGCACATCTATGGAGGGATTGGAGTGCAGGGTCTGAAGGACCCTGTGCCCCACAGTAAAATAAGGATACTATTATACTATCTCAAAAAGTAAGGAAATTCATTGCAAAAAACTCAGTTAATGCATCATTTAGGGTTTCTATTACAGCAACAAAAGAATGGAAATTCAGTGTTATGGTTCCCAACTCTACAATGCCCCCACCATCCACATACCAACAGGCATCATGGTGTGCCTTGGGGTCATCAGGCCTAACTCTCACCGCATTCTCCAATACTGTACTATCTCAGCTTCCTTACACATGGAATGGTGCAACAGGCTCAATGACCCCAAGGCACACCCTGATGCCTGTTGGTATTTGGAGGGTGGGGCATGGGGTGAGGTGGTAGGTTTGGAAACCCTAACATTGAATTTCCAGACACAGACAATTTTTTTGCCCAAGGAAGGAAAAGTGTCCCAAAATTAAAGATAAAGAGGGTTTCCCAATTAAAGGGGCAGACCCCATTGTCTCAAGGACCTGACAAGATTGGTGGAAGCTCTGGAAGGGGACTGGGGGAAGAGGAGGTTGGGGTGGAGATTAAAGGGAGGGGAGATGAAGTCACCAAAGGGGGGAATCTCGTGAGGTCACAAAGAAGGCAGGGAGAAGGGGGGTTGGGGAACGGGTGGTGGCAATCAAGGACTGGGCACAAGGAGCAAGGGGTGGGACCAAAAGGAGATCCTGATAAGGGACTGCACAAGGGCAGGAGCTCACAAATTGCTCCAAGAATTTACTAGCCTTGGAAGCACATCAGTTGCAGCAGAATTTAAGCCTGTGGCTTTTTGGTTTTATAGGCATTTGGAGTTCCCTATTAAAAAAAAACATAACTAGATAGATAGATAGATATATAGCAGATAAGGATAATAGTAAGTTACCTGAACAGTAAGTATCATGGAAGAGATGACCAGCTTGAAGGAAGAACCTCTAAGTGGTTAAGCAGGACTGCATAGAGGTAAGGTATCAGACCGTTTTAGTTGGTGATATTGTCTGGAGCTGGAACATTGAGAAAAAGAAAAGCGAGTGTTACAGCTAGTGGGAGAGGATTTTATGAGAAGCCAGATATGGCTCGTGGTCCGGGGTAACAATGGAGACTTCATCGGGGAAAGCACAGGGCTCAGGCAGGGAGTAATGGAGGCAAGTGATAGGGAGAATGGGGCCTAATGCTAGCAGGGGAGAGATGTGGTGGCTGCTGGGTGCCTGAGAGTTCCCTGTTCAGGAGCAAGGAAAGAGCAAGGTGCATGCAGGGTTTTGTGATTGTGAGGTGCCTGAGAGGTCTCTGGTTCGGAAGAGCCAATGGGGTGTGCAGTCCGGGGTAGCCACTGAGTAGGCAATGGGGGAACTGCAAGGTGAAAAGGAGGGGGTGCTTTAACGCAGGCAGCAAGGGCCTGTGGAGGTTGGAGAGCAACCAGATGGGACCTATGGTCAGCAGGAGGGTGCAGCTGGTAACCGTGGAAATGGCTGCTGCTAGCTGGGAAAAAGGCACCAGGGAGAGCAAAGACGCTGGGAAGCATGGGATCAGAGAAAGATCAGGGCAAGCAAGAAGCCTAGGCCTACCACGTGGGTTGGCATCTGACACCATCACCATGCAGTAGAGGGCCTGGGCACCACGGAAGGCAAGACGCCAGTGGTAGAGGGGGTATAGGGGAATAGAAAGGCAACCTCGGCAGGACAGGTAGAATATACAGGGATTTTGAAGAGGGGTTTTTCAGGCATTTAAAAAAAAAACATGCAACATGGAGGAGGGGACAGCTGGCATTACAACACGGTGACCCACATGCTGCTAAGTTACACCATGAGGGTACACCCCTTGTTTTGGTATGGCATGGCAATTAAAAAAATAAATAAAGCTGTGGTAAAGTGTCATAAGCTACTTGTGCGTAGGCTTTGGCTTGTGGACAATTTTGAGCAACTTTAACAGATTGGAAGCTAAGTGGGGTTTTTAAAAGAAAGGCAGCTACTTAGAATTGAATTTCATTTAGAGATGGAGGGACACATTTACAACAATAGAAGAGAGGATGCATACAAAGTGAAGTATTTTAAAGTGGCAATAGTTTTTTTTCCCCTGTAGTTTGTGTACCCAGGACTTAGAAGAGAGGAGGGACCCTCCCCACAGTTTCACTCTAGAGACAAGGAGCAGACACCGGGGGTACAAGTAGGCACAGGTGAGAAGGTCGGGAGCCGGTGCAAAATCAGCGGTGGTGCACAGGGGAGCAGGACCAAGGACCCTTGGATGTAAACGGGGCAAGGCATAACCAGGAGGATAGCTGCGGTCTGGGGGAAAAGGGCGGCAGGGCCATACAATGGGATGGGGCATAAAAAAAACCAAAGGGTATATGACTATGTTGTCTCTTCTGTTTCTTTTCAGTAGGTATCTGAAAGATGGCGCCAAGGAATTGGAGGCAGGTTTTCAGATGGGGTTTAATTTAAAGTTCTGGGGAGTTAGAAAGAGGACAAGGGCAAAAGAACCTCAAATCTACACTAGGGAAAAGCGCGCTGCTAGGGTACTTAATCCAAAAGGAGGTAGCAGTGGGGCGGGTGGAAGACCCATTTGAAGAATCCCCGCTGCCAAGCCTGTGGATATCTCCATTGGGATTGGTGCCCAAGAAGCAGCTAGGGGAGTATCGGGTGATACACCACCTCTCATACCCAGAAGGGGATTCAGTTAATGATGCCATAGGGGAAGAAGACAGCAGGGTTACTTACGCCACCTTGGAGGAGGCAGTGCAACTCATTAGGACTAAGCAGAAGGCGCAGCTGGCCAAGACGGATATAGAATCTGCATTCCAGCTACTACCAGTATGGCCGGAAGATTGGGATCTCCTAGGTTTCCAGTTGGAGGGGGTTGTATTACTTCGACAAGGACATGCCAATGGGTGCTCTATAGCATGCACCACATTTGAAAGGTTTAGTACCTGGCTGCAGTGGCTGTTCCACATGCGGTTTGGATACTAGACAGTGGTGCATTACCTTGATGATTTTCTATTCATTGGGGAGGGGAGAGAGGAGACAGAGGGGATGCTGCAGGATTTCAAAGCATTATTCCAGGAAATGGGGGTGCCACTAACAGACGATAAAATGGAGGGGCCACTCCAGAAGATAGAGTTCCTGGGTTTAGAGCTGGACACAGTGCAAGAGTTGTACTGGTTACCGGAGCAGAAGATCAAAAAACTGAAAGGGCTGTTATGACAGGTTGGGGGCAGCAGGAGGGCACAGCTCTAGCAGGTACAGCAGCTAATGGGGGACTTGAATTTCACATGTAGAGCCATCATCCTTGGGTGCACATTTACACAGCACCTAGCCTGGGCAATGCGAGGGGCAAAGCAGCCCCATCACTGGATAGACCTCAATAAAGGGACCAGAGAGGACATGGCCGTGTGGTAGCATTTCCTCCAGGTGTATAATGGGCACACCTTCTGGCAAGACTATTGACTGTACAACACAGACCTGCAGCTATATATGGACACAGTAGGGGGGATGGGCATGGGGGTTATTTACAAGGAAAATGGTTCGAGGAACCGTGGCCCAAAGAATGGTTAGAGGGACAAGTGACGAGGGACATCACATTCTTAAAAATATTTCCCATTTGGGTGGCAATGGTAGTCTGGGGAGGGGAGCTCAAGAACAGATAGATCACAATTTGGAATGGTAACCAGGCAGTCGTGGAGGTTCTGAAGGAAAAGTGGACCAGGTCAGAGATAGTAATGCGGGTGTTAAGGAGGATGGTGTGTTTAGATCTAACCTTGAATTTGTCATTCAGGGCTAGGCACATTGATGGTGTGGAAAACATAATAGCTGACTGCCTCTCCCACTTGCAGATGGACAGATTCTGAACCGTTGCACCCAGGGCAGAGGCCGAGGGGACTGCCATTCTGACATACGTATGGATAATTGGATCAGGGGATCTGAAGTATTGTTCCACAACTCCTGGGCCCCAAGGACCCACAAGGCTTATGAGAGCTAGTGGAGGGCATTTCACAAATTCCAGAAACAATATGGTGGACAGCAAAGTGGGGCAGTAACACAGGAGCAGGTGGCAAGATTCATAGTGGAGGACTGGCAGCAGGACATGACGCAGGTCACAATGGAGGTTCACCTAGCAGCCATAAGTCAAATATGTTTTTTGAAGGGTTGGGAGGACCCCACAAAGAGTAACCTTATTCTGCAGAATGATGCAGGGTTGGTCCCGGGGAGCAGGGAAGAAACACGACACCAAGAAGCCATTGAGGGAGAGCCTATTGGCAAGACTGGGGGTGCACTGCACCACATATGTAGCTCCAGGAGTGAGGCAATATTGTTTCATGCCCTATACATGGCTATGTATAGCGGGGCATTCAGGGTAAGTGAGGTGGTGGGCCACAGCCGACAGGCAAAAGGAGGTGGGCTACAATGGAGTGACTTGGAGTGGGCCACAGATGCAGTGGCAGTCTGGTTGAGATGATCCAAGACAGATCAGCAAGGGCAGGGCAGCAGAGTGGGGCTGCAGAGAAGTGGTAATGCAGCCATTTGCCTGGTGGGGGCCTTGCAAGTGTGCGCGGCTGGGCGACCTACGAGGGGCAGCCCCACGCTGTTCATACATGAGAATGGAAAGCCAGTCATGGGATATCAGGTAACTGTGGTGCTCTGCAAAGGGCTCAGTTTCTTGGGGGAACCAGTGGAAGGTTACTCCCCACACTCATTTAGGATTGGGGTGGCCTCAGTGATGGCAATGCAAGGGGACACTCCAGAGGCAATCAGGCAAAAGGGAAGGTGGAGGTCTGAATGTTACAAGAAATACATATGTAAGATCCCGCATTAACACTGTCTTTTTTGTCTCCCAAAGCAGGTACAATAAATGGAGGGGGATTTGGGTGGGGCAGGGTGGAGTTAACAAGACAGCAGTAACACAATATTTTTTTGTACACAGCCAAGCCCAAGAAACTGGAGACATGGATTTGTGGCCATTCGTTTATCCACTGGGTGGAAAATTGACGGCCAGGAGACAAGGGGGCAAGCAGCTGCACCTGAACAGTGATATCATCCAGGTAGTATGGAAAGGTTAGAGGGGGATGAAGTGGGCCCAGCTATTGTCAGAACTCAGAGAGGTCAGGAAGGATCATGGAAGACCAGACCTCATCATAGTACACCTGGGTGGCAATGACCTGGGGACACGGCCATGGTTGGACATTTTTTACCATATAAAAGAGGAAGTACAGACAATTAAAAAGTGGTGGCCAGAGGTTACACTGACCTGGTCAGAAGTCACGCCTAGAAGGGTGTGGCATGGGGAGGAGAACCACAAGGTGATGGATAGGGCCAGGAAGCATGTGAACACATGAGTGGGCAGGCTGTTTGAGGCACTGGGAGGCCTGGTAATTCAACATACAATTCAGGAGTGGGTAGATGAATATTTTAGAGGGGATGGGGTGCATCTGTCAGACCTGGGGATTGCCCTATTTAACCAAGAAGTGGCAAACACCATTGAGCTATGGATGAGGCAAAAGGGCTCAATAACAGGAGCCCACAGATAGAGAAAGAAAGTGCAAGAAGGGGGGGCACAAAAAGGGGGGAAGTCCAACAACCATTGCAAGCTGGAGGTGGACTAGTGGAAAAAGGAGGAGGGGGACAGGAAAGAAAGAAGGCGTTTAAAAGGGGGAACACAAAAAAGGACACAGGGTGATAGGATAGGAGCAGGGGCATGGTGCGTACGGTCGTACCCCTGGACAACAGAAGAGGTGGAGACCGGGCCCCCCCCCATGATGTACAGTACATCTGAGGGGGCAGAAGGAAAGAAGAAAGAAATGAGATGGAGGAATTTATCTCAAGTTGAGCAGGAGTGTGATGTATATGATTTATATATGTAGATGGATATGATTTGAATGATTGTGTAAAAAGGAAAGGGAATTGAACAGTTATTGTAAATATGGAAATTGGAAAATTAGTAAATTGATTGCTGAACTGAGCAACCACACACAATCTTGTCTGTGTCATTATTTGGAAGGGATCTGGAGACAAAGACTCAGGAGGGTAGAATTTTGGAACAAAAGGAAGTGCATAAATATCTGGGTATTCAAATCGATCAACATCTAATGTTTGAACAACATGTGATAGAATTAATAAGGAAATCAAATGCAAAAATAGGAGCAGTGAGATGTATATCACAGTGCATGACTAAAGAAATGCAACTAACTGTAGCAAACCAATTAGTTTTATTGGTAATAGACCATGGAAGTCACAACTACAGGCACACTACAAAACAAATTGCAAAAGTTGGATGTCCTTTATAATAGGATAGCACATTTTGTGTTAAGATGTGATTACAAAACTCACCAATGTATCATGTACTCAAACCTTGGTTGGAAACCATTAGAATTGAGGGCCAAGGGTACCTGGATAGGTCAGGTTCAGGGTTATTTAAAAGTAGATTTCCACATAATCTAGTAACCCAATTACAAAAGCCAAATCATAGAGTCAATTTAAGGAAAAAGGGAGCCAGGGAACTGATTATCCCAAAAATAACAAACTGATTTACTGAAATGACTTTTCAGTTTAAGGCTGCCTCTTGCTGGAATTGTCTTCCTCCTCCCCTCTGTGATCTAGAAATTCCTGTTACTATTTTTAAATCAGCAGTGAATCAAAAATTGAGTTTTTACTATCAATGTCATAGGTGAATAGACCGAAATAGTCAAATTGTTTGTGCTTTTTCTAATTGAGTGTTTTGTCTTGTCCAAGTAAATTGTTTGATATTTATTGTTGTACATGTTTTAAGTTTTGTATTTTTGTTATTTGTAAAAATTAGTATTTTATAAACAGGTACGCCTTGTAAATAGTGATTATAGGATCCCTAATGGCAATTTCACTGTATAAATAAAATGTTACCTATCTACCTACCTACCATACTTTTGTTGCTTTAATAGAAACCCTAACTGATGCATTAACAGAGATTTTTGCAATAAATATCTATCTATCTATCTATCTATCTATCTATCTATCTATCTATCTATCTAGATACATTATAGGGGCACAATAGTGCCCCTATAGTTATAGTTGGTACAGTACTTCTGTGTTTAATGTCAATTTTTGCACCTTAATAACTTTGGCATTTTTTGATGAAATAGCTTAAAATATGTCATGCATGGTCATTCTGCCAGTGTCGTAAGATTTGAAAAGTTTTGTGATGGCATCTTGTGTGGTTTCTGAGATATAAAGTAGTGAAAAGCAGAAAAAAAAAGATTTTTTTCCATAGGTTAACATGTTGGTTTTTTTGCCATCTTCTACAGCCCACATGGAATGAAAAATTCCTCTGTAATTTTTATGGATGATGGAGGATGTGCCAAGGGTATACATTTGGATGGTTTAGAGAAAAACATATTTTCATTTTTGAATTATAATGATTGTATGCTAGCTGCAAGATAGACAGGTAAATGAAAGCAGTTTGAACAGTAAATTTAAAGGTCAAACTGTAAATTTACTGGTCCTGCTCAGAAAAAAATTCTGTTTGTGCTGTCAGTCATCTTGTTTTTTCTAACAATTTATAAAATAATGTTTTACACAACTGCTGCATGGTAGAGACAGCTCAACACCTGAATTTAAGTCTCAGTAAAATGCTTAGTTGGATGTTTGTCTTAAAATTAGTGTATCGCCATGATCAATATGTGTTTTTTTCACAGAAAATAATATCCCCCATCACTCCCTAAGTAATCACCCTTCAATTTGTTATTTACTGTTTGAATGATAAAGAACCATTTGCACTGATTAATAGTTCAAACTTTTTTGTTCAAACATTAAAATTTCCATTCCAATTTCTGATAGTCCTGTGTTTAACATTGGTAGTACAGTGGTCCATCCCCCCTTCCCATTCTTCAGTCACCATCCCCAATGTTATACCACCTCTGGTAGTCCAATTGTCGCTCCCCTCTTCCCCACTCTCCAGTCACCATCCCTAATGTTAAGATTAGCCCACCCTGGTTGTCTAGTGGTCCATTCTCCCCCTGTTCTCCGATTGCAATCCCTGGTAAGGAAGATGCAAAACCCTGGTAGTCGAGCGGTCCCTCCCCCCAACCCTGTTGTCTGATCCCCATTCCCAGTAATATGGTAAATATACACCTGGTAGTCCAGTGGTCCCTCCCTCCTCCTCCTCCATTGTTCAATCACCAGCCCCAATAATATGATAAGTAAACCCTTGTAGTCCAGTGGTCCCTCTCCCATTCTCTGATTGCTGTACCCGTATTTTATTATGTTTTTTTTGTTTTTTTCATTGGTAGTTCAGTGGTCCCTCTGCCCTCCACCATTGTCCAATCATCATCCCTGTAATCGTCCTTTATGTCCTTGGTATCTAGTGGCTCCCTCAGTCCATTCCTGCAAAAAAGAAAACCATCCCTTGATGGGGTTTTTTTGTGTTTGTGTGCCAGCGAAAAAAATATGATCCCTTGTTGATGTGCCCCGCCATCCCCACCTCCCACTCATCACTCACCTCCCCACACCTCCCAGTACATCCCCACACACCATCGCTCACCTGAACAGGTCCCATGCTCGAGATCCACTCTCCTGATTGAAGACACATCTTGCTGTTGGAACCATTGACTGCAATATGAGAAACCAAGGTAAAAGCAGTTCAATGGGGGTTTCAACTTTTATGCATAACTCAGCCATTTCCTGAGATTTTGACCCCGAATTTTCAACATAGCCTTTTGAAGACTCCACCAATGTGACTGTTGTTATTCAACTGAAACCTGAAAGGTGATTTCACAGTTGGTTTGTGAATTTACCTTTTGGGCAGGATTTGGTAATCTTTCCTGACCTTGCTCATGAGATGGGGTCATAAGAATGTTATGTTAAAAACCTGTTGTCAAAATATGTAAAAAGAGCAGAGTTATGACCATCCATTCCAATTTCACTATGCAAGTTTGTAACTTTGGAATGGAAATATTAAATATTTTGGCATAAAACTTTCAGCATAGACTTATTACTACCCACCTCATGTATGCTGCAGCTTCCATTTTTCAGATCCTGGTCAAAATGTCTTTTTGTACCAGTGGTGTGTAATGGTTTTGCAGTTGCACAAAAATATGTTTTGGTGGGGATTCAAAAATTTTCAGTACCCCTGGTAGTCCAGTGGTCCCTCCTCCTCCTCTGTAGTTTGCCATCCCTGATAATATGGTTGTTTGATCATCATCCAAATAATATGGTAAATAAACCCCTGGTAGTCCAGTGGTGACTCCCCCATTCTCTGATCACTGTCCCCATATTTTATTATGTTTTTTGCTTTTTTTCATTGGCAGTTCAGTGGTCCCTCTGCCCTCCACCACTGTCCAATCGCCATCCCCATAATAGCCCTTTATGTTCCTGGTGTCTAGTGGCTCCACCAGTCCATTCCTGCAAAAAAGAAAACCATCCCTTGATGTTTATTTGTGTGTGTGTGCCAGCAAAAAAAAAAATATGGTCCCTTGCTGATCTGCCCCCCACCCCCACCTCCCACTCAGCACTCACCTCCCCACACCCCACAATACACCCTCAAACACCCTGACTTACCTTAACAGGTCCCATACTCGAGATCCACTCTCCTGATTGAAGACACATCTTGCTATTGGAACCATTGACTGCAATATGAGAAACTAAGGTAAAAGCAGTTCAATGGGGGGTTCAACTTTTATACATGACACAGCCATTTTTTGAGATTTTGATCTCACATTTTCAGCATAGCCTTTTGGGGTTTCCACCTCATGACCAATATGACTGTTGTTATGCAACTGAAACCTGAAAGATGATTTCAATGTTGGTTGGTGAATTTACCTTTTGAGCAGGATTTGACAATCTTTCCTGACCTTGCTCATGAGATGGGGTCATAAGAAGGTTGTGTTAAAAATTTGTGGTCCAAATATGTAAAAATGGCAGAGTTATGACCATCCATTGCAATTTTGCTATGCAAGTTTGTAGCTTCAGAAGGGAAATATTAAATATTTTGGCACAACATTTTCAGTATAGACTTATTACTACCCCACATCATGCATGTTGCAGCTTTCATTTGTCATATCCTGGTCAAAATGTCTTTTTGCACCAGTGGTGTGTAATGCTTTTGCAGTTGCACGAAATTATGTTTTGGTGGGGATTTAAACATTTTCAATAGCAGGTACATGAGTCAGGGTAGAAAGATGTCTGTGCTGACAATGTGGTCACTGTTGTCCTATAAATGGAAGTGCAGGGAGCTTTCACAGCAACATACATATACTGTATGCATTTATAGAGGGATGGGAGCACAGGGCCCTGTGCACCCACAGGCAAATAAGGCTACAATTATACTCCCTCAAAAAGTAGGACATTCAATGCAAAAACAATGTTAATGCATCAGTTAGGGTCAAAGATAAAGAAACAAACATAGGGAAATATGACATAAGGGTTTCAAACTGTAAAACACCTGTCCCACCCAAGATGCAAATGAGAAGTGTAGTCTTCCTTGGGTTTGTCAACTCTAATGCTCATCCCATTGTATGCACTCATGAAGTATACACACCTGTCTCCATCAAATCTCAGGTTTTCTGTTACTGCAGTGGGGTGAGCATTACGGTTGACAACCCCAAGGAAGACTACACCCCTCATTCGCTTCAGTGGTGGTCAGGTGTTTTAGGGTTGGAAACCCTAATGTCTTATTTCCCTACATTTGTTGCTTTATCTTCAGCCCTAACTAATGCATTAATGTAGTTTATTGCAATGAATATATATATATATATATATATATATATATATATATATATATATATATATATATATATATATATATATATATATATATATATATATATATATGTATATAAGTGGTCATGCCACTACAGTTGGAGTTGAGTAGGCAGTTCAATGTTAAACTCAAAATTTTGAACTTTAATAACTTTGCAACCATTCAACTAATTTGCTAAAAATTTGGTATGCACCTTCCTGTGTGGTATATTTGGTACGTTTCATTCCAGTTGGATGTGCAGTGTCCAAGTTATGGAGAGGTGAAACAAACATGTTTTTGCTCATTGACTTTGTGGGGATTTTTCTATGAACTTGCCTACAACCCAGAGGGTTTGGTTTTTGGATGTGAAATTTTCAAGGCAGGGAAGGACTACCCCACGGATGTGCCTTTTGCTAGTCTGGTGAAAAAATATGAAGCAGTTTTCAAGTAATTGCAATTTAAAAATTTGAAAAACAATTTTCTGAACATGCTCAGTAAGCACTTCAAGACAGCTATATGAAACGAAGTAGGGATCCTGCTCCATATGGAGAAATTCCTACTTCATATGGCCACCATCTTGTTTTCAGTTATGTACCCCCCCAACAATTTCAGAAACCTCCCAAAACGATATTCTGGGGAGGAAAAAACACATGTAGCTTGCTTATTGGGACCCCCTTTATTGCATTCTGCACTTTATGGTACAAAATATGCCTGTAAAATATGTTTAATTGAATTATACAAATCCAACTTCATATCCATTTAGTATGACCTAGAATCCTACTTCGTATGCTGAGATATGAAGTAGGATCCCAGGTCATGAGCCAGAAATAAGATTATAACTAAAAAAAAATATTTTTGTGCCAATCTGGGGTGCCCAATCTCAGTGTCAGCATTAAAGGACACCCCACACCAGTATGGGACACTGGGGAGCCCACTTCCAGTGTCTTCAACAGAAAAAAAAAACATGTCCGACAACTGGGTGCTCAATCCTTGTTGGGCGGTGGTGTGCCTTGTCAGTAATACCCGGGGAGCCCACCCAGTGTCCCAGTTATATCATGTTCCTCTATCACCAGTGTATGCCTGAAATAAAGAAAACAGTCCCCTGATACCTTTTATTTAAAACAAAATCCTGTAAAAAAGAAAATGGTCTCTCATCGTCTCCCTCATTCCCCTTCCCCATCCTCTCCTCCCTCTGAGAACCCACCTCCCAGCACCCTATTACCCCATACTTACCTCCGGAGGTCAGGGGCTGTGATCTTCTGTGGACCATGACACATCTGCACTCTTCAAAGCCAAACTGGGAACTGTATAATCAAGGTAAGTGTTATTTAATGGCTGTCTATGATGTTTTGAACTTATGTTGATATCTCTGGCATTTTTTCCCAAATTGTCAACATGGGCTTCTTGGGCCCCCACCTCATGAACACTGTCACTGTCATCTTGATAATGGGACACGAAAGACAATTTTGTGGTCACTGCATGGAATCACCTTTTGGGACAGATTAACAAAATGACAATGTCAATGTTCATGAGGGGAGGTCCCAAAAAGCCCATGTTGAAAATTTGGTGCATAAATGTTGAAAAATGCCCATGTTAAGAGCATGTATTCTGCAGGTTCTACACACGCTCGTAACTTCACCAATTTTTAATATTTTCAGTCCAGAGTTTCAACATTGACATTTTTTCCACACCTCCTCATGAACAATACAGCTGTCATTTTCCATATCCTAACCAAAACATGATTTCGCTCTTGTGGTACAGAATGGCACAGTCGCTGTGCAAAATCAGCTTTCTTATGGAGCAATGAAATGACATTGTCACTGTTCATGAGGTGGGATCCCCAAAAGCCCATGTTGAAAATTTGGTGAAAATATTCCTGAAAATGCCTGAGTTACATTATAGCTGTTGGATTTATTCTACACATGCATATGACTTTGCTACTTTTCGATCTTTTGACACCAAATTTTCAACATAGCCATCTTATTACACCACCACATAAACAGTACAGCAGTCATTTTTTACATCCTTCCCAAAATGTTTTTTTACACCTGTGATGTAGTATGGAGTTGCAGTTGTGCATAATTACATTTTGCCTTGCATTTTAGAATTTTTCTGTACCAGGGTACATGAGATGGGGTAATAAGATGGCTATGCTGACAATTGGGTCACTGCTGTTGGACACATGGAAGTGCATGGTCCAGGGGGCCATGTGCTTCCACATCTACATACATATGTGCAGCTACAGAGGATTTGGAGTGCAGGGTCTGAATGATATATTATACTGTCTCAAAAAGAAGGGAAATGCATTGCAAAAAACTCTGTTAATGCATCAGTTAGGGTTTCTATTACAGTGACAAAAGATTGGAAATTCAGTGTTAGGGTTACCAACCCTACCACCCCTTGCCCACCCCCCACCCTCCACACACCAACAGGTGTCAGGTGTACCTTTGGGTCATTGGGCCTACTTTTCACCCCATTCTTCTCCTATACTGTAACATCTCAGCTTGTTCTCACATGGAATGGGGTGAGAGTTAAGCCCAATGACCCCAAGGCACATCCCAACGCCTTTTGGTGTGTGGAGGGTGAGGGTGGGCTTGGAGTGGTAGGATTGGTAATCTTAACACTGAATTTCCAGTCTTTGTCTCTGTAATATAAATCCAAACTGATGCATTAATGGAGTTTTTGCAATGAATATATATTATGTATTATGGTAGCACGGTAGTGCTACCATAGTTAGGGTTGAGGAGCCCTTTACATGTTAAACCCAAAATTCTGCACCTTAATAACTTTGCAACCGTTTGATGGATTTGCCTGAAATTTGGAATACACAATCAAGACCCATACACCTTGGGATCTGCCTAGTTTTGTACCGGTCGGATATATGGCTGCAGAGTTATTAAGCGTGATCTGCGCATGCATTTACGCTTTTTTTTAAATTCTACAGTTGCACCTACAGGTCACACGGTCTGTGCGACCAGTCCTAAATCTTCAGGGAACATGCAGCCTGGGTCCCCAATGTGCCTTTCAAAGATTTCATGAAAAAATATTAAAAGGTTCAAAAGTTATTCAAAAAACAAGTTCCCATTATAAGTCAATGGAAAAAGTTAACAAAAAGTTCGACAGTGTCGCAAATGCAGTTTTTACTTTCACAAATGGCCCTTTTACTGTCGCAAATCCACCATTTTGTTTTCAGTTGGTGATCAGAAACTGCTTGGCATTTAAATTTGGGACCCTCTAGCAACCTAATTCTTTTTGTATTCACCTAGTCGGACCCTGAGAATGCTAGCCATGTCTTTATTTTGGGGTAAAACACCCAAGAAACATGTTTTTCACATTTCTGTAAAAAGTACTTTCGCAAAGTACTTTCGCACTTGTGACACTGTCGAATGAATTTGCAAAAGCTTTCACAAATTGCGACAGTACTTTTCTAGGCTGTGAGAAAATTACAGCAATTTTTTGGCACCCCACTGCAAAAGAACGGTTTGGTGTTTTGGGCTGAAGTTTGGAAGAAACGCAGCCAACATCTCACAGATGTGCCTTTCAGTGTTTCGTTGAAAAAATATTACACAGCGCAAAGTTACGGCACTCCAAAGATGATGCTTTTTCCCATAGGATAACATTACGGCATCTGCTGCATTGCAGCAATCCTTTGGCGCCCTGCTGCAAAAATAACGGTTTGGTCTTTTGGGCTGAAATTTGGAGAGAAGACAGCCAACATCCCACCGTTGTGCCTTTCAGTGGATTGGTGAAAAAATGTTACAGGGAGCCAAAGTTATGGCACTCTGAACTTCTCTTTTTTCCCCATAAGATAACATTATGGTATTCGCCTTGCCTTTCAGGGCCCGTATCTCGGAAATGGTGCGAGATACGGACTTTTAGTCAGAAAAATTTTTAGCCCCCTACTAGGGGCTAAGTACAAAATTAGCCAGGAAAGTCATAAATCATATGACTTTTAATTTTTTTTTCTACGTCATATGGTTCCTGAGATATAAGCAATTTAGTATTCCAACTCCTCATTTTCTGCTCCGAGACCCTTTATTATGCATACATTCTTTGTATTCACTATCTTTCTCTATGAAGCTTTTGGGGAAAACCAGCCTGTGCGCTTCCATTACTGTTACCGTTGCCCTTTCCGCTTGCGGTTCCGTACCCGTTTCACTTACCATTCACGTCTACACCACCATGTGCGTTATCCTTTGTGTTTTCATTTGCACTTGCGTTTCCATTATTTTTTACCATTTCTGTCTACAGTACTGTTTGTCTTTCTGTTTCGCTTTGCGTCACCATGCCCATTACCATTTGCGTTTGTGGGCACCATGTTACTATGTGACAAGACATCACGTGGCGGACCGTTCCTGTCTACTCCACCATGTGCGTTATCCTTTCTGTTCTCATTCATGCTTGCGGTACCATGTGCGCCACTGTTAGCGCTTCTATTTGTGTTGCTGTTCCTGTTACTATGTCACAAGACATCACGTGGTGGGAGCGCAGGGCCCGCTCCCACCGCCACATGATGTGGCGGGAGCGCAGGGCCAGCTCCCACCGCCGCATTACATTCACTATTTCTCTATATCATTTTTTAAAAAAGAAGAGAAATTAGAGGCAAAAAACTCTGTTTAATGCATCAGTTAGGGTTGTTCCACAGAGACAAAAGTGAGGAAATTCGGTGTTAGGGTTGAAAACCCCCCTTGGACCCCCAAGCCCACCCCCAACCGGTATTGGGGTGCGCATTGGGGTCTTCAGTCCTAACTCTCACCCCATTCTCCTATACCTCTGCTTCTTTACACATGTGATGGGGGCTGGGCTGGGGGTCCAAGGGGTTTTCAACCTAACACGAATTTCCTCACTTTTGTCGCTCTGGAACAACCCTAACTGATGCAGTAAACAGATTTTTACCATATATATATATATATATATTATGGTAGCACGGTAGTACTACCATAGTTAGAGTTGAGGAGCCATTTGCATGTTAAACCCAAAATTTTGCACCTTAATAACTTTGCAACTGTTTGACGGATTTGCCTGAAATTTGGAATACATAATCAAGACCCATACGCCTTGGGATCTGCCAATTTCATACCAGTCGGATACACAGCTGCGGAGTTATTAAGCATGATCTGCGTGTGCGTTTACGCTTTTTCTGGAATTCTACGGTCACGCCTACAGGTTGCCTGGTTTGCATGACCAGCCCCAAATCTTCAGGAAACGTGCAGCCAGGGTCACCAATGTGCCTTTTGAAGATTTCGTGAAAAAATATTAAACAGTTCAAAAGTTATTCCCATTATAAGTCAGTGGGAAAAGTTAACAAAAAGTTCAACACTTTCGCAAATGCATTTTTACTGTCGCAAATGGCCCTTTTACTGTCGCAAATCCGCCATTTTGTTTTCAGTTAGTGATCAGAAAAATGCTTGGCATTTAAAATTGAGACCCTCTAGCAACCTAATTATTTTTGTATTCACCTAGTCAGGCCCTGAGGATGCTAGCCATGTCTTTATTTTGGGGTAAAACACCCCAGAAATATGTTTTTCAGATTTCTGGAAAAAGTGCTTTCATGAAGTAATGTCACACTCATAAAAGTGTCACAAATTTTTGCGAAAGCTTTCGCAAATCAAGACACTACTTTGCGACACTATGCCCAAAATAACAGTAATTCTTTGGCATCCCACTGCAAAAGAACGGTTTGGAGTTTTGGGCTGAAATTTGGAGGGAACGCAGCCGATATCTAAAAGATGTGCCTTTCAGTGTTTTGTTGAAAAAATATTACAAGGCAACAATGTTATGGTACTCCAAAGTTGACACTTTTTCCCATAGGATAACATTACAGCATACGACGCATTGCAGCAATCGTTTGGCGCCCTGCTGCAAAATAACGATTTGGTAATTTGGGCTAAAATTTGCAGGGAACACAGCCAACATCCCACAGATGTGCCTTTCAGTGGTTTGGTGAAAAAATATTACAGGGAAGCAAAGTTTTGGCACTCTGAGCTTCTGTTTTTTTCCCATAGGATAACATTAAGGCGTTCGCTGCGCCTTTCAGGGCCCGTATCTGAAAACGGTGCAAGATACGGACTTTTCGTCAAAAACTTCTTCAAAACTTCAAAACTAGCCAGGAAAGTGATAATTCATATGACTTTTACATTTTTTTCTATGTCATACGTTACTGAGATATTAGCAATTTACTATTCCAAGTCCTCATTTTTGTGTTCCGAGAGTCATTATTTTGCATACATTCTTTGTACTCACTGTCTTTCTCTATACAGATTGTGGGGAAAACCAGCCTGTGTGCTTACATTACTGTTACCATTGCCATTTCCGCTTGCGGTTCCGTACCCGTTTCACTTACCGTTCACGTTTACGCCACCATGTGCGTTGCCCTTTGCGTTTTCATTTGCGTTTGCATTGTTTTTAACATTTCTGTCTACAGTACTGTTTCTCTTTCTGTTTTGCTTTGCATCACCATGCGCATTACGATTTGCGTTTGCAGGCACAATGTTACTATGTGACAAGACATCACGTGGTGGGAGCGCTTCCGACGCCACATTACATTCACTATTTCTCATTATCATTCTCAAAAATAAGGGAAATTAGAGGCCAAAAACTCCATTAAATGCATCAGTTATGGTTGTTCCACAGTGAAAAAAGCGAGGAAATTTGGTGTTAGGGTTGAAAACCCTAACTCCGAATTCACCCCCCCAGCACCACACACACACACAGACACACACACACACACACATATGCAAGTACGGGGGAGGACCAAGGCAACACGACCAATGACAGACAACCAGCAGCAGGTGACAGAAATAACAAACAATTGTCTAAATGTACAAGACATCCCCACCCACCTGACCAGATACTGCATGCTCAGTGGAGATCAACAGCAAAACTGAGGCCATGTACACCAAGCGTAAGCATCCCTGATTGCAGCTTCACACAACGTACCACACTTAGTAGTTGCATGGCCTTACCTACCGATGCCCCACACCACACCACAATTGGTACTGTGCCGTTAGTCAATATAAATGCTGAAGGTGCATGATCACAGTTGTACAAAGGTTTTAACACTAGTGAGTATACATTAATTAAGAGAATTACATAAATTAACTACAAGACACAGCCATGGTCAAGATAAAAGTAGTGTTGCATTTAGTATGTGATTTACATAGTAGTACATTTACTGCAACTGTTTACTCAAGATAGAGAGGCTGATGTAAATGTATGGAAAAGCATTGCCTGTTCAACGCTGTGAAATTCATACTGCCAGTATCAGATGCATTCTTACTGATGAAGGTGTACTGCTGATGTACATACATATACCTTCAGTGTGTTTGAATACTAAAGATGCAGTAAGTATTCTTTGTAAGAAACAGTGTAATTGCATGGATCAGGCCAAGCAACTTCTAAATATCATAGCACTACTGAGTCAACAATGACGTAGCTGTCGGAGAGATGTCTATAGGATAGATTTTCCTGTAGGCACTTACTGAGTATGTTGTACCTGATAAAGACAATGTCATTGCATCTGTGATGACTAACTTATTGAAATAGTGATACATTTACTATTGTTGCAATGAGTGATCTATGCCACTTATGGACACAGCCTAATTTTTTTAACAGTTGTTTCATACTCAGGCTGTATGCCTAGTGTTTGGGTTTGCCACAATTCTGTCACTGATGCTATCAAAGTGATGACTATGTTAATTGTGCTACAACAGGAATCAAGTAGGTATAGTGTAGACATAAATAGAATGTCTTTTAGTATTGATTTAACGCACAATGGGATAAGTGTACTAGGACGGCAGGGATTATTTTCTATCACTGACTCTTTCAGTTATAATCACACTAAGGTTTCAATGACTGTAATGATCAAGTTACACTGTTCATCTTCATGAGTTCATATTTGCAGCCATTCCCCAGTAACTAGACAGTGGATGGTGTACCTGGGTGGGACACTGTATTTCAAAGCTCCTGCAGTGCCTAGCAGAGGGAGAGTATCTACACATGAAGGTAATTAAGCAATAAGGCATGACCAACGGTTATGTTAAATGGTCTGTTAATCACCCTCTAGGGGTTTAATGATGAATGAGGCGTAGCTGAGTGCCACATGTCACTAGACAGTGATAAACTGACCATTAACATAATACCTGGGAGTGGCTTATTGCTATCATAATAAAACTGTTTTTTAAACAACATTAAACCATGTTCATGATATGGTTAGGCTCTACATGTATGTTAATCAAAACTAAACATAAGGCTATTAGAATGTTTACAGCCAATCAGAAAGCTGCATTTCTCAAAACCTTGTTATAATCAGAGATATTATACCTGTACAAATCCTTGGTTTTGTTCAACTCTATTGCTCAGGTGGCCCACCACATGTGGTGTGGTGTGGGGCATCGGTAGGTAAGGCCATGCAACTACTAAGTGTGGTACATTGTGTGCAGTTGCAATCAGGGATGTGTACATTTGGTGTACATGGCCTCAGTTTTGCTGTTGATCTCCACTGAGCATTCAGTACCTGGTCAGGTGGGTGGGGATGCCTTGTAGTACATTTAGACAATTGTTTGTTATTTCTGTCACCTGCTGCTGGTTGTCTGTCATTGGTTGTGTTGCCTTGGTCCTCCCCTGTACTTGCATATGTGTGTGTGTGTGTGTGTGTGTGTGTGTGTGTGTGTGTGTGTGTGTGTGTGTGTGTGGTGCTGGGGGTGAATTTGGAGTTAGGGTTTTCAACCCTAACACCAATTTCTCGCTTTGTCACTGTGGAACAACCCTAACTGATGCATTAAATGGAGGTTTTGCCATATATATATATATATATATATATATATATATATATATATATATATATATATATATTTGAGTGTGTATGATACTGAGAGACAAAGTGTGACATTCATGTCCCATTTTTTTTTTTACTTAAATCCAATAACTATATAATTTGTACATCGGGTGCATATGGAGATAATGTAATACCAAATGTAAAGATAGTTCATCATCTAGAAGTATAAGAAAATTAGTCTTTAAGTTAGCACATGAATCAGGTAATGTACGTAACACGGTGTCCCTTCTGTTGAGTTTCAGTTTAAATTTCTTTTAGTTTTTTTTCTAAATTAGTATGGTTATTGAAGCTATTTAGGTACCATAGCATGCAACATTTCATTATTTTATTCTAAGCATTACCTGATTGTAATTACACCACAATTTATCTTTGAGCACCACTGCTGTGAAAACAGGACATGTCAAAGTTTTGCTGCTGATTGTATCCATTTGTTTTTACAGTCCCCTTTTTTTTAATCTGCTGTGTGACCCTTGGTGGATAAGTTAGACACCACTGAGTTTCCTAATTGTTCTGTGCAATTTATTCAAAAACTGTTTTTTCATAAGAAGTCATGTGTGTAACAGTGACACCACAACAAGTCATGTATGTAACAGTGACACCACATAAAGTCATGTGGTTAACAGGAACCCAACAAAAGCAACAATGTAAGTGTAACTATCCAACAAAGTCCTACTATAAGAAATACTTATGTTAATGTACACAAAGCAACCATAGTTATCTTTAAACATTTACTTTTGAATGCATTTTCACTGGGCGTGTCAATGTTTGCCTGCTGATTGCATCTGTTTGTTTTTACAGTTCTTTTTTTCCTTAATCAGCTATATGAACCTTTGTGTATAAGTTAGACACCACTGAGTTTCCTAATTATTCAGTGCAATTTATTCAAAAACAGTTTTTTCATAAGAAGTCATGTACGTAACAGTGACACCAAAAGTCATGTATGTAACAGGGACACCACATAAAGTCATGTGGTTAACAGGGACCCAACAAAAGCAACAATGTAAGTGTAACTATCCAACAAAGTCCTACTATAAGAAATACTTATGTTAATGTACATAAAGCAACCATAGTTATCTTAAAACATTTACTTTTGAATACATTTTCACTGAACATGTCAAAGTTTACCTACTGATTGCATCTGTTTGTTTTTACAGTTCTTTTTTTCTTAATCAGCTATACAAACCTTTGTGTATAAGTTAGACACCACTGAGTTACCTAATTATTCAGTGCAATTTATTCAAAAACTGTTTTTTTTTTTCATTAGAAGTCATGTATGTAACAGTGACACCACAGCAAGTCATGTGGTTAACAGGGGCCCAACAAAAGCAACAATACAAGTGTAACTATCTGACATAGTCCTGCAACAAGAAACACTTTTGTTAATGTACATAATGCAATCATAGTTATGTTTAATCATTTAATTTTGAATGCATTTTCTCCAGAGGTGTCAAAGTTTACCTGCTGACTGTATCTGTGTGTTTTACAGCTTTTTTTTTCTTACTCAGCAATTTAAACCTTGGCTGAAAAGTTAGACACCACTTATTGTCCTAAATATTTGGTGTAATTTATTTAAAAGCGGTGTTTTTCATAAAAAGTCATGTACGTAACAGTGACACTACAAGAAGTCATGTATGTAACAATGAGAGGAATGGAGACACCAAGAAAAACACTTACCGGGATGAGAAGTAGAAAGGAAGTTTCTTGGGCAGGTGTGGGTCTTTTAAAACCTTCAAAGGTTCAGCAACAATACAGACAAGTGCTTTTAGTTCTGCAAATGGACCGCTGGTGTTGTGGAGAATTTTGGGACCCGTAGTCTTGTACATAACAGGGGGACGCCAAGGAAGGAGGATCCAAATATTTAATTAAAACATCATGATGACTGCAAAGTAAAGAAAAAAAAATCAGAAATGATGTTAAAGAGTGTCAGAGGCACTGCAATTGGAGGGTTTATTAGAAAAAAAGCTATTTGAAAACCAGGGCTATACAAGTCCTGAAAGTACAGTAGGGGGACACCACTGGTTCATACATTACCAGGGAAAAAAAGGCATATAAAACTACATAAATTATAAATTTAGAAATAAGAAAGTTTTAAGAAGCACAAGAGCCAACTATGAGATACTAGCATACAACTTTTTTTCTTTAAAATGTAACTGTTCAGACTGAAATGAGGCACTCTATAAGTGACGTGGAACAATGTCACAAAATGGCATCTTTCTTAAGGGGGAAATGTAGCACTCCAGATGGATCCACAGCAAAACAGCAACACAACAGAGGCTGATGTTATTTACAGTATGTCCTTATTGAGTACAATACTAGGGAATATTAGAATAGAAATGTGTTATTAGTTATTTAAGAAGTTACAGGCCATTATTATAGAGGTGATGCAAGTCTCTCCAGTACTGTACACACACACACACACACACACACACATATATATATATTCTTTGCAAAAACATCATTAATGCACAAATTAGAGTTAATGCCACAAAAGAAAGGAAATTAGCATTAGGGGTTCTGACCCTAACTCCCTACCCTCACTGCCCCCAACAGCAAAATGAAATAAAAAAAACATTAATCTTTTGAGTCTTGGCAAATCAGTTGTTGGGTCTTCCTTGGGGTTGTCAACCCTACTGTTTACCCTTCCCCACAGCCCACAGCCTCCTGTCCAAAGCACACAGTACAGCTCCAAACCAGTGCCTCATGCTGATATACTCTTCAAAGATAGAGAAGTATATTTCACCAACACAATGTGTGCATAAAGAAAGGAAATCACAGCTGACATTATTTGTTCAGGGAACAGGGTTGGCATTAGGGTTGACAATCCTAAGGAAACTGTGCCACTTATTGGCAAAGTCTCCAGAGACACAAATCCTAATTTTTTTTCATTTTGCTGCTTGGCTGGGGTGGTGGTGGGGGCGGGAAGTTAGGGTTGGAACACCTAACACCACATTTCCCCAGTTTTGAGGTGTTAACTTGGACCCTAACTGGAGGATTAACAAAGTCTTTTTTTTTTTTTGCAAAGAATGTCCTTTCTTTTTAGTGTAATACTGGATAATGGAATCATATCCTCATTCATACAGGTCCCTTCTGGACCTGTGTGAAGATGTGCAGATGTACAGGACCCAAGGGAAGAAAGGGAATACTCCATCCACATATGGAAGGGCAGGGTCCTTGAATGCCCTGCAGTTCCGTGCATTGACAGATGTAGAGAATTCATGTGATCATCAGTTGGACTGCAGTATCATTGGGCTCTATGTTGTCTGCACTTCCATGTTATTGCAGATACAGAAGCATGAGGAAAGAGTCCATCTGTCAGCCAATTCACAGGGCCTTCTGACACCAATGGGTGCAGATGTGAAGGGCCTTATGCCAAGAGAAGAGCTATACATACAATCAAATTTCATGGTGAGAAACCAATTTAAGTCATATGATGCACAATCACATTTCCAGTCAAGCAACCAATTTTTGCAACAAAACAAGAAATCGTGGTGTGCAATCAAATGTAATGCTGAGAAAACAATTTTCTGCGTAACACTAAAAATTATGGTGGGAAATTAAATTTCATGTTGTGCAACCATTTTAAGTCATGCCATGCAAAATATTTCTCATAATGCAATTTCTTGTCAAAGAACCAATTCAAGCCCTGGAAAAAAATCATGATTGCACTGAGAATTTAATGTTAAAAAACAATTATATTAATGCAATGGGAAATTATGATCTGTAATCAAATTTCATACTGAGTAACTGGTTTCCATTTTTACTAGTACAAGTTGTGATCCTGCAACCTGGTTGTCAAGCGCAATGATAAATTATGATTTTCAGTGAAATTTCCTATTAAGTGACCAATTGTGTTGGCTCAAAAAGGAAAATGAAGATGCCCAATGAAAATTCATGGTGAGCAAACAATTAGTTGTGAAACTAAAAATTTTGATGGACAATTAAATTTTATGTCAAGAAAGCAATTTTTGTCCAAAAAAGGAAAATCATAGTGCACAATCAAATTTCATGCCGAGAAACCAGTTTTTTGTTGTGAAACAAAAAATTATGTTTCACAATCAAATTTCAAGTCAAGAAATCAATTCTTGTCACGAAATGAAAAATTATGTTGCATAATCAAATTTCATGCTGAGAAATACATTTTCTTCAACAAAACAAAAAATTACGCAGGGCAATCAAAATGTTTTTTCCAATAGAATTTTTTGAATCACAATTAACAATAGTTTCACAGGTTTAATGCAGTTTCATGCCCCCTTAATAGTGCAACACAAAAAAGTATGTTGGCAACATGGCTAGGAGAAATATGTAAAGCATATTTATAATCATAATCAACTGAAACAAGACTCAGAACCTGAACCAGCATGTTCTAATGAGGTAGATTCTTTTCTTAATGTATGGCCACTGTAATAAAAGTTTGAATTAATAGTTTATTCCTGAGGTGTGAAACAAGATGGTGGCTGACACAAAATGAAAAAAGGTTTTGGAGACCGATTCTGAAACAGCCCTTATATTGCTGCAAATTTCCAGCAATCTGGGGCTGCAGCACACTTCCAGTGCATCAGGAACCATGTGCCCAATTCTGGAACATTGAAGGTCCCTGCACTACAACAACCTGAAACTGCCACAAAGGCAGGCTAGCACCAAACATGGGGTGCACCTGTGGGACCTGTCGCATGGATCCCACACCCCCCACCAGATGCAAGGCAGTACTGTATACTGGGAGGGTTCCTGGGGCACCAATGACACAGGGGAAGCAATGGGGGTGTTAGGGAGTGGGTGAGTATGCTGGGGGGATGATCGGGCACCCCATGGGTAGCAACAGTGACCTACCAGTATATGCCGTGTTGTCCGAGAATGGCACCCCCCACCAGATGCCTGATCTCCCCAGCATACCCACTTGCTCCCCTACACTGCCATAGTATGCCCCTGAACCCTACATACAGAGCACCCCACCAGCTCCCCACCTTGAGGGGCAATGCTGCAATGGCTTTAGGCCACCTGTTGGCTGGTCTAACAATTCCACATTCCTATGGCCATGGCACGGGTTTCAGAATCCTAAGGAAAGGGGATATTGCATCCCCGCAGTGGTGCAAGCCCCCTTGTGACCTGGTTTACCCTGCTTCTGGCCACAAAGATTGCGCAATGCCCCTTTGCCAGGTCCAGCACAGACCACATTTCAGAATAGGGATCAGTGCAATTTCTGGTGCAAGGTGCATTTTGCATCATTGTTGTCTGGTGCAAGCACCTTGCACTGAATGTAATGCTTCTGGAATCAGGCCCTTGGTGTCATGAGCACATCTCATGAAACTAAAAACAGTCTTGCGACTCCAAATTGATGGTGTTGTATCAGAATGCTAGCCAAAAACCTTACTGAGCTAGATCAGAACAAAAAAAAAAGCAACATTTTACATCCTTATAACTCTGGAACCATTTAATATTTTTTCATAAAACCTTCCAGAGGCACTACCTTGCCACAGCACACTTCTACCCTGAAGGTTTTGGGGGGGAAATCCCATTCTGTATAGGCTGTATGCAAGAGCAAACCCAAATCTCATGTTAAGTACAGGAACAAATTCTGGATAGTCCTATTATACTCAAATCTGACTGCCAGAGTAAAAACCAACAAACATAGATCAGAGATCATCTATCTACAGAGAGGCACCATACAAGGATGTCCTCTCTCCTCAATAATGTTTGCTTTAGCTATAGAACCATTAGCATTAACCATAAGAAAAAATCACAATCTCAAGGGTATACCATATGGTGTAGTAGAACAAATAAATATGTATGCCCTGATCCATACAACTAATCTAAAAAAAATGTCAAGATATTGAACCAAAATATTTTACAATTCCGAAGAATTTCAGAATACAAAATCAATTGGAACAAATCAGAGCTTTTAGAAACAAAATCTCATTCAGATCCCTTCCATCCATTGAGTGACTGTCATATCAAAAGAACCACTGAATAGCGGTGTTGAAAAAATAAATTCCACCAGTGGAAATCCCACAAAAGTGTGAATTTCGCTTCTGTGAAAGTTCGGAAATCATTTTCGCATCTTCTGCAGAAATTCCACCTTAAAACTGTGGAATAAATATTCAAACTGTGGGTAAATTTATTAAACTGTGGGAAAAAAATGCGTAGAATGGATCACTGCCAGCGATCAGTTCTGAGGCTTTTTTTTAAATGCAGCTTAATTCATTAATCCACCCCCCACTGATCAGGGTTCCCAATAAATACCTCCTATCCCTCCCTCGGACCTTCCATGTGTCTAGTGCCCCCCATCCACCGATCATGACCCCCCAAAACATTTTATTTCCCTGGTGTCTAGCAGACCCCCTCCCAATCCTGGATTCCTTAATCCACAAAAAAACAGCCTGCAGTCCACCGACTCTTCCCCTCTATTCGCAGTATTCCCTGGTGTCTACTGGACCCCCCATTGCTAATCCCAATTCCCTGGTGTCTAGTGGACCCCCCACACTGACAGTTCATCCTCCACCACATCACCCCCCCAATCTGCCCCTGAGCAGTCCACCAGTGGAGCCCTCCTCTCTTCTCCACTACTGGTGACCCACTGAATCGTCAGTGAATGACTGCATGGTTGTACAAGCACACGCTCATTCACTGACAGTTCATTAAACTGTGGATTGAATAAATTCTGCAGTTTTTATGCATTTTTCCACTATTCACAAAAAAAGTCCACAGAATTCAGTGAAAATCCATAGAAAATCCCAGTTTTGCCAATGGCAAAAGTTCTGAAATGTCCATGAAATTTTTGAAATTTCGTGGAACTTCTGCAAAAATTGAATTCACAACTTTCGCTCACCCCTACCAGTGAATCAAATACCTTGGTGTTATGAAAGATTAGGATTTAACCAAACATTTGGATCTAAATTTTGGACCTTTACAGAAGAGAATTAAGACAGTCCTGGAGGACTGAGAATCCTTGTCGATGACTTTGATTGGACGTGTTAACGTAATCAAAATGAATATATTACAAACACTGCTGTTCTTATTTCAGATCCTACCTATGGACCTTAAAGACACCTGGTTCAAGGAAATGGAAAATGTAATCAAAACATTACTGTGGAAAGGCAATGACCCAGATTGAAATTAGGAAAACTGTATATACCTAAATCATTAAGCAGACTATCCTTACCCAATTTGCAGTGGTATTATTGTGGGCCAATTTGGCAGTAGTCCATACATGGTTCCAACAAGAACCCCATGAAACCTCTGATGAAATGGAAACCTTCTCTAGTCCTTATAATACTATAAAACACATTTTATATGTGGGACAATATAGAAAACAATTAACAGATCTCATATTCTATACTACTGAAGTTTAGAAAATATGGGAAAGAGTAAAAAAACGCAAACACATACCCTATAAATTCTGTTTTCACTCCTCAGTATCTCTGAACATTTTTTTTCAGACCCTCACTGGTTGTCAACACATTTAAGATATGACAAAATAAGGGGATGCCAGAGATTTGACATCTGTATACTGATCACTGCCTAATGGTTTTTAACACTTTATAAAAATAAGTATTCCCTACCCAACTCTCATTTCTTTTGCTACCACTAAATCAGAAATTGCATATCAAAAAACACTGACATCAACTCACCTCCAAAATATGATGATGTGGAAGAACTGCTTATGAATTCAACCAGAAGAAAACTGATACCTAAAATCTACTCCTTTCTGGTAAATAAACTGGGGAAAAGGTTAACTCTGCTGAAATCAAAATGGGAGGATACTCTAGATCAAAACTTTTCAGAATGAAAATGGAGTTGCATTCTGAACATTATTAAATAGGGCAGAATGTCCACCAGGTTACAACAAATTTACTTCAATATGATACATAGGACCAATTATGCAACTCACAGGCTGAACCTCATGAATCCCAATACCTCAAAGTTATGTACCAGATTAAACCAAATAGGCACCTTAGAACACATGATAGCAAAATGCTATATGTTAGACACCTTTTGGCATCACGTTCTATATACTATATCAAGAACCATTGGCACAGATATTGGAAAATGAACAGAAATGATAATGCTATGCCACGTTGGATGCATTGATTGGCTTATAGCTCCTAAACAAAAGTTTGTCAGAGTAGGACTTATTATCACACATAAATGCATTTTGCTAAAATGGAAGGATGCTATATCCAGAGACTATACCACTTTGCTGAACTTTATGATTTATTTCCACAGAATGGAAAAAGTCCATTATACTCTGAGTGCCAGATATTCAGACTGCACCTGGTAATGGTGCAGGCATGGGTGCAGCACATCTGGGATGTGCCAGGGCCAGGACCAGGTGATATTCAATGGTGATGCGCCATAGCACAGCACCTTTGAATATGGTATGGACTGTGCACAGCACAGTGACAATGCGCCGGTGCAAGCTACAGATAGGGAGCATGGGGAGCATGGGGATGCGCTAACACAAATGCAGTTGTGCTGGGCACAGCACCCATGATATTCAGAAGAGGGCGTGCAAATGGGGCCATAATAAATGCAAAGCACAAATGGGGCCATTAGCATGTCAATACAGCCCCATTTGCATGTGTTGCACAGGGCAGCCCGGTGAAATGCACCTGGCAACCTGCACATAATGACATGTGGATTGAGGCAGTCCCGGGGGCATCCCCCACCCTGTAACTGTGATTGCAGCATAAAGAATGTAACACAAGCCCTTGTAATTTAGTGGTCCCCCCTCCCGTAAACCTGATCACAGACAAATGTACAAGTACTATCCCTGGTGGGCTAGTGGTATCCCCCTCCCTCCCGGTAGCCTGATCAAAGGCAGCGGTAAACACAAACCATGCCCTGGCAGTCTAGTGGACCCCCCCCTCCCGATCCCGAGCCACCGATCGCCATCTGCTATATGTATGAAATATCCCTGGTGGTCCAGTGGATTCCCCCTCCCAACCTGAATCCCCGATGCCGGCGACAAGTCAGTGACCAAAACCCTGGTAGTCCAGTGGTAAGCCCCATCCCCTCACCCACAGAGGACCTCTGCAACCCAGCTCCCCCCCTGTCATTAGCGGGTGGCTGCACCCCTTCCACATACCGTCCAGCCACTCGCTGAATGACGGGGGGGGCTGGGTGGCATGAATGAGTGAATGAAATATGTGCCTGTGTAGTATGGTATGGTGTGCAAGCTCATTCATCCACACTGTGGACCAATTGGCTTACAGATCATACTGTAAGATGTCATTCAGCAGGTGGCCAGGTGGTATGCTGGTGGGGTGCAGCTGCCCGCCAATGATGGGATGGAGCTGGGTAGCAGGGATCCTCTGTGGCTGGAGGGATGGGGGTTACCACTGGACCACCAGGGTTCTTTCTTTACACAGGCTCAACTTTGAGCCCCCCCACGTGCCGCAATGTAGGGTTGTGCCAGCACATCCCGGGCTGACTATTGGGATATGATGCATATGCATGGGCACGCCCCCCTGCATTTGCGCAGCATACATTACCATTGTTCCCCAGCACATCGGGATTTGCACTGCACCTGGCAGCCTTTTGAATATCCCACTGGGGCACAGTGCAGGGTTGGGCCTGGCACAACTCTGTTGCGTTACTCGCAACCCTCTTTAAATATCTGGGCCTAAGGAACTAAATGAATTTATATAATAAAATTTGGTCCTCCCTTCAGTCAGACCATTAAGAATCTGGTAATATTAAATCTTCTGAGATAAAAAATATTAACAATGAGTAACCTTCTGATGGGCATTCCAAGAAGGATTCAAATAAACTTCCTTTATTCCCTTAACTTCAAAAAACACCTGAAATCCTATGTCATACTAATTACTAAGAATCTGAATGTCTATACCATGTGAGATGGACTATTGAAATGGATTAACCATTGCTATTTTGTTTCTGTTATTTTTGTATTAATCTAACAAACATATACTGTTTGTATATCTGTATGAAGTTTAATTTGATTTTAGTTTGCTTTTTCCTCCTTCTCCAACTTCTTATGTATATACAGTATGTCATTTTTTCTAAATAAAAAATAAAAAAAGTATAGGAAAAAAATAGACGTCTACAGGAAAATGACTTATGTAGACCTCAGAAAGTGCATAAGTAGCCATCACAAAACTTTCCACAGACTTTGACCTTGTGTCCTAGATAACACATGAACAAATTTAGCTAATTTTGTCAGACTCTGCTAAAGCTATTAAGGTACAAAGTTAAGGGTTTAATATTGAAGATCCTACTTATCCCTAACTATTGGTTGCTACCTCACCCCTATAATATTCTTTGCAAAAAACGTTGTTAATGCACCAGTTAGGATAACTTAATGCCATGAAAGTAGGGAAATGTGGTGTTAGGGTTTCTAACCCTAACTTTCTACTACCACCCCCAAGCTGCAAAAGGAAAAAAAACATAGGGTGGGATATTCAAAAGGGTTGCGCATGGCGTAACACCCAGGGCAATATTCAAAGGGGCAAGTTGCACTGTGCAACCCCCGATGTGCCGGGGCGCATCAGTAATGTATGCGGCGCAAGTGCAGGGGTGCCCATGCATATGTGGCACATCCCGATATTCAGCCCGGGATGTGTGACACATATGCCAGCAAAACACCACCTTGTGCCTCTCAGGGGGGCATAAAGTTGTGCCTGGTAAAATCCGGAACAAGTCCTGGCCACCCACGGGTGAGCTGCTGTATTGCAGGGTGCAACATGGCAGCTGCCAGCCGTGGGTGGCCATCCACCCACCCAGAACACTGTCCACATGCTCCCTGCCCCAGGAGAGACATGCCCCCCCCAGCGCCCGAACTTGGACATATGTATACATATCCCTGGTGGTCCAGTGGACCACGTTCCATCACCTAATCATGGGCTTAGGTGACATATATCCCTGGTGGGTCAGTGGACTGCATTCTATTGCCCAATTGTGGGCATATGTATATTACTTCCCTGGTGGTCCAGTGGACCACATTCCATTGCCTAATCATGGGCTTAGGTGACATATATCCCTGGGCATCCAGTGGACCACTTTCCAATGCCTGATCCCGGGCTTAGGTGAAATTTATCCCTGGTGGTCCAGTGGAACCCCCCCAGTTCCCGATCAATGGCGGAATAACCAAAAAACCCCTGGTGGTCTAATGGTACCCCCTTCCCACCTGCCCACTGAGGCCCTCACCACCCAGCACCACCCAGTCAGTGGTGGGTGGCAGCACCTCGCCTGCATGCCACCCAGCCGCCCATCAACTGACAGTGTACAGTAGGGTCTGTATGCCTATTGGTCCACTGCATAGGCCAATGGGAATGCAGACCCTACTGTACACTGTCAGTTGCCAGGCAGTCGGGCAGCATGTGGGCATGGTGCTGCTGCCTGCCACTGACTGGGGGGGTGCTGGTGGTGAGGGCCTCACTAGGTGAGTGTGGAGGAGGGTACCACGGGACCACCAGGGGGTTTTCAGTGATTCCACCTGCTATCAAGTGCTGGGAGAGGGTTCCGCTGGACCACCAGGGATATATGTCACCTAAGCCCATGATCGGGTGATGGAATGTAGTCCACTGGACCACCAGGGAAGTAATACACATATGCCCATGATCGGGCATATGGGTGCGGGGTCTGCCAAGGGACTGCAAGGCATCAGTCCCTGGCGACTGCAGCCTGGCAGGGTGCCAGGCACAAGTCGCCAGGGATCGGCGCACCACATGCAAATGGGGCCATAATGACATGCAAATGGTCCCATTTGTGCCTTGCATGCATGATGGCCTCATTTGCATGCCCAGTGTTGTATATCACAGTTGATGCACCTAGTGCAACCACACTTGCGCTGGCACGTCCCCCCCCCGGCTCCCCTCCTGCCACTTGCGTTGGTGCAGTGCCACTGCACCGTGTGCAGTGCATGAAACCTCAGTGCCATATTCAATGGTGCTGAACCATGGTGCAGCACCTTTGAATATCACATGGTCCACGCCCTGGTGCAGCCCAGTTGCACTGCACCCAGGCTTGCGCCTCTGCCTGGCGCAGTATGAATATCACACCCATAATGGTTTTGGATTTTCAGAGTCTTGGGAAATCAGTGGTGGGATCTTTCTTGTGGTTGTCAGCCCTAATGCTCCCCTCCCCCAGCCCATAGCCTCCAGACTGAAGCACAAGGTGCAGCTCCAAGCCAATATTTGATAGTGATGCACTCTTCACAGGTAGAGAAGTATGTCTCACCAGATTTTGCCAACACAATTTGTTGTAGCTTTCTTCTTGCAGGGCCTTCAGCATTAGGGTTGACAAGTTTCAGGGTGATTTAAAAAAAAAACATCTTGTTGTACTACGAGACTTTACTGCACGATTGTTTTGCAGTGTGCTAGTGTTTTAAAGATTTATGTGATAGACTGAAGAGTGGAGGCAACTGGAGCTGGAGAAGATGGTTGCAGTAGTCTGAACTTGGAAAGGTTTCTGTTGCAGATGTAATGCTGGCAGGCCAGTAGGCAGGCATTGGAGTGGACCATACAGTGACATGTCTAATAACCAAATAAATGCATAGTGATGTAACTACTTGTATATAAATGCTGATGACATCTCTACAATGTACCTAAATGAAATTTATGTTCACAGTAGCTTAACTATCAGCATTTATGAAATTGCTATTGTGTCCCCATCTATTGCATATATATATACACACATATATAGTCTTTGTAAAAAAGTGTGTTAATGCATGAATTATGGTTCAACTTAATGTAACAAAAGAAGGGAAATAGGCTGTGAGGGTTTACAACCCTAACTCCCCACAATTCCAAGGTAGCAATAGAACAACACCACACTAGCAACCACAGGCAGCCATCATCAGGTAAGACAAACATATAACTGTTTCCAAATGGCACTAATGCTGTATCACTGATATGCTACTTTTATGGATTTGTATCTGTGGCATGCACACTATAAGACATACATACTCGCTTGTCGTTGCAGAAACAAATCCATGATACTCAAGTCACAACACTACTTCTGTATGCAGAAGCACAGCCCCTTGAAGCCACAGATACAAATCTACAATAACCAAATTACAAGATTTTTTTTATTTTGTCTAGAGAAGTGTACACCCCCATGGAACAAGCACTTCTGTAGCATCAGGTACTAATGCACACCGTATGACATACACGCACTTGATAGACCTGTGCCTCTTCAACCACAGTTGCAAAATGTACACATGACTTATGGCTTCAGAAGAGAGGCCCCTATGGGGTGCCCAGTTATGCAGATGGAAATACTGTTGCAATGTGAGAATAATGGTTTCAGCAGCAAATCTTGAAATTGTTCAAGGTGGTAGCAGTTTTTTAGTTATGCAGATGCAGAAAGAAAATCATAGCTAATGGAGCATGCCATGTACCTGGGGCTTTTGGGTGGCAATCTCCGTAATATGCGGCTGGTGCAGAATGCGGCAGCCATGATATTGATTGGTGTACCTAGATTCAAACATAATATGCTGGTTCTTCATGGGTTGCACTGGCTGCCGATAAGGTGGAGGATTGCCTTCAAGGTTGGGTTACTGACCTATATAGCCCTACACTGTCAGGGATCTTACTATCTTCAAGATCTTCTGGTTCTGCACTGCCCAGCTCACCCTCTTCATTTCTCTAAAGGGTGGCCTCTTGGTGGTTCCCAGGGTGAGGCTGCAGCTTCTGGAGTCTGTGCTTTTTCTGTGGCTGCATCTGTCTTGTGGAACTCCTTCCAATATTATCTTAGAGAGGTCCCCTTGGTGGAGGCATTTAAGAGGAGGCTGAATACATTTCTTCTTGAACAAGTGTTCAACTTCTTATAATATGAAATTTTCCTCATCGTCATTTATTTATAATTCTTGTGATTAGAAACTGATTTATGTTTAGCTCTGTAATGTGGTTTTTATATATGTTAAGATGTATGTTTTCATCTTTTTTAAATTTTATGTATTGTGCAGCACTCCGATCCCCCGGGAAGGCGTGTTTTATAAATAAGGTTTAACTAACTAACTAACTGCTAACTAACTAACTGACTATCTAGTGAGATACCTCATACAGCATGCATGAGTAGAGCGGAATAGCCATGATTTCATACAGTAACTTGCAGTAATGATATGTCAAAAAATACTACAGCAGAAAAGACTTAAATGCCAATGAATTACAGTGTTCTCTGCAGTATACTTCAGCATTTTTGTGAAATGCTGCAACATTACTGCATTGCATCCTAGCTTCCACTGCTGTACCTCTAGCAGTTGAGATGCAGGCCCCATGGGGTGTTTTATCTACAGAAAAGCAGGCTGCCATGGGGCCTGTGCTTCTGTAGCCACATATAATTAATGCGCACATTATGACATACACACAATTGTGGTTGCATAAGAACAGGATACAGATACAAATCCATGAAGGTAGCACATGAGTGCTTCTGCATTTGTGTCATCTGGAAACAGTTGTATGTTGTTTGTCTTATCTGATGATGGCTGTCTATTATTACTTGTGTGGTGTTGTCTTTTTGCTGCTTGGAGGGGTTGGGAGCTAAGGTCAAAAACCCTAAAGCCACATTTCCCTACTTTTATTTGCATTACATTGAACCCTAACTAGTGCAGTAACAGTTTTTTGCAAAGAATTTCCTCTGTTTTTGAGATAGTGGAATCATATCCTCATTCATGCAGATCCTGAAGAGATTCAGACAGGCAGGTTCCTCTGGGCCTTGTGCCAATGGAAGACTTTGTCCATCTATTAAAGTGCAGGGTCCTGCAGGTCTTGAACTCCCATGCAGCAATGGATGACAAGGATTCATGGGCTCTCTGGTGGGTTGTAGAAGCACAGGGCCCTCTGGGTTCCATGATTCCTTGTAGCCACAGATACAGCTGCACAGGACAAAGAGTCCATCTCTCAGTAGAGGTGAGCAAAAGTTGTGATTTCTACGTTAGTGGAAATTCCACGAGATATTAATACTTTTAGCTGACATTTCAGAACTTCCACCTGTGGCAGATCAGATATCTTCTGACTGTGTTTGAGCAAACTTCTCCCTGTCCCACTTATGGGATACTTTCCCAAATTTCCTGTGCTGTCTAGTGCCCCCCTGCCAGTCACTGATGACTGCCTAATGTATAATAAATTATTTCCCTGGTGGATAGCTGTCCCTCCCCCACCCAATAACTGGCCACATACCAAAAAAATAAAACTGGTGTCTAGTGGCCCTGGTTGATGATTGCTGCCTGATTTATAATAAATTAATTCCCTGTTGGCTAGTGGTCCCATGACCCACCTGATCACCCACCCCATATTTAAAAAAAATCCCTGGTGGCTATCAGTCCCTCCCACACATGATCACCCTCCTGACCAGCACATCTTGCCCTGGTTTACAGTATAACCCCACAACCTGAGCCCTGATATAGTAAAAAAAAAGTAGCACTTCTTCCTGGTGGTCTGGTGAACCCCTCTCCCTATTCCAAATTCCAAGTTCGTGAACTAGAATTTTATTCCCTGGTGGTCTAATGCACCCCCCCACCTTGGCAGGCAGTGTCCCACCACCCCACTCCCCATCATCCCAAACCTGAGTGGATGAATGACACAGCCCACCTCTTTTTCCTCCACTGCTGGCTACTCACCGAGCTGTCAATGAATGATCACGTGCTTATACATTTATTAATTCATTGACTGCTCAGTGGGTGGCCAGCCATTGAGGAGAGGCTGTGCTGGTAGCCCCCTCACATTTGGGATGGGGGAGTGGGGTGGTGGGACACTGCTCACTGGGGAAAATGGGTGGGTGGTTCACTAGACCACCAGGGAATAAAATTCTTATTCACCTACTGGGGATCAGGAATAGGGAAGGGAGTTCACTAGACCAATAGAGAGAAATGTTTTTTGTTTTGTTTTATTATATGGGGGATTGGGATGAGGAAGGTTACACTGGATACCAGGGCATGATGTCCTGGTTATGTGGGTGATCAGGTGGGGGATGGGACCACCTGCCACCAGGGAATTAGTTTATTACACATCAGGTGGTGATTGGCAACCAGCAGGGGAGCCAGTGGTCCTTCCCCCATCCTATCACTGGCTACATACCTAATAAAAATACCTGGGGCTGGATATTCAAACTGTGCTATTCTGTGGCGCAAGCCCTTGCGCTGCACAAAATAGTTGTGCAGGGGTGTGGCCGAGGCGATATTCAATGGAGTTGTGCTATTGAGCAACTCCTTTGAATATCACCCCCTGGCCACAGCCACTGTGCATGGCGCAGTGGAACTTGCGCCACCGCAAGTGGTCAGAGTGGAGCATTCAAGATGCGGTGGCGCAAGTACCATTGCACCATGCACAAATTTCCGATATTCAAAAGGTGACATGGAAATGGGGCCATAATTCATGCAAGGTGCAGGGGTCATTTGCATCTATTTTAACCTCATTTGCATGCCATTAGCATGCAGGTGCGCCGATCCCGAGGACTTGCGCCTGGCTCCCTGCCCGCAGCAGCCATCGAGACCGGCGCCACCTGCAGCCCGATCGCGGGCAAAAGTTAAAAATCCCCCACCCCCGACTGGCCCGATCATGGGCAAAGTTTAAACAGCCCCCACCCCCAACTGGCCCGATCGTGGGCAAAAGTGACAAATAAAACCTACCCCCACCAGCCCGATCACGGGCAGCAAAGTCCAAACCCCCAAGAACATATCCTGGTGGTCCAGTGGACCTCGAAGCCCGATCGCCGGGCAGCAAAGTCAACCCCTCAAGAACATATCCCTGGTGGTCAGTGCACGCAAAGCCTGATCGCGGGCAGCAAAGTGTTCAAATCCCCCAAGGACCACCTACCCTGGTGATCTAGTGGCCCCACCCACCCACCTCTGACCCACCACCCGCTCCCCCATCAGCTGGCAGCATCCCACCTGCCTGCCACCCGCCTCGCCCACACTGACTGTCTGGTAGGGCTGCACCCATTGGTGCAGAGCAAGAGCCAATGGGTATGCAGCTCATACCGTACAAGGCAGTCAGATATGTGAATGAATTCATTCACATATCTGGACTACTGCTTAACTCTTGATATGAGGCTGTCCCGATGGCTCTTGCTCTACACCAATGAAGCGTCTGCACCAGACGATCAGTCAGCGCGGCGGCGGCGGCTCAGGCGGTGGATGCTACCACCCGCCAGCTGACGGGTGGGAGCGGGTGGTGAGCTTTCATGGAGTGGGTGATGTGTGAGGGCCCTTTCTTTTCCAGGAGTAGGTAGTCGCTGGGGGGTTGGTACTTTGCTGCCACGCGATCGAGCTTCGGGTCCACTGGACCACCAGGGATATGTTCTTGAGGGTTGGACTCTTTTCTGCCCACAGTGGGCTGGTGAGTGGGTTTTATTTTCCACTTTTGCCCGCGATCGGGCCAGTCGGGGTGGGGATGTTTAAACTTTTGCTGCGATCGGGCCAGTCGGGGTGGGGGCTGTTTAAACTTTTGCCCATGATCGGGCCAGTCGGGGGTGGGGAGTTACCACATGCCGCGATTGGGCTGCAGGGGGCACTGGGAGTCGTTGAGGGCCACCCACAGGTGGCAGCTGCTGTGTTGTGCCCTGCAATGTGGCAGCTCACCTGTCGGTGGCCCTCAACTACTTCTTTTTTTTTGGCTCAAAGTTGTGCAGGCACAGGTTGGGAGTTGCACCTGCACAACTCTGCACAGCCCGCTGAATATCGGGCTGTGCAGTTTATGCATGGTTCCTCCCCCTCCGGTTCAGCATGCCTTCATTAGCATTGTGCTGTTGCTCAGCTTGACTTGGGGGGCGCAACTGCCTCCTGCTGAATATGGCAGAATGGTGTAATTTCAGACTTGCGCAGGTGCAACCCTATTGCGCATGGTGCAACCCTTTTGAATATCCAGCCCCTGGTGTTTAGTGGCCACACTACTGGTTGCTGATTGCTGCCCAATTTATAATAAATGAATTCCCTTGGGGATAGTGGTCCCACCCACCTCAGCCGATCACCCACCCCATATTTTATTTTAAATCCCTGGTGGCTAGCAGTCCCTCTTCTCATTGATCACCCACCTGACAAAGACATCCTGCCCTGGTGTCCAGTGTAACCCCTCATCCCAATCCCCCATATTGTAAACAAAATAACACTTCTCCCTGGTGGTCTAGTGAACCCCCCACCTCACTATCCCCAATCTCCAGTCCATGAATTAAAATTTGATTGCCTGATGGTCTAGTGCACCCCCCTCCTCAGCAGGCAGTGTCCCATCACCCTGGTCCCTCCATCCCAAACCTAAGTGGGTGACTGGCACAGCCCTCCTCTCTCCTCCACTGCCAGCTGCTCACTGAGCTGTAAATGAATGAGCTTGTGTTTGCACAAGCACACGATCATTTATTGTCAGCTCAGTGGGCACTTGGTTGTGGAGGAGAGAAGAAGGCTGTGAAGGTTGCCCGCTCTGGTTTGGGATGGGGGAACAGGGTGGTGGGACACTGCCTGCTGGGGTGGGGGAGTGGGGGTGCACTAGACCACCAGGGAATAAAATTCTAACTCATGGACTGGGGATCGGGGATGGGGAATCACTAGACCACCAGGGAGGCTTTTTTTTTTTTACTATATAGGGGATCAGAATGGGGGAGTTATACTGGACACCAGGGCATGATGTCCTGGTCAGGTGCATGATTGGGTGGGGGGAGGGACCACTAGCCACCAGGGATTAATTTATTATTATAAAAAGGGTCTGAGAAATGGAGCTTTCTGATTGGCTGTAAACATTCTAACAGCCTTATGTTAATCTTTTATTAACATACATGTAGAGCTTAACCATATGCTGAACAAAGTTTAAAACTGGTTAAAAAACAGTTTTATTATAATAGCAATAAGGCACTCCCAGGGGTTATGTTAATGGTCAGTTAATCACCCTCTAGGGGCATATGGCACTCGGCTATGCCTCGTGCAACATTACACCCCTAGAGGGTGATTAACAGACCATTAACATAACCCCTGGTCATGCCTTATTGCTTAATTAATCGAGTGATGATCAGTGACCAGCAGGGAGGCCACTAGACACCAGGGAAGAGCAATTTACTGTAGGGTGCAGGGCAGGCAGAATTTCTGTGAATGTTTGGAAATATATTTTTTAACATTTGTGGAAGCAAAAGTCTGACTTTTGCTTCAATTCTGTCAGCAACAGTTTTTTTTTTTTTTGCGCATCTCTATCTCTTAACCAATGTACAGGGTCCTCTTCCACCCATGGGTGTAGAGATTCAGGGCCCCCTGCCAAAAGAAGAATTATCTTCACTATATGGTACATGGGTACATGTGGACAACCCTGAAACTTTCCTTCTCTGACTGGCAATGATGTGCATAACAGTGCCATCCCCTACACTTTGCCCCATCCAGCTGGCTCACTGAGTTCATGCTCAAACTTAGCTCACCAGCACAAGATCACACAGCAGTACCCACTGGGGTAAAGTCTAACACTACACTCAATGTTTCATAATAATTATTTTTTTTCAGTGCCCACATTTTCAAGATAGTTATTTTATGACTCCCCTTATAAATATGATACGTGACATTTATAGTAAATTGGCCAAAACATAATTTTGAACCACAAGTGCGAAAACAGGTCTCATCCAGGATTTGAAAAATGGCATCTTTCACATTTATGAGGTGGTGTGAAAAAAATGGCTATGTTGAAAGTTTTGAGTAAAAGTATTGAAAGATGAGTGATGCTATGAGTGAACATCGAATAATTTCAATGTTCACTCCTAACTCAAGAGGCAGTATAGCGCAGTGGTTTAAGGCTCTGAGCTGCAAATCTGGTGATATCCAGCAGACCAGACCAGGGTTTAAAACCCCGCAGCTTCCACTTGCATACTGTGTGGCCCTGAGCAAGTCACTTAACTTTCCTATGCTCCCAGGTCACACCTGTAAAAACATTTTCAGCTTAGTGTGCTACTCCTGGTTAAACAAATTAAAAAAAAAAATGATAATTTTACAACAAATTTTGAACATAGCCTTCTTGTGACCCCTCCTCACGAAACCTGTAGGTGAAAATTTTCACATTTCCACCAAAACATCATTTCAAGCCACAGTTGCAAAAACATATTTTGGGCAATGATTTGAAAAAAAAATGACAGCTGTCATGTTCATGAGGTGGTGTGAAGAAATGGCTATGTTGAACATTTGGGGTCAACATACTGGAAGATTACCAAAGTTATGAATGAGCAAAGAAAAATTTGTATGTACAGGTATGTTCATAACATAGTTATTTTTAAATGTTTTTAACCCACATTTTCAACATAGTTTCATTGTGACCCCATCTCAGGAACACAGTAGGTTAAACTGTTCAAATCCTGCCTAAAACATGACTTCATGCCACAAGCGCAAAAAATACATTTTGCCCAGGGTTTGAAAAATGACAGTTATCAAGTTCATGAGGTGATGTGAAAAAATGTCTATGCTGACAATTTGGATCAAAATATTGAACATTTCCAAAGTTATGAGTAAACATTGAAAAATGTCAATGTAACATCATAACATTACTTTTTTAATTATTTTACTCCAAGTTTCAAAATAGGCTTCTTATGACCACACCTAATGAACAAGAGTGTTGAAGATTTTTGAAACCTGCACAAGAGGGGCTTTCACACAGGGATCACAAAGTCACCTTTCTGAACAGAAATGAAAACATTTCGCCACCCGTGTTCATGAAGTGGGGTCCCAAAAAGGCCATGTTAAAAATGTGGTGAAAAAATATAAAAAAATGACAATGTTATGACTAAAGTTCAAATTCAATTAAAATATATGAAACCAGACTTAAATTATTTTTTCATGTCACCATTGCTCTTTCCACCAGCAAGACATGTCTTCTATTGGAAAGTGACTCTACATCATAGGAGTGATTGTGTGTGGGTGAGTGTTGAGTGGTGGGTGGTGGGTGCTGAGTGAGGGTTGGGGTGAGGTGGGTGGGGGTTTGGGGTGGTCAGATAACCGCTGGACCATATTCTTCTCTGCATGTTTATTGAAAAAAAGATCAATAAGTGACAGCATTCTTTATTTATAGGGGGAATTGGACTATAGTCAACACTGGGTATTGTGAACCCCAGTGTCTGGATAATCTTCCATTGCAGCTGAGGTGGGCACCCCAGTGCCACCACCTATTTTGGTGGGATAATATGGAGGGGAAGGGTACAAATATATGGTACTGAATGTGGGCACACAGTCCACTTTACATAATGTAACAAAATGCATTTCTTAGGAAGGGGGGGTGGGTGACCAGGAGGGGAAGGGGGTACAAAGAAGCGTTACCCAAAATGGGCACCCTGGTTTGCTTAACAGCACTTTAATCTGCTGACCAGCTCTACTTTGACCAGTATCTGTAGCTCAATCAGGAGAAATACTGGGCAGGAAGCCTTTTCTTTAATGACACTCCTCCTTGACCAAACTGTACTTCATTTTCCCGACTGGCACCACTTCCACAAGGAACTCAATCAGAACCCAGGACAGGCAATCAAAATATAAATAGACAGAAAGAGAGATTGATATATAGATAGATAGATAGATAGATAGATAGATAGATAGATAGATAGATAGATAGATAGACAGATAGACAGACTGACAGACAGACATATAGATAGATATATACATAGATAGACAGACTGACAGGCAGACAGAGATAGAGAGAGCAAGCAGTCACCAGCTCAGTAGTAGCACTCAAGGCAGCAGCACTCCATTTGCAGCTGTAGGAATCAAGAAAGTACTGCTGTTCTTATACAGAGAAAATGGATGAATGGCTCCTCTCGCTAAGCTTGGCACCCTGGATTTTTGGGACATGCAGAAATAATATTTCTGACTGTAAGTTAATAAAAACAAACACCAGAATATACCTAAATTGGTCCTGTTAAGTTAGGTTCAGGTGTTTGTTTTTTAATTTAAGGGACAAACAAGGTTGCGACCATCAAAACATGAAAAAAAAAGTTGTGGTGTGAGAAGGAAGTGGTAAGAAACCAAAAATGGTCTTGTGACATGGAATTTTTCATGTTGTATTAGAGGGGTATCCTAAAAACCTGAGCATGTTCAGAACAGCTAAAAGCACAATTTCTGAATCCTTATAACTCTGAACCATTTAATAGTTTTATAAAGGCACCGCCTTGGCACAGCTCACTTCTACCCTGAAAGTTTTGAAAGAAAACTCCTTACCATCTAGGCTGTATGTAAGAGCAAAACAAAAAGCCCATTTTAAGTATAGGAAAAAAGTTAGCCCTCTACTAGAAAATGACATATGCAGATTTTAGAAACCACATCAGCTGTCATCACGAAACGTTCCATATATTTAGTTCTTGTCTCCTAGACAAAGCATGCTAAGTTTGAGGCAGTTTTGTCAAACACCACCAAAGTTATTAAGGTGCAAAGTTAGGGGTGTGACATAGAACCTGTCAGGCAACCCAAACTATGCTAGTGTTACCACCCAACCATAAGATATATATAGAATAATGCATGGGTAAGTGTGGTTAACAAGGATTTTATGCACATCCGAGGTGTGTGATGCCCCATAATCTGGGCATCACACACCAAGGGTGTGCATAAAATCTGAGTTCCTAGACTTCCCCATGATTTATTTTTTTATATTTACTGGTTAAAGGGAATAGCACAGTTCTATCCAATTGGTTAGAGCCAGCAGCTTGAGCAGCATAGTTTTGATTTTGTAATGAATAATGTTAAGGAGCCCTGAGCTTTGGAAGGGCACCTTATATAAATAAAATTTTACTTTACTTTACTTACATGTTTGCTTGCTCCAATCACTAGTTTCTTTTTTTTTTCTACTATATTTTTATGCTCCTGGAGGCCTGGCAGGCAGCTGTGGCCCTCTTTCAGAGGGACTCACTCTCTGCTCCACACGTCCTCATTCTTGCTGATCCCCGTATGTTCCCCATAGCTTACCCCCTGTGGCAGGGCCAGGGAAGAGGTTACCAGCTTCTCCTCCCCCCAGAGCATAATGCAGAAACTGGAGGCAGCCCTTTGGGATGTGATGGGCCATCATGGAGCTTGCCAGCTCCTTTTCCATCTTTTTGTCCCTCCCTGCCTCCCCTACCAACATGAAAATATTGATACATGCCTCCCGACCCTTACTGTCCTCTGGCCATCATCAGAAGGCAGTCAATGAGTGGGATGACAGACCCTCCCTCCCTGAGAGAGAAGAGCAGTCCTCCAGATGCTTGATCCTCTCTCACCTCTGCTGACCCCTGATGGCCCGGGTTCATTCCCGAACTTGGGTTACTAGTATGCTGTGAGGTATAGCGGCCAGCGCCTCAACATCCAGCACCACCGGGCTGCATGTCCAGTCACTAGTTTCATTTTGTGCCTGGCTCACTCACAGCACTTTCATTTTCTTACCTATACACATGTATATTATGAAACAAAAAAAAATTCAAATACAGTCTTTATAGTAAAATAAAGCAACAGTGGACCCTTTCTGTCATGCCTAGCTGAAATGTACCTTCTATTGCTGAAACAGCATCGCAACCTTACACTGGATCCCTGACTCCATCTCCAACCACCAGTTTCCAGATATCACTGCTAACATCCTGCATCTGCTGAATGGCTACCCCCTCAAATGTTACATGCTCAAACAAAATGACCTCTCATTCTCTGGAGCTGCCGCACTCTCAATGCACTGATGCATTAGGCACACAGAAGCATCATCTCCCTCATGTGTCACACACCACTCAACCATCCAAATACACCACTAAAAAATGGAACAAAACCATTAAAGAAAAGCACTTAATCTTAAAACTTTAAGTAAACTATGACCTGGGTTTAGGAACAGACTCAGGACGTCAGAGAGCCAGCCGGAGGAAGAAGGATTGAGCATCCTAGGGACTGCTGTCCTTCTCTAGGGGGGTGTAGTGTTTCTGGCATGTTATAGACCCCTAGTGGAGGCTAGGAGGATCCACTGTGCCAGCACCATGTTTGTGTAGGGGGTGGGGCAGACGCGGGCCATCATTGCATGTCCCCAGCCCCCCCCTACAGTACACAAAAATACTGGCTAGAGCGTGAAGCCCTGCTCCGCTGCTTCCACTGCCAAACATCTCCATCAGGTGGGGTCCCACCCCCATGGCCCTACCTTGAGGGATAAGCCATGGCACGTTACCAGTGACCTTGGAGAGGGGACACCTGCCCAGTGGCCCCATCAAGGGGGGCAAACCTGGGCATAGGGAGGTGGCGAGTGGGAGCTGAGATCCCTGCATGGGATTGGGTGCCAAATAAAAACAAATATTTAAGTAAAACTTACACAGAAAACAAGTAATGGATAAATTGAATATGCTATGGTCCCATGAGAAATATCATTGATATTTCTCACTCATGCTGTCTGTCCTTACAACATCACTCATTAAAAATATCAGTGATATTTCTCTAGGCCATAGTATATCCCTTCATATACAGTTCTTATGAGCATCTTATGTGAGAGTGACAGGAGTTGAAAACTGGATGGTGACTAAAGGCTAGCTGTAGCAGTAGGAAAATATAAAGATAAGGACTGCTCCTCCCCTCATCCAAGGTGCGCTCATATCTAGTAAAGTCAGATGGTTGTTTCTAACTAAGGCAGATGCATGCTGTGGCTTAGAGAGGGGGCCAACTGATCGTGCCATTAGTCAGTTTCTGTTACCCCCCAATCATGGCGTGAGGGTTGGGTAGCCTAGGCTGACTTGCTGAAAATGTCCCTTTGGTGCTGGTAGTGGGCAAGCAAGAGATAGGAACAGGAAGCAAATCATACATTTGTCTGCTGGTACAGTGCAATCAGACCAGCATTTTTTTTAAGAATCCATATTTGGAAGAATTGGAGGAGAGGGGTGGAGTGAGGAAGATAATTGGGGTGGGAAAGGGGAGTAGCCAAAGGACAAGCACTGGCACTCGTGGGAGTTCTACACAGTTTCATAACGGTTCTATATATTTTTTTCTCTTTCTTAAGGCTGAATACCCCAAGTAATGAAAATTACTCATTATTTGATCAGTGCACAATACCTGAAACATAATTATTTGTGGTATTTGGGAATTAACTTTCATTATTCCCACAGCAAAATTATTTATAGTACATGGTTGAGTGGTAATGTGAATGAAAATCCATACACTTCCAGATTCTGCTGTGCTACAGTATTAGCTCATTACTGTGCTACAACAGTATAGAAACCATGTCCATTAAGATTCCTCATGCTTAACTACAATGCATTCCTCACAACAAAAATATCAACAAGACTTACAACACCTGAAATTAACTGCCTGTGAAAAGATGAACTACTGGGCATTTGGGCTATTACTTAAGTCACAGTAGGTGTTTTTAATCTTGTCCTGCTGTTTGCTGTTTTACTACAGTTTAAGACAAAGTTAGAAAGAAGGCAAATTAACACAAATATATACAGTACTGTACAAAACAGTGTATTGGAAACTATGCACAATGAGGTGGATGTTTGCATCTCAGTGTGAGATGACACCCACAGAGACATCTCAAGCTTTGATCTTGAGGTCTGTGGTGCCATGTCACCCATCAATGGAAACACAGCCTTGTTGTATATGCTTGTCCATATATTGTACTCTATGCTTTAGGTTTTCACTGTTAGGTATAATGTACTGTACAGTAACTCATATGAGAACCTCCATTTTCTGCTTTTGAAATCTTGTTTATTCCTGGGATTAGCAGTAGCAGTGAGAGTGATACCAAAGTGCCCATGAGTCTTTACAGTAATGTTTGTCTGCTTATATAAATGTATCTACAGTATGTTTGCTGATGTAAGGCATGTTTACACTCATCTTTCTGTAGCATTTCAGTATTGCTACAATGCCTACTATGTTACAGGCAGAGCTGTGTGGATACCCTAGGAGCTGAATACCTTTGTGAATGCAGAGAAGGTCAGGCATTTGGGAGACAAAACTCTGCAGGCTTTTTGAGACTGTGGGCACAATCCACAAAAGGCTCCTTAAGCCCTATGCACCCTCATAGGGATGTGTAGGGAGGCCACATGTATGCAGAGGTAACTTTTCACACATGCCACAGCCTCTATGTATCCCCAACTGCAGCTTTGCCCCTTGTGAAGGATGGCTCCAGCCCAATCCTTCTCTCTGTGTGGATGGTTGGGTTGAAGCAGCTGGTGCAGGGGGAAGGGAGCTGTACAGTCAACATGTTCATCCACAGCATCCAATATGCTTTATGGAGGTCTCTGGGAGATGCAAAGAGTACACAAGTGGTCCACAACCATAGGTCTTAAAAAGCAGCATTTGGTCTAATTCTGTTAATCATTTCAGACATTTGAAGGCCGGGATCATGTCTCCTTGTATTTATCATTTTCTAATGAAAAACATGCCCAGTTCCTAAGCCAGTTCTCACAGCAAATGATTCCAAATGTCCAACCATCTTCAATAATCTCCCCCGTACTTTCTGAATCAAGTCACTATTCTTAATTTGTAGGGATCATAACTGAATTTTTCATAGAATTTTCAAAATCTAAATAAATGATTATCTTTTCACTCTCCCACTTGCATTCCTCTAATAGACTGCACATTATGAAAAAAAAACATGCTGTACTCTGACTGAATGCTATTGTGGATATCAGAATAGCCTTCAGTTGAGTGGCTGCCACTTCCATTTACACATCCATTGTATGCATTTAAACAGCTTAGGTCCCTATACACACACACACACACACACACACACACACACACACACACACACAGAGCTGTATTTAAGCTTGGGATTCAATATTTATGATAAGGTATATATCAGCCAGACAAGTAAAACTGTATTTATACATGAACCATCTTTCAGTTTATAAAACAGAAATTGGATTTGATTTGCAGTAGCTGTAGTTGGCAGTGATTTGTCCTGCAAATATTATTTTCACAAGAATGATCACAATGCATCTTTTACTATTTTTAGTCAAACATAAACTTCAGTGTCTAGCCTGGATAAAAATCTTGCAGAAGAGAATAATTTCATCATGTTTGAATATTTGGAGATGTTCCGGTTTTAACAAAAAAATCCAATAAATATATTGCCTAATGCTTATTTATAAGGCACATGGACTCCTTAATTGGCATATAGTAATCTGAAGCATAAACTGCAGACAGTCAGTTTTTATTAAAAGAGTTATAGAGAACACTTTCAGTTTGTGTGCTTATTTAGAAAGAGTCCCTATCACAATACTATGTGCGAAAACAGAAACTTCTCAGGGAATTGGGTCAGTGCACAGGGGTTAATAAGCTGGGAACTTGTTCAGAGTCATGCACAGTAAATAGAACAATCACTAACAGCACCCCCCCCCCCCAGCAACACATACACGGATCTGTGATTTTACACTAGGCAAGCTCTGAATCTGTGACTCTCCATCCCAGAAATAAGAGTACTACTAGCTGAGTCATCAACAATGGTCTATTGCATCTTTGATTTGCTTGATATGCTGATAATGTAGACATTTGCGGCTTAATTGCTTTAACATATTAAAAATTATTAATTTTGTCTGATTTTTTAATTTTGAGAATCTTGCAATGAGGTGAGAGACATAGAAATGAGCCAGCCTTGTGACATGAATATTTGCACAACTCTTTTGCCTCAGAAAAACTATTTCCAGTGGGACTGAAGCAGCAGATTAATGGACAATACAACCCCCTTTAGACTTGCTTGGATTGTGAATTCTCTGGGTAGTATCCTTACCTCATAGGACTAGTGAAGATGATAGGGGTATATGGTTTATGGGAGTGTAGGAAGGGGGTTAGTGAAGGATAATGAATCCAATTAAGGCCTGGCCAGTGCTGGACTGAAAATGACCTATGTAGAAACCATGCAGGTTAACTGGACCACACAAGTCTTTTTCCTGGCTGCAAACATCTACATTTCTATGTTCCTATTCACCTACATTTACACTGCATACAGTACATCATTATCACTTATTGTTTTACGAGAAGAATTTCATTAAGTAAAGTTAATTCCTCGAGAGTGTCCTGGAAGCAGGCATATTGCAAATTTGAGTAGTAAAGACAACAAAATGTACCAAGGACATGAATATTACAACTGACACATCTTAGCAATGGATGAATGATTATGGCAGACAAATAGACAACACAAAGGAGTGATCTAGGACACTTAAGAAAGACTCAGTTGCAATTAAAATATTTGCACAATGGTTATCTAATAGTATCTTTTAACATGGCGTAATCACTGATACCTGTCAGTGAGCGTGATGTCTGAAGTTTGCTCCAGTATAAGGGGCATTGCACCTGAATGAGGATTCCATATGATTGGCATCATGCCTGGTAACTTCTGAAACTATATGAGAGGAACTTTTCATAGAGCAGGGTAGTTTACTTTATTTAGCATTCCTGATATATAGGGGTAAGTCTTAGCTTAAGGCTTTTGATACCCACAAGTATAGATGGTTAACCTCCTTGTTTCTAGGTAAGTTCAACTTAGGATAGCATATTGTATAATATACAAAAAGATTATGTCTAGAGAGATCAGACAGAAACATTTAGTCCAGTTATTTATTCTGCACCTTCTTCATATTGTTGGGCAGTTAATACTCAGATAGGTATAATTGTCTAGATTATCCTATTTCAAAATAAAAAGCATTATAAGGGTTTCCAATGCATTGCAGAAATTATCAGAGTACCACCAATAAATGGAGTTGGAATCTATGCAGTACTGCATATATCTCATTCTACTTGTGTTTGGAAAGATGTGTACAAAAGAAGCATCTTTAATTTGTTTGTGTTTGTTCGCCTCTGATCATTCATTTTGGTAACAATAGTGAAAAAAGGTCTGGGATTATTTTTAGTTACCACTACTTTGCTAAACATCAGAAGAAGAAGAATCAGCATTTTATATAGTGCTTTTCATATACATTATATCCAGTGGCAGAGTCAGGCTTGGGAGCATTTGGGAGCCGGGGGGGGGGGCATTCAGTCAATCATGGGCTCCACGATGGCACTAAATGTTGAATAAAGATAGTGGTGGGGCACCACGACTCACACTGGGGCAGCCAGGAGGGGTGACCGCCCCCAGTCCCCCCTCTAGCTCCGCCACTGATTATGTCCCAAAGCACTTTACAAGCAATGCTAGATTGGTAGTGAAGTGACTGCATGTGTAGTGGCAGCCACTTCGCACATCAACACCCACACACAGCATTGGACATTTCCATAAAATAGTTTTACTGGAAGGGGAATATTGGCTGGGACACTTGGAAAAATCCCTTGCTCTTTCCATAAAGTACCTTGAATTATTTTACCTCCACCTGGACACCACCAGAGATGGGTAGAAGGGATCTTGGTTTAATGTGTCATCTGAACTAACATCTATCCAAAGAATGACACACCCAAACAGTACAGCATCCCCCAACACTGCACTCAGGTGCCAGCATTCATGGGATGAGCCCAATCCCAGTGTGGGACCAGAACCCATGACCTTCTGGCCCAGAGGCAGATGTGCTATAAACTGAGCCATGCTAGCACCTTATCACATAATATACAGATTAGTACATCAATATAGAGAACATGTTTAATGCACAAAAGTAATATTCTAGTGCCATAATAAATTCATCATATTGGATATACAGTAGGCAAAGATTCCATGCCAGAAAGTGCATGGTGATGCTTCTAGTGGACAAGAACCCCAGAATAGAGTACTGGATGGGTGGAGTAAGACTTAGTCCTAAGGCTGAGGAACAGGACCTGAGAGTTATCATTAGTAACTCCTGCAAACAATCAAGCCAGTGCAACAAGGCCTACAGTAAGGCAAACAAGATGCTGGGATATATCAAGAGGGATACTGACAGCAGAACAAATTAGGTAATACTACCTCTTTATGGATCTTTGGTGAGGCCACACTTGGAGTACTGTGCCCAGTTCTAGAGTCCTCACCTCAGGAAAGATAAGGACAGGCTGAAGACGGTGCAGTGAAGGGTAAAAAAGATGATTCGGGGTCAACAGGGCAGCTCTCTGGAGGAGTGCCTCAAGCCATTGAACATGTATTCACTGGATACCAGATAGGAACAGGGAGATATGTTACAGATCATAAAAATCCATGCAAGGAATATACAAGATGAACTGTGGGGAATGATTAAGCATGAGCAGCAGGTTGAGGTCATGAGGGCAGGACTGGAAACTGACAGGAGGGATGTTCAAGAGGGATGTGAAGACGTATTATTCACAGAAAGGGTGATGAAACCATGGAAGTTTACCAGCCAAGACAATGGGCACCACAACCATTAATGGTTTCAAGCATGGTTGGGACAGATTGAAGGATGTGGTGGTTACTGAGGGTGACACTAACTGGAAGGGGAATAGGGGTTGGACAGGGAAGGCTAAAACTCTACACGGAGAAGAGGTCCTGGGTTTGATAGGCAATCATTGGCAGACTGGATAGACCATTGGTCTTTTGCTGCCATTAGTCTATGTTTCTATGAACCACATTACTGCTTTTTTTAATTCAAAATTGGGGAGGGGGTGCATTTTATAATTCCCATAAGACAGTCCCAGATGTCTGTAATAGTTGGTAAACAGCATGTCATGTGTGTGTGTGTGTGTGTGTGTAACAGTTTTGCATCATATCTCACTATCTCACTCCCCAAGTATCCTGTTATCTCACATTATAAGTCTAATTAACTATACTTTAGCCTAGCGAGGGTCCTGATTGGCTATTGGATCAGTCATTAATGTATTAGAAACAACTGATCCAGCTGCCAACTAATGCTGTGCAACATACACACCTCACTCCACTCTGCTTAGAATCTTACCTAATGGGAAAAAAGAAAATTGTTATTACAGTTAGACTTGTAATTGCAATAACAGTCTTGAAGCTGGTAATTTCCTTGGACTAACAAGTCGCTTGTGGGAGGTGGCTATCTGCTACACCTCAGGCCACTCACCCCCCTAAGCAACCGTTAATCCCTCAGAAATGACTATCATCTCTGTTGTTGTTGATTAAATAATGCACACCCCGTCATGCCATATTGCTTAATTGTCCATACTTTCAAGGATTTTGGAACATCCAAACAATGAACACAAATCCAGATCTGAAAAAATAGTCATAAGTAGTTGCATACCTCTGTAGCCTGCTGTTTATATTCTGATTAAAATATGTTTCAGTCTGACTTTTGTGACTGTTACATAAAGATTTACATGACTACATGGTACAAATTTGAAAACAAACATATATATATATATATCTGTGTGTATGTATATAGTATCATATTTTGAGTGTAAGGTTTCTCAACAGTCTTTGCAATTATTTTTGAGCCATGTCCTAGTGGTGGCTTCAATGCTACTATTTTCAGGGTCTTCAATCAATTGTTCTGAGAAGGTTAGGTTTCTGTTGGTCTCCATAATATAATGTGGATCTGTACTTAAAAGCTGCTTTCTTGAAAAGCAAAAAAGCTGAATGTATGACATTGATCACAAATTATGCTACAACATACACAGGGATTTAAAGCACAATTTAATTAAAGGGACACTGCCAATCTATTTTTCATCATATTATTTCTAGTTAAAAACCTACATTTTAAGATTGTTTACCTTCTCTAAAATTCATTGATGTTGCTGTTTGTTTTGTCTGACTCCTTGTTTAGTACAACTGAAATGCATGCTAATGTATATTTATAAACAACCTTGTTTTGTTTACAATCCTAGATTTGTTCTTACTGCATACTTCCTGAGTATTAGAAACACACCCAAATACAGCGGTCACTCATGAGACAGTAGCCTCCTAACCTCCCACTGCATCATGAGGGGCTTGACTGTGTTATGGGTGTTCCCAAGTCCAGGAAAGATGCAGTTGGAGCTGATCAAGGAATGTAAACAAACCTGTGTTTGTGTGGTAACACCAGTATAGTGGGCAGTCTGTTTTTCACTTTTTTAAAGAAAATAAGAATCAGAATAAAACTACCAGCTACATCAGAAATTTTTACAGAATGTTGGTAATAATAAAATGTATTTTTTAAAACAGGGACACTTTGAGGCCTAAGGGGGTTGACAGCGTCCCTTTAATGAAAGGCCTTGATATTGTCTTTTTAACAAGAAATTCAATAGCTTATGAAGTCTGTTTAAGAAACTCTAAGGTGCAAAGATATAGTCAGCACTAGTTTTGAGCTACTGTATATGTTTTCTGAAAATTGCTGTATCTCATTCAGGTGTTGAAGACTCTACATTTGTTAGTGAATGGGGATAATTCTTTACATCAATTACAATATATAGCACTACCTAAAGTAATCCCAGAAAAGAAAGAAGTAATTGGAGAATATGTTTAAAAACACAGAGATGTCCATTTTAGCTGCAAATGCTTTTTATGCTCCAATTCAGACATTATACTGCTTAAGCCGTTATTTCTGCAAATACGCTACTTGGAGATAAGGTTTCATGTGGTACCACATCAAAATGCAGATTGGTACAGAAACTATGTCTGAAATTGCCTGCATAGAAGTGATTGTTTACTTAGCTTTAGAAGAACAAATCTAAATTGCAAACCCTGAAGAAAATGTTTGGAGAACTGTGCTGTCACGTGATTCACATGATAATGTTAGTACACTGGAGATCTGTAGAAATTTCCAGCTGAGTCCTTCCAATTACATTGCATTCCTGTCATTTGATGTAATTATTGTACTTCCATTTGAGGCATTCATATGGACTTAATTCCATTTGATGTCCATCACTTATGGAAAAAGCATATATCTGCTACAAAACCAACATTTCTTTATTTTGACTAAAAGAGACCTGCATTATATGTAAAAATAAATGACTGTTCAAGGTCTCTAGTAGTTAAGTACCATCCTTGTTAATAAGAAAGCAAGTCCTGTACTCAAGCTCTGCCGGAAGGAAAACAATTCAAGATTTCAGAACTTAATTCACTAATTCTCCAGCATGGCATGTAGGGGAGGCAAAAGTCTCCTGTCTGGGGATATTACCCAGTACTAATATATTTAAATTATTAGCATGTTAGGGAATTTGTTGCACACTTTAAAGATGATCAGGAACATTAGTACTAGTACCCTAGTAAAATTTACTTAAGGAAGGGTTAATTTCTCAACATTGGGATCAGTACCTTCATATCAGCAAGCTTTTAAAATGTAATATGAATATCTCATAAAACCTTTTTTTATTTTATACATGGTAGATTAAAAGTATTGTTTAAAATAAATTAATGTTTACTGTATTAGGTTTATTATAAATCACTTACTTGATTTCAGCTAATCAGTGCAGACAGTCACTGTGCCATTGGGTTCACCATGTCATCTGGTGGGTGGGCTTAATTTCCAGCATAGTTGAAATCTGAAAACTGAGTAACCCCCTTTGAACATTATAAATTATCTCCTGCAACCTTTCTAGTGCTCAGACCATCATCACAAATGAGTTATCCTCCATCTATCCTATTGGCCGATGCATGATCATAAATCTTTTCTGGTCAGCCAGAGGCTGAACCCTGGCTCTGACCACATATACCAATATACTTTGTGCATTCCTTGAGACTGGTCACAATCTTGCTCATTCCCAAACTCTCAGGTAAATAATTCCTTTGACGCACTCTGAACTGTCTATCAAGCTTAGGACACGTCAGTGGGCTATATGCAGTCCTTAGCACTAGATTCTCCTTACTATACTTTGCCAAAAAAAAAAGTAACAAGGACTAAATATCATAGGCACACACAGATAGAGCAGTGAATCAGGTGAAGCCAGACCCCCTAATAGTGTTTGAATTGCACCACTGCTCAAGTTTGGGACCCTCTGGTAGAATCAGGGGTACTGCGGAGTGGACCCTATGGCAGCATCCACTCCACTGCATGACCAACAGTATGACGAGTGCTGGGGAATACAGGCAATCAGAAAGAAGAGGGTGCAGGCTAGAAAATGATTTTTATGGTTATAAGTGAAAGGGATAACTAGTGCCCCAGCAAAGAGTTTGCATTCTCTCCTGGCAAGTTACTAACCTCTTACAAGGCTGCATGGCAGCCTGGGCAATCCCTCAGATTGAAGGAAGCTTTTTGGTGTTCCAGTGCATCCCCAACTTCCCCTGGCAGCAGGATGGAGAGATGACATCTCTTTCTTCTTTGTTTTCTGCATTCTTGCCATACCATGATCTCCTTCATTGCCTACAAGACTCCACTGCACATTCCAGGTGGTGCCATGTCGATCTGGGGATCCCAAGACTATAAGAGCAAGATGACATCTCTCTCAAAACTCGGGGAGGGGGATCCTGATCACTGGGCACAACTTCATGCTGTAGGCACCAGGGGAATTGTCAGAAACAAAATAAGGCCACAGCAGCAGATTTTTGGGGCTAGAGTGTACCTGGGGAAGCTCCAGACAGTGACTTAGACGAATTGCATGTCAAGGGAATTCTAGTGAGAATATGGATGGGTGCTTCACAGTTCCAGCAGGATCTCAAGAGAATGTCAGCCATCTTGGTAAAGTTCTGGGATGGCCGCCATTTTGGAATGCATAAAGTGGGCTTCTCTTCCCATGAGATGAAAGAACAGGAAAATGGTGACCTGGAACATCCAGGCAGCCATCTTGGGTGAGTCTTTCCAGGCAGTTACTTAAAGAGACAGGACCATTGACATACAGGCCAGAGGCACTGCATGTGGGAAAGACTACTAATATATTTTACTGGGCTCCACAGTGAGATATGTTTCTGACAGTTTTTTCTCTCTGCCTCCTACAGATCTGTCAGCTCACAGTGCTTCACTGCCATGCCTGCCTGCCTAGAATGTGGCTCAAGGATCCTGGGTCTCATGTGGAGGAGGCCATCTGTGCAGTCTGCACAGGGTCAGAGTCAGGAATGCCACAGAGTTCCAGCCTGGATGTGGTTTCAGCCAAGGGAGAGGACTCCCCCCCCTACAGCTCCCCTGACATTGAATACAGCACAAGCAGGTATCCTGTTCTAGTGGCTGGGTGGCTGGAAAAGTTACAAGCCAAGCAACTGCAGTCTGTGCCACAGGAAGACTCTACAAAACACCCAAGGACACCTCAGACACCACAGGAGGCAGAACAGTATCCTGGCCAGACCACAGGCAATCTATGTCTGCAGGAGGACATGGCTGAACTGGTGAGGCTGATATGTGAGGTCCTGCAGGTTCTGGAGGAGCCAGAAGAACCCCATACTTCAATGTATCCCCTCCTCTTATCACAAACAAAATCAGTGAGGCACTGTTTCCCCACCTGTATAGCCATCAACACCATTCTGGGCAACAAAATGAAGTTGACAGAACCACCTAGGATTCCAGAAAAAAAAGCCATGGAAAATATGTACCCACTCTCCCAGTCTTACAAGATGGTCTGGTATACAGCCCCCAAAGTAGACACACTGGTGTTGGCTCTGGCCAGATGCATGGTCATACCAGTTGAGAGGGCAGCACCTCTCAAGGACCCTATGGAGGAAAAAGTGGAAGAATTGATGAAGAAGATACATGAAGTGATGGGAATGGCCCTATCAGTGGGTACAGCAGTATGGTACACCAGAAAAGCTCTGATGCAATGGGTGGAGGCCATCACTGATGAACTCCCAGAAGATTCGTCACTGACAGGGCAGGTTGACTGCACCATGCAGGCCACATTTTATCTAATGGATGCCTCCTCAGACATCATGAAGTTTGGTATGAGGACCACTGTCCTTTCTAACCACAGCATATGAGCCTTATGGCTCATATTGTGGCAGGTGGATGACAAATCCAAGGCAACCCTGATAAAACTCCCCTGTAAAGGGGGATCACACAAGGGCCAAACAGATGGTGGAATAGAACGACTTGTAACTTCCATCAGGTCAGTCTTTTTGCCCTATATTCAAGGCACCAGGGGCCAAGCAAAGTTGTTCCATAACCAATTCCAGAGGGGCAGAGCAGCCAGATCTGAGTTCTAGACCAGATCCACTCAAGCCAAGTACAAAGGCAACTTTGGAAAATGAGGAGGTTTCAGCACCAGCCACACAAACAGTGGGTCTGTGGGAAAAAAATCAATGAAAAAAGGGTGGCCCCAGCAGACAGTCCTCGACTGGGTTGTTGCCTGCAATTGTTTGTCAATTAGTGGCCCAAGCCATCACAGACAAGTGGGTCAGGGAGTTGGTGTCTCAAGGCTATGCCATAGAGTTCACTCAAAAGAGAATTTCACACAGACTGATGATATCCGTGGTGTCCTGGGACCCTCTAAAGGTGGAAGCAATTCAGTAGGCTCTCAGCAATCCTACCAGGAACCAGGCCATTGCATGGTTTACTAAGGTAGAAGAAGGTCAGATGACCCATTGAGTCTACCTCCCCACACCATGTGGGTAATGAGGTTAGATGCCCATGAAATACTCATCCAATTTACCCTTAAAATGTTACATTTTTGTTACATCAACTATGGCCTGTGGGAGTTTATTCCATAGTGTTAATGCGCTAATAGTGAAAAAATATTTTCTTTTATTCCTGACTGCCCTTGGTACAAATAGCTGTTTATTATTGCACCTAAGTATACTAGGTTTATTTACATATGTAATATCACAGTCCTCCATAAGCTGTTTGTCTTGAAGGATTTTAAACAATAGTAGAAGATCTCCTGTCTGACATCTGGTTGCTAAGTCATATAGGTGTAATTCCCTGCATCTCTCTTGTTACAGCTAGCATTAGTTAATTTTTTCTTCTTTCCCTCCTTACTAATGTTTTGTTTTTTTCAGTTCTAGTTTATATTGTGAAATATTCAATTGACTGACACTTTTTCATACCCAAAAATGCTTTTTCTTTGTTATAAATTTGTGTTCTATTTGTATTAGTTAACCAAGGCAGTATTTTACCCTTTTTATTATGAGTTTTCTTTATAGGGACATATAACTTTTCTAGTTCAGTAATGATGGATTTAAATAATTCCCAACATTGTTCTATGCTTAAATCTTTGAAGAGTGTTTCCCAATTATAACCAGCTAATGCCTTACCAATTTTAAGATAAACAGCTTTATTATAGTTATAGTTATAATTCGTCCATCCTACATTATTTTTATATTTGTTAATTTCAAACATTATTGTATAATGGTCACAATACCCTATAGGACCCCTTGTATTAAGACTGATTATCTCTGAAGATAGATTAGTTAGAACAAGGTCCAGGATGTTAAATCCCCTCATAGGTTCATGGACCATTTGTTCTGGACCAGCCATAATAAATAAATCAAGGATAAGACCTTCCAGTGAAGATTTTGTCATGAGTTTATTCCAGTCAACCCCTGGGAAAATAAAATCACCAACAACTACTATATCGGATGTTGAAGATAACTGTTCAAGTTTCTGAAATTAATAATTGGTCTTTGTTTAAGTCAGATGAAGGTGGTCTATAGTAAGTTGCTAATAAAAAATGTTGAACATTTTGTTGCGTTATTTTTATACAAATACCCTTTATTTCAGGTGAGTTATTTGGTAAAGGAAATTCTGTAGCATTTATTTTATTCAATACATACAGACAAGCACCTCCACCCTTTCTGTTACCTCTGTTTTTATGTAAAAGAGAGTAACCTGATATGCTATTAAACTGGTTTGATGTTTCATCCCACCAGGTTTCGCATTGGGCAGAGATGTCAACATTATTATTTATTAATGTCTCAGTCAGTTCTGAAATTTTAACTACATTCAGGATTCTACCACTAGCTACTAAGACTTTATAAAGTATTGTGTTCTTTAAAGGTATAAGTAGAAGCCATCCCTGTTTGCCCCCTCATTTTTAGTTTAAACAGGACTCGATAGTGTCTGTGATGGACTTGCCTAATACAGCTGCCCCCCTTTTACTGAGATGGAGGTCATCTCAACAAAAAAGGCTCTTCTCACCCAAAAACCTTTCCCAATGGGCAATAAATTTGACCTTTTCTTGGCGACACTATTTTTGAAGCCACTCAGTGACTTGTTTGATTTTATTTTGTTTGGCCATATTGGCTGTATTAACTGGGAGTATTTTAGAGAAACAGAACTCACATTCACCCCACTTCAGGGTTATTGCCAAATTAATAAAATCCTCCTTCATGTTTTCTACTGTAAATTTTGAAATATCACTGGTACCAACATGGAGTACTATCAGAGGGTTATTACTACCATGTTTAATAATATTAGGAAACATACACTCAATGTCCATGATCCAAGCACCTCTATAGCTTAAGCAAGTGGTATTTGCCTTATCTCTCTTACAAATATATCCATCGGTATATTTCATAATGGAACCTCACAGAATGATAACTTGTCTCTTTTTATCATGGGTATCAGGTGGGGCATCCATATCATTCTCTATAATATCATGCTCTAATGTAGCTCTATTTAAGGAGCTAGAAGCGATGTCTGGTCTATGTTCAATAGTAACTGATGCATTTTCTTGTGGCTCAGTGCTGGACATAACTAGACTTGTACACTCTTTCTCACTAGGTATATGTATTTGAGCAGTGATAGTTAATGAGCTATTTGGATTAGAATCTTTATCGTTGTTATTCACAGATGGATTAACTGCATTTATTGATGACACCGCTACCTCATTATCTGTATTAGCACCTATTAGAGTCCTATTAAGACCTACATTTGAGTTCTGTAGTTCAGGCATTATTATAGCATTATCTGAAGCTGGTGGTGAAAATCTATTCTATGTAGGAACAGTAAATTCCATATATCTCCTACCGTTCTTGTGTTTATTTTTATTTCTCACTGGACTCTAATCACCCTCATCACTACTGCTGCTTACTTCCCTCCCTCATTTCTGGCATTCCTCCTTTGATTTATTTATTTGATTGAGTATCTCAGATGAGGGTACTGGCATGTCTCCAGTAGAAGTTTCATTGCTGGTATTATTCTGTTGCATATCTTTAATAATATGTTTAAGTTCTTTAATCGGGCCTTTTAATGATTGAATTTCCATGCACCATTTACATTTTAGCCCATCAAATCCTGTCTGACATTCTAAACAAAATTTGTTGTAGAGGATGCAAAGCGTAGCTATTTCTCCTGACTTTAGTGTTATAAAACCATCTGCAATCTCCATGTTAATTGATACTTGCTAACTATGTATATCCTACTAAAAACATTAGATAAATCTTGCCCAGCATCCCAGCTTCCCCAGCAGAGATGTGCACAGAGTCATGCTCAATGTCTCAACATGCTGCCCCGTGCAAGCTTGCTCGCTCGCTAGTGCATGCCTTTTCAAGTGCCTGGACTGGAAGTTTAGCAGTGCTTCTGCATTCGGTTTCAGCGCTGTTCTGCAACGTTGAAAATGTTAAAATGTAATTTTTAAAAACATTTATCTAAGGCAATCCACTCACTCTAGAGCTGACGTGGCTGTAATATATCCCTAAAAACTCAGCAGTAATTCACAAACACCCCAGGTTGATTCTTAAAAGCATCGAGTACTGGGTGAAACTACAACTATCCCAGTTTGCTTTGCAAGGGGCAACTGAGTAGCTCAAAGCACAGATAGCTTCTATGCTTGGTTGTAAATGGGACACAGCTGTTTTCAAAAGTTAAAAAAGCAGATACATATATTTCATAAATGTTTCACCCAAGGAAAACTACCTCTCATCAGAGGTCCGCTTACTCCAGCTCTAATGAGCATCACCCATACCACTGCAAGAACGAGACATGGGGGTGTATTCTATGTTCTTTATGGCCCTCAAGAAGACAGGGAGGCTCCTACCAGTTCTTGACCTGACATTTCTCAACAATTTTGTGGTCGACAAGAAATTAAAAATGGAAACACTTCAGTCATTACTGATGGCAATTTAACCTGGTGACTTCCCGGCCTCAACAGACCTAAAAGATGCCTACTTGCACATTCTGATTTGTCCCAGTCAACACTGCTTCCTCAGGTTCCAAATTTGTGGCCATCATTTCCAGTACACCTGACTCCCATTTGGCCTGGCTTTGGCCCTGAGAGTCTTCACCAAGACACTAATAGTGATCACCATGGCCCTCCTCAAATGGGGGAGTACATGCTATCCTATAACAGGACTACTGGCTAATTTGAGCCAGGTCTTTGGCTCAAGCCCAGAGGGACACAGATGTTGTGGTTCAGTTCATACAACAACACGGCTGGGTCATGAACTAGGACAAGAGTCAGCTAATGCCTGCACAAGAGATCACTCATCTAGGTACCAGGATCAACACCAGAGTAGGCTGGGTCTTTCCAATGGAGGAAAAAATAGACAACATACTAAGTCTACTGGTGTCCATATGGATACAACCTCACAGACCTGTGCATATGTATCTTCAATTGCCAGGACTTATAGCCTTAGTGATTGCCATGGTAACCTGGACTTGTCTGCACATGCACCCACTCCAGCGGTACATGCTGGACACATGGGATCAGTCATCTCAGAACTTTGAATACAAGCTCAATCCCAGCAAGGACATCCTCCAAAGTCTCACCTGGTGGATGGACCAGAACAACCTGACCAAGGGTATTCCATTATCAATGTCCCCAATGGGATGATTACAACAGACATCAATCTATTTGGTTGGTGGGGCCATGCTGAGCCACCATGTTAGACAAAGAAAATAGTCTCATCTGGAGGCACAGCTTCCAATCAATGTCCTGGAAATGAGGGCAATGTACAAGGCACTGTTGTTGTTCACCCCTTGGGTGGTGGGTTAGCCAGTGCTGATCAGAACCAACAATCAGGTCACCATGGTGTACATAAACTAACAAGGTGGAATCCGAAGTCCAGCAATTCTCTAGGAGGCTCTGCAGACCCTACGTTGAGTGAAGAAACACCTACCAATGATCTTGACCATGTATTTGGTGGGAAAACTAAACTTGCAGGCAGACTGACTCGGCCAAGTGACTCAAGGCCAGGCAGAATGGCAGTTACACCCTGAGGTGTTCCAGAGGCTATACCAATGATGGGGCCCATTCCAGGTGGATCTAATAGCATCCTGACACAGCAACCAGCTACTCCACTATCACTCATGCCTTCCTGACAACCAGGCTGAAGAGGTAGACCCAATGGCAGTGCCATGGAAGTTCAAAAGGCTTACTCTTTCCCACCTCTTCCAATGATAGCAAAAGTGCTTCTCAAGATCAGAGCCATGGGAGCAACAAGTACTGTTGGTGGCACTGGACTGGCTGATGAGATCATGGTATTCTTTGCTCAGAGTGATGTTGATGGATGCCCCTTGGTGTCTACCACAACATCCAGACTTGCTAATTCAGGGGCCAATTCTGCACCACAGTCCCCAGGTACTCCATCTGATGGCATGGATGCTGAAAGGACAAGACCGTTGAGGGAGGAATAGCCCTCCAGAGTGATTGACTTACTGTTGAAGTCCAGAAGGAACTGAACCAATAAGACTTACCAGAGATATTGGCAGATTTTCTGTAAATGGTGTACTGAAAAGGTTTTATCACCATCGGTGGTGGGCCTTCCACAAATTCATGATTTCCTAAATAATGGTGCTGGAAAAGGTCTGGCCTACTCCTCTTTGCAAGTTCAGGTCTTGGCTATTGTGGCAGTGATGGGCTCAGTTCCAAAGGTGGAACAAATCTGTTCACATCCAGATGTGATTTGACTACTACAGGTGGTGCAAATTGCATCTCCCCAGGTCCAACTCACATGTCCTCCCTTGCAGCTTAATTTGGTATTGGAGGGACTGTATCAACCTCCTTTTGTTCCATGGTCCCCTTACTGGACAACCCTTAGAATGGTTTTCTTCAAGGCCATGTGCTCTGCAAGAAAGGTATGTGAACTACAGGCACTCTCCACCAGGAGCCGTTCTTTACTTTCCACAATGACCGGGTGTCCCTTATGACTGTTCCTTCATTTACCCCTAAGGTGATCTCATCTTTTCATTTGGAGCAGGCCATCCATCTGCTGGCCATGCTGGGGGAACATGGAAACCTGGATGGGGACCCTCATCCTCTGAACATGGTTTTCCTGCTAAATGACTATTTGGCTATATATGATGGTTTCCAAAAGTCAGATAGTTTGCACTCTTTTCAGGCAGAGAGATGACACAGGCAGCCTCAAAGGAGGCCATTGTCCACTGAATAAAGGGGGCTATAATGGCAGCCTATCAAGAGGTGAGCCAGTATCCACATAAATGCATTAGGGCACATTCCACCAGAGCATTGTCAGCCTCATGGGTGGAGAGGGGAGGTGTCTCTGTGCAGGACATCTGTGCAGTGGCTACTTGGTCCTCAGTTCACACCTCTGTGCATCATTACAGGCTTGATGTGGCTTCAGCAGATAGGGCCACATTCAGCAAAGCTGTGCTTCAGGCTGCTGCAGGTTTGGGCTGATCATGGAGTTAGTGTCCCCCCACTAGGATTTTTCTGGGTACTGCTACAAAGTCCCATTTGTGATGATGGTCTGAGCACTATAAAGGTTGCAGATATAATCACCTTTACCAGGTGAGTAAATACCAGTAAAGAAAGTAAAAAAGGAGTGAGCTTGGAAATACTTTTGAAATGATCACCAGGTGGTGATGGTGGTGGTGGTGGTGGTGTGGGGGTGCTCAGGATTCTGTTTGATTACTGGCACATGCCATGTCTCAGTAACAACCCTAGAAAATATGGGAACTTACAAGGAATGTGATTAAAACTTTATGAATGAGCAAGGGTTGAACTATCTAAAGCTGGATTTGTCTTACTAATTGAGAGATTTGTGGCCGTCTCCATTAGCAAGTTGCATACCTGCAACTTGCGGATATTTAGGTGGCTACACAATATTTAAAAATGAACATTCAGAAGTCATTCCAGGTGCGTTCAAGACTTAAATGTTAGAGTAGGTGCTAAACCATGGGGTTCACCTTTTCATCTGGTGGCTAGGCTTAATTCACATCTCGGCTAACATGTGACAACTAAGTACAATGACTCACTTTGAAAATCATGAAGTGAAAGAAAGTCAGCTAGATAATTTTTATAAAAGGACTGCCATTTTTGAGGGGAGAACTGGATTATGTTTGTTGAATATACCTCTTTTCCTGCATACTGTGGTCTTTCTTGCAGGAATGTTAACAGTGGAGGATTCCATTTCTCAGCCAAGGGGAGGGCATATTCAAAAGAAAGAAAAGAAAGAAAGAAAGAAAGAAAGAAAGAAAGAAAGAAAGAAAACTTATTATAAAATGCTCTAGCAAGCACAGTGATTTATAATAAATTAAGAGGGCCTCTGGGAGGTGTCCCTTATGATACAGTATAAGAGACTCCTTTTATGGGGATTGGGCAACCCAAACAACTCAGTTTCACTTTGTGTGTCTCTTTCCCAAACCTCATGCTAAGGGTCTCATGCCATAAGAAACACACTGCAGAGGCCCTCTTAGTTTATAAACTTAAGCACTAATCCATAACAGAGTGTGGATTATGCTGGGATTGATAGCTGCTCACAAACCAAAGCAACAACTGAAATCACAGCTATGTCTGAGCATTTGAAATATAAACATTTAACCTGCCACCTTGTTTCTCATTAACTCACTATTTCTAATTGTCTTCCAACCTTCATTAAAGACAAATTGCTGCTGCCTGAACTATTTCTGTAGCCACAAAACAGTAACACCATGTTAATGTAGTGTTCAGATACACCATACCTCTGTTTTATAATGTTTTTGCTGTCTCCTGAAATCCGTTCACATGGTGTCTCCACCCGATAACACTATCGCTTCCGTCAGCTGTTTCAGTCAAATCAAATCATTGCTGAACTCCCCCAAAAATCAGTGCAAATAAAATATCTTGCACCTCCTCCAGCAGCTACACCTGAAAATTAAAGACAGCTGCTCAACACTCAAATGAAGCTGTATCTGAAATGCATAAGCTGCTCACAATGTTCCTCGAGGCTTTCTAACTAAATGTGATAGCTAGCTGCTTGTAGCTTGCAACAGACTGCAGTGCCTAACAACTCCAGCACACGTTTGCTCTCTCTCTCTCTGTATATATATATAGATATATATATAGATATATATAAAACAATAATACAAAACAAATACAAGCATCCCACTGTTAGTGTGTGGGGAGGGTGGGTGTGTCCTGGGTAAAGTCTCTGACAACCATATTCTGCCTAGCAACCAGGAGCAAGAGCAAGATCAGTCTGTTTGCTGATGATACCAAAGCAGGAGCAAGAGCAAGATCAATCTGTCTGCTGATGATACCAAGGTAGGAGTGGTAGTGGTGGATGACCTAGTAGGAGGGCAGGGGTTGCAGGATCATCTGGCAAAGCTTGAAACCTGGTATGACACCTGGAAACTGGGGTTCAATGCCAAAAAGTGCAAAGTGCTGCATTTTGGGATGAAGAACCCAAGGAGGAGTTACCAGCTGGGGGGAGTGCAGCTGGCCCAGACAGAGGAGGAGAAGGATCTGGGGGTGCTCATTACAGGGTCAATGAACAACTCGGCACACTGTAGGGAGGCAGCTGCAAAGGCCAACAAAATGCTGGGTTGCATTGCAAGGGGTATATCCTCCAGGAGGTATAAGGTGATTCTGCCACTGTATAGGATATTAGTTAGACTGCACCTGGAGTACTGCATGCAGTACTGGTGCCCATATCTGAAGAGGGACATGAAGTTACTGGAGGGGTGCAGTGCAGGGTGACAAAGATGATCAAGGGGCTGGGGGACTTACCATATGAGAGGAGGCTGAGGGAATTGAACATGTACTCACTGGAGGAGAGGAGGGACGAGGGCACACGATTGAAACCTTCAAGTACATGAAAGGAATAAACATAATGGGTAGAGAGGGGCTGTTCGAAGTAAGGGAGGGGAGGGGCACCAGGGGCCATGATATGAGACTGGAGGGAGGAAGGTTCAGGAGGAGATGAGGAGACACTTTTTACAGAGAGGGTGGTAGCTGGGTGGAATCGTTACCTGCAAGTGGTATCCAGTAGAACAGTGGACTGCTTCAAAGGGTATGGGACAGGACAAGGGGAGGGTCAATGGAGGGGAAGGGTGGAAGGGAGGGGCAGCTGCAGAATAAGGGGTGGTAGCTGCACATTCGAGCAGACTTGATAGACCTCTAGGCCTTTATCTGCTGGCAAATTTCATATGTTCGTATGTTCGTAGGAAGCAAGCTGGGTCTTTTTTGCATGAATTATGCAGAAATGTACTCATGCTGGAAAATCCAGTTAGCCATTTGGATGCCATTATATATTAATTTTCATTATTTTAGTTTTACTTTGCATGAATTGTGCTTCATTCTGGAATTGAACATACAGTACAAGAAGTGGGTTGTCCACACTCTGAAGGTGTTTCTCAATGTCTAATTTCAAGAAAGAAGAATGAAGAAATGCCAGTATGAAAGGAAAACAAAATGACACATGCAACTCTGTGACTATGATCATCTCTTCCATTCTGCTTGTGCAGTGATGTGGAACAAGAGGTCAGGAGCTGTGGCTTCTGAATGAAAGCATCTGGAGAAAAAAATGCCATAAATTTGATTTTTTTTTTTAATTTGTCTGGACTGTTTTTAAATATTTATGCCCTGTGCTGGGAGAGTAAGGCATGCTGATGATGCAGTGCTGTAATATACAGTACATGGCAAGGCATAGTCAGCTCGGTGATCACTTACCTGCATGCATACTTATGAGTTCTTGTAAGTTGCTGTATTGTTCTCATAAAAGTGAAAAATCAAATCAGACATAAACAGTAACCCAGTGATCTAGTCTCCTTTCAGAACACTGAAACAACTATTATTTTATTCTGAAATTGTAAGTAATATTGCTACTGCATGAATCTTGGGAAATGTCATTTTATAACACATGCAGCCCTTCCCCTGGCAGCTCTCATCTGTAGAAGTTTCCATATAATGAATATATTCTGACTGGCAGAAAATTTCATTTGGACATTGATTTTTCTTCAGCTAGGTAAACACATGTCATTTATTTGTATACTATTTCTGCCTACTGTCCTTTCCTGGGGCCTGCCCCCTTGTTTGCTAGACTTTCGCTAGCTATTAGAGTGATTTGCAGATCTCTCCAAGTCTTTTACGTTCCAATATAAGTCTTATTTAAAAAAAATAAAATTTGATCAGCTCCTTAGGGAAATCATTCTGTTTTTACATTCAGTTTTACTTCTGCTGACAGCACACTGACAATCTTGTTTCACTCCACAGTGCTGAACAAGTTAATAAACCCTTCCGTAGTTAAAACTCAAGAATGCCATCCCACAGTACCATATAATGAATCCTTCTAAGAATGTGTCCAATTGTTAACCTTTGATCTACTTTATAAAAGGCACTTGAACAGAAATGAATTTGCATCATAGTTCAAAGCATCATGATTTTAAATGAAAACAGCATAACTGCTTCAAGGCAAAAAGAACAAGGGGTACATGTGTTTACATTCTTTTTGCTAATTCAAGGTGTAACCTGCCCACCCCATGCTAGTTGAATTTGTTTAGTCATATTTTAGAGTGGTCCTGGTAGTTTACTAATGTGAATCAACAAAAATAGTCCAGTGTACTCCTCCACCACTCCTGGATACTGTCCTAAAGATCATGTAATTGGGTTATTTGATATATATATATATATATATATATACAGTATATATATTTTCATGCTTTTAACAAGGGTTCTTTCGTAACAAACATAAGCTGAGATACAGAAATGTCTAACCACCACTTCAAGATGACCCCTCCCCCTTTGGCCATGGTACAGTTCTTGCTGTTTCATTCTCCCTTTACGCACAAACCACTTTCCAGCTTCCTTGTATCATATTTATAAAGTGCAGTCTGAAACGATTTTCCAAAGTGGTGGTTTGGTGATGGTTAAAAAGGCATAGCCACACCTCCCTCTAGTCTTTTACAAATACAACATGTAACCTGTCCAACTCAGGCTATTTGAGTCAGTTTAGTCATATTTTTCAGTGCTCCTATTGGCTGGATTATAAAAATCCTAAAATGAAGTCCAATGTGTGTGAAACAAGGAAGTTGGAAGGAGGCCTGTGCAAGAGGGAGAATGAAACAGGACCTCAACTTTTATCAGTGAGGTAACTATAAAAATGAATATGGAATATTGTGATACCTAGAAACTTAGAAACATAGAATTTACCAGCAGAAAATGACTACTTGGTCAGCCCAGTCTGCTCAAATATTCCCTGCATAATCTATCTGGGCAGACCATATCTGGTCTACAGCAACTCACTCCCTTGCCTCTTTCCTAATACATCCTTATGTTTATCCCATGCATGTTTAAAGCCCACACTATATTAACCTCCATGTCTCTTTTGAATCACCCCCCCTTCCTTTGACTTCCTTGCATGCCCCTGGTCCTGGTGCTGTTTCCTGTTTGAAAGTGACCCCCCCCATCCCATTCATCCTTCTGAGGTACCTGTAGGTCTCTGTCATGTCATCTCTTTCTTCCAGGGTGTACATGATGAAATCCCTCAGTCTTAACTCACAAGTGTTCCCATGCACACCCTCCACCATTTTAGCTACCTTCATATGGACTGTCTCCATTCTGTCTATGTCCTTTCTGAGGTGCGATTTCCAAAACTGAACACATATGGGGTCTCACTAGTGAGTGATACAGTGGCAAGACCACTTCCCTTGCTCCTTATGGAGATACCTATCTCTATGCACCACATCATGTCACTAGCCTTACCTACTGCTTCGTCACACTGCCCTGCCACTTTGAGGTCATCAGATATGAAAACTACAAGGTCTCTTTCTTGTCTAGTGACTGGAAATACCTCCTTCCTATCGTATACTTATTGCCTGGGTTCTTATGTCCTTGGAGCATTCTTTTGCATGTTTAGGCACTGAACTCATGTTGCCATGTTTTTGACTACTCTTCAAGTTTTCAAAGATTCCTGCACATTCTTTTCACTTCCTCCTGGGTGTCCAACCAATTTTGTTTCATATACATTTTATCCTCTTGTTCTGCCTTGGTGCCACCCCCCTTCCCCTTTGGACCGCAACCTATTGCAGATTTTGGTTTGATCAGCAAGTTGGATACCTTCCCTTATAGTTCTTCTGCTTTATTCCCTATTATGACACTGAAGAGGAATTGTCCCCATACTGAGCTCTATGGTAACCCTGAGGAAGGGTCTGTTGGAACTTGAAATGTATGGGCAAGTGTTGTCAGTGACTCTGACCTGCTTCCATACTTGTTTCTATTGGGTGTTTTCTTATTTTATTAAGTAAAGAAGCCTTTTGGTACATTTTACTATGTAAATGGTGCAGCTTCATTTGGAATGGGCATTAAGTACCTAGCGCCCCACAGTTAAGCATATCATTATAAAACAAATATTGTTAATTCACTTTCCACAGGCATGCACAAAGTTTTGTTGCTAGGTGCCCTATGCAACCCCACTGGTAACACTGCCATCATTAGAGTCAGTGACATTAACCACCACCCTCTGTCTCCTATCCATTAACGGGCTTCTAACCACTTTGGATTCCACCCCTAGGCTGTTCAAATTCTTAATCAGCTTTCTGTGCAGCACTTGTCAAAGCTCTTGCTAAAGTCCAGATAGGCCATGTTCACTATCTTCCCTAATCTGCTTCCCTTGTCACCCAATCAAATAAATAGATTAATTTAGCATACCATCCACCAATGAATCCAAGCTGCCTGTGGTCTAGCAACTCATTTGATTCAAGATACTTTACCAGTCTTTCTTTCAAGAGGGTTTCCATTATTTCCCCCACCCTGAAGTAAGACTGACTGGCCTTAGTTGCTTGCCTCGTCTTCCCTGCTGCTCTTATGTAGATGGACCATGTCATCCCTTCTCAATCTTCCAGAGCCATGCCTGTTCCCAGTGAGCTGCTGAACAAGGCTGTCAGTGGAGAAAATAGCATTTCCCTGAGATCATTTAGTGCCCTTGGATGTATCCCATCTGGTGCCATGGCCCTGTCCAAATTCAGGGGTGCAAGTCCTTTCAAGACTCTTTCATCTGAAAATAGACTTATGCCTACCTTCCCCTCTCTCCTTCTGCTTCTCCTGGAGTTGACAGAAAGTGGTTATTCACGTTTGCAAAATCTCAGCTAACATTTGCTAATTTAGAGCTCATGTTTAAAGAATGATAATAAGAAAAAATGAGTTAGAAACAATAAAAAGAACTTTGATTACCAGCAATTTGTGGAAGTATCCAGGGTTGGAGCTCAGGAGACGTTGCTGAAATAATACTAGCAAACTTACCAGGAGCACCCTAAAATATTACTAAAATGATTACACTAGCCAGGGTTGACAGGTGACAACTTCAATGTGTGAAGGATGAGAGGAAGGTGTGGCCATGCCTTTTTTTAAGAGGGACTCGGGCCAACATTTTGGCATCAATAAATTCAGGATTTTGATCAACATATCCTCAATCAGCCTCATGCCAAAAATCAGATCTGTAAGTTACTTTGTTTAAAAATTACATGTCATTTTGTAACCCTTAATTCACTCCCTGTCCAAAAAAGCCAGTTTCAGAGAAAAGCTACTGATGATGTCATAACTTGACATCACAAACTAGTCCCCCCTGCAAGCTACCTTATATGACTTATTTCTCCTATGTTGCTAAAACTTGCAGTTGTAGCAAACATCTGGAAAAGGAAAACTGTCACTGGGTGGGTCAGCACATGCTCTTTTATTTATTTTATTTAGTTTTTGTTTACCGGGTAGGTGTGCTAGCCATAGAGATGACTATTTTCAGGCACAACCCGTAAAACAGTACAGAGGTACAACAAAAGGTAGTTACAGCAAGGTATAAACAATGGTGTTACACAGCAGATTATGCAGCTCAAATAAGATACAAGGTTTTGAGAGTAGGGTACAGAACATGTTTTACAGTTATAGCATTTGGATGGGACAATTTCGCAGTAGAGCAAAAACAGTGTGGTTACCAAATACAAAGAATAAATCAGAGATACTTGGGTAAAATACAAAAAATGGAAAAAATAGACATACAGCAGATATGGCCCTGGAGGAAGACAATTTTATAACAGACAAGGAAGGCATTGGAAACTAAACTGATAAGGGCAAAGGGGGTTAGATGCAGGGGATAGGAAAACTGAAGTTATTAATGTTTGGAGTAGGGCAAACTTCAGAGATATCAGTCAAGACAAATAGTGGGTATAGCTGAGGACAGGTGAGAGAGGAATATACCTCACAAGGGTGGGTAGGCAAATAGGTACTGGTCCAAAAGGATATGAGAAACAGAACAAATAAGTGCAAGGGGGTATGATGCAGGGGATTGGCAAGCTGAGATAGACTAGGTTTGGAGCAGGGTTAGTTTTGGAGATGCAGGCGTGCTGAGTAGGGGGTGCAACTGGGGAGAGGCATAAGAGAAGATACACTGAGATGGTATTTAGCAGAAGCAGGTTAAGAACTGCAGCCAGGGAGGACAGGGAGCTAAGGAGGTTTAAAGCAGGAGCATTGGTTAGATGAGATGAGGTAGTGATGAAGTGCTTTTATAAAGGTGTCATGAGTGGGTGTTAGGTGGACATCTAGAGGGTGGGAGTTCCACAGCAGAGGAGCGTGGTGGGCAAAAGCACTGGAACCTTTGGTGGTTGTGTATTTTGGCACATACAAGAGGGATTTATCAGTTGAGCACAGTCCATAGTTGGAAGTCTGTGGAGTGAGCAGTTCCACCAATGATTTAGGGGTTTGAGACCTCATAATACTGTCTATAGTGGAGCCAAAGGAGTAGAGCCTGGTGGCATTTGGATATAGCCAATTAAGATCAGAGTAGAGGAGGCAGTGGTGTTTCCACCTATGGGACGAGGCAGCGTACCGACATATATTATTATAGGCAATGTCCCACCTATGGAGATTTGTTTTAGGTATGACAGTGTAAGAAGATACCCCATAGGTTAGGGTCATCAGGAGTATGCCTTGGGCAATAGCTAGTCTCGCTGGGGGGGGGGTTAAAGCATAGCTAGTGTGGTAGGTTACACCTAGCTTGGAGTTCACAGACTTACATGTGTTTGAAATGTGATGTTCAAAGTTTAAGGATTGATCCAAAGTGACTCCTAGTTACTTAAAAGAGGTAACTAAGCCAATGGGTGAGCTATCTAAGCAGGAGACCATAAAGTTGTTTTGGTGTGATTTGAGTTTTGAGGGGGTACCAAATAGTATGGACTGGGTTTTGGTCTCATTCAGAATGAGTGCATGATCTGAGAGCCAGGCTTGAATGTGTTGTAAATCAGCAGAAAGCTGTAGATTGATGTCAGATACATTTTTCTCACTGGTATAGAGGACAATGTCGCCCGCATAGAGTATGGAGGAGGAGGCAGAGAGTTTGGAGGTAATGTCATTAATGAATATTGAAAAAAGAAGTGGTCCCAGGATACAGTCTTGGAGTACTCCAACATTCACTGTAGCCGTATCCGAATAAGATGAGTTGAACTTAACAACTTGGACCCTGTTTGATAGGTAAATGCTGAATCAGCTGACTACATTAGATACAAAGCCCATAGATTGCAGGGTGGTAAGGAGAAGGGAGTGGTTCACCAGATCAAAGGCCTTCATCATGTCACTGAAAACAACCCCTGTTAGAAGTCCCATGTCCAGAGCAGTGAGAGTGTCTGTGGTAAATTTAAGCAGGGCAGTAGAGGTGCTGTGACCTTTGTGAAAGCCATGCTGGGCAGTTGTTAGAATGTCATGCTTGAAAAGAAATTCTATGGTTTGAGTGGCGACTAGTTTTTCTAAGATTTTGCTTACCATTGACAGGATGGCTATGGGTCTATAGTTCGAAGGGTCACTGGGGTTACCCTTTTTAAAGACAGGGGTGACTCTCGCTATCTTCCAAATGTCAGAGACACTACTTTGACACAAGAAAAGGGTAAACATTTTGGCCAAAGGTGCAACAATGATAGGGGCAACTGTTTTTAGTAGCCTGGGCTCAATACAATCTGTGCCTGTGGCAGTACTATCAGAGATCAACTTAAGAAGTTGTGTAACCTCCTTTAGGGTAATGGCTCTAAAGTGAAAGGGGGAGGTTCTAGGTGCCCTGCTAGAAGAAGCTGGAGACACTTGTTGTGAGGTGGGGAAGGAGGATATGAATTTAGTTAGGTCTGAGAACTGATTATTAAGGAAGTTTGCAATGGTCTGAGGATTGTTGCAGTGAGTTCCATTAAGGATCATATCATTAGGGGTAGATGACTGAGTGGATCCCAGGAAGGTTTTGATATGGACCAGAACTTTTTGGGGTCATCCAAGGCATTGGTTAGAAGGTTTTTGCAGTAAGAGCTTTTTGCAGATCTTACAGCCTTTTTGCAGGCATTCCTTAACATCCAATAGGTCGTTTAGTCCTCTGGAAGTCCAGAAGACTTGAAACAGCTCCAGCTCCTGTTTCTCTCTTTTATTTTGGTTAGTAGATCCTTTTTGAGCCATGTAGTATGTTTTTCCTTGACATAGCAGGTTATAAGAGGGGAGTGATGATCCTGCAGTGCTGAGAATTTAGTGATGAAAATGGCCAGTGCGGACTGGACATCTTGAGCATTGTAAAGATCAGACCAATCAATGTTGGCCACATCTTGAAAAAAATTGTGCTGATTCAGGTTGGCATTGTTTCAAAAGGTGATGAGGCATGGTTTTACAGGAAGGGGAGAGGATGATCCCCAGATGCAAAAAATAGGGGAGTGGTCTGAGATGGCATCAGTAAGTGTGCTGGAAGACTGGATGTGCTCAGGGCGGTTAGCTAACTTCCAGTCTACAAGAGTGCTAATGTTAGAGTGAGAAGCACACCTAGTGGGTTCAGTAATAAGTTGACGGAGGTTATGACTCTGGATTTTGGTGAGCAAGGTGGTCTGGTATTTCCTAGCCAGTGTAAGTGGATGTGACCTAGGATGATCATTTCATTTTTGCCAGACAGTAGGGATGTCTGGTTTAATAGCTCATCCAGGCCAGTGAGCCCACTGTTTGGAGGGTTGTAGGCACATATGATATGAAGTTTATTATCTCCAGAGTGAGGAGTGCATGTAGAGACTCACAGTGTGTCAGAGGATCAGTGTTCAGAGCAGTGAGACAAAGGTGATTTTTGAAATAGATGTGGCTATGCAAACCCCCCTTTTAGAGGATGGTCTGTCCTTCCATAGGATGCTATAGGATGGCATCGAACAATGAGAGTCATATATAGAGGATTTTAGCCATGTTTCAGACAGGCACAGTTTGTCTGGCTTGTAAAGGGAGATCCAAGCTTCAAGTTCCACAAAGTTGTGCTCAAGGCTTCTGATGGTGTGATGAGCTATAAGGAGACTTTTGGTGGTCCTTAGTAGCACATCTGAGCTGGAGAGATGACCTGCAGAGCCAGAGTTTGCCTCAATATCCCTGGATAGCAGAATAGCCAGAAGCAGGAGGTACCATAGCTTCTGTTGGGTAAAAGGAGAGAGAATTAGGCAGCAAAGGAAGCATTTTTTAGGATTATATATAGTTTGGTAGATTACACCCCTATTAATCAGGAGTGGGGTCAAATCCCAAGGTGAGTCATGGAGGAGAAGGAGGTTAGAGAAATGGAAGTCATCTAGAGATTGGATGATGGTAGAGTGGGTCGTGTTAGCATTGTAGTCACCAGAGGATGTTATGTAAAGCAGTGATAGAACCATGGCAGTGGTAACCATCTGCTTTAGTTGACCCATGATATACAGTAATATCTGTGCCACGTAGGAACCTGTGTTGAGGATAAGCAGAAAAAGGTCTTATGGTAATATCTGTGCCATGTAGGAATCTATGTTGGGGATAAGCAGAAAAAGACCCTACTTGAGACTGCAGCCTAGTAGTTACTGCAACAATAAAGAGGTCAGGGTAGAGTGTGTTAGACCTTTTGAGCAGACTTTAATTATTATGGTGCATAAGAGCTACTTGCAGTTTGGGCCAGAAAGGCAAACTGTGAAAGCGATTACAGCTTGGTCTAGGGGAGAGTTACAGCAAAGATAAGGGTGTAGGCTTTAGAGTGAGAATAAAAGAAATCAGGGGACAAGGACGGGGAGGAGGGAAGAGTAAGGCGCAAGGGGGAAAGACAGAGTAGAGAAATTTGCCACAAATCAGACAGCAGTGCAAGACTTTGATTTTTCCTAGGCACTAACAGTAGGACAGAGGGGCAGTATGTCTCAGAAGGGCAGAGGGAGGGAGAGTGGTCCTGTTCATCAAAAGCCTGTGTCAGTCAGTACTGAGAGGAAGGATTATAAGCAACAGTTGTTAAGGAGATAATTGGAGGGAGGGGTGAAGGCGTAGTTAATAAAGGCCGAGGTCAGTGTAGGCAGTGTGGGACAAATTACACAGCTAAAATAGCAGAGAACTGCTGGGGAATTATTGAACAGCTGCACTCAGCCCAAAACTGCCACAGCCAATAGCGGGCCAGGAGCAAACACAGTAGCCAATGGCAGAGGAGGCAGAGGCAGCAGGGACCAATCCTATTTAGGACTTCTAATCCTCAGGGAGCCGTACCTGTGTGCCAAGAAATTTGGCAGTTGTAGAGAGGAGAGTGGGCAGCCGATGGAGCTCTGCTCTGCACCACAGCTGCTTGCAGTGCTGAGAATTCCCTTGAGGCTTGGTCCTGTGTGCCAAGAAATTCAGCAGCCGTAGAGAGGAGAGCAGGCGGCTGATGGAACTCCGTTCCATGGCCAGCTGCAGCGGTGAGAATTCCCTTGAGGCTTGGTCCTATGTATTAACAAATTTGGTGGCTGTATAGAGGAGAGCAGATGGCTAATGGAGCACCGCTCCATGCCACGGCCACTTGCAGCAGTGAGAATTCCCTTGAGGCTTGGTCCTGTGTGCCAAGAAATTCGACGGCCATAGAGATGAGAGAGGGTGGCCGATGGAGCTCCGCGCCGCAGCTGCTTGCAATGGTGAGAATTCCCTTAGGGCTTGATCCTGAAAGTACAGATGCAAGATACAGTACTTCAGAATGTGATGGGGTGGATGGAATGCAGTGGCAAATATGGCTTTAGAATGACAAAGTTGTGTGTAATTTATTGAATACTGCAGGTATGAGATTTCAAAATGTCACCCGGTTCTAGTTGTGGAATGCAGCAATGACACAATCTTAGAAAGTAGCCGGGAAACATAATTTTGGAATGTGGCAATAATGCACAATTTTCCGAATACTAAGATTCATACTAAGGTGTAAGGAGCTGAGAATGCTGTTGGCCCATTAGCGCTCCTTTTGGTGATCTATAGTAAGTCAGATTATTTTCATCTAATATATATTTGTTTAATCTGTTTTTGAATTGTTGTTGGTCCTTACTGGTTATGATCTTCAGAGGGAGCTTATTCCATGGGTTGAAAATATGTTGAGTGTAAAAAGCCTTCCTCTTTTTTGTGTTACATTTCTTAGGTCTCAATTGTGATGGGTGTCCTCTAGTTCATTTTTGGTCATTTTTAAATTCCAGGCTTAACTTGTTTAAAAGGTAATCATCATGTATAATATGTAAGCAATAATACCCGACAGGGTGGGCATTATTGGGAAATACTGGAGTGCCCAGGGGCATAATGAGGCCCGATGACGCAGGGGGAGGGCCTTATAGCACCTGGAAAGTCAGGTATTTCCCAATAATGCCCACACTGGAGGGTATTGTGCTTAGAAAATGGCTGTGTAAGCAAATATTTGGGAAGTGAAAAAATAAGAGAGTAACTGAGTGTCAAATATGTCTATAAGTATTACAAAACACTTTTTATTGAGAAAGTAGTGTATAGGCTCTTCCGGGTCCTGTTGCTCCTCCCTGCTGTCTAGAGAGCTATTCTGGTGGAGTTGACCAAGCCCCCCCCCACACCATACACACACTGTTTATGCAGTCTGTAGTTATTTTAATTTGTTCAAGTTTTTTTTTATTTAGCTATGGTCACCAGTCGGAACTCGGAAGCTGTTGAGGTCATGACCTTTGACCATAGTGGAAATGAATCCTGTATTTTTTTGAGAGGAAAACTTGTGAGGTACTTTTATTTAGTTTTTAAAAGAAGATAGTGTGGTTTCATTACTGGTTTCCTGGTTTGGCTCATTAAGGATTAAGTCAATACGAGTGACGGCTTCATTGTCTTTGCAGTGAGTTGACATCAAGACAGCGCAGTCGGGAGAGTGGTGCTGTTTTAAAAGATGAGACTGTTTACACTCTTCTGACCACAAAATGACCGGAATGTCTGTTTTTTTTTTAATTTACTGCTGCCTGCTGTGGAGGGATAGCGTATTGGGGGGGGGGGGACAGTAGTCTCTTGCTAAGTGAGAGAAAAACATGGCAGGGATTTAACATTTTTTCAGGTGCCTTCAGCCAATGAGAAAGTAGGCTGAGCATCAGGGTAGAATGGTACCTTGTGAAGTGGCACTTGGACTAGCTTTTATTTTTAGCTGGGCATCTATTGAAAAATAAATGCCCAGCTTGGAGGCTGTCTCAGCCAATCAGGTGTGAGAATTAATTTCTGCCATTTTCTAATGTAACATAATGGCATATCCCCTCTTATTCTTCTGATCTCTATTGACATCAGGGTCATCTTTTATAAACAGTCACTGTAGGGCAAGTTTTTTTTATGTTGCATATTAACTTTGTTGCCTGTCCGTGAACCCTCTTAATTTTGTCTGAAATCCCTCCGTTGATAGGTCCCCATATGGCACTTCCATTCTCTAGTATTAGTCTGATATATGACCTATACAGGGACATAATTATCTGTTCACTCCAATTTCTAAAATTTATTTTTATTGTCCACAGTAAACCTTCTGTTTTGGCTATTTGTTTTTCACTATGTGACCTGTAAGTCAAGTCATTACATATTATTATTTTTAAGTCTTTTTCTTCTTATGTTTCTCTCAGTGAAGATCCCTTCAGCAGGTATGTGGTTGCTTTGCAATGTGGTGGTGATGCACAATTTCAGAATGTGGTGGTGATGCACAATTTCAGAATTCAGTGGTGATGCACAATTTTGGAATGAGGTGGTGATGCAGTATTTTGAAATGCAGTGGTGATGTTCAATTTCAGAATGCAACGGTGATGCACAATTTCAGAATGTGGCAGTGATGCACAACTTCAGAATGTGGCAGTGATGCACTACTTCAGAATGCGGCCATTATGCACAGGTTTGTAATGCAGCAGTGTCACACAGGTTCAGAATGTGGCAGTGATGAATATTTGCGTAACACACAAAATTTTGGAATGTGGCGGGGATGTACATTTTCGGAATGTGGCAGTGACACAATGTCAGAATGCAGCACTGACGCACAGGTTCTGAATGCAGTGGTGATGCACAATTTCAGAATGTGGTGGTGATGCTCAATTTCAGAATGTGGCAGTGATTCTCAAGTTTGGAATGTGGCAGTGATGGATAATTTAGGAATGTGGTGATGATGCACAATTTTGGAATGCGGCAGTGACACACAGTTTCAGAATGCAGCAGTGATGTACAATTTCATAATGTGATGGTGACGCACAGTTTTGGAATGTGGTGATGATGTACAATTTTGGAATGTGGCAGAGAGACATAGTTTCAGAGTGTGGCAGTGGCAATTTTGGAATGCGACAGTGACGCACAATTTCAGAATGTGGCAGTGATGCACAATTTCAAAATGCAGCAGTGATGCACAATTTTGGAATGTGGTGGTGACGCACAATTTCAGAATGTGATGATGCTCAATTTTGGAATGTGGTGGTGACGCATAATTTCAGAATGTAGTGGTGATGCACAATTTCAGAATTCAGTGGTGTTGCACAATTTTGGAATGAGGTGGTGATGCAGTATTTTGAAATGCAGTGGTGATGTTCAATTTCAGAATGCAATGGTGATGCACAACTTCAGAATGTGGCAGTGATGCACTACTTCAGAATGCGGCCATTTTGCACAGGTTTGTAATGCAGTAGTGTCACACAGGTTCAGAATGTGGCAGTAATGAATATTTGTGGAACACATAAAATTTTGGAATGTGGTGGGGATGTACATTTTCCGAATGTGGCAGTGACACAATGTCAGAATGCAGCACTAACACACAGGTTCTGAATGCAGTGATGATGCACAATTTCAGAATGTGGTGGTGATGCTCAATTTCAGAATGTGGCAGTGATTCTCAAGTTTGGAATGTGGCAGTGATGGATAATTTAGGAATGTGGTGGTGATGCACAATTTCGGAATGCGGCAGTGACACACAGTTTCAGAATGCAGCAGTGATGTACAATTTCATAATGTGATGGTGACACACAGTTTTGGAATGTGATGATGATGTACAATTTTGGAATGTGGCAGAGAGACATAATTTCAGAGTGTGGCAGTGGCAATTTTGGAATGCGACAGTGACGCATAATTTCAGAATGTGGCAGTGATGCACAATTTCGAAATGCAGCAGTGATGCACAATTTTGGAATGTGGTGGTGATGCACAATTTCAGAATGTGATGATGATGCTCAATTTTGGAATGTGGTGGTGACTCATAATTTCGGAATGTGACATGGCACACAATATGGGAACAGGGCAGTGACAACTTTGGAATATGGCATTGAATCAACTTGGTGGGGATGTGGAATTTTGGAATTTGGTGGGGATGTGCCATTTCAGAATGTGGCAGGAATGTGCAATTTGGGAATGGGGAAGGGATGTGCAATTTCGGAATATGGCAGGGATGGATAATTTTAGAATGTGGCAGGGATGCATAATTTTGGAATGTGGTGGGGATGTGATGCACAATTTTTAAATATGATTGGTGCGTACATATCTGGAATGTGTCTGGGGCAAGCAGTTTCAGAATAATATGGAGTTTCCTGTCATTCGTCACATTCCAACTGCATGCATCCCCACCATATTTTGAAATTGCCAGTCCCCACCAAATTCCTCGATATGTGTCCTTGCTACATTCTGAGACTGATTGTCCCACCACAGTTTGAGATGGCATATCCCTGACACATTCCAAGACTGTATGTCCCCCCAAACATTTTATAATTATGCACCACCTTGACATTCTATGCCTTGGTTTGGTGCTGCATTCCAAGATAACCTGCTGACGTGTTCTAAAGTACAGTGCCATGCATCTGAACATTCTGGAAATGCAAGCACTGCAGCCAACCCTGTGTCAATTTATTTTAATGATTACTATAGCTACAGTTTCTTAAACTTTGGGGAAACAGGTGCTATAAGGTTACTGACAAGGAGGACTAGATTGTGTGTTCTGGTTATGACATCATCAGTAGCTCTTCACTGAAACTGGCTTTTTTGAATAGGTAGTGAAATCAGGGTTACAAAATAGCTCATAACTTTAAAACAAAGTAACGTAGAAACCTAATTTTTGGTATGAGATTTATTGGGGTATGCTTATTCTATTTCTGCAATGTAACACTTCTGGTGGGAGTCCATCTTTAATCTGTACCCAAATGCATCCACCACTTAGGAACATCATTGTAGGTTATAATCAAGGCCACTGATTTATGGTGATTAAAACAATTAAATTCCATTTTCAAGACTTAAGATTCCGGAATTTCACCGGTGATTGTTACTCTAATTTCCGGATTTTACCGGGATTCTGTTATCATTTTTTAGTATGTGCATAAATAATCAGAATTAAAGAAGGCTTAATATACAGAGCATTAAATAAAGCAAACTGAAAATAGTACAGGAAGGAATTAAAAGAAAAACACACTTTTTTATAGATTTACTGATCTGATAGAAAATGCCATATTCCATGAAATCTTCATTTTTACCGGTTTTCAGGCAGCCCTAATTCCGGAATTTTACCGGATTTTCCGGTTAAAACCAAAAAACAGTGGCCTTGGTTATAATTTATAAGACAAGGATGCTGGAGGGAGGTTGTTGCAGAAAAGGAAAATAAAACAGCAGATCCTCATCTTGTATTAGTGAGATGAATAAGAAATGAAAGTGGAAGCTGGCCCATCAGTGCAACAGGCATGTTAGCACTTGTAAAGAAGGTGACATGGGTTTGCAAATAAGCCTGAGTTGGCAGAGGGCCAGCTCGATGGAGGATGAAGTGTTCAGCAGGATGCTGTCTTAAATGGGCAAGGAGGGCTTTAGCTACCATTGCACAGCTATCACCTGGGTGTCCCCAGGTGGTAATGTAGCAGGAACAGATGAATGGGAGAGGAAATGTCGATTGGCTCAAATGGAACAACATAAAACCTCTGAAGACATACATCCTTCATGAGCTCTACCCCAGCATCTCTGGAGACTTGGGAGGAAAATTGAAGAAAACACCCTCCATGCAAGCAGGATGACACTTAAAGCACTCTTAAACTCTGATGTGGGAATTACCCACCCATAACTGAGTTATTTTGGGGAACGCTGCCCTGTTCCCCACCACCCCACCTTTGAGGGAGAAGTTCAGGATAAGAGGAGGTAAACAACAGAGAAGTCATGGAAAAGGCTGGGAGGTAATAACCAATAACCAAAGTCAGTTGTAGTGTTGTTACTGACTGCTCTACAAATACAAAGTGTAGGAAATCCAAGTGTTAGCTTTACCCCAGTGCCTCGACTCAAAGAGTCTTCATGGGTCGAGGTGCTAGGGGTAAAACTAATACTTGGATTTCCTGCACTTTGTATTTGTAAAGCACTCAGTAATAACAGTTAAACTTTCTTTGGTTATTCAATTTAACAGAGTTCTGCCTCGTTCTTTTTGCACACCACATTTGCTTTTTTGGATCTGTCTTGTGTAGAGATTAGCCACCTTTTGAGTGGTGTAGCAACAGCCGCCGCTTGAGTCACAGTAAAGCTCTGTTTGGTTCTGATTTATTCTACACTGATTACTGGTTTGCACATCTGTAATGCATTACCTTACTCCTTTTTGATGGACTGGATTGTTCTGTCCACATATTGTGTGACTGCATCTGTGGTGAGACAGATCTGGCAGAACAGTTTTGAGGGAGTAAAAGCATTTTATTTTGTTTTATGAAGCACTAAAGTTTAGCAGCAGTAAATCAGGAAGTGCCTCTGGGTATCGTAATCCTAAGTGCTCTGCAGAGGGCTACAAACCCAGTTCTGGCTTATTTTTATTGTGTGCTTCTGAGGGAGATATTTTTTAGTACCTAACAGCACCTTTATACCCCAGGATAAATAAGCTGTTTGAGGGGCTCTTTTAAAAGTATTTTTCCCCCTTGAAGGTTCACCCACTCAGTGAAGGCAGGTCATGTGACCAGGTGTACTTCCTAGTTCTATACCATAAATTTAGGTGAGCTCAAGTGGGATGAGCATGTGGTCACTGCGCGAGACGCATGGTGAGACATGTACGTTTTGCATGTGTCTGGCATGTCTGGTGGGTCCAAAGGGGAGAAGGGCATATGATTCTGTAAGTTTTACACTTCAGTTGTAAAAGTGATTTATAGTTATAGGCATAATATTCTGTGCAGGCCAAGTGCTAAATCTCTCATTCTAAGTATTTGTACCAGAATTATGTGCATATTTTCTATATTCTTACTGAGGGAGGTGGTTTCATTTCTCTCTGACCAGGTTATTTGGATGTATTTAGGTTGTGTTTTGCTGCATATTTCTTGTTTCCTTATACATTAACAGTATGGTTGAACCAAATGAACAGCTACTAGACATCCTTTACGATACAGGGTCTGTAATCAAATGCACATTGTGCAACATGTACATGTCTGTTGATTTAGATAAGGCCATGTTGGATTTTAAATGCCCAAAATGAAATGAGCTAGACAGACTTAAATTTGAACTTACATCCTTAAAACAAATTCTAAATTATAAGGACCTTCCAAATAGGATGAAAATGGACAAAAGAAAATTAAGTAGTGATACTTTTTTTATTTCATTCTTTGGGTAACCAGATAAGGCCCCATGGCACAAATGCTTGTTTTCAGGGTTGACCCGGGAGCACTGGGGTGGTTACATGACTTGCTCAGAGTCAGACAGTATGCAAGTGGAGGTTATGCGAATCAAACCCAGGTCTGCTGGATGTAGCAAGCTCATTCACAGCTCGTTACTCTAACATCTAGGCTATACTGCCAGCCCCTTCATCTGATTCTACTTGGAGTTATCCAGACCTTGAAGCTAAAGGGGATTGGGTGACTATACAACAGTCTACAACTAAAAAAAAACATTGGAGAGCTCTGGGTAACTCTTCACCAGATCTCATTAACAAGTTCTCAGTATTAGGTGAGGTAGAGAATGAACAAGAAGTGAGTGCAGGAAATATTAATCCCACAGGTATGAGTAATGAAGATCTGGACAGGATTACGGAGCTTGTAATAGAGGACTCTTTATTAAGAGGGGGTGTGATTCATTAATATGTGACAATGACAAGTTCTCAAAAGAGGTGAACTGCTTACCTGGCACAAAAAGCACTGACATACATACACTACTTCAAAAACTTATTAACAGTGGAATCAGCTATAAGACTGTTGTCATTCATGCTGGTGTTAATGGGCCTGACTCTTTGATTTGTTCCGGTCAACGCAAGGGACTTGTGGCATGGTGTCTGACACAAGTCCTGACTTGCACCAGGCACCCAATTCCAGAAGCTGATGCTGCAGGGCCCTGATGACACAACTGCTAGACCATCTGCCCGGTGGTCTAGAGTTGTATCCATGGGGGCCCCCCACAATGGGACAAGCTTCTGTAAAGCAGCACAAGTGTTGCAAATAGCGTCAATGCTTCTCGAATAGTGTAGGGTTGCATACAGGAGCATTGGCACATTTGCAGGCTGCATTACAGCAGATGCAGGGCTTGCATCAAGCCGTGTATCACCCTTCTGGAATTGGTCCCCATGACTTGGGTAAAGAGTATGAAAAAGACTTTGCATCTGAATTAGTCTCAATGGCATCTCTCATTAAAGGAAAGGGTGCCAAGGCTGTGATTTCAGGAATCTTACCTATAAACAAATGTCACCCTGAAAAGAACTTTACAATTCCAAGAATTAATGCAAGGTTAGAGTATCAGTCTAGACACTTGGGCTTCACTTACCCTAAGACTTGGAATGAGTTTTGTGGAAAAACATTTCTATATGCAAAAGACGGTTTACATCTCAATAAAGCTGGAAAGAGTATTCTAGCAAGAATTATATCTGGTGTCCTTAAAAAGAATGAGACTAATCCAACCAGTAATTTAAACTAATCCAGCCCGGGGGATTGTCCCACTTAAACCGCAACAATTTAAAACTTACTTCTCTTTATAAATGCAAGAGGCCTAGTGAATAAAAAAGATGAACTTGAACACTTATTAACAACAGAAAAGGTTCATATGTGTGGGGTAACTGAGACTTGGTGGTCAGACAACAACTGGAACCTCTCAATATCTGGTTTTAAATTATATTATATAAATAGATGTAAGAAAAGAGGAGGAGGTGTAGCAGTTTACGTCAGTAATGAGCTGGACTCTAGTGAAACCATTAACAATAGAGACAAAAACAACTCAGAACAAGTGTGGGTTAATATTTACCCAATAACAGGGGAAAAAATAACACTATGTCTTCTCTACAGACCACCAGGATCAACTTATGATGAAAATTAAGCTTTCTTTGACCAACTGGATGTGATAGATCCAGCCTCCAACTCAGTAATAACCAGTGAATTTAATCTCCCTGACATACTGTGAGACAGCTGCTCTTCATCATCTCATTACTGAAAGAGACTTTAAGACCTTACTTTCCTAAACAATTTTAGACAATTAGCGACAGAACCTACATGAAGTAACAACATCGTGGATATGATATTGATAAATATAGATGATGTCACAATCAACTCCCATGTGACAGAGCTGCTCTCTAATAGTGATCATGATATGATACAATTGGACATCAATAATGAGGGGGTCCCACTTAGGAATATCACACTGGTCAGGTGTTATGATAAGGCTGATCTAAACAGTATTAAATGTTTTATTCAAAGTTGAGGTTGTAAAGATGAGTTTAGAGGCTTGACAGTCAAGTCTAAATGGGATAGACTGGTTGCAATACTTAATCATTGTATAGAGAACTACATCCCTATTAGAAATAGGTATAATAAAAATGGAAAAATACCAACTTGGTTCAATAAATTTATCAAGAAATTAATTAATCATTTCCAAAAGGCTTATTATAAATATAAAAATAATCCAACACTTAATAACCTTAAGTATTATAAAAAGAAATGCAAAATTTGCAAAACTAGCATTAGAAAAGCAAAAAGTAGACACGAGTTCCTCTTGGCAACAAATACAAAAGTCAATGAAAAGACCTTGTTTGAGTATGTGAATAACTCATGAAATGGTCACGCAGCACAATTTAAATTGGAGGTCAATGGTATTACAATAAATGAAGAAAAGAAGATGGCAACAGTATTCAATGAATACTTTGCTAGTATATATCAACCAAAAAAAGGATATGGCATGTGACAGACCGGCTTAACTAGTTACCGGACTACCAAATAATGACATCACTATGTCAGAAAGCGACATATTGTTAAGATTACAAAAGTTCAACCCACTCAAAACTCCAGGTCCAGACAATATTCACCCTGCTTTATTAATAAATCAGTGCAGTTTTTATTTCTTAGCTATCTACTGGTAGTTAACAGCATTTAATATAAGGTAATTAGGTGAATGTATGGTTCACGCGAGCTGTTTCCAGTTGCAGGAACATCTAATAGCTTGAATAGCATGAACAGATTTTACATTGTTTTAACTGCATCTATATTCTTTGTTGTTTTTTTTTGGTACATACCTATGTGCACTTTGCCTCCATGGCTGTAACCTGAACTTCTGTCTCTCTTTCCCTCACTATTTGCTAACTCTCTGTTTTGTTTCTTATAGCCCTCCCTCTGCTACTATCTTTTATCTCCTGTCCCCTTCTTTCCACAGTCCACTCCCTGCCCCCAGGCTCTTCAGCATGAGGCAGGAGCCACTGGAGTAGCCTCCCGCCAGCCCACAGTGAAAATCAGGTACACGGCAAAATGGACTCTGAGAACAGTATCAACTGCATTTTTGAATTTGGCACCTTTTCTTGGGATGGCGCCACATCGGCTTTGTATTTCTAAACAATCTTAATTTGTGCTTTCTAAGCTCTAACTTTAAGTGCTAGAATTATTGTGGAGCACACAGCAATGTATAGCTAAGTGCTCAGACTGAATTCTTTGGAGCTCAGTTAATAAAAGCTCCTTACAAGCTCTTTTGTTCTGAAACAGCCAAGATAAGTGCTCAGTCTAGTCTGTGGAGTTCATTGGACCTCAGTTAATCTAGGCTCCTTTCGAGAACTTTTTTTCTGAAGCAACTAAATTTAGCAGAGGCTTACCTGTCTGTAGACTCCTGCTCTGCTTGGCTTCCCCATCCACCCTTGGCTGGCCTTTGTTTTATAGCCAGTGTTGGGTCATGTGTTAAAGTCCCAAGTTTCCCATTTGCTCATTATATGCTGGTCCTATTAGAGGGCATATCTTTTACACTGTCTTTCTTGCTGGCTATATTCACTGAATCTGATGTTTTCACTTAGATGCCTTGTAATATCATCATCCCATTCATAAACCTGCAAAAATGTATTTAAGCTCCTCGTGCTAATGAGAATTTCAGTTGGGACTCTATCTCTCTGGCTCAGTCTGCAAGCAAAGTTGATTTTTCTGAAACCAATTAAACTTAAACCTTCCTGAATCCTTTACTCCACCTCGTACATTGTCCAATCTAAATGCTAATTAAAGTGATACCAGCCTTTCTCTCTTTCAGCTAGAAATCTTCCAATTCTCAATAGCTGAATCTAATATGTTTTTCTCTTGATGGCAGTCCCCAGCAACCATTGTAATCCCAGGACCCCCTATAGGTGGTTATTCAAACTTTACATAAGTGGATACATTTATCTTCTGGTGGCTACTTATACCCTTGGGCTCCACCATGGCCAGACAGGGTATCACCATTGCACTGCTAATTATAATATCCTTTTCATTCATTGACATTTTCCTTGCACATTGCCCAGACTTCTAGTTCACTAAACCCACATCCAGGCACTTCAGCATTTTTCACTCTAATTTAGCTCTACCCCCCCCCCTTCACTCTTTTTATGAGCAAAAAGGATGCTTTCTTTCTTGGGATTTGTGCAAGGTCCTGTCTGCTCTCTATGTGCGGGATTGGCCTCAGATCTATTTGCTCATACCCATTAAAGTTATCTGTAGTTTTTCCCCTTCTCCTACTCCTTTTTCATTTGGGCAATGTTGAACTAAATCCTGGTCCACATGGACCATTAATCATGCCTTCCTCATCTCCCCTATCTGCCACATCTCATTAAAAAGGCATCAAAAAGCACACATAACTATGCAAAGTCTCTGACCTAAAATGGTCAAGATCCATGCATGGTCTGATAAACATAATCTGGACATACTAGGAGTATCTGAAACCTGATTAAAGCCCAATATATACCAACATGAGGTAGAACTACAAGGGTACTCCTGTTTCAGGAAAGATCATGTGGATAAAAAAGGAGGTGGTGTTTTATTTTACGTTAGATCTAATTTTCACGCAGAGGTTACCCCCTCACCGGCCATTCAACAATCCTCCACTGAATCTCCATTTATCTCACTAACTCTAGATAAGGTAAAGAAACTTTTAGTTGGCTGTATGTATCTCCCCCCAAAAGATGCTGTCAATGACCTTCCTTCCCTCATGACCTCCCTAGTTGATCTCACCCATATAACACTGTGATCTGTGGAGACTTTAACAATGACTGGTTATCCCCACATAAAAACAAAGTGCAGATCATTGTCTGTGATGTTAACTTTACCCAACATATCAACGAACCTACCTGAAAAATCTCCAAGACAGGGACATCTACGTTATTAGACTGGATGGTATCAAATTGCCCTCACAGGAGCAAGTTAGCCACAGTTCTACCTGACAGTATCAGCAACCACTTTCCTGTCTATTGTGTATGGTGCAATAGTTTCAAAGCCTTCCCCCCCCCATAATCCATGAGTCTAGAAACATGACACAGTTTAATTTAGAAGAGTTTTTAACCTCAGTCACTAATACTTATTGGAGCTCCATCATAAACCTCCCCACCATAGAGATTGCCCTAGACTATTTCATTGTTACCTTTAATGACATCATTAATAGACGTGCTCCATTAACTAGGCACAGATCCAAGGGCATCAAAGCTCCATGGATTTCTAGTGAAATCAGGTCCCTTATGAAGCAACGAGATGCTGCCTGGGAAGTTTATAAATCCAGCCACCTACATTCCAACTGGTTAACCTATTGTCAGCTGAGAAATCAATGCAAAAGTAGGATCCAAGGTGCTAAACGGGATTATTACCACAATCTCCAAACTGATAACCTAAGCAAGCACAAGACTTTCTGGAGTCAGGTTAATTCCTTGATTAAAGGTAATACTACTCAATGCCCCAACTCCATATCATCTGGGGGTGAGCTAGGGTTGACTAGCATATTTAATGTTAAACCTCAAATTTTGCACTTTAATAACTTTGCAGCTAATCAACGGATTTGCACAAAATGTGGTGTGTGCTGTCCTGTGGGTTAGATCTCTCGATGTGGCAAGTTTTGTTCCAGTTGGATATGTGGATTCTGAGATCGGATTGTGTAAAAAAGTTAAAAGTTGCCATATTTTGTATTTTATTCCTCATTACCTTGCACCTAGATGGTGTAGAATTTTGGGGTGATTTTTTTATGGTAGATACACCATGGCAACAGAACTGCCATACGTTTGTTTGGTGAAAAATATGAATCTGTTGTAAAGTTATTCAATTTTTAAGTTCCCATTGTTTTCAATGGGAAGATCACTCTCCAGGATAGAGGGTAAAATTTGACAAAGGCTTCATGAAAAATAATCCTTTGTAGTAAGGGGCCAATCCTTTATTGCCCCCAAATATTCCTTTTTTGTGAACTGCCATCTTTTTTTTTTCACTAACTAAAGAGTATGGAAAATACATTAACATTTTGTAATTTTTAAAATCAGACACCATAACCTAGCTAAATGGATTTCGTTTAGCTAGAGTCTGATGTTTGTTTTTCACAATTAGTGTCAGAAATACTTTTTCTGGGCATCCAAAATCCTGTGTGCCCAGCTCAGTGAGAGGAGCGTTCCTTCCATGTTCTCTGTATGAGAACACCATTAATTTCTTGACATCTGCAGTGGCAGCTGAACTCCAGCTGCTGGCTGCACTGTGTGCTATGAGCTACCTTTGCCCTGGTGTCTACTGGTACCCATTACCCACCGATCAGTGTCCCCCTCGATAAAAAAAAATATATTCCCTGGTGCCTAGTGTCACCCCCACTCTCCGATCACCATCCTTCTTATTTTCCATAGTGTAGTGGTCACTCCCCCATGTAACCAATCTCCTATGAAAAAGTTTTCCATAGTGTAGTGGTCCCACTCCCCACCCTTCAATCACTGTTCCCCATTTCCCTAATGTCTGGTGGTACCCCCACCTGCTGATCATCGTTCCATCTTTTCCTGGTGTCTAGTGGCACCCGCCACCTGCCGATCGTGGCAAACAGCATACAACAACTGAATGACGGCTCCCCAACTTTTCTTTCTGAAATAAGCAGCCATAACTGTAACAAAAGGAAACAACTTTTCCAAATTGCAGAGACTATGCAAAGCTTGTCTAAATCAACATTAAATCCAGGCAATATCTATCTCTATATGTTGACTTATTTTATTTATGATGACTCTTATCTCAAAAAAACAGTAAGATGTGCCACTTTTAAAATCAGTCGCTTTGGTTTCAATTGTTTAGACCAGACAGAAATATCTAAAGAAATGCAGTAGCAAATACAGTTCTAATAACATTTTTAATTGACATCATCCAAGGACATTAGTCAAAGTGATACCATGGTGTATGCTGTGAAGAATGTAGTTTAAAAATTTTTTTGTGTAAGTGTGATAAGAAAGTAAGAAAATGACTCATCATTTAAATTGCTTTATTAATTCTGCTCTTTTAGAACGCATTCAAGGATCAGCCAACATCATTACCTGATAGATAAATCAATTGAGAAAATGATGCTTAAGCTTTAAATCAAATGGAAATAGTAAATCGAAATACCGTACTTGAATGTGTGTATGCTCCCTTTTAACCCCAATGCATTTGTTCTTAAGTTCCTCAAGCATGTAATTTAATCACTTATAGTAAACTTCCTGCCAGTGCAAAAACCATATAATAAATGACATAATTTTTCATTTTTATATCCCATTCCCTTGCACTATGGAAAACATGTTTTGTGTGTTTATAGCAAAAATAGAACACATAAACACAATCATGCCAGCGACAGCACCCAGGTGCACACAGAGCTCCTTAAAGCCATCATACTTCGTCCACTTCTTCAGGACCTCCCAAGCCCAGTGAACTTTTACCATCAGAGTGCTTACTCTACTGAACCTAAATGTAGTGGCCCATATATTCAAACTGTGCCAGGCTGTGGCACAAGCTTGGGCACAGCTCAACTTAGCTGCGCAGGGGTGTGGACTGGGCGAAATTCAACGGAGCTGTGCCATGTCTCAGCAGCATTGAATATCGCACCCTGGCCACCCCCAGTGTGCATGGTGCAGTGGCACTGCACCAGAGCAAGTGGCAAGAGTGAAGCATGGGGATGCGCTAGTGCAAGTTCCATTGCACCATGCACAGCAACCATGATATTCAAAAGTTGGAATGCAAATGGGGCCATAATGTATGCAAGGTGCACATGAGTCCATTTGCATGTCATTATGGCCCCATTTGCATGCAGGTGCGCCGATCCCATACGACTTGCACCTGGCGTCCTGCCAGGCAGCAGCCATCGGGGACCGATGTCCCCTGCAGCCCGATCGCGGGCATTTGTAGTAAACAAAAAATGATTTTGTCCTATATCCCTGGTGGTCCAGCCTCTACCATACTACACATTCCAGATATGAATCACATTTTGGAATGTGTAGTATGGTAGGTTGCATGCCCATTGGCTCATGCTGTGAACCAATGGGTGTGCAGCCCTATCGAGGTGTCAGTAGGTGGGCGGCGGGGTGGCAGGAGGGTGGGGTGCTGCCACCCGCTGGCTGTCTGGGAGGAGTGGGGCAGTGGGGCTCAGTGGGCAGGTGGGGGGGTACCACCACTAGACCACCGGGGATATTGTAATTAGTTTTTTTTACAGATGCCCATGATCGGGCAGATAGTGGTCCACTGGACCACCAGGGATATAGGATGGATTATTGTTTTTTTACAGATCCCCATGATCGGGCAGATAGCAGTCCACTGGACCACCAGGGATATAGGATGGATTATTCTTTTTTTTACAGATGCCCACGATTGGGCAGATAGCGGTCCACTGGACCACAGGGATAGAGGATGGATTATTCTTTTTTTTACAGATGCCCACGATCAGGCAGATAGCGGTCCACTGGACCACCAGGGATATAGGACATTAACCTTCTTTGTACAAATGCCCACGATCGGGCATGGGGGAGCTCCGCCAGGTGCAGCTGGAACTCGGGTGGTCACCCACATGTGGCAGCTGCCGTGATGCTGCCCACAATGCGACCATCAGTTGTTCCTTTTTTGGGGCGTAACTTTGTGCTGGCGCAGGTAGGGGTTGCGCACGCATGGCTCTGCACATCCCAGGCTGAATATCGGGCTCTGCAGGTTATGCATGGGCATGCCCCCCTACCTGTGCCTGCTTACATTACTGATGCACTCCAGCGCATCGGGATTTGTGCCGTGCACTTTTCCCTTTTGAATATCACGCCGTGGCACATGAGTTGCGATGAGGAACACTGTTGCACCATGCGCAACCCTTTTGAATATCTGGGCCAGCGTGTTTAAACTCAAACTTCATGAACACCTCCTCACACTAAGTCAGTGTGATTGCTTTGGTTAGTTACAACTCTCCCTGACCCTCCCCTCTTGCTTCTTTAAACTCCTCTCTAACCTATTTAGCATATGCTTCTACCATACCTCCTCCTACCTCCACCCCTCCTATCCACCCTCTGTTCCCTCTATCCCTGATCCTCCTTCCCCCCTCCTGTCCTGCCCTTCCACCATTTTCCTTTCTTGACACATTCCCCTATCCTGCCTTGGTCCCTCTCCTTTTTCCACATTATGTTCTTGCTCCCCCCTTCCCCACCTCTCCTCACCGCCTTTATTGTCCCACCAGGTCAATTTCCCCAAAGTTGGTGCTCACCCTCTTTCTCACCTCTCCCCCTATTTCCCCTCCTCTTTTGCGCCTTTCTTACCCCTACCTGCCTACACTTGCAGCCCAACCCTAGCACTTTCTGACTAGGTCCATCTCGGACTGCTACACTGAAACTGGAATTTTTGCTCCTTTTATCACATGCATGTAATACTGTTATCATTTTGTGCATCCACCCTGTCTGTACCCATATTTGTTGTATCTCCTGTTTATCACGTAACCTTTGTAAAAGATACTCTGGTTCAAAGATAGTGTAATCCTAGTACTGAAATAAATAAATAACTAAAACCAAACAGTGAACTTTAAATTATTTTAATTATTAGAAATACAAAACTTCCTGAAGCTGAAATTTCTAAACCTTGCAATAGTAATATGAATGCATACCATGGAAGGAGGACTTTGAGGAAGTGTTCGAGTTCAGGATTTCAATTTTCTGTAATTGTGTGATAAATATATATATTTTTTTTTATAGGAAAACATCTGCAGGTATACTTAGGAGCAATCATACAAAAGAATGTCAAGTCTAATACAGATCACAAAAAAAAAATCGAAAAATAATTAAGGTTGTTTTGGATAGTCTACTTTATTCTATAAGGTCCTTGGGTGAGTATGAAGAGATTTAGAAAATAGAGGGTTTTGTGAAATACATAGTTTCAAATGTGTGCAGTTTAAAGGTAAATGAAACCTAACAGCAACATACTGGAAGTTATGAGCAACTTGTGGAACACTGCTGCCCCCCCCAAAAAATAACAGTATAACATTTATCTTCCTAAAGTCAGTAAATTCAAAATAATACTGTTTAATTTCTTATATGAAATAGGTATCCTGATAAACTTTTTAAGTGTAGTTGCACATTCGATAAGCAAATGGTCATTGCATATGGAAGGAAAAAAGGTTCATGGTTTCCTTTACTAAAAATGAATGAATGTACTGTATCTAAATTTAGTGACCTGCTTGCATATTTACAAACTAAAAATTGTACGTTTGAAGCCTTTACATTATTTTTATTACACCACTTAAGATGACAAAAATAAGAATAAAATTCAGAAATGCACAGCTCTTGTGTTTGAACTGACCCCTTACTGGTGCCACCCAGCAGCAGATGAACATACTGGGGCTTCACGGAATGAGGAACTACTGTAGTGCCAAGACTGCAACTGAAAATTATGGAATAAGGATTAGCCATGCTGTTAGAAAATTATTTTAATAAAAAACAACTTATAATAGTGAAATGAAGAACTGAGGCAGAATTCATGTTTACCTATATTAACTCATTGTTCGATTAGTCTTCCAAATAACCTTGCAATTATACAGAACCGACAGGGAATCAGTAAAATATACATTATTATTTCCAGATTCCTCCAATTGGCTTCATTGGTCAACTCCAGCTGAGTTCTCCCACTGCCAATTGTTATTTTACAGTCAAACCAATAAACCTACTGAATGTGGTTGCCAAAGGTGGGGAGGCTCAGAGGATTACAATGGACTCGAGGTCTCCTCCTGCTCACAGGTGCCTCTGCTGCAGCAGCAGCAATGCTGGAGGTGAAGCTATTCAAATGAGGAACCCAAGCTGACAAATAGCAGAGAGGGAGGTGGGCAGTCCAGCAATGTCAGCTACCTACTCACACAAGGCATGGTCCCCCCCAAAAAGGAAAATTACCCCCTGCAGACTGTTTGGCATTTCCCCCCACTTGCTGATCATTCAGGCTTTCACTGGTGTCTTGTGGAACCCCCAAATAGATGATCACTGTCCCCATTTTCATTTTTTAAATTATCTGGTGTCTAGTGGCACCCCCACCTTCCAAAAGTGACCAAACACTAAAAAAAAGAAAATGGTCCCACAATGCTTTTTCTTACCTGTTAAAAAAGTACACTCACTGATCAGCCACATCCCCCCACTCAGCACCCCCAACCCCACACCCCCTTAGTACATCCCCACACATCCTCACTCACATGAACAGGACTCAGATTCAAAACCCACTCTCCTATTGAAGACACATCTTGCTGCTGGAACCGGTGACTGAAATATGAGAAATTAAGGTAAATGCGGTTCAATGTATTTCAATTGGAGTTTCAAATTTTATGGATAACTAAGACATCTTTTGAGATTTGGACCCCACATTTTCAACATGGCCTTTTGTGGGGACCCCATCCCATGAACAATACAACTTTCATTATGCAACTCCTGCCTGAAAGGTGAGTTTGTAGTTGGTTAGTGAAATCACCTTTCAGGTGGGATTTGACAGTTTTCCTGACCTTGTTCATGAGGTGGGGTCATGCCACCTTGCAGGTAGTAATGGATCTTCACAAATCAGGTGTGGGGCGTGCCTCAAGGTATTCAGCCCTAACACTCACCCCATTTTATTATTAAAGAAGCTAAGATGTGTGGAGTATATGAGAATGGGGTGAGCATTAAGGTTGACAACCTTGATACACACACCACACCTGATTGTGAAGATGCAGGAGAGTACAAACTGTAGTGATCTCTCTCATTTCTACCTGCAGGGTGGGGATGGGGTGTTAGGGTTGGAAAACTCTAATGTCACATTTCCCCACTTTTGTGACTTTAACCCTAACTGATGGATTAACAAAGTTTTTTTTGCAATGAATTCCCTTACTTTTTGAGATAGTATAATTGAATCCTCATTTGCTTGTGGGACTGCAGGGCCCTTCCATCCATCAATAGATGTGTGCCATTCCTTTATACTATGGGAAGAACAAGGAAACTAACAGTGAAAAACACCAATACATTAACAGAAGTTCACACACAGTATATAAAAACAAGTTCTGGCCCTGATAGGGCTGCAGCTGAGGAATTTGGGGAAAAAATACTGAATATTTGTTTTTTAGTATTTTTACACAAAATTTTCAACATAGCCTTTTTACTACCCCCACCTCATGAACAAGGGCAGAGAAAATTTTCAACTCCTGCCTAGAGGGTGATTTCACTCAGAGGCTAAGAAATCACCTTTCAGGATGTAAAAAAAAAAAACATTTTGGCTAGGATTTGAAAAATGACAACTGTCACATTCATGAGGTACTGTAAAGATATAGCTATACTGTAAATTTGGGGTAAAATATTGAAAATTACTAAAGTTACATGTCTCGCATTCACAAAATTCAAAGTAAGTTCATAACTTTATTGTTCTGTAATATTTTTACACCAATTTTTCAACATAGCCTTTTTATGACCCCATCTTACGAACAAGGGCAGAGAAAATTGTCAGCTCCTGCCTAAAAGGTGATTTTGCGCAAGGGCTGCAAAATCACCTTTCAGGATGTAAAAAAACATTTTGGCCAGGATTTGAAAAATGACAGTTGTCACATTCATGAGGTGCTGTAATGATATGACTATGTTGTAAAGGTTCTATGTGATAACGGCGATCAGAAAACTGTGATCGCTGTTAGGGCAAGTGTACATTGCCAAAAATTAAAATGGCGATGTACACTCCAAGCGAACACAACTGGGAGAATAGACATCTCTATTTATGTGGGGGGCTATGCCCCCCACATTCCCCTTACTAAACATTGTCATCTCCAGGGAGATGCATGTTGGGGAGAGGGTGAAACTTGTAAAAAGAATAAAATACTTCAGCTCACAAAATGGTATGCGCCTCCCCAGCCCTGAACCCCACACTCTCCCCACTGTATCCAGCCACCCTTATCACCATGCCACATGACCAGCTCAGCAGCCTTTTGCTGCATTACCTCCCACATGACTTCCCTCCTCTTCCATATCCCAACCTGTCCTTCCTTCCTTTTGCCTTCTCGGTCGCTATTATAATGAGGGCTGCACTTGAGTAACTCTTATGTGAGTCACTGAAGTGCAGTCTCCATTTTAATGTTATACCTGTTGTAAATTTGGGATAAAAATATTGAAAATTACAAAGGTTATGAGCCCGCATTCACAAAATTGAACTAAGACTCATAACTTTATTTTCTTTTAATATTTTTGAACCAAATTTTCAACATATCCTTTTTGTGACCCCAGCTCATGAACATGGGCAGAGAAAAGTTTCAACTCCTGCCCGAAAGGTTATTTCATGCAGGGACCATGAAATCACCTTTCAGGACAGATTTGCCTAATGTCAGTGCAATTGTTCATGAGGCTTGGTCCCAAGAAAGCCATGTTGAAAATGCGGGCTAAAAATATGCAAAAATGTCTAAGTTGTGCTACTATGTTCAAATTCCCATTGAAATACATTGAACTGTATACCTGTTTCTTCAGTCTGTGGTCTGGTTTGAAGAGTGAAGATGTGCCTGTGGTCAAGAGAGGATTACAACATTGGACCCCACATTTACTCGCTTTACTTGGTTTATTCAGTTTAATTAGTAAGAGGAAGGTCTCCACACCATGTGGAGTAAAACATCTAATTACCCAAAATATATTTATCGAGATAACTCTTAAACTGTTCTATGTTAGAAGAATCAACTATGTGTTGTAAGTTATTATACAAGTTTGCAGCTGCAATCGTGAAGAATTATTTCCTTTTATCCTTATGTGCCATAGGCACAAATAGTTGCCTATTATTACATCTAAGAACACCAGTTTTATTGGCAAACTTAAAGCCACAGTCTGTTTTCAAAATATTATCTTTTAGGATATTAAATAATAATAATAAATCACCTCTATTTCTCTGTGTATTCAAGTCATATAGGTTAAGTGCAATATGCCAATCCTTGAAACTGATATTCTATAGTTTAGGGATTAGTTTAGTAACTTTTCTTTGGATGCTCTTGAGAAGGATTTTATCCTTTATAAGATAAGGTGCCCAAAAGGCGGCACTGAAATCCAGGTGTGGCATAATAAAGCAATTGTAGATAGGAATTATACAAGTTTCCTGCTTTCAAAAAAATGATTTCTTGACAGCAGATATAATTCAGTTTGCTCTTAAAGTAATATGTCTGCAATGTTCACCTGATGATAATTTGTTAGTTATCAGAATGTCCAACTCTTAGTGTAATGACTTTTTAACCCCAAATGCATAATGACACATTTGTCATTATTAAAAAGATATTTTATTGTTTAATGACCATTTTCCAAGCATACTAATACCATTTTGAAAACAGTTGGCTTGCTCAATGGACTTAACCTCATTACAGATCTTTGTATCATCAGCAAACTTGCTAGTATGGGCCTTTAAGCCACTATGTAAATCAGATATAGAAATATTAAATAAAGTGGGCCCCAATACAGAACCCTGGGGGACTCCACTAGTAACAAGAATTGATTTTGAATAAATATCATGGATTTTAACCTTTTGAGTCCTAGAATTTAACCGTGCTGTAACCTATAGTGTGATATGATGATCTAAACCCATGTTAATCATTTTATCAATACGAATCTTATGTGAACCTTTATCAAAAGCTTTTTTAAAGTCAATAAATAAGACATCGACTAGGATATTTTGATCTAACAAATGGCTGACTTTTTCATAAAAAACCAATAAGATTAGTAGTGCATAATCTATGCTTAACAATGCCATGTTGTTTTGGATCCCTAAGTCCCTTTATGTCTAATTCATTTTCCAATCTATGTTTTATAATACGCTCTGTAATTTTACATATGGTCAATGTTAGGCTAATTGGTCTGTAGTTTTCAACTACCATTTTTCTACTTTTTTTATGTATGGGACAGACCACTGCAAGTTTCCATTCAGCAGGTAATTCACTGTGTTTTAAAGAAAAGTTAAACAGAAGTTTTAGAGGAGCACAGAGTGAGTTTGCAGTGTTTAGTACAAAATCAGGGCTAATACCATTGGGGCCTGAGGCTAAATGTGATTCATATAGGTATGTAAGGGCTTGGGGGGAACAGGGTGGTGGATGCTGAGTGTGTGGGCATAGTGGAGGGGTCAGGAATGGCCACAAAAGACATTGACAGATGGTTTTCCTTTTACAGGTGAAAAAATATGACGGAGGATTCCTGATCATGACACTGAAGGATTGGGCACCACAAGGCTCACTGTTGTGTTTCTGGGGGGGTGGGGTGGTGGGTGCTGAGAGGGAGGGTCAATGGGGCATATGTGTAATTAAAAAAAGGAAATCAGTGGTCATGGCAGAACACAGCACAATCCGATGTGACCAAGATAGCCATCGCACTGTACTGTCCACGTGCTAGCAGTTGCACATAAGCAATATGGTTTATTAGCCATTTTGGACACGACGATGTGTGCTGTGTTCTGCTGTGACTGACAACAGACTAAAAAATAGTGCAGCGTGAATGCCAATGCAGACATTGAATGAAGTACTTCAAGGGAACGGAGGATACTATGTTGCAACTCTAGTATATTCATTCAGAAGGGATATGCTGACTGCTTCTTTCATAGCAAGAGTTCTGCAGGGTTATACCCACTGCTGCCCTAAACAACATAGAACTATGCAGAGGTACAATGTTATAACTAATTACAAAAATGAATTTGTATGACCATGCCATGTGATAGGAACAGTACTAATGATGCCAATAAAGCTGTCCAGTTACATAACAGGCAGGATATACAGTTATGGAAGGGGGACACAAAGGGCAGTGGATAATGTGAGCAGACAATTGAAAGAAGGGTAGGGTTAGGAGGGGTCAGAGGCAATTACAGGAATTATCTGAGAAGTCCCAGAGGAGGGTTTTGAGAGAGGAGTGCAAATGAGGCAGACTGAATAACAAGGAGGGAGAGTCAACCATAACTTTGGGAATTTGAAGGAGAAAGAACATGATGGCAGTTGTCATAGCACAAACAAATGCTAAGGAAGTGGTGAGAAATCAAATAGGGCATCCTTGACATCAAATTTTTTATTTTGGAACTCAAAAAGGGCATCCCCCACAACAAGTTGTCATTTCAGGACATCACATTTTTCATTTTGTGATGGGCATCTGCGACATCAAATTTTTCATTTCATGGCGCACATCCACAACATTAAATTTGTCATTTCAGGACATCAAATTTTTCATTTTGCAACATCACATTTTACATTTCAGCACATTTTATTTTTAATTTCATGACTACAAATTTTTCATTTCAGGCATCAAATTTTTCCATTCAGAACATCAAATTTTTCATTTCATGACATAAAATGTTTCATTTCATGATGGACATCTGCAACATCAAATTGTTCATTTTGGTACATAACATTTTTCATTTAACGACTACACATTTTTCATTTCAGGACATCAAATTTTTGTTTGACAACATCAAATTTTTCCATTCAAGACATAACATTTTTCATTTCACAATATCACATTTTTCATTTTGGGACATCAAATTTTTCATTTCATAACATCAAGTTTTTCATTTTGCATCATTAAATTTTTTTATTTCACAACTTCAAATGTTTTATTTCATGACATCAAATTTTTCATTTCAAGACACTGAATTTTTCATTTCATGATGGGCATCCACAACATCAAATTTTTCATTTCAGTACATCAAATTTTTCATTTTATAGCCTCACATTTTTCATTTCGGACATCAAATTTTTTTATTTCAGGACATCAAATGTTTCATTTCGAGACATCAAATTTTTCATTTCACAACATCAAATTTTTCATTTCATGACATCAATTTTTTCATTTCACAACATCACATTTTTCATTTTGGGACATCACATTTTATGTTTTGCAACAGCACATTTTTCATTTCGGCACATTCAATCTTTTATTTCACAACGTCACATTTTTCAATTTTCAGGGCACCAAACTTTTCATTTTGTGACATCAAATTTTTCATTTCATGATATTAAAATTTCTCATTTCAGGACATCACATTTTTTACTTCAGAACATAACATTTTTCATTTCAGGACATCAAATCTTTCATTTCACAACATCATATTTTTCATTTTTGGACATGACATTTTTCATTTTGGGACATCAAATTTCACCAATATGTTATTTCAAAAACCTTACTGTGCATGCTCAGATGGAAAAACACAAAATTTTAAAGCTTTATAGCTCTGGAACCATTTAATATTTTTCAACACACCTATCAAAGGCATTATCTTAGGACTTTACATATGTCCCCTGCAAGTATGGGGGAAAAGTTCCACCCATGTAGGATTTAGGTGAGAGCAAAAAAATCCCATGTTAGGTATATTGAACATGTTAGATACTGGCTCTGTGGCACCAGACAATAGGGGATTACTTGGCATGCTGGTGACCTGGGTTTGCACCTGAGCCAGGACCATCAGGAGCAGAGGTTAGCAGGGAGGTCTCAAGAGAATACCTTGGATGCTCTCCTCCCAGGGGGAGGATCATGGAGGCATCAACCTTGAGCAGCACCTCATGCCAAGATTTTGCCTTGTACTTTGCAGAGTGGGTGACTATACACTGCAAGTGCAAGAAACAAAGATGCTGCAGAGTGCCTCCTAAGGGGCAGGTTAACAGAACATGGAAAATGACCACCCATGCATGCCAGATGATGGTGGCCCTCATCCCCAGGCTGTGAAGCCAGGAAGCCCCTTAGTCAACCCACACTGACCATCCCAGACAGAAGGGGGTGCCAAAGGGTACCTTGATCACCCTCCTGGATGCCTCCCCATGGGTAGGGGGCCCACAATGAAGAGGTACTTTGGGACAGTTGGGCAGTGGGGCAGATGGACAGCAGAATGGGAGATCAGTGGAGGGTGAAGACTTGGCTGCCCAAAGGAGTGGGTGGCTGGGTTGGAAGGAAGGGGGCATAAAAAGAATATGCAAAAAAAGTAAGATAGACTTTTACAAAAAATGACATATGTGGATCTCAGAAATAACATAAGCTGCCAACACAAAAATTTCCACATATGAAGGCCTTGCCTGTTAGACAACATATGCAACATTTCAGATAATTTTATTAAACGGTGCCAAATATATTAATGTGCTAAGTTAGGGGTTTAAGATTGAACACCCTACTCAACCCTAACTATAGTGGAGCTATCATGCCACTATAATATATTATATGGGTGCAGTCAGAGTTAAATCTTCACTCTATGTTAAGCTATAAATTTTGCACTTTAATAACTTCTCAACTGTTCACGTGATTCATATGAAATTTGACATGCACCATCAAGGACCAAATATCTTTTAATATGGCAAGCTTAATTCTAGTTGGATTTGTGGGCGCAGAGATATGAAGTGTTAAAAATATGAAAATAACCATTTTGATGTGAAATTCTTTGACACCACATTGCGCAAAAACTGTGTGGAATTTTGGTCTGCAATTTTCGGGGGTTGTAGGTCTTGAGTCACACTGATGCCTTTGGAAGGTTTGGTGAAAAAACATTAATCCTTTCCAAATTTACTAAATTTTACTTTCCCATTACTTCCCATAGGAAAAGCTAGATGTGAGGCTTGAAATTTGGTTCTTGACTGCAAATGCAGAATACCCATTAGCAAAAGCATAATTCTGTCCCTCAAAAGCAAAATCCTAGTTTGTGCTGTTGCCATCTTGTTTGTGGTTATCAAGACAAACTTATATTTCTAAAGTTATAGAGGTGTTTGGTAAACACCAACAGTTGTGTTTACCTAATTGGTTCCTGAGGAATCAGATTCTGGTGTCAGTTTTTTGAAAACATTTGGAGAAATGTCTTTATTTTAGTCACAGAAATCCTTGGCCACAAATTGTGGAAAATGTTTACCCTGAATCAGGGTCATTTCTCAAAATTTGTAAAAAGGATTTTCTTTTTCTACAAATAAGAAAAAGGAATCACAGAATAAGATTCTTTTTTTTTTTTTCGCAATTTGTGAAAAAAAAATTATAGGGCTGTTTTTGTCACTTCATAACAAAGAAACAATTTGGAATGTTGACTGACATATTCAGGGTACAGAGGCCTTGTCCCACAGATGTGCCTTTTGCTAGTTTGGTGAAAATATATTGCTTTGGATTGGTGTTCTATAGCTTTACATTTTGTTTGATTTCCCATGGGATAACATTATGCTGGGAGGTTTATGGAGTCATTTCTTTGTCAATATGCTGTTAAAAATAGGTTTGCAATTTTGCTGTGAAATTTCCAGGGTACAAGGTGCCTGTCCAACCAATGTGCCTTTGGTGGTTTTGAGAACATTTATTAATATGGTGTCAAGTTACACAGCTGTACAATTTTAGTTTGTTTTCTATTGGATAAGATTGCAATGTGAGGTGTTATATGATGCTCTGCACTATGGGATGGGACCACAGGATCCATAGGGCCCTGCGCTCTCATGGGTAAATAGGGATACCACTACTCTATCTGAATGATTATGCATGGATGGGAATGCAGGGCATGGAGGGCCCTGTGCTCTCACATGTATATACATATACCATTATGGACTGATGGGAGCACAGGGCTCAAAGGGTCCTGCACTCACACAGGAAAAGAAGGACACAATTACAACCTTTCTACTCTTATGAAAGCATAGGAACACAAGGCCCAGAGGGTCCTGCGATCCCACAAACAAAGAAGGCTACAATTATACTTTCTCAAAAAGTAAGGAAATTCTTTGCAAAAAAATTAAAACTTGTTAATGCTTTAGTTAGGGTTACTGAAACAAATGTTTGGAAGTGTGGTGTTACAATTTCCAACCCAGACACCCCACCAAATCCTCACCCTCCATGCAGCAATAGGCATTGGGGGTGTGCCTTGGGGTTGTCAGCCCTAACGCTCACCCCATTCTCCTATACTGTACCCATCTTAACTTATTTACTCATGAAGTGGGGTGAGCGTTAGGGCTGACAACCCCAAGGCACACCCCTGATGCCTGTTGCTGCATGAAGGGTGTGGTGGGGTGTTAGACCACATTTCCAAACTTTTGTTGCTGTAACCCTAACTGATGCATAGACAAAGTTTTGGGAAAGAATACATATAAAGATAGATACAGATATAGATTTAGATTTAGATATGGATATGGAAACACACACACAATAGATAATTATCCAATTTGTTTCTGATGATTACTAAAAGAATCATGCAGAATCACATAGAATCATGCAGAATGAGTTTTTCAGAACTTAGAATCATGCACAATGACTTGGAATGTGAAGAATGGGTTTCCATGGAGACCAGCAAAGCACCCAAAAAGCAATCTCAATTTTTCCTCCTCAGACTGGAAAATTAAATAACAGCCCTGGGTACTTGGCATTGACAAAATTCCCCAAGGTGCTGTTGATGGTTTCCTCTTCATTTGGTATTTAAATAAATTGCTGGTAATTGCAAAATGGACTAATGTATTTTGCAAATATAAAAAAACCTCTAACTGTGAAGAATAGGGTTGTAAGGACATCTTAGGGTTCTAGTAACAGCATATGACCTTTTAAACTTTGCTCTTATTGTTCTGTGATGGCATAAGAATTCTTCAGTGTACTAATAGCCTGTTCTTTACAGACATGTTAATTACTATTTTCAGATGCTGACAAAATCATGGGATGATTATGGAGTGGATTGAGAGGAAATGGATTTTTTTATGAAGTGTTTACTCAACTTTAGAAAGGGATTACCCCTTAAAAAATTATTCCATCCTTATTTGTTTATGCTAAATATGAGCCAAAAATGTAAATGTTTTAATAAATGTATTTACCTTTGAAAAGGTAATGAGAAAATGTATCCATACATTGTGCTACAAAGCTCCATGTATAGATACTAAGGATCATGTTGCACTGTCTCCAAGATTTTATTTAATAAAATAAGTAATAAGCTTTAACAGTTCCAAAGTTAAGATGGACCTTTTAAAGGTCATTATTTTCAGAAGTGATATGTTTGGACACATACTGTAGACATATAAGGGCTAGAATCTTACTTATTTTTAAATGAAAAGTTGGAGTCAGCTTTATGATTGGTATCACACTTTATATTGATATACATCAAAAGTATATTGGCATACGTTTGTCCCCATGATATTATTTTTAAAAATTCCTCATGTGGTTTAAAAACTATTAGAGTTAGTCACAACTTTCTCAAGAGTCCCTGGTTGGTGTGATTTGGGAATGGCTCCATTATTTAAACACATTACCACAACTTGGTTGCAACTAACTCAGGACTGTTCCATTTGAGTCATACCAACACTAGCAAATTTGAAAATGTTTGACAGATAAAGAATTATAGATAGAAAAAAAAACCTCACAGAACTCCTTCATATCTTTCTTTTTTACCTCTTTGTTCTCCTTAGGAAACAGCAGACTTTTGGCCTCCAAGGCTATAAATTTAAAAGACAAGTAACTCCATTGTTGGTATGGTGTTATGTCTGGCTCCAAATCTCTTTACTTGAGCTGGGATCCATTTAAATATGTCCCTTAGGCCTGTCCCATCCAGCCACATGTAACTCAAACAGTTCAGACCATTTTCTTCCATAGATTTCTACATAGAATCACATATTTGATTTCAAAGATTCTGACCAGCTTGCCAGATTGACTTAGCAGCTATCCTTTGTAATTAGGGTAATGGCTAGTGCTGTTCTGAATGTAGAATTCTGCCAACAAAATTAGTACAGAATAACCATTCTGCCAGTATTTCTCCAGTTCTTCTGTGGAATTCTCCCTGCTGCCATCCACAGCATTTTTTCTTTGGAAAATCATTCCACAACCAGTCCCATGGAAAATATATAGATCCATGGAATAAAATTCCATGGAAATGTTGTGGAAAAACTCATTCCACATTTTTCTGCCATGGAATTCTGCCATTCCATTTACAGCAGAATTTAAGCAGAATTTTGATAATTCCATGAAATTTAATTCTGCTGGAATTTAAAAAGTCCTCACAGCACTAGTCCTGGCACCTAAGCAACCACACATTACTTTAGCAATCTGCAATTGTGAGGGTTGTCTTCAATCAGAGTGGGGGGCATTGTGAACTGGCCTGCACGCATATGGTAAGATTCCATTCCATTCACATGCCAAGTGTGTCTTTCCAGAGTTGTTAATCAGCACTAGAAAATACCTGCCTTTTTCACTCCTCACACAGAGAAAGCTACTTCCCCTAGTGGCTTTCAACTAAAGCGTATGTAAGAGACACACAGAAAAAGAAACTAAAAAAAGAAGCCATGTTCTTGCACAGTCTGTATAATAACTAGTTCATATATTTGTTACAGCTAGGGATTTAATGTTTTTAAATGAAAACTTTCATTCAGCTGTACATGTGGTTTTAAAACTGTATGCTAATATGTACTACAATATAATGCGTTATTGATTGATACACAAGATCATGTGGAACTTATTCAAAGGTTTTATTTTAAAATAACATGAAGTTCTTAGCCCCTAAAGTTCCAAAGTTATACCTATGTAAAGGTAATGCCTTCAAGATGTTATGACTTTTGACCTTTTAGAGCGAAATAATTATAAAGGAAATCTTGGAATCAGCTTTGTGATATACCATGACACAAAGTTGACTCCATATTCTTGCTTTTCAAGAGCCCTTAGAGCAAAACATTGCATCACTCTAGGGCTGCAGTAAACACCAGGTGCATCAGGGACACTGCATCCAATTTTATAAAAGAGGGGACCCCTGCACCAAAAACCCAGGAGTCACCACAGTGACAGGCTACCAATAAACATTTGGCACATCAGCAGAAATTGCTGCAGGGATCTGCCCCCCACCAACTAGCACAACATTAGAGTGGCTGAGAAATGATGTGTGTGACTGTGCATGGCAGGAGGGAGTTGGGTGAGAAATATCAAGGAGGGGGCTCTAGGGGGCATGAGGGAGGCAGCATAAGACAAGTGTGGTGATGTGGCACCCAGCAAGAGTGCATGTTGCAATGACTGGCAGTTGATCGACTGGTGGTCTGCAGAGGGTTGGCAGTCATGGAAATTGACCTGGCCCCATATGGGCACAGCTCTGTCACCTGTCCTAAAGGTGACACTAGACAAAAGCCTGTACATGGGAGGCAGCCTACCACAATGTAGGGGGTTGGGTGCAACAGAACTAAGGTGGTGCCTTGAGAAGGTTTGCTTCTACCACTGGCATCTCCAAACCTGCAGCCAACGCTTCCTGCATACATGCTTCTCACTCATTGCACCTCTGGGGAAGGTGTCATGGTTGTGCCCACCTGGGGCAAGGCCAGTTTCCCTCCCTGCCAACCTTTCTGGGACAGCTAGTCAATTGACTGTCAGTAATTGCAAAATGTACCCTGGCTGGGTGCCACATCATCACAATGGTTTTCTGCCATGTCCCCCATGCCCCCTAGGCAACCTCCCCCTACTCCTTATTGTCCCTGCCCCCTCTTGGCAGGATCCCCCCAATTGCCACATTGTCACTCAGTGGTGCAGGGACCTTAGACCACCTCCTGGCTGGTCTTAGAAGAGCCCACTATTGTGTACATGGTGGGGCCTACAAAATTCCAAAAAGGAGATGGTGCAAACCTGCCATGGTGCAAGCCTCCTTGTGACTTGGTGTACCTTGACTTTGGCCATATGGCTGGCACAGTGACAGTTTGGCACAACGGCTCCCCTCTTTGACATGGACCACATTTGAAAATCAGGATTGCTGCATCTTTTGATGCAAGGTGCCATTTGCATCAATTATGACTGATGCAGGCACCTTGCGTCATACTCGGGGCATTGAAAATCCAGCCCCATGTCAGAAAGCTTGGATTCAGCTTTGTGAAATATACATTTATATTGAAGTACAGTAGTAGTCAACTCCACCAAGAATCATATCATGCCATTGCAGCTGCCAGCAGATGCACAATATCACAGAAGTCACATTCAACTGCATGCAACTTTGTTGAGAGGTATCAGGATGTGGAGCATCATGCAGCATGTTATGGGTGTAGGGGATGTTGGCTACCACTGTAAATCAAATATGCATGGACATCATATTAAAAATTAGATTGTAGTATGGTTTTCAAACTGTATAGCAGTACATCATGACATATAATTATTATCGGGGCATGGTAGCACCCCTATAGTTAGAACTGAGTAGACTGTTTAATGTTAAACCCCAAATTTTATAGCTTAATAACATTGGCATCAATTGACAAAATAGCATAAAATTTGCCATGCACAGTCAGGCTGTCAGAGTCTCAAGACATGGAAACTTTTTTGTGATGGTATCTTGTATAGTTTTCAAGGTACAGAGTGCCAAATAAAAGCAGGAAAAAAAGTTTGGTTTCCCTATACCCTACAGCCTAGACTGTGTGGAATTTGTTCATGAAATTTTCAGGGTTGAACGGACCCATGACAAATGTGTACCTTTGGAAGGTGTGGTGAAAAAATATACTGTTTTAATGTTATGATGATTTCTAAGTTAACATTCCAGTGCAACTGGAAAAAAAAGCTACCTTGAAAGGTTAAAAATAATATCATGACAGGTAAAAAACAAGTTCTGGCAGAGCCATTATGACTGTAAATGCATTCACTAGATAAGGGTGTTTCATGGGCTTAAACATAAACATGAATTGCCATTGCGTACATTAACTGAATCAAAGTACGGTACAATAAGAAAGGGAAGAAATAAAAATAATGTCACTTTCTGTATTACACTTACCAACATGTTTCACATTTTATTATACCCACTGTTACAGCAATCAGCTCAACAGAACCTGGCCATCATATACATGAGGGCATTGTACCTTAACTGCAAACACTATATGTTGTGACAAGTTGGAAGATAAACACAACTGAAGAGGGACATACAGCTCCTGGAGAGGGTACAGAGGAGGGCAACTAAGATAATACGAGGACTAGGGGAGTTGACGTATGATGACAGACTTGAGGAGCTCTGCCTGTTTTTGTTGGAGGAGAGGAGAGATGGGGGGACATGATTGAGGTCTTCAAGTACCTCAAGGGAATAAATAGGGTAAACACGGAGGGGATCTTTAGACTAAAGCAGGGAGGTATCACCGGAGGGCATGGTTTGAAGTTGGAAGGTGGAAAGGTGAGGGGGGAAAAGAGGAGGAAGTTTTTCACTAAGAGGGTGGTGGATCCTTGGAACATGCTCCCTGGCAAGCTGGTTCAGAGATCCACAGTGGAGGGCTTCAAGAAAGGGTGGGACAGACACAGAAAACAGATGTATCAGATGATGGCCTGGCCCAGGGGAGCGGGTATGGATGATAGGGGTTTCTGGAACACATGGGGGGGGAGGGCCTCGGTACCCAACTAGGGATCTGAGGTTGGAGCAGACTCAACAGACCATAAGGCCTAATCTGCTGGCAATTGGTATGTTAGTATGTTAATGTTGAGACATGTTTAGGAAGACATTTGATGTGTTTAATTGATTTTTTTAGACATTGCTATATAGTACATGCACACACATAATTAGTATAATATAAAAGTGCATATACCCAAATGTCAATGTAGATCTTACATGTTTCATTACACATTTCATTACGAGCTGTTCTCTTGAAAGAAGATCTTAAAAATGGGTGTTAGGTAAAAGTAAACTGGGGTGGGGGTGTTATTGAGGGTATTGCATAGTTTATCTTTTATTGCTGCTCCACCCCAGGCACACATAGTATGAAAATCAACAACCCTTGACATGAAGCAACAGGAATTAGTTAGCTCAAAGACAGAAACAAGCAGGAGACTAGTTAAGTGGGTAGGCAAGCATGAGTATGGTAAGTCAAATAACATTTCAAAAAGTCTCACTATTATAATTTTTTACAAATGTGTCTGCACAGTTGAAAATTTTTGTAAAAATATAACAATGGGAGTTATTCCACATAACATATAATTTAATTGAGAAGAATGCCATTAATAAAAATAAAACAAAGCAGTATGGAAGAGAAGTAGCTATAAAATGAAGGGGGGGGGGGCAAATGCAGAGCTACTCCAGCAGCAACAGATGAAGTGTTCAATAGCTCTGCATCTCAGGTTGGTGCACAGGCAAAAATAACATAATAGGCATTATAATAATAATAATAATAATAGGCAGGGAGGTCAGTAAGGGAAGCCAAAGCTCAGACAGAAGAACACATTGCAAAATCAGTGGGTAGAGGGGACAAAACCTTTTACAGGTACATAAGTAAAAAAAAAAAGACAAAGGGAGGGATAGTGAGACTGAAGGGGGAGGATGGGTGCCGCGTGGAGGATGACAACAGTAAAGCTGACATACTGAACAGGTATTTCTGCTCAGTCTTTACTGAGGAAGAGGAGGGTAATGGGTCTGAAGGGAGTACAAGGGTGAGAATGGTGCAGAAATGGACACAAGTCCCTTTACATGAGAAAGGGTCCTGAAGGAACTGGAAGTAATAAGAGCTGATAAAGCAATGGGGCCAGATGGGGTGCACCCAGGGTCCTTAAAGAACTAAGAGAGGTGGTGGCTGAACCTCTGGCTATCCTGTTTAGCCGATCACTGGAAACAGGGAGGTACCCAAAGACTGGAGGACAGCAGATGTAGTCCCCTTATACAAAAGTGGGAACAAAGAGGAAGCAGGGAACTACAGACCAGTCAGCCTCACCTCGGTATTGGGGAAGATCATGGAAACATTACTGAAGGAGAGATTGGTGGAACATCTGGTTGTCAATGGACTACAGGACCCAAGGCAGCATGGTTTCACCAGGGGGAGGTCATGTCAGACCAACCTCATTGAATTTTTTGACTGGGTGACTAAGGAGGTGGATCAGGGGAGGCAGTGGACATGGCCTATCTGGACTTCAGCAAGGCCTTTGACACTGTGCCACATAGAAGACTATTACACAAACTGGGGAATATGGGTGTGGGCAGGACAGTAGTGTTGTGGTGTAGGTAACTGGCTGGGTGGCAGGACACAGAGGGTGGTGGTAAATGGCTGTCACTCCACAGAGGGAAGAGTGACCAGTGGGGTACCACAGGGATCAGTGCTGGGACCGGTCCTATTCAACATCTTCATCAGTGACATGGCGCAGGACCTAGAAGGCAGAATTTCACTGTTCGCTGATGACACAAAGCTCTGTAACAGAGTAGACACACTAGAGGGTGTAGACAGAATGAGAAGCTACCTGCAGAAACTTGAAGAATGGTCAGGGGTTTGGCAGTTGAAATTCAATGCAAAGAAGTGCAAGATAATGCATATGGGGCACAAAAACCCTGGCACAATATATCAGTTGGGGTGAGGATATAGCATGCACCAAGCAGGAAGGGATCTTGGGGTTATCATCTCTGATGACCTCAAGTGAAACAGTGTGACAAGGCAGCAGGTAAAGCAAATAGGATGCTGGGATGTATAGGCAGGGGCATCACCAGCAGGAAGAAGTCATAATTCCGCTATACAAGACACTAGTGAGGCCCACCTGGAGTACAGTGTACAGTTCTGGAGACCTTACCTACGGGACATAGACAGTGAGAGAAGGTTCAGAGGAGGCAACAAAGATGGTGCATGGATTGCATCACAAGTCCTATGAAGACAGGTTGAAGGAACTGAACATGTACTCCTGGAGGAGAGGAGGAGAGAGGGATATGATAGAGACATACAAGTATCTTACAGGAGGAACAGGTGCAGGAAAACACTATTTTTAAGTGAAAAGATGTTCCAGGACTAGAGGGCATGGGATGAAGTTGGAGGAGGACGATTCAGAGGAAACATGAGAAAGAATTTCTTCACCAGACGGGTGGTGGACAAGTGGAACACCCTGCCAGAGGAAGTGGTGGGGCTGAAACAATCAGGATTTAAGAATGCGTGGGATAGACATAAAGGAATTCTGGAGGTCAGGGGTTAGGTGCAACAGATTTCTAGGAAAACAAACTGAACTTACAAGCTCAAATGGGCAGACTGGGTGGGCCATAGGCTCTTATCTGCTGACACTGTCTATATATCTATATATCTATATATAACATAACATATATGGTAATAAAGACAAATAAATAAAACACAGCTCACTGCAGAGCAGATTCGCAGCTGCACAAATGTCCATGTCTGAGACATTTCTGAAATAAACAGTAGAAGCAGCCATGCCTCTGGTAGAGTGCCCTTTCACTTTCCCCGGAAGAGGTTTATTGTACTTCTGGTAACAGAAAACAATGCAGTTTGCCAATCATTTAGACAGGCACTGTTTTGAAACTTCTGTGCTCTGTCTTTTGGACGGAAAGAAAACAAACAACTGATCGGACTTACGAACATCTTTAGTCCGGTTAGTGTAGTAATGCAGAATTCTGTGCACATCCATAGTGTGCAGAAGAGCCTCCCCCTGATTAGAGTACTCAGGGAAAAATACCAGCAGTTGAATTGTCTGATTCAATGTAAATTCAGAAACCACTTTAGGTAAAAACATAGGGTTTATACACAGAGCCACCCAGTCTCTGTGAAAAATCAAGTAAGGCTCCTTACACACCAGGACCTGAAGCTCTGACATTCTTCAAGCTGAAGTAATAGCAACTAAGAAAAGTGCTTTCCTAGACAAATAGTGCATAGCACAACTTGCTGCAGGTTCAAAAGGAGGCAAAGTAAGTTTTTCCAAAACAAAATTCAAGTCCCACGGGTGCACTGGATTATGAATTAGTGGTTTCAGATGGAAAATTCCTTTCAGGAAGGTTTTGGAAATCTTCAACCAAGCTATGATTTTGTCATCCACGAGGAGGTGGTAAACCAATACGGCAGACACATCGACCATCAAAGAAGAATAGCTGGGGCTGAGATCTGAAAGATGCAATAGGTACTCCATGACCTGGGGCACTGAGCAAGAGAAAGGGTCCCAACCCTTAGAGGCTGCCCAAATAGAGAATCTTTTCCATTTCATGGCATAAGTAGTTCTGTTAGAAGGCTTTCTGGCCTCTACAAGGACCTGGGCCACCAGGACAGAAACTCCAATGCATGAAGCAGCTATGCCACAGGTGCCACACATGCAAATGGAGGGACTTGAGGCCTGGATTCACCAGTCTGTCCTGCCCCTGAGTCAGACGATCATGGCAGAGAGGTAGAGGTACTGGGGGTTCCATCGATAGCTGTTGAAGCAGAGGGAACCAAATCTGATGAGGCCAAAGAAGGGCTATTAGAATTGTGTGAGCCCCTTCCACCTGTAGCTTCAGGAGGACCCTCTGAAGCACTAGGAAGGGAAGAAAGGCATACAAGAATAGTCCTGTCCAGCAAAGAGACAGTACATCTCACCAGAAAACTACACACCATGGAACGAGTGAGCAAAAATTGGTTAGTTTAGCGTTGGATGGGGAGATGAAGAGGTCTATCTCCGGCTGACCCCATAGGTTGAATAAGCTTTCAACCACCTCTTGATTTAGCTCCCACTCATGAGCCCTGACAGTGGTGTAGCTGAGACTGTCTGCCAGGGTGTTACTGATGCCTGCTACATGCACAGCAGTCAGGTGGAGGTCATGCTGGACTGCTCAGTACCACACTCACATTGACTCACAGCATAGAGGGTATGGGCGTGTGCCTCCCTGTTTGTTCAGGTATCAGATCATAGACATATTGTTGGTCTGAACCAGTAGTGTTCCCAGACATAGAAGAGGCTGGAAGGCCTGGATGGCATACATCACTGCCCTCATTTCTAACACATTGATGTGTAGAGATGCTTCCAGCTGAGACCATGTTCCCTGGGTCTGATGGTCTCCTAGGTGGGCTCCCCAGCCTTGATATGAAGCATCCATTGTAAGGGTCATAGTAGGAGCAGGGGGTTGAAAGGGAACCCCAGTGGAGAGATTGGGCAGCTCCTACCACCAAAGAACATCCTTCTTCATGTACCCAGATACTAGGACCCTATGGTGCAGGTTGTCCAGCCACTAATCCCATTGGACACGAAGAGTCCATTGGGTCACCCTCATATGTAGTCTGGCTAGAGGAACTGTAGGGATCACAGCTGCCATCACCCCAAGAAGATGGAGGATCGACTGGGCTGTGATCCAGCGTGAGTTGTCCACTAATTTGGCCTGTTCCTGCAGAGTCTCCGCTCTGTCTGATGGAAGGAAGGACCTGCCCTGGACCATATCCAGCACCACCCCAAATCAATTTTAGGTGCTGAAAGGGGAGAGGTGGGACTTGGGATAGTTTACTGTTATTCCAAGTCTGGAAAAGTGGTCCAGGGTGAAGGAGAGGGACTCCCTCAAACTGCTTTGTGACGGGCCTGACAGAAGTTAGTTATCCAGATACAGGCACAATTAGATCCCTCTGCAGCAGAGGGCAACAGCCACTACTGCTAGGCATTTGGTAAAAACCTGAGGTGCTGACGATAGGCCAAAAGGGAGAGTCTTGAACTGATAATGTTCCCCCTGGAAGACAAACCAAAGAAAGTGGTGGTGGGCCTGGAAGACAGGGATGTATAGGTAAGCATCCTGCATGTCCAGTGAACAAAGCCAATGGCCCTTGTAGAGCAGGGGTAGAAGACCCTGGATGGTGAGCATGCAGAACCTCTTGTACTCGATGTACAGGTTGAGCTTGCTGAGGTCCAAGATGGGTCCTAGGTCACCTGTCTTTTTGGGCAATAGGAAGAAATGGAAATAGTACACTCTTCCTATCTGTTCTGGAGCCACAGGCTCTATGACTGACTTTTGCAGACAAGCCTGGATCTCATTCCCTATCAGAGACAGATGCCTTGGAGGATAATGGGAGAAGCTTGGGGGTTGTCTGGAGGCTTGTCTAGGAACTCTATGGTGTGACCTCTTGCTAGTAACTGAAGGACCTAAGAGTCCATGGTTATGTCCTGCGACCCTGGAAGATGGAAGGCAAATCTTCACCCTCATTGGATCCCCCAGAGGATCTGGAGGAGGCAGAGGGTTCCCCCATGAGTCAGAAGGCTGAGGGGAGGGAGCTGGCAGCTCCTCCAGGGGGCTTCTGGGACGTGACAGGGGGAGTAGGGGTTCCTGATGTTGGCAACCAGCATTTGGCCTGGAGTTTGGCAGGGGCCTTTTTGGTTTGTCATCTCTGTTGTAAATGAAAAGGCTGTTTGCCTTAGTAACCCACTCAGCACATGAAGTGGATGTTGTGAATGGATTTACCACAGTCCTGCAATTCAGTGATAATATCCTTGGCATCACCTCTGAATAATACGGATCCCCAGAAAGGGGCATCCAGGATGGAGGTCTGGATTTCTTGTACCAGGCCAGCAATTCTCAGTCACAAATGTCACCTAATGCAGACAGTAGTGGCTGTGGTGCAAGCAACTGAGTCAATTGTGTCATAAGTAGCCAGGAGGCCATGACAACAGGATATTTTAGCCATTGTCACTGTCCTGGCAATCTCCGCCTTAAGCTCCTGGTCCTGGATAGCTTCCAGCTTGGACTTGAGTCAGGCCAGGGAAGATTTCTGGTAGGAAACTGTATGAGCCACATAATTATGGGACCTGAGGGTGCAAGGGGAGGAGGAACGGATCTTGTCATCGAAATTATCCAGCTGCTTAGAATCTTTTTCTGGAGGAGACATGCTCAAATGTTTAGGTTTAGAGGACCAGTGTTTGGCAGCCGTGATAACAACCAAGTCTGCATTAGCAAGGCCAGAAAGGTGTGTGACCCCATCTGGGTGGTGCTACATCCTGTCTGCCTTTTTAAAACAGCCGGAATGGAGGAAGGCTGTTGCCAGATAGTGGACGTCGGAGCTTCATGGGCCCAGTCCATGGCAGTATGGGCATAGAAGCTGTGTCAGTCACTTCTAGATGCTCCATAAGCCTTTTCCACTTTGGATCCTGTTCCTGGATAGCCCAGTCACAGGCACTTTGTATAGTTATGAGGAGTTCTGCAAAGGAAAGGTCTTCTGGAGGGGACTTCGGGGATTTCTTAGGCTGAGGATCTATATCTGTATGCGTACCAGAGCTGGAGGATGAGTCAGAGTCAGAGTCTGAAGAGTGCCTCCTGGGGGTCTGAACCCTTTTTAGAAGAGTGTCCTGGGTTTTATACCTGACCTGGCATCTAGAGGAGCCTTCTCCAGAAAGGTGGAAATCCACAGGAGAGGCTGATCTAGGGGTCAGAAAGGAGGTGGGATTAGAGGCCGCCACTGGTTTCCAATGGTCAAGCTCAGAGCCTAGTTGAGTCCTGGCCTCCTGAATCAGGGTCTGAAACACTGTGTGGATATCATCCTGAGGGTACTGTGTAGGCAGAGGCTGAGACTGAGGAGGAGGAGGTGGTGGAGGAGGAGGCTGTTATAATGGATAGCACGGCATCTAATATTGAGGGTACCCATGAGCCTGATAGGAGTAGGATAAGCCAGAAAGAGCATACCCATGATTAGACATAGCCCAGAGTTGGGTACTCCAGTACATAATGGGGCTGATAAGCAAGTGCTGTATACCCCGGCGAAGGGTACATTGGGTATTGTGGAGGTGGATAGCCTGGAACATTGCCCATAGGTCCAGCTGCAGGCAGAACTGGAGGTCTGACAGGAGGTGGGGCCAAAGACATGGCAGGTGGTCCAGAAGGACCATACATTGGCCCTGTAAGGACATTAATAGGGTCTGCCACTGGATCAAGTACAGGAATGTCCAGCGCTGGAAGATTCAGCACCATGGGTCCTGACAGAAGGCCTTCCAGCATTTGAAGAATGTCTGGAGTGCCAGATAAACCCTGACCTGGTGAAGGGTCACCTGATGAAGGATTACTTGTCATTGGAGTGTGAGTAGAACCCGATGGAAGACCCTCTGTCATCTGGGGAGCCAAAGTCCAAGATGGTGGAACCTGGTTGTCTAAGGGGGCTTGGGTTGAGGAGGTCCTGCTGGAAGGTCCCCAGAGGGATTAACTATAGGTCCAGTGGGTGAAACAGGAAGAGTCTGATGCAGCGAAGGAAGGGGAACCTCCAGATTAGTGCCAACCTCCAACACTTGATCTTCAGGCAAGCCCAGAGGATACGGATTGGCCAGTGGGAGTGAGGAACCCTCTAAGGACTGTTGTGTGTCCATCAGCTGTCTCAATTCAATGTCAGGGGTATCCTGCTACCCCGATGGGAAAGCCTCAGATGTGCGGGCCCCAGAGGAACTGGGGAGCAACTTCTCAGCTGTGGCCATGCAGACATCAGAAGAGCTAACATCCTACTTACTGGGCTGGGCCATGCAGACAACAGAGGAGCTGAAGTCTAGCTTACCAGCTGTGACCATATGCTCCTTGGTGGGACCAGGGAATGACTTAATGACCTGGCTGCTCACAATAGACCCTGAAGAAGATATGGGTTTAAGGAGTTCAATGGGGGATTCCATCGTCCAAGAAGAGCCCTGACTGCACCATGAGTAAAGTAGGCAGGGAGGCTGTGGTCTGATCTGTTGGAGCAGTAGGAAAACTGACAGTAAAGGTGCTTAACAAAGTGGAGGCCCCTTCGGTGTCAGTGGTGTCCAATGAACACCGCCAAGTGGATAGAGATCTATCCCAGTCTCAGTGCCTCTCCTTGCCCTTTTTCTTCATTTTGAGTTCTGGTGTTGGAGAAGAAGATTTTTCCTGCAAATTCTGCAGCTTCTTCTCTATCAAAGCTAGGTGCTCCTCCAGCAAGTGGGCTTCAGGCTTTTTCTGTTACCTAATCCACGTGGCCTGGTTGAAGGATTGGCAGGCCCCACAGTCCTTGACCCAGTGTTTGAGGCCTAGGCAGTTCACGCAGTGGGAATGCTCATCTGCATGCAGGATCTGTGTGCAGCAGGACTTGCGCTTCTTCTTTTTGACTCATCATCCAACTGTTCATGTTCCTGAATTGTACCTCCAACTATATCCCATGCTGTAAATTTGTCACTATTATTTATTTGCTTCCCCTGTCTTCTGTATATACCTCAAGATCTCTGTATTAGATCTTTTCATGTTAGGCTTGTTTATTCTGTATTTTACTATGTAATTGTTTGACCTGATGTTCTTTTCTCTTTTAATGCTTAACTGGATGTTTGTGTAAACTGGCATTTTTGCTCACATACCTTTCAGTATTAAATAGAGATTGATTGATTGATTAAAAACAGGACTGACAGACCTGAACCAAAGCAGTTCTATAAAAATCAAGACTGACCATACTGGGTGTAATTTGCACAAATACTGCTGGTCCAGTCACTCTGGCTGCACTACTCAGTCCAACTTTTATGTATCTGGTTCACTCTAGGATGTCTGTTTTTTAACCCTTCCTTGGCTTGATTGAAAACGGAACTGTCAGGACCAGACCAGATAGGTAAAAGCCAGACCAGATCATCTGGAGTGGATCAGCAATATTTGCACAAGCTATGCCCAGTCCAGATTTTACAGCTCTGGTCCGGGTCTGATGATCTGGTTTTACCCATACCCCACTGAATGTGGCTTAGTGACATACTATACTGATGGAAGCAAAGTCTAACCCACTGAAGGCTTAAGTTTCAAAAATACCAAGACTCACTCAATTCCTGATGATCTCCCTCCCCATGTCACACTTAGTCCTCTACCAAAGTAATGGTCAAATATTGGTGCCTCTACATCCACACCATTAAGCTTTTAATGCCATCATGCCTCTTCTGCTGCCATGAGCTCCCCCATCCATGAAGTCCCATTCTGCTTGCGGCCCGCCCCCAAACCTGGTAATTTTCCAAGGAGCAGCTCTTTATACCACATCAACTAAATCATTGCTAAACTCCTTGGCCCCAGATATTCAAAATCGTTTAGCATGCAACCCAAGCGCCCAGGCACGATATTCAATGGGGCAGTGCGCAGCAACTCGATGTGCTGGAGTGCATCAGTAATGTATGCAAGCGCAGGTGAGGGGGGTGTGAATAAACATCTTTGTGAAGATTAACAAGAATATGTTAATGTACTTCTGCAAAAATACTTTGTCATAAACAAAAAAGAGACTTAAGTTTGCAATTTAAAAACTACAAAACAGCAAACAGAATCTAATGTGGTCTTAATGAATACATTTAACAATACCAGAGGTAAAAATAGTGTTTATCAACTACATTTTCTGCTGCTAAGAGAACATATATGTTTACTTATTTTCTTCCAAAATAAAAATGTCCTATGCTTAATAAAATCAAAGCTTAAGAAAAGTGAAGGGTAGCCAACCTGTGTAGCTCCACAATAACTACTATTTGCTCGGGGGGTTACCTACAGGTAGAACTTATAATAAAATGATGGGCGTTACTAGAAGGTTTGATCTTAAACAATTTCCATTAGGTACATGTAAGGCTTACAAATCTAGCCCCTCATACATCTCCCATCTTGTCCACTTGTTTTGAAAACAAGACAGCCTTTGCTGCAAAGCAAATGTAATTCTTTCAAATTTACTGTATGTATATGATTTATAATCACCTGCCATTCAGACATGTCTGGTGGATTTGGTTGGCACCATATTTTTGCAATGGCCTTAAGAGCGCCAGCTAATAAAACATAACAAAGCAATTTAACTTCTTTTCCTCTGAGCGCCAGTGGGAGGAAGACAAATAAAATGTGTTCTGGACCTAGTGAAGTAGTGATCACTAGAACTTGTTATATATGGTGCTGAATGTTTGCCCAATATGGTTGAAGTTTCACACATGTTCAAAAGATGTGAGTCTGGGAGGCCAAGATTTCCCTGCATCTCCTCCAACAAGTAAGGAGAATGACAGGATTCTATTTAGTCACCTGGGTGGGGACTCTAGAAACTGCATTCATAGTTTACATAAGAATTCTTTCCATATTGGAGAATTTGTGTTCCAAGTGCCCACTCACATATGAGCCCACTGCCTGTCATTTAAACATATGGTGAGGTCATCCTCCGATTTTTGTTTAATGTAGTAAGTAGTTTGGGCCTAGTCCCAGAGAAAACTATTGTATAGTTGGGAGATGGTCTTACTTCCTGCTGGGGAAAGCCATAGGTGTTCAAATGGCAGGTCCATGGTGGGAAGATGGGAATTTAACAGAGCTGAATGTGACTGAGAATTTATGTAATTACAGATTTTCAAAGAAATAGGACCTGCTTCCTGACCCTAGGCCTCTTATTGTTCCATATGAAGGCTAGAAAAAGAGATTGTCAGTTCTGTAAGTCTTTTTTATGGACCACACATGGCACACATTGAAAGAGATAGAGCAGCCTGGGAAATGCATTCATATTTAATGCTTGAACCTGATCATGTAATGGGAGAGGGAGAAGTGACCACTTACAAATCTCTATTTTCAATTGAGTTATTAAAGAGTCATAATTCAAGTGAAAAAGTTGGGCTGTATCTGTCACAAGTTGTATCCCCAGTATATTTTAAAGAAGGAAGGTCCGAAACGCCCAGAAGACCTTATCAAATGCCTTCTCTGCATCTAGACTTGGCAACAGGGCTGGCTTTTTAGTTTGGTTTAAATTATCAATTATATGGGCTGTTCTCCATAAGTTGTCCTGTGCTTGGTGCCCTGGGATGAAATCCATCCCATCCAGGTGAATTAGCCAGGAAATTACCTCTGTTGTAACCTTGGGGTAATTAGGGAAGTGAGTAATTTATAGTACTTAATATGGAGATTGGACTGTAAGAGGAGCAATGTAGTGGGTATTTTCCAGGTTTGTGGTGGACCAAGATTATTGCTTGAGTTCATGATGGGGGAACTTGACCTTCTTTATCCAGGGCATCCCTGTAGACTCCCTTCAGCAGGGGGTCACTAGATATTTAAAACTTGTATAAAACTCCCCCAGAGTGCCATCGGTTCCTGGGTACATCCCAGACTTCAACTGGCCTATTTCTTTCAGTAGTTCTGGGGTGGTAACTGGGGACATCAAGGTTTTATTTTTGTGTTGAGAGAGTTTGGGGAACATTAATCACCATTTTCGTTTTACTGTTTAAACTTTCAAACAGTAAAAGTACATACAAATATGTATCTTTAAAAAAAACACTGGAATCTAGCTAAACAGGACCTGTTTAGCTAGATTCTGCTGTTCTTTTTTTAAAGTTGCCAGATATATCTTTTCTGGGCACACAAAATTCAGGGTGCCCAGATTAGCAAGAGGAGCCATTCACCAGCATTCTCTGTATGAGAACAGTGGGACTTTCTTGACTTCTGCAGCCTCATCTGGAACTTGTGCTGCAGGCTGCAGTGGGAGTAGTGAGCCACCATGTCCCTGGTGTCTAGTTGTGCCCCCATTGCTGCCCCTTTATGTACTGTATGTAATGTTGTCCTGGTGTCTAGTAGCACCGCCCATCCTCCAATTGCCATCCTCATATTTTTTGACTGTTTCCCTGATGTCTAGTTTTACCTCACACCCTCTGCTTGCTATCCCCATAATGACCCCTTAATGTATTTGGCTTCCCCTGGTGTCTAGTGGCACTCCCCACCCTCTGATTGCTATACCTGTTATTTATTTGTCTTTTCTTGGTATCTAGTGGCATCTCCCACCCTCTGATTATCATCTCTGTAATATATTTGTCTTTCCCTGGTGTCTATTGGCAGCCTCCCAACCTCCAATTACCACCCCTGTAATATGTTGTTCTTTCCATGGTGTTTAGTGGCAGTCCCCACCCTCTGATTGCCATTCCCAAAATGTTTTTCTCTTTCCTGGTGTCTAGTGGCACCTATGACCCTCCAATCACCATCCCAGTCTGAAATAAAGAAAATCATCCCTCTATATTTTTTTTAAACCTGCAGAAATGAAAATGGTCCCTCACTGATCTGCCCCTCCACCCTCACCTCCCACTCAGCATCCATCACCCCACACCCCAGTACACTCCCAAACACCCTTACTCACCTGAAAGGTGACAGGGCAAAGATCAACTCCCCAATCAAAGGCGCATTCTGCTGCTGGAACTGCAAACTGCAATATGAGAAACTAAGGTAAGTGTGGTTCAATGTATTTCAATGGGGTTTTGAACTTTGATGCATACCCTTACAGAAATATAGGTGTGCTGTGTGCATACAGAATGCATGCCACATGCTTAACTGTACAAAGTTTGCATGCAGTTCGTATACACAAAGGGATCCTAAGTGAACCAGGTCTAAAAAGCATATCAGATTCACTTGCTGCAAGCTTGATATGTGCTTAGAAGGTAAGCTGGTGTAAACATCTTCTAAAATTACATCAGATTTGCCTGCTGCATGCTTGACATGAGTGCAGCAGTTAAGCTGGTGTGTACATCATTTAAATATCACATCAGGTTCGCATGCTGCATGCTTGCCATGTGTGGTGCAAATCTCATCCAAACAAAACACATCAGTTTCTATTTCTTATCCTATTGCTAGCAATTAGAGTCATTAAAATACATTTTCATTTGAATGCCCATAAAAATTAGGTAAACTCATTAATTCTGATCCGTTTGCAAGTTGTTTAATAGCTTTTGAATTTTGTCATTAAATCATCATTAATTTGTAAAGTGTTATTTGCTTACTGTATTAAATGACTAGGATATAGCCAGTCAACATCCCCCATTCCAGATACGAAGAGGAGTCTTTCTGTTGTGAAGTCTATCCTATTTGTTTTGGACTATGCAGATCTCTTATGCATATTTAGTGCTATAAATGTGTTTCTCTGTGATTGTTTCATCTCACTTACTTTCCCTATGACATTCTGTATTGAGAATATACACTATGGCCATGCTCAGCACTCTTTGTTCTGAGTAGGTTCTTGGAAGCATGCACCATACCTCACATTTTGTCACTGAAATGAGGGGCATGGACACCAAAATGAGGGACAATGAGGGACACTAACCCACATGATGATCAGGACAAATCATGAACCATGGTGATATAGTACTTCAGAACACAGTGGAAACCATTGCATTAGCACCTGAGAATGAATTTCTCACATTAAGCAGAGGTGCCATTTAGGTAGGGAAGAGTGGTCAGTTGTCCTCCCCCATATTTGTGCCTAGGTTGTTCTTATGGTGTGGCAATAATGGCAATACATTTGTATTTAATCCTTTGCACAATAAGTGCCCACCTGGCCTATGTGTGCACATGCTGCAGGTACTCTCCAGACCCAACTGTATCTATATTGCATTGTCCACACTCTCCACCTATTAGTGGTGGCACAATCACATGTGATGTGGAAACGCTCCAGTCAAGAAAGAGTGCAAGAGTCTTGCAAGTGTGACACTGTCTTTTCCACCACAGAGTAGACAGACTGAACACTACAGCTTGGAGCAGCCAGTGAGCATTGAACTCTAAGTAGCAGTGTTGTGGCAGCATATTGTTGTTGGTCTACTCTTAGTGAGTCTCAGTTTCCCCTGGTGGATGAAGGGGCAGAGGGTGAACTAGCAGCTAACTCAAGACTAGGCTACCTACTTACTCTACTAGGCTCACCTTGCAAAAAAAACAGCACAGACCTCCAAGTCAGCAAGCTAGGAATAGCAGCAGTGGTGACAGTGGTGTGGGTGGCCTTTATAGGCCTTAATCAGTGCAGTGTGGCAGCAACCACAGAAGCAACCAAGCAAGAAGCAAGCACCCCAGGAGGGGTGGGTTCTGTTGGTGAGGTGACTTGGTCGCAGACCACGTTGGGGACCTGTGATGTTAGGTTCTAACATCCAGCTTCTGGTGGAAGGAGAGAAAGAGAGAGAGGGACCAGACTGAAAACTGGGCTGGTGGCACACTGTGTCAAGCTGTTGGTTCTGGCCATATGGCCGGGTAAGTAGAAGTAAATCATTTTGTTTTTTTTGACAGGGGGACTGGGGAAGGAGGAAGGACTGAAATATTAATGTACTTTTCATGGTTCTTCACCTTTGGGCAGCTTCATGACCCATAGAGGATGGATATTGAATGGAATGGAGTCAGGGAGAAAAATCGGGACAAAGTTCTTTTTTGTGGGGGGCAGAAGTTCAGCCAGTAAAAAATTGGTTAGTAACTGGGTGGTATTAAGCCCAAATCCAATACACTGCTCTGGGGTATATACAGATCATTCTTATACATTTTAATTTTTCCTGATTTGCATATCACTTTTCAGCGCTGTCACTTGCAATCATGGACAGTTGAGTGGTACGGTATGCATAGATTATTGCAGCCCCACTATTGTCAGGCTTATGTGCCCCTCCCCAGTGAAGCTGATCTCCACATCCCCACACTCAGGCACATTATGACAAAGGGCAAAGGGGACTGCAGGGGTGTGCACTATTGAAATTAATAGGGGTATTTTTTTAGTACTATTTTATACATTATTGATGGAGAGTTGGATATTAATGAAGGCCACTGCTCAGCTAACAAGGACCTTGTTAGTAGAACAGTGGCCTTCATTATTCTCCAACTCACCATCATAACATATAAAATAGTAATAAATAATAACTCCATTCATTTCAAGGGGGTACCCCTCAGCACTCTGACCCATGGACATCATCTCTAAAGACTCCTGCCTCTGGCTCCCTAGTACTCACGTAAGAGTCTTTAACTTATATCTATACTTAGTGGGTTTTCTGTAGCAGCATGGTCATACCCGCTACAGTGTGTGTGCATGTAGGGGGGGACTGGCCATCTGGGTGTGTGTCGAGTTATTACTACTTTTGTGTTTGCACCTTGAAGTCTGTTAGCGTGGAAGCATTGTTATTTTTGTACCATTTATCCTCTGTAATCTGAGTTGTTACCACTGCCTCAGCTCAATTTATATTGTATCCCTAATGACCTCATATTGTGGTTTTGTACAGACTTGTTTGACTTATGTTTTGACCTTTGCCTATTGTTCATCACTGTGTAATAGCCACAACTGTCTATATAAATGTATGGCTTTTGAACTATGTTGGTCCCACCTTGTGGCCCAGGTTGTGTCTGAAAATGGTCCATTGGGTCAGCACACTTACTCAGTTAACAAAGACACAAATAAATAAATAAATTCAAAAATATGGAGAGAAAATAGGAGTACAGGCAGGATAGAAGTAATTAAGTGGTTTTGTGGATAAGTTTTTGTAATGGGGTGGGAAACACCACATGTGTTTCCACTGGTATGTGTGCTACAGTTCAGCTGTGAAACTGAGATGAAGGAGACAAGAAAACTGCAAAGCATAACAGTGGCTACAAGCATCCTGCATGCATGCAGATGTATTCATATACAGTATGTATTGAAGTACAAGCAAGCTATATATGTGCAGACAGTATGGCTTATTGGTTAAAGGCACTGAATTGCAAACCAGGAGACTTGGAGGCATGAAGACCTAGGTTTGAATCTTATCAACCCCCACTTGTGTATGGTGTGATCCTAAGCAAGTCTCTTAACTTTTACATGTGCAGTTATCAGTGACCATGAGGTTTTTGCATGCATGTCACATGCATGTAGTCTTTCCCAATTTAACATAACAAATCATCATGGTCTCCACACTTGCTTGCTGCACACATGCCATATGCATGCAATCAGTTCCAATTTAACATTTAAATCATACTTGCAGTACACATATCACTTGGGTAGCTTTTTGTGTGCAGCATGAAAACATTTCACATAATTATTTCTGTAATGGTAAGTTTGTCATTTTTGCATATTCTGACCCCAGATTTTCAACATGATTTTTTGGGGACCTCACCTCATGAACAATGGTGGTGATGGAATTTCATAAATCAAGCCCAAAAGGTGATTTCACGGTCACTTGGTGGCATCACCTTTTGAGTGGGATTTGAAAATGTTTACTATCCTTGTTTATGAGGTGGGGTGATAAGAAGGCTACAGTATGTTGACAATTTTAGATCAAAAATATGTAAAAATGGTAGAGTTATGGACATACATTTAAATTTTACTATGCTCGCTTATAACTTTGGGAATTTTAAATATGTTTTACCCCAAATTTTCAACACAGGCATTTTTTACACCACTTCATGAGCATGACAACTGTCATTTTTCAAATCCTGTCCAAAATCTTCGCACCTGTGGCATGGAATGATGTTTCAATATCGCAGAATGATGTTTTAGCAGGGATTTGAACATTTTCACTACCGGGTTCATGAAGTGAGGTAATAAGAAGGCTATGCAAATGATTTGTTTTTCAAATAAAGTAAAGTGCTCAGGTTATGAGTGAACACTGCATTATTTCAATGTTCCCTCTTAACTTCGCTAATTTTCACTATTTTGACTTCAAACTTTTAACGTAGCCATTTTTCCACACCACCTCAAAAACATGATGTGTCATTATTAATATCCTGGATGAGATGTCTTTTCATACTTCTGGTGTGAAATGTCATTTCGGCCAGTATACTATAAATGATACAGGCGTGTTTATAAGGTGAATCATAAAAGGAGTATCTTACCTTGTGTTACTTTGTATACGTAGAGTATTGCCTCTGTTCATCTTAAATTGTCAATAAAAAGTTAATGGCAAAAAAAAAAACTTTTATGTTCACATCTACGTAAACTATGCTGTATTATGCACCTTGTGATACTTTGTATACGTAGAGTATCGCCTCTGTTCATCTTAAATTGTCAATAAAAAGTTAATGGCAAAAAAAAATAAAAGGAGTATCTTGAACATTTGGGGTCAAAATTGAAAAAACACATTATATAATTGTTAACAAACTTTGTGTTTGTGCCACTCTTGACCCCAGTGACTATGCTTTGTGATCCTGTGATGATGAGTTGAGTTTGGGGGAGAGCTCAGTGACCCAGCAGGGTTGGGTTAGGGTAGGGGCATAGTTCTGTTATGTAACTCCACCCCAGCCAGGGAATGAAAGGTGCATGGATATCTTCATGGGCCTGGGTACCATACAGTGAAGACAACTGTCATCCTGGCATAGGGCCCTGCACCTCTCCCCCCTTGGGTAGCAGAGGGACTTGTGCATTGTCTGACACATGCACTTTTAGCTTTGTGCATCTGTAGCTGTGGCCACATAGAAGTGCAGGGACCACAGGGCCCTGTACTTCCATAGCCCATCAGACAGCCCTATGAATTATTCACATCTGTGATTGCACTGAACTGCAGGGCCCACAATTCTTGGGTCATGCACTTCTTTGTAAGGAGTCTTCTCTTCACGCAGGGCGTCTACATCTGTACACATGTCCTGAAGAGACCTGCATGAATGAGGATACAATTCCACTATCTTAAAAAAAAGAGACACTCTTTGCAAAAAAACTTAATCAATACAGCAGTTAGGGGAACTTAACACCACAAAAGTAGGAAAATGTGGTTTTAGGGTTTCCAACCCTATCGCCCCACCCTCAGCTACCAAGCAGCAAAAGAAAAAACATCTGGGTGTGCAATACTACTTCCGCCAAGCCCATAGCCTCCAATCCAAAGCACAAGCTACAGCTCCAGACCATTACCTCATAATGATACACTTTTTAAAGGTAGACAGGTATGTCTCATCACAGGTTGCCAACATAATTTTTTGTAGCTTTTTTCAAGCAGGGCCCCTGCATGAAGAAAGGAGATCATGTTTGATGTTGTTTGATCATGGAAAGGAGTGGGCATTATTGTTGACAACCAACAAGGAAGATCACACCACAGGCTTACCAAGACTCTGGAGAGCAAAAACCCTAATGCTTCTTGGGGGTGTGGTTGGGGTGTGAGGGTTGGAAATGCTAATGCAGTAATGCACAACATACGGCCCGGGGCCACAGATGGCCCCCACAGCAGCTGTCTGTAGCCCCCAAGAACCTAGCAGCTTCCCCCTATGTTTATTTGATTTTGTTTTTAGTTTTAGTAACATGTGGATAGATAGACAGACAGTCAGACAGACAGACAGACAGACAGACAGATAGATAGATAGATAGATAGATAGATAGATAGATAGATAGATAGATAGATAGATGTAAACGAGCCCCTGGCTCAAAGGTATCAATCTGAATTTGAAATAAATAAATACAGTAAAAAATAAATATATGTTTTGATTTATTTTATGTGTACATTTAATGTCTTCCTAGACATTTGTCACCTTGGGTCATTTTACAGTGGCCCTCAGTCAGTGGCCCTTGGCCCTCGGCCTTGACTCAAGTATTCAGTCTGGCCCTCCACAAAAGAAAAAGTTGTGCACCACTTCTTTAATGCCACACTTCCCTACTTTTTTGGTGATAAGTTACCCTAACTGGTACATTAACAAACTTTTTTCAAATAATTCTTGTTTATACACAGGATTATGAAAAACTGATTCTAAACTATCATTAAGAAAAATTAAGTTTCTAGTCCTTGCGGTTCCAGGGTTTTAATGTTTTAAAGGTATCAAGAAGTGATACCTTTTGATCCATAAAGGATAGGAACTTTATTTATTTATTTTTTGGTAACTGAAAGTTTGAAGTCAGCTTTATGACATGGTATATCACTATAAATAGATATACATTGTATTTATTTATTTGTTTTTTGGGATTTTGTTTGCCTGGTAAGTTCATTAAGGCTAAAAATCTATTGTTCCAGAGTGAGTTAATTGCTGAAGAGAACAAGCATAAAAATATACCCTGAAAAGCTAGGAAACTGCTCAATCACCTGGAGCAATGTGGGCATTCATTGTTGTAGATCCGTGATGTATAGGGGTAGATAATCTGAAAACAATATTATTTTGTTGTTTTCCCTGGTGACTTTGTATGCCTTTATCCCCTTCTTTGTCCTATATTTTACTTACCAGTAACTCTATCGCCAGATCAAACAATAACAGGGAGAGGGGGCATCCCTGCCTCATTCTTCTATGTAATTGGAATTCATCCAAGAGTCCTCCATTAACCAAGATCCAAGCTTTAGGCTCTGCATGTAGGAGTTTCATCCATGTTATGTACTCCTCCCCTAAGCCAGATTTCCCCAGCACCTTGAATTGATCCTCCCACTCAATGTAATCAAATACTTTCTAGGCATCCATTGACAGCACAAGTGCTGTGCCAAGTCGCCAAGAACCACACTGAATAATTTTCAATAATCTATGGATGTTGTGATGGGACAACCACTCTTGCAGAAATCCCATTTGATTCTGGTGCACAGTTGAAGGGAGTATCTGCTAAAGGTGCCCTGCATATCTTGGCCAGGATTTTCATATCACAATTCAGTAATGATATGAGGTGATACGACACACTCTCCATTGGCTCCTCCCCTGGTTTGGGGAACATGCAAATAGAAGCCATGTAGCATGAGGCAGAAAGCATCACCTCCCCTTTTGACTCTTTCAACATTTCCTACAATATTTTGTCAGCTGCCCCAACCAGTTTCTTACAATATTTAGCTGTGAAGCCATCTGGACCCCCACTTTTCCTTTCTTAAGGGAGTTAATGACCCTCCCCAACTCTTCCGTTGCAATAGGGGCCCCCATTGTGTTCCTCTGTGAACCTGTTTGCTCCCACCACCTGACAATGCCATTCAGCAATATATAGATTGTGGTAGAAAGTTTGAAAGACACATTTAATGTCTTCAGACTTTATGATCACCTGCCTTCCTGTCCCCTTCAAAGCTATAACTAGGGCAGAAGTCCTTCTTTATTGACGAGTCATGCTAAGAGTGGTCCCGGTTTGTTACTCTACTCAAGCAGGTGCTGTCATGCAAAAAACAGTGCCATCCTAGCCTTGCTAGTATATAACAAGCTCACCATCTCTCTGGTGGCCATCACCTCTCCTAACAACCCATCCACTCCTCCTTCTGCTATGCTCTTCTCCAAGTCATTTATCTTTCATTCTAGTACACACTTTTTCTCCTTTATCTTCCCTTTTTAGCTGCATCATAATTTATTATCATTCCCCTCATGTAGGCTTTTCCCACCTTCCAGAAGGTTGCATTTGAAGGGGCAGTGGCAACTTTAGCAGCCATGTGCAGCCCCCATTGAGCTTTGAGGTATTATTGGAAGTCCTTGTTTGCTAACAAATAGGATGGGAAGAGCCTTACTGCAGTCTTCCCAGAGATTCACTTTGTAGCCATACTCAAAATTAGCATGGGGTGGTTTAAAATATTTATCGAACTATGAAAGACATTCTGGATCAACATATTGTTCTGTGGAGGCATAAATATAGTCCAACTTGGACCTCATTTCATGGGGGTTGGAAGAAAAGTTTATACTCTCACATCCCTGAGTTCACAGTGCACCAAGCATTGACCAAATCTAAGTCTGCCAACCCTTTGGATAGTAATGCCAGCACCTACTCATGCCTGACCCCCCAGTGATCCAGCACTGGTTGTACTACACAATTAAAGTACCCCTCAATACCAGGTTATCAGATCGCTCTCTCTGCAGAATATCCAACAGCTGATGGCATAACTCTGGGTCCAATACAGAAGGGACATACACTGCCATATGTGACCTGTTATCCTTCTAATTCACCACTCACAGACACATATAAACCCTCTCTTGGGTCCTTAACTGTTCTGGTAACCTTTGGAGAAACTGTTTATGTATGAATATTCTTGCCCAACATTTGTGTGAGGAGTATGTAGAGATGGGCCAAGTTGGCAAACTTCACCACGCAAAACATTTCACGAAACTCAAGCATTTTGTGAAATTTTTCGTGGATGCAAAATGCAAAATTTCACCACTCTTGGTCAAAATTTCTCCAGTTTCAGCCAAAATGTCACATTTTGTGACTGGAACATGCTGTAAATGGTAACAATAGTATGCTGGTGGTGGTATCATTAGTATTGCGCATAACTCTGACAACCCAAGTGAGTTCTCAGGCAGCAGTAATGCAAATGGCACCTGTCAGCATGTTTAAAAACAAACAGACACTAACTACATAGCAGAGATGACAAAACAGCTAGCACCACTGAACTGGTGGCTTCATTCAAAATCACTGTCAAAATGGATCCATTCACATATCTGGAATGTGCAGTACTGTATGGGCTGTACACCCATTGGCTCACGCTGTGGACCAATGGGTGTACAGCCCTACCTACGGTGTCAGTCGGCAGGCGGTGGGGCGGCAGGCCTGTGGGGTGCTGCCGCCCGGCGCTGACTGGGGAAGGAGCGGGGTGGTGGGGCTCAGTGGGCAGGTGGGGGGTACCGCTGGGCCACCAGGGATATTGCACATGCCTTTTTTTATCCTTGAGCCCACGATCGTGATGCGAGCAGTTCACTGGACCACCAGGGATATAGGACATGCTTATCCTTATACTTAAGCCTGTGATCGGGCTGACAGAGGTCCACTAGGGAGGTAGGACGTTATTAATTTAGACAGATGCCCACGATTGGGCATGGGGGCACCACCACGGAGGTGCAACCAGAGCTCTGGTGTCCACCCACAGGTGGCAGCTGCTGTGTTGCACCCTTCAATAAGACCTGTGGGTGGTCAGCCATTTTTTTCTTTTTTTTTGGCTCACCTGTGCGCAGTGCAAGTAGATGTTGCGTATGCATGGACTCAGCACATCCCGGGCTGAATATCGGGATGTGCGGAGTATGCATGGGCACGCCCACCCTACCTGCACTGCATACATTACTGATGTGCTCCAGCACATCGGGATTTGTGCCAGGCACAATCCCCATTTGAATATCGTGCTGGGGCATATCAGTGGGTTGTGCATGGTACAACACTGTTCTGCCATGCACAACCCTTTTGAATATCTGGGCCACAATGACAAACACCTTATCTCAGGCTACACTTCTGAATTACTGTATATGTCTTTGGAGCCTAGCTGTCACACTGTATAGAACTCTGTACTGTATAATGTAAACTGTGATTTAACTGCACACTGGATTGCGCTGTGCTCTATGTTGTTTGTGCTGCCTCCTGCAAATGTATGGATATTGTTTGTTGTTCTCTGTTTGATATGTACCAAAACTTCTGTAACCTCCTATTATATTATTGAACCCTGTTCTGTTTATGTGTTGAATCTGCTGGATCTGAAGTGGAGCCTTTGGAAATGAGTCCTTGACTCAAAGGGTTGTAATTCTGATATGTTTAATAAATAAAAATAAATAAATGATATAGATATTAATCTGACATTAATTCTTAGTGCAAAAGCAATACCATAAGACTTAAACATGAGGCTATTACTATATTTTAGGGATGAAAAGGAGTTTCTGCACTGCCTGTCTCATTGCAATGGGGTCCCGGGGGTGACTGTCTAGGAAGGGCTCCATGTGAAATATTCTCACTAAATGACAAAATGTTGCCACTCAGGGGTGAAATTCCACCAGTTTCATGCAAAATTTTGCATTTTGCGATGGAATTTTGCAACTTCACACCCTGCAAAATATTTCATGGAATGGATGAATTCTACAAAATATTTCACACTGCGAAACTGCAGATTTTGTGGGAATTTCACCCATAAAATTTAATTTTGCCCACCTCTAGGAGTATGAGGTTTTGTAGACCTCTCCCACCCAGCCCCTTTCCAGCCTGTGGTGCCCAGGATCCAACCGAGGGATTTTCTGGAGCAATCCCAACTGTACTTGTTTCTGTTTTAAAGCTGTAATGATCTTTTTATGATTTATGGGTGAGGAAAAGCCCCACACATTGCAAGAGATGACAGTTTGATTGATATAGGATTAGAGGGGATAGTCTTTCTGCAAATCTTTCTTGCAGTCCCCTAAGTGTCCTCTTAATAAAGATCAGCATACCACAGGAGCAGCTATGCCCCTTCAACAGGCTTTTTATAGTTCGGCCCACAACTGTGCATACCAGAGTACATAGAATGATGCCAAGTAAAACAACATGAAAGGTAGAAAATAAACCTACAGTAAAACAAATTGTGAAAGGGACTTAGGTGTAGAGTAACCCCATCCCTTGTGTTTCCTGAATGCAGGGAGGACTCTGTTGTGGCAGTCCAGCCTTTAAACTAGTGGTGTCTGGTTCATTCCTGTTTATTCAAGAGGCAGCTTTAGCAGTATCTGTGCTTTTGGAGTGCTGTTTCTTTTTCTAAAATCAGTTGCAACAGTGCCTTTTTCCTTACTTTAGCCTGCCCCTGTTCTTTTTGCGCTCTCTGTTGTCTCCCTACTCACATTGTGGCCAAGAACCCCAGAATCTTGAGGTGGTACCTGGCACTGCAGCCGTATAAGTTTACAGTCCAACATAGAACAGGGAAAGCACACTGTAACGCTGACTTTCTGTCCCGCTTTGGTGTAGAAATATCTAAATGGGTAAGAATAGACTCTGGGGTATTGTACAAATGTGTTCCTTGTAGTGTGTGAATGTGCATTCATGCATTCATAAAGACTTATGATTATAGGAACCCCGGGGTGGAGCTTCGGGAGAGGGTGGGCTGGACCTCCATCTCTCCTTGGGAGAGACCTACTCAATCTTTATGATTTAAGCACTTCTGAATATTAAAAACATGTGGTTTTGTCTTAGGTGGGGAGGAGTGTGAAAGGGGCTTAGGTGTAGTGTAACCCCTTCCCCCATCTTGTGTTTCCTGAATGCAGAGAGGACTCTGTTGTGGCAGTCCAGCCCTTAAACCAGTGGTGTCTGGTTCATTTCTGTTTATTCAAGAGGCAGCTTTAGCAGTATCTGTGCTTTCAGAGTGCTGTTTCTTTTTCTAAAATCTGTTGCAACAATGTCTCTTTCTTTACTTTAGCCTGTCCCTGTTCTTTTTGCTTTCTCTGTTGTCTCCCTACCCACATTGTGGCCACTTGTGGGTATTTTTCCTATCCCTCTCCTTTTCATCTCAGCATTACTCCTGAAGCCTAAAATAAAACTGCCTGAAAAAGCTAACAAACTGTAAATAAGCCCCAGGATGATTAAACAAGCATAGTGACTTGTTTTTTTTACTCTGTGCAAGCTGGAGAAACCTTGTAAGAGGCAAAAACAGTGCCTAAAGAAGCACAGGAGACTCCTTTTCTGGCTTGCAAGTATCCTTATTTTTAAGACTGTGGGTGGAGCCTACAGGAGTATTGCATGTGCAAAAGGAGTGATGTCATGTTTTCTGTCCGTAGAACTGATTAAAGGTGTAAATAGTCTCCTCCGTCTTACCCTCCTCCAAGAAATGTTTTCCACCCTGAATTAAATGTGCTTTCATGTTAGTCAATGGTTGCAGAGTACTATTTTCTTTCTTAAATGGGTGGCACAAGAACTGGAACCTGAGTAGTGGAAGGCAGCATTGTTTTTTGGGGGGAAGTAAGATCCAACCCACCTCCACCAAGAAGCTCCTAAAAATCCAGCCCACCTTTTTTTTATTCATGTGGGAAGGGCATGAGATTGATCCTATCATGCTGAAAGAAGAGTCACTGGTTTGGTATCTGGCCAAGGAACAGAACAAATCTGTGAAGTCCCTGCATTTTGTTTAGGACTAGGAAACCAGATAATATTTAATGCATTCAAACTGACTTAAAACCCTTGGAACAAATGATTATCAGAGTAACTTGGTGTCTCAAAAGGAAAGACTCAACTTTCAGGTATTTCTTAAACATTTATATACTACAAACAAAGTTCAGCTTTTGGGATTAACAATATTTGTTTACCATATTATATCTATCTATATATAGTTTATTTTAGTAATGCATTTAGAAATACATTTTTAATTGTCTTTACAGATAAATCATGCAGGTTCATGTACTTGATGCAAACAGTCTCTGATGAAATGTATTTTACTTTTTTCATGGCTCAGTTTCTATCAGTGAAAAGAAAGACTGGAACAGCTATCAGAGCTGCCATCCCCCTAACATTCCTGTTGAGTTTATACTCCTTGGAACCTGTTATTCCAGTTTCTTTGCCTGTGTGTAGTATATAGCAAGCTTTAGAGCATCATTTTTCTTCTGGCTTGAGGAGTTAATTGAGACCACAGAAAGTTAAAGGAGTAGTCCACCCAGAATATGCAAAAAACATATGTTTATGTAAAGTGTTTTGATATGTATGTTAAATCCTAGTGTGTCCTTCCTTCTGTCTGCTATTAGGAGTTTTTCCTAAATTAGCTTGCTAGCTGTATGGTAGTTTTATGACCCATGGGGATCTCCATAACAAACAGTTTTATTGGCTTTCTTTCTTCTATGATGCCCCCTGTCTCATGTGACAGTGATGTAGCCATGCTCTCTGATTTAGCATGTGTACTGCTTTAAAATTAGTATATGCAACAGCCTTCATGTGAACACTCTGGGCTTCTCTTTGACTCCTGATGTCTATTTGCTTTAGCTATTGTATATTGTTTGAACTGCTTTGGTCTTCTTGATGTGGTGCCTGTGTAAATGAGTATCTGACTCAAAGGTTTGTAAATCTGATATTTTTTAAATAAATAAATAAATGTTTATGTTTACGCCCATGAAACACCCTTATCTAGTTAATGCATTCACAGTCATAGTGGCTCTGCCAGATCTTGTTTATATGGTGATAAAGAAGTTAATAGTGCAGCAGAACTTGTGCTAGCTTGTGCAGGGATACACCTTACTAATTAGGCTGCACAGCATTGTATATGAGACCTGCCTTTACAAAAGACCAATAAATGTAGATGAATAGCTGCAATAAATCTTATTTTAAGGAACACAGAGCATAGAAGGGTTTCTATCATGGTACTCTACTGTTTAGAAACTGTTGGTGAATACAAAGAAACAATTGCTTATGTACCTGTGTTCTAGGTAGCAAACTGTTGTTTGTTGAACCTCAGGACCTCACTGCAGAGTGACTGTTACTTAGGGCTGGCTGACCATGTTTTTTGCCTTTTTATAACAGTCACTGCTGGGATGAGCCTGACTTCCTGGAATATTCTTTGTTTTTGTTTAATAAGTCATATTATTTGTGTTAATGTGTTGCTATATGTATACAACAATAAGACAGTGGGACAAACTACAAAGTGAAGCCAGGTGGGTGGACACAGTAAAGGTCATACAAGCATTAGGAACTAGTTGTCAGAGTCCTACCAACGAGGGACCAAGAGACATTAAAGTAACCAAACTGGCTCACAGTGATGATATAGAGGCATTTATAACAACTTTTGAAAAGGTGACTAAAGCCTGTTGGTGGTCTAGAGACCAAAGGGTGGTTAGGCTAACCCTTACCTTACAGAGAAGGCCCAACTAGCCTATAGCCATGTGGAAACCAGACATGCCATGAACTATGTGCATGTGCATCAAGTGATACTGAAGCACAATGACATAAGTATTGAGACCTATCGTCAGAGATTCTGGACCTTCCGGAGCCAAACTGCTGATTCTCCACAGAAGGCATATGTAAGACTGCAAGACCTATGTAAAAAGTGGTTATAGCCATCTGTAAAGACTATGGAACAGGTTGTGGAAGCAGTAGTCCTTGAGCAGTTCATAAAAATTCTTCCCCATGATGTGCAAATTTGGGTGAGGGAACATTGGCCAGAGACAGCAGAAAAAGCAATCCAGCTGGCTAAGGATTTTGTGACTGCCCGCCCAGCTTGTCAGAAGGGACATTCCTGGATTGGCTCTTCCTCACCTATAGCAAGAGCTTGCACTCCATTTGGCCTTAGCTAACTGGGGACATTATGTTATTCCTGTTACCATGGAAGGGAAGGAAGTAACAGCATTACTAGATTCTGGGAGCCGTCAGACTTTAATACCTTGTGCAAGGGGATTAAGGTATAGAGCGAACTGGAGTTACCTGTATTCATGGTGGCATCCATTATTACCCCTTGAAAGACATAAGCCTAAGTCTCAATTCCCAATCACAATCCATGAAGGTGGGACTGGTGCCTAAACTGCCTGTACCTGTTGTACTGGGACATGATTACCCTTTATTTGAACAACTGCTATCACCTACTTCAGCTGTGTGTGCTGTACTGACTTGAGCCCAGACTAAGAAGGAGCAGAGTGTGTTGGACACTTTCCCTTTTAATGACACACTGATTGAGCCCCCAGGAAAAAGCAAGAAACCAAGAAGGGAAAAGAAGCTGGAAAAAAGACAATGGACTCTAAAACAGAACTTAAACTGTGATGATATAGTGGTTAATAAACAAATGCTTGATTCTTTGGTAGAAAGTCAAAAACAGGATCAGTCACTTAAACCATTATTTGCACAGGTTGTTCCAGAAGGGGTTGATACACCCACTCCTGTTTTTTAGAGTTCCAAAGGGGCTACTGTATAGACAATGTATGAACCCCGAAACAAGTGAATGTGTGGACCAACTAGTGGTCCCTCAACAGCACCAGGTCCATTTACTGTATCTGGCACATGATGTCCCTTGTGCAGGGCATGCAGGGAGAGAAAGAACCCTCAGTAGACTATTACATCGCTTCTTTTTGCCCGGGATTCAAGAACAAGTAGAAGACTTCTGTAGGAGCTGTAGTGCCTGTCAGACAGTGGCCATTGTTAAGAAATCAGATAAGGTCCCCCTGCAAACCGTGCCACTAGAGATCAACCCCTTTGAAAGAGTAACAATGGATGTGGTAGGACCCTTGCCCAAGATCACAAAGGGAAATTGTTTTGACCTATTTATCTGTGATTATGCAACAAAGTATCCTGAGGTGATTCCATTACGTACAATCACAGCTGATAAAATAGCTGATGAGCTCCTGAAGTTTTTCAAGAAGGTAGGGATACCAAAGGTTATACTCCCTGACAGGGGAACACATTTCTGCTCAGTTTTGCTGAAGCATCTCTACCTGGCTGTAGGAGTAGAAGCTGTGTATACTTCTCCATACCATCCTCAGACTGATGGCTTAGTAGAGCGTTTCAACAAAACAATTAAAAGAACAATACAGAAGTATGTAGAAGATGAGGAAAAACACTGGTACCTATATTTACCACTGTTTTTGTTCACGTACAGGGAGGTGCCTCAGGCATCTACCGGCTTTTAGCCCTTTGAACCTCTTTATGGCAAAACTCCAAGAGGACTCATGAACGTGGTCAAGAAACAGTGGGAAGGGGACAAAAGCATGTCACCCACAGCACCTCTTGAGTATGTGGCCCAAATGTGCCAAAGGGTGGTGAAATATGTACAATTAGCCCATTCCCAGAACCAAGGCAAACAAATATATCAGAAAGAGAAGTATGATGTGGGGGTAGGTAACAAGCAGTTTCAGCCAGGGGAACGTGTCCTGTTATTGCTGCCCTCCACCGACAATAAGCTGACCATGAAGTGACTGGGCCCATATGTAATACAGCAACAAACTGGGACAGTGAACTATGCAGTGGAAATACCAGATAGGAGACAAAGGATGATCTATCATGTAAACATGTTGAAGAAATGGCACGACCGATCAGATACTGCTCCTTCCATGTATGTGTGTCCCAGTTCATCTGATAATGAGATGGACCTGGCCTATCAGAGACTAGAAAGGGAAGACTCTATTACCCTGATGGTTAATGAATCATTAAGTGACACACAAAAGGCAGAAATAGAACAGGTGCTGCAATACTTTCAGTGAACCTTTGTGAACACCCCTGGCAAGACACATGACATAACTCATTACATCCATGTGACCCAAGAGACACCTATATGGGTAAAGCCCTATAGAATACCCAAAAGGGTAAAGGGGGAGGTGGTAAAAGAGATACATAAAATGAAGGACATGGGTTTGATAGAAGAATCCAACAGTAACTGGAGCTTTCCTATGGTGATAGTTCCTGAGAAGGAAGGTGGGATTAAGATATGCCTCGATTTTCACAAATTGAACACTATGTCCAAATTTGATGGGTATCCTATGCCCCGCATCGATGACATCATGGATCAATTAGGCCACGCCAAGTACATCAGCACCCTGGATCTTACCAAGGGGTACTGCAAACACCATTAGACCCTGATGCAAAAGAAAAGACCGCCTTCAGTACCCCTTTTGGATTATTTCAATTTGCTATGATGTCCTTTGGCTTACACGGAGCCCTGGCTACATTTCAAAGGCTAATGGATCGGCTCCTGTGCCCTCATCTTGACTACTACGCTGCCTATTTTGATGATGTCATCATTTTTAGTCCCACTTGGGAAGAACATTTATTACATTCTACCAATGTCCTAGACACTATCATGAAAGCAGGCTTTGCTTTAAATCCATCAAAATGCTCCCTTGCTATGAGGGAAACTAGACATTTGGGGTTTTTAATTGGTGGCGGACAGGTGAAACCAGAAATAAATAAGGTGGCTGCTGTAGCAAAGAGTCCTAGGCCTTTAACTAAAACACATGTCAGTTCCTTTTTAGGCCTAGCAGGCTATTACAGGTGATTAGTGCTACAGTTTGCAACCTTTGCTAGACCCTTGATTAAACTTACTAAAAAGAGTAAGCCCACAGCTGTCCAATGGGCCCCTAAATACGAAGAAGCATTCTGTATGATAAAAGCCCTCCTTTGTTCATCTCAGGTTTTGAAGAGTCCTGACTTTTCAAAACCATTTATAGTACAGATGGATGCATCCAACATAGGCATTGGAGCTGTTTAATCCCAAGTACAGGATGGAGAGGAACATCCCATTCTGTACATTAGCAGAAAATTGCATATGAGAGAGACCAAATATTCCACAGTGGAAAAGGAATGTTTGGCTCTAAAATGGGCTGTAGAAACCTTAAGATACTACTTGCGGGGAACTGAATTTGAAATATACACAGACCATAATCTCCTCTATTGGTACAACAAATGAAGGAAAAGAACCCCAGGAATCTTGAGGTGGTACCTGGCACTGCAGCCGTATAAGTTTACAGTCCAAAATAGAACAGGGAAAGCACACTGTAACGCTGACTTTCTGTCCCGCTTTGGTGTAGAAATATCTGAATGAATAAGAACAGACTCCAGGGTATTGTACAAATGTGTTCCTTGTAGTGTGTGAATGTGCATTCATGCATTCATAAAGACTTATGATTATAGGAACCCTGGGGTGGAGCTTCAGGAGAGGGTGGGCTGGACCTCCATCTCTCCTAGGGAGAGACCTACTCAATCTTTATGATTTAAGCACTTCTGAATATTAAAAACATGTGGTTTTGTCTTAGGTGGGGAGGAGTGTGAAAGGGGCTTAGGTGTAGCATAACCCCTCCCCTATCTTGTGTTTCCTGAATGCAGGGAGGACTCTGTTGTGGCAGTCCAGCCCTTAAACCAGTGGTGTCTGGTTCATTTCTGTTTATTCAAGAGGTAGCTTTAGCAGTATCTGTGCTTTTGGAGTGCTGTTTCTTTTTCTAAACTCTGTTGCAACAGTGCCTTTTTCTTTACTTTAGCCTGTTCCTGTTCTTTTTGCTCTCTCTGTTGTCTCCCTACCCACATTGTGGCCACTTGTGGGTATTTTTCCTATCCCTCTCCTTTTCATTTCAGCATCACTCCTGAAGCCTGTAATAAAACTGCCTGAAAAAGGTAACTAACTGTAAATAAGCCCCAGGATTATTAAACAAGCATAGTGACTTGTTTTCTTTACTCTGTGCAAACTGGAGAAACCTTGCAATAGGCAAAAAAAGTGCATAAAGAAGCATAGGAGACTCATTTTCTGGCTTGCAAATATCCTTATATTTTATATGGTGATAAAGGAGTTAATAGTGCAGCAGAACTTGTGCTAACTTGTGCAGGGACACATCTTACTAATTAGGCTGCAAAGCATTGTGCATGTGACCTGCCTTTACAAAAGACAGATAAATATAGATTAATAAAGCTGCAATAAAACTTCTTTGAAGGAATACAGAGCATAGAAGGGTTTCTATCATGGTACTCTACTGTTTAGAAACTTTAGGTGAATAAAAATAAGCAATTGCATACATACCTGTGTTCTAGGTAGCAAACTTTGAACCTCAGGACCTCACTACAGAATGACTGTTACTTAGGGCTGGACGGCCATGTTTTTTTGCCTATTTATAACAGTCACTGCTGGGAGGAGCCTGCCTTCCTGGAATATTCTTTGTTTTTGTTTAATAAGCCTTATTATTTGTGCTAATGTGTTGCTATCTGTATACAACAGTATGTTATGAAATGTTTTTGCAGTGTAATTTAATTTTGTAGCCTTTAAAGGTATATTTTTGATTCAATGAATAAAGTGGGAGGTGTTTAGTGGGTCATGCGACTTGTAACTAGTATAAATGTGTTTGTATTAGTAGAGCAAAATCAGTTGTTGGTAGGAGCTCTACCCTACCTGTTCCCTAGCTTGCTACTAGGTGAATGTCAGAAGCTGTTTGAGAAGCTAATATTAGACCGCTTTTTGTTTTATTACTTTATTTTCTGTACTCAGTCTGCTTATTTTTGTCTGCTGAATAATAAATTTAAGTTGAAGTTTTTGCATCCTAAACATTGCCTGGAATCCATTTGTACCCACGTTCACGCAGATGAACAATTAACATTTAACAGTGTGGTAACTGTATGGTGTCTCTCCCACCTGGGGCACAGACCAATGTCTGATTCTGACTCATCTTGTTGCTGCACTACTGCTGCCTGCCCCTCAGCTCCTCTTTCACTGAGTCTAGGTTTCTTCTGTCCCGCATCTCCCCTCTAAACTACCTCCTGCCAATGAACATGAATAATCAAAGATGTAACCCAACCTATGTAACCCCTTCCAATAAAAAAAAAACATGGAAGGTGGGTCAACAGAGATCCAAAGCCAAAGATTACTGTTTACTGCAGAAACTCCTTGAGGATCAAAAGACCCACCACTCAGGGCTGTCAATGCATGACTCCTGGTCTCGACCAGTCATCCTGAGTAGCCATGTAGGATGTGTCTCTATGGCCACCCCTTGTCCCCATCCCAGCACATTCCTTCATCCCATTCTTGAGCATATCTCCATTTAGTGACACAGAGATCATTGTCAAGAGTAAGAACAGACATTAAATTGCCCTATGTCCATTTGAGTTGCAGCCTGCAAGTCACATAGCTCACTGAGACCAAGGCTGCAAATAGCATTAAACCACAGCCTGTTTCCTGCTCCATGGCTGCAATTCATGACTTGTTCTCATTCCTGAGACTAGCATCTTTCACAAGTGAAAGATTGTAGTGCAGAAAGCAGACCCTAAATAAATCCTCACAGTCCCCCTTTGAGCCCATCATGCATTTAAAGTACTTACACCAATCTGCAGTTCAAAGGGTCACTTGCAAAGTCCACAAGCTGAATACATTGCAGGCATGTCACTGAGCAGTGCTGCCTTACTAACTCACTAAGATGGTCAGTGTTGTAGACATCAAGATGTGAGGCCACTTGGGTACCAGTGATCATCATATGGTGTGGTTCAATATAAGGATAGCTGCAGAATTGAACCACACAAAGGTGAGGGTTCTTGATTTCCATGAGGCAGATTTTAAAAAGATGGGTGAATGCCTCATGGATGAAGTAGCAGGGGCTATGACCCAGGTGTGATGGGGGACCAACAGGTGAAGATAAATGGGAAAAACATGAAGGCAGCAAACCTCTGCATCAAGCAAATGAGCAAAAGCAATAGGGGAAAAAGAGACCACTATGGTTCTCAAAAGAAGTGGCTGGAAAGGTGAAAGCTGAAAGAATATTGTTCAGAAGGTATGAGGAGAAGCAGAGGGAGAAGGATGAGGATGTGTATTGTAGGGAACATAGGAAAGCAGGGAAAGCAGTAAGGAGCACAAAGGCACAAACTGAAGAGAGACTAGCCCAGGACAACATGTTTTTTAGGTATGTAACTGAAAAGAGGAAGACCAGGGGAGGTAATGTAAGGTTAAAAAGGGAAGGGGGCCCTGTGCAGAGTGGGACTAGGAAAAGGAAGACATCCTGAAAAAATAATTTTGTGCAGTGTTCACAGAGGAAGGTGAAGGGGAGGAGCCACAAGAAAGTAACAAAAGCTTTGGAGGGAGGAAGGTGTACACTAGTCCTTTTTTGGAGGCCAGAGTCCTGAAGGGACTTGCTAATCTGAAGGCGGACAAAGCAACGGTGTTAGATGGAGTGCATCAAAGGCTATTGAGGGTGCTCTGGAAAATACTGGCTGCATCTCTGACAATTCTATTTAACAGCTCACTGAAAACAAGAGTGATTCTGGATGACTGGAGAAGGGTGGATATAGTCCCACTACATAAAAGTGGTAGCAAGGAGAAGGCTGGCAATTATAGGCCAGTCAGCCTAACATTGGTGGTGGGAAAGTTAATGGAAACACTGCTAAAAGAGGCCAGCTGACCAGCGCAGTGGTAGAGTTACCACTTGCCATCTAGAGGACTCGGGTTCATGCCTCAAGTCTGGGATGTCTGGTGCCAACCAGCAAGGTGGGGTTGGGCATCCCTTGGATGTATCCTGCCTCTGAGAAGGAGGGCATCTCCTTCTGTAGCACAACCACCCCCTGGTGATCCATTGGGAGAGATGGGGTGTCATGTGGGAAGGTATAAATGATGCCTCTTGGGTGACCTTACGTCAGCACCTACCCACATGCCTGACAAGTGATGAAGAGACGTCATCTGCCCAGACTGGGGCAAGCAGTGGAGTACTAAAAGTAGGGAGGAGTTTACCCATCCTTCCAATGGCCCTTACAAGTGAAGTCTGAGTCACCTCTCAAGATCACACCTTGAGGTGAGATAAGGGTAGGGCCTAGCAGGGGACAAAATACCCTAGCAGTACTGGACAGATAAAGCCGCCTCACCTCTTATGCCACAGCAGGGTCTATTTGACTCCTCCCATGCCTTGCCGACTCCTCTTCCTCATGGGACAAGACTGTCAAGTGAAGTATCCTCCTTGTGGCTTGGGGAACCAGAGGGCCTCGCCCCATGGGGGATAAACCAAGAATTACTGAGCAGTGAAAATGGAGGACAAAAATATAAAGTAAAAAAAAAGGAATCACTGCTGAAGCAAAGGATTTTGTGGAATATCTTGAATCCAATGGGTTAATAAGATCTGAGGCAGCAGGGTTTCACAGTGGGGAGGTCATATCAAATGAAACTGAGAGATTTATTTGACTATGTGACCAAGAAACTAGAGCAGGGTTGAGTGGTGGACATATCATACTTAGATTTGGGTAAGGCATTTGACACTGTTCCACATAGAAGACTAGTAAGCAAGCTAGGTAGCTTAGGAGTGGGTCCAAAGATGGTAAACTGGATAAGAAATTGGTTAGGGGGAAAATGACAGGAGGTGGTGGTAAAGGGAGTTTACTCTGAGGAATGGAGAGTGGCCAATGGAGTGCATCAGGGATCAGTGCTGGGACCAGTCCTGTCTAATGGCCTTATAAGTGACATAGCAGAGAAGCATGAAGAGAAGGTCTGCCTCTATGCAAATGACACCAAAATCTGCAATAGGGTGGACACGCCCTGGGAGATGGAAAGGATAAGCAATAAAAGTGCAAAATAATGCACTTTGGGCACAGAAACCCTGGGGTGGAGTACAAAATAGGTTGAGTGGTATTGACGATCACCAACTAGGAAAGAGACCTGGAGGTAATCATATTGGATGACCTAAAGGTGACCAAGGATTGTGACAAAGCAATAGGGAGGGCAAGTGAAATGCTGGCATGCATCGGAAGGGGTATCACCAGCAGAAAGAGGGAGGTGGTGTTGCCTCTGTATAGACTGCTGGTAAGACCTCACCCAGAGTACTGTGTCCTGTTCTGGGGACCACATCTCCAGAATGACATAGACAGAGAGGAGACGGTCCAGAGGAGGTGGAGGTTCTACATCAAAAGCCCTATGATGAGAAATTAAAGGACCTCCATATGTACACCCTGGAAATGAGAAGGGAAGAGGGGGACATAATAGAGACATTTAAATACCTCTTGGGGATAAATTAGGTACAGAACGGGAGCATTTCTCAGAAGAAAAGGTGCTCAAGAACAAGGGGACATGCTATGAAGCTGGAGGGGTAGATTCAAGAGAGATTTGAAGAAGTACTTCTTCACAGAAAGAGTGGTGAATCCCTGGAACAGCCTTCCAACTAAGGCGGAGGGGGCAAAAACAGTGGTGGGGTTCAAGAATGTGTTCAATAAGCACAAGGGAATCATAGTGGAAAGGAAGTGGGGAGGGAGAAAGAGCTGTAGATCAGGCACGGTCTGCGGTAGTATTGTTGGTAGATAGCAATTGGCAGACTAGATGGGCCAAGCTGTCCTTATCTGCCATCAAATTCTATTTTCCTATGTTTTGTGCCTCGTGGCTGCTGCCATCTTCTAACCCATTGCACATTCATGCAGTCTCCTGCTTGGCAACCTCCCACATATATCTGTGTTGGCAAAAGTTCAAGAGAAGATGAGGGTGAAAGACAGAAGAGCCTCTAACACTGATTAATCATCCAGCACCGGGGCTCCAAAATGTCTAAGAGCCCACAATGATTGCTGTTTCAAGGCTGGTGCAGGAATAGGGTTATGGAGCTGGAGGATGAGTCCCAGTCACTGTTCTGGAACATGCCTTTAAAAAAACAGTTATAGGGGCTGGCTTGGCTCCAACCTTAATGGCAGCCTGAAATGCTCGTTCTGCTTCTTCCTGGAATATAAACTCATGTATCTCCTGAAATAAAGTGCAAAAGGCACTCAAAATACCTAATAGATGAGTGCAAATCCTACGACATAGACATATATAATCAATTTCACCATACTCACCGAATCAGCAGTAGCAGCTGAGCTATAACTTTGCATGACCACGACGGCCATTGCTGAACCCACTCCACAGGCTGTGGAGCCACTGGACAATAAAAAGATTATGAAGATGTTCAATACTTTAGTCCAACAAATGACAGAGGTAACGTTATCGTCCAATACCACTACAATGGTACTACAGCAACTAGACACCCTAACCCTCCAGACCGAACATCGAGCTACAGCTAGCTCGGTAGCCATCGACGAGCTCCAAGTTAGGATGCGGGAGCAGGAACATGTCATCCAAACACTACTAGCAAAGCTGGACGATGTAGAGAATAGGAGCCGAAGAAATAATCTGCAGCTCCTCAGCTTCCCAGAGGGCTATGAAAAAGGCAGCACTATTGATTTTTTGTACAATATGCTCCCCTGACTACTGAAACAGGAGCCGCCATGTGGATTCACCATAGAGAGGGAACACATATCCTCAAACCCTGCGCCTAGGCTCAGAGAATGCCCCCGGTCGATCTTAATGAGGATTCTAAATTTTGATGACAAGGACTGGGCACTGGCCAGGGAAATGGGTTCAGTATAATGGAACACCTGCCACATTGTATTCTTTCAAGATAACTCCCATGATTTGGCCAGCAAACGAAAGGATTACATGGAACCACAACAGCAACTGCTTGCACTGGGAGTCCCATTTTCCCTGTGATACCTGGCCACCATGTGGGTGATAGTAAATAGCTCACCCATGATGTTTTCCACTCTGGAGGCACTGCAAGAAATTATTTGCAGGACCTGGCCTACCCGACAACGGGATGCAAGGCCTCCCATACCTCCTCATGAAGCAGCAAGAGCCCCAGAAAATGGATCAGACTCTTTTGTACTACAGGAAATGGAGGTCCACTATCCTCAACAACACCCCTCAGACAAATGGACCCAGCCTACCAGAAGACATAAAAGGCACCAACAGGAGTGCCATGATAAGAGGGTCACCCATACAAGGTCTAGAAATCACAGTGGAGTAACAGAGCTCGAACCGGGGTAGGACAACAAAGCTATCACCAGCCAATATTTCTCAACAATAGATCTACACCGCTAGCTCTACCCGCCAGATCTCCACACCCACCTGAGAACAGAAATCCCTATCTGGAAAGTACACCAGCTCCTCACCTTGCCCCACTCTTGACATTGGCACGGGCTAAAGCTGACACCGTGGAAGTTGGGCCTACCCCTAATAACTCAAAATAGGACTATCACCGGAACGACTTCTCCATGGAGGGCACCACACTGACATGCGGGATTAGCCTTCCAAAGAAGGCACAACCACTATGTGACTCTGAGGACGGACAACCAGAACATAACTCCGGATAAAGTCAGATATGTGATGCCCTATTTTTCTCTCTCATAGCTTGTAAGGGTACAAGGTAGTGAAGGGAGGGGTTGGTACAGTGGGGAGTTCGGACCACAGCTGTGGTAAGCCAAATTCTGCCACGGCTATATAGAATGGTGACCAACCTCCATTCACCCATTGCACTAGTATCATTAGGGGAAATCCCAACTGCTAAGGGGCTATTTAGCCTGTACCCTTCCCACCTCCGAGATTACAGTACGGCCAAACTATCTGCAACATGAACTGTATACAGTAATCTAATGGGGCTGTTAACGATGGATGGAGGAGGGGATAATTTATAGCATCTATAAGTAGCTGCTGAAAATGTCCTCCTGATTACAGACGCATTCCCACCCCAGCCCCCCCAATACATGGGCAGAGGGTCCAGATCGTACCCATGCCATATCAGACTCAAAAATACCTGTGACTGGAGCACCCAATGCCGAGGGGAAGCTCTCACAAATCAGGTTTGAACCTTCTGATGACCTCCCCATGCTACCCAGGAGAAAGCACCAGCCCCCACGTCGGCAAGTGCATACTTAATACCTGATAACATTGTGAGTCCAGTCCCCCCCATGCAGAGACAACAGGTCAGGTCTGAGCCTAGTGAAAGCTTCAGATCTTTGTACTCAAGTGAGACCACTCCTTAAGAACAAATCAGACACAAGGCCACAAGCTGGAAAGCAAATCAAATCTATATACAAAACAAGGTCTCCCTCTCCCTGCAGACATGCAACATGAGTTCTGTAAAGAACCAAGATAATACCCTCACAGCAGCATTACGAGAACCTCTACCCTTATTTTAAGAGACTGGAGCATACAATAGGGCCCTATATTCTTATACCCTGCCCCCTCCGTCCCCCCCTCGGATGGCTCACATCTTCCGGTATATGGGGTATAGAAATACACAGAAGAAATCTGTATAGTACTCTAACTGGCACAGGGTCAGAATAGCGTTAACCTCGATGCCATTGACAACAACAGCACTGCAATAAAGCTGTCAGTTTTATTTTCCCTCAACAGATAGACCTCTTCGAAGCCCCCTTGACCCCGGAGGAAGTTTGAGCAGCTCTGATGTCCTTAAAAAATGGAAAGGCCCTGGGTGGGGATGGATTTTCTGCTGACTTTCTACAAGCTCCTACTCCCATAGTATCCCCCATTTTATGTCAAGTATTTGAGGAAGTCAAGCAAATAGGGATACTCCCACCCACAATGTGAGAGGCATCCATTACTATGCTGGCAAAAAAGGGGAAGGACCCAACAGAAACAGGAAGCTATAGATCTGTATCACTTATAAGCATAGACGGTAGAATATAGACCAAGGTGATTGCTAGCAGGGTCAGTCCATACTCCCCTATCTCATACTTCCATCGCAGGTGGGTTTTGTACAGGGCAGATTCAGTGCGGTCCACATACGATCATAGAAACATAGAAACATAGATTTTGACGGCAGATAAGGACCGCTTGGCCCACCCAGTCTGCCCATTTCCCTACCTATTCGATAAGCTGCAGATCCTAGTTAACCAGCAGTCTACTTCTTCCTACCCCCAACCCCTAGAATTGCCTTATGACTGTCCCATGCATGCTTTAATTCCACCACTGTTTTTGACTCCACAACCTCCTCCGGAAGGCCATTCCATGCATTCACAACCCTCTCTGTGAAAAAATACTTCCTTAAATTACCTCTGAGCCACCCCTTCTATCTTCAAATTGTGCCCCCTTGTTCTTGCACACCTCTTTTTTTGAAAGATGCTACCCTCTTGGACTTTGTTGATTCCCTTGAGATACTTGAAAGTTTCTATCATGTCCCCCCTCTCTCTCCTTTCCTCAAGGCTATACATATTCAGCTCCTTAAGTCTGTCTTCATATGTCTTCCGGTGCAGACCCTGCACCATTTTAGTTGCCCTCCTCTGGACAGCCTCCATCCTGTCTATGTCCTTATATGGAGACGTCTCCAGAACTGCACGCAGTACTCCAAATGGGGTCTCACCAACTGTCTGTACAGAGGGATAATAACTTCCTCTTTCTGCTGGTGATGCCTCTCCCTATGCATCCCAGTATCCCCCAACCCTCCTTGCTGCCTCTCACATTGCTTGCCCACCTTTAGGTCATCTGATATGACTACACCCAGGTCCCTTTCCATTTTTGTTGTTGTTAGTATCTCACCCCCCATTGTGTACTCTTCCCCTGGGTTTTTGTTTCCCAGGAGCATTACCTTGCACTTCTTAGGATTGAATCTAAGCTGCCATACATTTGACCATTCCTCTAACCTTGCCAAGTCCCTTCTCATCCTTTCCACCCCACCTTGTGCATCAACTCTGTTGTAGATTTTTGTGTCATCTGCAAAGAGACATACTTTTCCTTCCAGTCCCTCTGCAATATCACTTATAAAGACATTGAAGAGGACCAGTCCTAATACTGAACCCTGTGTTAGCCCACTAGTAACCCCCCTTTCTTCAGAGTGGACTCCATTTACTATTACTCTCTGTGTCCTATTATCCAGCCAATTCTTTACCCAGGCTGTCATCTTGGGACCCACTCCCAGGCTGGCTAACTTGTATATTAATCTTTTGTGTGGGACTGTGTCAAATGCCTTGCTAAAGTCTAGGTAGGCCATGTCCACAGCCCCTCCCTGATCTACTACTTTGGTCACCCAGTCAAAGAAATCTATCAGATTTGTCTGGCATGACCTTCCCGCTGTGAATCCATGCTGCCTCGGGTCCTGAGGCCCTCTGGCCTCTAGATACTCAACAACTCTTTCCTTCAGAGTGATTCCATAATTTTCCCTACCACTGAGGTTAAACTAACAGGTCTGTAGTTTTCTGCTTCTGCCTTGCTCCCACCTTTGTGAGGGGAATCACATCTGCCCTTCTCCAGTCTCGGTACCACCCCTCCTCCCATGATTTGTTAAAGGGTGAGTCAGTGGTGTCACTAGTTCTGTAGTTCTTTAAATTCTAGGATGAATCCCATCAGGCCCCATTGCTTTGTCCACCTTCAGTTTAAGAGTTCTTTCAGAATCCTTTCTTCTGTAAATGGGCTGGTAACAACTTCTGTATCCAGGTGTTTCTACTCTTTGTTTTAGGTTCCTCCCCCACTTCCTTTGTAAATACTGAGCAAAATATTTGTTTAGTATCTCTGCCTTTTCACAGTCACCCTCTGCCCACCCTCCCTCCTCTTTATTAAGCCTCACTAGCCCTCCCTTGGTCTTCCTTGCTCCCTGATTTACCTATAAAGGTTTTATCCCCTTCTTAACAGAGTTGGCTATCTTTTCTCGGTTTGGGCCTTTGCTGTTCTGACTGCCTTCCCAGCTTCCTTTTGCTTTAACTGATGCAGTTCCTGTCCTGCTCCTTCTGTGATTCCTTGTACTTCCTGAATGCTTTCTTTTCTCTTGAACCTTCTGCCACTTCCTTTGAGAACCATAGTGGTTTCTTACATCGTTTCGTTTTGTTAATTTGCTTCACAAAGGCTTGTTACCTCTGTGATGGCAGTTTTATTATTCCCCATTGTTCTTCCACCCTCCTTCCTGCCCATTTGCTAGTGCATTCCTTAGGCACTCACCCATTTTAGTAAAGTCAGCCCTCCTAAAGTCCAGTACTTTTGCCTTTGTAAGGCTTGACTCTATTGCTGTGTTTATTGAGACCATACTGTTCAATGAGTGGCTAGTTCCCAGATGGCTACCCACTTCTACATCTGTGATCCTCTCTCATCTCCATTTGAGAGAACCAGGTCTAAGATTGCTCCCTCGAGTGGGCTCCAATACTAGTTGTCTAAGGCATGCCTTGTAGGGCATCTAGAATAACTCCACTCTTTGGGTGGCTGCTGCAACTGCATTCCAGTTAACATCTGGCATTTTCAGATCACCCATCAGCAATATCTCCCTTTTTCTGCCATTCTAAGTATTCTTTCTATCATTTCCTTGTCCATTTCTCTCCCCCTGAGAAGAGATCTGTCTAACCCTGTGCAGGATTGTGGTGCCATTGCGGTCTCAAATTTACCCACAGTGCTTCTTCTCCTCCTCCCTGGTTTCCCTTTTGTTCTGTTGCCTTGGTTCCTTCCCTTATGTAAGAGCTACTCCTCCTCCTCCTCTTTTACCCTCCTGTCAGCTCTTGTAGATAGTGTATCCTGGTTTGTTTATGTCCCAGTCATGGTTTTGTGTGTACCATGTTTCTGTGACTGCCACGATATCAGATGTTCCTCCTCCATCAAGGCCACTAATTCAAGCTTGTTACTCAGACTACAGGCATTGGTACTCATTGCTCTCCATTTTTGATGGCTTTACCTTCTTTTGCAGCATCCCCACTGACCTGTCTACCTCGGTCTTTTTCTCATTTAGTACCCTGTTTTGTAGGGAGAGGCTGGGATTTTCCTGCTGCTTATCAGTGCCTCCCCCCTTGACTAGTTTAAAAGCTTGCCAATGAAGCATTTAAACCAATTGCTCAAAAGACTTGTTCCCTTCCTTGTCAGATGCAGACCATCCTGCCAGTATCCTGAATTTGATCCATACAGTATGTAGCCTCTCAATGCCGACAGCTGCTTTGGCTGTCAATTTTGAGAAGGCTTTCCATTTGGTAGAATCGGACTATCTCAATCTAGTCCTTCTACAATATGGTTTTGGTTCCAAATTCCATGCCTGAATCCAGTCAATCTACATGTCTCAATCATCCAGAGTGCTTATGAATTCCATCCTGTTCCCCCCCCCGTTCCCAAAGGAATGGGGCACCAGACAGGGACGTCCGATGTCCCCCTTGCTATTTGTGCTGGTGGTGGAACCCCTTGTGCAGCCATCTGACAGCATAAGGATATCAGTGGCATTCCCATAGGAAAGTCTCGATATACAACTTTAATGTATGCAGATGATCTACTGATCCTGCTGGCTGACACACATATCTCCCTGCCCCCCAATGCACCTGCTTCATGAGTTCACATCCTACTCATGCCTCAAGGTGAACCAAACAAAGACAAACATTCTTCCTCTTAACCCCCACTGCACTCCCCATACCTTCTCAGTCACAGGACTGCAGTGGGTCTCTGAAGAAATTACATACCTGGGGGTTAAAAACCTAACTCCATCTGGAAGAGAAACCTAGGTCCACTATTAGCCAAACGCAAAGGGGAATTAGACAGATAGAGACACATAAACCTCACTATGGCAGGCAAAATTGCAGTACTTAGAATGTCAATGGCCCCCAATATAACGTACCTATTATCTCACATCCCACTTGACCTACCCAGGGTGTGGTACAGCAAAACAGATAAATTGTTTGGGAACTTCCTCTGGGGACAAACAAGACCCCATTACAGCGGCAATAAGCTACGGGCCCACTGGAGGGTGGGGGTATGGTGTCCACCTTGGATGGAGGGGTACAAAATTGCTTTTCAGAATGCCCAAGCTTTGCACTGGTTGTCCCCTTGGTCCCCACTGCCCCACAATGGCTTCATATGGAACAAGAGCAGGCTAACACCCCATCTTTTAGCATCAATGCTCTGGGACCTCTCCTTAGCTATAGGGAAGATACACCCCGCCATAGGTCCAACAATGAAGTACTGTAAACAACTTCAGTAGAGGCTCACACTCCCTTCCATGCCCCCCACACTTATATCCTTATGGCATAATCCTCAGTTTATCATCCTGAATGCACCTATTCATTGGCCCTCCTGGGTTACCAAGGGCATATACTACCTAGCCGATCTCATGGTACCATCACTCCAGTATATGGACACATTCCAGAAGCTCCAGGAATGCTGGGACCCCCCAAAAGACTTCTGGAGGAGTCTCCAGATCTGGTATACAGCAAGAGCCCTCCTCACATCTAGTCAGGCACCCCACCCACTATTCACACCAATCAAGAAATGACAAGCCCTTCCCAAGGGTAAAGCCAGAGCCATATATGCCCAACTTAGGGACACTCTCCCAAATCAATCAGAGGCATCAAAGTAGCAATAGGAAAAGGCCATGGGTACCACCACCATCTTAGACACACAATGGAAACAATGCTTGGCCAGTGGCCACAAAGCATACTCAGATGCCCACAGCCAATTGATACATAGCAAAATACTTCACTGGTGGTATAAAACACTACAAGTGGTCTATAAAACTAAAGTTCTGGGTAATGACATATGCTGGAGATGTTCCCAGCTGGGAGGGGGGAATCTCTTACATATCATATGGTCATGTATATCAATTCAGAATATGTGGACTAAGATATGCCAGCCTAGCCAGCAAGTCTTGGGGAAACCCATAACCCTGTCCCCTTCCCTTTGGCTTCTGGGAATGAAGCCCCATACCGCTGCCCTTTCCATATTGAAATTCAAATGGGTGCTACTGCTCACCATGAAGACCAACCACCTGCTACTCAGATACTGGTGTAGCACCCGTATCTCAAGTATAAAAGAAACATTACAGCCATAGGCAGTGTATATGAAATGGAGAGATGGTCCCAGGCCCTCAGAGGTGGAAGAGTACAATTTCAGGAATGCTGGGCACCCTGCCTGGCATATCTTGCTCCCAGGGCTGGTATAGGGCACATAATAAAATGCTGGTATGCTTTCTCACTCTAGCAAAACTCTGACAGATCCAGGGACACAAATATTAACCGCAAGATCAGGACAAATGGCCCATCTAAGATGTGTTAATGATACACCTAGTTATTGTATATAGTTAGAATGTTTAGTTTAGTTTAGTTCTCTATTACTCTGTGGGACTCTCCTTTTCCTTGCAGATTTTGAAGGGATTCTGTACAATATGAAGGCAAGGCATGCCAGATCATACAACTGACCTGACACATGATCGGAGGTCTCAGCTGCCCCTGTGGTGCTGTCATCCATCCACATGATGCAAAGTAAGTACCAATCATAGGATAGATCCCACTTGTAGGAACCCTTTACTGTGTTGACTCCGCTACAGGGATATTAGACTACCTTAACAGATGCAACATAAAATGACCACTCATAGACAGGAAGCAGTATGTATTAATGCCAGACATTTTGCATATCTACAGTATGTTTGTATGTACCATAATATGTCAGCTTAGCATGATTTTTAGAGACCTGTAGGTACACTATGGCCCAGATATTCAAAATGCACCCAGAAAGAGCACACGTGGTTGCTCCTCGCAACTGAGATGCACCAGAACACACAATTACCATATTCAAGTGAGATGCGCAATTGTGCATCTCATTTAAATATAGCAAGAAATGCCTGCGGTGCAAATAGGGGCCACCGACGATGTGCCGGTGTGCCCCCTTGTTCAGTCTGAATACCTGGAATGGGGATGCGCAGTGCATTCTGTAAATGAGCTCAGTGCAAATTCCAGATATTCAGACCAAAACATGTAAATGGGACCATTAGCCATGCAAGGCACAAATGGGACCATTTGCATGTCATTATGGCACCATTTCCATGTCCTGTGCCGTGATGTACCTGGCAGGATGTGCCAGGTACCCTGCAAGTAGGATGTCAGGCCATAGTTCCTGGTAGTCTAGTGGACCCCTCTTCCCCATACCCTGATTTCAAATGAAATAATGAATTGTCCTTTCCCTGGTAGTCTAGTGGTCCTCCTCCCTTCCCCGTACCCTGATCCTGCCGAACTCCTTAACTTTCCCTTACCCTGGTAGTCTAGTGGCCCCTTCCCTTCCCCATATTCCGATCATGATGAAATAATTAATCATTCTTTTCCTGGTAGTCCGTGCTTTACCCCACTCAGCACCACATCCCACCCTGCTCCCTGTCCAATCAGTGGCAGGTGTTGGTGGGCAGCATGCGCCACCCGCACACCACCTTGGCTGCCTGCCAACAAACTGTCATGAATGACAGTGTACTGTACCTACTACAATCCTATTGGTCGACACTGTTGACCAATGGGCTTGCAGTGTGTACTGAAGCTGTCATTCACAACTAAAGCTGCATCACAGCTGATACTCTAAGCTATCATTTGGTGAGCAGCCATGGAGGTATGAGAGTGGGTTTGCTGCCCGCTGATGATGGGGGCTGGGTGGGCTGGTGGTCCTGTGGGGGAGTTCCACTAGACTACCAGGGATATCAGTTTCAACTTTACGGGTGATCGGAGGTAAGGGAGGAAGGGGGGTACCACTAGACTATCAAGGAGCTATAAATTATTTTAATACAGTAATCGGGGTTACCACCATTGAGGGGGCTAGCACTGGACCACCAGGGTGGATCGAATGTATATTTTACCACAATTGGGGTTATGGGCAGGAAGGGGGCAACCACTGGACCACCAGGGTGGTTCAAATGTATATTTTACCATGATCAAGGTTACAGGAGGGGAGGGTGGGGGGAACCACTAGACTACCAGAAAATTATGTGGGTGCTTGTCAACTGTGTTCAGGGGGGTTGATACCCACGGGTGGCAGCTGCTGTGTTGTGCATTGCAATACAGCAGCATGCCTGTGGGTGGCTAGAAGTTGAGCCATTTTTTATGGGCTCAACTTTGTGCACAGGTATGCGGCACATCTCCGGGATGTGCCAGCAGATGCACTGCACATCCAGAGCTGAATATCGGGATGTGCTGCATATGCATGGACACACCCCCTGGAGATGTGAGGCATACATTATCTTTGCACCCCGGCACATTGGGAATTGCACCGTGCAAGTCTCCCTTTTGAATATTGCACCAGGGCGCATTTTTGGGGTTGTGCTGGTGCAACTCAGTTGCACCAGGCACAACCCTTTTGAATATCTCAGCCTAAAGTCCAAAATGCATTTCGGTACACTAATAGTGCACAGGTAACTGAGCAGATTGGAACTCAGAAATCAAGTACAACACTTCCCCTTAGCAAATGGTGATGGGACTTAGAATAGGAAGGCAACAGCAGAAGCCCGCCAAAATGTGGGAAGAGGACAGGAGCGGTAGTAGTGAGTGTAGTAAGGATGAGACACACACTAACAGGTGGGGGGAGGAGGGGATGCCAGAGATTATCCAGGAGAGCAGTTGCATTTGGCTCAGACAATAGCCACTCTTTGAAATTGTTTTTGAAGGAGAGATAGGAGGTGGAAGAGTTGAGAGTGAAGGAGTCTTTTCCATAGGGAGAGGGCAGAGATGCAAAAGGCTTTACTACCCATGGTAGAGGAGATTTGAGGAACTACTGGGGTGGATGATTGGCAGAGGCTCCTAGCTGCCACTCTACCCATGAGGAGGAATTAGTATGGGGACAGGTGTTCACCTCTCAGAGTATTGTCAACTAAGCAACCAAGGGCATAGTTGAACCATCCTTGCAGTGAGAGCCAACAAAGTGACTAGTACAATACACAATGATGGGTAGAAAATGGGGCATGGAGGACAAAGTGACAGATACTGTTGTAGACTGAATTCAGTCTACAGTGCAGAGCTGAGGATACAAGGGAATAGACAGGAGAGCAGTATTCAAGGAGCAGTAGAAGGTTTTCTTGTGCAATTACTAGGTGTGCCTCATAAGAAAGGAATTGATTTATGCAGTAGACGATACTTAGCTTCTGATTAACTCTGCATACAGAATTATTGACATGGTCAGTGAACGTAAGGGAGGGGTCCAGAGTGACACCTAAGTATTCAAAACTAGGGACATTTTCAAGGGGGGGGAGCCAGCAGGTGTGGGTACGAGGAGGGAGGAGTTTGTCTTGGAGATCTTTGTGATGAATGGTTTGGATCCACATAGCATTACTTTTGTTTTCTTTTCATTTACCAAGAGTCTGTTAGAAAGAAACCAATTGTGGGCAGCACCATAGTTAAGTGTAAGAACGGAGATGTTTGTGAGACACTTGTCGCTCTGGTAAAGGACAAGGTCATCTGCATAGAGGAGAGCCTCACAGGTAAGGCTTTCAGCTGGGAGTGCATTAATAAAAATGGAAAAAAAGTAGGGTGCCAAGGATGGAGCCTTGGGGAACCCCTGTGGATATTGGTAGGGCAGAGGAGGTGGCTGTACCAATTGTAACAGACTGGGACCTGCCTTTGAGGCAGCTTCTAAACCATGCTGTTGTCTCAGCAGAGCAGCCAAAGTGTAGAAAGGTGGAGTGGAGGAGGGAGTGGTCAATGAGGTCAAAGGCCTTAGTCAGATCCATGAATACAGCACCAGTGGCCTTACCCACGTCCATGTTTCTGAGTACATGATTAGAGAAATGGACTAAGGCTGATGTGGTGCTGTGGTGCTTATGGAAGCCATGCTGCTGAGGGCACAGCAGATAATACTTTCCAAGATGCTCTGAGAGTTGAAAGTACACGATTTGTTCTAGCAGCTTACTCAGGTGGGGGAGGAAGGAGAAATGCCTATAATTACCGGGGGAAAGGGGATTGCCTGGTTTACAAAATAGGCACAAAGTAACATGTTTCCAAGAGTCTGGCATTGTGGATGAGGAGAGGGCAAGGTTAAATATGAAGGTGAGAGGTTCAGGAGCTTGGTGATAACACCTGGGCCAATGGCTCTAAAGTAGAAGGGTGGGGTGTTAGAGGGGGTGGTGAAGGAGGGAGGGTAGTTATCCTGACTACCAGGATTGGTGGGTGGCTGGGAAGGTAGTTTGGCAAGATAGGCAGAGAGGTCAGAAAACACTTTGTTAAAAATCTGCAATCTCAGATGGATCAATCAAGGGACCTGAGGGGGAGGTGAGCTGAGTAACTTGGCTATGGGTCTTGGGGTTGAGCAAGGACCCGATTGAACCCAGAAGTGACGGGGATCGCCAAGGTTGTTCCTTTGAAGGTTTAGGTAGAAACTGCATTTTAGCAATTTGGCAGTTTGCTTACATGTGTTGCATAGGCACATTTAGGCGTTCCAGAGTTGGAGGGAAGGGGATGCTTTATAACCTTTTCATTTACTGTCCCTCACTTTCATTAGGGATAATAACTCTTTGGATATCCATCAGGTGCAGCCCCCTCTCACCTTACAAGTAGTGAGAGGGAAGTGGATGTCTGTATCTGAATGAGGGCATTTGTGAGGAAGCTAAGTGCATCTGACACATTGCTGATGAGGTAGAGGGCAGATCAGTTTTCCACTCTTACAGCCTCTAGGAGATTTGTGGTATCCAGGCAGTTAAAATTTCTGAAAGACATGTACTTGGCGGGGGCGGGGGTTGATTTTGGTGGTCAATGTGACATAGGCAGGGGAGTGGCCACTTTTAGAGTCTGACAGTGTACCCGCCTGTAGGACCATGTCCTCCTGATTTGTTGCTATCCAGTCAAGCAGCGAGTGGTTGAGCATACGGCATTGTGCCTGGTGGGGGATGAGATGATTTGTTCAAGGTTGTGTGTTTTCAGGCAGTTTGCATAGTCGGTTTCCTTGTCATTTAACCAATTAAGGCTAAAGTTCCTGAGCAATATGGTGTCCCTGGTAGGAGAGAGTAGTCCTAGGCCATCAAGAAGGGTGGATAATCCAGGGATACCTCCGGAAGAGGGGTTGTAGCAGCAACCCAGGTAGAACTTTTTGAGAAAGCCAGGGTCAGTTCTGCAAGGAGCCATTCACTGGGGGAGAGGGGATCAGAGTGTCTAACAATGATGGCCAAGATATGTTCATGGACATATAGTGCTACTTCACCCTTTTTTCTTCTTGGTCTATTCAGGTGAAGGAGGGAGTAACCTAGGAGATTGTAGGAGGGGTCGGAGTTGTAAGGTTTCAGCCAGGTCTCAGACAGCCCTAGCACATGGGGCTTATAGAAGGACAGTCAGGCCTCAAAGTCTGGGAACTTGGATGGGAGGCTGAAACATTTAAATGTGCAATTCTTAGACCAATCTGCCATGGATAAGAAATCCATCCATCCTGTATCCTTGAAGACAGATGCCCCTTCAAACATGATAAGACTGGACGTTAAACTGCAAATTTTAATATTAATTCAGCTCGTAGAGATGGAGCTTGAAGAATCTTTGTCTTGCTCACTAGTTGCTTATTAGTGCCACCCAGCAGCCTCTTTTTAATTGTACTCCACTCCTGCTTCCGCTTCTTGATGTTGCTGAAAATCACACATAAAAACATTAAACGCTTTCTGTTAATGATCCATTTAAATGTCTCTCTCTTTCTTGCTGCACTGTTACAGTGGTCTTACACTGTTGCTCTTGGGGCACCCATCCCATTCTATTTCTGCAACAACACAGTTCAGTTGAACAATCCATGTCCCTCTCTCTACACTGCTCATCTGGAGGAAAAACCTCTAATGGCACCTCTCTCCCTCTGTCTTGCTGTCACTTCACAGTTCAATGAAACTCAATAGCCAAAACACCCTAAAAGTACTCAAAATTATGACTATGGAAAATATAGTAGTGCAAAAGTTATAACTCAGAACAAATAAAAATCATCAAGTTCCAGTAGATATAAGAATTGCATTATGATAAATCTATGTGAAATTTTAATTTTTAGTCTTTAAACATACGTATTTTTAATTCCTAAACACATTTGAATTATAAAAAAAATAAATGCAATAATTCAGTCCAGGTGTGCATTTTGCTAGCTCTCCACACTTCTTGGGTAGTTTACAGCACTCACCCTGCAACCTCATACTTTGAAATCCACCCAGGGCATTCAGTGATCTAGCTTAAAGCATACCCTATCATGTTTTATTGCATATTTTATTCCACCTATTAAAGAAACTGTACCAAAATGTTGTCATAGTCAGAATTTGTTGTTATTTTTAATGATGGAGGGTTGTTTTTACCTTTACTACTTTTTGTTTTAGTTTTTTGGTTATGTGTGATATGATTGTGGCACTAATGACCGTGAACTGTAATAAACCACAACAAATATAGTAGTGTTCTTAAAATAGTCTGCACATAACAGCTATGTCATGTGAGGAAAACTGCCTTTGATTTCAAGTTCAGCTTCTTGTAGTATTTCACTGCCTCTGAAGTCCTCCCCTAGTTACTGTTCAGCCTCTACTTATATGACATGACCAGTGTCTATACTCATTCAAACATGATTCCATATACAGATGACACTGTTTATTTTAATTTTCCAGTAATAAAAGTTAGAAGAATATGGTTATTTCACAACTAGATTGCATCCATATCCAAAAGTGATTGCTTCAGGATAATATTGCCATTATTATTAAAAATGAAAAGTATGACTTTTACAAACAGCAAAAAATGAGCAGTTGGGACCTCAACTTGACCAGGACTCCATTCATAATAAATTGGTGGCTGGAGTTATCTATTATTTAGGCCTACAGTTAGACTGGACACTGTCCTTTGCAGACCTCTTTAACTATTTGAGTAAAAAGACCAATAGCAGTGTGAGCATTTTGTATTATAACAGACTTAATGTTACTTAGGGAACAAGGAACTTGGTCTTCCAAAATCTTAGATTGGGCGGGGCATGTCAGACAAACCTAATCAAGTTCTTCGACTGGTGACTGGGGAAATAGATTGGGGAGGAGATGTGGACATGACCTACTTAGACTTTAGCAAGGCACTCGATACTGTACCACATAGGAGGCTCATAAGGAAACTGGGCAGTATGGAGGGGTGTCCTAAAGAAGTAAATGGGATATGAAATTGGTTGATAGGCAGTAGTGGTGGGTGCTAAACAGCACTCACTCAGAAGAGAGGAGATTAACCAGCAAAGTACCTCAGGGTTCAGTACTGGAGCCAGTCCTCTTTACTCTCTTTATAAGCAACATTCCAGAAGAAATGGTAGGGATGTATGCCTCTTTGTGGATGACACTAAAATCTGCAATAGGGTAGACATTTCAGAGGGAGTGGAGATAATGTATAGAGACCTGGGAAAACTCGAGGAGTAGTCAAGGCTATAGTTGCTGGGTTTCAAAAAATAAAACTGCAAAATCATGCACCTAGGGCACAGAAACCCAGAGGTGGAGTATAAATTGGGAGAAGCATAGAAACATAGAAGTTGATGGCAGATAAGGACCGCAAGGCCCATCCAGTCTGCCCATTTCTTTTTCTATCTTATACATGTGCCATCAGCCTTTGCTCTGTGAATGGCCTATCTATTCATACTCATCTGTATTGCTCCCTTATGCCTATCCCATGCCTGTTTGAAGCCCTGCACTGTTTTCATGTCCATCACTTCCTGAGGTAGGCTGTTCCATGCATCCACCACCCTTTCTGTAAAAAAGAACTTCCTCACATTATCCCTTAATCGACCTCCCTCAAATCTCATGTTGTATCCTTTTGTCCTGCTATTTTCCTTATACTGAAACATGTTAGAATCTTTCATCTTGTTAGTGACCTTAAGGTGTTTGAATGATTCAATCATATCACCTCTCTCCCTCCTTTGCTCTAGGGTATACATATTGAGCTCTGTTAATCTGTCCTCAAATGTTTTCTGATGCAGTCACTGCACCATTTTGGTTGCCCTTCTCTGGACTGTCTCAATCTGGTTAATGTCCTTGTGAAGGTGTGGCCTCCAGTACTGCATGAAGTACTCCAGATGGGGCCTAACCAGTGTCTTGTAAAGAGGGATTATTACCTCCCTCTTCTGACTTGTGATACCTCTACTAATACAGCCCAAGATCCCTCTAGCCTTACCTACTGCTTTAGTGGTCTGCTTGGATGGTTTCAGGTCATCAGTGATGATGATGCCCAAGTCACTTTCTTCACTTGTGACTGCCAGCAACTCCCCTCCCAGCCTATAGGTGGCTTCAGGGTTTCTCTTCCCAATGTGCATGATCTTGCACTTCTTTGCATTAAACCCCAGTTGCCACTCTTCTGACCATGTTGCTAGTTTATCCAGATCTCTTCTCATTCTGCCCACCCCATCTGGATCATCTACTCTGTTACAGATATTGGTGTCATCTGCAAACAGACAAACCTTACCCTCCAGTCCATCTGCAATGTCACTGATGAAGATATTGAAGAAGACTGGCTCCAGGGCTGATCCCTGAGGTACCCCACTTATGACTTGCATCTCTTCTGACTGTATACCATTTACCACCACTCTCTGTTTTCTGCCCATCAACCAGTTGACCAACTTCTGACCAACCCTGAGCCTACCCAGCTTATTAATCAATCTTCTGTGTGGAACAGTATCAAAAGCTTTGTTGAAGTCAAGGTAGGTGACATCAGCTGCTCCCCCTTGGTCCAAAACTGTGGTTACTCAGTCAAAGAAATCTACTGTATGAGATTAGTTTGACAGGACCTTCCTTTTGTAAATCCATGCTGTCTTGGATCCTGTGCTCCTATGGATTCCAGGTGTTGCTTGATCCTTTCCTTAAGGAGTGCATCCATAATCTTGCCCACTACTGAGGTAAGACTGACTGGTCTGTCATTCTCTGCCTCCTCCCTGCTACTACTCTTGTGGAGCGGGATCACATGAGCCCTTCTCCAGTCTTCTGGAACCTCTCCTGTGCTCAGAGACTCACTAAACAGTTCTGATAATGGCTCTGCTAGTTCCAACCTTAGCTCCTTTAGTACCCTGAGATGTATGCCATTAGGTCCCATTGCCTTGTCCACCCTGGGCTTATCATGCTCTTGTAGGACCCTTTCTTTTGTGAAGGGACTAGTGCAAGCCTCCCTCCCATCTGTGTCCATGGTGCTGAGCTGCGGGCCCTGTTCCACCTTCTCTTCAGTAAATACTGAGCAGAAGTATCTATTTAGGATAGATGCTTTTACACGGTCCTCCTACTCACACACCCCCTTATCTCCTTTGATTTTAGTAATACCCCCTCTGGACTTTCTCCTTTCACTAATGTATCTATAGAAAGTCTTGTCACTTTCTTTTACTGTTTGTGCTAGTGTTTCCTCAATTTGGGCCTTTGCCTGCCTTACTGCCTTCTCTGCTTCCTATAGGGAAGTTCGGTGTGCCTCCCTGTCTTCATCCCACTGCATTTCCTTATATTTCCTGAAGGCCAGCCTTTTGGCTCTGACCTTTTCTACTACTGGTTTTGAGAACCAAAGTGGTTTCCTTCTTCTTTTGCACTTCCTTTTCTCTCTAACACAATGGGATGTTGCTTCAAGTATTGCATCCTTAGTGCTTGTCCACTTTGTATGTACCCCCTCACTTGTATTTCTTTTTTCCAGGTCTAGCTTAACTCGGTTGGCCATCTTATCAAAGTCAGCTCCTCTGAAGTCCCATATTTTTGCCTTGGAATGGGATGATTTAGTTCTAGTGGCCAAATTGAACTATACTACGTGATGGTCACTGGTCCCCAGGTGACCTTCTGCCTGGAGATCTGTGATCCTGTCCCTGTTAGTCAGTACTAGATCTAGGATAGTCCTGTCTCTTGTGGGTCATTGTACCAGTTGTTTGAGACCCTCCCCCTGCAGGGAATTCACTATGTGTCTAGTTCTGGCAGATGTTCCTGCTGGTATTGACCAATCTGTGTTTGGCATGTTGAAGTCTCCCATTATCAGAACCTCTCCGTTAGCTGTCATGTTTTGTATAGCTTTTAATTTTTTTTTATATATATAAAGTCTAGGAATTACAACCCTTTGAGTCAGGGTCTCATTTACAAAGGCTATGTGTCATACATTGAGTGAGAACAAATACAGAGAAATTTACAGTACAGTAAATAAGAACAGAGACAAAAATGGGATAATACATGTACAGAGCATCACCAAAGGTGCAGAATTCCGAGGCATATTATAAACAGAGTTTATTTAGCAACAGAGAAAAGCCTAAGCCCTTATAGATGAGTTTATGTGCAATCACAGTAACTGTTGGATATAATATGGGTGCCCAGCATGGGTTTAAAAGGCCCTAGCCTTGGGATTGAGAGGGCATTATCAGAGAAGGAGTTCATCCATTGTGATGCCCTGTAGCAAAATGACCTTTGGCTAGCAGTGATCCTTGCAAAACGGATGTGAAAGGTAGTAGTGTTAGAGTGTCTTATGGCCTGCATCGGCATACACGTTTGAAGGAGTGATAGACAGCCAGGGGGAGCTAACCCTAGTTGTATTTTTTCTGGTCAATAAGCAGGTCTGATAGAAAAGGTGTCCCTGAATGTTTAACCATGATGACCGTTTGTATAGGTCACAGGTATGTGTGAGGTGATCACAGCCTGTAGCCAGCTGGCATGCTTTGTTAAGGGTCCATTTTATGCTGGACAGGGCAGTGTGGGAGGCAGCGCCATATATGACTATGCCATAGTCTACCAATGAAAGGATGGAGCTAGAGATGGCTAAGCAGAGGGCATCAGGAGGGAGATAGGGCCTATATCTGTACAGGAGGCCAATTCTAATGTTTATAGCAGAGCAAGTCAACACTACATGCTCAAGGAAAGTAAGGGCCTGAGTCTACAGTGACCCTTAGATATTTAAAATTGGAAACTGTGCCCAACATGGTACCCTGGGAATTTAGTAAGGATAATTTGGTCACGTTGTGTTTATGTTGAGGGTAGGCGAATAGCATGACCTTTGTTTTTTTATAGTTGAGGAAAAGTTTGTGGGAGGTGAACTATGATTCTATTTCTGTGAAGGAGCCCTGCAAGGATTTTGGAGCTGGGTAGGGTCTGGGTGCCGGCTGAAGATCACAGCATCATCTGCATAAAGTAGCAGGTGCTCAGTGGAGGCCAGAGGGAGGGACTATAAGTAAAGGGAGAAAAGAAGAGGGCCAAGGATGGACCCTTGTGGGACACCCAATCAGACTGGAAGGCTAGTAGAAAGGGTACTATTTAGTTTTACTTGCTGGGTGCAGCCATAGAGATAGTTTGAGAACCAGTCTGCAGCCTCTTGTGAGACACCAACAGAGAGGAGAGGAGAGAGTTAATCAGCATACTGTGATTGATGCCATCAAAAGCCTTGGAAAGATCAATGTAGACAGATCTGGCCAGGGCTCCCTTGTCAAGGGCTTCAGGGATAAAGGAGGGAAACTTGAGCAGGGCAGTAATAGTATTGTGTCCTTTCCTGAAACCATGCTGCTGCTGGCACAGTAGATAGTGTGAGTTTAAATAGTCAATGAGTTGATCTGCAGCTATTTTTTTCTAGCACTTTAGAGAGGGGAGGAAGTATAGAAATGGATCTATAGTTACTACTAGAGGTACAGTCACCATTTTTATGAACTGGAGTAATGACCACTCTCTTCCATAGGGTAAGGAACTGCCCAAGGCATAGAGATATGTTTAATGTTTTTGTTAGGGGTGTTAGGAATTCGTCAAGGGTTAAGGAGAGCAGCTTTGCATCGAGAGAGTCCCCACTCTGACTTGTCTTTCCTAGGAACTTGGCAAGATATGTGCGAGTGACACTAGGGGAGATAGTTTCAAAATAAAAAGGTGAAGCGCTGGGCAGTGGCAGAAAATGTCCAGTAGATGCAGTAAAGAAGTCAGGAGGGAGGATAGAGCTGAGGTCAGAGAAAGACGCATTTAAGGCATTAGCTATATTGCTAGGGTCTTGGGTGGAGACACTGTTGATGACAATCATGGATGGAGGAGGAGAAGGGGACTTGCCACTAAGTTCCTTCATATTTTCCCAGAACCTCTTCCCATCACCCCAGGTGGCAGTAAGGTTAGACTGATAAAAGGCTGCCTTAGCCTTGCAGATAGCCTAGGCGCATACAGCGATCCAGTTGGCAATCCAAAAGGCAACCAGACACAAGGGCACCGTGCCATAGGTTATCACGGGCCTTCATTTGGTAAAGCAAGGACCAATTTACTTAGGGGGAGGATTTGTTTTTTTCTAGTCGCTTAACATAGGGGGCCAAGATGTCACATGTGGCTTGGTAGGAGCTAATGAAGAAGGACAAGGTGGCATCCAGCAATGACTGGTGATCTGGTGGGGACCAGTCGAGGTTGAGAAGATGGTTTTGGAGATGTGTCAGGGACCCCTTCTTTAGCTGGTGATTCAAGGAGATCCTCGGGGGTTGGGGCTTCCAGCTATTTGACCAGCAGCAGGTAACAGGGGAGTGATCGCTGAGTAAGTCTGGGAGGACGTGGACATCCTGTAGGCACTCAAGGTGGTTTGTGAGGATGAGATCAATAAGGGAACTAGTGCCCCTGTGTTGGTCTAATCTAGTAGGGCTAAGGACCATTTGTGAGAGATTATGGGCTGCGGCTGCATCGCTGATGGAGGATGTATGGGGGGCAAGCCAGTTTGTGTTGAAATCTCCTAGGGCAATGATTTCCGAGTTCTTTGGTAGTTGGGTGATGATATTCAGGATAGATGACAAGGCCTCCTTTTGGTTGTGAGGGGGTATGTAGACTGCCATTAGGTAAAGAGATTTACCTGATTTGCCAACTGTTATCCTAAGGGTGAGGGACTGGGCATTTGCTATGGGGTTCAATATATGAATTTGAATACCTTGTAGGTGATCCAGAAGGTACAGCACACACCCACCACCCTGCCTATTCAGCCTGTGTGATCTGAACAATGTATAGACTGGTATGTAAACAGCCAAATCTGGGGTGTTTGGAGATAGACATATTTTGGATACTGCGAGTGCATCAGGGTAGTGGAGGCAGACCCATGCTTGAAGTGGGGCAAGATTTTTTGGGAGGTTACATATATTTATGGTGGCCAGTCATAGCCCTTTGGATTGCATTGATAGGCAAGGAGTGGGGGTAGATGGACCAGGATTGGGGTGTATATTGCCCCATAAGTAGCAGTAAGATAATGAAGATTCTGGATAGGGCACTTTTTAGGGTCAACTTATAATTATGCAGTGTATGGCCTGCATGTTGGGGTAGATTCTTGACAAGATGAGAGCAGGCGAAACACAGAATTCCTTGGCTATAGAGAAAGGGGGTAGCCATGGCTTCTGGGAGCTGATGGCTAGGAGCAAGTGGGAGGTGGGGTGGGAAGAACATGGTTACTGAAGGAGAAGCAATCATAGGGAGGGCAGGTAGGGTGTTTAGGGGCTGGAGGGGTGGTGTGGGGTTTAGCAGGCACGGGGCGGGGGGTGGGACACTGAAAGGGAGAGTTATAGAGAGGAGAAAAAGCAATGACATCATTCTATGAGAGAAAAAGTAAATGTGGCTTAGCAGTATGTGGGATGATATTAAGTGCAAGGTGCATAGGTGTAAATGCTATGATTCTGGAAGACAAGGGGCTTTTTGTTGTTGTGAGGGAAAGGGAGATATAAGGCTAGCAGAGATAATTGGGATTAGGAGTATTCTAGGTTTCACACACCAGACAGTGTGCAAGGATGATTTTGGCAGAAATAGCAGCCACTAGCAGCAGATGCTGATAGCCTGCAAATGGGAGAATTGCCTGATTGTTTTTTTTCAGGTCACCTGAGATCCACTATAAGACATCAAGTTGACCAAGGGCAGTGGTGGGGGCGGTGGGGCAGCTGACGTGCAGCATCAGCAGGGCTTCTACTCCAATTATGGAGAAATGTTCAGGGCTGTGTTTTCTGCAGAGCTACATACTTGGAAGGCTATTTCAGAGACCAACGTTACCTGGTGAGAATGCTGTGGGGGGTCCTTAGCTTGGGGGAGGGTGCCTTACCCTCACAACCTGCACCCATGATGGGAGCCTTGGATGTGCTACAGAAGAAAACAGAGGAAAGGAGTTTAATAACGAGCAGAGAGATTGTGGTGCTGCAGGTAGGGGGAGGGGGAGAGAGGAGCATTACAATCTGAATTACAGTGTGATGTGTTTTATTTTGGATATGGAGTTGGGAATGCTGTGATTTCAGCAGGCTATATGTTAAAGTAGAGAAACCAAGATGCTTAAACTATTATCTTATGCTGCACCAGCAAGCGGGCTATAGACAGTACAAACCAAGGCAGATTTCAGCTCTAGGTTTTCTTTCTATTACAGAAGATACTGTTTTTTAGGCAGCGTGGGGTGAGAGCAGCTTCTTTTCCCCTTTGCTAATTTAAATGGAGAATGGCACCAAAACAGCCCTTTTGCACTCATTGGGATCAAGTTGAGATTTGGCCACTAAGACTCTGAGGAATTTTTTTTTTTTTTTACTTCTTTTAAAATAACTCAAAATGTGAACAGTTCACTTTAACTACTGCCTTTGCTGCAACATTTAGAGAGTGATTTAAAGGGAAAAAAACTAAGGCATGGTCTGGCTCAGGGCTTGCTTAGTTCCCCTCAGTTTTTACATTAAAAGGCAAGTTCAGATGCTTAATAATACATTGATTATTAAAACAGCAGCATGCAGTAATGGAAACCTGGAATTGTTAGCAAAGCAAACAAAACAGTGATTTTTTTTTTCAACAGAGATACAATGCAATAGGCAGCGTAGGGTAAGAGTCACTTAATTCAAACTGGGAGAAATGGCGCCAAAATGGCTCTTAAGGCACACACTATAACTAGTTCAAATGGTTTCTAGACACTGAAAAGTACTCAGAAAAGAATTATCCCCACATGTGTGGGGTCAGAAAAACCTTTAAATCAGTTTGAGAAGTTTTAAAATTAGAAGGTAGAAATAGTCCTTGTCTCCTGCTCCTACTCCGATTATGGAGAAAAGTTCAGGGCTGTGTTTTCTGCAGATATGCATGCTTGGAAGGTTATTTCAGAGATGGATGTTACCTGGTGAGAATGTTGGGGGGGTCCTTAGCTTGGGGGAGGGTGCCATACCCTCACGACCTGCACCCATGAGGGGAGCCTTGGATTTGCTGGTGAGAAAGCTGTGGGGGTCCTTAGCTTGGGGGAGGGCGCCGTACTCTCACGACCTGCACCCATGAGGGGAGCATTGGATGTGCTGCACAGTAATGTGTCTATATCCTCCCTCTGTTCTGGGGGCCTGAAGATAACCCCAGTTTGTATGACTGTCTCATTTCCTGTTTCCAGGGTGACCCTAAGTTCTTCTGGCTCCTTATGTGTATTCTGAACATCTGTAGCTTTGATATTTTCATTGACATACAGGGACACTCCACCCCCCCTCCCCTTTTGCACCTCAGTCTTTTCTGAACAGTACATAGCCAGGTACTGAAATCTCCCAAGTGTGGTTACTGGTAAACTATGTCTCGCTAATTACTACTATGTCCAGTTTAGCCTCTGTCATTATTGCCTACAGGTCTGGGATCTTGTTTCCCAAACTGCGAGCATTTGTGTACATGATTTTCCATTGGCCAGATTTTGGTGTGTTAGTTGCTGTTGCTGTTGGAAGAGGTACTGGCAGTCACTAAACAGGAAAGGGACCTTTGAGTAACCACATCGGATGACCTCAAGGTGGCAAGACACTGCAACAAAGTGGTTGGTAGGGATAGCTGGATGCTGGTATGCATAGGGAAGGGTATCACCAGCAGATGGAGAGATGTTGTGTAAACATATATAGATCATTGAGGAGATCACATCTGGAGTACTGTGTCAAGTTCTGGAGACCACATCTCAGGAAAGACATAGATAGGGTAGAGGCTGTCCAGTGGAGGGCCACTAAGTTGGTGTGGGGCTGCCTCAGAAGCTCTATGAGAAGAGACTGAAGGATCTCAGTATATGCACCCTAGAAGAGAGAAGGGAGAAAGGGGACATGATTGAGACCTATACATACTCACCTCACCTGTGCCACTGCAAAAATTGAAAAATATGTTGTAATGTCTTGAAAATTGATTGTAGTTCAAAATGTGTTGATGATTATATAATGTTTTGTATGTTTAGTGGACTGATATGATGTATGGAGTCTATACTAGTCTGATTCTTTAAGTTTATAGAAGAAATACATCTTTCGACTAATGCAAGTTGATTCCTAAACTGGACTGTGTTAACAATACAGAGAATCCAATATATACTACATACAATAGAAATGTCTAGAGTTGTTTTATCACTTTAATTTAATGTTTTGTTTTCATTTACTTAACTTACTCTGGCCATAGTGCTGTATAGTTGGATGGAGTTCTGCTACGGCCATTATAGGAGCTGAATTTTGCTTTGCTAAGGTTAGTCAGTTGGCTTAATTATTAAATATAAAACTTGTCTGCATGCAGTGTAAAATATGTGTTCACCTTTCTTTTTCTCTTGTCCCCCGCTAATCTCATGATAGGGACATGATGCATTCCGTATGTGTATATTTATTGCATGCATATTATGTTAAAATCCTATGAAAAATAAAGTATAAAAAAGATGCACTTTAAGGAGAGACTGAAAGATCTCAATATGTACACCCCAGAAGGGAAGAAGGAGGGGGACATGTCAGAGACCTCTAAATACCTTATGTGGTGAAAAGGGTACAGGAGGGGAATATTTTTCAAAGGAGAAGGTTGAATCTGGAAGGAGGACATTTAGGAGGGATGTGAGAAAGTACTTCATCAATGAAAGAGTGGTGGATATCTGGAACAGTCCTCTAGCACAGATGGTGAGGGTGAAAACAGTGGGGGGCTTCAAGCACGTATGGGATAGACCCAAAGAAATCTTGGTAGGAAAACAGGGGGAAGGTAGCAGGAGATCAGGCAGGGTCTGTGATTACAGTATAGGCAGGGAAAAATGGGCAAATTGGGTGGACCGAGCAGTCCTCATCTGCTGACAAATTCTATGTTTCCATTGTTCTATTACCCCTGATTATGATCTTATTTTCTTTGCAGCTGCAATGGAAATTTTCACATCAGGGGGAAAGTATTACATAATAAGGCTTGTCAATTTGCAAATGGTGTGCCAGTTTGTACACACCACTGTAATTTGTACACTGAGCCTACCTGACTTTTCCTGAACTTAAGAAGATAGCTTGGAATCAATAATAGCTGTGAAGACAACTCAGGGCGTGTCACTTCCTATTTTACTTAACATGATAACACAGATTGACAGCAAATATAGTTAAAGGTCAAGAGCAGCAACAAGTTTCACATTTCCATTGAGAAAATTATCCTAAGGGAAGACTGCCTTCTCTTTTTCATTGGGAAAAGAATTGTAATTCCTTTCATCCTGACATTCAACACTGTAGCAACATTTATTCTTCTAACAATGTCCAATATTTCACTTGCTTAATTAGTTAATTTGCACAATACATGTAAGACTATTTTTATCTTTGTTATTGTGTTTGTTGTCTGTATGCTAAATATGTATTGTATGTGCAGTACTGTATATGTCAGCATGTTTAGACCACAGGTTATCCTTGAATATTAACCTCTTTATGCTTAAGGGACTGTCAGGTTATAAATACATAAACAGCAAAACATACCATTACTCATGCCATCTAACTAATATGTAATTTAAACTGCACCTACTTCCTCCATTTATTACCCATATCTACTGACTTCTTCTTTAAAGTCACTTTCCACTAGGAGTAGGGGGAAATCCTCAAATGAAAAAATGCAAATCTCTACACAACAGCGAACATGTTAAATAATTCATAAAAGACATATTGTCTAGTCAGCCAAGCCATGATCCTTTAGTGTATATGTCACAGTACTACTTTTTACAACGTTTTCATTTTTTAACCTCATCTCCAAAAGGTTACCAGGCATTTGTTTTGGATTCTGGCACTTCCTGGCTCCAGGCTAAAGTAAATAAAGAAAATAAGGGCATCTGGCATGTCCTGTGTTGTACAAAACTACTACTGTTGTTGGGGTCTGCTGGCTGGTTTTGTTTAGGCAGCAGAATGTACAGTATTCACAGAATTAAATGCATAAAACAATACCATTAATGAAGCTCTTCCTTTACTAGAAATAAAATGCAATGTGCAAAGAACAACATTTCAGAATGAGAAGCATATGGTGCAGAGTTTCTACTGTATTCCTTGGTTAAGATTTATTTTAAAGAAATGAGTATGCTTGTAAGTTTAATTGGCTGACCCAGATTTGACTCTTGAAGATATACCAGAATCGGTCTAACATGGCTCACAATCTATGATTTAGAGACAGTTTTCAGACTTATGGTTCCAAGTATGATACACTTCAGTGGCATTTTTACTAGTCTGAAGATGCAGTAGAATACCAGAAAAAAAAATAGATTATTGCCTGATTTCCTGTTAAGGACTGCACACTGTTCAAGGTTTGGAGAACAAAAATATGTGACTGTATCTGCTTCTGCCTGTCATTATAGACCTTGACAAAACAAATTAAAACTTAAAATCACTTAGATGTGAGATATCTTACTGCATATAGCAAAATAATTCTTATGACAGATGTGTTTAATGTTTCAGCTTACTTTGGAGAACAATGTCTCAGTTATAGAAATACCACCACATGATTCGGCATGCATAAGGTTAGACATATTAACAATCTGATTCCATCATAATTCCAGAAGCTGCATTTTTCAAAGCTATCACAGGGTTTGGGATTCTGCAATAAATGCTGGTTTAATTTGTGTCACAACTTGTAGTAGACTCAGAAGCTGTTGTTCTATTCTTCCCCAATTCATGGTAGAAAGTACCATTTACAGAGGATTGTGGGAGTTCTTTTCAAGGAGCAGCAGTATTTGTTAGATGTGATGTATTACAATGCAATAAAAATAAATATTATTTTGTATGGGGTCTTACATACAACGTGCTTCACAGTAAAAATGTAAGGAAAAGTACATGAAATGCCTCACACATCACTGCACAGCATAAAACACTCATGCCATGGTAAGTGAGCAACTAGCCACAGTTACAGTACACACCTAACTTCTACCGACCACTGCTCCCTAAAAAGAAAATAAATGCTATGATATTCAAAATGTTTCTTCAGTATCTCAACTGATAACGAAAACTCTAACTTTGCATTCAAGATGGAAGATATACTATACTAACCCGATTCCACCAAGCTGCTTCGACAATGAAGTTGTCAAAATCCATTACATCGACAGGCACCATGCAGACAGTCAGCATTGTGCCATCAGAAAAAAATGTGTTTTTTTTTTGCAGAGGGCTCTGCCCCCCGGACCCCTCAATTTCTAAAATAGCCATCTCTAAGTCAAAGTTGATTTGGAGAGGGGGCCAAACAGTGTTGGTGTGCAGTGGGACTGTTACAGTGAGCATACCAATGTCACTGTACTGGTCTTCGCTGTATTGTTTTCACTGTTTTGATGGTATACCATACTGACCCAAACTGAAAATGACACAGAACAGTTGGAGAACCTTTCCACTTAGGCCACATTCCTGTCACCTGCAGCACTACCACAAGAAAAATCCAGTATCAGCAACAGCCTCCTTATGGACAACAAGCTTCTGTACCTTCACAATGCTGGCAACATAATATGGCAAGAAAAATCCAAACAGATGTGGCAATGTTGAAAAATTATTTGAAGCTAATGTTTAGCTTGGTAAAACACTTCAAGACATCATGCCTACCAACCGAGATATGGGCCTGAGCCTTTACTTTATTCACTTCATAAAGAAGGATGGAACCCCATAGGAGTCACTCACCATCTGCTCTACAGTAGCAGCCACAGACACTGCCAGATATTTCCTGAAATTTCTGTGATATTTCCAGAAATATCTCCTGCTTTCTGCATTTCCACAGTAGGGGCAGCAGAGAGAAACTCTTCAGAAATGTTGCGAAATATCTGGAAATAGCTGGCAATGTCTCTGGCTACTAACGTAGCTTTCAGAGTGTGGAAAGATATTTAACAAATAAGGGCTGGTCTGTAATTGTTCCTTATCTTTCTCTGTTGAGTTCATAAAACCTGCCAAATCAAGAAGTCCATACTAAAAAAATCAAAGACCAGGAAAAGAGAAGAAAGTAAAAAGCTGCAGTCAGATTGACCAACACAATGCTTGGCAAACTATATGATGCCAGACAACTAGAACCTTACAGCCCTGACTTTTACTAAATTCAATTTAGGTGATAGTCAATATTTATTTTTGTGTGATGGGCAACACCACAATGAGGAATGTTCAAGGAGGGGAGAGGACATATAAATAAAAACAGGATAAATTCGTCAATGCTGCCTCCAGTACAATCAAGGGAGTCAAAAAAGGCCAGAATGGGGGAAAACCAAGGACACCCATAAAATTAAACCTCGTGTACACCAGGTCTAGGACAACTCCTCAAATGCCCCATTCTGACTTATCTTAAATACTGAGACCAGCACCCAGAAGGGACCCAATATGAAAAATTCTCCCTTTTTTTCTGGCTATGAATACTACCCTGACCATAAATAACTGCTTGGTGTCATGGTATAAAAATTAAGCTGTCTGAATTAATAAACTTGCTACAATAGTTAAAACCATGGTAGAAATGGCAAAGATACAGACAAGTGGCATGGAAAAGCACCACATTTAAACGCTGTCTGGGTCAGGAGTGGCCTGAAATGAAATAATTCAAGTCTTGGGCCACAAACAACTCCAAAGTCTCATTGATTATGCCAAAGTAAATGACCAAAATGAATACAAGGGCTAGATTTTCAAAGGGTGGTACAGGACTTGCATCAAGCCCTATACAACAACACTTTGTTTCTGCTGCTACACCAATCCTTTTTTGCTGCAACAGTGCCCAACTTTCAAAGGTCAAGTACAGCTTTGATAGGTTTCATGATTTCTGACAGCTTGTGCCCAATCTCAGATGCAAACACCGTAAAAACAATCCCCAAGATGGATGCCAGCTAGACCACAAAATGATGGTCTAACTTGAGTCAATTGCTGCATGGGATGGAAAATCTCATTAGACTGCCACAAGCCCAGTGCACCATATCTTTGGCACAGATAGGGCTTGTGGTAATCTTGGGGCCATGAAAATCTGCCCCCAAATCTCTAAAAAATACTCAGTTGCCAGAAAGACAAATGAACCACACCACTGAGACAAAACCAATAAAAATGGATGATGGTCTCCGAGAATATCATCAATCTACTAGGAACTTTTTTCCATAATACAACAATAACAGCCAAAAATATCACTTTTAACATAATACATAACAAGCCATATAACTACTGCCATGAACATCATTTATATGATGCTTAACTAGAACAAAAGTGTGCTGTCTCCTACAGGCAGTATCAATCAATCAATCAAAATCTTTATTTAATCAGGCGAACATCATTGAGCGTAGCTCATTTACAAGATGGACCTGAGTGGTCAAGAAGTGCAAGTATTATTACATAGACAAGAATAACATAAACAGTAGTACAATGACATAAAGTGCTAATATATAACAATTTACATATATACAAGGCACATTAAAACCATTTAACCTATAAGAAAAGGAGGCAATGGGTATAGCAGGCATAATATATAAATTATAGGTCCTAATTGGCTTTTATGAGAGTATATCAGGTGACTGGAAAAAGAAGTAGAACTAGCATAATGGAACACGGAAAAGGGGGTGGGGGTAGGTAGGGTCAGGGATTAGGCCTTGTGAAAGCAATTGCAGAGTTCTGGAAATAGGGTGGAGAATAATCTTTTGAAGTATGTTAAAGGTAAGAGGGTATTTAGCTTCATGGTTTTTTGGAATGAGTTCCATGCAACTGCTAGTGAGTGGCTGATAGCGGCCCTCCCAAACTGGGTGCAGGCATTGGGGACCTTTAGAATGATAAGTTTGCTGATCCTTAAGTTGTATGGCCTAGAAGTAATTAGGGTAAAACAGCCTGTGATATAGGTGGGTAGTTTGCCTGATAAAGCTTTGAATATCCAAATTGCAGCATTCCTATTTCTTCTGTGTTGTAATGATGTCCAGTGAACTGCCACTGCTGAAAAAATGTATTCTTGTATTTATGTAGTTTTTTGTCACTGTACTTCTGATACCTCATGACCCTTGGGGACATTGGTATCCCTCTCTGTAACCCTCCTGCTCCTTTTCTCCCCCATACCAGGTCACAACTGGAAATGAGCCTTCTGGGATCTGTTTGTTCACCTGGTAAAATATGTTCAAATAATAAACTTTCATGTTATAAAACTGATCTACAGTATGGTAAATGTAAAACCTTAAAAACGTTTGTTTTGTTAAAACATTTATAAACTACTGGAGGTAAATTGACTATGTACACTCCCCAGCCAGCAACACACAGTGACATATAATAGAAAAATCATAGAATACTCACCTGACACTCCCCCATGAAAAATTACCTGTGTTACTCAGTGTATTTTTTTTCTCCTATTTTGACATGTCCATATTAAGAAACCTCTATGATAGCTACAAATGGAAAATAACTTAAGTGCTGGAAACTGATGCTGATCAAAAGAAAGGCAAAGTGACAGTAAACACAGTATAAGACATAACAACACAAATACAGACACCAAGTCACGAACAGCAACATCATCACAACCCAATAGCGCAGTTGTACAGAAACACATTTACCTTTCAGATCTATACCCTGAAACAGAAACTGGCACAAAAGAAACTATTAACAGACAGTAATGACAAATTTCTCTCCATAACAGTTCAACATTGAATTAAACTGAATATGTACAACGATGAAAATAATTTTTTTTTTATTTCCCACTTTTTAGCAAAGTACAAGAAAACCTCTGAAATTATAAAAAAGAAGCGATGAAACAACTTCTTCAGAAGAACAGGCCATGCATCTAGAAATCTGTCATAAAAAGGGCACAGCACAAAACCCCCTGATGTTTATGATGTAAAATATTATTTTACCTAAACCAAATTTGAGTAAGTCAGGTGTTGCTACTCAGGAGACTGTCATCATTCATTCACTGAGCATTGAATAGTGATAAGACAAACATAATAATCCTTCATGCATCTCCAAACTTTTCAAATGCAGCTTGATGTCTATATCATTTAACTTTTTGCACATGTAAAGGCAGAAAGGAGATTGGCTGCTATGGGGAGTTATAGGGAGGGCTAATCTAATTAATTATTTGAGTTGAGAGGTTTGACAGGGTGGGAGAGCTGGGATGTTACTTTATTGGAGCAGATCAGGGATAGGAATTTTTACACAGTGAGGCTTCTAAATTACTTTACTACAACTTCACCAAGGCTGTTGAATGAGTAGGGTGGTGGGTGCCAGTATGGGACTGAGTTGGGGGAAGTATCTTAAAATTGTCTATAGGTAGTAGAGTTTGAGAGATATTTGCACAGTGGGTGGGGGTGGGTTTGAAATTTTAAAACTTAAACAAAAAGCCTTCACCAAGTGAAGTTGGGGACAAAGTCGAGAACTTCTCTATATTACATGTAGTGCAAAGATTCTTACATTGCACCAACTTTACCAATGAGGTTTTCATTCAGAACATCTCTAACTGAACCCTTGCTGCTGCTACTGCTGCTTACAGCACCAAACTTCAAAACTGTAAGTCTGAGTTTAAGCAATTTGTGCCGGTGCTTGGGCTTAGAATTTGGCAGCCCTTTTCCCTTGTTTTCATATCTTTATTTTCTAATATTTTCCCAATGTTTCACTAAAGGGCATGTTTGCCCTCCCTCACAACTACAAATATGTCAAGTTTTAAATCCCCATGAAATTTGTTGTTGTGGTTAACATAAATGGTCAAATTTAAATCACACATGAAATGAGTTTACACAGAGAATTTACGATTGAAGAATGATGTGGCCGTGAGGGTCCTAACTAAGATATCCTCCAGGTTTGGGTCTAAATGGCAAAGTTTTAGGCATCTAAAAATCATCTTAATAATAATACTAATTCATGCATATTGTGCACTGTGTATACATGAGGACTATTTTTTCCCCCCACAAGAATATTTTTACATGTCTGTATTATTGTCAATTTAAAACACATTGCACTGAGTCTTGGATTATGTCTTAGTTAGGACGTTTTTATAACAGCTTATAAAATGGGCAGGGAAATTCCTGCATCCTGATTGGTTGTTACCTGTGCATCAAAATCAGTTCACTGCACAGGTAAAAATAAGTACCGAAAAAAACAACTGCAGTACACAACAAAGAAATCATTGTGCCATTCGAAACCTGAGGTTTTCAAATGCTGCCATTTTTCCCCAAACTGCTGAAGCCATCCATCAACAAAATCCCTACAGTAAACATGTCATTTTTTTTAAACACATTTCAGTCTTACAGTTGACAAACATTTAAATATAAATTAAAACATATATTTACTTTTTTTCCTTTCAGGTGCTGATCGCACTACAACATTTGCATCACGTTTCCTTCATAGAAACATAGAAACATAGAAACATAGACTTTGACGGCAGATAAGGACCGCTTGGCCCCCCTAGTCTGCCCATTTCCCTACCTACAGGGTAAGCCGCAGATCCTAGTTAACCAACAGCCTATTTCTTCCTAGCCCCCACAAGAATTGCCTTATGTCTGTCCCATGTATTCTTGAATTCTCCCACAGTTTTAGACCCCACAGCCTCCTCAGGAAGGCTATTCCATGCATCCACTACCCTCTCTGTGAAAAAATACTTCCTCACATTGCCCCTGAACTGCCCCTTTCTATCTTTAAATTGTGTCCCCTTGTTCTTGCATGTCTCTTTTTCTGAAAGATGCTACCCTCTTGGACTTTGTTGATTCCACTGAGGTACTTAAACATTTCTATCATGTCCCCCCTCTCCCTCCTTTCCTCAAGGGTATACATATTAAGCTCTTTTAGTCTCTCCTCATATGGCTTCTCTTGCAGACCCTGCACCATTCTAGTTGCCCTCCCCTGGACTGCCTCTATCCTGTCTATGTCCTTGTGGAGATGGGGTCTCCAGAACTGGATGCAGTACTCCAGATGGGGTCTCACCAACTGTCTGTACAGAGGGATAACAACTTCTTGTTTTCTGCTGGTGATGCCTCTCCCGATGCATCCCAGTATACCCCCAGCTCCCCTACTGCCTTCTTACATTGCTTGCTAACCTTAAGGTCATCTGATATGGTTACCCCAGGTCCCTTTCCTTTTTTGTTTTTGTTACTACCTCCCCCCCCATTGTGTAATCTTCCCCTGGGTTTTTGTTTCCCAGGTGCATTATTTTGCACTTCTTTGCATTGAATACTAGCTGCCACACTTCTGACCATTCCTCCAACCTTGCCAAGTCCCTTCTCATCCTTTCCACGCCTCCTTGTGTATCAACCCTGTTGCAGATCTTTGTGTCATCTGCAAAGAGGCTTACTTTTCCTTCCAGTCCCTCTGCAATGTCGCTTCTAAAGACATTGAAAAGGACTGGACCTAATACTGAACCCTGCGGTACCCCACTAGTAACCCCTCTTTCTTCAGAGTGGAGTCAATTTACAATGACCTTCTGTGTCCTGTTGTCCAGCCAATGTTTTACTCAAGCTACCAACCTGGAACCCACTCCCAGGCTGGTTAATTTGACTATTAATCTTTTGTGTGGGACTGTGTCAAATGCCTTGCTAAAGTCTAGGTAGGCCTTGTACACAGCCCCTCCCTGGTCTACTACTTTGGTCGCCCAGTCAAAGAAATCAATTAGATTCATCTGACATGACCTTCCCACTGTAAACCCATGCTGCCTTGGGTCCTGTGCCCCACTGACCTCTAGGTACTCAACAATTCTTTCCTTCAGAAGTGATTCCATCACTTTCTCTAACACAGAGGTCAAACTGACAGGTCTGCAGTTTCCTGCCTCTGTCTTGGTCCCACTTTTGTGAAGGGGAATTACATCCACCTTCCTCTAGTCCTTGGGTACCACACCATCTTCCCATAATTTGTTAAAAAGGGTAGTCAGCGGTTTCACTAGTTCTCCCCTTAATTCTTTTAATATTCTGGGGTGAATTCCATCAGGCTCCATTGCTTTGTCCACCTTCAGTTTTAGGAGTTCTTTCAGAACCCTTTCTTCTGTGAAAGGACTGGGATCGACCCCCCATCCAGAAAGCTTCTGTCAATTTGATTAGGCACCTCCCCCTCATCTTTTGTGAATACTGAGCAGAAATATTCTTTCAGTATCCCTGCTTTTTCACTATCCCCCTCTGCCTACTCACTGTTCATTCTATTCAGCCTCATCATCCCTCCCTTTGTCTTTCTAGGCTCCCTGATGTACCTATAAAAGGTTTTATCCCCCTTCTTAACCGAGTTGGCTATCCTTTCCTCAGTTTAGGCCTTTGCTATTCTGACTTCCCTCCCTGCTTCCTTCTGCCTTAACTGGTACAGCTCCCTGTCCTGCTCCTTCTGTGTTTCCTTATACTTCCTGAATGCTATCTTTTTCTCCCTGATTTTCCCCGCCACCTCTTTTGAGAACCATAGTGTCTTTTTCTTTCATTTTGATTTGTTTATTTGCTTCACACGAAGGCTTGTTGCCTCTGTGATGGCAGTTTTGATGATTCCCCGTTGTTGCTCCACCCCTCCTTCTAGCCTGTTTGCTATTGCTTTTCTGAGGCACTCTCCCATCTTGCCAATGTCAGCCCTCCTGAAGTCCATTATCCTCACTTTTGTATGACTTGACTCTGTAGCTGAGTTTAATGTGAACCACACTGTTTGATGGTCACTTGTTCCCAGATGGCAACCCACTTCTAGATCTGAGATCCTCTCACTGTCCCCATTTGAGAGTACAAGGTCTAAGATTGCTCTCTCATGAGTGAGTTCTGAAACTAGCTGTCTGAGGCATGCCACCTGTAGGGCATCGAGAATGGCCCTGCTCTTGGATGTGGCTGCAGATAGTATGCTCCAGTTAACATCTGTCATATTCAGGTCTCCCATCAACAGTATCTCCCCTTTCTCTGCCATCCTAAGAATGCCTTCTATCATATCCTTGTCCATTCTCTCCCCCTGACCTGGGGGTCTGTATACAACCCCTGTGCGGATTGTGGTGCCACTTCCAGTCTCCAAGGTGATCCACAGTGCCTCCTCTCCTCCCTGTTTACTCTTTTGTTCAGTTGCTTTTATCCCTTCCTTTACATAGAGAGTTACTCCTCCCCCTCTTCTTCCCTGCCTGTCTCTCCTGTAGGTTATGTACCCTGGTATGTTAACATCCCAGTCATGGTTCTCTGTGTACCATGTTTCTGTGACTGCTACGATATCCAGGCATCCCTCTTCCATCAAGGCCACCAGTTCAGGGAGCTTGTTGCCTAGGCTATGGGCATTGGTACTCATTATCCTCCATTTCCTTATGGCCTTACTCCTTTTTGCCCCATCTCTGTCCTTCTTGCCTTTATCACTTTCTCCATTTACCTCACCCTTCTCCCTATCGACATCTCTATGTTGGTGTTTACTGCACTTACTATCATGACTTTTTTGGGGGGGGCTAGAAATTTCCTGCTCCTTTTCAGTGCCTCCCCCCCTTGGCTAGTTTAAATACTTGCCAATGAAGCATTTAAACCTATCACCTAGGATCCTGGTTCTCCTCCTGGACAGTTGCAGCCCATCATGCCAGTATAAGCTTGCATCACTTCAGGTGGACCCCCAGTCCCCAATGAAGCCAAATCCCTGAGCTCTGCACCAGTTTTTCAACCACTTATTGAATCCCATGGTGTGGAACACCCTAGCCTCTCATACACCATAGACAGGCAGCACCTCCGAAAAGGTTATCGTGCGTGCTACTTGTCTAAGGCCCCTCCCCAATTCCACAAACTTTTTCTACACTGCTCTGATCCCTTTCTTAGTCAGGTCATTTGTCCATAGGTGGACAATGACATCCAGCTCCCTCCCCTGTGCAGCTGCTGTGGCAATCCTGAGGATTCACTTCCTGTCCCTCCAAGCCATGGCACCAGGCAGGCACCTTACCTCCCTCTCGCCTTCCTCCTCCCCAAGTTCTACCTTTCTAACAATGGAGTCCCCCACCAGGAGTTGTTTCCTTCCCCTGTGGGGTCCCATGCCACCCTCCTGTGGGTCTCCTTTGTGGAGGTTCCCAGCATCCTCCTTGGTCTTCACTGTGGGTGCCTCCATAGAGGAACCACACATTGCCAGAATGGCATAGGAATTGTGGAGAGGTACAACTGGAGGGATGCACCTCTGTTCCACCACCCTCACCCTCCCTGTACCCACTGTGGTCCAACCACTCCTCTTTCTTAGCAACCTCTGAGGCAACTGCAGTGGCGCTGGTGGTCCCTGGATGGAAGAGGAGGTCCCACAAATCCTGGCCAACTCAGCCTGGAGATGAGCAACCTCCCCCCTCAGCCCAGAGAGGTGCCTGCAGATGGGACAACACCGCATCCTCCAGAATGTCTCCCAGAAGACTGCTGCTCCACAGCCACTGCACCACTCCCATCATGTCTTATTTCTGGCCCCTTCACTATTGTTTGGAATCCTTACTCTTTCCTCTGTTTTTTTCCCTTCTCTCTCTACTCACTTACTGCTTCTGTGCCCTGTAAGCTCCTGATTGTCCTGTTCTGATACAAGAAGATCCTATATTTCTCAGTAGACCCCTTACTTGCTTAGAGGCAGACCTCCAGCAGCTAGAGGGGGCTGGAGAGTTACTCTTGCCTTTCTAGGATGGTGCGTCTTTGGTGGCTTTGTGATCACTCACTTCCTGCTCCCAAACAGGAAGTTTCTGTTGTCAGTCAAATCCTGTGCCTATAAAAGTAGAACTAGCTTTGGGGGGGGGGGAGGTGGGCAATATAGCTTTTTAGAAGAGTTCTACTTCTTTAGTCCCAGTAGAGAAGTCCAGTCACCCAGCACTCCTTCCTTCTGGTGTCCTTTGCCAAGCCTCTGACAGAATCTTTCAAAGGCAGTGTTTAAATCTAGTTTCCTTCTAGCTAAGCCACTCCCCCTACTTACTAGATCTTTCTACAATTAATTTAAACTGCACAGCAATCAATCCCCTTCAGCCACCTGAGATTTACACCCAGATAACCGTTCAGATAACCACTTCAGCTAACTGAGACAAACACACTCATTTTTTTTTGTTTGTTTTTTTACCCTAGATTAAAGGTCCCAGTAGAAGAGTTCTACTTCTTTAGTCCCAGTAGAGAAGTCCAGTCACACAGCACTCCTTCCTTCTGGTGTCGTCTGCCAAGCCTCTTCCTCCATCTCCAGTGCTGTCTACTCTCCCATCTCTGCATGTTTAAACTCTTTGTTTTAATTTTCAAATACAACCCATGACATTTCGTTAACTAGGTTGATTGCAGTGAGAAATGTATCTGGTAGATAATGCCGGTCTTGCTGTCACCATCGGGAGAGAGTATAAAGTACAGCAAATTGGAGCTGACAGGCTGTCATACTCTTTGAATCAGAAGATGGCTTTTGCTCACACTGTATAATCTACAGGATGTCTTCTTTAAGTCACACACACAGGATGCCCTTTCTAAATTTATTTATTTATTTAAGAGTTTTACCAGGAAGGCATACTGAGCAGAGAAACCACTCGATTCCAGATGCATCCTGGGGGAAGGGGGAGAGGAGTAAATACAAAACGATGAATAATTGTCAAGGACAATGGTTTTCCGTTTTTACTGGTAACACCGGTAAAAATCATGGAATCCTGCTTGGTTTGTGGATTTTGAATTCTTGTACCAGTGCCTCACGGAAATTGCATTTCACTGCACAGAATCCCTAATATTTCAGCATATTTTTAAATGTTTTTATTTTCTCTTTCTCTGCCCCTTTCTCACAGTATCAGTCTCCACTTTTCAGAGTTCCCTAGGCTGGCTGTCCCTTAGCTTCACCCCAGGTAATGCTCAGGAGCTCCTGTGAGCCTGCACCCATCCTGCCTAGGTTGTACTCCCCAGGTGGGAAGGGGAGGGGACCCCAGGTCACCCCTCCACAGTCCTTTAATGTGTGTCGGGCAGCCCAGTGGGTCCCTCATGGAAACTGGTTATGAAGTCTGGGGCAGCTGGGTCCCTTCTACCAGCAGCTGATGTGGGGTGATTGTTACTGGTTTTCTGGCCTTTGTCCCTGAGGGCACCAACACTCAAGGGTATCCAAGGAAGTAGGGCACATAGGGACATGCCGCTACTCCAGATTCTGGCTAGCTTCCTCTCTTCCCAAATGCTCTGCAGCCTCATTGCTCCACCACCTGTGGTCACCCAGGTGGCAGTAAAGCATCAGGACCTTCAAGCCATCATTCCCAGAGGAGGAGAGTGACCCCCAGTTGCTCAATCCTACTCCCCCTGGCCAGGCCTCTAGCAACCCGAATTCACTTCTGATCCTGAGTCCCTGGCATTGCAAGCAGTAGTGCTACCTCAGGCTATTTATAGTGCTCTGTCAAGTATATACCCACTTTGGTGTAAGAAAACATAAGCAGATGGAGAGGGAAATAATTCGGTTTTAGTAAATGTTGCAAAGTGTTCAATGTTCATAATTTGCACTGTAGGTACTGTGCACTATTCTTGAAATCATATATTAAAACATTATATGTGGGTGTTATGGCTGACAGTATAGCCTAGTGGTTAAAGTAACAAACACTGATCAAACTGAGTACATTTAGAAGACTTGGGTTTGATTCCCACAACCTCCACTTGTATACTGTGTGACTGTGAGCAAGGCACTTAACCCCCACAGTGCTCCTGGGTCACCTCTGAAAACAGGCAGTTTTGCCTGGTGGGTTTACCCAGTTTACAAAAAAAAAAAAACAATATATGTTTACTACATCATACAGTAGTCAGGGTACCATGTAATTTATCTGAGTTGTACTGTGGCTGCAATGATGTTGTATAGGTAAACATAAAAGTTCAGCTACATTCTGTGTTTTATAAGCTTGTTTTTAGACTTTTGTCAGGTTTTTATTGTATTTTTTGCATATGAACATCTAGGATATATATTGCTAAGCACAGGATCACTGTTACCAACTAGTTTATTCAAGTTTATAATCAGCAGGGTCATCCAAAATCCTCAGTTGTTTGATTGAAAGTGAGTCTGAATGAAAGTATGTTCACAAGGCACAAGCTGCCTTACTACTTATTTAGGTTAATGGGATAGAAACATAGAAACATAGACTTTGACGGACCACCTAGTCTGCCCATTTCATCATTTGCACCTTCTTTCCCACCCTATTGTGTCAGTCTCTGTGACAACAAAAGTTTTCTGACAGACTGCTTTAATAAAAGCAAATGTTACGTGTTTAAGTGTACTTATGCTTGGCCAGTGGATTTGAAAGCACATTCAGTTACACATGGAAGGTAAGACCCCAGGGGCTGTATGATGCTAATGGGTAGAGTGGTGCTCAATTCACAACTGGGCTCAGACATGAAAACTGAGAGACACCCTTTTCATGGAGTCCAAGGGGAAAAAAAGACATCCACATGTTTGTGAGATGCATTAGAAGGTCCTCCACTAATAACTTGTGAATTTTTGTTTAGGTGATGACACTATTTCAAAGAAGCAAATACAGCCAGTTTTTTTTGTTCCTCCTACCCCCTGGCCATCCACTCCTTCAGGCCTGCCAGGTTCCCCTACCACTGCTGCTGAGTCCCCCCACCACCATCCACTGCCCCTTATGGCCATGATACCAGGTAACCCAAATTAACCCTTCATCGGTTGGCCCCTATCCCTGTGGGAGGCTAACAAGGGAAGACAATCACCCTAAAGAGCTTTCTGTATATCCCAGGCATGGCAGAGGTCAGAACAAACACATGTGTCTGGGACGTCAAGCTTATGGAGGGACCAAGCCATCCTAAATAGCCAGCAGGTGTTTTCCATTTTGTGGAGCATGACGGCCACATGATGTCAAGACACAAGCTGACATCCATCACGCTCTCTTCTGCAATGAGGGCCAATGTGTTGCCATGCCTCCAGCCTCTACCTGGGGCCAGCAAATGCTGAGCTGTGAATATACCCTCCCTCCAAGGAGAAGGCAAGTGGTTGTTGGACACTCAAGCCTTCACCCCCCCCCAGCCGGTCTTCTAGCACCAAAACCTATTCCCAAACCCTGGTCAGTGGTGTCACTGGCAGAAATCCAATTCAGGCAGTTAAATGATAGGAAAAAACAAATGTGGTCCACCTTAGTAGTGGTGGTGGTTCAGATTAATTCACATCTGAGTTCTAACAAGCAAAGAAACTAAGTAATTTGTACCTTGTGCATGTGGGGTGTGGGTGTTGAAGAAAGGGGATCATAGTGCTGTCACTACTGCCATCACCCCTGAGGGACGTGGACTGCATTGTTGCTACTGTCATCACACCTGAGAGGCGGGGGGGCCATAGTGCTTCTGCCATAACCACTGGTGGCTGGGGAATGTTGTACTGCTGCTGTCCCACCTGAGGGATAGGGACCATAGTGCTGATACTGCCATCACACCTGAAGAATGCGGAATGTGGTACTGCTGCCATCACACCTAATGGATAGGGACCGCAGTGCTGCTGCTTCCATCACACCTGAGGGAGGGGGGACACAGTGCTGTTGCTGCTGCCATCACACCCGAGGGATGAGGGCCATAGTGTTGTTGGTGCTGCCATCGCACCAGAGGGATGGGGACGTTACTGCTGCTTCCCTCGCAGCTCAGGGATGGGGGCTGTAGTGCTGTTGCTGCCATCACATTTTGTACCTAAAATAACTTTAAATTGGTACAAAGATGGAAGGATATGCAATAGTGGAGGTCAAAACTGCTAAAATGCATGTGAGCAGAGTTAAAAATTGTTAAATAAAGTACACAAAACCAAACACCGGTAAAACCGGATTATGGCTTAGCAGACATCGGTGACAGTACCGTTTTCTACAATGTGCAAAATGGAATTTGCCCTTTCTCAATCCCGGTAAACCAGTGTCCCTGAAATTGTTCAAGTATACAGATTGTGCAATGCAGATATCACATTGTATGCATAGGTTAATGGATAGCAGAGCTTGCTTGACTGTGAGCAACAAGTATATTTAACAACGTTACAGAGCAAGGTTGCACAACGTAGTAGTACAGGATCGGAATTTAGATAACAGATATCCCTACCATTATTCAGGAAGTTGTAACTAGGGAGGTGGTAGCAGTGGTGCTAGCAAGTGTGGCTGACAACATAGCCCTTGTCCGTAGGCACAAGCACAAGTAGAGGAGAGGTGGGTCTTTAGGACGTGATTGAGCTGCTGAGAGTTTGTGATGAGTCTGATGGCAGCTGTCAGCATATTCCAAAGCTTGGGCATGTGGTAACTGAAGGCAGCTTGGCCCCTGGCTGAACCCATGAATGGGACTTGAAAGAGCCTGGAGTCAATGCTCCTGAGGGAGTATGTGGGCAGAGGTTGGGTTGCGAGGGTAGATTCAAGATAGGGAGGGAGGGACTGTGTCCAGTATTTCACTGTGGTCCTGGCGCAGTGAATCTGCCTGCGGTCGTGAAGTGAAGGCAGGTCAAGGGAACTGTAGAGGGCGCAGTAATGAGTTGTGGGGGGGCAGCCCAAGATATAGCAACAGAAGGGATGAAAGAGTGTGTCAAGACTAGCAAGGGAGGTTGTGGGAGCAGTTCAGTAGACTACATCCCCATAGTCCAGTACAGGGAGGATCATCTTCTGAATAATTGCCTTCCGGGTAGTTGGAAGGATGCAGTCCTTGTTGCGATATAAGGCACCTAGTTTTGAATGCAGTTTCTTATGAAGTGACTCGATGTGTGTGGTGTAGTCAAGTACTCACTTCATTCAAACTGACCCTGAATGGACAATTTTATAAAAAAATTGATAAAATGTACCAGCCAGTACTTGGCACTTACAATCTGCTAAAAGTGGGTATGCAAATTTGCACATGTTTATTCATGAAACAGCCCCATGGGTAAACATCCATTTTATACCCCAGAGGCACTCAGCAAACTGCTTATTTATGTGATTACCCTGTTTTAAGCATCTGTGTGTGCTAGTCTATTTCTAAATAAACTTGATCACAAACTTTTAAATAATATTCTTAGCCTAATCCGCCACCTAGCAATCTCTGCAGCAGATATACAAATGAGATCATGAATGATACAACAAATACAATGACATCATCTTATACCTGGTGGAAGGACTATTTTATCAGAGTAGCCTTTTTTAACAAAATTATTTTTTCTAACAGTAAACACTACAAAAAAGTAGCCCATTTTATAAGTGCAATAAGACACTCCAAGGGTGTGCATAGAACAGGTATTACTGCAGTTCCTGGGGCTGAAGGCACTCTACCTGTGGCATCATGCTTCTCTATACCTCTGGGCATGTGGCAATATCTATTCAATGCACACTTCATTGTATCTTATTGCTTATGTACATGGTCACACTTAAATTACACCCAAAATGGGTTTGTGGGATTACTCAAATGCCGCTGATTTGTAAGTGACTCACATTTTGTGCAAAGTCCACTACAGGTTTGTAGCAATGTGTGTGTGTGTGGTGATGCAGCTGCTTTGTGAGTGGCCATGGGACCACTCATGAATTCTGCTACAGGCCCTGTACAATGTAGGTAATGATGCAATTGCTTCACAAGACTCACAAAGTCCAGTACAAATATGGTACAATTTGTTTGCAATCCTCCAGAGATGATCATATGATGCAGTGTTGTCATTTCCCTGACATCAGAACCCTCTATACAAGCATTGCTGTATTACAATTTTATTTTTATTTTTTTTTAGAATAAATTGTTGGTACTAAAGTAACACTAGGACTATGTGGCATTATTGTTAAAACCTCAAGGAACACCACACCACAGATTCTCATGGTTCCAGGAAATGTTTAGAATGCTGCAGCAAGGTTAATGACAGGGGTAACTAGAATGACACATATTACCCCTGTGCTGCGCGATCTGCACTGGCTGCCTATACAGTGGCGGATCACCTTTAAAGTAGGTCTTTTGACCTTCAAAGCCCTGCACGGACTTGGTCCTGACTATTTGAAAGAGCTTCTGATTCCTTACCACCCCGTGCGACAGCTCCATTCAGACAACGAGGGGTTACTAGAGGTTCCAAGGGTTATGTTGAAGTCTTCTGGGGCTAGGGTCTTTGGGTTTATGGCCTCAACCCTCTGGAACTCTCTGACTGGCCGGCTTAGAGAATGCACGACTGTGGAGGCCTTTAAGCGTGATTTCAAGACTTTTTTATGGAACAGGGCTTTTGGGGATTGATGCTGTTATCAATTGTTGTTTTTATATGCATATTCTGATTTTATGATTCATTTGTACAGTGCCTTGGTACTTGAGAGGAGCTAAATAAATAACGTTTAATATTATTATTATCCTAATTTACCTACTTTGTGCTTCAATCCCAATACATGCATTAACACAGCTTTTGCAATATAAATATATATGTATTTATAAGGGATATGAAGGGGGACCTTTGTGATACCTGATTGTCAGGTGCTATTTGACCTTGGATAACCTCACGAGTGGTGTAAGCCATGAATGATGTGTCCAAGGAAAAACAGCACAAGTATAGATAACTCATATAACACACAATGTCCCCCTGCATAATTCATTTATACAATAGTCAAGGATCTTGTGTGATTTTTTATTAGCCATTTTATCTATTTATCTTTTTAATTTTACAGAGTTTATTGGTTTATTTTGAAATTAGGTGTCTTTGTTCTTCCCATCATTTTGGTTGCTATGGTCATTACTATGGACATTGAATATAGATGCCATGTTAACATGCCAAAATTGCCACTGTTTAGTGCAGTGAGCTGCTTTTAAAACAAATCGGGAAAATGTGTCAGTGGTTCTTAGAGAGATCAGCTAGTGTTTCATGGTATCATCGAGTTACATCATTTGGGATGCTATGGTTATGCAAGTCAGGAGTAGCAGATACTTATTTTGTTAAAAGAAAAAGAAAGGAATTCTCTGGTTTGGCATTAGTGGGGGACATATTCGGCAGTGGTGTGGAATGGAACAGAAGCACTGTGAAAGAGGCAGCATTATCTGACAGTTGAAGAGCTTTGCTTGTTTTTCTTCTTTATTTTTTTAAAGAAAAAAGTAGATTGTGGTATTTTTTGTTAGGATTTAGGATGAACAAGCTGGTAGCACAACTGTGCCTGTCAAGAGGCAGTGCTTGATGTGTGTTGCGAGTGAGCAGGCAGGCCGGGAGACTGAAACTGGAGCACTGTAAGAACAAATACAATTGGGAATCATCTTCGAGGCATGACAAAAATGTACTAAGTTAAATTGTTGTAAGGCCAGGTGAAAACAACACTTTTAAGCTGTAAATCTGTTGTTGGAAAGCCACATCAGCTAGGTTTAGTCACTACCGTAGGCCTGTATAGAAATGAGGGTCAGAGGGGAGTCAGTTAGTTGTGGTAACTGTGGGGTGGTCTTCTCGAAGGATATGCTCTGGAGGAAGGGGGGGCAGTGCCCCATCTAAAGGACCATGGCAGAGCTCCAAGCTCAGCTGGTGGCATCAAGAGTAGATATATCTCAGCTGCGTCATCAGCTCAACTGGAGCTCAATCCCCACATCTCCACTTCCACAGGCACCCACTCATCCGAGAGGCTGGAGAGTTGTAGGGAATGGAGGAAATGGTAGCCATAAGGAGGTTGTCCAGCCCAGCACCATCAAGATGGCAAACCACTTTGCACCCCTGGAGGAGGCTCAGGCACCTGACTCTGCTGGGAAGGACTCCAAGTCAGTCAATGGGTAAGGGCAGGACAACATGATGGCACCTAGAGAGAGCAGGCAAAACAGGAGAGCCTTAGTGTTCAGGGACTCAATTTTGGAGGGGTAAAGAAGTGGTGGAGGGTTGCTGGATTGGAGGGGGATGGCATGATGAATTCCTAATGCATCAGCCATCTGGAATTTAGATAAGATAGGGAGGCTGGCAGACCGGGAGCAAGGGGAGCTGATTGTTCTGATGCACTCTGGAACAAATGATCTGGTGAACCAGTCAGTGGAGATGGTGAAATGGTACTTCCATTGACTGGTAGACAGATTGTTGGCACATTTATCTTCCCTTGCCTTTTCTGAAGTCCTCCCTCTGTGGGGCAGGAAGGGGAGGCAAGACAGGATAGGAGTGATGTAACACAGCAGTGAAATGGATGGCTTAAGGGATGGTGTCAGAAGAAGTGGTAAACTTCTGTAGGCATTTGGGGGGACTTCTGGGACAGGAGGCTCTTCAAGGGTGACAGTCCTCACCTGACAAGAGATTGAGTGGGACAGAAGTTTGACATCTATATCAGATGTTTAATCTGACTTTGGGGAGAATGGGACTAGAAGAACCATGGTGGCAAGTGAGAGGAAGAGAATCCTAGCTAGTACTCCACTACATCTGTTGGCTTGTAGCAGCACAGCAAGTACAAAGAGAGCTGTGGCCCTAACTGGGCTATGTGAGGGGATATTAGAAAGGGGGAATGAAAAGCATGCAAACACCAAAAAAAAAAAAAAAAAAAACTGAATTAGAGGACAAGGAAAGCACAAGGATTTTACAGCAAAGTAGGATGAGGGGTCAGATGGAAGGGGGTATGCCTTAATGCCAGCAGCCTGGGTAACAAAATCAGAAAGCTCCAGATGCTGATGGTAGACACTGTGGTAGACCTTTTGGCCATCACAGAAATGTGAGCTTCAGACAATGATGACTGGGACATGACAATCTATGGGTAGTCATTGTTCAGGAAGGATAGAGGAACTGATAGAGGTGGAGGAGTAGCCCTTTTTTTCATGTATGGCATGAAGATAGTGGAAGATGGGTGCAGCAGGGGTAGTAATGGGGAGACCGAGTCATTGTGGGTGTAACTTATAGCAGCCTCAGGCAAAAAACTGCATTTGTGGGTGATCTATAGACCGCCAAGGCAAAAGGATATGAGAGCAGAAAACCTAGGGAAGAACAAGAAAGAGGTGCGGCAAAAGGGGAAGTGGTGGTAGTGGGTGATCTGAACCTGCTGGACATCAATTGGAATGTTCTGGTGGCCAGGAGCACCAAAAGTCAGGCCTCTGTAGATGCCTTCCAAGACTGTCTATTGGTACAGCTAAAATGAGAATAGGGGAACCACTGGGAAACAGCGACCGTAACTCCATTTGCTTCAAACTAGTCCTTGAGTTCAGAAAACCCCATTCAAGAGCTAAAGTCCTTGATTATAGAGAGTTGACTTCAACAAGCTGTGGGAGCTGGTCAGGGAAAAGCTTGTCAGACTGGGCAACATGTGGGGTGAAAGAGAGATGGGGAGCAATGAAGGGAGCCATTCTCGAAGGTATCTAAGTTATGCATGAAAATGGTAACCAAAAGGAACAAATTCAAGACACTGTTTTGATTCTCAACAAGAGTTAGGGAAGCAGTGAGGACCAGGAAAAAGGCCTTCCTCAAGCACAGTATAAAGAAAAGCAAGCGGATGAAGAATGAGGAGAATACTTACTGAAAAATAGGTAGGGAAATAGTGTGGTTAGGGAGGCAAAAGCGGATATAGAGCTGCATATTGATGAGGGTGTCAAATATGGTGAAAAAACATTCTTCTGATACAGTAGGAAAAAAAGGAAGTATGTGAGGAATTGTAAGGCTAGCTGAGGGGGTAGTGTGATAGAGGAGGATAGGCAAAAGGCTACCATCCTTAATAATTACATTTGCTCAGTATTCACTAGGGAGGATGGTGAGCCTTTGCCAGAAAGTGGCATCAGTGCAGCTACTAAGGGGGTCCCAGAGATGAGGCAACTAATATTTACAAGTAAAAGGGTCCAGAAAGGGCTGGCAGCCCTAAAGATGGATGAGGCCCCTGGACCAGATGGGTTGCATCCGAAGTTACTCAGGGAACTGACAGCAGTACTGGCTACACCCCTAGTAGGTCTATTCAACAGCTCACTAAGGAGAGGGGAGTTTTGAAGGATTGGAGGGTGGCGGACATAGTTCCACTCCATAAGGGAGGGGGGACAAAGAACAACCAGAAAAGTACAAACCTGTCAGTCTTACCACTATTGTTGGAAAGCTGATGGAGTCAGTCGTCAAAGAGGACCTCATGGACTACTTGGAATGCAACTGTCTCCAGGATAGTAAACAACACTGAATCATTAAAGTGAGGTCTTGTCAGACTAACTGATAGTTTTCTTTGTCTGGGTGATGAGAAAACTGGATAGGGGCCATGCGGTGGATTTGCTCTACTTTGACTTCAGCAAGACTTTTGACTCGGTGCCTCACAGATGCTTGATGAAGAAGATGGAGGAGCAAGGTGCAACTAAGGTCATAGTAAGCATGGTAGGACACTGGCTAAAGAGGAGACAGCAGAAAGCTGTAGTCAATGGGGTCAAAGTAGAAGATAGGGAGATTACGAGTGGGGTTCAAAAAGAGAACTCTTCTAGGTCCTGTCCTCTTCAATATGTTCATTAGTGACATTGGTGATGGAATACTGGGCAGGTTGTGTCTCTGCAGATGACATCAGGCTCTGTGGGAGGGTGGATAGCTATGAGAGAATCAGAGAAATAAGGAGCACAATTCAGCCTGGGCACACACTCACGCATAAAGGAGGAGACATCTAAATACAAATGCTTAATTCCTTTTATTCAAAAACTCAGCAGCACCAACACCTCTGCTACACCGACAGGAAAATCTCAATGTTTCACACAGGTGAACTGCGCTTTATCAAGAGATACATAACGCTGGAACACCCATTACTTAAATAGTGAACACACAATTAAAAACAGGTGTGCCCCAGAATGGATACTAATGGACACCCAAATTGATCAAACTGTATAGTGATTTTAGCATCAATCAACATTAATAAAACTTATGCAAAAGGTCAAATACATTCATTTTATGCAGAATATCAGAATATCAGCAATCATTTCATTCAGTGTCAAGGTGCAAGAAAAAGCCATAATAATTACAAATGTGGGGGCCGTTCCACATTATCATCCAAACCAGGGTAAATGGTAGCCCATAGTTTATATATCCAAAAATTCTGTCTGCATGCTAATTTATTATTGTGGTCCCCCCTCCCTTGCAATTATTTTAACTTTTTTGATGCCAGTAAATTTCCACTCATGTAAAGTTTTATCATGAGCATAACAAATGTGATGCACTGTAACATATTCCAGGTTTTTATTATTCACTGCACATATGTGCTCACCCACCGTCCCTTTTAATTTTCTCTTTGTTGACCCAATATTATAAGTGCCACATTTACAAGATGACAAATAAATAATATAGGAAGCATCACAATTGATAAAGACATTAATATCCAATATCTTGTCATCAACTGGATTGAAACATTTTTTGTGGCATTAATATTAGTGCAATACTTGCACCACTGGCATTTAAAGCAGCAATGTGGGAGAGCAGGTAACCAATCAGTCCCTCTTACAGTATTTGGATTTGTGAGTAAGGGCACATCTAAAGTAAGATGAGATGGGGTGGGGGTACAAGTAATGCTGGAGAAATCAAATCTTCTTTTAACCAGCCCATCCATTCTTTCACATTTTGTTCATCTGCACATATTTTAGAAATTGCATCTAAAAGTCATAAGGGTGAGGACACATCAAAATGCAGTGAAGTTACTGAACTAGTAGGGGAAGCAAACTTATTTTTTCCATGGTCCGTATCAGGCCAAAAATAGTTACCAGGTACAGCAGCACCTACCTCCAACCAGAAGGCTGTAATAATGGAGCTACAATCTTATTTTCTGCATAGTCTGAAAAATCAAGCACTGCATTTTTACTCAGTGTAACAGCACTGAAGGGGTAGATGGGAAGAGGCAGAGGGGACACTAGAAGCAGAGGGGGAAGAGGGAACAGCTTCTCTAATGGGCACTAAAGACTGTGCCTTATATCTTGTCTGGTAACTCTGTGTTAATCTGTTACCCAAATTATCAGCATGTCTATAAACCATACATGGAAAGTTTTTTACATGCTGTTTCAATTTGTCCTGAGTATACAAAATCGATCAGTTCTTATGAATAATCTGCTCTATTTTCCCTAACTCAAAACTGTAAGTAGTGACAAAATTGAGCTTCTGTGTTTGCTATAAATCAACACTTTTTTCTTGTAACAAAACATCTCTTGGAATTTCAGATACCAAATGTTTAGCCTGTAATACATCATTTTTATTATAACCCCATTCTAGAAATCTCCTTACTAAATCCCCTGCCCATTGCTCATAACTGCTGTCATCACTACAGTTGCAAAGTGCTCTTATGAACTGGTATAAACCAGCAAGTCAGTTCATCCAAGACATAAGGCACAGTCTTTAGTGTTTAAATTAGGGAAGCTGTTCCCTCTGCCCCCTCTGCCCCCTCTGTCTCTTCTTCCTACTCTGCCTCTGCCCCTGTCTGCCCCATCAGTGCTGTTACACTGAATAAAAATACAGTGCTTGAATGTTCAGACTCTGCAGAAAATGAATTTGTAACGCCATCATTACAACCTTCTGATCTGGAGGTAGGTGCTGCTGTACCTGGTAACTATTTTTGACCCGATATGGACCATGGAGAAAATGAGTTTTTTTACCCCTGTTAGTTCAGTAACTTCACTGTATTTGATGTGTCCTCACCCTCATGAATTTTAGATGCAATTTCTAAAATATGTGCATATGAACAAAATGTGAAATAATGGATGGACTGATTAAAAGATTATTTGATTTCTCCAGCATTACTTGTACCCCCGCCCCCATCTCAGCTTACTTCAGATGTACCCTTACTCTCAAATCCAAATATTGTAAGAGGGACTGATTGCTTACCTGCCCTCCCGCATGGCTGCTTTAAATGACAGCAGTGCAAGTATTGCGCAATATTAATGCCACAAAAAACTGTTAAATCCAGTTGATGGCAGGATGTTGGATATTAATGGATTTATTAATTGTGATAATTCCTATATTATTTATTTGGCATCTTGTAAATGTGGCACTTATAATGTTGGGTGAACACAGAGGAAATTAAAAGAGAGGGTCGGTGAGCACATACATGCAGTGAATAATAAAAACCTGGAATATTTTACAGCGCATCACATTTGTTATGCTCATGATAAAACTTTACATGAGTGGAAATTTACTGGCATCAAAAAAGTTAAAATAGGTCTGGGGGGGGGGCCTCTATAATAAATTAGCATGCAGAGAGAATGTTTGGATATACAAACTATGGGCTACCATTTACCCTGGTTTGAATGATAATGTGGAACTGCCCCCACACATTTGTAATTATTATGGCTTTTTCTTGCACCTTGACAATGAAAGAAATTGCTGTTGATGTTCTGATATTCTGTATAAAATTAATGTATTTGTACTTTTGTATGTTTTATTAATGTTGATTGATCCTAAAATCACAATACAGGTTGATCAATTTGGGGTGTCCATTAATATCAATTCTTGGGTACACCTGTTTTTAATTATGTGTTCACAATTTAAGTAATGGGTGTTCCAGCATTATGTATCTCTTACAAAGTGCAGTGCACCTGCATGAAACGTTGAGATTTTCCTATTGATGTGGCAGAGATGCTGGTGCTGCTGAATTTTTGAATAAAAGAAATTAAGCATTTGAATTTAGATGTCTCCTTCTTAATGCATGAGTGTGTGCTCAGGTTGAATCGTGCTTCTCATTCTGTTGGTTACCTGTGACCACCACCTACTGTGAGTGACTCTGACTGTTTGTATTGACTGGAATCATAGAAATGTAGAGTGACTTACGAAAGCTAGAGGGGTGATCTAAAGTTTAGCAGTTGAAATTTAATGCCAAAAAGTGCAAAATAATGCACCTAGGGAACAAGAATCCCTGGACAGCGTACTGAATGGGTGGGGTGACACTTAGTACTATGGCTGAGGAATGTGGCCTTGGAGTTCTCATCAGTGACTCGCTCAAACAATCAGGTCAGTGAAACAAGGCATATAGCAAAGTGAAATGGATACTTTAATGTATTGGGATGGTACTGATAGAAGAAGGAAAGATGTAATACTTCCCCTGTATAGATCCTTAGGCAGGCAACACATGGAGTATTGCACCCAGTTCTGGAATTCTCACTTCAGGGAGGATAGGAATAGATTGGAGACTGTACAGTGCAGGGTAACAAAGCTTGGCCAGGGCCAATAGAGCAGGCCATTTGAGGAGCACCTCAAGGCATTGAACATGTACTTTCTGCAGACTAGAAAAGATACAGCAGGTATGATAGAGACCTTTAAGTTCTTAAAAATAATTTATAAGGTGAACTGCAGGGGACTATTTAGCTTGAATACTAGTTTGCAGTCCCATGGATATGAGTGGAAGCTGACAGGAAGGAGGTTCAGGAGGGATATGAGGATGTTTTATTTTACAGAAAAGATGGTGGAGCCATGGAACAGTCTCCCAGCTGACACTGTGGGTGCTAAACCTGTTGGTGGCTTCAAGCACAGCTGAGATAGAGTGAAGGGTTTAGTGGCTGCTCAGGGTGGCAGAAAGTGGGAGGAGAACTGCGAGAAGGATTGGGGGCTGGGAGTGACATGAGGTTTAGGTCTAAATAGGGTACTCAGGCAGACTGGATGAACCACTGGTCTTTTTCTGCCATCATTGTCTATGTTTTTGTTTATTGTATGGCACTGTTTTAAAATCAGAAAATGTGGCAATGTGTTCACCAGAGTGAGTTCAAGCTGCAGCAGAGTGATGAACTGAATGTGACTGCTGGTTCTGGAAGCAGTTCCAGAATGTGGGTGGGGGGATTGGAAGAGATGAAAAGTTTACTATATATTGCACATAAATGGGTTATGACATGTCTACTATGAACATAAAAGTTATATTTTAAATTTATACACATAGTATCCCAGATAAATGTATTTATGCCATACCTGTGAGTTTATTTTAGGGCAGATATCTGTCATATTTCTCATTCCTGGGGACATAGAGTGAGGATATCGAAATATTGTCACTCTAGGTCCAAATATGCTCCCAGGTCACTCCTGTAAAAAAGCTTTCAGCTTAGTGTGCTATACCTGGTTAAAAAAAATAAATAAATAAACTTATAGCAGGTCCTGATTGGCTCATTCAGAACTCATTTAGAATGTTCAGCCTCGGTAGCAGTACTAACCATATTCAAATGCAAATACATTTAAAATTAAAAAAAACATAGCATGGTACTGTGAGCAAGAAAGTTGTTCAGCACAAAAATATCTACAAAATGAGTGGTGTTTCATTTATAGCTACCTATATTTTTTATAATTAATAAAAAAACAGCAGAAAAGTCAGTTATTTTTTTTTCCATTTTTCGACTAACAAATACAAATTACCTTAAAATGAAAAATGATAGCATTGTACTGTGCGGACAAAATTTGTTCAACCCACAAATAGCTGCAAAATGAGTGGTATTTTATTTATAGATACTTTTTTTTTTTTATATATAATTAGCAAGAAAAGTATAACATTATTTTTCACTTTTTGCAACAAACAAATGTGAATAACTAAAATAAAAAAATAATAGCATGGTAGTTTGAGCACAAAGGTTCATCAGGACAAAAATATCTACAAAATAAGTGGTAAATATATATATATATATATATATATATATATATATATATATATATATTAGAGTGAGTGATAAATGAGTGAGATAAAACAGTGTATCATCCTCTGCAGTGTGATATTTTTACCCTCTGCTCTACTGTGATGATATCAGCCATTTACACACACACAGGCCACACAAAAGTCACTGATATCATCACTCTAGGCAGCTTTCCCCTCAGTATGTAAGAAACATCTGTGGTGTTACCACAGACACAAATGCAGAACTACATGAAAGGTCTCACTGCTGCCTGCAGCTAACTCAGTTAGCATTACAAAACACACCTATTCCCCAGTTTGACTTCCAGCTCATTAATGTGACACTCTCAGCTTGACTGCAGCCAGAATTCTAAAGAGCACAGCTTTACAGAACACTCTGTTCCTCACTGCTGCCTGCAACTAACTCAGTCACCACTAAAACAGTCTCAGCTGTTCTGACACTCTGACTCTCAGCCCATTACCATTATTGTGATACTCTCAACTTGACTGCAGCTAGATGTCTAAAGAATACAGCTTCACAAAATAGTCTGTTTCTCACTCCTACCTAAAACTAACTCATTTAGCATTGCAAAACACATTCATCTGTTTCCCAGAGTTCGTAACACTGCCAGCCCATTCAGAAAAATTCATACACTGAATGAGCAAACACATAAACAGGCACAGAACACAAGACAACATAACAATGCTTCTGAAACTCCTAGCCCTAGTGTATAAATTTAATACATGGGCCCAGATATTCAAACTGCACCAGGCTGTGGTGCAGCTTGGGTGCAGCACAACTTGGCTGTGCAGGGGTGTGGACTGGGTGATATTCAATGGAGCTGTGCCATGGCTCAGCAGCTTTGAATATCACACCCTGGCCACCCCCAGTGTGCATGGTGCAGTGCCACTGCACCAGCGCAAGTGGCCAGAGTAGAGCATGGAGATGCGCTAGCACAGGTTCCATTGTGCCATGCACAGCAACCTCGATATTCAAAAGTTGACATGCAAATGGGGCCATAATGTATGCAAGGCTCACATGGGGCCATTTGCATGTCATTATGGCCCCATTTGCATACAGGTGTGCTGATCCCTGATGACTTGCACCTGGCGCCCTGCCAGGCAGCAGCCATCGGGGACCGATGACCCCTGTAGCCCGATTGTGGACATTTGTAGTAAAAAAAGCTATTATGTCCAATATCCCTGGTGGTCCAGTGGACCGCTATGGGCCTGATAGTGGGCATCTGTACAAAAATAAGATATTCCCTCCTATATCCCTGGAGGTCCAGTGGACCACTATGTGCCTGATCACAGATCATTCACATATCTGGAATGTGTAGTATGGTATGGGCTGCATGCCCATTGGCTCACGCTGTGAACCAATGGGCGTGCAGCCCTACCGAGGTGTCAGTCGGCAGGCGGTGGGGTGGCAGATGGGTGGGGTGCTGCCACCCACCAGCTGACCAGGGGGAGTGAGGCAATGGGGCTCAGTGGGTGGGTGGGGGGTACCACTAGACCAGGGATATAGGAGGGAATATCATCTTTTTGTACAGATGCCTGTGATTGGGCCATTGGACCACCAGGAATTTAGGAGGGAATATCTTCTTCTTGTACAGATGCCCACAATCAGGCACATAGCGGTCCACTGGACCACCAGGGATATAGGAGGGAATATCTTCTTTTTGTACAGATGCCCGCAATCGGGCAGATAGCGGTCCACTGGACCACCAGGGATATAGGATGACTTCTTTTTTTACAGATGCCTGCAATTGGGTATGGGGGGCACTACCAGGTGCAGCCAGAGCTCTGGTGGGCACCCAGAGGTGACAGCTGCCATGTTGCACCCTGCAATGTGGCAGCTCACCTATGGGTGGCCATCAGTTGTTCCTTTTTTTTGGATCAACTTTGTGCTGGCACAGGTAGGGGTTGCACATGCATGGCTCTGCACATCCTGGGCTGAATATCAGGCTGTGCAGAGTATGGCGGCATGTTCTGCACCCGTGCCCGCACACATTACTGATGCACTCCGGCACATTGGATTTGTACTGCACACTTTTCCCTTTTGAATATCGCGCCAGGGTGCATCAGTGGGTTGCACATGGTGCAACACTGTTGTGCCATGTGCAGCCCTTTTGAATATCTGGGCCACTATGTGCAGATCATGTGCTATGGCAAATATTGTCACTCTTACATCGTGAGCTCTGGATGCTCATGAGATATCAAGAGCTCACTCTGCAGGAGTGGCAATATTTGCCATATCATACTCATGCCCTTCATGTACAGTATCCCCTATATACACCCTTTATATTTTTTATAATCATCAAAAAATGGCACAAAATTCATTTTTTGTTCACTTTTTTGGTGGTCTGGCATTAATGGAATACGCTACCTCCTTTCCCACAGGAAGTATTGTTGATATTTTTGTTCTCATGCTGATTGACATAAGGACAGCACTTGTGGCTTCACCCCTCATGATATTATCAGGTCAACTGGCACGTGAACAAAAAATACTGTCTATCTTTCCTGTAAGGAGTAGCATATCCCTTATTTATTGCATTGCACTTATGTCCACCATTATTGCATATATATGGGATATGCAATGGGCTGACTCTAAACATGCAATTTACTTTCAAGTATGAGGGGGCAGGACCATAATTCATGAAAAACAGAGCCACAAGTGAGTTATGAAAATACTGACCACTCATAATTGATGTTAAAGTGTGTGTACTGAGTCAGGCTGTTGTATTATAGGGACAAGGTAGCGTTCCTATATTTAGGGCTGAGTAGGCTGTTTAATGTTAAACCACAATTTTTCCACCTTAATAATTTTGTTGTCATTTGAAGAAATGGCCCCAAATTTGTCTTGCACAGTCAGGCTGTTAGAGTCTGAAGATATGAACAATTTTATGATGGCATCCTGTTCAGTTTTCGAGATAAGGAGCGCCAAAAGCAGAAAAAGACACATTTGGTTTTCCTATATTTAATATTTAGTATTTTTGCTCCCACCAACAGCCTTGACAATGTGGAATTTTTTGATGAAATTTTCAGGGTTTAAGGACCCATGGGGACAGTGTGCTAAAACATGATATGGTCCCAGAGCTATAAAAATTTTAGAGTTTAAATCATGACACAAAATGTAAAAAAAGGAAAGAGATCACGATTGCTTATTTTCATGATTTACCTGTCACGCTGATAAAAATACAAATCATGTTGGCTGCCATTTTTTTCTCATTGTAAACTCACAAACTTTGAAAATGCATAAAAATACTCCTCAAAAAAAAAAAAAACAAGCAAAAACTTGAACCTAGCTAAATGGGAACTGTTTAGCTAGAATCTTCTATTTTTTTGTTTTTTTTGACTTTCCAGAAATACCACTTTTGGGTACCCCAAAATCCAGGGTGCTCAGCTTAGCAAGAGGAAGCATTCACTCACATTCTTGGTATGAGAGCAATGGGACTTTCTTGAGTTCTTCAGCTGTAGCTGAAATGCATGCTGCGGGTAGCACTGAGACCAGTGAGCCACCAATCCCCACCTTTGTCTGTCTGTATCTGTTTATCTGTTTGTTTGCCTATCTGTCTGTCTGTTTGTATTTCTCTATCTACCTATCTGTCTGTCTGTCTATCGGCCTGTCTTTCTCTCTGTCTGTCTATCTATCTATCTATCTATCTATCTATCTATCTATCTATCTATCTGTCATTTCTTCTATCTGTTAAGTGGAATGGGTGCCCACCCCCAGTACCACTTCTTTCTTCCCCTCCAGGTTGGCTGCCCACACTTCCCAATGTTTATTTAAATTTATTTTTACATTATATTTTATAATCAGAGTGGGGTGCCCACTCCCAGCACCGCTTTTCTTGGCCCCCCCTCCAGGTTGCCCATCCCCATTCCCATTTTCTAGCTGGTGGCACTGGTGCCCACCCCTGGTGCCATTAAACAGTCACCTGACACTGGGGTATGCAGTCTCGGTGTTGGAATGTCAGTGTCCCCTGAAAATAAAAAATAAAAATGATTTTGATTTTATTTAACTACAGTTGCAACAATCACCAAAAGGTATGTTGATATTGATTATATTCTACAAATATACAGCTTGTACAAATATACAATGATAAAATAATGATAAAAAATCAGGGCATTAACAAGGAACACATTCTTATCAAAATTATGTAAATGCACATATTAAATTCCCTACTACAATGTACTCTATTCACCCTTTCACATTTATGATAAAGTAAAACATTTATCTTATTAAAACAGCAATTACCTTAACATATATTAGACCTTTATAATAATAAATAATATCAGAATTTCATACAAATGATTAAAACACAACTTGAGGTTTAGTACATTAATCATTTCTATAGTATGTATATCTTACATCATTTGTACTCAAGATATTGTATGAAGAATGACTTTTCATCAGTTTGGGTTCTAACCTTTGGCTCTCACCAGCTGTATTCTTAATTCATGTTTTACAATTTCTTTTGGTGGTAATAGGTCCTGTAGTTTGCGATTTGGGTCACATACGTTTTCACAAATGTCACTGGCCATTTTTTCTGTTCTTTATTCTAACCTTTTCAATTTGCACTTTTCCAATAACTCAAGATAACTAATAACTTTGCCATATATAGTCCTAAGTACCCTTTTGTATACTTTCTCAGTGTCTTCCCACTTGTATACAGTTAGTTCTCCAAGCCACACAATTGCTCCATATTCTAACACTGGTCTCACAATTGTTACATAGAAATAGACTAGATCACTCTGGTTAAGACCTGCCTTTCTTAACATGATGAGCCAATTTAACTGAATGTTGGCCTTTTTACCATGCTATCTACTAGTTCCCCCATCCAAAACTGTTTTGAAATATAATCTTTAGTAGTTTAGCAGTATTAACTACTTTCACCTGTACCTCTGCAAAACTAGAGGAGGGGGGGAGTCACTCCATTTGCTTTGCTTGCCATACCAAATTTCTTTCATTTTGTCAGAATTTATTTGCATATAATTTCTATTTGACCATTCTTCAATGTGTCTAAGGTCATTTTGCATAGTCCTCTCAACCTTACTTGAAAAGACATTGGTGACTGTTGTGCCATCCACATATTTCATACATGGACCACAAGTTTGCAAAACATTTATTATAAGCAAGAATAAAAGGGGGGCCCAATTTTATGCCCTGTGGGACACCTCCTGTCACATGATCCACAACAGATTAATTATTTATTTCAGTTTGAAATTTAAACCTTTGAGTCAAGGACTCATTTTCAAAGGTTCCACATCAGTGTTAAACAAACATTACAAAAAATCAAGGTTTACAGAGAAAAAAAAAAGGAAAAACATTGAAGCATATACACAGGCAGTAGTAGTAAAATGTGAATGTATACACATCAAATTAGTAAATATTAATAGATATACTGATTAGATAAGAGGGGATTGGGGGATCAGTTGAAGGTGGCATCGTCTGAGGTGGGAGAGAGGTGGAACTTTCAACCAAGTGAGGCCATCGTCAGGTAATTGGGGTAGGGGAGTGGGTTAAGAAAAAAGTGGTATATAGCAGAAAGATGTAGAGGTGGGTAGTGGAATGGAAAACTGGGGGAGAGGTACTATCACATTAGTACAGGCAGGTGGCATTGTCTGAGGTGGGCGAGAGGTGGAACTTTCAACCAAGTGAGGCCATCATCAGGTAATTGGGGGTAGGGGAGTGGGTTAAGAAAAAAGTGGTATACAGCTGAAAGATGTAGAGGGGGGTAGGTAAATGGAAAACTGGGGGTCAGATACTATCACATTAGTGCAAGCAGGTACAATTCATTTTAGCGTCAAGGAGAGATCTGAGCCCAGCTTTGAAGGTACTAATCTTGGTAGTATCAGTGAGAACAGCAGGTAGTTCATTGTACCATTTTGGGCTTTGATACAGGATGGAGTTCTGGGCAAGTTTCATCCTTTTGAAGGGAATCACCATCTTGTCAGCAACTGCACTACAGGTAGATTTCATTGGGATGGCCAGCTTAAAGTGGCCGCCCAGTGTGGCGGATGTCAGTCCAAGTAGTACTTTTTTTAGAAGTAGGCAGGTTTGGTATTGCCCTCTAAGATGGAGTGGAAGCCACCCAGTTTCAGTGTACAGTGAGCAGGTGTGGGTGTTGAGAGTAGTCCCCAAAGTAAGATGACAGGTCTTATTGAGGAGTGTGTTGATCCTGCTAAGAGCAGTTTTTGTGCCCGCCCATATATAGGCAACCCATAGTCAATGGTAGAAAGTATTGAGCTACTGGTGGCTAGTTTGAGTGCATCTGGTGTCATTGAACTTCTGTGATGATAAAGTATACCAAGTTTTATATTTGCAGTCTTGATAACAGAGTCAATGTGGTTTGAAAAGGTGAGCATGTCATCAAAGGTAATGCTGAGATATTTGAAGTTAGATACTTGGTCTAGGATTTCACTCTGTTGGTTATGAATATGCAGGGGCAAATATTTCTTTTTGCTTTCTGAGGTGGTGAAGAGCATAATCTTTGTTTTCTTGCTGTTTAGTAGTAGCTTGTTTTCTGTAAAGCAAGATTTAAGTTTATAGAAGCTGCTTTGGATTTCAGTTGTGATTGATTGTTGGTCTTTGCCAGTGACTGAGATCACTGCATCATCAGCATAGAGAACTGTGCTTGCTGAGCAAGCCATTGGGGAAGAGTTGGTGAAGAGGCTAAAGAGTAGAGGACCAAGGATTGACCCATGCAGAACCCTGAGGTGCACTTTCTTAGCAGCGGATAGGGTATCACCAATTTTGACTCATTGTGATCTGTTAGAGAGGTAGCTGATAAACCATAGTACTGCATCTGGGGATAGACCTGTAGATAGAAGGCAACTTAGGAGGAGATTGTGATTAACAGAGTTGAAAGCCATCGTGAGGTCGATGAAGACTGATCCAACTGACTGACCACTATCTAAGGTGTTATATAGTTGGGATGAATAATCAACTAGAGTGGTGAATGCGGAGTGCTTTTTACTGAAGCTGTGCTGTTACAGGCAGAGTAGGTTATGGTTATCAAGGTATTCAGTAAGCTGCTCTGAGACCATTCTTTTGAGTACTTCTGAAAGGGGAGGAAAGATGGATATAGGTCTGTAGCTGGAAGTTTGGGTTTTATCACCCGCTTTAAAGACAGGTGTTACATTAGCTGACTGCCATGCATTTGGAAATACTCCTGATTTTAGAGATGCATTAAACACCATGATAAGAGGACCAGCAAGTTCATGAAGGAGTAGACCAACCAGCTTCATGTCAAGCAGATCCTCCCCCATCCTGGTCTTGCCAAGCACCCTTTTAATATGCTTAATGGTTTTGGCTTTGGTGACACATCTAAAGTAAAAGGGCGGTACAACTTTCCTTTGGGGATCTTGGGCAGTTGGGCATTGCAGAACATGCATATCTTTGAAGCAGTCACCATTGAGTACACTTGAAAGATCAGTGAATGCATTGTTGAGCTCACTGGCAATTTCAATGGGTTCCTGTAGTGGCCCCTTCACAGTCAACAGTAGATCTGGGGGGGGGTCTTGGGGGCTTTGCCCATTAAGGATTTAAGAGAGCACCAAAAGTCTCTCCCAGAACCCCAGGTTTCAGTTAATAGGAGGCTTCAGCCTGTCGGATGAGTCTAGTGCAGGCATTTCTAGCTGCCTTGTAGGTATTAAATGCAGCAGGTGTACCAACTGCTTTTGCTGTATGCTAAAGATTGTCTCTGTTCTTCATACGTCCAATAAGGGAGTTGGAGAGCCAGAGATTGGAGGTTCCCTTAATTGTTTTAGTTTTGTATGGTGAAAAATTATCACAAGCATGGTTGAAAACCATTATGAAGTAGTTAAGTGCCTCATTACCATCTATATCCCCAGCCAGCGGGCACCAATCCAGTTGTGTCACGTACAGCTTGAAATGTTCAAGTAGTCCATGCCTCAGTCAGTGGTTTTTGCATACCTTGGGTGAAATCTTGGAGAAATTGTTAGAACACATACACTTCAAAGGGGAGTGGTCACTGAGGCTGTCAGGCAGGACAGTGATATCAGATATATGCTTACGGTGTATGGTCAGGAACCAGTCTATGAGAGAGCTGCTCCCTGTTTTGTAGTTAAGCTGGGTGTCAGAAGTGACCGTCTGTTTTAGGAAAAGGCTAGTAATTAGATCTGTGGCTCTTGTTTCTTTCAGTGAGTGCCAGTTTATGTTGAAGTCACCTACAATGATCTTTTCCCAGTGGTTGCCTAGTTGCTCTTGACTTGCGATGACATGGTTTAGCCCAGCAGGTTGGTGCCCTGGAGGTATGTATACTGTGGAGACCAGCAGGACTTTATTCTGTGTCCCTATGTTTAATTTGAGGTTCAGAATTTGGGCCTCTTTTGTATTAAGACTGTTGTGTCCCTATGTTTAATTTGAGGTTCAGAATTTGGGCCTCTTGTGTGTTAAGACTGTTATCAAGGGCCTTCACCTTTATTCCAGACCTGACATATGCTAGGCACCCACCCCCACGTTTTGCAATACTATCTTGTTGGAACGAGTTGTAGCCATCAAGGGAAATAGATGCACCTAGTGTCTTGGGGGAAAGCAAGGTTTCAGTGAGTGCTATAATGTCTGGGTTGATCACCTACACCCATGCCTGGAATTGTGCAAACTTGGCGAGGAGACTGTTAATATTCAATGATACTATAGTAAGTTGACCTTTAAGCTTAGTCATTTTAGAGTGAGGGGGTCCAGAGTTTGGGTGAATATTCCCTGACAGTAGCAGGAGCAGCAGGACTAGAGAGCAGAGAAAATGACAAAGTACATGTAAAGTTGATGTAAAAGGAAACATCTGATGGTTCATTACATCCAGAGGAAATGATGAACTGTTGAGATCCAGGGACACATAATATGTTAAGATTCCTGAAAGGTGATAAACTGTGGCCTGGGCTTACGCCAGGTCAGAAATCCTTTTGTCTGTATGTTTCCTTTGATCTTTAAAGTCTTCAGAGACAAGTACAATACCTTTGGTAGCAGGTCAGACAAAAATGTTGATTCAGTCACAAAATGTGTTAAAATTCCTGAAAGGTGATAAACTGTAGCCTGGGCATATGCAAGATTTTAAATTCTTTTGTCTGTATGTTTTCTTTGTTCTTTAAAGTCCACAAGTACAGCTGCTTTAGGAGTGGTCCGATGAAAATGTTGATTCAGTTGCAGGACCCAGCATCACCACGTTTGTCAGACTAGTTGCAAGACATATACTTCCTTCGGAAGACTTCAAGAAAGTTGACTTAAAATTAAAAAGCTGATACCTGGTGATGATATTTTGCAGAAATTCAGTCCAGGAGACTTTCACAGATGTTTTGTGCAAGAATGGCGCAGGTATTCCAAGCATAAAAACATGTAAATTAACAAAAACTAACATACAGACACAGACAAGCACAAACAACCACCCACTCAGCCCCAGGAAAAGGATGCCCTTCAATTTCAATCCACTGTGTTCTTCCCTCCAAGAAATTGTAAACCCACCTTACAATACATCTTGGAATTCTGAAGACTTCTAATTTGCTAATGGGTATCCCATGATCTGTTAAATCCTATGTTTTTTTATAATCTAGAACTGCTCTAACAGATTGTTCATTGCCCCATGCTGTCATAGTCAATTCAAGATATTTCCAGTTAGCTTCTATGGTGGAGGTGCCCCTCAAAGACCCAAACACATTTAGGTCAGTCTTATCATTTACCCATTCCATGATTCATTTAGTAATAAAAGTTTCAAGCATTTCAGATACAACACATCTGAGACTGGTCTAAAATCTGTGGTTATATATTCAGGGGTAGTTACCTTTGGAATGGGTGGATATCCTCACTTGTTTCCACTGCTGTGGAATGATTCCAAAAATCATTGATCTATTAAAGTTATTACAAAGCCAGGACACTTACATATCTTCCCCTCCTTCCACATCCAATTGGGTATTGAGTCAGATCCAGTAGTTTTCTAATCTTCTTCTCTTCTTTTGCTACATCTGTAACTTCTATTAAATATTTTTCAGGAACATTCCATTTTTCTGTATGTTTTTCTCTTAAAGGTACCAGGTGTCAACAAACATCACACAGTACCTTATTCAACTTTATTACAAAGACTAATTTTCATTTTCTGTGCTGTCACCACAAGTCCATTTCCTTTTATCTAATGCCCCCTTTGATTTTCTTTTCCCAAGAATTCTCTCATTATTGCCCACCACTTCTGTGGGTTTGATTTTTTTTTACATTTTGAATTATTTTTATAATAATTTCTCCACAATCACTGACATTTCCTGTTTATTTCATTTCTTAGTTTGTATATATTTCTTTGCTTCATTATATTTAAATGCAACTGGACTCTGGTGAATTAACTTTTTGAAGTTTTCTGTAACCCATGGTTTATCTTCTCCCTTTTTCATTACTGTTTTTATAGGAGTCACTTAGTCCATTACGTCATGTATTACGTTTGTCTATGTTTTATCAGCACTGTCTTGGCAAAAGCATTCTGACTGTAATTTACCAGATATTGTATCCAAAGCCCTGCTCTTTTTCTGTTCTGTCCATTTTCTACAAGAAAATGTGTGTTCTTTCTCTCTCTGTGATCTACAACCTTCACTACTCCCTGACATAAGAAACACTTCATGGTCAGATGCCCCTATCTCAGGAATGAGTTTTGGCTGCCAATACCATTCACTAATATTTGTAATTACCACATCAAGAGTACCTCCCTCAAGTCCCCTTTTTTGACAATTTGCTGCAATTTCCTGTCCCCTGTGATTTTACTGATAGGTAGTCTATTTGCATCTCCCATTATTGCATCCCACATGTAGGGTGTTTTACAAAAATCCTATACAGACACCAATTTATATCATCCACCATACCATTTTTGTTTTTCATCGGGGATGATAAAACACTGCCATGAATATTGGTCTACAAGATCTCGAAAATTTAGGCATTCTAATCTCAATCCACAACATTTCATGCTTTTCATCTTCAAATTCATTTATTCTCTTGTATAGTAAGTTATCATGTATGTACCAAGCTATCCTTCCACTCAATTTCTCTTTTCTATCCTTTCATTCTATCCCGTAGTCTGTAACTGCTAACACCTGTGTAGGAATGTTTAAACCGCACCAGGTTCCTGTAATCAACACAATTGGGACTGCCTTTTGTTTCAAAATCACTTTGAGTTTGTCTGCTTTAGTTACTGAGGAGCACACATTAGTATTTAATAAAGTGGGTACACAGGATTTCACATTTGGAATTTGTATTACATTTTCCAAATGTATTTGCCTTCAATCTGATGATTTCCTGCTGTTTTCATGTTCTCCATTTGTTATTCTTATTGAAATACTTCCTGTCTTCTGTGTTTCTACTTCTTTAAGAGTATTACATGGAATTTCTTATTGATTTTTCCAGTTTACCCAGTTATCTTATTTATTTACTCCCCGCTCAATAGTCAAAATTACTGGTATTTGCATTTCTGCCTCTTTAAATATTGCTCTAGTTTGCACTTCCACATATTTTTCAATGTTCACTCCTTTACTAACATCATTTTAGATATCAGAATTGCAATGGCAAATAATATAATTTTGAAATCCTATAGCCCCTTTGTTACCATTTGTGCACTAACCTCACTATATGACTCACAAATCCTCATGCGAATGTTAGTGTTTAGTGGTTTTACTAGATATTTTGATATCACTTTTCTGAACACCCCAGTCTAAATAAATCCCCTTTCGACATTTTTTTTTATAACAGCCTTCCGCTGAGCCTCTTGCCTGTGACTGTCACTGAGGACTTGCTACTCCTGTGAGAGTCACTCATATGGAGAGCCACTCACAGCAGCTCACCTTTGAAGAGGGAGTGCTCTGATCCCTTACCGATGTCTCAACAAGCCATTCCCAGTGCTATTTCTGACTGCTGCCACCTGGTTGGTTTAGTCCTTGTTGGATCAGAGAATACAGCAGCCACAAGATGGTGGGTGGTAGACACAGTCAGTCAGCAGCTGCCAGATGGAAATCATAGCCACAACAGTTTAAAAGAACAGCACTGTTCTTACTCACAGTGGCTCACCTTTGAAGAGGGAGTGCCCTGCCCCTCTTCACCTGCATCATAGTAGGCTGGTCCCAGTGCTGTTACCGACTGCTGTGACATGGTTGGTTTAGTCTTCATTGGCTCATGGAATACAGAAGCAGCAGGAGGGTGGGTGGTAGACATATTCAGTAGCTGGCAGATGGAAAACATAGCCACAATGGTTGTGAAGAGCCACACTGTGTTTGCTTGCAGCGGCTCACCTTTGAAGAGGGAGTGCCCCACCTCCTCAGCAGTGTCACTGTAGAAACATAGAAGGGCCAATTGGCCCACCTAGTCTGCCCATTTTCCTACCTGATGGATAAGCTGAAGATTCCAGTTAACGAACAGCTTACTTCCTCCTACCCCCCCACTAGAATTGCTTTATGTCTGTCCCATGCATTCTTGAATTCTCCCACTCTTCTTGACTCCACAACCTCCTCAGGAAGGCTGTTCAATGCACCCACAACCCTGTCCATGAAAAAATACTTTCTAACATTACCTCTGAGCCATCCCCCTCTATCTTCAAATTGTGCCCCCTTGTTCTTGCACATCTCTTTTTCTGAAAGATGCTACCCTCTTGGACTCTGTTAATTCCCTTGAAGTACTTGAAAGTTTCTAATCATGTCCCCCCTCTCCCTCCTTTCCTTGAGGGTATGCATATTAAGCTGGTTTAGTCTCTCTTCATATGTCTTCTGGTGCAGACCCTGTATCATTTTGGTCACCCTCCTCTGAACAGCCTCCACTCTGTCTATGTCTTTGAGGAGATGGGGTCTCCAGAACTGCACGCAATACTCCAGTTGGGGTCTCACCAACTGCCTGTACAGAGGGAAAACAACTTCCTGTTTTCTACTATTGATGCCTCTCCCTATGCATCCCAGTACCCCCCAGCCCTCCTTACTGCCTTCTTACACTGCTTGCCCACCTTAAGGTCATCTGATATAATAACTTCCAGGTCCCTTTCAATTTTTATTGTCGTTAGCATCTCACCCCCCATTGTGTACTCTTCCCCTGGGTTTTTGTTTCCCAGGGGCATTACCTTGTACTTCTTTGCATTGAATTTGAGCTGCCATACATGTGACCATTCCTCCATCCTTTCCACCCCACCTTGTCTATCAACCCTGTTGCAGATCTCTGTGTCATCTGCAAAGAGACATACTAGCTGTAGGCTGGTCCTGGTGCCATTACCGACTGCTGCCACCTGGTCCATTCGGTCCTCGTTGATTCAGGGAATACAGCAGCCACAGGAGTGTGGGTAGTAGACACAGCCAGTTAGCAGCTGGTGAATGGAAAATGCAGCCACAACAGTTCAGAAGAGCCACACTGTTTTTGCATGCAGTGGCCCACCTTAGAAGAGAGAGTGAAACTAAGGCAAGTGTGGTTCAATTATTTCAAAGTGTTTTTTTTATCTTACTTCTGTTTTTCCTCCTTTGGCAGAGTGGCCCCACAATCTCTGGCCGCTGGCCCTGCACCCCCAGACCTGGTTGTGCATGCAGGCCACACGAACCCACTCCCCCAGTGAGCCGGCCTTTATCATTCTTGCACCACAGTGCGCTCCCTCTCAGGTCTCTATGGGGCACAAAGGTTGGCTATCACCTGCGAAGATCGCCCTCCGCATTTTCCACTTTTTTCTCCCTATGGAGAGCCAGATGTGCAATGATGCCCTGAGCATGTAGTGCTGATGCCCGCCGTGCTCTTCCCCCACTTTGGAATGCCACTGTAGTGTGGCCGGCCTCCGCCAGTTACCGCTGCAGGGTGATGCAAGCCCCACTACCCACCCCAGAGAGAGGAGACGAGTCATCAGATGCTCAATCCTCTCTCTCTCCCCTGCCACTGCCCGGCAGCCCGAGTCCATTCCTGAACCCGGGTTGCCGGAGTGGCGTGAGGTGTGGCATCCAGCACCTCAACCCTCAGTGTTACCAGGCCAGCTCCAAAGTAGTTTTGAACTTTGATGCATAACTTTTTAATTTTTACATATTTTGACATCAAATGTTCAACATGGCCTATTTGGGACCCCATGTAATGGCCAATGGTGGTAGAATGATGCAAATCAAGCCTTAAAGGTGATTTTGTGGTCACTTGGTGAAATCACCTTTCACACAGGATTTAAACATTTTCATCACCATTGTTCATGGGGTGGGATCATAAGAAGGTTATGTTGAAAATTTGGGGTCAAAATATGTAAAAATGGCTAACTTATGCACATATGTTGAAGTTTTATGATGTTCACTTGTAACTGGTAATTTTAAATATTTTGACCCCAAATTTTCAAAGTAGCAATATTTTTACATCACCTCATGAATGTAACAAGTACCATTTTTTAAATTATGTCCAAAATGCGTTTTTATACCTGTGGCATGGAATGATGTTTAGGTGGTGCGGAATTATGTTTTGGCAGGAATTTAAACATTTTCACTATCGAGTTCATGAGGTGGGGTAATAAGAAGGCTATGCTAACAATTTGGTGTACAGTACAAATATGATAAAATTCCCAGGTCTTGAGGGAACATTGCAGTCCTTCAATGTTCACTCATAACTTTATTAATTTTCAATATTTTGACACATAGCTTTCAAAATTGCCATTTTTCCACATCACCTCATAAACATGACACATAATTTTTTTAAATCATGGACTTCTGGCGTGAAATGACATTTTGTCCACTATATTGTAAATGGTACATATCATGTTTATAAGGCAAATCGTAAAACGAGTATCTTGAAAATTTAGGTTAAAAATTGAAAAAAAATGTACTTAAACTTTGGGCCCTATTCACAAAGGCAACGCACCACTATGCAGGGTGAGCATGGCCCCTGTGGAGGCACATATGGGCAGAAGGTGCATAGGCCAATGCCATGTGGGATGCACAAACCATGCGGAGGGACATTCATACCTGCACGGTGCACAGCTACACACACATGTGGCTACATGCCCACGCAGGGGTGTGTGACCGCATACGCCATATACATGATGAGTCATATGCACATTCACGACACACCATATGTTGGACTGGCATGCCATGGAGCCATGCAGGTGGTACACATCTAGAAAGCAGCTGTAAGGAGACACACATGCCCTACAGAGAGCAGGGCTGGCATGTGCTGTGAACTGATGTGCATGGCGGACATGCCCATGACAGCGCACACAGCTGGCAGGGTACAATGCCACATGTTCCATGAGCTGCATGGCCAAGCACATACCGGGAAGGTGGTTCATGCATGTGGCACCATGGCAGGAGTACAGGCCCAAGCATGGCATGCATGCCACCAGCCAGGCACAGCCGACACCAAACGGCCAGTACAGCAACCCCCAGGCACAAGCAATATGTCCCACAGGGCCCATACAAGTGGCCCGACCCATAATACATAGACAGCACACTCACACCACCACCCTCACACACCTTGCCAGGGCACAGAAGAGGCCTCACAGAGTGTGGAACTGGCAAAGGCATTTATTGCATTCAGGTGCATATAGCCCACACAGGGCAGATCAACAGGGCAAGGAATTAGGCACAACAAATGGTGGGCAGACAGAACCCCTGCTCAGTCTGATGAGTTCTCTGTCATCCCCACTGGGCTCATAGACAGTGTCACCTCAAGGGTTGGGGTGGAGTCGGTGAAGGATCACTCCTCCAGCACCAGGCACCTCAGGGGCCTATAATAACACTACAATGGGAAGAACACACACAGGGGACCCTGGTCAGTACACTCACATGCTGAAAGTGTGCGAATGCAATGTTGCAACACACACAGGGGCACACAGATGCATGCACATGGCACCTACCTGTGAGAGGAAACAGATGGCAGACAGGTCCCCCTCATCATCCCGGTACACCATGTCATCTGTGTTCTTCCACAGGTCCATCAGAAGTGGTATGTCATGAGGCAGGTGGTGGCCTGACATCACCATCACAGCCAGTCGTGGCATTCCCACCTCCAGCAGCTCCAGCACCAGCATGGCCGTATGCCAGCATGTCCCCTGTGAAAATGAAAAGGCAGTGTTAACATAGGTCATGTGTCAGAACACTCTCCCAGAGTAGTGGGCACACACACAGTTGACCCTGGGCCAGCCACTAACCTTTCTCCACTCTGTGACCTCCCATATGGCCCCAGTGGGCACCCTGTCCTGGTACATGTGTCTGGTGATGTGGTACAGTCACCATGCAGGGAAAGTCTGTCACGCACATCACCTTGTGGCATCGGTGGTGCAGCAGCCACTATGACACTCACTGCCGTTATGGCATCCCCGTGGCCATCCTGCCCACAGCATGAGGCCAGACACTGCCCCATAGTACACGTGCAGCATGCCACCTGGCAAGCACAGGACACACACATGAGCATGCAACACCACTGACAGTACGAGTACGCAAGACATGGAACAAGCAGAGGCAATATGATGTGCCCTGGGGCACTGCTACACATTGCACTATTGGAGGACACCATGGAGGATCACCGCTGATGTTGCTGTTGCTGCCCATGGATGTTCATGCCATGACTCACAGCGAGGAGCCTCCATGCCACAGACCTCTTGCATCGGTACAGGCTCAGCCATGAAATGCTGCTTTACATCTGCGCACTGGTGGAAAACAACATATGTGCATGCACAAGGTGTTCCTGTGCCATGTCCGTGGAGATGAAGGTGCTGTGCGTCCTGCAGTACTGTGCCATAGGCTCCTTCCAGAGGGTGATAGGGGACATGTCAGATGAGAGCCAGACCTCCATCTCCAGAGACCTGCGCCAGGTGACTGATGCCCTCGTGCATCACAGACAGCACCATATCATGTTCCCCACAATGCCAGGGGAGCTCAGAGCTGTCAAAGGATTGTTCCTGGACAGCTATGGCATGCCAAACATGGTCAGTGCCATAGACTGTATGCACATGCCCATACTCACGCCAAGCAATAATGAGGAGTCATACCAGAACCGTAAGGGTTTCCACAGCATCAACTGGCAGGTGGTGTGCAATGCTAGGGGCATCATCACAAGCATCCTGGCACAATACCCGGGATCATGCCATGATACATACATCTATGACAACAGTGCTCTGTGGCACCATCTGGAACAGCAGGAAGAAGGATACTGGTGGCTGTTGGGTGAGTGCCTCCCTATGCCTGCGACAACATTCCACGACAGTGCTGTACCATGTGCCTAATGTGTGTTAGATTCCCTCCCCACACAGGTGACAGCAGATACCCACTGAGGACGATGCTCCTGACACCATACCTTGTGCCCTGGCACCCAATGGAGGAGGCATACAACACAGTCCATGTGCGAGCATGCAGCATCGTTGAACGCATCATCGGACTTCTGAAGATGCAGTTCCAGTGGTTGGACCATACAGGTGGCATGATGATGCATGCGCCCATGACTTTGTACAGAGTGCTCACTGCTTGTGCCATGCTGCACAACATATGCATTTGACTCCATGTGCCACAGCCCCTAGATGACCACCCGGAGGAGCATGGTGAGGGACCACTGGAGCCATCACAGTGACCAGCACCACCAGGGGAAGGTGAATGGGCACCACCCAGGGGATGGGACTCAGTGGGTGGCATGGTGGCATGGGCTGTGAGGCATCATGTCGCCCATGGCACATTTGGACAGTGAGTGAACACACAGGGTGGCAATGATGAGACCACCAGTCTGAGCCACTCAGTGCACAACATGGGATGCCCGATGGGCAACATGCCACCACTGGCCATGCCTGATGGCGCACATGGTGCCCTCCAGGTGTGCATCTTCCATTGCTATGCGGTGCTGGTCCATGTGGTGCCTCTGTATCCAATGGTGCAGGTTGCCTCAGTGATGTATGTGGTGTGCCACTGCATGGTGTGTGCAGGGCATGTGTGTGGTGTGTGTGGAGCATGTGCGTGGCATGTGCCTGATGTCACCTGCTGCACAGCCACTTTACTGTGTGTCAGACTTCCATGCTGTCTCTCCACATGCGTGCCCACGGCCAGTCCCTCTGTTCCCCTGTGGCACAGGTGTTAGCTGCACGGCAGGCTGTGGCCTCAGTCTGTGGAGGGTTTGTTGGGCTGTGCCACCTGGGCCCATTGCAGTGTTCACATCTGTCTGTGCCGGTGGTGTAGGGTGTGTGTCCTTGTCACATGGAAGTGGCCTGTGTGCATCATCTGATGATGCCGTTGGCATGTCAGTGTTATGCGGTGTCTGTGAATGCATGGGTAGGTGTGCAGCTATGGTTTGGAGTGCATTGGCTATCTGGTCCTGTGTGTGTGCCCACTGCCACCTCATCCATGAGTATGTTCTGGGCATGTGCTCCTGCCGCGATTGGCATTGGTTATGCTAACCTGTGCCCACATGCCTGTGGCTAAGTGCTCGGCCAGGCTCTCCTGTGCATGCATGGATGCCTCCAGGACACCTGTCAGCCGGTGCATTGCCTCTGTGCTGTCACATGTTGGCTGCAGCCAGTCACAGTCCAGCTGTCAGAGGTCTGGGTAGTAGGCCACCAGTGCTGAGCCACTGCTGCATGCCCACCAGTGCCAGGGGCAGTGCTGTCTAGTGCCGGGGAGTCCAGTGGTGATGTGTCTGCCCCCAGCTCCATGGGGGACATGTTGGCAACAATGTCCTGCTGACTGTCCTCCCCCACACCCCTGTGCACTCCAGCCACAGTGTTGTCTTCCTCCATCACCTGGTCTTGCACCATCATTTCCTTCATGCCGGTCTGGTTATCTTCGAGTGTGGACCTGCCATCTCCCTCCTCCTGCTGCCAGTCCTCTATCTGGGCCTCAGCACCCCTCTGCTGTCCCTCCATGGGTGCGAGTGGCTGTGATGGCTCCTATCCTGTGGCATCTGGGCTGTGCAGTGAACCTGGGGGGGTACATGGATTAGTACTCTTGCACTGTGGTTGGGTGCAGTGCTCCTTCCCATGTCCATGTTGCTGCATACCTGCAACCCCTGGCTTCGAGGTGGTGGTGCCGCTGGTCCCACTCAGTCCCTTGCCTGTGCTGTCATTGTCGCGCCCTGTGGGCGGTGGTAGAGGTCTGTTAGTGGTTGTGTACATGCAGCCATGCTATGCTACCACCCCTGGTGCATATCCTGCTCACTCACCCAGCATGCTGTCGATGTCCTCAGTCACCCCATCCATGGCAACATCACATATCGTGTCCACCACCATCTTCTCAACGGGCATAAGTGTGGGTCTAGGGGTAGTGGGCCACTGCTAGTGGCACACTGTGCCTGGTGTACATGGCTCACCTTCCACTTCACCTGTGTCTGCAGGTCATGTCATTTATGCTTTATGGCAACAGTGTGCGTGCCTCCAGTCAGGATGAATTGATGCCCATCTGCACATCAAGCCATATCTGTGCCTTCATCTTGGGTGGTGTGCTGAGTGCCCAGCAGATGAACAGCACGTCATAGTGCTGGCGGACCTCTATCACCAGCAGGGTGACCTGTGCAACCCATGAATTTGGGGACCGATGCATTGTGCCCCCTCCACAGCCTGTGCTGTGTCTTGTACCTTTGCCTGCATGCTCTGTGGCCCCTGCCATCTCCCGGTCCACATTGCTGGCAGCCAGTCTCGCTTTCTCCATCATGTGTTTTCCATGTGTCTGCACATAGAGGTGCTGCATAGTGCTTCCACATGTCCATTTATGGAGGGGTCTAGGGGAGTTCTATGCAGCTTGTGCAGTCTTTTTCCTGCCCCATGTGTTGCTGTACACCTCTGTCTGGCCCGCCTTGCCCCAATGGGTGTCGTCTATGCTTGTTTGTGAATGCCACGTGTCACACTTGTGCTGCATGGTGCGCAGCTGTGCACATACCGCTACGTGTCTTTTGTATGTACTGGTGGCACCTTTGTGAATAGCGGCCTTTGTGTGTAGTGCCACTCTTGACCCCAGCAAGTATGCTTTGTGATCCCATGCTGGTGAGCTGAGTTTGGGAGTGAACTTAGTGACCAATCTGGATGGGGAGATGGTAGAGGGATGGCACTATTAGTCAACATCCCCACCCCCAGCCAGGAAGTGAAAGATGTAGGGTTGTCCGGGTGGGCCCAGGTACCAAATAGTGAAGACAACTGTTCTCTTGGCATAAGGCCCTGGATCTTTGCACCTGTGGGTGGCAGAGGCCCTGTGCATTGGCTGACAGATGTTTTCTTTGCCCTGTGCAGCTGTATCTGTGGCCACATGGATGTGCAAGGACCATAGGGCCCTGCACTTCTGCAGCCGACCAGACAGCCACATGAATTCTTCACATCTGTAGCTGCACTGATATGTAGGCAGACAGAGTCATCCCTTGGTGTAGAGCATCTGCATCTGCTCATGCATAGTGGAGTGTGAAGTGAGTGAAATTCACTTCATGGAGTAATCCATGAAATTCTGCCCATTTCACAGAGCGAAATGCAATATTTCACCTAGTGGAGTGGTGAAATTTTGTGCAGCTGAACAGCGAAATTTCACCTTCCACAGAGAAATTCCACTTTTTGCAAGTGAAATTCCACCTAATCTGGAAACATTTTGAGAATTGCTCTACCTGGTGAATTTGACCACTTTGCTGGCAAAATTTAAATTTGCTGCATCCTGACTAATGCAGGTCCTGATGGAGAATACAATTCCACTATCTCAAAAAGAAAATAAATTATTTGCAAGAAACTTTGTTAATGCACCAATTAGAGTGATATGATGCCACAAAAGTAGGGAAATGTGGTGTTAGGGTTTCAAGGTCTAACTCACCATCCCCTCAACCAGCAAAAGGAAATCAAATATGGTTTTTGGTCTCTGGAGTCTTGGCGAATTAGCGGTGGGGTCTCCCTTGGGGTTCTCAATATTAATGCCCACCCCCAGAGCAAACAAAGATAGACATGATCTTCTTTAAGCTACAACAAATTGTGTTGGCAACAAGTGACAAGACATACTTCTCTACCTTTGAAGATTGTATCACTATGAGGCACTGACTTGGAGCTGTAGCTTGTGATTTGGACAGGAGGCTGTGAGCTGCAGGGAGGAGTGAGCTTTAGGGTTGACAACCCCAATGAAGACCCCAACATTGATTCACCAAGACTCTAGGGATCCAGAAAGCTAATGTTTTTTTTTTCCTTTACTGTTTGAGGTGTGGTGGTGGCAAGTTAGGGTTGGAAACCCTAGTGCTACATTTCCCTACTTTTGTGGCATTTTTACCTTAACTGGTGCATTAACAATGTTTTTGCAAAGAATATTCAAAATATATAGCAGTATGTTACAAGTTATAGCTTTTTAATTTGCAGCGTGTTTGAAGTTTCTGTTTCTTTATTTGATTTTAACTGTTAGCTTCGGTGCTGCACTATGCATTGTTATTATTGATAACACTGATCTTTGACTGGTTCAGTGTTCTACTGTAATGATAGTAACCAAAAAGTATTCATTGAGACAACAGTAAAAGCAACATATTTTTTATATGTTGCTGTTACTGATGTAACTAGCTAAGATATATAATTTATCTCATAAATTTGTAACCCAGAACCTGACATATATATTTTGTTATTTATTAATTGGTAACCAGGAGAGGCAACTGTGCTGAGGATCATTTCCAGGTGTAACTCAGGGTAAAGGGGAAGGGGAGATGCACACTTACATACAAAATGCAGCTTGTCAGGTGACTTGGTTACAATGACAATTGCTTTTCAACAAATCTTTATTGATTTTAGATCTATAATCAACAACAATTACAACTATAAGTAAAGACCTGGATGAGCCAGGGTATACAGCCCAAGAACTGACTGTATGAACTATGTACAATCCCATATTTACAAACACAGCAGGAATCCATCTCATAACTGTACATTGGTCAGTTAGCAACTCCTGTATCTAAATTACAATTCACATTCCCTATTAGTCAAATATCACCAAAGTATGTAGCCCGAACATGTAAACAGAAGGCAATTCGTAATCAACATGTGATGAAGAAAGAAGATAAAAACCGTAACAGGAGTAGACTCCACCATATCAGCAAAATGCAGTTTTAAACTGTTAGTCCACTGGCGGCATCCATACATTCCTTGTTAAACCGAGATGAAGTCCTGCCACGCCCTGAAGAGAGAGAGAGTCCCATCCCTAACTACCCTCTGGAAGGCATACATTCCAAGCTCATTTAACATCTAATTGAATCACATATTCTCTGTACACCAACCCTATTACTCAACTCCGTCCAAAAAGAAAGAGTGCAATTTGACCTCTTCATATCCTAAGAAACTAAGCTCTTGCTATTCAAAACCTGACAAACAGACCTGCAGAGATCTCTGTGGTAAATAAATTGTTTCCAAAGATGACCACCTTTTCGCATATAGCCTTTTGTTCCCCTCACCCCAGAACTGTCTCCTTATTCTGCCCAGAAAAAACACCAAATCCCGTACCCACTGTCCATAAGTGTACTCTTGATCATCTTTCCAATGCTGAACCAAAAAAGATTTCACTATTGCAGACATCAAAGCCAGGTGGAATTTGGGTAGAACTCCGGGAATTTCTGAGAAGTCCCCCAAAACACAGACCTTTGGCGTAATATAGTCTGAGTAGTTCAGGAATGGGTCTATATGCTGCCTTATTTCAGACCATAGAGGAGAGATTTGGAGCACTCCCACATCACATGTAGCAAGTCTCCTATCCCCATCCCACATCTAAAACAAAGGTCCATCTGTCTTAGTTTCCTGTCATATAGTTTTTCCGGGTAAAATATAAATTGGAAACAATGAAATATTGCATAATCCTAAACCTAGGAATTGAAATATACCTATGGCTTTTCCAAACTGAATCCCAAGCAAGATTCCTGGGAGCCATTACTCTGTCCCAAAACGCTACTTGTACAGGAGAGGGTGGGCTACTAAACTCCACCAACATCTGTAAATCTGGGAGAGAGCATTTGCCTTCGGATCTACCCCCTTCAGAAGATCCCAAGTAAATGACCCATCTATGAATCCTCCAATACTTTTCGCCACCCCCTCCAACAAGCGGGTAAGTTGCAGTCTTTTAAAGACCGGCAGCCCCAACCTTAAAATTGGCGTAGTAACCCTTTCACCTTGGATAAGGTCTCTCACCTTAAGGCCCCTCACCTGATTGGCCCACCTCACATTTAACATCTGCCGCCCAAACTTGAAAGTAGGATTACCCAACAGGGGCTGGTCCCAAGCTCTCAACTGAGCTTTCCTCTGCATAGGGGTAAGGAAGGACCACCACGCACTCATAGATTTCCCAATTGGGTTCCCTCCCCCCCAGTAAAATCTTTCACAAAATTAGCATACAACAATGCCTCCGAGAAACCCCGCTCTTTCAGCATTTGTCTCTCCATTTGTAGCCACGTTGGGGTGTACATTCCCCCGTCCGTCTCCCTAACCCACTGAAGCATAAGGCCCAATTGTCCTGCCACATAATATACTTGAAGATCAGGCAGTTTAAACCCACCCATTGACTGAGGCAGACGTAGCAGCTCATATTTCTTCCTGGGTGGTTTGGAGTTCCATAAAAATTCGGATAAAAGCTTCCTGATAACCCTAAACCAAGTAGCATGAATATCATAAGGGGCAATGTATAAAGGATATAATAACCTGGGCAATAGGTTCATTTTAATGAGGCCAAGTCTAGCCATACAATTCAAGGGGAGCTTATTCCATCTCAATATGCCTCCTCTAATTGCCGATATCACCCCTCCCATGTTTGCTTCGGCCCCCTTTTCCCTATTTGCTAAAATCCGAATGCACAAGTATTTAATCTCATCCGACCTCCACTGCAGATTCAGGAGAGCAAAGTCTGCCTTGTACACATGCAGAGTCAGGGGGAGAACCTGGGTTTTGGTTAGATTCAATTTATAATTTGTTACCTCCGAAAAGCGCCCGACTAGAACCCTTACTCTTTCGAAACTAGAAACTGGGTCCTCTAAGTGCAACAAAATGTCGTCAGCAAAAACTGAAAATTTAAGTTCCCTTCCCCATAATCTCACCCCTTTTATAAGTTTGTCTTCCTTTATAGCTCTTAGCAGGGGGTCCAAATAAATATTAAATAATATTGGTGACAGTGGGCATCCCTGCCTAGTCCCGTTTTTCAAATTTATTTCTCGAGAGCTATACCCATTGCACAAAATCCTAGCTGATGGGGCGGCATATAGATGTTTAATACCTTTAAGCAAACCCTCCGAAAAACCCATCTTCCACATTGTAGCGAAAAGAAAACCATGGGAAAACCTATTGAATGCCTTTTCAGCGTCTAGAGATATTAGGGCTAGCGGTAATTGAGAATCCGGAGCGTAGCTAAGTATATGATGCAACTTCCTAAGAGCATCCTGAGCCCCCCTTCCCGGCATAAATCCCACTTGTTCCTCACTGATTAAGCTTGGAGCAATGCTCAAAATTCTATTGGCTAGAATTCTCGTTAAAATCTTAATATCCTGGTTCATTAAAGCTATAGGTCTGTAGCTATCCACCCGATCCCTAGGTTTATCAGGTTTAGGGATCAAAGATATAAATGCCTGGTACAATGACGGATGAGACAGCCCCTCCTGTATAATAGTGTTATAAAACTCCAATAGAAGTGGCAGTATGATCTGAATGTGCGTTTGGTAAAATGTAGCTGTAAGACCATCTGGGCCTGGAGTTCTACCAGAGGGTAAAGATTGTACCACTTCCAATATCTCCCTTTCCGTAATAGGAGCCGCTAACTCTCTAGCCTGTACTTAATCCAACACCGGGAGATGTACTCCCTCAAGAAAAGCATTAATTTCCTCCTCTCCCGCTACAGTTCCCAGCCCATAAAGGTCAGAAAAATGGGATGCGAACACCTCTGCCATCTTTTGGGAGTCTGTTAACAATTTCCCCACATGCCATATAGAGGGGATAGTTCTACTAGCTTCCCATTCCCTGACCTTAGCTGCTAACAGGTGACCCGGGACGTCCCCCTGTAATAGATATTTAGCCTGAATCTTCTCCAACCAAAATTCCACCTTACCAAAACATAAATCCGCCAATGCCCCCTGTAGAGATTTAAGTTCCAAATCGATTTCTCCCAAGGAGCCCTCCAAAGGGGATAGCGATTCTATCACCCCCAAAATAAATTCTTCCTTTGCCTTCCTCAGTCTATTCCTCCTGGCTGCCATAGCCTGAACTGCCCCTACATATAGCACTTTGCACATCGGCCAGGCCAACTTTTGATCTTGTAAAGATGGTAGTTGAGACTGAATGAATCCCCTCAGGGATTCATCCAACTCTTCCTGCACTGTAGTTTCAGAGAGCAGCAAATCATTCAGTCTCCATCTAACTGGTTTGGGAGGAGCGGGGCATGGTTCCCACAACAGAGAGATGGGGGAATGATCCGAAAGAACCCTTACCCCTGTCGTCAAATCCTCCACTTCCCGAAGAACAGCACCACTGACCAAAAAAAAATCAATACGTGAGTGAATCTTGTGGGCCGCCGAGAAAAAGGTCATAATGCTGCCCTTCTTTGAGTGAGTCTTACTCGGGTCCACCAGAGCAGTCACCTCCATCATCCTCTTTAAGGCAATCTGCGCCTTACTTGGGGGCCTAACAGATGGGGGTATCCTGTCTTCCGAGTTACTGACGCACACATTCCAATCCCCAGCCAAGATAAGAGAATCTGTGGGTATAGCTGCTATATCCCTTTCTACAGAGGCGAAAAAATCTTCGGACGATGGGGTGGGGCCATAAATAGAAGCCAAAGAAATTGCCTTGCCAGCTAAAACCCCGAACAAATATAGCCCCTACCATCCTCCCTTAGCAACACTTGTTCAACCCTGAAAGGACAATTATTCGTACCAAAATCGCCACCCCGATGCCTTTTCCTTGCCCTGCCCGTAAGCCTGGCCCACCCATAATTTCTTAAGACAGCTTAGTTCCTCAGTTAAGAGGTGGGTCTCTTGCAGGGCAGCTATATGAGCTCCCAAGTATTTAATATGTCTCAGGATTACCATTCTTTTCTGTCTACCCCTAAGGCCTTTAACATTCCAAGAAATTATGTTAAAACGAGTCATCATTCACAGAAAAAAAAAACATAGCATGTGATCCATTTCCCTAGCCTTCCCATTCCGCCTTCCCTTACTGATCACGCTATGGACTCTCTCTCTCTCTCTCTATCCCACCCCCCAAACCCCTCCCCCCAGCCCCTGATCCTTCGATCGACCTCCTAGAAATTCGCCAGTCATGGATGAGCCTTCCTCCGGATACCTCCCGGCCTCATTCCCTGACCCTATCACGAAGAGAGTCAGCCCATCCCTTGACCTCCCATCGTCCTAATCCCCTCCTATTGTACCATCCCAAAATACTAAAATTACCCTTCCCAATCTCAGAAGTTGCAGAGCAATAACATGTTAAAGATCCTAAGTAAATCAAATCTCACAAGAGATAACTCTATTTAAAACTATATTCAACAACTATAGGAGGAGTTAAGTCACACTGTTCTGATGCCTTGCTTTAGTAACACATGTTCCTCTCAAAAACCCTAGATTTCGTCCCTAGAGACCAAACATTACCCCGAATACCCCCAATCCAAACCTTATGGGACACCCATCCAAGCCAGCCAGACTTGATGCAGACACCAGAGTCCCAACCCAATATGAAAGGAGAATAAAAAGGGAGAGACAAATAACCTTAACTACAATAAACATAACCTCCTGCAAAGTCCATATTCTTTTAGTCCAACTGTGAACCAGACCATGTACCAGCACTATATCTGGGCAGTCCGCCTCAAGTCTGAGGCTTAAATAAGTTAGGAAGTTCAGTACACAAACTTTCCAATGCTTCCCTCACCGTCAGATATCGTTTTTCACCTGATTGTAGTCTCACCAACAGTGTTGCTGGGTACTGCAGACGGAATTTAATACCCGCCAAATAAAGCTTTTTTTTAATCTCTGCGTATTCCCTCTGCTTTTCTCTGACTGAAGGGGTTTGATCCTGAAACATCCAAAGCATCGCACCATTCCACTGGAGAGCTTTATGTTGTCTAGCCTTCCCCAGAACATGCATCTTCTCCTTGAAGTTGAGAAATCTCATGATGATCATCCTGGGTCGTGCACCCGGCGGGGGCATTTCCCTTAGTGCTCTGTGGGCCCTCTCGAGATTGTATGCTTCCCCAAAAGGTGACTGGCCCAACAGCTTGAAGAGCAGGTCTTGAATAAAAGAGACACAGTCCGCCCCTTCAGATCTTTCCGGCAGCCCCGCCAATATCAAATTATTTCTCCTACTTCTCAACTCCTGATCTTCTATTCGATCCTCTAACTTCTTGATTTGTTTTTTAGCCGTAAACAGTTCTTGTTCCAACACCAACGACTTTCTTTCCTGGGAGGCTATCCTAGCCTCAGCATCCCCCATACACTGTGCAAGGGATTGCAATATAGGCTTCATGGCTGCAAAATCCGCCACCAGACCTTGAAGTAGCCTTTTGATATCTTGCAGGTCCTCACTAGGCTGAGCCGTTGCCCCTCCTCCGCTTAATTCCTCCTCAAGTTCTTTAAGAGTGGAGGATTGTTCCTCAGGCCTCCTGGTTGCAGGGGATCTTGCCGCGAGGGGCTCCATAGCTTCGGGCTCCATCTCTACTCTCAGCCTCGGACTATCACACACGCTTGCAGCGCATACCAGCTCGAACAAAAGAGGATTGTGCCCGAGTTGTTTTTCAGATGATTACGGCCCAAACTCTCGACCGCTACAGGTAGCGCACCCAAATACCCCGAAATCACTTGCACTTAGGCAGACTCTCAACGTCTGAACACAAAATTAATAGCTCGGGCCTAGGAGCAGCACGGAGGGTGTCTAACTCGACTCAGCGCATCACGTGACCTTCTGGTTACAATGACAATTGCATAAAGGGCATAAGTCTAGTGCAGTACAGACAAAATGGCAGAACACTGCAAATGGGAGAAAAATAACTTAGCATACAAATCATCTGTACCGATAAGGCAAACTCAAAAATGCACAGTGTCAGAGTAAAGGGAGGCTGAGCTGTTGCTGAAAGGAGTCAGAACAGGTTGATAAACTTCAACAAGTCTGCTGGATCGGTCTGTCTGGGTTCTATGTGAAAACGGTGATTGCAAAATGACAATCGCTGTCAGGGCGAGTGTTCATCACCGAATACAAAATCAGCGATTGCACACTGGCAGTGAGGAAACTCGCTCATGGTACTTATGCAGGGGGCTTTGCCTACCGCACCCCCCTTACTCAAAATAACAAACTCCAGGGAGGTACATGTTGGGGAGGGGGAGCACCAGCAAAATAAAAAAATTATCAAACTAACAGCCCTGCGTAAAGCAAAAAATAGTGTGCTCCTCCCCAACCCCGAACCCTACACCCTCCCCACTAGAGTCAGCCACTCTCACCACCGTGCCATGCAGCCAGATTGGCTGCTTCCCCCCTCACATACCCTCCATCCTCTTCTGGATACCTTCTATGCTCCTCCAGTATCCTGCCACTCTTCTCTTCACCCTGCCCTTCCCGGTCACTACCCTTTCAGGGTTGCTGACCTTACAGGCATTGAGACTGAGTTGCTCACATCTGAGTCATTCAATCTCAGTCACCCTTTTTATGGGACACCATATGTCACTCTGTCAATCTGTCTGTCTGTTGGTCTATCTATCTATCTATCTATCTATCTAGCTATCTATCTATCTATCTATCTATCTATCTATCTGTCAAATTTCTCTGTCTATATACAACAAAAGTAGGGAAATGTGATGTTAGGGTTTCCAAACCTAACTCCAAAGCAGAAGGAGAAGACCACACAAACAGCCACAGACAGCCATTATCAGGTAAGTCAAACAGCATATAACTTTTTCCAGATGATACAAATGCAGTAGCACTGATATGCTATCTTTGTGGATTTGTATTTGTGGCATGCACGCCACAAGGCATACACACTCACTTGTTGCTGGAGATAGAATTCCACAATACTCTAATCACAAGACTGCTTTTGTGTGCAGAAGTACAGGCTACTGCACCTACAGATACAAATCCATGATCATCAAATTACAAGAGTTATTTTGTCTGCAGAAGTGCAGGGGGCCTGCACTTCTGCAACCTCAGATAATCAATGCACAATCTAAGACATACACACCACTTGATGGGCCTGTGCTTCTGCAGCTGCAAGAGGAAGACATACACACCAATCTCTGACTGCAGAAGCACATGTGCCATAGAATCATGATACCAAAATTGCAATGGTACTTCTATCTGCAGAATAAAGGCCCTTGAGAGTCCTGCACCATTTCAGCCACAGATGTAAGACATACACTCCAACTTCTGGTTCCAGAAGGTTAGGCCCCTGTGGAGTTTGCAGTGTTGTATCTGGAAGTAGCATTGCAATGGGGGTATCATGGTTTCAGCAGAGGATCTACAAATTGTTCAAGGCAGCAGCAGTTGTTCAGTTACACTACTGCAGATAGAAAATTATACACTAGCATATCATGCTGTCTAGTGAGGTATATAGTACAGTGTGCATTGAGTACCTCTGGCTATAAAGTTACAGGTTCCTTGCACTTCCATGTGGCTACAAATACAGACATGCAGGGCAAAGAGTCAGTCTATCTGCCAAAGTGCAGGACCCTCTGTCAGTCTCAGATGAAGAGGTGCAGTGCTTTATGCCAAGAGAAGATTTCTCTTCACTATATTGTACTTGTCCTTGGGCCCATGTGGGCAACTGTGCATCTTACCTGCCCATGCTGGGGGGTGGTGCCACGTAACAGTACTATTCCCCCAGCATTGGCCCAAGCAGCTGGATTATTGAGCTTGCCCCAAACTCAGCACTCTGGCACAGGATCACAAAGTACTATGCACTGAGGTAAAGACTGGCACTATGCACATTTCATATTTTTTTTTTTTTTACCTCAAATTTTAATGATTGTTATTTTATGACTTCCCTTTGTAAACATGATATGTGGCACTTATAAAATACTGGCCAAAACATCTTGTCATTCCACAAGTGTGAAAACACATTTCAGCCAGGATTGGAAAAATGACATCTGTCATGTTTATGAGCTGGTATGAAAAAATGCCTATGATTAAACTTTGTAGTCAAAATATTGAAAATTTGTGAAGTTATGAGTGAATGTTTTATAGGAGCCATCCTAGAGCAAACACAATCATTCAAGTACCTTGGCATCACCCTTGATCCCCACCTCTCATACGCTGTCCATATTAGCAATGTGGCAAAGTCTACCAATGTGAGGTTATTCATATTATTCCAGCACAGGAAACACCTAACCCCAGAAGCACTGTCAGTGGCCGTCCAATGCTCCATTGTCAGCATCATAGACTATGGTCTTATCATATATGGGTCTGCAACTACCACTGCTCTCAAATGTATCGCGACCTCCCTGAATAAGGCCTGTCATCTAATCACTGGCTCACATCGCCATACCCACACATGTGACCTTTATTCCCAATCTGGATGGCTTCAACTGGACAAATGCATAAAATACCAAACCTGCATCACGGCCAAGAAAATCATAATGAGACTTGCCCCACCTGGTGTCTGTGCCCTCCTTAAGCCTAGGCATAGGAATGTCACTACAAGGAGATCCAGTTCCCATCTACTACATATCCCACGATGTCGCACGACCCAAGGACAAAGATCATTTGCCTATCGGGCATCCAACTGGCTCAACTCTATTGGCAGCGACATAGTGACCACTCCAACACTCGGCCTTTTCAAGTCCAAGCTGCGCCTCTCATTGCTTGTATCCTGCGATTGCCCATCTTAACATTTCCACCGTTCCAGCTGCACATGCCCCAGCACCCAGCACTTACAATCAGTCTTTGCACCCTAACACCTTACCTGGCATATTGCCTCGACAAGGCCCCCTGGCTGCACTGTCTCCCACCCTCGCCCACCTCCCTGTATCTCCACTCCTGCCCCAGCCCCCACCCACCTCCTGTACTCCCCTTACCACCTGCACCTTCTACCCCCTCGATCTCCTACCCTCACTTCTCCCCATCGACCCCTTGTCTTGCTCATAGACCAAGTCTTTATACTGGTTATTACATGTCTGTAAGTCAGTGACTTTATGTTTGTAACTAAAACTAATGACTGTTGCACACACTGACATGGAACCTTTGTAAAAGAGCCTCGGCTCAAAGGTATTGTAATCCTAGATTGAAATAAATAAATAAAAATAAATAAATAAATATTTTAATATTCACTCATAACTTGGTCATTTCATTGTATATTTACACCAAATTTTCAACATGCCATTCTTGCCGGCCCGGTGGCGCTGAGGGTTGAGGCGCTGGATGCCACACCTCGCTCTAGGCCGGCAACCCAGGTTTGGGAATGAGCCCATTCCACTGGGGGTCAGTAGGGGGGAGAGAGAGAGGATCAAGCATCCATAGGACTGCTCTCCTCTCTCAGGGAGGGATCCAGGGGTAGCCTGGTGTGGCAGCGGCACCAGGTGGAGACCGGCAGCACTGCTACGCACATGGGGCTTAGCGAAGGGGTAGACATCGGGCGGCTGTCCCCCGGATGTGGTTGGGAGCACCCACATCTCAGGCTGGGATGGCATTGCACATCCCACGTTGGGGAGGTGTAGAACACCATAGGGAAAACTTCTCTGGGCCGGATAGGCGATGGCCCGCCCCGAGCCATGATGCCACATGTCCAGTACTGGAGCCCCTCCACCTCCCCTTCTATCTCCTTGGGTTCTATGTCCTCCGGGGGGCTTGTGGAGGAACAGTAATGTCCTTGAGGATGGCAGGGCTTACAGTGCATGGTAGAGCAGTACTGGCCAGAGGTGAGGCCTAAGAGAGTTCCGGCTCCAGAGGCGAGAAAAAGAGTTGGAAAAAAAAAAACATGCCATTCTTATTGCCTAACCTCATGAACCAAGTAGGTGAAAATGTTCAAATCTCATCCCCCCAAAACATGGTTTCATGCAGCAACTGTGCAACCACCTTTCAGCATGTATTTGAACATTTTACACTGGTTTGAGATGGGTCCCAAAATGTTTGTTGGGAAAATATTGAAAATTAAAGAAATCATGGGTGAATATAACAATATTCCAATGTTCACACATAACTTTGTCATTTTTCCATATTTTTGCACAAATTACCTACATTGCCTTTTTGCATCCCCACCTCATGATAGCGATTGTACAAAGTGATAAAAAAATCACCTTCCAGAATGGAATTGACAGATTTCACCTACCTTGTTAATGAGATGGAGTGCCAAAAATACCATGTTGAAACAATGGTGCAAAAATATTGAAAAATGACAAAGTTATGAAAGTAGTTCAAAACCCTTTGAGCTACATTAAATGAACTAATCTTGTTTTCTCAAAATACAGTTGGCGGTTCCAGCAGCAAGATATGTTTTTAATTGTAGAGTGTATGTATGCCATGGAAAACTTTTAAGTGAATGAGGTGTGTGTTTGGGTGTGATAAGGTGTGTGGGGTGGTTGGTGCTGAGTGGGGGGTATGGGTGGGGAGGGTAACAAATAAAAGCAAAGAAGGACTGCTTCTTTTTGCAGAAATGATGTTATGTTACTGGATTCAGCACTGAAGATTGGGCACATCAGGAACAGGTTAGTCATATACTGTAATGTACTGTGTCACCATGAGTGGGCATACTAGTATTACCAACTATGCATGGGAGAGGGGAAATGAGACCTGCACTAAAGGGGTGGTCAAGCAGTACTAGAGGTGGGCACCCTGGTCCACTTTTATTAAATTAGTTCTATACTGTGAATAGACTGGGGAAGAATAAAGGAGGCTGGATGACCTGGGAGGGGGAGGGAATATAAAACCATAAACAAATAGATAGAGAGATAGATAGATAGATAGATAGATAGATAGATAGATAGATAGATAGATAGACAGATAGATAGATAGATAGATAGACAGGCAGATAGGCAGAAAGAGACAGCAATCACCAGCTAACTGCTCACACTCAAGCTGGCAGCACTACTTTAATGACTGGTGTATCGTGGGGACCAGCACCACTCAGAAGGCCCACGCTAGCCTGTGATAACAGTATGGGAACTTGGCATAAGACACAGTTAAAAGTTATTAGCAAACACTCACCTGTCCTTCTTGTGGTGTAGCAAAATTGATTTTATTCAGGTGTCTCTATATCCACAATAAAAACAGGATTATATCCAATTTCTAAAAAAATGGCAAGTAATCCACAGAAGCAAATGGCCCACTCCCCCACCCAGTGTAACCAAAGACGTGCATGCGTGAACACGTCAAAACCTCAGTCACCTGACATATTTCGCTCATGCAAGCTTTCTCAAAGGTGAATAGAGATAGTAATAAGCACTCTTAAATATCCCATTATTTAAAGTCACAGTAGTAAAGAACTATAAATACAAAAGTATGTGAAAAATTAAAAAAGATGGTTAAACACCAATCTGCCCACTCGTAAAACATATGTACATATACAAATTAGCCACAGGTCTGTTGTTGATGTCTATAAGCAGATAATATAAAAAACAAGGAACCTCTAGTCCCCCTTGCAGATAATCTTAAAAATAGGGAACCTCCAGTTCCCCTCATTTTTTCTGCTGAAGGCCGATCAACCTAGTCAGTGCTACCAATGCTGGAATGCATTCTGGGCAACTGTCCTACAGGAGAAGGCTTGAGTAAAACAACATTGCAGCTGATGAAGAAACTTGCACGTATAATCAGCATGTCAGAAAGAGTGTGTGTGTCTGAAAGAAAATATAAATAAATATCCATTAAAAAGACATGCTCCCATCACCAAAATTGTGCTTTGGTATACGTCAACACCTACGGTGTACACCAGTGGCATTGGAAATAAAGCAAAGCATAACATACAGAAACATACATAAAGATCCTGCAAGCAACATAGTAAACATAAATCTGAATCTAAGAAGCAATAATTTAGGTTTCCTTTAAAAAAAGAATTGATTTGCCTGAAGAAGCCGAAGGATCTTCTACAGTCCTTTTTACACAAAAGCTTTTGCTAAAAACTGCTGGCCCTCCGCTGCATTCCACCACCTATCATGTGGAACGGGCTCACAGTTTGGGTCAGTTTTGAATGGACTCACAGATCATTAAAGCCCAGACCCCCCGTCGGAGCCAAACCCAGAACATTTATTGTCCAACTGCTAAGCATTATAGACCGGCAGCATATTTTGTTTAAAGTCAAAGAATTACAGTAAATAAAATGGGAATAGACCCCTCCTGAGAATTTCACAAGATTTACCGATAGCCACCAGGCAGAAACAAGCTGAATACCACCCATCAGTAACCAAGCTGATAGCCGCCGGAATTAAATTTAAAATGATATACCCTGCCAAGTTATCGATCCAATATCAGGGAAGCTGGAGATAGTCTGAAAATGCAGAACAAGCTGCAGAAAACCTAGCTGTTATGTTCCCTGATTTAATTGCCCACCATTGAACCTGCAACTTCAAAAGTATGGTATGAAAAAGCTTTGTTATGGTAAAATAATTTTACCAGAGATTTGCTGATGTTCTGTCAAGGTCTGGGTGTATTTTCAATTTGCTGGAGAGGCTAACTGATGAGATGGTGAATGTGTCTGTCTCTCCTGTGTTGAATTTGTTTCAGTGAGCAGAAACTGCCTAGTCTCAGTCCTTAATGAAGTAATTACATGGTGGCTGGACTACTACGCAAACGAGCTTGCCTATTTGGTTCACTACTTTTGTCCTCCTTTTTGGCATTCAACGTGGCAGATTTAATCCAAATCGGTGGCTGTGGAGTGAAAATTGGATGGTGTTCTTCTGCACGGTTGCTGGGCTGCTCCAATGTGTGCAAGTACATGTGGACCTCTCCGTAGCTACGAGAACATTGCAGCGAACGCACCATAGAAGATCGGACTCAGTTAGAAGGCAACAACTGACCAGTTTCTGCATACGGTACTGACGTTGAAATACAGTCCTAGGTCTGGACTTATGACTTTGCAAGTTTTTCTTCTGTTTCCTTTTTTTCTCTTTTTTTATTTTTTTTTAGATCTTCAGGTAAATCGGGCATGCTAAGTCCTGATATATAATTTACTACTAAATCCTTAATGACTCTAATAAGAGGCTTCGAGATATATTATTTTCCCCTTTCCTGCCTTCCTCCCTCTCTCCCTCCCTGAATAGTCATTCTCCCCCCCTTTTTTTCTCTCTTTTTTCATAGATATAATTGTCTTGGATAAGTTAAAGTTATGTAATTGAAGAATATAAATGTTGCATGTGTCAGCTTTTAAGTGGATACTATTATATCGTTCTCACGCTCTTTTACCTGATACAGTTTACAGCTGGATTTTAAATGGGGATTACAATTTTGTGATGCTGGGTTTTTTTCTGGGAGGGCTGGGGAGGGAGTAGAATCATGCTGCAGTATCAGGGCAAAAGCAGACACATCTTTACACTTGGGGAAGGAGCCCGCACTCTCGACTCCCTGGCTAAGGGTCAAGATTTCCTCTTTTTTTAATTTGGGTGCAGGGGGCTCAGGGGGTTGTTACTCTGGGGTCTTTTCAAGGGGAAATGTGACACTGAGTAGGGGGGAAGGTTTAAAAGACTTGGAAGGGATGGGGACTGCCATAGGTAATTGGGTCATTTTATTCACTCTCCTCACAATTTCTTATACTCCTGTATACAAAGACATACTTTTTCTAGATACTCAGATAAAATGATGGGATACAACTTCTGTTAATGGAACATCAAAGGGGCTCAAACACCAGCTAAGAGAATGAAAATGTTATTGCACCTTCGTAGTCTTCAAGCAGATATAGTTTTTCTACAGGAGACACATCTCCTGTCTACTCAAACTGATTTTTTTCACAGGTGTTGGGTAGGACAAGTTTTTGGCTCAGGTCTGAACTCCCGACAAAGTGGACCACTATACTTATTGCACGTAAGATACCATTTCATCTATTACAAGAGGTGTCTGATCCTGAGGGTCGTTACATTATTATAATGGTGGTCTTAGGACAATCAGAGATGATTCTAGGATCCATCTATGGCCCTAACTCAGAGGACCCTGGTTTTTCTATGACCTTAATGACAATACTAGCCACATGGTCAATGTTACCAATAGTCCTGGGGGGAGAGTGGAATCAAGTCCTATCGAATAAATTAGACAGATCAGGTCACCCTAGACTTTCCCTGTCACTAGGGAAGAAAGCTCTGCATGAGTTAATGCATTCACTAGGCCTCACAGATCCCTGGAGAATAACCTCTCCAGAGAAGAAGGAATTCTCATTCCACTCCCTCCCGCATCATTCATTTTCACATTTAGATTATTTCCTGAGAAGTGTAGAACATTTCCATGTGGTGGTATCAGTTTTTTACTCCTCTAAGGTTTTTTCTGATCATCTTGTGGTACAGCTATTATTAAATGTTGCACCTAATGTCCACAAGAAAAAATTATGGAAAATTAATAACCAACTCCTAAAATCTGAAGATACTACTCGACACTTACAATCTTTTATTTCAAACTTCATGGAATATAACTCCCCATCTACTTCTGAAATGGATGTTTTATGGTGCACTTTAAAATGTGCTTTAAGAGGAGAACTGATACGTATCGCATCGAAACATAAAAAACAACAAAATCAGACCCTTTCTTCCTTATTTAACCGGATCACAATAGCCTAAACCAACTTAACAGCCTCATCCCCGGAACAGGATTGGGAAAAAGCAGAATCCTTGTGGGCACAATATAATTTATTGTTAGCAGAAAAAGCTGAATTTCACATGCTTAGGTCTAAAATATCTTATTTTGACCAAGGAGAGAGAGTTGGGAAGTTCCTGGCCCTCCGGCTTCAGTCCCAAACATCAGATAGAATCATTACCTCCATTTATTCTCCAACAGGTAATATCCTCACCTCCCCCATGGACATTAGTAAAGCTTTTCGAGACTATTATAACTGTTTATATACACCGTCTACCTCTTCCTTTTTGCAGCAAGTGCTTTATTCCTTTGTGAGAGATATTAATCTTCCAACACTCTCTGAACCCCAAATTCTCAGTTTAAAGCCCCCTATAACAATTAAAGAAGTATTTGATGCCATTGAGTCACTCCCTTTAGATAAAGCACCTGGCTCAGATGATTTCTCCTCAAACTTTTATAAAACATTTAAAAACATAATAGCACCTATTCTCCTGGACACCTTCCATTACCTTTATGTAAACGGCATATCTGACTTCTCCCTTACTCAGGCCACTATAATTGTCCTTCCCAAACTGGGTAAAGACCCTCTGCTCATCTTTATTTACAGACCCATCTCTCTTATTAATGTTGACTTAAAAATCCTCACCAAGATCATGGCGTTAAGATTGAACTGAGTCTGGGACTCATTGATTAGTCCTGAAAAGGTGGGCTTCGTTAAAGTCCATCTTTCCTCTGATCATCTCAGGAAAGTGACCTGCCTCTTTTCTGTGTCCAAGGATTCCCTCACACCCGCTGTTTTGGTGACCTTGGATGCAGAAGAAGCTTTTGATAGGGTGTCAAGGGATTATCTCTTTTCACTACTCCCTAAATACTGTATCCCCCAGGAATTTATAAATTGGGTTAAAATACCCTATTCTGTCCCCTCTGCAAGAGTCCAGTGTAATAGTGTGCTTTCCACTCCTTTTTTTTTTAAAGCAAGGAACGTGGCAGGGTTGTCCCCTTTCACCTTACTTATTTAATCACTTCCTAGAGCCCCTTATAAGGAAACTGAACTCTTCCCCATTAGTCTCTGGCATTAAGATAGGTGGCATGGAATACAAACTCTCCACAAATGCGGATGATATCCTATTACATATTTCATCCCTTTCATAATCTCTCCAAGCTGCATTCACAATAATTTCTCAGTTCGGTTCCTTCTCTAATTATAAACTGAATCTGGACAAAACAGAAGTCTTTTCCCTTAATAAATATTCACAGAAGGTAGAGGTTGTAAACCTGGGTTTACAATGGTGAACGGATAAACTTAAATACTTGGGAATTAACCTCCACTCTTCTCCCCAAGTGATGAAAAGACTCAATCTTGATACCCTTGTTAATACTTTAAAGGAAGATATCAAACATTGGTCCCGATTACCTTTGTCCCTGAGGGGCAGAATGAGAATAATAAAAATGAATATCCTACCTCAGATATTATACCCATTACAAAGGTACTATTGGGCCTTTCCGAATTCTTGGTTTTTGCAATTACAGAAAATAGCTAATTCCTTTTTATGGGCAGGTAAAAAGTCTGGACTTAGTTATATTAAGCTTACACATCAAAAAATGGATGGTGGCTTACAGGCCCCAAATTTTTATCTATATTATTTAGTGATACACCTAACAAGGATGAGGTATTGGTTAAAATATAAGGGAACACAGCGGGATGAAGATAGGGAGGCATACCAAACTGCCCTAAGGGAAGCAGGTAAGGCAGTAAGGCAGGCAAAGTCCCAAACTGAGGAAACACTAGCACGAACAGTAAAAGAAGGTGACAAGACTTTCTATAGATACATTAGTGAAAGGAGAAAGTCCAGAGGGGGTATTGCTAAGCTTAATGGAGAAAAGGAGCATGTGAGGAGGAGGACCCTGTAAAGGCATCTATCCTAAATAGATACTTTGCTCAGTATTTACTGAAGAGAAGGTAAGGCAGGGCCCACAGCTCAGCATCATGGACACAGGGGGAGGGAGGTGAGCACTACCCCTTCACAAAAGAAGGGGTCCTACAAGAGCTTGCTAAGCTCAGGGGTGGATAAGGCAATGGGACCTGATGGCATGACACATCCCAGGGTATGAGGAGCTAAAGGAGGAACTAGCAGAGCCATTAGCAGAATTGTTTAGTGAGTCTCTGAGCACAGGAGAGGTCCCAGAAGACTGGAGAAGGGCTCATGTGATCCCGCTCCACAAGAGTGGTAGCAGGGAGGAGGCGGGGAACTACAGACCAGTCAGTCTTACCTCAGTAGTGGGCAAGATTATGGAGGCACTCCTTAAGGAAAGGATAGTGCAACACCTGGAATCCATAGGCACAGGATCCAAGACAGCATGGGTTTACAAAAGGAAGGTCCTGTCAAACTAATCTCATAGATTTCTTTGACTGGGTAACCAGAGTGGTGGACCAAGGGGAGCAGTTGATGTCGCCTACCTTGACTTCAGCAAAGCTTTGACACTGTTCCACATAGAAGATTGATAAATAAGCTAGGTAGGCTCGGGGTGGGTCAGAAGTTGGTCAACTGGGTGGCAAACTGGTTGACTGGCAGAAAACAGAGAGTGGTGGTAAATGGTATACAGTCAGAAGAGATGCAAGTCACAAGTGGGTACCTCAGGGATCAGTCCTGGGGCCAGTCCTATTCAACATCTTCATTAGTGACCTCGCAGATGGACTAGAGGGTAAGGCTTGTCTGTTTGCAGATGACACCAAGATCTGCAACAGAGTAGATGATCCAGATGGGGTGGGCAGAATGAGAAGAGATCTGGATAAACTAGCAAAATGGTCAGAAGAGTGGCAACTGGGATTTAATGCAAAGAAGTGCAAAATCATGCACATAGGGAAGAGAAACCCTGAAGCCACTTATAGGCTGGGAGGAGTTGCTAGCAGTCACAAAGGAAGAAAGAGACTTGGGCATCATCATCACTGATGACCTAAAATCATCCAAGCAGACCTCTAAAGCAGTAGGTAAGGCTAGGGGTGTTAGGGTGTATTAGTAGGGTATCAAAAGTCGTAAGAGGAGGTAATAATCCTCTGTACAAGACATTGGTTAGGCCCCATCTGGAGTACTGCGTGCAGTATTGGAGCCACACCTTCACAAGGACATTAACCAAATTGAGGCAGTCCAGAGAGGGCAGCAAAATGGTGCAGGACTGCATCAGAAGACATATGAGGACAGATTAACAGAGCTCAATATGTATACCCTTGAGCAAAGGAGGGAGAGGTGATATGATGAGACATTTAAACACCTTAAGGGCATAAACAAGGTGAAAGAGTCTAACATGTTTAAATATAAGAAAAATTGCAGGACAAGAGGACACAGCATGAGATTAGAGGGAGGCCGATTAAGGGGAATGTGAGTAAATTCTTTTCACAGAAAGGGTGGTAGATGCATGGAATAGCTTACCACAAGAAGTGGTGGCTATGAATACAGTGCAGGGCTTCAAACAGGCATGGGATAGGCATAAGGGAGCAATACAAATGACTATGAATAGATAGGTCACTGACAGAGCAAAGGCCGATGGCACATTTATAAGGTAGAAAAAGAAATGGGCAGACTGGATGGGCCTTGCGGTCCTTATCTGCCGTCAACTTCTATGTTTCTATGTTTCTATGTAATTTCCCCTAGCTCCTTTCCCGGCTATCATTTTCGTCTCCTCTGGTTAGATATAGAGCATGTCTAATGCTTAGAACAAGAGATAAATCCCAAGGCCCTTCCCTTTCTCACTAAGAAGAACCTTCCCAATAAACTAAAAGACTCCCCACTGGGTTCCATGCTCGAATCACAATGTCAACTTAATACCCTTCTTAAGACAGTTGGCCATAAGGACTTAACACAACCCCTTTTTTATAACCCTAGCTTTTTAATCTCGGGTAAACTTCTTAAAGCTACTTCATTTTGGCCTGACATGGGAGTTGAGAAAATTGAGGACTCGGTTATTAATCATAAACTGATGCTGTTCCAGGAAACCAGCACTCTTTATAAGTGGTCCCCGGTATACGTATTTAAATACCTGCAGATCTCCCATATGCTAATGAAATATTTTGGTACAGGGCTTTGGTCTAACACTCTGCCATCTATGCTAGGTCCACACATTAACTTTCTCCCAACCTCCCATTTAATAGCATATGCATATACTTTGTTGCAGACCACACTGGCTCAGTTAGAAAATCATAGATGTTATTGGTGGGACCAATCATTGCCAACATCTATGTATTCTAGATGTTGGCCTAGAATCTGAACACATCTCTACAGATACACTAAATGGGATAGATATAGATTTATGCAGTTTCAAATCAATCATAATCTATTCTATACCCTGGTTAAACTTCACCAGATAGGTGCCCTGATCTCTGATCTCTGTACCAGGTGCTTAAAGCTTCCTAGAGACTTGCTGCACATGTTGTGGACATGTGAGAGAGTGTCTCCATTCTGGAACAGCCACAAATCCCATTTGGACCCATTACTATCTCTCTCAGATAAGTTTATTCTGGAGATTTGAATTCTAGGAGATTATGCTACTCTTCAGGGCCGATCTCAATGATCACATATGGCACTAATCTCAGCATGTGCCAAAAAAATATTACTCTGGCACTGGAAAGATGCAGTTACCCCTTCTTACACTGAGTGGTATCGAGAAATAATGTTTGCTATACAGGCAGAGCGAGTTGTAGTGGGGATGTCTAACAATTTGGAAAAATTCAAACAAATTTGGGATCCCCTACTAAGCTTGTTGTTGATCCGGCCTGGATAGGGCAAATTTAACATTAGAGCCCCTTTGTGTCCTGTGACAGTTCAAGAGATCTTGAGGTATAATATATAATGTATAAAGGGCAGTATTACCTATTGGCAGTCGGGGTGGGTTGGGGATGGGGGGTGGGATACAGGCATCTGCTTATCTTGTTGTTCTTTATACAGTTAGCAATATTTTAAAAGAGGTAAATTCTTCTTCTCTGTAAATGCTTGTGATGAAAACAGAATACGATGTATGTTGGATGCCTGTAAACATTGTGGAGAAAAACTTAATAAAATATATTTAACCAAAAAAAAAAAGAACCTACAGCCTTCTGATCTTCCAGCATCAGAGGTGAGTGTACAACCTGCTGAGCCACTGACACTGAAAATAGCATTATGCTGCCTTGTTGGCTCTGACCAGAGTTTGTTTACAATGCAGTGAAATAAATCTATAAAAACAATTAAAACATGATAAAACAATCAGTGACATGGTTACTTCATTTCTTATTGATACTGTATGTAGATTCTGTAGATTTTCCCCACAATAAGGGGAAAAAATCCCATGAAAAACATATTTTCCTGCAAGAAAAGGTGTTGGCAGAAAAAAAATTATTAAATGTTATGATAGTTTTCACAGATTTACGTGAACATCTACTTAGAATCTTCAGTAACTGTACTAACTCTCTCATCTGTTTAGCATTCTTCCCCAGTGCTGACATTTTTCAGTGATGAGCTAGAATCTAATATGACCACCTATGCTGTTCTTTTTTGTCATATCTTCTTTTGAATTTGTCATTTTAGCACCTGTCTGTTGCTTATGATTGGCAGACTTTCTTGCTCAGATGAGTCATGCAGTCCGTCCTTATATGGCTCAAAGCACTTCTTGGCTGCCAGAACATTGAGGAAAGCTTCTGGTATTGCTTGGGATTTATTTTCATTGTTGTCTTTCTTTCCCTTTGCAGTTAGGTTCCCCCTTCCTTGTGTACCTATTCTGGACACTCCTTGCAAAATTAATGGACAAAAACTACACATAATACTTGCTATAATACTTGGTTTTATTAAACATAACAATGCTTTTGCCCATTTATACTGTCATCCACTCCAAGTGGGCTTGGTTAATTCCCCTGTTCACAATAATGTAGTCATAAATCTTTACGAACATACGAACATATGAAATTTGCTAGCAGATAAAGGCCTAGAGGTCTATCAAGTCTGCTCGAATGTGCAGCTAGCACCCCTTATTCTGTAGCTGCCCCTCCCTTCCACCCTTTCCCTTCATTGACCCCCCTTGTCCTGTCCCACCCCCTTTTGAAGCAGTCCACTGTTCTACTGGATGCCACTTCAGCAGGTAAAGCATTCCACCCAGCCACCACCCTCTCTGTAAAAAAGTGTCTCCTCATTTCCCTCCTGAACCTTCCTCCCTCCAGTCTCATATCATGGCCTCTGGTGTCCATCCCCTCCCTTACTTTGAACAGCCCCTCTGCACCTGTCTTGTTTATTCCTTTCATGTACTTAAAGGTCTCAGTCATGTCCCCCATCCCTCCTTTCCTCCAGTGAGTACATGTGCAACTCCCTCAGCCTCCTGTCATATGATAAGTCCCCCAGCCCCTTGATCATTTTTGTCACCCTGTGCTGCACCTCCTCCAGTAATTTAATGTCCCTCTTGAGATACGGGTGCCAGTACTGCATGCAGTACTCCAGGTGCGGTCTAACTAATGACCTATACAGTGCCAGAATCCCTCCTCCCTCCTTGAGGATATACCCCTTGCAATACAACCCAGCATTTTGTTGGCCTTTGCAGCTGCCTTCCTACATTGTGCTGAGTTGTTCATTGACCCTGTAATGAGCATGCCCAGATCCTTCTCCTCCTCTGTTTGGGCTAGCTGCACTGCCCCCTGCTGGTATCTTCTCCTTGGGTTCTTCATACCAAAATGCAGCACCTTGCACTTTTTGGCATTAAACCCCAGTTGCCAGGTGTATGACCAGGTTTCTAGCTTTGCCAGATCATCCTGCAACCCCTGCCATCCCCCTAGGTCATCCACTACTGCACCTGCCTTGGTATCATCAGCAAACAGACTGATCTTGCTCTTGATGTCCAATGATATGTCTGCAATAAATATCCCAAACAACACTGGTCCCAACACCGAGCCCTGTGGAACGCAGCTCATCACTACCCTGTGTGTGAGAGCTCCCCACCCACCACCACTCTGTGTTGCCTTCCCTGAAGCCAGTTCCCTACCCATCTCACCAGCTTTGCACCTGCCCCTGTGCCTACTAACTTACTTCCCAGCTTTCCATGTGGCACCGAGTCGAATGCCTTACTGAAGTCCAGATACAGGACATCCACTGCATGGCCCCTAGCATTGGCTTTGGCTTCTCAGAAGAAACTAGAAGGGAAAGATTCATATTTGTTACAGTACAATAGCTTCTTGTTGTTTTTACATTGTTTCTTGTGGATTTTACTTGACAGACGGTTATTTCTTTTCTTTCTTACTACTTCTAAGGGGCTAGCAGGGTAGTGTTTTGGGGCTGTTGTAATTTTGAAAACTGTTTTGGTGGCTATAAGTGGGCTCATTTGTTTGATGTTTTACTGTGTAGCAGGCTGCATTTGTAGAGGCCTATTTTTTCTGATTTAAAATCCATTTGGTGTGATTTAACTGGGGCTGTTTCTTTGAATCAGAGACCTATATCTTCTAATTTCAAGCCTATTCTGATGTGCTGTTGGTGAAGCTGTTTGAATTGAAGACCTGTTTCTTTTGCTAGCAAACCTATTTTGGAGGCTTTGAGTAGAATTGTGATTCATTTTTGCTGGCTTCACTAGCTATAAAGGTTAGTGCATAGTGGGGAAAGGGTGCTAATGGTCTGACCAGGGGCCTCAGCTACCTGATTGTTTCTGGAACACTTGAGTTGGTCCCACCCCCACACCCCCTCACCTGCCCCTGGTCCATTATTTCCTTTATGCCAGGGGTTCTGACATCACTTCCTCAAATGAGCAAAGGATATGCACCTGTCATAGCTGAAGCAGACATCCAGGAAAGGAACAGCGGCGAGTGAAGAGGTAACTGCTTTCTCAGTGGAAGGGAAGTAACTGCAAATCTAGGCGCTTTCATTGTTACTTCTTTGCTTTGCTATTGCATTGTGGAAAGGAAGAGTAGGAGTTTGAGGAAGGTTGTGCAATAGCTACTTAAAGTTTCTTTTTGAGTTTGGATAAGAAGGTTAGGAATATGAAAAGCAGCTGCTCAGTCTATCTAAAGGTGTACAACAATGGGGGTAAGGAAAATTAAGAAAAGAATGTTTTGCTCTGATAGAGGAGGAGAGGGGAGACTTGAGGGAGTGTTTGGTATCCTGCATCTGGAAGGGTGGGGGGGGTCGCCGGTGGGCAACGACAGCAATGGGTAGAGTGGTAGGCTTCAACAACGGTGGTGCACCAATCTTTCTAAACATTGCCTGGATTGTGGAGGATGTCTAGTGTGCAACCACATAGAGAAACTCAGAAAGGAGATTGAGGGTCTACAGGAGGAACTAAGACAGGCAAGGCAGACTGGGTGTGGGTTTAGCCCAATACTAGAGGGAGGGAGGAAGAACAGGAGTTGAGGAAGGGTGATTTAAGCCAACAGTGGTGAGAAGAGGGTCAGAAAAAGGGAAGCAGGGACAAGGGGCCCAGGCCAGGAAGAACAATTGCCGGGGAAACCAGCTCAGGAGACAAAAGACAAATGGAAGGAGGAGATAGGGACTTGTGAGGGGAGGCAAAGAAGTGGCAAAAGTCATGGAGTGGAAAGGAGAGAATAGGTTACTATGAAGAGAGAGTGAGTGGGCATTTGTCAAGGGTCTTCAGAAAATAGTTTTGCACTGCTAAAGAGGAAGAAGGTGCAGGAGGGAAATGATGAAATTAGAGGAGTAGCTGATAAATGTCTGGACCAAACTGGAACAGGGGGAAGTTCTGCTGGGAGAAGTGCAACAGGGGCACAAGGGGAAAATAATGTGCAGGAGGAAGAAGAGGAGCCAGAAATGAGAGAGGGAGATGAATGGAAGCAAGTAGGGAGTAAAAGTAGTGGAATCTTACTGCTGGGGGACTCAATACTAAGAAGAGTCAGGTAGGGTAGCATGGGGGAGAGGCATTGTCACATTTCGGTGGAGGCCATGCCCAGGAATGACATTGGAAAGGGTGGGACAATCTGTTCTGAAATATTCTAGAAGGGGTAGGGACAAGCCTCATTTAATTTTCATCTTGGGATGAACGACCTGGCTGACAATACAGTAGATATAGTCCAGAGGAGGTTTGAGGAACTAGGACAATTATGTGAGGGGGCAGGAAGATCAGTATCTTTTTCAGAGATACTTCCAGTGCCAAGGCAAGCACAACAAGAAAGCTGAGAATAGAGGAATTTAATGGATGGCTAAGAACTCTGGTGTTGTGCTAAAGGGTATGGGCTGTTGGTGAGTGGGGAGGGACCTGGAAGGACAGTAGTCTCTATGCCAAGGACAGTCTACACTTCAGTGAGGAGGGAAAGAAAATGTTGAAACAGAGGATGGAGGAGTACACAGAGGAAGTAGGGAATTTAAACTAGGAGCAGGGGGTGGCAATTGAGCAAGAGACATGCAGAGATCACAGGTTGGGAAGCCATATGAGCTTACCCCCATAACAGTGACAAAGGACAAATGGCAAGTACTATTGGTGATGCTAGTAAAGGAGGGCAGGATGAGATCGGGGGGAAAGGGTGGAAGGTGGTTACCCTTAATGCTAGGAGCCTTGGGAGGAAAACTGCAGAGTTACAGGTGCTCATGGCAGAGGGAGAGGTGGACATTGCAGCCATCGCAGAAACGTGGGCCACCTAGTACAATGACTGGGACCCATCTGTACCAGGGTACAGGTTATTTCATAGGGACAGGGTGATTGGGAAAGGAGGGGTGTGGCACTATATGTGAAGGAAGGACTGAAGTGTGTAAGGGAGGAAGGGGAGGAGGGTAGTACAGAGTCAATTTGGATGCAAATCCAGGATTCCAAGAATAGGATTCTTACAATGGGAGTGGTGTACAGGCCACAATCTCAGACAGAGGAGTTAGGCAGGGAACTAGCGGGACAGATCAGGAGGACCTGTGAGAAGGGTAGTGTGGTGATTGTGGGGGACTTCAACATGTCAGGAGTGGACTGGAGTACCCCAACAACCAGGAAGAGAAGGAAGCAGGTACTGCTAGATGCATTCCAGGACAGCTTCCTGCTGCAAATGGTCAGTGAACCAACCAGCTTTTGGAATACCCTTGACCTTGTGCTGGCAAATGGGGACTTTGTGAGAGAACTTACAGTCGAAGAACCATTGTCAGGAAGTGACCAATACTCAGTATGGCTCACATTGGATATGGGCAAGGAAGGAGTGAAATCTGGCACAAGAGTGCTGGACTTCAGGAGGGCCGACTTTGGGAGGATGGGGGAAGTGGTAAAAGGGTACCTGGCCAGAATTCAATCTAGTATGGACACTAACCAGAGGTGGGAGCTCATAAAGCTGGGGATAGTGGAGGCAACCAAAACCTGCTGCAAGGCCCAGCGCAAGAAGGCTAGGGCTAAGAAACAGAGCTGGTTGAGTAAGGAGATCATGGAAAAGGTAAGGAGGAAAAAAGCTGCCTTTAGGAAGTACAAGAACACAGGGAAGGGAGAACAGGGAGGAGTACTTGACAGAATCAAAGGAGGTGACAAGAGCAGTAAGGGGAGCAAAGGTATCTATAGAACTCTGGCTGGCACAAGGCATTAAGAATGAGGAGAAGGAAGTATTTAGGTACATCAGGGAGAAAAGGAACTGTAAGGACCACACAGTAAGGATTAGGAAGGAGGGAGGTTGGGTGGAAGCAGGGTGCGATAAGGCAGAAGCACTAAATGAGTGCTTCTGCTCAGTATTTACTAAAGAGAAGAGGGGGGGTGACACCCGTGGGGGAGAAATGGCAGAAACAGGGGGAAGGGTGTGACAGATGGGGAAATCATGGAGGGCAGAGTTCAGGAGGGTTTGAAGGCACTCAGGGTGGATAAGGTGCTAGGCCCAGATGGCATCCACCCCAGGGTACTGAAGGAGCTGGAAGAGGTGCTTGCAGGAACTTTGGCAGACCTATTTAATGCCTCACTACATTAGGGGTGTGTACCTCAGGACTGGAGGATGGCTCATGTGGTGCCCCTCCACAAGACTGGCCCCAAGGATGAACCGGAAGGCTACAGACCAGTGAGCCTCACATCCAGCGTGGGTAAGCTAATGGAGACTATCTTGAAGGAAAGGCTGGTGGCCCTTCTAGAGGCCAAAGGACTACAGGACAGCAGACAGCATGGCTTCATATGGGGCAGATCCTGCCAAACCAACCTGGTGGAGTTCTATGACTTGGTAACTAGGCAACTGGACAGGGGTCATGCAGCGGATGTCCTGTATCTGGACTTCAGTAAAGCATTCAACTCAGTGTCGCATGGAAGGATGGGAAGTAAGTTAGTAGGTACAGGGGCAGGTGCAAAGCTGGTGAGATGGGTAGGGAACTGGCTTCAGGGAAAGCAACAAAGGGTGGTGGTGGATAGGGAGCTCTCACACCCGAGGTTAGTGACGAGTGGTGTTCCACAGGGCTCGGTGTTGGGACCAGTGTTGTTTGGGATATTCATTGCAGAAATATCATTGGACATCAAGAGCAAGATCAGTCTGTTTTCTGAAGATACCAAGGTAGGAGCAGTGGTGGATGACCTAGGGGGATGGCAGGGGTTGCAGGATGATCTGGCAAAGCTTGAAACCTGGTCAGACACCTGGCAACTGGGGTTTAATGCCAAAAAGTGCAACGTGCTGCATTTTGGGATGAAGAACCCAAGAAGGAGTTACCAGCTGGGGGGAGTGCAGCTGGCCGAGACAGGGGAGGAGAGGCATCTGGGCATGCTCATTACAGGTTCAATGAACAACTCGGCACAATTTAGGAAGGCAGCTGCAAAGGCCAACAAAATGCTGGGTTGTATTGCAAGGGGTATATCCTCGAGGAGGGAGGAGGTGATTCTGCCACTGTATAGGTCATTAGTTAGACCATATCTGGAGTACTGCATGCAGTATTGGCGCCCGTATCTGAAGAGGGAAATTAAGTTACTGGAGGGGGTGCAGCACAGGGCAACAAAGATGATCAAGGGGCTGGGGGACTTATCATACGAGAGGAGGCTGAGGGAGTTGAACATGTACTCACTGGAGGAGAGCAGGAAGGGGGGACATGACTGAAACCTTTAAGTACATGAAAGGAATAAACAAGACAGGTGCAGAGGGGCTGTTCAAAGTAAGGGAAGGGATGGACACCAGGGGCCATGATATGAGACTGGAGGGAGGAAGGTTCAGGAGGGAGATGAGGAGACACTTTTTTACAGAGAGGGTGGTGGCTGGGTTGAATGAATTACCTGCTGAAGTGGAATCCAGTAGAACAGTGGACTGCTTCAAAAGAGGATGGGACAGGACAAGGAGGAGGGTCAATGAAGGGGAAGGGTAGAAGGGAAGGGCAGCTGCAGAATAAGGGGTGCTTGCTGCACATTCAAGAAGACTTGTTAGACCTCTAGGCCTTTATCTGCTGGCAAATTTCATATGTTCATATGTTTAGCTGTGGCTACACATATCAAGAAAGTCCCACTGTTCTCATAAAGAGAATGCATGTGAGTGACCCCTTTCATCGAGCTGTGCAACTTGGATTTTGGTGTGACCAGAAAAGCTATTTGTGGCCATAATTAAAAAAAAAAAAAAACAGAATCTAGCTAAACGGGTTCCATTTAGCTAGGTTCAGTTGCTTGCTTTTTTATTAACACATTGGACGTGATTCTCAAAAGGGGCTGTGTTCAGTATGAGCTGTGGCAAACAGTAGCTTGCGCTAAAGCTCTGTATGCCAGGGAACCTGCACCCAGTTCAGATACAGGAGGGGTCCTGATGCCCATATCCCCACACTTGCGACAACCCTGACCATGAGGCAAACACATGCCACATGGAGGGGTTTGCTGCTAGTCCTTCACAGCAATAACAGGCTACTGTATTCCCCTACCCCAATCCATGTTCTACCTCATAATGTATATACTTAAAAATCCCCCAACCGATCCTGGATGTGCCCCACAATGCCAACAGACTCCCCTACCCAGATCTATGCTGTGCTGCACAGGTATGATTTGTGTAGAAGACTCCCCCCCCACTGCCCATATTCCCGATGTCCCTGTCAGTATGGCACATAACAGTGCCCCTCATACTGGTGGTCCAGTGCCCCCCACCCCAGTAAATAGGTGACCCCCATCCCCAGACAGAGCCAGCGACTGGCACAGCCCTTCTCTCACCTCCGTAGCTGGTTCCCGACTGAACTTTCACTGAGCGGCAGACTGTACAGTGCATGCCGCATTGACAATTAATGAGTGCGTACACATTACATTACACATTATAACTGCACTGCACAGCAGGGATCTGGGTGTGGGAAGTCCTATATATATTAACATTGTGGGGTGTGTCAGGGATTGGGGGGATTCTTACATGTACCCACTTGTGAGGCACATCGGGGATGGGGCAGGGGGTCCCGTGGTACTGTTGCAACCAGCAGCCCTCCCAGGTGAGATTTTTCTAAGTCCCCTAAAACCAGCCCTGGCTGGTCTAAGGAACTTAGAATATCTCCCTCTGGGACATCTCTGTGAATTACAGGTATGGGGCTATGGCAGCTTGCATCTGCTGCATGGCTGCTAGCGCCTTGTCATAGTCCAGTTCTGGGTGCTGGGATGGTGCAAGCCCTGTTTGGGGCAGGCAACCTGAATATGACACATGCTGCCTCTGAGAATTTCTCCTGTTGTATCTTTCGGTGCAAGGGGCACCTTGCGCCATTCTTTTTGGTTGAAGCATCTTGCACCATGCCAGAGGCTTTGAGAATCGGGACCATTATTTTTAGGTATTTTCCAGTCTTTTAGTTGAAAAACAAAAAAGATGGTGGCCATCATGAATCTAGAAAAAAAAAGGTTTTCATCTAGTGAGAGCCACTTTTGGTTTCTAACAACTCAGTGATGCAAACCGAAAATGTTTCCATGACCTGAACATTTTTTTGTTTGTATCAACTGGTTATCCAAAAATCTTACTGAGCATATGAAGAACAGCTCAGAAAAAAATTAAAATCCTTGTAGCTCTGGAATCATTTAATATTTTTCCACACAACCTACAAAAAGCACTATCTTAGCACAGGACTTTTCTACACTGAATTTTTTATGAAACAATTCCATGCCATACCTAGGCTGTGCATGAGGAAAAAATGTATACATATACATATATATATATCAGAGGCAAAAAACTCCATTTAATTCATTAGTTAAGGTTGTTCCACAGTGATAAAAGCAAGGAAATTCAGAGTTAGGGTTGAAACCCCCCTTGGACCACCCCACCCACTCCCCCAAATGGCATCAGGGTGTGCATTGGGGTCACCGGCCCTAACTCTCACCCCATCACATGTGTGAAGAAGCAGAGGTATAGAAGAATGGGGTGAGAGTTAGGACCGACAACCCCAATGGGCACCCCGATGCCAGTTGGGGGAGTGGGCGGGGTGGTCCAAGGGGGGCTTTCAACCCTAACACCGAATTTCCTCACTTTTGTTGCTGTGGAACAACCCTAACTAATGCATTAAACTGAGTTTTTTGTCTCTAATTTCCCTTCTTTTTGAGAATGATGACGAGAAATAGTGAATGTAATGCGGCGGCGGGAGCGTGGGGCCAGTGATGTCTTGTGACATAGTAACAGGAACAACAATGCAAACAAAAGCACGAACAGTGGCACACATGGTGATGCAAGTGTGAATGAGAACACTAAGGGTAACGCACACAGTGGCGTAGACGGGAACAGTAATGCAAAGGGGTACATAAATGCAAGTGGAAACAGTAACTGTAACAGTAATGGAAGCGCATACCCTGTGTTTTCCAAACAGGTGCATACAGAAACACAGTGTGTACAATGAATGCATGCATTGCAATGGAGATCGAAGCTTAAAATGAGCATTAGAAATGCTTAATTGGTAATATCTCAGCAACCGCATAATGCAGAAAAAAAATTTAAATTTCACAGAAATCAGTATTTTCCTGGCTACTGTTTTTCTATGTAACTCACAATGAAAAATCTGTATCTCACACCGTTTTTGAGATACGAGCCCCGAAAGGTGCAGCGTACGCCACCATGTTAGCTATGGGAAAAAACACCAAATTTGGAGTATTGTAACTTTGCAGCCATGCAATATTTTTTCACCAAACCACCAAAAGGCACATCTGTAAGATCTTCCAACAAACGAACCGTGCACAAGGATTTAGCGGTGCATCTAGCCAAATGAACAAACTTGTTTACAACAAGCTAAAGCACACGCTTACCCACTAAAATTCAGACACGGAGCAACTTTTAAAATCCATTTATTGAACACCAAGATGCGCTTCTTGACGCGTTTCGGACAAAATCCTTTCTCAAAAGCTGCATCCTAGAAAACACACAGAACTTAGATACAAAAGCCAAATGACATCACAATTACTAAAACAATTCCATTGGTGAACCAATAAAATAGAAAAATAGAAAAATTAACCCTTTTTAAACATGCAGTGCTACAAAACACATATAAAAACTTTCATTATAAATATCACATTATTATTGCACTACAAAATTTTATCTATATTCCAAATAAGGTTTTAATTCCAAATGAGCATTTAAACCTGGTTTCTGATATGCTTTTAACCTTAAAATCCATTCATTTTCCTTTTTAAAATTTTATTACGAAAATTTCCACCTCTGAGGTCCATTATATATTTTCTCTATGCCAAAAACTTAAACTCATGGTTCTCCTCATCATTTCTATTTTCATTAATATGTACAAGTTGCATATGTTAAATCATTTATTTATTGCTCTTATGTGTTCTAACACCCTTATCTTAAAAGCTCTCTCTGTTTTACCTATATAGAAAGCCCCACAGTTACATATAGCTAAGTATATCACACCTTATGTATTGCAAGTGATAAGATGTCTAATTTCAAACTTCTTATCACATCTGTTAACAACACTAAATTCTTTACTTTTCTTTATATGTTGACAAGCATTACAATTTTGCATTGGTTACAGCCAACAGGTTCTCCTAGCCAATTGTTGGTGTGTCTCACTGGAGTAGTAAAATGGCTTGAACCAACGAATCCTTTAAAGTTGGGGCATGTCTATAGGTCATAATAGGTGGTTTTTCATTACATCCTGCAGGCCTATCTCACATGATAATACATGCCAATGTTTCTTAATAATTCTGCTAACTTCATAACTTTGGGCACTGTAAGTAGTAACGAAATAAAAACCATTCTCTTTATTATTGACCTCATTTTATCAACCATTAAATCACCTCTGTCCATATTGGCAGCAAATTGATAACCTTCTCTATTACTTTTCAGAGTAACCCCTATTTTCTAAACGATTTTTAATGCCATAGCCCTTTTTAAAATCTTCTACTTTACTGCAATTCGTTTAATTCTCAAAATTGACCCTTAGGGATATTGGCTATTATATGTGGGGGATGACAGCTCTGGGCTAATAACAATGTATTGCCATCAGTATCTTTTCTAAATAAATTAGTGCTGATCTCACCCCGGTTGACCTGTAAGTCTAAATAATTCACAGACTCACGGTTAGCATTAAATGTAAATCTAAGATTTTGATTTGTCCCATGTAACCATTTAACGAATTCTTGCAGCATGACATTATCTCCCTTCCAAATTAATAACACATCGTCAATAAATCTTTTCCACAATAAAATATTATAGAAAAACGGGTTCCTGTCCATATTAAATACTGTTTCATTTTCCCATTGTCCAACATACAAACTAGCCACTGTAGGTGCGCATGTAGCCCCCATAGCAATCCCTACCTTCTGTCTATAAATGACACCATCAAAAAGTGGGTTGGGTAGTTTAATAGAACCTTTGTCTCGTTTTGTAGATTCCACCTTGTGTAACTATGTTAAGAAATTGAAATCATATATTCGTGACACAAAGGATGTTCTGAGAATTTTGGATGGTTTAACAGTAGGAGAAAATTGTTTGTTAGTGACATTAGATATTGAGTCTCTCTATACCAATGTTCCCCATGAAGGAGCGTTGGATGCAGCTGCTGAATTTTTGAATAGTAATGGGGAAAGAAATGATGAAGAGACTGCTGTAATTTTAAAGTTATTGGAGCATGTTCTGGGGAAAAATATATTCCTTTTTGATGGTGTCATTTATAGACAGAAGGTAGGGATTGCTATGGGGGCTACATGCGCACCTACAGTGGCTAGTTTGTATGTTGGACAATGGGAAAATGAAACAGTATTTAATATGGACAGGAACCCGTTTTTCTATAATATTTTATTGTGGAAAAGATTTATTGACGATGTGTTATTAATTTGGAAGGGAGATAATGTCATGCTGCAAGAATTCGTTAAATGGTTACATGGGACAAATCAAAATCTTAGATTTACATTTAATGCTAACCGTGAGTCTGTGAATTATTTAGACTTACAGGTCAACCGGGGTGAGATCAGCACTAATTTATTTAGAAAAGATACTGATGGCAATACATTGTTATTAGCCCAGAGCTGTCATCCCCCACATATAATAGCCAATATCCCTAAGGGTCAATTTTGCAGAATTAAACGTAACTGCAGTAAAGTAGAAGATTTTAAAAAAGGGGCTATGGCATTAAAAAATCGTTTAGAAAATAGGGGTTACTCTGAAAAAGTAATAGAGGAAGGTTATCAATTTGCTGCCAATATGGACAGAGGTGATTTAATGGTTGATAAAAATGAGGTCAATAATAAAGAGAATGGTTTTTATTTCGTTACTACTTACAGTGCCCAAAGTTATGAAGTTAGCAGAATTATTAAGAAACATTGGCATGTATTATCATGTGAGATAGGCCTGCAGGATGTAATGAAAAAACCACCTATTATGACCTATAGACATGCCCCAACTTTAAAGGATTAGTTGGTTCACAGCCATTTTACTACTCCAGTGAGACACACCAACAATTGGCTAGGAGAACCTGTTGGCTGTAACCAATGCAAAAATTGTAATGCTTGTCAACATATAAAGAAAAGTAAAAATTTAGTGTTGTTAACAGATGTGATAAGAAGTTTGAAATAGACATCTTATCACTTGTCATAAGGTGTGATATACTTAGCTATATGTAACTGTGGGCTTTCTATATAGGTAAAACGGAGAGAGCTTTTAAGATAAGGGTGTTAGAACACATAAGAGCAATAAATAAAATGATTTAACATATGCAACTTCGGTACATATTAATGAAAATAGAAATGATGAGGGAGAACCATGAGTTTAAGTTTTTGGGCATAGAGAAAATATATAATGGACCCAGAGGTGGAAATTTTCATAATAAAATTTTAAAAAGGAAAATGAATGGATTTTAAGGTTAAAAGCATATCAGAAACCAGGTTTAAATGCTCATTTGGAATTAAAACCTTATTTGGAATATAGATAAAATTTTGTAGTGCAATAATAATGTGATATATTAATGAAAGTTTTATATGTGTTTTGTAGCACTGCATGTTTAAAAAGGGTTAATTTTTCTATTTTCTATTTTATTGGTTCACCAATGGAATTGTTTTAGTAATTGTGATGTCATTTGGCTTTTGTATCTAAGTTCTGTGTGTTTTCTAGGATGCAGCTTTTGAGAAAGGATTTTGTCCGAAACGCGTCAAGCGCATCTTGGTGTTCAATAAATGGATTTTAAAAGTTGCTCCGTGTCTGAATTTTAGTGGGTAAGCGTGTGCTTTAGCTTGTTGTAAACATCTGTAAGATGTTGGCAACCTTCCTGCCAAATCTCAGCTCAAATGACCTAACCATTTGTTTGCAGCAGGGTGGCAAAGAATTCCTGTCATTTTGGCCATAGCCTGAAAAGTAGTGTTGCAATTTGCAACACTTTTCACAAAAATTTGTGAAAGTGTCATGCATGTGACACTACTTTGGGACACTACTGTATCCAGAAATTTGAAAAACATATTTCTGGGGTATTTCACCCCAAAATAAAGACATGGCTAGCATCCTCAGGCTCTGACTAGGTGAATCAAAAAATAATTAGGTTGCTAGAGGGTCCCTAATTTAAATGGCAAGCATTTTTCTGATTGTTAACTGAAAACAAAATGTCAGATTTGTGAAAATAAAAGGGCTATTTGCGAAAGTAAAAAGTGAATTTGCGGAAGTTTCAAACTTTTTGTTAACTTTTCCCATTGACTTATAATGGGAAATTGTTTTTTTAATAACTTTTGAACCATTTAATATTTTTTCACGAAATCTTCAAAAGGCACATTGGGGACCTTGTCCACATGTTCCCTGAAGTATTTGGACTGTTCGCACAAACTGTGCAACCTGTAGGCAAGAGCAAAGAAATCGCAGAAAAAGCGTAATTGTGCAATATGTTGTTACTTAATAACTCTGCTCCCGTATATCCGACTGGTACAAAAGTTGGCAGATCCCAAGAACTATCATGCCCAATTGTACATACTATATTTCAGGCAAATCCATTAAATGGTGGCAAAGTTATTAAGGTGCAAAGTTTGACCCTTTAACCTTAAAAGTGCTACTCAACCCTAACTATGATAGCACTACCGTGCTACCATAATATATATATATAGATATAAACTGTGTGAGAGGCCTTTCAGCACCATGCAATTCTGCTTAAAGTTGAACCAGCATAACATTCTGTGGTGATTTGCATATGCAGCCCATGATGCTTTGCATTGTGTGGGCATGTGCGATTTTGTATTTTCTTGAAACTTGGCTTCCCAGCCAAATGCCCTTTGGGGTAACCCTTGCCTCAATGTTTGTGCACAGAGTTCTTTGTCATATATATGTAATATATATATATGTATGAAAAAAAGTCACATTCTCAACATTTGGAGTAATCAATCTTAGAACTTTTCACATCTTGAGACCCTGCCAGCTTGACTACACATGCACATTTTTGAGCTATTCTGTTGAATGCCCCAAAGTCTGCAGTTGATACTTTTGTATTGCAGGTTATTATTATATGACATTTACAGGTTAATAACTGGAAAGTTGCTCCTCATTACAGCATAATACAGAGTGTATAGTAAGGTCAGAATAGAATACTCTTACACAAGTACAGTAACTACTTGGTGAATTTAAGAACTATAAACAGTATACAACATTCACTGATTCTCCAAAAGTTACTCACTGGTTACTAGACTAAGTATACGATCACTTTGGGTCAACTTTATGTAGTGAGGATGTAAACAGGGGCCCACATATTAGTATAGTAGTGTATCCTTCTTTTAACTGTATAGGACACACACGAAAGGACAGCCACCTGCTGGATAGCTTGTTGCCAGTCTAATAAATGAGTTACATCAGCAGTTCACCACTTCCTAAGAAGTGGGTGTTTCACCTCCACCCCCACTTGAATGCACCACCATACTGAAGGGTTCATGTAGTGAATATGTGAGGAAGGGATGCCGAGCAGCATCATTTGAGGAGTGAGTGGTATGTCTGGGCTAACCACTAACTTGCAGGCATCCCAGATTTCTTTCCAGTATGTTTTTATCAAAAGGCAGGACCATAGGATGTGACGGATATCTCCTCCTGGAAAGTTGCATCTCCAGCAGGAATCCTGAGATAATAGGCCAATTGCATGTAACTTCACCAGGGTTCTATATGCCCTGTGAGGAAACTTATTTTGGATAAGGAGGCTTCTGTTATTTGTGCAAGCTCTGTAAGCTGCCTTCCAGTCATTGTCCCACTCCTTCTGAGTGAAAGATGCCACCAGGAAAGCCACCCAGTATTCTCTGGAAGACTGAGTTTGGTCCAGAATGGCATTCTGAAGCAGAGAATTGAGCAAGCTGTCTTCTTTTGGCTTCACTAGCCAGGCCTAGAAATCCACCTTCTACTCTTGAGGCCTGGACAAAGAGGGGTGTCTTAATAAGGGGGAGATTACACTGTGCAGTTGTAAAAATGTCCAGAAGTCTAGTTTCCCCAATAAGAATTCAGACTACGGATTTGCAAATGATTCAATGGTTCAGGTACCCATGATTAATATGTTATGATGGACAATCCCCTTCTTGATTCAGGACTCCCAGTGCACTGATTTATCCCCTATAGTAACCAATGGGTCATCCCATAAGGGGAGCCATTCTAGGGGAGTAAGACAAAATTTATAATACTTACTCAGCCATCTCCATACATGTGTCGATGACTGTATGGAGCCTCGGTGTGAGAGGTGCCGGGGGAGAGAGGTGTATAGAAAGGTAAGTGGTGGGGTGAGGAGCTCAATAATGTCTCAATGGTGTGCCACACAGGAGGAATGCCAGGGGAAGGAATGAACCACTCAGCAGTTTGGGCTCCAATGAAGGCTATGTGGTACCCTTGGAACCAAGGAAGGTTCCACCCCCCTCTGACCAATGAGATCAAAGTTTGGCTTGACTGAGCCTTGAGGCGGTCCCTTACCATAAGCAGGACCCAACTAATGTGTCTAGTTTTGCATACCAGAGTGCAGGATTTTTAAAGAGTAAATGAGAAAAGCAGGGAAAGTTTTTTTGTGCAGCCATTATTTTGATTGCTGTGATTTTCCCCACTGATGATTAATGCAATTATTTTCCACCGGTCCATCTCAGTGGTCAGGTAGTGCAGCAGAGGAACAAGATTAAGTGTTGCTATTTTCATTGTATCTTTGGATAAAAGAACACCTAGGTATTTTATAGAGCTAGAGGGCAATTTTAGACCTGCCTTTATAAAGGGATCAATGTTATAAACACTATTTAAGGGTAGGATTCTGTCTTGCCTTGGTTGACTTTCAGGCCCCAAATCTTGAAAAACTGCTTTAGGACATAGAGATGAGATACGGTAGGCCCTCCATGGCTTATGAAAGGAAAACTAACAAATTGTCTGTATAAAAACTAGTGCAGAAATTTTCATTTTTTATAGGGACCCCCACCATATGTGGGTGATTGTGGATGGCAATTGCCAAAGGTTCAACAGCTAACACAAATAACATGGATGATAGGCAAGGCCACTGTTTTTCGGTTTTTACCGGAAAATCCGGTAAAATTCTGGAATTAGGGCTGTCTGAAAACCGGTTAAAACGAAGATTTCATGGAATCTGGCATTTTCTATCAGATCAGTAAATCTATAAAAAAGTCTGTTTTTCTTTTAATTCCTTCCTGTACTATTTTCAGTTTGCTTTATTTAATGCTCTGTATATTAAGCCTTCTTTAATTCTGATTATTTATGCACATACTAAAAGAATGATAACAGAATCCCGGTAAAATCTGGAAATTAGAGTAACAATCGCTGGTGAAATTCCGGAATCTTAAGTCTTGTAAACGGAATTTAATTGTTTTAATCACCGTAAATCAGTGGCCTTGATGATAGGGGGCAGCCCTGTCTAGTACCCTTCTAAACTTGGAAAGGTGGAGATAGAATGGAGTCCATTAATACACTTGCCTGAGGGACTTTGTATAATGTCTCAGTCCAGGAGGCAAAATATGATCCGAACCCCAGGTGTTGTAGGACCTTAAACAAATATCCTCATTTCATTTGGAGCAGCTTATTGCCAGAATGCAAAACAGGCTTAATACTTACAATAAAAAATGGGTAAAATTACATACACTTTATACATTGTCATAGGTATTTTAGCTTCCTTGCTCCTTGGTTTCACTGTTGATTTGTGATGCATTGGTTATGCCTCCTTCGAGAAGGGCATCTTCCTTTTCTTTGTTCTTTTTTGTAGGCATCTCACCATTAGTGTGTTATTTTTCTACCCTGTATTATTATCATTATTCCTTTTACTTAGTCCTATACTTTATATATAGTTAGTATTGTTATTGCTTATTAAATACTTTTTGGTTGTAATGTTTTTTTTCCAATTTACAATAAAATAAACTTAATTTCAAAAAAAACAAAAAACAAATATCCCCATTTCACAGAGTTGAAGGCCTTTTCAAAATCAATGGCCACTGCTGCCATGGGTGTAGGGAGTTGGTTGGCCATTGAGATAAGGGATATTAGGGAGCAAGGGTGGTCTGATGCCAAGCAACCTTTTATGAACCCTGTTTATGCTGGATGGATAAAGAAGGGGAGGTTGCCTTCTACCGTAGGTGGTGCGCCAAGGCCTTTGCTAGAATTTTGGCATCGGCATTAATCAATGATGTTGGGCAGTAACTAGATGGACTGCTTGGGTCCTTTCCTTCTTTAGGTAGGACTATAATAATAGCCTCACCCAGTGTAGTGGGGAGATACTGCCCTGTATGCACCTCCTAGAGCATCTTATGAAGGTAAGGGCTGACCACATGGTCCAGATGTGCATATAGATCCATCAGAATGCCATCACCACCAGGGGATTTATTTTTATTCATTGAATGAATGGTCTTTCAAATTTCAGGGATAGAAAGAGGAAATTCCAGTATAGTCCTATCTTGAGCAGATAACTGCAGAAGTGGCAGGGATGCTAAAAAGGCCTCTGTCTGACTGTCAATGGAGGCTCCTGAGGACTGATATAACTTTTGATAGAACTGGGGACATTATTCTGTTGATATCTTTTGGACCAGGATGGGGTACACCCTTTGCATCCTTTAGCATGGAAATGTGTCATGCTGCCTGCTGTTTTTTTAAGATGGTAAACTAATAGACGCCCAGACATGTCACCTGCCTTCAAGTAATTATGTCCCATGTGCGTCAAGTCTAACTCCATCTTTCTGGGGAATAAAGTGTTGATCTGGATCAGGATCCCATTGACTTCAGCTAGGAGAGTTTTAGCCTGTGCCTTGGATTGTGCTTGTTTGTATGCTTTGTCTTTCTGGGTCAACAGAAGTTCTAGGGAGGCTAGTTTCTCCTGCTGCTCCCTTCTGCGTCTAGACACAAACCCCATGATACAACCCCATATTGTTGCCTTAAAGTCTTCAGAAAGGGTGGAAAAAGAGACATCCCACTTGTCATTCTCTTTAATGAACTGAATGGTTTTGCTGGAGATACATTTATAGAAGGTGCTGTCTTTCAGTACTAGAGGGCCCAATTGCCATTGCGAAGTCCTAGTGGTTTCTGGACTCCAGATCACCACAGAAGAAACTGGGGCATGGTCTGAAATGACCATAGTTTCTATATCACATTACCACCTGTTGGATAATGTGGGGAGAGTCTAAGAGAAGATTTAATCTGCCAGCGGTTCCATAAACTAGGGATATAAATATGTAAAGTCCTTAGCGGATGGGTTAAGGGATATCCACAAATCTGTTAAGGCATGCTTCTGTAGCTGCCCTGGGGTGTGGTTCAGTGGACTGGAGGGATCTGTTTATGTTCAGGGAGACAGTTGTGTTAAAAACACCTCCTATCATATAGGGAGTCATGGACGGGGGAAAATCTTGCAGATGTTGAGAGAAGGTGTTGAAAAAGTCAGGAGAGTCTATATTAGGCCCATACACTGAGCTCCAACAATTAGCTCTGCAGCTCAGTCTGCTGTGCACCTGCAACAACTCACCACAATGTTAGCCCAGGTTCTCTCAGACACCACAGAACTTAAATCAACTACCTCTGAAACTAAACAGGAGATTCAACAACTGGGCAATAGATAAAAAAAAACACCATATAAAACTGGTGGAAGACTCAAATATACAAGTACAAACACAACTGAGAGAACACAATGCCGATATAACCTACTTGTCGAAAAAGACAGATGATCTTGAAAATAGAGCCAGGAGCAACAACTTACGTATCATCTGGTTCCTGGAGTGATGTGAAGCTCCAGACATAGCCCGTTTTCTTCAGGCTGCCATTTTGATACTCCTGAATGCACCTGACAACCCTCTGATTGACTCTGAGAGAGCCTATCACAGTTTAGCAGTGAAGCCCTGTCCGGGATAACCTCCTTGGCCGATCATCACCAAAATGCTGTTTTCCCATGAAGGATAATATCCTTAGACTTTCTAGAGAGAGAGAGAGAGAGATAGAGGCCCCTTGAGCTAGCAGATCGGTAACATCCATTTCTTTCAAGACTTTTTGGTGCAACTCTCTAGCAGCCAATGAGCTATTATGGCTACAAGAAAGCAACTAGCCAATCTGGGCCTCCAATACTCCATATGCTACCCCTTGACTCTTGAAGTACTCATCAACAGGGTCTAGCACTCCTTCTAAACCCCGCAGGAGGTGGAACACTTCCTAAGGGCCTATCCTCATGCCTCAGCTTTTGAGTTACCAATGGACAAGCAGCCAGGTCCAGATTTAACAAAACAAAGATTGGATCCCCTGCTCCATGACCCTGATGTTAAGGTGATTGCTCCAGTGGATTTCCCCTGGCAGCTAGTAAAGAGGAATAGGGACCACCAAAGGCACCAGGGGTCAACAAAGAAAGAAACCCAAAAAGAGATCCACCACTCCTGTAGCCGCAGCAGAAGCTCTGACTTCCCCGACTCCTCCAATAGTCTACAGAGCCATGCTACTCCAAATCATTATGCTCCCCTTGAACAAGGGGAAGGCACCTTGGGCGAGCATCTAGACCACCAAGATACCCCAGCTAGAATCCCTGATATGGGCACTAAGTCTGACAAGACCCTCTCTTGAGCTTACTGTGCTGCTGAGACTCCACTCCCAGTGTTCACCTCCTTGGGCACTGAGGATCCTAGCATGCCCAAGAAAAAAGGCCCCAGTCGCTGACTGGAATATGAGGTTGATCGTCGAGTTGTACCTGGTCCTGGGGTAACAATAATACACCCTGAAGCATAGTGGACCTGATAGCAAGGACACTGCTAGTTTAGAAGGCCTGCAAAAGAGTTCAGTGTGTCTGTGCTGGTTATGGGCTATACAGTTTGAAATGTTTTCTGCTAGTAGACTGATGTTTGTTTCAATAAGAACTGTTTATGTTGGACAGGAGAGGTGCAAAGGGTAAATGTCTCAAGTACTACCCCCCGATTAATATTCACACCAGTTGGTGCATTTATACTGAAGCTTTGGGTGCTCCCATAGGAACCAGGGTAACTGTTGATTGTTTGAGGGGGGGATGGCGGCACTCTTGCAGTGATGTTGAATAATGCAGACTGGAGGGCTACAATGCTGATACCTCATTTCAGGCTGAAATATTTGAGTTAATTTTCATGGTCTCACCCTCCTAATGTGACTACAGTACATGGCTTCCGGAAGTATGCATCAGCTACCTTCTCATTTTCATCTTTTCTGTTTCTCCCTGGACATGGACTCTGGTGAGATTAGAGCTGCTTTACTGTGGTTTGAGTCTGTCTCTGGATGTACCTCCAAGTATCTACTGGGGCTCACACCAAATACAGACTCAGCTCCTTTCCTGCAGAGATAACAGCAGCACTGCAAAGCATTGTTATTACGGAGGAGCGGTAACATGGTTCAGGACACCCCGAGCCGTGCAAGCTCTCAGGTTTGGTGATCTCATTTAACAGGAGGGTCAGGTCATAATCTGAACCTTCCTCAGTCCAAAGTGTGGCCCTGCAATGCCCCCTTATAGTGAATATGATAGATGACTGGCACTAAGAGCTTGCTATGGGTATGGAGTATGTGAACTTCTCCCCTCTTGACAGTAGATGGCACACTTCTCCATAGAATAAGAGGTGCACCAAGGAAGAGCATTATGAAAGGATCAGTGAGTGAGGTTTACCATGCTTGCTTGGTGATGCTGGTCTTAGAGCACATAACTGTTGGGGGGTACAGCTCACTGAAACCCCCCCTTCATAAAGGCTTACCCTTGCTCATTTGGACTAGAATCAGGCATAGGTGCCTGTTATGAAAAAAAAGGCACTTGGGGACCCAGGATACCACCCATCCAACAAAGTTAGTTAGGGGTACAGACTTATGCCATCTAAAGCCTTTTTTCTGAGTGAGCTGGGGTGCACCCCCTCACCCCACTATCCGTCTTGCTCTTTTTTTTTTCTTTACAGTTATGCATTGGAACTAATGAGGTTCCCATGTCCTTCAATTCTGGTTTATGCTATACTTAGCTGAGGCTCTCTACTGTCTCTTGTTATATGCTGGCAGCTTCATTAGAACCATCTCACAGCCATCTGGCTATTCCATATACTGGCTCCAGCATGGTGAGTTGAGGCAATCAGGTACTACTGACCCTCTAAAGTTACCTCGGGGTCACACAGGTGGGGACCTTGCCTCACACAGGGGTGTTTTGCGCTTGTAGAGATTATGATTTGTTGCCCTCCCCCTCCTTTTAGAGTTTTGCATCTGTTAATGTGCTAGTTCTATTTGTAAATATGGGCGTAGTGTCCTGTTTTATAGAAGGCCCCCTGGGTCGGATCCTCAGGGCCTTGGACAGTCATCTAGCTGTCTACCCTCAGGAAATAGTGACTCTCAGGTTTCATGGGGGAAAAGGCAATAGCCTTGAACTGTCATTTAGAACTGTTTATCTGTTGGGTAAACTTTTTTGCATGATTAATGTAACCGAATATCCTAGTAGTAGTAGTATTTTGCTCAAAAGCAGATAAAGAAAACCTATTTATTATAAGTTGCAGGTTAACTACATTGATCAATATCTACACATCTCTCCTGGAAATACTAAGGGGTTCAGATAGCTCAGGTTCTCTGGCCAACCTCAACATCATTCCACTCCTATGATACTCCTTTTGAGGAGTTCAGACTCTTTTGCCCCAGCCCTAGATATCAAATATGTTTAATAATATATCTCCACCCCCCCCCCAGCTAATCTAAAATACATGTCTTGAAATGTTAGAGGAATGAACTCCCCTATGAAAGGGAAACAGATTCTCTCACATCTCAGGAAATTTAAAAGCAATAAAGCATTTCTACAAGAGACAAAACTGGTCCCCTCAGAGGCTGCCAAGTTACACAAAGAATGGGTGGGTCTGGAAGCCCACAACTGTGCAGCTTCCTCAAAGAGAGGAGTCTCTATTCTAATTCATATGCTGCTCCCCCAGACAATAGGGGCATTGAACAACTATACAAGTATCTACCTCTCAAGGCCCACTAGTCCCCAGAGTTATTAAGGTGCAAATAAGTGGCTTTAACACTGAGAACTTCACACATTTGTAGCAATATATATATATTTGTATGAACTGAAGAAAAAAATTGTTAATGCATTAGTTTGGGTTAAACCAACAAAAGTTGAGAAATGTGGTGTTAGGGTTTCCAACCCTAACTTTCCATTCCTCACCCTGCACAGACCCACATGTGGTGGGGGGATGTCTTGGGGCCATCAACCCTAATGCTCACTGCAATTCATTACAAAATTAGGTGACATGGCTACAGCATAGGAGAATGGGGTGAGCATTAAGGTTGACAGCCCCAAGACAGCCCCCCCACTTGTGGGTATGTGCAGGGTGGGGAATGGGGTGTTAGGGTTGGAAACCCTAACACCACATTTCCCTACTTTTGTCAGCTTAACCCTAATTAATGCACTAATGACATTTTTGCAATTTATTTCCTTACTTTTTGAGATAGTATTATAATATCCTTATTTTACTGTGAGAGCACAGGGTCCAATGCACATATGTATCTAGCTGTGGAAGAACAGGGACCTCCAGCCCCTGCACTTCCAGTTATAGGACAACAGTGACCCCGATACAGCTCTCCCCTTCAGTGGTTGCGAGGGCAAAGGATTGCTGGCCTGCCCTGAGCTGCAAGACCCTGATACAGGTATGGCATTTCTGGCCCTGGGAGCGGACAAACTGTAGCCAAATGGATTCTTTCTGTGGCTGTAATTTTTGGCACCAAGTTCAAATCTGGACTGCTGAAAGATCTTAAAATAATTTTTAATTGCAGAGAAATGGATACAGTTTATTGCTATCTGCCCATCTTGATTTTAGTGCCGATTTAGCTAGCTTTTTAACAGTACCTTAATTAAGTTAATTGTATTTCGTGCTGTTTTAAACACTATCTCTGGTTACTTTAAGGCCTTGTATACATCTGAATAGGGAGCCTGTCTTTCAGTGCTGTGGTAGACTCATTTATCTGCTGCGCTGGAGAGCTTTAAATTGAATTTTATTCAGTTAATTAGTTCCTGATTCCTTATGAAGCTTTAGCCCCTAGATCTGGGTACCTGTTTAAACCTCAGTCACCCTGGTTTAGGGAGCCTGTTGTAACTGCTGTATTTCAGACACCAATTCCCCTGTGCAGGAGAGCTTATTCTAAAGCATATTACAATGTAAGCTTTTATTTTTAGGCAGCATGTCTAAGCACTGTATTTTAGATACCATTTCAGGATAGCTTATTTAAAACATATTTGCAGTGACCCAGCTTCATTTTGACAATGTAGGCCCTTCAGGCAAATTAAGTTTAAAATCCAGAGTAAGCACAGACCCTTACAGCCTCCCCTGTCTGCTGCATGTAACTGATTATGTAATACTGGCAGCCCACTGCAGTGGTTAAAAAAAAAAAGAGGGACTTCTAAATTTAATTTAATTCTGGCTCAGCCCCTTGCATATTGTTAGTGTAACTCAACATTTTCCACCTCCTCAGCTTCTTCCCCTCTTACCTCCTTTTAAAGTTCCATTTTTACTCTCTTCTCAGCTCTCCCCATCAGTGGTCATGAGGGCAAATGATTGCTGCCCTCCCGCTGAGCTGCAAGAACCCTGATACAGGTACAGCATTTCTGGCCCTGGGAGTGGACAAACTGTAGCCAGATTCTTTCTGTTGCTGTTATTTTTGGCCCTGCCAATGCTACGCGTTAGTTGCCCCACCGGCCCCACCACCACCCTTGGTGAACTTCCGTCATATAGCACGTGTCACATTCTGCGGAAAAGTAATCAGCCCACTTTTCCATCTGCAGCTGATCCTCATATGCCACTAATGGCCACTGCAAGCTAAACTCCCTCACCTCATCATGATGCCACAGTGCATAGTGATACTGTCTCTGCTTGCACCTCTTGCATACCTCTCCCCCTCCATCTACCCCAAACCACAGGCTAGTTCGCATGCACTCTGCACCCTGCCTGACATTCTGCCCCCTTCTGATACCTCTCATGGTGGTATGACACCAGTAGCACTGCGCACAGTCAAATGGTTGGACCTAACATCCTCCCACCCGCCTTCTACTTGGGACTGCTAGCCCTTAAATTCCCCACCCTAGTCACCACAATACACACCTTCCAACCACCTTCTTACTACTAGAAGCTTCTGTGGACCCTACCCAAGCAAAACTTCTAATAACATTATGGCTTCTACTAGCAGGGGATGTAGAGCCAAACCCAGGCCCAACCCGCCCCCCTGGTCCAAACCAACACCAGGGCCAAAACCCTTCCTTGCATTGTCAGCTCCCATGGGGTTTAAAACTAGCTCACCTAAACATTTGCCACCTCATTCATAAAATAACCCTGCTGCAACCTCTTGTTCTATCCCTAAGGCTGGATATACTCATAATCACTGAGACCCGGATAAAACCCCACAACCTGAACACGGAAATCTCTATACCTGGCTACACTATCATTCATCATAACCATCCTGGCAACAAAAAAGGTGGAGGCATAGCCATCTACATCTCTTCCTCGATCCAATTTACCCCTGTCCAGCTAACTCTGCCCATGCAGTTCATCGATGCATTGTTGATAAAATTCTTCCTCCCCTACTCCATTCCCATATTTATAGCAGGATCCTACTGCCCCCTAATTCACCCATGCCCTCTATCTTGGATCATCTGGGCTCCCTAAAGGCACTCACAGTGGGAAGGGAGCTCCATATCCTTGAGGATTTTAATCTGAATTGGCTCTCCAGTGCTAACTCCAAGTTTTGTAATCAAGTAGCCACACTAAATCTGCATCAACTGATTACATAGCCCACTCAACTTAAAACACAAATCCCCAAACCCCTCCCTTCTTGACTGGTCCTTACCTCACACCGGCATCAGATTCTTGCTGCAGGCCTCCTACCAGACTCCTTGAGTGATCACCATATGATCTACTCAGTAAGGAAAATATTTAAGCCTAAGGCTCCTCCCCCTAAGACCCTCCAGTCCAGGTCTTACAAATCCCTTGACCTTACTTCACTACTAAATGACCTTGTAAACACTGACTGGTCCTTCATCCCCCAGGCCTCCTCTGTCAACTCTGCCCTTGAGTATTTTAAGTCAAGGTTCATCGCTTTCTGGACAACCATGCCCCACTTAGAAGGACTCAGGTGAGGGGTGCTTACCTGCTCTGGCTCTCCTTAGACATTCTGGCCCACCTCAGAGCCACAGAACAGGCTTGAAAGACACACAAAACTACTGGCACTCCTGAGGCCCACCTAAAGTATCGCACATTACAAAATATTTGCACAGGACTAATACTTCAGGTGAAGGTTAAATACTTTAAAACCTCCTTCCACTCTAATCTAAACCACCCTGCAAAGTTCTGGAAGTCAGTGAAAACATTTTCTCCCTCCCTTCCCAACCCCCACCCTGTCCTAACTGTTGGTGGCTCTATTGTCATGGAACCCCTGGCAGTGGCCTCTGAGTGTAACTCCTTCTTCACAAACTGCACCTCATCTCCTCTGTCCGCTTTCCCATCAGCCCCACAAACCACCACTATCAGAACAGCCCCTGCCCAAGCCTCCCCCCCAGCAACTCCTTCTCCTTTCTCCAGGTTACCCCATCCAAGGTACTCACCACCCTGCTTGCCCTAAATCCTTCCAAGGGCAAATGCCCTCAGAACTGGACTAAAAAATGCTCTACCCATCGGCTCCTGTCATCACCTCCCCCATGGCCTCCCTCTTCAACCTCTCTTTCTCTCTCTCACTTCCATACCATCTAACTGGAAGCACGCCACAGTCATACCACTCACCAAAGGCAGTGACCCCTCCTTTCCTGGTAACTACCACCCACTCTCCCTCCTCCCCATACTAGCAAAAGTTCAGGAGCACCTAGCCCTCTTTCAACTCTCCTCCTATCTCAACTCCTCCTTCTTCTTCACATCCTACCAGTCTGGTTTAAGGAAGTCCCAATTTACCACCACATCTCTCCTAAGGCTCGTAGACTCTATACATACAGCCATGGACACAGGTTACGTCACCTCAGACATTTTTGTCAACCTGGCAAAGGTGTTCAACACTATTTTCCACACACTCCTCCTTTCCAAGCCAGCTATAGCTGAGCTTTATCAATGTAGCCACCAGCTGGTTCCACTCCTACCTGGGAGGCAGATTCCAATCTGTCAGAATTGGCAACACCACCTCTGCCTCTCTTCCAGTTACCACTGACGTGCCTCAAGACTCTGTCCTTGGTCTGTTCCTGTTCTCCATTTTCCTCAATGACCTGCCTTCCACCAGCCCACACTCATCCATACACATGTATGTGGACAACGCAGTCTTGTTTACATCTGGCTCCTTCTCCTCAGAAGTGGCAAGAGGCTCCAGCTGGACTTTGATGATGTCCATTTCTAGTTTTGTGCAAATCAGCTCTTCCTCCATGTCAAAAAAAGCTTTCTGCATGACCACCGACACAAGACAGAGACTGTCTTGGCTCCCCTCCAAACCCACCGTCCACACCCTGGATGGGGCTAGCCTGGAAGCCTCTGCCTCCTTTAGGTATCTCGGGGTATGGCTAGACGAGCACCTCGACTTTTCAGTTCACATTGATACCATCCACAAAAAGTTGCACCCTTGACTGATTGCCTTATACCACAACCGTGGTTGCATCCCACTGCTGGTCCATCATGCTATTGTGCAGAAAATGATGCTCCCAATCTTTGACTATGGTGACTTAGCCTACAGTGCTGCTCCCAAGTCCACCCTATCCAGACTGGGCCCACTTTTTCACTCCTTCTGTCACTTTACTCTTGACTGTTCACCCTCCACCCATCACTGCATCCTCTGCTGGACCCTTGACCTCCCATCGCTTCAGAGCTGAAGACAATCCCACTGTGCTAGGATCACAGCTAAGTTCTGGTCCAAGTCTCTACCTCCATACCATGCCTCAATCCTGACAACTCCACCCCTTCCTGTGTACTCACTTAGGAACAGCAACTCGTTTTCCTTGGCTGTTCCACACATGTCCACGGCTGCACAACAGGCAGCTTTTAAATACCTCATACCTAAACTGTGGAACTCCCTTCCCAAACACATTTGCCATACCTACTCAAAACTGCACCTTAACACCCTCCTCAAAGCTCATTTCTCCTCCACCTGTTCATACACCTAAAGTGCTGCTTGACAATTAGTGCTAAGTCTCTGGATAGGATGGCTAGAATCAAAGAGATGGTTAGCTATTTTTGTATGTCTCTGCCTTGTGCAACTACCTACTTGTCATAACTGCTCTTATTTTATCTTCATGTCCTATTTGTACTCTGTACTATAGTATGTATCCCTTATGATTACTGTACTATATTATCCCTTACCCTTTCCCCCAGGATGCATCTGGAATTGAGCAGTAGTCTGCTCAGTATTCCTTCCTGATAAAACTCTTAAATAAATAAATTAATTAATTAATAACAGTCACCAAATTGTCACCTTTGCCATGTTATTACCCAACTGCATGTACCCATTGCAGAAAATCTTTCAATACCAGCAAAAACATAACTCCACATAAGTGCAATGCCAATCCACAGTGCAGGTGCAAAAACACATTTTGGACAGAATTTGAAAAATGACAGCTGTGGCATACATAAGGTGGTGTAATAAGAAGCCTAGTTAAAAATGTTGCTCAAAATATTTAAAATTCACAAAGTTATGAGCATTCGTAAAGAATTTGCAACAAATAGTCATAATTGTGCCATTTTTTATAATTCTGACCCCACATTTTCAACATAGCCTTCTTACGACCTCACTCAATGCAAATACATTTTCAGATCCCTGCCAAAATGCGAGTCTGCAAAACTACAATGCCATTCTGTGACACAAGTGTGAAAACACATTTTGGCCAGGATTTGAAAAATGACAGCTGTGACACACATGAGGTCAATCAATCAATCTATCAATCAAAGTCTTTATTTAACCAGAAAATCATCGTTGAGCAAGCTCATTTTCGAGGAGAACCTGGGTTTGTTAACAAGGAACAAGGGACGATATACATGGGCCCAGATATTCAAACTGCGCCAGGCTATGGTGCAAGCCTGGGTGCAGTGCAACTTGGCTGCACAGGGGTGTTGACCGGGCGATATTCAATGGAGCTACGCCATGGCTCAGAATCGTTGAATATCTCACCCTAGCCACCTGCAGTGTGCATGGCACAGTGGCACTGTGCCAGCATCAGTGACCAGAGTGCAGCATGGGGATGCACTAGCGCAAGTTCCATTACGCAAAGTGCAACAACTGTGATATTCAAAAGTTGACATGCAAATGGAGCCATAATGTATGCAAGGAACAAATGGGGCCATTTGCATGTCATTATGGCCCCAATTGCATGCAGGTACGCTTATCCCCAATGACTTGCGCCTAGCGCCCTGCCGAGCAGCAGCCATGGAACTGATGCCTCCTGCAGCGCAGCAATGTGCCCCACAGCCCGATCGCGGGCTGCAGTAAAAAATAGTATAATCCTAAATCCCTGGTGGTCCAGTGGACTGCTGCCCACCCAATTGTGGGCTAAGTAAATAAAATAAAGATCCTATTATCCCTAGTGGTCCAGTGGACCTGTCTTTCCACCTGATCACAAGCTTGGTAAATGAAATAGAAATCCTCCAATCCCTGGTGGTCCAGTGGACCTGTCTGGAATGTGTAGTACGGTATGGGCTGCACACCCATTGGCTCACGCTGTGGACCAATGGGTGTACAGCCCTACCAGTGGTGTCAGTCGGTGGGCAGTGGGGTGGCAGGAGGGTGGGGTGCTGCTGCCCACCGCTGACCAGGGGAGTGGAGCGGTGGGGATCAAGCGCGGGTGGGAGGGGGTCCACTGCACTACCAGGGATGATAGGTTTCATTAATTCTACTTCAGCCCACGATCAGGCAGACAGGTCCACTGGACCACCAGGGATTGGAGGATTTCTATTTTATTTACTGAGCCCACAATCGGGCTGGCAGACAGGTCCACTGGACTACCAGGGATTAGAGGATTTATACTTTATTTACTGAGCCCGCGATCAGTTTGGCAGCAGTCCACTGGACCACCAGGGAGTTTGGATTAATTGTTTTTTACTGATGCCCGCAATCGGGTATGGGGGGGCACCACCATGGAGGTGCAGCTGGAACTCGCATGGCCACCCACAGGTGGCAGCTGCCATGTTGCACCCTGCAATGTGGCAGCTCACCTGTGGGTGGCCATACATTGTTCCTTTTTGGGATCAACTTTGTGCTGGCGCGGGTAGGGGTTGTGCATACACAGCTCCACACATCCCGGGCTGAATATCGGGCTGTGCAGGGTATGCATGGGCACGCCCCCCCACCTGCACCTGTATACATTACTGATGCACTTTGGTGCATCAGGATTTGTGCCACGCACTTTTCCTGTTTGAATATCACGTTGGGGCACATTAGTGGGTTGCACATGGCGCAACACTGTTGCGCCATGCGCAACCCTTTTGAATATCTGGGCCATGGGATGCAACACACAAGAAAATAGTAATAATACAAATAAAGTGAGATACAATAATACAGTATATACAAAGTATCAGCAGGTACCATTGACAGTAGTACATGTTTGGAACAGAAGATACAGTTAGTTTTGGGTAGGACACAATTTTTCATAAAAGTAAAGAATTATACATATCAGGTGCACTGAACACAAATAAAACCTAATATAAAAAGATATATAGTGATATGGTATGGAGAATTTAGAACTGGAAACAGGGTCAAAGGAATGTGGAAGGGACAGATATGGGGGTAGAAAAAGGGGAGAGGGAAGAGTCGATTATAGATGCGAGGTGGGGTAATAAGAAGGCAATACTGAAAGTATGGGCTGAAAGTATAGAAAATTTCCAAAGTTACGAGCATGCGTAGCAAAATTGCAATGAATGATCATAACACAGACATTTTTTGGAAGTTTGACCCCAAAATGTCAACGGTCTTCTAATGACCCCACCTCATAAACAATATGATTGCATTTACACAAATCCCACCAGAAAGGTGATTTTGCCAATTGACAGCAAAATCATGATTCCGGTGAAAGTTGTCTAATGACAGTCATATTGTTCATGAGGTGGGGTTACCAAGAGGCCATGTTGAAAACTTGGGGTTAGAATCTCAAAAAAAACAGCTGAGTTATGCATAAAAGTTGAAACCCCCATTGAAATACATTGAAGCGCATTTAACTCATTTTCTCACATTGCAGTTGTTGGTTGCAGCAGCAAGATGTGTCTCAGATTGGGAGAGTGGATCTCGAACCTGGGACCTCTGTATGTGATTGACGGTCAGTGGGGGTGTCAAGGGGGGTGTAGGGAGGTGGGTGCACAGTGGGTGGTCAGATGGGGTGTGGAAGTAATCAACAATGGACCATTATTTTTTTCAGTTTAAAAAAAAAGACAACGAGGGATGGTTTTAAAACAGAACTAGGAGGGTAGTTGGATGCCACTAACCACCAATGAAATGGGGGTATGATTGGAGGGTGGGTAAGGGTACCACTAGAAACCAGGGATAGGACCATACTGGCAGAATGCCAAACATATAAAAAAAATATTTAAAAAAATGATATATGCAACAATAAAAGATATGAAGAATACTAAAAACATATGGGGATCGAGGTCAGGGGGGCCACTAGACACCAGGGTTATTGACAAGCCAATAAAAAGAGGTTAATGACCAGATGTTTCTATTTTTCAGGACCAGATGGTCCCCAGCAGACAAACAGATGGTCCTCAAATCTATTTTCATGACCAGATGGCCATGTTGACAATCCTTTTTTTACGATTCAATGTTCTTTTTTGCCATTCTTATTTGTCATGGTGAAAAAAGAAATCGGCTGGTGAAAAAAGATTACTGGCTTGGCCATCTGGTTGAGAAATGGGGTAATCCTTTTTCACCAGCAGTTTTCCCTTTTCACTATGACAAATAAGGACTGCCAAAACAGGAAGTTGGCAGGTCATGAAAAAGGAATAGGTTAAAAAACTTCAATGGGCATACAAATAAAAAAACACACAGAACAGCTCATCAACTGCCGATGAGCAAGATACATACTTGGTGTCTGAAACAGACATCCCTGGGCACAGCTATCACAAATTTTTTTCAGGCAAAACCAAAAAGACAAGATGGCAGCTCACGTAAAATGATTTTTTTGGGGTGAACAAGGATTAGCCCCTCAAGAAAAAGGACCCTTGTTCATCAGAACAAAATCCTTTTTTGTTCCATTCCTCAATCCAAAAGAGTGAACTGAGCATGCTCAGAACCCAAAATTTTAAAATTAAATAACTTTGGAACAGATTAGTATGTTTTCATCAAACCAATGCAGACAAGCTCTGTGTGGCAAGCACTTTCCACCCTGATAACTTCAGAGCAAAATTCATACCCATTTGGCTGCAGTGTGAGGACAACAAAACTATGAAAAAAGGCACATTTTAATGTTTTTTTTCATTACATGCAGCATGGAATCTGTCAATCCAACTGATATGCAACATGGCACATCAAGAGATCTACCCCAGGAGACCCTGCATGCAAAAATGTCTGCAAATCTTTTGAGTGGTTGCAAAGTCACTAAAGTGCAAAATTTGAGGTATAACATTAAAACATTAAAATGCCTACTCAACCCTACCTATAGTGGTGCTACTGCACCACTATAATATATATATATATATATATATATATATATATATATATATATATATATACTGTGCTACCATAGTTAGGGTTGAGGAGCCATTTACATGTTAAACCCAAAATTTTGCACCTTAATAACTTTGCAACCGTTTGATGGATTTGCCTGAAATTTGGAATACACAATCAAGATCCATACGCCTTGGGATCTTTCAAGTTTTGTACCAGTCAGATACACGGCTGCGAAATTATTAAGCATCATCTGCGTGTGCATTTACGTTTTTTCTGGAATTCTACAGTCGAGCTTACAGGTCGCACGGTTTGCGCGACTGGTCCGAAATCTTCAGGGAACGTGCAGCCTGGGTCCCTGATGTGCCTTTTGAAGATTTTGTGAAAAAATATTAAACTGTTCAAAAGTTATGGCAGTCCGAACTTCAGTTTTTTTCCCATAGGATAACATTACGGCGTCGGCCGCGCTTTGAGGGTCAGCGTATCTCTCAAAACGGTGCAGAGATACAGAGTTTTTGTCAAAATTATAGCCCTGGGCTATGTATAAACTAGCCAGGAAAGTGATAATACATATGACTTTTAAATTTTTTTCTATGTCATGGTTACTGAGATATAAGCAATTTACTATTACAACTACTGATTTTTGTGTTCCGAGAGTCATTATTTTGCATACATTCTTTCTACTCACTGTCTTTCTCTATACAGCTTTTGGGGAAAACCAGCCTGTGCGCTTACATTACTCTTACAATTACTGTTTCTGCTTGCGGTTCCGTACCCGTTTCACTTACCGTTCACGTTTACGCCACCATGTGCGTTACCCTTTGCGTTTTCATTTGCGGTTGCATTTCCGTTGTTTTTAACATTTCTGTCTACAGTACTGTTCCTCTTTCTGTTTCACTTTGCGTCACCATGAGCATTACAATTTGCGTTTGAGGGCACAATGTTACAATGCGACAAGACATCACCCCTGCGCTCCCGCCACTGCATTACATTCACTATTTCTCATTATCATTCTCAAAAAGAAGGGAAATTAGAGGCAAAAAACTCTGTTTAATGCATCAGTTAGGGTTGATCCACAACGACAAAAGTGAGGAAATTCAATGTTAGGGTTGAAACCCCCTTTGCACCCCTTCAGCCCACCCCCAACTGGAATCGGGGTGTGTATTGGGGTCATCGGTCCTAACTGTCACCCCATTCTCCTATTCCTCAGCTTCTTTCCACATGTGATGGGGTGACACTTAGGGCCGATGACCCCATGCGCACCTCGATTCCAGTTGGGGGTGGGCTGGAAGGGTGCAAAGGGGGTTTCAACCCTAACATTGAATATTATGGGGGCTAAGTACAAAACTAGCCAGGACAGTCGAAAATCATATGACTTTTACATTTTTTTTCCTACATCGTACGGTTCCTGAGATATAACCTATTTAGTATTCCATGTCCTCATTTTTTGCTCCAATACCCACTATTATGCATACATTCTTTGTACTCACTGTCTTTCTTTATGCAGCTTCTGGGGAAAACCGGCCTGTGCGCTTACATTACTGTTACTGTTGCCCTTTCTGTTTGCGGTTCCATACCCGTTTCACTTACCGTTGACGTCTATGCCGCCATGTGCGTTATCCTTTGCGTTTTCATTTGCGCTTGTGTTTCTGTTATTTTTTGCCATTTGTGTCTACAGTACTGTTACTCTTTCAGTTTCACTTTGCGTCACCATGCCCATTTACATTTCTGTTTGCAGGCACCATGTTACTATGTGACAACACATCACGTGGTACACCGTTCCCGTCTACTCCACCATGTGCATTACCCTTTCTGTTCTCATTCGCACTTGCATTACCATGTGCGTCACTGTTAGCTCTTCTGTTTGTGTTGCTGTTCCTGTTACTATGCCACAAGACATCATGTGGCAGGAGCGCGGGGCCCTTCCCGCCGCCGCATTACATTCACTATTTCTCATTATCATTCTCAAAAAGAAGGGAAATTAGAGGCAAAAAACTCTGTTTAATGCAATAGTTAGGGTTGTTCCACAGCGACAAAAGTGAGGAAATTCAGTGTTAGGGTTGAAAACCCCCCTTGGACCCCCTCCACCCCAACTGGCATTGGAGTGCGTGTTGGGGTCATCGTATAACTCCGCCCCATTCTCTATACTTCTGCTGCTTTACACATGTGATGGGGTGAGAGTTAGGCTGATGACCCCAATGTGCACCCCATGCCGGTTGGGAGGTGGGCAGGGGGTCCAAGGGTTTGCAACCCACACTGAATTTCCCTCACTTTTGCTCACTGTGGAACAATGCTAACTAATACATTAAATGGAGTTTTGCCTTATATATATATATATATATGGCAAAAAACCATTTAATGTATTAGTTAGGGTTGTTCCACAGCGACAAAAGTGAGGAAATTCAGTGTTAGGTTGAAACCCCTTGACCTCGCTATCCCTACAACCGGCATTGGGGTGTGCATTGGGGTCACAGCCCCAACTCTCATCCCACCACATGTGTAAAGCTGCAGAAGTATAGGAGAACGGGCAAGAGTTAGGACCGATGACCCTAATGCACACCCTCAATGCGGTTGTGGGATGGTGGGGGTCCAAGGGATTTTCAACCCTAACACCCAATTTCCTCACTTTTGTCACTGTGGAACAACCCTAACTAATGCATTAAATGGAGTTTTTTGCCTCTAATATATATATATATATATATATATATATATATATATATACACACACACACACACACATATTTTATATATATATATTATAGTGGTGTGGTTGCACCACTATAGTTAGGGTTCAATGGTCTCTTACATACTAAAGTCAAAGGTTTGGGCATTAATAACTTTGGACCCATTCAACTGATTTTCCTGAAATTTGAATGTGCAGTCGGGCATGGTAGATCTCTTGATTTGCCAAATTGCGTTTTGGTCGGACTTACGGTCTTTGTGTACAAAAACACTGAACAATGCAAAATTATCCATTTTTGGAGACAGCTTTTGAGATTTTGGACATGGCCCTGCACGGCTGTTGTGTGGTGTGCTGCTCTTTGAGATGACTTGTTTGAAAGAGCTTTGGTGGCTGAACATGCCGCCTTTCATCTGGTGAAAATATATTATGGCATTCAAAAGTTATGCCACTTTTAAGTTCCCATTATAAGTCAACATGAAAATTTATATGTATGTTTCGCAAACAAAGGATGGGGTTCTGGCCATGTGGTCCCACCTGGCGATCAAAGAATTTGCAGCCTCATGGTTCAAGAATCTTTGTCCCTGAGAATTTTCAAAATTCTTTGATCACGAGGTCCGCCATCTTGTTTTTTAATTTCCGATTGGAAAAACACAAATATCTCGGCTCAGGGTCATTTCTGAAGTAAAACTTGGATGGGTTTTACTCAGAGGGCTCCTATCTATCTAGCCATGCCTTTGGTTCCATCCAAATCAGTCAAATAATAGAGTTATACGCTTTTAAAATCTTAATTTGCGGCTTGCTAACGATCTTTGATCACGAGCCTGCAGATTCTTTGATCATGAGATTCTTTGACCACGATCTTCCATCGTGACCTAAAAACACTAATATCTTGGCTCAGGGGTGGGCTAGGGACACAAATGAGGGTGGGTTTTGCTCACGAGGCTTCGTTCTATCGAGGCATGGTGTTGGTTAGCTTCAAATCAGTGAAAAAATTGCATTTCACCATTTTAATTCCTTGTTCATGAGCCTGCAAATTCTTTGATCATGAGATTTTTTGATTGCTATCATGCATCACAAGTGAGGGATGAGATGGCCCAATTTAAAAATCAATTTTCTCAACCCAGGGGTGTCCTAGGAAGTCAAATGAGGGTGACTTTTACTCAGGGGGCTTCATTCTGTTGAACCATGGCAGTGGTTTACTGCAATTCCTTCAATTTTTTGATTTATAAGATTTTTAATTCTTTGTTCATGAGCCTGCAAATTCTTTGATCACGAGCCTACAAATTCTTTGATCATGAGATTCTTTGATCGCGATCATTGATCGCAAAAAAGGGACAAGATGGCCAGATTTTTTATGATGGAATACATAGGGACATTTTGCTAATCTTTGATATTGAATATCTCGGAAATGGTTTGGTCTTTTTACTTGAAATTTGGAGGGTGTTTACAGTATGTACTGTGGATGTTAATTACAGTGTTTATGTGTCAGAAATTTTTTTTTTGTGGAGATATGGTGTGGCACTGTTTACATCTGCGGATAGTGTTTTGCTTGTGGTGGTGGCTTGAAATTGATAGGATACCTAGCCTTAGTGTCATGGATGTAGTTTTCACTTGTTGTGTGTGTAAATGTCAATGGGTGTGGAACTGTGCCAGTCTGATGAATGAAAATCTTCAACGTTAAAATGTATTATCTCGGACACGGTTTGGTCTTTTTACTTGAAATTTGGAGGGTGTTTATGGCATGTCCTTTGGATGCTAATTACAGTGTTTACTTGTTGGAAAAAAATTTTTGGTGCAGATATGGCGTGGTGCAGTTTACATTCTGTGGACAGCATTTTGCTTGTGGTGGTGGCTTGAAATTGATAGGATAGTTAGCCTTAGTGTCATAGATGTAGTTTTCAGTCATTGTGTGTTAAATGTCAACAAGTGTGGAACTGTGGCACTCTGATGAATGAAAATTTCAAACTTTGACATGTTATATCTCGAACATGGTTTGGTCTTTTCAGTTGAAATTTGGAGGGTGTTGACGGCATGTCCTGTAGATATGAATTGCAGTGTTTACATGTCGGACAATATATTTTGGAGGGAGATATTGTGTGGTGCAATTTACATTTTGCAGACAGCGTTTTCTACTGTTCTACTACATTAACATTTGTTTGGTGGCTGGCTGTGGTGTTGTCAATATACTTTTAGTCATTAGGTGTGTAATGTGGCCTGACACTTACAAGTTTTCTATTCTTTCTTGAAAAGTAAGGAAATTCTATGCTAAAAAACTTCATTAATGCATCAGTTAGGGTTATTCTATAGTGATAAAAGTAAGGAAATTTGGCATTAGCGTTCCACCCCTTGCATCACCCCACCCCGCCCCCACTAACAGGCATCGGGGTGTCTGTTGGAGTTGTCAGCCCTAACTCTCACTCCATTCTCCTACACTGTACCACCTCAGCTTGTTTACACATGGGATGGGGTGAGAGTTAGGTCCGATGACCCCAACACACATAATGGGCAATAGTGTGATATGGATAATATTTTCACTCCTGCAAGGTGAGCTCTGGATACTCATGAGTGAGAGTATCCAGAGCTCATGATGCAGGAGTGAAAATATTATCCATAGCACACAATCTGCCTATTACGTGTGCTATTTACTACAAAAGTATAGTTATTTTTTCCTGTTTTTCATTTTTTTGTTTGGTTATTGGATACGTCTTTAGAGATGACTTGTTCAGAGTCCCACAGTGTGGATGTAGTGGTTGTGAAACTCAAACCCAGGTCTGGTGTGCCGAATGTACCAAGTTTATTCAAAACTCATTATTCTAACCACTAGGCTATACTGGGAACACTGTTTGCTTGTGTTCTGAGTGTATTTAAGTGTTTCTGAATGGGCAGGGAGTGTTACACATAGTATGAGAAACAGGTGAATGTGTTTTGCAATGCTAATTAAGTTAATTTCAGCAAGCAGTGAGGAACAGCACCTGTGAGACACTGTGATTTAGATTGCAGGTTTTCTTGAACTTAAAATAACATAGTAATGGGCTGTGAGTTTTACAAACTCTGTGGGAAACAGCTACATAGTCTTTGCAATGTTAATTGAGTTACTTGCAAGTAGCGTGAGAAATAGAAAGTGTGAGTCACTTTTATTTAGAATGCAGGATTTTTTGAAAATGTAGTAATGGGTTGGGAGTTTTACAACATTGTGAAAAACAGCTGAATATCCTTTGCAATGTTAATTGAGTTACTTGCAAGTAGCAGTGAGAAACAGATTTGTAAAGAAGTTTAATTTAGAATGCAGGCTGGCGTGAGTGAGTGAGTGAGTGAGTGGCGACATTAGCAGAATATGCAAATTTGTCAGATATTTTAACTCTGGTGATGTCATCGTCAGATATCACACTCCAGTGAAAATAACTTAGTTTAGCTGTTATTGCTCTCATCCTCATTGCATAAATATTTATACAGTAGCAGCCATGATATGGTCAGATATTTCCAGATATTTAGTGAACTATCTAAGGAGATTCTCTGTGATGGCCCATAGTGGTACTGTAGGCAGGAAGGACATTTCTACATATATATATATATGTGTGTGTGTGTGTGTGTGTGTGTGTATATATATATATATATATATATATATATATATATACACACACACACATATATATATATATTAACATACTAAAATGCCAGCAGAATAGACCTAAAATCTTTCGTGTCTGCTCGTTTGGTCAGCCCCCACTCTGGGAGCTGACCTTGCTGCCCCCCTCTCCCTCTCTGGCTTCTCTCGTCCCAGTACTGGATATTCTCGTTGCACTGGTTTTTGCTTCCAGAACCCTTCCCCTGTACCTGTTCCACCCACTCTTGAACCCCTCCACCATTTCTGCCTTCACTAGCCCCCTGGGCAGCGCATTCCATGGTTCCACCACCTTCTCAGTGAAGTAGCACCTCCTCCTTTCTCCCCTGAATCTCCCCTCTCCAGCTTCCACCCATGCCCTCTAGTTACCCCCCTTCCTTTGGAGCACCCTGACTGCTCCTCCTCTATTTACCCACTTCATGTACAGTACCTGAAGACCTCTATCATGCCTCCGGTCCCTTTTCTCTTCCAATATGTACATATTTAGCTCTTTGAGCCTCTCCCCATAGGTCCTATCCCCCAAGCCCCAAATCATATATATATATATATATATATATACACATATATATACACATATATATATATATATATATATATATTCATTGTAATAACTTTGTTATACATCAGTTGGAGTTGATAGCACAGTGATAAAAGTATGGAAGTTTGATGTTGTTATCTCTACCACCCACCCCATCCCCGTGCCCAGTCACCAACAGATGTCAGGGTGTGCCATAGGGTCATAAGGTCAAACTCTCACCCCATTCGATGTGAAAATAAGCTGACATGCTACAGCATAGGAGAATGGGGTGAGAGTTTGGCCTCATGACCCCATCGCACACTCTGATGTCTGTTGGTGAGTGAAGGGTGGGGGGTGGTTGTGACGTGGTAGGGGGGTAACCATAACATCACATGTCCATACTTTTGTCACTGTGTTATCAACCCTAATTGATATATTAACAACTTTTTTTGCAATGAATTTCCCTTCTTTTTAAGCAAGTGTAATGTAACTAGTAACTGATAAGTGGTTGTGGGAGCACTGGCCCTCTGGGCCCTGCGCCTCCCTCATGCTGCCCATTTTTGCATAATGGTATGTGTATGTGTTAACACAGGCCCTCTGGGCCCTACGCTTCCACTTACAGATAAGTATGGAGCCATACAGCAGCTGAATAGTACTGAAAAGCAACCCTTCTAACACTAATTTGGAAATATCTCAGTAACCGTAGCAACTAAGAAAAAAATTCCACTGCAGTGGTGATCATGACTTCAAAACCTCCTTGCAGGCTTAGTCCACCTGAATGAAAAATCCATATTTCACACCATTTTTTAGATACAGGCACCGGAAGGCACCGTGGGCATCGCAGTGTTATCCTATGGGAAATTTCTCAACTTCAGAGTGCTGTAACTTTGTAACCTTTTCAAATCTTTTTATCAACCATCACAAGGCACATCTGTGGGGTCAGGGCTTGCCAGTCTGCAAATTTCATCCAAAAAGCCCAACCATTTAGATGCAGTAGTGTGACAAACAAATTGTATTTTTTGATGCAGTAGTGTCACAAATTGTGACAGTACAGATGCAAAAGTGATGTGAGTTGTGGAAGTGTTGCAAATGTACAGTCATGATTTGCAACACTAAGGGGGACCTGATTTTAAGAAAGGTATTTCTAGGGGGTCATAGAAAAAAAATGATGGCACCACTGTGTTCTACAGGCCCCATTTAGATAAACACAACTGCCAGTGTTTACCTAGGGGTACTAGAATTTGAACTACAGATGTTTTTCTTCACCACTAACTGAAAAAAAAAGATGGCAGTAGCATGACAATAAAAAGTGGACTTGAGACAGTAAAAACTGGTTTTGTGATAGTTTTGAGAGGCACATATATTTTTTCCCCTTTGACTTCAATGTTAAAACTTAAAAATTGAATAACTTTTGAATGGTGTAATATGTTTTCACCAAATCTTTAAAAGGCACATCAGTGACCCAGACTGCATCTTCCCTGAAGATTTCAGATCAGATGGACAAATGATGTCAGCTGTAGCCCCTAGCAAAGAAACATTCAAAAAATGTTTTAACATGTATTTAGTGCTCTGCAGCTCCACAACTGTTCATCCAATCATAACGCAATTTACAAGATGCAGAGATTTATGGTACCACACCGTGCATGCAAACTGCAGGCAAATTCATTTTACGGTGGCAAATTTATTAAAGTGCAAACATTTGGGTTTAACATAGAAGCGGCTTGGCAGCCTTAACTATATTAGCAATACCATGCCAGTATAATTTATATATATATATATATATATATATATATATATATATATATATATATATATATTATGGTAACAGGTAGTGCTACCATAGTTAGGGTTGAGGAGCCATTTTCATGTTAAACCTAAAATGTTGCGTCATAATAACTTTGCAACCATTTAACAGATTTGCCTGAACTTTGTAATACACCATCAAGAGCCATACATCTTGGGATATGCCAAATTTTGTATTGTTCAGATATACGGCTGCAGAGTTTCTAAGCGTGATCTGTGCGCTCATTTACGCTTTTTTGGAATTCTTTACTAGTCTCTACAGGTTGCACAGTTTACGTGACCAGTCTGAAATCTTTACAGAATGTGTGGCCAGGTCCCCGAAGTGCCTTTTGAAGATTTCATGGAAAAATATTAAATGGTTTAAAAGTTATTCAAAAAACAAGTTCCCATTATAAGTCAATGGGAAAAGTTAACAAAAAGTTCGACAGTGTCGCAAATGCAGTTTTTACTTTCCAAAATGGCCCTTTTACTGTGGAAAATCCACCATTTTGTTTTCAGTTGGTGATCATAAAAAGGCTTGGCATTTAAATTTGGGACCCTCTAGCAACTTAATTCTTTTTGTATTCACCTAGTCAGACTCTGAGGATGCTAGGCATGTCTTTATTTTGGGGAAAAACACCCCAGAATAACTTTTGAACCGTTTAATATTTTTTCACAAAATCTTGAAAAGGCACATTGGGGACTCCGGCCACATGTTCCCTATAGTTTTTGGACCGGTCGCATAAACCATGCGACCTGCAGACGCGAGCAAAGAATTCACCAGAAAGCGTACATATGCACATGGATGTCAATAACTCCACAGCTGTATATTAGACTGGCACTAAAGTTGGCTGATCCCAAGATCTATATTTATGCCCCATGCCTGTCATATTTCAGGCAAATCTGTTGAACAGTGGCAAAGTTATTAAGGTGCAAAGTTTGACCCTTTAACCTTAAAAGGGCTCCTCAACCCTAACCATGCTACCACTATATATAAACACAGTCAAACAAAATCCAAAAGCAATACCACAAACTGCAATGGACCAGAGTGAGTTATGCAGCACTTCAAAGACAGGCCGACCTTTACAAACACATAGTCCACAGGTAAATGAAGTGCACAACTATGCCTACCACACCAGCATCTTAGGTATCCGAATTTTTGAAGAAAAGAACACAGTCTGCAAATATATATCCATGCAATGCAGGGGACTGCAATTTATTCAATCCAATATTCCACAATATGTTTTTAATTTCAAAAGGTAGGTAAAAGAACCTCTGCAACAAACAAACCAGAGGTTCTTTTACTCACCTATTGAAATTAAACATGTATTGTGGAATATTGCATGGATACATATTTGTGGACTGTGTTCTTTTCTCCACAATTTTGGATACCTAAGATGCTGGTGTGGTTGGCATGGTTGCGCCCTTCATTTACTTGTGGACTATATATATAAACAGATAGTAAGATAGCTAGATAACTAGCTAGATAGCTAGATAGATAGATAGACAGACAGACAGACAGACAGACAGACAGACAGACAGACAGACAGACAGACAGACAGACAGATAGATAGATAGATAGATAGATAGATAGATAGATAGATAGATAGATAGATAGATAGTCATTGCAAACAAACTGTGTAAATGCACCAGTTAGAGTTCGGCTTAAACCAATAAAAGTAGAGAAAGGTGGACAAATGGTGCTAGGGTTTCTAACCCTAACTTCCCACCCCCCAAGCAGAAAAAGCACAAGACCATATAAGCAATGGTAGATGGCCACTATCAGGTAAGATAAGCAACATAAAATTATTTCCAGAGGACACAAATGCAGTGATACCGATGTGCTACTTTCAGAGATTTGTATCTGCAACTGCAGAGATACAAGTCTGCATTTCTGCTTCCAAGTGTGTATGTGAATGCATGTCTTATAGCATGTATAAGTACCTGTTGTAGCTGAAGCACTGGCTACACAGGTGCCAGCACTTTTGCAGACAGATGTACTGTTGCAATTTGAGTATCATAGACTTCTACCTGCAGTAGCAGAAGTCAGTGTGTATGCCTTATACCTGCAGCTGCAGAACTCAAGGGCCTAGCACTTCTGCAGGCAAATGCAGTATTTCAGTTTTAGTATCACTGATTTTCATTTCAGGTCACAGATCTGCAGGCCCCTCAGAGGCATGTTCTTCTGCAGTCAGAACTGCCTATACTGTATGTCTTACAGTGTACATGAGTACCGTAGGCTAAAGAAGCATTGGAACCATAAGTGGCAGCACATTTGTAGACAGAAACAGTGTTGCAGTTTGGGTATCATGGATTTCATGAGGCCTGTGCTTATGCAGCCAGAGATCAGTGTATTAGTCTTACACCTGAGGCTGCAAAATTGCAGGTCCCTCAGGGGCCTGTGCTTCTGATTCAGAATTGTGTGTATGTCTCACATTGTGCTTTACTACATGTGGCTACAGAAACACTGGCCTCACTTCTGCAGACAAAACATCTGCTGAGATTTGGGTTTCATGAATTTGCATATGTGACCAAAAGTACCAATGAATCTGCAGAAAGAAGTAGTGCTGTGATTTGAGCATAGTGGATTTCTGTCTGCAGCTAGAAGTGATTGTCTATGTCTTGCAGTGTGCATCCCATCAATACAAACCCAGTTATGTAGCACATCAGTGCTACTGCATTTCTGTTATATGCAAACAGTTGTATGTCTTACCTGATGATGGTTATCTGTGGTCTGCTGTATGGTCTGGTCCTTTTGTTGCTGAGGGTGGTGAGAATTAGGACTGCTTTAAGATGAATCCTTACTGGTGCATAAACACAGTATTTTACAATGAATTTCCTTTCTTTTTGAGATAGTGGAACTGTAAGTTAAAAACTGCTGGTGACAGAGCATTTAGTGTTGCCACTCCCATCCTGTGGAATTCGCTTTCTTCAGCCATCAGGGAGGCCGCTTCTGTGGAGGCATTCAAAGGCCACCTCAAGGCCTTCTTGTATAATCAGGCCTTCCCGGATTGTTTTATAGCCCCTACCTGTTTTTTAGAATTTCATGCATAAGTTAGCCTTTTGCTATTTTGAGTTTAGTTGCTGCTGCTGAGGGTGGTATTTATACTAAATCTTGTTTTAATTGCTGGACTATAGTATATTAATGTTTAATAGTATGTTGTTTTGTATTTATTATGATTTATTGTATGACGTTTTAATATGTTCAGTGCCCAGAGCCTCCGGGATGGGCGTCTCTTAAATAAAATTTGCCTTGCCTTGCTTTGCCATTCATGAAGGTCATTTTGGGACCTTTGAGTACAGATCCATCTGGCTGCAGGAGTATGGGACCTGGAGGGCCCTGTACTTCCATGTTGCTACAGATGTGCAATGCACCAGATGTGGAGTCCAGAAGGCTGCAGAAGCTATTCTGTGTGATCACAGATGTTAATGTGTAAAATAATAATAATAAATAATAATAATTTTATTTGTATAGAACCTTTCAATATATTAAGGTGCTGAACAATTTTAAAAACAGTTCAAAACACTACATAAAAACAGAACATGTACATAAAAATCAGCATACCAACAAAATAGAATATTTATAATAAAATCCAAACATTAATAAATAACTTAATTATCTAAAAAGCCAAATTCCACAGATAAGTTTTCAGATCTCTTAAAAAGCTCCACGGAAGTGACTGCCGTAGAATCGACATGGTAGAGAGTTCCAAAGAGGTGCAGCATGGAAAACGCCTGCTGCCGGAAGATTTTAAACTCACTCTTGGGATCTCTAACAACCCCATGTCGGCCGAGCGGAGTAATCGGTCAGGGCAGTAAGGAACCAGGAGGTCTTTCAGATAGGCTGGACCCTGGTCGTGAAGGGCTTTAAAAGTCAGTAAAATGACTTTAAAGGTGATCCGCCACCGCACAGGAAGCCAGTGCAGTTCGCGCAGCACGGGAGTGATATGACAGGACCTACTTGTCCCAGTCAATACCCGGGCTGCAGCGTTCTGCACCAGCTGTAGGCGACGGATTTCAACCCCAGAAAGCCCAAAGTACAGGGCATTGCAATAGTCCAAGCGTGAGGATACAAAAGCGTGAACCAGAGTAGGCAGGGAGTCGGATGGAACAAGGTGCCTAACCCTGGCAATATTCCTAAGATGATAAAAGGAAATCTTGACAACGGCTGACACCTGAGCTTTAAGAGTCAGCCTGTCATCAAGAATAAACCCAAGGCTACGCACCCGTTCTGAGGACGGCAGAGATACTCCACCAAGGACAATTCCAGATGGTGCACCAATACCCAGCCTCGCCATCCGACCTCCTGGGTCCACTACCAGCACCTCTGTTTTCTCCGAGTTCAACTTTAGCCAACTAGAATCCATCCAGTCTTGGATCTCCCCCCAGACAGTTGTTAAACACCGAGAGAGCTCCATCCTGGTCGGGTGCAAAAGACAGATAGAGCTGGGTATCATCAGCATAGCAGTGAAACCTCAGCCCATATCGTCTAATGATACCTCTGAGGGGCAGCATATACACTGCAAACAACATAGGTGACAGCACAGATCCCTGGGGCACTCCACACAACAAAGAAATTGGGTCAGAGGAAAAAATCCCCGACACAACTCTCTGCGATCTCCCGGTAAGGAATGACGTGAACCATTGCAATACGGTTCCAGATATTCCACAGATTTGCCCCAGGTGAGCTAACAACACCATGTGGTCCACAGTGTCAAAGGCTGCAGAGAGATCAAGAAGAACAAGAATGGAACATCTCTTCTGATCCCCCGCCATCAGAAGATCATTTAACACCCGAACCAGCGCAGTCTCGGTGCTGTGTCTTTTACGGAAGCCCGACTGGAAGGATTCGTAGACATTATGGATGGTTAAATGGTCATCCAGTTGAACCGCTACGACCTTCTCAATAACCTTCCCAATAAAGGGGAGGTTAGAGATAGGCCGATAATTAGAAAAACAGTCCGGGGTCGAAGGAAGCTTTCTTCAAAAGAGGAGTCACCACTGCCTCTTTCAAGGAGCAGGGAAACTCGCCTAATTCCAAGGAGCACCAGACTATTTGCGCCAGGACCGGACCGATGATATCAAAACAACCCAAATGAGGGAGTCGGACGCGATCCAAACCACAACTTGTGGGACGATAGAATGGATGATCCTCATAATGTCCACGAACTCAGGTCGCCGAAAGGAACTCCAGGAGAAATGAGGCACTGTCATCTCATGCTGTCCAAGAGCATCACCCATAGAGGTTACCGACCCAGGTTCACTTGATGTCGGCCACTTTAGTTGCAAAGTATAGAGCGAGCTCATCACACTCTGCTTGGAAAAAGCTTTCCGAACATGCAGGCAGGCTGGGTTGCACAGTCTGTCTACAGTTCGGAACAGCTGAGCCGGTCGATTCTGAGCAACTGCAATCTCCCTGGACAGGAATTCTGCCTTCTTATGGGTGATTGCAGATTGATAGCTAACATAATGTTCCATCAATCTAGAGTGGTCAGCATCCAGGGCGGACCTGCGCCAGCGATGCTCTAACCTTCGCCCTGTCTCCGCATCTCCCTCAAGGTCCCATCAAACCATGGGGCTCTGGGCGAAGGGATAGGGGTAATTACTTAACAGGAGCACAGAATCCAGAGCCATTGTGACGGCCTTATTATTGGCCAGCACCAATGCTTCTGGGCTATTGTTCACCGAACCGAAGGATGACAGGTCAAGGACCGCCACTAGACCTTGTGGAGTAACATTCCATAATAGGCGGTACCTGACCATCTCCACAGGGGCTGGTCTTCTCAGGGGGGTGCAAAAATTGAACCTCACGATGTGGTGATCAGACCAGGCGACTGGTTCCACCCCCATGTTGGATACGTCGATCCCTAGAAGGAAGACTAAGTCTAAAGAGTGTCCAGATTTATGTGTGGCAGTGGAAACCACCTGTGTGAGGCCCAAAGAAGACATCAATTGGAGGAAGTCATTGCCAAAATTTGAGATTTCATCATCGACCCAGGCGTTGAAATCACCCAGAACCATCAATCTGGGTGACTCAAACGACATGTCGACGAGGAAGTCTGCTACTTCCTGTAAGAAACGTCTCCCATCACCGGGTGGACGGTAGATGAGAACGATTTGAACGCCTACACCTGCTATGACTGTGCACTCAAAAGACCCAGCCTCACCTACTACCACATTCGTGAGACCCAATTCAGTCTTAAAACAGACTGCAACCCCCCCGCCCCTGCGGTCCAGTCTCAGGCGGTGTATCACCGAGTACCCGGCCGGAATCATGGCCTCCAAAATAGGGCCAGAGTTTTCATCCAGCCAGGTCTCGGTGATGCAAGCCAAGTCAGCCGAACCAACAAGATCGGCAATAATAGCAGTCTTATTCCTAACAGACCTGGCATTGCATAACACCGCCTGAGTTGGACAAACGGGGTTGTCAAGCCCATCTGCCCACTGATTTCAGTAGTGCCCTTGGGTATGGATACCAGACAGGAAAACCTCGATCTGGATTCCATTTCGCCCCAGGGCACCTTCTGGACCTGACTACCCCGATACGTTGAATCCGCTCGTTCATTCACCCCTGTTTGACAACCCCCCCCACGAACAATACCCAGCACTCTACAGTGCTGGTAGGTGTCAAAATGAAGAGGAGGAGTGACAAAGGGGCAAAGGGCGTGAAGCGAGGAGGATGAATAGTGCACCACCGTGGAGGCTAAAGGCCAGCACATGTTGCTACTTAGATAAAATAAACCAAAACCCAAGACAAACTATTTAACAATTGGCCAACAAAAAACATAAATATAACCTTAAGGAAAAAGAAAAAAAAAGTCTACACCTGAACTACTACCCACCCCCCCCCCGGATTGCTCTCACCACCGGGAAGAAGAGGGCAGGGCACTCTCACTGCCTAGCCCTCATGGGATATAGCAACAGAGGACAAAGAACTAAAACTCCTCCCAAGTTCTCTCACAACAGGGAGGGTGGTGTTATTTGTTCCTTCCTCACAGGAAAGAGACAAAATAAATCAAAACTAAATAAACATAAAAGCTGAAGGACACGAAGACCTCTCACCACCAGTGTCCAAAAGCCATAATCATCAATCACTCAAAACAAAAACAAAACAGAACAAAAACAAAAACAAGGTTCCTTAAAATTAATATATCCATAACAGGCAGGAGACAGTTAAGTATGGGCAGAAAAAGTCAAGGAATTTTGCCGAGGTAGTTCAGGAATCCATAAAATTTGGTCCAGAAGAAGTCAGCTTGATTCGTGCCCCATTTTATCTTTAAAGGAGTCCAAGTTACCCTTACCAAAGAATCACGAAAAGTACCACAGAAGTAGCAGTCCTCGTGGTTCAAGGGGGTTGGGTACTCCAGCCAGCTCCCCGACTAAGAAAATACCCCCAAACCCCCTGCAGCATAGCAAAAGCTCCAAACCAGACACCTACTGGACATTTGACAACAGAGGCTGACACCAAAGTTTCACAAGCAAGTTAATAAGGAGAAGTCTCCAAAAAAGCCCTACTCAAACGAAACACCTCAGCACTCTAAATTTTCGAGCTGTTCAATGCTTTAAAATCTTAACCTCAGCAAGATCAGACAGCCCAAAAGTCAGGATTCTAAAAAAAGAAGAGAAGGGCAAACCCAGCCAGTGTCACGCCATCACGAATCCACCACCAGGGTTCTGCATATCGTAGAGACAGCGGGCTCTTCAAGCCCTATTCCCACAGAATGAAAACACCTCTCCGCCATGAAAATGTTCGACCAAAAGCCCAGAGCCACCAGCCACAAGACAACGCAAAACTCCTCGACCTCTCCAGTCCACCAAAGAGTCCCAGGGCAGCAAGTCTTCACATCCACATGAACCAGAGGGCTCCCCGCTCCCTCCGCCGAACTCGTCCAAAAACTGAAGACTGAAGGGAGTGAGCAAAAACAAGAGAGCCCCACCGGCGTTACTCCGCTGAACGGATCCCGCCGACACTCCGAGAGCACCACCGCAGGTCCGTGGAAAACAGAAAGCCCGACCGGTGTCCTTCACTCAATAATTCCTGCCGGGACACCAAAAAACACCAGCAAAAGTCCATAAAGTTCAAAAAATAAATAAACTAAATAACGCGAAAAACTAAAAATCAAACGATCAAACGAAACTCAAAACGCAAGCGACGGCAACACGCCCAGCCTGGCGGCCATCAGTACATCTGGGAGGGCCTTGTAGGGCCTTCTTGGCCCTGAGCCAAGCGAGGAGTCTGTCTGGCTGTGGAAGTGCAGTGCCACTAGGTCCTGCACATCTGTGCAGTCACAAATGCTAATGCACATGACCCTTCGGGCCCTGCACCTAATGTGGAGTCCATCTGTCTGCAGAAGCACCAGGGCCTCAGACCCTGTGCCTCCATGTGGCTGTAGATGCAGATACATAGAGCCATCTGGGCTATGTGTCAAATGAGGAGTATGTCTGGCTATGGAAGCACAGGGCTTAGAGGACTTATATTTGTCTACAGATTCAGACACATAAGTTCCCTCCAACCCTACACCAAATGTGGAGTCCCATCAGGCTGTGGATGCGCAGGACAATCTGTGCCCTTCACTTCCCTGCGACTACAGATGCAGATGCTCAGTGTCTCCAGTCCTGCACCAAGTGAGGTGTCCTTTGCAACTCTGTGGCAAGTCTAGAATTCATCTAGTTGTGTAAGCTCAGGGTCCTCAGGCACTGCACTTCCAAGTGGCTACAGATACAGACATACTGGGTCCTTCCTTCATAAACCTCTTGTTCTTTATGTTTTAACCCCAGATTTTCAACATAATCTTTTTATGATACCATCTCATGAAACAGTCTGGTGAAATTTTTCAAATCCCATCTAGAAAGTGATTTCTCAGAATGACTGCAAAAATCACCTTTCACTTCAGTTCTAAAAAAATTCACCTTCCTGTTTCATGAGGTGTGGTCACGAAAAGCCCATGTTGAAAATTTGGGGCAAAAATCTTTAAAAGTGATAGGAAACCATTTTTACTCTTCTAGATGTCCTCCTGCTGCCCTTTTAGAGTCTATAAAATATTCTGATATGTGTTTAACCTTTTTTGTTAAATAAAAAATCTAATTTTGTTTCCTTCACAGCCACCCCAAATCCCTCTCTCCTCAGCTGTTGTTGCTGCCTCTTTCCACACTGCCTGCACTTTCTATGACATCAACAACACCATCCCAGGCAATTCAGACAAATAACATTGAATGGTGTTATTCATAGAATGTCTTAAAATATGAAAAGAAGAGTAGTAGCTGGTGAGGAGAGTGGAACTCAATGTAGATTTGAGGGTTCCTCTAAGCAAAATCATTTATGTACTGAAAATTTGTCAAGGCATATCAGAATATAGAAGGTTTTAAACTGATGTTAAAATAAATAAATAAAAAAATACATGACTGTCATGAAAAGGAAGATAGAAGGGCAGTTAACTATGTAGAAATTGTTTTCTATCTCCTTTAAAAAAGCATTGTTATAAAAATAAGTTGTTTTTCTATACAAAGCTATTTCATGAATAGATGTTCTTTTGTATATGATCTCACAAAATAAGATCACTAAAAAAGAATTCTCATGAAAGAAGAGTCTCTCCTCACATAAGAAGACATTCTTCTTTCATGAGCTTCTTTTGATATGAAAGAAGACATCTCACAAAAGAAGATCATGAAAGGAGGTCATGAAACAATACATTTCTTCTTTGTGAGTTTCAATTTTTCTTTCACGAGCTGAGATTCATCTTTCATGAGATACACAAAAGAAGAATTTTTGCTTATGAAAGAAGAATAAGGAGCCTTTGTTAAGCCTTCCACCACAAATTTTAGGGATGCCCCAGAAGACATATTTTGTGGTCCTTCAACAAAAAAACAAATTCCAGACTCGAGCAAAATGGGTCCTATTTAGCTAAATACATGTTTTCTGATTTTCTCCAGGACATCGCTTTTATGGTTTTTCATTTTTTTATGGAAAAAATGAAAACTAACATGGTAGCCATACAAAAGAAGACTGTTTTTCTCATGAATAAAAAAATCTGAGCTCACAATTCTTCCTGCATGAGCTGAAATTCTTCTTTCACATCAGACATATAAATGAAAGACCCTACTGAGCTTTATCAGAACTGAAATTTCAAATCCTTATAGCTCAAAAGCAATTAATATTTTTTCACCAAACCCAAAAAAAAAGCATCTTCTATTCCAGGGCATGACCCATCTACTGTGATAATTTCAGAACTAAATTCCAAACCATCTGGACAATAGGTAAGAGCAAAATATATAGCTCCCCCCAACAATTGTTATACTTTTTGCACTATATGGATCTCACAATCCAGACATCTGACCATCAATAAACTTGTCAAATTAAGAGACCTTGCCCCCCATACCACACATGCACATTTTCATGCAATGCCATTGAATGGGGAGGGGGCAAAGTTATTAAGGTGCAAAGTTAGGGTTTAACATTAAACACCCTACTGAACCCTAAATATAGGGGCAGTCCAGTGCCCCTATTATGGATATCTAGCTCTGTCTCTGTCTCTGTCTGTCTGTCTGCCTGCCTGCCTATCTGTCTGTCTGTCTGTATCTATCTATCTATCTATCTATCTATCTATCTACAGTATCTATATCTGTATATAGATATGATCTGAAATGGGTGAGCATGAGATAGTATAAATATCATTATGAGCTTTTCTTGAGTTCCTTACCTCATGAGTGATGAAGCAATGAGTGAGGTCAGAAGAGGTCAAGTATAGCATGTGAAGACATTTCTGCTATCTCACTTTCACCTATATCATATTTTATTTGCACAACAGTGTTTAGGTAGTTTTGTGACAGAAATGATAAAAAGCTACAATAGGAAAAAATACAAAAATGTAAACTGTGTCCCTTTGATCAATTGCTCAGTATAAGAGAAGGAAATCAATACAGTGCAAATCAATAGGCTGTGACTGTAATGCACTGAAGTACCTGCCAACTAACCCCAAATTCTTCAGATTTCAGACCGCAGTACAAGAAGGTACCAGTTAATAAACAATAAATCAAAGTATAACCCCTCCCCCAACAAGAACCCCTTTCAAGTCCTACCAAACCCTTCCCTGAACCCTCTTAAAACTACCTTCCAGTGTGTGTCCTAACCTTATCCTGGCCCTTGCTCCAGTCGCAGATGCTGGACTACCACAGAGCTCTCAAACAGCACCTTTGTCTGTATGACATTATAAATCAAGACATCATTCTTAGACAACCATGACTGTTTATTTCTAAACATTTCTGGTACTCTTATACCATAATTGGTTATCTCATGGATGTGGATCTAAAATTCTGAAGTTCTAAGTTCACTTGGCACAGACCATTTCTAACAAAGGGGATTCTCTAATATTCTGCAAAATAAAAGATTTGGATTTTAAATCAAAATTCAATATTTCTTTTAAACAAATGTATTTAACATGATTTATAATAGGTTTATTTGTACAGTTACTATATCTGTTATAGTTATAAGAGTATCTTCTAAAGGTTTTTCTGTGCTGGAACTGCTTAGCTGCACTTTGCACTTCTCTCACCCAAAGAACTTGAGAATGGACCCATATAACCATAAGCAACACAGTAACTACATAAAAACATAGATGAGAAACCTGACTGCCTGGGGGGATAGCCCTCTCTTCCCTCTTCTAGTCCCATTGACCATACCAGAAGGTCACCATTACCTGAGCTGCATGTAAGTTTGAGTGACTGGTCCACTTTCAGCAAGTGGGGGCCTGTACTCCCATCCTCCCATCCCCGCTCCTAGGATCAGGACAGAAAAGCTCCTGCACTTCTAGTCACACCACCTGCACACTGTAATCCATGTTACATACATCTAAATTGCCACAAGAGTCTCTGGGGCCTTGTTGAGTGAGCGTATTTAAATTGAGAGACCTGGAACCACCTAAGGATGTGGTCATCCATTTTGGTAGTCAGCAAAAACAGCTCCCTCACCTGTTCTAATCCAGTGTCATTAGCTGCCACAATCCCTTTGTGGCTTAACCCATGCATCACAGTCCCTCCACCTCCCAGGTCATGACAACCTCTGTATCAGTAAAATTAAAGAGAAAGTAGGACCAACAATATTAATCAATTGGTCATGGGCAAGCACACCATATCCCCAACCATCGCTTTCAGTTTCACCATGTCATCCTAAGCAGACCTTAACCGGCATATGAAGAAACAAATGATACTTTCCCACTGGGATTGAGAGACAATGAAGGTACTACTCCAACCTGAGGGCCTCAGCCCCTTCCACACACCAGTGAATCAGTTGGAGAGAGGACCCTCCCAACTCCTTCACACCAGAGGTAGACTGGGAATCACAAATGTGAGCAAAAAGAGGAAAATAATTAAAATAGCAATGTGTTAGGCTAAGAGGGTAGAAATGTGCTGTCCCACAGCCAGTCTCCCCAAGTATCCCTCACCCCTTAAGTTAAACAATCATCGTAGCATACAATCATAGGACTGTAATGTATAAATCCACTGGGCTGAAATTTTAAAGATTCAACACTGACGCAAGGACCTTGCATCAAAAGAAATTGATGCAAGGGGCACCTTGCATCAGAGTTTGTGTCATTCCTAAATTTGTATGGCAGCTTGCAGCACAACCACAGCCCCCTGCACTAGATTGACTTGCACAGTGCTTGCACCAGACACACAGCTGTTCCATGGCAGTAGGCAGCTTGCACCATACCAGGGCTGCTGTATCACCTATATCAGGATTCTCAAATGCCCCCAAAGGTTTGCATGGGCCACGACACTTAAATCAGCAGAAAGCTGCTCTAGTGACCCTTGTGCCACATTGTAAGACAGATTCAGGACAAGAGGATCCCATGTCCACCAGGGTCAGTGGTATGCCCACCATCCAGTGGACCACCCTGGCTGTCCCAGACTGGCACAGTGCCCACTGAAGCCATCATGCCTGTGCATCACATGCCTGTTCCCAGTGTGGCCACCCTGTGGCACCCAAGATATCTCAGCACCAAATTGGACATCAGTGCCCATCCCCTGGCCATATGATGGTGCACCTCTAGCAAGGGCTATGGCTACAGACCACAGCTACAGCTGTGTGGGAGTTCACATTTGTGATAGTGGTGGGTGTGTGGTCAGCTATGTTGTGCCACTGCTAACCTAACACGTGCTGGCACCTACCTTGGAGCCATCTTTGGGTGATCCTTTGCAATAGCTACTGTATGTGTGTTCCTGAGCCCTGACCACCCTGCTCCCCTGCTCCCCTGCTTGAAACCTCCTGACTCATACCAGCAATCATTTCTCTACCACCATAGGCACTCTACAGGACCTGTTTACCATGCATGGGAATGGCAGACTGACACCTCTCATGTGGGTGCCATGCCAGTAACATAATCATCCCTGCTAACCCACTGCCATGTGCACCATCTTGACCACTACCTGTGGAGGCCCTTATGATGATCACCTGCTGTGCTGATCTGTACACTACCCCTCAGATGCATGGCTGACACCCTACCCACCAACGTCCATCCTGCTACCCTTCTGCCACCTGACTCTGCAAACAGCAGCCTTCTCTTACCTGGTGTGGCATCCTGCCATCCCTCCTTGTCCATGACCAGCCATTATCATGTGGTGCTGCCCACTGGGGGTGGTGATTGCCATGGGCTCCAGGTGACCCTGGGAGCACTGCCCGTGGGGTGTGCCACAGCTTCCATCAAACCCCTCCCTTGCACTTTTAGTTTGCTGCATGGGAATAGTTATGGTAACTTTTGGGTGTTTGGTACTGGGACCCCACATCTTGCAACATCTGGTGCAGGGTCCCTGGTTCATCCAGCAGGTGGCACAGGTGAGAGTTCAGTCAAAATTGCACTTATGTAGGGGTGCTTTTAAAATTGAGCCCCCTGTCTCATTACAGCTAGTGAGCTCACAAGAATACAAATGGACAAAAATGAAAGGCCACTTTGCACAACTGAAATACTGAACTGCAATAGTCCATAGGAAAGTCAAGTGAGCGGAAGTGCTGTATCCTGTCTTAAATCATTCTTGTTAATGGAAACTTGTGGGGACTGCATTCATGCAGCCTGAGTAGTGTTTTTTTCAGCCTATCCCATGTTGACATAGAGTGTGGTGAGGACTCTGTTGTCTTTGCTTCCAATTGTAGTTGTCCTTTCAGCTATGCTGATGGAAGTGCAAAACCCCGTTGATGAAATCCCCACAGTAATATTTTCGACAGGTTCCAAAAATGTTACTGTGGAGGACCCACTGGTGAAATTTTTCGCTTTTGGTGTGCTTCACCCACCCCACCCTTTCAGTTAACTTTGACTTGAAGTTGACAATCCATAGAAGGTGGGGCACATGGGGCACAGTCCCCCTTATAGGTGGTTCAGGGGGCACAGCTCCCCAATAGAAACACAGACCGATATCTGACAGGCAAAATTTCACCTGTCGACATCAGGGATGTCTCTATGCCACACATCAGCATAAGTAAACCATGACTTCACACGCTCTAGCTCCTGCAGATGAAGGTGCTTGAGGGTCTCTTCTGTCTTAATCCCTATTTGTCCAGAAATGGAGCAGCATGCAACAAGCTTTCAAATAATGATGAGCCCTTCTCGGTAAACACTCTGTACACCTATGCATTTTAGCAGGCCTTGATACCGTTCTGCCTGAGCTCTTTCAAAATAGCCAATACTCTTCTTCAGCATGCCAGAGTTGTGAAATGCAAAATCATGTTCAAAGAACATTGTGTCCCCAAATACAATTTCATTCTTTGACCAGGCTTTCCACAGGATATCCATTTTGTCCTGATAGTCTAAGAAGACTAAAATGAATAAGCATGGGTGGGCCTTCAGGTCCTTAGGTGGGGCTGATAGTGCTTAAAAAGGTCAAAAGATTTGTATGTCCCAGGTGACATCCAGGCTTAGCAACTCTTTGATGAGGCTGTCAGTGTACTCTGCCAGGTCCTACTTTCACTTTTTTCAGGCAGGTCATGTATTCCCACATTGTTGTGGTGGTGCCTGTTCTCCAACTCCTTAAGTTTTGTTTCCATAGCCCCCTCTTTCCCATTAAAGTGCAGGATTGCCTCTGCCTGGAGAGCCATGTACTTTGTGTACTCCTAGAGATAGGCCTCAATCATGGTCATTCTTTTTTCTATAACCCTCATGTACAGCAGTCATAGGCCACTGTGGATTCAAGTATGTAGAGTGCCTCCCAATACTTTTAAGCTCAGTGCAGAGGTGCTTTTAGGTAATTGTAAACATGTCCTCCCTGTCTTCAAAATCACTCTCTGGTGGGGATAAAGCAGTGAACTTTGACAAACAGCAGCTCCGATGCTGATTGTGTGTCTCTCTCCAGCAAGCAAGATTTTTTTTTGACTAGGTCCCTGCTGCAAATGTCTTCAACCTCTGTCAGGTGGCCATGATAAGCTCCTAAAGTCTGATTTTCTGAGATGGTATTCACACACTAGGGGAGGCAGATTACAACAGACAGTGTTCAGTGTTCAGTAGGAACTCGAGGTTTAAGTTGCCATGCCCTTGACGACACCAGCAGAAATCCAGAGCACTGAATTTTTAACTGGATATCATATTACAAACCTTTATCTTTGAGATCTTGAGAAAGACAACTCATTAGGGATATGTTTTGCAAGTAAACTATAAAATAAGTAAAAAAAAAATCTCAAATGTAAATTTTAACCCTGATGTTTATTTAACTGAAGGAAAAATACTATGTTTTTTTGTTTCAGTTTGTTAGTAAAAAATACATTATACAATGGCAAGAAAAAATCCTGGACTCTGATTGGTCAGTCTTGGGCTGGACCCATGATGTTATCCCAGTACAACATCACGGGTCTAGTCTCAGCCTCACTGTGAACCTGTAGATGAGCTATATGATGAGCTAGATATGCTTGACCATTTGCTTGATTGTTTCATCTTCTCTTAAAAAACAAAAATATTTTTCCACACAAAAACATCTTTAAAATGATTTTTTATTATGTATAACAACAAGGCATTGTATAATAGCAATAATGCCCTCCAGGGTGTGTGTCATTTGGGATAACGTCACGCCTCAGTTGTTGGACACACTCGGCCTGAGACCTCGTGCCCAGCCACCTGCGGCATGACATTATCCCAGCATGACACACACTCTGTCAGGCATTATTGCTTAATTGTACAATGTAAGCTTTTTTTTTTTAAATGAGAACATATAGTTCTAATGCAGTGTTTTCCATTGTTGTAATACATTTACTGCTGCATAATTAGAAGACTCCTTAATAATTTAATCTTCTGTATCTCCAGCTATCCTTTTGATTTTAACTCCCTCCAGTGTTTTAAATAGGGATTACTATGGGACAGGGCTTTGTTTCTAATTCAGCAAATCTTTTGATCATTTTCCAGTGGTCCCACAACATTCAGACAACAAAGGGATCTGATGCATAACAAGAGTGGTAAATTTGGATATGCCATGCACTGTAACACTGTTGTGGATAATCAGTCATTGATACACCTGCTCTTCAGCAAAGCACATTAACTCCATTTTAGGAATCAATTGAGAGACGTTAAAAATATATTGTCAGTGAAATAACAGTTTACATTTACATGAGATTAAAGAATAACTGAACACTCACATACACTTTCAAAAATATGGTTTCTGCTTTTATAATTCACTTGAAAATACACATTTTAATTTTTAGTTTTCTTTTAAGAGTTAAAACACGTTATGGTGGTCAATCTGAAAAGTCTGTATCAAAAGCACTTGACTGTCTCCAATTGACCACATAGAGTGTCTTTGTTTATGCCATCATAGTGCTCACTACAAAAAGAGGCTGTGATAGCACAAATATTAAGTATGAGTTCACAGTCAAATACTTTTTAAAACAATGACATATTTTCTGCACTATATTAATATTTATTAGACAAGAAAAATAGGAAAAAATTGGAAATAAAAAAGTTAAACATAATGGTTGTAATTCTAATAGTGTTAAGCTTCTTAGTAGAGAGGTGATCTTTAATGTAAATTTCTAAGATTTTGTTTAGAACTTGTTGGACTTTATAAACCATTACCTTAAGGCAGTGCTACCCTTTGGTAGCAAAAAATAGAATTTTTCATAATGTTCTGTTTGGGACAGAAAGGACTGTAACTGGAGTTAGGTCCATGGCCTGCTGATCCCTTCAACTTCCCGGTCCGCTGGCCCTGCCTCTGCTCTCAGGTGTTTTGTAACACCTAAGAAGGGAGAGTGTGGGTTTGAGCCTCATAGAAGTCCATGGAGAAAGTATTCAATACATTTTTATATATGTTTAAGCAATTTTATAGAAAAATAAAAGCCATTGCTCAACTACTAGTGGCCCTATTAGTTGAGTGGTGACTTTCATTTTTCTCCAAGGTTGCTAAGCATATATAAAATGTATTGAAATTTTTCCCCCATAGATTTCTACAGTATGTGGAGTTCCCCCATGATCTCCCCATTTAGGTGTCAGAACATGTCTCAGCATGGGGGCAGGGCAAGCAGACTGGGAAGTGGAAGGGATCAGCTGGTGGTGGGTTCAGCTTCAGCTACGATCCCTTCCCTCCTGAACAAGGCTTGATCATAAATGTCACTTGTGACTGCAAAAGGCTAGTGCTGCCTTAAGATAATAGGCTACGAATCCCTACAAGATATCTTAGCAATTTCCTTAAATGATATAATGATTAAAAACTGACAGGACTGCATAACAAGGTGGACTAAAAAAACAATTAACATATTTTTATTCCTATGAAATACACTAGACTTTAATCCAACATTCTAGGCTGGGCTGGTGGGGAAAGATGTATCATGAAGGTGCTGTGCAGGTTATTTAATTAAGAAAGCTTAACAAGCAATGATAACAAGTTCATGTCAAAGCAAAAATGGTTACTAATGTGATGCCATGATAATAATGTATTAATATTGTTGTTTTAGGGCAGAAGAAAAAACTTGGTGGTCAATCAGAACTACACTCCACTGTCTCAGTGGCTATGTTCTGTTGTGTTTGTTTCCTCGTGTAATTGTAGCTTGTTTTTGAATTCATTTTATTACCACTATTTACAGTTTCTTGTGATAATTAATTTCAGATTTTGATGATTCTGTGTAAAGCAATATGTTCCTTTTTTGTTTCATACCATATCCCTCTGGAAATGCACATTGAGTCTTCATGGACTATTTCCATTTCTATGCTTCAGGATAAGATTTGATTTAAGGTTATGATTATTGTTTTTATCATACATTAACAAGAAACCACCTCTAAGTCTTCCTGCTTCCACTGAATGAAGTCCAGTTTATTTATACCATTTTTGTACATCTGGCACATGGCCCACATCATCTTCAATGCCTTTCTTTGGACATTTCCTAGCAAGTTTATATCACAAGCATTGAATGGTGACCAGAAATTCACTGCATAATCTAAATGAGATTTTGCCAGCTTTCTGTAAAGGGGCACTAAAATTGTTTTGCTCTTACAGAAAAAAATTTCTTCACATGCACCTCAAGATTATGTTCGCTCTTTCCACGACTTCCTAGCACTGTGATATATTACTGTTCCTAGGACTCCCAGGTTTCTTTCCTGTGTCACAGGTTCAGTTTTTTTTTTTGTCTATGAAAGTAATACTGTAATCTCTAAATTTGTTTACCATTCCAAAATGTATAATTTAATTTTTTTTTCTAAATTTAACCTTAGCCCATTAGTTGTTGTCACCTTTTCAATCTCTGACATCACTTTAAACTGATTTCTGTTGTTCTTCTGTTTCAGCTATTCCATCTAACCTGGAATCATCTGCAAACTTTACTATCTATTTTGCATAATCCTTTTCTATGTCCATGACAAAGATGATAAACATTACTGGACCCAATACCAAACCTTGAGGCACCCCACTGCTCACTCTCCCTTGCCCCAGAGAGATTACAACTTATCCTTAATGTTTGAGTTATTTCAGCTAGCCACTCCTCAGTGTATTTAATTTTATTTATTGGGATTCCCAGGTTCTTCGTCTTCTAGATGATCTTGCAATGTAGGACCAGTTAAAAACACCTTGCTATAATCAAAGCCCATGTCCAGTAGTTTTTTTTTAGCCTAGTTTTTTACTTACATTTTTGTAAAAGGTCAATATGTTTGTCACACAAGATCTATCTGCTTTGAACCAGGAAGGGATCTGAACAGGGAAGGGATCACAGATCTCCAGGTAGAAGGTCAACTGGAGGCCAGTGACCATCACATGGTATGGTTCAATTTGGCTACTACATCTAAATCATCCCATTCCAAGGCAAAAATATGGGACTTCAGAGGGCCAACAGAGTTAAGCTAGCCCTGGCAAAAAGAAACACAGGTGAGGGGGTACAGGCAAAGTGGGAAAGCATTAAGGATGCAATACTTGAAGCAACATCCCATTGTGTTAGACAGAAAAGGAAGTGCAAAAGAAGAAGGAAACCACTTTGTTTGTCAAATACAGTAGCAGAAAAGGTCAGAGCCAAAAGGCTGGCCTTCAGGAAATATAAGGGAACACAGCGGGATGAAGATAGGGAGGCATACCAAACTGCCCTAAGGGAAGCAGGGAAGGCAGTAAGGCAGGCAAAGTCCCAAACTGAGGAAACACTAGCACAAACAGTAAAAGAAGGTGACAAGACTTTCTATAGATACATTAGTGAAAGGAGAAAGTCCAGATGGGGTATTGCTAAGCTTAATGGAGAAAAGGGAGCATGTGAGGAGGAGGACCCTGTAAAAGCATCTATCCTAAATAGATACTTTTGCTCAGTATTTACTGAAGAGAGGGTAAGGCAGGGCCCACAGCTCAGCACCATGGACACAGGGGGGAGGGAGGTGGGCACTACTCCCTTCACAAAAGAAAGGGTCCTACAAGAGCTTGCTAAGCTCAGGGTGGACAAGGCAATGGGACCTGATGGCATACATCCCAGGGTACTTAAGGAGCTAAAGGTGGAACTAGCAGAGCCATTAGCAGAACTGTTTAGTGAGTTTCTGAGCACAGGAGAGGTCCCAGAAGACTGGAGAAGGGCTCATGTGATCCCGCCTCCACAAGAGTGGTAGCAGGGAGGAAGCAGGGAACTACAGAGCAGTCAGTCTTACCTCAGTAGTGGGCAAGATTATGGAGGCACTCCTTAAGGAAAGGATAGTGCAACACCTGGAATCCATAGGGGCAGGATCCAAGACAGCATGGGTTTACAAAAGAAGGTCCTGTCAAACTAATCTCATAGATTTCTTTGACTGGGTAACCAGAGTGGTGAACCAAGGGGAGCAGTTGATGCACCTACCTTGACTTCAGAAAAGCTTTTGACACTGTTCCACATAGAAGATTGATAAATAAGCTGGGTAGACTTGGGGTGGGTCAGACATTGGTCAACTGGGTGGCAAACTGGTTGACGGGCAGAAAACAGAGAGTGGTGGTAAATGGTATACAGTCAGAAGAGATGCAAATCACAAGTGGGGTACCTCAGGGATCAGTCCTGGGACCAGTCCTCTTCAACATCTTCTTTAGTGACCTACAGATGGACTAGAGGGTAAGGCTTGTCTGTTTGCAGATGACACCAAGATCTGCAACAGAGTAGATGATCCAGATGGGGTGGGCAAAATGAGAAGAGATCTGGATAAACTAGCAAAATGGTCAGAAGAGTGTCAACTGGGATTTAATGCAAAGAAGTGCAAGATCATGCACATAGGGAAGAGAAACCCTGAAGCCACCTATAGGCTGGGAGGGGAGTTGCTAGCAGTCACAAAGGAAGAAAGAGACTTGGGCATCATCATCACTGATGACCTGAAATCATCCAAGCAGACCTCTAAAGCAGTAGGTAAGGCTAGGGGGTGTTAGGGTGTATTAGTAGGGGTATCACAAGTCATAAGAGGGAGGTAATAATCCTTCTTTACAAGACACTGGTTATGCCCCATCTGGAGTACTGCATGCAGTATTGGAGGCCACACCTTCACAAGGACATTAGCCAAATTGAGGCAGTCCAGAGAAGGGCAACCAAAATGGTGCAGGGACTGCATCAGAAGACATATGAGGACAGATTAACAGAGCTCAATATGTATACCCTTGAGCAAAGGAGGGAGAGAGGTGATATGGATCGAGGCATTCAAACACCTTAAGGGCATTAACAAGGTGAAAGAGTCTAACATGTTTAAATATAAGAAAAATAGCAGGACAAGAGGACACAGCATGAGATTAGAGGGGGGCTGATTAAGGGGGAATGTGAGGAAATTCTTTTTCACAGAAAGGGTGATAGATGCATGGAATGGCCTACCTCAAGAAGTGGTGGCTATGAATACAGTGCAGGGCTTCAGACAGGCATGGGATAGGCATAAGGGAGCACTACAAATGAGTATGAATAGATAGGCCACTGACAGAGCAAAGATCGATGGCACATTTATAAGGTAGAAAAAGAAATGGGAAGACTGGATGGGCCTTGCTGTCCTTATCTGCCATCAACTTCTATCTATGAACCCATTGTGTGAGTTATCTGTAATGTTCTCTTTACTGAGAAATTTCAGTTTCTTCTTTAATAAAGCCTGCCATGACTTCATCACTGAAGTTGGACTAACTGGCCTGTAGTTTGATATTAATTCTTTATTTTTCCTTTTTTGCTTGGGTATGGCAGTAGTGGTTCACCTGTCCTTAGGTGCATAGACCCTTGACTTATGGTTTGTGCAAAGATGCATGTTATTGGATTTATTATTTTGTCAGTTATTTTTTTACAAGTTACAATTACGGACTGTATGGCCATTCAGACTTTTTCATTTATACTTTTTAGTTTATTTTTTTGTTGACTAGAAAAGGAGGGGTAGGCAAATCTGTTTATTTTCAATGGCATCCCTAGGGAAGGGGGAACAGATGCGAAGTGACATATTGAATCAGGTCTACCCATTTTATGTTTTTATATTAAATTGTTTGAGTACAGTTTCTTCATTTATTTCAGTAATTTCTGTTGACAATTTATAACCCTAAAATGTGCTCAGTTTCAGTTTTGGTGCTGTTCACTTGCCTCAAATATTTTTGAATTTATAGAACTAGTGCTCTAAAAACACACAACAAACTTAGAATAAAAGACATCTATTAGTGTCCTTAAATTGTAACCTCTTGCTGAATATACGAGTCCCTTCTATCTATGGCCTGAACTGCACTCAACCTAGCACAGCACAGCACAGAGTATCTTATTTCCTATGATCCCTTTACTGCACAGTGTCTGCCTGACCAGTGTTTAATCAGTAGCTCCAGAGAGTTTAGACAGGTAGAGAGACAGAGATGAGAGAGTGGGAGAGAGAGAGAGAGTATTAGGAGGATGTTTAACTTATTTTTTATGTTAGTTTTCATTGTTATGAATTATGATTTGTGTACAGAACCACACTCATTTTGGACAGCAGCCTGCCTCATGGAACTTCATCTTGCAGTTGGTAATGCTTGCAGGGGTTATGTATTTGATAGGACTGGACCAGAAGTGAGTCTCCACTTAGTACTCACTGCAGTTTCAACACTGCTCATTTGGGCCAAACTAGTTTTTAATTTACAATAGATTGGAGACTAGGACTCCAGCTACTAAAAAACACATTTTAGTGTCTTAAAAATGAAAACTCTTGCTGGATATGCCATCCCCCCTCAGTCTATGGCCTTAACTGCATTCAGGTCAGCACAATGACCCTACTGCCACAGGCCCCTGCAGTCCACACTGTGTTACTGGCCTGTGTTTAATCAGTAGTTTCAGAAAGTTCAGAGAGAGAATGAATGAGTGAGTGAGTGAGTGAGAATGAGAAGAGAAAGAGAGAGGTGATATGATTGAGACATTCAAGTACATGAATGGTATCAACAAGGTGGGCTGTCAGGAACTTTTTGTACTTAACAAGAACAAAATCACAAGTGGGCACAATATAAATTTGGTGGGAGGCTTGTTCAAAACAGACAACAGGAATTACTTCTTTATGGAGCGAGTAGTGGACAGATGGGACCAACTGCCTCAGGATCTTATTAATGTTTAGACAGTTCATGCATTTAAGAATGAGTGGGACAGTTTCCTGGAACTCAAAAGCAAGACTCTGAATGGTGGAGGATTAGGGGTAACTTCAGCATCATATATGCAGATTGTAGACTGGCCAGTGCCATACTGGTACCATGACTGAGATAGGGATGGGACAATGTGGATTGACCTGTGGCCTTGTCTGCCTGGAAACAATTTCAGTATTGTGATGCAATGATCATATAAAAACAGAGAATATAACAGCAAAAAAGAAAGTCATTACAGCCTTCTATTCAGCCCAGCTCAACCTATAGTTAGATATAATAGTCCTAGCAGCCAATCATACACTTACATCACAATTATAAAACAAAACATAAACCTTCATAATCAAGCAAATTTAGAAGCAGCTGTTATTGGCTCTACACACACACACACACACACACACACACACACACACACACACACACACACACACACACACACACACACACACACACACACACACACACACAGTGTTTAAGTTGCCAATAAACAAATTGCATTCTTCTATTTTTTTATTAAGATACATATAATGTTGTTAAAGTTACCAAATTCCCAACACTGTTTCAAAGGGTAAAGATCAAACTACAATGATTTTTAAGTTATAGCTAAGCTTTTAAAAATAGAACAAAAAATCTGAAGTGTCAGTGTGATTTATTTCTCATTTTCTAATTCTTAACATCTTGCCTTGTTTAGTTTCAATATTTTGAAAACATAAAGTTTAGCATTTCATCTTTCTTACCCTGTATTTCTTTTCTTCAGTATCTCCATCTCTTTCTTTCATATCCTTTCCCTGTCCTCTCCATCTCCTGAACTGTCGCACATTTTAAGATACAGTAGAGTCACTGCAATCACCCATCTACACGTCATCAGTGTTCCCTCCCCTATATGACTTGGATTGTAACATATTTTAGTGTGCAGTGCTGTTCCCAGTCAATCTCACCCTCAAGACACAAATGTGGTAGCATACTTTCCCCTGCATTTTTTGGCTTGGTTCCATTCTTCTGCCTTCATCACAGTTTCCTTTCATTCATGTCCCCAGAGTGAAAAGATAAAGACTAAATGCACAGACAGCACGTCCTGAAGAGATGTGCACACACTGACAGCAGTAACTGCACAGACACAAACACACACATTTGTGGAAAACAGATGGTGCCATGTTTTTTGGCTCTGCTTCCATTGTATACACTGGGCACAATGATTCATTTTTATTGTTTGTGGATCAAAAGTCAGAAGAAATACTTTGCATACAATAGAGAGTTTATACTCTATTGGAAGGTGCAGGCAGTTGCTGCTGGGAGGATGCGCCTGAGAGAAAGGACTGAAGAAAGAGGAGCCAAGTAATATGGTTTGACATTGCATAATACAACATTACACATAGTGGCACTAGGATAGTGAAGGAGAGCACAGGTCTGGAACAATTCTTTTTTTTTTCTTTTTTTTGTGGTTGTTAGATTACAAATAAGAAGAAATAATGCATATACACTATAGAGTTCAAACTCTACTGGAAGGTGCAGGGAGTCACTATGGGAATTATTTATTTATTTATTTTATTGTCTTGGATACATTATTTGAGCTTGGAGCTCATTTACAATGGTTCCACATCAGCACAAAGTAGTAGAAACAGAAGACAGATAAGTTGACTAATTTACAAATGGATGTAGACATAATATATACCCTAAACAATTCCTTGTGCTTGGTGATTCTATTATTAAAACACCTAGATAAAGTAATTTGTAATCTAGATAAAGCTAACCTTACCTTGTCAAGCTACAGTGGGACAAAAGATATCTGATTTAAATCTGATGATTAATGATATTTTCCACAATGTTGATGGCAAGCCATTAGTGATAGCACGTGTGGGAGCTAACAATATTCTTCATGACTCCATTTCAGAAATACAAGATCTTGTGGCATTAATCAATAAATTAATTGAGTTAGGTGCTGCTGTAGTTCTGTCAGAAATTCTTCCCATTCCACGATACAATCCCTACCTTCAGACTAAAATCAAAACAATCAATAACTGGTTAAGGCAATGGTGCATGAGACAAGAAATCATGTGTATTATGCATTGGGAGGAATTCAAGGGCAGGGGAAAATTATATTCTTGGTACAGACTTCATTTGAGAAGGAGGGGTAATACCATTTTAGGCAAATATATCATAACCTGTGTAAATAAAAAAAATAACTGGTCAACGGGGGGGGGGTTGGCTAGGACTGTCTCTCTGAATAATGAACAACTATCTGGTAATAGAATACATGCTTATATATATGAACCAGTCCTTGTTACCCACACTCCACAGGAATCCATGGGAAATTGCTCTAGGACTGCAAAGAAAGAGTATTTTTTACTCATCAATGCTCTAAGCCTTAAAAATAAACTTGATGAACTAAAATATGTACTAATCTACAATAATATACTGACATCTGTGGAGCCACAGAAACTTGGTTCACTGACACAGAATGGGGCACAGTAATACTAGGTTATACCATGATTTCTAAAAATAGAACATCCAAAAAAGGTGGTGGAATAGCACTTTATATAAAAGATGAATTAAAGGCTTATGAACTAAAACAAAATGCTACTCAAAAAAGTGAAAATGAAATAATATGGGCAAATATACCCGCACCCTCCTCAAACTTAACTACTGGTTTGGGATACATTCTCCCAGTTTAAGTCCTGAAGACGCCGAAGATTTCCAGAATGAAATAGACTCAATGAATATCAGTGGAGTTTATGTCCTCATGGGTGATGATAAGTTTCCTGCAATCAATTGGCTCTTTCTAATGCGAACCAGTAAATTGAAAAACAAATTTATAGAAATCATTCTACAAAATAATTTAGAACTACTGTAGTACGGGAAGGGACAAGAGGAATTAATATTTTATATTTCATTTTTATAAACCCCGAACTAAGAACCCATGAGCCAAAAGTACTCCCCCCAGGGAAAAGTGACCATAGGATGGTACAAGCCGACATAAATATATACAAGAATAAAATGGTTCATGGAAGGACAAAATGTAAAGACTACTACAAGGCAGACTATAAAAAAATGAGGAAATTCTTAACAGTCTGGGATTGGAGCCTTGAATTAAATAATCTAGGCTTGAATGATATGTAGGATAACTTCAGAGATAAAATAAGTATCTGCATAAAACACTGGGTACCAGAAAGAACAAAATATAATAAAACAATGTAGGTTACCCCTATGGTGAAATAACAGTTTATGCAAAATCATACAGAAGAAAAATAAATTACATAAATGCTACAAAAAATGCACAACTGAAATTAATCTGGGATTATATAAAACAGCAGCCAAGAAAAAATCTCAAATACGAAAAGCAAAACAGAATGCAGAGAGATACTTAGCTATTACGGTAAATCACAATATGAAAAAATGTTATAATTATGTGGGCTCAGTTAGAGGTAATAATAATACAGTAGACCCAATACTGACACAAAATGCATTTGTCAATGAAGAAGCAGAGTTAGCATTTGAACTGAAAAGGTACTTCCTTAGTGCCTATAAAACAAAAGAGCCCATCACTATAGAAATCCCATGCCTGAAGGCAAATGATTTTCCACTCTTTTCTGAGCAAAAGGTGCTGGATGTGATTAAAACTATCAAGACTAACAGTTCAGCAGGCCCTGATGGACCTACTCCTAAGTTTCTAAAGGATCTGGCTCCATGTCTGGAAGGTCCAATCACAATGCTCTTCAATGCCTCATTAAAAGAATGCAAAACACTGAATGAATGGAATAAAGCCTTAATTACCCCAGTATTTAAAAGTGGTAGTAAACAAGATATTAGGAATTATAGACCTATTAGTCTTGCATCTTTTTTGGGTAAAATATTGGAAAGGCTGCCTCAAAAATGTATTACAAAACATTTGCAACAAAACAAACATATAACTCAAACTCAGCATGGTTTTGCCTCTGGTAGGTTTTATTTGACCAATCTCTTTCAATTATTTGATCCCGTGAGCACTACATTAGATAAAGAAATGCCAGTGGTGTGGCCTTCTTGGATTTTTCTAGGGTGTTTGACACAGTCTCTGATAAAATTCTGATTGAAGAATTGATTAGGTTACAACTCCATCCAAATATCATTAGGTGGGTAGACTCATGGTTAAGGGAAAGGAAACAGTCTGTAGCAATCAAGGGGTGCATGTCAGAATGGGGCCAAGTGACCAGTGGTGTTCTCCAAGGTTCTGTCCTTGGCCCCGTTGTCTTTAATATAGTAGGAGCAACAATGCAAACATCTCACAGCACTTGGATATGTAAATACGCTGATGATTGTAAGGTTGGTAGGATTATAAATGATCTTATATCTGCAACAAATTTCCAAAATAACTTAGATCTCCTTGCAAAATAGACACAAGAAAACAAATTAACATTTAATGTGTCTAAGTGCAAGATAATGCACCTAGGTAGTAATTATCCTGGACATCAATATACGTTAAACAATATACTGCTGCAAGAAACAACAAATGTAAGAGACCTAGGGGTGCATGTAAAAAGAGATCTGAAATGTGATACCCACACAACTGTTACAGTTAAAAAATGTTATGGTACATTAAGATGCATCATCTTTAGGAACATCATACTGGTGAGACCCCATCTGGAGTACTGCATGCAGTTCTGGAGACCCAGTCTCCACAAGGACATAGACAGGATGGAAGCTGTCCAGAGGAGGGCAACTAAAATGGTGCAGGGTCTGCACCTGAAGACATATGAAGAGAGACTAAAGGAGCTTAATATGTATAGCCTCAAGGAAAGGAGGGAGAGGTGGGACATGATAGAAACTTTTAAGTACCTCAAGGGAATCAACAAAGTCCAAGATTAGCATTTTTCAAAAAAAAGAGGTGTGCAAGAACAAGAGGGCACAATTTGAAGATAGAGGGGGGCGGCTCAGAGGTAATGTAAGTATAGAACTATTTTTTCACAGAAAGGGTTGTGGATGTATGGAACAGCCTTCTGGAGGAGGTTGTGGAGTCAAAAACAGTGGTTGAATTCAAGCATGCATGGGACAGTCATAAGGAAATTCCTGGGAGTGGGGGTAGAAAGAAGTAGGCTGCTGGTTAACTAGGATCTGCAGCTTATCCATTAGGTAGGGAAATGGGCAGACTGGGTGGGCCAAGCGGTCCTTATCTGCCATAAAATTCTATGCTTCTATGTTTCTATCAAGAGCAGGGACCCTGAAATCATCAAACCATTAAATGCCTCCCTTGTTTGGTCTAATCTGAAGTACTGCTCTCCCTTTTGTGCCTCATACTTGAATTAATATAAAAAAAATAGAAAAAGTACAGAGGCATGCAACAAAGCTCCTTAAATATATGGATAAAATGGACTACAGTGAAAGACTGAATCATTTAAATCTATACTCGACAGAATATAGGAAAGTAAGAGGAGATCTGTGTCTCACATTTAAAGCTTATCAGGATGAGGTATTATTGGAAACTACTGGACTAGTAAAGCATACAACAGTGAACAATAATACTAAATCACACAACTATAAACTGTGTGGAGAAGTAAACAGGGCATTTAAAAGGAGTCAGTGGTACAATCAGAGAGTTATAAACATATGGAATAATCTACCCAGTAATATAGTGGAAAGTGACAATATGGACACATTTAAAAGAAGATTGGATGTATTTATTGGAAATAGGAAATGTTTATTCCACCATTAAAAGTGAATGGTGGCAAGTTCAATAAAGGGCTAACATCCGCAGGACTTGTAAACTGAAAATGAACCTATGAACCTGTGATGAAACACGAAAATTATTTACAGAGCATCATACAAGATGGCAGGACATATACAATCTGGTAGGTAAAAAATGTTGTTGCAATTTTTTTTTTTTATTAGCATTGTGTGCAGCCAGGATTAGGTGTTTGTCAAAAGGTAGCAGCAAAGAAGTGGTGGTGGGAGGGGGAGAAGTTTGAATATGTGAGGCAGGGAAGGGGGAAGTGCAAGAGAAGGGGAATAGAGAGTGGTAGGGTGGGGAAATAGAGGGGTAGGAGCCCATCCAAGATGGGAGTGGAGAGGGAGAGCTTAGGAGAGGTGGGGAGAGAGGTCATTAGGAGGAGAAGAGAGAGGAGTACAGGGTGGGGAAATAGAGGTGTAGGAGCCCATACCAGATGGAGGTGGAGAGGGAGGGCTTATGGGATGTGGGGAGAGAGGGCATTAGGAGGGGAAGGGAGTGGAGTAGGGGTGGAGAAACAGGTTGTAGGAGCCCATCCCAGATAGAGGAGGAGAGGGATGGCTGAGCTGGGCAGAGAAGAGGGGTGAGTATATGCCAGGGGTGAGCAATGAATTGGTGGTAGAGCGAGAAAGAGAGAGAGAGAGAGAGAGAAATAAGGTAGGGGGATTCGGGGGGAGTCGAGACTGAGGGGCCAATGGGTGGGGGAAGGGTGATGGGAGAAAGGAGAAAGGTGAGTAAGGCTAGTCATGGCAGTCACATTATACGAAAAATGGCTAATAGAGAGAAGGAAGAGGAACCAAGCAATATGATTTTATTTATCATTGCTTTGTACCCAGGTGCACCAGGATAGTGATAGAAGACCCTTGCCAGATGGTTCAGGCCTGGTTACCTACATCCCTTCCTGGTGTCATGACTCATAATGTCAAAAGGTTTAGTTAAGGAGGGCGCATTAAACAGCCTTAAAAGGTTCATCTTTCCATTAGTCTATTCACAGCAGATATACTGCTACATAATTCAATAATTATTGTGTGATTGTACTGTATTTCTTAACAAGCACTCAACACACTGTGCTTAGTGTAGTAGACAAAGATAAGGAATGACTAGCCTTTTGGGTGGCTCCATGTTGCATCTATGATGCTCTACATAAAAACATAGAAACATAGACTTTGACAGCAGATAAGGACCGCTTGGCCCACCTAGTCTGCCCATTTCTCTACCTACAGGATTAGCTGCAGATCCTAGTTAACCAACATCCTATTTCTTCCTACCCCCAACAAGAACTGCCTTATGTCTGTCCCATGTATTTTTGAACTCTCCCACAGTATTAGACCTCACAACCTCCTCAGGAACTCCTCAGACTGTTCCATGTGTTCACCACCCTCTGTGAAAAAATACTACCTCACATTGCCCCTTAGCCGTCCCCCCTCTATCTTCAAATTGTGTCCCCTTGTTCTTGCACATCTCTTTTTCTGAAAGATGCTACCTTCTTGGACTTTGTTGATTCCACTGAGGTACTTAAAAGTTTATATCATGTCCCCCCTCTCCCTCCTATCCTCAAGGGTATAGATATTAAGCTCCTTTAGTCTCTCCTCATATGGCTTTTCTTGCAGACCATGCACCATTTTAGTTGCCCTCCTCTGCACTTTCTCCATCCTGTCTATGTCCTTGTGGAGATGTGGTCTCCAGAACTGGACACAGTACTCCAGATGGGGTCTCACCAACTGTGTCTACAGAGGGATAACAACTTCCTGTTTTCTGCTGGTGATGCCTCTCCTTATACATCCCAGTATCCCCCCAGCCCTCCTTACTGCCTTCTCACATTGCTTGCTAAACTTAAGGTCATCTGGTATGATTACCCCAAGGTCCCTTTCCATTTTGGTTGTTGTTACTACCCCCCCCCATTGTGTAATCTTCCCCTGGGTTTTTGTTTCCCAGGTGTATTATTTTGCACTTCTTTGCATTGAATCCAAGCTTCCATACTTCTGACCAATCCACCAACCTTGTCAAGTCCTTTCTCTCATCCTTTCCATGCCTCCTTGTGTATCAACCCTGTTGCAGATCTTTGTATCATCTTCAGAGAGGCATACTTTTCCTTCCAGTCTCTCTGCAATGTCACTTATAAAGACATTTAAAAGGACTGGACCCAGTACTGAACCCTGCAGTACCCCACTAGTAACCCCTCTTTCTTCAGAGTGGACTCCATTTACAATAACCTTCTGTTCCTGTTGTCCGGCCAACGTTTTACCCAGGCTACCACCCTGAGACCCACTCCCAACCTGGTTAATCTGATTATTAATCTTTTGTGTGGGACTGTGTCAAATGCCTTGCTAAAGTCCAGGTAGGCGATATCCACAGCCCCTCCCTGGTCTACTGCTTTGGTCACCCAGCCAAAGAAATCAATTAGATTCATTTGACATGACCTTCCTGCTGTGAACCCATGCTGCTTTGGGTCCTGTGCCCCACTTTCCTCTAGGTACTCAACAATTCTTTTATTCAGAAGTGACTCCATCACTTTCCCTACCACAGAGGTCAAACTGACAGGTCTGTAGTTCCCTTCCTCTGTCTTGCTCCCATTTTTGTGAAGGGGAATCACATCTGTCTTCATCCAGTCCTCAGATACCACACCATCCTCCCATGATTTGTTAAAAAGGGTAGTCAGTGGTGTCACTAGTTCTCCCTGTAATTCTTTTAGAATTCTGGGTTGAATTCCATCAGGCCACATTGCTTTGTCCACCTTCAGTTTTAGGAGTTCTTTCAGAACCCTTTCTTCTGTGAAAGGACTGGGAACGACCCCCCTATCCTGAGTACATCTGTTAATTGGATTAGGGACCTCCCCTTCTTCCTCTTTTTTTAATACTGAGCAGAAATATTTGTTCAGTATCCCTGCCTTTTAACTGTCCCTCTCTGCCCACCCACCGTCCTTTCTGTTCAGCCTCATTATCCCTCCCTTTGTCTTTCTACACTCCCTGATGTACCTATAAAAGGTTTTATCCCCCTTCTTTACCAAGTTGGCTATCGTTTCCTCAGTTTGGGCTTTTGCTATTCTGACTGCTCTCCCTTCTTCCTTCTTCCTTAACTGGTACAGTTATCTGTCCTGCTCCTCCTGTGTTTCCTTATACTTCCTAAATGCTATCTTTTTCTCCCTAACCTTCCCCGCCACCTCTTTTGAGAACCATAGTGGCTTTTTATTTCATTATGATTTGTTTATTTGCTTCACACAAAGGCTTGTTTCTTCTGTGATAGCAGTCTTGATGTTTCCCCATTATTGTTCCACCAGTCCTTCTATCCTGGTTGTTAGTGCTTTTCTAAGGCACTCTCCCATCTTGCCAAAGGCAGCCATACTGAAGTCCAGTACCCTCACTTTTTTATGGCTTGACTCTGTAGGTGAGTTTATCATGAACCACACTGTTTGGTGGTCACTTGTTCCCAGATGGCTACTCACTTCTAGATCTGAGATCCTCTTGCTGTCCCCTTCGAGAGTACGAGGTCTAAGATTGCTCCTTCACAAGTGGGTTCCAAAACTATCTGTCTGAGGCATGCCACCTGTAGGGCATCGAGAATGGCCCTGCTCTTGGATGTGGCTGCAGCAAAGGTGCTTCAGTTAACATCTGGCATATTCAGCTCCCCCATCAACAGTTATGTCCTCTTTCTCTGCCATCCTAAGGATACCTTCTATCATATCCTTGTCCATTCCCACTCACTGACATGGGGGTCTGTATACAACCCCTGTGCAGATTGTGGTGCCATTTCCAGTCTCTAAGGTGACACACAGTGCCTTCTCTCCTCCCTGTTTGTTTTTTTGTTCTGTTGCTTTTATCCCTTCCCTTACATAGAGAGCTACTCCTCCCCCTCTTTTACCCTCCCTGTCTCTAGTCATAAATCTTTTACACTGGTGGCTCTGTGCTTTTTGAACAATCTACCTGGGGATTTTGAAGGGGAAACCTTGATGATGTTCAAAAGGGGCCAGAAGTTTCTGCTTTTTATTTAGACATTTAGCTAGAGGCTTTGATTTTCAGAAATGTAATTACATGTGAACATACATACGAACATACAAAGAAGCCAGCAGAAGTAGGCCATTTGGTCTATCTAGTCTGCTTGTATTGTAGAGTCCACAGCTTGGGTTACTGACCCTGCCCCATGACTCCTTCCCTATTTTTCATTTTGCCTTCCCAATGATCCCTATCTTCCCCATGCCTATCCCAACCACTTATGAAGCTGCCCGCTGTCTTCAACAAGACCACCTCTTCCAGCAGTGCATTCCGAGTGTTCATTACCCTCTCAGTGAAGAAGTGCTTCTTGACTTCCCTCATAAACCCCCCAACTTAAGACTGCGGCCTCTCATTTTATGATTGATACATAGCTTAAAGTGACCCTCCTTATCCACCTTATTTATCTCTTTCAAGTACTTGAAGGTCTCAATCATGTCTCCCCTTTCTCTCTCTCTCTTTCACTCCCTTTTTCTCTCTCTCTCTCCTGTCCTCCAGTGAGTACATGTTCAGTGCCTTCAATGTCTTATCATATGCCTTACCCTGCTAAGACACTATCATCTTTGTAGCCTCTTCTTGACCTTCTCCAGCAAGTTAATGTCCTTTCTGAGGTGTGGGCTCCGGTACTGAACTCCATACTCTAGATGTGGCCTCTCCAGTGACCTGCACAATGGCAGTATAACCTTCTCTCTCCTACTACTAATCTCCCTAGCTATGCATTCCATCATCTTGTTTGCCTTTGCTGCTGCTTTCTTGCACTGCGTGGAACGCTTCAGGTGACTAGTGGTCATCACTCCCATACTCTTCTCCTCCTCTGATGCAGATACCGTGCCTCCACCCAGGTAGTACTGTGCCATGGTATTCTTGTCTCTAGTGTACATAACATTGCATTTCTTGGCATTGAAGACAAGATGCAAGAGCCGAGACCACCTCCCCGTGTTTCTATATCATCCTGTAGGTCTTGTATCCCTTCAGCAGAGCCTGGTGTCATCCATGAATATGCATATTTTGCCCTTAATACTGTCCCCAATGACATCAATAAAGACATTGAACAATGCTGGCCCCCTCACAGAGCTCTTCGGGACCCCACTGGTGACCTCTCTGGTGCCAGATAACTCTCCCCCAATAACCACACTCTGGGTTCTGTCCCTCAGCCAGGTTTCCACCCATCTGGCCATTGTCTCTCCAGTCTCAAGATCCGCCAACTTCCTGATCAACCTTATGTGGGGCACAGAGTCAACGGCCTTGCTGAAATCCAGATAAAGGATGTCTACCACTTGGCTCATGTCTACTTTCTTACTGACCCAATCAAAGAAGTCAATTGCTGCCTTTTCTGACCATTAATGTTTTAGATCCTGAATTAGAATTTTTGGGCTATTGTTTAAAATGTCTGTATATCTTTATGTGGTGGATGTTGCCTTGTAATGCAACCTGATTCATTTTGGAATTAATACCATATAAATAAAAGTTGATTGATTGATTGACTAAAATATAAACATGTGCAATACAAAATCTAGAGTACATTTTGATAAGGATAGTCAAGCACATTAACCAAAAAAAAAGATATAAAAAAGTGCAGGGCACTGTAGGAGAAGGGAATATAATTTAGGACTTCCTGATCAACCTGATGTGGGGTACAGAGTCAACAGCCTTGCTGAAATCCAGATAGAGGATGTCTATCACTTGGCTCTTGACTACTTTCTTACTGACCCAGTCAAAGAAGTCAATTGCTGCTTTTCTGACCATTGTTATTTTAGATCTTGAAAAAGCATTTTGGCTATTGTTTAAAATGTCTGTACATCTTTATATGGTGGATGTTGCCTTGTAATGCAACCTAATTCATTTTGGAATTAATGCCATATAAATAAAAGTTGATTGATTGATTGATTGATTGACTGAAATATATACACATGGTGGGGTGGAAAGGATGAAAATGGACTTGACAAGGTTGGAGGAATGGTCAGATGTATGGCAGCTTAAATTTAATGCAAAGAAGTGCAAAGTAATGCACCTAGGAAACAAAAACCCAGATGAAGAGTACACAATGGGGGGGGTGAGATACTGACAAAAACAAAAATGGAAAGGGACCTGAGGGTAGTCATATCAGATGACCTAAAGGTGGGCCAGCAATGTGAAAAAGCAGTAAGGAGGGCTGGGGATATTTGGATGCATAGGGAGAGGCATCACCAGTAGAAAACTAGAAGTTGTTGGCCCTCTGTACAGACAGTTGGTAAGACCACATCTGGAGTACTGTGTACAGTTCTGGAGACCCCATCTCCACAAGGACATAGACAGGGTGGAGGATGTCCAGAGGAGGGCAACCAAAATGATGCAGGGTCTGCATCAGAAAACATATGAAGAAAAACTAAAGCAACTAAAGATGTATAGCCTCAAGGAAAGGAGGGAGAGGGGAGACATGACAGAAACTTTCAAATACCTCAAGGGAATCAACAAAGTCCAAGAGGGTAGCATCTTTCAGAAAAAGGATGTGCAAAAACAAGGGGGCACAATTTGAAGATACAGGGAGCACGGCTCAGAGGTAATGTAAGGAAGTATTTCTTTACAGAGAGGGTTGTGGATACATGGGACAGCCTTCCTGAGGAGGTCATAAAGTCTAAAACAGTGGGGTAATTCAAGAATGCATGGGAGAGACATAAGGCAATTCTAGTGGGAGGTAGGAGGAAGTAGGCTGTTGGTTAACTAGGATCTGCAGCTTTTCCATTAGATAGGGAAATGGGCAGACTAGGTGGGCCAAGTGGTCCTTATCTGCCATCAAATTCTATGTTTCTATGACTCTGTCCTGCATGCTGCTGACTGTGACCTGAAACTTAAATGTTCTCCTTATTAACACTGTAATCTTGGACAATCTTTTTGAGTTTTTCTGCTCTATCTATCTGAAGAAGAAATGCAGTAAGTGACTACAATACTGTATTTCAAAGAACAGAAAGGAAAATAATCATTCTTTTTTAGTTTGGCATAGAAACTATATTAAGTCCACCTATTAGATCTTTAACTTCCAGACACTGTGCAACTATATCAGTAATTCTGCTCTGAAGTGATAGGTATTCAACTGAAATTACATCTATATTTAAACATATTACTTCCCGATAAATAGTGGAAACAGATGATTTCCAGTGTGTCATTGACAAATGTGTGTAACAAGTTTTCTTGGAAAGTTTCAATATCATTTTTTTCAAATACTGGAGGCAGGATTTTAAATTGTTATGGATGGAAATGCATGTTGCCCCTGCATTTCCATCTACCCAAATGCATCCAAGTAGCCCTCCTCTATTTTCAATATATACATCCATTTGCAACAAAAAGTGAAGATATGCAATAAGAAAAAGATAACACAAATGTTATTTACATAATTTGATGCTGCAACTGTGTCTTTTTTTGGATGCTAATGGATGTTGTTAGATCATCAAATAGTTAACCTTACAGTTCAGAGACACTTCTGTTTAGAAAATAACAAGTGGATCTATGATGAATAGTTAAAAAAAATACAGCCTTGCAGGGTTGAGTCAGTTGCTATAAGGGACATTGTTGGATTATGATCACTCTGCTGTACAGCCAACCATTAGCAATTTTGTCTGCGGTAGGCATATGTCAATGGGGGAGACATCCATGTGGTGACAGAGGAAAAACTGAAATTGCAAATCCCATTGTTAATTTATGCGAACAAGGTAACACATATTGCATCATGGAATGAGGAAAATAGTTTGAAGGGAACTAAATCACTCAAAAGATAAGGAGGAGGTTGAAGAGATGTAGACTACTATAAAATTCAAGAATAAAAATAGTCATGTTGGACAGTGTCCCAAGCGGGAACTAGACCAAGCGATCCAAAAGAAGGCCAGCTTGAATGAGTCAGTAGTGACAGCAAAACATCAGAGAAAAAGCAAGGTCTTTCAAGTACTGTAATCAGAGAAAAGTGATGAAACAACACCAGACACCAGGACAGAATACATCTTACAGAGAATGAGTGCAAGAAGGTTATTAGGAAAGCAAACAAGAATATGAAAACAGAACTGGAAGGATCATAGTAAGCAACAATAAGCATTTTTTAGGTAAACTAGAGGTAAGAAGAGTGAAAAGAATGTGGGTAGATAAGTGGGGCATGCAACTAAACATTAGTACATGTAAGCTAATACACTGGGTAAGAAACATCTAAAACAAAAATACTGTACTACATCAAAAATAAATTATCACAATCATCTGATGAAAGGGACTTGAGTATAACTATTTCTGACAACTTTGTAACTACAAAACACTGTGTTGCCATTAATTTTAAGGCTAGGCAACTAACTGGATGCATTAGGTGCCATTTCATATCAAGGACTAAAAATGTCATCTTGCCACTATGCAGAAGCCTAGTTAGACCGCATATGGTCATGCCTCCCAGTTCAGGTCACCATACCACAAAAAGGATATCAGATTGATTGGAAATGTACTAAGAAGAGCTACTAAACTCATTAGAGGATTAGAATTTCTTCCCTATGAGGAAATATTGGAGAACCTGGAGCTTATAACACTAGAGCAAGAAGGAGAAGAGAGGATTTATCATTACTGTATTACATTCTCAAAGATGGCATACTGATGGAATTTATAGGATTCAAACTGACAAAACTTGAGATAGCAATCAGAAGCTACTCTAAACAACTTAGGTGAGAGAAAGCTGTTGGTAGATTTACTAACACTGAATGCTAGAGTTCCTAGGTTCAATTCCTAGTGGTTCACATTTTCCCTTTCTTATTGTAATTCATTATCTAAATTTGCCTTGTAGTAGCCTCTTTAAACTCCAATGAAAAGGAGTTGATTGGCTGTTGTTCAGCGGTATTTCTGAGGTTGCAAAGTTATACAACACCAGAGGAAGGGAATGTGACTTTGAAGGAAGATCCAGGATAGCTGCTGCAGCTGTGTGAACCATAGCTCAGTTGGTAGAGTTACTAGCATGGAATGCTAGAGGTCCTACAGTGATTGTTATAGGAAGGTCAACCAGTATCCCCATATTGTGCTGTAGTTGAGTTAGAGGTAATGGCATGAGGGAGGCAGTAGATGGTATGCAAGATGTGGTATGCAGTAATCTGATTTAAGTGTTTTTTTTCTGCTAAATTCTGAAATCCACCAGGTCGTGCTGTTTCCATCTCAATTTACTGCAATTTCCTGCTTAATATAACTTAACCTGCAGGTGTCTCCATAGTCTGTAATTGTGCTTCCTGGCCAGGTCCCAAGTAGTGTGAGAACCAGCGTGCATTCTGCACCTGACACTAATGATGTTTGATGAGCAGTGAAGGGCCCCATCCATCTGGAAGAAAACTCATCTCAAGTCAAAGTGCTGAAATTAATGTTTCACCCTCAAACAAAACTTTTACATATGATTTGGCTGTGTAACCTAACATCACTTCAGTTCATTTGTTATTTTTCTAATGCATCTGTTTGAGTGTGGTAATTTTGTGTAATTCCTGAGTTTACCTGCACTGCATAATTTTGCAGGAGAATCTTATAAAAACAAAACAAGGAGACAGTGAAAATAATGCAAATTCAACACATTCATTTGCCATATTAAGTGGTCCCAAAGAAGTCGTTTTGAGTGGCAGGAGCAGGACAGGAGCAGGGCAGTCAGCCCCTATTTTGTGCAAGGTAAAACCAGGTCTCTGACATCTACTGTACTATATCTAATTAATAAAATATACACAGTAATGGTCCTTGGAGTGACTGGAATGACTGGAATGGAAGGCATGCTGCTGCTGCCCCTGCTTAGATCAAGGCTCTGCTGCCTACTTCATGCCCTACAAGACCTCCCACAGCAGCAGCACATACCAGCTTATTAACTAAAGATTTAACGTTGATTGCAGTGGCTTATGTGGTCCCCCTATTTCTGGGATCTAGCTCTTTCATGAGGAACACTTCTAAAACAGCAGATACATTTTGCTTTCTCAGCATTCTTTACCAAGCATTTGCTAGTTCCTTTTGTTTATTTTTTATGTGTGATCTCTCTCCAGTCATTCATATACAGTATATGGTGGGAATTCATACATAAAGTATGTTCTGGTGTCTAGTTGCACCCCCTGCCCCCCATTGCTATCCCCACCATTGATATATGTTTCCCTGATGGTAGAAAAGAAGGTTGAAAAAGCTAAATGTATCTGCTGTTTTAGAATCACTGGTCATTAAATAGCTGGACATGTTACACTGGCATTGTTCACTGGTACCTGTCCCATGCCTCAAGTATGCTCTCCTGATAGACACCCCCCTTGGCTGAACCATACATAGTGGGTTTACATGAAACTTTAAAAAAATGTTTTTTTCTTATTTTACATTTTCAGTAGAGTTGTTTTAGAAGCGCTCGTCATTAAATAGCTAGATCAGAGAAATAAGGGGACCACATAAGCCACTGCAATCAATGTTCAATCTTTGATTAATACTACAATTATTCATAAAGTAGAGCTAACAAAAAAAAATATATTAGTTATATTTAAAAACACTCATTTAGAATAGCTACATCATATGATGACCAAAATCTAGCAACATAAAAAAATATAAATATAAAAATAAACTTAAATGGGCTTCTATTTTTAACAATTCATCTTGAATACTATATATCCATCATATAGGAACCAATATCCAGCAATATACAAAACAAAAATATAAAGTTTGCTATATTAGGGACTATGGTCACAAATTACTGGAATCAATAAATTCAGAATATGGATCAACATGGCCCCAGTCACCCTCATGCCAAAACAGGGGTCCCTAAGTCATTTTGTTTAAAAGTTACAAATCATTTTAAAACCCTAAATTCTCTGCCTGTTCAGAAAAGTCAGTTTCAGTGGAGAGGTGCTGATGATGTCATCTCCTGAACTCACAGTCTAGCCATCCCTGTCAACAAGCTTACAAGACCTGCTTCTCCAAAGTTTAAAAACTATGTGCACATGGTTTCTCCAGTAAAACAGGCAGCTCCATTCAATAAACATTGCTTTAAAACCTATGTGTGTATCAGGTTTTGTAACAAAGTTGACAAATTCATAGTTTTGTTTTTGGTGCTTTTTTGTTGTGGTCCTTTTCTCCTGGGTTGCTGGATGCTAAGTCACAGCACACTAATGTGAGATTTGTAGACTGGATATCTCTGAAGTTGTGAAAGGCTGTGATCATTCACGTATATCATTCAAACGGAGGTGATTTTTCAGGATGGCACTTTAAATCAATTATTCCATCACTCTGTAAATGGGGGTGGGAGAAGTAGTGCTATTTTGAAACCTTACTGAAAGTTTCTATGCAGTAGCCAGCTCAATGCTTAATCACTCAATCAATCAATATTTTATTCCTCATCAAAGCATGAATGAATGGGATACTCAGTTGAGCAGAGCTCATTTTCTGTTTTCTCATTGACAGGCTATTACTTGAGCTATATTCAGGTTCATCTGCTTTGTACTCCACATTACAATGATTGTTTTACCAGGGCTAACACTTCCACCCTTAGTAGGAATTAACACATATAAGGCCCCTATTAAAACTTATCGTAAAGCAGATGCAGACAAACAGCAATGCAGTTACCAACATTGCAACACTTGTAGCAAAACAACTTCCAAACAGGCACTGCAGAGTAACACTTCACATGGTATCAGCAGCCTGGATGCATGCTGATCAGCATCCTGCAACTCTGCAGAAATGAACCACACCAAAAAGGCATTAAAATGCAAAATTTGTCAACTTTGTTACAAAACCTGAAACACGTAGATTCCATATCACTGTTTTTAGAATGGTGCTGCCTGTTTTGCTTGTGAAAACCACTGCAGAATTATCTTTTAACTTTGAAGAAACAGGTCCCATAAGCTTGCTGACAGGGAGGGCCAGAGTGTGAGTTCAGGAGATGATATCATCAGCACCTCTTCACTGAAACTGGATTTTTTGAACAGCTAGTGAAATCAGGGTTACAAAATAACCCATAACTTTAAAATGAAGTAACACAGAAACCTAATGTTTGGTATGAGATTTATTGGGGGTATGCTTATTCTAATTCTGCAATGTAGCACTTTTTACCAGAGTCCCTCTTTAAAGGTGCCCATCATTATATAACCTGATCCAAAAAGTGCAAAGAGCATTCAACAACTTCAGTCTATCAAAAAGAAAAGGAAGGAAAAATGTAATTAGACAGAAAGTCACTAGATGTCTACACAACCATTTTTGGTATTTCCAATAACATAGGATATAAAGCAAAAATAAATTTTTGAATGTTAAAGTAAATTGAAACAGGCAGCTACTGTATAATTAGAAGTGCACAGTGCAACCTGCAGTACAAAAATGCACTGCAGCTGACTGTAGAGTTATTGTTGTAGCCCATTTGTTTGAAACATTGTATTTCATCTGCTGTTTTTGTTTTACACTCTCCAAGCTCTGTACAATTCCATGGTAGTGGCATACATTCTCCAGTTCCCACCAGTATCATTTTGTAACAGAACATATAGTATATATTTTGTTTTTGTTGTTGTGCTGTTATATACTGGCTTCACACTGCGGCACTGTGGTAGCTAACATACAGTAGTCTATTTAATAATACAGCAAACAAAAGCCACAGCAGCAACAGGATCATAGCACTAAAATGTTACTTGAAAGTGCTGGACAAAGTGTAGAATAAAGAGCAAGTAGAGTTTACAACACATAGCTGCTGAGAAATAGATTGCAGTTGCATTTTCTGCATACAGGCAGGGCACTCAAAAATAGCAAATGTGAAAACACAGTGGGCCGGATATTCAAACTGCACCCAAAAAGTGTGCAACAGCAGGAGCAAGCACAAGTCTATTGTGCACATGCACAATAGGCGATATTCAAACATGGAGCAAGCCAAATTGCGCAACCAACCCGTCTGAATATACACAACCTAAGCTACTCTCATGAGGAAACCAGGCGATACGCCATAGCGCAATGTGCTGCAGCCCAGCTGAGCAGTCCAGAGGCACCATAGCGCAAGCAGAGAGACCCCCAGCAGCAGAGCAATGGAACTGCACAACCAGGGAAGTAGGCAGGGGCCCACCACCCATGCCACAGATGGACACAGGGACACACTGCAGAACCAACAATGTACCCCCACACCCCAAGCACAGCATAACTGAGGGAGGGACGGAATATCCACCAGACCATGGGGACAAGCAAAGCACATCCCGGCCATGTTACCACAGCACACCCACTGGCAAGCTGAGACTGCCACACAAAGGGGGAAGACCACCCCAGTGTACAGCAGTCCCCCTTGTGAACAGCACACCCTGCACTGCGACCCCAAGACACCACCCATGAGCAGTGACCAGCACTGCAGGAATCCCCACACATTCCCCCGGCACACTGCAACCTCGTGTACCACAGAACTATACAAGCCAAACCCACCATGAGCACCCAGCAGTGGGTGGCAGCACACGGCAATACTGACTGAAAGCCACACCCACACCAGAGACACTACCCCACACACACGCACACACATACCCATGACCATACCACCCCAGATGCCATGCACACCACTGCAACTGAGCACCTATAGCCAGCTGCAAATCAGAGACCACCACAGTATTCATATCAAAATATATAATTGTAATAAACAAGAATAAGAATAAGAAGAACAACAAATAGAACTATGTACATATATATACAAAGCAGGGGTGGGGGTATGGGTATAAGGTAGGGGTGGGTAAGGGACAGGGGTGAACAACCGGGAGAGGGAAGGTGGGGTGAGGTGATGGGCAGCTACTGCCTGCCAGACTGCCCTCCTGCTGCCTGGTGCTGGGCCCGGGGCCTCCTCCTGCACCTCACTCCATGATGCTGAAGGTCCAATAGGATGGCAAGAGAATCAATGGCCACCTGTGTAAGCCGCTGCAGTGACCGCTCCATGCATCACAGGATCTGGATACCTAGGACAAGGGATCAGAGTCAATGGATGTGACTGTCCATATCCCTGAATCCCACCCATCATGCATGGCATACAGCCAAGTGCCCCTCTCCTGTGATGGACTGCATCCACCCACAGTGACCGTGCACAAGACATGCCCAACCAGGCAGCAACAGCCATGTGTACCACTGCACACACACACACTGCCCATGTCTATCACAGCACAACCAAGGCTGTCCAGTGATGTGGCTACGTGGTGGGATGCTAGTGCCACAGCCATGTGCCCAGTGCATGCATGGACCACCAGTGATGCACACACAGACATGCAGTGCCACTGGACAGTGATGACTGTCACTTGTTGCGTGCATGGTAGTGTTGTTCATGGATGGTGGCCATGCCCCCCCACACAGCATGCAATAGCATCCATGATGCAATGACACTCACCCTCATCAAGCCACTGCTGCTGCTGCTGCTATGGCTGTGGTGGCTGCTGCTGCTGCTGCTGCTGTGGCCCAACATCTATGCCACCTCTGCCAGCCACCCCTGCACCGCCATTCTGTGCCTCAGCCCGGGCCCACCTCCGCTCCTCCACGCCTGAGAGAGACAAATGAAGAGAAACACATCAGTGAGATCCCAAAGCAGACAGCCCCCTGCCTCATTGAGTGTGCCTGCCCACACAGCCAGACCCATACAGCACACACCTGCAAACACCTTCACAGCAAACCATAGCCCAACCCACCCACATGCGCAGGTCACATTACACAGTGTCACCCATGCGGACAATACAGGTGCATAGACAGCACACCCACCTGGCCTAGGCACAATGCCCCTCCTGGCACATGACCTGAGGCACTCCAGCAGTTCCTGCTCCCTCCTGTGTAGGTCACCATACCGGTGCCTGCACTGCTCTGTAGTCCTCTGCCGCCCAGTGGCCTGCTCCAGATTGGTCACCACCTGCTGCCACACATGGGTGCGGGCCATGTGCAGGGGTTCTCCCCCAAACAGTGACCCATGGTGGGGCTCCACCACAGCCACCAGGTTGGCCAACTCCAATGCACTCCACTGTGGAGCTCTCCTGCGTGCCATCCCTGCAGTTGTATAGTAGGCAATATGGGCGCTCCGCCGTCGCGTATTACGTGGAAATGTTGCGCCAATACAACTCAATCAGTCCCTATCGCACCATTATGGTGCCATTGATTCCACATCGGCTGTTACTGAACAGCGCGATCAGAGCCATAGACATGCCAGACGTACAGTGCCAGGGGGCAAAGGTCATGCACAAGGTCATGGGTCTGTGGCGCAAGGCCACGCACAGCGCCATCGGACGTCTACACGTCCAGCACGATCGGTCACCTGCGTGCCAGTGCCACAGTGTACTATTGCGCAGGTGTGCCACAGCGCTATGTGGTGCCCAGCACTGTAGCGCCACTGGCACAATAGTGGCCGTGTCCTGTATTGCTGATCATGCACAGCACATCATCAGCACAGCAGATGCCTGCGTAAGCTACCTGGGCATGCGCAATGCGGTGTACTACACAGTCACAGAACTGCGCCATTGGCTCAGCCAGCTCAACCGTATTATGCAAAGCGCAACAGCGCGATATTCAGCCGACATATGCAAATCATCTGATCAGCCATTCAAAGGTGCATTGGCGTGATTTGCATCTCATTAAAGTTGCTCCACTACTAATTTGCATGCTTTGCACTATAAATGTGCGACAGTGATCTGCGGTGGCCAGAGTCGGTTACTGCAGGTGAGAGGTGAGTTGCATGCTGTGTGATGTTCTGGGCAATGGTCATGGGATAATGCTGTATACTGCACAGTGACAGGTGTCCACTTCCACCCATTCAGACTGACATGGCCGAGCAAGGACTGGGTGAGGATGATGATGGTGGGCGAAGGAGGAGGCCCAACTTCACGAAGTCCGAGACAGAGGCACTCTTCCAGGCCTACCTGGATGAGGAGCCACTACTTTGTGGACGGCGGGGCACCCCTCAGGCCCGTGCTGCTGCATGGGAGAGGGTAGCTTGTGCCGTAAACCTACACAGAAGCCACCAGCGCTCCGTGCAGGAATGTAATAAAAAGATTGGGACCAACAGGAGACGTGTGAAAGAGAAGGTGGCAGCCTTCAGGGTGGCACGCGCTGCCACAGGCGGCGGCCAACCAGAGGTGGTGCAGCTGACCCCGGTGGAGGACCGTCTGGCTGCATCCATGCAGCACAGTGCAATCGAGGGCGTTCCTGGAGGTGGCTTCCAGACAGGGGGAAGCCCATCACTGCACGGTATGACATGGTGGTGGTGGGGGAGGTTGATCCCATGCACTAACATGTTCTCACTTTCTGTTACAGATCCTGTGCATCTGCAGGGGACGGTGGTGGTGGGACCATGCAGTGTGGACATCCAGCCAGAGTTGGAGGAGGGTCCATCCACCTCTGCTGCCAGCCGGCATGCATTGCACCAGTGTGCATGCCTGGCTGCCATCTCTGATGTCGGTGAGTCAGGTGTGGAGGGTTCCCATCCTGTGTCACAGCAGTCTGGCATGCAAGCATGCCAGCACACTGTGACTGTGGCTGTTGCATGAACCTGCACCATTGATGGTGCAAGGACTGCAATGAGCAGTGACATGTGTGTGTCTCATTGCGGACACACAGCAGAACAGCATGTGCCCCTGGACCTAGCTGGTTCCAACGTGTGTGCCAGCACGTCAGCACAGTCCCAGGCAGTGCCTGGCGGCACCAGTGGGGCAGCACCGGTGGCTGTGCAGGTCTCTGGCACTGTTGTGGACACAGCAGTGGAACGACTGGTCCCTGGGACACAGCAGTTGGAGGGGCAGCAGCAGCAGTCACCCACCAGGTCTGGGGGTACAGGGTTCAGCGGTGGCACATGCACACCACCTGTTGACTTGCCCATACCTGGTCCTTGTGAACAGTGCCCAACCTCAAGGGGTGTTGAGCATCAGGCCCTTCCATACCCTGGGGAACAGGTTGCCGAAGTGGCAGACTACCCGTTAGACAAGCACACCCGCCTGCTGCGGGCATCAGTACAGCAGCAGATGTGGGATGCAATGTCCGTGGAGGCACTGTGTGTGGCTGTGGAGCAGCACAGCAGGGACAATACAATGATCCTTGCAGAGATGGTCCAGATGCGGATGGATGTGACCACTGCCATTGACAGGCAGACCCAGGCATTGGTCGCTGACATGGCCGCATTGAGCCCACAGTCAGGTGCCCCTGTACCACGCACCCCACGCAGTACACTCTCCACTCCTCATTCCCGGTGTCGTGCAACACCCAGCCTGTTGATGCCGGGTTCTGCTGTTGGCATCCCGAGCACCCCTGGTGAAGGTATGTTCGGCATGCTGCAGACCCCTGTGCGGACAAGGTCACGCTCGCGCAGTGGGACCCCTGGTGGTACATCGGTGCCATCCCATGTGGCCCTTGCTCAGCCTGCCAGTGCTGCTTGGTCACGGCGGAGCCACCCATGCATCCGAGGTGGCCGTGGCACAGTGCCACCTGACTGACCTGTCTTCCAGTGCGGGCCCTGTCTGGTGCTGCCCTGTGTGCAATGTGTGTCATGGTGGGTGGTGTACTGGTGGGTGCCCTGCCCAATACACCGACACATGGACCACCTGCACACCCACCCATCTGCTGTCCACAGGTGCATGTGCATGATGATGCCTGCATTGTACTGTACACCAAGGTGCAAGGGTGCCCAGCATCTGACACATGTACTTGGACAGTACAGGTGGTGGGGGTGGTCCGTGGATCTGTGTGTTTCACATGTCTGTTCCTGCTCTGCTGTGCACCTGCCCATGTACGCTTTGTGCCTGGTGTATGTGTGTGTGTGTCCATATATCATGTAACTATTCACCCCTCCCTGATGGTGTGTTTGTGCACCTGGACCCTTCCACTCCCCTTGCCGTCATGCACCCCTGGTGTGTTACCCTGTGTGCCTAGACAGTGTTGGTTGCACATGACCCCATGACTTACCTGTGTCATGCGAAATGCTCCTCCGTGATGGTGTCCCAGTGCAGCCGGGCCTGCTGGATCAGTCAGGGGTCCCGCCGTCCACGGGGGGGCTGCTCATCCCCATCTTCACCGGCATCACCGGTGTCCCCATCGCTGTCCCCTTCCTTGTCCTGTCGGCTATCCCACAGTCTTTGGCCATGTTGTGCAGGATACAACATGCCAGGAATATCCCACAGGCCTTTGAGGGGCTGTACTGTAGGGCACCGCCGGAGGTGTCTAGGCATCAGAAGCGTGCCTTAAGCATCCCATACACCCACTCGATGATGTTGCATGTGGCGGCATGTGCCTCATTATAGCGTTGCTGCGATGGGGTCGTGGGGTGCCGGTAGGGTGTGAGCAGCCAGGGACGGAGTGGGTATCCGCTGTCACCTGTGTGGAGATAGTGGAGATAAGTATCATATTCAGGTCCATCTTGTCCATAGCCCTGTGTGCCACTACCATGGCACCTGTGGCTTTCCCACCCTTGCCCCAACTTTGCCACTCCTACATGCATACTCACCCACTAGATGTCCTGTGGGGATGTCCCCACTCTTGAATTGATGGCACAGTGCAGATTGGTACCATATGAAGGCATCATGTGCTCCACCAGGGTGTGTGGCACAGACATTGATGATGTGCCCACTGGCATCACACACCACCTGGCAGTTGACACTGGTAAACCCCTTCCGGTTTCAGTATGTGGCCCCATCAGGGCCAGGTGGCGTGCGAATAGCCACATGGGTGCAGTCTATCGCCCCTAGCACACCAGGCATACGTTCTACCCTGGGGAACTCCTGCATGTTTGCTGTATGCTCTGCCGCATTGCTGGGGAAATGGATGTATTCCGCAGCATGTGGCAGCAGTGCGCTGAGGAATTGGGTGAGGATGCATGATGTGGCTGACTGTGTTATGCCTGTGGTGTCCCCTGTTGACCTCTGGAAGGTACCAGTGGTGAGCAGGCACATGCAGGCTGTTACCTTTGTCTCCACTGACAGAGTGTGACTCCGTCGTGAGGCTGCCTGCATCACATCACTGCACAGCTCACATAGCCACCTCTGTATTGCCCTGTTCAGGCAGTACCGGCCCACAATCTCAACATCCACGTACAGCTCAAAGCTGATGCGGGCACGGTACTGCCTGTTGGAGGCGTACCGCCGACGGGCCCTTCCACGGCCATGTCCCCCTGCAGCATGCCTTCTCACCCCCCTCATTACAGTTTCCATGTGGAAGCTGGCACTGTCCATGTCCCTGGCTTGTGTTCCTCCCCTGGCTGTTGTTGCTCTGTTACCCCCGCTGTCCTGACTGCTACCTCCACTGCACCGGGTACACCTACTGGCCTCTGCAGTCTGTGGCCCCACACACCTTCCCTTGCCCCTATTTTGTCCTGGGATCTCCCTGGCCTGCCCTCTTTGTCCCACTTGCCTTGTCTCTCTCCCTGCCTCATGTGGCTTCCCTGTAGCGTTCTTGCGCCTCTTCCTTGAGCCTTTTTATTTTGGCTCATTTCTGCCGTGGCGCACCTTCTGGCTGCTCAGCTGTTGCGCATTGCGCAAGCCTTTCAATATCGCATTGCGCTCTTTATGCATGGTTCCACCCCTTCGTTTGCTCATGCCTTCATTTGCATTGCGCTGTTGCTCAGCATATTTTTGGTGGTGCAACTGCCTCCCGCTGAATATCGCAGAATGGCGCATTTTCGGACTTGTGCTAGCGCAACCCTATTGCGCATGGCGCAACCCTTTTGAATATCTGGCCCAGTGTGTACAGTAAATACAATTTATTTCTTAGCACTGCTATTGTATTCAAACTTCTTATTGTTTCAGTGTTATGATCTCCATCCAGACAGGTTTCAAGACTGTTCTCAACTCTTCCCTTTTATGGCAATGTTTGGGCATGCTCTCATTACCAGCTGCAACACCTGCCAGAGCTGTGGAATGGAAGTTATCTATTGGGTACATTACATACAGCTGCGATTATTGTTCAGCTTGGCTTTGCATCTCACACATAGGGTGTCAGCAGATATGAGACCAGTGGAGCATCAAACAAATGTCCCAGTCCCTATTTCAGTAACACAGCTCAGTTGTCAGGCTGTTGCCCCCTACTATCATGGTGCAGTTGCTTGCTATCACATGGCCTCACTCTCTACTTTGGAGCAGGTACATGGCCACTTGGATGAAGCTTCTACTGGCCCCCTGTTGGAATCCAGAGTCTGGGGTGTGAACGTACATGTCCTGCTTGGTACTGTTAGCACCAACACCACTTTCCAGCCCACTTATTTACTGATCTTGACCCAGTCAGTGCCATAGATAATTAGATGGAATCCACCCACTTTCCCATCAGCTACATGTTAGAAGTATATTGTTTGAGCCACTTTGCTGGGCATTGTTCAGACCATTTTCATTTTTTACATAGTTGTGTAAATCAGTTAGCTCCATCTATTCATCAAGAACATAGTATGCATTGGGGTTTAAGATCATTTGGTAAATTAAATTCGCCAAACTGTGTACATGGGTGGACCTTGTCCTTAGTATGAATACCTGTGAATGATACATGAAGCAGTCATCAGTGGTCATTTTTTTGTCATAAAAATTAAATAATTGCAGTGTAACATTAGAAATGTATGGACATTAGTTGTTGTGTATGTCAAACAGTGTTAACTTCTAAATGTGACCATTGTGTGAAATGCAGCACCTCCAGTTTGTAATCAGTCTTAGTAAAAATGCAGTTGAAACTTAGCCTGAGCACAGCATTCAATAAAAGCAAGAGTAAATAGCTCAATTGATTCCCCTTGTATTATTGAACCATTCCCATACACAGAATTAATTTTATTTGCTTGGTTATAATTTAAGGCACAAAAGCAGAGCAGTTAACAAGTCCACTAGTTAGAGTGATTTACACTGATTATGGAAGGAAAGGAATTCCATTTTGTTTGAAAAGCCCAAAGCAATTTGCAAATTATAAATAATTTGCAGGAACCAGCACGGGACAGTAGCAAAGCATGGAAATATAGAGACAGCTAAAAATGCTTCCAGTGAAAAAAATACAACACATAATTCAGAAGTATTACAAAATCAGAGTACCACATTTAACATTTTTACTACATTTTCCTGTATGTCACTGCATGTGAGTAAATATTTTTGTTTGTTCTTTTCCTTTCTCCTAGTCCTTTCCCCACATTCTTGTCCTTCTCATCCTGCCATATTAGATCTGTCCGCAAATCTCCTCGTCTGCAAGGTTTCAGTTGGCGGTTCCATTGCATTCCTGTATTACCCTCCATGTTACCCTTGTACTGTATCACCATTGTATCACCATACTCCCCTCCCCTTGTGTGCATACAGCACTGACCCCATGTTACCCGTGTACTGTATCACCATTGTATCACCGTACCCCCCTCCCCTTGTGTGCATACAGCACCGACCTCATGGTTCTGTTCGGTGGCTCCATTGTGGCTCCATTGCATTGCTTCAACCCCGTTCCTGTCTGCGGCTTAATTCATTTAACTTTGGATTACCCCTCATGTTACCCTGATGAGTGTGTGTTACCCTCTTATTACCCTTATTACCCTCAACATGCCCCCTCCACGAACGTGCATACTGCATCAACCTCATTGTTTGAAGCTCCCACAAGAGTCGAACGATGCTCATGGTGTCTTGATGCTTGTGTGACGCATAGTGACTAGATCGTACTGTAAGGTAGACTGGTGGAATGGGGTAATGTTCAGGAGCAAAATAAGTTTTATTGTAATGGGTGGGTGAAATGGGGAACTGATCAGATTTTTGTGTTTGTGTTTGTGAGTTTGTCTCATCAGATCCAATTGGAAGATTAGATTCTGTGAGTTTATTTTTGTGATTTTTGTGCAGTGCTTTTTTAACTGTTTGACATTACTTCATCTTCTCTGTGAACTTCAAGGACATGCTGCAGTTAGGTTAAGCAGTTAGCAGCGGTTACCAGCAATGTGTCAGTTGTGGCAGTTGCAGTTGCAAGCTCAAAAAAGTCGATACGAGCAGAAAAAGTAAATACTTTTTGTAGCTTGCAGAAATAATGATTGAGGTGCGGCTACCGTATATCCACTAATATAAATTGACGTGGGAATTTACCAAAACCTTGGTAGCGTGGAATATAAGTAACGCTAACATTTTGCATTATACAGTAGATGCCCCTGAAATAGTATCTAGAGATTCTGGTAATGTGCAACCAGGTGAGATAGGAAGGTCATCTGTAAAGGAATGGAAGCAATAGGTACAACAGTCATACTAGATATAAGGTTAATACTGGGACCCCGCTGGTTTTAATCTATGTTAGTAAAAGGAGGATTCCCCAAGTTTCTGTCTGTGGTACCCTTGGTGACAGATGAACTATTTTCATTTCCTGTGTCCATGGTGTCATACTCTAGAGGTTCAAATCTGTTATATAGTGGTAAAGTATGTAACTCTGCATTATGCCCCTTTTTATAGCTATGTCTGTTAACAACTTGTGACCACTCAGGATCATCCTCCAGTTCTTCATCCTCTTCTCTAGTTCTTTTCCTAACTAGTGTTCCTAGATGTGAACTAGTTGGAGGTGCATTTATAGACCCACTGTTAGTGCTATTTGATGTTGATGCTACACATTTCTCTGGTGTATTTCCTGGTATTGGTTCTGTCCTTATTTGTAGGTTTATTCCTTGCATGCCTACAATATTGTCATTCTTACTTTGTGTTTAGTCCCCTAAGTAGTTAAACATGATAGCCATATCATGTTGACTTTGTTCAAGTTTACTTAATTTATCATTTAAAGTGTTTATTTCTAATATTAGCTCATTATTGGTTATACATTTTCCACAAGTAAAACTATTGTATTTAGTGATGTCATCCACCAATCTGAACATTTTGCAACTACTACACAGTATTCCAGTATCCCCGTTCAGGGTTATAAGGGCAGAGGCTAGGGCTTTCATCCTATTGTTTTTTTTTTTGTTTTTTTTTTATCTTTTTATTCTTGGACAGAATTACTAGTGAGTACAAATAAGCGGTGGAAAGAGCTCAGTAACTGAGGAGCAAACAATATATCAAGACTGCTGTTTGTACTTTTCAAATAAATGACAATAAGACAATGTTCACACTTCCCCAAAGTACTCTGCTCTTTTTCTTTTTTTTGAAATTTAATAAGTTTTATTGTATCCACTTGGACAATAAATTAGACAATACATGACATACATAATCAGACATCTTGTATCTTGTATTTAGTTGCACAAGCAAACATATATCCCTTCACACCCCTCCCTCTCCATAACCCTCCCTTCCCTAAGATACCTAGCCTATAATAGGAATACAATCAATGCCAGGAGAATTTGAAGGGGCTCTATCTTATGAGTATGCAGTAAACCTGTAAATACTATCACACAACCTTCCTATTACCACTTATATTAATAGCGTTGTACATTCCCTTAACAGTACTGGCAAGACAAATAATTACACTGTTAACAAGGTCTCCAGTTTGTCCCATCTCTCAACATATCTATTAGGCCCGATCTCTAAGAGTAGCAATTGTTTTTTCAATCCTTAAGTTATACAGGATTTCTTGTAACCATTCTGAGTAAGAAATTTCTTCCTGATCTAACCAGTGACGTAACACCAGCCTCTTAACCACTAAGGATATTAAGGAGATATGAAACCTTCTTTCCCTAATAAGGATCAATGAGTATTCCCCTACAATACATATTTCAGGAGAAAAAAACTCCGTTAAGCCTAACAGGGGATTAATTGTAGCCCTAATTTTTTCCCATAATGGGACTACTTTATTGCATTCCCATAGGATATGAAATAAAGAGCCTTCTGCAGAGGAACATCTCGAACACGTTGCTGAGGGAAGTCTTCCTATTTTAAAGAAATGTCTTGGAGTTAAAAACATGTTGTGGAGAATATAAAACTGAGTAAGACATAGCCTATCATTGGCAGAGTACCGATGCAAATCTGCCCAAATGCCATCCCATTCCTTAGATAGCGCAGAAAGCATAGTCTCCCAGTACTGGGATATCCCAGAAATTGTGGGATATATATAAGGGAATATAAAGCTTACCAACTTTGACACTGAGTGGGGCAATCTGGCAAAGCATTGTATGTGGGAGAGAAAATCCTTTTGATTGATATCCCAGATTTGGTTACCAAACCATTCCAGTAACTTATGTCAGATCTGATAGACCGTAAAGATTTTGGAATTTGGAAGTCCCAACTCCAATAGTAGTTTCAGGCTTTCAGATATCCTTCCCTCTTGTAAAACATCTGAAATATATTTCTCTGACATTTCTGGACCACAGATAAATGCTCCCTGAAGCTTAAAGTTGGGATTCCCACCTAGTGGTTGAGAGATATCTTTCATATTCTCATATTTCATAGACTTACAAAGTTGAGTATGCACCTTGATCGAAGTCCCTATGACTGAACACTTTAATTGCAAAGGTAATCTATTTAAAGAAACAAATAACATGGATTCTAATGTGATTCCCATTGCCCTAATCAGATATCTCTCTACTTGCAACCAAATAGGCGTGTATTGTAAGGGAGTCACTTCCTCTGGTTCTATGGTCCATCGAGTGTACTTAGAAATATGACTGACTAAGTAAAAATAAAAGTTTGGTAATTTAAAACCCCCCAAATATTTTGGGGCCCCCAGTTTTATGTAGGAACAGCGGGGCCTTTTCCCTTGCCATATGAAACGGGATATTAGTGCATCAAGTTTTTTAAACCATACCATGGAAATAAATGAATTAAGCATATGTATGGGATAAAAAATGTGGGGGAGAATATTCATTTTAACCACACTAATTCTAGCCTGCATTGACATCGGGAGCAATCTCCATCTATTAAGATCCCTTGCAATAGTTATCACCACATTCTCCAGATTCCATTTCTTCCTCAGGAATGCACTCTGTGAAAGGATTATCCCCAAATATACTATTTTGGTTGATTTCTTCAGTCCTAAATGTACATAGTCTGCCAGGACTACCCAACGATTTAAAGGTATTAAGGTGGTTTTGTCCAGATTTACTTTGTAGTATGAGACCAGTCTGAATTGAGAGATAATTTGCAATGGAGGTGGCAATGAGATAGCTGGATGGGAAATATGGAGTAAGAGATCATTAGTATATGCTGAGATCTTGGCCTTCAGAGGGCCTAATACAATACCATGCACTTGTGGTGCTGAGTTCAGGAGTCTGATTACGGTTTCAAGGTAGATATTAAACAAGTATGGGGATAACGGGCAACCCTGACAAGTCCCAGAATGTAGATAGAAACCTTGGGACAGGACCCCATTACAATAAACCTTTGCACTTGGTCTGGTATATAAAATTTGCACCCATTCAATAAACCTAATAGGAAAACCAAATCTCTCCATAGTCAAAAAAAATTATTCCCAATATACCCTATCAAAAGCTTTCTCCACATCTAGGGATACCAGAACCATTGGATCCCGAGACTCCCTGGATGTGGAGAAAATATGCTCTAGCTTCCTCAAGTGATCCAGAGAAGATCTCCCCTCATAAACCCTACCTGTTCAGGCCCTGTGAGTCCCTCTAAAACTTTTCATTACTCTTGTAACCAAAGTTTTTGCTAGGATTTTAATATTGCAGTTCATAAGCAATATGGGCTGGTAATTGGTCACTTTATCTGGGGGTCTTCTGGGTTTAGGTAGTACCACTATGAGAGCCTGCAAAAGTAAAAAGTCCGATATGCCCTTATCACAAAGATACGAGAAGAGCTGAGCAAGGATAGGGGCCAAGTCAGTTGCCAAGGTCTTGTATAAATTAGCTGGAAAGTCATCCTGCCCTGGCGACTTATCCTACACCAATGCCTGAATAGCAGTTAAAATTTCAGCTTGCGAAATAGGCTGCATCAGAAAAATTTGCTGAGCCTGGGATAAGTGTGGGAGTGGAATTCTGTCTAAGTAATCTTGGACCTCCTTATTTGAGGGATGATTCAAGGGAGGAGAGTATAATTGGGAGTAGAAGCTGTCAAACTCTTGGACAACCTCTTCTGGGGAGGATTTGAAAGTTCCATCAGATTGTGAACTTATAGCCTTAACCCAACATGAGGATTCTTGCTCCTTGAGCCGCATAGCTAGCAAATGCCCGGTTTTGTCTCCTTGATCTATATACTTTGCCCTAGTCTTAAGTAGGGCATATTCAGACCTTTCCCTCAGCAGGTCAGCGTACTGATGCCTCAGTTTAGTTAGCTCAATTTGCTCTCATTCAGAGGGCTCCAGGGTTGAATTATGTTCAAGCCTCTCTATCTGACCCAAAAGAGATTGTAGTACAGCTTCCCACTTTTTCTTACGAGTCAATGCAATCCGAATGCATTTCCCCCAGAGAGTGCATTTTAATGCCCCCCATACTTTGTCCACACTAGAGACAGACCCAAGGTTCGATTACCAGAAATCTTTAATAAGGGTTTGCAGCTTCTCTAGTACCCATGGGTCCCTAAGAAGTTGTGTATTTAATTTCCATATTTTATCCCATTTAGAATTTTGTTTTGGATTATATACCATCCATACCGGTGAGTGATCTGACAATACTTTAGAAGCTATGCCAGTGCCTGTAATGTGACTTAATGCTTCAGCGCTAACTAAGAAGTAATCTATCCTAGACAGGGATTTATGTACAGAAGAATAAAAAGTATATTTCCGAGTAGTTGGATAGAAAGTTCTCCAAGGGTCACACAAGCCTCCCATGGTTATGAATTCCTAGAGAGCTTGCTGTGCAGAGGATGGCCTGATAACCCAACTACTCAATTTATCCAAGTTAGAGGTTATAGTGACATGCCAATCTCCTGCAAAAATCAAAGGGAGGAGTATAAACCTGGATACCACTTTCACTAGTCCCATAAAAAAGTTGGGAGATGGGATATTCGGGCCATACACACACCCTAAAAGTAATTCTACCTGGTCTAAAACCCCATGCAAAAAATAGGTATAGACCCTCTGGGTCCACAGTTAGTGTGTTTAGCTGAAAACATAATCCCCTTTGAAGGAGAACAGCAACTCCTCGCTGACTGGTGGAGTTTCCCCCTGTATAACTATGTTCAACCCATAGGCGTCTAAGAGACAGTTTCTCTGATGTTAAGAGATGGGTCTCCTGGAGAAAGGCTATCTGGCATTGTAATGCCTGTAAGTGAACTAATACCTGATGTCTCTTAGTAGGGGAACGCAATCCCTTAACATTCCATGAAACATATTTCATGCTGTCTTGTCTTATTATAGTGCATACTCTATGCTACTCTAACTGGTGTTATCCATTTATCCCCTTGATTAGGTATGTTATCCCCCTTTATACCCCCTAAACAAAATAATAAAACCCAAGATTACTTTATCTAAACCCCTGAACAACAAAATTAACAAAAAAGTAAGACTTTTTCCCTTCATTGTTCTGGTTTCATCACCAGAACACTATTCGAATATGGGTTGTGATGTAACCCTCCCTTAAACGTGCCCAGAAGAACCCTGCCCCAGCCCCACATTATCTCAGCTAACTAGAAATTTTCCAAATATCTCTTAATTATCCATTACTTGACTAGAATCTAAATGATTATTTTAGGCCTTGCTGCCCATATAAAGGTTAAATTGGTTCAACAGATTGATTACTTAGCACATCCAGGTATTCAGCGAATGTTTAGTTAAATCTCAATCATCTATTTTGCCCAGTTCCCCCATTGGCAAAACGTAAGTGAAACAGGTCAGTTGAGAAAAAAGATGTTCATTAGAACTATTCGTTATGCTAGATGTCTTAAGGCTCAACAACATAGTTAACATATAAAGACCGGCATCTCAGTCTATTGTCCCCCAACAGTTCTATCAGAACATTGACTAACTAGAAGCTACTGGAGAAAATAAAACAAAAATATTCGGGCCGCAATAAACCGTTTGCACTTGTTAACATATGGTCACTTTCCCTCTTAGTTAACTGGTAGCCGCGATAAGCTCCTAAAATTGCAAGTTAACATAACCCATTCCAATATGGTACTAGAAAAGCATTATTCAGAGGTATACAATCGGTAATACACTATAATGCCCCTCCTGATACAATCTTCTGGATTTTAGTATCAGTTTTCACACCATACAGTTCTTAAATGCTCTCAGTATCCAACTAAGTATTCCACATCTTGTTTCATTTAAACAGATCAGGATACAGTCTCCGTAACTTTTCCTCCACCTGAAGATGCGATTCAAAACTGTTCCATTCTTCCATATGACAAACTTGCAGCGTAGCTGAATATTGCATTTTGAAACGAATTGCAGCAGCAATAAGTTTTACAACTATAGGGTGGAACTCTTTCCTCTTTTGCCTCACAGATTTTGAGAGATCTTGGATCAACCTTATTCTCTTGCCTTCCCAGAGCAATTCACTAATGTCCCAAGTTTTGCTCAAAATATGCTGCTTATCCCTGAAATTTAGCAGCCTAAAAATTAAAGGACGTGGAGGGGCTCCTACTGAAGGAGTCGGCCTAAACAATCGATGGGCCCGCTCAATCACATATTCTGGGCCTTTAGGAGATGGGCCTGCCAGCTTGTTACATAGTTTCTGGACAAATAACACTGGTGATGTGCCTTCTTCACCTTCGGGTACCCCAGCATCAGCAGGTTATTTCTCCTCAACCTTTCTTCCAAATCTTCTAGTTTGCTTTCTATTACCTTAAGTCAATGATGCATTTGTGACTTTTCTGGTTCGATTCTCTCCCTCCAGTCATCAAGGGAGGAAATTCTTCTTTGTTGTGCATTGAGTTAATACAGCCAAAGAGGAGGTAATGCCCTGTATTGAGGCTGTTAGTGATTCTAGTGATTCTTTCAGGGGAGCTATTCCTTCCCAATACTTCCCTTCTGTGAGCGTGGCCTGGGAGTTGGCTTTCACCACTGCCCCAGCTGGGGTTCAGTTGGAGCGCTTGGCCGCTTTGTCCCGCGTCTGTGTAGTAGGTGGCGTATGGTGAGGTAGATTATCTCTCATTTCTTCGTCCATCCTGGAGGTAACTCACTGCTGTGACACTCCTTGTGGCTTCCTGAATATGGAGTTAGCCAGTTTTTGACACTCTAGCTTGAGTTTTGTTTGTAAGATTCCTTTAATTAAGTCATGGAGCGGGAGCAAGGAAATCTGCAACCATTCAGGCAGCCATTACGTGACCTCCCCTCCTCTGCTCTTTTTCTAACCATATAGAAACATAGAAACATAGACTTTGATGGCAGATAAGGACCACTTGGCCCACCCAGTCTGCCCATTTCCCTACCTACTGGATAAGCTGCAGATTCTAGTTAACCAACAGCCTTCATCCTGCAACCCCCAACTATAATTGCCTTGTGTCTGTCCCATGCATGTTTGAATTCCCCCACTGTTTTAGAACCGATGACCTCCTCCAGAAGGCTGTTCCATGTATCCACCACTCTCTCAGTGAAAAAAAAATTCCTCACATTACCCCTGAGCCGTCCCCCCTCTATCTTTAAATTGTGACCCCTTGTTCTTACACATCTCTTTTTCTGAAAGATGCGACCCTCCTGGACTTTGTTGATTCCCTTGAGGTACTTGAACATTTCTATCATGTCCCCCCTGTCCCTCCTTTCATCAAGAGTATACATATTAAGCTCTCTCAGTCTCTCTTCATATGGCTTCTGCTGCAGACCCTGCACCATTTTAGTTGCCCTCATCTGGACTGCTTCCATCCTGTCTATGTCCTTGTGTAGATGAGGTCTCCAAAACTGCACGTAGTACTCAGATGGGGTCTCACCAACTGTCTGTACAGAGGGATAACCACTTCCTTTTCTACTTGTGATGCCCTTCCTATGCATCCCAGTATCCCCTGGCTCTCCTTACTGACTTTTCACATTGCTTACCCACCCTTAGGTCATCTGATATGACTACCCCCAGGTCCCTTTCCATTTTTGTTGTTGTTAGTACCTCCCCTGCTATTGTGTACTCTTCTCCCGGGTTTTTGTTTCCCAGGTGCATTACTTTGCACTTCTTTGTATTGAATCTAAGTTGCCACATGTCTGACCATTCCTCCAACCTTGTCAAGTCCCTTCTCATCTTTTCTACCCCCATATGCTTGCATATACTTTTAAGGTCTATCTATGATGTGATAAGGCAATCCAGCTTTTAATAGAAGTAGGCATTTGAATGAAATAACATTTAAAGGCTAGGAAAAGACCTAAAATTGATTATCTATGGCCACTACTCACTGACTTCACTGCAGACACTGCTGACATGCATTGACACACCTGTCTCAGTGTGCGTGTCTGCCTGCGTAATGTGTGTTGTCCCCTACTCGTGCATGCCCAGCTCGCAGAGGGGCTCACTTTAAATATCCTGTGATATGGAAGCAACTTGCCAGGTCACGCAACTGAAGCCACTCTGGAGATATTTAATACATCTCCTAGAAATTATAGCCTATGTCTGTTTTAAGTCAGGCTCATTCATTTAAAAAAAATATTGTCTTCTGAATTAATGATCGCCCTCTATAAACATAACATTTTGCCCTAGAAAGTTCTTAATTTTAGTCCACACATGACTGTATAATGGGAAAGCCCAGGGCTGGCTTGAAAATGTCTGTAAATGTATTAAAAAATGAGAATAGGCTTTGCAATTTTTAAAAGTGAAAGTTGGACACTAGTAAAGAAAAACAAATTTCCTAACTTTCACAAGTCCCGTCAGACATGCAGAACTAGACACTGTGAGGATCACACCTCTGGTATTTGTCAGATGTCTTGATGCTAACTACAGTAATTAGACCAAATGTTGGTGAAAACCTTCTTTTATTCACCTTAAGACACTGTATTGTATGTTCTTTGCTGGTTTTTTTTGGTCACCTCCGCAATTGGGAATACCATTGTCCTTACTTAGACTCTGCATCTGCACACAGCATGGGTTATTTCATTTATTTTTTTTTGTAATGGCTGTACCTCTAAATGAACTACTTCATTACGTGTCTGCTACTTTTACCATAGTATTTTTGCATGCTATGGTCATTTATCTTTATCCTGTTACTGATAGAATTTTTTTTTTATCAGTCAGAAGCACCATAGCTTGATGATTGTTCTAGAAAGTGGCAACTAAGTTTTAATATACAAAAAATGCAATGCACTAAGGATGTAGAAAACTAGGGTCAGAGTACAAAATGTGGGGATTAGGACTGGCAACCAACAAACAAGAAAGAGGCATGGGTGTTATCACATCTGATGAACTAAAGGTGGCCAAACTCTCAGACAAGGCAGTGGGAATAGCTTGTGGGATGATAGCATCCATAGGGAGGATATCACCAGCAGAAAAAGGGTGGTGGTGATACATCATTATCAATATCTGATGTGACCCCACCTAGTGTACTGCAGCCAGTTCTGACATCCTCATCTCTGAAAGGACATAGTCAGAGATGAGGTGGTGTAGAGGATGGCAACTAAAGTGGTGTGAGATCTGCATCAATAGCTCTATGAGTAGAGACTGAACTACCCCAATATGTACAGATTGGGGGTACGGAGGGACAGGGGGGATATGATGGAGTATTTCAAATATCTCAAGTTTATAAATAAGGTTCAAGTGGAAATTTTTTTTCATAGAAAATGATGCACAAGAACAAGGGGTCATGTGATGAAGCCGGAGGGGTGGTAGAATGAGTGTAAATGTAAGGAAACAGTTCTTCACAGAAATGTGGGTGGATGCGTGGAACAGTCTCCCTGAGGAGGTGGTGGGAGCAAAACTGTGTTGGGATTTAGGAAGGCATAGTGATAGGCATCAAAAACCTTAGAGGTATGGGATAGTTAAAAGGGAAAATGACTAGCAAGGAAATGGGAGGGGGAGTGGTAAAACTGGAGATCAAGTAGGCTATACAGTGTGATGGTGGGTATTGATCATGGGCAGACTAGGTTGGCCAAACAGTCCTTTTCTGCCTTCAGATTCTTTGTTTCTAAGTTTTTATGAGTTTATATGAGATTTGAAATTGTGTTCTTGAAGAATGGAGGTCTAGTATCCTCAGTGTCATTGTTGGGATGATTTTGATTGGCAGAGTTAGGTAGATGGGGGAGGGGTTAATTTGAGCTAATTGTAAATGATCATTAACAGTAGTTATTTTGTTGTAACTGAGGAGACCAAGATGATTCGGTTTGGAAATGTTTGTACATATGGCACTCTTTAAAAGTACAGTAAGCTGTCATTGCCACACACTAATTCTCAACCCACCACTACCCACCAGCAGTCTGCACTTACCCTGCGCTGCAGTCTCTGTACCAGTCAATGAGTTACAATTGGCCAGAGTACAGTTGTGCTGACATGCATGTTTTTTCTTTATGTTATTTACTTCAATTTGTTTAATTTCAGAAACTTTACTACCACATACTGTATATGAAATAATGGTCATGCAGGAGTTTAATCTGATGATACCAGTTAAAATGTTCATGGAAAGTGACATGAATGATCTGATACAGAAGTAGCTTTGTATGAGAGAGATGTGCATTGCACCTGAATGTGTTCATAAAATTATCTCGGATAGATTACTTGTCATTATAGTTGACTGTATTTTATTTTGTTTAAAAAAAAAAAAGTAAAAAAAAATAATCTGCAAAAAATAAAAAAAATAATATTGTCTGGCTCATCTTTCTCAACAGGAATCTCTTTGTTGATAACGGTCATCATTTTACAAAATTAGTCACCACAGTTATTTAGACTTTTATGTTACTCCTTAACGCCTATCCCCCCAACCCCACCCTCACCACCACCATCAGATAACAGCCAGAACTTATCCATGGCTCCTGGCCACTTATGGACAAAGTATACATCTGTGCTATACAGTACAAATAAGTTTTTAGTGATGTTCATTTCCAGGGTAATGTCTGCATACATGCCTCTTATTTGATAGTGGCTGACTTATTGTGTGGAACAGATAGTTTTTGGTTTTTAGTTCACCACCACTGTGTGAAACACATTGTCTCCTGTGTCACCACTTGACATACTATGCTGAAGCACATATTTAAGTTATAAAAGTATAACTAATATTTTACTTCATATGCACACATTGTTCGAGTTAAAATGATAGTATGCCTACACATGATTCCATTCAGGGGCACTGTCTGTATGCATTTAACTAACTGGAAGGTGGTGCTCTGCTGCTGTGAAACCCCTAGCTGGTGTTTTTAATCTGCTGCATTGGAAACCATGGTAGACTCTTTTGTTCTTTTTTTTTCATTAACTCATTTTATTGATTTTGAAAAATGGAAACACACTGAACAAGCATTACAATGCCAAGATAATCTCATCAAGAAACATAAGAAACATATATACCATTCCTTAATACACAAAATAGCAATTAATATAATAATTTCCTCTAATATGTACTATGAACCCCCATATCTACAAATTCCACTATATAAACCGAAACCTTTATGGATGCTGGCAGACTTGCCATCCCCTCCCCCTCCCCTGCACTTGCTGCCTACAGTCCTATCTATTACTTAACTGCTACTTAACAAACTACATCCCCACATGACATCCCCATATACCTTAACCACCTTCCCCACACTTAGTAGAAGGATGGCTGCATTATCTGCCTTGGAAAGATAACCCGATGAAATGAAACAGCTTTTATAACAGCTTGTTTCCATTTAATAAGAGGTGGAATCATTTGAGACCTCCAGCATAAAAGCAGAGTGTGTTTAGCCTCTAGGGCCGGCACATACAAAGACCCCTTGTACTGCCTGGAGGAATAATCTAACATTTCTGAGTCTCCCAACACTCAAAATAGTGGGGAGTGGGTTATAGAAATTTGCAAAACTGAGTATATAGTCTGAAAAATGCCCTCCCACCATGCAGATAAATAAGGGCAATCCCATAAAATATGAGAAATGGACCCTGGGGCAGAATTGCAATGCCAACAGGCATCTGTGCTCAGCATGCCCATTTTACCTAACTGAACCAGAGTACGGTACCATCTACCCAGGACTTTTTTTGCATCAGCTGTAGTTTCGGATCTGGGAAAGATGTATGGGCAGCGATCCAACATTTATCCCACCTTCCTCCAAAATATTACACTGAAGAGCCAATGCCAATTTCAGTCTACAATTACACCAATCCAGCAGAAATAGCTGCTGCATTTCTTTATATAAACTACTAATAAGACCCCTAGACATTTTTAACCATTTACCCAACTACTCTGTTAAACCTGTCCCACCTATTCGATAGGCTATAACAATTTCTCTACCAAAGCATGCTGCAGTTGCAGGTATCGCCAAAATTCTTGTCTCGTAAAATGAAATGCCTTCTGAAGTTCTTGGAAAGAAACCAGCACCTTTCCTTTTCTTGTCTATTAAATCACCAACCATGGTCAACCCCTAAGATAACCACAAAGCCCAACATATAGACCCCCCACCGATTCTGATGTCAGAATTATGCCACAGAGGCTTCCACCTACCTAAAAATGACCTATCCTGCTTTAAGATCTTAAAATTTCCTCCAAGCCCACCTAGAAAAAAGCATGGGAGAGCTGAGATCCCTGACCTGTGGCACACCCAGTTTCAATAAAACTGCTAAAGGAGTTTCACCTACGAGGCATTGTTCAATTCTGATCCATATCGGAGTACATGCCTCCCCAACCTGAACCCATCACAACATCTTCTTCTCCCCTAAACATAAATGATAGGCCCAAAGCCACAGCAAATTCCATCCCCCCACTCGTTTGGGAGTCCTGAGGGTTTTGTGACTCACATGGGGGGGGGGAGCCCTTAAATGTAATTAGTAAAAACATTATCTAATTTAACCCAATAATGCTGTGGAATCCTAATTGGCAAATTACAAAGAATATAAAAGCGACAGGGAAAGACCATCATTCTGATAGTTGCACTCTTACCCGGCAATGACAAGTTAAGCTTCCTATGATGCAATAAATCCACTTGAGCCTCTTCCAGTACCCTATTGAGATTCTTAGCACACATATCCTGCAACTGTGAAGACACCCACATTCCCAAATATTTCAACCCCTCTGGAGACAATTTTAATGTGTGGTTCCCAATACGGCCCACCGAGGATCACTTTTATAAAGAGGCATGACTTCTGTCTTGTCCCGGTTTATACCCAGACCCGATACACCACCAAAGGAGTTAATGGGCAGGATTCACAGAAGGGATGCGACCAGCGCATCCGAAATGCACTGGGGCAACCGCAGGTCGCATCCAAGGGTGATTCTGGCAGGGTGCCGTTGCACCAGCGCAACCCCAATGCGCCAGCACATCCCCGATGTGCCGCATACCACTAGTAATGCTATGTGGTGCATCTGGAGGGGCTGTGAAGGGACGTGCCCATGCATACCGGGTGCAACCCCATTCACAGCCCTATTCTGTGGTGCAACCATGGGACAAGTCAGGGGATGTGCCACAGAAAGATAAGTCTAGAAAACCTAGACTTAAGTAGGTGGCCACCTACAGGCAGGCTGCCACACTGCAGGCAGCAGCATGGCAGCCCAGCCACCCTGGCAGTCCAGTGTGCCCACCCCAGCCCCTGTATGATGCTGCTCCAGGTGGCAGTAAATGAATTGTTGACCCCACTGAGCCCCCCGTATGATGCTGCTCCTGGTGGTGGTGGTGGTGAAAGTAAGATGAACCCTCATCCCAGCCCAAATCCCTCAGTAAAGTCACCTTCCATGGCAGTTGGCCAGTGCAGACATCCCCCCCAAGTACCACAACCCACCCCAGCAGGGTCCCACTTTTGGCAGGCAGCTCAACCCACCCCACATACCGCCACAGCTGCCCATTGACAGAGTTGTCTGAGAATTACAGCAATCATACAGTCTGAAGCATTGGCTTGGCTATGACCTAGGAGCAATACAAGGATTAAATGACTTGCTCAGAATACACATTATGCGATTGGAGGGTATGGGAATCAAACCCAGGTTTGCTGGCTGTACCAAGCTCATTTACAGCACATTACTCTAACCTCTAGGCTATACTGCCAGCCCCTTGTTCTTACACAGATTAATGATTACTTGGAAAACAATCAGGTTCTCACGTATTATCAATCAAGGCTTCAACCCAGTTATTCTACACAAACTGTTCATATTGATTTCATAATCAGGTTTCTGGGGCTACAGAATCTGGTTGCTTTATGGGTTTTGTTTCTATTGATCTATCTAAAGCTTTTGATTGTAATAATCACTCTTTACTTCTCTCATGTCTTTCTTATCATGTTATGTTAAATGGATATCTTCCTGTTTACAGGGGAGGTCACAGTCTATTTTATGGGATGGGTGTCTTTCGTCTCCTCTCCTGTCACTACTGATGTTGCATGGGGTTACATTGTGGGTCTTATCTTGTTTAGTTTACGTATTAATCCTTTATTTTCAGCTATTAATGGTTCTTCTATTCATCTGTATGTGAGTGACACAGTTTTATTTTGTGCTCATCAATATATGGCAATCATATCTAAACATGTACAGGATTCTGATAGTTTGGTGGATAGATTCTCAAATAATTTACTGATTCTGAATGGATAAAATATCATGTAATTGGGGTCCCAGCACTCTTTAGCCAATGTGGATAGTTCAGTCAATGTAATATTTACAATACCCAGATGGAAAGGGTCATGGAATTCAAGTTCATGGGATTTTAGTTTGACCCCTCGCTTGCTGTTATACATCATATTGAAAAAAGAACACCTTACAATGCAAACTTGTTTGGGTCACTTGCAATGTGCCAGGAATTGTCTCACCATAGATGATAGAACTTATTTAGTAACACAGGCAATTCTTCCAATAATAGATTACGGAGATACTATTTATTGTTACGTCTCTGAATCCGCTTTAGCTCCTTTAAACAGAGTGTGCAGTATTATCAGTTGCTGGCTTGGCATCAGGCTGTACAATTGCTGTCATTCTCAGACATCTCTGTTGGTGGGCAGCCGTGGTGGTATGCGGGTGGGTTGAGCTGCCTGCTGACAGTGGGACCCTGCTGGGGTGGGGTGGGTTGGGAGTACTTGGGGTGTGGATGTCTGCACCAGCTGACTGCTGTGGAAGGTGGCTTTACCAAGGGCTTGGGGCTGGAGGGGGGTTCATCTTACATTTACCGCCACCGGAGCAGCATTGTACGGGGACTGGGGGGCTGTCATCCTTTCATTTACCGCCACCAGAAGCAGCATCGTATGGGGCTTGGGGGGGTCAACAATTCATTCACTGCTGCCAGGAGCGGCATAGTATGGGGGCTTGGGGGGTGCATCATTCCTTTTACTACCTCTGGAAGTGGCATGTCTCAGGATGGAATCAGGCCAGGGAAGGGGGGTGGTTACAGGTCAGCGCATTCTGCTGGGGCATCCCTGCAGGCGCAATGAAAATAGGCCTATAATGGCTTGCTAATGGCCCCATTGTGCCATGCATGCCTAATGGCCTCATTTGCATGCCCCTGGCTGTGAATCATGTTTGTGGGTGCAGGGCATCCTGAGATCCCCTGCCCCAATGGGTTCCCAGCCTGACATGGGGGATGCACCGGCACAGCCTGTGATGCTCCAGGGCATCCTGGTCTGGGTGCACCTGTGATATTCACAGAGGGGATGCACTGGGAGCATCTCCCTGTGCCTCCTCTGTGAATCACCCAATATGCACTCAGTGCATCTCCTCTGTGCTGGGGCAGCCGAGATGCACTGAGTGCATCTTCTTTGTGAATTCTACTCAATAAGTTCCCAGGCAATCGGTAATGAATGTTCTACATTGAATAACAATAAAAGTAAATTATTTGCAAAGAGCGATGTAGAAAAAGATTTACCCCCATGGCTATCCCTGTCACATCTGGATGTTGTGAGAGCACCAAATTTAAAGGTTTGATAGCTAGTAGAAAAAGGAAAGGACTGAGAGGTCAGCCCTGTCTTGTCCCTTTAGAAAGAGAGAAAGGAGATGACAACACCCCATTCACTCATACCCTAGCCCTAGGATCAGAATATAAACATTTAATTCAATGACATAATCTCAGACCTAGACCTACTTTAGAAAGCACAAATTGTAAATACTGTCATTCAACAGAATCAAACGCTTTCTCCGCATCTAAAGAAATTATTGAGGTAGAATCCGGTCCATGTACTGCCATCTGGATTAAATCTATTACTGCATGCAAATTGTCACTGCCCTGCCTTCCTTTCATAAAACCAGTTTGCGATTTACTGATCAAGATCACTAGTACTTTGTCCAATCTCATAGCTAAGACCTTTGCTAATATTTTACAATCCACATTTAAAAGAGAAATTGGTCACTAAGTTGCACACAAAGTGGGATCTCTACCTGGTTTAGGCAGGACAGTGACAATTGCCTCTTTCATTGATTCAAGTAAAATAGCACAATGCTCAACCCCCTGGAACACCTTTAGCAGCTGTGGTGACAATTGAGCCTCAAAGGCATCATAAAAATCTACAGTAAGTCCATCTGGGCTAGGCGCCTGACCTAGGGACATGGATTTATTCACTTGCTGAATCTTCTTCAAAGAGATATCTACAGTCAATTCCGCTTGTGTGCACACCCTTGGTACCATCTGAAAGTGTGCACACAACCGAAAATGCACTAAACCGAAACTGCAGTTTTATAGACAGGAGAGAATCGCTGTTGCGGTAAAAACATAACATCAGCTTATTAAACACTCTATCTTGTGTCAACATGTTAAAAATACTGTAGCAGTTAATAAATAGGCAATTTGCAGTAGTTTGAGCTGCCTGACAACGTGACCCGATCGACTGAGATGGCAATAGGATTTCGTCCGGGAGTAACGTCTAAACTGCATGCTTTTGGCTGGGAATTAGGATGGATCTACCCAGCGAAACTGTAGATAGGTTTCCAGGTTCGATCTCCAAAAATACAGTCAATTCCACTTGTTTTAAAAAGCAATTGAAGCTGAATAATGTGTCCACAGCTTTGAGTCTGCTCAGGGAAGACGGGACACTGACTTGAACCACCATACCTGCTCGCTGATTTCAGTGGATCCTGAAGTGATGCTTTTTCATATCCCACCACCTCACACCAGCTGAGAAAGATTAGGTGCTAACTACCCATGATTGTGGAGTGGACAGCTCAGGAAACTTAAGCGCTGAACAAAAGCAGCCATCCAACAATGCAATTAACAAAATGCTGTCAGAATTGTGCACACAACCGAAACTCGTAGTGCACACAACTGAATTCTTTAACACTACAGTAATGGTAATTGAATCGGGACCGGAGGAATGTGTGCATACAACCGGAATGTGCACACATCTGAATTGCTCACAAGTGGAATTGACTGTATTTCCAAAGAGGCTGCAGCCTCCTCATGTAACCTAGGGACTGCCAAGGAGCTAAAAAAAGTATCATAAACCTCCTGTGCAGGGGAAACATTGGAGCAATGTAATCAGGACTAAAACAGATAGAATTGCTCTACAATAGATTCTGCAACAGAAACCACTGCCCCCCCTTGATTCTGCAAACAGAGAACCATAGTCTCCATGAAACACTTTTTCAATCTATATGCAAGAAGCTTTCCAGCTTGCTTACCAATTCCCAATAAGCCTGTTGAAGGCAAAACTGAGCACAGAGGGCCTTCTGGTGAAGAATTACAATCAATTCTTCCTTTAACAGTAACTTCTGAATCTTCTGATCACTAGTGTAACTATGTGTAGCATAGAGCAAACAGTCTGATATATTCTGTATGCTCCCTAACGTTTTTCTTTTCCTATTTCTTTTACATAAGAAGTGTATGAAATAATCTTACCTCTAATTAAGTGCTTTAAAAGCATCCCACACCAGAAGAAGAGATATGTTTGGATTATTATTGGTAAGAAAATAAAAATCAGTGTCCCCAGTTTGCCAGTGCTGGAACTCCTCTGAAGACAGCAACATTGAATTAAACTACCAACAGGGAGTATGGGATGGAGTCCATCATGGCTCCCAAACTAATGAAACAGGGGCATGATCCGAAAGAAAAATTGTACCATGGACTACCAACAATACATCTTCTACAACCCTAGAACTGTACAAAAAATAATCCAGTTGACTTAATGATTTAAAATGGGGAGAACAAAAAGTAAAATCTTTAGCCTTAGGGTTTCATAACCTTTAGCAGTCTACCAAATGTAATTCCTCACAAAAGAGGAACAGCAGTCTCCGGGCCTTTTTGTGAGAAGGAGGACCCCTCTCTAATATTGAACTCTCAATGGAAGGATCCAAAACAAAATTAAAATCTCCCCTCATAAATATCTCTATCGATGATGAATACCTATCCATAAGCGTGTGCAACAGCATGAAGAAAAATCCTGGTGCCTCTGTATTCAGGGTGTAGACATTAACAAAGAGCATGGTATACAGTTAACTAGACCCAATACCAGAACCCATCTGCCCTCCTTATTAGAATACCAACTGTCCACGACTAAGGTGCACCCCTTCCACAGCAAAATAGAAACCCCTTTCTGTTTAGCATTATAACAACTTGAAAAATCCCTCCCTACCTAACATTGATTCAAACTATCAGCATCCCTCCACAAGAAATGGGTCTCTTGCAAAAACATAATATTAGCAGAACTAGTTTTCAAAAAGGAGAACACTTTCCTCCATTTAATGGGGATGTTCAGACCCTGAATATTCCATGTCAAAAATGATAACTGAGACATCTTATAGCAGCATATTCATTTGGCTGAACCTCAGATCCTAAAATATCACAGGCGGTAAGTGCCCCTTCCCATAAGCCAGCATCCCACCAATCCCCTTGTAAACCACACCAGAGGTTCCAATAACATGATAAAACAAATTGTAGCCATGTATTATTAAAACAAAATATGAAAACACCATGTGTCATCATAGGTTTCATGCCGCCCCATACACCATATAGAAAGCATAACCATTTAACCTTTCCCAAAAACACCACCAAAAAATCCTAAATATTATAACAATCAACCCCACCCCACCCCACCCTATTACCTCAGTAACACTTTATCAAAACATCATAACGCTGGAGAAAAGTCATGAAATCCACCAGCTATCCCTACTAACTAGCATGAAGAGCTGGAACGTGACTAGAGGAGCCCAAACCACCAGTGCCCTAACTCCCCTGCAGGTGTGGGAACAAACCACATCCCTCCACCAGGAAATCAGAGGTGTGATCCAATGAGTCCCTCCCACTCTTGAAAGGCCACAAACCAATACATATCATATATATCACCCTGCTCACTTGAAGTGTAGTCAAATAAACAAAACTTCCCCTGGGTATTATAACAGCTATGCCCACAAGTACTGAAATGCCCAAGCCCATTTACTAGCCCCAATCCCTTCACACCCCAGATATACTATTTGGACATATAAGGATGCAAAGAAACCCCCACCAACACCCTCAGTATAACGGAAAAACCCTTGGTCCCCTGAATTATCCCAAACAAACCATCTCTATTGGTGGATTATCCAACCACAGCCAGAAAGCTAGAAAACCACAATAATGATTACAGGTCTTTCTTCAAAAGTAAAGAAATGTCTTTAGTTCAAGTTGGAGGCCATTGACTCTCAGGTCTTGAAGTTATCAGGCTGTTGCTTGGATCTACCTGCACATTGGAAGAAACAATTGAACCCACCTCAGCAGAAACTATTTTATTGGAGCTCCTTGCAGTGGTAGTTTGTGATCAAATCTGCTGAAACTGACTGAGAGGCAACGACCAACTCCTCTTTCAAATAATCTGCCAAGTCCATCTTAGAGTGATCCACAGGGCTGACTGGCAGGTCAGGAAATAAACGAGGGTGCTTCGATGCCAGAACAGGTGATTTCTCAATGAGTGTTGTTCCAGTCCCCAAATTAACATTCGAAGCTCCAACAGCACTAGATGAACCATTAGAAAATTAGCCCAGACAAGGCTCCTTTTGTCTCTTAGCCAGCTGCCATCCTCCAAATGACCCCATCAAGACCCTGAACCATTACCATTATGGAGTTCGGCAACAGTGTGAGTGATCAATCCAGATTCTTTGATCACACCATCCTGCTTCAAAGCAGGATTATCTACATCTGATGCAGGCTTAGCTGGAATAGAGGAGGGAAAATTCTGAATGGCCTGTGGGGAATCAAATCAATGACAGTCGTTCCCCCATGAAACATTCAACATCACAGGGCAATTCATAGTGAATTTAATTCTCCTAGCAACCAGCTGTTTTTTGACTGTTGCAAAAGCCTTGCACCAATCTGACACTTCCTTCAAGAAATCTTGAAACAGATAAATCACTTGACCATTCCATTGCAAAGGGCCTTGTTCTGTAGCTAGCTGAAGAATCCATTCTTTCACTGTAAAACAGAGAAAGTAAATTAAAATGGATAGCAGTGGAGCTCCTTTTTGTGGCTGGGGTCCTAAGGAGCGATGCGCTCACTCGATTTCCAGGGGCTGGTCCCATGTATAGGTAAGCACCCAGGGAAAAAACCTGGAGAAATTGCAGCAAATTGTTCCCCTCAGTCCCTTCAGGTAGTCCAACTAGTCTTAAATTATTGTGATGACATCAATTTTTAGGGTCATTCACCTTCAATAGCAATCCTTGAACTTGTCTCTGCAGCTGCAGTATGCAGTCTTCTTGCATATGATAGTGCTCTGTATCCATAATCCTCAGTTTGGCTTCTTCCACCCGACTCTCTAATAGGGTTACCAAAGCTTTAATCATCAGGATATCCTTAACTAGAGTTTGCAGCATTTCTTTGATGTTGCTAAGGTCAATAGTGTTCACCAGGGTGGTGGGGCCTGCATTCAATGAGTCATGGACTTGGACCACCTAAGACATGCTGATGCAGGATGTAGAAATCCACACAAATGATCAGGATTCCACTAAATAAACAGCTCTGCAGGTATGTGCCACACTCTAAAATGAATTCCAAAGCAGGAGAAGCAACAAACTTTCATTTCTGAGCAATACTGAAGAAATTTATGCAAGAGTGAGTCTCAGCCCCAAACTCAAGCTGCCATCTTTGCTAGACCCACACCAGAAGTCCATCTAGACTTGCTTGTTCTTGATCAATCACGATTGCCATACTCTAGAAATATTCTTAGTCATTTCATCACAATAACTGGAAAATAATGTCCTGCAATGTCATAACTGGATTTACCATACTAATGAATTTGTTACCATTTGTAAAATAATGGTCCAATTTTTCATCATACTCGTGCAACGGTCAAGGTGAAATGGCAATATTTCACCACATGGTTTATTTCAGGGGCATTGTCTGTATTCATTCAACATATCAGATGTTTTTGGTCTCCGTGTTCAGAACAAATAAAGCAGTGATTCACAAAAACGTTTTCATATACAAGATTAAGGTATTATGGTACACACAATACATTGGGGCTTTTAATGTATAATAATAATTACAGAAGCACTATAGGGAGCTTTCAAAAAATAATGCTCATTTAAAATGTGCAAGTGCTCACTTTGACAGTGGCTGTAAAAATGGAAGCAAAGTGGAGACCAAGAAGTTCTCACATTAATAAACAAAGTAACCCTAAATGTGGTTTATTAAGCACTCCACTTTGAAAAAGGGGGTGTGGGAGGGGAGTTACCAAAAGAGTGTAAGGAAGCTATCAAAAAAATGATGCTCACCCAAAAAATTAAAAGTGCAAGTGCACACCTTGAATGTGATTTGGCATCCCAGAAAACAAAAACAAAGTGTAGACCATGGGATTCCTACATTTATTTAACAAAGTATCCACAATAGTGAGAATACTAAAAATTATAATTGATGTGCACTCTGCTTAAAAGAGGGGAAATTAAAAAAGCAGATGAGAAAGGAGGTAACTGAAGCAGAGGAGAAGCGGAGAGGGACCCTCTGGAGAATAAATAACCAATTACAGCAGATGAAAAGTATAAAAAATAAAGCAGTGAGTCACAACAACGTCTTCATATACTAGATTAAGGTATCATGGCACACACAATACATTGGGACTTTTAATGTATAATAAAAATTACAGAAGCACTATAGGGAGCTTTCAAAAAATGACGCTCACTTAAAAAGTGCACATGGTCACTTCGAGAGTGGCTCTAAAAATGGAAACAAAGTGGAGACCAAGAAGTTCTCACATTAATAAATTAAGAAACCCCACATGTGGTTGATTAAGTGCTCCACTTTGAAAAAGGAGGTAGGGGAGTTACCAAAACACTATAAGGGAGCGATAAAAAAAATTATGTGTGCTCCACTTAAGAAAGGGGAAATGAAGCAACAGAAAAGAAAGGAGGCAACTGAAGCAGAGGAGAAAAGGAGAGGGACCCACTGGAGAATAAATATCCAAATAAGGGCCATGTGTGGTCTTTGATTACCAATTAAGTTATTCTTGTATTACCCCAATAAACAAACCTAGGGAAGAAACCCATCTGACAGTCTGAGCATGGGATCAAGCAGTTATCTGATAGAATCCCAAAAGGGGATAACTTTTTCACATGACCAGAAAATGTGAAACAATAAGCTGGATGCCTTATTACATCTAGAACAGATATCAGTAGGAAGTTTATCCATCCTATCTAACTTAACAGAGGTATAGTAGAGAGTGTGCATAACCTGAAATTGTAGAAAACAATATCTGTCCCATTTTATGTATTTATACAAATGTCTAAAAATGTGGGGCCAGTTCTGGGGGGAATTAATATTCAGTAAAGTCTGATCCCAATAATAAAACTTCAGACCATCATTATTAGCTAAGAGCATCTGTATTCTGAGATAGTAGTAAGGAGTGTTGTGAGATGGGGAGGACAGGGCCAAGGGGAGGACACGTGTCTTATAAGAGGTGTCCCATTGGCCATGGCCAAAATGTTGCAAAAGCATGTGTGTCAGCTGGAAGTATTTAAAACATGATAAGGTAGGCCAGTGGTATAATTCTTGGACCTTTTGAAAAGTAAGAAGTTTCTGGTCCAGAATGAGACCATCAACTGCATCCACCTCAACAAAAGACCAGAACATTTTGGAAAGCACCCACCCAGCAATTTTGAGGTGGGGGTTTCCTACGATGGGCTGAGATACATCTTTATGTGGTTGTACTTTAATTAAAGAACATAGTTGTAAATGGGCCTGTAAAGAAGAATCTGAAGGTGTTCCCTGTAATAAACAGGGGAGTTTTTTACAGGGACTGTAAAGGAATTCTAGAATATGCAGACCATGTTGGGAACATTGAAGACATTCTATTTCTAACCGCTGTGAGACATATGACCTAGTATATCCTCCAATTTGGGTCTGAGCCATTGAAAAAATCTAGCACTGCAAATGGTTAAAGACCAAAACTTCACCCTTGACACAGGTGCTTCTGCAAGCAGCTGGGTGGATCTCTTCTGTCCAACAGCTGCCTTACGTGCTGTACTGCCTGCCAATCACCAGACTGAAGGTACACCGCTGAAACTTGACTGGCCAGATCCATCAGCTCTGCTTGCTGACAGGCTGCTGCAGTTCTTTAATTTCTTTGCTACTCTGTCTCCTTCTGGACTTTGAGCTAATGTTACATACTGGTTGTGGTACTGGTTAAGGCTCTCCAACTTGTCCTGTGAATCCCAATTTAAATGTGAACCTAAGCCTGTTTACAGCAATTTTGCACTCCAAGGGTAGTTTGAAGTGCAAGTTCTTTTAGGCTGCAGGTTTGTAGATTTTAAAGTATTAAAGCTCTATTTGTTTTAAGGTTCAGTGGTAATCTTCCGTGGATCAGAAACTAAGTTTAAAGTCATACAGTTTTTTTCTGTTTAGACTAGATTTCATTTGGGTCACAGTTGTAAGCTTTGCCCTGCAAATAATCCAATTTCTGCTTCACTTTCTCTCCTACTGTCTCCTTCCTGCTTGAATTTTTACGCCCATCCCCTTCCCCACCTTCAGCCTTTATTAAATACTCTCGCTCCCCCTTGGCACCACCCCTAGGCAATCTTCATCCTTCCTTCTCACTAATATTTAAACTCTATTTAAAGATACAGAGTGCAGCTAATAGGCATTACACTTGTCCTGTTCCTCCCCTTAAAGACATTTTCCTTTTTAGGTCACCAGAAAACTGTAAGGGTACACAACAGCCTATAAGGCCAGGACACCCTCCTAGCTCCATCACATCTAAACTCTTATACTTTCCTCCCCCTCCCAAGACCCTTCTTGCTGTACCACCACCATTTTACAATCTTGGACATGGCAACCAGACAAATGCTAATTCTTACACTCCTGCCCACTCACTGTTTGCAGCCGCTGAGTGACCCTAAATCAGCTGACTCTCTTATCACGGAGCACCCCATGGCAACATCTACAGCACTATAATGTCCATGCATAGTTGTGGCCCACATGCCAACTGCATGCCTAACAACACACCCTGGCATACCTGGCCCAGAACGCATCCAGCTCAGCCAGGGCTTCCCCTCCCATAGTCCTGCCTAAACTGGCTGTTCTCTCTAATAAGCATGCCACTCAAATGAATCCACAAAGACAGCACAAAGCTAACCTTAAACACTTTAAAAGTTACCTGGTCAGATTAGTACTCCTGTTAATACTGCTGTCAGGTAACATCCACCCTCATCCTGGCCCCCCTCTATATCTGAGGTTGAGTGCACCGAAACCAGGCTCCTTAACCTTTGCGTCACTAAACATCTGCAGCCTGACAGCAAAGTTTGACAACCTTTAAGCCTGGGTAGCCCTACATAATCCAGGTGTGCTGTCTGTGACAGAGACATGGCTCACTCCCAAGATCTCCAATGGAGCCATCAGTCTGCTGGGCTATTCAATCTTTAGGCAAGATTGTAAATCTAAAAGGGGTGGTGGCTGTGCAGTCTACCTAAAGGGCAGCCTTCAGGGCATAGTCCTGAATTTACTCAGCCTAGGGTCATTTGCCCAGGCCCTTGCCATTAAGGTTCTTCTTGGAGCCCACAACAAAACTGTTACAATTCTGTCTACATCCCCCCAAAGAACTCGGCCCAAGGTCTCCATGTCATCATAAACTGTCTTGAAAGCCTAACCCTAAGCTCTGAGGTTTTATTCTTAGGTGATTTCAATATTAATTGGCTTGCCTCTGAAGCTAACCAATTCAAGGATGCAATTCAGGCTATCCACTTTACCCAGCTCATTGAAACACCCACTAGAACTAACTACAGGATGTGCACTAGTACTTTGATTAACTGGGTGCTCACCAACCGACCTGTGCATGCCTCTAATGCCTCCATACTCCCGGATGACATCAGTGACCACTCCCCTGTCATGCTCAGTTGGGCTAATAATTTCTCCAAACCACTTCCTAGAACAATCACCAGCAGGGTTCTCAAACCTAGTCACACTGACTGCTTCAAAATAGATCTCCTCAATGCTGACTGGTCCTCGGTTTTTGAGGCTTCTGATTTTGATGACGTGCTCGACCATTTCATCCTCCTCTTCAATACAATCTGTGACACCCATGCTACAATAAAAAAGCAGAAGATCAAAGGCTACTTTAACCCCTGGATGAGCCCTGATACCCTTGAAGTAATGAAAAATAGAGACCACATCTGTCATATAGCTAGGGCCACTGGCAAACAGTCTGATATCCTGAACTACAAATGTGCAAGGAACAACTGTACCAGGACCATCCAATTAGCCCAAAACAAATACTATAAAGATGCCGTAACCAAGAACTGGAATGACGGGGTGCAAATTCTGGACTAACCTAAATGAGGTCACTGGGTGAGAACCCAAAATGGCCCTTACGATGCTCTGCATTGATGGCTCCCCCATCCTTGACCCTAAATCTTTAACAATGCCTTCACTGACTTGCAACATATTCCCCCCGCTGACTTTTTCTCCCCCACCATCCCTACTGCACCCACACAATCTCCATCACATCCCCCCTTTCACTTCAAGACTATTACCTTCAGAGAAACCAGAAAATATCTGCACAAAGTGCTTGGGAATGGGAGATTCAGTGGAGATAACCTTGACCTGAAACTAATCTCGTTCTCACTCAAAGAAATCATGTCCCCTCTCACCCATATCCTTAACCTCTTGGTCTGTCTCGCAGTATTCCCCAAAAATGGAAAGCTGCAGTAGTCAGCCCTGTGTACAAGAGTGGGGATCGTGCCCTCCCCGGGAACTATATACCAATCCTCTATACTACCACCACTATCGAAGGCCCTTGAATGTATCATTGATGACCAACTTGTCAATTATCTGGACAAGCACATGCTTCTATGCACAGAGCAACATGGCTTTAGGGATGGGCATAGCACCACTACAGCCCTCTTGGAATACACAGGTTTCATCCACAAATTTCTTGATCTTGGCCAGCTAGTTGGGGCTATCTATATTGACCTATCAAAGGCCTTTGAGATGTCAACCATGCCCTCCTAGTTGACCAATTCACTGCCATAGGCCTTGCCCCTGAGGTGGCTGCATGGTTCCACAGCTACCAAAACACTGCCATTCACAGCAAGTCAGGATAGATACCTTTCTCTCTGACACCAAGCCTGTGTGCTCAGGCATTCCACAGGGGTCAATCCTGGGCCCCCTCATCTTTAGCCTATTTCTGAATTGCCTCCCCCTAGCCAGTCAGTGCTGTATCCTCCTCTGTGTGGATGATGCAGTTATCTTTTCTAATGGCTGTGACCCCACTGCTCTTGAGCAAGAGCTACAGTGTGACTTCACCAGCATTAAGCAGTGGTTCAAACATCATAAATTGATAATGAACTACAAAAAAGCAAAAAAAATGTTGTTCACCAGCCTTAAGAAGAAGCACAATAACTACCCGTTATTAATATATGATAGGGTGGTGTTCCTCTTGAACATGTTCATCACTTCAGATATCTCAGAATCACTCTAGACAGCTCACTCTCCTATGCCCTCCACATAGACATCACAGCTAAAGCAATCAACAAATGCTTAGGGATACTTTATTGCCATAGGCAGAACCTGACCCTTGAAGCCCTCAGCATAGCAGTCCACAGTTCACTGGATTCTCTAGTGGACTACAGACTGCTGATATACGGCTCTGCCACAGATACTGCCCTCTGATGTATAAAAACTGCCCTTAACAATAGCTGCAGGCTCATCTTAGGGGCATACCGACTAACCCACAGCTGTGATCTCTATGCAAAGGCTCACTGGCTAACGCTCTTTGGTCACTTAAAATATTAATCCTGCCTCCTGGCCAAAAAGATCTGCCTTGGTCAGCTCCTGACTGGAGTCCAACAACTCCTAGTTCCCAGTACTAATCCCAGGCCCACCAAAAATTCAGAACTGTAGTCCTTCCTGACTCCAAAATGTTGGACATCTCAAGGACAAAGGCCCTTTGCCTATTGGGCACTGTTGTGGTTCAGCTCCCTACAAGAGAACATTATTAGCCTTCCCACCATATGGACCTTCAAAAAGAACCTAAAGAGCCATTTAATACAGGACTCTCAATGTGTCTGCCATTGCTAGTACCTAGCAAAGGCATCTCCTACCATCTGCCCTTCTGCCAAACAGATCTCTCTCTCTCTCTCTTTGTCTGGGATACCCTTCACTTGGGGCTCAACCCCTACCCCATCTCTCCAGCACTTCTATGCGCTAACCCCCTTGTGTTACTGACAACTAACAGGCTCCCTGTTGGGCACAGTTATTTAGTATGTTCCTGTATGTATCTGACTGTGTTTACTCATTCCAGTTTTAGTTTTCACTGTATTTTTTGCATTCCTTAGTTTAAAGACCAAATGTACCTAAATGTTCTCATTCTAATTCTATTGCCTTGTTTGTCTCATCCTCTGTATAATCACCAACTTGTTTTAAATGTACTAATGTGGAACCTTTGTAAAGAGCTCTTAGCTCAAATGGTTAGTCTGAGATCGGAAATAAATAAATAAATAGTACAGGAAAATTGGGGACTTGCCTCCCTTCCCTTTAGAGTGCATTGGTTTAAATAAAGCTCATCAGGGTGTCTTGCCCCCACCATAGAAAGGAAGTGAGCACTCTTTTAATCTTTGCAAATCAAGACTTTGACAGGATGTAATTATATATCTGAAGTGGATATAATATAAGTGGCAATATATTCATTTTTAAAATATTGAGACAGCCACACATGGAAATAGACAGCATAGACCAATGATCCAGATCTATTATTTTTTTTTGGGTGACACTAGAATCTAAGTTATATTGTTTCATTTTGACCAGTGATACTCTTAAGTAAGTACCCAGATATTTTAGTTTATCTCAAACCAAACAAGGCCTAGATGTTCAACTTCGGACCTCAGGGTCATACTGTTGAGTAGCATTGCTTCCATTTTAGCATGGTTCAATATATAGTTTGAAATGAGACCAAATTTAGCAATGATGTCGTGGGCAGCAGGCAAGGACATGCCAGAAGAGGAAACATGTAAAAGGATGTTGTCCACATAAACCGAGAGTTTGAACTGATGCGGTCCTAAAGGGATACCAATAACCTGTGGTGAGGCATTAATTTTCCTAATAAAAGGTTCCAAAAACAAGTTGAAGAGGAGGGGAGAAAGTGGACAGCCTTGACTGGTGCCCTGCTGTAGAAGGAAGGAACTTGAAAGGACCCCATTACAAAGGATGCAAGCTGAGGGATGAGAACAGAGGCCTTAACCCATTGAGCGAAAGTAAGGGGAATATGAAATTTAGGTAAGAAATTAAACAGATAATCCCAAGAAACACTACTTGATTGCTTTTTCTGTGTCCAGGGATGCCAGCAACAAGGGGATGTGGGAATCCCTGGATGCAGAAGTAAGGTTGGAGAGTTTGCTTAGGTGACCATCAAAAAGCCACGTGAACACAAAATCTACTTATTCCTTACTTATAAGGGGGTCCCAAACTTGGCTCAACCTACTGACCAGCAGTTTAGCAACAATCTTAAAATCTACATTGATAAGAGAAGTTGGCCAATAACTAAAAATCAGCAAGGGATCCCTGCCAGGCTTTGGTAAAACTACAGTGATGGCATCTGTAAGGGAGAATTCAGAAAGGCCTTTCTTAAAAATGTAGTTGAAAGCATTTAGAAGTATGGGGGACAACAGTAACTTAAATGTTTTAAAAAAAATGGTAGTGTAGCCATCAGGACCAAGGGATTTGTCTGGTGAGAAAGAATCAATGGCGTGATGAATCTCGGATAGGGTGACAGGGGCCTGTAATAGTGTTGAAGCTGGGTCAGCTATAGGGTCAGTTCCTAGTGGTTCACATTTTCCCTTTCTCATTGTAATTCATTGATATGTGCAGTACAGTAAGTGAAAATAAACATGTTGTATGAACTTCAATAGTTTAAGTGCTCCTAACACATACAGTAAATGAAAGTAAAAGTTTGTATGTGTCTGAGAGTACTTGCTACTTTCCTTGCTATTAGCAAACCAGCGGCTAACAATTTTGTAGCTGATTTAGTACAGTCACTTTAAATTTTGTTGTCAACTAACTTCCCTATATGTGTTGATAGTCACCTTCAGAGACATCTCCTTGCAGCTCACACTCTCTAGTAAGCTTTCACCCCCTCAGGCTCTCTTGAGACTCTGACTGACCCTCCCCCATGACTCCACTTTCACCTCGTGTTATGACTGGACTTATGATTCCCCAATCTTTCCCCCTTGCTATTTACTAGCAGGGAATTGCCAACATCATGGCTGATTTTGCATAATCAAACTTCAATTTTTAATGCCTGATTTTGACTTTGCTGATTGAGACTGTCACCTTTAGAAATGTCCCCTGCAACTCCTAGTCTCAAGTATGCTCTCAGCCCCCCCAATCTCTCTTGACTGGATTGATGAGTCCTTATCCTCCCATTTCCTGTCTTCTTGATGTGTTACAGTCAGCAGTCAGAAACCCACAGAGAAGCTCTGATCTGTGAAGAACAAACAGAACATTGAAAACTACCCTTGTCCCTATGCAGGTATATGGTAAAGTAGTGTTTGGTTAAATGGGAATCTCTCCCCCTCATTGCAGGTACAGACTGCATTAGCTTTCCATGGGCATCAGACTATAGCTATCAAAGTAAATGAATGGAGTTTTTAAACTAAATGCCACACCACAAAAGAAATGGAAAAAAGCTAGCTATTTAACAATTCAAACTGAACAAAAGTCAGCTGGACATAAATTTAAGCTTAGAAGCTGCATATCTGAAAATAATTTACAAAAGTCAGTTAAGAGACTTTTTAGTGTAACCTGCCCCCAATCTACATGCAGTGATGACTGGGTAACTACAACTGACAGTAGTCCCAGCCCCTACTAATGAAGGCAGGACAAAAAAAATGAAGAAAAACATTACATTCTTGCTATGGGCTGGGCAGCTTGCTGAGCTAGTGAACCAGGTACATCACTAAACAGATGTGTGATTGTGAGGGAGGAAATGGGTCACCAGTGGGTGGGAGCAATGCAAAGGACTTACTTGCTGCACCTAAATTATGTTTAACCTACTGTTCACATTGACTGCACTACGCTGTCAGACTACTGTATATTCTATTGTTTTCTTGACCTCTGTGCCTAGTCACTTGGACCAAATGTTCGGAGAATTTACTTTATGTATTTTTCCTGTATATATGCTTTTCAGCTATTGTCTATGTTCCCCTTCCCCAGGATACATCTGGAATCGAGCATTTAGCATGCTCTGTGTGTTTTCCTGGTTAAATGCTTGAATAAATAAATAAATAGATGAATAAAGGAGTCTGGAGGAGCTGCATTCCTACATCCTTTGTGCTACTACAGAGACACTCACTCTTCTCTTTTCGTGTCATACAAAGACTGTCACTCAGCAGGGCAGGCTCTTAAACCTTGTGCTTACAAGTTTGCTCCACTTCCAATTCAGTCAGTCTGATCAGACACCACAGCACTGTGGAACATCTCTTTGACCTCTGAGCTTGCTGCAAATTATTGGCTATAATTAAAACTCTAACCTGAGAACTTGCACAACCATGTGACTAAACAAAGGAAATTGCCACCAGCCTTGACTGCCCCAGAATGTCTTCTCAGTCCCTTTTTTCACACACTCAAAAACACCATGCATCAGCAGAGAGACAAAGGAAGCTGTTACTGGAATTTTGTTGGGACAGTAAATTCACTCACAGAATGGGTTCTGGGACATTCCAAACCATTTCCAGCAGTGCGCATGGATTTCAGTATAATTATAATCACAAGTTGTGAGATTGTTGTGAAACTGCAACTCCCTAATTTGTCTATGGTTACATGTTATACTGCACAGCTGCTAAACCTGCTTTGGAAGCTTGGACCCCTTCTACCATGTCTTCTATTGATTGACCCTTGTCTGTCTTCTTTGGGTCCACCAATGTATACTTTAGTCTTCTCTCTCTCTACCTTCTCTCAATGATCGGCATATCTTCCACTGTGTTTCTCTTATTTCTAAATTCTGGCTTCTGGTTTGGTTCCCTTCCTTGTGCTGTTACCATAGGTCCCACTTTCTCTGCTTCTCCCCCTCCATCTCCTTACATGTTCACTTAACCACCAATCCTTTTTTCACTCTCTTGCTGAGTCCTTGGCTGGTTATTAGTAGTTCACTCACCTGGTATGGGTGATTGTGTGCCTATATACCCTGGCACTCCAATCCATTTACCTAAGGGTAATGTACAGCTGATAGGCTGTCTGATGAACATGTGACCTAAGATCAGATTTCAACCCTTCCACCAAAGCCCCCTTAACTTCCCTTTGCCTCCAGTTAGATGCTTTCCTAGCTGTAAGATAAATGATCATACGTATGCACATACACTAAGAGACTCTATATTGAGGTTAAATGGCATATTTTAATCAAGGCCTCTACTTTTCTGTGGCACAGTGGGACCAACTTCTGTGGCAAGATTACCATTTGCTACAAAACTTCTGCAGCAGTGATTAGTAATTTCTGTGGTGGTTCTGCAGCACCAACAAACTACCAGATCACTGTGTCAGCTTGCTGTCCTGACTCCACCTCCATGGCAATGGTTATAGCAATCAGGATGGGTGAAATCACAGTAACACTATTTCAAAAAATAACAGACTTATAGAAATAGTATTATGTCTAAAAAAGCAAAAACAAATGTATCCCCTAAGGTCCTAGCCTATTTCATAAATGAAATCTACAGAGGGGACTTTATGTGATAAATAAGGTATTTCTTTACTTATGCTATTTATACCATTCATTAGGTCCCCAGTGTGTATCACTTATATATTTATATGTGCTGTCTACATCACTCAAGAGGTCCCCACTGTTTATCACTTATATATGCAATCTGTAACATACATACAAATGTGCGTGTGTGTGTGTGTATATATATATATATATATATACACACATACACTATATATATATATATATATTTCATGGCAAAAATCCATTTAATGCACTCAGTAAGGGGTTTATTTCACATCGACAATGAGCTGAGGAAATTCAGTATTCACAGTTTACCACCCTTACCAATCCATACCACCCTGCCTCCGCCAACAAGCATTGGATGTGCATTGGGTGTTGGACCCAACTCTCTCACCCTATTCCATGTGTAAGGAAGCTGAAGTGGAGCATTACAGGAGAATGGGGGGAGAGAGTTAGACCCAACAACCTCAATGCACACCCCGATGCCTGTTGGTGGGGGCAGGGTGGGCATGGGGGCAAGGGGTGGTAACCCTAACACTGAATTTCCTCACTCTTGTCACTGTGGAACAACCCTAACTGATGCATTAAATGTTTTTTTGCCATGAATTTCCCTTCGCTTTGAGAATGTGCAGTATAACTAGTGAATGGAATGTGGTGGTGGGAGCATGGGGCCCTTCAGGCCCCGTGCTCCCATCATCCTGCCCACGTCTGCATTACAGTAATTGTAACACTAACAGTAATGGTAACAGTGAGTGAAATGCAAATGCTAATGATAACTGTTACAGCAACATAAATGTTAATGCAAGCACAAGTGGTAATTGTTATGGTAATGCAAATGGAAATGCAAACTTAAGTGGTAATGCAATTGTTATTGCAAACACAAACAGTAAAGGTAACAGTGACACACATGAAAATGCAAAACTCAATGGTAAGAGTAATGGTAACGTAACCACAAATGTTAACAGTCATAGTAACAGTGACGTAAACCTAAATAAAAACACAAATGGTAACAGAAATGCTAGTGCAAACCGAAACACAAACGGTGAGGGAAACACAAACGTAAATGCAAACAGAAATGGTAACAGCAAGCTGATGTAAGGTAACAGTAGAGAAAAGTATGTATCTCGCTTTGTTTCTAAGATAATGGCACAAAGACGATGTGATCCAATACTAGTGAATAAAGTCTGCATCTCACTTTGTTTTTGAGATAACTGCACCAAGGTGATCTGAGTCAACAGTAATGAAAAGTCTGTATCTCACTTCATTTCCGAGATAATGGCAGAAAGGTGATGTGAGTCAACAGTAGCGAAAAGTCTGTATCTCACTTTGTTTTCGAGATAACGATGCAAAGGTGATCTGAGCCCACAGTAGTGAAAAGTCTGTATCTCACTTCGTTTCCAAGATAACAGCAGAAAGGTGATGTGATCAAACAGTAGTGTAAAGTCTTTATCTCGCTTAGTTTCCTAGATAACAACACAAAGGTGATCTGAGCCAACAGTAGCAAAAAGACTGTATCTCGCTTAGTTTCCAAGATAACGGCACAAAGGCTGATGTGAACCAAACCACTGAAAGACACCTAAGTACCACTAGAGCTACCTACGCAATACATTACAAGCCACTAGCACCATGCATAATGCTATGTGCAAAATGTTACCTGCATCATGCAGTATCTCCACAGCTAATTATTTTCCCAACATGTAAACAGCAAATTCACATCTCCAGGACATCCACTCAACACCCTCCAAATCTTATGTTAAAAGACCAAAGTGTTGAAGAGATATTCAATTTTAAAGTATATGCACCTTTAAGAAGTCTTCCACCACAAAATGGTGGAATTCGCGGATGGAAATGCACTAAAATGGCAGACGTGCCAAGTTGTAGACCAATAAACCACAGAATGGTTACGCTATTCGTCATGCAAACAAGTGCAAAATAATAGCAAAAATTGTATTTTTTGCACTTCACTGTGCAAAAACTGTATGTACCAATGAGATAGAAATTGGTTGATGAATAGATGTACCATTCCACTCCATGTATACCAAATCTCATCTAAATCTCTTCAAAGGTTGCAGAGCAGCACAAGCATAAAACTGCATATGAGTGCCGATAAATACATTTTTGGTGCGGCATTGAGCAAAAAACTTATGCAGATGTCAAATGAAAATTGTTAAATGCACTGAAGTACCATAGTAGACCAAGTATTGCAAATGTCACATAAATCCGTTCAACAGTTGTAAAGTTATAATCACACAAAGAATGTGACGTTTAAACACAAACACAAACAGTAGTGCCAACTGGGATGCAAACAGAAACAATAACACAAATGGTAAGAGACATGCAAGCAGAAATGAAAACACAAATGGTAATGAGAAAGCAAATGTTCATGATAACGGAAGCACCAACGCAAACAGTAATGCAAGAGGAAACTTAAACGCTAACAGTAATGGTGACACAAGCATAAACAGTAAGACAAACACTAATGGTGATGTAAATGCAAATACAAAACCAAATGCAAATGGTAACAGTACTGTAAATGCAAACACTAATGGTAACACTAACAGTGATGCAAACGAAAAATGCAAACACAAAGGGTTACGTAAATGCAAGCACAAATGCAAACATAAACAGTAACATTAATGTACACAGAAATGCTAACAATAACAGTAAAGGTGATGCAAACATTAACAGAAATGGAAATGGCAATGGAAATGCAAGTACAAATGCAAACAATAACGGTAATGCTAACGGTAATGGTGACGCAAAAGGAAACGGTAATGCAAACGGAAACAGAAATGCAAGCGGAAATGCAAACGCTAACAGTAACAGTGACAGAAACACAAATGCAAATGGTAACATTATCATACACGTAAACATTAATGATAATGCTAACAATGATGCAAATGGAAACACAAACACAAACATTTACGTAAAAGCAAGCGCAAACAGAAACGGTAATGGTAACATAAACAAAAAAAGCTGATGATAATGGTAACGGTGAGGCAAATGTAAACGCAAATGCAAATGGCAATGGACATGCAAGTACAAATACAAATGGTAACGGTAATGCTAATGGTGATGCTAAAAGGAAACAGTAATGCAAATGGTAACTTAAATGGAAGCTCAAACACTAACGGTAACAGTAACGGAAACACAATCGCAAATGGTAACACAAACGGAAACGGTTACAGTTACACAAATGCAAGCTCAAACGCAAACGATAATGGTAACACAAACAAAAACGGTAATGAACAGGGTGACGCAAAAGGAAACAGTAATGCAAACGGTAATGCAAATGCAAGTGCAAATGCAAAGAGCAAAACACACATTGACGCAAATGGCAACAGTAACACAAATTGTAATGGAAGCACAAGTGGAAACAAAAACGCAAACGCTAACAGTAACAGTAATGCAAATGCACATCCTTTTTGTCCCAAAAAGGTGCATTCAGAAGCACAGTGAATACAAAGAATGTGGGCATAATAATGGCCCTCGTACCAGAAAATAATCACCTGGAATACTAAATTGCTTATGTCTCAGGAACCATACGACATAGAAGAAAATGTAAATCTCATATTATTTATGACTTTCCAGGCTAGTTTGACACTTAGTTTCCTAGTGGGGGAGTAAGCATTTTTCCAATGAAAAGTCTGTATCTTGAACCATTTTCGAGATACTGTAGTAGCCACAGACATTGCCAGCTATTTCCAGATATTTTGTGCAGTTTCTAAAGAGTTTCTCTCTGCTGTCCCTACTGTGGAAATGGAAAAAGCAGGAAATTTCTCTGCAAATATCACAGAAATTTCGGGAAATAGCTGGCAGTCTCTATGGCTGCTACTGTACGGGCCCCAAAAGGCACGGCGGACGCCATAATGTTATCCTATGGTAAAAATCATTGACTTCAGAGTGCCATAACTTTGCAGCCCAGTAATATTTTGTCACCAAACCACCACAATGCACATCTTGGCTTTCATCCCTCCAAATTTCAGCCCAAAAGACCAAACCATTCTTTTGCAGCAGGGTGGCAAAGATTCCCTATTGTTTTGGGCATAGTGTCGCAAAGTACTTTCGCAAATCATGACACTTTCGAAAATAAAATCACGAAAGTGTGGCATATGCAAAAGTACTTTGTAAAACTACTTTTTACAAAAATTTAAAAAACATATTTCTGGGGTGTTTTACCCCCCAAAAAAGAGAAGGCTAGCATCCTCAGGGCTCGACTAGGTGAACACAACAAGAATTGTGTTCCTAGAGGGTCCCAAATTTAAAAGCCAAGCATTTCTCTGACCATCAACTGAAAAAAAAAATGGCTGAATCATGAAAGTAAAAGGGTCATTTGTGACAGTAAAAACTGCATTTGTGACACTTCCGAATATTTTAACTTTTCCCATAGACTATAGTGGGGAACAGTCTTTCTTAAATAACGTTTGAACAGTTTAATATTCTTTCACGAAATCTTCAAATGGCACATCAGGACCCTGGCTGCATGTTCCCTGAAGGTTTTGGACTGATAGCGCAAACCCTGTGACCTGTAAACGCGAGCAAAGAAATGCACAAAAACCCATAATTTATGCATTTTTTGGCACTTTGTAGCTCCGCAACCATACATCCAAGAGTAATGAAGCTTGGCAGGTCCAGAGATCTTTAGGCCCAAACCATGCATTCAAAATTTCAGGCAAATCTGTCATACAGTTGCAAAGTTATTAAGCTGCCAAATTTCAGATTTAACCTTAAATGGGGTACTCAACCCTAAGTATAGTGGCACTACCATGCCACTTTAATCTATATATATATATATATATACAGTATATATTCTATGCAAAAAACTTCATTAATGCATTAATTAGGGTTCTTCTACAGCAACAAAAGTGAGGAAATTCGACATTAGGGTTCCCACCCCTTGCACCCCACCCCCACCCTGCTCCACTAACAGACGCCAGGGGTGTGCGTTGAGGTCATCAGTCTAATTCTCAGCCCATTCCATGTGTAAACAAGCTGCGGTGGTGCAGTGTAGGAGAATGGGGTGAGAGTTAGGACCAATGACCCAACTCACACTCCGATGTCTGTTAATGAAACAAAATGAAAATGAAAGGGGTGGGAACCTTAATGTTGAATTTCCTCACATTTGTCGCTGTAGAAGAACCCTAACTGATGGATTAACAAAGTTTTTTTTTGCATAGAATTTCCTTCGTTTTAAGAAAGAATAGAAAAGTAGAAAGTTGTGCAACTCCCACCATGTGATTTTGTCTGACTATAGTAACAGTAAGTACAACACAAACGCAAGTGCAAACGGTTATGCACATGGTGACGCAAATGTAAATGGTAAGGCAAACAGTAATAGAAATGCAAGTGCAAACTGATGCAAAGTGAACAATGACATAAACAGAGACACAAATGGAAGTGTGCACAGAACACAACTGGTAATGCACACATTCACGGTACCGCAACTGTAAACACAAATGGTAATGGTAACAGCAACACACCAACCAAAACAGAAACGGAAACACAAGTGCAAATGAAAAAGCAAACCGTAACACACATGGAGGTGTAGATGGGAACGGTAATGTGAACGGTAATGGAAGCACAACTGAAAATGCTAAATGGCACAGTAACAAAAGGGCACATCCTTCTTTTCCCCAAAAACTGCCTTGAAAAAACACAGTGAAAACAAAGAATGTATGCATAGTAATTGACCTTGGAGCAGAAAATTAGGACTTGGAATACTAAATTGCTTATATCTCAGGAACCGTATGACGTAGAAAAAAAATTTAAATTTTGTATGAATTATGAGTTTCCTGGCTAGTTTATGCTTAGTCTCCACTTGGGGGGCTAAGCACTTTTGTGTCGAAAGTCCATATCTTGCACCATTTCCGAGATACGGGCCCTGAAAGACACAACGGATGCCATAATGTTATCCTACAGGAAAAAGCGTCAACTTCAGAGTGCCGTGCCTTTGCCGCCCTGTAATATTTTTTCACCAAACCACGAAAAGGCACATCTGTGTGATGTTGGCTTTCTTCCCTCCAAATTTCAGCCAAAAAGACCAAACCGTTATTTTGAAGCAGGGCGGCAAAGAATTCCTGTAATACGGCGGACGCCGTAATGTTATCCTATGGGAAAAAGCATCAATTTCATAGTGCCATAACTTTGCCCCCAGTAATATTTATTGACCAAACCACTGAAAAGCACATCTGTGGGATGTTTCCTTTCTGCCCTCCAAATTTCAAGTAAAAAGACCAAACCGTTTACAAGATATTCAATATCAAAGATTACTAAAATTTCCCTATCCATTCCATTATAAAAAATCTGGCCATCTTGCGATCAAAGATGGCAATCAAAGAATCTCACGATCAAAGAATTTGCAGGCTCGCGATCAAAGAATTTTCAGGCTCATGAACAAAGAATTAAAAATGTTATAAATCAAATAATTGAAGGAATTGCCATAAACCACTGCCATGGTTCGACAGAATGAAGCTCCCTGAGTAAAACCCACCCTTGTTTGACTTCCTAGGACACCCCTGGGCTGAGAAAATTTATTTTTTAATCTGGCCATCTCGTCCCTTGCTCACGATGCATGATCACGATCAAAGAATCTCACGATCAAAGAATTTGTAGGCTTGCGATCAAAGAAATTGCACGCTCATGATCAAAGAATAAAAAATGGTGAAACATGAATTTTTCACTGATTTGAAGTGAACTGATGCCATGGTTCGATAGAACGGACCCTCCTGAGAAAAACCCACCATCATTTGTGTCCCTAGCCCACCTCTGAATCGAGATATTTTTGTTTTTAGGTCGCGATGCAGGATCTCGATCAAAGAATCTCACGATCAAAGAATTTGCAGGCTCACGATCAAAGATCGTTAGTGAGACGCGAATTAAGATTTTAAAAGCTTATAACTCTATTTTCTGACCAATTTGGGTGGAACCAAAGACATGGCTCAATAGATTGGAGCCCCCTGAGTAAAACCCATCAAAGTTTTACCTCAAAAGTGACCTCTGATCCGAGATATTTGTGTTTTTCCGATCGTAAAAAAAACAAAATGGCCGACCTCACGATCAAATAATTTTTGAAATTCCTCTGGGACAAAGATTCTTGAATCGTGAGATTGCAAATTCTTTGATCGCCAGGCAGGAAGAGATGGCCAGAACCCCATTCTTTAATCGCAAAATATACATATAAATTTTCCCATTGACTTATAGTGGGAACTTAAAAGTGCCATTACTTTTGAATGCTTTAATATGTTTTCACCAAACAAAAAGCGGCATGTTCGGCCACCAAAGCTCTTTCAAATGAGCCATCTTTCAGAGTGGCACACCACACGACAGCCGTGCAGGACCACATTAAGAGTGCCAAAAGGTGCCTTCAAAAATGGATAATTTTGCATTTTTCAGCACTTTCGTACACAAAGACCAGCACACCAACCAAAATGCAATTTGGCAAATCAAGATATCTACTATGCCCCAACACATGTATCAAATTTCAGGTGAATCCATTGAATGGGTCCAAAGTTATTATCACCCAAACTTTTGACTTTAGTATGTAAATGACTACTGAACCGTAACTATAATGGCACGACTGCGCCACTATAATATATATATATATATATATATATATATATATACACATTGTATATATAGTGAGAGAGAGATACTATATTTATTTATTTATTTAAGAGTTTTACCAGGAAGGCATACTGAGCAGGGTACCACTCGATTCCAGATGTGTCCTGGGGGAAAGGGGGAGAGGGAGAATACAGTGGAAATACAAGTTTCTATACAGTCATAAAACAAATTTGACAACAGTAATATATACTTAAATATATATATTTTAAATTTCTATGAAATTGTATCCTCATGTATACAGATCCCTTTGGAAATGAAATAAACAGAATAAAGGAGATATTGCAAAACTCATTTTTCATGCCAACCCGCTTCCCCTCACACACTATGTAACACCATCAGCCCATGACATGCATGTGAACCCATTGTGAGATAAAGCTCTCCAGCTCATTACAGTGTCTCCCCCATGTGACAGAACACTGTGTCATACCTTCCCCAGGCTCAGAGCAGTGGTGTGCTCCCCCAGTCCTTGTGCTGCCCACCCAGCTCCCAGAGCTTTTCTATGAACCTGAGCTGCCGGCACGGGAACACAACATGCTACCCTCTGACCCAACAGCTGGCTCTGCATACATTTCTCCATAACTTTTAGGTGATTCTATTAACCAATGACAATATGTAATCCATAACCCTGTCAAAAATCTGTACATCACAATTATTTATTTAACAGGTCTATTCTTTCAACAGGTCTACACATTATTACATTCCACTTTTCTGGGCATAATTACTTTATTTTTATTAAAAATGAGATGTTAATTCATTTTACCAGTTACTCATTTCAGATGGCATCTCTGTACCTTAAAGGCACAAATAAGTTTGTACAAAGTGAGGTATGGACTTAACAGGTCTATGCTATTGTCAAGGTTTTGTTTAAGTTGGCCCTAGTGTAATAATGTATGACTAAAAATTGTTTTAGGATGTAGTGCATGTTGAACAAATATCATTGTTCCTGATGTGCTGTGCCACCACCTCTGGCAGTGGGAGCTGTGGTAAATAAGTGACTATCCATTTCTGTGGCAGAATGCAGCCATTTCATAAAGTAATGTTTGATGTTATAGCACTAGCATCCCATTCTGAGCATAGAGGGGTTTTGGATATAAAAAGAGGGGAAGGGAACCAGGTTTTATGGATAAACAGAAATATTAATAAAAAATCACCAAGAACAGTGAATTATGCAGCACTGCAGAAGTTCTGTGGTAGGTTGCAAGTTCTGCACAAAATTCAGTGGCCACAGAATTCTAAGAGCCTTGATTTTAATCATGTTATTTGTAATGGGTACCTTTTTACACTCTTCTGTATATCTTAACCTTTAATAAGCACCATGTCCTTATAGATTGTTATCCCTTTATTTCATTACCTTCAGTCACACTGACTGTTATGCTGGCTGACACTGTATCGGTGCTCCTAAGGGTGGACTGTAGTGCAATGGATATACAGGCTCACAATCACCTTTACCAGGTGAGTAAACCACCATTGTGTTGTCTGTATATCCATGGCACTCCCATCCTCTTACCATAGGGTATGTAATAAGCAGTATCCTGTCAACAGGGTGGGGCAGAGCTACTGGATCCAGAATTGGACAAGATTGCTGTCATTAAGACTTTTTTTTTCCCCAAAGGCTGCTCCTTGGGAAGTACTGTTTCTAGTCTGTAATGCCTTGTAAAGGTGTGAATTTTCAACCAAGTTGTGGTTGTACGTATCTCTAGGGTCATTGCAAAGATCGCCTCTGCCTAAGAGGCTGCCACTGCCCTGGTGGAATGTGCCTTGACTCCATTGAGTGGGTTCTTGTTATGACTCTTGTAGGACCCTAGAATTGTCCTCTTTAGCCATGAAGTGATAGTCCCTTTTGCTGCTGCCAAACCTTTCTTGTGACCTTGTGCGATCACAAATAGTCTTTCTGTATGCCTAAAGGTGTCTTTTCTTTTTATGTAAGTTGCCAGCACCCCTCTCACATCTAGGGTGTGCAGGGCTTTTTATCTTGATTCTTTGTGATCCTCAAAGATTGTCAGTAGATCAACAGTCTGGTTCATGTGGAATGGGAAATTAATCTTTGGTGAGAAAGATGGTACTGTTCTGAGTGTGACACTTGTGTTGTAAAGGTTGTGAAAGGTTCCTTACAAGATAGGGCTGACAGTTCACCTAACCTGCAAGCTGAACATATTGCCAACACAAAGGCTGCCTTAAGTGTTAGCCATTAGATGTCTATGTCCCTTATGGGCTCAAATGACCACTGTGTGAGCACGTTAAGCACCAGGGTCAAATCCCATGACATCACCCCTGGTTTAGTTCAAGGTCTAATGTTCGTAGTTTCTTTTAGGAATATTATGACTTCTGGGTGTGTTTCTGTGGTAGTTCCATCTATGGTCCTTAATGTGGCATCTGTGGCTGAAAGCTGGACATTCAGTGATGCCAGGAATAAGCCTTTTTCTAGTCCTTGTTGGAGGTACAGGAGTATGTCTGCAATGGATACTGATTCTGGCATTTTTTTCTTATAATTGCACCATGAGGTTACAATTTTCCACTATCTAGCGTACGTTGATGTCATGGACTGTCGCCTTGCTTGCATCATAGTATCTATGATGGATTCATGATAGCCTGTATTTAGCAATCTCTCCCTTTCAGGAGCCAAGCTGTAAACTTCAAATTGCCTGGTGGGGTGTGTTACTGGACCCCGGATCAGTATGCTTTATCTGACTGGCAGCTGCTAACTGCCCATTGCCATTGCTACTATTGTGGCAAACCATCCTCTCCTGGGCAAGTGTAGCACAAACAGAATTATCACTCTCCTGGACTGACGGATTCTTGCAAAGACTTGTGTAATGGGTGGACAGGGGGGAAGTACATATAAGTAATCATGGGTCCACAGGAGTGACAACGCAACGATTCCCATTGACTGCTGTTCCTTGAATATTGAGAAGAACTTCTCATATTGTGTGTTCTTGTTGGTCACCATCAGGTCCATGGCCATCTTGCCCCACCTTTTCTGTATGAGTTGTAATAACTCTGGATGTAGCTGCCATTCTTGGAGGGTGTCTGCTTTCTGCTTAGCTAGTCTGCTGTCATGTTCAACTTGCCTGTCAGTTGTATCACTGTTATGTGCTTTAGATGCTTTTTTTGCTCATATCATGATCATGCTGTTCTCTTTCTGTAATCTCATGCTTTTTGTGCCTCCTTGTTTGTCTATGTAAGACACTGCCACTCTTTTGTCTGACCTGATAAGAATGCCCTTCCCTAGTATGTGTGACTTGAAGGCTTGTAGGATGTTCTGCACTGCTCCCATCTCCAGTACATTGATGAGCATTTTACTTTCTCAACTTGTCCATTTGCACTGGAAAGACCTGTATCCCATCATTGCCCCCATCCCCATAGGCTGTCATCCATTACTGTTGTGATATGTGTTATTTCCAAGAGATTGCCCTTATCCAGGTTCTGCTTGTTCATCCACCAGTCCTGTGATCTCCTTGTCACTTCATTCAGTATAATTTTGCACTGCATGTTCTCCTCTGATGGGGAGCTATACTGTAGGAGAAGCATTTGCAGTGGGTGCATGTTCCCTCTCTCCCATGGAACTAGATCGATATAAGATGACATACAAACTAGCACTTGAGACATTAGTGCTATCGTGGGCATTTGTTGCTTTGTTAGCCTTTGCACAATGTTCAGCAGATTGTCTATTCTCTTTGTGGTTGGCCTTACCACTCCTTCTCTGGTGTTTATTCCTGCTTCCAGATGTTCTGCGTATTGTGCCGGGGTCAGGCACCTCTTGGTTATGTTGATCACCCATCCTTAATTGGTTAGTGGCTTTATGGTTTGTTTCATGACCTTTTCTGATTCCTGTATGGATTTGATCCAGATAAGGTTTAATGTGAACTCCTTGTACCCTTAGCTTTGCTGCCACTGCCACCGACACTTTTGTGAACACTCTTGGGACTGAGACTAGTCTGAAAGGTAAGCCTCAATACAGAAAGTGCTGGCCCATTATATGAAATCTCAGGAATTTCCTGTGGCATGGGTGCATTTGGAATGTGTAGGTACACATCTTTTAGGTCTATGGCTATGAAGTAGTCACCTTGTCATATCAATTGTAAGGTGGACCTAATAGTTTCCATTTTGAACTTTTTCACCTGTATAAACCTGTTGACAAAGTTTAGGTCCAGAACAAGTCTAAGATGATGGGAACCAAAAAGAAGATCCAATAGATGCCCCATCCTGCTTCTTCCTTGGGGATGTGCTCTATTGCGAGTCTGGATAGTAGGTTGTCTAGAATGTCCTTGACTTGTTTTATGGTAGTTTTTCTCTTTAAAACTGGCAATGTTATGAGTCTTTCCCTGAGTGGTTTCTCCCTGAACTTGAGAGCATAATCTTTTGTTACAACTTCCCTTATCAACTTTTACATGATTGTTTTTGTCCATGCTGTGCTGGACTGTTTTGGACGTCCCCCCACTGGTGTATTTTCTTGTTGTTACTTGTCTGGCTTGAGTTGATTTACTCCTTGGAGATTCTGATTCAACATTGCTTGATTTACCCATCTGGTGGGATAGTCATTGAGTAAACGTTTTGGAGGATTTCTTCCTTTGGCTTGCAAACTTTCCCCCTGGCCGAATCACCTCTGCTTTTGAAGCTGGTGTTGCTTTCAATGGGGTAGTTGTACTTGTTGTGGTATGAGCTCCTTTTATCTCAAAAGCTGTTGATGTATCATTTATTGTGACATCATTTGTACCCCTGTGACCGTCTTTGATGGGATGGGAGGTATCCTGAATGCTTGTCAGTTTCAAGGACTTTACCCTGACTCCTTCTTTTGAGGAATTCCTGTAATTCTTCCCCTAAGATGAGACCTCCATTGAAGGGGAGGTTCTGCAGCCAGGCCTTTGACTTATTGTCTGCATCCCATAGCTTCAGCCAGAGGGAATGCCTAACTCTGTTGGCTACAGCCATTGTTCCTGCTTTTAGTCTTAACGCATTGAGGGACATATCTGGCAGGTACTTTGCTGCCTATAGTGTATACTCCAGTAGTTCTGCTTCCTTTGACTTTGGGGATAATTTCTTGGCAACCTCCTCATTACATCTAATCTGTGTCATTGCTACATATACAACCTTCATGGTGGATCTGACAGCTTGACTGGATATTTTGAATGTTTTCTTTAGCATCTTCTCATTTTTTTTATACACTGGGTTTTTCAGAGTGGCTTTACCCTCTGCTGGGAGGACTGTTCTCGTGTTTAGTTGGCTATTTTGTGGTCTATCTTAGGTGGGATACATCCTGTATAGTGCCCTGTTTTCTGGAATTCTAGCAGGATCCATTGCCTCCCATTCCTTTGTGATTATATCATCTAAGGCTGGGCATACAGGAAACAAATGTTCCTGTTTTGGTGGCTGTTGTAAGATTGGGTCTAGTTTTCTCTCAGGGCATGGTTCTGGTTGTTCAAACCCCATGGTGACCTTTATCCACTTAATTAGGTCTGGTACATTGTCAGCTGAGTACAGTTTTGATGTTATGAAGAGAACCTCCAGAGCTGCTGGAGTGTCTTCTCTGTCAGACACTACTTCAGAGTCCTGATAACTATCCTCTGGAGCATCCATTTTGTCCTCATCTGGAGCTACATCATCAGGGGTTTCATTGTTCCCTTGTGGCACCTGCTCTGTTCTGTTGGCATTATTATTGTTTTGGAGTGCCTGATTTTGGTGTGATCCCTTCTATCAGTACCACTTGCTGGTATTTTGGGTGATCCCCTGGTAGTGTCCTCACGCCTGCCATGGCATCCATGCATTCAAGGACCTGCAACATGAAGTTTTGCTGGATTTCCATCATTGCTGCAGTAGTCTTCTATAGTGCTACCATGGTTGGATCCACTTGCCACTCTGTACTGGGCTGGCCCTGCCTTGACCTGCTATAGTCTTGTGTGGGCAATACATCCATTTCCACATTTGGCCCTTCCAATTCACAGGAGGGTCCCTATGGGCCACTTTGCTGCAGCAGGAGGGGAACCCCACATACCTGGCATTCTCTGAACTTTCGCATTTGTAAGACAGTAAGAAGGTACACATTTATAATGCTATTTATTTTTTGTTTTGTTATTATATATATATCCTTTGGTGTCTGACTAGGTATCATGTCATTACAGCGCAAGTATTACAGTGTAGCATAATAAGTGCATTTCAATAAGCACTAATGCTACAGAACATTGTAATGCTGTAACAGCCCATAGCCCACTGAATGCTCTGCAATTAATTTGGAGGGGCCACCATCACCAACAGAGGCCATGTCCAGGGACCAGTCCTCCCTATGCTGTTGCAGGTGCACCCAGTCCCACCAAGACACAGCCACTGCCTTGGGAACAGTACTTTATTTTTTTTCCTTTTCAGGTGAGATGGTCTGTTCTCAGGTGAACTAAAGAAGACAGAGTGTGACGTACTGGGGCTGCTTCAGATCTCTTGGATGGGGTCAGTCAGTTTTCTAGCCAGTTTCAGCAAGCTTTCCCAGCTCCTACATGGAACCTGGCGATCTTGAGGAGAGCTGAGTCATATGGTGGTGGGGAGGGGGTGACTGAAGCCTACAATCTAAATTATAATTAACTGCTGTTATTAACGTCTATCTAAACTAATGAGAGGTGCATATATAATACATGTAAACCAACTCATAACATCTTCCTTTTGTATGCCCTTGGCTCTGACTGTGTTCGGAGCGAACAACAGAATCCATAACTCAGATGATTCTATCAGAGGTCTGCATAATGCCAATCCTCTAAAAGCCCCATGTTTTCTGTTTGGACCAACAGTGCAAGTATCCTAACCAAAACTTATTGGGCAACACCTGTCATGAAGGGACTCCCTTTCTCGACATGTGATTGTTATGTTGCAAGCCAGACAGGCATATGAATGGAGGCATTAACTTCTCATGAATCTTACCTGAAATTACCATATGCTCCAAGTGACTGCTCTTCGTGGTGACTAGACAGTATGCATTTTACGACTCCAAAAAACTCACTACATTGAGAGATCGCAAAGGATGTGTTGGGGCATCCTTGCAGACTTTCAACATTTTTGCTAAGCTTTCAGCTTGTGTGTTTGTGTAAGGGGATCTTGCCACAACTAAACTGCACTTTGTGCCATTATGGACTAAGTGTAATTTGGCATTAGCTGTTGTTGCTTACTGCGGTTTTGCTGCGCTGTTATTGACCGTGATGAATATGTTTGGGCTGACTTGACATGGAACCTCTGACAAGTGCCCTTCTCAATAATGCCACAGTTTGGTCTTTGTGGTTGGCCTTACCACCTCACTTGGTCTCTGTGAAATCTAACCTCAATATGGCTCATGCTTTTCAAGGCTTAGTATTTGAAAATGCATGGGACACACACAAGGGAACACTAGAAAAAGGGAAGAGTAAGAAAGCCTCAGATAAACAATAGTCTGCAGCATAAGTTAAAGGTAGAAAAAATGGGCAAACTAGATGAGCAAGGTGGTCCTTATCTACCTACAAATTCTATGTATCTATGTATGGGACATGACCTGGCTTGACTTCTTTGACATGGCTGTCTCTCTTGTGACCTCAATATTGCCATGAAATTTACAACTCTGCATTTGTCCATTTATGAGGAATGCAACCTGAACACGGCTGCAGCTCATCCAACATGACCACCATGTAACACTTCTATGTACTGTAGGATAGCCTCTCCTAAGATGGCATCCATGATGTGTGCCTGTACTATAAGAGAAGAGCAGGAGCATGCATGCAGTGGGATGTTCATCCCCTTTGGTAGGTGGGTTCAGAGAACAATGAGACTGTGGAGGAATGATGCCAGCTGCCATATTGGAACCAGTGCTTGGGATAGGGAAACAGCTACTTTTTGCCACTGCCTTTGGATTCCAAACCTGGTGGGATCCTGAAAAAGTTCTGGCAGGTGTGTTCTCCACTGGAAATGTAATTGCCCAATTTCGCTATATTGCTTTCCATGACTGCTACATGAGGGGTCGGGAACTCGAGCCGGGGAATTCAGCCAGCACTGCTCCACTAGATGAAGGGAGTGGCGCGTAACTTTAAGTAAATCTGAAGCTGTTTGGAACTGTGCTAATTGTAGCAAAGGAATGATGTGACCATGTCACTGTGCAGACTCTGAATCAGGGACTGCTAGCTCATTCTTGCCTTGGAATCCTTGCTTGAGAGGAAGGATGCCTGGCTGGCTTATAACTCAAGGTGCCAGTTTCAAATTTAGAACATACCAGTGCCCTGTTCTGCTCTTCTTTACCTTGTGAGTCACCTGTTATATTAAGCAGTCAGTAAATGTCTATGTAGATATATATATAAGATATATAAATATCCTGATGACCACTCAGTGCTGCTGTCCCTCCCTGATGTCAGCATGATGAAATATATTAATACATAAGGAACTTATATCTAACAATATATATTCATGCAAATGCTGCTGGTTTCCTGTCTGTGCTACATACTGAGAATTCTTACCTTAGTTTATGTCTGCTGCAGGAATTTCTTGACACCGGAGCCTTGTGACATGCTGCAGCCTGTTCACATGCACATATAGAACTGGAGACAAAAGAAACCTAAGGGGTCTTTGGTGGAAGGGTCAAAATTTGATCTTAGGTGACATGTGCATCAGGCAGCCTGTTAGGTGGACAGAACCCTAAGGTAAGAAGATGGGAGTGCCATGGATATACAGACACCACAATCAGCATTATGCTTCAATATCCCCTGCCTCTGGTTTAATCTCCCCCCGGACATTCATTCTGTTCCTTCCTTTTTTGCCATGAAACCTCTGCTTTATGCTCACACCACTGCTCCTTTAATTCACCTGTAGACACTGAATATGTCGGTAAATGCTTCCTGCATCACTGTTGCTAAGGTTGCTTCTCACAATGACCTTTGCTTAAGGGCAGCTATGCCCCTGTAGTCAGTTTTACTGGTATACTGTGTTGCGTGCGACCTGGTATGCTGTATTGTTTACTGATGTCCTGTACAATATGGTTGCCATTCTGTGCCATAATGGTGATGCTGCACTGACTCCAATTACCAACTGCTTGTGCACTTTTTCTGTGTGCATTAATGTACTATTGCCATATTTAATTCTGTTTTACCATGCTCCCACGTACCCTCTCCCATGAAATCTCTAGAAATGAGTTGTTTGCTCAGTAGGCCATCCCAGGTAAAATGTTTAAATAAATAAGAGTATGTTTTACAATTTCAAATTATTCACATTTATTTATTAAGTACCTGGTGACCACCACCAGGAAAGGCACATTGAGACAAAACCTGTTACTATATGCAGCCCAGGGGAAGGGGTACATTGAAAGAGGAAACAAACAGACAACTGGATTGACAGGCCACGTTCCCAGAATGAACATGATACACATTGCCATATGTTTATTCTTTGCTACATTTCATCACAAGCCACTTATATTTTTTTCCTATACTTTATGCTACCACATTTTCCAGTTCCCCCATCTGCTGCCCCCTCACTGACCCTTCACACACCGTCTCCAGGACATACCTCACCTTGTCTTTTTCTATTGTTTACCACCATGGCAGGTCCAATGAGGTGAGCTCAGGCCCCCTACTGAATTCAAGACATTCAAGACTGGTGCAGAGGTAAGTGTCATGATCATTGCTGTGGAGCTTGTTTAACAGAGTCAGCATAATCCTGTGACTACTGTGGGCCATTTTTCCTTTTTCTTCACACCCCACAGTTGCCACTGGCTGAAAATGTTATGATGAATACTCTGTGCAACCTTAAGCTGATGGAGGCAGTATCTTCCATCACTGAGTGGCTCTCACTTGCACCACCACCTGTGACTATCCAGGTAATTATAATGCAATGGAGATCATTGCCCACGTAAACTGGATGGGGAGATACTCTTCTGGTATGCTCAGTGACCTCCCCCCACCCAGTCTCTAAATCCCAGGCTTGTTCCTGAACCCAAGATATCAGTGTTGCGAGACACCCCCTCCCCTTTCCGTCTTTCAGCTTCCCTGTTTCATATTATATATTTATTGCTTTACTTTGCTACCATATAAATGAACTTACATTATGGCTTTTTATTCATTGCATTTGCATTTTGGGTAATAAGGTATCACTATTACTATCCTATATTAGTGATATTCTCTGCTGATGACACAGACTCATTTGTTTGACATCTTAAGACTTACAAGATAAGGAGAATTCTCACTGTTTGGTTACAACCTCTGACAAAGCTTCTGGACAGGCAAAGTGTCAGGGCAGTTTTTACACTAGTTGGTGGAATTTGTTGTTGAAATTCACACTTTTTATTGGCACTTGGTGGAAATGCATGTGCTTTTGCTGCTGCTGTGCTCTGGAATAACCTAAGTTATGATCTGCAAGAAAGAGACCAAACAATTGCAAGTACCTGCTTCCTTTGTTTATTAAATGAATGTGGACATTTTGAGATTAGCAGTTCAGCTAGGACCTGTCCCATCTCCTCAAGCAGACATGTATATGTCCTGTCCAGGACAATGGACTTATTTACTTTAAGTACACTAAAAGCAGCAGTGCACGAAAGCAGTGAAAATTCTGACCTATATTTTTTTATTTCATTTTATGTTACCCTTATCTCCTGACTTGCATGACACCCTTTTTCCACCATTTTTAAGTTTGCTTTGGTACTTTTTTCACATCTGAAATAATTAATGTAGTGCTCCTTTTAATATGACAAACCAGGTTTTCATCAGTATTTCACAGCTTCCCTTAAATATTTTGCCCCCCATCTCTCCCTTTCTAGTCTTTCTGAACTTAGTGTACCCTGGCATGGCCATGTGCTAGTCATTGTACTCCTGGCGTGGCCATATCTCATTCATGGTACTGGATCATCCAAGTTTCTGTAATAACTACCAGGTTTAAGCTTGCTTCAGCCACCACTGCCTCCAGATCACTGATCTAAATTCCAAAGCTCCAGGCATTTATGTACATAACCTTTCATGTCACCTTCACCCACAGGGTCTAATCTATTTACATCCTCACTCCTATTTGCCTTCTGTCACTTCATGTCTGGTTACCCCTAGATTTCTTTTCCATAGGTTTTCCAAGCCTTCCTCTGTTCCCCTACATTTGATAATCTGTTTCACCCTACTTACTGACTAGCAATGGGATGATGTTATCAAGATCCCTTTCAGTTGAATAATTATACCTCTGTACTTCAGATCTGCCCTCAAAACTTGAAAGGGCCCTCAGTGTTCTCTTTACACCTCATGGTGTCCTCCACAGAAGGGTGAAGGCCAAACAATTTGAATAGCCTTCTGCGCCTCTAGGAGTGGCCCCACTCCCCTAGGTGCCCCTGTTCCATCCCTCCACCCTGTACCACTCCTTAAGTCATGCACTGAAACTAGTGAGCACTTTTTCCCCCTCTCCCCTTTTCCAAACTGGCAGGACTTCAGAATATCAGTAAGGATGATGCATGTAAACTTCCCTCCTTGTTTTCTAAAGCTAAAGTGTATCTAACCTCCCCAAGGGGTCCTCAAATGAAGTCATTGGTCCTCACATGGACAATAATGTTGAGGTCACATTGCCTTCACACCACCTGACAAAAGTGTTGTGTGAAACTGGAAAATTTTGCCTGGTGAAATATTTTGTGTAATTCGTGCATTTCATGAAATATATCACCAGGCATAGTCAGAAATTTCACCTGTGGATGTGCGTACCTTGCCCCAAGCCGTTTTAAATTTCACTTGTCGGGCAAAATTTCATCACCCACAGGTGAAATTTCACAAAGTGGTCATGGACCACCGGCCCAAATTTCCAAAGAAATTTTCTCCCTGGTGTCTAGTGTCCCCCCACCAACTGATCACTGGCCCAAATTAGTGAAGACCCCCCCAGTTAACTCATCATCCACCCTAGGACTCCTGATCCTTAATTAAATGCCCACTCCAGGGCCAGATTAAAACAAGGCCTTAAGGGGCTGCAGCCCAGGGTCACGGATTTTGAGGGGCCACCAAAAGTCAGGAGCATAGCCTGGGAGGGTTCCTCGGTGCAGAGAACCCCCCCCATCCTGCTTTTATGTTTGAAAACTCCATTGATTTGCCACATTAACTAACAGGGCTTAAGCCAGTGGTGTAATTGGGGGGGTACTAGTTCAGACAAATGCTGACCTTCATGTTCTGTGACTTCTCTGGGGAAATTTTTATTATCCGGCAGACCCATAATTTAAAGCAGTGTTCTATACCGCAAGTTATGGCACACTTCAACCACCACCAATGTTTTGCACCAGGTACTCTGTCAAGGTGCACACTGTAGTGCAGCAAAAAGTTGGATCGTGTCTGCCCTGGCCCCTCTTTGGTGTCTAGTGGACCCACACCCTGTCATCAGCACTACCTGCTCCCCATACTTATCTGGCTACCAGCACAGCCTCCGCCCGCCAGCAACCCGACTAAGCTTCAATGCAAGAGTGGTGCTTGGCAAGCCATGCTCATTCATGAGCACCGGGTCAGGCTGCCAGCCTTGAGGTGAGTGGAGAGCTGTGCTGGTGGCCCGATCGGAGTAAGAGGGGAACAGGGTGGTGGGTGCTGATGACAGGGTGGGGGGTCCACTAGACACCAGGGAGTGGGCATTTAATTAAGGATCAGGGTCCGGGATGGGGGAATGATGAGTTAACTGTGGGGAAGGGGGTGCTTTACTATTAATTTGGGCTGGTGACTGGCCTGAAGGGGACCACTGGACATCAGGGATATATAATTGGGCAGAATTTGGGGCAAGGCAAAATTGTGGGTGAAATTACGCCACAATTTCGTGAAACATTTCGCGAGGTGAAATTGACAATTTCACCACAATTTTGCCAGTGAAATTTTATTTTGCTGCTTCTCTACCTGACAATCCTCTCTGTATTGCTTACATCCTTCCCAACAAAGGCTGCCAGCTGGCACCTTACTACTCTATCCTTCTGCTCCCCTGTCCACAGTACCCCTTCTACTCCCCGCCTTCATATAATGGAGTCTCCTGTTACAAGTACCTTACTAGTCTTCACTTTTTCCTTGTTCTCCAATTGTACCTCAGGTGTCTGCTTCCCAATAGACCTGGTGTTTTCATGAACTATGGATACCATATTAGAGTGACTCACACTGGGGTGGAAATCTGTTTGCTATTACCACCACTGAATTCCCTCCACCTCTGGAACCTCCCACCATTTCCCCTCTTGCCAACTACAATTGACTCCCCAGTCCCAAACCTAGGTGTACATTGGAGGAGAGGAATAATGGCTGCCAGCAGTTGTAACTACTGGGACTTGCTTTGAAGAAGGCTAAGTTCTGCCTTTACTGCAGCCAGTCTTTTAGCACTGAAAACCTACTGCACACTGGAAAACATCATCAGATCCCAAATTAATTTCCCTAGAGATGAATGCACCACAGGTGCTTCAGCCTATCAGACCTATTCTCCCTTCTAACCAGTCCTTCTTCAATGCACAGCATCCTTCTTTTTCACTTTCTTTAATACTATTTGTTAAGCCTTGGCTGTAGGAGCTCCTCCCAGTACTCCCCCTTTCTGTCTAGTCCGCTCATTTCATCTGTGGCTTATTTATCAGGGCACTCCAAATAGGATTTTCTAGGATTTTTTACAACCTCTGGAATCCTTACTAAAACTACTACCACCCTTACAAATTTGCCTCTTCTCAGGGTCCCTCCTTAAATACTATTATTCCCTTTGTCTTCCTTCTTTAACTTTTTCTTACCTCTGCCACCTACACACTTGACCACCTGATGTTTTAGCCCTTCCTTTTGCTCTCCAGTGCTTTCCCCATGGTTGTCCTAGGATATCTGCTCCCTGTACATAAGGCATTGTGCCCTTCCTGTGTTCTTGTCCTACCTTGTGCAGAGTCTATGTGCAGCCTACTATCATATGCCCTGCAGACACCAGTTCTGCACTCCTCCTCATTCTTCTGCATGTCACTCACACTCTGAGATACTCACACATGGAGTGCTTGGCTCACGAAAAAGTATATATACATCCAAAACCAACCTTTATTTAGCAGTGTGACTCAATATCTTCTCTAATTATCACCTAGCTGAGGCCCCAGGCCAGACAATTTTCACCTGAAGAATACCAAAAGAAGCAACTGTTCTTCAGTAACAGGGATGGTGCAATTTCCAGGGCAGCTAACCCTAAGAGTACAGAGGACAGCACATGGAAATACACTCAAAGTAGTTTAAAACAGTGGCTGAGACAACCAAATGCAAAAGGTACACAATGTATTGTATCATAAAGCTAGTGCCCACACGGGTCAGAATCTCAGAGACAAAGTACAATTACAGTCAGTATCCAGAAAATCTAATTAGTGCCAAGTTACTTTAAAGGCAGTGAAAATGTACAATGCAGTATATTCAGACTCACCAGTCACCCCAGCACTTTGGCTCCAAATGAGCCTTCCTTTGGGGTCCCTAAACTAGATTTATGATGCAATAAATGTTGTACCTTTTATATTTGATTGTCCATGCCACTGGTTTACTTTAAGTATGTGTGCATCTCCATTTGCTCTTCCCCAAACAGGTTTTTGCCCAGCCCCAAAATATAGGCAAAGGCACATATATTTATTATTCTCCTTAAATGTGGGCTATTGTGGCTAGTCTAAATTTTCCCTTCAGAAAATAATTCAAAGACACTTCCCCACATTTTACCCTTCTTATTTATTCCTAAAACTGCCCTTATTTCAACTGATGTAACCTATGTTGGAATTATACTTTTTGAGCATTGGGAGATGGGGGGCCATTAAGGGCCCAATCTGTAAATTGAGCCCTCTTCCCTGTATACCTCAATGGCAGTGATGCATGAGCTACCAAGGCTCACTTCAGAACTAGTGGGTCCAAGCCCTGGCAAGCCCCCTTGTAATTCCAACATTAGGTGTAATTAAAACAGGCAGACTCTGCTTTAAAGCAGAAACCTGCAGGGATGAAGTCTGGAACCACTATAAATCCAGCACCAACACTGATGCAGCAATAAGACTCAGCTACCCCTTCAATCCTCACCTAGCTGCAGCCCCAGGCCAGACAGTTTCACCTAGCCCTAAAATAGAGGACAAGACACAACTAAATAATGTCACTCTTAACTGTGGGCTACTGTGTCTGGTAACAGTTTACCCTTCATACAACTATTCAAAGCTTGTTCCTCACATCTACTACTGTCATTACTGTATATTGTCTTAAAAATTGCCTTTTACTTCATTTGCTGTAAAAAAAAAATGTGCAGATTGCTTTAAAATGCAAACCTGCAGGCTTACTGTATACATATCATAAATGAAACTAATAATTCTAACTTAACACACGGTTTTGCTTTGCTTTATTTCAGTCATTGCAGCAGGTATCTGTGATAGTCTAGTCAAGTCGCACTACCATCTGAACTATTAACTCTGAGGATATACTTTTATTCTTCCTTTTAAAAATAAATACTAATTTTGTTTACTCTACTGAATAACTTCTTGGCCTCATAGTTTGTCTTGGTTGGCTAGGATACTTTATGCACAATTTAAAATTGTTTTTCTTCCATTTGATTTTCTATTACTGCCAATTATACATGTTTGTGAAAACAGTTCTGTTCTTAAATACAGTAAGTACTGTGCTTGGCAGTTTCCAAGGGGCACAAATCCATTGTACTATTGGTCAAAGGTAAGAATCACGGTTTTCTTGGTTCAGTATTATCATACAACACACTTCCATTTCTTTTCCTTTTAGTTCTCCCCCTTAAATTTCAATGTTTTTTTCATGAGACTGAGACAGATTTTTTAATCAAGATATCTAGTTCCATAGTGTTGTCCCAAACGTGTTAATAAAAACTGTGCTGTCTTAAATGTAATCTATGAAGTAAGTGCAGTTAAGAAAGTAAAGGCTCTGAACATCCCCAAGAAACAGTGAAATATGAATATCAGTATCTCTGCACTCCTCTAGTGAGAAGGCAGAAAATAATCAATGTTTTTTTTTATGTAAACTCTTTCATTACTATTATAAGACTGGGGAGGCAATTTTGCCTTTGGCTGTGTAATAACAGCCTCTCTGTTTTTTGAAACATAAAAAGTTGCATTTAAAAAAAATACATTACAGGCAGGTGGATTACAACAAATTCTTAGAAACTAATATATATTTATCCTTCATGAATCTTTATTGAATTGAAAAATAACATTATTATTTGTTTTTATTTTTGGAATTACCGTAATTGATAGATATACAGGTCCAAATATAAGCACATTTAAATAATAAACCAATAATACACACCTTGACTGGAGGGTACATTACTTGTGACAATATAATATTGGCTTTGAAAGCTGAAGTCCCAAATCTAATATACCTACAGTATATTTCAGTGTATGTTCTATAAACGGTTCCCTTGCTAGCAGCATGTTATGTGTCTTGACAATCAATGCCCTTCTTAACTATGCAGTAACCATTTTCTTATCTAAAAAACAGGAAAGCAAGATATGACAGAAACTAACAAAAAAAAAAGATCCTCGGGAAATTTGAAAGACAATCATTCATAAATAAAAATCTTACAGACTTTGCACAGGGCTTTCTATGGCTACCTTTGTATTGTGGAGCAAAAAGTCACACTTAAACAGCTATACTGCCTTATAAAGGAGTCACAGACAGTAATGAGACAAGTCATGCTATAGTAGGTACCCAAAAGGAACTGATTTTGTAGGTACTCAAAGGGAACTGATATCATAGAATCTTGGAGAAAACATATTTTTGTCATTTGACTATCAGGGTAACACATGCCAAATAAGAGTAATATCTATATGGTCAAAAGTGGGACTTAAGCCAACTAAACACAAAATGAATTGAAGGACATGAAACAAATTTTATTTCAGAAAGTGTTATTCTGTTAATAATTACTGACAGATACTTCATACAGAAAGAAAGTCTGGTCAGCACAGAAATAAAAGCTAAGCTGGGGAACTCTTATGTTATACTTTTACAGCCTTTCTTAGTTCAAAAAGAACTACTGTAATTAGAAGATAAATGTGATGGTAAAATTTCTAGGTCCCCAGATGCCGGTCAGAGGTCATTCACCCACAAGGCTCCTCAGTAGTACAATACCCTTAACAAAGAAACACTTGCAACTGCAACACTTGGACCCTTTAAAAGGCAACTCTGACTATTCCTCACCTCAACCACTCAATGTGACTGCCTCTCCTAAAGGAACTGCCTCTTCATTTTACTCTAGTTGAAGGTAACCAACAACCTCCCTTAGAGCTCCACATTATTGGCACAGCTTCCCAAACCTTCACCCCTAACCCCCCTTTCCGCCCCCTTGCCTCACCCACACCCTTCCATCTTTAATGGCACTTTACAGATATGGGGCCTTCCAGCCCCTATCTACCTCACACTTTTGCCACCCACACCTACCCTCCAACAATGGCCCTTTAGCCTGCCTATTCCTTCCTGACCCCCTTCTACCCTATACTCACTACATAGAAACATAGAAACATAGACCTTGATGGCAGATAAGGACCGCTTGGCCCATCTAGTCTGCCCATTTCCCTACCTACAGGATAGGCCACAGATCCTAGTTAACCAACAGCCTATTTCTTCCTACCCCCCACAAGAATTGTCTTATGTCTGTCCCATGCATTCTTGAATTCTCCCACAGTTTTAGACCCCACAACCTCCTCATGAAGGCTGTTCCATGCATCCACTACCCTCTCTGTGAAATAATGCTTCCTCACATTGCCCTGAACCCCCTCTATCTTTAAATTGTGTCCCCTTGTTCTTGCACATCTCTTTTTCTGAAAGATGCTACCCTCTTGGACTTTGTTGATTCCACTGAGGTACTTAACAATTTCTATCATGTCCCCCCTCTCCCTTCTTTCCTCAAGGGTATACATATTAAGCTCCTTTAGCCTCTCCTCATATGGCTTCTCTTGCAGACCCTGCATCATTTTAGTTGCCCTCCTCTGGACTGCCTCTATCCTGTCTATGTCCTTGCGGAGATGGGTTCTCCAGAACTGGATGCAGTACTCCAGATGGGGTCTCACCAACTGTCTGTACAGAGGGATAACAACTTCCTGTTTTCTGCTGCTGATGCCTCTCCCTATGCATCCCAGTATACCCCAGCCCTCCCACTGCCTTCTCACATTGCTTGCTAACCTTAAGGTCATCTGATATGATTACCCTCAGGTCCCTTTCTTTTGTTGTTGTTACTACCTCCCCCACATTGTGTATTCTTCCCTGGGTTCTTGTTTCCAGGTGCATTATTTTGCACTTTTGCATTGAATCCTAGCTGCCATACTTCTGACCATTCCTCCAACCTTGCCAAGTCCCTTCTCATACTTTCCATGCTCTTGTGTATCAACCCTGTTGCAGATCTTTGTGTCATCTGCAAAGAGGCATACTTTTCCTTCCAGTCCCTCTAATGTCACTTATGAAGACATTAAAAGGTCTGGACCCAATACTGAACCCTCACGGTACCCCACTAGTAACCCCTCTTTCTTCAGAGTGGACTCCATTTACAATTACCTTCTGTGTTCTGTTGTCCAGCCAATGTTTTACCAGGCTACCACCCTGGGACCCACTCCCAGGCTGGTTAATTTGACTATTAATCTTTTATGTGGGACTGTGTCAAATGCCTTGCTAAAGTCTAGGTAGGCCAAGTCCACAGCCCCTCCTGGCCTACTACTTTGGTCACCCAGTCAAAGAATCTATTAGATTCATCTGGCATGACCTTCCGCTCTGAACCCATGCTGTCTTGGGTCCTGTGCCCCACTGGCCTCTAGGTACTCAACTATTCTTTCCTTCAGAAGTGACTCCATCACTTTCCCTCCCACAGAGGTCAAACTGACAGGTCTGTAGTTTCCTGCCTCTGTCTTGGTCCCACTTTTGTGAAGGGGAATCACATCCACCTTCCTCCAGTCCTTGGGTACCACACCATCCTCCCATGATTTATTAAAAAGAGTAGTCAGTGGTTTCACTAATTCCTCCCTTAATTCATTTAGAATTCTGGGGTGAATTCCATCAGGCCCCATTGCTTTGTCCACCTTCAGTTTTAGGAGTTCTTGCAGAACCTTTCTTCTGTGAAAGGACTGGATCAGACTTCCTATCAACAGTGCTCTGTTAATTGATTAGGCACTTCCTCCTCTTTGTGAATACTGAGCAGAAATATTCGCTCGTATCCCTGCTTTTTCACTGTCCCCTCTGCCCACCCACCATTCATTCTATTCCAGCCTCACTATCCCCTCCCTTGTCTTTCTACACTCGCTGATGTACCTATAAAAGGTTTTATCCTTCTTAACTGAGTTGGCTATCTTTCCTCAGTTTGGGCCTTTGCTATTTTGACTTCCCTCCCTGCTTCCTTCTGCCTTTAATCGGTACAGCTCTCTGTCCTGCTCCTTCTGTGTTTTCTTATACTCGGAATGCTATCTTTTTCTTCCTGACTTTCACAGCCACCTCTTTTGACAACCATAGTGGCTTTTTCTTTCATTTTGATTTGTTTATTTGCTTCACACAAAGGCTTGTTGCCTCTGTGATGGCAGTTTTGATGATTTCCCATTGTTGCTCCACACCTCCTTCTAGCCTGTTTGCTAGTGCTTTTCTGAGGCACTCTCCCATCTTGCCAAAGTCAGCCCTCCTGAAGTCCAGTACCCTCACTTTTGTGTGGCTGGACTCTGTAGCTGAGTTTAACGTGAACCGCACTGTTTGATGGTCACTTGTTCCCAGATGGCAACCCACTTCTAGATCTGAGATCCTCTCACTGCCCTCATTTGAGAGTATGAGGTATATACTGTTCATCCTGAAACTTGCCATAATCTGTCTTATGATGTCTCTCTCCATTAATGTCTGTATATTTAAGGCTTATCCATCTCAGTGTTTTAAGACTGCTAACCATTGTCAACGTTTGTATGTATGTTACCCTACATCCTTTGACATGGAACCTTTGTAAATGAGTAGTTCTTGTTCAAAGGTATTTGTAATCCTAGAGTTTAATAAAATAAAATTTAAAAAAATATGTATTCTGAATAGTTCTGTTTTCTAACATTGATTTTAATTTTACCAACTACAGTGGAAGCTAGTGATATGATGCAGAATATCCAGCTGGAGCAACACACAGGCTGTCACAGGAAATCCCCATTCATTTCAAAGGGATTTTCTCTCATATTTGTCCAGTATATTGGGATACAGTATATTGTGCATCTTGTAACTGTCTACCAGTGTTATCAATGATTTCATAACAGTTGATTTAGTCAACAACACAAACCATTCAGCAAACACAGTCAAGAGAAAATGCAACTGGTTTTCAGGTTTTGCTCTGTATGCCACATAATGTAGTTGCAGTTTAAAGTAAAGAAAGAGACCACGCAAAAGCCAGACAACATTTTGCACTGAATGATTACTTTGGAAAGTCTGTTGTATGTATTGTAGTTAAGTTTTATTATTAGCTTTGGATTACAGTTGGAAGTTATGATATAAGAGGCTAGACATATTTTTAATTGGCAAAACTATACTAGATTTTATTATTAAAAACCCATACATCTGCCCTCTTCTTCTAATGCCTCCTAATCTATAGCTCTTGTAAAGACAACCCTTCAACAAAATGCTGTAAAAATATGTGCCATGTGGTAAGTTTGAGATCCAAGGTCAGGCTGGAATTTTCCTTTAACCAGATGGTTTGACTTATGATTAAGATCTCGGCTTGGTTCAAACTTCAAACTACTTTAAAAGCAGAAATTATAGGGAGCAACAAAAATATAGGCTATCTTACCAACAGAGCATAAAACCAAGTTTGCTATACAGCAAAATGAATTGATGCAAAAATGAATGGTTACATTTCCAGTGCTCCAAAATGCCTAGCATTTACATTCCAAAATGTGCAGTGCCTTTTCTTCCGTTGACTGCTGTTTCAGCAAATGGTTTGGGATTTACAAAGACATGGAAAATGAAAGGCATTGCCATTTAAAGCTTGTACTGGACTTTTGAAAAACACTGTATATGATTTTTGTAACATATAACATTTTTCAAAGGAAATGTATCATTTGTATAATAGTGTTTAACCTATTGTGAATGCGTGTCAATAAACACCAAAGAAACTTTAAATGTTATACTGAGGACTTCTGGTAATGACACTGGCATGAGAGCAAGGTGATGATGTTCACTCTGTCAGCCAACTGATAACAACTATGGGAATCTGAAGTTAGTTCTTTTTATTTCCAGTAAAAGTTGTAAGTCTGACTTGCCTACAATTGCTACAAAAGCCCCAAACTGAAACTGGGTTAAACTAATACCCCTGTGGGGAAAATTAAACAGTTGTTGGTTGACATGGACATGGAAGGCTTTGTCAGTTGCACATTTAGCTCCTGCAGCAGAGCACCATCAGTCTTATACTTTGACATAGATTTGGAATATAAAGAAAGACCAACTAGATCAGAGAGGGTGATTCAAACAGTACTAATGTCCATGAATAAAACTGAATCCTCTATTGTGCATCTACAAATCAACTTGAGGAGTATTGATAAATAAAAGTCTCAGCAAATGAAGCCAAGGTGGGGGAGATCACAGAAATAAAGGAGTCTCATGCCCAGGTGTTCCAATATCTTCTTAAGTAAGGCAAGAACACAAAAACTCTCTTGGAAGATGCTGAAAACCAGTCATCACATAGGAACAATCTGTGAATTCATGATATCAAAGAAGGAGAGGAGGAGGAGAAACTCCCTATGGCCATTGATTTTATACAGCATGTCATCTGCAACACATTGGATGTACCCCCCCTTCCCGGACATACCATTAGATATACATAGAACACAGAGATTGTTTGATCCCAAACCAACTGACCCAGAACCCAGACCACGTTCTTGGGTGATAAAACTACTGATATTCTGAACCAAAAGAATAGATACTTTCCAAAGCATGGAGACTTAATGATGTCAAATTCAATAATCAAAGAATCTACTTTGACCATGTATTTTCATCAGAACTCCAAGACAAGCAACAAATGATCAAGACTGTGGTTAAAGAAATAAAAGAAAAACAGGCATTAAAGTGCATCTCGACTTCACTGCAAAACTCAAACTGCACCTTGACATCGGGACAAAAGTGTATTGCACCCAGCTGGATGCTGTCCCTAAACTCAAAGAACTGAACATAACTTTATTGGACATGCATATGGAGGTCTTGGTTGCAAAGTTATTGCAGGTAGCATGGAGATTTATTGGTCATAAGAGAAAACGGGCAACAACATGTGTATCCTGGCTGAAGCATTTAGCACAGGAGCTAGCTGGGATTTTCAAGAGACTGCAGCCCTTGCTCACTGAATCTGAAGCTACACAGCAAAGCATCAAGTTGGTGGCAAAATTAACACTCTGATTTGATTGCCTCAATAATCACTATGCCTGACTCATGACTCAGTTTTTCACTGTGTAATGAATAAATTACATTGTTCTGTTTTTTTTCTTTGTTCCTGAAACCTGAAGCAGTTTTAAACCTGATCGGGATTCTGAGTCAACTCACAAGAAAGTGGATGAAGGGACATTGTCTTGTAACAAAGGGGGGAAGCTGAGGAGTTATAGCACAACTGACCGAGAGGTGCCTTTGGTGAAGGGTGGCAGCTCATACCATTTGGCTAAGCCAAATGTTCATCCTGATCACCATTAATTCATATGGGTTGGGGTGGCACTCTTATGATCATCCTGGGAGAATAACAGGTAGTACTAATTGTGGTGAAAATGGGAGGGGGGGAGGGCTTAACAGAGCCGTGCAAAGAAGGCCCGAATTTCACACTGTGTTGAATCTCACCATTGTAATTCTATTTACAGACCTCAGTCTCTCCTGCCATGACACCTGATGCTTATTGGTGGTGACAGCTTGGCCTATGGTGACACTGGGTTCTGAGGCCAGCTATGTGCTGACAGCATGGGTGCTGACTGGACAGGGTACTGGAGCCTTTGAGGTACTGGGAACCTGGGTTGTGGTGATACTGGGTTGTGTTGTACAGCCAGTTCCAGGGTGGAGCATGGGAGCTGCTTGAACTGGGGCTTGGGGCCTGCTGGATGTTTACAGTCATGCTGTCACTGGGTTCTGGAGCCAGGTGCATGATGATGTCCTGGGTGCTGGTTGGACTCGTTACTTGAACCTATTGGGTGCTGATAGCGTGGGTCATGATGACACAGAGGTGTGGTGCCAGCTGAGTGTTTGGTGCCTAGGTTGCAGTGGCCCTAGATACCGATGCCTGTGGTATGCTAATGGCCTGGATTGTGGGAGCAATGGTGTCCTGGGGCTGTGGGGCCCTGGTGGACTGCCATCTCTGCGGTAGGGGTTTCTGTGGGCTGTGGAGCACTTTTCAAGGTCTGCTGTAATATTGACTTGCAAGCACGATTTACCCATATCCATGCCTGCTGTGGCCTGTGTTCCCATATCCACTGGGGCCACCATATCCATATCCAGTGGGGTTCCAGTATCCATAGCAAATGGATGCACTGTCACCCTGGCCAATGTATGCATGTGTCATCTGTCCACTGTGCATCTGCCTGTGTGGGAGTTTAGTACCAGTTGCCTTGATTAGTGCTATCCTGGCTGCCATATGTAGTGTTGTCATGGCTATGTTGTCCTGTGGCACTGGTGTTTTGCTTATGGCATGTTGCCTGTGTGATAGCAATGTGCCAGTGATGGCAGTTATGGCATTTATCTGATCATGTTGTTGCGCAATACTACACTTTGGCACTGTTGTCATGCGCTCTAGTTCCTCCGTCTGCCTCTGTGCATATATGGATGCTGTGCAACATGGTGGTAACATGTGATTGGCATGTGGCTCTCTGGAGTACCCCTGTCTGGATAGTGTCTTGTACCCCAGCAAGAGTCTCCTCCACGCGGTTGTGCTGTACCACATTGGTAATGTGGTGTTCCTCGATGGTGTTACAAATTCCTGTTGTCTCCCTTCTCATTGCCTCCTTGGTGTGATGTAGTTTCTGGCAATATCAGACCAGGTCATCATCCTGCATGGTTTTTGTTGTCACCTCCTCTGCAGGTTACTGTGATTTCACCTCCTTCCATTCTGACTGTATGGGGCTGAGGCCTTTGGCCTTGTGGGCATGGAATGTGTTTCCAGCATCTAAATCTGACCCCTCACTGGTGTCTTGTATGGCCATTGTGCTCCCATCACTGTTGGTGTGGTGGTGTGTCACCTCTGGGTGTTCACTATGACCTCTGGTATTCTGCTCCTGCCCATCCTCAGCTGCTGTGCACCCAGTGCAGTCTGAGGTCTCTGTCTCTGTCTCCTCCACCTCCTCTCCATGTTGGTGCTGTTGTTGAGAGGTGCTGCAGAGTCAGGAGGTGCAGTTCCTGACTGTTCACTAGTGGTATCTGTGGGGAGACAACATATCCATTGTTACACGATGTGCTGCACAGCAATATCACTAAGTCGGTGTCCTTGTGTGCAGTGCATGTTGTTGCATTGCTCTGTGTGCCATCTGCAGGCTGGTTGCAGCCACCATCACATGGTATAGGCTGTGTTGTGCCACAGCTGGTCTGCAGTGTTGCTTGGCAGGCCTGTCTTCCTGTCTAGCGTACAGTTTGAAGCTTGGCATGTGCCCTGCATGTCCTAGGCTGTCAGATTAACAGCATCATTACATCCTGACTGCACCTGCCCCCCCCAGCTGTATTGCTCTTCTTCTATTGCATTCACCTGCTCACATGGTACTATAGTGTGCATATGTATACACTGCATCATGGCTACCTATGTGCAGGCTGTTTGCAGGGATTGGGGCACATGAGGTGGGGAGCATTATCACCAATCTGGGTGGGTGGCCTGGTCAACACTGACAGTGCCAGGGGCACTGTTGTGTGGTCTCCACACAACACCTCTGGCATCAGGTATTCATATTTAGTGCCTATGTTGCTGTGCAGGCCATTATTGTGGACTGTACTGGTGGGGTGGTGGGAGAACCCTTATACCACCAGTGGCATGGCATTCTGCAGGATGGTATGCCATGGTTGAATGGGGCAGCAACTTCTCCTCCCCACACCCATTGAGTATGTCCACTCATGACAGCTGCCAATTGTTTGAACCATTTATACCCTGTGGAGTAACCCTTACCTCACAACACCTGACAGCAGCATCCTGTGCCTACTTCATTAATGCCCCTGATGACCAGGTTCTTTCATGTATATTGTACAGTCTTATCTTAGGCTGCAGCCATGACCAGGCACCCCCCCATTAGTCCTCAAGCTTGTACGTAACACACTTCTGCTGACACCCTACAAGTCACAAGGTAGTGCTTGTTATGTGCTACCTTGTATTGCACATGCTGCATGTTACAAACAGCAGGAGTTGTTCCTACACTTGTTGTCTGCAGTACTGTTCATCTGACAATGTTCCCAGCATATACATATGCCCAAATGTGTTCCTGCATTCCTGACTCACGATACAAGACTATCATATGTCACAGTGCACAATCCCATACCATGGCCATCATGGGGCCTAACATATCTTGGTATAGTGTTGTGCTGGATATCTTTAGACACATATGCCTGCCATCTCCTCATGCATCAACAGTGTGGCACTAGCATGTGCAGTCACCAGGTGCCTCTGGAGGAAATGTGTTGTACCACTTGCCTGTGGCAGCCTTTGGTTTCACTGTGTTGTATTAGTTGCCTGTGGTGGGCCTGTTTAGAGCCATGGATCACTACTTTACAACCATTATCTGCATCTACAGTGATCACTGTGTGTATTTTGGTATACTACACACATACCATACTACGCCTCTTCAGCTGTCTGGGGCTCTTGTGGTACTTTTCCTCATATGATGACCCTGTTTGCCGTCACACAGCTGATGCATCTGTGCAGGCATGACAGCCCCCCCACCCCCCAGTATTTATGTTATTTCCACATCTGCATGTTCTCAACACTCCCAAGACTGACATTGATAGAGTCTTGCCATCCTAGCTCCTCCTGTTGTAGCAATTGTGCCTGATTTACAGTATACTTGCAGAACTCTGTAGCCTAAAGAGATACAGGTTACTTTCTCCCTCAATTGCGTGGCTACTGAAGTGGGCTGCCACATGCTGTTCCTGGCGGCTCAGGGGCATTACTTGTCTTGGTCCACCTCCAGTTGCAATGGTGCAGCATCTATTGTTGGCCATGTTTTGCTTTGACCTGTACCTGATGCCATGGTACCTTTCCTGATGTTCCCTTATGCTGTACCTTTCAGGGCCTATAGCATTCCCCCCTAGTGGCCACCTCATCCCAGGCCTGTTTCATGTGGTCCTTCAGCTCCTTGTCCCCACTTCTGGCTAGTAGCAGGTCAACTTGAGCATTCATCTCCTCTATGAGGATGTTAGTTTCTGTTGTTATAAAGTTTTTTTTTGTTTGTTTGTTTTTTGTGCTGGTGTTTGCCTGATCTTGTTCTGTCCTTCTTTCCATCATGTGTTCTGCCATGTCTTACACCATTATTTTGACACACCTTCCATCTTTCTTGCACCATGCATCATATATATGATGTAGTGGATGTCTTATATCATTTTAGGGGGCTTTCCACATTAATCATTTTTCTTGCAAAATACAATGCACAGTATTTGACACACCTGGATTTGCTGCAAGGTGGCTATTTGCTGTTTCTTGTGTCACTCTAAAGGATTTTGAAAACCTGGCCCCATATGTTAAATTGTCTGGTATCTGTATTTTCTCATGAATGTTTTCAACACTGACTTTGTCTGATGTTCATCTTTGCCATTTTTAGGTGCTATACCATTGTTAAAAGTTTTAATTTTAGTAATTTAAACTGAACTGCAAGTTTCCTGATGCCCAATTCATTCCATGTTTACAGTAGTGCTATGTGTCATGGACTTGAATTGCATTGACATCAAATTCATGGCCCTTAGATAATGACCCCATATGGTATATGTTTTATTTTTATTTTTTTATTTTATTCAATCTCGGATTCAATACCTTTGAGTGCAAGGCACTCATTTGCAAAGTTTCCACATCAATGGGGAAAGGTGAACAAACATACAAACGTGGTAATACAAGACAGGTTTAAACAAACAACAATATTACATACTTTATAAATAGAATTCAATCTAATTGTTTTTTTGCCTGTAAACATTTTTGAATTCAGTTTGGGTTCAGAAGACCTCCATGAGATCAATTAATATTGGGGGGGGGGGGATTAAGAAAAGCAGCCATTGCTCCTAGTTCCAGTGAGCATGTGTTGTAAATCAGATGGACAGCTTCCTCCACCCAAGGACAGATCTATGAAGTTTGCACTGGAAGGAGAGATGGTGCAAGGACTGGGACCCCACCTTCATGTTCCTTGGGAGAGGATCACTTTCTGTATGCTTTCTGGAATCAGCATCAAATAAACGTAATGCACTTTCCTTTTGTTACTGTTGGCCCAGTTGTCTGTGAGTGTTACTGCTGCTATGGTTACCTTCTTCCACACAAAAAACACACACTTCCAGTATCAACCACCTTGTGTCATTTGGCCTCAACCCTTTCACCCTCTGAGTCATCACATGACTGAATGGGGGTTGTGTCCATGTAGTCATGTGCCTCCAGGAGCATCCTTCAAAGTGGGCCATGGTATCCCTACCAAGGAAACACACACAGAGAGAGGCACATCAATTCCCTGCAGTCATCCCCCCTCAACAACCTCCCACAGTCCAAATGTAAGCATCCAAATGGTATCCTTGGATACCAGCTCCCTAGCTGGTGCAGTGTTCATAGACCTCTCCAAGGCTTTCGACACTGTCTCCCATCCACTGCTGCTGAATGCACTCTGCCTCACTGGTCTCTCGGCTGGCCCCCTGGCATGGTGTGCTAGCTATCTTGACACTCGATCCCAGTGTGTCAAGATTAATAGCACACTCTCCGATACCCGTCCCATTCTCTCTGGGGTCCCCCAAGGCTCCATCCTGGGCCCCCTTCTCTTCTCACTGTATCTGAACACCCTGCCCAGTGCATGCTCTGGCAAAATTCTGCTGTATGCAGACGACGCTGTCCTGTTTGCCACCCACCATAATCCCATCTCCTCACAGGACTCTCACAGCAGTCTTCATTGCGTCGAGGCTTGGCTTAAGGAGCACAGACCTCATCATCAATCTTAAGAAACCAAAACTATGCTCTTTTCACACCCCAAAACAAAGCCAGCAACCACCCACTCTATATCCTTCCAAGCACCAACCAACCACTGGAACAAGTCTGCTTCTACAAATACCTTGGGGTTACTTTCATTCAGCCTCACATTTCACACCCACATCGACACCCTAACATCCGCCACCAACACACGGCTTGGCATCCTATTCCGCCATAAAAGCTGCCTTCCCCAAATTCCTCTCCGCTAGCGGTTACATCGTCCATTCTGTCCCTTGTAGACTATGGTCTACCATAGTATACGGTGTTGCCGACACCACTGCACTAAACAAAATTCACCTAACCCTGAATAAAGCTGCAGATTAATTACCGTGCCCCCAGACTCACACACACCTGTCAGCTATATGTCGATGCTAACCTGCTTACCCTGGATGAACGGCTCCCGATACCAGACCTGTCTCCTCACCAAAAACCCTACTGGCTCTCCTCTGGGGTAACAGCATCCATCCACCAGAGCCTCCCACCATTGCAACACGGTCTTCCCACAAGACCACTCTAAAGGTCCCCAGAACAAGAACCAGCCGTGGCCAGAGGTCCTTCAGCTATAGAGCCCCAACCTGGTTTAACTCTCTCCTGCCACCATCACCAATGCCATCACCATCTCCACATTCAAAACCGCACTGAACCACATCTTCAGCACTCAGTAACTGCTCCTGTCTCTGAACATAGCCTCCACCTCTTTATTTCTCTCCTGACAATGCCCCCCGGGCAGCTCTCCACCTAACCATCCCCTACACCACTTCCATGTCCACCATGCCTAGGTTTAACCTGGCCAGTGCCAGCTGTTTCAATGTTTATCTACCAGAATTGCTCACTTGATACCAACTTGTTTAATACCTGCTATCGATACATGTACCCTGTACCCAATTGTATCTGTCTGACCAAATGTGACGTGGCACCTCTGGTGAATGCCTACTGATTTTTGGCAAATCTTTGCTATGTAACTGAAACACAATGTATGTCTTTATGTGACGAAGTACCTTTGTAAACGAGCCTAATTTGCTATGTAACTGAAACGCAATGTATGTCTTTATGTGACGAAGTACCTTTGTAAACGAGCCTCTGGCTCAAAGGTTGTAAACTGATTCTTAAATAAATAAATAAATAAATAAATAAAGCAGGATAACCTACCTTAGAGGGCTCCAGAATAAGCCAAAAACTGCCCCAGTCATCAGTGTAGTAGATGTCGGTCCCCTCGACATGCAGGGTGATAAACCCTTGGAGCTCCTGTGGCCAATCATGCCACTTTGCCACCACCTGGCCACTGACACCATCTCCCAGGTTACAGAGATAGATGGTGAATGCCTCCCCTCTAATCCTGCAAGCAAATGGACAACATGTACACAGCCATTACATGCCCGGAGGAGGACCCACACCCTTGCATGCCCCACACACCAGTAGACCCACCTCCAGTGGCTCCGCGACCTGCCATTTGGCTCCTCCCTCTATGCAGTCCTGATAGTAGCATGACATCACCTTCCATAGTTTTTGTGGTTAGGCGGCAAGCCTTCCCACACTCGCAACATGCCCAGCCATAGCTGCTGCTGCTGCCATCTCGATGGTGTATGTGACATCACACCACACTTGACGATGGTACCAGGACCTGCATGGCGTGGGGTCATGGCCCATGCACTGTGGTGACCCTGTGGGGCAGGTACACACCCCAGGATACGGTGGGACACCACACAGCACACCAACAGGACAGCCTATAAGTGTGGAACTTGTGACTAGGAGCTGCAACTATGTGCTCTGGTGTGCTTCTGAATTTAGCCCTGCTGGAGGCCATTGTAGCACCCCATCATCCACACAAAGCATGGAACAGGCCAAGGACATGTCGGCCATGGCTCCCGGCATCAGACCAGAGGGGGTAGCAATGCATGGACTGCATCTGGGTGGACCATGGGATGGTGGCACACCTATGTGCCATGGTCTGGGACAGTGTCCAGCCACAGACATGGCATTCCCAAGCCACTCCCATGGAGATCAAGGTCCTGTGTGCCTAGTCCTATCATGCCATGGGGTCCTTCCAGCATGTGTGCAGTGATGTGACAGGGGTCAGTCAGTCATCAGTGTCACGGGTCATACATCAAGTGACCAATGCACTTCTGCAGGAGATGGGGACCCACATACGCTTCCCCACCACACAGCATGCACAGCATGCCACAAAGGAGACATTCTACACCATTCATGAGATGCCTAATACTCTGGGCATCATTGATGGGACTCATGTACCAAACCTGTCCCTGTATGTGGACGAGGTGGCATACCGCAATCATAAGGGCTTCAGTAGCATTAATTACCAGGCTGTGTGTGATGCCCAGAGATGCATCACTACCATTTGTGTGATGTACCTTGAGTTAAGCCATGACACATATGTGCTTGACCACTCCAGGCTTGGTGAACTACTATCTGCACTTGGTGGAGGCGACGGCTGGCTGCTAGGTGGATGCCAACATGCCAGAGGCCTACATCCATGTGTGTGCGTGGGAGTGTGCATATGTGTGTGTGTGACTGTGTGCCTGTGTGGTGTTGCCCACAACTGATTCACTCTCATACTAATCCGTGTCCCCCCACCCACAAGTGATAGCGGATATCCACTGTGGCCACACCTGATGACATCATACCTAGCAACGCAGGATCCGGCTGAGGAGGCATTTAACAATGCCATCAGAGGACTCTGAGCTGCCCGGAGTACACAAATGGCATCCAGAAGATGCGCTTCTGGTACCTTGACCACACAGATGGCACAATAATACTTACACTGGGGATGACATGCAGAGTGTTCACCGTGTATGCCATGCTGCACAACATCTGTGTCCACCGTAGGGTACCGGCCCCACCCCTTCCCCCATGCGACATGCCACCCACTGATGGTCCACTGGTGCAGGACCAGAACCAGGATACACAAAGCAGCCATGCTATCTGCCACACAGTGGCGCATGGAACCTTCAGATGATTGGTGCATGTGCCAGGGACACCGTGATGATCCTTTGAACTGAGTGCCCCTGGCAATACTTAAGCATCCTACCATTGCTGTGGTACATGCTATCCTGCAGTATGATGCATACCTTGCAGTGTCAGGCACACATGGTGGGTGCAGCTGTGGGGGGGGCATGTGTGTGTGCTATAGGTATATGTAGTAGGAAGTGATGTGTCAGGTGTACGGGACTGGGGTGTTTCACCAGCTTGCATGTCCAATGTGTGTATGGCACCGCTGTGCCACTCACTTCTGAGAACCACCATGCCATCCACATGCTCATGCCATGTTGCATCGTGGCACACAGGCCTTTGGAGACACTGCTGCCTCCCTGTGTTCACATCACTGTGTCATGGGCCCTAGTGTGGCATTTCTCTCGTCATGGCCGCTCGCAAGTCGGGGATGGGGTGGGTTGCTTCATAGGATGACATGGGCAGGCTGCACCTGGTCCTGGTGGTCATGTGACAGTGTGCCAGGGTGTCAGGTGATGGCAAGGGCTGCAGCCCTCTCCACATTAGCCTGTATGGGGGCATCCAGTGCACTTGGTGTCAGCAGTGCAGTGCATGAGGAACATGGCAGTGCTGGATGGACATCTGTGGCCGCATTGGTTGTCATGGTCATGGCTGTCTAGGTGGCAATGGATATGCACTCTGACGGTCAGGGAGTTGTGTGTGCACCTTGCCCTGCCAGCATGCCCACTGCTACCCTGTCTAGCACATTGCCAATCCTGTCGATGCCCAGAGCCATGCCCTTGACCACATGGGTGAGTCCCCGCAGGGCCTTCTTGTTGTCCCTCTGCATTGCCAGCCTCTCCTCCTCCAGCTGGTGCAACTCTGGGAAGTGATTGTGCAGCACACTCATACTGGTCATCCTTCTCTCTGGACACTGATCTTCCAAGCCCAGTTCACTCTCTGACCAGTGTGGTGGCATGGGGGTGTCCATCCATCCCTCGGTGACAGGGCACATGGAGGGTTGGCATGTTCTGGTGGGGGCACTTTGTTGACCAGGGTGTTCACCATGGGCAGTCATGTTGTGGTGTGGTCAACACTGTCCTGTTCCACTGCTGTTGTGAGGGTTACACTGCTGTGTGGTATTGACTGCATGCTGTCATTGTTCTCTGTGTCAGTGCTTGGTGGCACCACCTCCATCCTGTCCATGCATTGGCTGCATGCCATCTCCCTCTCCTGTCATGGTTCTGTTGCAGCTGGCATCTTGGTGTAGCTACCTGTGCAGTAACACATGTCATGCTGTTAGCTCATTGGCAGCTGGCATGGTGCCTGCGTGTGGGGTGGCTATGCACCCTGTCATGGCATATTCACCCTCTTGGTTCACTTGGTGGTCTTTTCCACCAGTGCTAGGGTGGTCCACACTGCTGCTGCTTGCCAATGTGCCTGTGGGGTGGGAGGGTACAGTCAGTTTGTGGTGTAACAAGGAGAGACCCCCTTTATAAAGAGGTGCATGCACCATGCCTATCTGGCACCATGTCACACCATTTGGGCACCCCCTGCCATGTGACATCTGATATGGTCTTGGCCACTGTCTTCTCAAGGGGCCCCAACTTGTTCCCAGGAGAGGGTGGTTCTTCCTCTGTGGCCATCTGTGCTCTGTTTGCTGCTGCTAGCTTCCACTTGACAATGGAGTGGATGTCCCTCCATTTATATTTTATTGTAGTGCGTGTCCATGCCTGTGGTCCTGCACCATTGACGGCAGCCTGGATGTCCAGCCATGTCCTCTGCTTTGACTGCACCAGTGCCATCAGAGACTGGTCACAATACAGAACCCCACAGTTACTCTGGATGTCCATCACTAGGGCAGTCACCTGGGCACCGGTGAAAAAATCCAACCTGGGCTTCAGGACAAAGCTGACTGCTCCACACTGCCAGTGCCCATCCAGACATCCACCCTTGCTGCCAGCTGTTCCCTTCCCCATCTGCAGGCATTTCACTGTGGTTTGCCTGTGATGCATGTGTGGACATTGCACCACCTCTCCCGCTTTTGAGCATGCATGCATCCAATGCACATGCCCATATTTGTCGGGGTCCAGGGGCATGTTTGCATGCATTGCGGAACCTGGCCCCACCCCTACATATCCCTCTGTACTGCTTTCCATGCCACCCTTGTGCCCACCCATGTGTACGGCTCCTTTGATGAATGCCGCTTCCTTGCCGCCTCCTGCATGGCACGTCCCAGTGCATGTCATTTATGTACCATTTACAGGAGTTCTCCACGACATGGAAAATAGATCCCAATGAGATTAAGAAATGTTATTTGCTAGTGTGCAGTCCCCTCCAACATCACTTTTTCCTTTATACATAATGCTGAACCTGGTGCCTTTGCCACCTCTTCACTCTTCCTCTATATACACTATGAGATTCCAAACACTGTCTTGGCATCCAGTGTGTTACACCCCACCCTAATTGGATTTACACAACATGTAATGCAGGACATTGGCATCTAGGCCAACCCCCTCCAAAAATGTAGCCAAACTCCTCATCTGGGCAGACCTATATGGTTCAGTGATGTATACAATGCCATTACACACACACACACACACACACACACACACACACAATCACTCATCCCTAAAAATATTGGTTGCAGACATGATGGAGTTTATTGTAACCCTTCACCCACCAACATGGTGGTCAGTATCAAAGAGGTGATGGTACAGTAGTAGCCATACACATGGTCAGATATTTTCAGATATTTTGCAAAATTTCTAAAAAGTTTATTTCTGCTGCCCCTACTGTGGAAATGCAGAAAGCAGGAGATTGCTCTAGAAATATCACAGAAATTTCAGAAAATATCTGACCATGTCTTTGGCTTTGACTGTAAGCAATGATTACCCAGCAGTAAAGTGTTATGGCACACAACATGGGTAAATGTGGTGTGTGGTAAAAACTAGATAGAACAAAAATGTTTATGTTCCAAATTCTGGCATGTTGGTTGTTTTTTTTGGAGGGGGTGGAGTTCTAGACAACATGGAAATCATATCATGGAAATCATAACTTATGCATATTGGTCTCTTGGGTGGCTGTGCTGGCATGATAATCAGCACATAACTCAGCATGCTACTAGCCAGTTAGAAGATCTGATTTATGGAATGTGCTGAGCTGAGGGGGTTGTGGGTACATGGCAGTGGTATTGATTGAGTTTGTCGGATGGGAGGCTCAGTTACAGTTTTTCTTGGTTGGGCATATATAAGCAATGAAATAAATAGAGAATAATGGCTGGGTATGGGGGTTATAATGAGAAGATTAGTTAGTTAGTTAGTTAGTTTAAAATTTATTTGTCTACAGGATACAAATTGGTTAGGGAGTAACCTTATTTACAATACTGTCCTGTGGCTTATAACACACAAACATACAACATAGTTACATAATAATAACAAATAAATAATTTCCTTTAACAAAACTTGAACAAAAATAGACATATTAAATTTATCTAAAACACATGCATTTTGATGTCAAATACTTACACAAAGCAATTTTAAAGTTAGAGGGTCTTGCCAATAAACTTAGCTCTGGTGTTAGTTTATTCCAATACCCATGCTAGGCTCTTTTGCTGTATGGAATCTCCTAATCTGTTCTGGAATCTTAACATTGGTATGTTTGGTTTCCTCAAGTTCATTATTCTTTTGCTTGGAGGTTCCACTGGTATATAGTCAGTTAACAGATGAATTTCTTTAGAATGAATCAGTTTGTGACATCAAATTAACCACAGGTACAATCTTTTTGTCTCCAGTTAAAGCCAATTTAAATTACTAAAGATGTCACAATGATGGTTATCATGTTTACTTTCTGTTATAAATATACCTAGTCTATAATACATTTAGTCTATCTTGTTTAGTGATTTCTGAGTTGAATTCATTTACAGCAATGAACCATATTCTAATATTGCAGTCAACAATTGTCTCACTACCTTCTCTCTTACTTCCATTTCCAGATACCTTCTCAGAGCACCCAACCTCTAGCTAACTCTACTAACTTGTTGGGTTTCATGATCAATATAAATCAGCCTTTGGTCAATCAAGACCCCTAAATATTTATAGTTTTTAACATTATTTATAGGTATTCCATCCACTAACTTAAGTCATAATTCAGGATTTTTTAAAGAAATTCCAACAGAAAATGTTATGCTTTGTGTTTTTTTACTATTAAGAAATAAGTCCTAAACCATTTCTCCATTATCAAGCCTTTCTGGAGTTTCTGTTCTAAATGGGTATGACTATCTGCTGTTGCCACCAGTACTGTGTCATCAGCATATAGTCTTATTCCACTATTTTATATTTTTGTTGGTAAGTTGTTTACATGAATGTTAAACATTAAAGAGCCCAGGATTGAGCCCTGTGGAACTCCTCTATTTACCTCAGTCAAGTCGGAAACAGAAGATCCACATAATACACACTGCTTACGGTTTGAAAAATATAATTTGAACCAATATAATGGTTCTTCTTGTACTCCTATGTCATGTAGTCTCTTTGACATACCATGATGTTCCACCAGGTCAAAAGCTTTGCTCAGGTTCAGGAACACCCCAGAGCTCATACCCTGGTTCAAAGAAGTTGATATCAGGCCATGAAAATTAACTAGGGTGGTGTCCATGGACCTCCCCACCCTGAATCCATGTTGGAATTCTGTTAATAATTTATTCTTCTCCAAATAATGATAGAGCTGGCAGTGAACTTGTTTTTCAAATACTTTAGATTGGATGGGAAGTAAGGCTTTTTACACACTTCCAAGGTATGGGATGCCACATGGACCCTGAGAGTGAAGCTCGAGGGGTTTACTAAGGCATCCTACATTGAGGGGGATGTATAAAATTTGAGTTTTAGACATCTACCCAGCCTTGATTTTATATAATTGCTGGCCAATTTTTTTTTGCCACAGCAATTATATAAAATAAACAGAGAGAGCCATGGACTGTGGTCAGATTTCAGTGCACTCTGTGGTCCAAAGGAAGAGGCAGCAAATAATGTTTCCATTTTTGTTTTCTTTTTCTTTTTTTTCAAAGCATCAGTTTAGAAAGTGACCTTTTTTATATAAAAAATGAACTTACCACTGACTGCGAGGGGCAGTAAAGTTTCAAACGATAAGAAATTGCCTGGGGGAAGTTTGTAGAGTAGAGGAAGACTGGCACATGTGTGGTTCGAGGGAAACCCGATGGGTGTTTGCCATTATAACCAACTGGATATAACGGCAAATTATAACTAGGTTTCCCTATGGGAAAAAATGCTGGTCAGTAATTATTTATGTATAATATACTGGGATATGGGTTTGGAGTGGGGGTGTGTGTGCTGCTAGGCACCATAGCATTCCCAACATATACAATTTTGTTGTTCTGAATGACTGAACTGGTATGCTAATGAGTCTGTAAAGGGCAAGCCATTTGCTAGTTAGCGTATGTGACTTGTGGACTGTGCAGTGTGAAGGGGTGGTAGGTTTGTGATAGTGTTCCAGACTGGATTTGTCAGATGGGGGCTTGTTTACATTCTTGCAGGATTAGGCGTGTAGAGGTTAGGACAATATTTATATATCATAGACTGTGCAACTGGAGGGTGTGGGTGGGAGAGCTGAGAGGGGATTTCAAAAGGTAAGTCCACATTAGCATGTCACATCCCAGACACACAGCCTAACACATGACATGTGCTCAGATACATAAGTGTCAATGGGCCCCATATTCAGAGGCGGAAGGCAGTGCCGTGCAAGCGATAGTGCCATGCAATAAATAGCACTGGCACAGGAAATTGTTACATTCAGACAAAGCACAGGCCAAAGCAACCGGGCAATGCACACTGAATAGTGCAACAGTGCACAATGGCACAGTGGTACATGCATGGCACACATGGCCAGGTCTAATAGGCCCCTCCCCAGCCCCTTTTCTAGACACTTGATGACAATCGTCTTATCTCAGGCTGCAATTCTGAATTTACTGTATTTGTCCTTGGAGCCTAGCTTTTGCACTGTATAGACCTCTGTACTGCTTTTGTAACTGTAACTCTTATCTGGGCACTGGATGGCTCAGTATTCTATGTTGTTTATTCTGACACCTGAAAATATATGAGTACTGTTTGCTATTCACTGTTTGGTATGTACCAAAAAACTTCTGTAACCTCCTGTCTATCATATTGCATTTGTGTTGCTGTCTATGTGTTGAATCCACTTGAACTTGATATGGAGCCTTTGGAACCGAGTCCTTGACTCAAAGGGTTGTAATTCCGAGATGTATAATAACTAAATAAAAAATAAATAATATGGGACAACCATGTACATAGGGCCAGGAGACAGTTGCACAGACAGTGGTGGTTGTGCATGGTATGTGTGTGTATGATAGAACATGAATGGCACAAAAGTGTGACAGCCCAAGGGAAAGGGAACACCCCTCGACTCACCACAAGGGCCAAAAGGCCCCGATGAAAGGGGCGCAATGGGACAGCCCTGCTTACCATACAGACATGTCCAGACCTCTGCACTGCAATGCACGTTGCCCATGGTAGACACACAGCATTACGGATAGGGGAGTACAACAGTGGCTGTGACCCATGGATAGCAGAGATGGGGGAATACAATGGACACTGCAGCATGCATACTAACGTGATGTAAGGGCTGCTGTGCCACCAGAACACAACCAAAACAACATGGCAGCTCAGCAGACACACATGGGGGGCACCATAATGGTGTGTCATGTCTGCCAACAGTCCAGGACACTTGGACATGGGTACATATGGGTGCATGCTGCAGGCAGTGGTGTTGACACAGTGCATGGCTGGGGTCACCACAATGAACTTGCAGGACATACATGTCACATACCTATTGGGTAATCTGCACATCTGAACACATGGAAACACACAGTGCAGCCCCCCTGTAGGATATAGGGAGCAGTGTGGGATGTGTAGGCCCCCTCCCCCCTGCACCTGAGGGCATGTGGATGGGGGGGGGCACAAGGGATAACCGCCAGGTAAAGATTGCTAGGAAGGAACACACTGCACAAAGCTATGTGAAATATGAAAAAAATATATTTTGAAATATGAACAGCAACAAACCAATACAATAACAATATAAGAAGCAACAGTAAAAACACAACAGTACATGTAGTGGGTGGAGATAAAAGTGGACAAACTTGGAAGGGGAGTAACTATGTGTTGTGAAGGGATGGAAAGAGTGGTGGGACAGTGGGGTGAAAAAGGGTCAGGGCTACAAAACATTGTAGGCTGAATCAGGGTGCTGCAGGGGGTGGAGGTGGGGCCTGCAGGGTAGAAAGATCCCCCCTCATCACCTCCAATGACCATGTCACATGGCAATGCACTGCCAGAATCCACTAGATGGCCCTCAGGATGATGCTCTGGTGCTGGTACATCACCCAGAGCAAACGGAAAGTTCCTGGCTGCACACTCCTCTGGCCCCACACACCCCACAGGCTGGACTCAACCTAAGGGAAGAAAACCACAACTCAGTACAGCAGCAGCACCAATGTGGTGATGTGCATGTACAGATAGTCCTCCAACCTCAGACCTCCCAAAATGGGTGAGACGTGGTGATATGAATGTTTGGTGTACTGTCCACAGGTGGTGTCGCTTTGCTGCTTGCAACAGTGGCCACATATGTGTGGCGGACATGTGTACCAGGACGCACTAGATACGTGATGTTGGCGTGATATCATACTAGACACTGCAGGATGGGCAGCCTGCTAAGCATGGTTCAATGGTGGGGATAAGCACATGGCTGTGTGGTGGGTGTGTGCATAGATGCAGCTATAGAACATAATCCAATGGCAGTGTGAGTGCAGGACAGCCATAGGTGCCAGGCTTATGAGCAAGGAGTGGCGGCAGCCACCTCACAGTTGGCCAAGACCACCCACAGTGGCCCTCTAATGTGAACAAGGATGGACAGGACACAGTGTGGTCTCCTGTGGGCACACAACACCACCCCCTCGTCCCCCAAATATACCAATAGTCTGGCTGCCCTGGAGACAGCTGTACATAAGACAATGGATACATGTTTGTTGCACTGAATAGCTACTAAAATGAACTGACCACAAGGGGCAGAAGCATCTGCACGGGACAGTGGTGCAGGACCATGTCCCTCCACAGAAAGTGCACAGTGGGGCTGACACCTGTCACTGGGTAGTGCTGGCTCAACAGGCTGACAGTACAGGCTTATACACCCACTGTGCATGGCAGCGGACACTGCACAGCTCCATGACAATGACAACATGCATCACTTCATGTCACAAATACCACCCAGCAAAATGGGTGGGGATGTGCATACAGAGGGTGGCACGTGTGGGTGTGTAGCAGAGGAACAGGAGGTGGACAGTGCTGTTGATGTTTGGTACATAAAAGCAGCAAAATGGCATGGGGTATAAGCTATCCAGAATGGCTGTCAGCAAACTTGCATTGGTGACACACAGTAAACAGCAAGGTACAGCCATGCCCACAATCACATGGGATGCATGGCCAAAGGTGTGTGTTTTGCGATAACACATCCCTCATTGGTATATGTGAGAAGGTCATGCTTGCCCACCCCTGCCATGAGTTTCACAAATGCCACACTGAGCATAGCTAAATATTGTTGCACACACAGGCGCCAGCTTTGGGCATCGCATTATCCAGGAGTATCACATCTGGGCACAACACAGTAACATACCATGAAATGCTAACACTGTACAGCCCAAGTATAAGGGTCCATCAGCAGGACATTGTGACCCAAAACAATTTGAGGGTGAAATCCGTGGGGTGTGGGAGACACATCCACCTGACAACAGTGGCATACCATTCACATGTGATGGACTGTAAAGGGGGCTAGGATAGTTGTGTTGCGGCACACACATTAATGTGATATCACCCCTGTGGGACTCACCCAACAGGTTGGGACAGGTGCATGGGTGTGTAGGAACAACACATGGGCACCTTCCTTCAACAGTGCAATTGGTGTTATGTGTAGAAGGTCTGACACACTGGACTGTGCAGTGACCCCTGAAGATGAAAGCACCACAGAGTCAAGCCACAGCATACTCTTACCATCCCAAGGGCCAGATGAGAGGGTCAGCCACACCTGTCCATAATGCAGGCCATCACTCACCATGGCAGATGTGAAAGCAACATGACTACCCCACCACTACACCTACAGGCAAGCGTTTAAATGGCCCAATTGTTGCCCACATGTAGCATGAAAGGGACACACAAGGTGCAACATGTTCTGCTTTGGGTCCCTGCATGCACCATGTGCAGGGTGGACCTGCAGGGGATGTGTGTCCAACACAGAAATGGACTACACGGCTGCATTGTGCTTGCCATATGTCACGTGATGGGACTATGATGTGCACAGTGCGTGAATCAAGAAAGTAGTTCCATGTCTCCTTTGATGGGCAGAAGAGTGGGGAAGGCCATGATGTACAGAGGAAATGTGCCACATGTGTGACTACATACCACAGACCCACATGCAGTGAAATCAAGGACACAGTGGATGCAGCACAGTGAAAGTTTGCCGCAGATTGGGCATGGCAAAGTGTGTCACACATGCATATTCACAAGACTGGCTGTGCTGCGACCCGCATGCCACAACATTCTGCTGTCTACTCCCTTCTGCAACCTCAGTGCTCCACTTGGATGTCTGTCTGGCATGTCCCCTGGCTTCTCGGTCTGCAGTGAGAACACAATGATAAAGACAAATTTAGATTCATGCATCACCAAACATGTCCCTCATAATCTATCCAAGTACATTGCAGCAACGTGGATTACTAAATGACAGCCACAAGTGAATGGATGCACCCTCACCACTGGATGAACTACATTGTAAATATGCATAAGCACTGTACAGGGATGGACACTACTCACCCCCCCAAGCCCTACCCCCAATAAACAGGCAGTCCATTAATAACACATTGTACATGATGTCAGCAGGTGTACCATGTAATGCAAGCTACACTTTACTTCTGCCTCCTGATTGTGGACTGTACATATACAATGTGTTGTTAGTGTCCTGCGGGTCATGCCTTATGATGCTGGAAGACATATCGGTCAGCCAGGCTGGGAGTGCACCTCTATTGTACATCAAGAGTGACCAACGCACAGGATGGACAACAGTTACAGAGGGTAGAGCCTGGTGGGCTGCAATGGATACATGGATTGGCAAATGGGCAATCCCACACCTGGTTCACATGTGAAAGGGTGGTAAAGAAGTAGATAGCCTTTTGAAACCAATGTGAAGCAACAGCATCAACACAGCACTGGATGGTGGTCACTCTTATGGCTGTGCACATACCAAGGTGGTGTATGGGTCAACCAATAGAGTAACACCGGGCTGCACAGGTGAGGCATGAGGGTTGACCACTTTTGCAGATGAAATTAATGGTCATCATGGTCTGTCAGGCACCTACATGTGTTTGTTTACACAGGTCCTCCTGTACATGTCATGGCATGACACACCACTGCAGTTGTGCACCTGTGAGCACTGTGACCACTGACTTGCACCAGAAACTACTAGAAGGCTACATGGTGGCATTGTTAACATTGCAAACACAGTTATAGGATGGACTACATGAAACACAGTGAAGACCTGTATGACGTGAATGTCCGCATGCTGCCTGCATGCACTGTTGCTGTAAAATGGTAAATGCCACACTGTGTCACTGAGATGCCAGACAGGTACCTAGTATAACACACTGTGATGTGCAGCAATACTTGCCTTCCCAACCCAACAAGCCAGGCCACAAGGAGGCATGATGTGCACTGGGACATGTGGGGCTCTGCAGGGTGAATGGGGTTCACTATTATGACATGGGTAGCCTATGTACATGGTCCTGGAGTGTGCCCTCTGGCACCTGAGGGGACACTTGCATGTATGTGTTTGGACAACATGGACATGGGAATGTGTTGGGATGACACAACACACAACAGCCATGCAGTACAGCACTGTGAGCATACACTGAGACAAAGTCATACTGACTAACAGGGCCAGCAGGTGGGACACATGTTCCATATCTGTCTCCGACCAAGGGTGTGTATGCATTGGAATGGTACACCCACAGTGACACACTCCACATGCCTCTGTCCACTGAGCAGATACAAAACACCATGTGGACGTGTGAAGCCCACTGTGATTTACATTTTGCTGTACCAGCATAGCGGAGGCATGTACTTTGTTCCTAAACACATGCCTATTGCATAAATACAAAGTATGGTGTGGGGATTTTTAGAACCCTAACATTGACAGGTGTGCACATTATGAGAGCAGAATGGGTAGTCAGAACTTCAGGAACTATGGATGTGCATTGGTCATGTGTGCAAACTATGCCAGAGGGACATGTACATCAGGAAACCCATCCCAGGTGTATGGCAGAGGAAATGTGCACCACCCTTGCACAGTGATGACAGGACATGTCAGTGTGCTGCACAGTCACAGGAGCCACCACAGAACTATGTTTCCCACAACACTCAGTACCAGCAGCAATAATGACCCCGACCCCAATGATGCCAACCCCATTCTCAACATCAGCAGTATGGAATTCAGAACACACATCTCAACAACCAGCAGAATTACCATTACCCCCACAGGAGACCATGGAGAAACTTCAGAAGGTAATCAATCTCTCAAGTAGACCCTTAACTGTTTTGAAGAGAATATTTAGAATAGGTGTCTCTCATTTGTACTAAGAATGGGTATTGATACGTTTGGGACTTTTCTGTATCTATTAAAATTTTGCAGAAATCTGAGTCTCAAGTCTTTTTTCCATAAACAACAGGGACAGCCTGAAGGTACTGTGACCAGTGATCATGTGGACAGTGGCTCTGCATCAGGTGAGGATAATGTTCTTACAAGACATTTCAGGGGCCAGTCAGTCTTTTATCCAGCACCAAGTGCAGCAGTTTTAACGTTTCAAAAGGCTTGTGAAAATCAGCTTGAATCTCTGTTTTCTAACTTGCCACATATAAACTATGATAATCTATCAAGAGCAGAGAGACTGGCCCTTGATAATCTTAACAAGGATCAGACCATTGTCATCAAACAAACAGATAAAGGGGGTGCTGTGGTAATACAATATACCACAGACTATATTTATGAAGTCAATAGACAGTTGTCAAACACAACTTTTTATAAATGGCTTGAGTCTGATCCAACAATATTTTTTAAACATAGGATAGATGAATTTATCCTAGAGGCACTAGGAAAAAGGCTGGATAAATGAAAATGTGAAAAACTTTCTGATGGTAGACTTTCCAGTAAGAGCAACATATACACATTAATGAAAGTCCATAAGGAGTTCATAACACCCCCCCCCCAACCCCTGGAAGATCTATTGTGAATGGAGTAGGTTCCCTCACAGAACCCTTCCCACAGTATGTCAACCGTTTTCCGAGACCCTTTTCATTGGACTGGGGTCTTATATAAAAGATACAGAGGATATTTTAGAGACCCTGGGAGATAAGGAAATAGGAGATGATGCCATCTTAATAACAATATCCCTCAAGAAGAGGCCTTAGACAGCCTTGCCTTCTTTTAGAACTCCAGGATACAGGACGCCGAACCATGTACTGAATTTCTGCTCAGATTGTTGGAATTTGTTTTAAAATTTAATGCTTTTTCATTTCTGGTGAAATATTATTTGCAGACAAAAGGCACAGCAATGGGGATCACTTTTGCCCCCAGCCTTGTCAACCTGTACATGGGCAGATGGGAGGATGTGTTTGTAAGGGACCCAGACACAAATCAATTTTTCTTGGAAGATTGATTTATATTGTCATTTTATATATGATATTCTTTTTGTATGGAATGGTGATATAACTGAGTTTTGACAATTGTATGTCTTATTTACATGCTTCACATCCTAATCTGCATTTCACACACAGTGCCAGCAAGGAGAAAATACATTTTTTGGATCTGTGCATCAGTAAAGGTGGTGGTGGTAATGTACTGACTGACATCTATAGAAAACCTTGTGAAAGGAGTAACTTGCTCCTCTCTTCTAGTTGCCACCCAAGGCATATTGCACAAAATATTCCCAAAGGCCAATTTCTCTGATTTACAAGAAATTGCAGTGATGTAGATAGATTTGAAAAAGCTGCAAATGACCTAGAGGAGAGGTTTTTAAAGAGGTGGTGCTAAGCAGAACATGTAAAATCTATTCATCAGGAGATGAAAAGTACCCCCAGGTCAGTGACCTTTAATAAAAATCCACCCAGGGAACCTGATAGAACAGGTCTAAACTTTGTAACAACTTACTCTGTGCATGCTCGAAAGTAGTGGACATTATTAGAAAAACTAGAATATATTAAAGAGTGATACAAATCTAATCATTTATCATGCCCCGGATGTCATACAGATGAACAAAAACCTCAAGGACCATTTGGTTCACAGTAGACATGCTTTACCGACTGCACAAACATGGCTCAAGCAGAATGCAGGTTGCTATAAATGCCACAGGTGCACCTATTGTCACAGTTTATCTGCAGGAAAAGAATTCACAAGTCCAAATGCACAAAAAATATTTCAGGTCAAAGAACTGATTACTTGTAACACTTGTGGTGTCATCTACTTGGCAATGTGCGCCTGTGGGACATTCTATGTCAGAAACACAAAGAGAAATTTTAAATTGAGAGTGGGAGAGCATTACAGGGCCATAAGCAGTGGCAACCTGACCTATGCCACAACACTCCACACTATGTGGTCTAGAAATAAGCATGACCACACTTTTTTATTTAGGAGTATTGAGACAGTGTTTAAGAACCCCAGAGGGGGTGACTTCAATAACTTTATTTTGTAAAGGGAAGGATTCTGGATTTATACCCTTGGAGCATATAAATATCTAGGCTTGAATGAGAGGTTTGATGTCACACCACATTTAAATAAGAGGAAATAAAGAATAAAGGGTGTGCTTTACTGATATTGTTTATACATAAAAACTGATTGTGCAGAAATATGCTGACTATATGATAAGTTGTATACTACACTTAATAATCTAACCTACAGAGGGTATTTTTTAGTAATAAAAAACTTCTTACAGATTGAGAACTAGTACTGTTATGACATATGTATTTTTGTGTATTTTGGACACTAGTGGTTGTCTATATATATATATGTTCTCTTCTAGATCATATTCTTAAGCACTTGAATCAATGAAAGTCACATGGACACAGTCTTTGGGCTTTCTCCTAATTTGTCTGCTTTTTAAAAATATGTTTTTAATTTAAATATAAATTCTCTTGGTATTTGGTACTTTTAACATTATTAATAATGTATATGCTGCTTAACTTGTATTTTTAAACCTATATGTATTATTTCTATGTTGATTGCACTTTTCATGTCACTTTATTTGACGCAGTTTAATGATGTCATAAGCACCCATGTATAAATCATGTGCCTTCTTTGTGTAAAATCAGATCCTTTGAGAAAGGAATAACGCTGTTCTGAAATGTGTCAGGACTTTTGCTCATTTGCACCAATAAAATAAAGCACCTTTGATATTTTGGAAACAATCTCTTCATTTATGGCGGTGAGTGCAGGATTTTCTGTTTTTTGACAGTCATAGGAGCCTTGATATACCCATGTCAAATGGTATCGCACTGTAGTGAACAAATATTTGCCACAGTGAGAATGGAACGGTGATAGGGAATGGTATAGGGCATAGCCCATATGTACAGGAGTCATGGGACCCAGGGGTGGGATGTGGGACATATATGTGAGTAAATGACACCAACAGGTGACAACTGTGGATGATATGGGGTGGTTACTGACTGCACTGCTGGTGGTAAATTACAAAACATGTGCAATGGGTACCTGCAACATACCCTACTGTACAGCACTTTCTGAAGGCGTAGGTGCCTACATTATGTATGCATAACAAGACCGGTGGCCATAGTATGTGTGCCACCACACTATCATGGTGCTCATGGGGTTGTACCTAGCATATAAGTAACATAAGTCAGTGCTGAGCATGTATCACATGTGCCCTGTCCAGGGGAGACACAGGGACACTGCAGTGGTCCTGTGTCCATCCCACTATCATATAGTGTGGGTCTGGCATTTGATGACACCATTCACTGGTCAGCAAGATATACAATGGTAATGCACGGCATATTGCCAGGCTCTGTAGCCAAGTGTTGTCCTTTGTAGAATGTAATACAACATGTATCGCTTGACAACATCCCTATAGAGAGAGAGAGAGAGAGGGGCATGTCTGTGCCGAACACTTCAGAACGGTATGCAGCATGGCATTCCACAACCGTAGATAAATAACAATACCATGCCACATTGCACACAGATCACTGTCAGACACAGATATACCCCTGCCAGAGAATGACATCCTACAAGAAACACACTATAAAGGTGTGCATACCTGGGCTTGGTGCAGTGTCCTTCTGCACCATTGTCCTGAAGCATTCCAGATGATCCCTGTCCCTCCATCGTAGGTCACCATATCTATGGTAAAACTGTTTGCCTGTGTGCTCACCCCTGTCATCTGGCTCAACATCCTTCCAAAGAAAGGTCCCCACCTGGCACCTGGGCCTATCCAGGTCCTCACATCCCTAAAGCTGCCCCTCCTTGATGATTACTAGGTCAACCAGGTTTGCCAGCTCAGTTTCTGACCATCTCTGATTCCTTTGTGTAAATGCCATGGTCCTGCTTTACCTGGATATGTTTCTTTTTGAGCAACACAGACACACACCTTACCACATTTTTGCAGGAATTAAACCTTTGTACTTTACTCAATTAGGCAACATTTGTTAGATTTGTTAGATTCTCTCTACTGGTGTTAGCGCCATGCCCATGTGTAATAAGATGTTGAAAGTGTGACACTGTGCATGCACCACAGCATGGAACCATGCAGTAACATGCACCCTGTTGTGCCATGGCACCACACTTGCGTGGCACATTCTGTATATTGCACCATATTGGGAAGGTTGTGTATGGCCACTAATCATGCCTACCACACAATGATAATCAATGGACATGCATCGCAGTCTATTATCGTGCATGTGGTGCATGTGGTGGTGCATGCGCAATGGCGCACTGTCGTCAGTGATGCTATGATATATGCCGTTAATTGCATTGTCATCAACACAGGTGCACTGTAGAGTTCTGCAGAGCAGCACAAAATGTGTGATGGGATGCCAGCAGCGCATCACGCAATTTTGCAATATTCAGCCAGCTGATGCAAATGTCCTCATTGCACAGTCTGCACCCTAACTGATCATTAGCAACTCATTACTGGAATGTAATCAGTTCATTTTCATGTTAGAGAATGCATAACGGCCCACCAGCACCACCACACCTCAGAGTGATTGACAGGTACTATAGCCTACAAGATAGGTGTACTGTGTGTTTGTTTGTCTGTGTGTGTTTGCCTGTTTTTCTTACTGTTCTTGGCCATGTACAAGGGGCTGTCTCCACATGTCCTTCCCAACAGCACCAGGGATGTCCTCTGCACATCGCAGATGACCAAAATTCACCAAGGAAGAACTACAGTCCCTTACTGAGGTGTATGTAGCCAGGGAGGAAATATTGACCCAGCACAGGGGCACGCCACAGGAGCAGGAACAGGTCTGGAGGGAGGTGGCTAAAGCAGTGATTTCACAGGGCCAAGATGTGCTGGACCACACAGAAGTGCCACAAGAGAGCAAGTAGCCTACGTGTTCGGACCAAAGAAGTGCTTGCCAGAGCCCGGGCTGAAATGCGAGCCACGGGTGGAGGACCATCCAGGGTTAGGTAGCTGTCACCCATGAAAGAGCTGATGACCACCACTCTCCAATGTGTGGCCATCCAGGGTGTATCTTATGGTGGCTGTGAGACAAGTGTCAGCCCATCCTGGCAATGTATGTATATTTGATGCATGTCACCTACAGTTGGCCAGGGTATAGTATGTGTATGTTGTGTCCTTACCTGCACTGGTGGGTGGAACTATGTGTACACTGTTGTGATGCTGCTGTGTCTTTGGATGTGCTACAGTGTGGTATGTTGGTGTGTCATGCCTGGGCCATGGTCAGTAGCTCTGTATCCTCTATCTGGTGTGTTCAATGACTAGACTGTGTATGTGTGTTTGCCTACAGTCACAGTCAAAGACATGGTCAGATATTTCCTGAAATTTCTGTGATATTTCTAGAGAAATTTCCTGCTTTCTGCATGTCCACAGTAGGGGCAGCAGAGATAAACTCTTTAGAAATTTGGCAAAATATCTGGAAATATTTGACCATGTCTGTGGCTTCTACTGTAGGTGTGTCCAGTACAGTTGTATGTTTCCATGACCCTATAATCTGATTATGTCATACATTCTCTCACCACAGCACCATCCATCCTATGGACAGGTGATGTTCACCAGGGACAGAGTACATCATGGCATGCCCTGGTGATGGTGGCCACCTCCGGGGATGAGGAGAAGGAAGCCTTGGACATGGGCCTACATATCCTGGGGGAGACAGACAATGATGATAATGATGCAGATGACAATGAGACTGTCTTCTTATTTGGTGATATCCTGCTGCTTGCTGCACAGGCCTCCCCACAGAGTGGGGTGATGACAGTGAACTACCCACTTACAGCAGTGCCACCACATTCCATGTGCCACTGGTCAACCCTCCAGGCACTGTGCCTACCATAAGCCATCAGCCAGGACCAGTCCCTCCACAACAACAGGACTGCCACTGCCAGGTGGCCACTGTGCAGCAACAGGGCTACAGTACACAGCCTACACAGGCTCAGCAACAGGGCCTTGATAACCAGGTGACCATTACCCACAGCCCTCTGTGCAAGGTGCCCAACCACGGGATCAGGCATCCCATCACATGTGGTCCTTGCATGTGATGCATCCCCACCACCCCAGGGAACAGATTTGGGGCATCCCAAAATGTGTTGCATGCATATCTGTCACCATAGGCACACCTCCCCAGCAGCAGGCTGCCAACATCCCAGGTCACATGTCCAATGATCCACAGCTTGCTGCACACACGTGGCTTCTGAAAGCCACCATGGGGGGTCAGGAATCCCTGCAGGAGGCAGTGCAGGGGTTTCAAGCACAGATGCACCTCCAGGAGGAGTGAACCGCCGTCCGCCATGCAGAACTCATGGAGGTTCTCCGTGGCATATGGGCAGAGATGGTGGTGGGGTTTACAGGGGTCATGGCCACCACATTGGACCTCGCCATAGCCCATGCTGCATGTGATGGCAAACTAATCACAGTCCAACAGGCACAAGCAGCCAGGGGTAGCCCATCCCTGGGTTCTGCTGGCAGTCAAACCACCCGCACCCTCCCACAGCACTGGAACCACTTACAGTCCTTGCACTCCCACCACCCACACCCCCAAATGGGCTGGATCTCCCCACTGCATTTGTCCACCTCACATGGACAATGCACAGTATGTGTCCATGGTGGCCACTGCACCTGAAGGATCTGGGGCTTATATGACATGCCCGTAACCCCTCCAACCCATAGGTAGGCTGGCATGTGCCCTTTATTGCCTATAGGCATGCTCTTTCAACATGATCTACACCCACACTACCCCTTCACACTGCCCCTGTGGCATAGGCACATATATGGATAGCATTTCCACTCCTGGATGTGTTGCCTGGTGGCCTTAGACTGGCATGGGTGAGATGAGCGTGCATGCACCATACCAGTGTGGGTATGTGCTATGGTATCTTTCTGACTCTTGCTGACATGCCAGCCATACCAGTGTGGCACATGTTCCTTGTTGCGTGCTATGTGAGCCAGTCTTTTTCCATCTGGTCCGCACATGTGCACTTACTGTGGTCATGTCCTGTAGCCCCTCACACTCACCATACAACCCACAGCAGTACATTACTCCACAGTTTGTATGTTGGCTGCCATGCCATGTCCCATGTGCTCATTGTACACACCTTCTTGCCCTGTAATGTGCATTGGGGCAGAAGTTTGACGTCTTTGCAGAATATTTCAACTAGCAAATGGGGAGAGGGGTGCAGCACCCCATACATCGAATGGGAAGAACACCCCCCCCCATCTAGTGGTCAAACAGGAGTTCAGCATGTTTGTAGTTCATTTGCAACACCAGGTAAAGAAAAAGGTCCTGCTCCCCATACGATGCACAGGGGAAATGCCGGACCTCGTCCAAAAACCGACACACCGAAATTTGACCAATGGAAAATCATGTACACAAATGCTTGCAGTCTGGGAAACAAAATCCCAGACCTGCAGGCAATAATGATAGAGGCTAAAAAGGACATAGTAGCCATTAGCGAGACATGGTTTACCAGTAACCACACTTGGGAGACTTCAGTACCTGGCTATGTACTGTTCAGAAGAGACCGAGGTGCAAATAGGAGGGGTGGAGTGGCCCTTTATGTCAATGAAAATATCAAAGCTACAGAAATTCAGAATACACATAAGGAGCCAGAAGAACTGTAGGTCACCCTGGAAACAGGAAATGGGACACCCATACAAACTGGGGTTGGGAAGATATACAACACATGACAGCTAAAGGTGAGGTTCTGATAATAGGAGACTTCAACATGCCAGGTACAGATTGGTCAATACCAGCAGGGACATCTGCCAGAACTAGACACATGGTGGATTCCCTGCGGGGGGGGCCTCAAACAACTGGTACAACAACCCACAAGAGACAGGGCTATCCTAGATCTAGTACTGACTAATAGGGAAAGGATCACTGATCTCCAGGTAGAAGGTCACCTGGGTGTCAGTGACCATCAAATGGTATCATTAAATTTGGCCACTAGAACAAAATCATCCCATTCCAAGGCAAAAATATGGAACTTCAGAGGAGCTGACTTTGATAAGATGGCCAACAGAGTTAAGCTAGCCCTGTCAAGAAGAAATACAGGTGAGGGGGGTACAGGCAAAGTGGGCAAGCATTAAAGATTCAATACTAGAAGCAACATCCCATTGTGTTAGTGAGAAAGGGAAGTGCCAAAGAAGAAGGAAACCACTTTGGTTTTCAAACACAGTAGCAGGAAAAGTCAGAGCCAAAAGGTTGGCCTTCAGGAAATATAAGGGAATGCTGCAGAATGAAGATAGGGAGGCATACAAAACTTCCCTAAGGGAAGCAGGGAAGGCAGTAAGACAGGCAAAGGCCCAAACCAAGGAAACACTAGCACAAACAGTAAAAGAAGGTGACAAGACTTTCTATAGATACATTAGTGAAGGAGAAAGTCCAGAAAGGGTATTGCTAAGATGAAAGGGGATAAGGGGGCATGTGAGGAGGAGGACCATGTAAAAGTATCTATCCTAAATAGATACTTCTGCTCAGTATTTACTGAAGAGAAGGTAGGGCAGGGCCCATAGCTCAGCACCATGGACACAGGAGGGAGGGAGGTGTGCACTAGTCCCTTCACAAAAGAAAGGGTCCTACAAGAGCTCAATAAGCTCAAGGTGGACAAGGCAATGGGACCTGATGGCATACATCCCAGGGTACTAAAGGAGCTAAGGGTGGAACTAGCAGAGCCATTATCAAAACTGTTTAGTGAGTCTCTAAGCACAGGAGAGATCCCAGAAGACTGGAGAAGTGCTCATGTGATCCCGCTCCACAAGAGTGGAAGCATGGAGGAGGCAGGGAACTACAAACCAGTCAGTCTTACCTCAATAGTGGGCAAGATTATGGAGCCACTCCTTAAGGAAAGGATAGTGCAACACCTGAAATCCACAGGTGCACAGGATCCAAGACAGCATGGGTTTACAAAAGGAAGGTCCTGTCAAATTAATCTCATAGATTCCTTTGACTGGGTAACAAGAGTGGTGGACCAAGGGGGAGCAGTTGATGTTGCTTACCTTGACTTCAGCAAAGCTTTTGATACTGTTCCACATAGAAGATTGATTAATAAGCTGGGTAGCCTCGGCGTGGGTCAGACGTTGGTCAACTGGGTAGCAAACTGGTTGACGGGCAAAAAAGAGAGAGTGGTGGTAAAAGGTATACAGTCAGAAGAGATGCAAGTCACAAGTGGGGTACCTCAGGGATCAGTCCTGGGGCCAGTCCTCTTCAATATCTTCATCAGTGACATCACAGATGGACTGGAGGGTAAGGTTTTTCTGTTTGCAGATGACACCAAGATCTGCAACAGAGTAGAGGATCCAGATGGGGTGGGCAAAATGAGAAGAGATCTGGATAAACTATCAAAATGGTCGGAAGAGTGGCAACTGGGGTTCAACACAAAGAAGTGCAAGATCATGCACATAGGGAAGAGAAACCCTAAAGCCACCTATAGGCTGAGAGGGGAGTTTCTGGCAGTCACAGGGGAAGAAAGAGACTTGGGCGTCATCATCACCGATGGCCAGAAATCATCCAGACAGACTATTAAAGCAGTAGGTAAGGCTAGAGGGATGTTGGGGTGTATTAGCAGGGGTATCACAAGTCAGAAGAGGGAGGTAGTAATCCCTCTTTACAGGACACTGGTTAGGCCCCATCTGGAGTACTGCGTGCAGTACTGGAGGCCACTCCTTCACAAGGGCATTAACCAAATTGAGGCAGTCCAGAGAAGGGCAACCAAAATGATGCAGGGACTGCATCAGAAAACAAATGAGGATAGATTAACTGAGCTCAATATGTATACCCTAGAGCAAAGGAGGGAGAGAGGTGATATGATTGAAACATTCAGACACCTTAAGGACATTAACAAGCTGAAAGAGTCTAACATGTTTCAGTATATAAGAAAAACAGCAGGACAAGAAGACACAGCATGAGATTAGAGGGAGGCTGATTAAGGAGTAATGTGAGGAAGTTCTTTTTCACAGAAAGGGTGGTGGATGCATGGAACAGCCTACCTCAGGAAGTGGTGGATATGAATATAGTGCAGGGCTTTAAACAGGCATGGGATAGGCATAAGGGAGCAATACAGAAAAGTATGAATAGATAGGCCATTGACAGAGCAAAGGCCAATGGCACATTCATAAGGTGGAAAAAGAAACGGGCAGACTGGTTGGGCCATGCGGTCATTATCTGCCATTAACTTCTATGTTTCTGTGTTTCTGTACTCCATCCTCACTGAGCTTGTTGTAGCGCCCTCAAGTCAGTCCACTTATGCTCTCCCTCTTCTGGTGGCTCCACATCCTCTGCATTGTCACCCTCCATGTTCCTGGACAACTACTCAATGGTCAAGTGCCATGTTGTGTAGGATACAACAGGTGAGAAATATGCCACAGACCTTGTCTGGGTTATACTGTAGGGCACCTTCAGATCTGTCTAGGCATCTGAACTGCATTTTCAGTGTGATGAACACACACTTAGTGATGTTACTGGTAGCAGTGTGTGCCATGTTGTACCATTCCTCCACTTTAGATGGGGGCCACAGAATTGGGGTGAACATCCATGGCTGCAGGGGGTATGCACTGTCACCTGTGTGGAGGACAGAGACATGTTAGTTCTGTATGTGGAATTTTTCCAGTCTTTTCCTGGCTTTGCTTGCACTCACCAACAAGATATCCACTGGGTATGTACCCCGATTCAAACTGATGGCTCATGGTGGACCAATTCCAGATGTAGGCATCATGTGCACATCCATGGAAACATGCCATGGCATTTGTGATGTGCCCAGTGGCATCACACATCACCTGGCAGTTAATCGAGTAGTAACCCTTCCTATTCACATATGTATCCATATCATCACCAGATGGTGCCCTGATGGCTACATGGGTGCAGTCAATGACACCTAGAACTTTTGGTAGAGGCACAGTCCTGTAGAAGTGTTACATGGTTGTTGTACACTCCACTGGTGTGCTAGGGAACCAGATTAACTCCCCAGTGTGTGGCAGCAGGGCATTAAGGAACTGACTCAGGAGGTGGGAGGTGGCCAACTGTGTAATATCAGTGGTGTCACCCACTGTTATCTAGAATGTGCCAGTGGTAGGAGGCACAGTATTGCTGTGATCTTTGTCTTGGCTGTCATGGCTTGGCTTCTTTGTGTTGGCACCTTCAGCCCCTCATGTAGGAGCTCACAGAGCTGTCTGAGGATAGCCCTGATGAGATGGTATTGGTTCAGAATGTGGGTGTCACTGAGATGTTTAAAGGTCACCCATGGCTGGTATCATCTCTGTTGGGCATAACATCTGTGGGCTCTGTGTTTTCCTCCTTGAGGGCATTGCCTTCACTCACCCATCTCAGGTCTGTCAGGTATCAAGTGAATACAGCATTCACAATTGAGTGCCTACAAAAATGATGACTCAATTACAGTGCCTATATTCAGGGCTACCTGGCAGGGTAGCAGCTGGATACAGGGGTGGGCAAGGTGGGGTGACAGGAACCTATGTGCACGCACACTCGTGAGGGGAGAGGAAGGGGAGGGAATGTTTGTGGGAGGTGGTGTGGCGAGCAGCTGCCAAGCTGGTCCGCTAGCATGGTGGGGAGGATTGTCAGTTGGGAGGTGCAAGGTGCAGGGGTTCAGATCTGGCGCAGCAAATTTTTTTTGCCAGCGGATGGCTTTTCCATTTTACAAGTATTGGACCCCCCCGACATGCACCCCCATGGAGTTGAGAATCCTTTAGTAGGGGGTGTGAGGGAGAAGCTCGCCATGGGGGTGGGTGTAGGGAGCACAGCTCCCCACATTAGAAAATAGACCCGTGGATCTCGGGTGCCCTATTGCCAGTCACCGTGAGTGTGCATCGCCTAAGTTCATTTTCGGCTATGCACACTTGTCGTAACAGCGACTGCTATTCTGCAATCGCTGTCATCACATACAACCAGTCTGCCATGACAGTCTCCCTATGAAATGCAATGTGCACCATTACAGCATGTATACAGCCTTCCTTTGTTGCTGCACTGGGTTAAGGGTTGCCCTTTATATTCCTTATTTTGTGCAGCACTATTTCAGACTGCATGATGACTGCTTTGCACTTCTGGGCTGAATAACATGGTGCATGGCATATGCAGGTGTCAGCCCCAGTTTTCTGCGTGGCATACATTACCTGTGCATCATGCCACTATTACATGTGCAAGGCACAATTGTTCCCTCTGAATATCGTGCTCCTGTGCTATTTCAGTTTTGTGCCACACAATTCAGTTTTGTGCTGTGCAATCCTTTTGAAAACGATGCCCGTTGTCTGATTTTCTAACTCTTATCACAATGGTGTATTTCCGTAAACAGTACATCATTTGTTTCAAATTTCTCCATGTTTTTTTGTTGTTGTTATTTGTATTTTCCACCCCCCATCCCCCTTCCCTGGCTGGATTCTTTCACATTTGTCTACCACAGCCTCTCATTCAAAATCATTTTGACATACTATCTCCAGAGTCCTCTACTGCTTCCTCCCATGGCATGGTAGCTAAGAGATGAACTCAACTCAGCAGACATTATCTGGTTGGAGCAGCACCAGCTCACTGGTGGAGGGACTGTGAGGGGCTGTAGAATCATGCTACCCAGTGAGATTTTTCATATTCCTCCTTTACTTTCTGGTGTGCAGGAGTTGTTGTGCAATGATATCACTGGTGGTGCTGTGGACTGTTCTGCACATAGTTCATCTGATGTCTGCTGCACATCTGCCACCAGCATTTTGATCCCAGCATTCTTTCTACCAGTCTATTAATAAGTGCCTCTTAACCAAAACCCCCCAAGAAGGAGGAGAGCAGTCTCCTGGATGCTCAATGTTTCTCACACCATCCGGCCATTCAATGACCCTGGATGGGTGCATCAACACCCGATCACAGGCACTGTGTCTGGTAGCTATAACACTTTGCCCATAGAGTGGCTCCAAAATAACATTTTTGATTCAGTGTTCCTCACCTCTAGTATTTGACTGTTTTCAAATAAGAATGTTTTATGTAGAAGTCACATTTTGACCCACACGTCTCATAGTTTTTTTGGACACTTCTATGTATTTGTGTATTTTTTTATTTTGATTATTACTTTTACTATTCTTACTAATATATATATATATATATATATATACGTATACTGTAGAACTAATATATTTAGCGTGACAAAAGTTTTGCGGATTTGAGCAGTGAATGGTATTAGCGCACAGAGATATTCGCGGTATGGCTTCAACAAACTCAGTACTAATTTGAGATCTACCACTATAAAGATCACCAGATACAGAAACATCAAAATGACTGCTTAGCCATTTCATTGTTTAAACATTAGAGCATTGGATTATCATCTACCCCTAATTGACAGCTTGCTCACAGTTGGCCTCACTAAGCATTATGCTCCCCCTCCCAACATAAATCACTGATTAAGCATCGATTTATCATTAATTAAGCCTTTCCTTGCATTGCAATCACACATTGTGTTAATCTACTTCAATAAACCCTTTCCTGCAATTGATGGATTCCTGCATGTTATTTGAGTGTTTTTAAATAGCTTGACTCACTCACTCCAATCTGAAAATGCCACCGCAGACCACACTGCTTTGTACGAGCCTACATCAAGCATCAAGCATGTCTCCCTATGGCTGGTTAAACCGTCCCAAGTCCACAAAGCAGGGAATTGCCTTTGTTGAAAATGTTGCAGCAGATCAGCTGAGACCACCGGGATTACATATTGGGTTGCCGAGGCCGTGGAACGTGAGCGGCAAAGTACCCCACCAGCCAAGAAGCACCCCAGAGAATATGCAACTTACTCTCCAGCACTGAGATTTGAAATCGGCCGCTATTCAGTGGAGAACAGGGTCATGAATGCTGTCAGGTACGTCTCTTGTAAGCATAACCCAACAGTAAATGAAAGTTCAGTTCACAAATTTAAAAAGGACTACCTGTCTAAAGTTCTACTCACACCCAATGTATCACAGCTAGCTCCAGGGTTACCTAAAAGACCACAGGGGAGACCACCTATGTTAATGATTGAAATAGAAAATGAATTAAAGTGCATAATAAAAAGCTTAAGAGCAGAAGGGGCTGTGATGAATGTGAGAGTGGCACAAGCTGTAGCCATAGGTGTAATTAAAGCAAATAATCCCCAACTTCTAACTGAAATGGGAGGCAGTGTGTCAATTTCTCGACAGTGGGCTTGGACATTTCTTAGCCACATCAGCTACTCAAAATGGAATGGTACTAAAGCTGGGAAAAAAATGCCTAGTGATTTCCAAGACCTTAAAGAAGCATTTCTGAACAGAATTTGAACAGCCACTCAGCAGGAGTTGATCCCCCCCAACTTGTGATTAATATTGATGAGACGGGTGTGTATATGATACCTGTATCTGAAAGGACAATGGAAATAACAGGTTCTAAGCAAGTGGAGGTGACAGGGCTAGGAGACAAATGCCAGGTCTCATTGGTGTTGGGTATTGCACTGTCCAGTGACTACATCTCCCCTCAGGTTATTAACAAAGGACGCACAGCAGCGTGCCACCCTCATTTTTCCTTCCCAGCTGAGTGGAATGTTACCTAGTCTGAAAACCATTGGGCCAATGGAGCGACTTTTTGTGAGTACATTGACAAGCTGTTACTGCCCTACATAGAGTTCACTAAACTAAGACTGGGACTGCACAGTGATCAGAGATCGTTGCTTATTATGGATTTGTTTCAAGCACATACAAAGGAAGATGTTCTATTAAAACTTGAGTCTCATAATATAATTCCAGTTTTTATCCCTGCTTCATGCACAGACTGTTTACAACCTCTGGACGAATCTGATAGATTTCTTTGACTGGGTGACCAAAGTAGTAGACCAGGGAGGGGCTGTGGACATGGCCTACCTAGACTTTAGCATGGCATTTGACACAGTCCCACACAAAAGATTAATATACAAGTTAGCCAGCCTGGGAGTGGGTCCCAAGATGACAGCCTGGGTAAAGAATTGGCTGGAGAATAGGACACAGAGAGTAACAGTAAATGGAGTCCACTCTAAGAAAGGGAGGTTACTAGTGGGGTACCGAGGGTTCAATATTAGACGGTCCTCTTCAATGTCTTTATAAGCAACATTGCAGAGGGACTGAAGGAAAGTATGTCTCTTTGCAGATGACAGAGATCTGCAACAGAGTTGATGCCAAGGTGGGGTGGAAAGGATGAGAAGGACTTGGCAAGGTTAGAGGAATGGTCAAATGTATGGCAGCTTAGATTCAATGCTAAGAAGTGCAAGGTAATGCACCTGGGAGACAAAAACCCAGCGGAAGAGTACGCAATGGGGGGTGAGATACTAACAACAACAAAAATGGAAATGGAACTGGGGGTAGTCATATCAGATGACCTAAAGGTGGGCAAGCAATTTGATAGGGCAGCAAGGAGGGCTGGGGGGATACTGGGATGCACAGGGAGAGGCGTCACCAGTAGAAAACAGGAAGTTATTATCCCTCTGTACAGACAGCTGGTGAGACCCCAGCTGGAGTACTGCGTGCAGTTCTGGAGACCCAATCTCCGCAAAGACATAGACAGGGTGGAAGCTTTCCAGAGGAGGGCAACTAAAATGGTGCAGGGTCTGCACCGGAAGACATATGAAGAGAGACTTAAGAACCTTAATATGTATAGCCTCGAGGAAAGAAGATAGAGGGGGAAGATGATAGAAACTTTCAAGTACCTCAAGGAAATCAACAAAGTCCAAGAGGGTAGCATCTTTCAAAAAAAGAGGTGTGCAAGAACAAGGGGACACAATTTGAAGATGGGGGGGTGGCTCAGAGGTAATGTAAGGAAGTGTTTTTTCACAGAGAGGGTTGTGGATGCATGGAACGGCCTTCTGATAACGGAGGAGGTTGTGGAGTCAAAAACAGTGGTGGAATTCAAGCATGCATGGGACAGTCATAAGGCAATTCTAGGGGGTGGGGGTAGGAAGAAGTAGGCTGCTGGTTAACTAGGATCTGTAGCTTATCCATTAGGTAGGGAAATGGGCAGACTGGGTGGGCCAAGTGGTCCTTATCTGCTGTCAAATTCTATGTTTCTATGTTTCTATGGACATTTCAGTTAATAAACTGTTTAAAGATGCATTGAAACAGAATTTCACTAGTTGGTATGCCGACTGTACCATGGGCCAGCTTCATCACGGTAGTGCAGCTAAAGACATTAGGGTAGATCTGAAAATGCTGACACTTAAAGAGAAACATGCCCAGTGGTTAGTGTCAAGTTTTGAGGAGGTGACAAGACGAACAGATGACTGCATAAGAGGCTTTCAGGAGGCTAGTATAGAAGAAGCACACCGAAATTGTCTAAATGAAAATACAGATAAAGTGCAGTAATGTACAGATGTAATGGATTAATGCTGTATTTGTTGATGTACTGTATTTAAATGATTTTTAGGCTCTGCCTTTTTTTTAAATGGAATAAACCTGTTGTAATGTGCATAAAAAAACATAACTGACTTGTATTGTCATTCTTAGGCCACGGCAATTGCGCTGCAGTAATAATTCACTAAAAAAATATTTCACTAGCGTTTTATTTTCACGGCTATATGTCACTCAGCGAATATAGTGAAAATAAAATGAAAGTGAAATATTTTAGTTCTACAGTATATATATATATATATATATATATATATATATATATAAATATAGATAGATATATGCCTTTGATTCATTTGTGGGTCTAGCCTTGGTAATTGTGAAATGATCTGTGCTTATGAAACAAAAGATGGCAAAACAAAAATGAATTTTAAGGGACAGTAATGCAATTTCTAAGTGCAACACATTTATGCAAACCATAAACCACCAAAAGATACATTAAAACACATAACAATGCATTTCATAGAAGAGTTCAAAACACTTTTCCATATAGGAGATTATAGTGTTTTTTCATGAACTATTCTGTTTAAGAGAAACATTCTTTTGAAAAAACATTCTGTTGGAAAAGCTTATCCTTTCCTATGAATGATGAGTTTCTGCATCTACTTTACTTCAGTTTCTCAAACCTAGCGCATGGATCCCAGATGCTCCAGCTTAGTGTCCTTTCTGAACAATTTCGCCTTGCTATTTGATCAAAGCTGAAAAAAAAAAAAACAAATATACATATTAAATCAAGGCAAATGTTTGAACTCCTCTATGAAATGCATTGTTATGTGTTTTTAATGTATCTTTTGGTGGCTTATGCTTTGTATAGATCTGTTGCACTTAAAATTTGCACTACTGTCTCTTTATATTCACTTGTGAAAAAATTAGCTAGCTAACCATGAATCTAGGACTCCTGATGATGCTACTAGGGCAGTGAAACCAGTTGAATGATTGCTGGTGTGATAGCCACTCTGTACTGTACGTGCATGTACGTGTTATGCTATGCACTGTAATTGAGCGCTTTAAGTAAACAGTGCTTTTATTTGCCTTTGTAGGTCTGGTGCTTCATTTTGCAAGCAGAGTTCATTTTCAGGCTGAGTATAGTCTACCTCCTGTGGAGCAGTTCCGGCTGTTGTTTGTAATTGTGAAATGATGCCTAGTGCAATTGAGAACTATTATGCCATGACAGAAAAGTTGGAGAGCATTGAAGGAGTGACATGCCTCACAGATGTTTATGGTTTCACTAGCTGCTGCCTCAATCAGGATGTACTCTAATCATGCCTTTATGATTACATTAATATTGATGGACCAGTAGGTGATAGTGAGACAACTAATGAATCAGTACTAGAGGTGGCCGAAAGTTGTTTTTTCTGCTGTAATGGAACCTCCGTGGAATTTTGCAACCTTTGCAGAAGTCTCTGAACTTCTGCCTGCAGTGGATCAGAAAATGTCTGAAGGTTTTCAGCAAACTTTCAACCTGTTCCTCTCACCTAGAGGTGGAAGAAATCAAGAAAAACTAAAAAAGTAACCTATGGTGACCAGTGCCACTCTCCCCCCAAGTCCTGCCCAAAATAAAAATAAAAAATTCCTGGAGGCTAGCGGTCCCTCCCCCACCCAATCACCCACCCCGTATTAAAAAAAATACCCCTGTAATCTCTGGTTGCTAGTGTTCCATCCCTCTACCCAAGCACCCACTCCATATTTAAAACAAATACCCCTGTAATCCCAGGTGGCTAGCAGTCCCTCTCCCCACCCGATCACCCATCCCATATTTAAAACACATCTACGTAGACTGGATTGAACATCACATGATTCAGCCAATGATACTGACCAAGCCCTGGACTTGTTCATCAACCATTTTACAGCGGCCTGCGATATCTATGCACCAGTGAAAAGATGAAGGTAAAAGGCAGGACCAACCCATGGATAACCGCAGAGCTAATTACTCATCTTAAACAAAGGGATAACCTCTGGCACTGTGCTCAAGCCACTTCTATGCAAGGAGACATTCAAAAATGCAAAGCTGTGAGGAATAACTGCATGCGAGCAATATGGAATGCTGAAAGCAAATACTTCAGGGAAGCACTCTCCAACACCTGGGAGGATGGGAAAAAATGTTGGAGTAACACGAAAGACCTCACAGGAAAGGACCAGAAGAATCTGCCCACAATGCTCAATATCAATGGAGCACCAACGTCAGACCTTGTTACAATCTCCAACACCTTTAACAATGTGTTTTCAAACCTGGGCAGTCTCCTTCCACCTGACTTCTTTGACACCCCTACCACAAGTACCCACTCTGACATGGCGCCCCATCTTCACACAGCCCGTAGTTCTACTTCAAAGAGATCCCAGTGCACCTGGCCAGATCCTACATTTGGAAAACCATCTGCAATACTGGCTACAGCAGCAACTCCCTCGATATGAAGCTGATTGCCCTAGTCTTAGAAGAAGTCCTTGCACTCCTGACAAAGAGCTTCAACATATCACTTAGGATGGCCCAATTCCCAGCAAAATGGAAACAGGTGACCATCACACGGATTCACAAAAGTGAAGGCAGGTCACTGCACACTAACTACAGGCCAATCTCCATCCTACCCCCCCCCATCTAAAGCTCTGGAGTGAATAGTATCAGACCAGCTAGTTGAGTACCCAGAAAAATACGAAATCCAATGCCCTGAACAGCATGGCTTCAGAAAAGGGCATATCACCAAAAGTGCACTGTTGGAATTTACGGGATTCATCCACACTACTCTAGATAAAGGAAACTGTGTGGGGGCAGTGTTAATTGATCTAACAAAAGCCTTTGATACCATCAATCATCCCACTCCTACTCAGGCAATTGTCAAATATCGGACTTTCCAAAGATACACTGTCCTGGTTTGCAAGATACCTAGGGGGAAGGGTCCAGCGTGTTAGGATGGCCAGTGTCACCTCAAACGAAAATCCAGTCCTCTTAGGAGTTCCACAGGGGTCCATTCTGGGACCACTACTCTTTAGTCTGTTCCTAAACAGCCTTCCTAACCTCTGCCACCAGAACATACTGCTCTATGCGGATGACGCTGTCATATTCACAAATTATCACGACTAAGCTCCTAGAGGGTCAGCTTCAGCGTGACTTCATGCGTGTTGAGGATTGGATCAGCTCACATAAACTAGTCTTGAACTATAGCAAAACAAAAGATATGTCATTTTGCAATGCTCGAAGCAAGCACAAATCTCAGCCCCTCACTATCAAGAACTGCTCGGGGACCATACGGAAACATGATCCAGAGTTTAAATACCTTGGCATCACCCTGAACAGTTCCTTGGCATCACCCTGAACAGTTCCCTCTCCTATGCTCGGTACATCAACAATGTCACAAAGGCCACTAATATTCAGATAGGCCTTCTTCACAGGCACAAACACTGCATGACAGTTTATGCCCTTAGACTGGCTATTAACAGCTCTGTCACCTCTGTCATCAACTATGGGCTAGCCATCTACGGCTCAGCTTCCCCTACTGCTCTCAGCAGGATATCAGTGGCACTTAACAAATTGTGCAGACTTCTAATGGGCGTGGAATATCTAACAAACACCTGTGATCTGTACACCCAGGCTGGGTGGCTTCCATTCCTCAGCAGGATCCAATACCAGACCTGCCTGGTAATCAAAATGGTTCTCCTCGGGCTCATGCCGCCAGGTGTTGAAAAGCTCCTTACTGTATACTGCAGCACCCAGCATACCAGAATTGTGCAACACTAAATGTATCAGGTCCCCAGATGCCAGGCCACTATGGGTCAGAGGTCTTTTGCCTACAGGGCTCCTCTGCGGTACAATTCACTCAGCAAAGAAACACTTGCCACTGCTACGATTGGCTCCTTTAAGGAGCAACTCCAACAACACCTCACTTCAACCAGTCAGTGCAATAGCTTCACCTAAGGGGGTCACCTCTCTTCTTTCTCTGGCTGGCCCATAACCTCTTTTGTGGTTGCAACTCTATGGCTCTGCTCCATCCTTTGCATCCCTCCCCACCCCCACTCCCTTCCTTCCCCACCCCCTCATCTTTGGCACTTCATTGACATCGGTCCCTCCCACTCCTATCAGCCATGCACTTCTACTACCCTCCCCTCCCCCCAGACAATGGCTCTTCAGCCTGCTTACTCTCTTCCTGACCCTGCCTACCGTATCCTCACTAACTTTTTCCTTTTTTTGCTCATGTGCTATCTTCACCTGGAAACTTGCACTAATCTAGCTGATGTTGTCTCTCTCTCCCAGAATGACTGTATTGTTAGCCTAGCCTTTGCCATGTATCAAGTCTGTGTAACCTTGCTGACCTTTGTATGTATGTTTGCCCTCCATCTTTTGTCGTGGAACCTATATAAATGAGCAGTTCTTGCTCAAAGATATTTGAAATCCTAGAGTTTAATAAATACATTTAAAAAAAAAAATTCCCCTGTAATTCCTGCTGGCTAGCGGTCCCTACCCCCACCCAATCACTCAGCTGACCAGTCCAGGATATCATGCCCTTCCAGTTAACATTCCCCCAACCTGATCCCCTGTCATCTAGCTAAAAAAAAACAAAAAAAAACAAGAACAACAAAACATTTCTCCTTTGTGGTCTAGTGGCCCTCCCTCCCTATCCCCAATCCATGAATTAAAAGTTTCATCCCTGGTGGTCTAGTGTACCCCACACCTCTGCAGGCAATGTCCCACCACCCCGGTCCCCCCATCCCAGACCCGAGAGTGGGCTACCAGCACTGCCTCCTCTGTCCTCCATGGCCGGCAGCCCTTTGAGCTATCAATGAATGAGTGCGTGCATCTTCAAGCACGCATTCATTTATTGATAGCTTACTGGGCTGCCAGCCATGGAAGAGAGAGGACGGCTGTGCCAGTCACCTGCTCTCAGGCCTGGGATGGGGGAGTGGGGTGGTAGGACAATACCTGCAGGGATGGTGGGCAAGGAGTACACTAGACCACCTGGGATGAAACTTTTAATTCACAGATTGGGGATAGAGAGACAGGGCCACAAAACCACCAGGGAGAATTTTGTTTTTTTTTCACTATATTTATTTATTTACTTATTTATTAAATTTTGGTGACTGGGTAGGCCCACTGAGCCCCGAAGGTCCCTTTTTCAGGGGCGACCCGGGATAACAATACAAGTTATGATACTGAACAAGGGCATAAAGAACTTTTGGAAACATTGTCTTGGGATTGGGGGGAGTTAACTGTAAGGGTATGATGTTCTGGACTGGTCAGGTGGGTGACTGGTTGGGGGGAGGGACAGCTAGCCACCAGGGATTACAGGGGTATTTTTTTAAATATGGGGCAGGTGATTGGGTGGGGGGAGGAACTGCTAGTCGTCAGAGAATTACTTTAATTTTATATTGGGAAGTGATGCAGGGGAGGCAGAATTTCCGCAAAAGTTCAGAAATGGATTTCTGAACTTTCATGAAAGTGAAAGTGACTTTCACTTCAATTCCTCTGGCGAGAGGTTTTTTCCCCTCACCGCTAATCAGTACTCTATATAAGTGCTAAAATCTATATTCATATTTTAAACTTTATTATTACAATTTTTTAATCTGTTCTACGTTGTAGATGTGTCATTATCAATTTCACCACGACAATCCTCATTTCTGATCCCAACATGTAAAACTGTGATACTTAATGAGTATGAGTCATAAAGGTGGTGTCTAGAGGTGAAAGATGTTACATGGTCTTATACATCTTTGGTCATTTTCTCCATAGAGCTGCAGTGGCATCCAATCTCTGTAATAGCATTGCTCTGATATCAAGAAATCATAATACCATCAATCAATGGTATTATGAATCTGAATCCTTGTGAAACTCTGGCTCATACTCCTGTCTGAAACCATCATCTGTTAAACATGAAGAGAGATGTGCTACAAAGAGTCATTTTCTCTAAGGTTGTTCACAAAAAGAAAACAAAATACTAATATACCCATATGTCTATACCATGTATGCTTTTAGTCAGATGCTTTTTAGGCAGTCCTTAAAATATTTTATTAATTTAAATTCTTCTGTTTGCAAACCCCCTACCAAACATTACTTTAAGCAGCAGCCTGCTTTCCTGTCACACTCCTCCTTAGCCCTTACAAGAGTTCTTTGATTTTGTTGTCTGTTTTTCCTGCTGCCAGATGCTGTTTAGCCTTGAATGGTACTTTTTAATAACTACCCCCCAAGCCTTGCTCTTATAAATGAATTCTCTAACGTTCATCTCCTGTTTCTGCTTCTCACCTGATTGTCTGTCTGTGACAATGAGGAATATACAGGAGGTGAGTGAGGAACGACAACTGCGCATGTGGGATGCCAAGATTTGCATGCACATTTGTAAGTTCTCTCAAATCTGTTGCTTGCTCTTAGCTGCATGTATGCCAAAATATACAGTGAGTGGAGAGCCAGAGCATGTCACATGAGGTAGGCATGAATGGTGACAGCATGCACAATTTTACTTTGTGATGTGCTACTCCCATCAGTACCAACCTTAAAGGTGATGGCACACTGAATCTGCTGATCTGGTCCTCTCCAGGGTCCTAGTACCCACTAACCATACTACCACTATCTGCCTGTCCCAGGGACAGTCAAAGGAAAGAAAAATGCCTGCCCTAGTTAAAACCCAGCTGTCTGGGATGGGTGGGCAGCTAGTTATTTAAAGTCCTGCATTACCCACCATTTTGCCAAACTGCCCTGCCATTTTCATTTCATCAAATATGATTAGCCCAAGATCCCGTTCCAGTTTAATGACAATTCAGTGACTGTCAGTACCTTCCATCAATCCATTATTCAGTTCTGGTGTTCCTATGCATTAGCTTTATTATTTAACACTTTTTGGCATTGAACCCCAAATACTATGCCTTTGACCACTCCTCGAGTTTTTTAAGATCCCTGCACATTCTCTCCACCCAATCCTGAGTGTCCACTCTATTATAAATGTCATCATCTACTAAAGGGCAAACCTTCCCTTACAGTTCTTCAGTAATGTCTACTGTGAAAACACTGAAGAGAAATGGTCTCAGTACTGAGCACTGTGGTCCACTGCTGATCACGCTACCATCATTGGAGTGAGTGCTGTTGGCCACCACCCTCGGACTACTATCCGTTAACCAGTTTGTAACCCAGTTCACCACTTTTGATCACACCCTTAGGCTGCACTATTTCTTTATCAGACTCATGTGCAGAACAGTGTTGAAGGCCTTGCTAAAGTCCAGATAGGCCATGGCCACTGCTCTCCTCTGATCTATTTCCTTAGTCACCCAGTCAAAGAAATCTAACAGATTCTTTTGGCCAGACCTGCCCCAAGAGAATCCATGCTGACTGTGTTCTCACAGCACATTGGGTTCAAGATACTGTACCAGTCTTTTCTTCAATAATGTTTTCATTAATTTCCTCATCACTGAGGAAAGAGTGACCAGCCTATAGTGACCGTCCTCCTTGCTGCTGCCACTCATAGGTAGAGGGACCACATCAACTATTCTCCAGTCCTCTTGAGCCACATCTGTCTCCAGGGTGCTGTTGAATAAGGCTGTCAGCATGACAGCTAGCACCAAAATACCTCTCAACATTTCTTCACTGAAATGTGTGGCTTCATGCATGACAAATTAGCAAAATGTGTGACATATTGTCAAACATGACACTGCAAGCTCAGAAAACTATAGCTATCAGTACACTAATGTCCATAATGCTTTCTGATAACTAAGCATTATAGATTGCTATGAAGTTCTGCTTTAAAGCCTCGGTGGGAAACTTGGAATATCACATTCCCCATATGAGACAAAGGATCTCTGAGAGGTAACATGAGTGACATACCTCATCATGCAAGCCTGGGCGCAGTGCAACTGGGATGCGCCAGGGCCAGGATCAGGTTATATTCAATGGTGAAGCACCATGGCGCAGCACTGTTGGATATGGCATGCACTGCACACGGCACAGTAACACTGTGCTGATGCAAGCCACAGATAGAGAGAACAGGGATGCTCCACTGCAAGTGCAGTTGCGCTAGGTGTATCACCCGCGATATTCAGCGTGGGGGCATGCAAATGAGGCCATAATATATGCAAGGTGCAAATGGGTCCATTTGCATGTCATTATGGCCCCATTTGCATGCCTTGCACAGGGTAGCCGGCGACTTGCGCCTGGCACCCTGCACAACATGACGTGTAGTGGGGATCCCGGGGCATCTCCCAACCCATAGCTGCGATTGCAGTACATGTAAGAACAGTAGTCCCTGGTAGTCTAGTGGACCCCTGTCCCTGATACCCTGATGAATATAATACATGCCCAGCCCTAGTGGTCTAGTGCTCCCCCCTCCCACCCGAGTCCCCAGTGCCCCAATAAGTGTACAACCGCTGGTCCCTGGTGGTCTAGTGGAACCCCCCAACCATCACCACAATCATGGTACACCTCCAAAAGATATGCCCTGGTGATCCAGTGGTACCCTTCAACCCTCCCACCCACACAGAACCCCTTGCCAACCCTCTCCCCCATCATCGGTGGGTGGCTGCAACCCACCTGCATACTGCCCAGCACCCCTCTGAATGACAGCTACAGTATGGGCTGTAATCCCATTGGTCCCCAGTGTGGACCAATGGGCTTGCAGGGCATACTGCACTCAACAGTCCCAAATATGGGACTGACTTCATTCACATATTTGGGACTGTCTAGTAAAGTTCACCTCTGCAAGCCATTGGTCCACAGTGGGGACCAATGGGCTTATAGCCTAAACTTTTACTCTATCATTCAGCAGGCAGCTGGGTGGTATGCAGGTGAATCATAGCCACCCACTGATGATGGGGAGCGGGTGGGCAAGGGTTCTGTGGGTGGAGGGGTAAGGGTGCCACTAGATCACATGGGCATATCTGTTGAGGTGTACCACGATCATGACGATGTGTGGGGGAGTTCCATTAGACCACCAGGGACCAGCTATTGTACACTTATCGGGGCATCGGGGACTTGGGTGGGAGGGGGGACCACATGTCTTATATTCATCGGTTTATTGGGGACAGGGGAGACCACTAGATTATCAGGGATTACTATCTATACATATACCGCGATTGTGGCAACAGGTGGGGGGTTCCACTTGATCACCAGGGTTGTAAGTGCTTGCAGACGGTGTTCTGGGTGGGCGGGTGGCAACCCACGGCTGGGCTGCTGTGCTGCATGCTGCAATACAGCAGCCCACCTGTGAGTGGCCGGGATTTGTTCCTACTCTGCACAGGCTCAACTTTGAGCTCCCCTATGAGGCGCAGTGCAGGATGGCTCGCATATGCCTCACACATCCTGACAATAATTGGATGTGCTGGTATATGCATGGGCATGCCTCTGCATCTGCACCACATATGATTACATTGCACCCCAGTGCATTGGGATTTGCGCTGCACTGGGCAGCCTTTTCAATATCCCGTTGGGGTGCAATTTGGGGTTGCACTGGTGCAACTCTGTTGCACCAAGTGCAACCCCTTTGAATATTTGGGACTATGTGTTTTGCAACAATAAAGTAATTTTAATTCAAACATTTTTTTTTACCATTATAATTTTTATTGAGAGTTTCTATTCCAATACAACAGGTTAATAACATCAGAAAATAGACAAAGATTCTAAGGTATTTTATTCATAGAAAACAAAAACTTTCATCCCTAGTTGTTACAATTCATCTTTGCCAGGTACCAAAAATAGCTGATTTTAAAACAGTTCTGATCACTAATTCTATAACTTTAAGCATTGTCTTACTAAATCTGAATTCAGTTTTGTTCAAATTGTAAAAAAGGTTCTGATACTTTCCTAAAATAGTGAGCTTTCTTAAGAACTGAGTAGCTAATTCTGTCATTGTTGGTTAGTGAGCCCACTGAATCAATCGAGTTTGTTAAAGAAGGGGATTTCTTTGACTTCTAATTTTGAAGGATTATCCTCTTAAAAACCAAGGCCACAGTTAGGACCTATAATCGATGCTGTCATTGGTGGCTGAGTAACTCTGATGTTCTACAAAAATTAAATGGCATGTTACATGAATAGTTCTCCATCCATTAGAAATCTCTGGCAAAACAGGGATGCATGTACAAGGGAGTACAACTTGCGTCTAGTGGGAGGCAGGTTCAAAAGCAACCTCAGGAAGTACTTCTTTACAGAAAGGGTCATAGACCCATGGAACAGCCTACCTCAGGAGGTGGTGGAATCCAAGACAGTATGTGAGTTCAAACTCGCATGGGACAGACATTGTGGACTCATCAGGGTGCAGTCTAAAGAGGGAGGGGGAGCAGAAACATGGGCATACTAGATGGATCATGCAGTCCCCATCGGCAGACATGATTCCTATGTTCCTACTGTGTGTTACTGTCCCAGAAGAGGTGGGATAAGTTAGCATTAGTGTTACATCTTTTCCAACAGTTATCATACAGTAGCTTTAATAGCCAAAGTTCTTTAACTATAGAGGTGAATAATAGTAATGCTGGAGAATTTTGAATTAAGTCAGTCTGCCTTGTACTTCTCTACAGCGGATATAAGCATGTTTTGACCTTTCAGACCAAATCTTGGATATTTGAATATTAAATCCCTGTTCACATTTAATTTTAGCTGACAGGATATTATGGATACTGTCCTCAGACAGAATTTTGAATATTTGACTAGTGCCTCTTTATAGGTGAGCAACTTTGATTAAAGCATTCCAGTCCAGAATTTTGGGAAACTTATGTTCAAGGTTTAGAATTCCTTTAGATAGAGCATCTCTCACTTGCAAATATAACCAGAACTGAATTTGTCTACTTTAAATTCCCCATTTTACTTGGAAGGGATCACAATTTGGTTTTGGACATCTTCCTTGATAAATCCTTGCCCACCCCACAAGCACACCCCTGGCTCTAGCCAGTCTTACTGACTTGATGACAGAATGGAGTCTCTGTGACACCTGGAGGAGGGCCAACCCACAGGGACGAGACTACTCTTTTTATTCTTCAGTACATCACACGCATAGTAGATTGGATTTTTGGCTCACAAATTATGCTGCAGAGCCGGGAGTTATTGATGTTTCAATAGGTAGCATATTGATTTTGGACCACGCACCAGCAATCCTACCTTGCTGCAAGACAAAACTTTTCAACCCTGTATTAGGAAGGAAGCCGAAAATTATTTTGCTCTTAATACTCCGGGAGAGACCACGGCTTCGGTGACATTGGAAGCATTTAAAGCTGTATTGAGAGGGAGAATTATATCTTTCACATCCGCCAAGAACAAGGCCAGAACAAAGACCATCTCCTCATTTCAGACAGAGCTTGCAGCTCTGGAGAGGCAATTTAAAGTAAACTCTCAAGATCTGCTTAATTCCCCTCTCCTACCCACCATCACTGGTATAAAATACCAACTCAATACCCTGTTAAATGAGGAGGCTGCTTAGCAGTTAATCCGTGCTAAGCATAAATCCTGGGAGGGATGGGACAAGGGGGGCAAGCTCCTTGCATACTACCTTCGCAAACAGCAAGCAGCTTCCAGAATCCTAGCTCTGAGAAGCCTGCAGGGCACAGTAGTGTCTACATCCAAGGCCATTAATGAGGTAATGCAAAATTATTACCAAGAGCTTTACCGCTCCAAGGCCCAGCTGTCAGACAAGGAACTTGGCCCCCGGCTGTCCAAGCTGTTTGATGGGGTTTCTCTCCCTAGACTTTATCTGGAGCAGAGGGTGGCTCTAGACGTTCCGGTCACTGAAGAGGAATTGCGCTCCGCGCTGTCCCAGATGGCCAAAGGGAAATCTCCAGGCCCAGATGATATGACAGTGGAGTTACACCAACTGCTCCAAACAGAAATTACTGTTCCACTCCTGCAGTCCCTGCAAGAAGCTCAGACATCCGCAATTCTCCCTCCCACCATGGGGGAGGCTCTGGTCACCTTAATTCCTAAAAAATCCTCTGACGCACTGGATTGCACCAGTTTTCAGCCTATTTCCTTGCTGTTGGTAGACACCAAACTGTTATCCAAAGACCTGGTGAACAGGCTTTCCCCGATGCTACCAATGGAGATACATCCCTCACAGGCAGGTTTCTCCAAGGGGAAGTCGGGGGCAGACAACCTCCGACTAGTCCTTAACTGAAAGTGGCTAGCCTTGCACTCGAACACACCTATGACAGCCTTGGCTATAGATTTTGCCAAGGATTTTGACTCACTAGAGTGGGGATACTTGCGTGCAGTGATACCTCTCTATGGGTTTGGGCCAGGGTTCTGTTCCTGGGTCTCCACTTTATACCATCTGCCCACAGGGAAAATTGTAACTAAACGAGATGTATCTCAGCACTTCTCTTTACAGAAGGGCACTAGACAAGGCTGCCCTTTCTCCCCTCTTCTTTTTATTTTGGTACTGGCACCCCTGATACAGAAGCTTCTGAGCACCCCTGATATTAATGGGATCCCAGTAAAGGAGCACTGTTTCTTGGTTAATGCCTATGTGGACGACATGCTGCTTACCCTGTCTAATTCAGAATGTTCCATTCCGATAATTCTTTAGGTGCTGCAGGAGTTTGCCTCCCTGTTGGGACTGGTAATTAGCCAAAAGAAGACAATTTTATCCACCCTCAATACAAGGTGCAGTAGGGAGTGTCTGCGTAATACGGACATTACCTGGGTGCCTCAGGAATTTTCATACCTTGGGATATATATTCCCTTCACCTGGCAGGATCTAGAGAAGGCCAGCTTTTCCCCACTGATCACAGCCATAATGGCTGAGGTCCAGAGATGGAGAAGGTTGAAGCTCTCCCTGAAGGGTAAGATAAAGGCTATTTGTATGTTCATTTTTTCTAGGGTTGCGTACCTCCTTAGTAACATTCCCATCCTCCTAACCCCTAGACCTTTCCAGCAGCTGGATGAATTTATTTCCTCCTTTTTATGGGAAGGCAAAATAGCACACTGGAGCCAAGCTAAGCTACGGTCACATTGGACCAGAGAAGGGCTAGGACTCCCATGGTTTATAGGATATCACCTGGCCTTTCGTATGGCCCAGGCTACCAGCTGGTTCACTGCCCCCTTGTCCCCTCCTCCTCCTCAATGGGTGCGATTAGAAGCAGCCCTCCTACCCAATAATGTACTTTTCTCTCTGCTGTCTGACAAGAGGCCATCAGGAGGCATGCTTGCCCCCATCATGACAGAGACTTGCAGGGCATGGCAACGGGCGATGGCCCTTACGGGTACCCCAAGAGAAGCATACCTCCCTCTGATTGTGTATGCCCCTCTGTGGAATAACCAACTCATAAAGATAGATCACAGAATGATACACTGGAAACACTGGGCCTCTAGATGCACACGAGTGGTGGGGAATCTCCTCCTTCCTGATGGGGCGACGGTTATGTCCTTTGAACAGATGCGAGAGAAATACGGAATTAAAACTCAGATTTCTGGAGGTATTTCCAAATCCGGAGTGCAACCACCTCTCTCTTTTGGCAGTGCCTGTGAGCATGGGGAGGTTTAAATGTTTGACCACCCTTCATGAATCTGGCAAGAGTAGAGGCTTAGTGGGAACCTTTTATAGGGTAATAATGGAGTCTCAACCCGACAATACGCTGACCAGCCTTACAGCCTGGGAAGTCAAACTTAGTTGCCCCCTCTCCCGGCAGCATTGGGAGGATTGCTTGAAAGCTGCCCATCGGGCATACGAGGACACCAAAAGCCAACTGATCCATTTGAAAATCCTTCTCAGGTGGTATAAGACACCGGCAGTGCTTCATAAATTGAACATTATGAAACATGACAAATGCTGGAGGTGCGATGCCTCCCCGGCTCACCTACTCCATATTTCACGGACATGCCCAGCAGTTGAGGGGTTTTGACAGCAGGTGCTGGAGGACTGCTCTAAAGTTATCGGCAGACCCTTGTCAACCGCCCAGCCCACTCTGGTGCTGGGGGATGTTTTTTTTCTGTGTCATCTGATGCCGCCCATGAAGGCATGGGTGCTGGTGGCTGTCATGGAAGCCAAAAGGGCTATCCTTAGGATGTGGTGGCTGCCTACTCCTCCTGCGATTGCCTTTTGGCAGGCTGCTATGGTGTGGCTCACCACTTTTGAAAGACTTTCCGCACTGGGGAAAGGCCATCTTTCCAGATACTATAAGAAATGGGACACATATCTGCATTCACATATCTGCTCGATTCCACCTCCCTTTTCAAAACCCACCGATAGTCTAAATAGTGATGTCTCCCACACCCTACTAACAACTGTTTTTATATGTATCTTTTTCTTAAGTAAGGGATGCCGTGTGTTGGGGGTAGTTTTGTGTAATCTCCTCATAGTGTTTAGACTGCTGCCAGCCTGCCCTTATTATCTACCCTGGAGTCATTGGTCTTAGGTCCTCTTTCTGAAAGGTTCAGTATGACCTGGGTAAGAAGGTGAAACATGGAAAATCTGGCCCATGTCTTGTTAGTATAGGGTATGAATGGTTAGTTCCGGGAGACCCCACCCCCCCGGTTGGATAATGATATAATTTTAGAAGCTAACTGGTTCATATGAGCGTGTGGTTCCAGTAATGGGAACTCAATGGTGTAGAAGAGTACTGTATAAGGAGGATTGTATGTAAGAAGCAAATCACACAACTAACACTGTTAGGGGATATCTTATTCATGTGTATGATACTTTAGTGTATAAACATTCTTGTGGTATATGTGGTTATAAGCAGAAGGCTGGCTTGAGTACCCCTACTGTGGTTGGATAAACTTGGAAAACTAATAAAATCTTATATGATAAAAAGACTGGAGTTCACAAGCATAATTCCCTTCATTTTATTCCAATTAATGTAGAGACCTGAGATAGTTTCAAATTCTTTTAATACAGGTTATGAGTTCCCTGAGTTCCTTGCTAAAAATGTGGCTGACAAATGATTAATAAAATAGCACCTGCAAAGGCCAGAACCGTGTTAAAGTAATTTCCCATTCTAATTCCATGAATTCTTGTGTAATTCAATAATTCTCCTAATTAGTGATTCAGTGGAACACACAAATAGAAGAGGAGACATAGGGCACCAGTGCTTAGTGTCTCTAGACAGGGAAAATGAATATGAAATTAGACCATTAGTAATAATTGATGCTTTGGGATCATGTACAGTATATCACTGAGGTCCATTTCTGAATGAAGGATCCAGTGTGATGCAATTCTAGCAAATGGTTTTCGATTTCAGGGAATCAAATATCTTTCCCATATCGAGAGAGAGAGTGCAATATAATGAGTAGATTGTTTCTGAGCAGCCCTAATAACCCAGGATAACCTGTATCAGTTATTAGATGTTTGTCTGCCTTTCGTAAATCCCCCTTGCTCCATTTCAATAAGCTTTTATATAACATCAGATAAGTATTTAGCTAAAGCATTGTCAACATTTTATAATAAAAATTTAAAAGTGAAATGGGCCAATAAATTGCACATTCCAGGGGGTTCTTGCCCTTTTTGGCTACTAAACAGATCAAGGTTTCATTAATGAGGTTTCACAAGAATCTCATTTCAAGAAGTTCTTGAAATACTAGAGCAAGCTGATGTTTGACATTATAAACCAAGCGTCTGTAAATCTCATCAAGTAATTAATGTGGACACAGAGTTTTATCAGAAAGTGCTTTATTTATGATTTGTGAAATCTCTATCTCAATGATTGGAGCAACCAAGACATAGAGGAGGGATTGCAGTGTTGGGCTGTGGCCATCTGCTTTAGATCTTGCCTGAACTTTTCTGTGCACCCAGTGAGTTCCACTTCATCTTTTGAATGAATGGCAACATGAGAGGGTCCAGGTGCAGGCTGCAGAATCCCTGAGGGTGACTTATCCTTGGCCACTTTAATGCTTGGATCAATGACAAACTCTCACAGGTTGGACAAGATATCCTCCAGTTGAGGAATTCTCTGGGCCTCACATAAGTTGCTGCTACTGTGACCCATAGACACAGGCACACCTTGGACATAGTATTCTCACTGGGGCTTAAGGTACGTAATCTCAAGATTGATCTGGTCATTTGTCTGGACCTTTGCACAGTTATGTTCTCTTTCATGGGGCTGCCCCCAATTAATCATTCCCCTGTGGAGTTTATCCATTATCAGCATGTAAAGGCATTGTGCCCATCAGGACTTATAGCAGTAATGGACCTCTCAGATGTAAAAGTTGCTTGTAATGCAGGTGCAAATGAGGTGTTGGCAGCTTATATTACAGCTGTTATCTCAGCACTTCGCTCTGTCACACCGGTCCATACACAAGCCAGGTCTTTTTGCTTGAGATCTCTGTGGTTTGATGGGGAGATCAAGGGGAGGAAGACCGGGGGTCAGAGGTTTGAACGTTGCTGGTAGAGATCTAGATATGAGGAGGACAGACTAGCTTTGAGAACTCACTACAGCGAGTACCAAAGAGCAAGCGTACATAAGAAAGCAGCATTTTTGTTCCAGGAGATTGCTTAAAGGAAGAACAGACTGAATCAGCTCTTTCAGATTTTGGGCATGTTATTCCATCCTACCTGTCTGTAGACAAAAAGAGAAGTTTCAGCCACTAAGGGTGAAGATTTTGCTCTGTTCCTCTCTAATAGTGTATCCCCTATCAGGTCTGTGATTTCCCCAATGGATCAATCACAGCCCCACAGTAGGGAGGGAATGGTAGTTGCTAGAAGCACTTCACTTGCCTGGAGCAAGTTTTGGCCAGTGGAGGTGGAAGAGATCTGTTATCTGACCTCTGCCAGAATCTAATCACACTAAACCAAGGGTCTTGATCTTCAGGATGGCCGATTTCAAGAAAATGGGAGAGTGCTTCAAGGAAACCCTACTAGGAATAGAGGAAATGGGTGGAGTAGAGGAAATATGGGCAGCAATAAAGAAGGCAATTGAAACAGCAACTAACCTCTGTGTCAGGCAGATCAGTAAGAGCAAGAGAAAAAAGAGACCGCTATGGTTCTTCAGGGAAGTAGCAGAAAAGGTAAAGAAAAAGAAGAATGCATTTGAAAGGTATAAGTGAACTCAGAAGGGTGAGGATAGGGAAATATATCAGGAGAAACAAAGAGAGGAAGGAAAGACAGTTAGGAGGGCAAAAGCACAAATGAAGGAAAACATTGCCAAGTCAGCAAAACAGAGGGACAAAATTTTCTTCAGGTACATAAGTGAAAGGAAGAAAAACAAGACAGGGAAAGAAAGACTTAAAGGGGAAGGGGGAAGTGTGGAAGAGGATCAGAAGAAAGCAGACATACTGAAAAAGTACTTTTGTTCAGTATTCACAAAGGAAGAGGTATGGTCACAGATAGGAAAAAAAGGACATTAATGGGCATGAGGTGGACACTATCCCTTTTAGGGAAGAGGAAGTTCTTGGGGAAATATCAAAGCTAAAAGAAGACAAAGCAATGGGGCCAGATGGAGTCCACCTCAGAATTCTAAAGGCGCTAAAGAGGAACTATCTGCTGCTCTAGCATCACTGTTCAATCTATCACTTGAGATCGGAGAGATTTCCAGGGACTGGAGGAGAGCAGATGTGGTTCTAATACACAAAAGTGGGAACAGGGATGAGGCAGAAAACTACTGACCTGTAAACCTCATTTTGATACTGGGCAAGGTCAGGAAAACGCTACTAAAGGAAAGGCTTGGGGAATACCTGGAAACTGGTGGTATGCAGGATCCGAGGCAGCATGGGTTCACACATGGGAGGTCTTGCCAAACAAACCTGATAGAGTTTTTTGACTGAGTAACCAGGGAGGTTGATCAGGGAGGGGCAGTGGATGTGGCCTACCTGGATAACAGAAAGGCCTTCAACACTGTCCCATGCAGAAGGCTGGTAAGCAAGCTGAGCAGCCTGGGGGTGGGACCAAGGATAGTAACATGGGTACAAAGTTGACTGAGTAACAGAAATCAGAAAGTGGTTGTAAATAGAGTTCATTAGAAGAAGGACAGGTGACCAGCTGGATGCCTCAGGAGTTAGTACTGGGACCAGTCCTCTTCAGTGTCTTTGTTAACGACATCACAGGTGGCAGGAGGGAAAAGTATGCCTGTTCATAGATGAGATGAAAACCTGTAACAGAGTGGACACGCGAGGGGGTAGAAAAAAATGAGAAGAGATCTGAGAAAGCTAAAGGACTTGTCAATGGTCTGGCAATGGATCTTCAATGCCAAAAGGTGCAAAATTATGCACGTGGAGCACAGAAATCCAAGGGAAAAGTATCAGTTGGGGGGAAGGATTATCAACCACAAAACAGAAAAGGGATCTGGGGTCATCATCTCTGATGACCTGAAGGTAGCTAAGCAGTGTGATAAGGCAGTGGGATAGGCAAATAAAATGCTGGGTGTTTAAGGAGGGGCATCAGTAGCAGAAAGACGGAGGTAGTTGTTACCCCTGCACAGATAAACGGTAAGGCCTCACCTGGAGTTTCGTGTCCAGTTCTGGAGGCACCATCTCAGGAAGGACATAGATCGGGTGGAGGCAGTGCAGAGAAGGGCAACCAAAATGGTGCATGACCCGCATCAGAAGCCCTACAAGGAAAGACTCAGGGCATTAAATATGTATTCTCTGGAGGAAAGGAGAGAAAGGGAAGACATGATAGAAACATTCAAATACCTCAAGGGTATCAATAAGGTAAAGGAGGGTAGCAAAAATCGAACAGACTTGATAGACCTTTGGGCCTTTATCTGCTGGCAAATTTCATATGTTCGCATGTTCATATATTCCACAGAAAAAGATGCTCAAGGAAAAGGGGGCATGATATATAAGCTGGAAGGGGGGAGACTTAGAGGAGATGTGAAGAAATACTTCTTTACTGAAAGGGTGGTGGACAGCTGGAACAGCCTCCCAGCAGAGGTTGTAGGTACTGAAATGGTAACAGGTTTCAAACACGCCTAGGGTAGGCACAAGGAGACCTTAGTAGTGAAGGGTGTGGGGGGTAAGGTTGGGGATCAAAAGGGTCTGTGGTAGCTCAATATGCAGGGACTTAAGACAGACTGGGCAAGCCATAAGGTCCTTTTCCACCAACAGTTTCTGTGTTTCTTTTTCTCTGTTTCTACAGTATGTAATCTTGAAGCAATGGACTACTTATCATGAACTGGATCCAGACCCAACCCATCTCCTACTAGTGTGTGTTTTTTTTGGCACAATATTCACTGAGATTGTCTGGTGCTCACTCTCAGAAGGGCTGTTCCCTAGTGCCCTCAAACAGGCACTGGTAGAGGTGAGTGAAAGTTGTGATTTCTGCCTTAGCAGAACTTCTGCAAAATGTCACAACTTTTGTGGAAGTTTCTGAACTTCTGACCATGGCAGATTGGAAATCTTCCAATATTTTGGTAAAATGTTGCCCTATTCTGCTCAGATATAGGTGGAAGAAAAAAAAAACTATCTGGTGTCCAGAGCCCTCCCTCCCCAAAGCCCTGCCTGAAATAAAAATAAAATTCCCTGGTGGCTAGTGGTCTCTCTCCCCCCATCTGATAGCTCGCCCCATAAATGAAATATATAACTCGCCCCATAAATGAAATATACTTCCCTGGTGGCTACCCGTCCCTCCCCCCACCTGATCACTTGCCCCAAAAAATAAAATATACTTTACTGGTGGTTAGTGGTCCTTCCCCATACCTGATCACTTGACATGGACATCAATATGCCCCTGTTTCCAGACTACAGTGTAACCTCCACCATCTCAATCCCCCGTATAGTCTTTAAATGAATGAACATTTCCCTGGAGGACTAGTGACTCCCCCTCCCTATCCCCAATCCCCAGTAAGTGAAATTATTCCCAGTCACTGGTGGTCTGGTGCACCCCTTGCCCTGGCAGGTAGTGTTCCATCATCCTGCTCCCCCTCATCCCAAACTTGAGTGGATGACCAGCACAACCTTTCTCTCTCCATGGTTGCTGGATGTGTGCCCAAGATCCAGGACTGGATGCCTTCCAACTATCTAAGGCTCAATCTGGATAAGACAGAGGTGCTGGTGATTCAGCCTAGTTTCTGGCAGGATGCAGAGATGGCAGGGGAAGTAACTAATATAACACTGGGCTCCTCCTCTCTAACTGCTTCTGCTAAGATGAAAAATATAGGTTCATTCTGGAAGATAGACTGACATTTGAGGCTCAGGTGTCATCAGTTGTCCAGAGTGGCTTTCACCATCTCAGGAATATTGCCCAGATTAAAGCCTTAATCCTGATTGAGGACCTGCCCTCACTAGTACATGCCTTTTAACCTCCAAACTTGGCTATTTTAATGCTCTTTATCTCAGGGTTAGTGGAGGGGTACTGCGTTGCTTGCAGCTGGTGCAGAACACAATTGCTAGGTTGTTGTCAGGTCTTCTGAGGTCTAGTCATAAGATCCTGGTCCTGCAGGATCTGCATTGGCAGCCAATGAGGTGGATAATCACCTTCAAGGTTGATCTATAAAGCCCTACATGGACTGATCCCTGCTACCTAAATGACCTCCTGACAACTTACCATACCTATCGCTCTCTCTCTCTCTCTCTCTCACTCTCTGCTCCTCCAGTGCAGGCCTCCTAGTGGTTACCAGGGCCTGGCTTAAATAATCCGCTGAATGTTCATTTGGAGTTGCATGACCGACCCTGTGGAACTTGCTCCCAAGGTCCTTGAGAGAGGCCCCTACATTGGAGGTCTTTAAGTGAGGCCTAATGAGAATACTCCCCTGTACTGTCTGCAGATTTTTATATTTATTTTATGATACTACACTTGTTTTATATATATGTTGTTATTTTAGAATTGGTATGAATTGTATCTTATGGCATACTTATGCTGTACAGGCTGCACCCTGTACAGCACCTTGAGCCCTAGAGGAAAGGCTGCTTCATAAATAAAACCTTACTTAATTATTATTCTACATTTGCAATATGGGAGAAACTAGAAAAGGGTTTATGCTTTCCAAATCCTATGGTCCTTGGGGAAAAAAAACAATATTGGGCCTGTAGGTAATCACACCCTTGTGGTCTTGGATTACTGCTTTTTAAGACAAAAGGCAAGGAGCTTACAAGCCTTCTCCCTTGCTTCACAGTAAGTTTATTTGGTTTGAAAAATTGCACACTCAGCCTTTACGGAATAAATTAATAGGTTTGCAGTGTTGACATTGGAGTTGGTAGGGGAGGTGTCAGAGATTGGTGGGGGGAGGAGAAGGGTAGTGAAGGCCCAGGTGTCAGACATCAGGCTGGGTACAAAGCCACAGAAGTATTCCCAGGGACAAGCATCAACCGGTCTGTCATAATCCCAATTTGAGGATTGGGGGGAAAATGATCTCTGCTAGCTGGCTTCCCCAGCTTAAAGGATTACGGATAGAGGATTTTATGGGGGACGATCATGTCCTGCCAATAAAAGAGATTTTGGAAAGGTATAATATAGAGCATAAGCAGGTTTTCAAGTTATGTCAAATAACTCATTTATTGGTGCAGGTGAGGATCAAACTCAGAGAAGGACGTATAAATGGAAGATGGTTCGAATCATTGGATCAGGTAGTATGGGAACCACATGCGATTTCCAGAATATACAAGTCACTTCTTGACCAAGTCCTAGCGGACACTGATCATAAGCCTAGATATTGGATTAGTTGCATGGGGGAGCAAGAAAGGGATTGGGATCGCGTTTGGAGTCATATGTATAGATATCTTAAACAGGATAGGCCGAGGGTGATGCAGTTTCATTTCCTGAACAATTTATTTTGACTCCCTCCAAGTTATATAAAGTTGGTCGAGGCCTGACCAAAATTGCTTCCGGTGCCATCAGGTAGTCGGGGACTTGTTTCACATTTTTTGGGAGTGCCCATCGATAAATCAGTTGTGGATGCAAATCAAGCAGAAAGCGGATCCATTGTTGGGCATTGATCAGTATTTTACTCCTGAAATCTGCCTGATTGGGGATTATTCTGGCATCAAGTTTAAGGACCGAAGATATTATATGGCCCTGATTTCATGCTCGCTTAAAAAGGTAGTATTGCGATACTGGATGACAGATACCTCAATCACTTATGTGGAGTGGTTGCAGGAGATGTTATTCAATTTGAACATGGAAAAATTAGGTGCGGGGAAGGGAAAATCGAAGCTTCATTTATATGAAAAGATATGGAGTCGTTTTCAGACGTCTATACCTTCCCCAGTCGATGCATCGAATTTAGTAAGGTAGTATTAGAGTGGATTATGGGTGAGCAGATCTTCCTTTAGGGTTTAGGGTTTCAGTTCTTTAAGGGGGTTAGGTAGGCTTGGGGGAGGAGATGGGTTGGGGGGAGGGAGGAAAATGTTTATCTGATTTAACATTATGTCAATTGTTATGAAGGCATAAAATGTTTTCTTGCTTTGTACACTGTGTTTGATGTGTGGATTTTTGCAATAAAAGTTCGAATTTAAAAAAAAAGACATCAGGCTGGGAAAGAAAGAAGGGAGGAGAGGAAGAGCAGGGTAGAGGCAGAGGGAGTGGAGGAAACATGGGGGGAAGATGTAGGAATCGCAAATGGTATGGATAGAGGTAATAAGGAGCAGGGCAGTCTGGACTCTGGAAATGGACAGTGAAAACAGGAGAAGAGGGTGTGGGACAAAAAGATGGGGGTACTAGTGCTGGGGGATTCTATACTGAAATGGGTCAGATAGGGCAGAAAGGGAGAAAGACACAGTTGTATCTGGGTCGAGGCTATTCCAGGGTTGACCGTGGGCAGGGCGGGGCAGGCACTTCTCAAGTCCGTATGGAAGGAGAGGAAGAAACCTTACATAGTGATGCACGTAGGTACAAATGACTTGGTGGGGTAGATGGTAGAGGTGGTAAAGGGGAGGTTTGAGGATTTGGTTAGGCAATGTGAGAAGAAGCAAGATAAGGGGGGCATATACTCCAGGCTAGGGGTGGGTGGGGTGGATACAACAGATGTAGGGATTACAGAGAGAAGGGTACTAGATGGGTTGAGGGCATTAAGGGTGGACAAAGCACCTGGACCTGATGGCATCCATCCTAGGGTACTATGAGAGTTGACAGAGGTCCTAGCAGGGCCACTGGTCAACCTGTTCAATACCTCCCTTGACACGGGATGCATACCACAGGATTGGGGAATGGCCCATGTGGTGCCCATCCACAAAAGTGGCACAAAGGATGAACCAGGAAACTGTGAGCCAGTGAGCCTCACATTGATTGTGTGAAAGCTCATGGAGACCATCCTGAAATAGATGCTAGTGAGCTTCTTGGAGGAAAACAGTCTCCGGGATGGTCAACAACACAACTTTGTAGCAGGCAGATCCTGCCAGACAAACCTTGTAGAGTACTATGACTGGATGACGCGGGAACTGGACAAGATCCATGCAGTGGATGTCCTGTAGTTTGACTTCAGCAAGGTCTCTGATTCAGTGCTGCATGGGAGGTTGGAGGAAACTGCAATATGTGGGGTGGGACCAAAAATGGTGAAATGGATCACAAACTGGCTAAAGGGAAGGCAGAAAAGGGTGGTGGTGGGGGGGGGGACCTCTCATTACAGAGAGTGGTGATGAGCGGGGTACCACAGGGACCAGTACTGGAACTGGTGCTGTTTGGGATTTTTATTGTAGATATCTCACATGGGATCCAGAGCAGGATCAGTCTGTTCGCAGGCGATACCAAGATGGGAGCTATGGTTGATGATGCGGAGGGGTGGAATTGGTTGCAGGAGGACCTGACTAAGTTGCAGGAGTTGGCGGAAGCATGGCAGTTGGTAGTTCAATGCCAAGAAATGCAAGATTCTGCACTTTGGAGCTAGGAACCAGGGGAGGGTTTACAATTTGAATGGGGTACAGTTGGGGAGCTCCACAGAGGAGAAGGGCCTAGGAGTGATCATTACAGGGAGCATGAACAACTCTGCTCAGTGCAGGAAGGTGGCAGCAAAAGCCAGCAAAATGCTGGGGTGTATTGCAAGAGGGATCTCCTCCAGAAGGAGGGAGATTATCCTGCCCCTATATAGGTCATTGGTCTGGCCCCACCTAGAGTACTGCATGCATCACTGGTGCCCATTCTTGAAGAAGGACATCATATTGTTGGAGGTTGTGCAGTGAAAAACCACAAAGATGATCCAGGGATTAGAGAGTAAGCCCTACAAGGACAGGCTGGGAGAGTTGAATATGTGTTCACTGGAGGAGAGGAGGGATGGGGAGATATGACTGAGACCTTTAAGTATCTGAAGGGGATAAACAAGACCAACACAGAAGGGATTTCCCAGATGAGAAGGGGGGGGACGTGAGAGAGCATGGACTGAGATTGGAGGGGGGAAGATTCAGGAGAGAGATGAGGAGACATTTTTTTACTGAAAGAGTGGTGGACAAATGGAACACCTTATCAGATGAGATAGTGTCCTGTAAGACTGTGGGCAGATTCAAGATGGGTTGGGACAGGATAAAGGTAAGGGACACCGGGAAGAGAGGGCAGAAGGGGCAGCTGCGATATGAGATGCTAGCTGCACACTTGAGCAGACTCGATAGACTATGAGGCCTGTTTCTGCTGCCAATTTTATATGTTCTTATGCATGTTCATATTAATTTGGAGTATTAAGTTTGTCACTTCATAAAATAGGTCTTGTTTTGCTTTAGGATCTGTTTTGATCTCTGTTAACAGTTGAGTCAGCTGATTTTCTATAAACATAAGTTTGTTTTGCTGATTTTTCTTTTCATTGGATGCAAGTTCAATAAGTTTCCTCCTGACATATGTTTTGACTGCCTCCCACACACAATGACCTGATACCACCCCATTATCATTAATCTCAAAGTATAGAACAGTTTCTTTCAAAAGCCATTCCTTGAATGTAAAATCTTGCCAGAGGGAAGTATTAAATTCACATCTGAATCCTTTATTACTATCTCTTTCTACTAGCAAAGAGGCTTTACGTAAGCTGTAATCTGATATAACTATGGAATCATAATCTATCTCAGACAGCATGTTGCACATATTTATTGACAGAAAAAATAATCTAGTCTACTGAATATATTATACCTTGCAGAGTACAGTTAGAAATCTTTTATTTGGGGATAGGCTATTCTCCAGGTATCCAGGAGCCCTAAATCGTGTGTAAGATCTTGCAAAGCTTTCCTAGATTTGGTGATGTTTGCATTGAGGTTGCTGAATTTCTGTCAAGAAGGGGATCTACAACTTCATTAAAGTTTCCTCCTTGTATCATTTGGAAATCTTTAACATTTTCAATTTCAAAAAGGAGGTTATTAAAAAAAGTCAGCATTTACGGAAGTGTGTACCTACAGCACATATTGCAAAAAGTCACATTTCAACCAAAAAGTGCTCCAGACAGAATCTGACACCTTTCCTCTGGGTCAGCTACATGCACAAGTTTAATAAAATTTACCCCATTTTTAATTAAAATTGCCATCCCTCTTTTTTCGCTAAAAAGGTGCTATATTCTACTTGAGCAACTCAACTCCTGTAAGGGAAGTAGGTGCATCTCTTGCAAGAAAGCGACATTGTTCTTATGTTTTCTAAGAGGGTTAAGAACCTTTTTTTCTTTTAACAAGAAATTCTATTTCCTGGACATTCCATGATGCCAAGTTAATGTTATTCATGTTATTTTGAAAAAAAAAGGCAATATTCTTGAGCCTTCTTTTTTAATACACTTTAGAAGTCTATTTCATCTCAGGAGGAAAGGAAAGGAAAGGAAAGGAGAGGAGAGGAAAGGAAAGGAAAGGAAAGGAAAGGAAAGGAAAGGAAAGGTACTGTGCCTCACCTGCTGCTATAGCGGCGATCCAAGTTTGGGAACAGACTCGGATCACTGGGGGTTTTCCATGGAGAGGAAGACTGAGCATCTGACAGACTGCTATCTTCATGTGGGGAAGGAGGGATTCATATCCCAGCACTTGTCTGGTCTCTAGCAGTGGTTAGGGATGCAGGCAGCCAGGGACCATGACTTGGGGAATGGAGGAATAGCAGATGACAATGTCCAATGTATGGGAGCATTCATGGATGCATCTGGATGGCATTGCATGTCCATTCTTTCAGCAGAGAAAAAGTGGAGGAAAATGGCCAGGTGCAGTGCAGGATGACACCAACCCCTCACAGGCTCCACACTGTGTTACAGAGCCCTCTTCCAGAACAGGGTCCATTTAGTCAGTGGTACACCGCTGACCATTGTCATGAGGGGTAATCCATGGGGGAAGCACCGGGATTGAGGTACATCCCTGAGATGCCAGGTGATGGAGCTGGGGGGTTGGATCAATAAGAAGGATAGCCTCCATCGGCCATGGAGGAGGAGTAAACAGATTAACAAAAAAATGGTAAAATAAAATGGAACAGATAAACATCTTATATTTATGCTTATTACGTTGCCACTCTAACTTGGATTACTACTTTAAGTAAAATTGAGACTGCGGTTTATTAACAGAAGTTGCTCAATACTCTGCTTGGTCTAAAATTGCCAAACATACACTGGATACTAATAAAGAACTATAAATTGCAATTAAACTTGTGTACTGTTGTCTTATTAAAACCCTATAATATTGAATATATTAAATAAGTAGTACAATTTCTATGCAGGTCTATGTACTAACTTTAAACTTAGTTACATACTATTAGATGACTCTATAATCCACAATATTTATTCTTTAATAAACAGAAGAAGAAGAATAAATAAGAGACAAAACAAACAAACAAAAAACAGATGATCCCTTTATTTCTTTATTTTATTTATTGAAGAGAATCGGAATTACAATCCTTTGAGTCATAGACTCCTTTGCAAAGGCTCCTCGTCAGTACAGAAAGCACAAACATAACATTTACTGGTATTTATACATAGGTTACATAGTACAGTGTATAAACATTGTGTCAAGGATCCTAAGTAATCCTTAGGTCTAAGCTGTGACACAAGGTAGATTACAGATTCGGAGGGTCCTAACTGAACCCTGAGTCAGAGTTTATATACAGTGTGATTGTGGGACCTGAGGATGCAGTCATGGAATAAGGTTAGGCATTCTATCCCTACCATTGTGGATTTTCTCCCTGCGCTAAAGCTATAGACTGCAACGGTTGCAGTCACAGGTAGCTGATTCAAGGAGGAGTTTCTTAAGACCAGTTTTAAATTGGCCAAGACTAGGGGCTAGGGAGATAGAGTCTGGTAAGCTGCTTAGCCAGAGGGGAGCCTGATGTAGTAAAGACCTTTGTCCTAGGGAGGTTCTACAGTGGGGAACTAGGACAGAGGTGCCAGTTGGGTGTCAAGGGGCCCTCCTGTGTGGGACAGTCTGGATGAGGGGGAGGAGGCCTTTGGGTGCTAGACTGAGGAGTATTTTTTTTGGCTTGGAGGGAGGTGTGATACTTAAGCCTCCCTTCAAGGTTAGCCAGTCTGAAAGTTTGTAAAGCTCACACGTGTGGGTGTCTCTATCACATCCAGTGACCAGTCTACAGGCTTTATTGAGCACCATGTTGGTGCTGGGTAGGGCCATTTGGTCTGCAGATCCATAAATCACAATGCCGTAGTCCACCAAAGATAGGATAGAGGAAGTTACAGCGATATGAAGGGCCTGAGGGGGTAGGCAATGTTTGTGTCTGTATAGGATCCCCAATCTGGTATTTACAGCAGAGGAAAGGTGTTGAATGTGTGTGTGGTAGGTGAGGGAGGTGTCCAGAGTGACACCCAGGTATTTGAAGCTAGAGACCTGTTCCAGACGGAGACCCTGGGAGTTAGTTATGAGAAGCGGAGCATTACTGAGTGGGCTTTGGCGGTGGGCAAAGATCATCGATTTCATCTTGTTGTAGTTGAGTACTAGGTGATGCTCAGAGAACCAGGTTTCTATTTCTCTGAAAAAGCCTTGAAGGGCAGATTGGAGGGAGTTAGGATGGGGTGTTTCCAGAGCTCTACGGCATTGTCAGTGTAGAGTAGGAGTTTCCCGTTGCATGACTGAGGGAGGGAGGGAGTTTAGGAAAAGTGTGAAGAGCAATGGGCCGAGTATGGACCCCTTGAGGGACACCCGACTGGACTGGTCTTTTGGAGGAAAGGGTAGTGTTAATTTTGACCTGTTGCATCCAGCCAGAGAGATAGTCTTTGAACCAGGAGGTTGCTCAGGGGAAAAATGTTAGGAGGGAAGGGAGTGGAGCAGAAGTGCGTGACTGATGGTATCGAAAGCTTTGGTCAAGTCAATGTAGACAGCTCCTGCTATGGACCCCTGGTCCAGGGCCTCGTAAATATATGAGGATAATAACAGTGAGAACTTTACACTGAAATACTCTCCCAGGGATTCACTCATAACTCTGAGGCAGGTTTACTTCAAGAAGACTACTGTCCCCCTAAATAAAGAATGTGAAACATGGATTGTTTCCATGAGTTGTTATATTTAAAGCAATACTTAAAGAGCAGCTGACACCTTCAGAAGAACTTTAACAAAACATACTATTTAGACACTGTTGAGCTTATATTTCAAATTAGTTTTATATTTCCTCCTCCACGTTATCTATTAATGAAGTTGTTTGCATGAAAATAAGATTTTTGCTCCTGAAGAGTTTGTCTATTCATATTGCTATCTCCCTACCTCAGATCATAATGCACTGCTTGTGACATCACAGTTACTCCCATAGCAAAAGATTGTGATGTCACAACAGAGGATTATGACAAAGTAGGGAGTAAGCTATAGAGATAACTGAACTTTAAGGTAATGCTAAGAGATAAAGATCATGTATTCATGCAAGTTTCTTCAGTAATAAACAATGGGGTGGAGAAATGTGGAATACATATGGCAAGCAAGCAGAATTTTATCGAAGTGTTATGTTTTTCAAAGTTTTCTCTGCAGCGTCAGTAGCTCTTTTACTATATAAACAAGCAGGAGTACTAATAAATATTTATTAAACTACTTATGCCAAGCATGTGACAAAGAAAATAACAAGGGAGATGGGTTTCTCACCACTCTCTTGAAGAATGTACATACTCTCCAGGATTGTAGGATCTCAGGTACTCCAAGATCTCAGTCTCTCTCTCTGTGGAACTGGGTTGCAGAAGGATAAATACTACAGATAACAGCACAGCAACAGAGATTACCTCAAAGTTACAGATATGAGAAACACTATGTATTGGTCCTAAGTCATTCTCCATTGGATGATGACTTAGGAGACAGTGGTCCAGATATTCAAAACTGTGCTTTGGGGCTAAAGTAGCACTGCCTGGCAGGCAAATGTAGCCTGGAGCAAAAAGCAAGCTATATGCAAAAGGAATAGCCTGGAGCAAAACCAGCTGAATATAGCAAGCAAAAGAAGCCAGGCAAACAGGGCCAGGAGTGCAGGGCAAAAATAACCCAGGAATAAGACAGCACTGAATATAGCAACAGGGAAGTGCACACTGCCACTGTAGCCCATTAGTCCCTGGAGAAAGCCAGTGCTGCAGGTGCACAGCATTGTGTGTGATTGCACAGAGATGTCTCACATCTACTGCAAACAACAATGTAAGCCACACGCTGCAGAACTGTGTAATGCTGATGTGAGGTTTGCCCATGCTAACCTGATTACACAGTGCTAACACATTAGCCCGGTGCAAGCTGGTTAGCTTGGGGCAAATGGGAGCTATATTCAAAGCCCCCATGCAAATGAGCCTACTTAGGTAATCTGTGGGCACACAAGTACATTTGCATCTCATTAACTGGTGCTTAGCATACATTACCACGCAGTTTGCTTGGTGCTACTGCATGAAGCATGCAATGCACCTATTGGTCGGAATGGTAGTATAGGCTAGATGCAGCAGGCCAAGGCATTCCCACAGCATCCCTTGTTAGTCAGCAGGGAAGTACAGGCTAGAAGCAGCAGGAACTGTGTGCTGGCAGGCACAAACAGAGCAGACATCCTGCCCATGCAGCACTGCAAGCTGTACAACACAAGGTACATATATACAGAGAGAGAGACACAGGGAAAGAGTGATAACTATGTGACACATAGCTAAATATACAACTGATACACACACATATATATATATATATATATATAGAGAGAGAGAGAGAGAGATATTCACACACATGTCCACTGGCCATATGTGCCCTTGTAGATGCCCCCCCAACAACATAGGCACCCTACAGCAGGTGTTGGAGGAACACAGTGGGGGACCCATGAATACATGGGACAAGCATAAGGCATGCCTGGTGGGGTGGGAAGACATATGCTGTAGGTTACATATGACGTGCAGCATATCCATTCATTAGGGACCTGGGCAGACTGGCTGGGCCATGCTGTCCACCCTGCCATCATGGTCCTTGTTTCCATGTGTGCCTGTTGCAAACTCTGGTAGTCTAGTGGTCCCCCCCACCCCCCAGCATGTTTCCTGACCCCCAATACATGTAAAATATAGTATTTATCCTGGAAGTCTAGTGGTTGCCCCCAACCCCCAGCACTTTTCCCGATCCCAGTTCCCAGAGAATATCTTAATTGCCCTCGTAATCTAGTGGTTCCCCTACCTTCCTGAATGTATCCCAACCCCGTTCCCTGTAGACACCACCCATGTCCCTAGTAGTCCAGTGGTACCACCCCACCCAGCAGCGCTGCCCCCGCACATCCCACCCATCTACCACAAATCGAGCCAGCAACCAGCTCAGCCCTCCTCACACCACCTTGGCTGGCCACTGACTGAGGAATGAATGAACTGCACTGTAATGAATGCAGTACAGCTCATTCATTCCTCAGTCGGCGGCTGGCCATGGTGGTGAAAGGAGTGCTGAGCCAGTCGCTGACTTGATTCCTGGTGGATGGGTGGGATGTGCGGGGGTGGTGCTGTTGGGTGGGAGTTTACCACTGGACTACCAGGGACATGGATGGTGTCTATGGGGAACGGGGTCAGGATATGTTCGGGAGGGAGGGGGGACCACTAGACTACCAGGGTGATGAGACTTTTCTACAGGGCACGGGGGTCAGGATGCATGCTGGGGGGGTGAGGGTAACCACTAGACTACCACGGAAATTAAGATATTCTATAGGGAATGGGGGTAGGGATACATGCTGGGAGGGTACCATCACTATTAGCGCAGCATTAAAAGCAGCTTTTTTTCAGAAGTAACTAGCGGCATGTTACAGATCATGCTAATGCCTGTAGCGCTGCACTATGCTTTTGAATATGCCGGTGTGCCGGCATTCGGGGCTTCTCCCATCTGTCCCTCCCCTTCATACATTATGGTTTAGTGTCGGTGCTAACACCTAGTGCTGGCGCTAACTGTACATTTCAATATTGTTGTCGGGCACAAGGTCGGCACTAGTCCAGCACAATGGCTTTGCGCCCGGCACTGAGCTCTGAATATCTGGCCCAGAATTACTAATGAGTATCATATGAGACAAATAATATGCTTCCATTTGCATTATAGCTTGGATAAAAGAAATATTGATGGGTTCAAACTACACATGGCATTTCTTGCTTAATGTATAATATAAGACATAATAAAGGTTTTCTCTCCCTCTGTCAGCTTGTTTAGACAAAGAGAAGTGCTGACAGGGCTCTATTACATATGGCATATCTGCCTGAGTGTAAAACACACACACTACATCTAATTAAATGAGACTATAAGTATACAATAAGCACTGATGATCCCTCAGAGTCATTTTATCAGTGATTAGGTAGATTATATATGGAATAAATGTAAAAGACAAACATAATGCATTATATTGAGGTATAATAGTCATGCATGTTCTAATCCTATGAAAGGATGTAAACATTACCAAATATTAACTGCAAATCATATTTGTGGCACTCATGCTTATATGATGGGTGCCTATATCTATATGTTAGTGCAAAATAGTTGTATTACAGTATAATAGGCCAGGAATACAGTGTGAGGTATATGTGAGGTGTATGTGGGATGATAGGGGGCATAACCCCAGCGTGACAGTCCCCTCTTTGTTTCCCTAATTGCAAAAGTGGCAACACAACAAAAAGACAGTGGTTAGGCACCATTCGTCTACAGGCCCAAGGCACGAGCCTGATAGAGGAATTTTAACTGGTCACGGTGGTATTTCAGGGTTTTCCATAAACAACAAAATGTAATTATAAGGGACAATGTTAGTAAACCTTGTATTGCTATAAACATTTGGAATAAAACTTCACAATTGGGTTTTCCAGTATCAAAACAATCAGTAAATACTGATATGTATCAGGTGTGTATCTGTCCTAGTGAGAAGAAATTGAAGAGACAAACTTAAGTTGACTGGATGGATATTAAAATTAAGTAAAAATAGAGACAGAGCATCAAGATAGTTAGGACTAGACTTAATGGTATCTGGTTCCAGAATGGAAACAGGTGTGATTACTGTATAACCTATTACCTGTTTAGGGAGTAAAAATAGAAGTTAGAAAAGTTAACTTTACATAAATTTTAGTCCATATCAGATGAATGTATAGTTGGTCACCACACAATGTTCATCATCAGCAGAATATACCACCTTGGATGATGGCATTTTTCAGCTGGTAAGTTGAACAAGACATGAAATGTCAATGTCTACAAGGCATAAACTGCGAACAGTTCCAGGGATAAATCCAGAATTTCTTCAAGTATCAGGTAAAGATTCATAGTTCAGATTCGATGCATTCAGAGTTTCCAAAGGTAGATCCAAATGTTCAGGAGGCTGCAGTATTTTCATAGGCCTCAGCAGGAGGTGCATTACATTGCATATTGAGTTTTACAATGGAATAGCAACAGTGTTCAGTTGAAGATGATCACATGGCTGCACAAAGTGTAAATGTTCATGACAGTACTCAGTTTGAATGAGGTGCCAGCCAGGCCTGGTAAAAAAGCAGTGAAGAAAATGGATTTCTTGATTGTAGATCAAATGAGGAAGAGTCTTCTTGCAGAAGTTAGGAGATTACCCCCACCCAAGACTTGCTTCATAGTATGCATAGCAATGAGCTTGATTGTAGAATCTTAATTGACTGGACCAAATACAGTTTATTTGAAAGTTCACAAGTGGAAGCCTAATTTTCAGTTATTAGGCCTGTATTCACAAGTTAGTAATACAAGTTGGAAGGTGTCACATCTGCATAAAAGGTGGTGTTCCTTTCAGGTATGACATTCAATGTTCAGAGTCAGTCACTATTCCAAGACCTCATGGTAAACAAGCAAAGGCGGTAGTTTCAACCTTTTCATGATAAAAGTTCCCATCAAGATGACCAATAGAATGGACAATTGCCAGACGATCAGAGATGGATGTTGCCGGATGAAGATGAGCCAATGACACTGTGAGAGTCACAAACATTTCTTCCTGGATTGTGCAGGAATAAGTTTCGAAACATGGAGCAATACTGGTGTGTGGTGACATATCCAAGGTTCCTTTCCATTGACAAGGGAATGGTGCTAGATTCAAATAAACATTTGTCAACACATGCAATAGAAGTGCAAAATGTGGCAATGCCACTGACCCATACGTCTGTCATGTATGAGATCAAGGATATGTCCTAATTCCAGATCCCAGAAGAGATAACCAAAGGTTTGTAAGAACGTAATAGCTGTAGGCAGTGCAAAGGACTTTCTTAGCTATGTGATGCTCATCTGCTTCCTTAATGTGAGCAGAACATAATTCATGAACATGAACATTTGTCAGATCAAACCCCTTCACAATATCCTTAATATTGTAAATTTATATCACTCTTAATGAGCAAAATCATGCATACCATGCAATGGGGGGGTATGATATTATTTTTCATACTATCATGAACCTTTAACATATCTATGAATAATGGCTATATCAGCCCTATTTCAAATACATGTGTCAGAGCCAAATAGGCCTGGGTCTAAACCTGTGTTTTTAGTTTTTTTTTGCTCATTTTAAAACAAAAACAAAACACCTAGTGCATTTGGGTAGGTTTACTATTATAAGATGCACTACTAGCAGTCAGGATGTAAAAATTCTGTGTGAGTGTGTATGTGGCACATGTGTGCTATGAGCCCTTGTATAGGGGGTCATTATTGAGTACCTGGTATACTGCCAGGGTATTCAATCACACATTATTAATAAAAACAAAATGTTGGAAATATGTTTGTTGTGAAACATAAAACAAATCATTCCAAGTTTAAAAGGTGCGATTTAAAATCACTGGGATGCACATGAACTGCACATTATTAACTAGGGTACCTGGTTGGGAAGTGGCTATTAGACCATTGGTTGGGTCAGGGGTTCTATTTTGGGCACTCCATATTAAGTGTCACAAATTATGGGGCATCATAGGGTTAAAACCTTTAGGGTCTATCGACTTTTATTACCATATAATTTGGATACAAAAATTCCTGATTATCAATAAGCTGTAAACAGGAGTCCAGATCAAGTCTATCTACTAGGATTGATCCAAAGCAATGATCGTAACATTCAGTAGGGCCTCACTACCATTCTGGATGATGAATATGTCTTTTAGGACTTTAGTGTAAATTCCACAGGATGCAATTACATCATGTGGGCTTGTGAGGTACTCTGCAATAACAATCTTTTTAGGATTAGGTCACTGGTTCTTATCTGCAATAAGATGTGCAGTTTGGGCTTGTAAGAAGACCCATACTTCTAAAAAAGAAAAATAAGTGCAAAAGCAAGCATCTTTCTCTGGAATTTAAAGGAAAGAGAAAAAGGAAAACATAGTTAGTTTACTATTATTCTGTCCATTGGGGTATGGAAAAGTAATTTAATCTCCTTTATTCAGGTTCATTTGATTGGCATGTAGCCATTTATCAATGGCTGTTATAGTGAGGCAGTCAAACTTGGTAGACTGCTGGACTGAGTTTGTTTACAATGGGATAGGGCCCATTCCATTTGTTTACAAATGGATGTGTAGGTGGTGCAAATCTGAGTACCATTATCTGGTCCCCAGCTTGACAGTCTACAGGATGTACAGTTTTGTCACATTGGATTTTGCCCTGTTGTTGGGCCTTGCCCATATGTTGTGCAGCAAACAAGTATACTGCTTGGATGTCTTGTTTGAGATCTTTAAAACATTTATCTACTGATGCTCCATCAGCAGTGGCAGTACACAGGTCCAGAATTAAGTGTTCTGGGAGTGTCATGGACCGCCCGGTCATGATTTCAAAAATGGGGTACACTGTGTACTTGCAGAGGGTGTGCCTCTTATTGCCACAAGGAACAAAAGCAATAATGAATCCCAGTCCGTTGGGGTTTTTCTGAACAAGTTTATCATAACATAACTTTGATCTGCCTGTTAGCATATTCCACCTGTCCTGATGGCTGTGGGTTGTAAGGGATATGAAACTTTTGTTTTATCCATAACAAATCTAGCGTTTCCTGCATTACTTAGGCTATAAAGCTGGGTCCCTGTATTCAGAATTTATCCTTAGGGGTAAAGCCCTACCTGGTAAATAGCTGGTTTACCAAGACATTTGCAGTCACTTTGGCTGTTGTTCCAGAGGCCTTATTGCTCTGAGGTAACAATGTATTTTTCCTAGGTGGTATACGATTTTTCTGTGCACAGATCAAACAGTTACTAGTGTAGTGTTCTACATAATTTCTCATATGTGGTCACCAGACAGAGGATGTCAATCTGTCTAGTGTTTTATTGACTCACTGGTGTCCACCAGTTGGAGTATCATGTACTTGATACAGCAGATAAAATCTACTCTCAGGTGTTCAGGAATTACCCTTAACTTTTCATGAGTGTTACAGCAGTGATGTTCCAAATGAGTAGGCCATCGCTGGATAGGTGAATGTCATTTTTACTTTCTTATAATACAATACAATTTGGGTATAAGGGCTTATTTCTGGAAGTTATTCCCTAGTTCCTTTATTAAGGAACCTATACACTGCCCTCAAATGACTACACACTGCCCTCAAATCTCACTTCTTATGGATTTAAACTGGTTAGGTTAGGGTTGTACACAAACAAGTATCTGTATGTCACAGAGGTACTATTATAGTATCGGGAGTGTGTTTTCTTCCAAAGAAATTCAGTTTAGAGAGAAACAGACCCAATTAGAAACTGTAATAAAAACATAGTATCTGCAGTGATTTCTGTAATTATCTCAAGGCCATTCCTTGAAGCGGGTAGAACTTAATCCTCTCATAGAGTGCTGGTATTATTTTACGTAAGGAAAAATCTTTGTATTCCTCTCTTAGCACAAGCTGTGTATTTCTCAAGGACTTACCAGCTTTCTAAATTATCCACAAATATTTGTGGTAATAAGGAGATTCCTTGCCTTCCTGCTTTTCATTTTATTTGCCAGGCATGATATAGCATTGCCTGTGAATCGTACATATACGATGATGCAATTACTAGCCATACACACTCTGTCATCACTAGGATGTACAATAAGAAGTCCAAACCCTGCTATCTGACCCTCATTGGTATGTATGGCTGAGTCATCAATCAAAATATGACACACAGTGGTGTATTTTAACACTTTCTGGGGTTCTGTCAGAAAGGACCCTGAGACAGGTAGGTCAGGGGGTTGGAGAGAACAATCATGGGCATCTCCTGTAAATTGTAGGCCATAGGTCAACAAGGATGGAGTTTTGATAGCAAGGACAGTGATGTCATAATCCTGTAAATGAGAGACCAGTGTGTAAGTCTGGCATTGGTTACAGTCATCATTTACTCTGTCGGACAACAGAAAGTTAGTTGGCAAATGATTGGAATGCAGCACAACGGGTGCATATCCAATGATGTACGTAAAGTATCTCACTGCCCATTATGTAGCCAAAAGATTCCTTTCATAAAGATTGTATTTCAGCTCCAGTGGGGCAAGCATCTGGGATGCATAAGCAATGGGTCGGATGTGTCCATTGTATTTTTGGGCTAAAACTGCTGAGATTGTTATATCTGATATGGCAGTTTCAAAATAATGCCCTAAAGCTGTGTTAGGATTAATCAATGTTGGGACCATGGTTAGGATCCCAAAATTAAAGACAATGATATCAGTATTAGGAGACCTTGCACCTTCTTACCAGAGGTGCCTGCTATCATCTGTGCTGAGAATAACCCAGATGGTTTCTGACTTGTGTCTACTATTGCATCCACAGTATGAGATGATCCTGATGTCACTGGTGGAGGGGGTTCTGCATCATATGCAGGCAGTGCTGGCACTATCAGGGGTGCCTGCACAGTGGAGAAGAGTGGTGTGCAAGTTGCATGTAATTCACCAGCTATGGATTGTAGATCAGTAGCTATCAGGGTTGGAAAAAGTAGTGCTGAAACAGCTGTCAGCCCAGGTTCAGAAATCAAACCTGTAACCCCCCCCCCCAACATGGCCTGTGATACTGAAAATATCACAGCCACGGGGCTTTCAGAATCAGGGTTGTCTCCTACACCATCAAATGTAAAGTGAGTTTCCCTACCGGAATGTTGCTGGATGGTAGCAACATTGTTTCTAATGTTACAGCTTAAAGTATTAATGGGCTGCATATGCTCAATGCTGTTTGGGTTAGAAACAGTACATTCAGTCTTCTCAGGGAAAGCTGTTGTTAAATTACACAGGGAAGAATCACAACATTTCATGCAATTAGCCACAATGTGTTCCTTAACCAGGGATGTGCTAGTATAGTAAACATTGTTAACATCAGCTTCTTCTGCAGCGTCAGACACTGACTTCATAACAGATTGCATATCAGCCTCATTCAAAAATACGTCAGCATCATTTTTAATGAGAATCTTCTTTCCCTCATAAACACTAATGTTATTGATAACATTATCAATCATGCCAAAAACCTCTGGTATGTTTTGTTTGGTTATGGCAGCAATCACAGGTCCCTGTGACTGCATGATCAAACCTCTGTTATGTGGTGGTCAGCCATTTTGAATTACCTCATGGGCATCTTGGGTTACTGTGTTATGACCATCATCACATGACCATGAGCGGCAATCTTGGGGATGGTATGGGGGTGCAACCTGATGACATGTGTGTCCACCATTTTGAGACTCTAACAAGTCTCCATTTTGTGAATCACAGAAAAACAAGTGGCTAGCCTTTGTTCTAGTCCACTCCACAGCATACTGTGAGTGTTCAAAATCAAACTCTTCAACATCAGAAGAGGCAAGGTCTATGGGCATTAAGGTAGTATGCCCTGCCAATACCTCTGGCTGACAGCGCAAATTCTCCATATCTGACTTTTTACTCTTACATTCTAACTGCTCAGATACAGGAGTTAGCATGCTGTAAAGTGCATTATTTTCAGATCGCAAGACATTTTCATCTTGTAAAACATACCTGTTATCAACAGAAGCTGTGTCATAGTTTATATTCAATACAGTCATTTCAAGTCTGCTGTACTGAAAACATACTGAATCACACTGTTCAGTCAAGGTCTGGTGTTGAAATACCAGCACATTAACTCTTTCAGTAATTACTTCAGACTTATCATCCCTAAGTTCCTTGTTTCCAAAACGTAAGGAATCAGTGTTACTAGCCAGAACATCATTTGTTTGAAAAACCTTTTTTCTAATAAGTTTTTCCTTTTCAACATTATCTCTTAAGGCATGCAGGTCTTTGCTGCTTCTTTCATTAAAGAGAGACCCATTTTCTAGATGGACAGACTGCAGTTCAGACTGCAGTCCTTCTATCCTTTCTTTATGAGAAGTCTTTTTCAGACTAATTTCCTGCTTGCAAGCAGCATTCTCCATTTTGCAAGCAACATACTCAGATTCCAAAACAGATAGTTTATTTAGAACAGCATCAAAACATTTAAACAATGTTGGAATTAATAATCCTTCCTTATCAACTTTTTTGGTACCATTTTTCAATTACCCATAATGGGCAATGATTTCCCTGAAAAAGTTACCATTGGATTCTGCTACCTCAGCAAAATCACACCAATCACCATAGGCAGTTTGGTATGTTAAATCCAGCCTCACTCAATGCTGATATTTTTAGACATGACTTAAGATAAGAAACCCTTAGCTGTCTGTGGATCAAAAACTTTGTTTGCAACCAAAGTTCATGACAGGACACAAACAACATTTGGCGTAATGTGGACACCTAGATGAGTAAATACCCATTAGGATTGGAATCCACAAAAGAAAGCAGTCTATCTATCTGTTCAGATCCCTTTACAGCTGTGTGTTCCCTCAGAGAAATCATAGGGGAAAAACAAAACAAAAATAAAACAACTCATTACACAGAGATTGAATATTCTGCCAAGAGATTGTTTTGTCTGCACTGTGGAACACACAACAGACCGAAAAGTTAAACAGAAGACACTTTCAGCTGCTTGTTACTAAAGATTTCTCAACCAGTGTTTTAATTTACAGAGGAAATTAAAATGAAACTTGGCAAACATCCAGACTCTGTTCGCGGTCGCCATTTATGTTACATAAACAATCTCTGATAGCAGAGTAAATACTAATAATACAGATTCTTATGTCTTTGGAGCCTGCCAAGAAACATTTGTAAACAAGCAAGAGTACTAATAAATGTTTATTAGACTACTTATGCCAAGCATGTGACAAATAAAATAACAAGGGAGATGGATTTCTCACCACTCTCCTGAAGAATGTACTTAATCTCCAGGTTTGTAGGATCTCAGGTTCTCCAAGATCTTGGTCTCTCTTTCTCTATGTAACTAGGTTGCAGAAGGCTAAATACTACAGGTAACAGCATAGCAACAGAGATTACCTCATAGTTACAGATATGAGAAACAATATGTATTGGTCCTAAGTCATTCTCCATTAGATGATGACTTAGGAGACAGAATTACTAATGAGTATCATGTGAGACAAATAAAATGCTTCCGTTTGCATTATAGCTTGGACAAAAGAAATGCTGATGGGTTCAAACTACATGTGACATTTCTTGCTTACGTATAATATAAGACGTAACAAACGTTTTCTCTCTCTGTCAGCTTGCTTAGACAAAGAGAAGTACTGACAGGGCTCTATTACATGTGGCATATCTGTCTGAGTGTAAAACACACACACTACATATAATTATATGAGAATATAAGTATACAATAATCACTGATGATCCCTCAGAGTCATCTTATCAGTGATTAGGTAGATTATATATGGAATATATGTAAAAGACAAACATAATGCATTATATTGAGGTATAATAGTCATGCATGTTCTAATCCTATGAAAGGATGTAGACATTACCACATATTAGCAGCAAAGCATATTCGTGGCACTCATGCTTATATGATGGGTGCCTATATCTATATGTTAGTGCAAAATAACAGTGTTACAGTATAATAGACCAGGAATACAGTGTGAAGTGTATGTGGGACAATAGGGGGCATAACCCTAGTGTAACACCATGATCTTCTTCTAAAGAGCACACACTGCTCATGTCCTTAGGCTCACTGACATATGTTTACAGTTTCATGTCCTGACTCATACATTGCATCTTGTGCATTGCATTATAATTCTTATGTTCTTGGTGCTCATTTTAATGTTATGCATTATGTTGTTGCTTCTTGATTAGACTCTCAAATATCTGTATCTGGTAAAAATGTTTGTGCTTTAACTCTATACACTGAGCCTATCAATTGGCTGTATTCTGATTAAAACTATTACATATTAACTATATACACTTTTTCTGTATTGACCAATTATGTTGTAATCTTCCTGGTCATGCGTGAAAAAATAGTCATTTGATTGTCCAGTGCACCTACCTTGTAAATAAAAACTAAATAAAAAAATAAATGTCATATTTTAACACATATGATTGTATGTTCTATGTATACAAATGTATGAAGGCACCAATTGTGTGTTTGCTGCTTGCTGATTTTTGTTTTCTTTTACAGGCTGGATCCCCTCATCTCCACTGAAAATGCTGTAGATGTATGCTGGATTCACAGAAAAGTGCTGCCCCCCCCCCCACAGCCCCGCTGAGATTTTCTGCCCCCATCCTTCTTAAAGGAGCAGACAGTGCACCTTTTGAAGTTCTGAGTGTTTTTTCATTACCTTTTTTCTTGTATTCAGTCGCAAGTCCAGAAGTGAGAGGCTGAGTGTGTCGATTTAGAAGGGAGTGGATGAGCAACAGCAGCAAACCTGCGGCATGCTGGCTGTAGAAATGAAGTTTCAGAAACTGTTTTAAAATTTAAATAACGTCTCCATGGCTTGGTTAACATTGTGCAAAGTGGCTGCATCTTAGAAAACTAAAGATCAATACTGTCTCTTAAAACCAACTAAAGCGGGGAAACAACATGGCAATGGGAGTGGGGTTTTTAGTTTCAAAGTGAGCAGAACTTTTGTTGCTAACAGGTGGTTGATACATCACACAAATAGCCAGACTAGGATGTCTATCAAAATGATTGACAGCTCCCTTGTAATTTAAAATAGTCAAGCGAAAAATAACAAGTTGTGATGTAGGAAAAAATGCAAAATAAATGTGTTATTTTTCACTCTAGGGGCCAGATATTCAAAACTTTGCCCCGGGGCTAAATTAGCACTGCCCGGCAGGCAAACTTAGCCTGGAGCACAAGGCAAGCTATACTGAACAGGAACTAGCCTGGTGCAAAACCAGCTGAATATAGCAAGCAATGGAAGCCAGGCAAACAGGGCCAGGAGTGCAGGGCAAAAATTGCTTGGGAATAAGACAACACTGAATATAGCAACAGGAAAGTGCACACTGCAACTGCAGCTCATTAGACTCTGCAGCAAGCCAATGTTGCAGGTGGAGAACATTGTATGTGATTGCACAGAGATGTCTGACATCTACTGCAAACAACAATGTAAGCCACACATTGCAAAACTGCGTTATGCTGAAGTAAGGTTTGTCCCGGGCTAACCTGATTGCACAGTGCTAACACATTAGCCCGGTGCAAACTGGTTAGCTCGGGGTAAACGGGAGCTATATTCAAAGCTCCCATGCAAATGAGTCTACTTAAGTAATCCGTGGGCAAACAGGTAAATTTGCATCTCATTTGGTGCTGCTAAGCATACATTACCATGCAGTTTGCCCGGTGCTACTGCATGGAGCACAAAGCTCCCCCTTTTGGTCAGAATGGAAGTACAAGCTGGACGCTGCAGGCCAAGGCATGCTCACAGCATCCCCTGTTGGTTGGAATAGAAGTACAGGCAGGAAGCAGCAGGAACTGTGTGCTGCCAGGTACTGTCGGTGTTCTGTTACATACACACATGTTATATAAGGGACGGAGGAACATGTGGAAGCTAAATCTGGGACCTCCCTGAAAAGCAGGGACAATCAGGAGGTATGGGTGCATACAATGCACCCATGCATATGTGTGCCTGATACACACAAGTGACCCTGATAGTCTAGCAGTCCCCCTTCCCCCCCCAGCATGAATCCCGACTCCCATACAAAATATATAAAGTACCTTTTTCCTGGTAGTCTAGTGGTCCCCCCAACCCCCAGCTGCCAGCACTTATCCTGACCCCTGTTTTAAATACAAATGAATCCATTTCCTTGTAATCTAGTGATGTCCCCACCCCATAGCATGTATCCCGACCCCCATATTAAATACAAATTAAGCTGATTCCCTGGTAGTCTAGTGGTCCCCCCACCCCAGCACAAATCCTGACTTCTGTTGTGAATAAAAAGTAAGCCATTTCCCTGGTAGTCTAATGGTCCCTCCCCCAGCACGTATCCTGACCCCATTTTGAATCAAAATAAATTGTTTCCCTGGTAGTCTAGTGGCCCCCCCCACAGGGCAGTGACATCCCGCCTATCCAAATAGCATCCAAAAACAGAGCCGACAACCAGCTCAGCCCTCCTCTCACCACCATGGCTGGCCTCTGACTGAGGTAGGAAGGAGCAGTACCACTCCTTCCTACCTCAGTCAGTGGACAGCCGTGGTGGCGAGAGGAGGCCCAAGCCGGTTGCTGGCTCTGTTTTTGGACACTATTTGGATGGGTGGGATGTCACTGCCAGGTGGAGGGGCCACTAGACTACCAAGGGAAATTATTTATTTTGATTTGAAATGGGGGTTTGATACATGCTGGGGGGCACTAGACTACAAGGAAATGGCTTAATTTTTATTTACAATGGGTGTCAGGATATGTGCTGGGGGTGGGGAACCATTAGACTACCAGAGAAATGGCTTCATTCTTATTTACAACAGGGGCGGATACATGCAGGGGGTTGGGGGGGACCACTAGACTACCAGGGAAATGGCTTAATTTTTATTTACAGTCGAGGTCAGGATACATGCTGGGGGGTGGGGGGACCACTATACTACCAGGGAACTGATGTCATGGGGTGGATACTGGGGATCAGGAACCACACTTTGGGAGCGGGGCACCACTGGCACATTACTGCTGGCACATTACCGCTGACCTTTTCTGAGCAGTATTCAGCACCGTGCTACAGGTTGCACTAATGCCTGTAGCGTGGTGCTATACTTTTGAATATGCTGGTGTGCCGGCATTCAGGGCCCCTCTCCTCAGTCCCTCCATTGCATACATTATAATTTAGCATCAGTGCTAACACCTAGCACTGGCACTAAATGTCCTTTTAAATATGGCAGTTGGGGGCAAATTTGGCTCTAGTCCAGCGCAATGGATTTGCGTCCCTTGCTAACCTTTGAATACAGGGTGGAGTGGCATCTGCTGACATTTCACATATAGCAGCATGTGTGGGGATGTCTGAGCTGCATTGCATGTACACATCTCAGGCAAGAAAACAGAAAATGGATTCCTGGGTGGCTGGTGACGTCCAGCCACCCAGTAGCCCTGCACCACTAGAAATACCCAGACCACACTGCCTTCTCACAATGGTAAGTCATGGCAGAAAATCAAGGAGATGGGGCTGGGTGGCTGGAGTCTAGAGGGCTGCTCTGGGCCAGGAGGAAAAACAGCACTAACTACAAAAAATCATTACTGACATTGAATGAATGTTACTAATCCACATTAAAGTAATACAAATTAATTTAAAAAGATAGCTATAAATGCCACAATCTTATAGGCTATCATTATTCAGAGACCATTACATTTATGTCTATTAGATTGACATGCACATCTGAATCTCTGTGGTGCATAAATTCTTCAGGTCAGCATTCCATTTGCTAATGATGCTGAATGACTGGAATAATATAATTATTTTTATAAAGTTTGCAAAGATTACAAATTAAAACTTGTAATGGATTTTTTTTTGGGAATATTGTTTTGTGGTAGCATTAACACACTCTAAAAAGTTGGATTAACAATCACTCATCGACATCGTATAAGAGTAATTGGTTTGTAATTCCTTATGTTATACTGTGCTAATTAACTATTGACTGTACTTGTGTAATTCTGTGTTAAGTGATCTGTCTCGCATCTCCTTTTGTTGTTCACTGCACTGATTAACTTCTGACTGTTCTGCTGAATCATTGCTCTGTGATTATCTTGTACTGTATCATAATGTATTCTCTTACTGTATTTATATAATTAATTCCTGGTTGCCCCTGAAAAAGGGACTCTTTTGGTCCCAATGGGCCCACCAGGTTACCAAAATGTAACAGATAAATAACATGATTCTGCTTTTTTGCACTGATTTCTGAGTTTACAGAACAGCATTTTGTGCCTTGACTCCTCTACAAAGCTGTAAAAACAAAAAGACACTTGCAGGTTTTGAACTTTGTTATTCTGCTTTTTGCACTGATTCTTGAGTTTACAAAACAGTGTTTTGTGCCTTGGCTCCTCTATAAAGCTGGAAGCCTAGAACTGTTTGTTTAAATCTCCTGGGGCATATAATTGAGAGCTGGAAGATACCTGTGATCATTAAAGCATGTCAGCTTGAGAGGAGGGGCAGTTTACCTACAAAAAGACAAGCGCTACTAACGCGAGCACATTAGTGCTAGCGTGAGTGGCGCGAGTGCCACTCGGAGTTAAAAAAAAAAAAATCCAGAGTACAAACAGCTCACTTTTAATGTTATTTACTGGCGCTGTTTTAAAGATAATAGGGAATTTTAAAGAGTGGTAAACTATTGTTTGAGGGGTGTTAATGTTTTTGCAGGGTAAAGAAGCAGATTCTAGATATTGAATTAGAAGTTTTCCAGCTTTTTTGGGGAGTATAAAATAAAAAAAAAAAGATTTTAAAGCTACGCATTGATTTTTTTTTTTTTATTGATTGATTTTTTTTTTTTAATTTGATTATTGTTGCTAGGTGTTAGTTTTTTATTTCTGTGTTTTTGGATTAGCTGTGATATTTATCATATTTTTAGTTAGGGGTGTATTAATTCCAGAGATATCTATATAAAGATCATGGTTCAAACCAGACACCAAAGAAGGGGAAATGGACAATTTAAAGGTTCCATTTCTAACATTAATGTAGAGATTGATCATAGTTTTGTACAACACATGGTAAATTCTCCCATTGAATTAAAATTATCTATGCATTCTACTTTAGATGATGTTAATGGAATTAGAGAAAATGCTTTGGATGGTTTTATAAGTAGTAGTACTCCCACTCAAATGCAAACAATGAACCAAGATGGTAGAAAATTAAAGGGATTTATGAACTTAAAAAATAGAACCATTCCAATAGCTAAAAGAGAAGGAATTATGTTTAGGGAAATGCTGAATAATAAGTTGGATATTATAGAGACAATTTCAGAGGGTAGTTTTGCAGTAAATAAAACAAAGCAGACTAAAATTAAAGATCATTTTGTTGAAAAAAGCTACAATCTGCTCAAATGACATCTAATGACATGATTGGTAGTGAGCAAGTGGCTTCCAAGGGATGTCTTAATCAGACCAATAATCCAATTAGTCCTAGCAATAAACTTAATGAATTTATTGGGACAGTTGTCAAAAGCAGAAGCAGATACAACTTTGAGTTCTGCAGCTTTGAAAGAAACATAGGGTACAGAGTTGCATATAACATTGGAGGCTTCTAGGAATACAAGTCAGAGGGAACACTCAAGTTTGTGTAATTCCTTGGAATTTTCTCCTGATTATTTTTATGAATCAAATCCTAAACCTAGGTGGCATAATGATTTGAGGAATATTGCTAGTGAATTACAGGACACTATAATTGGTCTCAAACAATTCACAACTCCTAAACAATCAAGGCAATTGTCTCAGGAAAAAGAAGATTGTAAGTTTAATTATAATACTACCTACTCATTTGCACTTAGTGAGGATTTAAAAACTTATATTCAAAATCCACACATTGCACATATGATGATTTTAGATCACCTAATTAATCTTAAATTTGAATTGGATACAATTAAAGAAAATATAGCGGTTAATGGTAGCAGAATGGATGAGTTACTCCTACAATTGAGCAAAATAAGCCCTCAGGAGGATTTGATTTCAATAGTTATTGATGAATCAGATAATCAGGAAGTATTAAATGAGCAATTAAGACCAGATTTCCCTTCTATTGTTTTTCCTGAAACTCCAATACTTAATCGAAATAAAAAAGACAGGAGAAAAAGAAAGGAAAAAATAAAGGTAAAGGAAGATAAGAACAGAGATTTGAAGAAAAAAAGTGTTTTATCTTTGGACATTGTTTCTGATAAAACTTTACTACAAGAGGATATGTTAAACTGTTCTGTAACTAAGACAAACACCCACAGTCATTTGTGTGTTAACCCAAATAATTATATCTCTCCAAAAGAAAACAAGACCCAATTGAAGGAATTCAGCCCAACAACAAATCAGTCTGGGATTGAAGAAGTGGTTAGGGAAATACCTAACAGGTCATTAGTTATGGTTTTAGAGGGGAGAAATTAAAGATGGAGGTAATACATTTCAAATGTCATCTATCCCCTCAATAAACGCTGAAGTTAGTAAGTCAGTTATAGATATTACTGACTGTGCTATATTAAATTTGTATGGTTTTCCAACTGATGCTAAATGCTCATATGTATTACTGAAGGAAAAGATTTTGAATTTGTTTAGGGCAGTAACTAGTGCTGATATTGGGAATGAGGATATTATACAGTTATGGGAAGATAAAGATTGTGAGGGTGTGCCTTGTTTGTTCATTTTTTGTAAGGATCCAAGGGTAGCTAACCCACATTTAGATTAACAGGGAATCATTGAGAAAGCTGGGTTATAAACTGGACTATATAAATAAAGACATGTTGCATAAAATAAAATTAAATAACAATTCACAATCAGTTTTAATTTTTGGACTAAATGTCTCTTCTAAAGTTACTGATTTTAAGTTAAAAAATATTTTGACTAATCTTTTCTCTCAAATTTCTAAGATTCCAGAGAAGGAAGTTAAAATCCTAGAAGTAAGAAGGGGACAATCAGAATTGAGACTTGGTCAGGTAGAGGCCTTATTGGAATCAAAAAAATTAGTAGATATAATCATGGAGAAGGCATTACTACTGGACAAGGCTGGTATACATATAGTACCAGTAGAATATGGGGAAGTTCCCAACTCCTTTAAAGTAAAAAATGCTTCAGGACACAAGAAAGGGTATTATCCAATGTTTCTGCAGCTCTACGGGGTTGAAAGGATTGAGAATGAGAATGATACCAAGCTGGCAGGGTTAGTTAAAGATCTATTGGTACAAATATTGCAAGTTCCAGAGGAGGATCTTAAATCATTATATGCAACAAAAGAGAGTGATGATTTATTTTGTGATACAATTATTTTAACAGTTAATCAAATACATTTATACAATAAATTAGTTAACAATTTGGCCTTGTTGGATTCCTTGGGGTTGTATTTGGTGAAGGATAATGATGACAATTTAACAAAGGCTGCTAAAAATGTTTCACAAGGAAATAATAAGAGCATGACAGAAGAATTAACTAGAGAATCCAAGACTTCAGGAATAATATACAATATTGTAACATCTAATACTTTTTTAGAACTGGCATCCTGTGAGGATTGATGGTACAAATCAGATTATTCCCTTGGATGGAACTTTAATAACAAGCTAGGGGTGCTCTCGTGGAACATCTCTGGTTTATCAAATAAATTAGTAGATAGTGAATGGATGGAATTTATTCTAAAATTTGATATAAATTGTCTTCAGGAGACATGGCACTGTAAAAATTCAGATATCCACCTAAATGGTTATTGTATGTTTCATTCAAGTGGGGAAAAAAAGAAACAGAAAAAGGAAGGTTAGCAGGTGGGCTAATTACTTGGATTAAAATAGATGGAAATTCAGAAGCAAAATTAATATGTTCTAATAAAAATATTTTGATTGTACAAGTCCAGAAGAAAAGATTTTCATTCTGTCTAGCTAATGTTTATATTCCCCTCCCAAATTCCAGATATTATGATCATTCTATATAAGTGTCATAGAAGACCTGCTCTATAAAAGCTGGGCACTTTCCGATTTTGAGGAACTTCTATTGTGTGGTGATTTTAATGCCAGAATAGGCAGATATGATGGTTATGCTGATAGTGAATACCATAATTGGGTTTATAAAAATTCTACAAATTATGCGAGATGCTCAGAAGATGATATAACCAATAGGCTGGGTAGGAATTTAATTAGGATCTTATATTTATTTAATTTAATACCACTAAATGGTCGCCTACAAGGTGACAAAAAAGGTAAGTATTCTCATCTATCAGCAAGAGGGCCTTCTTTAATTGATTTTTTTGGGGGAATGGGGATGTGTCATTATGGGAAAATTTTATAATTGTAGATAAAGTAGATAGTGATCATTTCCCACTAGTGCTATTTTCCAAACAACTGACTTATGGAATTGATGATAACCATATTCAGTCACAGATAATAGAGATATGTCACAATAAAATCATTTGGAATGATATGGTTGCAGATCAAATACATAATTTAATAAAAAATAGACTGGATAATGTATTAAAATTTGTTCATGATAGTGGAACCATTATTCAGAATGTTACGGTATGTTTGGAAGAAATTAAAACATTGCTAAGTAAACCATATATAACATCAAGTAGTCGGACTTAGCTCCAAAGACATGGTTTGATAAAGAATATGTCAAGAAAAAAAGATACTTAATAATGTTTTAAGAAGTGTAAAGTTACAAAAGAACTCTTTGACATTTAAAGATCTAAACAAACAAAGAGAAAAATATAAAGCCTTTTTACTTTATAAAAGGAATGCTTTTCAACAAAAGAAATGGCAAGAGATGTTAAGGGTTATAAATCAAAAAAACTATAAATCATTTTGGCTTCTAGTGGTGAAAGGATCAAATAAAGTAAGGTTTGAAATTGATACATATATTACAGTGGAGTCTTGGATTCTCTATTACACACAGAAATTTTTTAGTAATGAGTGTGGTAATTCCTGGTTGAGTTTAAATTACAATCTAACTCAATTTACCCCTTTAAATTTGAGGAGGTGTCTCTCAGCTGCTAGCACTGTTAAAATCGAAGAAAGCTCCAGGGCCAGATCAAATTCCTTCGGAGGTTTTTTTAAAGTCACCAGTAATATGGGCCAAGCTTCTTACAGTTTTATTTAATGTATGTAGTAGAGAATTGAGTTTCCCAGCATCTTGGAAAGGTGCAATAATAATTTCTGTATTCAAGAAAGGTAATAGGTCTGATCCAGCAATGTACAGATCTATTTCTCTTCTAGATCACCTAGGCAAAATTTTTGCCAGGTTGATTTTAAATCGATTAAGAGGACAGATGTCTAATATTGGGGATTTTTCAGAGGCTCAAGCAGGATTCAGACCAGGTTATTCTACTACTGATAATTCCTTTGTGATTTGGCATTTAATTGAAAAATATGTTACATTAAGGAAACAAAAACTTTATGTGGCTTTTATAGATTTCAGTACTGCTTTTGACACTCTATCCTGCAATAAATTGTGGGGAATTATGGGAAAAAAGGGAATTTCACAGGAGTTAATTGCTATTATTAGAGAACTTTATACTTATACTTGGGCACAAGTGAAAGTTGGCAAAGGAGGCCAACTTTCTGATCCTTTTCCGACAAATAGGGGTGTAAGGCAGGGTTGTGATTTAGCACCAACCCTGTTTTGCATCTATATTGATGTTTTGTTGAATAAATTGGAGGAATCAGAAACAGATTCTCCAAAAATATTGGGGCAAAAATGTGCTTCTCTTGCTTATGCAGATGACTTGGTGGTGTTTTCATTAACTCAATTGGGTTTACAAATGAAGCTGAACATTTTGGATAATTTTTCAAAAGAATATGATTTACAAATTAATGATACAAAAAGTCAAATTATAGTATTTGGAGCCAAAAATTTCTCATTTAAATGGAAGATTGGGGATAAAATATTGGATAAAGTGAAAGATTATACTTATTTAGGTCTTCAATTTTCGCACGAAGGGAAATGGGTTAAATATAGAGAGAAATTGATTTTAAGCCTTAAAAAAACAGCTAATTCATTATATAGGTTTCATAAAAATGATGGAGGGAATTCAGTTAAACCCCTTATTAAAGCTATTGAGGCGAAGCACAATGCGAAAGCCCTATATAATGGGGAAATTTGGCAACCAAAGGAGGTAAACAAAATTGAAATACCAATAAATAAAATATTACAATTAAGTTTAGGGTTAGGAAAGTCTGTTCCCATGTGCATTATAAGGGCAGAATTGGGAATGGTATCATTAGGAGCATACTTTGCTGCCAGAAAAGTTAATTATTAGATAAAAATTCGACACCATAAAAAGTATAGATTAACTTACTGCTGTTTAAAGGAAAAACTTAACTGGTTAAACCTTGGACATCTAAAATCCAGTTGGCTAAAATCTGTATATGAAATCTTGCAGGTCATAGGTCTGATTCTCTAAGGAAAAATACTGAGAAAGGTATTATAATAGGTCTTAGTTACCAACCCTGTATCACCCAGAGATTATTGGATCTTTATAAACTTAAAGATTTGGAAAACATTTCTAAATTAAAAATTTCCCCTTGGTTTAGAATAAATGATGCTAATCATTTTTTTAGACATCATTATGAAATTCTTACTGACCCAAATCAAAGAAGATTGTTTACATTATACAAGTTAGAGTTGTTTCCCAGTAATATTATGAATGCAAGATATAGGGCAGAAAATCCGAGAGATGCAAAACTATGTTCCTGTACAAGAAAAATTTATGAAGATTTAAAACATGTAATTTTTTACTGTCATTGGTACAATAAGCCTAGATATAAATGGATTATACCAATCTGTAGAACTATTTTATCTGATGATCAAGAGTTGTTGTTAAAAATTTTGTTTACAACAAATGATGAGATTATTATTAAGTCCACTGCAAGATATTTGGAAACTATTGTAAAATTTCGAAGGAGGATTACAAGAACATAAACATGAATGCAAGGTTGATGTGAATTATTGATAGGGATTTTATAGTTTTATTATAAATGTTATGATTAGTATTTATGTAATGAGAATGTTGTCAAAATGTAATGTGCTTTTCCTTTTTTTTATTCTTTTAAAGAATGAAAAGAATGTTGTACATTTTTGTATTTTTATCTATAAATGTTTGTAATGGTCTGTGACCAAACAATTAAATAAATAAAATTCAATTCATGATACTCGACCATGCCTCATGCAAGAGGACGTCAATAGTGTGTGATTAAGTTCTGATACTGTATTCCCTTGTCATGCCTTATTGCTTAACTAGCAGTGTATCACATAATACTTTATCACCATTGAATTAAGTAGTATTAAAAGGATATGTATTATGTTGTAATTGAGATTACACATACCTAATTAAAGTTCACTTAGTTATGTTTGGAGAGTCACCTTTTTTGATCCACATTCTCTCATTCAGTGGTCCGTGTTCACATTGTTAAACAATTTCACCAAGGTTATGGTGAATATTAGACACATGGCTTAAAATGGATCGCCACTTTGCCAAAACCACATCTTTGTTGCCTTGACTGGAGTTAGTGCATAAGTGTCAGTGGCTCAGTCGGTAGCACACTCGCCTCTGAGGCCAGGAGATCAGAGGGCTGTGGGTTCAGTTCCCACATCTGGCACTTGGGTTAATATCCCAGTACTGACACTGTAGTGCAGCATGAGAGGGGTGCTGCACTTCTGAGGTGCCATCTTTCGAATGAGACTTTAAACCGAGGTCCCATCTGCCCGGATCGGTGGTAGTTCAGGCAGATGTTAAAGATCCCATGGCATTTATCGAAAAGAGTAGGGGAATTTCCCTGGTGTCCTGGCCAAATTTCCCTCATTCACTAGAAATACCACCAACAGCTTAATCTGGTTCAAGGTCAGTTGGCATTCATCTGTATCCCCTCCCCCGGGTGGTGCCTGAAAATAGGCAGGATTTGTCTAGTGCACTTACCCGGTCAACAAAAACGAAATAAAATAAAATAAGTAAAGGTGATATCTAATTATTTTAGCCCACGGACCAAGGACAGCACAGTCTTTCCTTTTTGCCTTAGCCTTCATATTTTTCTTTATCCTTGCGGTAATGTGAGAAATGATAGAATCATATTGAACAAAAAAGTATTCTCTACAAAGTTGTCTAATAACATACTGTTTTCATGCACCATAATAATGTGATCACCAGATGACATTTAAAACACATATCTGTTTAGCATTAGAGACATTCCTGACATCGAACCAGTGTGATATTCCCATTTAGAAAATGGGCAAAGTGTATTCTACTTGCTGATTGGCTGCAAGAGCCAATATGTCAGTCTGGAATGAGACAACAGAGACAGGGAAATAATATCATATAGTTCTAAATATTACTGGGCCAGTTCCAAATGCAGAATGTATAACCAACATTTTTTTTTCTTGTTTAATGATCAATCTACTTGACTGGCCACACTCCCCGCCAACTCTCTGTTAGAGAGCAACCAGGTCTGTCAGGTAAATTGTATCCATAAGCCTACCTTCAGCTTTTTCACTTCCCACCACTGCAGTGATCACAAAGACTATTTTTTTTTAACAAAACCGGACCTGATTTTGGCAGTACCAGTGCCCCCAACCTCCGATACCCTCTCACTCTCATAAAGTGCTCTAGCCAGTAGTGCGACTCCATCTTTGAACCCTATCCAGTGAGCAAATTAAATAAAAAATGAATCAGCTCACTACCTCACTACAGGAAGTTATTTTCAGTTGGCTGATTCACTCATAGTTCTACGGGGCTCCCCAGTCATGAAACCTCTTGGAATTGCTGGGTACATCTACTGGGTCTCTCTCTAGGTAACAGCATTAGTGAACTCACTGTTCTGACCATGATATAGATATGTCACCCCAGCCAAAGAGCAAATGGGTCCATTTAAGTAATATTAAGTCTGTTAATGAATATAAGCTGAATTTAGAAGTGTGGCCCAGAGAATATCTGGCATCTCTGCCTACCCATACAGAAGCACTGGAGAAAACAGTCCATACTGATTGCTGATGTCTTTCCCAGACATGACATAGTGATGGCACTAGATATGATGACTGCATAAGGTTGTAGGTACAAAGAGATACTTTGGGTATAATTAGATGCTTCAGAAAATGTAATATTCACACTAGGCTACCTTCACTCAAATACATTCTTGCATGCAGTTAGAAGATTTTCAACAGGAGTTGCTCCTAGTCTGGGCTGCCTTTCCCAATGACATGAATGACCATTTGTACAGGCCTGTTGAAGAACGGCCAGAAAACCAAATATTCACCAAACTTAGACATTGCTATGAACAAAGCAGGCAATACATTATTGAAGTAACATTAAGTGTGCTTTTGAAGACAAGAAATTATCTTTGTTTATAAGAACCATCAATTTTCAATCCCTTTGATCTGTAAAATGAGAAACAAACAAACAAACAAAAAAAAGTCAGTGAGGGAACATTCCAAAAGTACCCATATCACATTTTTCTTTAGCAATCAGTTTTTATGCTAGCAATACTGCACATCAAGGACTTGGATTAATGATAACTTAGTTACATCCTTATTAAGATATGCCACTTGGATGCACCTCATGCCACATCGAGCTGTTTGACAGACTGTTAATCTAAATAGTGGTCATCACTTATTAATAACATAATGAGACCCATATGTGTTTAATGATTCAGAGTCAAAAACAGATACCCTTAAGCACATAGGCATTAGACTAACTTCCTATTAATCAATCTGCAATACTGAATAAATGGTATTCTAACAAGGAACAGATGCACATACTATTTTCCACACAGTTTTGCTATACTTGTATGTTTGATATATTATGTTTAATATTACCAAAAATACTTTTCTGGTTCATGTGCAAATACCCACTGTATCCTAACACTTCCTCATATCTTCTCATCATACACATTATAGATGTCTGTTCTCACTTCTATGCATTCAAACATAATGGACTAGTGGAATCTAATTGTAGAAATAATAGATAGATATTTACCAGTCAGCTAGCTCAGTATACTCATTTCTGGAGTCTGATCTAAAATCAGAATTAATAAAATCTGAATTTTTCCCAGCCTGGATCAGGTCGACATCATCTTCCAATCAGACTCTTGGTCATTGCCTTCTGTATGCAACTTTGTGTCTTCTTTTAAATGGTCATCTTCATCATCTATAGTTTCATATTGTGTCCCAATGGATGACATCAAAAATAGATTTAGACACACAGTACTTGAACACCTCTGTGCACACCGACTGAATACTTTTAGGTTCCACAAGAAAACTTTGATTGCCTGCATCAGAAGGAATGTATTTGAGGGTTGGTGTAACTTTACTAGTAGTGACCTGCAAGATATAAAACAATTCTAACCTGTGGTCACCTTCTCAGTGACAAGAACTATGGAGCAAACACAGGCAGTCAAGAGGAATGTGACTAAATACTCAAATATGATCACATCATATCTAACAGCCTCAATTACAGACTGCCACCCCATCATCAAATAATGGTGCATGGTTGTTGTATCCAGTCATGGCTATATATGTAAGCAATAATACATGACTGACTGTGGGTTAGTCTGTGGTAAATGAATACCTACAGCGGTAGTGATGATCAAGGATGCAGCTAACAGAAGTGCATTTATCACACACAAACACTCTGAAATGTGTTATTACACATATAAAATAGGTATATGCAGAGAAATATTTTAACTGATTTTTTATAGTAATCCTTTAAGCAGCACACCATAAACTGGGATTAAATAAGCAATCTATTAATCACCCAGTTCTAACATAATTAGGAATGAGGCATAGCCAACTGCCATATTGCCATTAGAAGGTGATTAAGTGACTGCATGAATACTTGTGACAGGAAGGAAAAATTCAGGGTCAGGTATGCGGCAAAACTGCAACTACAGAACAACCTGGAATGTGTTGCTCAGACGGTTAATCAGTGAAGTACCTTTAACCACCCAATACGTGAGGTTTTTACATAACTGAGGCAAACCCAAAGTGGATTATTACACTCATAACTTTCATTAAAATGATCAAAAGTGTTTTAAAGATCATTGATATGCTAATCCCGTGATGAGGAGGATTGAGGCGCAGAACACCACACCTGCCACCACACTATCAGCCCTGATTCTGGAGTGGACCAGGTTCTCTGGATGTTGTCCAGGGAGTGAGAGGACTGAATATCCAGGGGACATCTTTCCTCTTCTGGTGGGGGGGAGCATGGCAACCCATGTTAGCTGGGCCACTAGCAATTGCTTTGGTTAAGGCAGCCAGAGGCCATTACATAATTGACAAGGGAAGTGGCAGGTTCTGCCATCCTGTACTCATGAACTTGCACAAGGCCATCTTGGGCTACATTGTGCAGCCACTCCCTAAAGATAAAACAGAGGAAAAAGTAGTTCATGACTGGCTGTTCCTCTCCAGCCACTTGCATGATCAGCACCTGGTGAACACCCAAGCCATGCAGTGGAAGCAATACTGTGAGTCCTGGAGGAAAACTGTGGTGATGAGGCTGAAGTGGCTGGGTACATTTAGCTGGACAGAGGGACTGATGGAGGGAGAAGAAATTTACCGCAACAATAAAGACCATTAACATAGTCTATTGTCATACATTACTGGATTAGCAAAGGAAAACAAAAAATAACCCACTGGGACTCAGGTGCAGCTGAGGTAAGTATGATAGCAAAATAAAATAATTAGGACACTAACCATGGAAACAAAGCCATGGACTTCAATAGCTGGTACTATCTTTATTAAATGCCACTAGTGCAAAACTTTAAAACAGGCCCTGCAAGACAAACTGCCTAACGTGATTCACACTATGTCAGTAGTGTAGCTACTGACATAGTGTGAAACGTGTCAGGCAATTTGTCTTATGGAACCTGTTTCAAAGTTTTATACTGGAGGAACTTATTAAGGATATCAGCACCAGCTATTGAAGTCCATGATTTGTTTCAGTGGTGAGCACTTTGATCTCTTGTTTGCTTCATTAATAGATTACTTAAACTGTATAATGGTATTTGTATGAGTCGAAATCAAATTACCGCATATCCTCTAGACATTTTCAGCTAAATTGCAAAAGAAAATGGGTATGTCATAGTACTACTTTGTAATAACTAAATATGGATAAGATTAACATTGTTTCTTGCCATATAATCAGTCTTACAACTGACTTCTTGAGTTTTGTTGACTGTATTTGCTTCTATCACAATATTAAATGTTTCATTGACATCAACCAAGGACAATTCCTTGTCAATGATTTGGTTCTTATCTATGGTGTTTTGTGGTTCAGTGGTAATTGTAAAGGAAGATAACACATTAATTCTACTCTGATTGCCATGTATAAGCCCAAATTGGCTTAAAACCTGTAAAAAAATATTACATAAGAGTATGTCACATGTATATCCTGTATAAAACAGCCAATTCACAATAGTAGATGGAATGAGATAAAGAATAATATAAAATGTATCCCAAGAAATACTGATTTCTGATTGGTTATATGCTTTATATGTGTGCCAGGGTAGTGTGATCTTAACATTCATGTGCAGTCTAATCTGTACCTGAGCAATGTACAAAAATATTTAATAAATTATTTATTAATTTGACAAGAAAAAGTCATGACCAGTTTTTATTATAATTTAATAATACTGTATACGCAGCCCATGAGGAAACACCTGCTGTTGGAGCAATCTATAGTGAGGTACATAGAGTTTCTAGCTGGGACAGTGAAGTATAAAGAGGTCAGATGCCTGAATGGGTCCTATGCCTGGAGGGACATAAAATGTATCCTGCAGAATGCTAGGACAGCATGATCTGTGAGTTAGCTGTATGTCACTGTATATCTTGCAGCAAATGATATAGAATATGAATAGTACATGAAAACTTCAGGGAGCTGGATGTTTGGACACAATATTAATGGACCTGATGGGATACACTCCATGGTACATGATAATGTCTACACTGACATCATTTGTTAACTCCTCACTTGGAACAGGAGCGGTTCCAGGAAATAGAAGAAGGTTGAAAGTGGTCTCTCTCTATATAAGAACTGCAGCAGGGTAGAGAGGTATCAATTACAGACCAGCCAGGTTAACTTAATTTTTGAGAAAACTAACAGAAGCCACATTTAAGAAGAGACTGGCTGAGCATCTATAATCTAATATACTTCAGTACCACTGGCTGAGTGGTTTTGCAATGTCAAGGGGGAGCTTTTCAGACAAATCTGATGGATTTGTTTGACTGTGATTCTAGGGTCATAGGTCAGTTGAGAGCAGTGGACATAGCCCACATGAACTTCAGCGAGGCATGTGATACTGTGTTGCACAGGACAAGGATTATGAAGTTTACAAATTTTGCATTTGTGTTGAAACTGGTAGATTGGCTTCAAAACTGGCTCACCAGTAAGCGACATAGAGTGGTGGTTAATGGCATAAACTCTAAGGATGGGACAATGACCAGAGTGTGACCACATGGTTCACTAATGGGACTTTTCCTCCTTAATATTTTCATTGGAGACACTGCAGAAGAACTGGATGAAGATGCATGCCTTTTGGCACATGGCACCAAAATATGCAATTGGATGGATGGGTTGAGAAAAATGCATAGTAATCTAATGAAACTTGAGGAGTGGTCAAAGGCATGGCAGTTGTGGGAGCTGGCATAGTGGTGTGGTGTTATAACTACTACCTGGCACGCGGGTGACTCAAAATCGGGAGTGGTCATGGGTTGCTATAGTTGGTTATTTGTGGGGGGGGTTGAGCATCCAATAGACAGCTATCATTCTCAGAGGATAGACAGCTTATTGGCTGAGACAAAAGACTACCACCAGGTGTTAGGTGGTAATGTGAGTCAGGACTGGCATGAAGAAAGCTGCAGAACTCCATGGCATGGCATGTCTCCACTTACAAGTGCCAGAATGGGAGACCAAGCTATCAGAATGGGGGAGAAAGTGTAAGTAAGTAAGTAAGAGTTTTCTTATGAAGCACCCTCTCCCTTGGGCTCTAGGTGCAGTACAAATATAGGCATGAACAGTATCAGCAAAAGAATAGCACTGCAAATAAAACAGAGATAAACAAGATAAAACAGCATAAACAGTATACAATGGCAGCTGGGGAACTATTACTGGGAGAATTAATAGCTCCCAAAAGCCTCCCTAAACAAATGTGCCTTCAGGCCCCACTTAATGGCCTCCAACAAGGGGAGCTCCCTCAAGGACTTTGGGAGTGAGTTCTACAGGGCCAGTCCTCCTACTTCAAATGAACTGTCTCCCAGTGTTCTAAGCTGAGCCCTAGTAACTGCTAGAAGGCCCTCCTCAGAAGAGTGGAGAAAGTGCCGAAAGTGGCAAGGACTCAGGAGGTTATTCATGTAGTCAAGACCCAGTTCATATAGGGTTTTGTAGGTGAAAAGACCCACCTTGAAGGTAATTCTCCACCTCACTGGCAGCCAGTGCAGATCATGCAGGACCAGGGTCATGTGACAGGACCTTGGAAGGCCAGTCAGTAACCTGGCTGCTGAATTCTGCACTAGCTTCAGGCAATGCAGGACACTTCCACTGATCCCAAGATAGACAGTATTACAGTAGTCAGGTATGGACATCACAAAAGGATGCAACAGTGAGAGGAAGTCATCCATCAGGATTGTCTTTAATATGGACGATATTCCTAAGGTAGTAAAAAAACTCAGGACAACAGATGAGATCTAAGCCTCAAATGTCAATCCATTGTCCAGAATGACACCCAGATTTTTCAGCTTGACTGAGGCCACAAGTGGGGTGGGGCCCAGCATCAAGCCAATTCCATCCCCAGCTGCCTCTGCACCCTGCTAATGACCAGGCTCAATCACTAGCACCTCCATCTTTTCCAGGATGAGCTTCAGCCAGGTAGAGGACATCCAGTCCTGGATCTCAGCCAGACATACTTTCAGTACCTCCACAGTGCTCTGTGTCCTGGCTGCAAATGACATATACAGCTGTGCGTCTTCTGCATGGCAGTGAAACCCCATGCTGCAATGTCTAATGATCTCTCCCAGGGGCTGCATATACACTTTGAAAAGCATGGTCAAGAGGATCGAGTCCTTAAAAACTCCCCACAGCAGGGTCATTGGGTGGGAGGAGAAACTCCCCATCATCACCCTTTGCTTCTTATTTGTGAGAAAGGACTCAAACTAGCTGATGACAGTGCCAGTGAGTCCACAATACTTCCTAATGTGCTCCAACATCACACCATGATCCACAGTGTCAAAGACTGAGGAGAGATCGAGGAGAATGAAAATTGAAGGCTCACCTCTATCTCTAGCCCTGAGGAGATAATTGTGCACACTGACCAATGCCATTTCATTACTGGGTCTTGATCTAAATCCCAACTGGAGGGACTCATAGATGTCAGTGGTGGTGAGGTGTGCCTTGAGTTGCAGAGCCACAGTTTTCTTGGTAACTTTGCCCAGAAAAGGAAGTCTAGAGATAGGTCTATAATTCACCGAGATATCAGGGTCAAGAGATGGTTTCTGCAGGAGAGGCTCCACCAGTGCCTCTTTCAAAGAACTACAGAAGAACCCTCCAAAAGCAAGCACCAAACAATCTCTGTGAACCTTGGGCCAGCAGACCCCACACATCCCACTAGGAGATGTTTTGCTTCTGGTCCAGTTCACAATATGTGGGCTGCAGCTTTGATATTACTTCACATATCTCTTCCACCCTCATGGTCCTAAACTTGCTGCAGCCAAGTGGACTGCCTTTGGAGATGATAATCTGACTACTGTGTGGTTGCAACTGCCTTATTGGAGAGATCCCTGATCTAATAGAGGACACTGTCAGACAAGAACAGAGCAAATTCTTCACACTTGACAGCTGAAACTGATCCTTTTAGTTGCAGATTGGCTGGGTGAAGCAACCTGACTACAGTCCAAAAGAGCTGAGCTGGTCTGTTCCTCCCTGAAGCAATCTTCTTGGACAAGAAGGCTGCCTTCTTATGGGAGATTGCTCTTTGATACTCACAGTATGAGTTCTCAAAGCCAGTCTGTCCTCATCAGACCCAGATCTCCTCCAGCAATGCTCCAAGCTCTGCTCCCTAGTCTTCACCTCCATGAGCTCTCTGTCAAACCATGGGGATCTCAAGCGAGAAGAACTAGATCATGTGTGGACCAGTGCAAAGAGTGAATTGCCAAGGAGACACCCTTTTATAGGCTGCCAGCATCTCACTTGTACCTGCTCCACAAGCAATATTCACTTCTGAGAGGTCACTTACTGCTGACACTCCCTCTGGGGACAACCCCTATAAAGGGCAGTAATGGACCATTTCCATAGGGGGAAGGACTACCAAGGGGGACCCCAATCAAGAACTCTACTTTACAATGATCTGAGCAGAGGACTGGATCAATTTTGAGATTAGTTATCTCAAGCTCCATTGAGAGCACTAAGTGCACAGTAGCAAACACTTGTGCAAGGCCCAGTGATCTCATTGTCTGTTGGAAGTTTTGTCTAAACTGTGATAGCTCACCATCAATCCAATTGTTAGTCACCCAAGATCAATCACCTGGGTGACTCCAAGGTGATGAAGTCCAGAACTTCCTGCAGAAATTTCCCATCATGCCCCAGAGGCTGGTACACCAGCAACCTGAACCCAGACCCCTCGAATGGCTATACATTCAAATGATGAAGTAGAGACCACTGAGTGCACAGAGAAGTTCAGACTGGATCTAAAGAAGATGGCCATAGTGGAGGAAAAAGAGTGGTGAGGCTGGCATGCATTATGGTCTGTGTGCCAACCCTTCAAAAGCATCACTGCCAGGACACCAGTCAGCACAACTAAATTATAATCTGTAGCGGAGGGGGATGGGAGGATGGCTATCCCCCTCCTCGCCCTGCCAAGTGGGAAATTTTTTGACAGTACATGATTGATGAGTAATACTTGGGGAGTTGGTCTTCAGCAAGGATGTAGACAAGCATACTCACTGTACACATTTGTGTACAGTTTTGTTGAGTGTCTGTCACAAACCATAAGCCTTTCTGCTAACATATTCATTCTAATCTGTAATATTTGGGTTAGTGTAGGCCACTGAGGAGTGTCTCTGTTTAAACTTTGGTTGTTTAGGAGAGAGATACATGCATAACCTTTTTAGAGATTAGAAGAATTATCTGAGAGCAATCTGACTTGTTTGGAAGGGGGTGCCATTTGGAAAGGATGTGTACATTTTTTAATGGGGGGGTGTAACTTTTGGAGACTGTGTACACAACGGAAATTTCTGGCTACACCCCTGGTCTTCAATGTGGGGCAGCTGGGAAAGTGCTGCATGGAGCCAGTCTACCATCATAGAGGTGAATAAATGCCTTTATGACAAAAAATGAAAGATATGGCAATGGGGGTATTTTGTGCCATAAAGTGCAAAATCATGTAACATAGGCACATGAACCAATGTCCTGAGTATAGGCTATGGTGGAGGGGGGAGTTATCAGCAGTCACTGCACATAAAAAGGTAACATTAGTTTATTATACAAGAGAACTTTAAGGTTGTGGTACAGTTTTACAAGGCCATAAGCTATGCAAGGTGGAGTCTGGGATGCACTGAGAATGGATTCCACATCAGGATCAAGGATGTGGTGATGCCGCTGTGTCACTCTCAATGGTATGCCCTCACCTGGAGTACAGAGTCAAACTATGAAGAGTACACATACAAAACAATGCAGGGTGAAGGCAGTACCTAGGACAGCAACATAAATAGTGAATAGAATGCACAGGCAGCCATATGAGGAAAGACTAAGATATCTCAACATTTACACCCCGCAGGTGAAAAGACCAAGAGGCGACATGATTGAGGTCTACAAGTAACTGGCATGGGTGAACAGAGTGTATGGTGGGAGCATTTTCAAAATGAGGAACAGCTCCAGGACTATGTGGCATGCTATGATGCTGTTGGGGGAGAAGTTCAGTAAAGAAGTGATAAAATATTTCTTGACTGCAGTCAGCACAGCCGCTCACAGGCACATACCTGGGGATATCATAACTCCAGGTCATGTGTCAGCATAAAAGGTTTGTAATATGACCTCAGTCGAGAGCTGAAGTCCTTGATTTTAGAAGAGAGGGCATTAACAGGCTAAGGGAGCTGGTTAAGGAAAAGTTAGTCAAGGTGCACGACAAAGGGTGGTGGAAGAGGGATGGGGGGCAATAAAGGGAGCCAAGCTCAAGGCACCTGAGTCATGCACGAGAACATTAAACAAAAAGAACAGGTTCAAGAGACCATTATGGATCTCAACAAGAGTCAGGGAAGTGCTGAGGGCCAAGAAAAAGGCTTTCAAAAAGAATGTAAGGAAATGATAGAAGGCATCCTTAGGATGGCAGAGAAAGGGGAAATATTGCTGATGGGGGACCTGAATATGCCAGATGTTAAATGGAGCACCTTTGCTGCTACCACATCCAAGAGCAGGGCCATTCTTGATGCCCTACAGGGGGCATGCCTCAGAGAGCTAGTGTTGGAACCCACTCAAGAGGGAGCAATCTTAAACCTGGTACTCTCAATTGGGGACAGAGAGAGGATCTAAGATCTAGAAGTGGATAGTTATCTTGGAACAAGTGACCACCAAACAGTGTGGTTCATGATAAAGTCAGCTGTAGAGTCAAGCCATACAAAAGTGAAGGTACTGGACTTCAGGAGGGCTGATTTTGTCAAAATGTGACAGTGCCTCAGAAAAGCCCTAGCAAACAGGCAAGAAGGAGGGGTGGAGCAACAATGGGGAAACATCAAAACTGCTATCACAGAGGCAACAAGCCTTTGAGTGAAGCAAGTAAATAAATCAAAATGAAAGAAAAAAACACTATGGTTCTCAAAAGAGGTGTCAGGGAAGGTTAGGGAGAAAAATATAGCATTCAGGAAGTATAAAGAAACACATAAGGAGCAGAACAGAGAACTGTACCAGTTCAAGCAGAAGGAAGCAGGGAAGGCAGTCAGAATAGCAAAGGCCCACACCAATGAAAAGATAGCCAACTCAGTTAAAAAGGGGGATAAAACCTTTTATAGGTACATTAGGGAGCAAAGAATGACAAAGTGAGGGATACTGAGGCTGAATAAAGAGAAGGGAGGGTGGGCAGAGAAGGACAGTGAAAAAGCAGGGATACTGAACGAATACTTCTGCTCAGTATTCACAAAAGAAAAGGAAAGGAAAGGGAGGCACCTAATCCAGTCAATATTAGAATGGATTGTCTAGTGTAGTTTGTTGTTTGATGTTATAATTGTATTTGGCTTCAATTGTTTAAATTTAATACAACAGGAGCATCTTGTAAATAGGACCATGTCCTAATGATGCAAAATGCCAACAACTTTCCTGTATAAAAATAAAGATTTTTACTACTAATAGAAGCATTCTGGATTGGGGGTAGATATCAGTAATTTCACAGAAGAAAGGGTTCTGAAAGAACTCCTAAAATGAAGGTGGACAAAGCAATGGGGCCTGATGGGATTCACCCCAGAATTCCAAAAGAACTAAAGGGAGAACTAATAACACCACTGAATACCCTTTTTAACAAATCATGGGAGGATGGAGTGGATGGAGTGGTACTTGAGGACTGGAGGAGGGTGGATGTGATTCCCCTTCACAAAAGTGAGAGCAAGACAGAGGCAGGAAACTACAGACCTGTCAGTTTGACCTCAGCAGTGGGGAAAATGATGGAGTCATTTCTGAAGGAAAGAATTGTTGAGTATCTAGAGGCCAGTAAGGCACAGGACCCAAGGCAGCTTGGATTCACAGTGGGAAAGTCATGTCAGATAAATCTAATCGATTTCTTTGGCTGGGTGCACAAAGTAGTAGACCAGGGAGGGCCTGTGGATATGGCCTAACTAGACTTTAGCAAAGCCTTTGACACAGTCTCACACAAAAGATTAAGTGGGTCCAAGAGTGGTAGCCTGGGTAAAACATTGGCTGGACAACAGGATGCAGATGGTAATAGTAAATGGAGTCCACAGTGAAGAAAGGGGGGTTACTAGTGAGGTACTGCAGGGTTCAGTACTGGGTCCGGTCCTTTTTAATGTCTTTATAAGTGACATTGCAGAGGGACTGGAAGGAAAAGTATGTCTCTTTGCAGACGACACAAAGATCTGCAACAGGGTTGATACACAAGGTGGGGTGGAAAGGATGAGAAGGGACTTGGCAAGGTTGGAGGAATGGTCAAATGTATGGCAGCTTACATTTAATGCAAAGAAGTGCAAAGTAATGCACCTGGGAAACAAAAACCCAGGGGAAGAGTACCCAATGGGGGGGGGGTGAGATACTGGCAACAACACAAATATAAAGAGACCTGGAGGTAGCTATATCAGATAACCTGAAGGTGGGCAAGCAATGTGAGAAGGCAGTAAGGAGGGCTGGGGGGATACTGGGATGCATAGGGAGAGGCATCACCAGTAGAAAACAGGAAGTTGTTATCCTTCTCTACAGACAGTTGGTGAGACCTCATCTGGAGTACTGTGTGCAGTTCTGGAGACCCCATCTCCACAAAGACATAGACAGGGTGGAGGCTGTCCAGAGGAGACCAACCAAAATGGTGCAGGGTCTGCATCGGAAGACATACGAAGTGAGACTGAAGGAGCTTAATATGCATACCCTAGAGGAAAAGAGGGAGAGGGGGGATAAGATAGAAACAAGGGAATCAACAAAGTCCAAGAGGGTAGCATCTTTCAGAAAAAGCGATGTGCAAGAACGATGGCTCAGAGGTAATGTGAGGAAGTATTTTTTCACAGAGAGGGTTGTGGATGCATGGAACAGCCTTTCTGAGGAGGTCATGGAGTCAAAAACAGTCAGGGAATTCAAGAATGCATGGGACAGACATAAGGCAATTCTAGTGGGGGGTAGGAGGAAGTAGGCTGTTGGTTAACTAGGATCTGCAGCTTATCCATTAGGTAGGGAAAAGGGCAGACTAGGTGGGCCAAGTGGTCCTTATCTGCCATCAAATTTTATGTTTCTATGTTTCTAATAAAGAAAAGCAGGGGGAGAGAGAGAATGAGAATACTTACAGAAAAACAGGGATGCCAAAAGGGAAGTTAGGGAAGCTAAGGCAGATACAGAGCTGTATATTGTAAAGGGGGTCAAAAGCAGAGGAAAATAGTCCTTTCAATATATTAGGGCAAAAAGGAATAAAGGAAGGGGAATAGTAAGGACAGCTAAGGTGATAGGGTGGTGAAGGAGGACAGGCAAAAGGCCACTGTCCTTAATGATTACTTTTGCTCAGTTTTCACTAGGGAGGATGGTGGGCCCTTGACAGAGAGTGTCATCAAAGCAGCCAATAAGGTTGCCCCAGAAATGAAGCAGCCAATATTTACAAGCAAAATGGTCCAGAGAGGGCTGGCAACCCTAAATATTGATAAGGCTCCAGGACAAGATGGGTTGCATCTAAGCTTACTCAGGGAGCTGGCCGTAGTACTGACAACTTCTGGTAGGTCCATTGAACAGCTCACTTAGAATGGGGAAAGTTCCAAAGGTCTTAGTTCTGTTCCATAAGGGAGGAGGGCCAAGGAACAAGTAGGGAACTAAACATTTCAGCCTTACATCTGTTGTAAGGAAGCTGATAGAGTCATCAGTCAAAGTGGGCCTGATGAACTACTTGGAGAACAACAGTCCATTGACATTAAACAGCACAGATTTGTGCTAGGGAGGTCTTGTCAGACTAACCTGATATTTTTCTTCGGGCGATGATGGAATTGGATAGGGGCCATGTTTTGGATTTGCTCTTCTGCACCTTCAGCAAGGCTTTAGACTCGATGCCTCACAGATGCTTGTAGAAGAAGAAGAAGAAGTATCTGGTTGAGGCTAAAGTCATAGTAATCTGGGTAGGTAACTGACTAAAGGTGAGCGAACTGAGAGTTGTAGTCAATGGGGTCAAATAAGAAGATAGGAAGGTCACAGGTGGTATATTACAGGGACCTGTCTTGGGTCTGGACCTCTTCAATATATTCATCAGCAACATTTGTGGGGAATCTGGAGCAGGTTGTGTCTCTTTGCAGATGACACTAAGCTCTGTGGAGTGTGGATACCAATAAGGGAATCAGAGAAATGCAGAGTGACTTACAAAAGCTAGAGGGGTGGACTAAGGTTTGGCAGTTGAAATTCAATGCCAAAAAGTGCAAGGTAATGCCCCTAGGGAATAAGCACTCCAGGACAGAGTACTGGATGGATGCAGTGAGACTTAATACTATAGCTGAGGAATGGGATCTTGGAATAATCATCAGTGACTTTCTCAAATAATCAAGTCAATGCAAAAAGACATATAGCAAAGTGAGTAGGATTCTGGGATGTATCAGCAAGAGTATTGATAGCAGAAAGGAAGAGGTAATATTTTCCCTAAATAGATCCTTAGTGAGGCCACACCGAGAGTATTTCACCCAGTTCTGGAGTCCTCCCATCAGGAGGAATAGGGGAAGGGATAAGCAGGAGACAGTGCAGCACAGTGTGACAAAATGATTCAGGGCTTACAGGGTAGGTCCTATGAGGAGGATCTTGAGACACTGAACATGTACTCACTGGAGACCAGATGGGAAAGGGAAGATATGATAGAGACCTTCAAGTTCCTGAAAGGAATTAACAAATTGAACTGTGGGGAACTATTTAGCTTGAATACTAGTTCATGGTCATGTAGACATAAGTGTAAACTGACAGAAGTAGTTCAGGAGGGGCATGAGGAAGTATTATGCTACATAAAGGCTGGTGGAGACATGGAACATCTACCAGCCAAAGTGATGGGCACTAAAACCATTGATGAGTTCAAGTAAGATTGGAACAGAATGAAGGGTATCCTGGTTGTTCAGGGTGGCAGAAACTGGGAGGAGAATTGGGGAAGGGGGGCTAGGACCCTGGAGGGACAGTAGGTCACAGTGCTAAATAAGGAACTTGGGCAGACTGGATGGATCATTGGTCTTGTTCTGCCATCATTTCCTATAGTATGTTTCTATGTACTGTAAGTATTCAGATAGTCAAGGGTCACCAGCATGAATTTATATTGATCTAGAGATAGGGACATAAAGAAATAATTAAAAAAAACGTGGAAGTAACTTAATTAAAAGTTATATATCAAAATTATGATCAAAGACATGACACACACATTCTGTATGTATAATCTAGAAAAGAAATACATATATAACAGCGAGACGTACTTCAGTCCTTCTCCTTTTTTCAGTAACGTTGCTGCTACGTCTTGGTTTTTCAACCTTGAAGGAAAAAATAGTTCGGCATGAGTCGTTTTTTAGCTGATGTTGACCTGGAATGAAACCAGAGACATCAAGAAGTGTCTGCAAAATAGCAAACTGGTCTTCGGTGAAGTGATCAACACATTTCACAGTGTGGTCAGTTGGTTTCCATCTGGTATGCTTAAGTGCCAGTGCCCACTGCTTATTTCTTTTAGGATCATTTGGAAATGTATAAAAATTAGGTTGATAGCCTTTGCCATTGTTAAAACCAGCAGTGCAGCAGTACTTCATACTGGTTAGTACGTGCAAAATTACACACGTCAGATTTAAGATGCTTTATTGAAAAAGGCAGTGACAGAAGTATTGCAACCTTTTATTAGTGTAACCACTTAGTGCACGTGTAATATTTAACTAGAAGAAACTGTTTGACAATACACGAACATACGAACACATGAATCTGCCAATAGAAACAGGTCTCATTGTCCATCAAGTCTGCTCAAAAACACCTTATATTGCAGCTGCACCACCCTTCCCTCCCTCCCCTCACAGTTACCCCCCCATCTCACTCTGTCCAATCCCCTTTTAAAGCTGCCCACCATCTTACAGGATACCACCTCCTCGGGCACAGTGTTCCATTTAGCCACAACCCTCTCTGTGAAAAAAGGTCTCCTCATCTCCCTCTTATATCTCCCTCCCCTCAAATCTGAGACCATGCCCTCTTGTGTCCCTCCGCCTCCTCAGCATGAAGACCCTTTCTGTACTTGTCTTGTTTATCCCCTTCAAGTTTTTAAAGGCCTTGATCATATCCTCCTGATCCCTCCTCTCCTACAGGGTGTACATATTTAACTCACTCAGCCTGTCCTTGTAGGATTTATCCTCCAATCCCCGGATCATCCTAGTTGCCCTGCACTGTATCCCCTCCAGTAATCTGGTATCCCTCTTCAGGAATGGTTGCTAGGACTGCATGCAGTAATCCAAGTGTGGCCTGACTAGTGACCTGTACAGAGGCAGGATCACCTCCCTTCTTCTAGATGAGATTCGTCTTGCAATACACACCAGCATCTTGTTGGCTTTAGCTGCTGCCTTCCTGCACTGAGATGAGTTGTTTATATTCCCCATTATAACCACCCCTAAATCTTTTTCCTCCTCGATGGTACCTAACTGAACCCCTCCCAACTGGTAGCTCCTCCCTGGGTTCCTTGCTCTGAAGTGCAGAACCTTGCACTTCTTCACATTGAAACCCAACTGCCACATTTCTGACCACTCCACCAGTTTAGTGAGGTTGTCCTGTTGCCCCTGCCACCCTACTATGCCGGCCACCACTGCTCCATCTTGGTATGATCAGCAAACAGACTGATCTTACACCTGATGCCATGTGAGATATCTGCTATGAATATCCCAAACAGCACTGAGCCCAGTACCGAGCCCTGTGGAACCCCACTCATCACAGCCCTTGGGGATGAGAGTTCCCCCACCACCACCACCTGTTGCTGCCTCCCCGTCAGCCAGTTCATGATCCAGTTTGCCGTCTTTGTCCCCACTTCCACATATTCCAACTTTCCCCCCAACCGCCCATGAGGCACAGAATCAAAGGTCTTGCTGAAGTCAAAATACAGGACATCCACCACATAACCCTAATCCAGGTCCCTTGTCACCCAGTCATAATACTTAACTAGGTTAGTCTGGCAGGATCTTCCTGAGATGATGCCATATTACTGACCATCCTGGGGTCCACTGTTTTCCAAAAAGGTCACTAGCCTGTCTTTTAGGATTGTCTCTGTTATTTTTCCTACGATGGTTGTGAGGCTTACTGGCCTGTAATTGCCTGTTTCATCCTTTGGGTGACTTTTGTGGATGCGCACCACGTGAGCCATCCTCCAATCATGTGGTACACATCCTGTGTCCAGAGAAGTATTGAACAGGTCCACCAGCAGCCCCACCAAGACCTCCGCCAGCTCATTCAGCACCCTAGGGTGAATGCCGTCTGGTCCAGGTGCCTTATCCTCCCTCAGTGCCTTCAGACCCTCCAGCACCCTGCCCTGTGTAATTACCTCATCTGTCACCCTGCTCCCACCCATCCATCTTCCCCATCCCCTGAAGTAGCTGCCCACCCTTTTCCTTCATGAACACAGAACAGAAGCACTAATTTAGTGCTTCTGCCTGCTCCGCCCCTTTTTCCAACCTCCCCCCTCCATCCTTCCTAATCCTCACTATCTGGTCCTTACAGCTAATTCTCTCCCTTATGTATCTGAAGAAGTCCTCTTCCCTGTCCTTGATGCCCTGTGCCAACCTCAGCTCTCTGGAAGCTTTGGCCACCCTGACTAGTCTGGTTACCTTCTTGGACTTCTTCAAATACATTTCCCTATCCTCCCTCCTCACATATTTCTTGAACTTCCTAAATGGTGCTTTTTTTGGCCTCGCCACTTCCAAGACCTCCCAATTCAACCAGCGTGGCTTCTTTGCCCTTCCCTTCTTGCTCTGTGTCCTGGTGCATGACCCCGTAGACTCCATCAGCCCTAATTTGATAATTTCCTATTTTTGGCTTGCATCCAAATGTGGATTAATTCCTGCCTGGTGTCATTCCAAAATCTCCCCATCTTGTCAAAGTCAGCATGTCTGAAGTTAACCACCCTGGCTCCTGTACTTACAGCTTCCTTGCCCATGCTGAGCATGAACCACACTGAACGGAGGTCACTCCCAGCCAGTGGGTCCTCCACCCCCAGCTCCTTTACAGTCTCCCCGTTAGACAGTACTAGGTCCAGAGTTTTATGCAACAAAGTTGGCTCAATAACCATCTGTGTCAGGAAGCTATTCTGGAATGCTTCCAGGAGCACTTGCTCTGTTGCACTTGAGGTGGCTGGGGTGTTCCAATCCACTCCTGGTAGATTGAAGTCCTCCATGATTATGGTGTTTCCCTTTCCGCAGACCCTTCTAATCTACTTCACTTCCTCCCTGTCCATGTCCTCTGCTGAAGCTGGTGGCCTGTACATGACTCCCATCCTCAGTGTTCTACTTTTTGAACCCTGGCATTGCAACCATAATGAATCTGTTCTACCCTCCTCCCCCTCTTCCCTTGCACACCTTATCCCCTCCCTTACATAAATCACCTCCCCTTCCCTACCCCCTTCCCCTTGCCACATCCTTTTTGTATATCGTATACCCTGGGATCATCAAATCCCAGTCTTGATATTGGGTGACCCAAGTCTCTATGATGACTGCATTGTTCACCATCCCCACTGCCAAGAGAGCCCATAACTCAGCTGTTTTGTTCCCAGGCTTCTTGCATTTAGGGAGAGAACCCTCCAACAAGTTCCCTTCCCATCCTTAACTCATTTCTCCCCATCCTTAACTCCCCCCTGTGAATCTACATTGATACCATCCCTGCTAGCTTGGAGGGTAAGCTCATTCAGCTCCCCTCTCTGGCAGCCCTGCGTACTTGCTGCACACTCCCCTCCCTCCCTCCCTCACACCTAGTTTAAATCCACCTTAGTTGCTATGTATTCCCCAAGCCTCTGTTTCAAAAACCCCTGTCCCACCTTACTCAAATGTAATCTGTCCTCTGCGAATAGGTCACTGTTGTCCCAGATGTTACCCCAGCCTCCCACTAGTCCATACCCTTTGATTTGACACCATTCTCCTAGCCAAGAGTTGAACTCCACTATCCTTCCTTTCCTTGGCATGCATGCCCTGGGTACTGGGAGCACTTTAGAGAAGGTCACTGACCTCACTGCCTCCTCACACAACTTTCCCAGTTCCTCAAACCTCTCCCTTACCAACTCGACCATATTACTCCCCAAGTCATTTGTACCCAAGTGCACCACTACATGGAGTTTCTCCCTTTCTCCCCTTGCACACTTGAGAATAGTCTGTCCTGACATACCTGATGTCAATCCAGGTACTGATGCCAACCATATCCGACTATGCCACTTCTCTTTATTTCTCCATCTGACCCCTTTAAGGATTGAGTCCCCCAGCACTAGGACTCTACCCCCCCCTTCTCACATGCTGTGCCCCACCCCTGTTTGCTGAACTGTCCCTTCTGTATTCCCCCAGACTCCACACTAATCCCACAGCTCCCCCTATTTCCCCACCACCACCCAATCCTCTCCCACTATCATCACTCTCCTTCCCTTCCTTTCTGGGCCCATTCTTCCCTCCTGTCTCCACTGCCTTACCCCCTTCTCCCTCCGCTTTACCCTTATCCCATTTACTACCCCTACCACTGTCCCACTCTTCTGCCTGACTGTTGCCTCCTGGGTTTTCACTACTGCCTTCTCCTCTTGCCCTCTCCCAGAGAGCCCCTTCCTCATCATCAGCCACTGAAGCGAGCACCGTGAACCTATTACTTGACCCCGGACTTCTACTGTTTACTTCTTCCTTCGTGCTATCCTGAGGTTTCCCCTTACTGTTTCTAAAATGTTTTACCCTGTTACATATGCCCTTCCTTTCCACTGGTTCTGTACCACTGGAACCCTGAGGAGGTGGCCCTCCTGTTCCATTGATCACATCCTCTCCCCGAATCCTCGCTAACCCCCTTCCTAGCCACTGTACCTCTGCCTCCAGTCCACTCAGCCCATGACAAATGGGACACCCCCCTAGCTTCCATAATGTGCCCATTGAAATAGCAGCCCCACAACCATTGTAACTCACTATTCTGCCCATCCTGGTTTGTCTGCAGTCCTCCTGTCCCCTGTACCAGTCCCCTTCCCCTGCTGCCAGCCCCTCCCCTGCCATGATATTTCCCACCTACTGCCACCTTTACTGGTGTGCCACGCTGTTGTTCTATCAGCCTGTATTGCTTCCTTCAGCACTCCTTTCTACAGCCCACACACAAACCCTGCCCTATTATGTACCAAGTTATGCTTTCCCCTTCTGATCACATAATACAGTTTGTCTTGTAATTGCCTAAAGAAACAGTAGAACTATAAAATCACTTGATTATAAGATAAACAATAGACCATAATAGTCACCTCACCCAGCCCCAAACACAATCCTCTCCCTTTTTATGTTCCAAGTTCTACTTCCCTGTTCTGATGACATAATACAGCCTATTGTGTAATTGCCTAAAGAAATTACAGACTATAAAATCACTTGGTTATAAGATAAACAATAGAATATAAAGTATCCCCAAAAAGTCATTTTTTTCCGATACTCCGCTCCTGTGCCCAAAATAAATTCCTCCAAATTATCTTTACAAAGCCCACTTGGTTAAAAGGTAAAACAAAAGGTACATCAAAAAGTACATTTTTCTCTGTTTCTCACCCTCCTGTGTCTGATGTAAATTCCTCCCAGTGGTCAGTCCCCTTTCTGTAAGAAACTCCCCTTCTCTTCTTCCTCTGGTGTCATTAGCCTCTGCTTGGAGGAGCCCAGTGAGCTTATTTAAAGGAGTAGTCCACCCAAAACTTGCAAAAAAATATATGTTGTGCAGAGTGTTTTAATTTGTATGTGAAGTTATAGTGTATCCTTCCCTCTGACTGCTATTAGGAGTTTTCCTAAATTAGCCTGTTAGCTTTATGCTAGTTTTACAATCCCTGGGCATCTTCATTAATTGTATTCCTTGTTCCCACAGTGTATCTTGTCTCATGTGACAGGGATGTTGCAGAGACCCAACATTCAGCACACACATGCCAAACAAACTAAATATCTTGGGAACTTTACAAGCTGCACAAAACTTACCATCAGCAAAGCTCTTCAGGACAGTAAGATCTTTACAATGAGGGTAGTCAATAAGCTGAATTCTATAGATTTTAAAATATAGCCATCTCTACTGTTGTGAACTGATTGTAAAGCAATGCTTTCTGCTGGATTTATGGTCTCTACTACATCACTGTCACATGAAACAAGGTGCATTGTAGGACAAAGGAATACAATTAAGCTGTCTCATATGGAGATCTCCAGGGGTCCTAAAACTACCATAAAGCTAGCAGGCTAATTTAGGAAAAACTCTTAATAGCAGACAGAGGGAAGGACACACAACAACTTAACATACAAATCAAAACACTCTGCATAACATATTTTTTTTGCAAGTTTTGGGTGGATTACCCCTTTAATTAATGGAGGAGGTGGGGCAGAAGGGTGGGAATTAACAGCCCTCTCTGTTTAAATCCTCCCTCCATCTGGTACTTTCTAGCAGCCTTTTCTTTCTAGCAACCCTCACTGTTTAAATCCTCCCTGGCAGTTTTTAGCAGCCCTTTCTGTTTAAATCCTCCCTCCTTCTGGCAGTTTCCAGTTGCCCTTTCTTTCTAGCAGCCTCCTCTGTTTGAATCCTCCCTCCTTCTGGTAGTTTCTGGCAGCCCTCCCTGTTTAAATCGTCCCTCCTTTTGGCAGTTTCTAGCAGCACTCTCTTTTTAAGTCCTCCCTCCTTGTGGCACTTATTAGCAGCCCTCTCTGCTTAAAGCATCCCTCCTCCTGGCAGTTTGTAGCAGCCCTATCTGTTTAAATCCTCCCTCTGTCTGGCAGGTTCTAGCATCCCTTTCTTTCTAGCAGCCCTCTCTGTTTAAATCCTCACTCCTTCTGCCATTTTCTAGCAGCCCTTTCTTTCTAGCAGTTTCTGGCAGCCCTCTCTGTTTAAATCCACCCTCCTTCTGGTAGTTAGTAGCAGTCCTCTCTGCTTAAATCCTCCCTCGTTCTGTGTTTTGATAGTGCGTCGAAAGAAAATTCCTAGATGTAAACACCATACGCCAAAAAGGCAATATTCATATTATGAGAGGCAGATGGGATTGATACTGTAACTTGAAATGAGAAATAATTGTTGTAGCTTTAATATACTGGGCCGATTCACAAAAGCCCTGAGAATGGAAGATGCCCCAGGTGTGCCGATCATATGGTGCACAGGGCTTGTGACGTTTTTTGGTCAGTGATCGGGATTCTCAATTCCATGCACCAATCACCACAAAATAGACTAGCATTTTCTAGTCTTGCTTGCAGCAATGTTGGGTACCCTTTTTATGGGGCTTGCACCAAATATTTCTCACAAGCTGCTGTACAGTGGGAAAAGTGTCACAAATGCTCCTGATCTTCTTGAATTTGGTGCAGTTTGTAGGAAAGATGTCAGCGCAGCTGTGCCAGCCACTGAGTTTGATGCAGGGCTTATTGCAAGTCTTGTGTCACCCTTTGTGAATATGGGCCACTGTATAACAGGTATATAAATGAGTAAAATTAGAATATGAATGGAATCTGCTATTAACACACTAGCAGATTATTTTGTAATTCTCTAGGACCCAAAGGTATTGAGCATTATGCTGCAAGATCCTAAATCCTACTAACAGAGACTGTAGTAAGAATTAGTAGTGAAATTTGATTTTATAAAACTATATATATGGAAAAACATATGATTCCCTATCAGGTTTCAGTCAGGTGCTGGCTAGAATTATTTTTGGGATTGATGAGAATTTATAATATAAGAAGTAACTTAGATCTTAGAAATCACACCTATAACGAAATAATATCAGTGCACAGATACATTAATCAACATAATTTCACAGAACTTATGCCATCAGTGAATGGTGTAGTGATGGGGGTGAAAGTGATTGACCATGAGGCAAGTGATCACAGAAACAATGATTTATTAGCAGGAAAATATTAAATATTGAAGTTTTTAAAATGATCTGCACAATAATCATTGTTATACAGAGACTGCTAAGGTTAAGCTAATGGCATGAGAATGGCAGTGCTCTGGACCACACTTATGCATTGCATCACAGATACACACCCAATTACAATAAGTTTTTACTTTATTAATTACACTGGTCATTAAATAACATACTATTAAATTAATAGAGAGCACTGCATGAGATGTTAAGGGCAGATTTTAGTTTGTATACAAATAGACCTAGATGTTCATCAAAAAATTACTTCACTGAATGTAAGAAAGCAGTCCATGCTGGTGCTGTCAAGCTGCTAAGACATCGAATGATGTCATCACATAACTCTCTGCTTGCCGGCCGCTCAGACAAGCATCAAAACGGAGCAGCTGCTTTCGGCAACAGGAGCAGAGAAAAGATATGGTTATAAAATTTAGTTTACTAAAGTTAAGATGCAAAATAAATGCACAGACACAGTTTAAATAACTATTGTTAACTGAAAACAACATGTGTAAGTGAAATATAAAGCTTAGCACATGGTCTTTAAATGAGCACTACACCGTAATGTTGTGTAAATGCAATCTGGTTTCCTCTCACTGGTCTGCTCAGTGTCTGTAGCTGCTGGGAATACAAACTTTATGTTGTTCATTTTTTTTCAAATTAACATTTTATTTAAATTTCCAACAGTATATGAAAGTATTATACTCAGACCATAAGCACAAAGGGACATTTCAGCATGCAACCGGACCACATGGTCCCTAAAGTACATAATGATTCTACAATGTACAAAGAATCATTAACAGGTAAAGGTCAAATAACAATATTTGACAACCAAAAAAGGTCCACTATTCCTTCTTAATATGTGAAGTGCAAATTGTAATTCCTAATTAGGCTTCATAATTAGTTACCAGAATACTAACAAAAATAATGTCTGAAAGAAGCAATATAACTCAGAAAAGATCTAACATATTGCAAAGATAATCATCAACAAGGCAAAAAAAAATAATAATAATGAGGAAGGATAAAAAGATAAGTGAAACAGAGTCAAAGGGATAAGTCCAATGAAGAAAATCCATAGCAGAACAAAAAGTTGCATAGCCCTGAGAGCCTGCTTATGATCCCATTTCAAAGAGGGGAGTTATGGATAGTGACCGTTACACTCGGGCAGTAAACACTGCCTCAATAACCTTGAAAATGTACCAAAAAGGCAAAGGAATACACCATTAATAAAATAACGAAACCCAAGTGAGGAGGTCAGAATAAATAAGCCCCCCATACTTTATCACAGAGTGCAACCTTATCCACAACTATGTAAGGTAAATGCTCCATGGCAGCAAGTCTGTACATATCGTCTTCCCACTGCCCCATTGTGGGAACAAGTTCAAACCATTACTTCCTATACACGCTTGGCTTCCATAATGACTGCCATGAACCAAAGGAAGAGGGGGTCTTTGCTGGGCAGGGAGCTGATTAGTATTGCCCAGGATCAAGAGGGAGACATACAAAGGAACTATACACTGCAACACCCCAGAAAGCCTGGCCTGAAGCTTGGACCACCAGTCTGCTAGCTTAGGTCAGGATTAAAGGATATGTAATAAAGTGCCATTTTGCTGATTGCATCTCCAGCACTCAGAGTCACAAGTTAGATTAATTTACTTCAACTAGTCTGGTGTCCTATACCAGAGGTGCAATGTTTTCCATTACATGAGCCTCCCTCCCACATCCAGACCCATAAACATTAGATCAACAATGATCCCAAACTTCTTCACTTAAAGGATGGTCAAGCTGCTTTTCCCAATAAGCCTTAAAGATTAATTGTAGAATGGATGTATTCCAGTAAAAGTCCCTTATAAATCTGATAAATTTTAGGGGGCTTATTAGCTACAGAACCCCCACCTGCCAACCCTAAGATGTCATCTCCGATTCCTCTCAAAGTTAGGCGGAGTTCTGAACCTGTAAAGATGATGAGAAAATTATGAATTTGGAAGTATCTCCACAAATGAGATTGAGGAAGAGAGGCTTGAGTCTTAAGGGTAGCAAAATCTTTGAGAAGTCCAGTCTTAGAATGAAAAAGATCGCCACCAGTAAGATGACTCTATTGTCCCATTGTGGCCAGTAGATGGATGACCCCCCCCCCCACTAAGAACTTTAAATTGTGCCATAACTGCCATCTGTGCAAGGGGGGGGGCATGTCAAGAGGATGAAACAATTTTAGCCACGGCTTTCCATATACCATTAATATATTCAAAGACAGGGTAGTCCAATTGTAATCTAGTGGGGTCCCATAAAATCATCTCAGGCACTATGCCTTGAGCCAGGTACTCTTCAAGAGCAATCCATCTAGCTATTCCCCTGCATCTATCTGTGTATAGCCACATCCAGACCTGTTGGAGACTGGCCTCCAAATAATTTCCTTTAAACCAGAGGATGCAGAGTCCCCTCTTAACCAATGGAGTCACCAACTGCAATAAAGAAATCTGAGATTTTCCTGTCTCCCATTAAAAAACACCTAATAAATTGATCCAAAGATTTACAAATGGAGTCGGTAATGGCTAAGGGTAAAAAGTGAATGACTTATAAAACCTGAGGGAGAACCATCATCTGCAGAGCATGGGACTTACACAATAGAGAAAGATGGAGATTACTCCACCTATCAAAGTCATCCCTTAATGACTTTAGCACAGGCGAAAAACTAAGCTGAGCTCACTCTTTCCAGTGAGGAGAAATAAGAATGCCTAAATATTGCACTGGATACTGAACCCAAGACAGCCCCATGACCTGAAGTGAAATTGAGACACATTTTGAATTTAAAGCTAATACTTTCATTTTCCCCCAACTTTTGCAAAGACAAGAAATTTCTGCAAATTGATTTAACAACGAAACCAGTGCAGGGATCAATTGAGCTGGACTCCACAGGATGATAAGAATATAATCTGCGAAGAGCATTGGGTTAAACATCTCCTACCCCAAATCAATCCCTGGAATATAGGGAGCTTTGCACAATTTCTGGGCCAGAGATTCAAGTGCCAAAACAAATAATGCTGGTGATAAAGGGCACCTCTGCCGTATTCCCCTACCCAGAGGGAAGTGGGCTGAGACATATTCATTTGTAAGAACCATGGCTCGTGGGGTGGAGTAAAGGGTTCGGACCCACTTAATGAAACCTTCAGCAAAACCAAAAGCATGGAGGGCAGCAAACAAGTATGGCCACCCAACGAAGTTGAATACCTTCTCCATGTCAAGTGCAACCACTGCCACAGGATCTGGTAAGGACTCTGTAACCCACAACAGTTTTACTTGGCATCTAATATGGTCCACCCCCTCTCTCCCTGCCACAAAGGCTACTTGGTCCATGTGGACCAAGAAAGGCAATACCTTATGCAGCCTAAGGGCCAAGGCTTTGGTCAAGACCTTATAATCAACATTCAAGAGAGAGATGGGGCAGTAACTAGAACACTGATAAGGGTCTTGACCCTTCTTCGGTAAAACAGAAATAATGGCATCATTCATAGAGTCCGGTAACAATGTCGACTCCCAAACCTCCTGAAATGTAGAAGCAAGCAAGAGGCTAAGTAAGTTGGCAAATTGTTTATAAAACTCAATAGGAAAGCCATCGGAGCCTGAGTGCCCTGTGACTCAAGAGTTGGCTAATTGCTGCTTTAACTTCCTGGGGGGTAATGGGACTCTCTAAAGAGTCACATTGTTCATCAGTTAACCTAGGGAGTTGAATTAATTCCAAAAACACAGCAAGTTTCTGAACAGCCTGGTCCCCCTGAGCCAATTTAGAGGCATATAACTCAGCATATTAGGTGCAAAAGGCCGTATTTATGTCATCTGGAGCTGTTAGGGGAGTAGACTCCTTCCAGACTACTGGGATCTTTACTTTTGCAGACAACTTGCTTAACTGATAACCAAGTAATTGTCCTGCCTTTCCCTCCCTTCCCAGTAAGCATGTTGAGTTTGACATTAAGCAAGTTCATTGATTTTTTTTAAAGCATTCTTTATTGTCATTTTAATAACCATTAGACAAACATACACTGATAATCGGAGAGCTCCCGGGCCCACACCCCAAAACTGGGTGTGGTCACTATATACAATAATAACTATATACATACACAGCTGTGATAAGCACCCCCCCAAGCATCATAAGCAACTGTACTAGTTTGTACTATAAATGGCATCTTGTGCCTAGATAGCTAACTCTTATACTAAAGCAACAGTTTCAGGATGTGTCCCCTCAAATAGTTACTATAATCTCCATACAAGTATCGACAAATTGGGTAGAACCCTGCAGCTGCGTCCCTAGGGAAAAAGAGAGAGTCCCCCCAACCACAGACATAAAGCAAATTCAGCTTGTTGAGAATTTATAGCATTAATCTTATATTGAAGGGCTCTCATCACTTGAGATACAGTAGGGAAGTGATCACCAGCCTTATGCCGCTTCTGCAAATCAAATAGTTGATCCTTCAAAGGCTGTAGGTCATGCTCTGTGTCACTTTTCTTAGCCGAGGCATAGGCTATAACATGTCTAAGGATAAAAGTCTTAAGCCCCTCCCAAGTCCATTTATCTGATACCTCCCCAGTAAGGTTGAGTATCAGATAAGATTGAATCTTCTGGCTGAGCCAAATCAAGGAATTATTATCCCTACATAAACTAACATTAAAGCGCCATCTCTTGGCTGCAGATGCAGGATTCCTGGGGTGAAAGCTGTAAGTAACAGGATAACGATCTGAAATTAAAATGTGTTCAATGGTAGAGTGCAGCCCTCCATGGGCAACAAAACCAGATGCAAGAATCATATCAATTCTACTGTAAGTATTGTGTGGGGCAGAAAAATATGTATAATCCTAGCCAGATGGGTTTTCCAAGCACCACACATCTTAGAGGCTATGGTCCTGCAACAGCAACTTAGGAGCTCTGCTGACCAAGAAGGGTGCATTAGAGGGAACCCCACTCCTATCACACAAGAGTCGATCACCTGATTCATATCCCCACTCAACAAAACCTGAGAAACACCGTGAAAAAATGGGAATCATCGAAATTAGGGGCATAAACTGTACCCAAAACTAAAGGCTGTCCATCCAGCCTTCCCTTTACAAAAAGTCACCTCCCCTCCATATACCGCTTAACCTATTCAGACAACCAGTTGACCCCACGATGGCATAAAATTGCTACCCTACATTTCTTCAATGAACAAGATGACTCATATACTTGATCCCCCCCAAAACCTACCTAATTTTTCTGCCTCCTTTTCAACTAAGTGGGTCTCCTGCAACAATATTATTTGCCCGCTAAACATTTGAGATACAACAGGACCCTCTTCCACTGAATAGGGCTATTCAGCCCAAGGACATTCCATGATACTGCTTTGTAAGCCATATATGAATATCATTCAGAATCCATCCCCTTCCCCACTCAAGGCAAAAAATAAGAGAAGCATAAATGTCACTCTGTCTTACTGTACATAACCACAAATAGCTAACAATAAAAGACTGACAAACAGATAACTATAATAACAGTAACATATTAAGCAAGCTATTTACAATGCAAAAGGATAAATACTCCCCAAATTCCATAGCACAGAAGGCTTGGCAGCTACAAGGCTACTGCCGGAAATATGAATCCAAAAATCTGCCATCCCTCACCACACCTCTCTATGTAAAGTACACATATATAATAAAAATAGAAATAAAAAAATGCCATTCAAAAGCTTTGAGTCATTCAACACTTACAGGAAAAAGTCTGAGTCCAGTCAGACAGGAGAGATGAGGGGTGAGAATGCTAACACTTCATCACAGCCCCTTTGATCCAGACCTCTGAGTGAACAGTATCAAACAACCCACCCTCTATGTAATCATATAGAAAGCAGCTCCCCTCGGTTGGCAAACAAACAAACTGGCAAACAAGCACCCCCCCCCCAACAGCAGCATCTCCTCCTTCCCTCTTTACAGATAGGGGCATTGTAAAATTGTAGGTAAAAACACAGGGAAGGGGCAGGCAAAAATAAAATATTGTCAATGCCATTAGTGAGGGTAGCGCTTCCTCTAGTGGTCCTTAATGCAAACAGCAGGGGTTCTGGCTATGCAAATAAAGCGCATGAAAAGAACAAATGCAAAAAAAGGACATAAAGTATGAACACCAGAGTACAAGCTCCGCCAACCTCAGAGGCCCCCTGAAGCACTAAACACCACCAAGGTGTTCTCAGTAGCAGAGACCTGAATTTTACAGTGCCCCAATCAATTAAACTGTAGAAGTACAAACTCTCTCCCTCTTGCCACCACTCCCACAAACAAATCAATAAGATAATCTAAAATGATAGAAAGGGGCGATGAGTCAAGAAACAAGACACAACAGCCCCAAGAAACAATCTTTAGACATCTATGAGGACACCAGAGTAATCTCAACCACAAGCAAGCCCCTGAATGCCCAGGCTTCATCTCTACACAGTCAGAATAAAAGAATAAACCACCAGAATATTGGCTCACTGAGAATCTCAAGGTTCAAACCCCAGTCTTTCTGGTCTCTCCAGAACGGTCGTGAGTAGTAGCCATAGCTTTGCCTTCATCCAAGATGGACTGTGATGGTTCAGAACCCTGAAACGATGGCCCAAAGTAGGATTTGCTAGCACATCCAGAGTCAGCAATCCGACGCTGCAACAGAAACAGAGGTTTGCCGCGTCTTGAGTGTTAAAACGGCAGTACCACCATCAAGTTTCCCTTCATTTATAGAGCAAAACCCAGATGTAAAATGAACTGTTTCTCAGCTGTATGGTTCACAAAAGACTTCACAGCTTTACCAGCAAAATCCTGGAGCACTGCAGAAGGGCTGAGAATGCACTTGATGCCCTGCTCCCAAGTGAGGTCTAGAATCTTATTGAAGGATATCCTCCAGTCTACCACCAGTTTAGGATAATCTGGCTGAATTAATAATTTGACACTTTGTCATAAAACCTCTTTCTTCTGCTTTGCTTAAGCCAGGACAAGCTTGCTGTCCTGAAAATGAAGGAGTCTGAAGACTATTGGTTGGGGACAGGCAGAGGAAGATGATTGGGAGGGCCTGACAGGACCTGATGCTCTGATCAGTCTCTACTGGGGAATCCTGATAATAATCAAATAACTTTGGGAGCAAATGCTGGGGAAATTCTATCATATTGGATCCTTCAGATTTCTCAGGGGAGATCAAAGAGCTGCAGGTTATTGCACCTACTCCTTGTCTCCTGATCATCTTGTCCCAAAGTTGCTGAATCTCTCACTCCAGTGTAAATACATGGCAATCCATTGGATAGACCCGATCTTCGAGTTTACTGACCCATTCCTCTGCCTCTGATATAAGGGAGCCAATATTATCCACAGTATCGTTTACTGCTTCCAATGCAAGGTTCATTCTGGAGAGCTGAGTGGTAATATTGACCATAAAATTCTTAATTTCCAGTAGCTCCTGAGAGATGTGACTCGCATCAGCATCAGACTGCGACGATGCCATCTTGGAAGAGGAGCTCCCAGGGCCACTGGATAAATCTTCAGTTTTTGACTTTTTTAGGCATATTAAGTTCTAAAAGCAGGTCAGATTCTGGTGTCCGAACCTCTGGAGTAACAGGTGAGTAACTCATAATCCAGTAGAGGGGTTTGTAAGAGCACAGATTCCAGCAGAAAAGCAATCTATAGGCAGAGCCTCTTGAGCACAGCTGTTCTCAGATCAGCTGCATCATGTGACCCCCGATTTTGTTCATTTTTAGTATTTCACTATCCCCAGATAGCACCTGAAAATTAGATTTGTCTCAGCATGCCTTTCGCTGTTACCAATTACTAAATAAATAAATAAAATATTATTAGTAGTCCCATGTAACTATCTTGGATACTACCATTTTATATTGAAATCTTGCTTGTTTCTCAGTGCAGCATTAGCAGTGAGAACATAATATTAAAGTGTATGTCTGTACAGTATTTCTGTTGTAAGACAGGCTCTAACAAAACAGACAGCAGCAAAGGAGTACAACACACAGTTCAACTTAAAGTCACTTCAAGGCCTTCATGCGAGTGGTAAATTAATGCTTTGTTTTATAAATTGGTTTCATATTGTATCTTTCCAGAAAGTTTTTCAGGTTATTTAGGCATGCAGCATATGCTGTACTTACATGGCATCAATGGGTAACAATTTTTTCATTGCTAATGTTGTACCCCCCCCCAAAAAAAAAGATTTCATACTACTAAGGTTCATACTACTAAGGTATTAGGAGCATAGGGGGCTGTCTGCCCTTGTGCACTCCTGCCACATTACCCATTATAGGAAAGTGTATTCCCTTCCGTTATGTAAGTATCCAACTGTTGCTTGAATTGCCTCTTGTCTTTGCTGATGATAACTTGTTATGGTTACTGGTTCCAGGGGTGCAGCACCCTCTGGGTAAAGAACGCCTTCCTAGTATTAGAGTTAAACTTCTTATGTCTGAGTTGTAACAGGTGACCTCTTTAGGCTGCTACCTCATGTTTGAATTCCATATTCAGTTCACTCAATAAATATGCTTCCTACATAACTTCATAGCACATTAACAAATCCCCCCTTATTCTTCTGGTTTCTAGATACATCATCTTCAGTTTGTTCAAACATTCAGTATAAGGAAGGTCCTTCATGTTGGGGATTAGGTTAGTAGCCTGTCTTTGGACACTTTCAATCTTATTTACGCATACTTTTTTGGGAGGCCCGCAAACTGAGCTGCTGTAGTCCAGCAAGGTCCTACATAACTTCTATACAGGAGCATGATAACCTGCTCACTCCTACTTTAAATGATTCTTTTTATGTTCCACAGAACCCTTTTAGCCTTAATTATTTGCTTATTACAATGTGTATCGATGGTAAGATGTTGGTCCATAATGATACCAAGATCCCTTTCTTCAGCTAATTCTCTAAGTGGCTGACCCATCAGCTAGTAAGTACCTTTTACGTTTCTCCTTCCTATTACACAACACTTCTGTGTGTTAAAACTCGTTCCCCTTTTTTCTGCCCAATCAGAAATGTCATTAAGATCCTTTTGTATATGTGCTATTTTGTCCTCATCCAAGGCTATACCTGCTAGTTTTGTATCATCTACATGTTTACTTAGCCAATTCCCTATTTGCTGCCCCATATTTTCAATGAAAATTCTAAACAACAGTGGTCCCAGCACAGACCCCTGTGGCTCTCCACTCGTGACTGACACCGGGACAGAATAGCAACCATTTATACAAACTCTCTGAGTTCTTCCCTTCAACCAACCCATTAGCTACCTGATGATTCTATGGTCCATATGTACTGTATACTGCACAGACTACGTATAATGGCCCAATGTGGGACTTTGTCAAAAGCCTTAGCAAAATCCAAATATATGGGGTCTATGTGATAACGGCGAATGCCTTAAGGCGATTGCCATTATGGCTCAGTCAGAGTGCCCAACACATTTTTGGCACTCTGACAACCCTAGCCCTCAGCACAATGGAGCCAGGACATATTTTACTACTTTCTGTCGGGGGCTGTGCCCCCCCCACCCATTGCAGCGGGCCTTGGCCCCTACCTCACTACATAAGGATTCTCAACTCCAGGGGTGCATGTCGGGGGTGAAAGTGGTAAAAATAAAAAGGTTCGGGCTGGGCGCAATAAAAATTGCACCAACGCCTGGACGCAAACCCAGTACCTCAGCCACCCCAGCCATTGTCCAATCCCCAACACTATGCCGCAGCTCGACTTACAACCACAGCGCCACCCCCTACAGCCTCTCCACCCCCTCCTAGCCCACGCTTGCCATGCTCACTCCCACCCCCCACGCTCGTACGTATAGTGACATCCTGTCACCTAGTTCGCCCACCCCCCTCATCTGGTAGCCCTACCTGTTGGTCGCCATGAGTGGATTGCAGGAGAAAGGTGTCACAGTAATGGACAGCACCCTTCCTCATTCGCCCACTTCACAGGTTACCAAATATATGCAGTCGACTGTTTCCCCCCATCCAGGGCAGCTGAGATTTTTTCACAGAAACATAGTAAGTTAGTTATGCATGACCTTCCTGCCACAAAGCCATGCTATGTCTCATCTGTCTGGCCATGATGTTCCATATGAGCCTCGACCCCATCCTTGATAATGGCTTCTAGAAGCTTACCTGAGACTGACGTTAAACTTATCGGCCTATAGTTTGTGACATCTGCCCTGCTTCCTTTCTTACGTATAGATATCACATTAGCTGACAGCCAGTCTGGCAGGATTTCACTATCCATTACAGACTTGTTGAACGGTATTTTCAAGGGGACTGCTATGTGTGGGTTTAATAGTTTCAATATTTTCTGGGAACTTTTATCTGGTCTAGCTGAGTAGCAATGTTTTAGGTTATATATTTTTTCCTTTATATCCTTTTCCTGGACCTCAAAACTCTAGTCCACTACTCTCGGTAATTCTCACACAAATGCAGGCCCATGAGTAAAAACAGACCCAAAATTGGTATTAAAGCTGTTTGCCATAACCTCCAGTTCGGTGGCTAACTGATCTCCAACTTTTATTTAACTTAGTCCTGAGCTTGATTTCTTTAAGGAGTTTATATATCCATAAAACTGCTTCATATTATCCTTTCTTGTGGAGGTGGCTATCCTTAGTTCCATTCTTTGCTTACTCTTTCTAATATTACTTTTACATTGCCTCTGTAGGTCCTGATATTTTTTCCATACCTCTATGGAGCCCGTGATTTTAAACTTAATGTAAATTTTATGTTTTCTCCTGATTAACTTCTTTATTGAACTGGTAAGCCATTTAGGTTTCTTCACTCCATTGTTATTAATCTTTGTCTTCCCTATACGCTTGTTACATATACTGAATATACACCCCTTGATAGTGTCCCACATCTCCGGGGAGTTTTTTTCCTCCTGTATTTTATAACAGTTTATTTGTTCAATGTCCTTTGAAATCCCTGCTACATCAGCAGTGCCAAATTTGTAAATGTCACGGCTCCCCTTGGTTACTGGGAATGTTTTCTATAATGTGAAATGTACACTGTCGTGGTCACTGTTCACCACAGGCACCCCTACTGAACATTTATTAAGATGTAGGTTACTTGAAGCTAGAACAATATCTATTATATTATCCCCTCTGGTTGAATGCTTCTTATACTGAGTGAGTCCTAGCTGTTTTACCATATCAAGAAAGGTTTGACTCTGATTATTACTAGCCCTCATATTATGACAGTCAATGTCCCCATAGATAAAGCCTCCAACTAACAATAGCTTGCCCATCCCATAGGCCTTTCTGAGTTCCTTCATCAACTGTATGGTGGAATTACTAATAGATCCCAGTGGTCTATAGCACACCCCAATAATGACCTTATATCTATCAACAGTATTCATTCTCATCCAAACAGACTCTGTTGTGCTCCCGTCTTCTTATATTAGGTCTGAAATATCAGCTGACTTTTTTTCATTTGATATATATGCTGCTACTTCCCCACCCTTTTGTTCACACCTGTCAGGGTGATACAAAGTGTATCCTGGACTATCTCTACCCCATTCCTCCTCTCCTGTCCATCATGTTTTATTGAGAAAGAAAATATCTATGTTACTTTGTGCATTTGGCACAGCTAAGAGTTCCTCCTTCTTATTTTTGTAACTTCTAATATTTGTGAAGTAGCAATTCTACCCATCCTTGACCCTAGGCCGTACCCCATCCTTATTACTCCTATCGTTAGAGGATCCAACATAAATGTACTTTTCTTTATATTCTCTCCCCCCCCGTACTTAGTTTAAATATACCGATATTGCCTCACTAATTGTGTTTGCCAGCAACTGCACCCTTACAGTACCAGATGCAGACCATCCTTGGTGTAGAGGAATTTATTCTGGAAAAAAGTTTCACAAGTATTAACAAATAAAACCTTTTCTGCTTGCCATCTGTTTTGGAGTCTAACATTTATTCTTTGGATAGTATTGTTTTTCTCCTGATTGACATTCAACCTAGGTAGGATACCACAGACCACTGGGATTTGACCCTTTGAAGTAATATCATTCACAATGATATTACAATCAGATAATGGAAGCACCCAAAACACTTAGAGAAGACTTCTAGTAATGATAAAATACGACAAAAATGTTTATCTTCTCAAAAGATTTAAAAATGGATTTGACTGATGACAACAGAACATATATTTACAATATGTCTGCCTTCCATCATCTGATTCTTCTTGTTTCTGCCTTCTGATTCCTTCACACTCCTGCACCCACTTCTACCAATTTCTCTGTCCTTTTATGGTCCTTCTGGCCCTGACTGGTTATTTTCAGCCCATACCTTATCACTACAGTTTAATCTAGTTGATTCTGTGTAATCAGCACTGTATCATATGATTGCTGCAGTTTGCACCAAATTACACATATTTTAACCATTTATTTAATATTTTTGGCTAATGTTCCTTTCTCTTTGCACGCACTCTGCTAACTGCACACTTTCCAAAACTTTCATTATTGTAGGTTTTTTTTTTCTCACATGCTTACTTTTTGCCTGTTTTGTTTGATTTTGTCTCTTCTTTTATGCAATCGATCCCCACTGTTTTCCCAGGAAACAGTTTTCAGCTCACTGTGTATTTCTTGTTCACCAATTTACACATTCTGTAAAAAAACTACAGTGGAGTCCAAGTAAGTGCACATTGGATAAGTGCACCTTCTGTATAGATGCTCACTTTTTTCTATTTCTTAGTTTTCCCTGTCTCTGCAATGTTAACATTTTTGGTTAAGTGCACACTGGTTAAGTGTGCATTCATGTTAAGTGTAGATTTTAACAGTTCACTGGTGCATCTATTAACATGTAATTAGCACTTGTAACATGCATAGCCTACTTTCAGCTGGTGTAGAAACATTATTTTAATTAACATCCTACCTGTAAAGCCTTTTTAACACAGTGAATTAAAGTGAAGAAATACACTAACACATTTATGTTTAATCACATTAATGTATTTGATTTGATACCGTACTTGCCTTATGCATTTCTAAGTACAAAAAGGAAGACAATAAAACAGATTTCAGGCTGATTCATTCCCCTTGAAAACATCTTGGCCTCAATAAGTGCACATCCCTCTTAAATGCAAACTTTTTCTGTGCAAATGGTGTATGCATTTAAGAAGGTTGCATTGTAATAAATATGAAAATAACTATATTATGGCATGGTGACCAATATGCTGTAGGTCAATAAGCATTAACACAGTTTATGCTCACATTACTACAAATTTATGTAGTCACCCAGTAGTGCTGAGCATTGGGTTCCTCATGTCTAATCTGCCAATCAGTCAGTATCGTGAGAGAAGAACTGTTGAGAATGGTCAAGATTGTCAAGGTTATAACTTTGCACATGCCTGTCTTCTTGCAACATTTTAGCAGCCTACAAGAGCCGATGGTCTAAAGAGCTTGTCGGGGACACCAATATGAGAAGCATTGTCTCTATGAAGATCTAAACATGAACCAATTTGGGAACTATTGGTTAAGTAGTTTAATATGTAGAGGTTGTCTAAAATACAAAAACATATTTATGTTGACACTTTTCTGTTAGTGTAGCAGATACAATACCCATGATTTTTGTTCTAATCTTACTAGTTATGTTGCCTGTAAAATATTTTAGTTTTGGGATGTATGGGGAGAATTGAAAATTGCTTCCTATTGCAATGCCAGGTCTTTTTGTGTGAGCATTCCTGGGTTCTCACAGAGGTTTGGGGGGGCAGCAACAGTTCTTGTCCTGTAAGGGCTATTTTGTTTTACTTGAACATCTAGGGCTGAACCCCTCTTCATCTAAAGAGGCTACATTTTGACCATAAAAAAGGCTGGGATACCAAGAAGGCACCCTACTGTTTGGCCAGCCAGAATAACAAAAGGACTAAGCTCTAATAAACATATCCAGTTTGAACCAGTCTGGGAAGTCACTAGAGATCAACAAGAAAGTTGAGGGTGTGATGTCAGAAAGGTATGCATGATAATGCGGATGTTGTTAGCTAGCCAGCTGAAGCTTTCTGTTCTATGTTTGCAATGAGAGTTAAGCTATGTTTTGGACTTTGAACTACCAATATCACTGGACTGAGTCTGCCATAACTCATCTGTTCACAGTTGGGCATAAGCTTCTTCTACTCTACTTAGAATCTCAATAACTTTGGGTTAGTTTTTTTCTCTGTGATCTTATCTTTCCAAATGTGTTTATTTTTATCTCTGTTGAGATACTGCAGTCCACATAGTCTTTAATGTGTATTATCCAGTAACATACATATATATTGTGGAGTATTAAATGTTATTTCTATATACTTCATGTTTTTTTTGACTGTTATTTCGGGTATAGATAACCATGGGTAAACTGACAAGTCTATGATCCATTTCATAAGAAACAGGCTATAGTTACCATATCTAAAGTGGTGTACTGACACAGGGTTGATGCCACAATGTTGAAGTCCAACACAGTGGCAGATTTCACCTGGTTATTGCGAGTTGCTGTGCTGGAACACTACAGACACCAGTAGTGTGGCTTCTGGTGTTACACCCCCCCCAGTTCAACTCCAACTTGGAGTTAGATATTTAGAGATCGGGGTGTGGGGGCTCAGCCTTCCAATGGAAAGTGCTGACATCCTCGACGGTACAATGCTGACACTAGGCATAGCATCTGTCACTGTCAGGGGTGTCAGCTTGAGTGCTGTCAAAGTGCTGTAGTAAAACCATCTAAAGCAAAGTCTTCTCAGCTGTGACAAAAAGGGTGAGCTATTTGTCCTTTGGGAACAATCACTGTACTGTGTGAGCAGTGGCTCTACTGGGATATGGAGATAGAGATACCCTGAGTGAGATTCCAGCTGCGTGGTTGCAGCATAACAAGGAAACCTTTTCAGGTGTCTGAAGGACTGTGAAAATTGGCAGCAGTGTAGACTGAGATTTGGGACTGAACCAGTCTGTGACAAACTGGTTGACATTTATACTAGGAGTTATACTAGATGTTTGTAGAAGTACAGAAGGCCATTTGCCCATTGTGGTACATCTCCCACCATGCAGGTTATTTGGTACCCAAAGGAGTTAGTAGGTGTTGATCTATATTTAATTTAAAGGTAGTGAAAGAATCCACTTCAACCACTTCTCTTGGCAGAGTTCCATAACAGTACTATCCTTTGAGTATAGAAGAATCTTCTACTATTTTTCTTTGGAAAGGTTAACATTAACTGATGACTATGGCTTCTAAGGGAGAATTCCCTTTGGTTTTCTGTCAGTCCTAAATCTGCAAATAGTTGTTTGTCCTTAGATATGTGGTACATCTGCAATAAATCCCCTCTGGTTTCGACTGAGTTCCAGCTTGTATAGATTTAGTTCAGTAAACCTTTGCTCAAACTTCATAGTGTGCATTCCATCCACCAGTCTAGTTACTCTCCTCTTGACACCCTCTACTCTTTTGACATCCCTTCGTTGGTATGGACTCCATAGTGGTGAGCAATAGTCCAAGTGGGGCCTCACATATGCCCTATATAATGGAAGGATACATGCCCTATTTCTGGATGAAAATGAACTTTTTATGTAACCTATGATCATATTGGATTTTTTAATGATGTAATTGCACTCCTTACTGAATTTGAAATCTTTGGTAATAATTATTCCCTAGTCTTTTTCACTGTCCACTGATTTCAATGGCTTCCTGTTTAGTGAGTATTTATTGCAACTGTTGGTCTCCCCATATGCATAAGCATAACAACACATTAGTCAGTGTTGATTGACATTCTGTTTATCCTTGCTCATTCTGCAAGACTGCCAAGGTCTTTTTTAATGATTCTACTCCAGGTCGGAGTTTACTTCTGCAGCAATTTTCTTATCATCTGCAAATTTGATTGCAAAACTATGGTAGTAACTTTGTCTGCCATATCAGCCATTAGAATTTGAAATGGATTGTCAATAAAAGGTTATCTGTCCAGTCACAGACCAAGATATACTGTACAAAGGGGATACTGTATATACTACCTTTTTATCATTGTAAGTAGCAATTGATAGCTAGAAGATTCTATGGCTGGGTTATACAGAAAATTAAAGTTCACACATCTTGAGGAGCTGTGCAAAAGGAGAGGACTTGCCTTTGAAGAAGGCCAGCAATGGGTGTATCTCATAGACTGCCTTGCAAAAAGTGACCAGAGAAGTGGTGCAAAAGTGGTCACTGCTAACCAAATTTAAAAGGCGGAGGCTAGAGACAGTGTAAATGAGCCACAGCCTATCACTGGGGCAGCTGCATGAGCTGAATGGATACAAAAGAGTCCACTGGAGCCCACCTTAATTGAGGCCAAGGCAGAGGCTGAGAGGCAAAAGGCAAATGCTGAGCTGCAGACAGTGAATGTGGAGGCAGAGCTGGAAAAACTGAGACTGGAGATAGGGGGGCAGCACCAGCATGTGACTCAGATGAGAAAGGAGGGAGAGAAAGACTAAGAACAAGCAAGAGAAAGAGCAACAGAAGAGAAAAAGGCAGTGCCAACATGAGATCCATCTCAGAGTGGAGTAAGAGCAAGAAAGTGAACACAAGAGTGAAATGGAGATGCTGTGCTAAAAGGTAACACCACAGACTGTAAGTACTGGCATCTGGGGCTTGACACAAGAAGCGAAAATTAATTTCAAAATGTTTCCCAAGCTGACCTGGTGATGCTGAGGGTAAAGATGCTGGATGCCACACCTCACACCAGACTGATGGCAAGAGTTCAGAAACAGACTCAAGTTGCTTGAGAGCCAATGAGGAGAGGGAGGATTGAGCATCCCTAGGACAGCTCTCCTTCCTTGGGGAGGGGGGTCAGTGTAGCATGCTGCTTGACTGCAACCCAGCAGTAACTGGGCAGCAGCACATGTGACACCACCATACAGGGAAGAGGAACCCACATTCAGGATGCCTGAACCATCTACGTGGAGGCAGAGCTCACACATCATGTCCATTGCATGTCCACGGGCCCCAGGACAAAATAGGTGGAAAAACACCCAAAGCAGTAAGATGACACGCAACCCTTCACAGGCCACACACCAGTGACCGGGCCCCACCACAAATCCTGTGTCAGACGACATCATGTGAGGTTTGTCCCAGAGACAATGGGTGATGGGGCTGGGGGGGCGGTCCAAAGGGGTCAGCTAGGGAGAACAAGGTGATAAAATGTGTATGAAGCAAAATGTTTCCTAAATACCAGGTAAGGAATGATCTTGATTTGATTTTCAAATCATACAGAATTTGTCGGCAAATTGAATTGGACAGATCTTCTTGGTCAACTTACTTTTTGATTGTTTTTTTAGGAAGGACATTAGAAATCTTGATCAGGATGGACAATGAGCACTATAACTAAGTGAAAATGCCTTGACAAAAGTTTTGAACTGACTCACAAGGCCTATAGACAAAATTTTAGGGGTTTAAGGAAAGCACTCAGAGATAGTAATTCTATCGCTAAGCAAAATTCTGTCTGATTCCCTGTAGATAATTTGAACTTGCCAGAAACTCCCTTGGAATCCTTCACCACCTCCAACTTAGCACACACCTGTTCCTCACAATCATACTATTTCTCCCGCCACCCCCCTCTCCTCACTAGTCCACCCCTTACCACATCCTCCTAACTTCCCTCCCCACTTGACAATCACTGTGGCAATTTCTGAGATAGTTTCACTCCCCTGACCCTCTATTGATGAGGTCATGTGCTGAAGTATCTCTTGCCCTGCACACATACCCCTTACTTTTCACCCTGTCCATTCCTTGAAATATTGGCATATATTGTGCATTGCCTGCATTGCTGTTATTTTTTCTATTGTTCTGTACTTCTATAATGTATAGCATTGTATGTCTAGTCTTTGAATTACCTGTTTACCTGTAAAACCAACTGTTGTCACTGTTATTGTTTTATCTAACGTGGAACCTATTGTAATGAACTTGTTTTCAAAGGTGTTAATCCGAGATCACAATAAATGAAATGTGCATACAAGGTAATTGATAGAAGTTTAAACTTTCAATAGGGAGGGACGAGGGAAATCCCAAATCTAAGTCTGGCAATAACAAGGTAGTTAGTCCTATAAACTGAAACTTCATGGTGATAAATGCCAGAAGTTTAAACAACAAAACCGATGAACTCCTCTTTACCTTATGTAGTTCCAACATTCGTATCTGTGCAATTAGAGAAACTTGGTGGAGAGCAGAAGACCCATGGGATAAAAACATACCTGGATATACACTACATCATAAAGATAGGACCCGTACAAAAGGGGGTGGTGTGGCCCTTTATATCTCCAATAAAATAGTTGCTGAATCAATAGATACTTCCCATTGGGATGGTTCTGAGATTTTATGAGTTAAAATCCCCCCCCCCACATGCTGCAATTATCAACTTGGGCCTGATTTATAGACCTCCTTCCAACTCATATCAGAATGATATACACTTGGTAGACTTTATTAATAAATTAGCTGCTACTGGCAGTTGTATATTACCTGGGGACTTAAATCTCCCTGGCATTAACTGGGATATCTTGCAAGCAGAGAATGCTGAGGAATCACGCTTCCTTGAAGCTTTTTTCTTGGCTGGTATGCCTCAATTCATCACAACCAATATTAAAGGCAATCACATGCTAGATCTAGTCCTAAGTAGTCTAGTAGACAACATCCATGATTGTACTGCACAACCCCCTCTAGGGTCTAGTGATCATGCTATGGTCAGCATCAGATACAAGGGTTTGCTAGGGAAAAACTCAGGGTGTACCACGGTACATAATTATAACAAAGCCAATTTCAATGCCATGAGAAGTGATCTAGCCTTATGGGACAGGGAAAATGATTTTGACAATCAATCGCTTGCAGATATGTGGGAACTCATGACAAGTAAAGTTAAATCTCTTATGCAGACACATATCCCAGTATAGTTCATAAATATCAAGGAACAGGCAAAACATGACAACAGTGGTTATCAGCAGGTGTTAGGAAAATAATCAAAAAGAAAAATAAAGCATATGGGAATGCAAAGAAGAGTGAAAATAGAAAATGCTGCAAGAATTATAAAAATTCTCTTAAAAAATCGAAATATGTTATAATAAAAGCTAAGCCAAAATATGAGCTCCTGCTCGCCACAAGGGTTCAAGATAACTACAAGTCATTCTATACATACATTAATAATCAAAGAGGCACAAGCACATCTATTGGCCCCTTAATAGGCCTAGATGGCAATATGGTTACTGGCTGAGGCACTAGCAGGTTCAATTACATCCATCTATCAGAAATCAGTGGATGAGAGGATAGTCCTGGAGGCATGGAGACAGGCAGTTGTGGGACCAATTCACAAAAAGGGAACTAAGCATAAGGTAGAAAATTATAGACCTATTATCTTAACAGCAGTACTGGGTATGATATTGGAAGGTATTATAAAAGAATTTAACCAACCACCTTAGATTATACCCAGCATGGATTTACCCAGGGTAGGTCTTGTCAGATCAACTTATTCAAGTTCTATGGAGGAGTCAGCAAAGCCTTGGATGATAGACATTCTGTGGATGTCATCTTCTTGGATTTCTCCAAGGCATTTGATAAAGTACCACACGGGGAACTGATTGATGCCCTAATTGAATTTGGTATTACTGGTACAGTAACTCATTGGATAGAATCATGGCTCACAGATAGGAAACAAAAAGTTAGTGTTAAGAGAACACACTCAGAATGGGCAGATGTCACTAGTGGAGTACCACACGGATCCGTATTGGGGCCAAGTCTGTTCAATGTTTACATCTCCTCCATGGGTACCACCACTGATGTATGGCTATTCAAGTTTGCTGATGACACAAGAATTGGGCACATTGTGGATAATCCTGAGGATATAGTCAACCTCTAAGTAGCTTTAACAGATCTAGAAACCTGGGCCAGTAACAAAAGACTGACATTCAATGTGGACAAATATAAATGGATGCATTTTGGAAAAAAGAACAAACAGGCATATTACCTACTCTGGGTTGAAAGCTTAACACGGTAAAGGATGAAAGAGACCCGGGTATTAGGATCACCAACGACCTGTTTTAAATCCCAGAGCAACCAGGTAATTAAAAAGGCCAGCAGTATATTATACTGCATAAATAAACATATCAAGAGTAGGAGTAGAGATGTTTTGTTACCACTGTATACATCCTTGGTGCAGCCGCACATGGAGTACTGTGCACAGTTTTGGTCCCCTGGTGGCAAAAGAGAGATCCAAGCCCTGGAGAGAGTCCAGAGAAGGGCAACACATAAAATCATTGAGGTTCAGGGATTGGATTATAAATCCAGATTAGATATCCTATGCCTCTACTCACTGGAATTTAGGCGTATGAGGGGGGATTTGTGTCTGTTGTATGGAGCCCTTACTGACACCCAGTTGTGGGAGCTCATGACTTTGGAGTTAAAGGATAAGAATTACAGTACAAGACCACATCCCCTGCAGATTGAAGTGGAAAGGTTTAAAACACTGGCTGACTATTAGGGCAATACATATCTGGAACAGGCTTCTCTTAGATATAGTGGCTAGTAGTATGTACAGGTTTAAAACACAGTTGGATGCACAGTTTATTGATAACAATATCTTGGGATATCAATAATAATAGTGAACTATAATGGACTTGATCTATGTAAAGCTCTGGATTACCTATGAAACCTAATCTGTTAGAGTGATGGTTAGAGGGTGGAAAGGCTAGCTCTGTGGAACAGATAAAAGAATTGTTCCTCATGAAACAGTTCTTAGATACTGTACCAGAGGAGTTGGGACTATGGTTGCCTGACAGAATGCTGAGCTCCACGAAGGAAGTAGCCAAGAGGGGTGATCAATTTGTATTCAGCCAACCATGCTTTCAGTGCAAAAACAATGGGGATGAACATCAAGTCATTTTAAGGGAACCCCGGGCAGATAACTTAAGGGAAACCAGGCTGTGCTCAAGCAAAAAGGGAAGCTGGATGGTTTCAAAAGAAAGGAGTCAGGGAAATGCAGGGGCTATATCTGTCAAAAACTGAGACACCTGTCATATGACTGTCTGAAAAATATAACAAAGGGGATGAGCACAACTGGAAGGGGTAGCTCTGAAAGCTCCCACCGGTTAGCGACCTGTACACAGAGTGCAGTTCCCTCTAACTCCACTGCAGACATGCACCATGGGTTAATAAATGGAATGGTAACTTAGGGACTGAGCGACACTGGGGCCTCCATTTCAATGGTGAAACAAGATTTGATTTATAAGGAACAGATTTCGCCAGGTAGTTTTCCAGCATTAGTAGAGTGATGTGTTCTGTGGTCTCAGTGAAAATGGTCCAAATCTTCCTAAGATGGGAATATGATCAGAACATAATAGAGGTGGGTCTTGTACTGGACCTGTCTGTTGATGTATTTATGGGTAATGACTTTAACAGTCGGGCAAACATTGTATGTAGCTACCCATAGTAAGGCTAGGGATCTGGCTCCTGAGGACACAAAGGGGGCAGTGCTGCTGGAAGCAACCTATCCCCCAGCAGCAGGGGAAGTAGTAGCTTAAGAATGGCTGGGAGCAGCAGTGCCTAGCTGTACAGAGTTGGGGAAAGGTCAGCAAGATTACCTATCCAACATAAATTAATGAAATTAGACACCAGGGTGGAAGGTGACTCAATGTTCAGAGAAAAGGAAGGTGTACTGGGTGAATGGGATCATATGTTGTGATTGGGATTCAAAGAGAGGACCTGAGGAAGGGGTACTTCAGCTGATAGTAGTTACTAAGGAGTATAGAAAGCAACATCTGCTATCATCCTGGAACTATGTCCAATCTCTAACCTTCCCTTTCTGGGGAAGGTTATTAAGAAAGTTGTTGCACTACAGCTGGAGGAACACCTGGCATCCTTTAGCATTTGGGAACCATTTCAGTTGGGTTTTAGAGATGGGCACAGCATGGAGATGGCAGTAGTCAGGGTGCTTAATGATCTGCTCAGGGTGAGGGATAGAGGGAAACAATCGATTCTCATCCTCCTTGCTCTCTCTTTAGCATTTGATACCATGGACCATGGCATACTTCTGGACCACATTAAGGGGTACACTGGACTCACTGGCACTGTCATCCATTGGTTCAAGTTATTTTTATGGGATAGAATTCAGAGGGTATTTCTAGGAAATTTTTCCTCAGACCCAGTGGTTCTGTCCTGTGGCATATCCCAGGATTCAGTTCTGTCATCAATATTGTTCGCGGTTTATATGCTACCTCTGGGCAAGGTTGTTAGATGTTTTGGGCTGGAATTTCACTTCTATGTGGATTACACCCAGCTCTATATGTCTTTTGCTCCTGGGACTCAGAGTACAGTCAACATGTTTAATGAGTGCTGGCCCGAAAACCAGAACTGGATGGGTTCTAGCTGGCTGAGACTGAACCATGAGAAGACAGAGGTTTTAGTGATTGAGTTAGAACAAAAGGGGGGATTGGGGGCTTGCACAGGTGTGACTGGGCTTTGGCTTGGTGACTCTGGTCTGTTAGCCAGCCCATGGGTAAATAATCTGGGAGTCATACTGGACAAAGGTCTGACAATGGAGGCCCAAGTGAATCTGTAGTCTGGAATGGCTTTTTCCATCTTCATAATATCCACCAGATCAGATCCCTTATCCCTCCAGAACCTGGCCATACTGATCCATGCATTCCTGACTTCTAGGTTGGACTTTTGTAGCAGTCTGTACCTTGGAGTTAGTGTGGGGTATACTATATTGCCTGCAGCTGCTGTAGAACACAGCTGCTCAGTTACTCACAGGCTTACCAAGATCAAGCCATATCTCCCCGGCACTGCGTGACCTGCACTGGCTGCTGGTGAAGTGGTGTATCTCATTTAAGATAGGTTTATTAACGTATAAAGCCCTACACAGACTGGGTCCAGACTATCTGGAGGAGCTCCTGCACCCACAGACCTCAGTTTGCCCACTGTGATTGGCTAAGGAGGGCCTCCTCATGGTTCTGAGGGCTAGACTGAAGAGTTCAGGTGACCAGGACTTTGAGGTAGCGGGCCCATCACTGTGGAACTCTTTGCCCAGGACCTTGATAGAGGGTCTCTCTGTGGATGCTTTTAAAAAGGAGCTCAACTCCTATTTATTCCAAGAAGCATTTGGAAACATTCCAAAATGCATGTATGCAGCACATTTGTAGTTTTCCTATGTTTTAATGTATTATATGTTTTCTAGTATTTTATATTAGTTTTAATGAAATAAGGTAGTCATTTGTGTTTATTTATTATTGCTATGGATTATTGATTGTGTTTTCTCTTTTATTGTAATGGTACCCTGGGCCGCTGGGAAGGATGCCAGATAGAAATAAAGACTACTACTGCTACTATTATTTTTACTCACTTAGGACCATCTTTGCAGGAATGAACCAGTGTGGAGGGTGTCAAAGTCTGATTGGAGTTTTTTCTCTATTTGAGAGAAATCTATCCCTCTCACAATGAGGACTGTCTCATCCGGATGGAGCTGTATCTTGGAATGGTGTGTATGGTCAACGATGTTGTTCATATAAACCAGAAATAACAAGGGACCCAGTATTGATCTCTGTGCCCCCCCCCAAGCAGGTATCCCATCTCTGACATGGTGTTATCTAAGGCTAGTGACTGCCTGGATAAGTAAGTTAGTAACCAAGAGTTCACTCCTGATGCAGCTCCCATTTTCCTTAGTTTTTCTAGGAGGATGTTTGTGGCCCACTATATCAAATGCCTTCAAGAGGTAAACATACACAACTTCAATGAAATACTCAACTCTTAGGGCAACTTCTCTGATAAAGTCTGCAAATGCAGTGGATGTGGACCTGCCCGCCCTGAATCCTGACTAGTGAACCATCAGTAGGTTGGATTTTTCTAGGTACTTCTGAGATATTTATTCAAGTAGGTTTCTCCGGAAGATTCTGTCAGACCAGGCACCAGTTTCATGTTGTCCCTAATGGCTAGTCTTTGAGAGATTTAATTTTATTTATTTATTTAAAATGTGATGACTGGGAAAGGCACGCTGAGCTGAGGCTCATTTCCAGGTCTGACCCGGGTACAGTTTGTACAGAGAGTAGCAGTAGACTGAAGAAACAGACAGTTTGCAGAACATCTTACAACAATAAAATACATTGAATCAGTGGATGTGTGGGGTGAGGCTGCTCAGGGCCTCCCCATACCACCCCCAGAGTAACGATGTGGTTAAGAGATTTAATGCATTACTTAAATCTATGTTAAGAGCATTCACTAGCCAAGCATGTAAGAGAGTAGGACAAGTACTTATCTTATCTTTTATTCACATATAGGGAAGTTCCCCAGGAGTCCATAAGGTTCTCACCTTTCAAACTCCTGTTTGGCCATAGGATAAGGATCCCCTTGATTTGGTAAGGATTGAATGGGTCAGTAAGCTTGCTCCCCAGAGGAATCTGTTGTGGAATATGCTCTGAAGTTCAGGTCATGGTTGAAGGAGCTCACTGGGTTCATCTAGGAGTACCTAGCCACTGCACTAGAGAGACAGAAGTTGGGGAACAAATATGGGGCCATAGCATGGGAGTACAAAGTCTGGCAATGGGTGATTGTACTTATCCCCATCTGACAGAATGAATTACAGGCTGCTTGGAATGTTCCTTACTCAGTGGTCAGGAAGATGAATGATGCAAATTAGGTGGTGGAGCTACCCAACATGAGACAAAAGCAGTGACTCTGATATGTTACCATGATGAAACCCTACCATGACTGGGACGAGATGGTCTTGGCTCTGTGCAGCTATCTGGAGGAGGATGAAGAAGCAGTCCTGCTAGTTGATCTCCAGGGAGAGGCTAATGAAGAATCCTCAGTGGATGCTGTCATCCTCTAGGAACTGCTGACACCTGCCCAAGCTGCTGAAATGTGTAGGGTTCTGCATACATTTAGGGAAATGTTCATGGGGAAAATGGGGTATACCATGTTGGTGGAGCACCACATGGATACAGGGTTCTGGGTCACAGGCCCCACTGAGATTGCCACCCTCCAGAGTCCCTGTGGGAGTGAAATATGCCACTGATGGGGAGATCAAGGAAATGCTGTCTCTTAGGTCAATCCTGGAGTCCAGCAGTTCCTTGGCCTCCCTAGTGGTACTGATCCACAAGAAGGATGGGACCACAAGGTTCTGCATTGGCTTCCACAAGCTCAATGGCTGTACAGAGTTATATGCATACCTCATGCTCAGGATGAAGGAAGTCTTAGAGAGCTTAGGGGAAGCCATGTACTGGACACCATAGCTATGACAAAAGGCTATATGCAGATACTCCTGTCCCCTGAAGCCAGAGAGAGGTCAATCTTCATCACTCCATTTGGTCTATTTAATTTGGAGTAATGTCATTTAGGAGGAAGAATGTGCAAGCCACTTTCAATTGGTCATGGTCTGCATTCTGTTGGGGGCAGGAAGCTTTTCTTTGATGTGCATGGATACTATCACCATCTACAGCCAGACATTGGATGAGTACTTCAGGCTCATTACTGAGGGGCTTTGCTGACTGACTGCTGCACAGCTGACAATAAAGTCATAGAAGTGCCAAATAAGGATGGCAGAGATGTCATACATTGGCTCAAGGTGGGCAGTGGGTACATCCAGTCTGAGTCATTCAAAACTGAGGCCATAGAGAAATGGGCCACCCCCACAAAGCAAAAAAATATATGGGCCATCCTAGGGATGACAGGGTACTATCAAAAGTATGTGGCAAACTTCAGTGGCATGGCCAAAACCCTGTCTGATTTTACAGGAAGAAAATGTAGGAATTTGGAAAATATTCAATGAAGGTATCATTATAAGACAGTGTTCCTCCAAGTGAAGGAGGCATTGTGTCAGGCATCTGTGCTCATGAGCCCTGACTGTTCCCTGATGTTCATTGTTTATGGTGGATGCATCTGATTATGGACTATGGGTAATTCTGAGTCAGGTTGTGCACATGGGGGGGGAACACAAAGTCATTTACCTGAGCAGAAAGTTGCTGCCTACGGAGGAGGTCTACACCACAGTTAAAAAGAGTGTATGTGTATTGTCTGAGTTCTGAAGAAGCTGCAATCATATTTGTATGGGAGGGTGTTCACATTGATCACCTACCACAACTCCCTCACAGGGCTCCACAGGACCAGCAGAGTGAAATTCCATATTGTTAAGATGGAGCCTGGTGCTGCAGTCCAATAACATGGGCATTAGGCACCACAGTGTGTTACAGCGTGGCAATACACATGGTGTTGTGAAAAAAAGCCACATTGCCTAGACAATAACCAGTGGCTCAGTACCCAGTGGGAGGTGATTTAAAGAATTACTGAATTCTGAAACCAGAGATAGAACTTGGGGCACAGCAGGTAGAGTAAACCTGCTTAACTGACAAAAAAAAAAAGAAAACATAATTTAGGGACACTAAATAGTTTTTCAATTTTTTCAAGGGATGGACGTGTAACAGATGTAACACCCATGAAATATTCTTTTATCTTACTAGTTTTGTTGTCTGTAAAATATTTTAGCTGTGGAATATGTAGGAAGATTTGAAAATGACCTCCTACTGCAGCCCCAGGCCTTTTGTGTGAACATTCCTGGGTTCTCTTGGAGATGGATGGAGACAGAGATAATTGCTGTCCTGTAAAGACTCTTTTGTTTTACTTATGTAACCAACCAGTCCCCTAGGGATACTAGAATCCCATCAGTGTTAGATATAGGAAGGTAGTGGAAAGCTGACAGAGAGTTTAATAGAAGCTCTATACAGATGACATCATTGTTTCCCCAGCTTGCCTGAGGAGAGAATGGATTATGTCATTTAGAACTCTAACAGCAGCCTGAGCCACTTTGTTATCAGCTTCCTGGAGATAGTTTAGAAAGTTGGGATGGGAGTCAAGGTAGTTCAGAGTGAGCAGCAGTGCTCTGAGTGTAGAGGTGCCTGCCAGCCTGTCCTGAGGCTGGGTGAAGGACCTCTGGTTGTTTTTTTTTTCCACCCTAGTGAGTGAATAAGCAGCAGTACCATGGGAAGTGGTGGAAACCTGTAATTCCAGGACCCCAGTGTGTCATTCCTGACAGAGAGAATGGGACTGATAGATTCAATGTTTCCAAGGGGCAATCCCCTGAGGGACCAGAAGAGTGTTCAGCTGCCCAGAGAAGAGACAAAGAGTGTCTTGTGATAAAGCTATGGAAAAGCAACAGGGAGAAATATGTTTTCTCCACCAGTATGATGTCTGTAACAAGGGACAAACAAAACTGTGAGTACAGAACAGAGACTAGTTCTTTTGGGAGTTGTCTGGTGGTGTATGTGCCCAGAGATAAGGCTAAAATACACCACTCAGGGCCCCAGCCTCACCACTAATATGTGCTGAATGTAAATTAAATGTATGAATGCCTTTAGCAATCTGGTGAGATTGAAGGATCTGATTTGTGTAACCCCAAAGGGATGGCAGAGGCTGGCTGTGGCTAGGTGGGTGGACCCTCTCCTGAAATTCCAGTCAGGGATAACTAGTCACTGGAAGGGCACAAGATTACTCTGTGGATGTTAACTAAGCCCATCAAGTCAGGAGGATGTAATTTTTTAAAGTGTGGCAACCCTCACGTAATAGATACTTTTGGGAAAAGGGTGTCCTTGTAGATCCCAAGTACAGAGGGATGGACCGGTCGAAGTTTGTGACACAGAAGAATGTGCAAAGCCTAAGAAATGTATTGTTCTGGAAAAGAAGAGTACTTGTGTCATCCTGTATTGTACAGTTTCAAACATGGGGGACCACCCTATTCTGTTTTTTTTCCATCTGTGTCAGAATAAAGCCATACTGTACAGTCCCATCTCCAGTATTGGACATTCCATCTGTGCTTCCCAGTGTGAACTTATTTATGGGCCCCTCAAAAGATAGACATAGCATAGCCCTAGCACCTCTCTCCCTGAACTCGTTGTATATATGTTATTTTGCGCCCAAACCCCCCCCCCATCCTCTTAGATGCCAAGCCAGATATTTGCCCTAATGCCAGGAGTGATGCCTATTGTTTGCCAACTTGTAGTTTGTTGTCTTGTCTGTGTACAAGTTAGAAGGGACCTGGTTTCAAGATGCCGCTCTTGGCCGGGGTAAGAGTTGTACTTAAACATCATGGGGTGAGTCCTATTTTCATTTAAAGAGACTATATGTTGACCATAAACAAATGGCTGGGTCACCCAGACAGCACCCTTCTGTTTAACCAGCCAGGATAACAAAAGTACCAACCTGTAATAAACAAATCCAGTTTGGACCAATCTGAGGAAAAGTTTGTCACCAGAAATCAAAACGAAAGTCCAGGATGTGATGTTAAAGAGGTATGTATGATGATGCAGGTGTAGTGGGTCAGCTAGCTGAAGGTATTTCTGTTGTATATTTACAATGACAGTTCAGTTATGTTTGGGATTTTGAACTAATATCGGTAACAGCAACCAAATAGAGCAGCCACAGACAACCAGTAACAAAACTTAGTAAGAAAGAAATATTTATCCTACCTGATTCTTGTTCATAATAATGTGCTTCAAATCAGTGAAAATTACATCTATAGACCAGCGCTATGAACATGCCTGCAATGGCATGTCATAAGTACCACTTAACATTTCACCCAGGTTCTCCTAGGCTTTGTCAGGACAGTGGTTGCAGACACAGTGCCCACCAATATATGGACCTCTTAAAAGAGACAAGCTCAGTTTGCAATGTAAAGTAAAAATGCACTGTGATAAATGCATAAATTTTGTGTTTTGTGAATTTTGTAGAAAAGGAAGAACTCGAAGTGTAATGCAGAAAAATATTTTTAGCCTGAGTCTGCATTACACTTTGACTACTTTCTTTATTTCTTGACAATATCAAGGTGACGTTACAGTGTGGACATATATTCATGTTTTAGTACAGTGGATATGCTGTTTATATTGTCTCCACATCTAGTGTGTAAGTTTGGTGCCTGGTCATTCTTTTTGACCATGTTTAAAATCTACGTGTTTTTAACGATCACATAAGTTAAGAAATTTTGCACTTTTCAACCTATATTGCACTTGTCTGTCTAAGAGGTCCATATATAGGTGGGGTCTTTCCCATTTGCTGTCTTTGACAAAGCCCAGGATCACCTGAGCGAAATGTTAAGTTATCAATGTTGACATCATAAGTCATTACCGTCATTGCTGGGGTGTTCACAGCGCTGATTTATGGATTTTTTTTTCAATTGTTTGGAGCACATTATTATTAATAAAAGTTGGGTAAGATAAATATTTCTTTCTTACTCCGCTTTGTTACTGGTTGTCTGTAGGTGCGCTATTTTGTTGCTGTTGCTTATATTTATTCATTTTTAGTAGCACTGCAGTACTTCCCTTGCGCTAGCCTGTTTTCACATTTTTTTTACTGGATTTTGACCTAGCAACTTCACGGGTCTGAATCTGCTATACCTCACTTGTTCCTAGTTGGGGGTAAGATATTTCTACTTTACTTACAATCTAGATAGCTTTGGGGCTAGTTTTACAAAAAATCGCAAAGTGCAGTGCAAAAGTTTGCATTGCTCTATGCAATTGCCCAGGTGGCAAAAAATGCTATTCACAGACAGATAGCGTAGGGTTCTATCTGACTGTGAAGAGGGCTTGGTAAAGGCAGCAGTAACTCCATTACTGCTACCTCTAACCCCAATAGCACTGCCCCGATCTGCATACCTTTAAATGTCCCTGCAATTTATAGCATTGTTGCACTAATTGTTATTCACCAAAACAGCCATGCAAATGAGCCAGTTGGGCATGCAAGATGCTTGCTGGCCATTTGCATGCCCATTATTGGCCAATTTACATAGACTGTGTGGGAATTTGGCATGCACCCCTCCCCTACAAGGGGGACTGCCTATCCTGTAGTTTCACAAGAGCCCCCCAGTGGTCTAGTGGTCCCTCCCCTCTCCTCTGTTCCCTGATTGCCATTCACATAGAAAGAAACATCCATTGCCTGTTAGCATAGTGGTCTCTCACCTTCTCCGGCATCTGCTTGATGTCCCCATATGAGACATAAGTGTCCTTGATAGTCTAGTGGGCAATCCCCCCTCCCTTTTCTCTGATCATCATCCTGTTGACTAAAAAATAATGACCTGTCCAGTGATAGAAATACAGAAAGAGAGAGGCAGTACCAGTGGTATTGTTCCCCCCCACCATGTCCTCTGATCACCAGCCCATCATCAAGTAAGGAATCTCCCTGATGGCTAACTTTCCCCCCCACTCGATGACCCATCCAAAATGTATAACTCATTACTGTTAGTGTCCAGTGGTTCTGCCCCTAACATCTGGGTCCCTTGTATCAGAAAGTTCCCTACTTCCCTGGTGGTCTAGTGGACCCCCCAACCTGTCATTAACCCCCCCCACTCCACTCCACCCAAAATCCAATCCCCAGCAGGTGACCAGCAGAATCCTCTTTTCACCTCCAGGGCTGTCTGCTGACTGAGCTCTCAATTTTCGGCTGTGCTGGTACCAAAATAAATGTGCCAAAATGTTTAATTGCTATTTTTAACATTTTTATAAATTTGCCACATTTTGCTTATCATACTTTATGACAAACAAAATGACACATACATTATTATTTTGGATGAATGAATAATTTTCTGTGTACAAGTACTGGCAATTCCACCAAAAAGTTTGAGCATGATTAACATGTTCTAACTTTTTTCTGCAAGTTGTGGAAGTGTAAGGAGAGGGGATAAAAAGAAAGAGTTGTGGCATTATATAGTACCTTTTATACACATGGGCCCGGATATTCAAAGGGGTTGCACCTGGAGCAACAGAGTTGCGCCGGCGCAACACTGCATTGTACCTAAGTGGGATATCAAGAAGGCTGCCTGGCACAGCACAAATCCCGATGTGCTGGGGCACAGTGATAATATATGAGGCACAGATGCAGGGGGCGTGACCATGCATATGCAGCACATCCCGATATTCAGTCTAGGATGTGCGGCGCATATGCTGGCACAACCCTGCATTGTGCCATATAGGGAGGCTCAAAGTTGAGCCCTGAAAATTTGAATAACCCTGGTTAATTTGACAGGTGGGTTGCAGTATTGCAGGTGCAACACAGCAGCCCAGCCACGGGTGGCCACCAGCCCACCCAGAACACTGTCGGAAAGCACACACATAAGCCTGGTGGTCAAGTGGAACCCCCCCACCTGTTGCCGCAATCCTGGTAGATGTAGGAAGACCCAGTCCCTGGTAGTCTAGTGGTCCCCCCCTCCCGAGTCCCTGATTCCCCAATAAATGTAATAAAAGACCATCCCTGGTGGTCAAGTGGTCCCCCCTTCCACCTGATTCCCTGAGAAATGTTAAAATGACCATCCCTGGTGGTCTAGTGGTGGTGCTGTGACCTTTCTTAAATCCATGTTAGCGTGGACATTGGAGATCATACTTCTCCAGGTACTCCCCCAGCTGGTCAGTGACAATTTTCTCTAGAGCTTTGGATAGTGGAGGAAGAATGGAGATGGGCCTGTAGTTGTCACACTGAGCCCTACCCCCCTTTTAAGAATGGGGATCACCTGGGCAAGTTTCCATTTGTTTGGGAACTGGGAGAGTGTGAGGGACTTGTTGATTATCTTTGTAAGAGGAGTTAGAACTGCATCAAGAGTGAGGGAAATGAGCTTTAGGTCAAGGTTGTCTCCGCTTAACCTGGTCTTACTAACATACTAACATACTAAAATGCCAGCAGAATAGGCCTAATGGTCTTTCGTGTCTGCTCGTTTGGTCAGCCCCCACCCTGGGTGCTGACCTTGCTGTCCCCCTCGCCTTCTCTGGCTTCTCCCCTCCCAGTTCCGGATATTCTTGCTGCATTGGATTTTGCTTCCTGAACCCTTCCCCTGTACCTGTCCCACCCCCTCTTGAACCCCTCCACTGTCTCTGCCTCCACCGCCCCTTGGGTAGTGCATTCCATGGCTCTACCACCCTCTCAGTGAAGTAGCACCTCCTCCTTTCTCCTCTGAATCTTCCCCTCCAGCTTCCACCCATGCCCTCTAGTGGCCCCTTCCTCCTTCCTTCGAAGCACCCTTACTGTTCCTCCCTATTTACCCTCTTCATGTACCTGAAGACCTCTATCATGTCCCCTCGGTCCCTTCTCTCTTCCAAAGTGTACAGATTTAGCTCTTCGAGCCTCCTCATAGGTCCTGTCCCCAAGCCCCAAATCATTTTGGTGCCCTCCTCTGGACCCTCTCCAGGAGGTTAATGTCCCTCTTAGTGTGGCTCGAAACTGCACGTAGTACTCCAGGTGCGGCCTCACCAAGCAGTTATACAGAGGGAGTATCACTTCCTCCTTCTGGAGGTGATCCCCTAGCGATACATCCCAGCATCCTGTTGGCCTTGGCTGCTGCCCTCCTACAAGTCTCAGAGTTGTTCATCTTGACATCCACCACCACCCCAGGTCCCTCTCAGCCATTGAGACTTGTAGTATTTCCCCAGGGTGTACACTTGGCCTGGTTCTGGCCCCAGGTGGAGTACCTTGCATTTCCCTGCATTAAACCTCAGCTTCCACTTTCTAGACCATCTTCCAGAGCCTCCAGGTCCCCTGCAGGGCCACCCTCCCTCCTCCCCATCCACCACTGCCCCCAGTTTCGAGTCATCTGCAAAGAGACTCATCTCACCCTGATTCCTGTCCTTATGTCAGATACGTAGGTGTTGAACAGAAGGGGCCCAAGGACTGATCCCTGTGGGATCCCACTAATGACCCTCCTTGGGGAAGAGATTATCCCACCAACTACGACCCTCTGGGTCCGGTCCTGGAGCCAATTGCCTATCCATCGGATCATCTGGTTTCCCACCCCCATTTCTCCTAGTTTATCCAACAGGCGCATGTGAGGAACAGAGTCAAATGCCTTGCTGAAATCCAGAAAGAGGACATCCACTGGTCTACCCAGGTCCAAGGCACTTGTCACCCAGTCATAGAACTCCACCAGGTTTGTCTGACACGATTTCCCCGGGATGAATCCATGCTGTCTATCGTCCAGGCACCCTGACTTATCCAGGGCCCCCCCTAGCCTCTCCTTGACAATGCCCTCCATCACCTTGCCCACCACTGATGTCAGGCTGACAGGCCTGTAGTTCCCTGCCAGCTCCCTTGATCCCCCTTGTGGATAGGCACTACATGCGCCACCTTCCAGTCTTGGGGCACCCACCCTGTCCTCAGAGATGGTGAAAAGCTCTGCCAGGGGTTTCACCAGGACATCTGCAAGTTCCTTCAGCACTCTAGGATGTAATTTATCCGCCCCGTGCTTTCCTGCCTTAAGGGAGCTGAGGGCTTCCTCACTCTCTCTGCTGTGATTTCACTTCCAGTACCTCTTCTCCCGCTTAGCCCTCCCCCACCTGCCAGTGATGCCCCCCTCCCCCAGACCTGCCGATTGGTAAGGCCCCCTCCTCATTATCTCTGTCTCCTCCCATGTATGATGCAGCATCCCCATTTTCCTGGTGAAAACTGAGGTGAAGTACTCATTTAGTACCTCAGCCTGCTCCTCTGGGTCTTGTGCCCATCTCTCCCTGATTTAATCCTGCTAATCTGCCCCTTCACCCTTCGCCTTTCCCAATGTATCTAAAGAACCCTTTTCCCTCTCCTAATTTCCTGGCCAGGTTCTGCTCCTTCCTTGCCTTAGCCGCCTCACCACTCTAGTGGCCCTTCTAGCCAACAGCTCATACTCCCTCGATCCCTTCACTCCTTGAGCACTTGAATTTCTTATAGGCTGCTTTTTCCAGCACCACCTCCTGACCTCCTGGTCCACCAACAGGGTTTTGGGCCCTACCGCATTTTCGTCTTACTCTTGCACAGGTGCTGGTAGCATCCTGCACCCCTCTCCTGATGCTTTCCCACCTACTATCAGCGTCCATGTCTGACCCAATCCCATCCAAATGCTCCTTAAGGATCCTTCCCATTTCCTTAAAATCCACCCCTGAAGTCGGTTACTTCCGTCTTTGTGCAGCCTTCTACCCCTCCTAGGTCCAGGCAGAACCAGACCGTGGCATGGTCACTCCCCGCCAATGGGTCCCTTACCTCCAGGCCCCCAATCTGGTCACTGTCTGCCAGGACCACATCCAGTACCCATGCCTCCCTGGTCGGTTCCCTCACCTGCTGAGTTAGGAACGCATCTTGAAAGACATCCAACAACCTCTGTTCCCTGGTCACAGAGGATGTCATAGTCTCCCAGTCTGTTCCTGGCATGTTTAAGTCCCCTAACACCACCACCTTTCCTCTGCCCAGTCTGCAGTGTCTCCTAACATCTGCCACCAGACTGTCCTCCAGCTCCTCCGCCAGGGCAGGGGGTCTATACACCACTCCTATTTTTACTCTCTTGCCCCCCCTTGTTATCAAGGTGACCCAAATCGCCTCCACGGTTCCCTCCGCCTCCTCAACTCCCCCTATGCCAATGCAGTTTTGTACTATCATTGCTACCCCTCCTCCCCTTCCCTCCCCCCTGTCCTTCCTGAACATAGTGTAACCCTTCAGGTTCAGGTCCCAGTCATGTCTTGCAGTGGCCCAAGTCTCAGTGACCGCTGCCACATCCACTGCTCCCTCAGTTAACATCGCCTGGAGCTCAGGCATTTTATTGCCCAAGCTCCTGGCATTTAGCAGGACTACCTTCCACCCTTTCCTATAGTTTCATTTCCCTGCTCGTGTTCCCTTGGGGATTCTGTTTTCTCCTGGTCTGCACTTTGCCAGTTGGTCTTTTCCTGCAATCCTCCTGGTCCCCAGGGGGTGAGATAGAGTCCTCCTTTATTGGCACCCCTTGACTGCCTTTTCTCCCATCCCACCCCTTCACAAGTTTAAACCCCACTTTTCACCAATGAACTCCTCCATTTTCAACTTAAGGATTCCCTCCTCCAAATTGAGATGTAGTCTATCTCAGCATACAGCTTCTTATCCTCCCAGGTCTCCCCTCAATCCCCCATCAACCCATACCCTCTGGCCTCACACCGCTCCCTGAGCCACTGGTTTATCTCCCTAATTTTTCTTTTGTGTTCCCCACTAGCCCTTGACACTGGCAGGATTTCTGAGAAGGAAACTGGGCATCCTATGTCATGACAGACCCTGGCGATCTCCCTGAATCTTGCCTGTATCTCTAGCTCGCTATTTCCCTCAATGTCATTTGTGCCCAGATGGACCAGTATGTCTGGGGAACCCCCACAGTCCTTTGCCAGCCGATATACCTCGTGCTTAGCCCTGTGCACCGTTAGTCCAGGGAAGCATCTTGTTCTAACTGGCCAGGCTTCTCCCTCCCTATCCCATTTGATACCCCTGATCATAGAATCCCCCAGCAGGAGCACTCTGACCTCTCCTTTTCCTCCATTTCCCCCCCTTCCATGTCCCTCATCCTTTCTACCGGCCCCTCCACCCAGCTGGCTCCTTGTTCCTCCCCCTATCTGGGTGCCACATGCCACCCGTTCCTTATTTACCATGGCCTCCCCCTCCTCCAATCCTATGTCTCTCCTCCTCCTCCTGAGTATCCTTCTGTACCTTGTTAATTCCTCCCTCACTGCTCGCAACTGATCCTTCTTCCCCATCTGCTAAACTAGCCTGGCTCATCCTCCCTTCCTTCCTGTCTCCATTTAGTTCCTCCTTGCTCATCGCGCGCCCCTGGCCTAACCCCTCAGCTCTCTTTACTGAATCATCCTTGTACTTCTGGTCCTTCTTACCTTCCTCCCAACTGGTCCTTCTCCTTGCGCTTTCTCCCTCTTCCCCTGCTCCGATTTACTGCTCCCCATTCTCCTGCATTCCAGGTCCCCCTGTTCTTCCTGCTATCTGGCCCTGCCTCCTGCCCCCACTCCCACACCCTTTCCGTCTCTAACCACCTCTGCCATGGCTACATCCCCCCCCATCCTTGAGCAGAAGAAGAGAATTGAAGCGGTTACTAAGTATAAGGTCTGATCCACCTCCCTGCCTTGCTTCCTTCTGTCCAGCACTGGCTATCAGCCTACTTCCCTGAGAATGTTGTCCCTCCATCCCCCTTTGTGAGGGTCCCCAGTTACCTGCCTGCTTCCTTGGTAGTGTCCTTTGGGCCCCTTTGCCAGGGTCCCTATGTGACCCTGAGGTTCTCCTGCGCCCTTTCCTCATACCCCCGCCTCCCAGTGCTTGGTGCAGCCCTGTGGGAGATTTCCAGCCCCTTCCCCAACCATACCACCCCTTCCTCCAGCTTTCTCCTCATCCTCAACCTCCTCGCCTCCTAAGCTGTGCCAGTTGGTAGCACACTGGGCAACCACCAAACTTCCAAGCCCAGTCCAGTATCATGGCTGCTCCACACCCTGTGCACCCCACCACCCTCCCAAAGATGCTGGCCCTAATTATGTGTGGTTCCATCCCCGTTCAAATAGTTTTTCTTGGGTGAGCCACCAGGTTCCCTCTATTCCAAGATACCCCTACTGCCTAATCAGGTCACCCACTAATCCTAGAGACAGTCCCACTGTACACCAGTAACTCTGTTACTAGGTGCAGTACAACACATTATACATGTAAGGAAAATGAACAACTCCCTAAGCTCCTCTCTCCCGGCCTTTAAATCCAACCCCCAGTGGCTAGAACTACATGAGCTGCACCAGCAGCCTTTTCCTCCAATTGCAGGGCAGGTCTTCCCCTATAAATTTGCAGACTTCTGGGGAGGGAGGGTGGGGAGGGCGGGTCTTGGGCAGACACCTGACAAGAGAGAGTGTATCAGCCCTGTGTCTCCTCCAAGCCCTGCAGCTAAAGAACCATCTCCAAGCAAATCCCACCAAACAGGTTTTAACTCAGAAGAAATAGGCCTCTACAGGTGCAGCCTGTTACAAAGTGAAACATCCACAAAAGAGCCCCACTTACAGCCACTAAATCAGTTTACAAACATCCAGGATCCCCCAGAACAATACCCTGCTAGCCCCTTAGAAGCAAGAAAGAAAAGAACTAACCTACCAAGTAATATCCACAAGAACCCTGTGAAAACAGCAGCAGCTACTGTCCTGGAACACAACTGATCCTGCCCCCTTCCAGTTCCGAGTACTTCAGTGAGGTATTTTTTGGCTTCACATTCAGTCACAGCCCTGAAGTAGAAAGGAGGATGTTCCAGCGCTGAGCACTTATATAATGAAAACTAAATTTATGGTGGTGGGGTTCACCTGTGTTGCTCCATTTTATTTTGCTCAATCAATCAGGGGAATTGCACCTTTAGATACAATGAGGTTGTATTTTCCAGTTATCTCTGTTAATTAATTGCTTCTCAATCATTGCTGTATTTCTGCTGGTTATTTTATTGTAATTATATCATTCTGTACACTGCTATGGGGAATGTTATGCTGGGCACATGTCCAAGGTTAAGCAGGCAATATGTATTTTGGGAATAAAAAATCAGCAATAGGAAGTTTTGGTTAAGTAAGGATGGGACTTGAATGCCGCTCCTTGGTGACTTAGGCAATCTGCCCTGGTGACCAGGAGGGTGGGTGGCCAGTTTAAGAGAGCTAGAGCAGTTAAGAGAGCTCAAGCCTTTGAGAGAGTCAAGCTGGTTTTGGGCCCCATTTCACTAGTTAGAAGTACCACCTTTGTGTTGAGGTAGCCTGAGCTATTTTAGGGACTGGCAGTGGGGGAGTGCACATGCCTTTCTGTCTGGGTCTTGGAGGGGTGGCTGATGGCAGTCTGGAGTTCACTGAGGGCATCAAGATTTTAAAGGAGGAAAATTGTTAACCCCTCCCCCGAAGCTTGGGGTGTCAGTTAGTGTACAAGGCTGCACCATGGGAGTTATTTCAGCACAGACCCATAAAGGGATAATTGTTTGCCTCCAGGGAATTCCTTTAAGTTAGCAACATCCTGGGAGTGGTCCTTGCAGAACTGGCACAGAAGCATGCAGGCTGAGGAAGGCAGGAGGTGTGGAAGAGGAGGGGTGGATTGCCCATGCAGGGAGTTCATCCAGGGGCTTCTCAAGAGGGGAGACAAGGAAGACCAGGATTTTGATGTAGTGGCTGCCATTTAATGGAGTTTTCCTTGGTGGGGGGGCACTTGATCTATGTGTCCCACCATGGCTGGGAGAGAGAGATGTGGCCTGTGAGACCCGAACCTGAGTTAAAAGGAGGTGCTGAGAAAGGGAGCAAGTGAAGTGGACTTCACATCCATGTGGGGCACAGTCAGAGATGGCCCCAAAGGTTATCGAGATGAAGGGTGACCAAGGAGAAGGGATCCCTGGACCAGACGGGAATCTGTTGGGTCTGGGGTTCAACACCAGTCACCATGATGATCATCAGATGAGGTGGCAGGCAGAGCTAATTATGAGGACATGCTGCCCACAGTTCCATGGAGAAGTTGCCTGAGATGAGCTGCTCATGAATAGGTAGGTCAATGAGCACAGTGGAATATAAAGACTCAAGTACCAGTAGGCTGTGCAGGGACAGTATAGTCAGCGGAGAGAATAATGCTGCCTATGTAATTATGCTGTCTGGAAGACTGAGGAGGATGTCAGATTAACACCCGAGGTTATGGACTCTGTACAAGCTGCCTATGGGATTGTGCTGCCTAATACTGTGTGGGATCATTGGATTAATGTCCCGTAGTGTGGACTCTGCAGTATCAAATCAGATATCTTTGGACTTTAAATCAATGTGACCTCTGTCGTCTTTTGAAGACCCATGCCCTCACTGGAATAATTATCATCTGTTGCCCAGCTCCTTGGAGTTGCCTGTGTTTGTTATTAAAAGGGGTCTCACTGTTCTTTAACTGGTGTTCTGGTTTTCTTATTTTAAACAGTTTGGACCTGATAACTGAATATTTTGCCTTTTACTCAGCACCCGGAGAATCTGATGGCACTCTTTCCCAAGAGAACAGGTAAATAGCAGACAGTTTGGGGTTTTCTGCTGTGGTACCCCATCCCAATGGACTGTTATCACCATCATACCCCTAGAAACTGGAGAGTGGGTGGGCTACACTTAACTTTTGTATTCTACACTATATAATTTAATTCTTTGCTGATACTTTTATTGGCCTGCATGTGGGTACAGGAGTGCCTCCACCATCACAGCCATATGTGGAACAGAAATGCTGGCTCTTCCTCCTGGGGTAAACTGCAGGAGGCACATTACAGTGTGTCACAGGCAACCAAGATGCCCTGATGAACCCCTGGACTCATGCACAGTGGTGACAGTGGCTAACATCAGTCTCGGTTGGTGGTCCGGGGGACGGACAGACTCATGCTCAGTGGTGGCAGTTGCTAACATTAGTCCTGGTGGTGGTGGTCCAGGGTGGCACACCACCTTTTAACAACTTCAATTAAAACCTGCCAACATTAACCACATCATCATCCTCATAAAGAAAGCTTCACTCACAGTCATCTATGTCTCAAGTCTGACCACTAGAAAATTCTTTCTCCATTGTGTCATCATCTACATCAGTGGTGGGCTGTTTCCGGCAGACACTGCCAGTGCTACCAGAATAGTCCATTTCCACATCACCAAAACCACCATGACTAGGCTGGGGTATGAATACCGAGGTTGCAGTCTGTGCTGGTGTGTGCCTCTCATTCATTTTAATGAATATTAGCAAACTGACATTTGCAGGAGACAGGTTTGTCCGACGATCCCTGACTATTGCACCTGCCGAGCTGAATACCCTCTCAACACTTACACTGGAAGGTGGGCATGTGAGGTACTTCAGTGCCACTGCAGTCAGCTCTGGCCATTCACTGACCTTTCCACTCCAGTACAAAAGAGGATCTTCAGTTATTGTCAGATGCCTGTTTTCAGACAAATATGACTCAACCATTCTCTGAGCCGCACTAAGTCCAGTTGTTGATGCATCATCCTGTTCTCCCAAATCATGCATTTCACAAATACCCACTTGAACAAAGCCTTCCAAAGTGGGTTGATGCCAGCCACTTTGGATGACAGACCACCTGGAACTGCTGTCCCCTTCCCCTTGCAGGATATGCTTGATACTCTTACAGGTACATCTTTAGCCGAATTATGCTGCTGAGGTTTGCTGACCTTGGCATGTGACTTCTGTGCCACATGAACCAAGCGTACCAGTTGACCACTGATGTTTTTTTACCTGTTCAGGCCCTCCCTCCAGTACTGATGCAATTCCATGTTTGTATCGTGGGTCCAGCATTGTTGCTATGGCAAAGTTGCCAATACACTGAATGCTCACAATGTGACGATTCTGGTCGAATACTGTCAGCATGTGTTGCAGCAACATACTGCTACCACCATCTCCGGCAACATCAAGGCCATGCTATACATTCACCAATGTCTGCCTCAGCACCTGCAGCAGTGGAATTGATTGGATAATGGAGTCAGACTCGCCACTCACTGCCTGTGTGGCATGTTCAAAAGGCCACAAAATTGTTATTACAGAGTCCATGAGGTGCCACTGTTCAGTCATCATAGACATGGAGGCCCCAGAACTGTCACGGCTAGTGTGCATCACAAGATATTCTGAGATGGCTTTGTATTGTTCATACAACCTCTCTGCCATGTATAAAGTGGAGTTCCATTGGGTGACAACTTCCAGCTTCAAGCGGTGCTGAGGCAGGCTGTTTTGTATCTGAAACTGCCGCAGTTGGTCACGGGCCTTTCAGATCATGAAAAGTGAGAGCAGATATGTCGTGCAATGGTCAGCATTTCCTTTACAACAGAGTGCTGCAGAAACTCCTGCACCACAAGATTTAAACAATGGGCTATGCATGGAACACGTAAAAAAACACCATTCGTGATACATTTCACCACATTTGACCCATTGTCACTTGCTATGAACCCAGCTCTCAGGAACAGGGGGTTTAGCCATTTGTCAATTTCTGTCATTACCACATCCAACATGTTCTCACCAGTGTGTGAACAGGTCACATTGTGCATAGCAATCGCTGCATGCTGTCGAATTCCTTGAAGATTGCTACTGCTACAATCCACCTTACTGCACTGATTATTCACAGTACCAACATCACAAACAACCCCCGGCACTTGTGCCCAGTGTGCAGTTGTACACAGATATGAACTCCCCACTATTTTGCCACTTGTCCACATATCCATACTTAAATGGGTGAATGGAGAGAAGGAATGTTGAAGGGCATGTCTTACTGAGTCGGACACAGTGCTGAACAACTCAGAGACAGCACGGGTAGAAAAGTATGTCCTGGTTAGGACTTTCCATTTTGGACAGGCACATGCAGCAAACTGCCTGAACCTAGAATTCACCACAAAGGAGAAAGGCAAAAGATCAATTGTCAGCATTCCCGCTACAGCAGCATTAAGTTCACGTAATATTGTATGATTGGGGGGGGTATTTCAGCTTATGTGCAAAAACACTCTAACATGGGCAGACTAACGTTTTACACGGGGTGTGATCACAAATGGTTGTGCTCTGTGATGAATGGCTTTGGCAGGGGGTGGAGTGTGGACGTTTGATGAAGATGGTTGCACAGGTGATGATGACAAACTCAGAAATGCAGTTATTTTGCCAGATTTGCCAACTGGAGTTAATGTACCACTTGCACTAGACATACTGCATTCACCACCACCACCTCCACCACCAGAACTGCTACTCTCACCAGCAATGGACAACATTTCAAAGTCATTATACTTCTCCACCTCATCATGCCTGTAGTAATCCTCTGCTCTTATTACCTCACTACTGCACATGTTTAATTTACTACTGGACTTAACAATCATGGAAGGGGCTAACATGCTCGCTATGGTTGCTGGTGATGAGGGTGAACGCTCCACTGTGGTATTAGCTTCCAGCTTGTCTTTGGTCCACAGTGCCATGTGCCTATTCTTAAGATGCGTATGCTGTCCTCCTGTGCCCAGATGTCTCCCCTTTTTACCTTGACTCACACGCACATGGCAAACCTGGCAGATTGCGACTGACTCATCATTTGCATCTTGAACAAAAAAATCTCAAACAAGGGATTGTGATGCTCTGCTTTTAACATGTTCATGATGTTGCTTATTTAAGTCCGTTATTTTAAGCACTGAAGTGGGGGTGGCACGTGATGTTTCATGCACTGCACACCTGGACTGCAACTGACCACCACGACTACCTATCATTATTACTGGGTTATCATCATCAACTAAAACTGGTAAATCACAAGTTTTTGTGGGGGGAGGGGATTCCTGCAAACAGACTCAGACACAGCCACTTTGAATTTCTTTTTCTCCCATTCCCAACTGGGGTCAATTACATCATCATCATATTCATCAGCGTCACACACATCCACATCTTCTGCTTCGATGCTAGCATGTGGACTGCATGTTGCAACAACAGCAACATCATCATCATCATCTACACCACCATCACCTGATATTTTTTCACCCCACTGTGAATCACTGCATGGAAAATGCGTGACATTAAACACCATGGTGGATGGAATATCACATTGTATGCTATTGTTGACATGATTATCAGAATCATCAGGTTCAGTTACTGGGATGTTACTGGGAAGTATAACATCATCTACGCTGACACTCACTTGCACTGCTTCACACTCAATATTTTTGGATACAGTACACTGGTCAGAATTCAACCTTAATACACCAACACTAATACTACCACCACCACCACTAACACCAATAACACTAACACCGCGGCTGGGAAAACATCATCTCCTCCGACTATGAGTGAAGCTACTGATTGGGCTGTGAAAAACATTGCAGGAGAAATACCTTTCCTCACATCAGAAATGCACTTCTGCATCTGCATACTACCACACCCACAGACTATCTTACTGCCAGCATTGCCATGGCAAGTACAAGCTTTGCTTGCACGTCTCTTTGCGGGCATTTTGGGGGATCAACAACAATATTATAACCAAATTTAGATTTTGGTACATTCACTCTCTGATTGGGGGGACGCTGAATGTGAAGCCAAAAAAACAACTGTAGCTTCAGCAACAGATAGAGACTGTCATGCAATGAAAACAACTTCAGTAACCAGTGGTGTTGATGATGTCACAAAAACTATCCAATCTGGTTAAAAAATTCCTTTTGCTGGGGGGGGTTGGGGGAGCACTGACTGCAGATTTTTAATGCAGTACAAGCAGCAAAACAAAGAACAGATACCATGATCACAGTACAAAATCAGGCAGCTGCAGTGGCTAGCAGGTTCGCACTGCTGTGCCTGCCCTACAATTACACTAGTCTGTGGCACAATAAAAGGTGTATTATTTGATGTCATGCAACACCACTCACACACACACACACTGAACAGTTTCTCTACAGTGGTGAACGAGTAATGCATACCAAATTGTAAAGTTAAGTAATATGCCACATATTGTAATGTAAACAACCCAAAATTATGAACTGCTGCACTAGACCCGCACAAGACACAATCAGCAAGAAATTTTCAACAATTACCGACAATATTACTGTGTGTACATTAACACGGTCAGTTATAAAACAAAAATATAACCGAAAAACAAAGAAATCACTATTTCTCCAACTTAAATCTACCTACACCACATATACACCCCTTCCCTAAAGCACACTTTCACTGTCTTTCACTACACACACTCAGTGTTGTACATTAACATTCAAAATCCACACAAAAACAAAAAAGCTCTATGATATGAGCACAGAAGGTTTTCCTGCAATCAATGAACTAAAGGTGGAGCCCCCCCCAACTAAGCAAAAATGCTTTTTTAACAGCTTTTAGAAGGTTTCAATCACAGACAGCTCTCAGAACACACTGTCTCCTATGGCTTCCTATACACACTACCCCGAACTGATGCTGTGCAGATCAATATAGAGCCCATGTGACCTGAAATCCCATGAATTGCTGCAAAATTCACCTTCAGAGCTCAAAAACAAGGCGTTGATCCCAATGCACTTTGCTTAAGATTTTGGTGGAGAAGTGGTCTGGGAAGGTGGAGTGATGTGAAGTCAGTGTTTTCAGTGGACTTCGGGTTACCCATTAAAATGTGAATTACTCTGCTTTGCATTGTGGAGCGCTCCACGAATCACTTCACGGAGCGGATTGAGCCCACTTCGCCCACCACTTCTGTACTCCCATGGTGCATGCCTTGTACACTGCCCCCCCCAAGGCCCAGGGTGGGGGTTACATAAGATTTCGGAATCTTGCTACTGCCTTTAAATTATGAATATATGTACCGCAATTGTTGGTATCAAATCATTTATCATAAATCACTGACATAGCATGTTGCATGTATCATAACGGAAAGCCCATCATATGCATTATTCTAAAGTCCCATAACTTAATAATGTTTCAAAGTACATGCAAATAAAAAGTACCCTCTATCTGTGTCATGTTCCATCAGGGCATTCATAGTGAAGTCCATATGGTATTATAAAAGAAAATCAGGCATAGTTGAGGGGGCATAATATGTCATCTGCAAGTTTATATTAGGTAAATAAGACAGTATAATACAAATAAATTATATAATTTACAGCACTTCACATAAATACCTCCGTTGGGATGAAAATACAATGTTCTAGTTAAATGCTTTAGTGCTAGTACAGGAAAAAAATGATGGGGAGAAAGAGTGATTTCAATACAGGCCTAATTTAAATCTACTTTGTCATTGGGTGATACATAGTTGAGAATTTAGGTATTTCCCTATATTGTATTGAATCTGTGAATGTAATTTGAAGCTACAGTATATGACTCATAATCTTTCATAATTAACCAGCTAGTCCTAGCAAAGTAGGCAGCAGGAAGTTAGGAAAGTCATTAAAAAGAACAATAGATATGTGTTTAAACTAATGAATAAGGGGCAACAGTTACAGGAAATCACTGCTAGCAGTACACAGAATAAAAAAATAGAGGCAATAAAAAAGAGGGTGAAGAGAGCTAAAAATGTGGGCCTTAAATACAAGAAACTTAAATTAAGGAAAAAAAAAGAACTAGAGGTTTTGTTGATTAAAGAAGTAGATATCTTTATGATAACAGAAACATGGTGGGACAACAATATCACGTGGAACAAGAACATAAACAGTTATACACATTATCAAAAAAACAGAACTAACAAAAAAGGAGGGGGCATAGCCATTTACATTAAATAATCCTTACATATCTCAGTCCATAATATAAATGGAGAAGAGAGTAACATTGAATCATTATGGATTACAGTGGATACCAAACTGACCAGGAAGCTCTGTATGGGAGTTTTTATAGACCACCAGACTCAAATATGGATGTAGATAACAAAATTAAGTATGAATTAGAAAGTCTGGCAGTTGAAGGAGATATAATCATCACTGGGGATTTCAATTATCCTGGTATAAATTGGTTTAATAAATCCTTCAAAACCAAATCAGAAAATATATTTCTAGAGGCCTTAACATCAGTTGATTTGTACCAGTTGGTCTATAAGCCCACAAGGCAGGAAAATGTGTTGGGCCTTGTGATCACCAACTTAAAGGACTCAGTTTAAAACATCAATCTGAAAGGTAATTTGGACAACTGTGCTCATAGCATTGTGAAATTAAAACTACAAACTAAAGTAACACCTGCTAAGGGAACAACAGTTATTAAAAATAATAGCAAAGCAGATTTTACTAAAATCAAACAGAAATTGTCAGAATGCAATTGGGACAAACTCTTCATGAACAAGAATGTAGAAGAAATGTGGAACATTTTAAAAAATAAACTTCTATTTATTGAAGAAAAGTTTATACCTAATAAAAGCATTTATAATAAAAGAGGTAAGCTCCCCATGTGGTGTACCAAAAAGATTCTTAGACAGTGTAAAAAATGCATTTGATATCATGAAGAAACATAATACTGACGAGGTAGTAGTCAGTTACAAGCACTAACTTAAAATATTTAAAAAAAATATTAGATTTGAAAGAAAGAATACTGGAATTCAAAATAGCACATAAAAAAAGATAACTGCAAATTTTTTGTTGCATACATAAATAATCAAAATAAAAAAAAATGCAAATTGGACCTATCATTCAGGAAGGTAAAGTCTTAAAAATAGGAAAATAAACAGCTGATGCTTTTAACAACTATTTCAGCAGTGTTTACAATGCTAATTGCAGTGATCCAGTTCAGGACGCAGGAAAGGAATATGATACTTTGTCCCTAACAATCAAAGAGAATGATGTCAATAACTTACTAAATGAACTGCAGGACAGTAAATCAGCAGGAACTGATAAATTGCATTCCAGGCTTCTTAAAAAAGTATCCTCTCAAATATTAAGCCCACAAACAAAATTATGGAACAAGCCTTTTACAACCAGTGAAGTTCCACATGAGTGGAGATTGGCAACTGTGGTTCCCCTACACAAAAAAGGGAGGAACAACATTATATTTAACTTTCGTCCAATTAGCCTAACATCCATCCTTTGTAAAACTGCAGAAACCCTCTTAAAAGCTAAACTAGAAGAAAAGTTGCAGAATATCAATTTTAGTGACAGTAAACAATACGGGTTTGGGTGCAACAGAGCATGTATTACAAATCTGCTATGCGTTTATGACAAAGTTAATAAATGCTTGAGCGAAAACAAACTAGCGGACATGTTTTATTCTGATTTCCAAAAGGCCTTCAATAAAGTGCCTCATACAAATTTAATAAAAAAACTCTACTCCATTGAAGTAGATTATCATCTAATCAAATGGATTAGTAGCTGGTTTACTGACATGAAGCAATGTATCAGAATAAGAGGATGTTGTGCTGACTTGCACAAGGTCACCAGTGGGATCCCCCAGGGCTCTGTTTTGGGGCTGGTTCTTTTTGCCTTATATATAAGTGCTCTTCGTACTGAAATTGATAACTGGATTGTCAGATTCACAGATGATGTGAAACTAGGAGGCCCTGCTAACACAAAGATAATATAGCAAATCTTACAAAAGAATTGGAAAATAGAAGAATGGTCAGAAGCAAATGGCATGCCCTTTAGTGTAGACAAGTGTTCAGTAATGCACATGGGAAAGCACAACAGTCATGACACCTATAGTCTAAATAAAACCACATCAAAATCAGTTGTAATAGAAAAGGATTATGGTATCTTTATAAACAATAGTCTAAATTGTAAAGTTCACCACACTAAAACAATACAAAAGTCAAACTACATGATGAGGAACATAAAAAATAGTTTTGTCAATCGTTCGTCAAGTTGTATGTTACCCCTTTACAGGTACTATATAAGATAGCATTTTGACTATAGATCCTCACTGTGGAGTTCATATCATAAATCTATATCAGGTCTCAGAGACATGGACTATGAGATTAGATTATGTAAGTTAGGCTTGTATTCCAAGGAAAATAGACAAATTGGGGCGATTTATTAAACATGTACAAATTCATAAATGATACAGAATTAATGTCAGAATTAGGAATTAGGAATTGTATTACATGAAAAAACCTGATTACCTAAGGGGACATAAACTGCAAATTAGATCAAATACCATAGTTAATAAGGAAATACTCAATTTTTTCATACATCGTACAAGGAGAATTTGGAGCCAACTACCAAGTGAGGTAGTCTATAATAATAATTGGCCATCTTCAAAAAAAGACTCAATTCACTACTGCTAAAAAGAAATAAACCAAAGCTGGGGCCTGACTTTTCCCGCTGATGCGGGTGGATGGCTTAAATGGGCACATAGCCTTCTTTCATCCATACTACCTAGTATGAAACCTAGTATGAAGCTAAGCGATACATGTCTCATGTCCATTCATTAATTAGCTAATGATCCTACCCACCCCAGGAACTGCTGAACTTCCTCTGGCCGGGCTTCTCTTCCCTTCTTAGAAGCCCCTGATCAGGGCTGAAACAGAGCCACAGGCTGATCTTGCCCACCTCAGGAGCTGCTGAGCTCCCTCTGGCTGGGCTCCTCTTCCCTGCTCAGAAGCCTCTGCTCAGGGCAGAAATGGAGCTGCTGGCTGATCTTACCCACCCCGGGAGCTGCTGAAATCCCTTTGGCTGAGTACTGGATTTTAAATCTTGATGCCTTTTTCCTCTCCTTGGCTGCACTCTGCTGTTACATGGCAGTCTGCACTGTTATAATTACTAGATTCAAACTGTAATTAGAGTATTTTGATGTACTGTTAGAAATACTTGAATTCCAACTGCAATTTAATTTGTGTTACCTTGCTAGCCTTAGTACTGCAGGAATTTAAGTTTCTTTAGTGGGATATTGCTTTTAAATCTGAGTGTTCGCCTTCTAGCCTCTCAGCTCTCTGCCATTCCCTGCTGGGTTCACTCCTCCCCCTCCCCAAAGCCCACGCTATATCATGATGGCTAGAAATTGAAACCCTCGATCCCTCTGCCTTTATCTTGTAACTCTCCTCTCAGTTTAAATTCTACCATCCTGCTCTAATCTTTCTCTTTTCATCTACTCCCCTAGGCTCCTTTTCCCTTCTCAGGAGCCCCCGATCAGGGCTGAAATGCAGCCACGGGCTGATCTTTTCCACCCCAGGGGCTGCTGAACTCTTCCCACCCACCCCCACCTCGCCCAACCTTTGCTGGCCTTGCTTATATAGATGAGGATGGTCATGTGATTAAGTCCCCCACTTTTCCATAAGCAGCCTATACAAATACACCCATAGAGGGCATTTCAGGATTATTATCAATAGACAAGCTAGAACAAGCTGGATAGCTGACATTAACTAACCATAGGAAAACATCTACAGAGGGTGTACTGAATTCACAGTATTTCATAGCAATGACGGGTTGGATAACAGACACTTATTTAATGGCCCTAAGGAGGGAAACCTACTCCCTCAAATGATCTAAAGCACAAGTAGGGAAAGGAACACCTACCAGGTGAAATAAACTTGTTTCACCACTCAGGTTAAACATAAAAAAAATGAAATTTCCTATCTCCCCAGGTCAGACTTACAACTACTGCACACTCATGATTCTTTGAGTGGAGTTGATGAGTGTAACTCAAGTATAACATCACTGTTGGAGGCCCATCTACCCTCCTGGAAGAAGTGCATATATTACCGAAAATTCAACAGGCAAAGCTGCCTACAGGGTCTCAGGTGTAAAATTCTTAACCTATCCTATAACTCGAGGGCATAATGGTGCACCACATATTTATGGTGCATGTCCTGCTTCTTATAAGTGTTACCTGCCTAGATCATCTACCCTCTGGGTACATGCAAGGACAGCAGGACATAGATTTAATGATTAATGAAGCACTTAGAATCCCTATAGGGATGTGCCTGCATTTATATAGTATGAATGCCTCCCACATTACGCCCTGAACAAATGAATTACAACCAACATATGGGGCCTGTCCAATTGGGGCTGCCCTACCCTTCTCTCCCCCTTTAAAACCACTGCAGCCAAAATCACTTAGTCTGAAAGGGAAATGGGTCAAAGGTCTATGTGATAAGGGTGATTGAGGAAAGGCGATCACTGTTAGGGCTAATGTACATCAGTGAAAATCTATTTCGCTGATGTACACTCCCGGTGCATGGCAAAAGGGCACCAAGAATCAGAATTTTTTTGTTTATGTGGGGGGGGGGATTGCATCCCCACACACCGTCCTACCAAAAATTCTCAACTCCAGGAGGGGGCATGTCAGGGGGATGAAAAGTGAAAAAAATTTAAATCCTCTGACCTGCGCTAAAATCCTGATATGCCCAGCACCGAACCTGGCACCCTCCAAACCATAGTCAGCCATGAACCCACCATGCCACAGAGCCAGCTCGACAACCCACCATTGTGCTACACTTCACAAACCCTCCCTTCCCTTCTGCCAGTCACACGGCATGCTCAGTCCCCCCCCCACATGTGCATATACATATAGCGACAGGATGTCACTATACTCATATTCACCTCCCCGTCCAATAGCCCTGAGAACAGACACCGTTATTGAGTCACCCTTTTTGTAAGTGCTCAATAGCAGTCACCCTTCTCTTGGGATATCATGGGTCAAGACTAAGCTACATACCAGCCTCTCAAGTAAAAAGCAGTACTAATACTACTGCTGCTATCAGGGGGAAGTGGACCCTAACCCTGGACAGCCTCAATCCCAAACTAGGGTGGAAAACAACAGGGACTGAAGACAGCATTAATTAACATCGGCAGCCTTCTGGCAAAATGGGCACAGTTTCAAGCATGGACTGAACTGCACGCTCTGGACATCATTTGTCTCATTGAAACTTGGCTAACCCCAAAAGTAAAAGATACTGCCGTTTCCCTACATGGATACAAAGTGTATAGGCAAGAGAGAGACAGCAAAAGGGGAGAAGTGTGCTTAATATATGTCAGGGATACATTCCAAGGGTGCATGCTCCCTCTATCAGGGAGCTCAGGCAAACATGAATAGCTGGCTATAAAACTCTTACTCGGTGCACAACACAAGTCCCTTATTATAGCATCAGTTTACTTGTCTCCCAGAAGGGCTAAGGAGGGACTTGTAAAGATTGCTGAGGTGATCAACCAACTAAATTTGAACAATGAAATAACCATAACAGGTGACTTAAATCACAACTGGCTCAGCAAAGAGACCGATCCCCAGAAGGACCTTGTTACTAATCTGTACCTCTCTCAACTAGTAACGGAACCCACAAGGCATAATTACAGAAGTGGAAAAAGCATACTGTTAGACTGGATCCTAATCAGTTGCATCTTAAGGATAATGAGGGTCACAGTTCACCCTGACTCACTAAGTGACCAGTCATCTGCCTCTGGTCAAATAAAATTAAGAAAGTCGCACCCACTCTGGTGGAAAGCAGGGTCCTCAAAAGAGGCCTGTTAAATTCTTTCAATGCCGCGCTAGCCCAGATCGACTGAACACTTCTGACCAAATTCCAGGACATAGACCTGGATCTACAATTCTTCATAGATCTGTTCAATATGACCTGTGACTTGCATGCACCCATCAGGGGGAGAAAAATCAGGGGTTCCAGTAATGGGTGGATGTCTAAGGATCTGCTTGAACAAATGAGGGTCCGTGACAATCTGTAGTGCTTGGCCAGGGACACAGGGAAAAGCTGTGATTACCAAAAATATCGGGCAGTGAAGAATAAGGGTATGAACCTTATCAGGTTTGCAAAAGCAAGGACCAACTGCAGAAGACCTGAGGGAATGGCAGAAAATTCTAGGGAACATAAAGGAGCTACTGGGGAAGGAAGTAAAACAACATCCTACAATGCTCAAAATTTAGGGAACTGTCATGTAAGACCCGCTCACCATTGCTGACTCCTTTAATACGGTCTTTACCGATCTTAGCTCTGTACTCCCCATGGACTTTCTTAGTGACTCTTTACCACTCCAGCCCATCTCTAACATGGATAACAAGCACCCAGATTTCTGTCGTAAGTGCATCTCCATCAATGAGGCCAGGAATTACAATAGCAGCCACAGACACTGCCAGCTATTTCCCAAAATTTCTGTGATATTTCCAGATATATTTAATGCTTTCTCCATTTCTACAGTAGAGGCAGCAGAGAGAAACTCTTTAGAAATTTTGTGAAATATCTGGAAATAGCTGGCAATATCTGTTTCTACTTCTGTACATAGAAAATGTACTTGGCAAAACCAGGCAGGGCAGTGATAAGTTAGACATGAAAAACGTTGCTCTCACTCTCGAAAAAGTGATTGCCCCCATCACAGTTATATTCAATAAATCACTCACACTGGGTAAATTCCCCTCTGTCTGGAAACCTGCTCAAGTTACCTTCCATACATAAAAGTGGGGATTGCACCAGCACTTCTAACTACATGCCCATTTCAATCCTCTCCCCCTCTCACTAAAGCACTGGAGAGAATTGTAGCCAACCAAAACTCTGACTACCTGCAAAAATACAATCTCCGATGCACCCAGCAACATGGCTTCAGGAAGAACCACAGCATGGCAACGGCATTGATTGAATTCTATGATTTTATCCACAAGGCTCTTGACGGAGGCAAGCTTGTGGCATTAATTTTTATTGACCTTATCAAAGCTTTCAATACTGTCAACCACTCATTCCTTATACACCAGTTATTGTCCCTAGGACTATCAACCACTTCCATAGGTTGGTTTCATGACTACCTCTCACATAGATCCCAGAGTGTCAAAATTGGGTCCGTTGTCTCCTCCGCTAGAGAGGTCTTTCTGGGAGTCCCCAAAAGATCCATTCTTGGGCAGCTACTCTTTAGTTTATTTCTCAGATCACTTCCTGGAGCATGTCCCAGCAAACTCGTACTGTATGCTGATGATGCTCTCATCATAAATAGCCAACCTCAGCTAGACCAACTCCAGCAAGAGCTTCAGGTTACCTTTCATCAACTTGAGGACTGGTTTCACAAGCATAAGTTGCTCCTCAACTATAACAAGCATTTGTCAATGCCGAACGTTCGCTTGCAGGTATTTGCAGTGTTGTTTGGCATGTATGGTGCTTTACCCTAATGCCCTGTGCGATTGCTGGTATTTGCACAATAAATTGTCAGTATGATCTTTTTGTTACCCCCATTGTGCACTACATAGGCAGAAACACGTTTTGGGCAGGATGTGAAAAATGACAGCTGTACTGCTCATAAGGAAGTGTGGTAAAATGCCAATGCTGAAAATCTGGAGTGGAAATATTGAAAATTCGCAAACCTACGAAGCGTGTGTGGAGCTGTGCAATGCATCAGAAACAGTCATTTTAGGAATTTTTCTACGAAATTTTCAACATTGCCATTTTAAAACCTCTGCTAATGAACAGTGTCACTGTGATTTTCTTACTGTGTCCCATACACTGATTTCCTCAAGACACCTTTGACTGCCCATTGTGCACCACATGGGGAAGACGCTTTGGGCAGGATGTGAAAATGACAGCTGTACTGCTCGCAAGGAGGTGTGGTAAAATGGCAATGTTGAAAATCTGGAGTGAAAATATTGTAAATTCGCAAACTTACGAGTGTGCGTTGGAACTGCAAAACACACACTCGTAAAACAGTTATTTGTAGGAATTTTTTCACCAAATTTTCAACATAGCCATTTTAAGATCTCTGCTCATGAACAGTGACACTGTGATTTTCTTAATGTGTCCCATACACTGAGTTTGCACACCGACTGTGCCATTGTACGCTACATGGGCGGAAACACGTTTTGGGCAAGATGCAAAAAATGACAGCTGCAGTGCTCATATAGGAGGTGTGGTAAAATGGCAATGTTGAAAATCTGGAGGAAAATATTAAAATTTGAAAGAAACGTACGAGCGCGTAGGAACTGTGCAACACATCGAAAACAGTCATTTTAGAATTTTTTCATCAAATTCAACATAGCCATTTTAAGACCTCTGCTCATGAACAGTGTCACTGTGATTTTCTTAATGTGTTCCATACATTGATTTCAAGATAACGACTGCCTATTCAGCGCCATGGCGAAACACATTTTGGGTGATGTGAAAATGACAGCTGTACAACCTGGCAAGAAGGTGATAAAATGGCAATGTTGAGAATCTGGAGTGAAAATATCAAAAATACCCAAACTTACAAGCCTGCGTAGGAACTGCATAGCATGCGCTTAGCAAAACAGTCATTTTTGAATTTTTTGCAAATTTTCAACATAGGGTTTTGGGACACCTTCTCATGAATGATGTCACTGTCATGGTGTTACTCAAGGCTGAAGGGTGATTTCGTACAGTGACTGCGTAGTGCCTGTGAAATCACCCTTTGAGCTGAATAACGCCATGACAGTGACATCATTCATGACAAGGGGTCCCAAAAACCCCATGTTGAAAATTTGGTGCAAAAATTCCAAAAAATGACTGAGATATGCAATAAAGTTGAAACCCCCCTTCGTAGCCCATTATACAGCTACCGGCATTTCCTCAGTTCATGGTCGGCTTTGAAGAGTGCAGACGTGTTCCGTCCACCAAGATCATCGTGCCAGAGTCCGGAGGTAAGTATGGGGTGGGGGTGTGGGAGGCTGAATGCAGTGGGTGGGTGCGGGTTGTGGGAGGGGTTGGGAGGCGCACCGCAGGACCGATTTTGTTTTACAGGAAAAAAAAAAAGATGATGTGGGACATTTGCCACACTGGGGTGAAATCCCAGCGTGTAGAAGATGTGGGGGGACCGAGGGGCCAGCAGGTTGGGCACCTGTCTGCAAGCCTCGGGGGGGCCAAGAGCCAACGGGGATTGGGCACCCCATCAGCAAAACAAATGAATGGCTTACTACGCTCAGGTGGGCTCCAGCGTGGCAGCAGGATGGCTTGGGGCCGTGGAGCCGACGGGAGATTGGGCACCCTGTCGGCAAAACAAACAACGCTTGCCACGCCGGGTTGGGCTCCAGAGGCAGGAAAGCTTTGGGGGGCGCGGACGCGCGGGACGGAGTGTGTGATGGAGGGGATGGCAGCGGCGCTCAGTATGGCAGCGGTGTTTTCCTTTGAAGCAGAGGAACACCTCTGTCATACTGAGCTCCTGCACCCATTGGTGCAGGACTGCCATTCCTGCTTAAAGGAGCAGTGCATTGGATGGGAGAGGCACACCTTCAAGTGTGCTACTCTCCCAAAACATTCCTTGAGCATGCGCGCAAGCGAACGAGAAAAAATGAAAACTATGCTCATTTCAAGTCACTAACACAAGGCTAAAAACCCCATTCTCACCATTACCAACAACAAAGCAGTCTCCCTTGAGCAAGTTGATTGTTTCAAGTACCTTGGGTCCTGATTGTTGACACCCTATCCTTCACCAAGCACATTGATCAGGTAGCAAAGCAGTAAATGTAAGACTCAGTGTCCTGTTTAGACACCATCAGTACCTTACACCAACTGCCCTCCATCTCTCTGTAGCTAGCTTGATCATAACCATTATTGACTATGGCCTGGAAATTTACTGTACTGTCTCAGGTACAGCCTTAAAACTGGTGACAACAGCATTTAACAAAGCATGCAGGCTAGTCCTTGGGGCAGACAAACATACTCACAAGTGCACCCTTTATGAACAAACCGACTGGTTTAACCTTGGTGACAGGATCAAGTTACAAACCTGCCTACTTGGTAAAAAAGCCCAGCTAGGTCTATCACCCATCTGCATTCTTCAGATCATCCAACCAGCTCATTCTCAATGTAACACCAGAGGCACTTCTAGATTTGTACTCAGTCTCCCTTACAGGAGGACATATCTTGGCCCATGCTCTTTCACCTATAAGGCCCCCCTTCGGCTAAATGAGCTACCAGCCAAAGTCAACAAGGTGAAAAACTTCCCAACCTTTAAGCATGACCTGAAACAATTTCTAGCTAGTAGCAGAACTTGTGATTGTTGACACTCATCTGGTATTTCCACCCCTTGACTGGTACCTATTGACCAAATAATGGCACCTATGCAGCCTAATTGTCTCAGTACTTTGGTCCTTGGTTACAAACAACCTCATGACATAGATTCTTAACTCACTGTTGCCTCTTGCACAGCTTGCACTAATTGTCCCCTTAACTCCCAGCTCTTGCTGAATCCAACACTCAGTGACAGCCCAATCCAATTCCTCTCCTCACACCTTTACTACTGGATTTCCTTGTAAAGACCCACCCCTTATTCTTACTCCTCCAACCCCAACCTCGCGCTTACACACACCATGCCTGCTCTAGCCCCATTTTGTCCTTCACTGATATCTCCCTCTCTTCCTCCTCTCTAACCCCCTCTCTCTCTCCATTTCTTCCTCTCATCTAATGGCTTCCTCTTCTTAGTAACTGAAACTTACACATGAGACAATGCCTGGGAATAAGGCATCTACTGTTTTCCTTTTAGACAGATAATTTCTAAACTGTAGTGATACCTCTGGACCAATAACTCAGCAACAAAATGGTACTGATTCCTTGTTAATAGTAATCTCCTTGTTAGTATCCCTATGTTAGTTAATTGTATCCTAGTCTCTGTGTCCTGTGATAATGTAACTATGTTTGCCTCTTGACGTGGAACCTTTATAAATGAGCTCCTAGTTCAAAGGTATTTTCTGAAGTGATAAATAAATAAAACAAATAGATAAAACATGAAGTAGTCACTTAGTCTCAAGTAGAGCTGCTCTAAGCCAAGCACCATCATATTTATTTATTTATATATTTAAAATTGGTGACCGGGAAAGGCACACTGAGCCGAAGCTCATTTCCAGGTGCAACCCAGGCACAATGTGTACACACCGGTATACAGAAGTACAACAGTTTATGGTTACATACAGTAATTGCAACATCTACTAAAGTACAACAATTTTTGGAGTACAGACAGTAATAGCAACAACTACAGACAGTATGTACCTCCTATAGAAATACAGTATAGACATGAGTCTTTATATACAAGCACTGTAGAGACAATCATCTTTACAGTGTGGTATAAACAAGCACAGGCATAGTATAGCTGAGAAGCAGGAATTCAGTACAGTAAGAGGCAACATGTACAAAATGACTGTATGAGGCCTCCTAGAGAAGGTTAGGCCCTAGTAGGGAAGGGTACCATGGGGTATCTTTGGCAGAGAAGGGAAGGGTGAAGATAATATATTATTAAGAAAAATTGTGAGAAGGGTGCATTCTGCAGAGGAATGTGAGGTATTCTAATGGATAGTATGGAGAAACACTCATGTAAAGGTATTTTCCAGTAACATTTGATGTATGGCTATTACCCCAAAGTATGGGTAAAATGATCCCTATCAACACCACATCTCCAGCGTGTAGAATCACTGTAGATAATACACCCAAATTAAATTGTTTCAGTTGTGTCCAGTACCACTTCTGTATTTTTTTTCTGGATTAGTCTACCTCAAGTGTCTCTGCATGCTGTATGGGCTTTCATAAGAAATACAAACCAGATGTGTGCATCAATTGTACATCCAAGGTCTAATTTCCATTGTGATTTGGCATGTAATGAACTGTAGGAGGTGGCAAAACCTGCATCATTGATTTATATATGCAGTCAATGTGGTAATGAGCTTCTTTCCATGCAAATGTCTTTAGTAATAAAGACTTAAGTGCCATGAAATGGATTTTTTGGGAATGATATGAGATTTCAGTCTTGCACATGCCAACTGTAATTTCATTCAGAACATTTGATAATCACTTTAAACAAACAATACACCAACAGAGTGCATTTGACAGCTGAAGAGCCATTGGCAAGTGATGATGGGCTACAAGTGGAAATGAAATAACATGATGTGGGATAAACTCCACTGAGTATGAGGGATAACACTGAGGGATAACAACTTCCTGCAGAAAACAGGAAGTTGTTATCCCTCTGTACAGACAGTTGGTGAGACCCCATCTGGAGTACTGTGTCCAGTTCTGGAGACCCCATCTCCGCAAGGACATAGACAGGATAGAGGCAGTCCAGAGGAGGGCAACTAAAATGGTGCAAGGTCTGCAAGAGAAGCCGTATAAGGAGAGACTAAAGGAGCTTAATATGTATACCCTTGAGGAAAGAAGGAGGGGGGACATGATAGAAACTTTTAAGTACCTCAGTGGAATCAACAAAGTCCAAGAGGGTAGCATCTTTCAGAAAAGAGACTTGCAAGAACAAGAGGACACAATTTAAAGATAGAAGGAGGGTGGTTCAGGGCAATGTGAGGAAGTATTATTTCACAGAGAGGGTAGTGGATCTGTGGAACAGCCTTCCTGAGGAGGCTGTGGGGTCTAAAACTGTGGGAGAATTCAAGAATGCATGGGACAGACATAAGGCAATTCTTGTGGGGGGGTAGGAAGAAATAGGCTGTTGGTTAACTAGAATCTGCAGCCTATCCTGTAGGTAGGGAAATGGGCAGACTAGATGGGCCTAGCGGTCCTTATCTGCCGTCAAAGTCTATGTTTCTATGTTTCTATGAGTAGCTAAACTTTCCATTCGGTAATATTATCAAGATGGGCTGATCATACACCTAGGGAGAATAATTTGATAAGATATTTGGGCCTTGGCCTGAGATTACAAATTAAGTCAGGGGATGTAACATCTAAAGGCTGTCATAAGAATCTCTAAATGTTTGCTGAGCACAGTGCTACAAAATATTGTGATGGATTTTGCTGTGGAGAACATTACCAGGTAAAATGTTTCTTTGCCATGATAGACATATGGGGCAGGATTCTCAAAGAACAGTAAAAATCCCGCAGCTGTGGGGAAAAAGGCTTGCAGCACTGCGGAAACACAGTTACGTGACATTCTTAAAGAAAATCCCGCAGCTGAGGGAATTCCGCAAAAAGTCCAGCAGCTGCAGAATTCCAGCAGCTGCAGGAATTCCATAAGTGCTGTGAATCTGCAGCTGTGGAAATGGCTAAGGAGGCACAGCAATAGTACAACAAGTAGCTGAAGCAGCAGACATTAACAATGCTGCCATAGTATGAGGCTGACAGCACCCACAAAGATACCAGCAACCAGTCCCTCAACTGGAACCACTGCAGCACCACAGGTATCAGCAATACCATGGCAGCACAGTGGCTGACTGCCCTGCTGGTCGTCCCTCCCTTGGGTGTTCCTGTGGCCTGTGGGGGTAGCACTCACTGCTGGCTGGTCAGGCTCTACTGCTTGTGGGGCTCTGTCATGGGCTGCACTGGGTCTAGTGGTTGTTGCCTGTTGCCATATCATGGCAATGTGTGCTTTCAGTGCTGTAACATCAGCCACTGCTATACTGTCTGAGATGCTATTACCTGTGGTACACCTCCACCTTAATTGATTCCAATTGCTGGGGCACTACTGCAGTGTGCTGAGGGAGAGCTACACCTCATTCCACTGTGTGTAACATTCTTTTCTCAGCTGCAGAAAAAAAAACTGGCTGTGAATAGCCTTTCAGGGCTGTGCCTTACTTATCTCACACCTTTTTGTCCTGCACTTTTTTCCACAGTCCATAGTGTTTTTTCCTGCAGCTGCGGAGGGTTTTGTGAATAGCTCTTGGAGCAAACTCCCCTTTTTTCCATAGCAGAGGAAGTTTTGGGGACTTAGGGGAGGTTTTGCACCTTCTGAAAGCTTTGAGAATCCTGCCCAAGGTTTCTGCACTAACGATGGATGGATATGGAACTTGTTTTCAGTAAATATGCTGAAAAAAACAGCACCTTCCCCTTTGATTTGGACCAGTCAAATCTTTGTACCACATCTTGTCACTTCAACTTTCAATGAATTATAATACATTTAATAATAATAATAATAATAACAATGGAAATGTTTATACAGACTTTAAACATTTTTAAGGCACAGAACACAAATCAAGAAATCAATAATTTAGTAGTCTTAAAAGCTACCTTATAATAGTGAATTTTCAATTTGCTTTTGAATGCCACAATCCCAAATGTCCTGTGGTAGGCCATTTCATAGGTGCGGGCCACAGACTGAGAAGGCTTGGGCACTAAAAGTGGTCATTCTAGTAGGTGGACATTGTACAGATGTACATCGGAAGATCAAAGTCAACGAGTGCAACAGTGATGTGAAGTTCAGATAAGTAGGTAGGAAACTGCCCTGTTCAGCATTTGAATACCAGCAACAATAGTTTGTAGTAAACTCTGTGTTTGGTTGCGAGCCTGTGTAGTTTGGGCAACAGTGGAGAGATGTGTTCAAATTTCTTGGAACCAGTAAGGACCTGAGTTGCAGTGTTGTGCAGAAGCTGGAGGTGCTGCAAAGAATATGCATTGAGACCAAAAAGAAGGAAGTTGCAGTTGTTCAGATGTGAGAAGACTAAATAATGGACCAATGTAGCAGCAATCTCAGTACTCAAGTAGGAATGAATCTTAATGATGGTGTGTAGGTGATAAATGGCAGAACTGGCAATACTGCTAATGTGAGATTCCAGTTGCATTGATTGGGACAGTAAGACACCCCAATTGTGGGCAACAGAGGTCAGATGAATTGAGAGATTTTATTTTTGCTCTGGTGTTGCAGACTAGGAGTTCTGTCTTGTTGACATTCAGACAGAGTGAGTTTCATGTCATCTAGAACTGAACATCAGCAAGGCACAGCAACATCCAAGTTAAATGAGATTGAAGTGAGTTGGTAACAGGGTCCTAAGTCTGAGTGTTATCAGTGTAACTGTGATAAGACAGACCATGAGGTGACATATATAATATAGGCAGAAGCGACCTTAGAATGGAGCCTTGTGACATGTCAGCAGTGACAGGTTTAGGAGTGGCTAAAGTAAAATTAAAGCTGATGGTTTGTGATCTGCAAGTGAGGTAAGAACGAAGCCAAAGGAGGATGATCAAACTGAAGCCAAAGATTGATTTCAAATGGGAAAAATGGATCTCATGGTTGATGGTATCAAAAGATGAAGAAATATCAAGCATCAGCAAGACTGTCGACTGTCTTTGTCAATTGAGAGTAGGATTTGATTTGATAGTTGCAGAGGAGCTGTTTCTGTGTAATGTGCAGTTCTAATGCTAGACTGCAATTTCAGAAGAAGTTGATTTGAAATAAGGTAGGCTGCTGATTGATCTATTTACTGCTTTCTCTAAGACCTCAGAAATGAAAAGCCTCTGAGAGATCCTTCTGTAGTGGGTAAGAATGTCAGGATCCAAAGTACATTTTTTAAAGTTATAGCTGTCTTGAAAAAAGTAGGTAACATGTCAGTGAATAGGAAGTAGTTGATAAGATAAGTGATAAGTGGAATTAAGATGTGTAGAACATTTTTGATGAGCCAACTTTGAACATGGTCCAGTGGAGATGATTTAGTACCAAGGTTCTTCAGTATAGTGCATATGTCAACTCCAGTAAGAAGACTGATAAAGTTAAAAAAAAAACACTCTAGCCCATCCTAGGAGGCCAAGATTAAATCCATGGCTACTCCCACTCCTGCTTCATGTCCTATAGGGCATTCTAAAGACCCTGGGACTCCAATTGTTTTATTGAAAAAAGGGGGAAAAAGAAGGGTTGTTAATAATTCTCCACTTATAATCTGTTTGATGGTTACGCTAGACCCATTTGTCATTTTGTTAAAGTTCTTGGTTGGCTTTTCATAGGCTATAATGCATCAACAGAATAATATTCCCAGAAGGCTTTCCTCAGACTGTTCTCCCCACTACTATATCCAGAGGGTGGAATAGGAGGTTTCACCGGGTGGCAGCACTCTTTTGCCCCAAGGGTTGTTTATTGGTTATTGCAATTTGATAGCACAGCCCTTTGTATCCTCTCCACCAATCCCCCCCTGCCATTTGTGATTATCCTCCTTCCTTGCTCTGTTACTCTCCATGCCCTCCTTTATCTGGCTTCTTTATGGGGGTGCTCTGCTCTGGAACAGTTACCACTTTGTGCTGGGGTACATGGTGCAGGGGAAACTGAGGGGGCATGACATAAGCTTTGCTTAAGATCTGGGGGATTCATTGTAACTTTCCCCCTAGAATGCATCATGCATTAGATCCATTTGGGCATTGGAGTGCAGAAGGGAGAGAGCATGCATACAACTTATTCCCAGCATAACTTGCAAAGGTGCATGGAAGAGAACTGAAGTGTGGCCAGGAAGTAATGGAACTTGAATCAAAAGTGCTCAGCCATGTTTCTCAACTGGGGGCCCTAGAAGTAGGACCAGCCAAGGGTGTGGCATTATCTGTCTGTGGAAATTATCAGGTCCTGATAATAAGAATTATGGATGTGCCCCCTTTTCTAGTCTTGGCTTTTCATTGTATGAACCAGATGATCAGGCAGGTGATTTATTTTAACATGTTGATAGTATATCCTCCTGCATGTGCTATCTCTCCCCCCCCATATCTGTTTTTTTTTTTGGTCAGGTTTGCAAGTATAGATCTTGGGTACAGTCCGTCTGACCAAACTTCCACAGTCTATTCCTCTCCACACCACCTAGATACTGTCTTCCCTGCCTACCCTTCATGAGGCCCCAGTACAAAGAAAGTGACACTGAAAGACACGCAATGACCTACTTGATCTCTCACTCCCACTTCCCCCAACGCCTCTTAGTAAGCATACAGTCCCTCACTTCTGTTTGAGATGGCCCCTTCTGACTGCCTTAAGGTTTATTTGTTGCATGGGTAAGCCTTATACCACAATAGGTGTATATATTGCTTTGCAATGGCTTCCATGAATTTTGAAAAATGGAACATAAGGGGACCTGCAGTCTCCTATCAAAAATAAGAAAGTCTTAACCAGGCTAAAAGCCATGAAAATGCACATAGCACTGTTGGAAGAAACTAAGCTAAATGCCTTGGAAGCGGTCAAGCTCTGTATGGAATGGGTGTGGGTTGAACTGCACAGCTGTGCTTCTTCAACTACAGTAAAGCTGGTGTTTCAATCCTGCTTCAGAGGACTCTGCAATGGAAGGTACTCCAGCAGATGTCTGATGGTATGAGTAGCCAAACTAGACACCTTGGAAGGCCCCTAATCTTGGTCAATATTTATAAATGTAATGTTGATATACCAGATCTGCACCACAAGGTTAGCCACTACATATATTCACCTTTTGGGAGGCCAACATGCTGATCTTAGTAGGTGGTGATTTTAACACTACTCTTGAACCATCACTGGCTAGACCTAACAGGAGATATGAATCCCTCAAAAGAGGTCCACATACAAAAACTCAGACAGCACTAAAGGGTAGGATGGCAGAATTTTCCCTAACTGATATTTGTGGCTCCAGCACCCTAATGATCTGGCCTTTGCATGTTATTCTGTCCCCTACAGTCTGTCAAGCACAATGGATACTGTATGTAGCTATCTTCTCCAAAAATCACACAAGCAGTGGTGGCATCCAGTATGGCTGTCCTATACATCTCAGGCCAAGCCTTAGTTTCACTGACCCTACTCTGGGGACCTGACTCCCAGTGCTTGACATTATGGCTACTGGATCCCCTATTGTTACAGAACCCTCAGTTCTTTCATGGATAAGGGCAGAGGTATCAACCTTTTTTGAGCTAAATGGCATGGTGGAGGTCAGCATTATCTTACTCTTGAAAGCCGTTAAGGCTACCATGAGAGGCAAGATAATGAGATATGTGATGCACCACAAACACCATAGGGAGGCTGAATAGAAAGACCCAGAGACCCTACTAGAAACCAAAGGAAAAGAAAAGCATGGCCCAGCACCACAACAGACTTCTGCTAGAAGAGATCAGAAAACTTAAAATGCAGCTCAGCTCCTTTTCCTCGTGAAAGTGGAACTAGCCATCCTAAGAATCAAATATTGTTACTGGGATGGAGATTAGAAGGCAGGCACATTGCTCTCTTTTGGATGCACAAGATGCAGGTGGAATGATGTATTTCTGCCCTGAAGTACAAACAGCTCTCCCTTTCCTTCAAGTTGGAGGTCATTAATTCCATGAGCTGCTGGCAATTCACCAGGATGATTTTAGGGGCAACAGACTCCTTCACTCGGAATCATATGGATTTCTGATTGTCCACTTAGTGGGACTGAAATCTGCTAGGGACAGAACATTCTCTGTTGTGACCTTAAGACTATGAAATATTATCCTGAATTTGATCTGTTCTACCCCTTCAGTTGAAAGCTTTAAATTTAAATTGAAGAATGGCTATTTAGACAGGCTATGTTTGGTGACTGATAGATAATGGTGACATAAACATTTCTGATTATAATTGATGCAAGATATGTATTTTTGAGATATTTGACTGCAAAGTGCTTTGATCTCTGCAAAGGTGGTATAAAAATAAATGATACACCTAGCTAGCTATCTGTCTAGTATTCAACTAATGCAGGACTTCTACAAAGAACTGTTCACTAGACGGAATTGGATTCATCAGATACTGACATGAGTTTTGGATTTAGGATTATCGAGTTTGCAGTCTGAAAATCCAAAATCCTAAACTGAATCCAAAAACTTGTTTTTATATAGGCATTTACGATTTAAAAATTCAAATGGGAATCCTAATTCTGATTTATATGTCCTTTTTTAGGATTAGAAACAATATCTAATTGATTCAGAAGTTATTTACATCCTAAATCCAAAAATCAGATCAGAACCACTCAATTCTGATCATCCCTACTATACACTGATCTTCCAGGGATAGATTTGAGCCTGCCCACTTGGAGAAATTTCTATCAGATCTGCCGATGCCTTGTGTGTCAGCACAGCAGGCAAACTGTTTGGAGGCACCTTAAACAAAAGAAACCTCAGCACTCACTCACACTGGAAAGATCCATAGACAATAATAGGATTCAGTCCTTTTATTAAAGTTCAGCACAAACAGTGCCTCCGCCAAACCAATACAGAAAATTGCTCAATGTTTCATGTAAATACAATATTTTCTTGAAACTTGGCTTCCCAGACAAATGCCCCTTGGGGTAACCCTTGCCTCAGTGTTTGCACACAGAGGTTCTTTGTCTTTTAAATGTTTCATGTAGTCACACTACGCTTTTTCAAGAGATAATTTACTAATTGCCATCACCATATAAATAGCAAAGCACTAATTTAAAACACATGCAATTAATTAAACACATGACATAGCTTAAAAAAGTCAAAGGCCATGCATAATAACATTACCATATTACTGTCTTTATATTTGTATTTATATTTTTGCTTTCAGACTTAAAGCTATGACATTTAAATTATATAAATCATTTTAAAATTTGTATATACTCAGCCTCTAAGCCTATATATTATAAATGTGGGGTTAATTAAATTGTATCATTTATCTCTGGGTAACATATAGCCTATAATTTAAAAATCCAACAATTCTCTCTACAGGCTAGCTTATTTTCAATATTGCTACCACGAGGGCCAGATGTGACTCTCTCTCTCTATACCTGAGAAACACCACTCATGCTGATTTTTATTATGTGCAAAATTAATATGGTATGCCATAGTGTACTCCAAATTATTGTTGGCGATCACTCTTATATGTTCACCAACTCGCTTTTTAAATTTCCGTTTCATTCTGCCAGTGTAATATGCTCCACATTTACAACTGGCCAAGTAATTAACATGAGTGGTATCATAGTTAATAAATGAATAAATGTGCAACTCTTTCCCATTTTTAGGGTTTAAAAACATTTTTACCCCTTTATATAACTGCAATACTTGCATCTTTGCATCTAAAACAACCAGAAGGAAGTGAGGGCAACCAATTCTTAACATTTGTATTATTTTGTCTATTGGTTTGGCTACACTGTTTGTGCTGAACTTTAATAAAAGGACTGAATCCTATCATTGTCTTTGGATCTTTCCAGCATGAGTGAGTGGTGAGGTTTCTTTTGTTTAAATTGTTATATTTACTACAAGCACCACGAACTGTGAGTGACTCTGAGTGTTTTCATGCTTGGAGGCACCCCACTGAATATTGAACATTTCTTTATCCATTTCTGGCCTTTCCCATCAACGGTCTCAGGGTAGGGATAGCTTTCCTGTGGCTTTCTACCAGCTTTTGAAAGATGTGGTTTCACCTGTGTTTCATAAAGGGCTCAGAGAAGCAAAAATGACAACTACCACCTTCAATGAGGGAGGGCAAACACCCCATCCTAGCTTCCAGTTACAGACTGATATCATTGTTAAACACAGATTTCAAGATACTGGCAAAGGCACTTGTCTCATGTGAGATATCCTTTTACCTTCTGTGGTGCATCAGCCACAAGTGGGGTTTGTGAAATGTTGGCTTATTCTGATCTTCTCCGTTCCTTAATAGCCCTTATGACAGTGATCAGCTCTGCTCCCACTCCATTGGCAGCAGTGGCAATAGTTTTTCAAAAAGCATTTGACTCTACAAAGTAGGGGTAGCTAAACTCTGTTATGACAAAAATGGTATTTTGCCCTTCCTTTGGGGGTGGGTCAAAGCACTGTATGCTCTTCTCACAGCAAAAGTATTCACTAATTCTTCCCTGTCCCCCTTTCTGTGGATGAGGACACCTGCCAAGGTTGCCCATTATTCTCTTCATTATTCAAGCTCACCACTGAGTCCTTGGCTTTGGCCATAAGGCACCACAAGGAGATGCAAGGTTTAAATGTGGGCATTCTGAAATTCAAGACTAAGATTTACATGGACAACTGTCTCATTCTCTTGAAAGATGCCCCTTGAGGCACTCCCCCTTCTTCTACGTCTCAAGAAATTTTAAATAATTTTCAGCCTTAAAACTAACTTCTATAAAACTGAAGTTTTCCACCTGAACAGCCACTATAAGCAGGATGCACTGTCTCACATGAGACTTAAGTGGTTGCCTGATGGTATCAAATAAATACGGATCCAATTATCACAAAACATAAGCAATGTAACCACTGTCAATATTTCACCCTTGTTTAAAACCCTCAGAGACAAATGTGAGAGGTGGAATTCCCTACAACTTTCTCTTGTTAGTGAGATTTCAGTGATTAAAATGATACTGTAACAAGAATCATGCACTGTCTTGCCACCTGTAAGTGAACATCCCTCAAAAATGCTTCCAGAAACTTCATGCTCTAATATAAGCATTCCTATGGGAGTAAAAACATCCATGCTATAGCAAGGCAAAACTGAGGATTCAGTGAAAAAGAGGTGTTAGAGACTACCATGGCTCCAAGCAAGCTACCTAGCAAAGACAACACTATGGCTTGAACCTTCCTCTGTCCCTCCGCCTGACCCTGGAGAAAACTTTCCTCAGCAATATTGGCCCAGCAGTTTTCCTTTACAGCTCCCACTCTAAGGCCTTGAAGGAATGTTTGACAGCCCTGACATTAGTCTTAGCCTGGAAGAAACTAGTTAAACTGACCAAACAGCCACTTGTGCCATGTGAGCAAGCCCTTTGGTGACATAATTTAGTAACACATGTTTTTTGGAGACATCTGTTTACTGGAAGTCTTGGGACATCAAGGGGATATTTTTGAATAAAAGATCAGCTCATACCTAATTCAGGATGTTTAGACTCCTTTGTGAATCTTAGGGCCAGGTATTTTTTGTCTAATACAGATTTTTTGCAGGTTTTTACAAATTTGGAGCTCTCTTTCTGCAATGTATGCTGAGGGGCCCACTCAAACCATTTATACCAGCCCCTCTTTGGTGGGTCCATGGGCATCTGCAAGAAAGGCAAGGCAGGAAAAATCTACAAAGCAGTTATTGAAGCCATTCTGGACTCTACCCTAAGGGCTATGGAAAAATGTGACTCCTCCCTCAAGATTTCAGTTACAGATAAAGAGTGGTTTGAGCTCTTGAAACTCGTCCATGGTGCTTGCTCAAACAGTCATAGTCTGCTTATCTAAAACAAAATATTACACCATTGATATTGCACACTTGCCCAATTTAAATCACTAGGCCCCCACTTGAATGATAGGTGTTGGAGATCTCAAGCATCTGGGGCAGATCTTCTGCATGTCCTATGGGCCTTTACTAAATTATATACCACTGCTGGATAAGAATAAATGACAGATATAGTAGAAATATAATAATAATAATAATAACTTTGTTTGAAGCACAATTCAAGAAATATCAAAGCGTTTTTACAAAATAGCTGAAACAAAAAATTATTAAGACCCACTTAAAATGACAGAATCCATAAATTTATAATCAGGATAGGCAAGAGAGAATAAAAATGTTTTCAGAATAGATTTAAAGCTCTCCACAGTCAGGCACCCCTTATCCAAAGAGGTAGAGAATTCCACAGGGTAGGAGCTGCAAAAGCAAACGCTTGGGCTTCAGAGGCCTTCATACAAACCCTGGGAATCTCCAGCAATCCCTCTTTGGCAGAGTGAAGCAGTAGGAAGGGGCGGTTTGGACAGAGGAGCTCTTGCAGATAACTTGGTCCCTGTCCATGTAGGGCCTTGTAGGTTAGCAAGCAAACCTTGAAGGTGATCTGCCACTGAACCAGCAGCCAATGCAGGCCACACAGAACAGGTGTGACATGGCTAGATTGAGAAAGTCCAGTCAACAACCTGGCCACAGAATTCTGCACCAGATGCAAGTGGTGGATATCAACCCCTGGAAGCCCTAGGTACAGAGCATTGCAGTAATCAAGGCAGGAGGTCACAAAGGCATGGACCAGTGTCAGAAGATCCCCAAGTAGAACCAGGTGCTTAATCTGGGTGATATTCCTCAGATAGTAAAAATGAGGTCTTGATGATGGATGATACCTGAGACTTAAGGGTCAGGCCCTGGTCAAAAATAATGCCCAGACTCTGCACCCATTCAGAGGACATCAGCTGGCAACCGCCAAGCGAAAGCCCAGAGGCCTGCCCTGCTGAGAACCCCTCTACCCGGTGACCTAGGTCCACCACCAAAACCTCAGTTTGTCAAGGTTTAGCACCAGCCAGTTGGCACTCATGCAGACCTGAATCTCAGCGAGGCAGTTGTTAAAGATCAAGACTGCATCATCCTGGTCAGATGCAAAGGACATGTATAGCTGAGTATCATCTGCTTAACAGTGAAAACTCAAGCCATACCATCTTACAATGTCTCCCAATGGCAGCATGTACACAGCGAATAGCATAGGCGAAGGCACAGAGCCCTGGGGTACCCCATATGAGAATACATCAGAGAAATAAATTCCTGACACAACTTTCTCAGATATACTAGTGAGGGATGAGTGGAACCATCTGAGGACTGTGCCTGACAGTCCACAGATAACCTGCAGGTGCTCCAGCAATAAGCCATGATCCAAGGTGTCAAATGCTGCTGAGAGATCAAGGAGGACTAAGATGGAAGGAGTCCTTCGATCTCTCAAGATCAGGAGATCACTGAGAACTCGGACCAGGGTGGTCTTAGTGCTATGCCTCTTCCTAAATCCCGACTGGAGAGGATCATAGATGTTATGGATGGTAATATGATTGTCCATCTGTAGCGTGACTACCTTCTCAATAATCCTGCCACAAAGGGACGGTTAGAGACAGGTCTGTTGTTGGCGAGACAATCCAGGTAAAGAGAAGATTTCTTAAGGAGGGGTGTCACAACCGCCATGTTCAGGGAGTTAGGAAACTCACCCTTCTCAAGTGAACTCTGGACTATCTCAGACAGGACCTGTGCTGATGACCTCAACGCACCCCACAAGGAGGCGAATTGGGCCCGGGTCCAAACTACAGCAGGTCAGCCGCATACTCTGGAAGATCCTTATGACATCCATGGTCACCAGCTGGCTGACAGTCAACCAGCAAAACCATGGTTCTGCAACCTCCAACTGATCACCACCCCACCCATTGGAGTGATCTAAGCAGATCTCTGATTTAATGTCGGCAACCTTATGTGCAAAGAAGCGAGCATATGCATCACACTTATCATGTGACAATGCTCTACAAACTTACAAACAGGCTGGATTGCACAGTCTGACTACTGTTTGGAAGAGCTGAGCAGTTCGGTTCTTCACAGTGGTGATCTCCCCGGACAGGAACACTGCCTTCTTATGGGAGGTCACCGATTGATAGTCTGAATAATGGATCATTAATCTAAGCCTGTTGGCATCCAGACCAGATTTCTGCCAGCATTGCTCCATCCTTTGCCCCCTCTCTGCTCATCAACCTCAAGGTCCCATAAAACCAAGGGGACCAAGGGTGAAGGGTGAGGGGGAGAACATGAACAGGAGCACTGCAGTCCAGAGCTGCCGCCACAGCCATATTATAAGCTTGCAACAGATTATTTGGAACCTGCTAGCAGTCCAAAGTCCCTATAGATCCAGTACCTTCATCAGGCCATCTGGTATTACTCCCCTTAAAGGGCAGTACTGGACCATCTCCACAGGGGCAGGCCTGTGGGGGAGGGCGGCCTGTAAATTTAACCTGATAGTGTAATGCTCAGACCAACTGACTGGCTCCACCACCAAATCAGAGTTCTTCATACCCAGGAGGAAGACCAGGTCCAGAGAATGACAAGAATTATGGGTTGCAGAAGAGGCCACTTGTGTGAAGCCCAATGAGATCATTAGTTGGAGGAAGTCTTGATCAAACTGCAAGAGTTCATCGTCGACCCAGGCACTGAAGTCACCCAGCACCATCAATCTTGGCTACTCCAACACCATCTCAACAATGAAGTCTGCGACATCCTGCAAAAAGTGCTTCCCGTCCCCAGGTGGATGGTAGATGAGAAGAATTTTGCACCCCACACCTGCACCCATGATACATTCAAAAGATCTGGTATCCCCCACTTGCACATCTATCAGACCCAATTCCATTTTAAAACAAATGGCCACAGTCTCACCCCTACAATCCAATCTCAGGCAGTGTATCACAGAGAAACTGGCAGGAACCACTGTCTCAAAAATTAGGCCAGCATTTCCATCCAGCCAGGTCTCGGTGATGCAAGCCATGTCCGATGACCCAACAAGATTGGAAATTATTGCAATCTTGTTTTTAATGGACCTATCATTGCATAAAACTGCCCGGGTTGGATGAGACTCTGAGGCTGATCAAGTAAGCTGCCCATTAAAAGCGGAGCCCTTGGGTATGGGGACCAGACAGGGAAAACCCCTGTCCAGTCTCCATTTTATCCCAGGGCATTTCCTTGACTCCACGACCCCAATCTGGCCATCCAGCTCTCCCCCTCCTCCTATAATACAATATCCCTCTGCAGTGCTACTTTCTGGGCCTTTCTCCTCCAAACTCTCATATTGCTTATGAGTGTCTCAGATATTTACTCATAGCAGTGAAGGAGGCCAAACACCTTCCACTGAAATGATGAAGATACCAGGACATCCCTTCCATCTCTGAGAAGTTAACAGCTTTCCAGAATCTTGCCTCTCTGACCAGGATATCCCACACTACTGAGAAATCAATTCTACTGCACCAAAGAGTGTGGGGCCCTTTTCTGGATTCCTCCTTTTGTGTGTCTGATACTCCTACCACATCTTGAGATGGGTAATGTTATCTAGGATACAGGATGAACTTAAGGACCAGGGGATAACTGTGGAAGTCTCCTTCCCACTCCCACACCCTTTTTCCCCCTTCAAACAGCACCAAATGTTGCCCCACCCTGACTAGTCTCTGGATGGCACAGTAACTGTTACCCCACCTTATGGCACCCATTGTCCAACTTTGTCCCCCACTTCCTCCTTCTTTTCTCCATAAACTGGTCCAAATGAATAGGTTGGTCCCACAGTCAATCATCACTGAGGTTTTTCCATAAGACATGATTCATGACACCAAGAGAGACCCACATTTTGAAAAGGAGAGCCACTTTCAGTCTGCCCACAGTACCCCCTACCCCTTTACAGTACTGCTGTATATAAAGGTAATTTTATGGTCTTCTTCTGCATGAAGAAATTAGAACATTTTTCATAATGCCTCTATGTGGTCATCCTGAAATTTCTGCAGTTTCTGTATTTGTTTTCTGTATTGAGTGTACAGTATGTTTTTTCTTGTTGACTTTTTTAGGTTGGACTTGTAAGAGTTATGCAGTTGTCTGTAGGCCAACCAGTCTTGCTACTGACAGGAGGTTTTGTAGACACCCCCAGGCCCAGTCCTTCAGCTTTACTAGGTTTCATAGGGCAGAGGTTAACCATTTTGAGCATAGGCCTTTAACCCTTCTTTGTACCAGAGGTTCATGCTTATTTATGACACTAGTAATACTGATAATCAAGGGTACAAGCGTGTGGGGCCTTGTCCCTTCCCTTTCCCATCCTAGCGAGGTCCCACAGGGCTCCATTGTGGGCCCTATCCTATTTTAAATTTTCCTAAATGACACCTCCAGGTGTATCTCCTAACACATCCACATGTATGTGGATGACATGTCCGTTTACACTTCTAGACCCTTGGTCTTGGCTGTTGTGGGTCTGCTCCAGCAAGACTTCCACAAAGTACTGCACAGGTTTCACGCCAACCAATTCTGGGTCAGCACAAAGAAGATTGTGTCCATGACCTTTGGCACCAGACAGAAACTGGCCAGGCTCTCATCCCCCCTTTTTTTCTACACACTGGATGGTATCCATCTGGAGTTGTACAGGTCTTCAAGTACCTTAGTGTGTGGCTTGATAGCAAGCTTGACTTATCTGCCCACATCAGTCCCATCCATATACAATTTCATCCTAGACTTGGTGCCCCCCTGTACCACCAAAAGGACTGCCTGTCCCTCCAGGTCTGCCAGAAGCTGGTTATCAAAATGGTTCTCCAGGTCTTTGACTAGGCAGATGTGGTCTATGGTACTGCTCCTTCTTCCTACCTTGCCAGACTAAATAGCTTCTGCAATATCTGCTGTCATTTTACTACCAACTCTCCCCACCCACTCATCGCTGCTCTCTCTAGTCCTCCCTCTTCATCCTCCTGCTTTTGGTTTGTTGCCAGCCCCATTGTGCCCTTCTCATTGACAAATGCTGGTTTGGGTCCCTTCCCTCCTACCTTTTTTCACTCATCTCTCCTGCCCTATCCTCTTCCTACCCTGTCCACTCCAGGGATTCCCATACCTTCTCTGTCCTCCATACCCACTCCTCCGCAGGTTAAGCAGCTTTCTCCTACTATCTCCCTTCCCTTCCCTCTGGTATCAGCTCCTCTCTCCTATACACCTATCCCCCTCATTTCTGCTTTTAGATGCCAACTAATGCATCTTTCTGCTCCTCTCTGTTCCTGCCAATCCTCTTGACTCTCCAACCTCTCTCCTGTCACCCCTTCCCACTCAGATACCCCTTTGCTGTTGCTACAGTGACTCTGCCCTCTTTCTGTCTTCAGAAACTGTCAGCACTGTCACCTACCCCATCAGGCACTGAGTACTTTTACAGACTCTCTCATTAGTGTCCATTTATTTATTGTGTTGCACAACATTGCTGTTTTTCAATTGGAATCTATGTGCTCCTCACCAGTAATGCTGCCTTTTGTAACTACCATTTGTTTTATTGTAGTTTCAGATTTTGTCAGATATTCAGATATAATTTTCAGACATTGTATCATATTCTTTCTGTACTCCTCTTTCCTCTTCCGTAGGTCACACCTGGAAACAGGCCTCAGCTCAGCGTGTCTTTTTCGGTTAGCAAATTTTAAATGAATAACTAAAAATACAGTAGAGGGCATGGTTAACACTTTCAGATAATCCTATATTTTCCCAGTTTACTTCAACAAGGTCTGCCAGAAAGGCCAAATTGTCCAGATTGGAATAATCCCTGACTGTTATGACCGTATGTAGGGTCTTTGGACAACTACTGATCCAAATTCAGAATACCAGAGAATGATCACTCAGGAAGTCTGCAAGGATCCTAACCACATGCACACTACTGAACCTGCTGAAGCAGTATACAGTCGATTAAAGTATGACTTCCTGATGTGGTGTTTGGTCTAGTAGGCTCTTCTATGATTGGGTGATGGTGAGCATCTGTGAGTATGTATTTGAAGTTACTGGGACCCCGGCTAAACCAACTTAGATTGAAATATCCCATAAAGATACTGTAAGCTCACTAAGAAACATCTCCACTTGTTAGCCCATGAGATCATCAAGGGACAGTTTTCCTACAGTTAGGGGTTACAGATACAACCTACATAAAGGGGTTTACTGCCACCCAGGAGCAGAAGCAGCTTATCCAGCACACACTCACATGCGGAACTATGTCAAGACCATGCAGTCAAAAACCATTCTGCCTGGTCAAAAACTGCACTGCACAGTCAGTTCAAAACTGAGCCAGATTAGATATGCTAACTACCAAACCACACAGTCCTGTTATGGCCACATTGTTTTTGAATAAGCATATTTGCAGTCGCAGTTTTGACCAGACACCCTCACATGCTGAGTTGACCAGAGTGGGTAGTGGAAGTACATTTGCCCTCAGGGAAGATTTGATATAGAGAAATACCCCCCCCCTTTTGCCTAGCCTGTCTTTTCTGAATACGTTATAGTCTGAGATGTATAGTTCCTGTAAAGACACTTGAGGTTTCAACTGTGATTCAGAAACTGGTAGAACATCCAGGAGTACAAATGTTCCCAGGCCTCCATTTTAGGGAGCTTTTGCCTCTGGCTAGTGCTATTTATATGATATAGCTTTACATCATAATCTATTAATCACACAGCTACAGTACATTCTGCTGGGCTCTCACCTGAGTCCACTACCTGGTTCAAGAGCTACTTGGAGAAGCACTCCCAAAGAATGAAAATAGTTGATGTTGTCTCAGATGCAAGTCCTGTTCACTCAGGAGTTCCTCAAGGCTCCATTCTTGGGCCACTTCTTTTTAGCCTCTTTCCGAATGATCTTCCACAATCATGTCCAGCATAAATCCTCCTCAATGCTGACAACACCATCATCCTCTCCACTCACAAGGGTCCGGGTCACCATGAAAAGAATCTACAGCTTGCCTTCACCTTGATTGAAACTTGGTTTAGTACAAATAATTTGGTTCTCAACTACAAAAAAAAAAACAAGTCCATGCTCTTCTGCAGCTCACACAACAGACATAGACTCGGTCCCATCATGATCAAAAACTGCCTTGGTACAACCCTCAAACAGGTTCAATCCTTTAAATATCTAGGTATTACAATCAGTTGTAACCTATCATGTGCTACGCACACTGACAACATTGCCAAGGCTGCCAACACTCGCATTGGCCTACTCTTCAGGTATAGGCAATGCCTTACCTCAGATGCCTTAAAGATTGCAGTACAGAGCTCAATAATCTCAATAATCGACTATGGCCTGATCATCTACAGCTCTGCCTCTGCCACTGCCTGTGGTGCATATCCATTGCACTAAACAAAGCATGCCTTCTCATAACTGGCACCCATAGCCTCACCCACATGTGTGATCTCTATGCACAGATTGGGTGGCTTCAACTTTCAAACCAGATCAAGTACCAAACCTGCCTTATGACAAAGAAAATGACACTAGGCCTTGCTCCCCCAGGTGTCCAAGCTCTCCTATTCCCAGTGCGGACTGCTCACATCACCAGGGTCTCTGAATCCCAGTTTCTGCATATTCCATGCTTCTGCACCATACAAGGGCAAAGATTGTTTGTGAATAGAGCTCCCAGCTGGTTCAATGGTCTCAACATTGACATCACCTCAATGCCAAAGCTTGGTCCATTCAAATCCAGTCTTCATCACATCCTTTCTGGATCTAGCTCCTATGACTGCCCTTCCTGAATGTTCTCCCTCTCATCTTTGCTCTTTCCACCTAGCACTTAACCCTCTTCCCCCTCAACTCCCTCTCCCATACACCCATTCATCTTTCCCTCCTCCCACCCTCCTTTCCTACCCCTCTGTAGCACTTTAATTGATATTTGACAAATGCCTATGGCTGCACCCCACAAGTGTGTCTGTCCTCTATACCATGTCAACCCTGTTACCAGACCTCCTTCTGATATTTTTGCCACCGTATTGAATGTATAAAACTGTATGTAACTGCCTGTAACCCACTGTTATATTGTTATTCAATGTCTTGTTTGAATTGTTGCCTCAACTGATGTGGAACCTTTGTAAAAGAGCCTTGGCTCAAAGGTACTTGTAATCCTGGATGCAAAAAAAAACAACTTTCGGACCCTACCACTAGACTAGACAGGGTCAGTGGGGTATGTGATTTGGGAATCTGTAGAGCAATGACAGGGGTTTGACTCCATGTCACCTGCAGATAACAGCAGAAGAAGCGCCAACAACCTTCTAAGCAAACTAGAGGTTGATAAAGTATTCATGTTGAGTTACCTCACCATGTGTTTTGGCAGCATAAAGCAATTTTCTTTGTGATTCATGCTACATAGTGCCATCATACCGCTGAAGTAATTAGTGGTGGTCTTGGTTAACACTTGGTATTATGATGTTTGATATGCTGTCCATCTAGGGGGAAAGAGGACCAAGTCACCAGGTAATCAACAAAAATCAGAGAGCTGATGCACTCCAGAGCTAGGGTCAGCTCCACACATGCCATTTTCATTTTTGAAGCCAAAAGTGGAGTTTTATTTATTTCATTTATTTAAATGTTTTACCAGGAAAGACATACTGAGCAGTGAATTGCTCATTTCCAGATGTGCCCTGGGTGGAGGGGGACAGAGAGTAACATCAAATTACAAAGCACAGTAAATTACAAGTAAGACATGAACAGATAACACATTTTTTGGATGAGAAATACAATCAAGCATCAGGATGACAAAAACGAAAGTAGTAAGTGTAATCTAACAGCAATGAGCTAAACTAATTTAAACAAATAATTGAGCAGTTAACAAACAGTTGAATGAAGAGTAAGTGCCTACATGAGTAACTAGGGAGAGGAAATATGGTAAGGAGGAATGTTAGGTGCAAATGTAGTTAGGGGTGAAGTAGTTCTTTAGGTAGGAGGAGAGGGCCCAACTGGAGGTAAAGTGTCAGATGGGTGTGGGGAAGGAGTTCCATTTTTTGGGGAATTGGCATGAGAATGTTGCCTGGACAGCTGAAGTACACCCTCGGGGGGCATGGATAAGGTATGGAGAGCTTAGTTTGTTAGGGAATGTGAGGAAGAAGGTATCAGGGAAATAGAGAAGGAGAAGGAGAAGTAGGGAGGGAGAAATGAAGACTGAATTTAGCAAAAATGTTAGAATAGTGGATAAGACATCTGTCAGCTAGAGAGCGAAGGGAGAGAGATTGGTAGAGGGTACAGTGCTGGTTATGGGGAGGGCAGTCAAGAGAGAAATGGTAAAAGGAGTGAAAAAGAGAGTCCAGTCTAGCTAAGGATGATTTGAGAGCAGCACTATAGACTACATCACCACTGTTGAAAACAGGTAGGATCATCTTCTGGACAAGAGTGTAGTGGGTCGGTGGAAGAATGCACCTACAATGTCCATATAGGGCACCCAGATTAGGGTGGAGTTGTCTGTGGATGGCATCTGTGTGTCCATAGAATTTGAAGTTCTGGTCCGGCCAGATCCCAAGCTACCTAAAGGAGGAATTGTCCTCAAGTAAGGTCCCATCTAAAATGAGGAAAGTGGGGAAGGAGTTAAGCCAAGAGAATCTCTGCCTTATGCCAAAGGTCATAGATACTGTCTTCTTGGCTTTCGAGAATAATTGGTTTGAGCAAAACTGGAGCTGGATCTTACCAAAGTCCAGTTGGAGTCTGGATGCTACATCTTTGGGGGAAGGGCCAGATGTATACAGGACAGTGTTGTCTGCATACATGTGGATGGAGGTGAGTGGACAGGCAGATGGAAGGTCATTAAGAAAGATGGAGAAGAGTAGAGGGCCCAACAGGGAACCCTGTGGCACTCCTGTGTTGATGAGGAGGGGAAGGGAAATAGTATGACTAATCCAGATGGATTGAGTTCTACCTACAAGATAAGAGTGAAACTAGCTGGCAGCTGCATGTGAGAGCACTGCAGCTGAGAGTTTGACAAGCAGGAAGGAGTGGGAGACTATGTTGAAAGCCTTGGCAAGGTCTATAAAAATGGCAGAGGTGATGAAACCCTGGTCCATACCTGTGAATATGGAGTCAGTAAGTCTAAGGAGGGAGGAGGTAGTGGAGTAGCATTTCCTAAAACCAGACTGATAACGTGTTAAGAAAGAGGAAGAATCAAGGTAAGAGGAGAGTTGGAATAACACCAAGTGCTCTTGTAGCTTGGCAAGGATGGGAAGCAGTGAGACAGGCCAGTAGTTGCCCGGGGAGGAGGGGTCACAACCTTTTGTGAGTGGGATAACAGTAGCATGCTTCCAGCCTGATGGAACAAAGGCAATGGAGAAATGGAGATTTAGTAGGGCAGCAAGAGGGGAGGCAATAGCAGGAGCAGATAAAGGATCTTGGAGTCAAGTCCAGAGGCGCACTTACCCTTAGAGGGGTTGAACTTAAGAAGAGTGGTGAGTGATTCAGCTGGGGAGATAGGACAGAAGGAGAAAGAATGAGAGGGGAAGGGGTGAGCTAGAGGGCTTCAGGCATGGGGGGTTTAAAATGAGGCAGGAAGTGAAGAGAGAAGTGCAGAGGCACAGGAGGTGAAATAAGTGTTAAATTCTGAGGCAACAGGGAAGGGATCAGCTATCGAGAACTCCCCCACATTGAGGACAGGGGTCTGAGTTGGGATGGAGGGAAGAAAAGGTATTGAACCACTTTCCAGAATTTGGATGGGTAGTTAATGTTTGCACGAAAAGTGTTTGAGAAGTAATCTGCTTTAGCTAGTCTAATTGCCCTGGTACAAGTATTTCTAACAGAGCAATACTTTGCATAATTTTCAAGCCTGGTCCCTGGCATGAAGGCAAGCCATCAGCTCAACAGAGATACAGGGGAGGTGGTTTCCACATATCTGGGTGTGTATTAAAGGAATGTGATGGTTCCAAATAGCTAGTTATTTGGAACTTAAGTAATAGGGTCGGAGTCAATTGAGGTTGCCAGGTGAGTGGGGGACCAACCAGTGGTGGTCAGGTCATCTAATACTGGGGTTAGATTTAAGGATTTGTAAGAGTGAATTGATAGGATTTTTGGAGGGGCTTTGGGTTGGTGGACTTTACGAACAGAGTAGATTAAGAGATAGTTGCTTAGGGCACCAGGAAGGATACTGGCTGCAATGATACAGTGTGGGTGGGAGGTGAGAGCCCAGTCAATTGAAGAGTGATTCTGAGTTTTTGTGTTTAGTCAGGTGGGATCCTTAATTAACTGGGTTAAATTTAGAGAGGCTATCTCTGTACGGGTTTTGTTTTGGGTGGTGGAGAGACAGTTAATGTTAAAATCACACAATATATGCATTTCTCCAGTGATGGAGGGAGTCTGTAAGGTAGATAACAATTCAGTGATAGTAGATGGAGATGGGCTGGGGCAGCAAAAAAGTACCTGCAATAAAAATGGGCAGTGGGAAGGGGAGTGAAATCTTTAACTTTAGGAGCTCATATGCTTGCAGAATGGAGGATGCTATTTTTAACCCATGTGGGAGTTGGGAGACTAGGGAGGGCTCAGGGTCAGGATTGGGTTCAACATCACCTGCTAGCAGTAGCAGTAAGGTAATTAAGAGTGTGGTGACTATAGTGGTAAATTTCTGTTGTGAGTGAAGACAGGTGGAGAGTTTGTTTAGAGTTTGGGGGGGTGATGAACTTGAGTGTGAGTAAGCTGGTACGGAAGCCAGAAGGGAGGATGGATGGGCCAGGAGGCCAAGGGTTATGAAATCAGGTTGGTGGAACTTGCAGGGAGGGGGTCAAATAGGAAAATGGAGGTAATGTAGATTCATAATTGGGGGAAGGAGGAGGGTAGAAGCAAGGGGGAAGAGCAGGGGGGAATGAAGGCTACTGTGAAGAGGAGGGGGAGAATATATAAGGAGCCAAAAAGCTTGGCCAGGGTGTGAGGGAAGCCAGTGAAGCTTGTGAAAGGAGAATGAATATGGTATAACAATAGAGAGAAATATTGTGCAACTAAAAAGAAAATGTAAGAGGGGTCAGTTGAAAAAGAAGGGAGACGGGAATAACTCCTACAATTGTATACAAAGTAGAACTGAAAAGTTGCCCTAAACTTTCACTAGGTGACATTATGGCAGGGTCGGGGGAGGCATGGGTGTGGAAGCTATCAGAATGTGTTTACTATCGTTTACTCTTTAAAAAGGCAATCGGACTTTCCTGACCAAAAAGGGAAGGAGTGTATTGTATTATTTTTTTTAATTGATGCATTCTCTTTTCATAAGGTCAAAGATATGAAGGTATTGCCTATAGGAGATACTGACCACTTCCCTACTGTGGAAGAATTAAAAGAGTTGGAAAGCTACCACATAGAGAATGTGCAAAAAAGGTTGGACAGTGAGGAACATATGTTGACTTGTAATCAGAAAAAAAATGAATGGTCACAGGAGACCCACGGTGTGTCACAGGATATGCTATGTTTTGAAGAATTTGAAAGGACAAACAATGCAATTATACTGTAAAGCACCAGGAAAAGTTAAAAAAGCTTGTCAATTCTATTGTAAAGATTGTGATAGACATGATGAGCCTTATAGAAGACAAAATTAAAAATGTAGTAGGAAATCAAAGCAAAAAGAGCAATCAGCAAAACCCTGGTAAAGTTAAGTGGTTTGATAATAAATGTGTATTTTCCAGATGCACCATGATAAAACAAGGTAGAGGGATGAAGAAAACCTTACTTTTGGAGGACAGAATAGCATTTCTGAATTTAAGGAAAGAATACAGATTATTGCTGGATCATAAAAAATCTAGATACTTGCAAAGGTTGTGGCAGTTACTTCAGGATTCTGTAGTGGAGAGAGACTTCAAAACATTCTGAAACTTAGTAGCACATGGCATAGGGACCTTAAGACACAATGTAGATGCAGTAATCACACTCAATGAGTGGCACACACATTTTAGCAAGGTATTCAGGGTAGGGAAGGAAAGGTCTAATAAAACGAAGAGGGATAAGACCTAACCCAGAACTCCCCCTAGAAACCGTGAATATATGGTTAGAATTTACATTAGAAGAAGTAGTAGAAGCAATTAAAGGACAGAAGAATAATAAGGCCCCAGGGATAGATGGGGTGGAAGCCAACATTTATTATACAAACCCTGTCTTGTGGGCAGAATTACTTATCCCCCTTTTTAATTTTATGGCCAAAACAGAAAATTCCTGCAGCATGGGCAACTGGTGGATTTGTTCCACTCCATAAAAAAGTTTCTAGGTTAGAGCCACAAAATTACTGTCCTATTATCTTGCTTTGTGTGAGCATTAAATTATTTTCAAGATTATTATTATTCAGACTGCAGTAGTGGCTGGAGGAGTCAAAAGTTCTTTCTATATATCAGTAGGGTTTTAGACAAGGGAAATCAACTTTGGATCCAATTTTTGTCCTGAATCATTAAATCTGAAAGTATGTGAAAATAAAGAAAAGGAAACTATATGCTACCTTTATAGATATAAGAGCTGCATTTGACAGCATAAACAGAGACTGTCTGTGGGAAAGAATGTTGAAGGAAAAAAAATAAATCAGAAGCTTTTAAGATTAATTATGTTACTATACAAAAATACTAAAGCTATAATTAGGTATGGAAAAGATTGAGCCACCACAGAAGTGCTAGAAATAAACTATTGGGTTAGACAGGGGTGCATTCTTGCCCCAACCCATATATATAAATATTGTATATATATATATATATATATATATATATATATATATATATATATACTGTATATATATATATATATATATATATACTGTATATATATATATATATAGAGAGAGAGAGAGAGAGACAGAGACAGAGAGAGAAATTAGTTGAGGACCTTCAGACAAAGGAAACTTTTCCTCCTTAAATAGACAGGAACTCCATTAAAATTCTATTATGCACAGACAATGTGGTCCTAATATCTCAAACACCATTGGGACTTAAAAGAGCACTGGAAACAGTAGTGGACTAACTGACTGAGTTAGATTTAGAGTTAAACACACAAAAGACCATGATTATTACATTTGAAAATGGTAATAGTAAACATAAAATGTGGAAGATTAATAATAAGCCCATCCTAGAAGTTGACAGCTTTGTTATCTAGGGATATGGATGCATAAGAGGCAAGCATGATCTTTACATATTAAGACAATAAAAGAGAAAGCAATGAAAACTTTACTAGCTGTGAATCACTTTGCACATACATATGCAAAAAATTAATATACAGCACAGAAAAGGTGCAACAAAGCCAAAGAATCAAATCAGGTACTGTAGAGGCAGACATTTGGGGTATCACATGCAATCTTAAAGAACTAGAAACACTAAAGAATCAATACTTAAAAATGTTGCTGGGTGCCCCTAGATGTACCCTGAATGCAGCCATTAGAGCTGAAACAGGAACACTATCAACGAAAACAAGGATTCTAAAAAGAATAGTTAATTTCTGCTGCAGAATTGTATGTTCTAGTTTGCATTCAGAATCCTTGTTGTTACATTGTCTACGGGATGCACATCGTATTGGGAAAGAAGAATTCTGATTTATTCAGTTAAATAAAACCCTAAAAAGAATGGAATTGGATAGAATTGTGATTTTATATCTGAAAAATAACTGTCACAGGTTTAGGGATGTAGCACTACAAAGAATTACAGATTTAGCTATGCAGCAGGACTTAGCCTCTATTTATGAATTATGGGAGCAAAATATATTAAAAAACATCAAAAAGACATTTGCTACAGAAAAATATTTACTGTATTGTGAAGATGCATTACATAGGGAGGCTATATGTAAACTGAGGGTGGAAAGTCTGGACAATTATTGGAGGGGCCCAGAAACTACCAGTATAGTAAATTCCTGTTGGTGACATGAAAATATTAGTTTAACTGTTATCCATGTGCTATTAGAATGCCCCATTTAGACAAAGAAAGAAAAAAATGGATTCAGCCATTTAATAAGGGAATCAAGAGGAAGTGTGTGAAAGAGAAAGCACTGTATTTGCTATCCACTCAGTATGAGCCATTATTATTTGTACTTGGGATAGCTGCTCAAAAGGTAATGCAGTTTGTGAAAAGGAAAATTTAAACTTGAACGAAAAATCTTGTTTTGAGGGGAAAAATGTATGTGATCCTAGATAACGGGGTTTATAGGGCAGTTTTTAAAAATGTTTTGCATAACTAAATGGAAATTGATTTTAGACATTTTATAAATGTGATTTGTGACATTATTTCTATATACTACTGTACAATAAAATTGAACCTTGAACCTTGAACCTACTCTTGATTGGGAGTATGACTTAATGGTCAGAGACACCAGGCAATAAATAGCTAGAAGAACTGGGTATCAGAGTTTGAGTCCCAGAGCCAGCACTCTAAGCATGTGATAGGAAAGGAAAACAACAGTTAGTCACAGGGAATGGTGGGCAAATCAGTTTAAGCAGGTGAAGTACAGTAGCAGCCATAGACACTGCCAGATATTTCCTAAAATTTCTGTGATAGTTCCAGAAATATCTCCTGCTTTCTGCATTTCCAAAGTAGGGGCAGCAGAGAGAAACACTTCAGAAATTTTGCAAAATATCTGGAAATAACTGGCAATGTCTCTGGCTACTACTGTATGTAAAGGGGTGGGGGGGTCTGATGGAGGGTCCATGAATGATTACAGGTTGGGGTGCAAAAGTGGGCTGATTGGTTCTAGAGTTTAAAAGAAAAGCCACCCATGGGAGGGAGGGTGGTTGGGGCTGGTTTGGTGGGTTAGGGCTAACAGTGCCATATGCAGCATGGCATTGCAACAGACTGAATCCTGAAGCTGGAGCATAACATGGTTGAAGCTGCAATACCTTGGCTGCTGTGGTGCTCTGGGTCTGGTTGGGTGAACCTGGGAATGGCTGGAGGGGAGAAAGATGCGTCTGGCCCACACCCTGCCCATTAGATGGCTGAAAATTCCTGTAGGAGATAAACCAGATAGTGGTATAAGAGGGCTGAAGCAAACAAAGGACAGTGCTCAGAAGGCAAACAAAGAGAGGGGTCAAGGCAGGAAAAAGCAGGTCAGGGAGGAGGGGGAGGAGAGAAAGAAACGAGCAAGGGCACAGTAAGGAAATCACCAACAACACAGTGTGAGTTAAGCTCCTCCAACTGAAGTTTTAATTAAAGTACAAAACACAGCCAACACAAACCCCTGCACAGAAATGGAGTAGCAGTCGGCACTCAGGTTATCTCCTGCCAAGTCAAGCGGTGCACACACAGCCTTTAAGTGACCTCAGCAAACTAACCTACAGTGCCTGGAACTGCACATGTATTTAGGGTAAAAGAAGTAGACTAGAGAACCACAATACATAGGAGCAAGAACAGCAGCAGTTAAACACAATCAGAACTAGTATGCTGGTATTTAATAACTGTAACAGACTAAATCCTGGAGCTGGAGGATAATGTGGTTGGAGCTTCAATACCTTGGATGTCGTGGATCTCCAGGTCCGGTCGGGTGAACCTGGGAATGGGGAGAGGGGAGGAAGCTGCATCTGGCCCACACCCTGCCCATTATATGGCTGCAAATTCCTTGGTGGCAACAGTTTGAAGTGCAGATTAGCACATTGCAGAGGTTGAATGATTTACCCGCACTACAGAATATTTATAAGCCAAATGGGGAGATTACTGTGCATGTAAGAACACTACAAGGATTGATAAGAGACAAGAGAAGGAGGCATTGCACTTAGGCAGAAGCTTGATGACTTCATTGAATACTAAACTGACTGTAGGGGAAACTGAAGCTAAGGGAACAAAAGTGATAGTAGAAAGGAAAGGGAACCTAGCTAGTACTTCCCCTAATCTAGGGGCTTGTAGCAGCACAGTGGGTGAAAATAAGGTTGAGTTTCAAACTGGGCTGGGGAAAGGGACCAAGAAGTGAGGGCTCACAAAGCCTGTGATCAACATGAAAAACAAGACGTTAATAAGCCTAGGGAAGAAAACAGGAGAAAGACAAGTAAAAAGCAAAAAGGGATCAGGTACAGTAAATGGAAGGGGTATGATTAAATGCCAGGAGTCGGGGTTATAAAATCAGTAAGCTCCAGGCAATGATGTAGTGGTATTAGTATGTAGTAGTAAATCATTTTTTGTACATAAGAATAATGGAATACATTCAATTGAGCAAGCTCATTTTCAGTGAAGGTCCAGGCCAAATAAAGTGCTCATAGTTACACACATTCACATACTGTATATACAATACTCTATACACTGTGAGAATAAGACAAATACATTGTAACAATAGACAATACAGCAGCAACATCGAATGGCAGAAACTGAGAGAGAAATTGTAGCCATCACAGAAATGGGTTTCTGAAAATAATGACTGGGACCAGACAGTCCCTAGTTACACAATATTTAGGAGGAATAGAGGGAAATGTAAAGGGCAGTGTAGCCCTGTATGTCAGGGAAGGAATTGAAGCTGTGGAAGATGGATACATCAGAGGAAGTAATGGGAACATGGAATTGCTGTGGTTGCAGCTCACAATGGCCTCAGGCAAGAAACTATAGTTGAGGGTGGTCTACAAACCACTAGTGAAGAGGAAGACAGGGGTAGGGAGCTTGTGAAGTACTAGGAAGAGGAGCGGCAAAGTGGAAGGTAGTGCTGGTGGGTGATTTCAACCAGCCAGATATTGGTTGGGATGTTCCAGCTGCCAGAAGCACCAGATGTTTAGCTTGAGACTTGCCACAACTGTCAAATCCACCTGACAGGCTGCCATTCTTGATGTGGTGCTCACCAGCTCAGAGTTGGCAGGAGGTGTGCAGAAAGGGGAGTCAATTGGCTCCAGTAACCATAACCTTATTTGGTTCAATCTGGCCCTTGGGACCTGGAAGCCTCAATCAAGGGCTGAGGTTCTTGATTTTAGAAGGGTGGATTACATCAGGATGAGGGAGTTGATCTGGGGTAAGTTACTCAGGGCAAACAGCATCGGAGGTGTGGAGGACAGATGGGGGCAAATTAAGGAGGCCATTCTCAAGGCACTAAGTTTTGCATAAGAATGGTTACCCAAAGAAAAGGTATAAGAGACCAATATGGTTCATGAAAAGGGTCAGGGAAGCAAAGAGGTGCAAAAGAAAAATGGCTTCACTAGGTACAACGAAATGTAGAGGAAGGAAGAATGGACAGAATACCAAATGAAAACTATGGAAGTAAATATGGTGGTAAGGGATGCAAAAGCAGACATGGAGCTATGTGTTGTGGGGGTGGGTCAAGGGCTATGAAAAGAAGTTCTTCAGGTATACTGTGTAAAGGAAAAGTAAAGGAATTGTTAGGCTAGCTGAGTGAGGAAGGGTGACAGAGGAGGATGTGCAAGAGGCAGCCATTCTTAATGATTACTTTTGCTCTGTCTTTGCAAGGGAAGAGAGTGGCTCCCTACCAGAGAGCAGCCGTAAAGTGGGTCCCTGAGATGAGGCATTCATTATTTATCAGTGAAAGGATCAGGAAAGGGTTAGCAGCCCTAAATATAGATATGGCTCTGAGTCCTAATAGGATGCATCTGATGATTCTCAAAGAACTGGCACTAGATCTGGCTGAAGCTCTGATAGAGCTATTCATTAGCTCATTACAGACAGAGGTAGTTCTAAAAGACTTGAGAGCAGAGGGCATAGTTCCATTCCATAAGGAGGGAGGAGAAGAAGCAAGTGGCAGACTATAGGCCAGTCAGTCTTCTGTTATGGGTAAATTGATGGAGTCACTGGTCAAAGAGGGCCTCCTGGACTACATGGAGAACAATGGACTCCAGGACAGTAAACAGTATAGGTTCATGGCAGTGAGGTTTGCCAGTCCATCCTGATATTTATGTTTGACTTGGTGATAAGGGTATTGGATATGGGCCATGCTGTGGATTTACTCTATTTTGACTTCAGCAAGGCTTTTGACTCAGTGTTTCTCAGAAGATTGCTGAAAAAGATAGAGGATCTGACTGCAGCAAGGAACACATGTAATAAGATGGGTAGGAAACTGACTGAAGGAGAGTTAGCAAAGGGCTATGAATAATGGTGTGAAATCAGAAGAGAGGGAGGTCATGAGCTGGGTACCTCAGGAATCTATCCTGGGTCCTGTCCTGTTCAGTATGTTTGTCATTCACTATGGAGAACGAATCAGGGGAAGCTGTGCCTCTTACCTGATGGCACTAAGCTCTGTGGGAGTGTAGATGCAGTAGTGATGAGGAAACTAAGGAGATACAGAGTGATATTCAAAGGCCAGAGAACTGGTCTAAGGTTTGGCAGTTGAAATTTAATGCCAAAAAGTGCAAGGTGACACACTTAGGGAACAAGAACCTCAAGACAGAGTACTGAAAGGGAAAGGTAAAGCTGTGCATGTCTGAGGAAAGGAACAAAGGACTCATTAGTGACTCTATTAAAAAATCAAGCCAGTGCTACAAGGCCTATAGTAAAGCAAACAGGATTATGGGATGTATTGGAAGGGTTATTGACAGTAGAAAAAAAGTGGTATTACTACCTGTTTATAGATCATTGGTGAGATTGCACCTGGAACACTGTACCCATTTCTGGAATCCTCACCTCAGGAAAGGTAAGGACAGGTTAGTGATGGTGCAACAAAGGATGCCCAGAATAATTCAGTGCCAGCACGTCAGATCTTACGAGAATTGGCTCAAGGCATTGAACTTGTTCTCTCTGGAGATCGTACAAGAGAAGGGTGATAAGATCTAGAAACCATCACATTCCTTAAAGGGTAAACAAGGTGAACTGCCAGGAACTATTTAGCATGAGTAACATTTTAAGGACACTGGGTCATGAGTGGTAACTGATGGGAGAGAGGTTCAAAAGGGATATTAGAAAGTTTTATTTTACAGAAAGGGTGGTAGAACTGTGTAAGAGTCTGTCAGCCAAAGCGTATGGCACCAAAACCATAAATGGTTTAATGCACAGCTTGGACAGAGTGAAGAGTATAGTGGTTACTCAGGGCAGTGCTAGTAGGGAAGGGAATAGAGGTGGATAGTGAGGGATAGTACCTTGCATTGAAATCAGGTCCCAGGGCTCGATGGGGAACTATGTGCAGACTGACTGGACGGTTGGACTTTTTTGCCATTATTTTACATGTTCTATGACATACTCTCACTACAGATTATGAGATTATAAGGGATAGAGACCTCAGACTAATGTGATGCAGTCACAACAGGTTGGTGGAAGTATAGACATAACAGGCAGGTTAATGGACCTTCCTGCCCTCCCCAGTTATGACTGAGCCAACGTCGAATTCCACAAGTGCAGGGTCTGAAGGCAGGTTAATGAACCTTGCTGCTCTCCCCAGCTTCTGAATGAGCTGCCCTTGCTTTCCACAAGTGCAGGTACGATTTCCCAAGAAAGCTGCTTGTCCAGACTTTGAACTTGGCATGATTCCTGTGTAGCCTGCTGTCAGCTCCCTGTGTGTGCTGCTGCTCTCTGAGCATTTTTAGTTTGGCTGTGATTTTAGTTGCTCTTAAAGCTCAGAATGTTGCATTTATCCCTAGCTTAGTAAATTGTATAATTTTTTACATTGTATAGCTGCTCTAAATTTATTTGCTGGTGCCATACAGCATTGTTACCTGCTAGCTGAAATGTTTTACTGACTTGTTTGTACTCAAACCCCTCTGTTCCTCTCTATCTATCTGTCTCTCTCTCTCTCTCTCCCTTCCTCCTACACTCACTCTTCCTTCCATCCAACCACCCTGCATTTCAGCCCAGTCCCCTGCTTGCCCCTATAAAATACTTCCCAAGTTTAAAATCCCCTCTCTTTCCTTCCAGGGTCTGAAGGCAGGTTAATGAACCTTCCTGCCCTCCCCAGCTTTGAACTGAGCCAACGCCAAATTATACAAGTGCAGGTATGATTTCCCAAGCAAGCAACTCGGCCAGATTTTGAACTTGGTGTGATTCCTGTGTAGCCTGCTGTTAGCTCCCTCTGTGTGTGCTGCTACTCTCTGAGCATTTTTCATTTGGCTGTGATTTTAGTTGCTCTTTAAGATCAGAATTTTGCATTTAGCCCTAGCTTAGCAAATTGTATATTTTTTTACATTGGTTAGCTGCTCTTAATTTAATTGCAGGTGCCATACAATATTGTTACCTGCTAACTGAAATTTTGTATTAACTTGTTTGTACTCAAACCCCTCCAAGCCCTCTGTTCCTCTCTATCTCTCTCTCTCTCTCTCTCCCTCCTGCACTCACTCTTCCTTCCTCCCTTCCATCCCCCACCCTGCATTTCAGCCCAGCCCCCTGCTTGCCCTTATAAAATTCTTTCCAAGTTTAAGATCCCCTCTCTTTCCTTCCAGGGTCTGAAGGCAGGTTAATGAACCTTCCTGCCCTCCCCAGCTTTGGAAAAAGCCAATGCAGAATTTCATCAGTGCAGGTATGATTTCCTAAGCAATCTACTCGGCCAGATTTTGAACTTGGTGTGATTTCTGTGTAGCCTGCTGTTGGCTCCCTCTGTGTGTGTTGCTGCTGCTCTTTGAGCATTTTTCGGTTCGCTGTGATTTTAGTTGCTTTTTAAGCTCAGAATGTTGTATTTAGCCCTAGCTTAACAAACTGTGTAATGTTTACAATGTTCAGCTGCTCTAAATTGAATAGCTGGTGCCATACAATATTGTTACCTGCTAGATGAAATGTATTATTAACTTGTTGGTACTCAAACCTCTCCAAGCCCTCTGTCCCTCTCTGTCTGTCTGTCTCTCTGTCTCTCCCTCCCTTCTGCACTCACTCTTCCTTCCATCCACCACCCTGCATTTCAGCCCAGCCCCCCTTCTTACCCTTATAAAATACTTCCCACGTTTAAAATCCCCTCTCTTTCCTTCCAGGGTCTGAAGGTAGGGTAATGAACCTTCCTGCCCCCCCCCCCAGCTTCTGACAAAGCCAATGCCAAATTCCACAAGTGCTGGTAGGATTTCCCAAGCAAGCTACTCGGACAGATTTTGAACTTGGTGTGATTCCTGTGTAGCCTGCTGTCAGCTCCTTCTGTGTGTGCCGCTGCTCTCTGAGAATTTTTTGTTTGGCTGTGATTTGAGTTGCTCTTTAAGCTCAGAATTTTGCATTTAGCCCTAGCTTAGCAAATTGTATATTTGTTTTACATTGTTTAGCTGCTCTAAATTTAATTGCTGGTGCCATACAGTATCGTTACCTGCTAGCTAAAATTTGTTATTAACTTGTTTGTACTCAAACCCCTCCAAGCCCTCTGTTCCTTTCTGTCTGTGTCTCTGTGTCTCTCTCTCTGTCCCTCCTGCACTCACTCTTCCTTCCTTCCATTCCCCACTCTGCATTTCAGCACACCCCCCTCCTTGCCCTTATAAAATACTTCCCAAGTTTAAAATCCCCTCTCTTTCCTTCCAGGGTCTGAAGGCAGGTTAATGAACTTTCCTGCCCTCCCCAGTCGACTAAGCAGATGCCGAATTCCACAAGTGCAGGTATGATATCCTAAGCAATCTACTCAGCCAGATGTTGAGCTTGGTGTGATTCCTATGTAGCCTGCTCTTAGCTCCTTGTGTGTGCTGCTATGACTCTCTGAGCATTTTTCATTTGGCTTTAATTTTAGTTGCCCTTTAAGCTTAGAATTTTGCATATAGCCCTAGCTTAGCAAATTGTATAATTGTTTACATTGTTTAGCTGCTCTAAATGTAATTGCTGGTGTCATACAATATTGTTACCTGCTAGTTGAAATTTTTTATTAACTTGTTTGTACTCAAACCCTTCCAAGCCCTTTGTCCCTTTCTGTCTGTCTGTCTCTCTCCCTCCCTCCTGCACTCACTCTTCCTTCCTTCCCCCAACCTGCATTTCAGCCCAGCCCCCAGCTTGCCCTTATAAAACACTTCCCAAGTTTAAAATCATCCCCTCTCTTTCCTTCCAGGGTCTGAAGGGAGGATAATGAACCTTCCTGCCCTCCCCAACTTCCGACTGAGCTGACGCCAAATTCCACAAGTGCAGGTACGATTTCCCAAGCAAGCTACTTAGCCAGATTTTGAACTTGGCGTGATACCTGTGTAGCCTGCTGTCAGATCCCTGTGTGTGCTGCTGCTGCTGCACTTTGAGCATTTATTTGCCCATATATCTATATCCAGGACAAATTCCCAGCCTCCATCGTTAACTCTACTACTGTGCCCCTGGAATTTGAATGTACAATGCCTAAAGTACAGCCTCCCTCTAAAACACCCATTTATATACTAGGTTGTTGTAGACTTCCCTTTGCAGGGCATAAGGTGTTACAGCGCCTATCCAGCATAATATCCTCCTTATCCTCCGAAGTGATTATTGCAGGAAACCTTAACCTGGACTGGTTCTCAACCTCTTCACAACCCCTTAAAGAGTTATGTGACAATTTTGGGCTGTCACAGCTCATAATGGAGTTCACCCATCCTAACAAAAAACATCCTAAATACAATATACTACTTTATGTTATTCTAGTTAATAAACCTCACTAATACTCCCACTCTGGTGTTTTCTTTAATGACCTCAATGATCATTGTGTTATAGCCTGTATGAAGACCTACCCTAGGTTTATTTCCTCCTCTAGCTATGCCCTTGAAAGACCAAAATGACATTTTGACCTTAAAGCCTACCTCTTTGACCTATAATATGCATACTGACAGGACTTCTACCTGGTCCCTTCAGTTGAAGAAGCCTTTGCAGTCTTCCAAAACATTGTTCTCACTTCCATCAATAAATACGCACCTCTTGCAAAAATCTGAACTAATAAGAAACCATGCCCTTGGTTCTCATCGAGCTTGAAAGAAGACCTGCTCTACAGAGACTCTCTTTGGAAGAAGGCCAGGAAGACCAAACAGCCTAACCATTGGTCAGCTTTCAGAGCTGTCAGAAACCACTGCATGAGAATGGTTAGGGATGCAAAGTTACTACCGGTCCAAACTTAACTCTTCCTCTAACAGTACAACTAAATTCTGTAAAACCTTAAAGGAAATCCAAGGCCACATTTCTGCTAGACCATTCCCACAAAAAATCTCTTCAGGCAACTCGGTTGTTACTGAGAAGCAAGAAATCCTTGAACTCTTTAATAATCACTTTGCCACCGCGGGCCTAGCATTTGATGACTCCCCGCTTCTAGCCTATGTGCACAACTATTTACTTCTAGTTCTACTTGCCCAGGCCCTGCCCGAACCTCGCCCCCTCCTCACACGGCATTCTTCTTCTCCCTTGTCACAGTAAAGAAGCTGAAGACCTTCTACTCCATCTGGATTGTAGGAAAAGTGCTGGGGCAGACCTGATAGAGCTCTTCTTCCTCAGACTTGGCTACCACATTCTGTTGCCCGTAATCACCCACCTCTTCAACATGTCCCTTACCCAGGGCTCACTCCCGACCTTCTGGAAAACTGCCCACATTATTCCACTATTTAAATTTGGCAGCACTAGTGATCTTAATAACTACCGCCCCATCTCCCTACTCCCTACTCTCTCTAAGCTTCTGGAAAAGTGGTTAATACCCAGCTTAGACTGCACATCAATGACTTGGACCTTCTAAACCCTGCTCAGTCTGGTTTCCAATCCCACCATAGTACCACCTCAGCACTTGTTAAGGTCTTGAGTGACTGGTTGAGAACCTTGGATGCCAGAAGTTATGTGTGCACTGTGTTTCTTGACCTTAGCAAAGCTTTCGACAAGGTAGACTACTCCTTGCTCCTGTTTCCTCTATGGAATATTGGCATCAGTGACACGGCCCTACAGTGGTTTTCTAACTACCTCTTTGATCAGCACCAATAGATCAAGGCTGGGGGGGCCCCTCCCCCTAAAAACCACTCACTAGAAGAGTACTGCAAAGGTCCATCTTGGGTCCTCTCTTGTTTGCCATTTATATAAATGAACTAGATGCTAGAGTCAAGTCAGCTGACATACACCTCTTTGCGGATGACACTGTGTTGTATGTAACCAGATCTACTCTGGCACTCATGTGTAATGACCTCCAAATATAATTTAACCACTTACAGAACAATCTCCTCTACTCTAAACTTCTGTTAATTGTTAAGAAAACAAAGGGCATGATCTTCTCCCCTGTAGTAAACTCCCCCTACTCTAGTATGGTGGGGACAACCCCTCATATCCACACCTTGCTCTGAAAATCGCTGGACTATGTAGACTCCTTCAAATATCTGGGGGTGTGGATTGACTCCAATCTTTCCTTCAAAGTCCATATTGAGGAACTCTCCAAAAAGCTTAAACAGAGGCTTGGGATTTTCTTCACAATCAGGCATCTATTAACGCAGGAGGGGAAAACCAGGTTGGTTCAAACAATGTTCTTGACTCTCGTTGACAATGCAGACCTTCTGTACAGGCACTGCTCTAGTGTGGCCCTTGCCAAACTAGACATTCTGTACCACCGGGTGCTCAGGTTCATTACCGGTGCCCCCATCAACATACCACTGTACCCTCTACAACATTGTAGGTTGGGGCTCCCTTAGTCTTAGACGACAAAAGAACACCCTGTTCTGGATCTATAGGGCCATCTCTAACAAGCTGCCTCAATATATTAAGGATCGCTTACCTTTTTGCATTTCTGGCAGCTTTCTGCTGAGAAGCCAGACTCTTATCACCCTTTACATACACAGAGTTAGGACACACTTTGGTTGGGCTGCAATTAGTCACACTTTACCAGTCCTCTGGAATACTGCACAAAATTTACTGCAGCTCATTTCACCTGTACCATTAGCTGCCTTCAAAAATCTTATCCAACAATCATTTATGGAGTCCTGAAACTGCTTCTGGCACTGAATCTCTGACTATCCCTCCTACCTGTCTGTCACCTCCCCCTACTAATGGCACCTTTTCACCCCCATACCCCCCTTACCCTTAGACCTACAAGGTCGACTAATGCAGCTATGACAATCCTGAAGGTATTACAATTGTCCCCCCACCTCTCCTAACCTCTCCTTCCTCCACTATCCTTGGCTCATCCTGTGCCCTCAGTGCTCTTGCTTTATAGTCTTCTCCTAGGCCATGTAATGCTTTGCTGGTCTAGACCTCATCCAATATAATATTGTACCCTACTGTCTATCAGAGACCTGCCTTGCACAGAACTCAACACAGTGGTATGCTGACTGCCTTTGGTACCATGCCTGTAAATTATGCTGCCTTGTTCTGTTCTCAGTGTGAAGTCTTATGTTGCCATTTGTAAATTATTGTACACCACTGTGCCAAGTCACGCCATTCTCACTTGTAATGACTGTACATAGGCTGATAATGTTGCTACGCCTACGCCAAATTGTTGTATTGTGACTTCTTCTTGTTGTTGTTGTTTAAACTACCAGGTCCATCTTGTAAATGAGCCCTGCTCAATGGTGTTCCACCTGGCTAAATAAAGATATTGATTGATTGATTGATATAGGTCAGTAGAGCTGCTTAACTACAGCAAGCTAGTATTGCCAATATGAAACTGTTGCATTCATGTCACCCACATAGGGTACTGATGAAAGTAGAGGTATTTTCAGGGACCTAGGACATGCAGTGGGCTAAATCATCAAGTCAGCTTTATGTTAGCCACTTATTTAGGCAATACGTATATCCATTAAGGCTGATTTGAAATTATTACATTCAGGTCACACACACTGGGTGTTGGTAAGAGCAGTGATATTCTGAGGGACCCAGGAGCAACTAGGGGCTGAAGCCTCAAGTCATTTGTATGTTAACAACCTACTTAGATAATGCAATCATCCAGACAAGTCACATTGTCAGGGATCACACTGGTAGCAACACATGCTATTACAGTAAAATTACAGCTAAAGTATAACTGATTAACTATCAGGGTCTGTTTGTCCAGGGTGTTTTGGGCAACATCCCCTGACAGAAAAAAAAACCTCAAGAACTTTGTAAGCATTTGACTGGTAAATATGCAACAATCTATACTGACATATGCAAGCGACATGCAAGTTTTTATGTAAGAATTATATGCAAGGAATATGTGAGGACTGTGATGTTTTACTTAGATGAAAAACTATGCAAGAAAAATTCCTTACTTCACGCAAGAAGCATTCCTTGCCAATATCATGAGATGCAAGAAAACCTGTGTGTGGGTCTACTGCACTACAATATTAGTTTTACATCCTGTTGGAGCTAGAAGCTTAGAAACACCTGGCTCTAGAGAAGGGGTGTGCAAATTACTTAGCCACTGACACTGTGCCGTGCTATTCAAGTATCTTGCACTAAAGTGTATAAACAGTTCTTTCATATTTCTTACATATTTAAAAGGATATGTCTTCATTCTGCTCCCATTATTTTTGATTTGAATGCGCAAGACCACTCTTATAACTGGAGTGGTTCCCTTATCAGTAGTAACATACAACTCAGGTCATAATACTGTACTGTACTTGTGGCATCACAGTCATCGCATCACTAATTTTAATGTAGCTACAGAGGGATATGAATTCTAGTGGGGGAATAAGAAACAAATGTAAACAAAGAGTAAGATATTAAGATCATGCTTCCATTCACATTTCCTCAATAATGACAGGAGGGAGAAAGCTAAGAAAGATATGTTATATTACCAGAATTGTAACTAAATAGTTCATTGATGTTTTTTTTGGCTTTTTATTACTGAAGTGCATGTGGCTTTTTATGGTTCAGATTGTACCTAAAGATTTGTAACAGCACTATGACTACATACAAGATGCATTTCAACATGGTATTGAAAGAGTGAACAGCCACTCCCCCACCCCAAACCATTCAACCAATGTTTGTGGGAGGTCAGTCAAATCTCTGATAAGCATGTAAGAAAACTACTTCTGCCCCCAAAGAGTTTGCATTTTTGGAGGAACAAATTTACAATTTGAGGCTGCTCTACTCATATATATATATTACTGTACACATTGATAGTATAATAGCAGAGATATTTCCTGGAGCCTGGTTTATCAATGCTTGATTACCCCTTAAGCATGTGTGGTATTTTAGGCAACATTTAGAGGTAAGTAACCAGTTAGGATATACTGTAACTATTACAATAATGTATGTGAGGTCCAACATGCAGGACAGATTGATATGCTTTATAAAAGGCTGTATGAACCCTCAATAGTGAGCTGTCATTTGCAATGCCCCTTAGAATACAAGAACATAGTCTATAAAAGGTAAACTATAATTGCTTACAATTTCTTAATATATGCTGTAAAGTTACTTCAGTTTCTGTACTTTGAGCTAACTATAATATTTACAGACTTGATCAGGTGATCTACATGGGTAGTGTATGACAGCCCACTGTCCAAGTAGACTCCTAAATATTTTAAGACATTTTCCTGCTTAAATTCCCCTCCCAAGCATAAACAAGTTCAGTTGATTATTATCAGTAAGTATCTTATTACAACCAAGGATCTATAACTTTGTTTTTTCCATACCATTAGCACTTTTTGATCAATGGACCACTTTTATTTAAAAATCTCTGGTGGCCAAATGAGAGAGAAGGCAGCATCTCATCCTTAGAAAAGATAACTCCATCATCAGCGTACAATGTCTGGAGCTGTAAGAGCTGCTGGGGAGCAATGGAGTGGGGCAAGGAAAAGCACAGATATATGTGGAAGAGATGAGCAGGGGGATGAGCTTCTTGCTTAATAACAGAAGGAATAGATGAGAAGGCCCAGTCTAGCAATGATGGATATTGGGCTGTGATATACACCACATCTGTATAGTCATTCAACAGCAAGATCATTTTAAGAAGGATCTCACAGCAGATCAGGAGTGGGATGCATGCTTTGTTTTACTACAGGTTGCTGACCTCATAGCAGAGCTTTTTGAATTTGACACTGATGTGAGAAAAGAAATTCGGAATTTTATCTAGCCACAACATGAAATACTTGGCAGAAGCCTTCTTGAAGGTAAAAACATCCAGGGTTGAGAAGGCAGAAGTGGATGGGAATCTAGATAGCTCTCCAGCTCCTAGTCTAAAGTCAATATACCCATTATTTAAAGTCTGAACACTTATTGTGGATTGACTGACTTGAAATATAAAAATTAATATGCTAAAGAGGTGTGCTACTTAGATGAATGCCAGGCAAATGTAGTTCCTCCCCTGAGGAAGACATCATGTGATGTTGTATATGTGTTAGGAGCAGTTTACTCTAGTGAGTGGCATTCTAATGGGCTGTGTCTTTGCACTTTAAAACTATGCACATGTACATTTTTGTTAGATAAGTAGTAGTTGCATGTAATGCTCTGGTGTGTCTGCCTTTTCTCATGTAGTGAATACCCCTTTCATGTTAATTGCCGCCAAAATGTTTAGTAGAAGTTGTACCTCAATGGGTAATGTAAAACCCCTGGCCCACCACCTCATAGCTGTGAGGAGACATCCCTGAAGTATGACTTGTGTCACTAAGCTGCAACATGTAAATAAGTTATAAATGTTGTTACGGGTGTAGCACTGACTGGCTAGAACTAGGTTAGTACAGATTGCAGAATTAATGCTGAGCATGACTAGGGCCTCAGCAGGATTTTAGTCGGGGATCCAGCCATGTAGATACCATTCACCAAACTGGTATGTGTTTATATATACTGTAATTAAATATTGAAGTTTTGCAATCAACATTAATGTTTGAAGTGTCATGCCCTGTACTGAAGTGTTACTGAATTGGATATAGAGTTAAACTGCTAATGCAAACTGGAAATGAAGTTAAAGGTTAAGGTTTAAATCAGTTGTCCCCATCCCAAGTTGCCTTCCCAAGAGTAAAGCATACAATGTGCTACAACAATGAAATCCATTTCTTGACCAACCAAGGGTGTATCTGATTGTCCCTGGAGCCAAGAGTGAAGGAACCATTGGAGAGATGAACACCACCTCAACTGGGCATGCTGTTCATGTTGGAGACTGAACAGAAGAGAAAAAAAAAAGAAGAGGAAGGTAGCTAAGTGTCCTGAAGGGACACAGGTAGTATGGTCAGGGTAGTTTTACTGTGGTGAAGTAGCAACTTACATAGCTGGTACCCCAGAGGCCATACTTACAAGGCACTGAGAATGGACAGATCTGGGAATGTATATTATCAACAGGGGTGGCTCCAAATGAGATGAACCACTATACATAAGAGTTCACCCCTGAGGTTATTGCACAGCCTTGTCCTCTTCCTGGAGCATGATGGTAGAGGCAGCCAGTAGGGAGGGTCAGTGTACATACCCCTGTGCTATTAGATTGTATATTAATTGCATCATCTCCCTGGAGTGAATTGATTCCTGGTTTGTTCTGTTTGATGTATGGCTTAGCTGTCCCTTAATTGAATGTACCTGGCCCCTTCACCATTAGCATGACAACATGTGGTTGTGTGGATGATACTAGGAAATTGTAGCCTGAACCCTGTGGTGAAGGGGGTGGTTGGGCGTATGCCAGTGCCATCCATTTGGGGATGTCTGTCCATGGGAGTATAGACAGCTGGAGGTACAGGAGTACTTAGAGTTTGTTTCTGCCAGTGTAAGTTACACCCCCTTGTCACTCTGAGCAACATGAGATGACAGCATGACTGCCACATTGTGTGGCCCCTCCACTTCCATGCACTTTTCCACTCACGTGTGTTATGATATGCAATTGGCTGGATTAGGTAAGATGTGCCTGCAAGTACAATGGGAGAAGACATTGTGGATGCCACAGAGGTCTCTTTGGACCCTGATTGTACAGCAGTTGTACTTAGTACTGCTTCCAGTATCCACTGGACATTGCAGCATATTTCAGTATTGCATAGGGCCCAATTTTAAAACCTACAGCACCAAAAATTATATCTCTGAGCTGCCCTTTTACCCTACCAACAGGCCAATTGCATGATCTGACAAGAGAAAAATGAAAGAAGTCAAGAGTCTTGTAGAAATACTGTATCTGAGAGGTCTTCGTTATCTACAGTATGCTTATGGCAATCCATCTTTTGTAACCCATGTCTGCTCTCAGTGAGCTAACCCTGTTATCTAAAATTGAATAAATAATCTACTCAAGAGTCATATGAATACATTCTGCAATTTAGTTTGCATTTAAATCCCCCCCTCCCCCCACATGCATGATCAGATGCAAATACTTGTAGGAAAAGTAGTTTTTTCTGGTCACTAATATAATTTTATTCCTATGAGTCATGGATATGCTCTTTCTTTATGTAGTTTGCATAAAAGTGCTCAGCCCTAGCCCCCATCATGCACACTTGCAAGTCAGGACATATATTTGAATTTTTTCACTGCATGTTGAAGTCTTGACTGTTTTTCAAAATCAACATCTCAACTTGAAGAAAATATATGCAATCTGTAGATGATTTCAATACATGTGCTACCACCTGCCTATTTTCAACCTGATTTGAACCACTCTAATGACATATCTACCAAGTGTTCTCACCCGACTTTCCACTTTAAAAGGGTGACAGTGAAGGAGGCTCTTACTATGGTCAAGAAAATGCTAGGTAAGACCAGACTGGGCAGTGGCGGGATAGACATGAAACTTCTATCCCTCACCCTGGACATTCTTATAGTACCCATTACCATGCTGTACAATAAGTCCCTGGCCCTGGCCTAATTCCTGTTGATTTAGAAGCAGGCCCAAGTAATGCCAGTGCATAAAGGAGGTGACAAGTCTTTGGTAGCCAACTACAGACCCATCTCGATCCTCTCCCCCCAGTCCAAGGCACTGGAAAAGATTATGGCTGGTCAAATCATTGACTACCTCAGTAAGTATAATCTACTATGCCGCAACCAGCATGGCTTCAGACAAAATCACAGTACCACAACTACCCTCCTGGACTACATGAACTATGCACATAAGACCCTGGATGAAGGCAAACAGGTGGGGTCTGTCTTTATTGACCGCACCAAAGCCTTCAATACAGTCAATCACCCCTTGTTACTGACCAAACTTCAAAATATGGGTGTGGTGCCTGATGCCCTTTGCTGGTTTCAAGGCTACCTATTACAGAGAAATCAATGTGTCAAAATTGGGCAAACAGTATCCAGCACAAGAGAGGTATCATTAGGGGTACCCCAGAGATCAATACTGGGGCCCCTACTCTTCAGCCTCTTCTTAAATAATCTTCCCACAGCCTGCGACACCAAACTCATATTATATGCAGATGATGCTGTGCTCCTGAGCAGCAGCACGTCTCAGGCTGCCCTACAATCTGAGCTTCAGAACTCTTTCTCCAAATTCAAGGAGTGGTTCTGTAGTCATAAGTTGCTACTATACTACAAGAAGACCAAGGCCAAGCTTATGTCCAGCCCAGACAACAAAAATAAGCACCACCCCCTCATCATCTCCAACTCATGCAGTGAGCTGCTGGAACAAATTCACTTGTTCAAGTATCTGGGGGTCATAGTAGATGATACCCTCATATTAGCGCACCATATTGACTCTTTGGTCTAGACAGTCAGTGCCAAGATTGGTGTCCTGTACAGGCACGGGTAGCACCTCTCTCCATAGGCCCTCTACCTCTCAGTCCACAGTTCAATTATATCTACTATTGACTATGGATTAGTGGTCTATGGGGCAGCAACAGATACAGCACTCATGATGGTTCAGACTGCGCTCAACAAAGCCTGCAGACTCACCCTGGATGCTGAGCATGGCATACATACCTGTCCTCTGTACGAATGTGCAAACTGGCTGTCATTAAGAAACAGGGTCAAATTCCAGACTTGCATCCTAGGGAAGAAGGCTCTATTGGGTAAAATACCACCTTATGTAGGCAATTTGATCAAGGTGGCCAATTCGTTACAGGTCATCAGAGGGAGGACTGGAGGAGCCTTGGCTATCTCCTTCTGTTGCACCTCACTTGGGCAAGGTGCATTTGCCTACTGGCCCCCCCCCCCGTGGATGAATAAACTCCCATGGCACCTCGTGGCCACCAATTGTCTGGCACAATTCAAAACTGACCTCAAACAGCAACTAATAACACTCTCTAAGTGTACCTGCTCCCGAGTCCAGCCACACCTGCTCTCTCTGCCCCTCAGCAAGCACTACACAAGCCTCAGGTACCTCCCCATCCCTTCTCATGACTTGCCTCAGCAATCAGTCTGTGTCATGCTTCTTCGGCACCCACCACCCCACCCTCCCCCAATTCACAGTCCTGTGAGTTTCCCAGTCACTACTAATGCAGGCTGCCTGACTATGCCCCCTCAAACCCCACCATTTACTTTAGCATGTCTTCTCCACTCAGCCTCCCCTCACCCCACCATTTATCCCTATACCTTATTGCCTTCGTCTCCCACCCTTCACCTCCACCACATTACATACTTCTCTCTCGTACCTCCTTTCTTCACCCCACTGCCAGCTATCCCCATCCATCTGAACTACTGACAAGGCACTCTGTGGCTGCTTATTCCCCCCACCCTTATAAAGGGTTTTTCTTGTTATTTCAACTTGTACCTATGTTTTGAGTTATTCTGTAAGTTCTGAATCCAAGCTGTATCATTCATTGTAATATACCTTTGCTTTCTCCTATTGTTTGTTTTGCAATCTATGATGTGGAACCTTTGTAAAAGAGCTTGCACTCAAAGGTCTTTTCCAAATCACTAAATAAATAAATAAAATGTCAAAGATTTACCCACCCCATCACTGAATACTAATTGACTCAACCTCTAGGACTAACCTGGTACCTAGATCAGATAAGAACTGTACTACATTGAGGAGTCTTATAATAATGTATCTGTTGGTTATCTGTCTCAATGTAAACTTAAATGTAAAAATTTATTTTCAGGCAAGTTTTAGTCTGGTAAAGTCTGTTGTACAAAAGTAATTGTACACTGTTACTCATGATGTACTGCATTAGATTTGATGCTATGGAGTGCATGCATATAGTTAGTGAAAAGACAGAGAAACCAGACACCAATGATTCTTCTATCACACTTTCTCATAGCCTGATTTCTTTCATATACAATATGTACAGTATTTGTGCTTTCTGGTAGTGAGACTGCTACAATATCAGATGCACTGATGTAAAGTGCCACCCACTAAGATAATGCAATCTGTGATAAAGACGGCACAGTTTCCTGCATGCCAAAGTGAAGTAATTACTGTTGGACAACAGTGGGTTTCTGTGAGATTCTGCAAAAATGTCACAGTTGAGATTGCTATAATAACGCATCATCTTAGCGGCTGGCACTGCATGAAATATATTTTTCATTCTCTCTGATTCCCACCTGTATTAGAGTTGCTGTAATGAGCATTACTTGAACAAACCCCAGCAAAGTTTCCAAATCCAAAAACATGTCTACTATTTTCATATACAGACATACACTAATGGGCATTATATTTATAAACCTTTAAATGTACTAAAGGATTACCATTTTTCTTGAAAGGTACTACACATGACAAGTTTGAGATAATATCCACAGGAAATGATAACTTTCTGTAACATTGTATGACTGCTGACTAGTTTAAACTTTTTATAAAATTGTTGCATTGGTCATGTTAACAGAAAAATCTACATTGTCTTACAGGATTTCAAGTCAAATGTTTTAAAGCAACGCACATTTGAGTATTCCTGGATGTTAGAACATTGCAGATTTAGTGATTGGGGCTGGTACATATACAGAATGTCTATGAAGTAATAAGTAGAAAAGACATAAGCATACCATTAATAATCATCTACATAACCAAGTTCACGTGCATTTTTTAATATGGTAGCAGTTTCTGAGCTACATTTGTGAATAAAAATTATGATTTCAATGTTATGTAGTGGACATTTTCTTTTAAGCCTTGGGCCCTTGTTTCTCTTTTTTTGAAACTGTCATTTTTATTTAGTTTTAGTGGTGCACACAGATACAAAAACATTTCCAAGTCAGTTGTAAATGCAGACAATTATACAGCAGAAGCATAAACTGTGTATCAGTTTAGGTAGAGAAAGCAAGAGCAAACAGTGTGCTCTCACAGGATGATGGCTCTATGGTGATTGTTGCTATGGGTCTTTAGGACCTCAAGGAGGTGGTAACAAAGGCTATCCTTGCTGGCAAGAGGAGGAATGCCATGAGTTGACCAATACCTCATACAAAGGCAACCTCTCATTTTTATTTATTGCTCCCATTTTAGGGGACCAAGTTGGGTCAATGGGTGGCTATATATAAGAGCAAGACAGTCCATTTATTCATTAAGACTGGAGTTCTGTTTTGTATGCGAGCCGTTAAGCTCTCCATCTTATAAATGCTGTATACTGTGTCTTCTCAATTACATATTGTTGGGGGGTAGGCTGAAGCCATAGTCTAGTAATAATTTTCTTTGCTGCTGCAAGGAGTATACAGATTAAATAGATGTGATGTCATTGTGTCACCTGTTTAGGCATTTGTAGCAGAATGGCAACTTCAGGAGTCAGTATTCCCAGACCTGGGAAAAGATCTCCCAGCACCTTCCCCACCTCCTCCCAATAAGATTTGAGTACTGGGTAATACCAAAGCACTTGCACATGGGTGGAGACCTCACAGCTGCATCCCCTCCAACAGGAGGAGTCCTACCAGAATGAGTACTCTGCCGTAAACTGTGGGGTCCAGAAAAACCACACCACCACCTTCCAGCTAAACTCCTGCCAGCTGTAGGAGAACATTGTTTGATGCTGTCTGCATCAAATTTGGTGCCACTTCTCTGGGGTCAATTCTAGCATCAGCTCTGCTTCCCAACTGGTCTGTAATCCATCCATCATATTCATTGAGAGGTTTGTCAGAGCCTTGTAAAAGTGGGATATGAGGTGCCTGGGGGCAGATTTTCCTTGTAACCAAACTAAAAGAGTCAATATTGGTGGAATGACCTTAGTTTTAATATCTACAGTATACCCAAAGTGGTGCTTAAGTACTGCCGTAATTGCAAATATCTATAAAAGTCCCTCTGTGGGAGTGAACATCACACCCGTAACTGAGCAAAGGACTTTAAAATACTGTCCTGATAGAACTGATAGTTATGAATGAATCCACATTTCACCAGTCCCTTGAACCCATGGTTTGATGCTGAGGGTGTAAAGCCCCGGTACAAAGCAAGGATCCCCATCCAATTTGGCCCGCATTGTATTTCAGGTCTTTTCGAGTATACTTTCCATTGGGAAATCAGACTCTTAGTGAATAGTGAAGTTTGAAGGGACAATTCTGTGCTGTCTAGTTGAAAAGTTGTAGTTTTATCTAGAGAAAACTTTGAGAGGGCCCTTTCAACCTAAACCCAACCCGGTGCCCCGGCTGGAGGGCCAAACCAGTGAAGCATGTAGGTAAGGAGTGCTGTTAAAGCATAATGATAGAAATTAGTTAATGCCTGACTGCCCTGATCCTTGGACAGTTGTAGTTTATGTATAGCCACCTGCAGTGTGCTCTCCTGCCATATGTAAGAGGAAATCGCTATACTCCATCTACTGATATCCCTCTGAGTAGGGAAGTATGGAATATTTTGTATCAAATATATTATTCTTGGGAGAGTAATCATTTGTATTTATTGAATTCTGTTCATTAGGGAGACTGGCAGATGAACCCAGCTGTTCAGATCCCCCTTGATCTGAGTAAAAAATGTGGCGTAATTCTGAATGTAAGTAGCACCTGGGTCTGAAGTTAAAATTACTCCCAGGTATTTAATCTGGATGCAGTTCCACCAAAATGGGTACTGTTGCTGCAAGGCAGTGTTGGAGTGCCCTGGACCAGTACAGCCTCTCTTTTATTTGGATTAATTTTATAAGCCATCGTTGTTTCGATTATTTGCAGGCTTTCCGCCTAAGCTGCTATGGAAGACTCTGGGTTGGTAATATAGAGCAGAAGGTCATCTGCATAGTAAGCGATCTTATGTATATGTCTGTTAATTGTATATCCCTGAATCTGTATGGTCTGCCTTAGGCACTGGGCTATAGGCTCCACAGATAGTGGTAAAAGGTAGGGAGAAAGAAGGCAGCCCTGCTGGGTGCCTCTAAATAGGTGGAATCAGGAAGAATGTGAGTCATTAACCTTAGCCATGGCCTCTGGAGAGGTGTGTAAACCGATGATATGTAAGCAATAACACATGATGAGGTGTGGGTTACGTGCTGATAAGAGCATGCCTAGGGGTGTACTAAGGCACGAGGCGCTTGCGCCAAGTGCCTTATGCCCCAAGGCGTGCTCTTATCAGCACGTCACCCACACCTCGGAGTGTGTTATTGCGCTTATAAAATGGGCCCTTTGTAAAGTAATTTTTTTTTTAATGTGTAAAAAAATAAATAAATAAAAAATAGAGAAATATAAGAATAGGTTTAAAATTGTGAAAACAGTGAAAAAATAGTCCCTTGTATTAAGTTTCTGTGCAATGTATTTATTGTGTCCCCCGCACAGAAAAAGTTACTCATACATTTACAGTATGTCTTTTTTTTATTGTTTTTTTTTTTTTCTTTGTTTGCCTGTGTTTAGTTAGGGAGTTGAAGTGTTAAGACAGGAGCGTGTCTGTTGACTGGGAGCCAGCGTGCTCCTCAACAGACACATCAGAAAGCACTGACAATATTTCTTCCTGTTTCCTGGTTTCGTTTTTGGGAATATTTGGCTCGTTATTTATTTAAAAAGTAAAGCGAGTGCCTGCTGAGTGTCTGAAGAACACTGCTTCATTGCTGCTTGCCGTGGGTAGCGCCGGTAGGTGGTTTGTTACGGATTTGCCGCGCTTGAAAAAAAAAATGCCGCTTCGCTTTTGTTGCCGCTTTGTCGGTGGTACTTTTAAAATCTGGTAATGGTGGCAGGGGCAGACAATCCATGAGACTCATTTATGAGGTACGAGGTTTTTCTTGGTTTAGATGGAGTACGATATGTTCTTGAATGCAGTGTTACGTTATTGTGCTGTCCACGAGTGATGTTGTGCTGCCGCTTCAGTGAGCTCTGCCAGTCAACGTTTCTGTTAATGCTTGGCAGAGCTCATTAATTTTTTTGGTCATTTGGCTTCTTGGTGGGCAGTAGTACCAGTTGGCTACAATATCATCTGATAAGGACACGGCTCAGATGATGTTGTAGCCAGTCAGTGCCTTGGGATTTGTTAGCCCATTTTATAATATCTAGTAATGCTCCAAGGAAGCCAAATTTCATGAGTACTGCATGTAGGAACAGCCATGAGACCCTACTGAAGGCTTTTTTGGGCATCCACACTTAAGATCATCAACAGTGATTTATGGATATGGACATGATTAATAACAAATATTGTTCATTTAATGTTGTCTGTTGTTTGTCAGGTTTTTATTAAAGCCAGATGGATCAGAATGGATAATTTGTGGGAGAATATTATGTAGTCGATGGGCAAGTATACTGGTATAAATTTTATAATCCTGGTTCAACATGAAAATGGGGTAATATGATTCACAGAGGTGTGGGAGTTTGTTGGGTTTTAAAATAGCTGAAATGGTAGCTTGTCACCAGGATATAGGATACTCTGAGGCAGACTGACTTTCCTGAAATGCTGCTGTAAGGGGTACTCTAATAAATTCAAAGGTACTTTTATAAAACTATGCCCCAAAGTCATCAGGACCCGGACTCTTCCCGTTCTTTAGGTTCGATATTGTAGTAAAGATTTCTTGTGTTGTAATGGGACGTGAGAGTTATTCTGCATGGTATTTTCCTAACTTAGGGAGATCCAATCCAGATATAAAGGTATCTATTTCCATTTGGCTAGGAGGAGATGATTCTAAATATAATTCTGAATAGAATTGTCTAAAAATATTAAGGATTTGAGCAGTAATTTGGGCAAATCTCCTGGAATGGGGATCTTTAATTTTAGGGATGGAGATCAGGAGATCATTTGAGTCTGCTGGTGTAACCATTGTGCTAAAATCTGAACAGCTCGAGCCACCCCCCATAGTATCTCTTGCATAGCCAGAGCAGTTTTCCTGCTGAGTCTGGGACAGTTGATCCACCAGGGAACTACAATATCTCTCTGCATATGGGCCAGCTGAAGGAAACTAAGTTTATCTTGACGTTCCCTTAGATGGTTTTCCATCTGATGTTTCTTTTTGGTTGCAAAGGCTATGATATGGTCCCATAACACAGATTTTAATGTGCCCCACAAAAGTTGAGGGGAAGTCTCAGGGGAAGCATTGTCTTGTATAATCTCTGAGATATTTTCCTTCAGGAAATCCTTGAAGGCTGGATCCTGCAGTAAAGAATTGTTAAGTTACCAAATAGTACATTTCCTCTCTTGAAAAATAGAAGGGTCTAGTGTAATCTTGGAGTGATCTGAGAGATAGAGGTTCTTTATTTCTGCAGTCTGAACCATGTCCGGATGTTCTCCGCTTACACAAAAATAGTCTAATCATGAGTAATGCTTATGTGAATGTGAATAAAAGGAGACTTGTCACTGTGAGGGGTGAAGGTGCGACTGTGCATCCACTAATCCTAGATCCTTTAATAGCCATCTAAGATGTTTTTGACCTGAAGACCTGAACAGAAGCCTACAAGCTGAGGTGTCTAGGGATGAAATCAAAAGGCAATTCAAGTTCCCTCTGACTACCAACATCCCTTTCTGATGAGAAATGATAGTATCAACTAGGGATTGTATAGAAGAGGCATCAGTGCTCGGGGGGAATATATAGACTACACACTGTTAAGAGTTGACCACTAATCAATCCTATCGCTATGGCCAGCCACCCCTCCTTATCCACATACTGTAGCTTCCAGTGAGTTCAAAGCGGGAGTGTTTAGGCACCAATACCACAACCACCCTCTGCCTGCCATGTCTGTAAGCTGAGTCAATTGTATGAGAAGACCCAAATTTCAACAGTTTTTGGTGTTCACTCTGAGACAAATGTGTCTCTTGCAGCAGCAAAAGATCAGTATTAAACTTTTTTAGTGTCATCAAGGTTTGGTATCTTTTAATGGGTCTGGTCAGCCCATTTACATTATGAGATACAGTTTTAAAAGAAGTCCACATCTATCCTATCCTAGTTTGTAAATTTACAAGGCCTCTTTGCCACCTCTGACAGAGCTGCCTGTGTGATCCAGATATCTTAGTAACCATTTAGTCCAGTTGTATTCCATAACATAAATTATCATAAAAACCGTATACACATTTTCTGAAAATCAGAGCTAATTAGCCAGCCCAAAGGATCTGTGCACCACCTGTAATAGAAAAGAAGGTAAACTTAGCTAGGAAAATACTAAAACTATGATCATTAAAAGGCAGGTCTGGTGTTTTAAAGGAAATCGGTCAACTTAGCCTGGAACTGGGTAACCTTAGGAGAGGGAGTAACATTACCCCGTGTTTCCAGCACTTAATTTTTGAACGCTGAAAGACTTCCAATATGGGGAATGTATCAAACACTTCCAAGTTTCTTGATGCCATTGATAGCCTAGGGGGAAAAACATGTCCCAATGGAGAAATTGCTCCCTCAGGGCTATTCTTTCCCCTTAACGGGGTGGAGATCTGGGAAAGAAAGGCTAGGGAAAACAAAAATAGTGTGTAACAATCAAATTTGGGAAATTGAATCATGGGATAGGATTGAAAAAACTCTGCGTCATCTTTCATTGGTTAGTAAGAGCGTTCCCCCAGCCCATTCACAGTATATTGTCCTGAATGGAGGAAATAAAATCATATTTCTAAAATTATGTACGGCATTTGGATCCATAATAAATAAACTGATTAAAGGGTAGACCAACCCCCAAAAGGAAGTATTACAAGTCTTCCGATTAACAAGTAATAGTATCCATCTAGTCTCTGAGAAATAATAGCCATCATAAGGAACGGAAATAAAATATTAAGTACTGTCCAGCGATATCCAATTAGACTGAACAACTCCGGGTAAAGAGGAAAAACTGAAAATAGTATGCTCATGTCCAAAGAACCTAGAATTCATAGGCGCTTCCCTGCTGAATGACAAATTCAGATGAGCGTAAAGCTGCATGTTAATCCAGTCCTGCACTGCCTATGTTCCCCGGTTCCTCAACCCAAGGACCAACAGGAGTTAGAAGGAATCCAGGGTGAACCAACCTTATATCATCCCCCAGTTCATGAGCACTGTCCCAGACCCCCACTTGCCAAAACCCAGCCCAGGTCCAGAAACAAAGAAGTTGGAATGACTCAGACACCCCCACCCTGACTCAAACCCACTGAGACTGCAATCCCTCATCCCTCATCTGCCCTCCCACACACCCCTGGAATAAGTTCCCTATTTAATGGTATACAACTCATGAGGTCTGCTAGGTGGGAAGACCCACCTGCTCCCCAGCCCACCTCCACCCCATGGGTCACAGTTTAATGGGTTTAGTGTAGTGTTATAGTAGACTACCTTGAGGGTCGAGCCTGCTGATTAAAAAAAAAAATATTTAGCAGGTACAATCTTACAGAGGGATCTCTTCGGAGATGGCCCAGTTCTCTGAGCCTTCCCCCACCTCCTTCCCTCCTAACCTAAGTATGGGGCTACTTTCCTGCCATTCACTATTATTGACAGTCCATCCAAACACCCCATCTAACGGGAAACCAGGTGTCAGATGGGGCCATCACACCCCGCGAACACCCTACTGCTCTCTTCACAATAATTCCAACTAAAAGTCTAAGGCAGGCCCCTACAACCAGGTCCTAGGCCCACACTGGCCACAAGGGGAAAAGTCAGACAGAGAGACCAGCAGGAGATGGTTTCTTTAACTAGAGACTATGAATGCCAGGGAAGGTCACAGTGAGGGTGCCAAGACCCCACACTGAAACCTCAGCAAGGTCCCCACCTGCAGAGATCCCAGGTGGCACCCACTCGTGGCCTCCCCCTCACACCCCTGTGGGAGAGAGCAGGACTCTGCAGCACACATCAAGCCACCCAATTACTCAATGTGAGCAATAATCAGGTAATAGAAACATAGAAACATAGACTTTGATGGCAGATAAGGACCACTTGGCCCACCCAGTCTGCCCACTTCTCTACCTATTGGATAAGCTGCAGATTCTAGTTAACCAACATCCTACTTCCTGCAACCCCCCACTATAATTGCCTTATGTCTGTCCCATGCATGTTTGAATACCCCCACTGTTTTAGACCCCACAACCTCTCCAGGAAGGCAGTTCCATGCGTCGACCACTCTCTCCGTGAAAAAGAATTTCCTCACATTACCCCTCTAACTATAAATTGTTCCCCTTATTCTTACACATCTCTTTTTCTGAAAGATGCTACCCTCCTGGACTTTGTTGATTCCCTTGAGGTATTTAAAAGTTTCTATCATGTCCCCCCTGTCCATCCTTTCATCAAGGGTATACATATTAAGCTCTCTCAGTCTCTCTTCATATGGTTTCTGATGTAGACCCTGCATCATTTTAGTTGCCCTCCTCTGGACTGCTTCCATCCTGTCTATGTCCTTGTGTTGATGAGGTCTCCAAAACTGCACACAGTACTCCAGATGGGGTCTCACCAACTGTCTGTATAGAGGGATAACCACTTCCCTTTTTCTACTTGTGATGCCCCTCCCCTATGCATCCCAGTATCCCCCTGGCTCTCCTTACTGACTTCTCACATTGCTTACCCACCTTTAGGTCATCTGATATGATTACACCCAGATCCCTTTCCATTATTGTTGTCGTTGGTACCTCCCCAGCTATTGTGCACTCTTCTCCTGGATTTTTATTTCCCAGGTGCATTACGTTGCACTTCTTTGCATTGAATCTAAGTTGCCATATGTCTGACCATTCCTCCAACCTTGCCAAGTCCCTTCTCATCCTTTCTACCCTCTCTTGTGTATCAACTCTGTTACAGATCTTTGTGTCATCTGCAAAGAGGCATACCTTTCTTTCCAGACCCTCTGCAATATCACCTATAAAGATGTTAAAGAGGACTGGACCCAGTACTGAGCCCTGAGGCACTCCACTAGTAACCCCCCCCTTTCTTCAGAATGTGTTCCATTCACTATTACCTTCTGTGTCCTGTTGTGCAGCCAGTTTGCTACCCAGGCTACCACCCTGGAACCCACTCCCAGGCTGGCTAACTTGATTATTAATCTTTTGTGTGGGACTGTGTCAAATGCCTTGCTAAAGTCTAGGTAGGCCATATCCACAGCCCCTCCTTGGTCTATTACTTTGGTCACGCAGTCAAAGAAATCGATTAGATTCATCTGGCATGACCTTCCTGCTGTGAATCCATGCTGCTTTGGGTCCTGTGCCCTGCTGGCCTTTAGGTACTGAGCAATTCTTTCTTTCAGAAGTGATTCCATTATTTTCCCCACCACTGAGGTCAAACTAACAGGTCTGTAGTTTCCTGCTTCTGCCTTGCTCCCACTTTTGTGAAGGGGAATCACATCTGCCCTCTTCCAGTCCTCAGGTACCACCCCATCTTCCCATGATTTGTTAAAAAGTGTGATTAGCGGTGTCACTAGGTCCTCCCTTAGCTCTTTTAGGATTCTAGGGTGAATCCCGACAGGACCCATTGCTTTGTCCACCTTGAGTTTTAGGAGTTCTTTCAGGACTCTTTCTTCTGTAAATGGACTGGCCTCAACCCCACTACCCAGAGTGCTTCTACTATTTGGTTTAGGTAACTCCTCCTCTTCTTCTTTTGTGAATACTGAGCAAAAGTATTCATTCAGTATCTCTGCCTTTTCACTGTCTCCCTCTGCCCACCTCCCCTCTCCTTTATTAATCTTCATTATCCCTCCCTTAACCTTTCTATGCTCCCTAATGTACCTATAAAAGGTTTCATCCCCCTTCTTAACTGAGTTGGCTATCTTTTCCTTGGTTTGGGCCTTTACTTTTCTGACTGCCTTCCCCACTTCTTTCTGCTTTAATTGATACAGTTCCCTGTCGTGCTCCTTCTGTGAGTCCTTGTACTTTTTGAATGCAGCCTTTTTCTCCTTAACCATTTGTAGACCTCAAGGTGTTTCTGGTAATTTGGTGATCAATTTCTGCAGTTTTTCAATGCCTTCCTGTTGTGCCCTAGAATCTGAAGGTGTTGCTCCATCTGTGGAACATTTTGCCCAAGCTCACTTTGGAAGGGCTGTTCGAGGAGGAATAGTGAAACCACATTTCTGCAAATCTTTAATAGCTGAGGAAGCTGATTCATAACTGTGTTATCCATTGGAGTATGTATTAATTTTGCTGGGTACAGAGTCTGAAACTTTAGTTTATGCTGTCAGAGAATGGAAACGATAGGTATATATTCCCTGCACCTCTGCATTGTTACTGGCGTATTATCATTGTCTACAAAAATACATGTATCCCCGTAGAACATTTTCTCTTGTGTCAAGGCTTTCCTTAGTAAAAGTTCCTTCATTTGGTAGTGGAGAAAGTGGACAATTTTAGAGCGGGGCTGGGCAGTGGGGTTAGATGGCTTAGGCCCCAGTGCCGGTGTGTGTTCTGTTTCAAGCTGAAGATCAGGGTCCAAGTTCAAGAAGGAAGGGAGGACTGTCTCTATGAATTCCTGAAGATTGTTGTCCTCACTTTTCTCCGGGATGAAATAAATGCAGATTTTTCTTCTTTGATGCCTGTTTTCCACATCCTTTTCATGATCAAAGGTTAGTTGGCAGACCTGAATAACTTGAGTTAGGGTAGTATGCATAATTTTTCAGCAAATCCTTCTGCATATCGGAAGAAACTGCCATGGCCTGCACCCTCATTGTTAACGCAGTCAGGTCGGAGCAAAAGGACTCTTGTGATGCTTTGAAAGAATGAAATTCCTCTTTGAACTCATGAAGCTCAGTTATTATTTTATCCAACTTAGCATCCATCTTGTTAGCTTTTTTAGTTTTAGTTTTGGAGGAGTGAGATTGCGCCGAGCACAGAGTTTGCTGTGAGAGTTCAGAAGCTTTAGAGTCTGTTACCTCCTGCTCAGAACCGTCATCAGCCTGTGACAGTACTGCAAATTTATTTGTTCCTCCATTTGCTTTAGATAAAGCCATCCCTCACCTGCTCAATAAAATAGATTTTGCTGATCTTCTCACTTGTTTATGAGAGTAATGAATGGTCGTGGTGCGGAGCTCAGGTCTCCAGCTGCCATTAGGTCGATGGCTGCACCGGAAGTAGGGCCCTTGGTTTTACATCCAGTACTGAACAAACTGAAATACTGATCATTTTTGATTAGCTCTATGTAAAATCTGGTTCTTATCTTACATTAATTGAACTGATTAATGTTGTTTGGAAACATAGAAACAGAAATCTCAGCAGAAAAAGTCCATTTATCCTTCCAGTCTGCCCTGTCTTATCCCATCCTACCCTGTGATCTTATTGTCTAGTTAGGGTTATTTCCCTCACCTCTCTCCATGTCCCCTGCCATACTAGTTCTCTCTGTGTAACTATTTAGCATTTTACTCAATCCCAGTCATGTATGAACCCAATAACAGTTCATGCACTCACCACCTCTGCTGCTAGGCAGTTCCATGGCTCAACCACTCTCTCTGTAAAATAAAAATTGATTATGTCCCTCCTAAATCCCCCCGAGCTTCCACTCATGTCTCCATGTTCCTGATTCACCATTCCTGATTAATCCTTCTTCACAATCTACCTTCTTTTTTCATTTCAGGAATTTGATGTTCTATATCATATTGCTCTTCTCCATTCTGGTCTCTAAAGAGTACGTGTTCAGACCATTAAATTGATCCTTGTAGGATCAGTCCTGTGGGCCCAGAATAATTTTTTGTTACCCTACACTGCACCATCTCTAATGTGTCATTGTATGTTCTTAGGTGGGACTCCAGAACTGGGCACAGTATTCCAGATGTGGCCACACCAGTGATCAATAGAGAAGTACTATACCATCATTCCTCCTGCTGATGAATCCCCCTCTCTGTACAGCCTAGCATTCTGGTGGCCTTGCTGTAGGCCTTGTTACATTGGCTGTTATTTTAGGGAGTCATGTATGATGACTCCCAGGTCCCTTTCCTCAGAAGTAGTGTCCAGCTTAACCAACCCATTCAGTATTCCATCTTGGGGTTCTGGTTAACAATATGCATCACTTTGCACTTCTTGGCATTAAATTTCAACAGCCAGATACTGAACAACCACTCTAGCCATTGAATGTCCCTCTACAATGCCCTAACCCCTTCCTTGCTGTAGACCCTGAAACAAAGATTAATCTCAACTGCAAAGAGACAACTCTTATCCCATATTCCTTCTATGTCACTAATGACATATTAGAAAGGACTGGCCTCTGGACTGAACCCTGTGACATTCTACTTGTGACATCTCGCTCCTCTGACTTGACCCCGTTTACAACCACCCTCTACTGTCTCACTCCCAGCCAGATTCCTACCCATCACACTAGATCCTTTGATGCTCCTAGATCCTTTTAAGTGACCTTCTGGTGGCACTGAATTAAATGCTGTGCTGATACCACAGTAGAGTAAATCCACTACTTGCCCCTTATCCCCTGCCTTAGATACACAGTCAAAAACAATATCAGGTAATCTGACTAGACCTCTCTGTCATGAACCCATGCTGCTTACTGTACTGGAGTCCATTCCTCTCCAAGTAGTCCACAAGATCCTCTTTCACTGATGTCTCTATTAGTTTATTTACTATGGAGGTAAGACTGATGGGTTTACAGTTTCCTGGTCATATCATGTCTCATTCCTTGTGGAGCTGAGCTACATTTACAGCTATCCAATCCTTTGGAACCACCCATGAATGTAGCAAGCTACAGAATACACATGTTAGGGGTTCAGCCAGCTCTAATTACAGTTCCCTGAGCACCCTCAGGTGAATCCAACCAAGCCATAGAGCTTTATTTGTTTTCACAGCAGCAAGCCATTTTCTGACCCTTTCTTCTTAAATTACTGTACCAACTATTCCATTCTGGATCCCTCTTGCAGCAGCCTTTATGTCGCGTACAGGCAAGGGCCCCAATCTTCCACTGTGAACAGGGAGCAGTAGTAATAATTAAGATTCACTGCCTTCTGTTTGTCCTCTTCTATTAACCTACCCGTCCTACAGCCTAATAATTCCCATTCACAGCTTCCTTTTCTTCCCAGTGTATCTAAATAAACTGTTCCCCCCTTGACCCCCTCCCCAATACATAGTTCTGAGTCTGCTTTTGAATCCCTGACTGCCTTCTTAGCATCTGTGATCTTTGGGATGTATAAAACAAACAATCCATATCACTGTATAGTAGACAATAACTTTAACTGGATGCTATTAGGTTGTGAATTTTGTAGTGTGTGTGGGAAATGGCATTACATACCTCATTATTGTCTGAGACTGGGAATGCATCACATCAATTTGATGACTGAGATGCATAGAAAGAATAGTGATGGAGCTGTGTCATTTTGTTCTGTTCTGAATCGCAGCAGACATTGGGAGTCCTTAGCACTAAAATGAGTACAAAATAAGCAATGGTTTTCAGCTCAGATGTCCTTCATCTAGACAACCTCTTTGAAATTCAAACAGAAAAAAAAATCTTAAAGTCTTGAAACTAAGTAATATAATTGTGCATTGTTCAAATCTTTTAGTTTAATTTGACTTTTTAGAGATACAAAGTTCATTCTATTCTATTACCATTTGCTACATAAATGTTGAGAAGATACTTGACATTGTGTAAGAAAAAAATTAGCAGCTTAGCCTTGACTGAAATGGGAATTTAATAAATGCTGAACTTGGTCAAAACTGTTTTTTCTAGTAAAACTGCAGTTTAATGTCAAAGGTGTTTGTCAAGGAGCATTTCTGCAAAATAAATGATAAAATATATTCTATTAAGGTATATGTTCAGGTGAGCTGGAATGATGTCTCGATTCTTTTAAGCCAGAACATGAAGCTTCATTACATTTTGAGGCTATCAGTGGGAAAACTGACACCACTGATAAGGTCAAAATGTGAAATTATAGACACACAGCAAGCTTGCAGATCACAGTACACATTACACAGGCAGGAGGGTTACTCAGCAGAGATATTGTGCTCAACAGCAGCTATTGCTGAAAGAAGTCTTGCAGCAATGTTAAAGACGCTCTACTATTGGGGCACTGTCAACACCCTTAGGTCACAAAATGTCCCTAGTTTAAAAATCGTGTGTTATGATTGTTCACATTCTTTTTTTGAGTATTCTATTTTTGGCCCCTGTTGTGCTCAGGAGCTGCCTCTCCTTTGGGCTGCCATGACCCCTCAGACATTCCCCCCTACTATCTCCCACACAAGATACCTTACCTCAAATCCACAGCCAACCTCGGTATAGCCCGGCATAACCCTGTACCGGGTGGGTCCCTCTCCTCCGAGGGAAGACACCAGCGGGAGGAAACTGGCACACTATTTCTTTTCAGTCCCGGGCACTGCTGAGGCTTTGCGTGGCCTCCTGGGAGTCTTCGGAGTTGCCTTTAGGTTGGCAGCCATCATCCGGCCAGTCTCCAGAGTGGTATTTCAGTTTTTTCTGGTGTTCCCCTTGAAATGGTCCCTCTGCAATGCTCCCAGTCTCCACTGGGTGCTCCTGCAGAGCGACCATGTGTCCCCAACCCACCCCAGGGGAGGAGAGCAGTCCCATGGATGCTCGATCCTACCCCTTCCCCTGTCTACCCCGGGCACCAGAGTCCTTCCCGAATCTGGGTCACTGGTGTGGTAAGAGGTAAGGCACCCATGCCTCAACCCTCTGTGCCACTGGACTGGCTGCGTTCACATTCTTTAGAGATTGCTGATGTAGCTGGTAGTTTGATTCTATTCTTTTTTTCTTTACAAAACGGAAAAACAGACTGCCTACCATACTGGTGTTACCAGACAAAAAAACGTGTGTTTATATTCCTTAATCAACTCTCACTGCATCTTTCCTGCACTTAGAAACACCCCCCAACACAGTCTAGCCACTCATTATGCACTGAAAATAGAGGTGACTATTGCATCATGAGTAGCTGCACTGTTGGTAGGTGTTTCTCATGTTCAGGAAGTATGCAATATGTGTAAATCCAGGATGTGAAACAAAACAAGGTTGGGCATAACTATACATTAGCATGCATTTCAGTTCTGCTAAGTAAGGAAGCAGATAAAACAACCAACAATATCAATACATTTTACAGAAGGTATGTAATCATAAAATGTGGGTTTTTAAAATAGAAATAATATGGCACTAAAAAGGTTGACAGTGTCCCTTTAACTGTTGATACCACTAACCAATGAGAGCAGAAACACTGAATTAAAACAACTTGTTAGGAAAAAATATTTAGAGGTCATAACCAAAAACAAACAAGTATCAATGATTAAAAGGGCGCAGTAATGCAACCCTCATCACTGATTCTGCAGCAGCATATTTTAATCCAGAAATATTTTTTTGCTGGTGAAGACACACCAAACTGACACTCATTTTCTTCTGCATCCCAAGAGAACAGGGAGGTTAAATGAGTTGCTTATGGTCACACAGCATACAAGTGTTTTTTTTTGTATGTAAACATTTTATTTAACATTCCATCCAGTACAACATATGTTATGGAAATAACATACATTGGGCCCTATGCACAAATGGGGGCACATAACCCACCCACGTAGTTTCACACCTGCAGACAGGTAAGCAGTGGCAAGAATTCACTATTGGCCACCACTTGTTCAGAGCCCCACCCTCCCCCGGTGTACAGGTCCATGCAGGGCAGCTGAGGGAGACAATGCAGACCCAGCTGAGCATCCAATCGGATACCTGTCCTAGGTCCACAATGGATCACTTACGCAGCTGTGCATGGGTCCGGGTGCATGAATTGCACCCGCAGAGACCCAAACCCACACGCAATGCCCCATCAGGTGCTGGGTCACTGGCAACACCTCTAGTGCACGGGGGTCACCCGTGCCAACCTCCCCAGCCGACGTCACCCTGGTGCCTGTGGGGCAAGGTGTCTCCCACAATGCACACTCTGCACACTGGTGCACCTGCTGCCCCATGCAAGCAACCTCTGAACCCTGTAACCCAGACCCAACACATGTGTTCCATGGTGCCCCCCTGACAAAATCCCACCCGTACCTGCAGGTGTGGTACCAGGTGCCCAACAGCCAGCGGCACAGCCCTCTGCACACCTCCACAGCTTCTGGCCGTCTGACCTATTTGGGTGCACATCAGCTGCATGACCCTACCTAGGTTGGATGGCCGGTGGCCTTGGTGATGTATGGAGTTCTGTGTCACTGGCAGTCAGGCATCTGGTACCACACCTACAGGTATGGATGGGACGTTGTCAGTGCTGGGGGGGATTGGCTGTGCCCTACTGTTGGTCATGGTGGCACTACTGGGCAAGGGGCTGCATGGGCATGGCAGTGCAGCCATGGGGGGATCACCCTGTAGAATGCAAGGGAGTGTCTGACAGGGGGGTTCAGGATCATGCCAGCCCCAGCTGTGTGGGGGGCACATCTTTCCTGTTTGTGGGGCCCTCCTCCAGTCAGGTGTGCCTGGGGGCTGGGTGCGTAAGGGTACTTCCATCAGGGCCATCCGTGGCATACCTGCCTGCCCCCATGTGCCCCAGTGCACAGCACTACTTTCCATGGTGCATGGTGCATACTGCTGGCAAGCCCCTGACATGCCTTCCACCCAACCACCCCTGGCGCACTGCTGTTTGCTTGCCCAGGGGAGCAGGTGCATGCCAGCTGCATGCACCAGTTGTGAGTGGCGCACAACCACCACACCAAGGCATTCTGACTTAGATATGCCATGCACCCGGATTACACTGAGCATTGGCATAGTGCATAGGGTGCAGTAGAACAGTACACACAAACACATAGTGAAAAACCTAAGATGAAATAACATACAATCACTTCACTATACCTAGCTAAGACAGCATAAAAAATCCAGCTTCTAGTGATATAAAATATTCAAATACCTCAAATAATTTTAGGCTTGTGGCAACATCTTCCTACAGTATATGTCTGCACTAGAGGCATACCTCTCAAGTGTCCCTGATTTTCAGGGACATCCCTGATTTTGCCTCAAAATTTTACTCTGTCCCTCCTAAAATTTGTGTTTTTGTGGCTAAACAGTGGGGACTGTAAGCACAAAACAATGTCAAGCATTACATTTACAGACTTGTCCTTCTTTAGAAAATGTATTTTGCACTAAGCCCCATATTCTACCAGCTTTCTGGGTGGATATCCCTAATTTTGAAGATGTGTCCCTGATTTTGGTCCTTTGTCCCTGATTTTTTTTTTTTATTTAACTTATTTTATTGCAATTTCCAGTAAGTATAAACAGATAACAAATGGCATGTATCATATTTATCAATCAAGGCAACAATTGTAAGCCACATGTAGATCAACATCACAGTATGAGACCTATAACTTACTGATTCCTCCCTCCCTGCCACCCCTACCCCTCCCCTGATTCCCCAGTCTGCCACCGGCTTAATAATTAAAGCCTTATATAAACTAAATTATCTATGCTACTAAAGCATTACTGAACTAAGAATTCCATCCCCCCGAATCATTAATTACTTATTAGCAAAGAGTAGAGAGGCTCCCAGTCCCTGATTTTTTTTAAGCCTTGTCCCTGATTTATGAGGCAGAGAGTTGAGAGGTATGACTAGAGGGTACAAAGCTAATCTTCTGCGGTGCAGGTTTAGAATCCCGAGCAGTCTCAGAGTCCTTTACCTGTGATTGTATGTAAACAATATTAGGTTTGATCACCCCTGTTTGGATTAACCAAGGTGTCCATGACTTATAAAAAATTGGAAGAGCCTTTCTTCTCCAAAATAACACTCTATGATAAGAGGTAATTCTAGAGACAACTTTCGACATCTGAGTTTTTGAGGGAATATTCAAGGTCACCCATCTAAGCAAAAGTAACTGATTAGCCTCTAGTGCTGCTGAGTATAATATTGCTTTATGTCGCAGGGTCACTGTATCCAACAAACTGGGAACACTCCAAAATCCAGAAATGAGGGGAACAAGGCAGGGGAGTCATTAACACTTGCTCCAATGTATTAACAATGGTTTCTCACCAATCCCCAAATGAGGCACAGTCCCAAAGAATATGGTACAGAGTGCCTGACTCTTCCCCACATCTCCAGAAAATATCAGTGGTGGACACACCCATCTAGACCAGTTTAACTGGCATCCTGTACTATTTGCTTAAACCTTTTTCTGAAGGAGTTGTAATTTTGGATCAGGAGAAGCCCAATGGGTTTCAACCCAACAGTTGGACCAGCTAGCCGCTTCCAACGGTTCCCGCAGCTCTGCTATCCACTTCAGCTAATCAGATTCCCAGTTCAGAAGGTAATATTCCTGAAGGAGTTTATAAATCATGCTTGTATGGCCTTTTGGGAGTTGAACCATTTTTGAAAGTGTTTAATTAAATCTGCATAAGACAGGGAATGGTCCTTTGAAAGCCATAATGTTAAGGGACACTGTCAACCTGTTTTTCATCATATTATTCCTAGTTGAAACCCCACATTTTATGATTGCTTACCCTCTCTGAAATTCACTGATGTTGCTGTTTGTTTTGTCTGTCTCCATGCTTAGTAGATCTGAAATGTATGGCAATATATATTTATAAACAACCTTGTTTTTATTTACAATCCTGGTTCTGTTCTTACTGCATACTTCCTGAGCATTAGAAACACACCCAAACAGTGCAGTCACTCATAAGAAAGCAGCTTCCTAAACTCTCACTGCATCATGAGGGATTAGACTGTTTTGTGGGTGTTCCCAAGTCCAGGAAAGATGCAGTTGGAGCTGATCAAGGAATGTAAACAAACCTGTTTTGGTGTGATAACACCAGTATGTTGGGCAGTCTGTTTTTTACTTTTTTAGAGAAAATGAGAGTCAGAATCAAACTACCAGCTAACATCACTAATCTTTACAGAATTTTGGCAGTCATGAAATATGTTTTTAAACTAGGGACACTTTGAGACCTAAGGGGGTTGACAGTGTCCCTTTAAAGTGTGACGCAATTGCAAATATCTCAAAAAATCGAAGGCCGGAAACTGATATTCAGTTTGCAGTTGATGAAAGGACCTAAGTGATCCAGACTCTGGAATAAGTTCAGTTAAACAGTTGCATTAATTTTTTCCATTTCTGCTTAGTAAATTCATTGGGTAGCATAAGTTGACCAGAATCAGGGGTAAGGTCCCATAAAGCCACAGCCAAGGGTGTGGTACCTAATACAGATTGTTCTATATCCACCCATACGAGGGCATTTGATGGAGATGGATATAGCCAGTGTAAAGTTTGCTTAATGCCATGGCAAGCATGATAAGCCCAAGGCCAGGGTATATTCCAACCTCCATTAACCCCTGGAGCACGTTTAACTTCCCTACCAAAACATAGGCTTTTGCCTTCCCAAATGAAATTGGAAAGCAGCCTATCAATTTTACTCCACAAGCTTGGTGGTATAGGCATTGGTAAGTTACTTAAATAAAAAGAAAACAGTTTAGGAAATATCATCAGCTTAACCCCCGCATCTTCCAGGAAGAGTTTAAGTGGAGTTTTGCCCATCTACTCATGGCAACATACAGATCATCCAATAGGGCTTGTATGTTCTTGTAACACATTTCTTGAGGGTTATTTGAAATATGTATACCCAAATACCAGATGCCAGTAGGAAACCACTTAAGTTTTTTAAAACCAATTTGTGCCCGGCTGGGATCACCCTTGTGAAGTGGTAAAATCTCAGTTTTTGCCCAACTGACCCGCAAACCAGAGATTGCACTATTGGAGTCTATGATTTCCCAAGCTTTAGGGAGAGACGACTCCACCTGTGATATTGTAAGGGAAAGGTTGTCCACATACAACAAGGTAGCGAACGACTTGTCTCCAACCTGGATACCATGAATATCAGGGTATTATCTAAGGGCCACATTTAATAGTTTAATAGCTAACAAAAATAAAAGAGGACTCAATAGGCAGCCTTGCCGTGTTCCACGAAACAACGAAAAGGAGTCAGATAAAATCCCATTGTCCAATACTCTAGCTTTTAGTGATAAATACAAACTCCAAATCCAAGTCTGGAACACTGGTCCAATGCCCACCATTGAAAGTGTATACAATAAAAAATTCCATTCAATGGAATCAAATGCCTTTTCAGCATCTATACTGATGAGGACCACCATGTCTGGACTACAGAAAGACAATTAGATTAAATTGAGAGCTGCATGAAGGTTAACACTGTCCTACCTGCTTGCATAAAGCCAACCTATAATTTATGTATTAATAATGGTAAGACCCTCTCTAATCGGGATGCTGAAATCTTAGCCAGAATCTTACAGTCTACATTAACCAAGGATATGGGCCTATAACCTGAGCACTTGGTAAGATCCTTATTTGGCTAAGGAAGGACAGTGATAGTGGCCTCCTGTATAGTGGGGGGGCATACTACCAACTTCCTGTATGCTCTGATAAAGGTCAAGTAGCCTAGGAGAGAGTAGGGATTCAATGGCCTGCTAGAAGTCAGTACTCAATCCATCTGGACTAGGTGCTTTACCAGGGGCCAATTTGCAGGTTGCCAATATTATTTCTGACAGCATAATGTCCTCTTTCAGAGCTTGAGTGGCTTCTGGAAATAAGCGTGGGAGTGTTATTTTAGCAAAAAAGGAATCATACTAACATATTACTAACATATTAGCACACTAAGTTGCCAGCAGATTAGGCCTAATGGTCTATCACTTGAGCCTGAGATGCAACTCACAGTGCTGTTCCAACTGCTCCCCCCTCCCCTTTTTATTCCCATTCTCTCAGGTTCCTCCCTCAGAGCTCCCCTGCTATTTGCTTTTCTCCCGACCTGTACCCTGTCCCAACCTCTATCGAATCCTCCCACTGATTCCACTTACATCAGTTCCTCTGGCAGCGTGTTCCAAGGTGCCACCACCCTCTCCATGAAGTAGTGTTTCTTCATTTCTCCTCTGTAATTCCCCACCTACCAGTTTTAGGCTATGCCCCTTCGTGGTCCCTTCCCCTTTCAATTTGAGCAAACCCTCCATATTTACCTTGTTCATCCTCTTCAAATATTTGAAGACCTCTATCACGTTCCCCCATCCCTTCTGTCTTCCAGCTTGTACATGGCTCTCTCCAGTAGGTTAACATCCCTCTTTAAGTAAGGACACCAGAACTTCCCACAGTACTCCAAGTGCGACCTCAGCCATATTCCTTTTGAAAGGGGGAGTAGGAGGATTCATGCAGGGATGAATAATAATCTCAAAACATGCCATTCATTTGATTAGTATCTGTTATCAGTTGATCCTCTCCAGATTTCAGATATGGAATTTGGTTCTCCAGAGATTTATGCTTCAGCCAATAGGCAAGAAGCTTCCCTGCCTTATCCCGAGATTCCCAGCAAGACTGCTGCAGAAAAATAATGCCCCGGATGCATGCCGATGATATATATAATTCAGTTGGTATTTTAATGTGATAACCTTCTGAATCTGAGAGTCTTGGTCTTGAGGGCATCAATAGATTGCCTCCTCTAAAAGTTTAATCTGACTAGTGAGATCTGTAATCTCTTGTCTCCTCTGTTTATTTACTTTGGAGGCCTAGGAAATAATACGGCCTCTAACAAAGACCTTAAAGGCCTCCCAAAGTGTAAAATATATCTGGAGTAGAGTTCATCTCAAAATACCATTCTATTTCAGATTGTAACCAGCACCTAAAGTCCTCCTCAGGACAAAGGTATATGCAGAGCAGGGTTAAAGCGCCAGCAGGGGGATTTCACTATAGTACTCTGAGGCACCCATACAATGCTAACCAGGGTATGTTCAATGATAATAATAGGAAGTATGGCCACGTCGACTAAATCTGAAATTATTGTAGAACTACATACTATAGAAAGAAATCAAGCCTGCTGCAGTTCTGAAACCTGCAGGACCTAAACGTTTAATCCCGAGTCTCTGGATGGTAGAGTCTCCAACAATCCACTAAATTAAATTAACCACATAAATGTTTTATGATCCCTCTGGAACGTTGATGGGAGGGGTACCCTTTTTTCTTGAGATGTCCTTTTGGCAAGGGGATCTAAAACTAAATTGTAGCCACCCCCAACTGTAATAGTCATAGAAGGCTGATTCCAATCTGCAATATTTTGTGCCAACTGAAATAAAAACTCTGGGGTAGCCACATTAGGAGCATAAATGTTAACCAACAAAACACAGATAGTGTAAATTTTCTCCAACAGGAAGGATCCATCATTCCTCCTTATCAAGGGAGGTTTGATCTACCTGAAATGGGCATCCCCTCTTGAACAGAATCGATACCCTCATTTTCTACAAGTAAAGGTGCCAGAAAAAGCCTGTCCCACCCACCCTCTGGCCAGTTTACCCACCTCTGCTTTGAGGAGGTGGGTTTCTTGAAGAAGGATAATATCACATTTGCAAGAATTAAGATAAGAGATAACTTTTTTTTTACATTTTATAGGGTGATTCATACCTTGCATGTTCTATATCATAATCCTAATACTTGCCATCTATATATTTTTTTTATTTCTTTAAAACTGTCAGGATGACTGAAGACATCCATGCAACCTAAACAATTACCCCCACAGTAGGGTTCTGAAGACATTGCTACAATACAAGTAAACTTATCCACATAGAAAATATCAACATGCAATTTAACAATTTCAGCACTAACGTAACAGCCCCAAATACTACTGTATAAAATAGATAATATTCCTAAAGAAAACAAAATCCTAGGGAGCCGGAATAACATATGTCTGTGTCCCATGTCCTGAAATACTGTAGAATGTTGGTAAACCCTATAGCAAGCAGTTATCCTCAAAACCTCTAGAGGCAAACCTATTGCCATAAGAAACATAGGAAATTGTATGTTAACGTACCCCCCATTTTAATACAACTAATTAACCCAACCAGAAAAACTTCTGAAAAAATAACTAAAAAAAGAAAAGAAGAAGTTCTTATCCACTCCATGTGGTATAAAAGTAGCATGAAAAGCAAGACAAATTGAGCCAGAGGCATAGAACCACCCATGCCCTCCTCTTCTGTAGGCGTCTCTATAGGCATCACTGCCCAAAACAGCTAGTTTAAGCACATTGCCCATTAGAACTACAGGCATGAAAACGATCTGCACCTCCATGACTAGCAATGTTGCTATATCCAGAGTGGAGACCAATTCAATATGAAATAGCAGCAAAAACAGGAGAAACAGACTTGGGGTAAAACACATAAATCTTGTCCATCTGTCTGAATACAAAGAACCCTGGAGGAAAATTAATAAACAACTCGCAGTATGGGGTAGCTAATGTAAACATACGAGGATTACATCTATTCTTAAGACAGCATGGGCCTTCCTCATAGCAAATCTTTAGCTTCAGCATTCATCCCACTGACATGCACCCTGGAAAAATCCTACTAACAACTAGGTCAAAAAAAGGAATAGTACTATACCCTCCTATAACAGTCCAAGAGTCCATTATGTGCCTTTCCACTCTTTCTGACAGCATCACTTTACTGGTAGAGGCACTAAGTGGTTCCATATCTGCAGATCGAGCAACTGTAGTACACCCATTTACTTGAACTGAAACAGAAGATGACAGGACTGGAGTTTTGGATCTTGAAGGCAATGAGGCTACAAATTCCTCCTCCACATAATCTGCCCAGTTCATACCAGAAGAACATGAATCCTCCATTGGCATGGTCGGAGACATTCTGGGGTGTTTTGGTTCTGGATCCTGCGACCATCCCGGGGGACATTTTGCTGGAGATGTCTGCACGGATTTAGGGCTCCCCCTTTGAGATATGCTTTCATGTGCTGAAGCTTGCACTGGCCAGGTGATTCCAAGGGGCCAAGGCAAGTCTCTGTGCTGTTTAGGTTTTTTCAGAGATCCATGTTACGCCTTAGTTGCTGAAGAAGATGACACTGTGGGCTCATGGTGGGAGAAATATGAGCTATCAACAGAGGAGGAAGGTGTTACACCTCTACTGTGAGAATTATTCACTGGCTCAGATCTATTTATGGAATTACTGTGACTTGCAGATCCCTGGGAGGGCCTTTTCGATCTTTTCTTTAGGTCTGCCAGAAAATGCTGCACTTCTTGCAGTGTATCAAACTACAGCCAATGGGCCTCCCATAAGATGGACAAAATAGTGGAATATCTCATTGCATATTGAATTTTCCACTGGGCCAGCTCTTTCCAAATAGGGGCAAATGTTTTCCTGTGTGCGGCAACTTCTTTAGAAAAATCCTGAAATATTTGAACTGTATGTCCATTCCACTTTAAAGGGCCCTTCTCCTGGGCCAAACAAAAGATCTGCTCATTAACAGAATGCCACAAAAAATAGGCTATAATGGGTCGGGGGGGGGGCAAGCCTCTGGAGAATTTTGGTTCAAGTGATCTATGAGCCCGTTTTATTTCCAAAGGTGAGTCCCAATAAAAATCCAGGGTATGTGGTATAAGATGTTGAAGAAATTTACAGATGTTCGGTCCCTCAGTCCCCCTCCAGCATCCCAATAATGCACAAATGATTGCACCTCCCTCTAGTCTCTAAATCATCAAGCTTAGCCCATAATGCTTATATTTTCTATTCCTTATGGCAGACTTTTTCTCCATGGGTTGCAGTGTCCGATTCTACCTTCACTGTGAAAAGTTCTGCATCAGCAATCCTTTGTTCAGCTGCCTCTAAATGCTCATTTAGCTGAGAGATTGTAGCCTTGATGTTGGGAATGTCCTGAGTTCATGCCTGCAGAATATTCCTGATGTTTGAAAGATCCACAAGGCCCACTGCCACATGGGTCTCAGAGGTCACCATTTCCCAGTGAGAGTAGTCAGCAGCAAGTCAATGACTCAGTCGACTCAATGAAATAAAAAAGTAAGTTTCCAGGCTCTAGAGGCAGAATCACTGAAGAGAAAAACTGATCAGATACCATTCTCCACAGTCAGAGGTCAGGAAGAGGCAAATATACAATATGGGATGGATTTAAAAGTGGCTTAACAGAGCTACAGTCTTAGGCAGTTATCAGGGATCTTGGCTGCGCATGTGCCCTTAAGTGGGGGGTTGTGAAATCCAAACCCAGGTCTCCTGGGTCAACAAGTTCCTCTTGGTGCTCTAGTCTCTACTCTAGTAATCACAGAAATACCTAACAGGAAAAAACGCTCAAATTCTTAACATGCATTGCGACCAGAACTGTATGATATGATCAGGTTCAAAACAGAATGTACAGTATGCAATTAGTTTAGCCATTTTTCCTTCTTTGGCTGTTACACCCTGTTTAGTAATTACTAATGGCCTGACATCATCAGCCACCTCCAAAGAGCTCATTCAGATGCTACCCCCCAGGTGACCTTATGATTTCACCAACATATTATGTTTGACATTGTACAAATATTAGGATCAAGTATGGGGACAGAGGTTCTCAGAAAAATTATTTGGTTACTGGGGCATTGGTGTAAGCATCATGCATCCACACATGCGTATATATATATATATATATATATATATATATATATATATATATATATACTTCCTATCTGGTTTCTCTGAACACTGTGTGTGTGTGTGTGTGTGTGTATACATATATAGACACCCCACATTTGTTAACTTTTGTGAAAGAGTTGTATGTATAGTTATACAGAAATTAAAGGTCAGAAGAGACTCTAGATCCATCATGCCCTCTGACCTTTTTTCATAGGCAGTGATGAACAACAATTATTTGCAAACAAGTACACATTTTAAGGGATTCCCTACCAACCCTACTACACAGGGTACCATGTGATTTCCTTGAGAAGAAGAAGAAATGTGTTGAAACCTTACAGTAGACTGCAGGTCTGTGCTTGTATACAGAAGTTTTTTTTTTATTGAAGTTCATAGAAATCGAAGAAAATTCCACAGAAAAAGAGTTCTTTCTAATACCAAAGAGCAATTTAAACCACTTTCTTTTAGCACTCCTTAGAGACTTACCTTTTCTTCTTTACAGATTTCTTTTCTGTAAATTTCTGTACAACCTAAATGATTGCTAAAAAGAAACTTGTTGTGGCATTCAAACTTAGGTTTCTAGCTTGACAGCAATGTACTCTAACCTTTAGAGCAAACTATTGCAGAGAAAAGTTCTGTAAAAAAGAAGCTTGAGCTTACTTGAGGCAAACAATGACTATTTTACTGAAATCCAATCTCTTCAATGATCACCGAACAAATATTCATAGATATTATTTCAAATATACAGTAATAACTGTTTATTTTTTAATTTTTTATTTTATTTAAACAGCAGTTTGGAAAACCTTTGAGCCATAGGCTCATTTACAAAGATATTATAAGATTTATAATGTCTTGCAGTTTACAGCCTTATTAAATACATGTGTAAGTTCTCCGTAGCTAACAAAATTATAAACATTCACCTCATATCATGAATCTATTAACTAGTCTCACTGCTCCCCAAGCTGAAAACTGCTCCACTGAACTACAAATGAAGAAAGAACAAACATAAATAAGAAAACATGGTGTACCATTGTGGAAGGAACTGCTCAATAAATTGTACATTTAGGGCAGAAAAAGTGTAAACCTTGATGGGGTTGTTGTTATCCAATCAGGATATATTTTTTCTACTCATTTTATATAATCATTTACAGTTCTGTGTGTATATATACATTCATAAATACATGGGCCCAGATATTCAAAAGGGTTGTGCCATGCGCAACAGGGATGCGCCAGGGCAAGTCTGAAAATGCACCATTCTGCGATATTCAGTGGGAGGCAGATGCACCCCCCCAAATCACAATGCACAAGAGTGCAATGATAATGAATGCATGCACAAATGAAGGGGGAGGAACCATGCATAAATGGTGCAGTGCGATATTCAACAACATGCGCCATGTGCAATAGGGGAGCAAACGGAAGTTGTGCGATAGCGGAAATGATCCAAAATAAAAAGGAACAAGAGAGAGGTGCAAGAATGCTACAGGGAAGCCTCATGTTGGTGAACTGCAGGCAGCCACACAGGCACACAGAAACTGGGAGCAGGACAGGGCAGGAGCAGGACAGAGCACCTGGAACCACCAGGAACAGGGAAGGTGTGGGGAGACTGTGCCACAGTGCAGGACAAAAGGGGGAAGTGCCACACAGCACTGAGGGCACAGATAGAGGGCAGTACGGCCACTACAGGAAGGTGTTCCTGGTGCAGGGGAAGTAGCAGTAAGGACAGTGGGGGGAACAGTGAAACAGCTGCCGGGGGGGTTACACAAGCCAGGGACATGGCCAGTGCCACCATCCAGATGGAGGCAGTTATGAGGGGGGTGAGAAGGCAGGCAGCAGGGGGCGCAGACGTGGAAGGACCCATCAGTGGTATGCCCCCAACAGGCAGTACTGAGCCCGCACCAGCTTCGAGCTGTTCACTGATACTGAGATCGTGGGCCGGTACCGCCTGAACCAGGCAATCCTGAGGCAGCTCTGTGAGCTGTGCAGTGATGTGATGTAGGTACCCACATGACGGAGCCATGCTCTGTCAGTGGAGATCAAAGTGACAGCTGTCATGTGCCTGCTCGCCACCGGTACCTTCCAGAGACCAACAGGGGACATGACAGGCATAACCCAGTTGGCCGCATCATGCCTCCTCTCCCAATTCCTCAGCGCACTGCTGCCACATGCTGCAGAGTACATACGTTTCTCCAGCACACTGGTGGAGTGCACAGCAAACATACAGGAGTTCCACAGGGTAGCATGTATGCCTGGTGTGCTCGGGGCAATAGACTGCACCCATGTGGCCATCTGAATGCCACCTGGCCCCGAAGGGGCCGCATACATGAATTGGAAGAGGTATGCAAGCATCAACTGCCAGGTGGTGTGTGATGCCAGGGGGCGTATAATCAATGTATGTGCCATGCACCCTGGGGGAGCACATGATGCCTTCATCTGGCACCAGTCCACACTGTACCACAGGTTTGAGAGTGGGGACATCCCCACTGGCCACCTAGTGGGTGAGTATGCAAATCACACAGAAAGACATAGATCTTGGGAGGGGCATAGTCAGAGGTGACATGGGTATTGGCCTAGATGGCCCATGGAAGGGCGACACTGGTCACCAAACTAATGTCCACCCTCTACACATAGGTGACAGTGGATACCCACTCCGCCCCTGGCTGCTCACACCATACTGGCTGCCTGCGACCCCATCGCAGCAATGCTACAATGAGGCACATGCCACCATATGCAATGTCATTGAGCGGGTGTTCAGGATGCTGAAGGCATGTTTCCATTGCCTGGACATGTCTGGCAGTGCCTTACAGTACAGCCCCTCAAAGGTCTGTGGGCTATTCCTGGCCTGTTGCATCCTGCACAACATGGCCAATGACTGTGGGATAGCCATACAGGTCAAAGAGGGGGACAGCGATGGGGACAATGAGGACACTGGTGAAGATGGTGATGGGCAGCCCCACCTTGGTCGAAGGAACCCCCAACTGATCTGGATGGCACAGCTGCACCGGGACACCGTCACAGAGGAGCACTTCAACCAACCCAGGTAAGTCATGGGGCCATGTGCAACCATCAGTGGCAAGGGCACAACCCACAGCCACGCATGGACAAACCCCAGGGGTGCATGTCGTTAAGGGAATTGGCCGAGCATGGAACTGCACACGCCGTCAGGGATGGGCAAGGTCTAACACGGCACACGGTCTCACACACACACACACACACACACACACACACCCCACAAGACATGCACAAAGGGTAGGAGGCACGCTGACCCCAACCGCCACCCCTAGCCACACACATGTCCACAGACCACCATGCCCAGTGCCTGTCACTGTGCATGTGTCAGACGCTGGGCACCATTGCATAGTGGTGGACAGTGCAACACAGGCATCATCATGCACATGCCACAGCAGACAGCAGCAGGGAGGGTGTGCAGATGGAAGGTGTGTGTGTGTGTGTGTGCAGGGCCGGGTACCCCACCCGTGCATTGCACGTTGAACAACACAATGCACACAGGGCAGCATCAGGCAGTAGCCATGGTGGGAGACAGATCAGTCACGCACCACAGTGCCATGGCCACCACAGATGCATGGGCGGCCCCAACGAGACCCACCAGCAGTGACAGGCTGACCAATGGCCTCATGGGGTGGCACCGGCGGTCCCCCAGGGGTTCCGCTGCGTGAACGTGACCGTGCTCGTGCAGAGGTCTGAAGCACACCGAACATGCCTGCTCCAGGCGTGCTCGGGATGCCCACAGCTGAACCCGGTGTCAACAAGGAGGGTGTCGCATGATGCCGGGAATGGGGGGTAGACATTGCACTGTGCAGTGTCTGCAATGCATGGGCAAATAACTGTGTGCCCACTGCGGCCATGGCATCTGTGATTGTCTGTGTCAGCCTGTCAATGGCAGTGGTCACATCCTCCTGCATCCGGTCCATCCCTGCCAGGAGCAGAGCGGTGCCCCTGCTGCACCACTCCTCTGCCTGGCGCAGAGCCACACTGAGTGCATCCACCGCCGTCACAAGCTGCAACTGCTGATCGACTGATTCTTGGAGTATGAGGGTGTGCTCTTCTAAGAGGTCATTTACCTGATCAGCATGCTGTCCCTCACAGTGTTCATGGCCCTGATGGGCAGCACCCCATGAGGGTGGGCGCTGCACACCAGGGCCAGGCCTGGGCGTGTCCATAGTCAGTGCACTGACGCCGCCCCCTGACACTGTACCCCCATGGCCATTTTCCTACTACTGACACTGCCACTCTGGCTGCCACTCTCCAGGGCTCAGCGGTGTCACCGCAGCAGCCGCAACAGCCCCACTGTCCTGGACACACACCAGTGCTGCCCCACTGGTGCAGACAGGAACAGGCTGGGACTGTGATGTCACGCAGGCCTCCACGATGGCAGCACCCATGGCCATGCCCCTGACGTCACCTGCTGTGTGGCCATCCTGCGGCCCACACGTATCACTGGCCATGAAGTGAGCTCCATCATCATCAGTGACAGATCTGGCACCAGCCCGAGTCTCAGCATGCTGGCATCCATGGATGCTGGCACGCTGGGACATGGGCAGGGCCTCCTCCGCACATGCTCCACCAACATCAGTCCGGACAGCCAGGCAGGCCCACTGTCGCCCTGACCCTTGGATGCCTGTGGTGGAGGACGGGCCCTCCTCTATGTCCATGGTATCACCCTCAGTGGACAAGCCCACCACCGCTGACCCATGTAGATGCTCAGGAGCTGTAAGGGAACACAGTTCATACATTAATGTATCTGCCCTACCCTGTCTCCCCACCCATTGACAGACCAGAACCTACCATGCAGTGACAGGCTACCACCCATCTGGAATCCACCACCTGGAACACCCTCGATGGCACAATGCCACATGCTGCCAGCAACCCGCTCTTCTCGTGGGGTCAGGCATTGCACGGCCGGCTGTCCCCCACCGGTCGCAGCCCGTGCTGCCCTGATGGCAGCCACCTTGTCCTTAATCCTCTGCCTGTCCATGCCCATCTTCTTTTTGCACTCCTGCATGGACCACTGGTGGCTGCCATGCAGGTTGATGGCACGCGCCACCTCTTCCCATGCAGTAGCATGGGCCTGTTGTGTTCCTCACCGTCCGCTGAGCAGTGGCTCCTGGTCACGGTAGGCCTCAAACAGGGCATCTGTTTCTCCCTTTGTGAAGTTAGGCCTCCTCTTCCTCCCACATCTCTGTTCCTCCACCTCACGATAGCTCATTCTTCATCCTTTGAGAATGACAGGTGTTACCTGTGACTGTGCAGCCATGCATGTCCCACACACCACAGTCCACACTACCAAACAGCATGCAACTCACCACAATAGACTGCAATAACAGACTATGGCCACTGCAGCCCAATGTCGCATTTTTATAGCGCAACTCACGCAAATGAGGTGAGGCACAATTATAAGTGGATGCAAATGCAGAATCTGCGCCATTGAATGGCTGATTAGCTGATTTGCATATGCCGGCTGAATATCGCGCTGTTGCACTTTGCGCAATTGTGTTGAACGTGCTCAGGCAAGGGCACATTTCTGTGACATGTGCAGTGGACACCGAATGGTGCATGCCCAGGGTGATGATGCCGATGCCTGCTGTGCTGCTGATGTGCTGTGCATGGGAGGCAATGCAGGGCACGGCCACCATTGTGCCAGTGTTGCTACTGCGCTGTTCACATGTATGGCACTCTGGCACTGGGGCGCCATATGTGCACTGGGGCCACAGTGTGATAGGCCGCTACAGGAAGTGGCACACAGGCACCTTACCACGCTACATGCAGTGAGTACCAATCGTGCTGTGGCGGTCCGTGCGCAAGAGACCCCTGACCCTGTGCCGACCTTTGCCCCCTAGGTGCCATGCGTCCACATGGGTGCACCTCTATCGTACTGTTCGGTGACAGCGTGATGGGGAATGACAGTGCAGTACCGCGCAGTATCCGCATATGGCGAACATGCACTACAGAGTGCCATTTTGATACCAAAACTGTACAGGATGGCAAGGAGAAGGGCGCCCATCTGGAACCAACTTGAACTGGCCAATATGGTCCTGTTGGTGGAGTCCCATGCCACTGCCCTATTTGGGGAGGCACCCCTGGACAGGGCCAGGAGTGCAGTGTGGGAGGAGGTGGCGGTGGCCCTGGAGGAGGCCACAGGAATGGAGAGGATGGTGAAGCAGTGCAGGCAATGCTATGGTGACCTGCAGCGGTGGGACCCAGACAGGCTTGCCCACCTGTGGGCACGTGCCAGGAGGGGCACGGTGCCACGGCCAGGTAGGTGCCCCATCCATACACTGTTAACGTCCATACAGGTATCACAGTGGCATGTGTCCAGCACATGGGGGCGCTGTCCAGAGTTGGCCGTGGTGGTGGTATCGGGGTGGGGGGAGGATGGGTATGGCTGTGTGGGTTGCACACACATGGGGGGGGGACTTTGCTACTGGATTGTACTGATGTTCCTCTCTCCATGTTTGCACCATAGGCCCAGAGGAGCGCCAGCGGGTGAGGGAGAGGAGGCTGCGCCAAGATGAACAGCAGGCCGGGAGGGCTGCTGGACAAGACAGGCGCTGGGACCAGCCTGATGATGGTGAGTGCCTTACATCCATGATTACTATTGCATGCTGTGTAACAGGGTGGGCAGTGGGGTATGGCCACCATCCATTGACACCACTGCCATGCACACAACTTGTTACAGTCAGCACTGTCCAGTGGCACTGCATGTCTGGGAGTGCGTCAATGGTGGTCCATGCGTGCACTGGGTACATGGCTGTGCCAGTGCCTTCCCACCGCATAGCCATGTCACTGAACAGCCACGGTGGTGCTGTGCAGGACTTGGCCAGTGGGTGTGTGCAGTGGTCCGCATGGCTGTGTGCACCTGGGTGGGTAGGTCTTGTGGATGCGATCACTGTGGGTGGTCACACACCATCACAGAGGCATGTCCCACAGCTGTATGCCATGCAGAGTGGGTGGGCTGCATGGGGCTATGCAATCACACCTATTGACTCAGTTCTCTTGTCCTAGGTGGATGGCAGCTGCAGGAGATCAGGGTGGTGCTGCAGGAGATTCTCCAGGTAGCCAGGGCGTCCCTGGAGATACTCGAATGGTTGGACAGGCTCGGTGTCCGAAGATGTCATGGTGGGAGGAGAAGCCAGAGTGGGGAGTGGGGCTCCTGATAAGCTTGGAACTGCCCCTGATTTCCACTACCCCCCTGGACACACCCTCACACCCCTCCTTCCCTCTACCGTTTGTTCACCCCTGCCCCTTACCCACCCCCACCTTGTTTGTGCCCCTCCTCTCAAACCTTTGTAAATACTTGTACATAGTTTTGTTTGCGGTTTTTAAATACATTTCTTTTTATATGCCTACTGTGGTGGTCTCTGATGTGCAGCGGGCTATAGGTGCTCAGCTGCAGTGGTGTGCATGGCATCAGGGATGGTGCAGTCTGTGTGTGTGTGTGTGTGTGTGTGTGTGTGTGTGTGTGTGTGTCCTTGGGGAAGTGAGTATGGTGTGGGAGTGGCTATCAGTCACTGTTTGTGGTGTGTGTGTTGTTCTCTGTGCACTGGATGACTGTGGGCAGTGGTCCACGGTGCATGCTGTGTGTCCATGGTGCACCTGTCAGACCGTCCATGGCCTGTGCAGCTGACACCCTTGCATGTCTGTGACATGCATGGTACGCTGGCATGTCAGTGGTGGGTGTCCATGCAGGACAGCCACTGTACCCGGCACAATGCCGGGTTGCCTCCTGTCACTGGTATGGTGCATGTCTGCCTCAGGTGACACTGCGGCCTCCGCTGTTGTTGTCCCACCTCCATGCTGTTTCTTGTGTGTATCACAGGGGATGTGCACCACTATCTGTCACTTGTGCTCCAGGCAAATGTTGGTGGTGTACAGCTCCACGGTGCCTGTGCAGGGTGGCTGACACTTCTGTGCCATGAAGGGGTGCTGGCCGTGTGTACACGGTTTCCGTGGCCACACGCTAGAACTGGTGCCTGCTACTGTGTCCCTGGTGGTGTGCCCTTGGGTATGGGTGGGTGTTTGTCCATGCACTGTGTTGCATCCTGTGTGGTGCATGCTTCCATGCACCACTGTGGGTGTCTGCGCTGGCTGTTGTGGTCAGGGTGTGTCCTTGGGAGGGTGTGCAGGGTGCTGTACCACCGGTGGTTGGGTCCGGGGCATGCTCTGTCATGTGTGGAGTACGCATTGTCGGTCTCTCAGCTGTACCTCAGAGGGGACGTGTGTGGTAGCACTGTGTATACAGTCATTGCATCGCTGTGTGCTGCCACCCACTGATGGGTGCTCATGGTGGGGCTGCCTTGCATGGTTCTGTGGTGCACAGGGTTGCATTGGCACAGTGGGGGTGTTGGCATGGGGTATCCTACACTGGTGGACGCTGCTCCTGGGCAGGGTGTCTGGGGGTCATGGTGCAGGGTGTGCTCTGCATTGGTGGGATGGTGTGGCATGGGGTGGTTGGCCCTTCTTGAGTGCCGGTCACAGCTTGCCAGGGGGTGTGCTGGGGCACCATGCCCCGGCTGTGGGTTGGTTGCTGGTATCCATGGGCCGGTGGTTATTCTGGCTCTCCACCAGTTGTGCAGTGCATGGGATGTGGGGGGCAATGTCTGTTCTGCTGTGTGCTCCTCTGCCCATCTGTGGCATGAGTGCTGGGCCCCTGCATCCTGTCCTTGCACATCCCTGGTTGTGCTGTTGCTCTGCTGCCCTGCTCCATGGGGCATCCCTGGTTGCGCTATGGTGCATCTGAACTGTGCAACTGCACATCCCTGGTTGTGCTATGGTGCAGGTGACGTGCAGGTGATGTGATATTCAGTCGTGTGCTGCAGGCGCATCTTGACCTGCACAGTTTTTGAATATCGCGCTTCTTGTGCATGGGCGCAATGGACATGCGCTTGCTCCTGCTGTTGCGCACTTTTTGGGTGCAGTTTGAATATCTGGGCCATATAGTACACACATGCAACATTAGGGAGGAATGAAGATTATTGATCATCAGGTTCCCCCCTCACATGAAATCAGTAGGAATACCATGCCAGTTCTTTTCTTCAAAGTACTTAATGAAACATGAGCTTACAGATTTTTACAACATCAGCTGAAACTAGCAGCTTTGAAAGTCGGTTTCAAGTATCCACCACTTCTGTGAATGTGTGTACAATGTTTTTTTTATAAATCTTAAGTATGCTCAAAAAATTTTAAATGCCATGTTTGCTGCACATTTTCTTCAACTGCTTTAAGGCAGCTGGTTTAGGTGCCAGTTTTCTGTAAATTACTTATTACATTTCCACAAGCTGATGAAATCATGTAGAGATGTCTTTGTTCTTTTAAGGCACTCTAAAATATTAATTGCCTTTACTTCCATGGACAATTTCCAGCTTTATGGAACTTTTATACAGTTTTCATATCCACTGTATCTTCTGGTAGCCTGTTTCAGAGGCTGCCTACAATCTAGGAGAAGAAAAGCCTCCTGATGTTACCACTACATTGATCACCCACAGTACGAGTTTCAGGGCAGGGCTCCTTATCCTGGTTGAACAAACTCGATCAACAATCTGTTTGTGAAATTTTATTGGTACCCTTGAGTAAGTGGAAGACTGAGATCTTGTTTCCCTCTCCCCCAGGTTCCTTTTCTTCAGTGTGAACATGTTAATGGACTTTAATCTCTCCACATAGCTTTTCCCCTTTATGAGATTATCGTATCAGAAGTCCTATGCTGCACCCTCTTGACTGTGACAATGTTCTTCTTGCAGTGGGGAGCTAAGAATTACATGCATACTCCAGCTGGGGTCTGACTAAGGACTTGTAAACTTGAAGGATAACTTCACATTATCTGCTGCCCCCCCTCCCCGATGTACACCACCACACTTTCAGCATTCATAATAGCTGCCTTGAGCTGCTTTTCAGGATTTAGCCCAGTGCCTGATAAGACTTCCATATCCTTTTCCTCCCCAACTGCAACAAGAGGACCCCAAAAGAGTGTATAGGTATTCCCTTTGTTTTTCCTCCCCAAGTGTGCCAACTTGCATTAGGCTGTATTGGTTCTAAGCCTCTAAGAGCCTTCCCAGTCACCCAGTTCAGGTTCTCCAACAACATTTCTCCAGCTTCAAGGGGTCTATTACCTTGACCAGCTTAGTGTCATCAGGAAAGCTGAGCAGCCTACTGTATATGCCAGATTCTAGATTGTTGATGAAATTAATGAACAGCTGTAGCCACAGCAATAATCTCTGAGGTACAATCCTGTGTATGCCTCTCTACTTCGAGCAGCAACTATCCAGCACAACCCTCTGCTTCCTGTCCCAAATCAATTAACAGTCCACCTCATGATATTCTTGAATACCACATGACTGTACTGTATGCCAACCAGAGGACTACCATGAGCAACAGTGTCTAAGGACTTGCTGAAGTCCAAACAGACAGCCTCTAGTCCTGCAGTAGTTCAACTCCTTGGTCATCCCCTGAAAAGAAAGGTGATCAGATTAGTTTGGCACAATCTGCATTTGCCCATCATAAACCATATTAAAAGGAGGGTAGTACCTTGGCCTCAAACAAGTTATCCATTCTGTCCTTGATAATGGCTTCCAGGACATTTCTCAACACTTACAGTATGTCAGACTGACCATTTTGCAGTTGCCTGGGTCTGACCATATCCCCTTCTTCAAGAATGTGTAGTACAGTATACTCTATAATCACCCACCACATTCAGTTCTGCTCATGGGCGCATCCACCAGGGGAGACCCATCCCCCTCAATTTTTTAAGTGACCATTGATGTCCACCGTAAAATATTTGGCAGCTGTAATTAAATCTGAGTCAGAAAAGATAACATATACATTTTCCCTTTCAAAGCAGAAACAAGCCATGGTTGTAAATTAATGGAGCAATAAGTTTCTCTTCTCTTCTCTGGCTACCTTCTTATCTCACCCAAGTGCAAATAATTCAAAGCTTACAAGGTTTTTGCTGGAAATGTGTGAGTTCTGACAGTGTCAGTCCTTGGTTCAGCTGGTCTCCATCAAAAGGCAACTTGTACTCATTTCAATGTCTGGACATGCAGTGATGCTGGGTTACTCACCAGATTGGTTTCATTTACTGCCAGTGTATTGTATGTGTGGTAAAAGCTGACCTGGCCCCAAATCTGCCTGTGCACTTGCTTCTAAAGAACTTAATACCAGGTTTTCTGTGCAGGTAGAGTAGTTTTATTTGTTGTGTCAGGTATCTGTTTCATGCAATGTTGCCAGAGTTGTGACTCTGCGGGTGATGCCACACATCTTCATCCTCTCCCTTTGGATAACAGCTGCTTGCTGGGACCTGCAGTGCAGATCAGGTTTTGTAGGAGGTTGGGGGCATTTCTGTTTTTTTGTGTGTGTGTGTGTGTGTGTGTGTGTGTGTGTGTGTGTGTGTGTGTAAAATCTTTCAGCTTTCAGTGGTATTCTTGAGCCTGCAGAAGACTGATCATGCTTGGCAAAGTAGGCATTAAATAGTATAGTAAATGTTGCATTTCTGCTTCAGTATATATAGAAACAAAGGTGACAAAAAACAAAGCATAAGGATGCATGCATGCATGTATGTTTCCATCTATGAATACACGCGATTGATCGCCATCTGCTTATGAATTATGTGGCCCTGGTAAATAGGGTCACTCATGCAATGTAATTACCATTAAATGTCTTATTCTATTTATTCTTTATGTATATGTATATTTGACCTATTACTGCTCACTGTGGACTATCTACGTTCATCTTGCTGTCTTGATACTCTGTACATAACCCCTTTTGTTGTTATGTACCTTGTTTGAACCTGTATTTTCACTGTACTCTCCCGGGTCATACCTGAAAATAGGCATACAGTTTGTCTAGTGTACCTACCTGGTCAACAAAAGCTAAATAAATAAAAGTATGTGCATGTCTGTGTTTGTGTGTGTGCATGCATGTTTATTCCCTTGTCGCTGACTCAGCATGGGAAAAGTTTTGGGTTACCCATGTCATATCCCTCCTCCTGCTATGTGATATCACTGTTGTTTTGCCTTAAGTTTTGCCTTCTGTTTATTATATATATTTATGCACTATTCTGATTAATACCATTTTCTGCATTGTGTTTTGAATTGTGTGTACTACTGTTGTTTGCTGTCATGTCCAGGACCTCCTTGCAAATGAGCTGTGCTCAATGGAGCTTTTCCTGGTAAACAAATAAATAGATAAATATTAGCTGGTAACTAAAGACAACAAATATTAACATAAACGACTCATTATGAACTGGGGATCATAAATACGGGAAGCTGATTGGCTGAGAGGTCTTTGAAACCATGATGATATCGGGCTACATCATCACGGCTTCAAAAAACTTCCGGTCACCAGCCTCCTCACTGACTGTGCAGTCTTCTTCATCTCCAGCAGTCTGCAATGAGTCAGACTTCCAGTCGGCTGCTATTTAAAAAAAAAAAAGAACTCCCACCAGTTGCGCACACAACAGAATTCAGCACAATGCAAGCTGCTGGGAGCACTACTTTCAAAAGCAGCATGGCAACAGCATGCGAGTGGCAGCAACAGATGAATACATTTTTTTCTCTGAAAAGGACAAATGACAGACCAGCACATTATAGTCATTCTCACACAAACTGTGGCTCCCCCACAAAAGTGATACTGTCAACCACAATCTCCTACTTGCCCAGCTTCGACTAGCAGGGCTCTCACCTAACTCTGTGAACTGGTTCATAAGCTACTTAGACAACCGCTCCCAAAGAGTGAGAATTGCTAGCACACTCTCAGACCAAAGACCAGACTGATCCGGTGTCCCACAGGGCTCAATCTTGGAACCCCTCCTTTTCAGCCTTTTTCTGAACTCACTGCCAGAATCCTGCCCTGAACAGATCCTACTCTACGTGGATGATGCTGTCATCCTGGCATCCCACCATGATCCAGTCCATCTACAAAGTAACCTCCAACAGGCCTTCTCTGCAGTTGAAAACTGGTTCACAAAACACAGACTTATACTTAACCAGAAAAAAACAAAGACCATGATCTTCTGCAGCTCCCAAAACAAACACAAACAATATCAGCTCTCCATTAAAACCAGCAAGGAATCACCCTCAAACAAGCTCATACCTTCAAATACCTCGGCCTCACCCTTGACTGTAATCTCTCCTATGTCCCACACATCAATAACTTGCAAAAGTAGCCAACACCAGGATGGGCCTACTATTCCAACATAGGAAACATCTAACCCCAGAAGCTCTGTCCATAGCTGTCCAGAGCTCCATCATCAGCATCATTGACTACGGTCTCATTATCTATGGATCTGCCACAACTTCATCTCTCAGGTGTGTTTCAACTTCCTTCAATCAAGCCTGCCAACTCGTTACTGGTTCCCACCGTCTCACCCACACCTGCGACCTCTACTCCAAAACAGGCTGGCTGCAACTGAACAACCGAATCAAATACCAAACTTGCATCCCTGCTAAGAAAATCATGATGAGAAAGGCACCACCAGGAGTCAGCACCGTCCTCAAGCCCAAAATCACCAACCACAACACCAGGAGCTCTAAGCCCCAAATCCTTCAAATCCTCCACTGCCGCATGTCCCAAGGCCAAAGGTCGTTTGCATACAGGGCTCCAAGTTGGCTGAATGAGCTCTCTGGTGACACCTCATCCACAGCAATGCTTGGACCGCTCAAAAAAAAGCTCTGCCACTCCATAACTGGCACCTCCACCTGTGCTTGCACCCCATAACACCTTCATTTCCTATGCTGCTTCTGACCTTATAGGTGTCAGTTTCTGCCCTCTCTTCTTGCACTTACCTGTCCAATGCAACTTCTAATGCACTTGCCCTGTGTCTGTCCTGACAAGGCCCCTCGGCTGCCTCACCCTGAGCCTCTACACCTATGCCTTCCCCTACCCTCAGCCCTCTCCCCTTCTTGCCCTCTTCTTCCTATTGTTTCTTGAGTTACTCATTGATCAGTCTGATTTTGTCTAGCAAAGTTACTGTCTAAAACCATGTACCTGTAACTGTTTTATGTTTTAGTGTCTGTTACCCTGTAACCAGCATGACGTGGACCTTTGTAAAAGAGCCTTGGCTGAAAGGTGCTTTGTAATCCTAGACACAAATAAATAAATAAAATAAATAAAAAAAAAAAGAAAGCCACATCTCAACCACATAGAAAAACTGCCAGACTTGTCCCAGACATTCCTAACCATTCTAATAGTAGCCCTTACAGTAACAGTCCCGAATGAATCGCACAAAGACTCTACCTTTTTCTCGTTTGGTAGGGCTATTCCATTAAACGTGACTAGCTGTGCCACACATCATTGGCTCAGCTCTCCAACTTCTCTCTCAGCTTACCAGTCCTCAGCATCCAATTCAGCGTACATTCTCCCAGAAAAAAAAAATAAAGTGCACTGTGAATGGAGAACACTGTAAAAAAAGAAAACTGCATTTTGAAGGAGCGGGTCACCCATTCAGAAGAGCTCCACTTCCTCTATCACGGCCAACAGCGCCACCTGCTGCTCAGAGCTCTCCAGGAGCTATTTTATGTAAAGGTATTCCTCTAACACCTCCAAAACACATTTTTTAAATGTTTTAAAATGTTTATTTTTTTTTTTTACTTTAAAAAATATTGAAACCACTTCATAATAGCAATAATGCACTCCAGAGTGTGGTATATCATAGGATATCATCCCTTCTCGGGTCATTGGATGCACTCGGCCTGTGGCCCCATGCCAAAACACTCGAGGCTTAATGATATCCCATGGTATACCACACCCTGTCGTGTAGTATTGCTTAAGTATCTCATGCTTGCCAGTAGAAAACTTGATTCTTACCACACCACAATGGCATATATTGGTGTCCCAGACCTCGAGGTCAAAACCTTGCACAGCTGGTAGAAATCAGCACAGTGTTCACTATAGCAAAGTGCCATTGATTTTTATAAGATCCCATTTTATGTTTGTTTGCAGAATGTAAGTAAGGACTATTGGGATCATCAGAAAGAAAAAGTGGCTTTTGTACTGTAAATGTGTCAGGCTGTGAGACAATGATGTGCTTGGAAATGACCCAACATATACAGTAATCTATGCTGGACTTTTCTGATTACACATGATTTCCTTAGCAAGCACATTTTGCAAAGTGATTTGCTGCACCCATTGCTCTGCAGGTGTTTGCCATTCTGATGGCACTTTATGTGTGCCAGTGTCTTATGCTAATGATGTTTTGTTCATTAACATTCTCTCTCTACCCAGCCTCCCCCCCGCCATTATCAATGAAACTGGCCTTGCTGATACAGCAGCTCCTGTGCCTCTAATTTCTGCCCCTCACATCAATACAGGAAGCCTACCTTACTGATACAACTAATCCTATGGTCCACCCTCCAATATCAAATAAACCGGCCTTGCCAATACTGTCACTTCTGTAAGTCTTTCCCACCAGAGGAACACAGAAATCACACTTGTTGGAACAGCAGCTCCATGCTGGTCCAATAGAAGGTATCAAATCATCTTTTTTTCTGAATCACAGTGGCTCCTGTAATGCTTCTGTATCTGTATTATACGGCATGGTATGCTTACACAGTTGATTAGGAAGTGGCAAATACAAACTAACAATTTTTAGCTTAAAAAATGTTTGGCTTCCTCTTAAATAATGTAATGCAATAAGGTACCCTAGAAATATTTAACAAGTTGGAGGTAATTAGCATACTCTCTACAACATAACACCATCAATTCTTGAAACATAAAATATTGCAACAGACTACTGTTTTTTTTTTTTTTAATATACTTGACATGCTACCAATGTATAGCTAGAGCTACCTGCTCCTACTGCCTTATGGTACAATAAAACAATGGCACTATGCACTGCTCTATTGTAAGCCAGTGATGACATCAACATTAATTAAGGGATGGTGCATTTAACAGATCATATTGCATAGTACATGTCAGAATTCCTTATTTAACTCATAGGGGACAAGGGACACATAGTGAATATTATGAGTAAGAGGGTAGACTTTACAACCACTCCTTGTTTTCTGTGTTAATGAGGTCCATTTCTCTGTGAGTGCATATGTGGCATGGAATTGTGTCTTGTTGTGCAACTTCACTCTTGCAATGAATTATTGATAAAAATAATGAAGTTTTCTGTCAATCTCTGTGCTCCATAGTCAGTGCCATTGCTGTTAACACAAATGACTTGGTAGAGCCATATCCCCCACCAACCTTTTAGCTGTAGTTGCACCCCTGGTTCTACTCTAAATGTCCTGAAAGAGTTGATGTACAAGTGTGATGCCCACAACTTTTCCACTGGAGTCTTACAATATTGTCATTGCAGCACTCTGTGGTCCTAGTTTTCTAAATATGTCTCTTATTATAAGACTATAGCAAAAATCTCTTGAAAAATTCAATACTTGTTTCGTTGATTTGTTTGGTAAGTTGTGAAATAGTGTATAAAAAATAAAACAAATACAGTTGAGCTCTTTTTGTATGTTACAATTACGGCTTTGCTCAAAAGTCACATATCTTATATGATTGAAATAATAATTTGCTTTAAACACTATAGAGTCATAGCAATAACCACATTTTATAGCATGACTGTGACTGTTTGAATGCCTCTTCCGTAAGTGGCAAAATCTGCTGTTTTTTATATTCCTCAACAATGTTAAGTCACTATTTAGAGTTTGTAAAGAAGCTAGAATCACAGAGCTCAGGTATTTAGCATAAGAGTTCTGGATATCTAGCTCCGGAATTTACAAACCCAAGCTACAAGTGCTGGAGAGCATGCATGTAGTGGACTCAACTGTGCCTGTCCAGACTGGTTGCTGGCTTGCATTCAAGCATATATGTCCCACATTACTTATATTAGTGCTGGCCAAATTTTGATTACATTTGAAAAATGGAATAAAATTGCTTAGTTCAGATTCACACAATTTTTACAAAACTGTATAAAAATTCAACATAGTTTTGTGTTCTCATTTTTTCCCAAATTGCGCATTTTTAAAAATGTGATATTTTAAAAATACTCAGTCTCAAAACTGTTGCTGCTATTCAATGTGCATGATGCACATCTCCTATGTTGTGAACAAGGCTATAAAAAATATGCAATTCCAATTAATTTTTGAAGGTGCACAAATCATCTTCCATTTTGAATAACAGTGAAAGAAAGGTACGATTTTAATGTAGTAGTTTGTAGGCTGGGAGGGAGAGGAACAGCTTAGTGGGTGCTTTGGTGTGGTGGCTTGAGAGACCCAGTAATAGATACACATACAGATGATAGTGATAGCTATAAAATGGGTCTAAAATTTGCTGCATTCTGATTGGCTGATAGCCTCTTTCAACCATGTCTTTATCAGGGCATAACTTGGCAACTGGCACTATTCATGCCAACCAAATGCAGCACAGGATTAAATCAGTGTGTGCCACCAGTCTCTCACTGCAGCTCCTCAGCTAACATCTGTCAGAAACACAACACCTGCAGTGGGAGAATGGTGGTACCAGCAGAGAAACCAGAAGCACGCCCAATGTGGGGACTCCCACCCCCTTCCACACAGTCAGTATAGTACATTACATTCTGACTCCACTGAAAAATAATGAAAAAAAAGTAAAACTGTTACTTCTGCTCCACAGTTCATTGATAGGGAAGAATCGCGATCTACAGAGTATAATGGCATTAGCTGCCAGGAGCTGGCTTTCTTATAATATCCCACACCGCTTGTCTGCAAAGTCTTTTTAAACCTTTGTTTTTAAATAAATAAGCAACCATGCTATGTTATGGTGAATAGGAAAGCAAGCGAACTGTTTTCAAAATACACGTCTGGGAACTGCTGTGGTAAAAAGTGGTAACTATGGTAGCTGGCAAGTAACACGCTTGCTCGCAGTGAAACTGCCAGATTGCTGTCAATGATCACTGGCAATAGAATGACTCATTTGCTGTGACTAAAGTAAAAGCCAAGTTCCTGCTAACAAAAGTATTAAAGTAGGTATTACAGGAGTTGTACAACTTCAAAACACTGTCTGTTTGGTAAGGAAACACACCATCTGTGAGCAGAATCTGCCTGCCTGCTATCAATGTCCCTTGCAATCAAACCACCCACTCCCTGTAAGTGCAATGAAGGCTACAATCCTCTCTAAAACAAAAGCAACTAGTATTAAAATAGGTGTTACTGGGGGTGTACAACTTCAAAACAGTGTGTGCTTGGTAGGGAGACACAACATGAGTCAGCACTGTGTTGGTGTGGGGGAGGAGTGCCCTCTAGTCACCACCACACAGTTGTAGAATACTGATAGGGATCTATTTTCATTATTACCACTGTTAAACGGTCCTTTTTTTAAAAACTGTGGATTCTTTCTTTCTTTCCTTCTTTCTCTCTTTCTCTCTTTCTTTCTTTCTTTCTTTCTTTCTTTCTTTCTTTTTCTTTCTTCTGGTGGGACCCATTTTATGAGTGCATTAAGTCACTTTGAGGAGTGGGTTATGGCCTGATAAGAGCACTTCCCAAGTGCTAAAGGAAGTCAATGCAAGCACCTTGTGCCTCATAATGCACCTGGGGCATGCTCTTATCAGGCTATAACCCACACCTCATCATGTCTTATTGCTTACATAGACAGAGACACTGACAATCAGATAGTCAGGCCAGCAGAAAGAAGGGACAGATAGAGAGAGAGAGAGAGAGAGAGAGAGAGAGAGAGAGATAGAAAGATTGGCAGACAGACAGACAGATAGATACAGAGTAGTTTTTGAATAGATTTGTTTGCATAGTTTGCTTTACTTTGGTACAATACAGCTTAATATAGCATAGGCTAGTCATTTTTTTTAGAAATATACATTTTGTTATAAAGTAATAATAGTTATGTTTAATACTGTCTGGTGGAGGTGAAAAAGGTCATACTGAAAAATTTAGCAATCACATACTTGTAATGCTGCTAGAGCAATTTAAAAAGCACTAAAACATTTGTTTTGTGTGCCCAATTGTCTGCAACCACAGGGAAGGAATTATACGTGGAGGGATATAACACACAAAATGGCAAAGACAAATAGTGTTGTGAAGCCCACTTCACGGTTAAAAAACAGATGAGCAAACATACACACTTACAAACATGTACTGCACATTACATTTTGCAGAGCAGTGCTTTGTCCAAATGGGGCTTTATCAATGTTGTAGTGCACTGTGTTTTCTCCTGCTCCTAGAGGGCTTTCTTGATATCATCAACATCAGCAATGGCTTCCTGCCAGAGAGGGTATGTATCATTGTTGCCACCACCTGCTGTGATTCCCCTAAGTGATAGTTACCCAAACTGCCTCACCTGAAAATATATTGCTTGGTCCCAGTTATCAGTACACAGGACACCATCCCAAGAATGTTACACTGGCAGTTTCAGTGATGAAGAAATAACATATGAGGAGCATGGTAATATGAAAACATTCCTGTCAGGGACTCCCAGCTGATGTTTGTTAGACATGCATGTAGTGCCATGCCATGCAGATGTGTGGAAAAAAGTTATGGTACATCCAGTACTACTGTCCCAGACTGAACAACTACACAGACCATACAACTCTTGCATGGCTGAGTCACACAAAGATAACATTATATTAACAAACTGCCATAATGCATAAAAGGCACTGACAGGTCCCAAAGGGGGTGATCTGTATTATATCAATAAATATTTCTTACTTGCTTTATAATATAAGTAATTGTGGCTCCAGAGGTGTCTTTTGGATAATTACAGTAAGTGTATCTTCGCATAACTTCCAAGCGTTTGAGAACCATGAAGCAAAGCAGAATGCTTCTGGTACCTAAGAAGTTACAGTGGGATGCTTTAATTAGCCAGTTCACATCTTTGGAGCCCCATTTACTATTATAAAGTATGTCTTTTTTATAAATCAAATTTAATGCCAAAGGGAAAGGCAATCACTTTGGAGTAAACAGTACTGAAAGAATACAAAGTTAGTCAACTGGCACATCTGAAGAGCAGGATCATGATCATCTCAGTGCCTGGGTGTCATTTTGTGTCAGTGTTTAATGCATTTTTATTATACCTGTTTATTTGGTGTTTGAAAAAAACAATATTTTAAATGTTCAATCATAATAGCTGAACACCCAACCTTGCATTAAACTCATTGTAGAAGTCAAGGCCCCAGTATTTAGACATGGAAATCTGAGCCACATGAAATAGCATGCAATCATCTGGGAGGCATTTTTATAAGGCAGCAAGTATGAGTATTGGGCTGTGGTAGCATGGCACATAGTGCATAAATGCAGCTCATCATAACCCCTGCTGACAAAAGGCATCCATGAGCAAAGAGCAATAGCCCATATAAAATGGAGTGGCACCTTTGCCCCTGGGTGCCACATTCAGAGGCTTGAATGCTAATGACAACTTACGGCATGCAGATTGCTAAGGGTCCATTTGCACGCCATTATGCGACCATTAGCAACCCTGTACAATACCTTCATGCATATGCCTATATAGGTAGGTAAAATGTTTATTGTTCGACGTATTGTCTTTACAATCTTACAAATTCAATATGCAAAAAAATTATTAACAGAATAAAATGAGCCTTATATTGCATATCAACAACATACTATTGTTTCTAATAAAACTAAATTACAATTCCATTATGAAAGTCTTCTACTCAAGATAATTAAAATAGTACTTTATAGTCTGTGCTTATATCTTTTTAGTATCCAAGGACTAACTGTTTATGCTTACAATCTTAAAGAGTGTAAGAAATTATACAACATAGCAAGTATGTGAATATCATTTGAGGTAAATAAGAAAATTATTAGCTGTTCAGAGGGGAGGCCATGGTAGGACAATATTGGGCACAACGATCTTTTCTTCTTAAGTTCATACAATGGACAGCACAATACTATATGATTGAGATCATCTTCCATTCCCAGATTACATTTGCATTTTGGACCAACAACTCCCACTCTTTTCTGGTCATAGAAAATATAGTTAACTGTGAGTAATTCGAAATGGTATCTAGTGATAGTTCTTCTTTCATCCGAATTAGCTAATATGAAAACATATGGTTCCAAATTATATTTTGTTTTCATAACATTGAACCATCTGTAATGTTTCAACCTTTTAATTTTTTCCTGATCATGCATAATTGTTGCATCCCGTAACCTCCTTTTTACCTGTTCAGATATTTCTTAAGAGAGAGTAATATACAGTATATTTCATAAAGTAAATTACACAGACCCTTTGGAAGAATATGTTCTTTAATGATTTTAACTATGTTTGAAGCAGAATTCATGTTATTATATTTTGATATAATATGTTGTCTGTTCTTCAAATACATCCTTGGCAGTCTGTACTCTGGGAGAAGGAACAAGTTTAATAAGAATATTCTTTTCCTTTCCATTGCCAATTCTTTTCTCAGTATTTCAGAGGGTACTGATTGCTGCACTTTTAATATGTATCTGTATATTTTGTTCATTTCAGTTTCTAATGTTTTAATATTTGTAGGTGTCAAAATTTATGCAGTACAGTATATAATATGCCAGTTTTTATTTTGGCATTTATTACCTTTAAAAGGCCTTTAATTGAGCCGTGTCCAATTTTCTTGCTAAACCTTTTAAAAGCACTAATTGAGCTCTTTAATTTTTGGGTCATTATTTTAATATTTATGAGGGGTCCATGATAAGTTCTGTGAAAACCTCAAACCAAGGTATTCATAATACGTAGCTGTATTTATTTTATTTTTATCCAGGTATAGTGAAGGAGTTTTTTGGCTTTTAATTGCCAAAAATGACCAGATTAGTTTTATCTTTATTTATTACACATCTGTCATTTTTGCATAACTCTGCAAAATGAATCAATTTTCATTATAATCCAAGAAAAGAAGTAGATATCAAAATTATATTGTCTTCATACGCTAAACATGACACCTTTGTAGAAAATACAGCTGGGGAATGGAATTCTGGGTAATCTAAATTCATCATGATTGTATTAACATACAAATTAAATAAGAGGGGAGCGACATTGCATCCTTGTTGGACCCTCAGATTTGTTTTGATATTAGAAGTTAGATTCCCTTGGTGATCATATTTAAAACTAACCCATGTATCTTTATGTAATCTTATGAGAATATTTATTAATTAGGGGTCCATACTATATTTTCCAAGTTATTCCAAAGTAATTTTCTGCTGATCGAGTCAAATGCTGTTTTTATGTCGACAAAGCAGCAGTGTAATTTACCATTTTTTTATCTCCACATATTTCCAGATTAAATATTATAGTACAAAACAGTGTTGAATTGTTGAATGTTTTGTCCTAAATCCATTTTGAAATTCTGAAAGTATTTTATTGCCTTCTACCCATTGCTGTATTTGATTTAGTAGTATTCTGTAAAATATTTCTTGGGGAGAAATCAAAAAGGCTAATTGGGTGGTATATACTTGGGTTGTTTATATTCCCCTCTTTAAATATAGGGCAGGCTATGCTCCCCCTCCAGCTCTCCAGAAAGTATCAATTTTTTATACAATGATTAAATAATGTATGTACTACTGGACACCACCAATCCTTGAATGACTTATACTGTATACATCTCCAAGAATGTTATCAGGTTCAGGGGCCTTAGTAACTGTTATTTGGTCTATTGTTTCATATATGCTTATATATGTGCATAGAGGCATTGTGCAGAGCTTTGGCCATTACCATCACCCTCACCCAATTCCTGTACACTAATGCATAAATCCCTAGCAGTCTATTGATACCCCAACCATCCAAGTCACTGTTATGAAATAAAATTACCCAAGTAGTCCAGTAATACCCCCTTCACATCCCAACCACTGATGTGGAAAGAAATTAGCCTGACTGTAAAGTGGTATCCCCTTTCACCATTACCCTCAAAGGGAAAACAAAATCATTCTGTTGATTCAGTGGTGTATCCTCCTGCCCTGATACTTGTTGTAAAATAAATTAGACACCTCCTTCCCTGGTTTGGTCCACCAACTCAGCACCCACCACCATCCACATGCTGTCCAGTATCTGATACATCCTAAAAAAAAAAAAACTTGGACATGACAGGCAGGATGGTGGGCGATGGCCAGCACAGACTCTTCATTAAACACCTTGGTCAGCTGCTGCCTGAATGACAGGGATGAAGTGCATGGGGTTTCACATCAAGTCCTTGCATGAAATACTGCATGGTCAGAACAGTGCAAACAACACCTCGCAACTCAAAGGGTGCGGATCACTGCTGAATGTAGATTTACTATTACAACACCACACCACCATGGACCACAACTCCAGTGAAATGTGTAAACTTACCTGTTTTTTTGTTGTCAGGCAGTATTCCATGGCATAGCGTTGACTTGTGCAGTTTTGTCCGCACTGTTTCCACCCACACAGTATTGTCTGCCATGGACTTGCCATGCTACTGTGCATGTGTACTGTGTTTCTCTAAAAATTCTGCTTGGATTTGAAGCAGTGAGAGTGTTGCTGATGTAGTTTCTTATGTTTCCTTTGCCACAATATATTTTTATATTTGCTAATTTGGGATTTAAAGAAAATAAATACTTGTTTGCTGATATTAATTGTGCAATGATGATATTACTTTTATAAACAGGATCTTTTTTAAAACAAGTGTAATTATACTTGACAAACATTTATAATACCCAAGGTATTATCGTTAACAGTACACAATTTCAAAGCAAGTTACAGCTGTGTGTTAGAAAAAATATGGCATTTTGAGGGCAGCAATTCTAGCATAGAACCCTAAATACCTTAAGATGATTGTAGTGCACATATTACTGTTTCATTTTCCCATGAGACTTTTATTTTCATCTACATTACTTGTGTTTTGACTGACATTTTGTGTGATAGTATATTATGTTCAAAGTTTCTATATCTAGTAGCATTTTAAAGTCTCTTGTATTAGAGAAGAATGAATTGAAGAGAAATTATACATTTAATGAATATGCTTTAAAGATGTGCTGGTAGTATACAGTAGTTGCTGGATATCATTGACTAGACATTCATTACTAAATATTCACTGCATTATTGTGTGCAACTTACTGAAGCTAATAGTTCTCCCCCCCCCCCCATTATGGAATGGGTAGAAGCAGAACCCCGCTGGAAATTAGATGTGGCATCTAAGATAAGCGATCCTGGGTAAATACCTTATAACTATAAATAAAAGCAGGAACCCAATGGAAATTAAATATTGCATTTGAGTTTGAGTATTCTGGGTACATTTTTATTGTTTGTAATTTTTGACCAGGAAAGGCACACTCAACTATGATAGCTTGTTTTTGGGTACATCCTGGGTGGTGGGTTGCATGGACCTCCAAATACATTGCACAGATTTTATTTTATTTAAATTGTGGTCACTGGTTAGGCCCACTGATACCGAAACAGTCCCTTTTTCAGGGGCAACCAGGAATTAATTACATACATCTATAAACATAACAAAATACATAAATGTCATTTCACAATTAACAGTCAATATAGACATACTGACCCAGTCAAAGATACAGTGGCAAGTTAATTACAATCAACATAAACAGAAGAAGTACTACTATTATACACAAGACAGTCACAGTCAGATTGATGTCCCAGTGAGGTTAGATCAGTAGCAGGGAGTTGGCTGACTCAGCGGTAGCAGGATCAGAGGCTCAGTTCCAACAGGTGGGCTTTAAGACACTTCTGGAAGCCCCCAAGGGAAGTACATTCCTGGATACTGCTAGGGAGACCATTCTAAATGAGAGGGATGAAGACAGCATAGAACTGGAGTTCTAGGGAAGTCCTTACTTGGAGAAGCTGGTGGCCAGAGGATCTTAATGTTCTCCCATTCATTTTGGGAGCTAATGTGTTAATTAGTCTAGGAGGGGTGCCATTTTGCTGGAGCTTAAAAGCAAGGCACAGTGAGGGATATGATAATCTGCTCTCAAGAGAAGGCCACCTTAGAGATAGTAGTACCTTGCAGTGATGCTCCCGTGGTGGCACACCTACAGCGAAGCACCCTATCCTATGATACAGAGTTTTTAGCCTTTGCATTTCAGAGCTTCTTACAGAGTGTAGTAAAGCGGCCCCATATACCAATGCTGGAAGAAGTGTACTAGTGGAAACCTTGAGTTTGGATTCATGAGTGAGGAAAGGGCTCAGGCGATATAACAGACCTAACTTTTGGTTGAGTTTCTTGGTCAGATCATCAATGTGACTCTTATAGGAGCAGACTTGGTCTAAGTATACACCTAGATATTTGATACAATCAATCACTTCAACTTCTGAGCCATTGGAAAGAGCTGGGGACAACAAATGTGAATGGGTTGGGCCCAGGCCTTTAGGGCCAAATAGTATGACTTTGGTCTTTTTACTATTTAGAACTAAATTATTACTAAGAAATCAATTCTCAAATGGACCAAGGTCTTGACCAAGAAGGTTGTTTATTTGGACAGTGTCTAAGGAGGGCCTATAAAGCACTGCATTGTCGGCATATGAGGTCACCTTTGCCCCTCCACAATGTTGAGGCAAATCATTAATAAATTGGAAAAACAGGAGTGCTGCCAGTATCAAACCCTGGGGGACACCATCCATGATAGGGCATTTGTCAGACTTAGCTCCATGCCATCTGACAATTTGTGATCTGCCATCAAGGTAGTCCATGAACCATTGAGTAGACAGACGATCAAGACCAAGAGATGTTAGTTTAGTGATAAGCTGCTGATGATTCACCAAGTCAAATGCCTTCGTGAGGTCTATAAAGACCACATCAGCTGAAAGACCACCATCTAGAGCTGTGAAGATATCCCCAGTAAGGCTAATAAGGGCCATGTTGGTAACATGATTTCTTCAGTTATCAAATTATTCTGTTCAACATATTCCTGAACCTGCTGGTATACAGTCCTCTCTAACACTTTACTTAGAGTGCAGAGGATGGATGTTGGTCTCACACAGTAGGGACTTTGCCTTCAAGCAGCTATTTCTTTAGGAGCCAAGTGATTGGAGAGACAATGACATGGGCTGTGATTCTGAGGGATCTGGGCTCCAGTTTGTCAAACCCAGCAGAGTCAGAGGATTTGATTTTACTTAGTAATTTCAGGACCTCAGATTTAGTTGCAAGTTTGAAGTGAAAATTAGGGTAAGGGGTTTGCTCTTGTAAATGATCCTGGGGGGGAGGGGGACCCAGAGGGATTATTTTTAAATTTGTCCAGGTCAGTGAAGAATGCATTTAGTGCATTAGCAGCATCTTGAGGGTAGGTATAGCGGACACCATTTGCTACTATGTCACTTTTCTCATGGGTGGTGTCTCCCTTTAGGAGACAGTTAATTTGGGACTAACATTTTTAGGGTTCAAAAGGTATTTAGTTTGTAGGTTCTGGAGGTATTGTCTTTTAGCTGATTTTAGTTCCTTTTTACACTTGTTTCTCAATTTTCTATATTCCACCCAGTCGTTCGTTAGATTTGTAGATTTGAATTTTTCCCCGGCTTTGTCTCTCACCCTCATTTGTTTTTTAAGGTCTCTAGACAGCCATCTTGAGTGTTTTAACTTGACTCTGATTTGTTTTAGGGAGGTCATGCTTATTGGCGGCTGAGAGGAAGTTATTGATAAAGAAATCAATGGCTGAGTCCAGATCGGGGGCTAGCTTGATTTGAGTCCAATCCACCACTGCTAGGGTTTCTAGAAAGGAGCAGGGGTTGAAACAGGAATAATCCAAAGCCCAAACAATTCTGGGTGTAGGGTTGGGATGGTCATTTTTCCAGAAGTCAAATATAGGGACATGGTCACTTATGGAGTCTGCAAACCTCCCAGCCATTTTGAAACTACTGTGGTTGGAAGTGAGAATACAGTCTAATGTGGTGTGGTTTCCTGACTTAATATTCATCCTAGTGTGTCTTTGGATCAATTGGGTCAAGTTGGTCTCTAGCAAGCTAGATTTTACATCACTAATGGTGTGCTGGCCACAGTGGAGGTTAAGGTTGCCAAAGATTATTTTCTCCCACTGAGGTAGCCCCGTGATTAGAGTTAGAAGGCTCTTTAAGGCATGTTTTGCAGTCTTAGGTGGGTTCTAGATGCAGCCTATTAGCAGGGGCTTAGTCCCGCCAAGCAGTATTTTCATGAACACTGCCTCGCCACCTGATTGGTTATGGTCAGGCATTGCCACCAGGGAAGCATTTAGGGAGTATTTTATATAGATGATAACTCCACCACCCTTCCTACCACATTTATAATGTTTAAAGGACTTAAATCCCTGGAGCACAATCTCATGCATTAGGATACTAGGCTTGAGACGGGTTTTGGAAAGGGCAATTATGTCAGGGGAATGCATATTTACCCATGCCTCGAGATCATGCATTTTAGGTCTGAGGCTGTTAATATTCCTGTGGACTAGTTTCAGAACTTTGGCATTAGCCTAGACAGCCATAGAAGGTGACACAGTTGGAACATTAGGACATGTAGGGCCAGGGTTTGATTCAATATCCCCGTCGAGAAACAACTTAATGGTCAGCAGAAATTTCAGGAGTGACCTGGGGGGGGGGGAGATCTGACATCTGTAGATGCTGAGATATTCCATAACCATACGGCAGTTTCCCCCATTTTCTAAGCCCATACAAGGTGATAAGGGTAGGGTTAAGGTTGTCTTGGGGGTAGATACATGGAAAAATCAGAGTACAGAGGGTCTGTGGGCTACCTCATGTCCTGCCTGAGCGTGAGTAGCAATTGGTCCGTGCCCAGGACTACAAGTATATAAGTTCAAGCTAGCACCTTACTCAGTGCCGTATTAAAGCTGGGTCAATAAAGAAGAGGAAGTTCAGATTAACCCCCAAGATATATGACAGTAACAGGTTAGGGAAAAGCTTGGGGTAGAAAAATGTGGGAGGAGAGAGTATCTAGGGGGAACTATTGAAAAAGTGTGAGGCAGGATAATGTGTGTGGTTAGGGTCACTGCCACTAAAACAAGAGACCACAGTGTCATCCACTCCAAGCCGAAACACCCCGAGACTGAGAAAAATCTATGAAAATGATGCCAGAGGAATACTCAGTGTGTGAAGGAAAAGGAAACAGTGACCTGTAGGAGTAGCTGGATATAACTAGCAAATGGGAAACTGGACACTTTTTTTTTAAACTATGAATTTTTTAATTGTAAATCCTGTACATATTCTTAGTGTAAATACACTGTGCCACTAAAGGAAGCTGTGGAATGCAGACAGTAGTGAGTAAGAAAACAAGCCAGCACTGGTATGCTGGTGGAAAGGAGCCTGGTTCAAATCTGCTGTTCACTGCTCCCAAGACAGAGTGTCTCAGCTGGAAGTGGATTCAACTCATACCTGCTAGTCTAAGTGGTGGCATTTCAGAACTCCCAAGGCAACAGGTGTGTGTTGGAGCGGGTCCTGACCTGTTAGTTTTATCGGCTACGTTTTGGAGCTCCCAAGGCAGCAGGTGTGTGTTGGAGGGGGTCCTGACCTGCTAATCTAAGCAGCGGCATTTTGGAGCTCCTAATGCAGCAGGTAAAAGCAGGAGTTCTTTGGAAAAGAGGTACTACTGCTCTGTTGAACTATTGTGGGTAAACAATCTGTAAAAGAAAACTGTACTGCTAGCAGTAACTGCCCCCCCCGACAGAGGTGGCACTGTGATTTAATTGTTACAGCACTGTTGAGAATCTCCCTTACCAAAAACAGCAAGAACTTTGTAAATATTTAGAACATGCAGGAATATATGTTGGCATATGCAAGCTACATGTGGGTTGATATGAAAAAATGAATTGAAAGTAATACGCAAGGATTGAGACATTTTCCTTAAATGAAAAAATTTATGCAAGAAATTCTCCTTGCTTCACGTATGGGGTTATTGCTCTAAGATACTGGTTTTAAATCCTTTTGTCGGGCTAGAACCGAAAAGCTTTTGCCACTAAAGAAGGGCATGCAACCTGCTGAGCCTCTGACACCATGCTGTTCAACTGTCTTGCAAAACAATATAGAAACAGATATGCAAACAACTAACCTTGATGCATTCTTATATATTTCTTGCATTTCTAAAAGGAAATGTCTTCATTCTGCTCCCTTGTGTTTATTAGTTTCATGACACAATTTAAAAAAAAGAGCTTTACTTTAATTTTGCCCTCCTTTAGTAAATTTGAATTTTAATTTATCCAGAGGATTTTAATCTACATCTCTTTGTTCACAGTTTTGCCCTCTCACCTTAGAGCAGAATGAAGACATTTCCTTTTAAAAATCCAAGAAATATGTCAGAATTTATCAAGATAATTGCTTGTGTATTTGTTTTTATACAGTATACATTAGTGTTTATAAATACAGTTAAAATGCAATTAAAACCACAGAACCCTAACTAGTTAGTTAAATTTTTATCTGGATAGTAGGGTACATCATTTCATTTATCTTTATACTCGGGTGCTGGGCCTTGCATTGTTACAAACCCCTAGTCAGCAGAAGTAATTAATTAAGTGAAGTGCAGCAGCAGCTGCAATTCATTCAAAACTCTCAGTCTCTTTAAACAAAAGAAAACGTACCTAAAATAACATAACACATCCTCCCAAATCTACCATATCACAGAACCCATCCAAAAAACAAATCACAAGGAAGGAAGAGAGCTATAAAAAATGCGTTCTGAAGAAAAAAAGGTCAAAAGCTTTTCCTTTTAATGGTCTTTACTCCTTGCACTAATTATATTCAGTAATATCTATTGTACAGAGGATCATGTGGGATGTGCAGCTATAACATATGTATTTTATCTTTATTCGAGGTCAGTGACCTTTTGCCATCTCACTTATGGCTTTGCCACTTGTGAAGGTCAAAAGGTCACTCACCACTCATGAAGATAAATGCCATGTCTGGTACACAGTACACACATCACAAATCCCCTACACACACTTTATGGGAAGGCACTTGATCAGCATGATGTCAGTGGCTCAATAACTTGCACACTCTTCTCTAGCGTGAGAAGGTTGTAGGTTCTAGCCCCACATCTGGATGTAACACCAGTATTATAGTGCAGTAACCATCTCATGATAATTGTCTTGCATGATTTTTTTATACAAGGAAAATGTTACAATCCTTACATATTCCTCGTAAATAATTCTTACATAACTACTTACAAACAAACTTCCATGTAAGTTGTATATGCATATGCCAGCATATAACCTTGCATTTTGATCCAATCAAAATACTTGCAACACTGTTGCCTTTTTTCAGTAAGGGTAGGAGATTCCAAATTCACAACCCACTACAGCCACATACTCACTGTGAAACCCTGAGCTACTGCACCTCCCAGTGTTCCAGTCAACCAACCCACGTATGGAAATAAGTAGAAGCAAGACCCTACTGGAAATGAGATATTGCTTCTCTGTTGAGCTATCCTGGGGAAATTCATTGAATGAATGAAAAGGACTGTAAGCAAATGCATGGATTCATCATCCCCCCCCCCCCACACACACACAAGCAATCTGGTTTAATGCTTATAGCACCATTAGGAGCCAGAGAATTACAGACTCAATCCTTGATAGCAAACAAAATAAAAAAAGAGATCAAAAAAAGGAAAAATACCAGTACAACACTAAGAAAATCACTTAACCTCCCAGTGGTCTAATCCACCCAGGTGCAAAAATGGGTATAAGCATCACCCCATTGAAGTGGGATGTTGCAGGGTCAACATGCCCATAGAGTCTGTGGGGCACACATTCACATCAGCATAGTGCCTTTTGAAGTGGCAAAACCTGTAAAAGGGCCATTTAGTGTTTAATTTAGATTTGTTGAATTGTGTACTCCTCCCAGGAATTTCCATTGCATATCCCTGGGACCACCACTGCAATCTCTATTACCTCACTTTCCCTTCCATCTCTTTCTGCCAGGTGCCTATCCAACATCGCTAATCTAGTGGGTAAATACTGACTCAGCTCCCTTCCATCTTATCTGTCCTCCCTCCTCTCCACCTCCCCTCCCTTCCTGAATTCCCTGTGAACCTCAATACATAAAACGCTTGCCCTACCACCACGGCATACATCATCCTATCACGCCACCTTCTCAAACACATTCCCTAGCATCTGGAACTCCCTCTCCCACGATATTTGGTCTGCCCAATCCCGCAATTCTCTCGCACTTCTCCTTTGTAGGCACACAGTCCACTGCTGCAGCTACAATTGACTCTCTTGCCTTTCCTTGACATCTTCTCTTGCCACTCCCCTTGCCACTTGCCTCTTCTCTCCCTACTAATATCGCTGATCCCCTGGCAAGGTTCTCTACATCCTGAAGGGGTGAAGGTCCATGATTCCTCTCCCTACTAATACTGATGATCCCCTGGCAAAGTTCAGTGCATCCTGAAGGGGTGAAGGTCCTTGCCCCCCCCTGCATATCCCTCCTTCTCTCATCTTTCTAATTTTCCCCCCACACACATCTATGCATCAGAAATTTTAATCAGCACTTGAGACACACCACTATTGCTCTGTAATCCTTTGCTCCTACCAGTAGCTTACTGAACCAAAGCTGGTATGGTCATTTGGTCAATGTCATTGCAGTTGTACATAAAATCATTGCCCTTCCACTATTCATCATTGCACAGATTCCTTCACTGTAATTATTTAAATAATAAATTTGATTATGCCGTTTAAGTACTGTTTATTCCTAGGTTATGTACTAGTATTGTTTACCTGTCAGGAATCTGTAATATTATACATGTATGTTTATAGATGTCATAAATGAATTCCTTATCTGGATTGTACTGGTTCTGTAACTTGTTGTATTGTACTGTTTGAAGTGGCTCCTCCATATGTAACCCCTTACCCCCAGGACGCTTCTGGAAACAAGCTGGTTCACAGTTCATGTTGCTCTCCTGTTGAAACTCTTTTAAATAAATAAATAATAATGTTGCATCTGAGCTACACTATTCTGAGTAAATACATTGTAACAATAAGTAAAAAAATGCATGAAAAGACCCCACTGGAAGGGAGATCTTGCTCTCAGTTGAGCCTTTATTGGCAAATAAAGTGTGACAAACAAAAACAGCCAAACATGTTCAGCAGTCACTGATGTGCACCCCCTCCCATGTAGGATGGAGCACTGCTGGCAACAAGAAGGTTGTGGGTTTAAACTCTGCTATAACCAAATATTGGGTGGCCCTGAGAAAAGTACTGAAAATTATTTCTTGCATCTTAGCTGTAGTATCTTGAGCAAATATATTATTTTTTTTAATTTTTTATTTGATTGAAATCTAGGATTACATTATAAAAAAACATTTGTCAATGCAGAATGTTCACTGCTGGTAATGCTGTAGTATTGGGTCTTGCTTGTACATATTTTTACTACATATTTAGCAAGGATGGAGCAGATGAGATGCAATATCTCATTTTCAGTGGTGTCCTACATTGACACTTTGTTAGATTATAATTACCCAGGATAGGGCAGCTGAGAGGCAAATTCTACTTTTAAGTGTGCTCCCACATTTTGACCCCAAATGTCCAACAGTCTTTTTATGATCTGACATAATCAAGACAGGTGGGCTGACAGTATAACCTAGAGGTTACAGTATATAGCTATGAATGAGCTTGGCACATCCAGCAGATGTGGGTTTGATTCTCACAACCTCCACTTTTATACTGCGTTACTCTGAACAAGTCCTTTAACCTCCTCAGTGCTCCTGGATCATCCCTGAAAACAGGCATTTTTTCCTAGTGGGCCTTAGGCTAACAAAAAGTATGTCAATGTTTGTGGAACAATAATAAGGAGAGATGGGGTATATAGTACTATAGTACTTTTTGTAGCTTTGTTCTATTCCCACCCTTGAGTAGTAGTAGGTAGGTAGGTAGTAATTTGTATGGAATAGAAGACCCATGAGCAAGGGTGAGAAGAGAGCTGGAGAAGAGGAAGATGGGATGGTGGTGGATGAAAAACACTCCATAAGCAAGGGAGGTGTGTTAGAGGAGGGTTTATGTAGAGGTTGTGGGAGGAACTATTCCCCACATTGAACCTTGCACAAGCCCTCCCATTCAATGTTTGTGGAATAGCAATAAGGAGAAATGGGGTATATAGTGCTTGTGTAACTTGTAGTACTTTTTGTGGCTTTATTCTATTCCCACCCTTGAGCAGTAGTAGGTAGGTAGATAGATAGTAATTTGTAGGGAATAGAAGGTCCAAAAAGAAACCTCCTCCAACTCACAGAGAGTATGTCTCCCTGGCACTCAGGACAGGAAAAAACCCAGGTGGAGGAAGCCTCTGAGGACCCATGGCCAGAGGTCTGCCTGTCCTTCTGGGCATACTAACTGGAGAAGGATCTAGGGTCTAGTAACCATAGCTAATTTGGGGTTGGTGAGTTGCTTGGAGAGACAATAATCCATCTTCGATCCATAGGTGATGCTGATTGCATGATGATCCTGTGGTTGAAGAAGAGATCTGTTCTGAATGAGTGATGGAATCCAAAGTATGAAGTAAATCTGAGTGAAGGAGGATGAAGGAAGTCCAAGATTCCAAGACGATGAATGTTGCCTGTCTAACATAATTGTAATTGGCAGAAGGACCATGACTGGATCGATAAGGTACTAAACTGGGAATGATGGAAATGCAATGGTGGAAGTAGTCATTGGTGAATGATCCAACTTGTTAGAGGTTTGAATGTAAGAGTATGGTCTGGAGGCTAGGAACTCTGTATTTGAACAAGGAGTAGCTAAGGAGACATCCATACAGTAGAATTTGTTGAAGAGTCTTTGAGTGCCCTGGAAATGATGGTTCTTTCTCGATCCAAGGATGATACAGCCTGAATGATGATTCTGAAGATGGAGGGTACATCTTTTCCATAGGGATGGTAAAAATCCTATGTATAAACCAGATCCGGTTAAAGAAGGGCTACTGTAGACCATGTTTCCAAGTGACAACAGATGGATGTTCAAGGGATTGTATGGGCATTATGAGTAAGGAGAGCAAGATTTGTTTGATATAAAACCAGACAGTACACTGTGGTAGTTGCTATGATTAGTAAAGTTATGAGTAACTGCTCCAATCTGTATAAGGTTTGATATTTGAGGTAGTCTGGAGGTAAAGAATCAATTAGTGAGCAAAAGTCACTAAGTAAGCATCCCAGATTAAAATGAGTAGAGGAATTTTTTGAGTGCCCAATGAAAGTAATGCCATAAGTGATTAGTAAAACACTAAAAGATGATTTGTGGAGCTGTCTGGATGGTGGCCTAATGTAGAAAGAGTAATGATTGGACATTCAGAATAAGGAATAGATGTCTTCTTTGGTCATGATGTTCATGACTTTATGCTCAAATCCTCTGCTTGTGTGTTGCCTGAAGTAAGTGTGGATATTTCTGTGGTGTGATTATTTAGGAGATGCACTGTGGAGGCATAGGTGGCTAAGTTGATGGGTAATCCTGCTGCTGAAGCACATGAGAGAAGCTTGGGGCATATGAGAGGAACAGTCTGTAGGCTGGATTGGTAGTGAGATTGAATAGTGCAGGATGCCATAGGTTTTAGTGCTACTGCTGATTAATACAGACAAGGATGCAAGGCTGCATTGGTGAATTTGTCTTAGCTGATATGGATTGCCAGTTAAAATTCAGGAGAGGCAGTTCTCGATGATGGTCTTTGCTGTAGAGATTAACGAAGGTACTTCAAGAAGAAGAGGCTGAAGGGTCCAATGGAGAGTGGTTGACCCAGCTGAACATACTAGGTAAAAGGTGCGGATAATAGTAAAATGAATAGCGATGTTCGGGAGTGAAATCGAGGTGTGGATGGTGTGGGGAGTCAATAATTAGTAAGCTGTGGAGATCCCATGATGAATATTCTGGAAGATATCTGGTACAAATCTTAAAACTAGCAATGACTGTTGGGAAGTAGGAGTCAAGTAACTTGGTCCTCAGAGTCAGTGTTGGAAGAAGAGGCAGCAGAAGGTTAAATGGATGATGTCCTTAGTTGAATGGGTTCTCTTGTGATTCTTGGTATCTATAGAAGTGATGCTGATTACAGAGTTGGATTATAACAGAAGGATTTAAGTCCTTTCCATGTATGAGGATAGCCAATGAGACAAGGCATACAGGGAAGTCATGGTGATTGAATGGACAGGAATCGGAGGTTTATCCAATAGAGATGGAGAAGATCTTCCAATTGTCCAGGTGAACAGAATTCCATGAATGATTGTGAAGAATGGATTTGGCAGTATAAAACATCTATAATAATGTAAGAATCTATAAGGCATGTGAGCCAAGGAATGTTTGCTAGCAGTAGTATTACTCCACAGTAATGAATTAATGATGCAATGAGTAGTGGAAGGGTACTGTTAAAAGGGCTGGAGTAGAAGAAGGGGATGGATCATATGGAAGAGCAGATAACTGGGTAGGAGTACTGGTTGGTGATAAGATACAAGGCCCAAAAGAGCCATAGCAAAAAGGACAAAGTCCCAAGCCAGAAAGGCAAAAATGAAAAGGCAACCATTCAAATGGGAAGGAAGACTGGACTGGATCCTGAAGAATGGAAGGAAAAAGCAGAGGAGCTATGGACTAGGCAAAGCCAGATGACATCCAGAGCAGCAAGGTAGGACAAGGTCAGTCTCATGGTGAACAGTAGCAAATTGCAGGAAAGCTGAAGCAGGGCATTGGAGGAGGATCCATGGAAGGCCAAGGAGCCAAACCATGCACCAGGAGCAACAGGAGCTCCACAGCTGACAAAGGCTGGAAGCGACCAGAGACATGATGGAAGATGCTGGAGAGACAAAGGATGAGGTCCCAAATCAGCAAAGAAAATAAGGTTGTACAATGGCAGAACTGGTAATCCACAGTGAAAAAGTCCATGAAGCATGTGACCTGGAGTGAGAGAGGGATGGAACAAGCTGTCAGGATCCATATGATGAGGGAAAGGAGGCCAAAGGAGTTAGAGAATGAAGGTCCATGGGACAGCTGGATGGCGAGCAGAGTCATTCAAGCAGAAAGGTCCAGTGAAGGAAGGTAAGTGACAAACTGGCAGGATGGAGGCAAACAAGTTGAAGAGGTCCAGGTTACATGGTCAAAGTTGCAGGCAGGAATAGAAGGTTCAGGTCCAGAAGGGATGTGTCATCAGGTAACAGGTGGAGAAAAACACATGTGAAGCAGCGGAATGGAAGGACATGGGCCAGATGGGTCTTTCAAGTCAAGATGATCTGGGCTGGAGTCGGCTGGGGAATGTAGAATGATGAGAGACCTGGTTGAAGAAGATCCATTCCTGAATGGAAATGGCAATCTGCATCAGTGTAAATGCAAACAGTGGCGTTGGTCCATGCTAGTGTCAGGCTCCCATCCATGGAAGTTGGCAGATGGGATGAAGAGTCTAGGCTGTGGATGAGAAAAGATGGAGAAGCAAGTTGAGCAAGATCCAGTTCCTAAAGGGAGCAGTAGCTGGGTATGAGGCTGGGAACATGTAAATTGAAGCAGTAGACTGTTGACTCAGGCAACCATCAGGGATGGCAGAGGTGGATGGCAATGACCTGAAACTTCAGAAGCAGCATGATGAGGGTATGCAGAGTGTGAGAGTTCCATTCGCGAAGGGAAGTGCAACTGGCATGGGTAGATGAGGTATGGTACAATCTGTAAAATGGAGACTGAGTTCCCATCCCTGGTAGTTGGGGTGAGCTAACCTTCACTCGATGCTGCTAAGCAGAGTTAGGGACTGAGAATGTCTAGTTGGTAAGTAGGAGGCAGTTCCATTCCCAAAGGGAAGTGGCAGCTAGTATAAGGTAGAGAAGTTAAGGTAACAGTCTAGATTTTGACATGGCTCCCATCCCTGGTAGTCAGGGTGAGCTAATCTTAACTTGATGCTGTCCAGCAGAGTTAGGGACAGAGGATGTTGAGTTGGTATGGAATATGATGTAGTTAATGTAATGGAATCCCATCCCTTGTAGGCAGGGAAAGCCGGCCTTCGCTCAGCACCTCAGCAGGAGCGAGTTAGGGATGGAGTGCGGAATACTGCTGGCCAGCACACAACACTGCTGCATAGAGAGTAGAAAAGTGATGGAGCAAGGATAAAGAAATAGGAGCCAAAATATTAGGGATAGAGGTAAATGAATGGAATAGCAACATATAACAACACAATGTGGTATAGATAGGACAAGACATGAATAGGAGAAGCTCAGTGTGGTTGAAAGGAGAAGTTGTACAAGATCAGGTAGAGAAATATGAGTTATTCTGTAGAGTAGCAGATCTGGAGCAGATTTCCAAGCTTGGGAAAGGTGGCACTGCATGGTGAAGCAGGTCACTGGACCAAGGTAATGAGACATGAGAAAGTATTCCAAGCATGGAGTATGTGGTAGGGTTGGGAAAAACTGATTAAGTGAGCCCCCGATCCACAGTAAATCCTAGGCTTCCATTGTATGACAAATGGTAAAATGGGACAGTGCCAGGAGGAAAAATCACTGAATGAGTTGCAGCAGTCGCAATGGTGACTACAATAATATTTGCTCCCCCCAGGGAGAAAGTAGTGTCACAATTGTGAAAGAATATTAGGGGTATACAATAGACATAGTTTACTGGAAATTATATATCAATGGGAATTGTAAAGGAGTTAATGAGCCCCGGGTAGCTGGAGCATCAGGTATGGAAATGCAAGGGAGAGCTAGAGAAAAGTCCTAGTGGTGATCTGTTAAAACCAGTGGGCACCTGCATGTACAGTGACCAGTTGAAAAGCAGTGCTAGGAAATAAAATAAAAAGTTGCAGAGGAAGATATGGACGATGTTGGAAATGAACTGTGTTTCAGAGATGTCCTGTGCGGAGAGCAGTTCTGCCAAATTGACCTTCCCTGGCCTGCAGAGAACAAGCATATGCACGTAATCAGGGAGTCAAATATGCAAATGGAGAGAAAAACATGGCAGCAAGCATGATCCTAAGGCATGCTGCACCTCCCCCCGGTGGAGAATCCTGCAGTGGACTGGATGGAAATACTGAACTGCAACTCAAGTTGGCAGGTCCGACTGAAATGTGATGCACTTAAAACAGAAGCAAAGAGAGTCAAGGTATGGAAGTACTGTAGAGAAATGAGGCGTAACTAAAATATAGCAAAATAAAATCCAAAATACTGTCGGTAGAAACAGCAGGAGATGCACCTTTAGCGGCTCCTGGCAGCATGAGAGGTCCGGGGTAGTATAAAATCCTTGCCAGCCATAGATGCAGAGGAGCGCGAGGAATTGAAGCAGGGGAGATGGGATACACTCACTGACTGAGCTGGGCTGAAGCCTGACGAGGAAGAAGTGCTGGGAGAGCACATGAGATGGGGAGAGTAGAAGGCACCCTAAGTGCTGGGTGTATAGGAAGCCCAAAAGAAAAACAGATGAAGGAAAAAATAAAACAAGAGGGAAAGAAGCTGAGGAGGCCAGACAAGGGAGGAAGAAACCCAAAAGAGGAGGGGAAGTGAAACAAGCCACAGCAGCAGGGAGATGCAGAAGCAGCCACACAAGCCATGCAGGAGCTCAGGAAAATACACTCCCTAAGCAAGGGGGCCGTGTTAGAGGAGGGCTTATGTAGAGGTTATGGGAGGAGCTATTCCCCACATTGAACCTTGGGCAAACCCTCCCAAAAATAAAATAAATGTTTAAAATCCCATCTGAAAGGTGATTTCACTGTGTAACTGTGGAAACAAGTTTTGGGAGGGGGGGAGTTGAAAAATGACACCTGCCACGTTCAGGAGGTTGGGTAACACAAAGAATATGTTGAACACTGGGGCCAAAATCTGCAAAAAATTAAGTTATGAGTAAATGTTAGAGCAATTTGTTTCCTCAACTTTGTTTTTTTTTCACATTTTTATCCCAGACTTTCAACATAATCTTTTCATGATCACGCCTTCTGAGCATGACAGGTGTCATTTATAAACATTGGCTGAAATGTCATTTTGCACCACAAGTGTTAAAACACATTCATGGGGTGGTGTGAAAAAATTGGCTCTGTTGGAAATTCAGGGTCAAAATATTGAAAATTACCACAGTTACGAGTGTGCATTAAAAAATTGCAGTGTAGACTCATAACTTTGTTGTTTTCTCATATTTTTACCACAAATTTTCAACATAACCATCTTATGACCCAGCATAGCCTTCTTATGAGCCCACTTCATGAGGAAGGGCAGAGAATATTTTCAAATCCTGCTCAAAATGTGATTTTGCACCACAAGTGTGAAAACACATTTTGGACAGGATTTGAAAAATGACAGTTGTTGCATTCATGAGGTGCTGTGAAGAAATGGCTATGTTGAAAATTTGTGGTCAAAATATTGGAAATAATCAAAGTTACCGTGTTGGTAAATTTCAATGTAATCTCATAACTTTATTGTTTTTTTTTAATATTTTTGACCCACATTTTCACCATAGTTGTCTTAGGATCTCACCTGATGAAGAAGGGCAGAGAACATTTTCAACTCCTGCCTGAAAGGAGATTTCACACTGACTACGAAATCACCTTTCAGGACATGGAAACACATTTTGGCCAGGCTGTCATATTCATGAGGTGCTGTGATGAAATGGCAATGTTGAAAATTTTGGGTCAAGATATTGAAAATTACCAAAGTTATGAACTTGAGTTCACAAATTTAAATATAGGCTCATAACTTTGCTGTTTTTTAATATTTTGTATGCCAATGTTTTAACGTTGCCACAAGGGTGGAGAAAATGTTCAGCTCCTGCCTGAAAGGTGATTTCATGCAGTGACCTCAAAATTACCTTTTGGGACAGCTTTGCCTAATTTCACTGCCATTGTTCATGAGGTGGGGTCTCAAAAAAAGGCATGTGGAACATCTGGGGTAAAAATATATAAAAAAAAAAATGGCCAAGTTATGCCACTAAGTTCAAAACCTCATTGAAATACATTGAACTGCATACCTGATTTCCTCAGTTTACAGTCCAGCTTTGAAGAGTGAAGACATGTTTGCAATCCAGAAAGGAGTATGGTGTTGGATACCCAGAGGCTAAGTAAGGGCTTGGTGGTGTGTGGGGTTTTGGGTGCTGAGTGGGAGGGTCAGGTGGGGTTGACTAACAGCGCAACAGACATTGATGGATGGTTTTCCTTTTTACAGGGTTAAAAAAAATGATGATGATGGAAGGTTTTCTTTATTTCAAGTGGCAACACTGGAGGATCGAGCAACCACAGTGTCAGTGTTATGTTTGTGGAGGAGGGTGATGAGCAGGAGGATCATGTGTGCGAATAGTAAGACAGTAAAGTGTAGCAGAAACAGACATTGATGGACAGTTTTCTTTTTTACATTTATATATGTGTGTGTATATATATATATATATATATATATATATATATATATATATATATATTCATGGCAAAAAACTCTGTTTAATGCATCAGTTAGGGTTGTTCCACAGTGACAAAGGAGGAAATTGATGTCAGGGTTGGAAACCCCCTGCACACCACCTTCGCCGCCCAACGCATCTGGGTGTGTTGGGGTCATCGGTCCAAACCTCACCCCATCCCATGTGTAAACAAGCCAAGGTGGTGAAGTATAGGAGAATAGGGTGAGAGTTAGGACCGACAACCCCAACTCACACCCCAATGCCGGTTGGGGGGTGGGGTGAGTGGGTGCAAGGGGGGGTTTTCAAGCCTAACATTGAATTTCATCACTTTTGTCACTGTGTAACAACCCTAACTGATGCATTACACAGATTTTTTTTTGCCATGAATTTTCCTTCTTTTTGAGAATGAGGACTATAAATAGTGAATGGAATGTGGTGGTAGGATTTTTGGTCACATAGTAACAGTAAGCGCAATTCAAACACAAGCACAAACAGTAGCGCACATGGTGGCGCACATGTAAATGGTAATGCAAAAGGTAATAGAAACACAAGGGCAAAGTGATGTCAAAGCAAACAGTAATGGAAACGGAGACACAAACACAAGCACATATGGAAATGCAACTGGTAACGTGCATGGTCACGGTACCACAATTGGAAATGCAAATGGTAATGGTAATAGCAACAATAATGCCAAAGGAAACAGAAATGCAAACACAAGCGCGTACAGAAACAAAAACCATAACATTCACGGTCACGGTACCGCAATTGCAAATGCAAATGGTAACAGCAATAGCAACAATAATGCCAAAGGAAACAGAAACACAAACACAAATGAACCACACGGAAAATCCAAACCGTAATGCACACGGTCACGGCAATCACAGAATTGAAATGTAAATGGTAATGGTAACAGCAACAATAATGCCAAAGGAAAGAGAAACAGAAATGGAAATGCAAGTGCATACAGAAACGCAAACCATAACATGCACGGTCACAGTAATGCAACTGGAAATGCAAATGGTAAAAGTAACAGCGACGATGATGCCAAACGAAAGACAAATGCAAACGCAAATGGAAGGGTGGCCGGTGTGCAGTGTCAGTGGCTCAGTAGGTAGCACACTCGCCTCTGAGGCTGGGAGATCAGAGGGCTGTGGGTTCAGTTCCCACATCTGGCACTTGGATTAATATCCCAGTACTGACACTGTAGTGCAGCATGAGAGGGGTGCTGCACTCCTGAGGTGCCGTCTTTTGGATGAGAAGTTAAACCGAGGTCCCATCTGCCTGGATTGGTGGTAGCTCAGGTGGATGTTAAAGATCCCATGGCACTTATCGAAAAGGGTAGGGGAATTTTTTATTTGAAAATAAACCATACATCAATAAAGAAGACAACAGAAAAAAAAAACAGTAGGAAAAAACAGGAACAACATAATTCATGAACAGAAATCATAACTCTTGAAGAACTATGATACAGTCAGGAAGAAAATACTTTACAGCATTCATAAAAGCCAAATAATATTTTTCCAAAAACTAAGAAAAACTTGATTATCCAAGGTACGATGTTCAAAACTCATTTGCTTTCCCAACGCTAGTTCTATATGGTTAAGAATAACACTATTAGGAAGAAGGGTGTGTTGCAAGGAGAACTGACATCTGGCTTGCCATAAATGATATTTAATACATGCAAAAATCACATTCAATGTACTTGGATGATACCTCCTTAGAAAACCTGAATAATCCCCCAAAATCAAGCTCTGATATGTAATGTGTCTTAACACACTCCAGCCCCACCGAATGGCCAAGTCCGACCAAAAGGAAATAACATAGGGACAGAGTAAAAGGAAATGTTCTAATGTTTCAATCTGTTCAACACAACCTGGTCTAAGACACACTCTGTCCGTAATCCGTTTATGTTTTAGGTTACCCCGGATGCCCAACTTCCCATGACAACAAAGCCATTGTACATCCCACATACTAGGAGGTACCCTATGGTCCATTAAGAGAAGAAGGGCCTGCGAGAGTTTAGTAGGGGTACAAAAAGGGAAATCCACTTGAACATAGAAATAATTCCTCATAATTTCCAAATAAAAGTCTTTTCTAGGAACCTCATGTAATTGTGCCTTCCAATTTCCATTCCGCAGTTTCCTAACTGCTGAGTCCGCATAGGAAGGCGCTGCAGTCGCCATATTCTTTTAGGAACACCCCACCTTCCCAGTGGGACAAAAGAAGAAATAACAACTGAGTCCACACCGATCAGGGATGATCCTGAGGCTTGACCTCTGTTTGAAAAGAAGCAATCATGAAAAGGAGATAAAAGACGATAGGGTTTATCATCCCTAATCCCCCTTGATTCAGCTTCAAATAAGTAAAAGCACGTTTAATCGGGTTCAATCGACTACCCCACACCATTTGAAAAAAACAACTATATAATCTCGTTTCTAAAGAAATTGGCACCGGAAAAACTGAGCATACATGTAAAAAAATGGGTAATAAAAATTTCTTAATAATTAACACCCGCTTCTTTTTTGAGAATCCCCAGGATTTCCATTGTTGTACTTTCTGTTCTCCTGCAACAAGACACTTCTCCCAATTAAAAAAGGCTAAATCCCCTTTTCCAAAAATGAGACCTAAAATGGTAAGGGAATCAGAGACTAAGATACCCCCAACATCATGAAGACCTGGAGCATCTCCAATTGCCAAACATTTACATTTCCCATAATTTAGCTTGGTGCCATTTAAGGCCAAGAAACGAGTAACCACTTGTAGTGCCTCTAATCCAGAAAGGGCATCTACCACCAATAAACATATATCATCCGCATATGCAGAAATTTTTTGGGCAGGTAAAGTAAGCGAAGGGGATAAACCCTGAATTGACCTGCTAGTTTCAATCTCCGTAAAGGGGTCCAATACAAAAGATACAATAAAGGGCTGACAGGACAACCCTTGCTGAACCCGCGCTGCAACAGAAGTTCTGAACCTAAATAATTATTAATAAGTGGGCAAGAGCTGGCCTGGGTGTATAAAGTGTTAAGAAACTGGATAAAGGCCCTCGGGGAAACCATATTTACATAATACTTGAAAAAGAAAAGCATGGGACAAGGAATCAAAAGCTTTTGCTTGATCCAGAGCCAAAATAAAACCTGATAGCTTTTTTTGAGATCCAAATTCACACACATCCCTCAGGAGTTTTAAATTCTGTTGAATCGAACGGTGAGGGATAGAACACGTCTGTGCCAGATGAAGCACCCCTTGTGCTACCACTTGAAGCCGTCTACACAATATGGTAGAAAGAATCTTGTAATTAGTATTGAGGAGACTAATGGGCCTCCAATTACCAAAATCCGAGGCATCACCGGTTTTAAAATTAAACGTTAAAATGGCCAAATTAAACTTAGAATCACTGAAACCAAAATGAAGAATATCATTATAGACAGCGGTCAATATGATACACATATCCTCCAGAAAAACTTTATAAAATTCATTCATTAGTCCATCTACACCTGGTGAAACCCCACTACGGAGTGAGCCAATTACTGCCTGCACCTCCAGTGGGGTAATGGGCCCCTGTAATGGATCAGCATCTGCTTGGGAAATAGCAGGGACTGGAAAATGCAAAACATCATCCCAAGACGCAGTCGGAATAAATTCCACACCAAACTGTGAGGAAACCTGACTTTCAGCAACCGCCAGCATTTCTGCTAAAGAAGTTTTCAAACGTCCAAAGGAATCCCGAAGCCCTGTCATAAGCCTCTTCTCAATCTTATGTTTACGTGCCATGTACGGGTCCTGAAAGGATTGCTGATGGGTACCAAACTTCAGTCCAGCATGAAGCGAAGCAGCCCTCTGGTATTGATACTGAAGCATATTTTGCTTAGCAAACTTCATCTGAGACTGAAACTCCAAATCCTGAGACCGGGGATGTGACTGTAATTTGTAATATTAATTCCTGAAATCTAAATATTGTAAGTATTCCGAAGAACATTTCCGTCTACCATAAGCAATAAAAAAATCCTTTAGTGCTAACTTGGTGTCTGTCCACCATGTAATCCAATCAGAAAAAAACACAGCCACCGATTTCCTAAGGATCATAAAATCCTTCAGCTGTGCCAAAAAAAAACTGCCTCAGACAATAAGAGGGAATTCAACATCCATCTACTGGCAAAAGCAGGAAAAAAAGCAGGAATGTGATGTAAACTAAGTTTACCATATAATACCCTATGGTCCGAAAAATCGCAAGGCAGTACTGAACAAACCAAAGGGACTAAATATTGGGAAAGAAAAAGGTAATCAATTCTAGTTTGAAAAGAAGCCCTTCTATAAGTAAAGCCAGTAGAGGTATGTAATCCTCTGAAAGCATCTTTCAGCTTAGCCACCTCTACCGCTCTAGAAAGAGCATGAGCATCACAGTACGCTTTTTGCTGAATATCATTTTTAATTCAATATCCAACCATAATTCATATCCCCCAAACCACATGTTTAGAGGTGAATAAATAAGGTTTTACTTGGTTAAATAAAGCAATACGAGATGTCTTTGTTTGAGGAGCATAGGTATTAATCAGTCTGAAACTAAATCCATGCAATAAGCAGTCCAAAAGTAACACTCGGCCAGGCTGAACATCTACCAACCGTGTGACGCGAACAGAAGGGTGCGAAAACAGAATGCCCACCCCATCCGCAGCATCTTCCCCAAAAGACCAAAAAGAAGGGCCATCCCACCAGAGTTTTTTAACTTGAGTCACCTCAAGCAGAAGACAAATGCGCTCTTGTAGAAAGATGACATCGACATTGAAATCCCTACACTGCTGCAGGCAATTAAGCGCTTCCTGTAGCTCTTATGCTATAGCAATTAAGAGATACAATATTCAAACAGGCCATAAAACCAAGGTTATTAATTCAGGGTTTATCTTGTTTTCGCTTTCACCCTTTTTCTTTTTCCTCCAACAACTCTGTTCCCCATCATCCTCAATTTCCATGCTAGAAGTCTCATCAGATTTCAGCAGCTCAGTGCCTACCTCACCCTCGAGGTCAGATAATGCTGAAAAAGAATTCTGAATAAGGCAGGCCCCTCCCATCCCCACCGTGTGACTGCTGGCTCGTGTAACCCTCTGAGGAGTTTGGAAAGGAATGTCTGAAGCAGGCACCACCACAGGATCCTCTACAGGAGGATGTAAAACAGGGGGCTCTGAGCTTTGTGAAAGGTGGGGGAGATCTGAAGACTGTTGTGGAACCAAAATTACAGATTGATCCCCAGTATTTTCCACTTCACAGTGGTTTTCGACTGGGACTTCAGGGACCATCGTCTGACCTCTACCAGCAGTAGGAGTATTCACCCTACCCTGAGGAGGGGCCAGATGAGACTGACCTCTACCCTGAGCCTGGGATATCAATTTTTCTTTATTCAAACCCCCCTGTCTATTCTGGCCTGCCCAAGGACATTGGTGATATGCATGGCCAGAGTCCTCACAGAGATTACATCGAAACACATTTCTACAAACCTCGCTATCATGATCAAATTCCCCACACATTTAACTTTGTCACATGCACTGCTTAAATGCCGTCGGCTACCACAGTGATAGCATGCTTTAGGTTGTCCCGGATAAAAACACACTCCCCGGTCTTTACCTAAGAAAAAGCTATTTGGAACATGTAGGACTTCATTATTTATCACATGTAATTTAACTTTAAAACGCCATGCCCCAGTCCAAATCCCTTCAGTATCTAGAATTGGCTCAGGAGGGCCCAGAACCATGAATTTGTGTTCCAACCAATACAAAATATCCCCCACATTAACCCCCTCATTCCTAAACATCACGTTAATAGTTTTGAATAAAGGTTTAGTGATGGGAATAGCCCAGAAAGGTAGCCATAGGGGCAAGGACTTACAACTTTCATATTTCTGCCAGAACTTATCCAAACCAGCCACCTGTTTGAAGCTAACATCAAACGTATCCTCCCCCCGAGTATTAATCAAAGCATAAATATCCACAGGCAGAAATTGCATGGAGTCCAGTAGCAGTTTTCTTGCCACATAAAGCTGATCCGGGTGTTCAGGTAAACCTCCCTTATAATGGAGACGGACCGCATTCCTTCTCGGGGCCTGTTCCAATTTATTGTGTTTGAAAAGGTCTGCAAAACGAGGACCCTTCCTAGTCTCATGCTCCTCTTGCAACTGCACAGAGGGACACCGCAACGGAATATCCGCCCCAGCCCCCAGGATACCGTCAGAGAGAGAACTCCCATGTTTTTCTGAAGGCTGTCCCAACTCAGATTGAGTACCCAAAAAAGGCGACTCACCCTCCTTCACAATCTTTCAAGGAGGACCCGATTCCTTCAGTGAAAAGGACAGCCAGGTAGGATCCGGAATCCATCTCCCATTCGGTTGCTAAATCCACCCAGCCTGTGATAACGCAACATCCTCGGACCAGTCTGCAGAAGGAACTGTCTCCATTCTTGCACCACCAGTGCGACTTTTCTCCACAACCGACTCCACCACTTCCTCTGCCACTGACGCTACCCTCGCGATAGCAGAGGGCTCCGACTGTTCAGCAGTCCGTAGTGCTTCCGGCATCACAATGGGACCGCAATCCCCACCAAGCACCTTCCCTGAAGAAGCCGAAATGGTAAAGGCATCCTGCAGCACTGCTCCCATAACCAAAACATCCTCCTCCTCACAACTCCTGACTGCACACTGAGAAGCCTGTATTTCTCCAGAAAACGACTCTTCAGTAAGCTCCATAGCAGGCCACGCCTGCACCATAGGCTCAGTAAGCTCCCTCTGCAGATCCACTGTCTGCACGTCCTCCTCCATAGCAATCCACACTCAGACTGCGAGTAGGGGAATTTCCCCGGTGTCCTGGCCAAATTTCCCTCATTCACTCAAAATACCACCAACAGCTTAATCTGGTTCAAGGTCAGTTGGCATTCATTTGTATCCCCTTCCCCCGGGTCGTGCCTGAAAATAGGCAGGATTTGTCTAGTGCACTTACCCGGTCAACAAAAAATAAATAAAGAAAGAAAGAAGAAACACAAATGAAAATGCTCATGGTGTCTCAAATGGAAATGCAAACACAAACAGTAGTGGAAAAGCAAATGGTAACAGTAACGCAAATGCAAGCGCAGACAAAAACGCCAAGGGTAATGCACACGGTGGCATACATGGGAACGCTAACGCAAATGGGTACGGAAATGCCAGTGGAAATGTTAAGTTCAACAGTAACGCAAGTGCAGACCTTGGTTTTCCCCAACAGCTACATAGAGAAACACAGTGAGTACAAAGAATGTATGCATAATAATGGGCCTCGGACCACAAAATTAGTACTTGGAATACTAAATTGCTTATATCTCAGGAAACACACAAGGAAGAAAAAAAATTTAAATGTCATATTATTTATGACTTTCCTGGCTAATTTTGCACTTAGCCTACTAGTGTGGGGGGGGGGGTGGCTAAGCATTTTTCCAATGAAAAGTCTGTATCTCGAAGCATTTCCGAGATACGGGCCTCAAAAGGCATGGCGGACGCGGCAATATTAGTCTATGGGAAAAAGTGTCAACTTTGGAGCACCGTAACTTTCCATCTGTGAAATATTTTGTCATCAAACCACCAAAAGGCACATCTGTGGGATGTTGGCTTTCTTTCCTCCAAATTGCAGCCCAAAAGACAAAACCAGTGTTTTGCAGCAGGGTGGCAAATAATTCCTGTTATTTTCCCCTAGTGTCTAATAGTAGTGTTGCAAATCACAACACTTTTGCAAAAAAAATCACAAAAGTGTCACAGGTTTGACACTACTTTGTGACACTACTTTTCCCCAAAATTTAAAGAACATATTACTGGGGTGTTTAACCCCAAAATAAAGACATGCCTAGCATCCTCATGTTCCGACTGGGTAAACACAAAAAGGATTGTGTCCCTAGAGGGTCCCAATTTTAAACGCCAAGCATTTCTGTGATCAGTAACTGAAAACAAAATGGCAGATTTGCGACACTACTGGGGTCATTTGCAGCACTAAAATCCACATTTGCGACTCTGTCAAACTTTTTGTTAACTTTTCCCATTGACTATAATGGGAAATTTGTTTTTTGAATATCTTTTGAACTGTTCAATATTTTTTCATGGAATTATCAAAAGGCACATTGGGAACCCTGGCTGCATGTTCCCTGAAGTTTTTCAACCAGTCGCATAAACTGTGCAACCTGTAGGCACATGCAAAGAATGCACAAAAAAGCATAAATGGGCTATGGAATATCACATAATAACTCTGCAACCATATATCCGACCAGCATGAAAGTTAGCAGATCCCAAGATCTATGCTACAGCTCCGTGACTGCTAAATTTCAGGCAAATCTATACTACAGTGGCAAAGTTATTAAGGTGCGCAATTTCACACTTTAACCTTAAATGGGGTACTCAACCCTAACTGTAGTGGCACTACTGTGCCATTATAATATATTTATAAAATGGGTAGAGAAAATATTCTCTGCTGGTTGGCTGAAACACATCACGTGATTGTGCATATATCAGAGCACAACCACACACGCTTACACTTTCACCCCCTTCAAAAAACATTTTAGCCATTTTATACGATAGATAACCCACTGTAGGATGTGCGGTCACTGTCTGATATACAAACACCTTGGGTGGTTGAATGCACTTGGCCTGTGGCCCATGCATCACTACGCACACCAAAGCTTGTGTATTTTAGAGCGCAACCACACACCTTATGGTTGGTCATCTATTACATATATACAGTGCCTTCAGAAAGTATTCACCCCCCTTGGATTTTGTCACATTTTGTTGTGTTACTACCAGAATTTTTAATGCATTGAAATGATTTGTTTCCCCCTTGATTCACACAGCATACTCAATAATTTAAAGGGGCAAAAATATTTTTATTGTGTAACAATAATGTATGAAACATTAAAAAACTGAAATATCTTGTTTACTTAAGTATTCACCCTCTGAGACAATACTTTGAAGAAGCGCCGTTGGCAGCAATTACAGCTTTGAGTCTTCTTGGGTATGTCTGTATCAGCTTTGCACATCTGGATTTGGGGGATTTTCGCCCATTCTTCCTTGCAGATTTGCTCAAGCTCTGTCAAGCTGGATGGGGAGAGTCAGCGAACAGCAATCTTTAAGTATTTCCACAGATTCTCAATGGGATTCAAGTCTGGGCTTTGGCTGGGCCACTCAAGGACATTCACCTTCTTGTTCTGAAGCCACTCCAGTGTTGCTTTGGCTATATGCTTGGGGTCATTGTCCTGTTGGAACATATAAATCTTCGCCCCAGTCCAAGGTCTATTGCAGACTGATGCAGATTCTCCTCAAGGATGTGCCTGTATTTGGCTCCATTCATCGTTCCCTCTATCCTGACAAGTGCCCCAGTCCCTGCCACTGAAAAGCATCCCCATAACATGATCCTGCCACCACCATGCTTCATGGTAGGGATGGTGTTACACGGGTGCTGAGCTGTGTTCGGTTTGCACCAGGCATAGCACTTTGCATTCAGGCCGAAGAGTTCAATTTTTGTTTCATCAGACCAGAGAATCTTTTGCCACATGGTCTCAGAGTCTGCCACATGCCTTCTTGCAAACTCCAGGCTTGCTATTATGTGGCCTATTCTCAGGAGTGGCTTCCGTCTAGCCACTCTCCAATAGAGGCTACATCTGTGAAGTGCTGCAGAGATTGTTGTCCTCTGGACAGGGTCTCCCATCTCAGCCATGGAACTCGTAGTTCTGTCAGGGTGGTCATTGGGTTCTTGGTCACTTCCTGACCAAGGTCCTATTCTCAGTTTGGGAGGACGGCCTGCTCTAGAAAGAGTCTGGGTGGTTCCATAATCGCTCCATTTCCTAATGATGAACTTGACTGTGCTCCTGGGAACTTTCAACACCCTAGAAATGTTTTTATACCCCTCCCCAGATCTATACCTCCTCACAATTCTATCACGGAGTTCTACAGACAGCTCCTTGGTCTTCATGGTAGAGTTTCTGCTCTGACATGCACTGTCAACAGTGGGACCTTATATAGACAGGTGTATTTCCTCTGAAATCATGTCAACCATTTGAACTGACCACAGGTGGACTCCATTCAAGTTTTAGAGTGATCTCACAAGGAAATTGGATGCACCTGAGCTCAATTTGGAGTGTCATAGCAAAGGGGGTGAATACTTATCAAATCAAGACATTTCAGGTTTTCATTTTAAATTACATGTACAAAAAATTCCAGAAGTTTCATTCCACTTTGACATTACAGAGTCATTTGTGTAGATATGTGACAAAAAAAATCCCATATAAATGTATTTTAATTTGAGTTTGCAACATCACAAAATGTGACAAAATCCAAGGGGAATGAATACTTTCTGAAGGCACTGTATAAAGGGTAAGAAAATGGGAATCAGTGGCAGCAATGGCATTGGACAAACACCATCAGGTGATCATGCGTATATCAGAGCACGACCACACACCTGCACTTTTACCACCCCCAAAACAATTTTGCCATTTTATAAGATGGATAACCCACTCTACGGTGTGCTGTTGCAATCTGATATACGCACGCCTTGGGTGGTTGACACACTCGGCCTATGGCCTTGTGTGTACAATGCACACCAAGGCTGCATATATCAGAGTGTGACCACACACCTAAGAGTGGGTTATCTATTACTATATATATATATATATATATATATATATATATATACACACATATATATATATATATATATATACACATATATATATATATATATATATATATATATATATATATATATATATAATATATATATATATATATGTAAATACACTACAAAGGATAATTTTATTTCAGGTGCAACACTGGGGATCTCTTTCTAGTGTCAGTGTCATGCTTGTGGGGAATGGGGTGGTGGGTGCTGAAAGGGAAGGCCAGGTGGGGGGAACACTTATGGGGGGGCACCAGCAACAGACATTGATGGATGGTTTTATTTATTACAGGGTGTAATTCCTCAGCAAGCTGATCTTGACTGATCAGCTGCGCTTGCTGAGCAGCATAGATCAAAGAAAAGAGCCAGCCAATGATTGGGTTGGCTCTTTCCTTTAAAATTTCTTCCCATCTAGCCAAAGTACTGTCATGACCAGCCTGGCTGATGATTGGTATGATACTGATTAGCCCCTTGCAGACCACTTTGCATTGGACTGACAATGTCACACCCCTCAAAAGCCACTCTCCTAACAAAATGTTCACTTTGCATGCGTGCACAGTGAACAAAAAAAAACCAAGTAAAAGCAGGACCCCAATGGAATCAAAATGTTGCATCTTATCAGGGCTTTCCTTAGTAAATCAATGGCAAAAAAAGAAACTAAAACACAATTTTTCATAGAATTACCCTCCTTCACTCACTAAGCTTAACAATTTCTCTTATAAAATATAAATTGTAGTGAAAAATAAATAATGTGACTTACTTTGAATTGGAGCTTGGCCCCCAGAGTACTGTCCCACTGCTCTACCGCTGAGTTACTGGTACACATTGTTGGACACAAGATTTCTGGACAGATATTTTCCCTGGTATTTCATATCCTCCATCTAGGAACACTCCAGTAGACAGTTAGATGTTTGTTGCAGTATTAGTAAGAGTTTAGCAAGTGAATCACAAATGTCAGTGAGAGAGAACAAATGCATACCATGCAAGCAAACATTAAAACAATCACCAATGCTTGACTTTTTTGTGTATCAGTCTTTATATGAATCTAACTTAATGCAGATCTCCACACATACATGCACACAGTTGCAGTTGGAATGCTACCTACACAAGTTGCTTTTAAACACACAAGTCTCATCTGAAACTTATTAATGTGACTGTCTGCAATATAGAAATACTTGTTCCATGGCCTGCAAACCTACTCCCAGCTAGCCCTGTCACTGGCAATGACATCAACAATTAAATTACTCAGTGAACATAACCCTAATCTTTGGTAAGTGTACAAGAGTACACATGACTACAAGAAGTGCTACAAGCTATCTTTGTTATCACCTAAAAAGGGTCTTTGAAGTAAAGCTCCTTGATATGTTTTAAACATTCTATGAGGCCCATGTTAATTTCTGGTAAATGTACATCTAGAGCCTAATGAAATCATAGACATGCAATCTTCCTAGAAGGTGATGAATTAAACAGTAACATAACCCAGGTTGAACCTTCTTGCTTATTTGTTAAAAAAATGTTCTGTCCCTTTCCTCTTCACATAGGTGAGGAGAATGCCAGCTGCTCTGGCTTTGGAGGTGGCCACAAAGAAATCAAGAACCAGTGAAGTCAGAAAAGGGTGGAGTGGGAGCTAATGAAATACAGTAAAGGGGAGGAGGAGTGCCCTCATCCTACCTGAACCTAAAGATGAAGTAAGTATGATGGCCAAAGAAGAGGGACCCAGAAAATACCTCCACATGATCATTCCTGAACCAGCCTCAGAAGAGGAGCAAAGGTGGAGCAAGAGCAGAAGCAGCAGCAGTTAAGGCAAGTAGACAATAGAGACCATGGGGTGAAAGTGCATTAATTGGATGGGGAAGCAGCACAAGGAGACATGACTCGCTCCCTTGCCATGGTAACCGACTGTTCACTAGCCCCTCAACACATTGTGGTTGCAGTGCAGTGGGATATAAAGAACTTGGTGAGAGGATCTGTTGAGTGGTGACAGCACTGGAGGCAGCCTTCATCAAGATAGGAGGCCAGAATTGTTTTTCTCATGAGTGACTTACAAAGAATTCCAGCTGGGTGGAAGAGGGGACTGACATAGGTGTTTGTCTCCAAATGAGGAGGTTATCCTATGAAGTAAATAGCATCACATTTTAAAAACAACAAGTTTGGAAAAGGCATCTTGGGATTGTGTTAGAGTTTTTTTTTTTTTTATGATATTACATTGTAAATAGCTCCGTTTTACTTTACATTACACTGTAAATAGTTGTCAACTTCTTAATATATATTGTTTATTTAACAATAGAAATGTCTCATTGTTTTTGATGTAGTTTTATAAGAAGGAAAAAAGTTTATAAGTAGGAAAAAAGTCCATCATGACTAGGACATGTATCCAATGGTCATTTTTAAAATGTCTCAGTGTTTTCACCTGTGACAGCAGCCAACTGTGTTGCCCAAAATTGTGAAACTCCAGTAGACCCCTATGGGGATCCCTTCCCTACTTCCTGAGGTGATTATGGTGATTTGGATGTTACCCTGACTACCCACACCCACTGTAAAAAGTGAAAGCAACACTAGTAGCAGCAGTTGCAGCTGAGCACTGCCAATATGAGAAATCTATGCCATGTGGCATCCGCCTTCTAAGTTTAAATGTCATGCATAATGCTATTAAACTAGCTTCTCAAACTAGCACCTAACTCTGACTTAAGCACTTAATTGTATGGCATGACGTGTGAACCCAACCCCATTGACTATATACCCTTGTGTTGGTTATGTGTTGCTATTTGTCTATGTTATCCTACATTATTATGCTATTACCAATGTTTACTGATTTCTCCTGTTCACATTTTTCCTACTATTGGATATTCTTGACAATGCCTATCAAGCTGCTACTGACTCCAAACTTAAGTGTCCTCCCCTACCCTTGTGATGATGATCCTTTGTAAATGAGCTTTTAGCTCAAAGGTTGTAATTCTGATTACTAAATAAATAAACAAAAAATAAAATAAAATATTAAGAATTCACGTGGGCACTGCACTGCACTGCAGCACCAGTGATACTGTAGCAGCTGATTGTGTTGCCCCAATTTTTGCCACTTCATCTGACACCTATGTGGATCTCTCTCACCCTCCCTGAGAAAACTGTAGAGATTTTAATGTAAATCTACCCCCCCAACACTGTAAAGTAATGACAACAGCAGTAGCAGCCGAGCAAGGCAAGTGTGAAAAAAGTATGCCATGTGGCATCAACCTTGTATGTTTAAATGTCACAGCTGGTTCTATTAAGAAGTCTTGTGGGCACTGCAGCATCAGTGATAGGGACCGGAAAATCATAACTTCTGGATATATCCTCAGGTATTCTGCAGAGCTCTGTCCTTGGTCTGTTCCTGTTCATCATCTTTTAAACAAATTCCAGAAGTCTACAATAATGTATCGATAATAATGTATGCATATAACCAGGGGTGTAGTCCTGTGGGCTTGCAAGGGAGATCTGACCCCTTACTTCATGATGAGAGGGAGTGACACTCGCACACTTCTCATAGCAATATGCTTTTGCTGTACTGGCCTGCATTGCTCTAGCTGGTGTTTTGATACTGCACTGGACATAAATAACAAGTAATACTGTATATGTCATCTAGGCAGTCTCTGTTACATCCCAGTACAGGAGGGAGTTTCAAGGTCTGTGAGTTAAACATGGAGATAATAGGCGCTTTTACACGCAGTGCCTTGTAATGGAACAGGTGTTATAGACTCGCTGTTCCAGTACAAAAAAATGTGTGTGCAAGCAACCCATTGCACAACAAAAGTGAGCGCTCACCTCAAAACATGTTCCCTGTTTGAGTGGGTTTGCTGGCTTCTGTTCCGTCGTGCCCTGGCATGTAAAAGCAGCTTTCCATTCAGCGAACGGCTAGATCTGCAAAGCAAAATGCCTATATTTGCTAACATTAAAAAAATGATCACTCCAATGCAGAATTCATTTAGAGAGGATTTTCCCTAACAAATTCTGTTGAAAACAGTTTAAAAAATCATCCCTGTTGATTTGTGCTCCTTAATACATTTTGATAAGTTAGAGGTTTTGTGAGTTACCTTTCTTCACTTAACTTTGGAAGAATTTTCCAATTTTCAACAGAATTTGTTAGGGAAAAATGTCCCTAAATGAATTCTGCATGGAAGTTGATTATTTTTTTATGTTATTAAGGCAGAATGTTGCCCCCAGAGTTTTGTTAATCTGCTGTGATGTCAAGGGACACTGGATGGCTGGAAACACAACCAAAATGCAGGAAGAGACAAACAGACAAAATACCATTGCCGTGTACAAGTGGCACGGGAGCGCAGCAGGTGGGGCATTACAGAACTGTGACAAAACTGAGTGGCACAAGTCAGTGGCATGTAAAAGTGCCTTATGTAACAAGGGGCCAGCTTGCTGGACTGAACAGTTAGTCTTTGAACCTGCTGTTTCTTTGAAGGGAGAATTGCAAAGATTTCATCCTTACTGCAGCCTGTCCTGTCTAAGTTTGTTGTCCCTTGAAGAAAGTGTTAACTTGTGTGGTGCGTATGACATAAAATTAGTTTGGTCAAACATGCTAGTCAAGGAACAGGAGTTGGCAGCATTCTTTAGTAACATCATACAGTCTGTCACTTGTTTTCTACATATACGTCTGTGAGATTTTTATACTATAAACATATTTATAAAAAACATTGTGGGGTAACTGCAGTTGCAGAGTTTGATAATCCTTTGTAGGAGGACTGAGGCCCAACTAGCAGTCATTATGTTTAGTTGGTTGTTTGTTTTGTGTGGCATCTATTTTTGTCTTATGTATATAAAAAAACAAAAGACAAAACAAAACAAAACAGAACACCATCTTATAGAAAAACGTTAATACAAAAACTACATATTGGGATACATGCAGTAACATAGGAATGACAAATATAAGCCCTTTCTGTTTTAAAAAGTTTGCTCTTCCTAATGCCCTGCCTGACCTGTCTGGATGGGGGGGGGGGATTGGGCTGGAGTTTTTGGAGTAGTTTTGAATGACTATCCTAGTTTGAAAATGGGCTTTGAAAACATATCAAAGCCTTACTTAACTACTGTGTCTTGATTCAACAAAGAACTACCATGTTAGTGGTTCTGTTGGTATGCTTGTCTCTAGGGCTAGAAGATAGGAAGGTCATGGGTTCTAGTCCCACACCAGAAACTTAGGCTGCTACCCAGTACTGACACTATCGTACACTATTATGGGGCATTACACTGTTGAGAAACAAATCTTGGCTTGGTATGTCTTTCTTGCCACCCATATGTAAATTAATAATATGCAACATTCTGTTCTTAGTAATGTGCGATATTTTATATAAACTAAATCTCTAAGATGCCTTTCCTTACTTTTACTTTGTCAGGTGTTACTGAGCCAATACTGATAACTGTGTGAACTGGGGCATATTATGGTTCTTCATAAATTTAGGGCCCCTGGAGCCATCAGTCCAATGCTGACCCCCAAAACTGTAAACCCAGCCCTGCTTGGGGGGATGGCATCGATGGACTTCCTGGTCAGCTGGTTGGAAGGTGGAGTGAAGGGCCTACTGGTGGGGAAGGGGGGACTTGAAGCAAAGGGAGCTGGTCTGGATTGGGAATCTAGGCTGTTAGCATGGCTTGTTGGGGAAGTGGAGCAAGGGGCCTCCTGGTCTGTCTGGTGGAGAGGGTTTGGAATGAAGGGCATACTGGTGTGCCTTAGGGTTTGTGTTGTGGAAGTAAGGGTGCCTATTGGCATTGCATGCTTGGGTGGGGGGGTGTTTGAAACTGAAGCCAAGCTTGCTTGTCTAGCTTTGGGATCTGGCCTGAGTGTGGCTTGGGGAGATTGGATCAATGGACCTCCTGATTGGCTGTGGTGGAGGAAGAATGAAGGGCCTACTTGGGAGGGCTTGAAGTAAAAGGAGCTAGTTTGGCTTGGGAATCTGGCCTGTTGGGTAAGTGGAGCATATGAACATATGAATCTGCCATCAGAAACAGGCTTTATAGTGTATCACGTCTGCTCGATTGCACAGCTAATACCCCTAAATTGCAGCTTACCCCCCTCCACCACCCCTCACCTTGACCCTCCCATGCACCCTGTCCCATACCCTTTTAAAGCTGATCACCATCCTGCAGGATACCACCTTCTCTGGCAGAGTGTTCCATTTGGCCACCACCCTCTCTGTGAAATAATGCCTCTACACCTCCCTCTTAAATCAACCTCCCGCCAACCTCAGCCCATGCCTTCTCATCTCCCTTCCCCTCCTCAACCTAAATAACCATTCTGTGACCATTTTGTTGATCCCCTTCAAATATTTGAAGGTCTCAATCATATCCCTTTGATCCCTCCTCTCCTCCAGGGTGTACAAACTCAGCTTATTTAGTATGTCCTGGTAGGGTCTGTCCTCCAGCCCCTGGATCATTTTCATCACCCTGCGCTGCACCCCCTCTAGCAGTCTGATATCCTTCTTCAGATACAAATGCCAGTACTGTATGCAGCACTCCAAATGCGGCCTGAATAATGACCTGTACAGTGGCAGGATCACATCTTTATGCCTTGGTGAGATACCCTTTGCAATATACCCCAGCATCTTGTTAGGCTTAGCTGCTGCCTTCCTGCACTGAACTGAGTTGTTTATGTTCCCCGTTACGATCACCCCCAGGTCCTTCTCTTCCTTGGTAATCCATATCTGAACCCCTCCCAACCAATATCCCCTCACCAGGTTCTTTGCTTCGAAGTGCATAACCTTGCACCTCTTCACATTGAAGTCCAATTTCCATTTTGCCAATCACTCCTCTAGTTTGGTCAGGCCCTCCTGTAGCCCCTGCCATACATCACTATCATCCACCACTGCCCCCATCTTGGTATGATCCACAAAAAGACTGATCCTGCTCCTAACTCCATGTGAGATATCTCATGTGAACAACCCGAACGACACCAGACCCAGCACAGAGACTTGCGGCACTCCTCTCATCACTGCCCTAGGGGATGAGAGACCCCACCACCAGTTGCTGCCTCCCCTTCAGCCAGTTCATGATCCAATTTACCACATTTGTCCATACCTGCACATATTCCAACTTTCCCCTGAGCTACCCATGAAGCACTGAACCAAAGGTCTTGCTGAAGTCCAAATACAGGACATCCATTGCATGGCCCTTATCCAGCTCCCTCATTACCCAGTTGTAGTACCCTATTAGTTTGGTCTGGCAGGATCTTCCCAAGATGAACTCATGCTGCTGATTATCCTGGAGTCCATTTTCCTCCAGAATGATCACCAGTATCTCCTTCAGGATGCTTCCATAAGTTTACCAACAATGAAAGTGAGGCTTACAGGTCTGTAATTGCCAGGTTCATCCTTGGGGCCACTCTTGTGGATGGGCACCACATAAGCCACTCTCCAATCCTGTGGAATGCACTCTGTGTATAGGGAGGTATTGAGCAGGTCCACCAGTGGCCCGGACAATACCTCCACCATCTCCCTCAACACCCTGGGGTGAATACCATCTGGATCTGGTGCCTTATTCACCCTTAGTGCCTTCAGACCCTCCAGTACCCTGCTCACCATAATGGTACCATCAGTCCCAGTACCTACAGGATCCCTGCTCAAATTGAGTGTGAGCCACACCGATTGGTGTTCACTCCCAGCTAGTGGGGCCTCCTTCTTAGTTCCCTCACCACCTCCCTGTTAGTTAGTACCAGGTCCAGGGTATTTCTCAGTTAAGTAATGTGTCTCCTGGCCTGTCTTGGGTGGTGTTTGGAGTGAAGGACTTAGTGGTGTTGATTGGGGTTTGTGTTCGGGGTGTTGTGGAAGTAATGGTACCGGCTGGTGGTGTTTGTGTGTTGTTGTGTGTGTGTGTGTGTGTGTGTGTTGGGGGGGACTTGTCTGGCCAGACTTAATACATTTGAGTAAATCACTTTTTTTCTTGTTGGGAGTAAAAGGTAGTGGATGTCTTGGTGCAAGTTTAGCTTTGGAGTGGGAGGTGTTTAATTGATAGGGGGCCAGGTGATTCCCTCAAGATATTTTTGAAAACTTTAATAGATTGTTTAACTGTAAAAAAAAAAAAAAGAGACATAAATATGGAAGGTTTTAGTCTTTGGGACAGGCTCAGGATGGGTGCTATACTAAATTAAAAATCAATGTCTATACTAAATTAAAAAATCGATCTGTCTATCCATCTGACTTGCCCTCTGGCTACTGGAGGTTTACTGTACTGTGGAAGGTACTGGGGAGTGTTTGTATGAGGGGAGCAGGTGGCATTGCACCAGAGAGAGGGTAAAAGACACAACTGGAGCTAAAGTGGAAAACCAAACTGGAGGTAACTATCTGATATTATATCTCTTTGTTGGGCCACTTTGTTGTATCCTCACCCTCTCATTATCTCACTCCACAATATTTATGGTATGAAACCATGTGGAATTAGAACCCATAACCATCTTGTCAAGACGCAGATGTGCTAACAACTGAGCAACGCTGACACCTGCTAGCCAAAACCAGTTTTTCTTGAGACAAGAAACACAATAGCAGACAAAACAAGCATTTATCAATGCCGAATGTTGTCTTGCTGGCATTGGCATTGGTTGTGCAGGAGTTAGAGAGATGCATAATAGGAATAGCAATGAAGTATTGAACTGACACCAACTCCACCCTCACCCTGCAGAGACTGACAGGCATTGGGGTGTGACTTTGGGTAGTCAGCCATAATGCTCATGCCATTTCACCTCACCCTACCCTGTAGACACTGGTAAGTGTCGTGCTGTGCCTTGGGGTCTTCGGGCCTTATGCTCACCTCATTCCATGAGGAAATAGCTGAGATGGCTGCAGTATAGGAGAATGGGGTGAACTTTGGGGCCAAAGAGTCCAAGGCACACCTCGATGCCTGTCACTGGTTGCAGGGTGGGTGGGGGGTGGACTGGCATGAGCATTACAGCCAACAATCCCAAGTCACACCCCTGATGCCTGTCAGTCTCTACAGGGTGCGGTGTTAAGGTTGGAAAACCTAACACCCTGGGCGTTTGTTGATATTTTCACTTCAAATTTTCAACATGGACTTTTTTGTGACCCCACCTCATGAATAGTGACACTATCCGTTCATTAGCCGTAAGGTGATTTTGCACAGCAACTGTGCCATTTGGTGCCACAGGTGCAGAAACACATTTTGGGCAGGATGTGAAAAATGACAACTGTACTGTTCATGAGTAGGTGTATAAAAGTGGCAATGTTGAAAATCTGGAGTGAAAATATGAAACATTTCTGAAGTCACGAATGTGCATAGAAACTGTGCAATGCATGCCCGTAACACACTTATTTTTGGGATTTTGTTAACCACATTTTCAACATAGGCATTTTGGGACCTCCACTCATGAACAGTGGCACTGTGATTTTGTTAATTTGTCCCGAATGTTGATTTCCCACAGCGAGCACCAGATGTGTGAAAACACATTTTGGGCAGGATGTGAAAAGTAACAGCTGTACTGTTCATAAGGAGGTGTGAAAAAATGGCAATGTATAAAATCTGGAGTGAAAATATTAAAACTTGTCGAAGTTACGAGTGTGCGTGGAAACTGCACAATGCACATTCATAACACATTTCTGGGGAATTTTTTCACCAATTTTGCAACATAGGCTTTTTGGGAGCCCACATCATGAACAGTGGCACTGTTGTTTCATTAATCAGTCCCAAAAGGTGATTCCACACTGTAACCGCGAAATGACCTTTTGGGACTGATTAACGAGATGACAGTGCATGTGTTCATGAAGTGGGGTCCCAAGAACCCCAGGTTGAACATCTGTAGCAAAAATTCAAAACAAATGGCTGAGATATCCCACTAAGTTGAACAGCCCCTTTGATGCCATTATACAGCTTACCAGCATTTCTTCATTTTTCAGTTTAGCTTTGAAGAGTCCAGACGTGTTCCCACTCCACCGAAGATCGCAGCCACAGACCTCAGAGGTAAGTATGGGGTGAGGGGTTGTGGGAGAGATGCGCAGAAGAGGCGGTCACGGGTTGGGGGAGTAGAGGCGCGAGGACACGTCATGGGATCATTTTCTTTTTTTCAGGTACAAATAAGAAAATGAACATTGCGGGACCATTTTCTTTCTTCACAGGTGAAATAAAACAAATGTTGGCACACTGGGGTGGGCTCCCAGTGTACCCATGACTTTCGGGGGGTGACATTGGCCACACTGGTGAGGGCTCCCAGTATGCGACACAATGTGGGGGGAACATGCTGACACAGGGACTGCACACCGATGTTGGCTTTCTATGGGGGTTGTGTGGCGGCGGCTCCATCCGCTGCCATGTTTATTGAATTGTTTCACCTGGAAAGGCACGTATGGGAGGCATGTCATCTGTGCTACTGCATGACAGCTTGTCTCTGATTGCAGCAGCACATTTCTTTCAAGTTGGTGGCACTTTACATAATTCTTGTGTCAGCGCTAGCACACTGGCCAATTGGGGAATGAGTGACGCACCGACTAAAGCATACCCTACATTAGCCAACACTGACACACCTCTGCATTTCACCTACTACTACAAGAAGTTGCTTGCGTGTGCACAAGACAACATAAAAATTTATAAATGGTAGCAGCCTATCTTATCTCTAAAATGGCCTGGTCACTTATCTTGTATTTTGTTTTAACAGCATGCGTAAATCCAAAGAATCTCTGTGTGCAAGCACTGAGGCAATGAGTACTCCAAGAGGGCATTTGGCCTGGAAGCCAAGTTTCAAAGAAATACAAAATCACACATGCCCCTACAATGCAAAGCATCATGGGCTGCATATGCAAATCACCACAGCACATTATGCTGGTTCAACTTTAAGCAGAAATGCATGGTGCCGAAAGGTCTCTCACACAGTTTGCAAAGGGTGCCAACAGAAGACATAGGCACATGTTTCATCCTACCAGGACTCATCAGTGTGCCTCATCTGACACCCCAGTGAAATGATCCAGCTGCCCTAAGATGGTCTATCTGGGTTATGTTGTGACGAACCCAATTAAAACAAAAAACAATTTAAAAGACAAAGAACCTCTGTGTGCGGATGGAATAAATCAATTTTTCATGGACCTAGATAGGTATACAGTATATCACATCTTTCACCATCCCCTGACTTCCCCATCCCTGCACATCTCTGTTCCAGTCTAGGCTTGCACCCTGCCTTCCACTTCAAAACCACAACCAAAAAGGAAGTTCTCAGGTTGTTATTAAAAATCAAGGAAGAGAGATCCCCTGGTCATGATACCATTGAGCCCAAGTTCCTTAAATTAGGGGCATCTGCACCTGCTGCACATATTCATCATTTAATAAACAGGTCCTTCCTTTCTGGATCCATTCTTAGCAAATGGAAAGTGGCAGTGGTAGTTCCCCTCCACAAAGGTGGCTTCCACACCATCAAAAACCATAGACCTATTTCAATTCTCTGTCTCCTAGCAAAAATCCAAGAGAGGATACTTTATAACCAATTACAGTCCTATTTGGAGACACACCACCTGTTCACCAACTGCCAGCATGGCTTTAGAAAGAACTATAATATGACTACAAGCTTTGTAAAGTACTCTGCCAATATTCTCAATGCAAGTGACAAAGATCTTGTTACAGTAGTGATGTTTGTTGACCTCACAAAGGCCTTTGACCTTGTCTACCATGACCTCCTTCTAAAAAAACTTAAGCTCCTGAGTCTTGACTGCTTAGCGCTAATCTGGCTAAAGAGTTAGCTCACTGTGAGATCCCAAAGGGTGAAGTGGCCTGGTTCACTTTTGTCTCTCATGCCCATAACACATGGCATACCACAGGGATCTATCCTAGATCTGTTACTTTTCTTGCTCTTCATTAACAAGCTTCCAACTTCTACTGTGGTGCATCAGTACAACTATACGCTGACAACACCATTCTATTCCATTCTTCCAAAGACATGGACTGGCTTAATCAGTCCTAATGCAGATTTTGATACACTTGAAACATGGTTCTCAGATAACCATCTAATTCTTAATACCAAAAAAAAACTAAAGCCATGGTATTCCACAATCCCTCCTCTAAAACCTCCATAATCTCTTCACAATACCCTTTAAAAATCTGCTCAGTATCTGGGGATTCCATAAAAGTAGTCCAATCCTTTAAATACCTAGGACTATACCTTGACTCAACCTTCTCTTAGAGACTCATGTCTCCTTGTTAACTAAAACTATCAAACAGAAATTAGATCTGTTATACTGTCTCTGTCCCTGTTTATTCGTCACCTCCTGCCAGGAAATTGCTTCCACATCCCTCCTTCCTATACTTTTCTTGGGTGCACAACTACTGTCTGCTCAACCTTCATCCATTGCCAGGCTCTGACAACTTTAATATAGGATCGGACATTTTGTCTTAGGGGCTGAACCTAGAAAACACCTCTGTGATATCATGAATACCCTACATTGGCTGGATTATGACTCAATGCTACAGTCCCTCATAATATGCTTTGTATATAAACTAGTGAATCTTTTCAATACACCTTCTCTAATGGGAATTGTCTATTGCAAAGAAGTTGTTTGTCCACTCAGGTTTTCCACATTACCTATTCTAACAACTCTGATACCCCAATATCTTGCTGGGAGGAGATCTTTCATCTTCTTGGCAATACAGCCTGGAATGCCCTACCATCTATGCTCCTGTCTTGCCCTTCCCCATCACTATTCAAAAAACTGCTTGCTGCTTATCTGCTCGAACCTCCTACCAGCATTTGTTTTCACTCATCACTGTTTTTTCCATACCCTATATACCTTCAAATTAGTAATCTCTGGTGCATTTTTTTCAAAACAAGACTTCTCTTTCCTCTATCATATACATCCTAATCCAATTATACTTCTTCATTCTGCTGAAGAAATCTCAATTGAATTTATTACACTGAAGTTTTGTAAATATGTATATTTCTCTGTAAATTGTACATCTCACTATATATAACTTTGTCATTTTTGTATTTTATTTATCTGACCACTGCATCTTTTGTTACATTGCATACCCCCTGACTCTATTGTACACTCACTGTTGTTTAGTTGTCCTTGTCAACTGTTCACTGATTGTATGTCCGAGGTTCATCACATGTGTTGCTCATTATTTGTATTCCTGTTCTTTGTATTACATAGAATTGTATTTTATTTTATTGTATTGCACTGTATTGTTCTGCCTGGGTTGCACCTGAAAAAGGGACTGCATGGTCTCAGTGGGCTCACATGGTTACCAAAATTCAAATAAAATAAAATAAATAAAATTAAATTGTAACATAGATGCAAATGGCTAGTGTTGGACATGTGGAGCTGCTTGCTGCAATAAAAGTGAAAGTAGAAGCTGTTCTGATTTACAGCCCATAGTTCCTATTGTCTGGGCTATTCATTTCACAGCTTTAAGCATTCTATCAGCGAAGTACCTTTAACTCACAATCAATTCCTTGTCAGATTATATATGTTTGTTGCACTTTATGAAGGTAATGCAAGCACTTTTAGGACAATGTTTTTAAACATCAAATTTCTTTTTATCTAAAAAGCACTTTAAGCACTTTATCTATATAATCACTTTATGTATGCCTACATATTCATTCAGATTGCAGCCTTCTTTCATATAGGCTGCCATTGCAGTTGCTCATAGCCATAGCTGTTATTTCTTTAGCAAGGCATACAGTTTTTTGGTGAGGGATGGAAAAGAGAAAAAGAAACAAAGAAAGAAAGGTAGGAATTTAATAAGAGCAAGGGAATGAACTGTTGTAGGTGGCCATCCTACTACAGAAAAAGGAAGAACAAGATAGTAAAGAAGATACTGTTGCGTAACATGTTCAATAGTTGAAAGAAAGAATTTAGGATAATTGTCCCTCTGCCCAATCATTTCTTCAACTAGAATGCAGGTCTACCACATCCTTACCGAACACTACAACAAACCGCAGGCTTGGTTTGCCAGTAAAAAAGATTTTGCTGCATAAAACAAACAGACAAAAAAAACAATGTAATTTGGGATAAAACAAATACTTGAAACAAAGGGAAAAATGATGAAAGTGTTAGGATCAAATGGAAAACAACTGTAAGCAGTCTCAAACTGAAATTATTTAGGGGCCACTGTAGACTAATTGTGCACTTTTTATGAACATACAGTATAAATAAGACTAGTAAATTTAATTGAAAATTGGGATTTCTTTACAGAAAAAAAGTCAGTCTTGTACCTGAAGTAAAAAAAAAGTTATAGCTAAGCAAGTTTTACTCCCAGCCCAGAGTATAATTTATTCTACTGCTTAACCTGTCAAAATCTGTTGAGCACAAATATATCATTACTTTCAATAACATCTGCAGATTCATGGCACAGTCCAAAAAACACACCCCAAAAAACTCTACGATTTATACTTGAATATTGGTGTACTACCTCCATTACAAAGGATTTATTATTCAGTTATTACTTCTTTTTACAAAGAACATTTGTTACTGGCACTCCAAACATATGATATAGTAAATTAACATTCACAAAAAGCACAAAGTCTATTTGTGAGACTTCTATTAAATTATTTTTCAGACAAACTAACCTAACTTAGGACAGCTGAGCATTCATTCTCACGTTATGGACCAAGACTGCTAAATAAAGCTGCTGAGACTGGACTTGATCCTCAAAGCAAAAGTCACCTTTTTAAATAAAACTTGAAGGGTAGTTTGTTAAAAGCCCATACTTGTAAGGAAAATGATATTACTTTAACTATAGTTTTACAATAACTAACATGATAACAATCTCTTTTGGAGTTTTGCACATTGTATGGTTTTGTGTATATGAATTTATACTTGTGCAGTATGTATTGTATTGTATTATATATTATTTAAATATGTATTAGAAACATAGAAACATAGAATTTGACGGCAGATAAGGACAGCTTGGCCCACCCAGTCTGCCCATTTCCCTACCTGATGGATAAGCTGCAGATCCTAGTTAACCAGCAGCCTACTTCTTCCTACCCCCAACCCCTAGAATTGCCTTATGACTGTCCCAAGCATGCTTGAATTCCACCACTATTTTTGACTCCACAACCTCCTCTGGAAGGTTGTTCCATACATCCACAACCCTCTCTGTGGAAAAATACTTCCTTAAATTACCTCTGAGCCGCCCTTCTATCTTCAAATTGTGCCCCTTGTTCTTGCACACTCTTTTTTTGAAAGATGCTACCCTCTTGGACTTTGTTGATTCCCTTGAGGTACTTGAAAGTTTCATCATGTCCCCCTCTCCCTCCTTTCCTCAAGGCTATACATATTAAGCTCCTTAAGTCTCTCTTCATATGTCTTCTGGTGCAGATCCTGCACCATTTGAGTGCCCTCCTCTGGACAGCTTCCATCCTGTCTATGTCTTTGCGGAGATTGGGTCTCAGAACTGCCGCAGTACTCCAGATGTGGTCTCACCAGCTGTCTGTACAGAGGATAATAACTTCTTGTTTTCTACTGGTGATGCCTCTCTCTGGCATCCCAGTATCCCCTCAGCCCTCCTTGCTGCCCTCTCACATTGCTTGCCCACCTTTAGGTCATCTGATATGACTACCCCCAGGTCCCTTTACATTTTTGTTGCTGTTAGTATCTCACCAGCCATTGTGTACTCTTCCCCTGGGTTTTTGTTTCCCAGGTGCATTACCTTGCACTTCTTAGCATTGAATCTAAGCTGCCATACATTTGACCATTCCTCTAACCTTGCTAAGTCCCTTCTCATCCTTTCCACCCACCTTGTGCATCAACTCTGTTGCAGATCTTAGTGTCATCTGCAAGAGACATACTTTTCCTTCAGTCCCTCTGCAATGTCGCTTATAAAGACATTGAAGAGGACCGATCTATCTCTGAACCTTGCGGTACCCCACTGCTAACCCCCATTTTTTCAGAGGCTCCATTTACTATTACTCTCTGTGTCCTGCCCTTCCAGCCAATCTTACCCAGGCTGTCATCTTGGGACCCACTCCCAGGCTGGCTAACTTGTATATTAATCTTTTGTGTGGGACTGTGTCAAATGCCTTGCTAAAGTCTAGGTAGGCCATGTCCACAGCCCCTCCTGATCAACTACTTTGGTCACCCAGTCAAAGAAATCTATCAGATTTGTCTGGCATGACCTTCCTGCTGTGAATCCATGCTGCCTTGGGTCCTGTGCCCCTCTGGCCTCTAGATATGCAACAATTCTTTCCTTCAGAGTGATTCCATCATTTCCCTACCACTGAGGTTAAACTAACAGGTCTGTAGTTTCCTGCTTCTGCCTTGCTCCCACTTTTGTGAAGGGAATCACATCTGCCCTCATCCAGTCCTCAGGTACCACCCCATCTTCCATGATTTGTTAAAAGGGGTAGTCAATGTGTCACTAGTTCTACCCTTAGTTCTTTTAGAATTCTGGGATGAATCCCATCAGAGCCCCATTGCTTTGTCACCTTCAGTTTTAAGGCTCTTTCAGAACCCTTTCTTCTGTAAATGGGCTGGTATCAATTTCTGTATTCAGAGTGTTTCTACTGTTTGTTTTAGGTACCTCCCCTCTTCCTTTGTAAATACTGAGCAAAAATATTTGTTTAGTATCTCTGCCTTTTCACAGTCACCCTCTGCCCACCCTCCCTCCCCTGTAGTAAGCCTCACTATCACTCCCTTGGTCTTCCTTGGCTCCCTATGTACCTATAAAGGTTTTATCCCCTTCTTAACTGAGTTGGCTATCTTTTCCTCGGTTTGGGCCTTTGCTGTTCTGACTGCCTTTCCAGCTTCCTTTTGCTTTAACTGATACAGTTCTCTGTCCTGTTCCTTCTGTGATTCCTTGTACTTCCTGAATGCTTTCTTTTTCTCTTGAACCTTCACTGCCACTTCCTTTGAGAACCATAGTGGTTTCTTACCTCGTTTCATTTTGTTTATTTGCTTTACACAAGGCTTGTTACCTCTGTTATGGCAGTTTTATTATTCCCCATTGTTCTTCCACCCTCCTTCCTGCCCATTTGCTAGTGCATTCCTTAGGCACTCACCCATTTTAGCAAAGTCAGCCCTCCTAAAATCCAGTACCTTTGTCTTTGTGGCTTGACTCTATTGCTGTGTTTATTGTGAACCATACTGTTCGATGGTCGCTAGTTCCCAGATGGCTACCCACTTTCTACATCTGTGATCCTCTCTTCATCTCCATTTGAGAGAACCAGGTCTAAGATTGCTCCCTCTCGAGTGGGCTCCAATACTAGTTGTCTAAGGCATGCCCCTGTAGGGCATCTAGAATAACCCACTCTTAGAGTGGCTGCTGCATCTGCACTCCAGTTAACATCTGGCATATTCAGATCACCATCAGCAATATCTCCTTTATCTGCCATTCTAAGTATACTTTCTATCATTTCCTTGTCCATTTCCTCCCCCTGAGAGGGGTCTGTATACAACCCTGTGCAGATTGTGGTGCCATTGCCTGCCTCCAAATTGACCCACAGTGCTTCTTCTCCTCCCTGTTTACCCTTTTGTTCTGTTGCTTTGATTTCTTCTCTTATGTAGAGAGCTACTCCTCCTCCTCCTCTTTTACCCTCCCTGTCCTCCTGTAGATAGTGTATCCTGGTATGTTTACGTCCCAGTCATGGTTCTGTGTGTACCATGTTTCTGTGACTGCCACGATATCCAGATCTTCCTCCTCCATCAAGGCCACTAATTCAGGAAGCTTGTTACCCTGACTACGGGCATTGGTACTCATTGCTGTCCATTTTTTGATGGCTTTACCTTATTTATTTTATTTATTTATTTAGCTTTTGTTGACCGGGTAAGTGCACTAGACAAATCCTGCCTATTTTCAGGCACGACCCAGGGGAAGGGGATACAGATGAATGCCAACTGACTTTGAAACCAGATTAAGCTGTTTGTGGTATTTATAGTGAATGAGGGAATTTGACCAGGACACCGGGAAATTCTCTACTCTTTCGATAATGTCATGGGATCTTTAACATCCACCTGAACTACCACCAATCCAGGCAGATAGGACCTCGGTTTAACGTCTCATCCGAAAGATGGCACCTCAGAAGTGCAGCACCCCTCTCATGCTACACTACAGTGTCAGTACTGGGATATTAACCCAAGTGCCAGATGTGGGAACTGAACCCACAGCACTCTGATCTCCCAGCCTCAGAGGCGAGTGTGCTACCTACTGAGCCACTGACACTGACAAACTTGTAGTGGCAACCTTCTGTAGTGGCAACCCCCACTGACCTTTCTACCTTGGTCTTTTTCTCATTTAGTACCCTGTTTTGTAGGGGGAGGCTGGGATTTTCCTGCTGCTTATCAGTGACTCCCCCTTGACTAGTTTAAAGGCTTGCCAATGAAGCATTTAAACCGATTTCCCAAAAGACTTGTTCCCTTCCTGGACAGATGCAGACCATCCTGCCAGTATAGGCTGGTGTCCTCAGGTGGAACCCCAGTCCCCAATGAAGCCAAACCCTGTGCTCCACACCATTTTTTCAACCATTTGTTAAACCGCATGGTGCAAGTACCCTCGCCTCACTCATGCCACTGACAGGCAGCACCTCTGTGAGAAGGATACTGTGTGTGCTACTTGTCTTAAGCCCTCCCCAACTCTACAAAGTCCTTTTGCACTGCTCTAATCTCATGATGAGCCAAGTCATTTGTCCCTAGGTGGACAATGACGTCCAGCTCAGACTCGTGCAACTGTTCTCGTGATCCTATGGATGCGCTTCCTGTCCCTCAAGCCATGGCACCAGGCAGGCACCTTACTTCAGTTTCCTGCTCCCCAGTTCTATCCCCCTAATAATTGAGTCCCCCACCAGGAGCTGCTTTCTTTCCCTGTGGTGCCTTCTGTCTCCTTCCTGAGGGCCTCCCTTGTGACAGTTGTCTGCACCCTCCTTAGTCTCCTCTGCTGGTGCATCCATAGGGGACCTATGCTCCCCCAGAATGGTGTATGTATTGTCATTCTTATTATTATTCCCTAGGCTGCCAGGCACGTCTGGAAATGAGTTATTGATCTAGTCCTCTTTCCTGGATAAACAATATTAAATAATAAAAATAAATAAATAAATAAGAACAATAGCAGCCAATTGTGTTGCCACAAATTGTGCCGTTTCAGCTGATATCTATAAAGCTACCTCCTGCCCTTTCTGAGGAAATAATGGGCATTCTGATGTCATCTTGATCCCCCCCCACACACACCCGCAGTTAAGAAGCGACAGCAGTAGTGACAGCTGGTATGAAAACAAATGATGCCATGTGGCATCTAACTTTTCAATTTAAATGGCACATTTGAGGCTATTAAGTAGTCATGCAGGCACTGCAGCAACTGTGATTGCAGAAGATTGTGATGCCCAAAACTGTGCCACTTCACCTGATACATAGTGGGATTCCTCCCATCCTCCCTGAGAAAATTATGGAGGTTCTGATGTCAACTTGACCCCCTTACACTGCAATGAAATGACATCAGCACTCTAACTGCTATCATGTGCATTAATGAGATGCCATTGGTCCATATCTGGGTAGTCAGACAGGCATGATAACAGGCAGACAGCACAAATCCCAGAAATGTTTTTCCTGATACACTCACACATTCACATGCTGTGGATCTCTGACTGCTGACACATGCACTGATGGGTGGCCTTCAGACCAGTGGCAGGCAAAGTCACAGCCTGAGATAGACTGAGAAGCAGCCAGTCAGTACAAAGCACCAACATTTTTTCTTCCTTTACACTCACACATTCACATGCTATTGGACACTGACTGCCAGCACACACTAATAAGAGGCCATCAGGCCATTGGTTGGTAGAGTCACAGTCTGAGGTAGTTTAAGTAGCAGCCAGTCAGTACATGTAACAGAAACAGTTTCCCCAGTACTTTCACACACTCACATGTTGTGGGTCTCTGACTGCTGGCATGTGCACTGATGAGATGCCGTCAGGCAACTGGTGAGTACAGTCAGAGCCTGAGATAGTTTGAGAAACAGCCAGGCAGTACAAGACACAAAAATGTTTTCTTCCATACACTAACATAATCACATACTGTTGGACACTGACTACCAGCACACACTAATGAGAGATTAACAGGCCAATGGTTGTACAGTCAGACCCTGAAGTACTTTAAAATGCATCCAAACCTGCTGGGCTCCGTAGAAAAAAGAACCACCAAAAGACAAATTAATCAAGTCGTATTTTGAAATCCACTATGTCAGAGCCGACGTTTACATCCTGGTATCCAACAAGTCTTTAAATTTGATAAACAGCAGTGACATCATACAAAAAATAACCAATCACCTACTGTATATACAAAAGTATTTAAAGTAATTAAAAGCAATATATACTCATTGTCACAACATAATGTTGTACTGCTATAGACAAAACATCACTGCTTAACACCAGGTTAACAGGTTAGCTTCCTAGAAAAGTGGAAGCAATGTAATTCACTGAACCGCACTGCAAAAGTACATTTTAAATATTTTGTACATTTCCAGCATTATACACAGCTTTTTAAGGATCTCCTTAAAGGGATACACTAAAACTGTATTCTTTGCATTAAATAAAAGAAAAAATAACTTTGCAATTAGTGGTTATAAAATTCACTCATGACCCAAGTTCAAGGGACAGAAAAGACAAGTAAGAGGGTAGAAAGTCAATCCAGGCCATATATACCAGAAACAAGAATTTTCAAGGCCATCTATGCCAGAAAGCAGTTTGTTGACTATAGGCTACTGAAAAAAAGAGGGGCAAACAACAAATTAATTTGAATAAATACATATTCCAGTATTATGATTCAAGCATATTCCTTATCAAGCTTTTACATTTCCTTAATTAAAAATGAGGGTAAATGGGATAGGGAAGGGAGTGAAGAGGGTGAGGGGAAAGAAGGGAAAACAGACACAAAGTAGATAGTTGCAAAAAGCAATACTGTAATATCAACAATCTCATTTCCTATACTTTAGAAATGGTTTTAAATCCCATCTCTCATTTATGCCTAATGACCTCACTGTATCTGCTTTAAAAATCCAGGCACTTTCTTTTCACAACAAAATATTTTCTTTATCGCCTGCCCTTGGAGGGCACCGTACATTTTCTATTCCCATGAATCTAAAACAGCTAATGTCTGAATTATGTATGTGATGGAAGTGCCTATCCACTTATGTGTCCATGTTCTGTTTAATAATAGAATGCACATGCTTTTGGATATGTTCTTTAGGTGGTCTCACAGTTTTACCTATGTAGTGTAAATTACAACTACACCAAAGAATATAGACAAGAAATGTGGTAGTACAGGATATAAACTCCTGTATAGTAATTTGGACCCCATTTGGTAGCACTAGTTCTTTACCAGTATTCATATACTGGCATACATTACACCTCTTGCATTTATGATTTCTTGCTGGTTTAATAGGCAGCCTTGTACTCACTGATCTTTCCTGCCTATAAAACTGACAATGCACTGATTTGTCCAGTAAATTTATTTATTTATTTATTTAGTTTTTGTTGACCGGGTAAGTGCACTAGACAAATCCTGCCTATTTTCAGGCACAACCTTTGTGAGGAGAATACAGATGAATGCCAACTGACCTTGAACCAGATTAAGCTGTTGGTGGTATTTTTAGTGAATGAGAGGAAGTTTGGCCAGGGCACCGAGCACATTCCCCTACTGCATTGCTGGTGGTAGGAGGAGCTGCTGGTACTGCGTTTCAGAATGGCAGACTGTGCTGAAACCTCCACGGAGATGGACATCCTTCCTACTGTGAGTTTGGAGTGCTCTTGTGAAATGCCTGAGCTAGAACAATCCCGAGATGGGATTTCTTTGCATACTGCACCTTTGGAGCTACCTGGAGATGTGCACGGTGCAATCCGTGTGGTGGGAGCTTTTCTGCCTGAACAAGGCATGCTGGCTGGAGACATTCTCTCGGTTTCCTCTGCGGCGCCGACTGCTCCTTCTGGGGCTTTGCATGATGCAGCTTTACTAGCTGATCCGATGGCTGTGATAGTGGCTGCTTCAGCTAGCTGTGACATACAGGAGAAACTGCTGACTCCTGCATTGGAGACTCGGCGTCCTGGAATGCAGAAGTTGAACCTGTCTGCTAGCTCCTTTCCTACGAAGGACTGGAGCAAGGAATCAGCTTTATTGGATGCTGGCTGAATGCTTCAGGATGGGTGCTGGCTTCCAGATTCGGATTGGGTCAGTTTTACCCCAACGGAGACACATGGGTTTATTGCGGCTGATCAGTCCGTGGATCCACAACCTCCAGATCTATCTGCTTTGGCTGCAGGGGTAAGACTTTGATTTCTTCTGCCCCAGTTGTTACTGAGGAGTCTAATACTGATTTACTGAATGCTCCCCCCCGTCAGGAACGTTTTCATACTGGTCCCCACTTTTCAGATCTTTTTCAGAACAACAGACTTGATCAGGCTCCTAGGCGCAATGCTGTACAACTCAGGTACGGGGGAAGGTCTTCAGGAACATCCTGATCATTTTTATGTCACCAGAAGGTTGCTTAAGAACTCTATGAATTTCCAGGCCTCAGACATATATGAACTTATTAATATTTGTGGAGAGGACACTTTTGATATTAGTTTAAGGTCCTTTACTTCCCTAGACAAATTCTGGCAGAAATATGAATCGTTAAAATCAGTGTCTTTATGGACTCCATTTTGGGCTATTCCCATTACTAAGCCCTTGTTTAAGACTATCCACATTATGTTTTGTAACGAGGCGGTAAATGTGGGAGATATATTGTACTGGTTGGAGAGTAAGTGCACTGTGTTGGGGCCTCCAGTGCCTACTATTGATGGGGAGGGAATCTGGACTGGAAGCTGGAAATTTAAGATTAAACTGTACATTATAGGGGATACAGTTCAGCATGTTCCTAACAGCTTCTTTTTGGGTAAAGCTAGGGGAGTCTGTTTTTACCCCGGTCAGCCCAAATCTTGTTACAAGTGTGGTAGTGCTCATCATTTGAGAAGTGCTTGTGACAAGATAAAATGTGCTTTGTGTGGAGAGCTGGATCATGACAGTTGCACCTGTCATAATGTCTTTCGCAGCAACCTCTGTGATGCCCAGGGTCATGCATACCATCATTGTCCATATGCTGGCCAAAATAATTCGGGGGGCCTTGATAAAGAAACCCTAATTGCTGAGGCTCAAGGCCAGTTTAGTCCTACTGCTGAGGATACTGCTCCTCCTGCTTCAGATCCTTCTGCTCCTGAGGCACCTCCTGATGGTAGTGTATCTCTGCCCACTGATAAACCTACTGACACTGAGGAGTTTTCAAACCCTCAGCTCCGTGTGGTTTTATGGATTTTACATCCCGGTACACTTTCTTCCATTCATGCCTCCCCTATTCCCCCAGACCCAGAGTTTCAGAAACCCCACCCGAGACGGGTGAGTAGATCACATACTAAACTGCTTCTTAAACCGACTACCCCTCCTACGCATAACTCCTTTCAGGTGCTGCAGGACCAAGATGGGGATTCTGAGTCTGATATATCAGTTAAATCTGGGGATCTCTCAGGTATGGAATGTGATGATGAAGGGGGACCTGATTTACTGGAGTCAAAGAAAAAGTCAGTTAGAAAGCAGAAAAAGGACAAATTTTAATCTGATTCCCTGGCTTCTTTAACTGTAGTTTCCCTAAATACTTGTAGTATCAAGAATTCCAGGAAGCATCTTGAGCTCCTACATTTTTGTAAGTCCTTAACTGCAGATATTTTGTTCCTGCAGGAGACGCATTTTACTTCTTTGTCTAATGTAAATTATACAAAGAAGTTGTGGATTCATGGGCCTTCATTTTGGTTCTGTGATTCTGATGCTACAGATGGGGTTGGTATACTTTTTTATCTTACCACTGTACAAGTTCACTGACTGGTGGATTTGGTTCCTGGTAGAGCTTTGATCCTGGATTGTTTGTACAAAGGTCATTCCCTTTGTCTCATAAACATTTATGCTCCCCAGGTTAAATCAGCCAAGATGGATCTTTTTCGTGACATCGAGCAATATCTCTTTTCCCCAAGACACATCATATGGGGGGGGGGTGATTTTAATTGCAGCCTAGATCTGAAATTTAAACACCAGTTACAACAAAAGGTATATTGTGATTCCCATGCTCTACAAAACATTATTTTGAAATCCTCTTTAACTGATGTTTTTAAAGCGCTTTTTTGGATCCTGGGCCTAATTATAAACATAGCAGTTTTGCTACTAGGATTGATTTTGTTTTCGCTTCCGGTTATTTGCTGCCATTTTCATTTCATTTGTGTCCTTGTGAATTTTTAGATCATATGTTGTTGCTGGTATGCTTTTCACTTTCCAGTATCCCACCTCGTTTTCCTGCCACTCCTGTAAAATGGAAGCTAAACCCCATATTACTGTCTCAGGAACGGTTTCAGTCAGCCTTGTCTCAGATGTTTGACCGACGGCGATCAGTTGCTGGGCTGTATGACTTCTGGGGAGTGTGGTGGATGGAAACCAAGCTTGAGTTTGAACAAACTTGCACTCTCTTTAACATCGCTACTCAAACTGAGGATTATATTTCTTATTTAGGCCATCGATCCCAATTTTATAAATTAATGTCCTTTCCCACTTCATCAGATGTTCGGATCCAAGAACAAATTGCTGTACTTAAAAATAAAATGAGACAATTTCATTATGGGAAGGCTTGACGCATACATGATGATTTGCCTTATGGCTTAAAGTCCTCCCCTGTTTCAGACCCTTTTTCAGCTTGTAAACAAGCTTTGGATAAAAAGCTCATGGCTGGCCTTTATGATACCATGGGTGTTCTGAAATCCACTGATATGGAGATGTTGCACATTGTTCAGCACTTTTTGAAGGCTTGATGTGGTCAGGCCTTTCAACTAATGGGTACTTGGGATGAGCTGTTTTCTTTTCAGCCGCCCACTGTATCACCTACTGATTCACAAACTATAGATATGCCCATTACCCAGGATGAAGCCCAGTTAGAGATCAACCATTTAAAGACTGGAATTTCACCCTGTTCTGACGGCCTTATAAATGAATTATATAAATTTTTTTGAGATGATATGAGCAGTATTTTGACACAGGTTTTTAATGAAATCATTATTACTACTACCTTACCTTCGGGTTTTTTGTTTAAAAAAGGCAATAAACACATTATTGGGAATTGGCGACCAATTTGTTTGTTAAATACTGATTACAAGATTTTTTCTGCCATTTTGTGTCATCGGCTTCAACGTTTGGCTTCCTCCCTGATACATCCTGTACAAACATGTTCTGTCCCTGGTAGGCATATTCATCAAAATTTAATTCTATTAAGAAATATTTGTGAGTGTAGTCGACTGAGAAAGTTATCAGGATATTTACTTTCTTTGGATCAGGCTAAGGCATTTGATAAGGTTTCTCATGGGTTTTTATTTCAAGATCTACAAAAATTTGGGTTTTTGAATAGGCTTAGAACTTGGGTGGGACTTTTGTATAATAATGTTCAAAACTTTCCCCTGGTTAGTGGTATTTTGAGGGATGGGATTGATTTTTTGTAGAGGGGTTCACCAGGGATGTCCGCTTAGCCCTTTACTATATACTTTTGAGCTGGACCATTTAATACAGGAACTTCTTCATCATCCACGCATCCTGGGTCTGATGCCTGCCTTAGATGTTCCTCCTCAGGCATTGGCTGTTTATGCTGATGACATGTGTCTCATGTTACGAGACTCTGCTTCAGGTATTTTCACTTTGTCCATATTACCACAGTTTGGTTCTATTTCAGGGACCTCAATAAATTATGATAAGGGAACAGTAATTTTTTGTGGGGAAGGACTTTTTGAACCTTATATCGGACAAATAGCTATTTCATTGGGGCTGATTAAAATATTAGGTTGTTTTTTTTTTGGACTTGCAATCTAGCTGACCTTAATTGGAATCTGTGCATTGAATTAGGTGAGGGTAAGGTTCAGCTATGGAAGTCCTGGAGTTTTTCTAAAAAGAAACGTATTTTGATTATTAAAAAATTTCTTTTACCTTTATTTTTATATTTAAGTTCTGTGTTTCCTTTGCCTAGACATTATGAAACTCGTCTTTACAGTATCATTTTTCAAATGTTATGGGGAAGCCGACTGAACCCAGTCAAGTGTGATTTTCCATATTTACCGATTAAGGCTGGCTGACTTGGTATGATAAATCCATTAGTTTTTTACTTTTCTTTTTTTATTAATGCTACGTTTAAAAAATTCACACAGTATCAGTCCCATCCTTGGGACATATGGGCATTTTTTTGCTTAAGGATTATCTGATGCGATGATCGACTGAGGCACCTTTTGTTAAGTCTAATTATGGGGCGCCCTCATTTCTCCATTTAGTAGCTGTTAAGTAACATCAATGGCACCTGACTCAGAGTGAGGTTCATCGGCTCTCCCGAAAGGGTTTATATATTAGAATTATGTCCTCTAATTTCTTAGTTCAGGTGGATTTTCCTAGGTGTTTTCCTACTAAGGTACCTTTAGCTTTAAAAGTTCTTGCAGATAGAAGGATACCTGACCGGATGTGGGCTGTGACATGGTTCAGTTGTCATGGTAGATTGGGGGTCAAGGGTAACCTAAAGCATAAAGCTGTTTCCAAAAGACATTGTATTCATGTGGAATGTGCTGGCTTGGAAGAAACTTTGTCTCACTTTTATTTTACATGTCATTATGCCTGTCAATTTTGGTCTTTGTTTTGCTTACCAAGTGGGGGTAGGGTTCCTCTTGTTATGTCTCATATGAATGTTTGGTTCTTGGGGATTATTCTGTTTTTTTTTTTTTTTTTTTCAGATATCATCCAAGCACCCTTTCTGTGATTTTTGCCTGTGTTAAGTTTTATATGTGGCAGGCAAGATGTTTATTTTCCTTACAACATACTGATACTTTACCTGCAGTTGTTTTACATCATATTGAATCGGCATTAAGGACTCAAAATTACTTTGAATTGCATCATTTGCAGGTTCATTTATTTCATGAATATTGGAAACATGTTTATTGGATTTGATGGAGTTTGTTCCCTTTTCTCTAAATGATTGTACAGATTTTTTTATTTTTCGTGTATAGTGCTTTTCTAATTTTCTTTGTGAATTTGTGTTGATGTTTTTTGGGTTTGTGCAATAAAAAATTCCCCTACTCTTTTCGAGAAGTACCATGGGATCTTTAACATCCACTTGAACTACCACCAGAACAGGCAGATGGAATCTCGGTTTAACATCTCATCCAAAAGACGGCACCTCTGGAGTGCAGCACCACCCTCATGCTGCACTACAGTGTCAGTATTGGGATATTAACCCAAGTGCCTGGTATGAGGATAGAACCCACAGAATTCTGAACTCCCAGCCTGTGCTACCTGCTGAGCCACTGCCACTGACAATTCTGCAGTTCTTCTAAAGGTGACTCTAGGAGTATCTGGCAATATGTGTCTTAAGCTTGGGTCCACTTTTAGTATGTCCCAACACTTCCATGCTATATTTCCTACTTCACTAGAAGCTACAATAAATTCTGAAGAACATGTAATCTGTTTCTCTCAGTCTGTACTTTTGTTGCCTTTGCTTTCATTTGCCAATAGCTCTGCCTGGGTTTTACTTTGTACTTTTTCCTCAGCTTCATTCAATGTTGCCATTGTATATCCCCTTTCTCTAAATCTTTTCAACAATTCTTCAGCTTGGAGCTGAAGCTCTGTATTGTCAGAGCAGTTCCTCCTAATTCTTATTAACTGCCCATAAGGAATGGATTTTTTTTTACTTTAAAGGGGTGGGGGCTGTCATTTCTCAAAAGTGAATCTGTAGATGTGCTTTTTCCAAAGCCTTTGGTACTTATTTTACCTGTTGCACAATTACCACTCAGTGTTATATCTAAGAAGTCTATGGACACTTCATGCATTACTGAAGTAAACCTAAGATTCAATGTATTGTTGTCAAGCCATTTAAGGAATTCTTGTGCACTTTCTGCCCCTCCTCTACATATACATAAACAATCATCTATACATCATTCCCACTTAACAAAATTCCGATGAAAAGGGTTCACATCTGGGTTAAACAAATACTCTTGCTCCCACAGTACCATAAAAAAGCTGGCATATGAAGGGGCCGTAGAGGCCCCCATAGGTGTACCACATATCTGGGCATAATACTCATTGTTGAATTCAAAGTAATTGTGGTGCAGCACAAATTCTAGTGCCGCATCAAAAAATGCTACAGGTGCACCCATTGCTTAGATACATAGATACATAGATGTTGTCAGCAGATAAGGGCCTTGTGGTCCATCCAGTCTGCCCTATCCCACTTCCTAATGCTTAAGGTACTCTAGATGCTACAAGCCCCCCCCCTTTCACCATAGCTTGATAATCCCCATGTGCCTACCCATGCATTCTTGAAACCCTGAACTGTGGCCACCCCCACCACTTCCTGGGAGAGACTGTTTCATCTCTCCACCACCCTTTCAGTAAAGTAGAATTTCCTCAAGTTCCCTCTACGTTTCCCCCTTTAGTCACATGTTGTGCCCCCTTGTTCTGCTATTTCCCTTCATGCGAAAGATGTTCCCTTCTGGTACCCTGTTGAGCCTCTTTAGATATTTGAAAGTCTCTATCTTGTCCCCCCCTTTCCTCCAGGGAATACATATTGAGAGCTCTGAGTCTCTCCTCTTAAGACTTTGCTGCATCCTCAACACCATATTTGTCACCCTCCTCTGTACTGTCTCCATCCTGTCTATTTCTTTTTGAACATGTGGCCTCCAGAACTGAACACAGTACTCCAGATGAGGGTTTACTAGGGAGTTGCACAATGGTACTACCACTTCCCTCCCTCTACTTGTTATACCCCTCCCTATGCAACCTAGCATTCTGTTAGCCTTTCCAACTGCTTTGTCACACTGTTTTGCCACTTTGAGGTTGTGTTCTATGACTACCCCTAGATCCCTTTCCTCTGTGGTGGAATGCAGCATTACCCCATCAAGTTCATACTCATCCCTACGATTCCCTCTCCCTAGGTGCATAATACTAACCTACTAATTGCCAGCAGATTAGGCCTTATGGTCTATTGAGTCTGCTCGAACCTCAGATCCCTAGTTGGGTTCTGAGGCCCTCCCCTTCCTTGTGTTCCAGAAACCCCTATCATCCATCCCCACACCTCTGGGCCAGGCCATCATCTGATACATCCACTTTCTGTGTCTGTCCTACCCTCTCTTGAAGCCCTCCTTTGTGGATCTCTGAACCAGCTTGCCAGGCAGTGCATTCCAAGGGTCCACCACCCTCTCAGTGAAAAACCTCCTCCTCTCCCCCCCCACCCTTCCACCTTCCAACTTCAAACCATGCCCTCTGAAGATACCTCCCTGCATTAGTCTAAAGATCCCCTCCATGATTACACTATTTATTCCCTTGGGGTACTTGATGACCTCAATCATGTCCTCCCTGTCTCTCTTCTTCTCCAATGAAAACAGGCAGAGCTCCTCAAGTCTGTCCTCATACGCCAAATCCCCTACTCCTCATATCATCTTAGTTGCCCTCCTCTGTACCCTCTCCAGGAGCTGTATGTCATTCTTCAAGTGTGGTCTTCAGTACTGTACACAGTACTCAAGGTGTGGTCTAACCAGTCCATTATACAGCGGCAAAATCACTTCCCTGCTCCTAGGGTGATCCCCCTTACGATGCATCCCAACTTCCTGTTTGCTTTGCTAGCTGCTCTCCTGCACTGCTCAGAGTTATTCATGCATGCATCCACCATGACCCCTAGGTCTTTTTCCCCTGCTGAGGCCTCCAGTGCCTCCCCTCCCAGGGTGTACCTGTGTTTAGGGTTTCCCCGACCAAGATTTAACACCTTGCACTTGGTGATATTGAAATTGAATTTCCATGTGTGAGCCCAGCTTTCCAGGGTGTCCAGGTTCTCTTGCAGAGCCAAACTCACCTCTTCCGCCTCAACTACTGCTCCCATCTTGGAGTCATCAGTGAAGAGACTCATTTCACACCTTATATCCTCCCTGATGTCCGATATGTATGCATTAAACAGGATTGGACCCAGCACCGAGACCTGGGGTACCTCACCTCTGACCTCTCTAGGGTTCGAGAGCTCCCCACTGACCACTACTCTCTGGGTGCATCCAGCTAGCCAGTTTTCAATCCATCTGACCATCAAAGGGCCTACTCCCAACTCCGTCAGTTTCTCCACCAGACCATTGTGGGGGACAGAGTCAAATGCCTTGCTGAAGTCCAAGAATAATACATCCACAGGCTTTTCCCTGTCCAGTTCTGATGTTACCCATTTGTAGAACTCCACAAGATTAGTTTGACATGCTCTACCTGGCACAAACCCATGTTGCCGACTATCCAGACCTCCCACTGCCTCCAAGTACACACCCAATTATTCCTTTAGTATACTCTCCATTAATTTTACCACCACCGAGGTCAAACTGATGGGTCTATAGTTACCTGGTACTTCTCTTAACCCCCCCCCTTTATAGATTGGCACCACATGTGCCTCTCGTCAGTCTCTAGGTACCCTCCCTGTCTCAAGCTACCTGTTGAAGAGCTCCGCCAGGGGTGCAGCCAGTATGTCCGCTAATTCCCATAGTATTCTCTGATGAGTGCCATCCAGCCCAGGAGATTTACCTTTCTTTAGGGCCTTGAGGGCTAACCACACCCTTTTGGTGGAGATAGCATCATCCGTCCCCTCCACCTTGCTGGCCTTTTTATCCTTATCCTGATGTGACACCCCTGGGGTACCTCTCCCTTCCTCTTGCTTCATTTCTGTTGCTCCCCTGATCCCACCCACTACCGCTTCTATCCCCATCATGCCTTGCTTTGTAGATATCCCATCCCCCTCCCTAGTGAATACAGAGGCAAAGTACTCATTTAATACCTCTGCCTGGTCCCTCGCCTCTTCCACCCACCCTCCTTCTGATCTCAATCTGCCAAGATGGCCCTTAGTTTTTCTCCACTCCCCAATGTACCAGAAGAACACCTTTTTCCCTCCATGTATCCCCTGTGCCAGCCGCTGCTCTTTACTGGACTTTGCCCCCCTCACCATCTGGGTGACTTTTCTAGATGCAAGCTGGTACTTTTCAAGATGCAAGCTGGTACATTTCCTTTTCCCTATCCCCTCTTGTTGTTTAATATTTTTTGTAGGCAGCCTTCTTTTCTCTGACCGCTACCTGAACCTCACTGGACCACCAGCATGGTTTATGTGACCTTGCTCCCTTATGCTGAGTCTCTCCTCTTATGACTTATGCTGCATCCCCAATACCATATGTGTCACCCTCCTCTGTACTGTCTCCATCCTGTCTATTTCTTTTTGATCATGGCACTTTTTTGCATTGAAACCCAACTGCCATTCCTGGGACCAGTTTTCTAGCCTCTTCAGATCCCTCCTCATTTTTTCTATACCTTCCTGTGTATCTAACCTGTTACATTGCTTTGTATCATCCAAGAACAGGCAAACCCTCCCTTCTAGACCCTCTGCAATATCACTTATGAAGACATTAAAGGGCACTGGTCCTAGCATAAGTCCCTGGGGTACGTCACTTGTTACCCATCCCACCTGTGAGCTAACCGCATTTAACATCACTCTTTGTGTTCTGTTACTCAACCAGTTTCTAACCCGTGTGACCACCTCTGTCCCTACCCCCAGATTTGCCAGCTTGTGGATTAGTCTCCTGTGTGGGACTGTGTCGAAGGCCTTCCTGAAGTCCAGATAGGCCACATATACCACTCTGCCCTGGTCTATTTCTTTTGTCACCCACTCAAAGAGATCAATCAAGTTGATCTGACATGAACTCCCTGGCATTAATCCATGTTGCCTTGGATCCAGCTGCCCCCTTGTCTATAGGTAGTACACCAGCCTTTCCTCAAGGAGAGTTTCCATCATTTTACCTACTATCGAGGTCAAACTGACAGCGCGGTAGTTTTCTGCCTCCTCCTTGCCACCACTTTTGAGCAGGGGTACATAGAAACATAGACTTTGATGGTGGATAAGGACTGCTTGGCCCACCTAGTCTGCCCATTTCCTTACCTAGAGCATAAGCTGCAGATCCTATTGAACCAACAGCCTATTTCTTCCTACCCCCAACAAAAAATGCCTTATGTCTGTCCCATGCATTCTTGAATTCTCCCACAGTTTTAGACCCCACAACTTCCTCAGGAAGGCTGTTCCAGGCATTCACCACCCTGTCTGTGAAAAAAATACTTCCTCACATTGCCCCTGAGCCGTCCCTCCTATATTTTCAAATTGTGTCCCCTTGTTCTTGCACATCTCTTTTTCTGAAAGATGCTACCCTCTTGGACTAAGTTGATTCCACTGAGGTACTTAAACATTTCTATCATGTCCCCCCTCTCCCTCCTTTCTTCAAGGGTATACATATTAAGCTCCTTTAGTCTCTCCTCGTATGGCTTCTCTAGCAGACCCTGCACCATTTTAGTTGCACTCCTATGAACTGCCTCCATCCTGTCTATGTCCTTGCGGAGATGGGGTCTCTGGAACTGGACACAGTACTCCAGATGGGGTCTCACCAACTGTCTGTACAGGGGGATAACAACTTCCTATTTTCTGCTGGTGATGCCTCTCCCTATACATCCCAGCATCCTCCAGCCTTCCTTACCGCCTTCTCACATTGCTTGCCAACCTTAAGGTCATCTGATATGATTATCCTGAGGTCCCTTTCATTTTGTTGTTGTTACTACCCCCCCCCATTGTGTAATCTTCCCCTGGGTTTTTGTTTTCTAGGTGCATTATTTTGCACTTCTTTGCACTGAATCCAAGCTACCATACGTCTGACCATTCCTCCAACCTTGCCAAGTCCCTTCTCATCCTTTCCACGCCTCCTTGTGTATCAACCCTGTTGCAGATCTTTGTGTCATCCGCAAAGAGGCATACTTTTCCTTCCAGTCCCTCTGCAATGTCACTTATAAAGACATTAAAAAGGATTGGACCCAGTACTGAACACCATGGTACCCTACTAGTAACCCCTCTTTCTTCAGAGTGGACTACATTTACAATTACCTTCTGTGTCCTGTTGACCAGCCAATGTTTTACCCAGGCTACCACTCCGGGACCCACTCCCAGGCTGGTTAATTTGACTATTAATCTTTTGTGTGGAACTGTGTCAAATGCCTTGCTAAAGTCTAAGTAGGCCATGTCCACAGCCCCTCTCTGGTCTACTAGTTTGGTCACCCCATCAAAGAAATCAATTAGATTCATCTGACATGACCTTCCCACTGTTTGCCCATGCTGCCTTGGATCCTGTGCCACACTGGCCTCTAGGTACTCAACAGTTCTTTCCTTCAGAAGTGATTCCATCACTTTCCCTACCACAGAGGTCAAACTGACAGGTCTGTAGTTTCCTGCCTCTGTCTTGGCCCACTTTTGTGAAGGGGAATCACATCTGCCTTCCTCCAGTCCTCAGGTACCACACCATACTCCCATGATTTGTTAAAAAGGGTAGTCAGTGGTGTCACTAGTTCTCTGCTTAATGCTTTTAGAATGCTGGGGTGAATTCCATCTGGCTCCATTGCTTTGTCCACCTTCAGTTTTAGGAGTTTTTCAGAACACTTTCTTCTGTGAAAGGACTGGGATTGACCCCCCCCATCCAGAGTGCTTCTGTTAATTGGATTAGGCACCTCCCCCACCTCCTCTTTTGTGAATACTGAACAAAAGTATTCATTCAGTATCCCTGCTTTTTCACTGTCACTCTCTGCCCACCTGCCATCCATTCTATTCAGCCTCACTATCCCTGCCTTTGTCTTTCTATGATCCCTGATATACCTATAAAAGGTTTTATCGCCCTTCTTAACTGAGTTGGCTATCTTTTCCTCAGTTTACGCCTTTGCTATTCTGACTGCCCTCCCCGCTTCCTTCTGCCTTAACTGGTGCAGTTCTCTGTCCTGCTCATTCTGTGTTTCCTTATACTTCCTAAATGCTATCTTTTTCTCCCTAACCTTCCCCACCACCTCTTTTGAGAACCATAGTGGCTTTATCTTTCATTTTGATTTGTTTATTTGCTTCACACAAAGGCTTGTTGCCTCTTTGATGGCAGTATTGATATTTCCCCATTGTTGCTCCACCCCTCCTTTTAGCCTGTTTGCTAGTGCTTTTCTAAGGCACTCTCCCATCTTGCCAAATTCAGCCCTCCTGAAGTCCAGAACCCTCACTTTTGTATGGCTTGACTCTGTTGCTGAGTTTATCGTGAACCACACTGTTTGGTGGTCATTTGTTCTCAAATGGCTACCCACTTCTAGATCTGAGAACCTCTCACTGTCCCCATTTGAGAGTACAAGGTCTAAGATTGCTCCCTCCTGAGTGGGTTCCAAAACTAGTTGTCTGAGGCATGCCACCTGAAGGGCATTGAGAATTTCCCTGCTTTTGGATGTGGCTGCAGCAAAGGTGCTCCAGTTAACATCTGGCATATTAAAGTCCCCCATCAACAGTATCTCCCCTTTCCCTGCCATCCCAAGTCTGCCTTCTGTCATATCCTTGTCCATTCCCTCCCCCTGACATGGGGTCTGTATACAACCCCTGTGTGGACTGTGGTGCCATTTCCAGTCTCTAAAGTGACCCACAGTGCCTCCTCTCCTCCCTGTTTACTCTTTTTAGTTGCTTTTATCCCTTCCCTTACATAGAGAGCTACTCTGCCCCCTCTTCTCCCCTTCCTGTCTCTCCTGTAGGTTGTGTACCCTGGTATGTTAACATCCCAGTCATGGTTCTCTGTGTACCATGTTTCTGTGACTGCTGTGATATCCAGTCATCTCTCTTCCATCAAGGCCACCAGTTCAGAGAGCTTGTTGCCCAGACTATGGGTGTTGGTACTTATTACCCTCCATTTCTTGAAGGCCTTACCCCTTTTTGCCCCATCCCTGTGCTTATTGTGTTTGTCACTTTCTCCATTTACCCCTGCACTTCTCCCTTTTGACATCTCTATGTTGGTGTCTACCTCACTTAGTTCCCTAATTTTTGGACGGGTCTAGGATTTCCATGTTCCTCTTCAGTGCCTCCCCCCTTGGCTAGTTTAAATGCTTGCCAATGAAGCATTTAAACCTATCACCTAGGATTCTGGTTCCCCTCCTGGACAGATGCAAACCATCATGCCAGTATAGGCCTACATCCCTCCAGGTGGACATCCAGTCCCCAATGAAGCCAAATCCCTGAGCTCTGCACCAGTTTTTCAACCATTGATTGAATCCCATGGTGTGGAGCACCCTAGTCTCACCTGTGCCAAAGACAGGCAGCACCTCCGAGAAGGTTACCGTGCATGCTATTTATCTAAGGCCTCTCCCCTTCTCCACAAATGCTTCTTGCACTGCTGTGATCCCTTTTTAGCCAGGTCATTTGTTCCTAGGTGGACAATGACATCCAGCTCCCTTCCCGTGCAGCTGCTCTTGCGATCCTGAGGATTCACTCCATGTCCCTCCAAGCCATGGCACCAGGCAGGCACTTTACCTCCCTCTCCCCTTCCTCCCCAGTTCTACTTCCTAACAATGGAGTCCCCCACGGGATTTGTTTTCTTCCCTGTGGGTCCCATGCCACCCTGTGGGTCTCCTTTATGGAGGTTCCGCATCCTCCTTGGTCTCCACTGTGGGTGCCTCCATAGAGGAACCACATTTTTCCAGAATGGCATAGAAATTGTGAAGAGGTACAACTGGAAGGATGTGCCTCTATTCCACCACTCTCACCCTCCCTGAGCCCACTGTGGTCCAACCACTCATCTTTCTTGGCAACCTCTGAAGCAACGTCAGTGACCCTGGTGGTCCCTGGGTGGGAGAAGAGGTCCCACAAATCCTGGCCAACTCAGACTGGAGATGAGCAACCTCCTCCCTCAGCCCAGAGAGGTGTCTGTAGATGGGACAACACCACATCCTCCAGAACGTCTCCCGGAAGACTGCTGCTCCACAGCCACTGCACTGCACCAATCCCATCATGTCTTATTTATTTCTGGCCCCCTAACTGTTGTTTGGAATACTTACTCTTCCCTCTGTTTGTTTATTTCTTTTTTTTCTCTCCCTACTTACTTACTGCCTCTGTGCTCTTTTAGCGCCTGATCTTCCTGTTCTGAGACAAGAAGTTCCTGTATTTCTCAGTAGTCTCCTTTCTTGCTCAGAGTCAGACCTTTAGCAGCTGGGGGGGATGGAGAGCTACTCTTGCCTTTCTAGGATGGTGAGTCTTTGGTGGCTCTGTGATCACTCACTTCCTGCTCCCAAACAGGAAGTTTCTGTTGTCAGTCAAATCCTGTGCCTATAAAAGTAGAACTGCCTTTGGGTGGGGGGTTGTGGGGAGGGAAGGAGGGCAATGTAGTCCCAATAGAGAAGTTTAGTTAAGCCAGCAGCTCCTTCCTCTTGGTTCTCTGCCTGTTCTCTGGCAGAAGCTATCTAGGACAGTGTTTAAATCTGATTGTAACCTGGCTCCTTCAAGTTAAGCCACTCCCCCTACTTTGCAAATCTTTCTACATTTAGTTAATTTCACAGATAACAATTCCCTTCAGCCACCTCTGACAAGCACCTAGATAACTACACAGGTAACACAGATAACAGATACACAGATAACAATTCACTTCAACTAACTCTGAAAAACACACTTGTGCCCTCCTCCACTCCTCTGGAACCACACCTTTTTCCAGTGATCCACTGAACAGCTTAGTCAGATGTTTAGCTAGTTCCTCCCAGAGCTCCTTTAGGATCCTCAGGTGTTTCCCATAGGGCCCCATAGCTTTATTACCCTAAGCTGTTCTAATGCTCTTTTTAGTCTGTCCTCTGAAAAAGGTCTAATGTCCACCTCATCTCCCTGTTTGCCATTCTCCATTAATGGGGGACCATCCCCATTGTCTTCTTCTGTAAATACGGAGCAGAAGTATTTGTTGAGGATGGTCGCCTTGTCAGTGCCTTTCTCCACTACCCTGCCTCCCTCTTCCCCAAATCTTACAATCCCTCTGCCTGTCAAGCTCCTCTTACTAATATATCTAAAGAATGCCTTCTCTCCTTCCTTCACCAATTTAGCTACTGTAGCTTTTCTTTGGTTTCAGCCTTTGCTGCCCTTACTGCCTTGTTCACTTCCTTTTGTTTTTCCAAGTAATAATAAGGGGGCTTCTGATCCCTTTCTAAAAAGTACTTAGCTGATTTGACACCATTAGTATGTCTAACCAAGGTGTATAGTGCTTCTTCATCTTTATAGATCCACATAAGCCCTGGTTCCCATTTAATACTGCCAAATTTCTGAATGGTTTCTCCAGTATCCTTAAGGTAGAAAGGCAGTTATGTTATACTATGCTGAAGAAATAGAAAGAGGAATTCACACAAATGTTCTGTCACAGAGCCAACACCAGAAACAATTGGTCTTTCTGGTGGATCTGACAGATCTTTATGTACTTTGGGTAAGCAGTACCGTGTGGGAACAACTGAAAATTCACAGTACAAATATTTAAATTCATTGTTATTAATGCTCCCACTCTGTACTGCCCAATTCAATAACACACACAATTCCTTTCTAATTTGTAAAGTCAGATTGCTTCAGAGCTTTTTATAATTGTTGACATCAAACAATAATTTCTCTACCATGTTCTTATATTTATCACTGCTCATTCAAACAATATGTCCACCTTTATCTGCTTTCTTAATCACTATACTGGATTCATTAGAAAATTGTTTTAATGCTATTCTTTCAGCACAGGGCAGATTTTTCACATCATATTTCTTCTTAGATTTAGTTAACAACTGCCTTATCTTAAGCAATACAGTATTTTCAAAAGCACTTATGCTGGTATTAAGTGTTAACAGTGTAAAATCCGAGCTGCACTTGAATAAAGTGTCCCACATTATTTTAAAGTCCCCAGATCTCATGACGGGTGACCCAGAGTCAAAACCTTCTGTCACTGAAATTAGCCTTAAAAGCTCATCCAAATTAGTTTCCATGATGTTGGCAGATGTTATGTCATCCAATGTCTCAGATATCCAAATATCTTCAGTCATCTGTGCCTCTGCCAAAAAAAAAAATCCAAACTTTCATTATGTTGCAGCTCCTGTTGCATGAAATCCTCAGTGTACTCCATATTCCCAATTCCAGCTGTATTGCTTTGACTGACAAAATATAGTTGCAATCTGATTTTGTGGAACAACTTAAATAAATCCACAAAAATTGAAAAATAGTGATAGGTGGTGATGACACAAAATTTAAACCTCTTTTCAGGAGTGAAGGCTGTGGTTTACTTAAAATGAGGTCAATTAGATTAATTACTTGTAACTTGGATTCTTTGAGATTCTCAGTGCATAGACCTTGTTTCCTGGATTTTCTCCCTCCTCTATTACCTCTCCTGGTTCTCCTTCTTCTATTGCTTTGCCCACTGGCAAAGTCCCTTTGCTCATAAAGATTACACTGCTGTGTTAGAGGTTAAATCAATTGTAACAGATTTGCTGTCCTTCTTTTGTGCCACTTCCTCTGTTTCCTCTTTCACTCCAGTATTTCTATTTATACTCCTACTGGTGTTTCTGTTTTTATTGAAGCTTCTATTCTTTGACCTGCCTCTACTTCTGAAATGATTTTCTTCATGAGGAGCGTAAGAGGTGCCTGAATCATAATCTCCTGTGTCTTGCAATAGATTTACTAGTTTACATGTGATTACCTCTTTCTCAATTCTTATAATTTTGTTCTTAAAACTTTTATCAAGCTGGGCAAAGTCCTTATGCATTTTAAACACAGCTACTTCAGATTTTGTGGTCTTTAACTCTGCTTCTAATTCGAGGTAGTTTTCTGTGTCCTCTCCTGCAATCAATTTGGTATGTGCTAAAGATTCGGCTTCAGATATTTTCAACCAAGAACATTTTTATTTGAAGTTTTCCAGCCCACAGGACAGGGTTTTTGTCACCCTCAATTCTCATTACACTTTTTTTTTTTCACAAGTCTCAAGTGATGTTATAATGTATCTTATATTAATCTCTTTAATCAACAAGTGTTCTAATTTCAAGAGAGAAGTTTTAATATTACCTCCTGTATTAGTAGTGGTAGCAGGGGCTCCTGCAGCAGCGCCTCCTTCAAAATTGCAATGGAGCTTTTGTTTCCTGGTTTGCAGTGGCATTATGTTTTCCAAGCTGAAAATCTTGCTCTCTCATCCCAAATCACTAGTTCATGGTACAGCCTCCTCCCTCCGCACACAGACATCTTCTGACCTGAATACAAACAAGTTCAAATTCAAAGTAGAGAAAGCTATTGAGACTCATACAAAACCAGCTCTCATATAATTGGTGGTACCTTGGTTCTATAACAAGTAGCTACCCTCTAGAGCATGATGCCCAACCGTTCACCATCAAAAAGCAGATGCCAAATTTGAAACTCATAGAAAAGTTCAGACTACGCTCAGAAAGAGAGGGGTTTGCAGCTTAAGGGTGGCTAACCCCAAAACTGACATACATCCAAAGCTGCTGTGCTCCATACAAAAAAGAACCACCAAAAGACAAATTAATCAACTCATTAGTTTTATTTTGAAATCCACCATGTTAGGGCTCCTAGCACCTCGGCTTAGTGCCTTTAAGGGGGAGTTTTCATCCTGGTATCCAACAAGTTTTTAAATTTTAGATAAGACAGTGACATCATACAAAAATAACCAATCAGCTATATACAAAAGTATTTAAAGTAATTTAAAACTTTATATACTCATTGTCACCACCTAATGTTGTATTGCTGTAGACAAAACATCACTGCTTAATACCAGGTTAACAGGTTAGCTCCCTAGAAAAGTGGAAGCAATGTAAATCACTGAACCTCATTGCAAAAGTACATTTTAAACATTTTATACATTTCCAGAGTTATGCACAGCTTTTTAAAGATCTCCTTACAGGTATACACTAAAACTGTATTTTTTTGCATTAAATAAAAGAAAAAAAGTCTTAGCAATTAATGTTTATAAAATTCACTCACAACCTAAATTCAAGGGACAGAAAAGACAAGTAAGAGGGTAGAGAGTCAATCCAGGCCATATATACCAGAAACAAGAATTTTGACCTCCCCCCGCTTACAGTTAAATAGAGACAGCAGCAGTGACAGCTAGTATAAAAACAAATGATGCTATGTGGCATCTAACTTGCTAGTTTAAATGGCACATTTGATACTGTCAAGTAGTCATGCAGGCACTGCAGCAACTGTGATAGCAGCTGATTGTGATGCCCAAAACTGCATCACTTCACCTGATATTTATGGGGATCCCTCCCATCTTCATGAAGAAAATTATGGAGGTTCTGATGTCAACTTAACCCCCTAACGCTGTAATGAAATGACAGCAGCACTCTGACTGCTATCATGTACTTAATAAGATGCCATTGGCTCAGATTTGGGTAGTCAGAGAAGCAGACAGCAAAAATCCCAGAAATGTTTTCCCCAATACACTCGCACATTCACATGTTGTGGGTCTCTGACTGCTGACACATGCACTAATGGGTGGCCTCCAGACCAGTGGTGGGCACAGTCACTGACTGAGATAGACTGAGAAGCAGCCAGGCAATACAAAGCACCAACATTTTTTCTCATTTACACTCACACATTCACATGCCATTGGACACTGACTGCCAGCACACACTAATAAGATGCCATCAGACCATTGGTTGGTAGAGTCAGTCTCAAGTAGTTTAAGAAGCAGCCAGTCAGTACATGTGACAGAAACAGTTTCCGCAGTACTTTCAGACATTCACATGTTGTGGGTCTCTGACTGCTGACACGTACACTGATGAGATGCCATCAGACAACTGGTGAGTACAGTCAGAGCCTGAAGTAGTTTGAAAAACAGCCAGGCAGTGCAAGGCACATAAATGTTTTCTCCAATACACTTACACATTCACATGCTGTTGGACACTGACTACCAGCACACACTAATGAGAAATCAACAGGCCAATGGTTGGTACAGTCAGACCCTCCTGATGATGAACTAGGTTCAAAACTGGTAGAGGTTGTGGGCCTGAGCTGTGATGGTTTGTATATTTGCACTTTAATAAAGCTGTTATTTTGTATGCTTTTAACCTAGTGGTGCTGTTGCTTGCTTTTGTAGTTGGTACAGTCAGACCCTAAGGTAGTTTAAAATGCAGCCAGTAAGTACAAGTCACAGCCATCCAGGCCGCCCTTGTGGTGTAGAGGACTGAGGGGCTGGAGCCTTAGCTCTTACCACACCAATGACCCAGGGCCAGGAGCTACCTCAGGTGTTGGAGGGTTGGTTGGGGGAAGGAGGATTGAGCATCCCATGGACTGTTGCCCTCCACTGGGGAGGGTGGAAATGGATGACCACTGAGCTACTGGCTCCTGTTGGTGGCCAGGGGCTGGTGAATGCTCGGGGGACACAGTGTGGTTCGGCATGTGCTGACATCAGATGTGCAATGTATGGAAGCATGCATGGTAGCATCCTTGACATCACTGCATGATGGTGATAACCAAGAGAAAAAAAAATGAATCCTCTGGCACGCATGAAGACCAACCCTAATGGCTCCACAGTGGACACACTCAAACATTAGCTCCCCGCCAAGCCCGGTCTCCAGGTCTTCCACAGAGTGAGAGGTAAGTACCCACCATGAAGCAGCCTAGTGAGGGTAGGGTGAGGGGGTAGAGCTCAGGACAGTGGTTGGTACAGGGGCTGAGAAGGCAAGCTGGACAGGAAGAACCATAGTACCCCCCCCCAGTTGAGAAGGTAAAAATAAATACTGTAAAAAAAAAAACAAGTCACAGCCCTCTAAAACAAGATATGGCAAGACAAAATGAGACTGTTCTCTGTGCATGCGTGATGACTCCTGCATGCACACTGGGCTTCAGTGGCCATCTTGGGTAGGGCGGATTGTACTGCCATGCCACCAGAGTTCAGCGTGCATGCGCAAGTCATCGCACATGTGCAGAAAACTCTGGCGATCATTTTGGACACAGCGGCAGTGCCATGTTCTGCCTGTACCGACGAACAAAATAGTGCAGTGGATGCACAGTGAATGTGGTCCACCTCCACTATTTGAAAAGTCCATTCAGTAAGCACCCATTTCTCTACAATGATCACAAGATATCTGCAGGGGTACACCCACTGCAGCTATAAACACGGAAGTAGGCACTCAAGGTCATGTAACAACATTATTGCACATTTAACCCCAATATAATAACATGTCCACAGACTTCAAAGCATTTAAAGTGCATAAAGTTTTATTATTGCTTTCATATTTAGAGTTTTTATGACATGAATAAGCACTCCCTGATGCTGCAAGGGATATTCCCAAATCTTAAAATGAGTAAACAGTGTTTACCTATATACCATTTGATAAAAGTGTTATCTGATCCAAAAATACAGCTGCCATCCAATCTCCTTAAAAAGCAACCAGGCAGCACAAGTCACAGAAATGTTTTCTCCCATATACTTACCCATTTAACTGCTCTGGGACACTGACTACTGACACATGCACTATTGAGAGACCATCAGCTAGTGGTAGGTACAGTCACAGTCTGAGGTTGTTTAAGAAGCTGCTAGGCAGTACAAGTCACAGAAATGCATTCTTCAATACGTCTACACATTCATGTACTGTGTGACTCTCACTGATAATACCTGCGCTAATGGGATTCTATTGGGATATTGGCAGGTACACATTAAGAGCTGGGGGCAAGAGGAGAGTAAGGTAGGCAGCATAAGTCACCAAAAGTATAATAATTCATACTCCAGAACTTAGCAGCAAGAAGCTGATACTGCTGCTCTGCAGCATAAGAAGCACATAAAAGTCTGTTTTGGCTCTGCAATCTGAATCTGCAGGAAATAGATGCGGTGTGGCTGAGGATCACATACAATATGGTGATAATGACTGGGTGGTATCGACCACTACCAAATTAAATAAGAAGTGGGCAGATATTTGTCACTGGGACCAAGGGTCCTTTTGCAAAATTGTGGGAGTGGAGGCCACGGCCAGCCCAAAAGGCATGATGACAGGCAGTACAACTAGCTGTTGTTGCCAAATTTATTGGCTGAAGCAGAGGTAACACTTTCATCAATTTGTTGAAGACAGGAACATATTTAATGGATTTATTTCTGTTTCAGTGTATTATTGTACCCTCTGAAGTCTCATCATTAAATGTACAGTATAGATATACATTTCAAAATGGCTGGATTTGTCACTATCGTCCAGTTTGGTGTAACTTCACTTTTTTTTTTTTTTTCCAACTGTTGACTTTTCCATTAGCAGATTATATCCTCTCACCACTAGAGGGCTATATCTCTGGTAGCAGTGACATTTTCTGTGTCTACTCCTCTATTAGCTGGTTATATGCCGCTGCCACTAGGAGCTCTTATCCTATCTGGCACATCACACACTCTGTTCCTCAGATTTTATCAGCTCAAATGTATCAACCCCAACCGCCGCAGCCCAATCCTCAGACTTATCACCTTACTGCTTCTGCTCTCTGGGAACATCCACCCAACCCTGGTCCTGGGTCTTCTACCACCTCTCGCACCCTGCTGGGTGTGGCCTCTGCATTGCCTCAATGAACATCTGCAGTCTCCCAAAGAAAACTGCTGCACTCCAGTGCTGGGTTGCACAACACAGGCCTGACATCATTACCATAGTGGAGACCTGGCTCTCTGCATCAACCCCTGATTCAGCTGTCTCCCTTCCTGGTTTCACCCTGTTCTGAGAGGATCGAGTTGGTATGTGTGGTGGTGGATGTGCAGTATACTTGCATGACTCCCTCCTTAGCCATGCTCTCCCTGCCCCCAAGCTCGGTCATGGTGCCCAAGCCATAACCTTAAAAATCTTCTCTGACCCGGACAAGGGCCCTCTCTGTCTTACCACGACATACGTGCCCCCACAGGCCAAAGGACCAGCAATCCACTCCCTTACTGACTATCTCTCTACCCTGCCCTATAAAGCTGAGCAGCTCATCCTAGGTGACCTCAATGTCAACTGGCTAGTCTCCACTGCTGCAAACATAAAGAACTCCTTCACTGCCCTTGACTTAGCTCAATTAGTCACTCTTCCTACCAGATTTAACCACTCAAGTGGCACCAGCTCCCTGCTTGACATAATACTTTCCAACTGCCCCCACAAAATCAAGACTGTTAATATCCTAGCTAACTCCCTCAGTGACCATTCCCCTATCTGCTCTTTCTGGTCCTCCCCACACCAAAACCCACATGTGAAGTCACCTCCCGCCACTGCTTTCGCCCAGGGGGCCTCAGTAAGCTGAAGCAGTACCTAGCCCAGCTTGACTGGTCCCTGATCTCACTCGCGATTGATATAGACACTGTGCTAGCCTACCTCACTAGAGCCTTCTGCAAGGCCTGTGACCTCTTTTCCCCCTTTACCAGTACCCGCTCCAAAAGACATAATTTTGCCTGGATTTCCCATTCCCTTATTCAACAACTGAGGCAGCAAGACAACCTCTGGCATGTCGCGGTTGAGTCAGGCAGGACAGTGGACAGACAGGTTTATAATGCCACTCATAACCAATGCACCTGGGCCATAAGACAAGCCAAGTCCAAATACTACCAAACCACCCTGGCCACCTCCTGGGGCTCTGTGTGTGCATTCTGTGATAATATTAAGGAGCTCAATGAAAAACTCGCTCACCCCCATCTCAGATATCTGTCAACGGCGCTATTACCACTGACCCCCCACATATTGCTGACTGCCTCAACACAGCTTTCTCTGACCTAAGCACAGTCCTTCCTGTCCACTTTTTTGACCCTATCCCTACCTCAACCCCCACCCTGAATCACCCCCCCATTTCTCCTCCGCACCATATCTCCCCATGAAGCCAAACCACTCCTACTAAAAGCCCTCTCCAGCCACAACCCCAGCTGTGATCCCATTGACTCCAGGATTCTCCGTCTAACTCTAGATGTCATACTAGCCCCTCTCACCGACCTGTTAATCTGGTCTCTGTGCCTCGGTCAATTCACAAGCACCTGGAAATCAGCTGAAATTACCCCAATCCATAAGAATGGAAATCACACATTACCAAATAACTACAGACTGATCTCCATCCTCCCCCACTCTCTAAAGCCCTGGCAAAATAGTATCCACCCAACTCATGGAATATCTAACCAAGTACAGCATACTATGTCCAGAACAGCGTGGCTTCCACCCTGTACACAGCACCATCACAGCCCTCCTAGAGTTCTCAAAGCAAATACACTCTGCACTTGTCTCTGGGGACGTTACTGGGACAGTGGTCATTGACCTATCTAAGGTCTTTGACTCTGGGTGTCACCCCCTATTGCTTGACTCCCTCCATCAACTAGGCTTCTCATCTGGCCCCCTTGCCTGGTTCTCCAGTTACCTCCATGCCAGATCCCAATTGGTCAAGATGAATGGTACCCTATCAGCTGCCTTACCTGTTCACTCAGGTATCCCCCGGGGTTCCATCCTGGGTCACACATTGTTCAGTCTGTTTCTAAACACCCTTCCTAGCTCCTGCTCAGGCAGTATGCTCCTATATGCCAAAAGTGTGGTTCTTGTTACCTCCCACCCTGACCCCTTCACCCTCCAGAACTCTCTGCAACTCACCTTCAGCCAAGCTGAAAAATGGTTCCTCGAACATCATCTAGTTCTGAATCTCAAGAAGACAAAATCTATACTTTTTGCCCACTGCCAGAGTAACTCCAGAAATGACCCCCTTCTCATCCTCCCAAGCACCCTACACCCCCTTGAACAGGTGTCTGCATACAAATATCTGGGCATCACCTTCAACTCAGCTGTTTCGTTCCACGCTCATCTTAATTCCCTGTCCGCTATCATAAACACCTGGATTGAACTCCTCTACTGCCACAAAGACTGCCTCCCTCAGAATGCCCTCCAGCTGGCTATCACCTCCTCCATCCTGTCATTGGTCGACTACAGGCTCCCTATCTATGTGGCTGCTGACCCCACCACCCACACCAAAGTCCAGACCTCAATCAACAAGGCTTGCAGGCTGCTGACTGGTGCCCCCAGCAGAATGCACACATGCAAGCTCTACTTCTCTTCAAACTTACTCACCTTTGATGAGCACCTGCGTTACCACACCTGTATGCTGGCAAAAAAATCACTACTTGAGCTCTCCCCCTCCGGGGGTTGCTGCATCCCTAAAATTGGCCTCCCACTCAGTAGCCACCCGAAGTGCAACCAAAGCCACCTTCCAGGTCCCAAGAGCTAAGACCTCTATCACCCAAAGATCATTCCACCACAGAGCCCCATCTTGGTACAACTCCCTTCCCACTCATATCACAAACATCCCCAAAATCGGCCCCTTCAAAATCGCCCTTCGAAACTACCTCACTGATACTTGGAGCTGTGAATGCCCCTGACTGGCCCATACCTAGAGCTCTGCCAGGCCCAATTTACAGACAATGTTCTTCCGGACTGCCTTCTCCCCCAGCAACCACCCCTTCCCCCCAGGTATCACTCCCTAGAACCCGTAGAGGTACCTTATTATTTATATACTAGACTAATTGTAACTAATTGAAGCCTTTGTACACCTTTGTATTACTGGAATTGCTCTGTGTTATTTTATTGTATCTCACCTGCAATGTTCTCCATTGTTGTACTCTACCACCAATTGTTGTCTACCCTCCCTGCGACGAGGTGCCTTTGTAAATGAGTCTTTGACTCAAAGGTTGTAAATCTGAATTTTGAATTAAGTAAATAAATGAATAAATGAAATAAAGATGTACAGGTAAAAGGTTTTGGTTCATCATGATTCATGTCAGCATTAGTACATTTCTTGCTGAAAGACTGTTCTGCATGTCCATCACAATTGCACCTGCTGGCACTAAATACACTTTCAGAAGAACCACTGACTGTAGGACAAGATAAATATTTGACTGCTAGCTGAAACATTATTTTCATGTGTCTTCCAGTAAAGTGTTGGTACCTCTGTAACTGCAGCTGTAATGATATCAGCTAGATACATCTCCACCATATTGACAGATGATATACAGTGCCTCTATTAGACTTTTTTCACTAAGTGGAGGACAGCAGCGGGTGGCGAGAGGTTGGCTTCATCCCTTTTGGGCCCCCCTCTACCCCTGAGATGCAGAAGGTGACCAGAAGACGTGGTGAAGTGCCCTGAAGCTGACAGAGACCTGCTCCAGAAATTGAATTAATTCAATTTAAGCATCAAGCCACAAAGGCCCAGAGATGTGTTAATTTAAAAGGAAAAGCTAATGGAGACCTGCTCCACAATTAAATATATTTAAGCAGAAAGCCGCAAATGGCCAGAGCCTGTTAATTTAAAAGAAAAAGAGAAAAGCAGCAAATGGCCAGAGCAGTATTTTCGGTAGACAGGGACCCAGGAGACTGTATGCTGTGATGGCCAATCATGGCCGAGGGGTCTGCTGGCACCAAAATTTGAATCTAAGCTGCAATCGGCTTAAGTGGAGCTCTCTATGCTCAGTGGAGGACTGCATCTTGGGGCAAGAGGTTGGATTCATCCCTGCTGAGATCCCTTCTGCCCCTGAAGTGCAGAAGGTGACAAGAAGATGTTTTTGAAGTGCCCTGAAGCCGACAGAGACCCACACCAGAAACTGAATTCATTTTCTACCCTCTTGGTCCCACCCCCATGACTTTTTAAATACACCAGGGGACTTCTAGGATTGAGAAATATAGGTGAGGAGGAGGGGTATCACACAAAACAATCAGCATGAGTGTGGTGCATAAATTCAGTGAATGATTGCTGGGGTTAATCTTAATTAAGGCTGTTTTTTGTTAGTAGTGTTGGGGTCTGTTACCTGCATGTGTCTGGTGCATAAATTCTGTGTATGATTGCTAGGGTTAACCACAATTGGAGCTGTATTTTTGGTTAAAAACTGGGGGACTCCTACCTGAAATATTTCAGCAGTGAGTATCACGCAAACATTCAGCATAAGTTTGGTGCATAAATTCTGAGTGAGACTGCTAGATTTAACCACAAATAGAGGTAGGATTATTAGGATTAACCTCAATTAGAGCTGTATTTTGTTAAAAGCTGGTGTTTATTACTTACATTTTTCAGCAGGGGTATAGGAATCTACGTTATTGGTACTAGCCAGCAAGAAAGGTGGGGAATGTGTACAGGGAAGGAAAGACTGAATTACATTATGCCTGTATAGATGTTCTAAATATTTTTAGCAGATAACAATACAGTAAGATATGGATTTAAGGTTGATGATAGGTCTGTACAGTGGTACCCAGAACATACAGGACAGGATAGGACTGTACTGTACTGAGATACCCAGAAAATACAGAGAAGGATTGATTGATTCAATCAATCAATCAAATCTTTATTTTACCAGGCAAAACACCAATGAGCAAAACTCATTTACAAGGTGGACCTGGAGGGTCAAGGTAATAACAGAGGGAAAAAAAAATAGGCAGCAGAGCAAACCAAAAATACATATGAGCAGATACATATTTACATAAAAGCATATTTACATGGGAGCAAAATAGGAAACAACAAATAGTAATGTAGAAAACGTGGTGTACTATAAGCTCACAGAGGTACAATACATTTTAGTGCATCATACCAATGGTTATCTATAATTACATGTATACATTAATATGCATACATGTGCATATACCCCTCCCTACATGGCTAGATAAACAGATGCATAAATATTTATATGCATACATGCACACACCCCTACATACACCCACTCATATACTTACAACATACATACATACATATTCACACCACAGTGGATCACCACATTGAATAGAAATTAGCCAGAGGGGTTTATGTCCATCAATGGTTAAGGTTGACAGCATAGCACAGGCAGTTAAGGTAGAGAGGGAGTAGGAAGGAGGGATAGCAGGGAGAAGTAGTGGTTCTGGGTACACTACTTACTCAAGCAAGGGGACACTAATGAGGACATCTGCACAACTCTTTGATGGAACAATCCAGCAGGGTTTTAAAGAAAGGTAACTTCACAGGAAAAGCAAGTTTGAGAGACTTTTGTATGGTATTCCAGAGGGCAGGACGGGCGTAGCTTATAGCCGCCTTACCAAAATGTGATCTGATCTTTGGGACGACAAGAGAGATGTAGGATAGACTTCTGAGTGGACAGCTACCCATGGTACACAGGGGCATGCAATCCATGATATATCGAGGGAGCCTGTTGATAATGCCTCTATAGATCCAGAGAACTGAATTTCTTTGTTGCCTAATGCTCAGTGAGCACCATCCTAAGGCTGCGTAAAGAGCGTAGTGGTGGGTGATATAAGGAGCATCTGTAATAAATCTAAGTGCTCTGTGGTATAAAGTGTCAAGTTTAGACAAAGCACATTTTGGTCCTTGACCATACATAAAGTCAGCATAGTCCAGCAGAGATATAAAGGTTGTTTGGATCAACCTAGTTTTTGCCTCTAAGGTTAGCAGGTGCCTGATCCTGAAGAAGAGACCCAGCCTTTGTCTGAGTTTCTTGGAAAGCTCTTCAATGTGATCAATGAATGAAAGTTTCTGGTCTATCCAGACCCCTAGATATCTGAACTTGTTAACATGTTCAAGATGCTCACCTAAAACAGTAGTTATATATTGTATATTACCATGGTTAGATTTATAGAGGGCATTGACCGATGGGAAAAAGAGCATAGTCTTTTTTTTTTGGCATTTAGAAATAGTTTTAATCAGGGGTGCCCCTTCTCACCTCTCCTGTATGTACTAACAATGGAGGTTTTAGCCTCCTCCATCTGCCAGAACCACAACATACAGGGGTGTATGACAGGAAGCCAGCACCAGGTCATTTTGCTATTTGATGATGATGTGCTGTTCTTCCTTAGGGACCCTGACCATTCCATCCCACACTTAACCAAGTTTTTTCAGGCATATGGCACTTTATCTGGCCACAAAATCAACTGGACCAAATGACAGTGGCTCCCCTTGGGCAAGACTCCCAGAGGGGTGGTTATACAGGGCTCTCATATACCCCCTGCAACATCTGTAAAATATCTGGTAGTTATTAACCCCAGGAAACTTTCATCCCTATTCAAAATTAATTATGCTCTCCTTTTGAAAAAATGTCAGGACCAATGTGAGAAATGGAAGGTTTTCCCCTTAACATTAATAGGGAAGGTCAGTCTGAAAATGTTCATAGTACCTCAATGGCTCTATCTTTTCCAGTCTTTGCCAGTGAGGATCCCCCAATACTACTTTAAATCTCTCAAAGGGGCAATTGGGACTCTCTAATGGGGTAATAAGAGACTAAGAATTAAGCAGGAGGTCTTATGGAACTCAATTGGAGATGGAGGTTTGGGCCTCTCAAATCTAAAGATCCATTACATGGCATCCCAACTGTCAGCCCTACCAGATATTTACCAGTCAGACAGTGAAGGTAAGGCATGGGAGAACCTGTAACATGATAGTGCTGAACTCCCACTGAACCCACCTCTTCATAGCAACACTAAACTGGTCCTCACTGACATTTTTAAAAAATCCCTTTTTAAGGATAACAGCTCAGGCCTGGCTTATGTCCCATAAGATATTGGGTCACCAGCCTACTCTGTCCCCTGACACAGATGTTTAGCTTACTTTGTGGGAGGGAGGGGTATCACCCATCCTGGTGAAGCAGACACTGAAGACCTGGAGGGAAAGAGGTCTCTACTTGATACACCAATTATACGAACATGATACTGTTCTTTCGTACCAAGCCTTATCTAGCAAATATGGCCTCCACCCCCTCACTTCTTTATGTTCCTGCAAATCTGGCACACACTGGGGGTTAGGGAGGGTGGGGTGCATGGGTTCTTGTGCCCACAACATTCCCCAATTGAAGAATGTATACGTGAATCCATATAGCTTACTAAACCAAGGCTGACGGTTAAGTGTTATAGGACAGTACTGGGGGCCCTGGCAGATGCAGTCTACCCTTTAAAAAGAAAATGGGACAAAGACCTGGGAGATGAAAGAATAAGTGAGGGGGGCTGGAGGAGGACTCTGAGCAAGGGTATGAATTGCTCAGTCAACAACAGGTTGAGAGCCATTCACTTCAACATATTGCACAGAACTTATTTCGCCCCTACTCTGGCCCACAGGATAGATCCTGATCACTCATACCTGTGCCCAAAATATAAGGTACAAAGAGGAACATTCTTCCACTTGATTTGGGCATGCCCTAAGATAAGGAACTATTAGGCAGAGATTGCAGCAATCACACAGGCCACCCTGGGGGATTCCCAATCACTAGGACTAGGGGAAATTATCCTGGGCCTTCCAGGCTTATCAAGAGGGGGTGAAGGGCTAGACCATCCCTTGTGGCTTCTGGCAAAGGTTCTGGCCTACCACTGAGGATGAGAATCCCTTCCCATGATCACAGAGTGAACACAGAGGCTAGTTCAGTGTATGAAGATCGAATACACCCAGTATAAAGCTCAGGGCAGAGAAGATAATTTCAGAAAGATTTGTGAGCCCCTGGAAACCACTTTGACTCAACACTTTTCCGAGCATCTGACCAACCTGGGATAGTATTCTGGTAGCCATTCACAAGTAATCTCTTGCTTGGCTGCTGTCTTCAAGTCTCCTGGGCTATTAGGAACAATCTTTTTCTGGTCCAATGGTTGACTAATATAAGTTATAGTAACTGTTTGTAATCATATGTGCCTGGCGCTAATAGTATCTCTGTATAATGACCCCTTGAGATTTTCCTTTGTTTTAACTTCAGTTAACACATGTGATATGAGTCAATGTCAGTTGACTATAGTCTATGATCTTTGCTGCACAGAGTTGCAAAACTTATCTCATTGTCTGCTCTGGTTGATGTCCTGTGCTGCTCTTTGAAAATAAAGTTTTAAAAAAAAAATAGAAGTAGTTTTAAGTGTAATAGATTTTTCTGCAAAAGGTTAAAATCCAACTGGAGGTCAATGAACTCTAGCTCAATTGTGGGTCTGCCAATATAAATAACAGTATCAGTGGCAAACAAGTGAATGTTTGCCAATTTGATGCCTGTGTTGATGCTATTAATATAGATAGCAAAGAGTAAAGGGCCTAAAATAGACCCTTGCAGCACTCTCCTTTGAAGTACTTTTAAGGGAGACAGTTCTCCTTCAGTCTTAACTTGCTGATGATGCTCAATAATGTAGTGTTTGAACCAGTTTATCGCTGTATTGTCCAACCCAGAGATTCTTACTGTGGTTAAAAGAAGGTCATGGCCCACGGTATCAAATGCTTTGCTCAGGCCAAGGAAAAGGGTGCATATATGTTTTTTAGAATCTAGCACACTTAGCCAGTCATTTGAGACCTTGGCAAGGGCACATACCATGCTGTGCTGTGCTCTAAAGCTGGATTGAAGAGGATTAAGGAGGTTGTGATTTTCCAGGTACTGCCTAAGCTGTGCATTGACTGTCTTCTCAAGTAGTTTAGACAGGGTAGGAAGAAGGGATATTGGACGGTAATTATTTAAATCACTAGGATCCCCAGATTTGAATAAGGGAATCACGTGGGTTGTTTTCCAAATAAAGGGGATGGTGCCCAGTGTTAGAGATAAGTTGAAAAGGTGGGTTATTGGGGCTGTTAGCACATAATATCCTAGTTTCAAGAAGCAGGGCTCAATGTGATCTGTTCCCCCACTTTTCTTCATTTCCAGGGCCAGAAGAAGGTCCTCTACCTTTTTAAATGTAATAGGGCTGAAAGAAAAGCCAGGTGTGTGCCCAGGTATATGTAGTGCTGTGAAGTCTGCATCATGGGTACACATTTGTGCCCTGAGGTTACTGGCTGGAGAAGAGTCAAACGCTAGTTCTGCAGTAACAAAATGTTCGTTGAGTAGGTCCAGTATCTTAGGTTTGTCAGTAAAACACATGCCTCCAGAGGAGATTTTATGAGGGAGTGCACTGGCAGAGTTGTGGCTTTCAATATTTTTTCGTGTTTTCCAGAATTTAGCTGCACAGTGAGGTGAGACATTAAGCTCAATACAGCTTAGTACACTGAATCTTGAGGCTCTGAATGCAACCCAGTCAGCCTGCATCTTAGTTTTTCTAGCTTTTTTCCAGAGAGCATCCCTGTGGAGTAGTGCAGCTGTGAGATTAGCTGTGAACCATGGGCAGGATCTCTTTCTGGTATGCGCTTTGACTAGAGGCACATGTCTGTTGATAGTGCTAGTGACTATATTTTGGAAAATCTGATATGCATCCTCTACAGTGAAGGCTAGGTAGAAGTCCTGCCAGCTTGCATTTTTGAGTTCAGAGAGAAAAGCATTAGGGTTGAAGTACCGGAGGCATCTCTTGTAAATATGTCTGGAGGTTGAGGTAACTTTTTTCACTGACCTCACACAGGCTATTGCACAATGGTCACTAATATCATTGAAGAAGGAGGCAGAATGTGAAAAGAGGTGGGGCCTATTAACTAGGATTGGGTCCAGAAGTGTACTATGGGATGGGTTTTTGGTGTTTGGGTGGGTGGCTTCTGTGACCAGCTGGCTAAGCCCAAAGGAGTCACAGACATCCTTAAGGGGCTGAGTTGCAGGAGAAAACCAATCCAAGTTGAAATCACCCAGGATGATAACACACAACACACAAACACACAACAAAAATGCAAGTGATTAAGGGCTGGGAAAATCTGGTGAGGAAATATAGCCTGAGAGCACAGGCACAGGGCAGCTGAAGATTATTTCCACTACAGATTGTGGACGAGTTTTTATAGGCTGGATTGAGCCTTAAATTGGATTGCAGCTTTCAGCGAAGTGAACCTCCTTGGACTTCTGCCAGGATGAACTGGGGATTGTAAATTGAGAATAAACCAGATTATAATTCAGACTGATCGCGTATATGGTTGTTGGAGCTTTGAGGGAGTACAGAAACTTGCTGACTTGGTGTGGAGTGGTGAGATATGAAAAGTTTGGAATTTATTTCTGCTTGTTTTCATCATGGGAATTGTTTGTCCTGATTTTGATATTGGATGCTCTGAGACAGTGGGTTTCTGGGTAGTTCCCTGGGGTGGTTGCTATCGTTGGGCTCAGGGTGGGTGGCATACGTATGCAGGCCAGCTAGGCCAGTATGAGTTGCGGTATTCCAGACTCACGGAGGGTCTACGAGTGGGTGGACACTATTCCGGGGCTTGTTGCTCTGGATCCGGCCTGATTAGCGGCCGCTTTCAGGGTTCTTCCTCCTTTTTTGGATTTATGAGCCTTCAGTCCCACTGACTTTGGATCTGCTTCTCTGACTTTCTGCCCATGGATTATGGTTAAGACTCTAATCCATCGACTCACACTCCTTCGATTTAAGGCAGTTAGCTTGCCTGTTTTTGCTTTGATCCCCCGGGTTGTGAGAGGGTCTGGGGGTCTGAAGATTTAAAGACATTGGCTGCTTTAAAGACTTATTACTATTTTATTCTATATTTTGTCATTGAATACGTCCTCTTTCTCCAGGTGGTGAAAGTGTCTGGGGACTGAGAAACTTTGGTTGCATTGCACTTACTCTCGCTTTTGTGAGAGTCAGTGCTTGGAAATTACTTTATTTATTGGTTTTATTTACAGTTTCAAAGACTTGTTATCCACTTTCCTATGACTTATGTTTTACAGTCTTATTTGATTTGGACTCTGATGTTAAGTTTATGATTCATATTTTTAGTGATTTCTAGTTTTATTTTGCATTTGTTGGGGTGGGTTAGAGGAAGTTAATATTTATTAATTTGTGTGTTTATTATTTTTTCTAGTCTTGTTATTATTATTATTTATTCATTATTTGAGGGTTATTTATTTTGGGGTTGGGCTAAAAGTGAGTTAGCTTGTTTTGTTGGGTTTTATTGATTGTTTTTAAGATGTGTTGGAAGGGCTTTACAATGGTCAGGCACTATTCTCCCACTCTGCTCCGGAGCCTCCGCAACTTTCACTGTCCCCACTTACCTGCTGATGTTTTTACTAAGTGTCGTGCATTGGGGATAGTGAGAAGGCACTTGAGGGGTGGAGGGACTGGTCTGAGTGGGAGAATGGAAAGGAGTGAGCACATAGGGATAGTTCGGACTAGGAGATGCCCTGGGGTGAAATGGGATCGGGAGAGGGGTCCTCCCTGCCTGATTCCCATACCAAGGGCTCCTCAGACTGTGGGCAGGTACTGTGCTCCTCCCTTAAAACCCATCCAACTCGGGCAGTGTTATGTAATGCCAGGTCTATTAGGAACAAGACTGCTATTATTGCAGATCTTGTTGCAACATCTGACCTGGCATGTATCACCAAGACCTGGCTTGATGAGAATGCATGTCCAATACTAGCCTCTGCTGCTCCGGCTGGGTTCTTGGTGATACACCGCCCGAGATTGTATCGTAGAGGTGGGGGAGTAGCCATATTTTTTAAAATGGAGTTGAGTCTTGTGGATTTGCCAGTGGATAGCACTCGATCCTTTGAGTGTATCCTGGGAGCAGGTGTGGGGTTCAGGATTCTCCTCATCTATCGTCCACCCGGTGATGGTGGAGAATTCCTGAAGGAGTTTGCTGACTTCATTGTCGACATGGCAATGGAATCACCCAGATGGTTAATACTGGGTGACTTCAATGCCTGGGTCGACGATGAACTCTCGCATTTTGGAAAGAACCTCCTCCAACTTATGAATATGTTGGGCCTCTCACAGGTAGTTACCTCTGCTACCCATATAGGGGGGTCACTCATTGGATCTAGTGTTTCTACTGGATTTGGAGGCCATGCATTTGAGGGTGGAACCAAATGTGTGGACAGACCATCATACCATAAGATTCAGCTTCAGGGCACCCCCAAATAGACTTGCCTCTACAGAGATGGTCCAGTATTGCCCTTTAAGGGGAGTCACCCCAGAGGGTCTACTGGCAGTACTGGATCTATCGGGTATTTCAGGTGAGTGCATGGGTCCAGGGGACCTCGTTCTTGCCTATAATAAGGCAGTGAGTGAGGTCCTGGACCTAGTTGCTCCTGTTCATGTTTGCCCACTCACTCAGCACCCAAAGACTCTATGGTTTGATGAGTCTTTAAAGGAACTGAGGAGAGTGGGGTGAAGGCTAGAAAGGGCTTGGCGGAAATCCAGCCTTGATGCGGACAAACTTAGGTTAATGGACCATTATGGTTCCTATCAATCAGCAATCACCCATAAGAAGACAGAATTCCTGTCCAGGGAGATTGCTGCTGTGCGGAACCGACCGGCTCAACTCTTTCAGACCATCAACAGACCGTGCAATCCACTCTGTCTGCAGTCTGGAAGAGATTTTTCACAAAAAAAAAAAATGTGATAAGCTTGCTCAGTTCTTCACAGATAAGATTGCCAACATCAGGTCGTGTATCGGCCATGCTCCCTCTTTAAGAGTTTGCGGTGATTGGAGTGAGGAAGCAAACACCTCTGTTATCTGGTCTGACTTTGGTAGGCTGGAGCTCATGGATATTGTGAGGACTGTCCAGATTGTATGACCAACCAGCTGTAGCTTGGATCTGGGCCCTACGTCACTATTATTAGGTTGAGTATATACTATCTGTCCGATCCTTGCTGAAATTGTCTGGAAATCTTTGGAGCAGGGGGTCTTTCTTGACCCCCTAAAGGAGGCGGTTGTTAGACCACTCCTAAAAAAGCCTTCATTGAATCCAGACTGCTTAGCTAACTACAGACCTATCTCTAACCTGTCCTTTGTGGGTAAGGTTATTGAAAAGGTGGTTGCAGTACAACTGGATGACCATCTAATAAATCACAATGTCTATGATACTCTTCAATCGGGATTTAGAAAAAGACATTGCACTGAGACCGCCCTTGTTCGGGTTTTAAATGATCTCCTGATTGCGAGAGATTGAAAGGCTCATACTATTCTAGTCCTTCTTGATATCTCTGCAGCATTTGATACTGTGGACCATGGTGTGCTTTTGGAGCACCTGCAGATTTATTGTGGACTGACTGGTACAGTTCTGCATTGGTTTCGATCCTTCCTCATGGGTCAGAGGCAGAGGGTTGTCACTGCAATTTATTCCTCTGACGCCATCTCCCTATCCTGTGGGGTGCCGCAGAGCTCCATTTTGGCACACATGTTGTTCGCCGTATATATGCTGCCATTGGGAGACATTATTAGGCGATACGATCTGGGTTTTCACTGCTATGCAGATGACACCCAGTTGTATCTGTCCTTCAATCCTGGACAGGAAGATGCAATCTGTATGCTTAACAACTGTCTATCCAAAATCAAAGATTGGATGAGTACCAGCTGGCTGAGGTTAAACCCGGATAAGACTGAGGTGCTGGCTGTGGACCCTGGTCACCTTGAGGTGGGTTGTAGGGCTGGGATTCCATCAGGCATATGGCTTGATGGTGTCCAACTCCCAACCTCAGACCAGGTACATAATCTGGGCGTTATTATAGATGACTGCCTGACCCTAAAATCTCAGGTGTCGGCTGTTGTCAAATCCTCATTTTACCATCTTAGGAATATCGCTTGGGTGAAACACCTGGTTCTTCTGGTTGATCTTCCTACCTTGGTCCATGCCGTTGTGACCTCTCACCTTGATTACTGCAATGCCTTGAACCTAGGGATACCAGGGGTTGATATCCGCCGCTTGCAGCTGGTGCAGAATGCAGTGGCCAGGCTTTTGACTGGGACATCTAGAAATAGTCATATTACACCTGTGCTGTGCAGACTGCACTGGCTGCTGGTTCAGTGGCAGATCACGTTTAAGGTCGGGCTGCTGACCTATAAAGCCCTACATGAACAGGGACCACGGTATTTGCAAGATCTCCTTACTCCCTACTGTCCCTCTCACTCACTCCGATACACCAATGAGGGATTGCTAGAGATTCCCAGAGTTCATTTAAAGACATCTGGGGCACATGAATTTTCTTACGCTGCCCCCAACCTGTGGAATTCTCTACCTCGCTGGATACGAGGTTGCCTGACCGTTGAGAGTTTTAAATCTGAGCTAAAAACCTATTTGTTTTTAAAAGCGTTTGAAGATTGATTTTAATATTAATATTTTGTTTATTAATTAATGTTATTATTGTACAGCGCTTTGGTTTTTGAAAAGCGCTTATAATAAACTTTTACTTACTTACTTTACTTACTTACTTCTGAGGTAGTGGTGTCTAACACGTTATGCAAATGCTCCAGCATTTTAAGCCCTGCAGAAGGGGGTCTGTAGTATCTCAAACTGCAGAGACAAACTGCTTTAGAAATTTGGACATTTAAGATAATGCACTTAAATTCTTTGGCCACAGTGGAAGCTTTGATTAAGGCTGGAGAAAACTTGTTTTGAATATAGCTTGCTACCCTACCACCCCATGTAAGTCTGTCAGATCTGAACAGATTGTATGAGGGAATATTTACCTTGTGGTCCTTGGTGGATGGTTTCAACCAGGATTCAGTGATAAAGAGGACATCAGGACAAGAGTGGAGGGTCCAGGCCTGTATGGCATTGAATTTCTTCAGCAAGCTACAGGTGTTAATATGTAAGAAGCTCATCCCCTTCAAGTGGGAGAGGTCTGAAGGTGTGGGAATGAACTGAAGTGGGCCACGGTTATGTTCAATATTACCAGCACAAATTAGCATCAGTAGGATTATTTTTTTTCAACGCGTTTAGTAGTATTCTCAGTAGGCAGGTCCTTCTTCTTTCATGTGTCCAGCAGAGGGTAGGCAGTGACTTTGTGGGACTTGGTCTAAAAAGGGTCCAAGGTGGCATACATCAGCAACCTAATCAAGAAAGCAAAGGGTTTAATAGGAGGAAAGGTAGCCAAGTTTAGAAATGGGTATCCACCATAGTAACTATTTTCAATTATGAAATGCATAGCCGTGGTTGCTGAATGATCTCTCAAGTTGTATGTTTGGATAAGGGGGCAATAAGTATACATTTCAATGGTACAGAGAGGTACAGCAGATATAGGTGTATCAAGGGGCTGAAGACAACGGATCCTCACAACTACTAGGTAACCAAGTATGATCGTTAAAAAAGGCATACTGTGTAATGTAGGTTAGAAGGAAGCTGTGAGGGCTAGCGGGAAGCTATTAGGTAATGTGGATTCAGCCAATAGGGAGGAAACCATCAACTAACATCAGCCAATGGGAAAGAGGTAGAAGAGAAGGGTGGGGCACTTGTGTATTTAATAGCGGTTGGGGTTGGAGTGGGTGGGTGGGAGAAAAATACTAGTACAAAATACAGTGCAGCACAGCGAGTCACAGAGCCCCAGCATGTCCGTTCCCAACTGACTTAAACACAGCCAATAGCAGGAGCAGCAGAGAAACTTTTAGTCAATCACGGGTAAAGCCGTATAGTCCTGAGCCAATTGCATAGCTGGGATTTGGTGCCAATTTAGCGTACCTTTCAGCCAGGTCTTGGTAATCAGAAAGCTGGTACAGCTTGCAGTGCTGGCCTTGGGGCCATAGCACAAGTCAGTGGGTTAGCTGTGCTGCCCAAGAGAGGGCACTTCCTGGAGGGGGGAGAAAGAGAGAGAGAGACAGAAACAAGTCAACAATTTAAGGAGAAGGGTCCCAGATCAGAAAAGTGCTAAATTGGTGGGAGGGGTAGGTGATTGCCATTATACCTGTATATTGAGCTCATTGTATAGACATTAGAGAAAAAGCATAATATGCTAGTCGAAGGGGGATATTAGTGTGGATGGGAATGGGACTGGGGTCAGGGTGGGGGCAAGAAAGCTGGGGAGGATGAGTGTGTATACTAGGCATGTGCATGGGTCAAAGGTGGGAGAGCTGGATCTAGGAGGATAGTGGGGTGTAACAGATGTGGAGCTGCAGTTTATATGGATATGCTGTGGAGAATGAGGTTTTGTCCAATAAGTAACAGACTGGTACAGCTGGAGGCAGAAGTGGCTAGGCTGAGGAGGGAGTGGGAGAGCTGGGATGGGGGTGTATGAGCAGGGATCACAGCAGGAGGGCTAATAACAAGAGGAGCAAGGAGGAGGAGGTATTGAATGGAAGGTATATGGGAAACCCTTCAAAGGCAGTACATAATACAGTACACTGTACAGTTCAGTTGGTGCCAGCCGTGGAGGTGAGGGGAGGGCTGTGCCTTTGCCAGCTTTGTTCAAGGATGGGGAGAACCAGGGTGGCGGGCACTAGTTGTGGAGTTGGGGGGCACTCAACCACCAGAGACAGGGGCCATAATATTTAATTATATTCTGTGCCACATCGAGATGGGAGGTGGGCCGTTAGACTACTGGGGAGGGGTATGATCTATATACTGTATATTTATGACACTGACATGATGGGGGGGCGGGGACATTAGACTACCAGGGAGGAATTTGAGTTATATTTCTTAAACTGACACAATGGGATGAGGAGTGGGAAATGCTGAACTACCAGGGTGGAATGCCATTTACAGTAGAACCACAGAGTTACGAACACCAGATAATATGGACTGACCATTCAGCTGAACGCTCTCTCTTCACCTACCCATTCCATCCACTGTAACCAATTAGATTACCTCTTACATGTGCCTCCCTTCCCTCCCATTGTTTGCTCTTTCTGATGCTGGCTTGCTTCTCCTGCTGTCTGTCTCCAGGCTGCTTTTTCTCAGCAGCTTGTTCTGTCGCCCTGCTCCCTTCCTCCGCCGCCCATCTCCCTCCGTTCCTGGGTCCATCCTCCTGTCTTGTTCCTTTTTGTGCTCACCACACTTGACTCCCTTCTGGCCATGCTCTCACCACTCATTAGCCCACATGATGTCTGACCACTTTACTGCTGCAGCCCTAACCCTATCTCTTTGTCCAGGGAACACCTGGCAAACCATCCCTTGCTGCACTGATCCTGCTTCTCCCGTACTTGCCTTGATACTTTCTCCACCTTGTCATCAAACCCGCAGTTCACCCCAGATATAATACCAAACGTACCTATTCTACTAACATTTTCTGTCATTGTAAGCTCCCTCTGCTTTGGACTGGCTGTCACATAAAGTCAAAGTGTATGTGTTACATGGTCCTAGTGGGAGATTTCAGAGATACAAATTTTTCATAGTTACAAACAACTGATTTCCCATGCCAGTCATAACACTGGGGTTCTACTGTATATATTTATTAATCTGATACCTCAGCATGATTGGGACCACTAGCTTACATAGGTCTTGAGTGGCACATGCCCCCCCCCGGCGCGGCTTGTGGCTGACTACCTGGTTGCACCATTTGTGTGGCACAGGGCAACGGATGCTGCAAACCCTGTGACTTTGCTACTGGGACTGTGCCGGTTAGAGAATCAGGTGTAGGGTTACTGGCACACCGTGCATTGGCGCATGCTGCCTTTTGCCGCAGCTAGAGTCCACAGAGTGGTTTGACACTATACATCAGTTTCTTAAGGGAGTCAGGGGAAACTCACAGCTTCACTGAATTGTCAATGAAAGATCTGGACAACATGTTAGCATACTTTATCTATTGTTTGAAAAAGGCAGACAGCTCTGAATATGAGCCATGCACCATCAGAGGTATCATTGCCAGTATTGATCTTCACCAGCTGAGGTTTGACACATCTCAGGGCATTGCAATTTACAAAATAAACAACTACTCATTACAGTCAGAGAGAAAACAGACAGATATCTAATATCTTGACATATGCACCTACAGTAGAGCAACCCTCAACATCCACTACAGTAATCAATGGAAGAGGAAACAATGCAATGTCTCTTGCGCAGTCCACCACCAAAAGCAGCCTACAATCCATCTTTGGACTTCACTGTATCTTCAATAAAATAAAATCTATAGAATCTTTGCATGTTTTCCCGAATGAATTGAGGAAGTTTTTGCAATATGAATGTGAGTGCTATTAAAGATCTCCCTCCCCTCTTTTCTTTCCCTGATCATCTGCTTGTATGGAATGTTAGTGAAGCAAGAACACTGAATGAATTGTAGCATCTTAAGTGTTATAGTTTTAACTATATGTTTTCTTTTAACATATCATGAAGTTTTTTTATACATAGTATGTATGACGTATGAATTGTATGTACAATATACAGGAGTATGTTAAAAATAAGGATTTACCTTAACATAAAATATCCTGTATAAAAATAAACATTTTATCATGATCATCATTGTTAACCAGGGAGTCATCATAAATATTTACCACTCGCAACATAAAATCCTGAGAAGAAGAAAACACAGTCACCTTTTGAGCATATCTGATTCAGGCTCTGACTAAGGTAACGATTACATAACTGCAACATATTTGCATTGTGCACTTAAGATATTTTTCTAAGTATGTGGCTTTGTGCCTAAGAAAAAATTTAAAAGTTTATTTTTTTTGAGAATGTACTAGTCAAACTTGACTAGAGTTTATTTTATTTTATTTTATTTATTTAGGGATCCAGATCATACCTTTGAGCTCAGAGCCCTTTTACAAAGGTTCCATGTCAAACAGTGACAATGACAACAATAACAAACAGTTTATATACAATACTTGAATAGTAGGTAGCTAGTATTCAATAAGGTTACAATGTCATTCATAGTACCAATGGTGATAGTACAGCATCACGAGCATTCAACTAGGGTAAAGGACAGTGTTTATATGTAGTGAAGGAGATAAAGAGGTGTGACATCTAATGTGAGAGTCCAAAGGAAGAGTCAAGGTGAGGGAGGGAGACTGGGGGGGGGAGTGGGAGGCCAAAAGAAGTGGCTTTGTCTAGGAGATTGGGAGGTAGTGGTAGTAGGTTGGTTTTAAGGTTGATCCAGTGTGGGAAAAGGCACAGGGGGAGAGGAAGACAGAGGGATAGGGCAAGGGAGAAAAGTAGGGGTTAAAGGAAGGGAAAGAGAGTGTGGGTGAGTGGGCATTATGGTTGTTAGAGTCCTAGTGGCAGTCACAAACTGTCCCAGTAAGAAGGTGTTGCTTTAGGCCATTTTTGAATTGTGAGATGCATTGGGAGTTTAGAATGTGAATTGGGATTTCATTGAGCCATTAGAGGGGCCCTATAGCTGAAAGCATGCTGTCCCTGCACAGTTCGATGGAAAGATGTTGATAGGACCCCCCCTCATCCTGCCTCTGGTGGTATAGCTGGTAGCAGTTGGTGTTAGAATGTTAGAAATGCATGGTGGGGGTTACTCATTAGCACATTTTTTCCAAGGAGACATGTTTGGAATATAATCATGTTCCTTAGTGGCAGCCAATTGGTCTCCTCGTATAAGAAGCAGGTGTGGTATTTCGATCTGCAGCCATTGTGAGCCTACATGCCTTGTTGAGGGCAATGTGAATCCTTTTTAGTGCAGTGTCTGTTGCTGTGCCATAGACCACCAATCTATAGTCAATGGTAGAAAGGATGGAGCTGGAGACGGACAGAGGCAGGGTCTCTGGAGTGAGATACTTTTTATGCCTATTGAGTACACCCAACTGGTGTTCACTGCCTTTATCATTGTGTCGATGTGTAGGTGAGGGAGTCATCAATGGTGACCCCCAGGTACTTGAAGGAATGAACTTGTTCTAGCAGCTCACTGACTTTATTGGAGATGGTGAGGGGAGGGAGCTTCTTTTTGTGCTGTGGGCTGGCTGTGAGCATAACCTTGGTCTTTTTGTAGTTTAATAGAAGTTTATGGCTACAGAACCAGTCTTTCAACTTGTAGAAGGATGCCTGCAGCTCAGAGTGGAGGGTGACAATTGATGAACTGCTGGTGAGAAGTACAGCGTCGTCTGCGTAAAGTATCAGTTTAGTATCACAGGCTTCAGGAAGATTTTTTAGGAAGAGGCTGAATAGTAAGGGCCCCAGTATTAACCCCTCTGGGATCCCTAAAGATACCTCATTGGAACTAGATACTGTGTGCCCAATTTTCACACGTTAGCTTCTGTGTGTTAGGTAGTCCTTGAACCAGCAGACAGCAGTGGTTGCAACCCACAGGTTCTATAGTTGAGTCAGGAGGAGAAAGTGATTGACAGTGTCGAAGGCTTTGGTGAGGTCTATGAAGACTGACCCCACCAGTTTTCCTTCATTTAGTGCCTTGAGCGAGTAGTCAATGTAGTCCAGCAAGGCAGTGGAGGTACTATGATTCTGCCTGAAGCCATGTTGGTTGGGACATAACAGGTTGTATTTGTTGAGGTAATCTGTGAGTTGGGTGGCCATAATATTTTCCAGAGCTTTAGATAAGAGATAGAGGATGGATATTGGCCTATAATTGGCGGTGCATGTCATATCACCATTCTTGTGCAGTGGCGTCATGAGAGCCTGTTTCCAGATCCCGGGGAATTGTGCAAGAGCCAGTGATTTGTTAAATAGTTTTCTAACTGGCACGATGATGACATCCAGTGTTAGGGGTAGGAGTTTCATATCGACTCCATCACTCCCCATTCTGATCTTGCCTAGTATTTTTTTTTATGTGTTTGTAAACATCCTTCACTGACACTTTTTTGAAGTAGAAGACAAGGTTTGAGCTCCCTTGAGGTGTGCAGTTTGTTTGTACCCCCAGCAGGGTGCAGGTAATTGGTGGTAGCATTCCAGTCAGGTCAGTAAACATTGTGTTGAGAGAATCCGTGATGTGCCAAGGGTCAGTAATCATGGCATTGCTGATGTTGAGCGAGCGAGGGATCTTATCCTTTCCAAGAAGTTTTTTGATGTTCTTCCAAAAACTCTTCCCATTGCCCCAAGTTTTATTAAGCTGTTCCTTGTGGAAGTTGGCCTTTGCTTGGTGGATAAGGTTGGTGCAGTGGTTTCTTGCAGCTCTATAGCATTGGAAGTTGTGCTTGCTGTGAGAGGACCTGACTTTTCCCTAGAGCCTGACTTTTCCCCAGAGGTTGTCCCTTTCCTTCATCTGGGCGATGAGATCCCCTGTGATCCAGCCATTAACTTGACCCCAAATTTTTATTTTTCTCAGTGGTGCAAAGATATCACAAATGTTGTTGATGCCCTGTATAAGGAAACTAAGGGCCTGGTCAATATTAGGTGCATGATCGATGGGGGACCAGTCATGTTGGGAGAGGGCAGAGGAGAGCGGCCCAAGCTTGCCCTTCCCCAAGACCCTACTATTAATTATGATAGGTGGGGGCTTGGTCAATTTGTTTGACCATGTGAAAGTGACTGGGGAGTGGTCACTTAATAGTGACTACAACTTGTCAGCTCAGCATTGATGCAGTGAGAAATTATGTTTTATAACAATATAATTTAAATGTAATATCATACATCTTCCTGTGAGTAATACAAATATACCAAACAGAGAACATACTTGTACCAGAAAATGTAATTGGTCTGGCAGCTTATTTTCACAGACTGTGGTACCAAACACATATGATGGTGTGAGAATGGCAATTGCCACATTACTCTTGAAGGCTATGGGGAGTTTTCCAGTACATCTCTTACATCAGGAGCTATACAAACTCCATGTATGCATATCTTTTCTTGACTGCACACTGATGTGTTCAAAAGCCTGTGTATCCTGTTACAGATTTCTCTCTCTCTCTCTTCTCTCTTCTCTTTTCTCTCTCTCTCTCTCCCTTCCTGCCTCCCTCTCTATCTCTCTCACTGGATTTCACTTCACCCCTCCATAAGCTGTTCAGGCCTGCTCTTCTAAATGTGGGACTAATGGAGAAAGACCACACATCTCTGAGCATTCTGGCATTCATTCAAGTCATGCTGTAGTCTTGGACAGTTGGTAGCAATCTAAATGTTGTTCTTTTCATTATGGATAACAAGGCAAATATGGGAAAAGCTGTTGATGATGGAAATATAATCCTAGAACCATAGAATTTGTTATCAGAAAAGGATCACTGTGCACACCCAGCCTGCCCAGATGATCCTTGTCTAGTCTGTCTCTGCAGACCTAAACTGGTCTCCTGTGACCCTCCCTCCTCCCTGCATATTTCTTAGTATTCCTCTATGTCTATCATATGCATGTGTGAAATCCCCTACTGTTTTTACCTCCACCATTTCCACCAGCAGTCTGTTCCATGCATCTACCACTCTTTCAGTGAAGCAGTATTTCCTTATATCTCTCTTAAACTCCCACCTCTGACTTCTTTACATGCCTCTGGTCCTGGTGCTCATTCAAATTTGGTAGAGACTCTCCTCCTACACCCCTGTGAGGTAGGGCTGTCTTTATCATGTCCAGTTTTGGTCTCCTCTCTTCCAGGATATATGTGTTGAGAAGACTAAATCTCTCCTCATAGGTCTTATGGTGCAACCCTTGCATGATTTTTAGTTGCCCTCCTTTGGACTGCTACCACCCTATCTATATCCTTTCTGAAGTGTGGTCTCCAGAAATGGACATGGTACTCCACGGTGGGTCTCACCAGTGAGCGATATAGTGGCAACATCATCTCCCTTTCCCTGCTGGAGATAGAGTATCTCTTTCTATGCATCCCAGCATTCCACAGACCCTACCCATTGCTGTGTCACTTTGAGGTCATCCAATATGATAGCCCACATGTCCCTTTCCTGCTTGGTGACTGTCAGCACCTCCTCCTCCATCCTATACTCAGTTCCTGGGTTCCTATAGTCTAGGTGCATAATTTTCCACTTTTTGCTAATGAACACCCACCTGCCGTGCTCTTGACCACTCCTTGAGTTTCCCAGGATCCCTACATATTCTCTCCACTCCTCCTGAGTGTCCACCCATTACAGATTTTGGTGTCTTCTGCAAAAAGCCATAGTTTCCCTGATTGTTCTTCTGTAATGTCACTTGCGAAGCCATTGAAGAGGACTGGTCTCAGTACTGATCCCTGTGTCATTCCACTGGTCACTCTCCTATCATTAGAGTAACTGTGGCTAACCACCTCCCTCTGTCTCCTATCCATTAACCAGTTTTTAACCCAATTCACCACTTTGGATACCACCCCAGGCTGCTCAGTTTCTTTGCCAGTCTCCTGTGTGGCACAGTGTTGAAGGCCTTGCTAAAGCTAAGATAGGCCATGCCCACTGCCCTCCCCGATCAATTTTCTTGGTCACACAGCCAATGAAATCAATCATATTAATCTGGCATGACTCCTCCTCCCCATGAATAATGCTCCCTGTGGTCTTACAGCACATTGGATTCATGATACTCTACCAATTAGTTCCTTTAACAAGATTTCCATTAACTTCCCACTACTGAGATGAGACTGGCTGGTCTATGGTTGCCTGCAAAGTGCTGCATACTGCCATCAGGAGCCATCCACCTGTATCCAGTAGGAGAGAAGCAATTCTCCTATCCATGTATAGTATAGTGCTAAACAAGAAAATACTGAATCCTCATTGTCCCCTAAGAACCATGCTGGGGCATAGGTATGGTTACTTTTACCATTTGGAGAATTCTCCTATAGACCTACCACCACCACTTCCTGCAGTAACTGGTTTTCATTGGTAATCTCCCACTTTACTACTGACAAGACAGCACTGCTTTTCTTCTGAGATATGATGAGCAGCATAGGGCTAAAGATGCAAACTAACCAAGTTACTGTCTTTCTATTCTGAAATATTCTCCTGGATGTTATACATCCCATGGCCATTCTTGAAAAGAGTAGAGGAATTTGCTTCCACTATAGTATCTGTTAGTTACCCTGTTCAGTTTCTATCCCCTGAATTCCTTGCAGGTCCCTCAGGTGTATATGTACTGTAGCATCATTTTCATTTTGTTTTAGTAAACCTCCCTAATGTTAGACACCGCAGTACTGTATTTTAAGCACTCTTTCTAGCAACATATTACATTCTTTTGTATTGTGATTGTAAAGTCCTACTGTTGCCACAGGTCAAATGACTCAGTAATGTTATGATTACTCAGCATAAGCTAAGTATTGACTCACATTTAGTGTGGTCATACACCCACGGTGTGAAAAGTTATCTCGCACTACTGTATATCCAAGAATTTCTGTCTCTTATGGCCATTTGCCATGCAGATTGCCAATCAATGTCTTGGAAATTAAAGTATCCCATAAAAAACTGCTATATTGTACTTCACTTAAATGAGAGCTGGTCCCCACAAAAAAGAGTAGATCCACAAAAAGGTAGAAAGCTTAGTATAGAAACACATTTCACATTACTTTATAAATCTTTAAGTTGTGAACAGCACAATATTCATAAGAGCATTTATGAAGTAGTGCCTAAAAGAAAATATTAGATGGACGTACATACATACGCCTTTTGGTTTAAATAGTTAACATGGTAGTTTCTAGTAGCAGTTTTTAATCATTGTGGATAGAATAAAAACCTGAAAAATAACAAAGAAAATAAAATGAAAAATACAACATGCAGAGCAGGGAATCATTTACTATACACTGGGAGCCAATTGTAAAAGGTACTATATGTGTGGATATAGCAAGAAATCACATAGAAATCCAATAAAAATGTTGACGGGTTCATGTGATAGATCTGGCTATTCTGCATCATGTCACTAACTATCACTGTAATGCAGAGTTAAGTTGGAACAAAATATCTGTTTCCTGTTTACATACTGTACATTTGTTGGGCATTTGCAACTCAACAAATGTCTGTATACAGTATTTTTGCAGAAGAAATAAACTTCAGAGAATCCAGTTTGCTATGTAGTTTTCTTCTGTGGCATGGTACTGTAAGTAACTGAAGAATGGAGTAGTTCAGCACTAAGTAATATTCTGGATTTATGTCACATAATTTTATATAATAAAACAGGTTGTTTAAGTAATACCTCCTAATTGTTTGGTACCCTTCTAAACAACATACATTATTTACAAGGTCCTCAGACATACCCTGTTAATGTATGAATCAGTGAGCATATACAGAGAGATTAGTTCTTTATGTTTCATTAAATTAATTCAAATCCATTCCTTCTTGATAGTAGCAGCAAGGCAACTCCACCCCCCATGATGACCCACCTTCAGTCATGCTTTACTGCTTAATGAATTATTCAAACTGTAGTTATGACATATTAAGTAGTTGGTAAACAATATGCAGACAAAGCAGGCTGAAATGATTATACATGAAAGGCAGTATCATTAAACACAAGAAACTTCATCAGTTCTTTTGCGAAAACATAATTCTTGAAGCAATGAGCAGGCAATAATATAAACACATGGTGGAAAAAAGTAGCTAAAGTGGTTATGGTTCTATGATGAACCGCACTGTCTATGAGCTGACAGCCATGAAGTGATGGAATCCAGTTACTGTCACATTGCTGCTTACAAGGAAGACAATCATATACTTGATATGAAGGCTGTCAAAGAAAGTGTTCCATTGGTGACATAAAATGGAGTATAGAAGCCTGGAAAAGCTTTAAAATTTAGTCTATGTTAAATGCTTCCCTTCTTTGCATTTTTGTTATTTTCTATTATTGTTTAGGATTCCTATATCCACTCTTTTAAAAATAGCAAGAAATGGTTGTGTTAGCCATTTAAAGTCAAAGAAACATGAATTTCCATTTGTAGCACATACCAACCTTAGACGGCAGAGTTGACATTTGATGCAGCCATCAACAACTTGAAGTTCATGATGATCAGAAATTTTGTTTGATATAATATAATGTTTCTCATGTCCTCAAGATGTTCTTGCCGATGACTAAATAGAGGTTGGAAATTGGATGCATAGTTTATCATGAAAAGGAGTTAAAAAAGAATGAAGTATTGCATAGTTGGATTCAATTCTAATCATACTGCCTACATACTGTATGCATACGAACATATGAACATATGAAACTGCCAGCTGATATAGGTCATACTGTCTATCAAGTCTGCTTGAATGAGCAGCAAGCAGTCCATTACACTTCATCTGCCCCTCCCTCCCCTACCAACATAACTGTTAGCTTCCCCCTCACTTTTTCCCATCCCCTCTTAAAACTGCCCACTGAGTTACAGGATGCCACCTCTTCGGGCAATGCACTCCACTTTGTCACCACTCATTCCATGAAATAGTGCTGCCTCATTTCTCTCCTGAATCTTCCGCCCTCCAATCTTAGATCATGCCTCCTAGTGTCCCTCCCTCCCCTTATCTTAAAAATTCCCCCTGTACCCATCTTGTTTAACCCTTTCATATATTTAAAGGTCTCTATCATATCCCCCTCTCCTCCAGGGAATACATGTTAATTTTCCTCAGCCTCTCCTCCTAGGGTCTGTCTTCCAATCCCAGGATCATCTTGGTTGCTCTGCATGAGATGCCCTCCAGCAATTTAACATATTTCCTTAGGTATGGGCACCAGAGCTGCATGCAGTACTCAAGGTATGGCCTCACCAATGACCTGTACAGTGGCAGTATTACCTCTCCTCTCCTGGATGTGATTCCTCTGGCAATACATCCCAGTATCTTATTAGCTGCTGCTTTTGTGCACTGTGTTGAATGGTTCATTTACCCTGTTATTATCACCCTGAGATCCTTCTCCTTCTCTGTAATGGTTAGCTGTAACCCCTCCAACTGATAACAATTCCTTGGGTTCCTTGCCCCCAAGTGCATGACCTTGCACTTCTTTACATTGAACCCCCGCTGCAATATATCTGACCAGTACTCAGGTTTAGCCAGATCATCCTGTAGCCACTTTCATCCATCTATGTCATCCACCACCGCACTGATCTTCTTGTTATCCACAAAAAGACTGCTCTTGATCCTAATGCCATGTGAGATGTCACCGATGAAAATGCCAAACAACACTGGGCCCAGTACCAAACCCTGTGGTACTCCTCTAGTTACATTCCTTGAAGAAGAGAATCCCCACCACCACCACTACCCTCTGCTGTCTGTCTTGCAGCCAATTCCTGACCCATTCCACCATTTTTGCCCCTGCTGTCTGGTATCCCAACTTGCTAATCAGCCTCCCATGTGGCACTGAATTGAAGGCCTTGATGAAATCCAGATGCAGGACATCCACCGCATGACCCCTGTCGAGTGACCTAGTCACCCAGTCATAAAAGTCAACCAGTTTGGTCTGACAGGATCTGCCAGAAACAAACCAATGCTGCCTTCTGTCCTGAAGACCATTACCTTCTAGAGAGGTTACCAACCTTTCCTTAAGTATTGTTTCCATTAGCTTCCCCACAATGGATGTAAAGCTGACTGGTCTATAGTTACCTGGCTCATCCTTGGGTCCACTTTTGTGGAGGGGCACCATGTGTGCTGTCCTCCAGTCCTGGGGTATGCACCCAGTTTCCATAGAGGTAATGAACAAGTCTATTATTGGTTCTGCAAGGACCCCTGCCAACTCTTTCAGTACCCGGGGTATGTATGACATCCGGGCCTTGTTCCTTATCCACCTGTAGGGCCCATAAGCCTTCAAGTACCCTGCCCACAGGGATTTCCCCATCTGTTATCCCCATCCCCTGTACCTCCCCCCCATCCCATGTGGCAGTTACCCATCCTTTTCCCTAGTAAAAACAGAATGGAAATATTCACTGAGTGCATCTACCTGGTCTGCCCCTTCTCTGCCCAGCCCCATCTTTTCTGATCCTTACAATTTTATCTTTGCTGCTCCTTCTTTCTCTTATGTACTTGATGAAATCATTTTCCCCTTCCTTTATACCTTGTGCCAGCCTAAGCTCTCTCAAAGCCTTGGCTGCTCTGACTGCTCTGGTAACTTCTCTTGATTTCTTCAGGTACTCTTCCCTATCCTCCCTCGATTGAATTTTTATTTTTTTTCCTCTTTCTCCCTGCAGGACCACCGAAGCCATCCACCCTGGTCACAGCCCCCAGAGACCTCTACCGCTGTTGACTGCTGCTGAGGACCCTCAGTCACCCCCGGCTTGCCCCCCAGAGGGGGGCCGCAGGCCAACCTGTGTGGCCCCGAATCAACTAGTCGGGTACTGCAGCGGCAGCGGCTATGTGAGGCTCTCCAGGGAGGGTTTCATTAATCAGTGGTCCTGCCCTCCATCTTTTTCCGCTGTTTTTTCTCCCCAGAGGAGGCGGGGACGTGCAATGATGCCAGCGTCCGCCCTGCCTCCATCCCCCCCCCTTGTTGAGCGCTGGCTTGCGTGGAACCCCCGGTCTCCACCAGGGGTCTCCAACGCACTGAGGCTTACCCACGCCCTCCCCGGAATAGGAAAGCCATCCATCGGATGCTCGATCCTATTCCTCGCCGTCCTCCGATGACCCGGATCCGTTCGGATCCCAGGTCGCCGGGCGCCGCAAGCGGAGATCCAACCGCTGGCGTACGACGGGCCGGCCCTCCTCCGATTGAATTTCTTGAATCTTCTGAAGGCTGCTCTTTTTACCCTCACTTTTTCAACACTTCCCTGCTTAACCAACTCACTTTCTTGAATCTAGCCTTTTTGCTTTGTATCCTTGAATGAGAGCTAGTGGCCTCTAGGAGTCCTAGTTTGACACAGAAGAAAACTATCTTCTTATGGAAATCTAATATCATGTCAAGTCCATGACTTAAAAATATTGTAATTCTTTTTCTTTTCATTACAATACTATGCTGCACTTATTTATTGGGATGAAAGGAGACATTGCCTATGAAGTCTATCTCCCTGTTATCTCAGTGCTTATACAGTAGTAACAGTTGATCTGGCAAGTTATTTTCAAAACTCTCTGGAGACCTCTAAGGATGATTTTGCAAGATTTTCTGCAGCACATGTGGTCCCACATATTTTGCTATAGGTCTCGCTAGATAATCTCAGGAGATGACTGCAACCACTGTAATCTTTGATTTGCTTTTCAGCTAAGAATTTGTCAAGTCTCTGCTTGAAATCCATTACATTTATTTCTTTGATAGCCATGCCAGGTAATCAGTTTCTCAGTCTAATTATTCAGTTAGTGAAAAGGTTCTCAATGCTGGCACCATGGCACCAAGCAGTAATGATAAGTTCTGTCATTCTGATGACTCAGGCTAATGTCCCAAACACAGGATGATGGCAGGAATATAGGCCACCAGAAAGAGACATAGGCATCCTATTGGACACTCTGAATTCAGGTTGGGGAGACTACAATGTCACTCCTATAGCAACATCTCTGGCAAGCCTAGCGGTGGTGCTGCTGGCATCAAAGGCAGCCACATGCCACTCGGCTCAGGATCACCTTCATATCATTAGAAGAGTTGAGCAGGATGCATATAAAAAAAAAAGTTTCTCCTCCATACTGAATGAAAGGACAGGGCCAAGTAGTAACTCATAACCTATGACCATACAAATACAGCCTACCTCACCATTATCTCAACAATTGCAAGGTACTCAACCCAGTCAGAAGAAAGTCTTTTCAATAAATTTTTTTAAGTCATGTGATAGTTCATACTTTTCTTTCTCCATCACTTCATAACAATATTTTTTTCTTGTTTACAGCTGTTTAGCTGCTTTTCTAAAAAAAAGTGCTAACATTTTGAAAGCTCTCTGGTTTATTCTTCAGAGCTAATGGGCTTATAAATTATCTAAAGAAAACAAAATACATTTTAATCATAAATCCTAATATGTGCTCCCCACCCAAGCTCACACTGTCAACTCCTCTGTTTACCTCTGCACTCTAAATTATATCTTTGTTTCTCACTGAATTTGCTTCCTTGTTAGTTGTTTAACCAGGAGTAGCACACTAAGCTGAAAGGTTTTTTTACAGGTACAACCTGGGAGCACAGAAAAGTTAAGTGACTTACTTAGGGTCACACAGTATATAAGTGGAAGCTGTGGGATTCAAACCCAGGTCTGACCTGCTGGATGTCACCAAATTTGCAGCTCAGAGCCTTAAACCACTGCGCTATACTGCCTCCTTGAACCTCCACCTGCATAATACTTTATACCTTAAAATTATCTTCCTTGATTGCCACTGAATTACATTCTATGTCTTATTTTTGCATAAATTGAATGTTTTATTTTTTTTTTTATTATTTATTCTTTATGCCTCTGATTATCTGGGCTGGTCCTATGGCTAGGAGCTACTGGGCCATTCTCGGTCCCTTGCCTGATCCACTGCAGCCTGCCCCCGTGGAGCCTCAGTTTACCCTCTTGGCAGGGGTGGGGTGGCCAGCTTCACTCCCAGTCATGAACATCATCAGGAGGCTTAGCAGTGGCAGCAAGAACCATCCCAGATTTTCTGGGGTCCCGCCAGAAGCCAGCTTCAGAGTCAAGCTTTTTGTTCCTGGTGCTCAGAATCCCCTGGTGATGTCAGCACACACATGGAGAGACCAATGCAGCCAGCATGGGTCCCCTGGCAAGTATCACCCCCACCCTTATGAGGTGCTCTTAACTGCACTGCCACCTGTGATCACCCAGGTGGCAGTATTGCAGTGGGAATGGCAACCCTCCCTCCTCAAAGAATGAGAGAGGTTCATGGGAAACTCAATCCTTTTTCCCTATGGCAAGCCCTCCAACAGTCCCGGCTCATTCCTAAACCCTGGTCATCGGCATCATGAACACTAGCTCTACCACTGCACCGGTGGGCTGGCGTGTATCATTTACTCTTTATTTATGCTTGTATGTGATACTTTTCTTTCTGCTATGTAATTGTTGCCCTGATTGCTTTCTTTGCTGTCCTTCACCCCCTCCCTCCAGGATGCATCTGGAAACAAGCTGTTGTCAGCTCAGAATGTCTTTCCTGGTGAAACTTATGTAAGAACTACTAAATAAAAAATTAGTCTCCCTTCATCTGTAAATATTTGTATTAGTACTTATGGTACATATTATTGATTTTCCATAATTATCTTATGTGTATATAACTTTAAATTAATTATCAGCAGGAGGAACTGACCTGAAAGAAATACTGTTCTTTTCTTGAATTTACTGGGATGGGGGAACCCAGTCGAATATACTCTCCATTTTCCAAGGAAGGTAATAGACTAGATTTCAATAGTGACCGGGCCACTTGGCCATGTGATAGGAATGACGTGAACATTCATTTAACCTGTGCGTCAAAGCGACATAGACCCGTTCACCAGGAATAGAGAAGCCTGAAAGTAACAAGTCAGTGTCAAGAGTAATGGTGATGCAATCCAAGCAGCTGAGAAATTAACTCAAATAAAAAGGATTACAAGTCATAGCAAAGGATCTTTTTAAAAAAATATAAACCACAGCAGTAAAGGATAAGACAATAATTTAAATTTTGGCAATAGTTCAGGAAATGACAGTGCCAGTAAAAGGGACCCACAATTGCAACTTTTTCCCTTTGATAACTTACAGTGGAGTAATCTGAAACAAAAAAGAAAAAAAGGAAAAAAAAGTTGAAATTCATAATTCTAGGCAGGTGCTCAGTATTTCATTATCACAGCACAATTGACAGCCAATTCTAAGAGTACATTTTAAGACCAATCACACATTAAGTATATTTAAAAAAAATCTCTTTGTTTATAGACTTGTTAAAGTCACCTGGGGGCCAGAAACCCTGGCCAAGTGTACACCCGGGGGGGGGGGAATGCTACAAGTCTCGATGGCTGAGAGGGACCTGGAGGTGATGGTGGATGTCAAGATGAACAACTCAGAGACTTGTAGGAGGGCAGCAGCCAAGGCCAACAGGATACTGGGATGCATCACTAGGGGGATCATCTCCAGAAGGATGGAAGTGATACTCCCTCTGTATAACTGCTTGGTGAGGCTGCACCTCGAGTACTGCATGCAGTTTTGGAGGCCACACTTAAAGTGGGACATTAAACTCATGGAGAGGGTCCAGAGGAGGGCAACCAAAATGATTTGTGGCTTGCGGGACAAGACCTATGAGGAGAGGCTCGAAGAGCTAAATATGTACACATTGGAAAAGAGACGGGACTGGGGGGACATGATAGAGGTCTTCAGGCACATGAAGGGGGTAAATAGGGGAGGAACAGTCAGGGTGCTTCAAAGGAAGGAGGAGGGGGCCACTAGAGGTCATGGGTGGAAGCTGGAGGGGAAAAGATTCAGGGGAGAAAAGAGGAGGTGCTACTTCACTGAGAGGGTGGTGGAGCCATGGAATGTGCTACCTAGAGGACTGGTGGAGGCACAGACGGTGGAGGGGTTCAAGAGGGGGTGGGACAGGTACAGGGGAAGGGTTCTGGAAGCAAAATCCAATACAGCAAGAATATCCGGAACTGGGAAGGGAGAAGCCAGAGAAGGCGAGGGGGGCAGCAAGGTCAGCTCCCAGGGTGGGGGCTGACCAAATGAGCAGACACAAAAGACCGTTAGGCCTATTCTGCTGGCATTTTAGTATGTTAGGATAGCCAGTGTGGAAACTTATAAAAAAAATCTAAGAAAAAAACAATAATATCTGCATATCAGTTCCTCCTGCTGATACTTAATTTAAAGTTATATACACATAAGATAATCATAAAAAAACAATAATATGTATTAAACGTACTGGTACAAATGTTTACAGATCAAGCGAGACTGATTATCATTTATTTCATTTTATTTAGATAACTTACAAGCTCATTTGTTCTGAAGAAGAAACAATGGACATTTCAAAACATTGACACTTTTAATTTTTTTAAAAGAAAAGGATAAGGGCTGAGCAACTGTATACAAGAAAACATTTTACATGTGATAAAGAATGAAACATATAAAATGACTTAAAAATTAATTGAAAAGACTTTCTTGTGACTGAGTTGAGTACCTTGCAACTGTGGAAATACTTGGATACTTTCAGTTCTGGCTTCTTGTCATCCAATTAATTTAGAGCTATTTCAAAATAATAAAAGAACCCAGGGAAAAGATTACTTAATTCTAGATTACCTACACATTAGCATGGCAGCCCTCATGATCCTGTGTCCCTCCACAGTCTTCTAGAAAGGGGCTTTTGCCTTGTATTGCAAAATGATGGATGAGGCTGAATGGATGCCTGTGCCTGTAATAGGAGGGGTTCCATCCTGTGTACAGTACATATATGTATGTGTATATGTATGTGTATGTATATATATATATATATATATATATATATATATATGTATGTATATATATACATAATGTATGTACACACATTCGTACATATCTACATATTTAGTGGGGAAGAAGTCAAGTGGTCCATCAAGTTCCTCCCTTCCACTAACTCACTGGGAATACCCTTTCTCCCCATTATCTTCAAAGTACAGCAGTTTTCTAGTCTGAACTTAAAGGTCATTACAGTATCATCTAGTACTGTTTGCTCTGCAAGTGTATTTCAAATGTTCATCACTTGCTCTTTGAAGTAGTTCTGCCAGATATTTCTCTTGAACTTTTCACCATTCAGGGATATTGAGTGTCACCTTGCCCTTTCATCTTTGAGTGTCTGAAAGAGCTGCACTTGGACCGAAGTTGCTACACTTTTTTTTGATACTTGAATACTTCAAGTAATGTTTCAGCTGAGACTTCTTTCCTTTGAAAACAGTACCAGTTCTGTCAGTTGGGCCTTATAGGCCATGTTCTCACATCCATGAGATGACTTAGTCACTGTTCTCTGTATCCCCTCTATTGTGTCAATATTTTTTTCCTCAGATGTGGGTACCTGAACTGCATGCTGTACTTAAGATGAGTCTGGATCAAGAATCTGTATTAGGGCATTATAACATGCCTAGAACTACTTACACAATTTCTCCTTATACAAACCACAGGTTTGTTTGCTTTGCTAGCTGCTACCTCACACTACTACTCCCACTTAAATGTGTCACTGTTCAGTAATCCCAAGCACTTTTCCTGATTCGTTTCAGAAATATACATGTCATTCAGGCAGCATTTTGTATTCATGTTCTGTTTTCCTAATGCCATTACTTCAATTTTTCAACATTGAAGCTCATCTCCCTCTCTGTAGACCATTTTTCAAATATGTACAGATCTTTCTGCTTTCATTTATCTCCTGTTGTGATGTAACTGCTCTTCTTATCATGGTGCCATCAGCAAACTTGATGATCCAGTTGCTAGTATCCGCCTCCATATCACTTTTGAATATATTGACCAATTTAGGTCCAAGATCCAACTCTGCGGAACCCCACTGATCACGTTTCCATACAAATGTGTTATTAATTATGGCTAGTTGCCTCCTATCCAGTTTCCCAGTTGTAATCTTTTTCTTCAGCCTCCACCATTATACCTTTGTAAAACGTAATGAAGAGTAATGGCAGGATGCACCAATCAATTCAGAACTGGATTACAATAGCCTCTAAGCAAGATGGCAAAAAGAAATTGAAACAAAAACTGTTTCTTAAATCCAACCTTAATGCCTCCGATACCAACCTTATCACATGTCCTCAGCTCCTGCCATGCTCAGCCATTATCGAAAAATCCTCCTTATTGATCTTAATTTGCCCCATCTTGACCTTATAAATCTAAATAATTCACTTAACACCTCTGCAACAGCATTAACCATCTGCAGTCTAACAGGATATCGACCCTTGTACTTTTTGTGCTGTTAAATGTAAATGTGAATGTCCTTGCACTTCTTTGTAAAGCACCCAAAGCCTCCAGGATTTGGTGCTATATAAATAAAAGCTTACTTACTTATTTACTGCATTTCTTAATTTGATTTTTCCTCCCAGTTAACTTTTCTGGTCCTCAGACTAGGTATTTCAGCCATTTCTTTTTATTCCATAGACATTTGTCTCCACCTTCACTGATTTTCGTGACCTTTTTTCTCTTTTCCTTCAATCTTCCCCTCCCTTTTTTCTCCTTCCCTTTCTTTCTGTTTCATGACTACTTCTTTTGGTGTTACCCTTTTAGCCCACAAGTCTTCCAAGTGGAATTACCCCAGCAGGCTTGATGCTACACTCCACCACCACTCCACTCCAGTGTCTTTTCTCCACCTCTGTTCTGTTTAATCTCTCCACACTAAATAGTAATGTTTCTGGCACATGCAAAAGGTTGAAGTTCTCCCCTCCACAACAGTTGTGACCTATCTGCTTTTTTTAACTTTCTGCCCATACCCATTGCCGCAACACAGGCAAATCTTCAAGAAAAACTAGTGCTCTTCCAACTCTCTCCTTTCTTTACTCCTCTTCCAGGCCTTGCCACTTCCAGTCTGGTTTCAAGACATCAGACTCTACAGTATCTTGCTTCCTCAGGCTCTCTGATAACATTATGAAGGATCAGATCTTGATTGCCTCTTCTGTCTTTGTAGATCTTGGCAAGTCTTTTAACAAAGTCACTCACCCCCTTCATCTAAACAAGTTAACTGAGAGTAGTCTGTTTGACATCACAGTTAAGGGATCTGGCTACTATGTGTGCATGTATGTATGTATGTATGTAGTTATGTATATATGTATTTATTTATTGATCAGTTTAGTTCATAGAGTGATATGGGCTGAGGAGGCAAAATGCCCATAGGGAGCTCACCACCAACATGGTGGAAAAATTGCTAATGGAGGTAAAATGTTTTTCCACTACCCATATGATTATCTAGTTGTTTTTCCAAAGATTCCATATTATTACTCTTAACTATTTCTCTTGGTAAAGTATTCCATTGGGTGACTACCCTTTCAGTGAACCATTTACTTCTTTTATGAGTTATACAATTTACTCCTCTGAGTTTAAAACTATGTATGCCGGTAATGGTTTGTGAATTATTTTTTAACAAACCTAAAGTTTCAAAAAGGAGTGGATCTCTGGTGGCTTTATATATCAAACATAGGTCTCCACACAATTGCCTATAATCCAAGGAAAAGAGGCCCAAATCTTGTAGTCTAGACCCATAATCTGTGCTTCCATATTAATAATTTGTTTTGTAACTTTTCTTTGGACTCCCTCCATCATTTTTTTCACCTTTTTTAGTAACTGGCACACAGAAAGAAGAGCAGTAGTCTAATTGGGATCTAACCATACTTGTATAGAGTGGAAGAATTGTTTTTGGGTATCTACTATTAATATGTTTAAAAATACATCCAATAATTTTATGACATTTTTGGACCTTGGCTGTGGTATGGTTATCGAAGGAAAACCTATTATCTATTAGAACTCCTAGGTCTTTTTCATTTGTTGTTACAGAGAATGGAATATTATTCATTCTATAATTGAAGTTATGATTATTATGTCCAAAGTGCATTACTTTACATTTTTGTTCATTAAAGCACATTTTATTATTAACTGCCCAAGTGCATATATCATTTAATTCCTTTTGGATGGTGTTTGTGGCTTGAATATTATTAACTATGCTGCCAAGTTTGCAGTCATCTGCATACTTGGTCATCGAAACATTGTTGGTTGTTTGCATTGTTGATATTAACAAATTGAAAAGGACTGGGCCCAAAACAGAGCCCTGCAGGACTCCACTAGTTACCTTAACCCACTGTGAGGAGTGACCTCTAATAACAACTTTCTGATGTCTAGTTTGCACTCATGACATGACCCAGTTAATAATACTGGGATGGAAAGTGAACATATACATACAGTTTATCAGAACCTGCTGTGAGACTTTATCAAAAGCCTTGGAGAAATCAAGAAGAATAATATTTACCAGAAGTCCTAAGTCAAGAGATGCGCTAACATTCTCAAATAAATTTAACAAATTAGTCTGGCATGATCTCCCTTGGGAAAACCTATGTTGTGTTAGATCCTGTAAGTAATGATAATAAATATGTGATTCAATCCAATTCAGTAGTGTTCTTTCAAATAATTTACCAATAACCAAAGTGAGGTTAAGGTCCACCTGGGAACAAAAGTAGGAGGTTGTTCAGAAAGAGGTTTGGTTTCATCTTCTGTTTTAACTGAAATATTTGAATAGTTTTGTACTTGAAATTAGTTCTGTATGTTAACAATTACTACTCTGAGTTAGAACTGTTACTTGGGCTGTGATATTGTAACTATTGGGGCTTGTGTGCTGGGTGTGGGAACACTTGTTTGGCAGTGATAATTACAGTGAAATGTAATTGTGATGTTTGCCTGGTGGTGGTAGAGCCCTCCCACACACCCTGTTTTGTAGGCTTTCTTAAATACTGAAAAGCCACTGGGGGTTGGGATTAAAGGGCTTTGCATTTCTGTTTGTGACTGAAATTTGAAGCAACACAAACTGGTAAGCCTGTAACATCATAGGGTACCTGATGTCTACATACACACACTGTTAGTGGGACTGGACACACACTGGACTGCATGTGTTTGTGAGACTTGGGAACTTCATTGGTGGGGTTGAAATTGGGTTCATAAATAACTACAGTCAGTATAGAGAGAGACTGTATTCCAAGGGGAAGGGACTGAGAAAAGGGGTGTGTGCCATTATGAACAGAGAGAGACAAACAAGGTGGCCACATTCCACCATGGTAGGCATCTTTGGAAAGGTTGTAGGCTGTACAGGCTGTAGGATGGCAATAATTCTCAGTTGGGCCTGGAGAGAGGGAGGGAGGCTGCCCACTCTGTAGACAGCTATCTTGTATCAGGAGTGAAGTATATTGGTAAAGGAGTAAGCTGGGGGAGTTGGGGGGGTGTCCAAGCATAAGGGGTGTGGATATGGGTGGCAGAAGGGTGGGGCTGAGGGGAGGCTGAGGCAACACTCAGAAATTACAGGACATTATGTTACAGCAAGCAGGAAGGGGGATATCAGGGACAGAGGACCCTTAGATAGGGATGGTGACGCTAAAGGGAAAACATACTGGGTAAACATTCTGAATATAAAGAGAGAGTGGAGGGGGAAGAGTCAGGAGGGGCTGTTGTGGGGAAGCCTAGAAGAGCAGACAGTGAGAAGGGAGCTCCTAAGGAGAACAGGGCAAGAGGTGATGAAGGGGGCAGTTTAGAGGGCCAGTCGGGGGAGAAACTCAGGTTACTTGATAGAGGCTGGCATAGAGTGTTACAATAAATTTGAGCTACTAAGCAACCTAGAGGGGGAGGAAGGGGTTGGTGGAAATGAAGAAACTGATACAGATGCCGGGGGAAGGGAGGGAGTCGGATACCCATAGGGCATCACAGACAGGCAAAGGAATGGATAGAAATAGTCCCAGAGGGAGAAGGGGAAACATAAATGTTAAGCAGATGGGGAGATGCAACATACTGCAGACATGAGGGAAGAGAGAACGACTGGAGAGAAACTGGGAGACAAGGAGGTGGGGAAGGGGGCCCCCTTCAGCAGGGGCGGTCTGTACCAAGGATGGAGACCCTAGGTAAAGAGGACCCACAGAGGGCCTCTGGAGGTAGGGGTACTATTACAAGGGGGGGAGGATGGCAATGTGGGGGAAGGGGAAACCATCAGGGCCAGGATAAATGGTTTGGATAAGAGATGGTTAAAGGGGATACCTATTCAGGGGGGTCTGAGTTAAGTGGGCAAAATAACAAGGGAGGCAGAAAGGGGAGGGTGACAAGGGGGTCTCTAATAAGGCAGGAAGACTCCCATGAGATTGAGATCATGAATAAAGGGGGGATGGGGGTTGATAGTGCATAGTGGAGGTAACCATAAGGATGATGGTGGTGTTAAGGTTCTGTTATTGGGACTCTCGATGATTAGGGCTATCCAGTGGGAGGGACAGCGGGGGTGGATGTCATAGCCAGGTGAAGATAGTGAGTATCCCTGGGCTGACAGTGCACAGAGCAAAGTTCATGGTGTACTAACTTGTTAGGGATTGTGGAGGGAATTCAGATTTCCTTGTACATTTGGGAACTAATGACCTGGAGGGAAATAGCATTTTGGAAATCTAAGCAAGGTACCAAGAACTTGCCAGAGTCTGTCGGGACAATGGATGCAACATTTCCTTTTCAGAGATATTGCCAGAACCAAACCAGCCTCAGGGGAGAAAAAAATGAAGATCACAGAGGTTAATGACTGGCTCAGGAAGTGGGGTGAAGAGAGCGGGTTGGAGGTGTTAGGGAACTGGAAAGGAGTTTGGGAGGATAAGGGACTGTATGCCAAGGACAGGCTTCATCTTGCTCCGTTAGGGAAGGAAGTCCTTAAACAGGGGGTGGCTGACTACATTCAGGAAAGGTGGGGTTTAAACTTGTGAGGGGGGAAGGATAAGGAAGGGGCTGACCTCTCCTCCAGATGAGGGGAGTAGCCTTCAAACCTAAGGGGGGAAGGGGAAACAGACTGGGGGAGGAGGTTTCAGGAGGAGCAGAGGGAGGATGGAAGTATAAGGAACCTGGATGGGGTTCAACAAAGGGGATCAGGGTTAAGGGGTGGTGTTAGTAAATGCCAGGAGCCTGGGAAACAAGTTGCCAGAATTCCAGGCCATGCTGCTTGAGGGGGAGGTGGATGTGGCAGCAGTCACGGAAACGTGGGCCAACAAAAACCATGACTGGACCTAAACATGCGGGGGTACACTATGCTTAGGAAGGATAGAAAGGAGGGCAGAGGGGATGGAGTGGCTATGTTCATTAGAGATGACATAGAAATTGCTAGGGTAGAAGAGGCAGAGAGAAATGTGGAGGCCTTAAGGGTCACCTTACGAACCCTAGCAGGAGGTAAGGTCAAGCTGGGTATAGTATATAGGCCCCCTGGGATGGGTGATGTTCTGGAGGATGATTTGCTGGACAACATCATTGCCCAGTGTGGACAAAAGGGGAAGGAGTGGTGTTGATGGGAGACATATATGCCAGGTACAAACTGGGGAACCATGTCCTCAAAAGGTGGCCAAGGAGCAGATGCTGCTGGATGGCTTCCAGGATGTGTTCTTAACACAGCATATGATGGAGCCCACAGGGAGGGCATGTCCTGGACGTGGTTCTGGCAGATGGAGATCTGGTAGGGACCTGGTTGTAGAGAATCCTGACTGGGAGCGACCACAATACTGTCTGGATTCAAATAAGCATGGGGGAGGGGGGAGAGATCTATAACACTGGCAGTGGACTTCAGGGGGCCAGACTTTGTGGGCATGGGAAATATTCTCAAGGATCGCTTGAAGGGGATTACATCAATGACAAAAGTGGAAAAGAGATGGGAGGTCATAAAATGGAGACTTCATGAGGCAGTCAGGACCTGCGCTAAGGTGAAACATAAGGGAGCAATGTCACATAAACCATGCTGGTGGTCCAATGAGGTTCAGGTAGTGGTCAGAGAAAAGAAGGCGGCCTACAAAAATATAAAAACAATAAGAGGGGAAATAAGAGGGGATAGGGAAAAGGAAATGTACCATCTTGCATCTAGAAAAGTCACCTGGATGGTGGGGGGGGGCAAAGTCCACTAAAGAGCAGCGGCTGGCACAGGGGATACATGGAGGGAAAAAGGGGTTCTTCCGGTACATTGAGGAGAGGAGAAAAACTAAGGGCCATCTCGGCAGACTGAGATCAGAAGGAGGGTGGGTGGAAGAAGCGAGGGACCAGGCAGAGGTATTAAACAAGTACTTTGCCTTTGTGTTCACTAGGGAGGGGGATGGGATATCTACAAAGCATGGCATAATGGGGATAGAAGCGGTAGCTAGTGGAATCAGGGGAACAACAGAAATGGAGCAAGAGGGAGGGAGAGGTACCCCAGGGGTGTCACATCAGGATAAGGATAAAAAGGCCAGTAAAGTGGAGGGAACAGATGATGCTATCTCCACCGAAAGGGTGTGGTTAGCCCTCAAGGCCCTAAAGAAAGATAAATCTCCTGGGCCAGATGGCATTCATTTGAGAGTACTATGGGAATTTGGCAGACATACTGGCTGTACCCCTAGCGGAGCTCTTCAACAGGTCACTTGAGAAAGGGAGGGTACCTAGGGATTGGCGAGAGGAACATGTGGTGCCAATCCATAAAGGGGGGTCAAGGGAAGTACCAGGCAACTATAGACCCATCTGTTTGACCTCGGTGGTGGGAAAATTAATGGAGAGTATACTAAAGGAACAATTGGGGGTGTACTTGGAGGAGGTGGGAGATCTGGATAGTCAGCAACATGGGTTAATGCCAGGTAGATCATGTCAAACCAATCTTGTGGAGTTCTACGAATGGGTAACATCAGAACTGGACAGGGGAAAGCCTGTGGATGTATTATTCTTGGACTTCAGTAAGGTGTTTGACTCTGTTCCCCACAATGGTCTGGTGGAGAAACTGACAGGGTTGGGAGTAGGCCCTTTGATGGTCAGATGGATTGTAAACTGGCTAGCTGGATGCACACAGAGAGTAGCTGTCGGTTGGGAGCTCTCGAACCCTAGAGAGGTCGGTAGTGGGGTACCACAGGGCTCAGTCCTGGGTCCAATCCTGTTTAATGCATACATATCGGACATCAGGGAGGGTATAGGGCGTGAAATGAGTCACTTCGCTGATGACTCCAAGATGGGAACAGTGGTTGAGGGAAGTGGGGAGGTTAGCCCTGCAAGGGGACCTGGACACCCTGGAAAGCTGGGCTCACACATGGAAATTGAATTTCAATATCACCAAGTGCAAGGTGTTACATCTTGGGCGGGGAAACCCTAAACACAGGTACACCCTGGGAGGGAGGTGCTGGAGGCCTCAGCAGGGGAAAAAGACCTAGGGGTCATGCTGGATGCATGTATGAATAACTCTGAGCAGTGCAGGAGAGCAGCTAGCAAGGCAAACAGGATGTTGGGATGCATCATAAAGGGGATCACCTCTAGGAGCAGGGAAGTGATTCTGCCACTGTATAATGGACTGGTTAGACCACACCTTGAGTACTGTGTACAGTACTGGAGACCACACTTGAAGAGGGACATACAGCTCCTGGAAAAGGTACAAAGGAGGGCAACTAAGATGATACGAGGACTAGGGGATTTGATGTATGAGGACAGACTTGAGGAGCTCTGCCTGTCTTCATTGGAGGAGAGGAGAGATGGGGGGACATGATTGAGGTCTTCAAGAACCTCAAGGGAATAAATAGGGTAAACATGCAGGGGATCTTTAGAATAAAGCAGGGAGGTATCACCAGAGGGCATGGTTTGAAGTTGGAAGGTGGAAGAGTGAGAGGTGAAAGAGGAGGAGGCTTTTCACTGAGAGGGTGGTGGACCCTTGGAATGTGCTGCCTGGCAAGCTGGTTCAGAGATCTACAGTGGAGAGCTTCATGAGAGGGTGGGACAGACACAGAAAGTGGATGTATCAGATGATAGCCTGGCCCAGGGGGGGTGGGGATGGATTATAGGGTTTCTGGAACACAAGGGGGGGAAGGCCTGGGCACCCAACTAGGGATATGAGGTTCGAGCAGACTCAATATACCATAAGACCTAATCTGCTGGCAAGTAGTATGGTAGTATGTTAGTATGTTAATAGGTCTATAGCTGGATACAAGTTTTTTGTTACCTGCTTTATGTATAGGGGTGACAATGGCCTCATTCCATGTATGAATTGTTTTACCTTGATTAAGTAAGGTGTTAAACAGAAGTGACAAGCGACCATATATAACTTTAGAAATTTCTTTCAGTAAATCGGAATGCATATTATCGGGCCCTGGTGATGAATGGTATTTGAGTTTTTGAAGTGGAACCTTCACCTCTAGTGTAGTAATTGGTGGAAGATACACTTTAGTTTCCATAACTTTTATTGAGCATTCAGCTGGTGCAAACACACTTGCAAAATAGTCATTAAATTCTGCTGCCATGTCTAATTCATTATTTAAGATACCTTTACTGGTTTCAATTGGTCCAACAGTGGAATAGCTACCCCTTAAAGAGCCTGTATAGGTGTAAAAGGATTTGCGATTGTCTAGAGTTTTAGTTGCCAGCTTTAGTTCGAAATTACTTTTTGCTTTTCTAATAGTATATTTTACTGTTTTTTGTCTTTTCCTTGTATGAGTTCCAGTTGGTTGGAGATGGATTATTTTAATATTTCTTATAATAGCTCTTTTTTTTATTGATGGCCTTTTTATACTTCTAGTCCACCATAATGGTGTTCTAATGCCATTATTATATTTTGGTCTATTAGGAACCCATATATCCAGACAATGGTTAATCTTGGCATTTATACAATCCCAGATCTGGTGTAAATCTAGGCCACTTAGGTCTGTTTCCCAGTCCCAAGTACTAAGGTATTGTTTATTTCCATATAGTTAGCCTTATTAAAATCTTTGACTATTGTCACACCATTAATAATGTCATTACAGATATTTAACTTTACAGACACCATATTATGGTTACTGTCACCCAAAGGCACATTAATAATTGGAGTTAACAGTCTGTCTTCAATATTAGTTAATATAATATCAAGTATATTGCTCTGTCTGGTCCTTTCAGTTACTATTTGTGTTAGATTTTGGTTAATAGTGAGGTAAATAAAAAAAGTTTCTACCAGGCCATGTCCTTCAATTTTTGGCCAGTCAATTCTTGGGAAGTTATAGTCCTCCATAAGAATATAACTATCCATTGTTTCCATACTTTTTAATGTTGTTAATAGTTCCATGTTTTCGGCTTGAGATAAACTGGGGGGTCTATAACAGATACCTACCACTAATGATTCCTTGTGTAAATTAACTTGGACCCAGATTGCCTCTAATTTGCTATTCAATACAGCCTCTGGTGTTATACATTGTGCTACATATTTATTTGATATGTATAGTGGAACCCCACCTCCTCTAGTATAAATTCTGTTTTTATAAAATTTATTGCAACCCTGTATTTCTGTATTCCATTCCTGTCCTGTGAACCAGATTTATGTTACCCCATAAATTGTTAAAGTGTAATTCAGTTCTTCTATTTTGTTAGACAAACTAGGGGCATTAACCAGTAATATTGTTATGAAGCCTGGATTGCTATTTAACTGTTTTTTATTTAATTTAAATGTTGTTTTGTTATCTTTTTTATTGTTATTGAAAGGATTTCCTACTATTTGTCTAGTTTTAGGAGGGCAAAGTGATAACTGCCCTCCCCCAGAGAAATTAGTTTAAAGTTCTAGTAATGAAATCTGTAAAATGTTTCTCCAATAACATGTTGCCTCTTCTACTTAAGTGTAGTCCATTCCATGAATATAGCTCTTCACTATAACACAATTCCTCCCAATGGGTCATACAGAGTATATTCTGTTTTAGTGTCCATTTACGCAACCATTCATTTATTCTCTTTATCTTTAAAGCATTGAAATGAGATGCCTTAGGAATAGGTAGAATTTCTGAAAGGACGGGGACACAGCCTAGGCGTATTATCTTGTTTGTCAGTGCCACAATGTCTTTTTTTATATTATCTTCAGAATCCTTAAAGATGTTATTAGCTCCTAGATGTATAATGACAACAGGGTTAGGCCCAACATTGCTTAGGATGCTGTTTGCTATCATTGCTACATCCATTATTTTTACCCCACTAAAACTGGACAAGGTTCTGGATGTTTTATCTGGGTTACAAACTGCCCTATCAATGTGCTTAATAACTTGACTCTCCTAACACCACTATTTCTTTGTTAGTTACAGGTTCAGCGATTTGGTGAAGGTTGAAAAGTGTGTCAGTTACTGACCCCAGATATGCAGTATTTGAAATCGGGCTGATCATGTCAGTTTCATTAGTGTCAGTTGCCAAGATATCAAAACTATTATGCAAAGGGAGATTAAATGTGTAAGCTTTCTTCCTTTTTTGGAAACCTCGGAGCTTTGAACTGTAAACCATTCCTCATTTAATAATGGAGCAAAGGCTTCTTCCCTAGTCCTTTTTTATTAGCAGACTAGGTACTTAAGTGCTTTACAGGTATAGTTTGAATGGTAAACCTGTTATCACTAGCTGGAATTAAAGGCACTGTGGGCATAGGGGAAGGGCAGGATTCACAAGGTGTTTCAATTTGGCCTGCCTTAAATCTTGTTGCCATTAGTTTCTGGCTATTTTCCAAATATTCTAACCTCTCATTAAATAAACTCATTTCTCTAAGGAGTTCTTCATTTTGCTGACATTTAGAGCATTTAAATATCTGTGGGAACTTTATCCATAATAAGGAACATGTTACAGATTGTACATTTAACGCCAAGGTCTTCCTCTAGAGTTATTATAGTGTCCATGATGGAAATAGTGCTTTGACACAGTAATGAAAATGTTTCAGCTACTTCCTGACAGATGGGTCTGTAGTGGCCTTTGTAGGTTATTCCCTTCCACTTTCTGATCAGATCAGGTGTTCCCCATTGATTTGTCCTGGACCACATCCTGCTTTTGATTATCTTAAATTATATTTCCTATGCTCCTGTCACCTTAAGCACCCACATGTATGCAGATGACTCCATGTTTAGTAGTTGTGAACCCACAGCCCTTAAATTGGCAGCATGGATCTAGCTTGACATCAACAGTGTCTAGTGCTAGTTCTGTGAAAACCAATTCACTCTGTATAGTACCACAAAAATACTCCTCATGACCACCAGTACTGTGCTAGGCAGTAACTAATCCACATTCAGACTACATCATTCAATAAAACCCTTGATGCCTATTTTCTAGAGGTCTCCACATTTAAATATCAGGGAGGGGTCTGACTTGATCATCACCTTCACTTCTCCTGCCACATAGCTATCATTACTAATAATAAAAAACTAAAATGGTTGGTGCAATATGTTGAGACAAAGGTTGCATCCCCCTCCTTTTCATCATTAGACCTATTGTGAAAATAACCCCTTTTGACATTTGACTATTGAGATACATTTTTTAGTACTATCCATAAATCGACTCTGGCCAGACTGTGCCCTCTCTTCTACACATTCTTTTGCTTTGCTGTTGACTGCCATCCCCAAACTGACCACTGTTCTTTAGCAGTGTAAGTAGCTGTGGAGCTGGACGATCAGTAAGATCTGGGTTCTAGTCCACACTAGGAACTTGGGCTAATACCCAATGCTGATACTGTAGTGCAATACTATGGAGCTCTGCACTTTTCAGGTGCTATCCTTCAGATGGGATATTAAATTGAGATCTGTTCTGCCCATTTCTGGTGGCTGGCCAGTTGATAGTTAAGGATCCCATGGCACTTATCATAAGAGAAAGAGTTTGTTTTCCCAGTGGGCTGCTCAGATGTTTCCCTGTCAAAAAAAAAAATCCCTGTAGCACCCCCCAAATGCGCGTCGCAGTCGCATGTGTGCATGCCGCATCGCACACACACACACACACACACACACACACTTTATTTAGAAATGAGCTGTCATAGCTCAGTCTGCTTTTCTTAGTCAAAATTACAAATAAATACATTTATTCTCCTCCATCTCTCTTCCCTTCCTGGAGAGTCGACGGCCTTCCCACTGCATATCCCTCATTGCTAAATTTGTTTTTTGTTCTCTCCCTTGCGACTTTAAAGATGATAAGAAATATTTTGACACCTCTGTATGACCCCTGTTTTCTTACAGTATGTATCCAAGATTCTGATATGTTTTTGACCTTTTTGTTAAATTTGTAATCAGTTTTTGTTTTACATTTGTAATTACCCTGTATCTCTCCCTTCAGCAATTGCTGCTCTCTTTTCATACAGCCTTAACATTCCATGACATCAGTAACACTATTCGTGGTCATTCAGATGAATGGCATGAAATGGTGTAGCTGATGCCACAGAATGTCTTAGAAATATGAAAAGAAAGGCAGTAGCTGCTGAAGAAAGTAGATTTCTATGTAAATCTGAGGATACCTCAGAACTAGATTATGTATTTATCAAAAACTGGTCAAAACAAGTCAGAATATATAACTAACATGGAAATGAAAATGTGAGGGCAGTTAACTATGTAAAAATCATTGCTATCTCTTTTAATTCTGTTCTTACCTTCCATCGACCCTCCTCTTCTGGGAGGGCTTTGCCTGAGGTTCTATGTGGGGGAATAACTCCTCCCACCATCAACGTTTAATCCAGCATCTCCACTCAATTCACGCTTAGCATGTTTCAAATGCTGGGCAGTGCATGGTCCGGGTGGCTGTGCTGATTCTCCTTTGCTCCCTACTCATCTTTCTCTGTTTCTGGCATTTCATTGCCCCCTGCTCCGCTTCTGCTCCCCACTCCTCTCTCTCTGCTCTGGCATCTCGCTGCTCACCCTCCTTGCCTGGGTTCTTCTCCTCTTTCTTCATCCATCTGCCTATGTTCATTCCCCCATTCTCTTCTAAGACGCTTTGAGGGTTCAGTGGGTATCATCCTCTCTGCCCCTTTCCTTGAATACCTCCTGTACTGCTACCTTCCTTGGGTCCATTTCTCCTGTCTCTGTGCTTTGCATTTCTTTTTGGGGGTTTCTGGGCTCATTATGCTTGTTTCTCCATGGCAATATTCTGAGCCACCATTTCTTCAGGGTTGTTGATGTGTGGTGATGTCACCACCAGCCTTAAGCTGCAACACCATTTTATATATTCTCTGGTTTCCTTCCACTATACTTGTCAGTTTAAAATACATATTTACCTGTATCTTCTGCTCTAATTTCTCCCTACTGCTAAATATTAATTGTTTGACTCTGCCTCCTAGTCCCTCTACTTTTCAGTCCCATTTTGCCCTTTCCTACACTTTAGAGCTCCTCCTTTTCTAGCAGCTCTCTCAAGCATCCTGGCACCTCTGTGTCTCCCTACCCTGTACCTTCAAGAGGTTGACGAGAGTAGGTAGGATTTTATTCATCTGCCAGAGATAGGAGTCTGAGTCTTCAAACATTAATCCATTAATTATCAGCAATTGTAATACTGTTACAGTGCCATGGCATCCACCCCATCTGGCACATCCTCTCCAGACATCGAAGAAGGTCCTTCAGGGCTCTCTTGAACTTCTTTAGATTCAATTGTGCCTCATAAAAAAGTTATCTGAAATGAAAATTTTCCATAAAAGACTGGACTGTTCTTCACCCGATTTTTGACTTACAAAAATTGTGTATTTCCCATTCAACATCCACTCATAAACAGGAGCTATTCAATTTATTTGTAGCAGCTAAGTCTCAACCCACTAGGAATCCCAGTCCTAGCCAGCCTGTTCTCCAACCAGCTTCTGCTTTACCTGAAATCAGAGACATCATGGCTCAGATGGCTACCTCAGTTTCAGAGCTACAATTCTGCATATTTTCTCTTGAAGCTTACCTTCCCTCACAACCCATTTCAGGTTTAGTTTAATGACTTTCACTACTCCTACAACTACTTTTCATATCCATGAGGATGCTGCTTAGACTAGTTCTGCACATCCTATGAGCACTCCATCTATATCTGGTCTTCAGTCATGACAAGATTCAGGTACCTCTCTTTCAGCCTTTTCTCCACCATTCATGTCTCTTATTCACCTTATCCCATGTCACTTCCACTTAGATATTTTAGATGGGAAGGACATGAACCTGATATCTCATCATATCTCATCCCATGATACTATAGAAAACAGAATAGTATCCTGCAGAGGCATCTCCACCATCATGAAGTCAAAATATCCCAGACCCCTGAGGAAACTAACCATGCCCAAATTCATTCTTGCTTTCATATTATACCATGACATCATCTGCACTGCTTATCCCTCTAGAGGAGAAGAACTGGATTCATATCGTTATCTCATTGTGGACCTGGACATTCAGTATGGAGGAACCAATGTTCATGACCATCAATGGTCTTTTTCCACAAAAGCCACTGCTGCATTGGCTCATATTAATAATGAATTGGGCCATCCTGTGCAATGAACTCTTCTGCCATCACTTTGCTGACCAGCAAGCATATTCCTGCCCATTATGTAGCTCCTTTTCCCTGTTTGTCTCTCTCTCTGACCTCTGACAGCTTCTGATGTCTCCTCATTTTTCATGACTATGAGGAATTAACCAGCTGGTCCTGCCCCAGCATCCTTTTGCTCTTTGTGGTTGTCCCTCACAATCTTTAATCCTAATGCTTATGTTCATCAGAACCTCAACAGGCACAGAGGCAAATTAAGTATGTTGGAGGCAAACTGATTTGTACTGTAATAACTTCAATGATAACAGATGCTTGGGTTCTGGTTGCTAGTTTCTCCATATTTACAGTTTCTGTGGTGAAGCTCATGCTCAGTTCATTTGTCAGAAGGTGCTTTGGTCAAACCAATAACAATTACTAATACTGCATTCCTGGGTTATCTTAATTTTGCAATGCAAATTATTCTGCAAGGTCATCAATTAATTTCCTGTCTTCTGTCATTGGCCTCTTTGGTCTCCAAATTTCACCATCACATATCCATTACTACTGCAGCCAAATACAATTTAGCCATGTGGTTCCATGTCTTAGTCCATAGGAATGGATGCTCCATATTGTGCAAAGAACCATCTTCCAATTTCCAGCCTAGGATATACACTGATACATCTCCTCATCATGGTTTTGCAGCCATTTTTCATCATTCCTGGTTTTTGGCTACTTGGCCACCTGACACATACACTTTTTAAGGCTTTTCCAAAACATCTCCTTAATTTGAAATTCACCCCACTGTAGCTGCTGAATTCATATGGGGCCATCTTTGGTCTTTGCAGGCTGTCTCAATCTTCTCTGATAATCAACCCACTGGGGATTCCATAATAAAGGCAGGTCTTCATCCCATTCCATCATGTTATAGAAACATAGAAACATAGATCTGACGGCAGATAAGGACCTCTTGACCCACCTAGTCTGCCCATTTCCCTATCTACAGGATAGGCCACAGATCCTAGTTTACCAACAGCCTATGTTGTTCATGCTGAGGCTGACTTGGTTACCAATGTACCCCATTTTCACCATGAAATGTTTTCATATCCCTGGCTATGCAAACAAAGCTGCTGATTATCTATCTTGATTTCAATTCCAGGAATTCCATTGCATCTGTTCTGCAGTAGGTTCAACCATGACCTCTCCTCCTTGATTCACCAATCTCATCATGGGTAGTAGTCTAAATCACTTAGACCATGCATCACTGTTGGATATTATTCCACTGCAACAGGTAGATTGATTTTAGGAGAGAAGCTCATGGGAATGAACAAGAAAGCAGCTGCTCACTGAGTCACTGCAGAGTAGCAGCTGTTGCAGGAATTGGGATAAGCACAATTTATTTTATTAATGTTATGCCACTTTTGCCTTCAGTGTTTTAGCTTTCCCAAGTTCTTTCCACGTGACCTTGTGCTGCTCAACATCAGGAATCTTTCTCAGCCTCAGCCTCCTCTCTCCATGAGTTTTGGAGTCCACAGCAGTGGATAAGGAGCCCACCCATATCTGAGAGGAAAAAATAGAGGGTTCTGTGGTGAACTGTTGGCCGAGGAGATGATACTCTGACCATTCCCTCCTTTTTAACTTATCTTATGAACTTTTAGAACTTTTTCCAGTGATACAATATTGATCTCGTTGGTAGATTTTTTTTTAATACACATTTCTGGAGAGCAATTAAGAGATACTGAGGAATATATTTTTTAACATCTTGTGACATCTAGCTATTGCGTTTAAATGACTTTGTTCGAGCACAGAATTTTTGCCTCTTTTCTGCTTTCATCTACACCTGATATATAAATGATATATAACTGTCCTCCTCATTATTATTTTTGGCTTATGTGTTATTCTTGTTTTTAGCATATTTATTAAATTACTGAGTTTTAAACTTTCACTGGCTTTAGTCTTGTGACCCAGGTCCATAAAATGCATGCACTGGCGTCTCTCACTAGATTCACCATTTCTTTCCTATACTGGGCATAGAGAGCTGTTGGATAAGAGCTTCTTTTATCCAATTTGGCTTGTGCATGTTGTGGTTTTTAACTGAGATTTTGATCTCATTACTCTTATCACCCAGTAAAAATGATTACTCAAACCTACATGAGTAAGTAAGCTGAGTCAGACAGAAAAGCTTTTTTTGAAAAGCTTGTATTCTTTTGTTTGTATATTTTTTTTATCTATTTAGAGCATATTACAATGCATGTTTAATGCCTTGGGGAAAGTAGCTTGATACTGCTTCTTTTTCCCTCTATGTTTTTCAAATTGATTTCTAAGCAAAATTTGGATTTTAAATCTTTATTTCTTCTTATTTCTTTTTTTTTTCTGAGTATATTTTACAATTTTGTTTTTCTTTTGAAAGTGCCTACTGCCTAGAAATCTGTTTGAATCTACAATTGTGGAGGATTCAAGATTTAAACAACAGCTTCCAGAAAAACAGGATCACAGAGCGCAGGAAGGATTAGTTGATTCTGAGACACTGAAAACTCTGTTGAAGATCCTCCATGAGAGGTACTGTTGTTTGGATATATACACTTTTGTAAAAGCTGAGTTTTATATTTTTTGTTGTTGAATTTTGTTAACCAGGAAAGCCCACTGGTCCTAGAAGTCCCTTTTTCAGGGGTGACTGGGGGGAGGGTGGATACAGATGATAAGCAACTGAAACTGAACCAGATTAAGCTGTTGGTGGTATTTTTTTGGTGAATGAGAGAAATTTGGCCAGGACACCAGGGAAATTCCCCTACTCTTTTTTTATATTTAACTCAAAGTGATTTGGTGTGCTACTATCTGGAGATTCAGGAGGATCCGGCTCAGATAGTTCCAGATTTCTTCAAGCAAGCACATCCCCTGACTTCTTATTAATTGGTCTTGGATTTTATCTGGTCTTTATGTAACTAATTTTAATTTTTTATGTTAATTTCTTAAAATCAGTTGCTGTTTTGCATGCATATCTTTTTCTAAATTGTATCTGATTATATTATACACTTTCCAGCTGTTAAGGGTACCTCATTTTTCTCTTTTTCCTTAGTGGTCACAATCAGGGTAAAATGGCAGCTGCTATGGGGCAAATATTAAAAGGAATTGCCCCTTCTGAGGAAGCTCTTAAATCTGCCTCAGCTGAGAGTAGTTGTAGTGTTATAAAAATAAACAACAATATGTGTGAGACTAGGAAAAAAAAATCTAAAGAAGGTCTAGATGCCAACCAGCGAATTAAAAATGTGAAAAAGACTAGTAAAGCAGTAAGGAACATAAAACAATTGATTGGCAAACTCCAAACAAGAATTTCACCTATCTTGGTACAATTAAACCCAACTAAGGTTCTTACAGAGAATGTTGGGAAAAATGGGGACAATAGAAGTGAATTGATATAGACTAATACCTGATCAACATCTACTCCTAAACTGCAGAACACCTGGCCACTTATGGCTCAGAATGAATTACCGAGCCTTACGCCAAAATTTCTTACTGAATCTGCTGATAACCACAGTATTCAGGTGAATGCACTGCATACTAATGGCGATGCAGGTATAAAAACATTATTTAACTTTAGTACTGATTTGAAAAGCCAGTCATCCCATTTAAACTGGAATGAGTGTTTTCTTTCTCAAAGTTATATCTCAGCACCATTCACTCCAGTCTCTGATTTTTTTAATAAAAGTTTCATGTTGCATCCCACAAAATCTCCCCAAGTGGTAAAGAGTAGTAATGCTAAGGAATTAGAGGTGGCTATCTCAGAACTACAAAATGCAACACAAGATTTGAAATAATTGGATAAAACAAACAAAAGTAAAGTTACAGAAAACCTGCAAAAATCCAGGTATTTACAAAGCGTGAATACAATAAATATTGGATTAGACAGTTTAAATATGAGCATGAAAGAAGGGTCAACTGACAAATCTTTAATTTATGTATCTTCATTAATTGGTCAAGATATTGTAAAAGTAATGGTAAATAAACATGCTGCAAATTTAATGTTGTTAGAGCACTTAATTACAACTAGAAATTAAATAGAAACCATAAAAGAAAACATTGCAATTGTTAGGGACAGAATGGATGACATTATAAGACTTATTACTGGTCTATATACACCAGGGAATCTTCTTTGATTTCATTATTAGAAAATACTGAGAATGAGCTGGAAGGCAACATGGAACAATTTAGAATGGATTTCCCTCTATAGCATTTCCTGATTCAGTGATCAAAGTACCAAAAAAATCATACTAAAAAAACAAAGAAAAGGAAAGATGGGGACACAAAAGAAAAAACTTGAATATAAGCTAAAGACTTAAAGATGCAAACAACAGATATTGTGAAAGATCAGGCAAATGTGTTGTTGGAGACTATTGCCCCACCTGACACACTTCTGGGAAAAAAAATTATTCAAATGCAGAAAAGGGGGGTTGATGTGGAGGGAAATCTTGGCGAACTGTTTAGCCTTGAAAAGGATTTTTTTTTAATTACTAGGCCTAATATTGATGCTAAATATGTAGAAATCATCTGTAGTAATCGAAGAACTACAATATGCATTATTTATGGAGAAATGTATACTTCTTTGATGATTTAAACTTACAGATAGTTTGGAAAGGAAAAGAGGGTACTCTGCCAGAAACAAAAATGCGGTCTACCCCACTTCACTGTCTCTTTTTGGCTGTCCTAAACAACACAAGGAAACTGGTTTTAAACTAAAGCATGTTATTTGTAATCTCTTGAGTAACATATTACAAATTAGACTTGGGAGAAAGGTATACTTGAAGTCTATAGGCACAAAAGCTTAAGGAGAACTGGTCAGATTTATATTCTGCTTAAAAACGCAGAAATCTCCAGGACAGCCTTACAAAAAGCTTCAATTTTGGACAGCATGGGCCTAGATTTAGTAGAGTTAAAAGCTATTGCAGCTCAGAAAAATTACTGCTTGAACAGTGGAAGCTCCGTTTCTCAACAAATCAATAAAACCGATCACTTAAATGTGAAAGAGAATCTGTTGCATATGTTTCCAGTACAAAACAGAGTCCATGCTTTAGCTGGGTATGAAGGATGGCCATTACCAAATGAAACATGGATTCACAGCAGGAAGGTAATGTCAAGTGAGTCTAGTAGATTTTTTTGATTGAGTGGCTAGGGAAAAAAATCAGAGAGGGGTGGTAGGCTTCACCTACCTAGATTTCAGCAAAGCCTTCAACACCATCCCACATAGAAGGCTGATTAGCAAGATGGGTAGTCTGGGCATGGGAGACAAGGTGGTGAACTGGGTTAGGAATTGGTTAACAGACAGGAGACAAAGGGTGGTAGTAAATGGGGTATAATCTGGGGTGAGGGGGGTGGCCAGTGGGGTACCACAGTCATCAGTGTTAGGACCAGTCCTGTTCAATGTCTTCATTAGTGACATTGCAGTGGGGCTGGGAGGAAAGGTTTGCCTGTTTGCAGGTGACTCCAAGATCTGCAGCATGGTGGATACTCCAGAAAGGGTGCAGAAAATGAAGAGGGACCTGGAGAAGCTTGAAAGACGGTTGGAGAAGTAGCAACTGAGGTTCAATGCAAAGAAGTGCAAAATAATTCACCTGGGTAGAGGGAACCCTGGGGAGAGCTACAGGTTGGTGGGGGGGAGCTGACTGTCACCAAAGAGGAAAGGAACCTAGGGGTTATCATCTCTGATGACCTTAAGGTATCAAACCAGTGCAAAAAGGTGGCAGGGAGGGCCAGTGGCATGATGGGGTGCATAGGCAGGGGTATCACTAGCAGAATGCTGGAGGTAGTGATGCCATTGTATAAAACATTGGTAAGGCCTCACCTGGAGTACTGCATGCAGTTCTGGAGGCCACACCTGTGCAAGGACATAGATAAGGTGGAGACTATCCAGAGAAGGGCAACAAAGATGGTGCAGGGCTTGCACCAAAAAACATATGAGGAGAGACTAAGGGAACTCAATATGTACTCACTGAAGGAGTGGAGACAGTGGGGGGGCATGATTGAAACCTTCAAGCACCTCAGGTCACATCATTAAGGGATCTCTCACCTTTTTAGGTGGATTTCAGGAAGCACTATTATACCCTGGACAATTGCTTTATTTTACATTATTTATATGAAAAATATGTAACTCTCAAGCATCAAACACTGTATGCTGCATTTATTAATTTCACAGCAGCATTTGATACCATAAATAGGCAAATGCTATGTACAGTAATGTATAGCTGGGGAATCTCATAAGCATTAATTAATATTATTAGAAATATATACTCTGACACCTGGGCACAGGTTAGGGTAAGGTCAGATGGTCAGGAGTTAACCTTCCAGAAAACTTTTCCACAGATAAAGGGATTTGTCAGGGTTGTATTTTGGCCCCCATGAAATGTTATATATATATATATATATATATATATATATATATATATATATGTATAATATTTGGTAGCTATTTTGAATAATTCCATCTCAGATTCCTCTAAGATTAATTTGACCCTATGCCCCACCCTAGTGTATGTGGACAATCTTATGCTTTTTACTCTATCACTAGAGTTTTGCAGATCAAGTTGAATTTATTAGCATAGTATTTAAAAGAAATGTTTCCAAAAGTAATTCTGAATAAATCAAGAATTTTAATTTTGGGGGCAAAGCAAACGAAATAAAAATGGACTCTAGATTCATCTCCATTAGAAGTGGTTAAAAAGTATACTTATTTGAGAATAGCATTCTCATATAACCTTGCCTGAAAATCACACTTGCAGACCATGATTACTAAAGCCAAGGCTATGGTTTTGGGGTTAAAAAGGTTTAATAATATGTATGGTGGTTCTACTATAAGACCTATGCTCAAATCTACAGAAATGAAATATAACTCACAGATCCTTTATGGAGCGGAGATTTGGGATCAATGAAATTATCAATAATTTTGGAAAAGCCTATGATCCAAGCACTAAGAGCAGATTTAGGGCTCTTAAAATCAACTCCAGCATTTTTTGTAAGGGAAGAGCTGGGTCTTGAAAACATACTTGCCCTGGCAGAATTCAGGATGATTCATTTCTGGATAAAAAAATATCCTTGGAGGAGGTGACAAATGATGTGATAAAAAAAATAAACAAGCTCTCATGTCACTGATTGGCAAGGCAATGCCTATAGGAAAAAAAAGAACTGGTATCTTATTGGTGGCAAGCCGTCTTCATGGTACACATATTTAAAAACGTTGATGAATCTCTATGGTCTATGTGATTTAATGAATTATTCTGACATGAATATAGCAATAAGTATGCTTTATAACTCCTATATCAAAAAAAATCTTACTGTCAACCTATAGTAAGAAAGACTTAGACTGTATTGCTATGCCTAGATTCCTGAAATGGTACTCAACAAATGATTGTAATTATTATTACCATTATTATCTGGATGTCTTAGATAACTCTTACTGCCAAAAATTGTTTGTCAGATATAAAGTGAAACTCTTCAAATCCAATGTTTTAACTGCTAGGTTTAGGGGAACACCTGATACAATACAATCTTGTTGTTACTGTAATAAAACAGATAAGGAGGATTTACTTCATGTAATGTTAAAATGTACTTTGAACCACAAGGCTCTAGTAAAATGGAATAACTCAATAATCAAATTGCTGTGGCAACCCAATGTCAACAACATTTTATGTGTACTTTTTAACACAGAAGATGATTATTATTTTTTTTTTCAATTGTTTAACCAGGAATGATTATATTATCCTTAGCGTGGCTAAATAACTGCCTGTTATTTGTCAGACCAGAAAGCATATTGTAAAGCTTATTTGTACTTGATATTTATGTATTCTCTCTGTATTGTTGTAATATTACAACTTTTAAATGTTAAAAAAATGTACTCAATTTTGTAATGATTGCTTCTATTTTAATGATTGAACAATAAACTACTACTACTACTACTACAATTTCATCATGACTTAGCATTCTATCACCAACAACTTGAAATCACTGTGTGGTCAGTCCTAGCTCCTATTACTCCAGCAACTTACAACAATGCCTGGAAATTTTTCTCATTCTGCATCTTTCTATCAGTTCATTCAAGTTTTTTCTCCATCGATCATATCCTGGCATTTATAACCTTCTACCACCATGCCTTGAATTTATGTTTTGCGAACATTAAACAATATCTATTTGGAATTCAGTTTTCTCTATATCAGTCAAATTCATCTATATCTTCAATCCTATCCCATGCGTCAGTCAATCTCCTGTTACTCAGAATCCATAGAGCATCCCGATCAAATGCTCCTAAATAATTATCTATTTATCAGTGTCAGTGGCTCAGTAGGTAGCACACTCACCTCTGAGGCTGGGAGATCAGAAAGCTGTGGGTTCTATCCCCACACCAGGCACTTGGGTTAAATCCCAGTACTGATACTGTAGTGCAGCATGAGGGGGGTGCTGCACTTCTGAGGTGCCGTCTTTCAGATTAGACATTAAACTGAGGTCCCATCTGCCTGTTCTGTTGGTAGTTCAGGTGTATATTAAAGATCCCATGGCACTTATTGAAAAGAGTAGGAGAATTTTTATTTAAATATATAACAATGTACAAAATGCATCAATTTCAGCTTTCAAAGACTAAGTTTTCAAAAACCATCTCATCAGTTTTCTTTAAACAAAAAATAAATGAAAAAATAAACAATTTCCTTTTAATATTCCATATACTTCAATAAACATTTAACAGAATTTTATATACAGTTCATATTTTTTCCCTTCTATTATGGTCAGAATTGTTCAGTTCAATAATTGAGTAACATATTTCATGTAATCCTTCAGGCTAAGCATCTCTCTCTCTCTCTTTTTTCCTTCTCCTTTTTTACTCATTGTTTACAAACTTACAGTTTACACACAACTGTTTATGCAACTGCATAGGCATACTTTTTCCTTCTTGCATATATACTTTCAAGATTTCTTGTCTAACTATTAATTCCATTTCCTCATTTGTGGTTATTTTTCACTGAAATACCCATGTACACATAGCTTGCCAGATGTAAAATTTTAGAATAGCTGCAATCAGGCCCAAAGTACTTTTGTTATACTTCTTCCAGCTCTGGTATACAAAGGTTCTTTACAATTTTGGGCAAGAAATTCCCAGAATGCAAGTACTACAGGACATTCAAAAAATAAGTGCTCCTATGTTTCCAGTTGTTGGATGCAATTAGTTTGTAAACAATATATTTTTTTAATTGTTTATGCTTGTGGGCATTCCTCACCCCCAACTTCCAATGAATGCTTAACCACAAGACATCATATGTATATCGATGGATCCTTTTACAATTTATGCTTTCACTAACTTTCTCAGTTTTCTCATCTGGGCATTACAGTAGCTCTAAGTTATCCGTAAATTTAGTTTGCCTTATAGTCTCATAGAGTTTCTTTCTTGGCATTGTAGTAATAATTTCTACTGTAATTCCTCACTGTTTTATTTTTTTTTCATTATTATAGCAATATAATGAGGGGTATCGTGTTGCTTTTTCATTTTTCCCATATTCCCTCTTTCCCAATGTACTCTGTAAGGTGCAATCCATTCCCTTAAACCTTGTGTCCAAAGTTTATTGTTCAGTTTAAACACCATACTGATACTATATGTTAAAATTATACTAAAAAAACAAAATTGGATTCACCATTCCGATCCCTACCTCTGTCTTGGACCTTTATGTGATATTCCTTTTGACGGGGTTCAACCTGCTATCCCACAAACCCTGGAAGAAAATATTAAGTATCCTAGTTTCATAACCCACCAGCACAGGGAAAAGATAACTTGTATATAAAAAGATCGGGATCAATAATGATTTTATTAACATGATTCTCTTTGATTTAGATATTCTCTTCCCCTTCCATAAGTTCACTATGCTTGAAGCTTTTAATAGACACACATCCCAGTTTTTTCTATCATTCCTTGATTACAGTATTGGATCCCTAAAATTGTAATGTCCTGTGTTGTTCTAGGTATACCTCCTATGTTTTCTGGGTGGTAGACTGGCTCCTCTATACAACATCCCACACTTTTGTCATAGTTTATTTGGGATCCTGATATTTTTGAATATTTTTCTATTTCTTCTATTACTTCACTCCCTTCTTTTTCCTTGTTTAAAATTATTGCCATATCATCCATATATGCTAAGATCTTTATCCTGGGGCTCTGAATATTTAAAACAATATCTTCTATTCTGCCATTATTCTGAATGCACCTCAAAATGGGGTCTAACCCAAACACATATAGCAAAGGGCTGAATGGACAGCCTTGCCTTACACTTCTTTTTACCTTGATCTCTTGACCTAACCATCCATTTATATATGGAGTTACAGTTGCCCATTTGTATAAACTTTGATCCATCCAATAAACTTAGTTGGTATTCCATAATTTTCTAAAACTTTAAATAAATAGTCATGTGTAATCTGATCAAATGCCTTCTCTTGATCGATACTTAGTAGGTACCCACTCACTTTCCTCTGGTTCCCCTTGGTCACTAATTCTCTAAGGCACAATAAATTGTCTTGTACAGTCCTGTTTTTAATAGAACATGTTTGATTTGGACTAATTAATTTGTCCACCACCGTCACCAACCTAGCTTGTAATATTTTGGCTAATATTTTATAGTCTGTGTTTAGCAGACATAATGGTCTCCAATTTTTTAATTCCACTTTGTTACCATTTTTCTATATCAATATCAATAAGGCCTCATTTTGAGATGGGGTAATTTCTTCTTCATCTAAGCAGCTATTTAAGACTTCGGCTAATACAGGGGCTACTTAATCTTTAAACATTTTATAAAATTCAGTGCTTAGTCCATCTTTCCCAGGTGCAATATTATCCTTTAGCTTGCTTATGGTTTGCAATACCTCTTGTTCCTCTATTCTAGTTTCTAAATTAGCTTTCTCCTTGCTAGTTAGCTAAGGCACTTCTATACTTTTCCAGAACTTCACACCTTTTTCTATTTGTGGTATTTCCTCAAACTGTTTCTTATCATGTGCATTTCTTTCAGTCATTATTTCCATCTTTGTGTTCACTGTTTTACCATCACTTTTATATATATTTTTGATATATCTTTTCTCAGTTCTGGCACTGTAATCCTTAAAGGGATCAAAGGTCTGTTTTTGGCACAGTGTGCCAAACCTCATTTCTTGGTGTAATGATTGTGCTCTATTATATTGAATATCTTTCATTTGCTTTTGTATGTTTGCTATCTGTGCACTACAGTCTATTTTTTCTGTCTCTGTTCTTGATATTAGTTTTTGTAATTGATTTCTTAATTGTAAATATTGTAAATATTCTGTCCCTGCTTTGTTCCCTGTGTATTTACTAAATAGCAGACAGATATATTTTTTGGTGTCTTCCCACCATTCACCCAATCTATCATAAAAATCCCTAACTGAGAGTCTAACTTCCCATAATCGATTCCATTTATACACTAAATTTTCATCTGTCAGTCTGCAACTATTCATTCACCAAATTCCTATCCCATGTGTCAGTGCTTTCCCCCCACTGCAAAGTCCATTTCAACATTTGGTGGTAGGAGTATTCATAGCTATGTACTGATATATCTGTAATATACAATAATATACAAAGACAAAAAAATAAAATTGATTCTTGTAGAGGAGTCTCCTCTAAAGTATGTATTCCCCCTTGTGGATACATATGCCTATAAACGTCAATCAAATTAGCAGTTTTGGTTATGTCTTTTAAACAATTAGAATCTGAAAATAATTTTAGATTTTTTTGGCCCTGTCTTCCAGGGTTGTCCCACAATTGAAATCCCCAGCCCACACCATTGTCCTAACAGTGAACAGGAAGGGCTTTATTTCAGAAAATAAATTGACTCTACTTGCCTTTGTCTGGGGAGCATAAACAGCAATAACATGCACTCTGTACCCTTCAAAATTTTATCTAATGCCAGAGCTCTGCCAGGCTCTATTTCTTTTTTTTTAACTTTATTATTATATTTATTTATTTAGTTGTTTAACCAGGTATAGCACACTAAGCTGAAAGCTTTTTTACAGGAGCGACTTGGGAGCACAAGGAGGTTAAGTGACTTGCTCAAGGTCACACAGTATGCAAGTGGAAGCTGTGGGATTCAAACCCAGGTCTGGTCTGCTAGATGTCACCAGATTCACAGCTCAGAGCCTTAGACCACTATGCATACAAATTTAGTGTATAAATGGAATAAATTACGGGAATCTAGACTCTCAGTTAGGGATTTTTATGATAGATTGGGTGAATGGTGGGAAGAAAATTAAAAAGCTTATGCCTCCAACAGAGAAGACATACATACACATATCCCAGGCTGATCCTGGGCCCACATCCCCAAACTGGCTGTGGCTACTATATACATCCCCCAAACTATTTACATACACAGTTTTAATGTATTATACCATCTAAGTTGAGTCTAATTTACTATTATAACAATGGATTCTGTCCATTCAAAGTTAACTATAGATCTGATCTACTTCCAATTTTGACATCCCTCTTTATTACTATCCTTAATTTCTAAGTAACTGTAAGTCCTTTGGACTGGGCTTTTAAAACTGTGTCCCTGGGGAGAGAGAGAGAGAGAGAGAGAGAACCCATCATAACCCTTTCAATGTGGCAGACATTGTAAAACCACACTCAGAACTATCTAAAGACAGTAATGCACCTCACTGGTTAAAGTACTTTCAGAAACAGAATTACACACCTCAATAAAATCATAATCCCTTTAAACTTTCTCTTAGGAAGTGATTGCTAGCTAATCCCAATCAGACAGACAGATCTGGGTTAGAGCACTCTTCAGTTGTGTTGAGTACACTGCCTCTAATGTCCTCCATCTTTTATCATATATTTTCTTTTTCTTATCTATTATCATTTGTCTTTTGAGTCTATCTAAGACATGTAGCAGGTCTCTAACCCACTGATCATAATTATAAATACAAACACTTTTCCAATGTCTTAGGACAAATGCCTTAACCAGGGTGGACATCAATGCCACATGATGCTTAGCTGACTCTCTTACAACCCTTTTCATATCTCCCAAAACACAGAGCTCTGGTTTAATATGCTCCGAATAGTTTAATAATGGATCCATGTTGTGACCAATTTGAACCCATACTGAATGTATTTTGGGACAGCTCCACATCACATGTAACAGATCTCCTGGTTTTGTTCCACATCTAAAACACAGATCTGTCTGTCTGAGTTTTCTAGAACATAGCTTAGCAGGGGTGTAATAAATATTTGAAAAAATAAAGAACTGCATACTCTTATAATTTAGTATGGGCAGGAATTTAACATTTTTCCAAATCTCTTTCCAGTCAGACCTCAGGGAGGTTAAACTTTTTTCCCCAATATAAAATTTGATCTATGGATTCTGAGCTTACAAAGCCAAGCAGCACCATGTAAACTTTTTAGAGGGGGTGTTGTGAGTAATCAATCTCATTCAAATGATTCCAAGCAAATGGACTCTGACCCACTGCTTTATTATCTCATAAAAATTGCTGCACCATATTTGTAATCTGAATCTTTCTGAAAAAATCCCATTCCTTAAACTGCACAGGTAGGACCACCCTATCTTCTACTATAAAAGCTGTCAGTTTCAGATCAGCTAATTCTGGTGCCCAATGCTGATTGATTATTTGTCCCCCCAGCCAAAAATTAGGATTTCCTAATATTGGTTGATCCCTAACTCTCCTTTGAGCTCTCTTCTGTGTGGGATTCAACAAATTCCACCACGCCATCATTGAGTTAAAGATTAGTGTCTGCCTTCCCCTTTTAGGTATGGCCTCTGGATCTGAAAAGAGCAATGCTGCTGGGGAAAGTTTCAGGTCCTCTAAAATTCATTGCTCAATTTGGAGCCATGTTGGGGTATATCCCCCTTCTTCCCAAGTTCTCTACCACCGTCCCATTAAACCAAGCTGTCCCGCTACATAATACAAAAATAGGTACTGAAGTTTAATGCCTCCCATAAGATGAGGAAGGTGTAGGGCAGCATGTTTTCTTCTTGGGGGTGTTGAATTTCACAGAAATGCTAAGATTACCCTTTGGATATTAATGAACCTACCTTTGGGAATACTATAAGGTAACAAATTAATCAGGTATAACAATCTAGGTAGGAGATTCATTTTTATCAGTCCAGGTCTGGCAGTAAAGTTCAGGGGGAGTTTATTCCACCTTAAAATATAATTTTTAATTTTAGTCAAAAGATTGTCCACATTTTCTTCTACCCCATTTTCTGTTTTGGCCATAATCCAGATGCCGAGATATTTAATTTTAATTGGGGCCCAGTTAATTTGCAGGTGTTCAAAAGCTGCTCTATAAGTATACGAGGTAAGAGGGAGAACCTGTGTTTTGCTTAAATTTAATTTGTAGTTGGAAACCTCAGAGAATTGGCTAATAATTTCCAGGGATTTTTGGAAGCTTTCAGCCAGATTACATAGATGCAACACTATGTCACCAGCAAAAAATGAAAATTTAAGCTCCATCTCATGATCCTTAATTCCCTGAACCTTGGGCTCCATGTGAAGTGCCCTTAATAAAGGTTCCAAATAAATGTTAAGCAGAATTGGTGACATGGGGCAACCCTGTCTAGTCCCATTCATCAGCAATAACTCTTTAGAAAGGTAGCCATTGCACAGAACCCTAGCATTAGGGTCACTATAAAGGTTTTTAAGGCCTCTGAGAAAGCTCTTCAGGAAGCCCATTGTCTCCATTGTATGAAATAGAAAATAATGGGAAACCCTATCAAATGCATTCTCGGCGTCAAGTGCAATCAGTGCCATAGCTAACTTAGAATTGGAAGGCCGATGAAGGATGTGACGCAGCTTCATTAATGCATCATGTGCCCCCTGACCTGGCATAAACCTGACTTGGTCCTGACTAATTAACAAAGGAGCAACTTTTAAAACCCTATTAGCCAGGATCCTTGTGAGGATTTTAATATCCTGATTTATTAAAGCTATAGGTCTGTAATTGCCAGGCAGATCCCTAGCTTTAGCCGGCTTTGAAATTAGTGTAATATAAGGTCGGTACAGAGGAGGAGGATGGGGGACCCCAGCTTTCATAATATTCAAGAATAGATCTTTCAAAAGGGGGAGTATGGTCAATAGATGAACTGTACAAAATTTAGCCAATAGGCCATCAGGCCCTGGTGTCTTACCATTTGGCAATTCTTTAATTGCTGCCATAATTTCTACCTCACAGATTGGGGCTGCCAAAGCCTGAGCCTGCTCTTTGTCCAATTTGGGCAAGGGTATTTTATCAAGAAACCCTCTAATCTCGTCCTCTGAGCTAGTACCCCCCTGATAGATCCCAGCATAATGTTCTGCGAAGGCATCAGCCATTCCCAGAGGATCTGTAATAATGTCCCCTTCAAACTTCACTGCCATGATCATTTGATCCACCTCCCATTCCCTCATTCTACTGGCTAACAAATGGCCCTGCACATCTCCCTGCATCAGGTATCTAGCATTTAACCTTTCAAGCCAGCAATCTATCCTGAGATACATCATGCTTCTCTTGTCCTCTCTTAAATCTTTTCGCTCCTTATCCAGCTCACTAGAGGAACCCTCCAAAGGTAGTAGTGACTTAATGGCCCCAGTTAAAAATTCTTCCCATGCTCTATTCTTCTTATTCCTCCTAGCAGTATATTCCTGAGCGATTCCTGCATATAATACCTTGCAGGTAGGCCAAGCAAGTTTCTTATCCATAAGTGTCAGAATTTGGGTTTGGATAATCTCCACTAGTGCTTCTTCTAATTTAGACACCATATTATCAACCGCTAATATCCCATCATCCGACCACCACTGATATGATTTTGGGGGAATGTTATCTATCTCCCATTGCATCTGAATCAGGGAGTGGTCAGATATTACCCTGTTAAAAGTAGTAAGTTCTTTGAGGCCCCTTAAGGCTGCCCCATTAACCAAAAAAAAATCAATTCTAGAATGTGACTTGTGTACTCCAGAGTAAAAGGTCATCTCAGTATCCCCTTTATTATACACCCTATAGGGGTCTACTAGTGCTGAAACTTCCAAAAATCTATTTAGAGCTATCTGCACTGCAAAAAGTGGTCGATTAGAAGGAGGGTTCCTGTTACCCCATTATCCAAGCAGAGGTTCCAATCACCTACTAGAATAAGTGGGTGAGATGGGAGCATAGCAATATCAACCTCCACTGAGGTAAAAAAGTCAGGTTTCGAGGGGGTAAGGCCATAAATTGAGGCACAAGAAAATGGATTTCCCAAGATATTACCCAACACATATATCCCCCTAATATCCTCTCGTGACTTGATTTGAGTAATTACACATGGCAAGCTTTCCTTATTAGTATTGCCACACCCCCGATGCTTTCACATTCCCTGGTCCTATTACTTTGCCCACCCACCCTTTCTTCAATAGATATAATTCTTCGTTCAGCAAATGGGTTTCTTGTAGTGCAGCAAAGTGAACCCTCAACTGATTTATATCTTGTAATATTACCAGTCTTTTCTTCCTCCCCTGAGGCCTTTAACATTCCATGAGAGAAATGTAATCAATACCATAATTTATAACAGTATCCCTGCTTATCACCCTCTTGCATTCTATCCACCTTATTATATGCACCATGGATTCTCTCTCTCCCCCCCCTTTTCTTCCAGTAACTTCCACTGGTGTGGAGCTCAGGGTTTTGGCTTCATTGGTGACTGGGGAGCCACCTGGAGGGATACAGACCTATACTGGTGCGATGGTCTGCATCTGTCCAGGGGGGAACCAGGATCCTAGGTGAGAGGTTTAAATGCTTCATTGGCAGGCATTTAAAATAGCCAAGGGGGGAGGCACTAAAAAGGAGCAGGAAAATCCCAGCCTCCCCCCACAAAACATGGTGATTAGTGAGGTAAACACCAAGGTACAGAAGTTATTAGGGAGCAGAACAGATTTAAATGTAAAAAAAGGCAAAGGCAGTGAGGACAGAAATGGGGCTAAAAGGGGTAAGGCTATCAAAAAGTGGAGAGTGATGAGTACCAATGCCCGTAGTCTGTGTAACAAGCTCCCTGAACTAGTGGCTTAGATGGAAGAGGGTTGCCTGGATATTGTGGCAGTCACAGAAACATGGTACACAGAGAACCATGACTGGGATGTCAACATACCAGGATACACAATCTACAGGAGGGACAGGGAGGGTAAAAGAGGAGGAGGAGTAGCTCTCTATGTAAAGGAAGGGATCAAAGCAACAGAACTAAAGAGTAAACAGGGTGCAGATGAGGCACTTTGGGTCACCCTGGAGACAGGAAATGGTACCACAGTCCTCATGGGGGTTGTATACAGACCCCCATCTCAGGGGGAAGGAATGGACAAGGAAATGATAGAAGGCTTTCTTAGAATGGCAGAAAAAGGGGAGATATTGTTGATGGGGGACCTGAATATGCCAGATGTTAACTGGAGCACCTTTGCTGCAGGCACGTCCAAAAGCAGGGTCATTCTTGATGCCCTACAGGGGTCATGCCTCAGACAGCTAGTATTGGAACCCACTCGGGATGGAGCAATCTTATACCTGGTACTCTCAAATGGGGACGGAGAAAGAATCTCAGATTTAGAGGTGGGTAGCCATCTGGGAACAAGCGACCACCAAACAGTGTGGTTCACGATAAACACAGCCATACAATCAAGCCATACAAAAGCAAGGGTACTGGACTTTAGGAGGGCTGACTTTGGGAAAATTAGAGAGTGCCTCAGAAAAGCACTAGCAAACAGGCAAGAAGGAGGGGTGGAGGAACAATGGGGAGTGATCAAAACACCATCACAGAGGCAACAAGCCTTTGTGTAAAGCAAATCAATAGAACACAACGAAGGAAAAAAAAACGCTATGGTTCTCAAAAGAGGTGGCAAGGAAGGTTAAGGAGAAAAGGACAGCATTCAGGAAATATAAGGAAACACAGAAGGAGCAGGACAGAGAACTTTATCAGTTAAAGCAGAAAGAAGCTGGGAAGGCAGTCAGAATAGCAAAGGCCCAAACTGAGGAAAGGATAGCCAATTCTGTTAAGAAGGGGGATAAGACCTTTTAAAGGTACATTAGAGAGCAAAGAAAGACCAAAGGAAGGATACTGAAGCTTAATAAAGGAGAGGGAATGTGGGTAGAGGCTGACAGTGAAAAAAGCAGGGATACTGAACGAATATTTCTGCTCAGTATTCACAAAGGAAGATGAGAGGGAGTTACCTAAACCAAACAAGAGAAACACTCTGAAGATGGGAGTCGATACCAGTCCATTTACAGAAGAAAGGGTTCTGAAAGAACTAATAAAATTGAAGGTGGACAAAGCAATGGGGCCTGATGGGATTCACCCAAGAATTCTAAAAGAACTAAGGGTAGAACTAGTGACACCGCTGACTACTCTCTTTAACAAATCATGGGAGGATCGGGTGGTACCTGAGGACTGGAGGAGGGCAAATGTGATTCCTCTTCACAAAAGTGGGAGCAGGACAGAGGCAGGAAACTACAGACCAGTTAGTTTGACCTCAGTGGTAGGGAAAATGATGGAATCACTTCTGAAGGAAAGAATTGTTGAGTACCTAGAGGCCAGTGGGGCACAGGACCCAAGGCAGCATGGATTCACAATGGGAAGGTCTTGTCAGATGAATCTAATAGATTTCTTTGACTGGGTGACCAAAGTAGTAGACCAGGGAGGGGCTGTGGACATGGCCTACCTAGATTTCAGCAAGGCATTTGATACAGTCCCACACAAAAGACTAATAAACAAGATAGCCAGCCTTGGAGTGGGTCCCAAGGTCGTAGCCTGGATAAAAAATTGGCTAGACAACAGGACGCAAAGGGTAGTAGTAAATGGAGTACAGAGTGAAGAAAGGAGGGTTACTAGCGGGGTACCGCAGGGTTCAGTACTGGGACCGGTCCTTTTTAATGTCTTTATAAGTGACATTGCAGAGGAACTGGAAGGAAAAGTATGTCTCTTTGCAGATGACACAAAGATCTGCAACAGGGTTGATACACAAGATGGAGTAGAAAGGATGAAAAGGACTTGGCAAGGTTGGAGGAATGGTCAAATGTATGGCAGCTCAGATTCAATGCAAAGAAGTGCAAGGTAATGCACATGGGAAACAATAACCCAGGGGAAGCATACACAATGGGGGGTGAGATACTGACAACAGTAAAAATAGATAGGGACCTGGGGGTAATTATATCAGATGACCTAAAGGTGGGCAAGCAATGTGAGAAGGCAGTAAGGAAGGCTGGGGGGATACTGGGATGCATAGGAAGAGGCATCAATAGTAGAAAACAGGAAGTTGCTATCCCTCTGTACAGACAGTTGGTGAAACCCCATCTGGAGTACTGTGTGCAGTTCTGGAGACCTCATCTCCGCAAAGACATTGACAGAGTGGAGGCTGTCCAGAGGAGGGCAACCAAAATGGTGCAGGGTCTGCACCAGAAGACATACGAAGAAAGACTAAAGGAGCTTAATATGTATACCCTTGAGGAAAGAAGGGAGAGAGGGGACATGATAGAAACGTTCAAGTACCTCAAGGGAATCAACAAAGTCCAAGAGGGTAGCATCTTCCAGAAAAAGAGATGTGCAAGAACAAGGGGGCACAAGTTGAAGATAGAGGAGGGATGGCTCAGAGGTAATGTGAGGAAGTATTTTTTCACAGAGAGGGTTGTGGATGCATGGAACAGCCTCCCTGAAGAGGCCGTGGAGTCAAGAACAGTGGGGGAATTCAAAGAATGCATGGGACAGGCATAAGGCAGTCCTAGTGGGGGGTAGGAGGAAGTAAGCTGTTGGTTAACTAGGATCTGCAGCTTATCTGTTAGGTAGGAAAATGGGCAGACTAGGTGGGCCAAGCGGTCCTTATCTGCCATCAAATTCTATGTTTCTATGTTTCTAACTCCCCCCCGTGACCCCCGATCCTCCAATCATGCTCCTTTGTCTGAATGAGACGTGAATGAGTTAGCCCTGAGGTGTCCCAGAGCCCCCACCAAGTCCCAATATATAGAAAAGACCAAAGACCCCCATAACCATTAATCCCATCTTTAACATCTTAAGTTACCTAATACCTCTTTTATTTTAAATTAATGAAGCTCCAGAAGCTTAGTAACTGCCTCCTTCTCCTCACGCATGGTCACAGCCACTAAAATATCAAATGATATCAGGAAGACAGCATTCCATGCACTATCCATTCCCCCATTTATCTATTCCAGCTGTAGTAAATTAGGGAGGAAAGAAAGAGAATAAATACAAGAGAAAAAAAAATCCCAGTAAGCCCCTGAGACCTGTACTTAATCATTTACTAAAGGAAAAACATCCCACCCTAGAATAACCCTTATTCCATTGTAGGTTTGCTCAGTAACATAAGCTAATCAGTACCCCACTTTCCCTTAGCAATTTCACCCACTCAAATCATAAGCTCCTTTGGCCCGTTCTACCATTTTTAAACTACAGGCTATCTGGTATTCAGTCCTCTTCTTAGTACTGAATTTTAGCATTCTAAGATGAGCGAGAAACACATGATAGCAAAAAAACAAACTGAAAGACCAGGACGCTTAGCTGTCTTGGTCCGATTAGACCCTAAAAAAAAAAGTCAATAAGGACCCCCTATTTTACAGTCCCACACAAAATTAATCTGGAGCAGTCCAAACAATGAAAGGACAGATCCCCTCTCTGAAACATGGAATAAGGATGAAGTTGATTGAATGCTACCAGCTGTCATAGCAATTCCCAATTCTTCCTACTCACACTTGCCGTTTTACAGCACACAATCCTGCAGGCCCATCAGACTTTCATGTCACAGGTTTAAACAAGGCTGGTAGCTCCATCCGCGGGCTTTCTGTAGCATTGATTGCCGTCGCATACCTCCTGTCTCCCTGCTGTAACCTCACAATCAGCATAGCTGGATATTGTATTCTGAATTTCACCCCTGTCAAGTATAACTTCTTCTTGATCTCCGTGTACTTCTTGGCCCAGAAGGCCAAGGGTTGTGCATGGTGCAACAGCGTTGTGCCATGCTCAATCCACTGATGTGCCCGGCGTGATATTCAAAAGGGAAAAGTGCATGGCACAAATCCCGATGCGCTGGAGTGCATCAGTAATGTATGCAGGCACAGGTAGGGGGGGCATGCCCATGCATACCCTGCACAGCCCGATAATCAGCCCTGGATGTGCAGAGCCATGTATGCGCAACCCCTACCTGCGCCAGCACAAAGTTGATCCCCCCCAAAAAAAAGGAACAACGGATGGCCACCCACAGGTGAGCTGCCGCATTGCAGGGTACAACATGGCAGCTGCCACCTGTGGGTGGCCACCCGATCTCCAGCTGCACCTGGCAGCACCCCCCTATGCCCGATCACGGGCATTTGTAAAAAAAAAAAAGAATTCTGGCCAATATCCCTGGTGGTCCAGTGGACTGCTGTCTGCCCGATCGCAGGCATTTGTAATAAAAAGAAGAAATAATACCAATATCCCAGGTGGTCCAGTGGACCGCTGTCTGCCCAATCACGGGCATTTGTAATAAAAAAATAAATAATACCAATATCCCTGGTGGTCTAGCGGTACCCCCTTCCCACCTGCCCACTGAGTCCCACCACCCCATTCCCCCCAGTCAGCCAGTGGGCAGCAGCACCTCACCCACCTGCCGCCCTGCCGCCCGCCGACTGACACCGTTGGTAGGTTTGCGCCCATTGGTCCACAGCGTGAGTCAATGAATGCAGCTCCGTGCCGTACATTCCAGATATGTGAATGATCACATATCTGGAATGTGTAGTACGGACGTGAGCTGCACGCCCATTGGCTCACATCGACCAATGGGCGAGAACCCATTGATGGTGCTAGTCAGTGGGTGGCGGTGGCAGGTGGGTGAGATGTTGCCACCCGCCGCTGACCGGGGAGTGGGGAAGGCTCAGTGGGCGGGTGGGGAGGGGGGCACCGCTAGACCACCAGGGATATGGGTACTATTTATTTTTTATTACAAAATGCCCGTGGATCAAGACAGTGGTCCACTGACCACCAGGATATTGACATATTTCTCTTTTATTACAAATGCTCGCGATTGGGCAGACAGCGGTCCACTCGACCACCAGGGATATTGGACATATTTTTTCTTTTTATTACAAATGCCCACGATCGGGCAGACAGCGGTCCACTGGACCACCAGGGATATTGGACATATTTTTTCTTTTTATTACAAATGCCCGCGATCAGGCAGACAGCGGTCCACTGGACCACCAGGGATTTATGCTTTTCCATTTTTTTACTGGAGCCTGCGATCGGGCTGTGGAGCACATTGCCGGCTGCAAGGGGCATTGGTCCCCGGCGGCTGCTACCTGGCAGGGCACCAGGTGCAAGTCGTCGGAGATCAGCATACCTGCATGCAAATGGGGCCATAATGACATGCAAATGGCCCCATTTGTGCCTTGCATACATTATGGCCCCATTTGCTTGTCAAGTTTTGAATATCGCGGTTGCTGTGCATAATGCAATGGAACTTGCGCTAGCGCATCCCCCTGCTCCACTCTGGCCACTTGCCGCTTGTGCAGTGCCACTGCACTATGCACACTGCGGGTGGCCAGGGTGCAATGTTCAACGATGCTGTGGCATGGCGCAGCTCTGTTGAATATCGCCCAGTCCACACCCTTGTGCAGCCAAGTTGCGCTGTGCCCAAGCTTGCGCCACAGCCTGGCGCAGTTTGAAAAACTGGGCCCTTCCGTCTTTCTCTTACCGAAGGTATTAAATCTTGGGAAAGCCAAATAGAGGCCCCATTCCACTGCAGATTTCTATTTGTTTTGGCTTTGTTTAATACGTGAGTCTTCTCTTTAAAATTCAAAAAACACATGATAAGTACCCGAGGTTGAGCTCCAGGTGGGGGGGGGTCTCTCTCAAAGAATGGTGTGCCCTCTCAATATTGTAGGATTCTCCAAACAGCATTGGACCAAACAATTTCAGGAGGAGATCCTGCATAAAAGTTACACAGTCTGAGCCTTCCGATTTCTCAGGGAGACCCACCATAATTAGATTGTTCCTCCTACTGCATGATTCCTGATCTTCCAAGCAATCCTCCTACTTTTTAACTTGCCTTATAAGGGTAATCACCTCCTGATCCATAGCCACCGTTTTCCTTTCCTGTGAATGCAACCCTGGCCTCAGCATCCCCCACCCTTTGTGTTAGAGCATTTAGAGCCGGCTTTAATGTAGAGAAGTCAGCCACTAATCCTTGTAGGAGATGTTTAATTTCTATAATATCATCTGAGGATGTATGCCCCCTTAGTTCTTCTGTCAGCAGATCTTCGTTCTCCTCTGGAACTGGAGAGTGGGGTTTTGAGCACTTTACGGCCGGCAGTCTTGCAGCCAGAGGCTCAGGGCTTCCACCTTCCATCTCAGCCATACTGTCGGCCAGGCCTGTTTCTGCATCTAGTAAGTAGATTCCTTAATTATATTTACTCGACTTACTCCCTGAAATGAAGGACCTTGTTAGGAATCGAAGTTCCCTATTGAAGTCAACATTGTGAGGTCTTAAACAGCTATATTTGTATATTTTATTCAGTGCGACTAGGGAGCAACCTCAGGGACGTCTTTTCCCCTCTAGCTCATCACATGATCCCTCCAGGCTCTATTTCAACTAATATAGTTAATTTTAATCTGTTATCTTATTTATTTCAAAAGTAGTTTTCAGTCTTGTGTCTTGAATAAACACTAGTTGACTGTGTAAGTCAGAAAGGCTCTGCATAACAGTTAACATTTTTTTATGACTCTTTACACTATTAACGTTGATAGGAGTTATCTGTAAAGTAGTCATAATAAAAATTAGAGGAGGAAAGGGAGGGGTATTAAGCCTTATTCCTATCTTGAGAGCTCCTATTCTGGGACCTAGCCCTCCTACTGACTGCCTATTTTGAACCTGAAGCCTATTGTCCTCAGTTTCAGTTAGTGTTTCCCTAGAGGATGCGTTGGAGGAACCAGCTGATTCTTCTTCTGAATCTGTATCTCCCCAATTCTCTTTTTTGGATAAAGGTAGATACCTGTTTTTGTACAACACACTTGCATGGTTCCTTCTATCTTTTTTTATATTAGCATCTTATCTGGGTCTTTTTTTTACTCCCTTCCTTCTTACCACTTGTTTGAATTCTTCCTGCTGGTCAGGGGGTGGAGGGAGAATCTGCTCCTCAACCTGCATGCCTTCTTCTGTCTCCATGGTCTGTTCTGTTACTTCATCTTTACCCTGCTCTTGTTTTCCTGTTTCCATTTCTATTTCATTACTTATTTCTATCTCTTCTACAGATTCCTGCTTTTCCATTTCTTGTTGTTTTTCCAATGCTTTCTCTTTATCGTTTCTTATTTTTCCTCTTGCCTTTTCGCTGACACTAAAAAAGATCCCTTTGCTGTGCTTGAAATACCAAGTTTTCTGGTGAAAGGCTTTCCCCTTTGTTATGCGAGGCCCAGGGGCACTTAGTGTAGAAATGGCCACTATGATCACATAGTTTACATTTAAAGGTGTCAAGACAGTCTTTGGCCAAATGACCATATTCAAAACAGTGGTTACATTTAACACTATCACATGCATTGCCTAGATGACCATATGACCCACGTTTAAAACATGATTTAGGTTGCCCATATAGAACAATGATCTTCTATCCCTCCCCCCAAAAAAACTTCCTGCTAAATGCATAATCCCGTGATCTGATTGATTTAATTTGATTTTGATTTTCCACCCCCCTGTCCAGATTTGTTCTGAATCCATAATTGGGACAGGGGTCTCAAGTATTTTGTATCTTTGCTTTAACCAGAATATAATGTCAGATATATTTACACCCTCATTTTTAAATAAAACTGTAACAGTTTGTCCATGGGTTTTGTTAAGGGCACTACTGAGAAAGGAACCCATAGTTGTGATTTATACATGACATTATACTTTGCCCAAAATCTATCTAGACCTGCAATGTTCTTAAAACTGATATCAATTTTTGCATTGCAAATATTTATTACGGCATATATTTCTGAAGCAAAAAATCTCATGGAGTCTTTTAGCAAAGTTCTCGCTATATATATCCTATCTGGAGGTTGTTCCAGTCCACTTTTATATATCAGTCTCACCACGTTCCTTCAAGGAGCTGGTTTTCTCTTGCTTGAAATCAGTGAATTTCATGCTGGTGCATTTTGTTCTTTTCACCCCCCAAGTTCCTGATTTTCCAGAGGTGATATCAGGTCCCCTGCTGAAGTGCTTGGTTGTTTTTCCAGTCCCAGAACTGTTTGTTAGTGTCCATGCTGCATCCCTGTTGTATTTCTGTACCACTAGATCAGAGTCGTAAGGCCTCCATCCATCCATTTCTTTTGGCAACCATCCAGCTGACAGTAAGGCTTTTTCTAGTGACCAGCTATTTTTCCCTTTATCTGCCATAGTTGCCCGATTATCTGCTGTCATCTTTCTTCTAATACCCAGTGTTTTTTTCCCATATTTTTCTTTTAAATTCTATTTTTAGTTCTGAGTCAGTCTCTGAGAAAGTTATTGGCTTCATTAGTGGGGCAATATCGCTTGCATTTAAAACATTTCCAGAAATTCTGTTTTGTTCACTTACATGTTCTTATGTTCCTTTGGGAGACTGCTGCTCTTTCTGTTTCAAATCTGATGCAACAGCTTGTCCAAGCGTTGGGTGCGGTTCCTTCTCATGTTTGTTTTCTTTTGCAGCATCGGAATCTCTCACCACATCATCTTTTGTCAGAATGAGCTGAGCGGCTGTCTAAAATCTTGGCTGTGATGACTCACTCTTCGGCTATTGAAGTTTCAATGATTGCTGCAGTGAAATTGCACTCTCTGTTTCAGATAGCATCAGCAGTAAATTCTCTTTTTTCTTTTTCAAAGAAATTAAGCACAGTTCATCCTCATTTACTTGCTCTTGCTCTTGCTTCTGTCCATCCACATTCATATTAACACCCTTAGCAATGTCCAGCTTCTTCTCTGTATTTTCTGTCACTGTAGTATCCATATTTTTAACTTTCTTTCTCAGTTCAGTTTCTTCAGCCTCTAACAGCATAGAGTCAGTAGTGGAGGCTGTCCCCCCTGCCACATCATCACTTCCTCCACCTCCTGTGTCTGGCAGCAAACTGGGTCCCTCATCCCATCTGCAGGAAGTGACAGCACCCCCTGCAGGCAGAGTAGGGGAATTTCACCAGTGTCCTGGCCAAATTTCCCCCATTCACTAAAAATACCACCAACAGCTTAATGTGGTTCATTGTCAGTTGGCATTCATCTGTATCCCCTTCCCCAGGTCATGCCTGAAGATAGGCAGAACTTGTCTAGTGCACTTACCCAGTCAACAAAAACTAAATAAATAAATAAAATAAACTATACTTCACAAAGCGTTGAATTTGCTGCACACCATCCTCTTCAATCCTACCTCAAACATCATGATTTCATCAGCTATTTGCTTAGTGTTCGATGGTTTCCCTTGTCCTGGAGACTTTACTACTTCTACAGCCTCTTCAGCTACAATTGCCAATTTAAGAAAGCAAGAGGATCATTATGTTGTCTTTCTCCCAACCTCAAAAATTAATAGACTGCATCAAGGAGTTCAGATCTTGTATTCTCCCACTTAGAATAATTGGTGTCCAGTAGCCATATTGGATCAACTCATGCACTACAATGCTTGCTCCTGTTGTTCTAAACCTTTCCTATCTATCGATAACCTCATGCCACTATCAACTAAATATTTCATGGAATATGTGAAAATCTTATTACAAAGACTTAGCCTTACAGTAGCAGCCACAGAAACTGCCAACTATTTCCAGAAATGTCTGTGATATTTCCAGATATATCTAAAGCTTTCTCCATTTCTACAGTAGGGACAGCAGAGAGAAACTCTTTAGAACTTTTACAAAATATCTGGAAATAACTGGCAATGTCTGTGGCTACTAATGTAATCCTTTTGCCTATACATTCTGAATCAGAGTAGCATCTTTTGCATTGAAGAACATTGTCCCTGCTTATCTCATCAAGATACTTGGAAGGTGGACCTCTTCATGCTTCAAGACCTACATCCCCAGTCCTTAAGTAGAACTCACACAAGCTTTTAGGATTATCTCCTCTTAGTATGAACAGCGAAGGGCAGTTTAGTAGCCATGGTTCCACAGAGTTTTCTTCCTCAAGGTTTTTTTTTCCTCTCCTGTCTACTACTGTTCACACTCTCCATGAGTTAGAAGAGGTATCTCTTCTTTGTGAGCCTTCTATTTCCGTAAAGCTACCCGGCTCCTCTACAGAGGGCAGGAATAGAGAAATGTCAAAGTTAAAGTTATACTTCACACAAACATTTACCCTATTCCCAAACATTGAATCTTGTACAGTATATTCAAACTCCTACCATCTCTTTCTTCTTTGTGTCATGACCTTATTAGGGGAGTCATCTTCTCCCAGAGCAACTTCCCTTCTTCCTTTTACCACTCCTCTCTAAGCATTCTCCTCCAACATTACCAGTATCATGTTTGCACCTGTACTTAACACCTTTCTTTTTGTCTTCTCACTTCTCTCTGCCTTATGTTGTTTTGCACTTTACACATTCACCTATCTTACTCAAAATCTTTCAATTTAATACTGATTTTTGAGCAGAAGTACTGTACCCATTATTTACATTAATCAGTACACATCTGATACTTCCCCTGTAGTGGAATAAAAGCATAATTGTATCATTATTTAAAAAAGGTGACCGAAAAGACCCCAAATGTTATAGGCCAATATATTTGATGCCTATATTACAAAAAAATACATACCAGAATAATTTTGGAAAAAATAAAGGTCTGGGTTGATGACAGTAAAATATTATCTAAATATCAGTATGGGTTTAGGAAACAAAACAGCACCATGGATCTGATGTTTACACAATCACATTTCGGATACTTATGTAACAAGAAAGAAAGGAATAATCTGTGCATGTTATATTAACATAAGAGCAGCTATTGATAGAATAAAAAGAAGGATCTTGTTGGACATTCATAAAAACATGGGAACTGATAACCAGTTATTTGAGAGTATAAAACTATTACATTTAAATACCACAGTTCAAATAAGGTATAGTACGAATGGTGCATTATCAGAAGAAACCTACATCTAGTGAGGAGTAAAACAAGGTTGTTTATTGGCCCCCATTCTTTTTAATATGTGTGTATATATATATATATATATATATATATATAAACATTGATCCATGGTATAAATTGCAGTGACACATTTCCTTCATGTATAGATAATGAAAAAGTAGGCATCATGATGTATGCAGACGATGCATAATAATGTCACAAACACCATTAGGACTTAAAACGGGCTTGGTTTACATTATGTCAAAACTACAAGAATTAGATTTGAAACTGAACATAGAAAAAAAACAAGATAATGGTATATGGAAGTAAAGCAAGCGATTCAATAAATGGGATATACATGGTCTTCAGTTTGAAGAAGTTAAAGAATATAAGTAGTAGTAGTAAAAATCTTTATTTTTTTACAGGACAAGCTGGTATAAAACATCATTAGGAAAAAAATCCTATATCAGAGATGCTCCTGTTTTCAGTATGACATAAAGTACAAAGACAATAACAGGTATAACAAATATCTTATAGCATCACTTACATCAACATTATATTCACTTATCCTAATCGTTACACATACAATGTACACTCAATTCATGTTTTAACTCCTGCATGAATAATTTAGCATCAATCTGTTTAACTATGGAATCTTTATTGAATTCCATATTTGCAACACAATAGCTGGGAAACACATAGAACTGTATTTATTTATTTATTTCGGAGGGATAAATCCTCTTAAAGGTGTCTGGCGTAAATTATAGTGATGTTGTATTATTTCTAATTAAATAAGTAAGTAGTTTTTTTTGTATATAGGACTTTATGAATTATATTTGCCAATTGCAACTTCCTTTTTAAGGTTGGGGTTAACCATCCAAGATTACTAAACAAAGTACAGTGATGTGAACGTGTTCCTTTTCCTAATATAAACCTTGCAAGTCTATTGTACATCATATCAACTTTCGCCAAACTTTTTTTATGAGAAAAATCATATACATGACTTCCATAGTCCATAATTGGAAGTAAAAGTTGATTTATAACCGCCAGTCTCAATTGATTATTCAAACATGATTTTGAGTGTCTAAAAGCTCCCAGTCACCTATTTATCTTAGTTATGGTGTCTTCTATATGATAGTCAAAACTCAGACTCTCATCCAGCCAAACACCCAAATATCTATACATTGGATCTTGAACAATTTGATCACTGTTATCAGTAATGATCTTAATATTAGGGACAACATCAACCTTTCCATTTTGTTTTTCCTAAAGACCATTGATTTTTTTTTTATAATTCATAACCAAACCTGACTCCTTAATCCAAGCACAAAGTGCTAGAAAATCCTCTTGAAGATGTCTTTCCTTATGTTCCATATTCGAGCCGTTTGCCACCAAAATGGTGTCATCAGCATATAGCCTAAGACTAGAATTTTTAGCAACTTCCACTACTCCATTTACGTATATCAAAAATAAAGCTGGCCCCAAAATTGATCCTTGAGGTACCCCCCTCTGAACAGGAACACTGTCAGAGAGGAGACCATCCACACAAACTTGCTGGAAATGATCCTGTAAGTAGGATGAAAACCATCCCACTACTTCTGTGGACAGGCCTATATCCATAAGTCTGTCACAGAACAGGCCATGGTCAACGGTGTCAAAGGCCTTGGAAAGGTCCATGAACACCCCACCTACTGACCTACCACCCTCTAATTGGGATACAATTACATCCACCAGGTCGGCAAGCGTGGTGCCCATGGAATGGTTCTTCCTGAAACCTGACTGGCAAGCAGAAAGCAAGGAGTACTGTTCAAGATACTCTCCAAGCTGTCACTGTACCAACCATTCCAAGACCTTCGACACAGCCGAAAGCAAGGCAATACGCCTATTGTTTGTGGGTTCAGACAGCAAACCTGATTTAAAAATTGGAATAATTTTTGCATTCTTCCATGTTTTAGAAAAAGTACTCTCTGTCAGACTCCAATTAAACAGTTTTGTCAGAATAGGTGCAGTCACACTAACAGAATCTCTGAGAAACCTATTCTCAGTTCCATCCAAACCAAATGATTTATGGGGATTTAATTTATAAATTTCATCTTTTACTTGTTTACAAGAAACACACCTAAATCTAAATTTGGAAATATTTAAAGGTAAAAAAAATGTTATTAGAATGTACCTTTCTTCTCACTGGGGAATAAATTGGAATATCTGGAAGGGTTGCAAAATACTCATTTAATATATTTACTGACTTAATTGGAGTCTGACAGAGGCCACCTCTAATTATTTGAATTTTTTGTCTCTGAGAAATGGGGAACTCAAAAGATTTTAACAAGAACCAACACAGTTTAGAATCAGAAGTTTAATTTACCTTAATTTTATAATAGGCTTGTTTAGCCTTTCTAATTTTTAATCTTAAAGAATTTCTAACCAATTTTTAATTTGCCCAGTCCAAAGGATCCAAAGTCCTATTTGCTTTCTTCCAAAGTTGAAATTTAATTCTAATCTGATTTTTTAGTTTTTCTGAAATCCATTGAACATGATTTTTCCTTTGCACTTTGTACTCAAAAGGAGCTAATTTATCACAAACTTCTCTAAACTAGTTTGTGAATTCTTGAATTGCCAGATCTAAAGAAGGCATTAGGAATATAATAACCTATCCCATTTTACTTCCATTAGTTTAGCTAAAAAAAGCTCTTCATTATAACCCTTAAAAGATCTCTTTTTTGATTTTTAGGGCTCTGTCATTTATTATTCGAACGTTTCCCTTATCAAGATTAAGTTAACTTCTCAGAGAACAATTATCTCCTAATATGGGTTAATTTACTAAAATTAATTGAGGGTTAACCCTAGTGGTAACAAAAATCAGGTCCAATATATCCCCCCGACTTTGTGTGTGTGTGTGTGTCTTTCTGGTAGACTGGGTAACTAATTGAGTTACTGCCAAAGGTTTAAAACTGGGCTCTGATGTATTACCCTGACTTTACCCCAGGGGGCATTAAAGTCTCCTGTTAGGATCAATTCTTTACCCATAGTTTTTTTCTGTATCTTCAATGCCAATTGTTCATAATCACATACTTTTGTTTTAGGTGGTGCATAGATTACCTCAACTATCAGATCAAGTTCCATAATCTCTACCAATAAGCAATCAATTAAACCAATTACCCCAGAAAAGATTTCCATAGATTGTCCCAACTCCCATCCCACATAAAGAAGGACCCCCCTCCACATTTTCACTTTCTATCTAATCTAAAACTTGAGAAACCTTCCATATCTAACTCCTCTTTTCCAATCTGTGGGGTTAAACAAGTTTCAGTGAGAGAAACTAAATTTGGGGATTCAGATAAAGTACAAGTACTTAATAAATCAATTTTTGTTTTTACACTCCTAGCGTTATCACAAATCAATCTTATTTTCCTTAAGGAATCAGGGCCGGGATTTCTCTCAACATCTCCACCCAAAGTCAGCACAATTATCAAACAATTTATGTTTGCCAAAGGGGGACATGCCAAAAGAAAAACATCTCCCTGACCCCTCATTCCAGAGCGTATTTTCCCAAATACATTCCTTCTATTTCATGTCACTTGTGTTAAAGAATCACCAATTTTAGCATTTCCCACCTTCATGGTTCTCAACTGTAATGCTATCACAGCAGGATTTTGTATTAAATCTGAACCAGACCATTTTACATAAAGTGCAAGTGTAATACATACATAGAATCCCGGCCTTTGTAAAATATTCATGTTTAAGTTAATTTGGACAATATGTCCCTCTCAACATTAAAACAGCTTTATCCTGTGCAATAAGATAGTATCTAACTTTGTATTATAATATTAAATAAGATTGAATACAAATCTAACCATTCAACAAATTAATTATGTAACAACTACAAGTTAGTACATTCAGTTTTAAATTTAAAATCATGCCCCTTATTTAGTAATAATTCAAATATACTGACAGAACAAAATTAAGATTCTTTTACCATATAATGGATTTTAACTTTATATTATACTACAAATAATAAGGGTAAACAAGAACCAATTGTCAGCAAACTGATTATGTAATAACTACCAATCATTGCATACAATTTTAAATGTTAACCTGTGCCCCTAATTTAGCTAATCCATTAATACTATCCAGGGCTATATCCCCCTTTGCTGACTATATAAATATTTGGGAGTAATATATGAATGAAATCTCTCATGGAAATTGCATTTGAATGAGACCAAAAACAAAGCATAAAAAACCACTAAGGCAATAGGCCTATTTGATTATAACTATGCAAATAACCCCTTTACTGCACTAAGAACTGCATTTGAGGCAAATATGTTAAATCAAATTTTATATGGATGTAAAATTTGGGGGGTATATTTAAAAAAATAATAGTACTGATTGTGTACAAGATTTCTTTATTAGAAGCACTTTAAATATGCTGCGTGATTGTCTGTCCGCTTTCTTGAGAATTGAAACAGGCATGACAAATCTAAAACCTAAAATAATGATAAGAGCTGTTAAATGCTGGGGACACATAGCTAAGATGGAAAATAATCAACTGCCAAATTTACAAAAAATAGAAAAGAGAGAAATTCAGAAGATTGCTGGTTTAACATTATGAACAATAAATTTAAAAAAGTGGTCTTGAAGACCTGTGGTCAAAAAAAGCAATTACCGATATGGACATTTACATAAGTGATATAACATAAAGACTTATTGATATTGCCATTCAGAAAGATGTAGAGAAAATACGAGATACAGATGCCTTGGGTTTGTACTGACAAATAAAGCTAAATGGTGAAGAAGAAAAATACTTAAAGAGCGTGAAAATAAATTACATAGAAATGTATTAAGTAATTTTCGGATGGGTGCTGCCTGTTGTCAAAAAAAATTTGGCAATTTAAACACAGAGGGAAAGATTTATGAATTTATGGAGTAGACAGCGTAATCTTTATTATCCATTTACTTCTGGATTGTAAAATGTTAAAAGAAGAAAGAGCCAAATGGATTACACCACTGCTGATAAATAAAACAAATTGGGTTGATATGGAAAAATGTGCTTTTTTAATGAAAATAGATCAAGTAAAAATATTGAATGGTGTGGCAACATTTCTACTAGAAGCTTACAGACTTTTTGGGGGGGCAGAAACGTTATTAGAATACAATAATACAAATATAAATGGTTTATTGTTGTGACATTATTTATATGTTAGAATTATGTACGTGGTTATTTGTGATGTTATTTTTTTTAATGACAGAATGTAACAAATTCAATGGAATTTTAACACTTTTTGTAATAAACTTTGAAACTTTGAAAAGCGCTCTTTCTCCTCCCTTCCCCTCCACCAGCCTCTGCCTCACCAAACGTTTACACCCTTGGTGATGCCCCTTCCCATGTGAGGCTATTACCATTTTAACAATTGTTTCTGTTTCTGGTTGAAATATCTCAACTATTTACCTTTTTTGTACAGTACAAAGCTCACATTTATAAGCAGCTGTATATATACTGTTTTATGTATCCTACACTCCTCTAATGAGTTGTTTGTTCAGTTCAGAATGAACACCTGGTTAAATATTTTAAAGAAATACATTTATTATTATATCCCATTACTCTCCTTTGTTCCAGTGAAAATACATTCACATTTTCTCATCTATTCTGGTAATCTTTCTGTGCTAGTCCACTAATCTTTCAATGTATTCACCAGCCCTGGACAGTATATTTGGTGAAACTCTAGATGAGGTCTCACATACTTTTTATAACATGCCAGTATCACTTTGATTGTTCAACTCACAAATCTCCACCTAATGTTTTAGAGCTCTACATTTGCAATTCTACAAATTTTACTTTTAATTCATATGTTATTTGTTTTTTCAGGTAGTGTCTGAGTTAGAAAACTGTTTTCAGCAATAACTGACACATTTATAATAACTACTTTATTCTTTATGGCCCTCTTTTTCAGAAGGTTAGAATGCTTGTCCTTAAACATATTAGTGTCATGCTAAATGGAATTAGAGTGCTCAGCAGGTTGGGGGCCATATCCAGTGACCCGAGATGCATGATGTTAAATCAATAATATGTACATGCATAATATACCACAGCACCCATGCAAATGGGGGCATCTTCCTGGATACAGGACACAGCAGTATATTCAGTTGCATTGAAACATTAAACAACCAATTCACTGTTAATTACTTGCAAAACTCTAACCTATCCAAAGCACACAGTGGTGTGCATTTCCCCCTTGCAGGACTGATCCCTCAGGTGGTTGGAACATTCCTATACTGGCAATCTTATGGACCTCCCACATCTTAATCCTATATCTGAGCCCCCCACTACAATATGGTTCCCAAACTGTTGAGCACCCAGTACACTGTAATAAGCCCATCACTGGCAGTCTAGTAGCCCTCCTGTCCCTCTGTCTCATGTTTGAACCTCACTGCCAGTATCTGTAAGAAACTTCCAGTCACACCAGGTTTTTAAGAAGGAACTGTGTAGCTTCTTCATAGGCTCAGATAAGTGCACATGTAACTAATATAAAATACGTATGCTTATGGCTTTTCTTCATAATGCATTTATGCACTTATTTATGATTGCCATCTGAAATGCTTTGCACTCTGCATTGTTCTATGTTACTGAGGTTTTGTCTAATCCATTGTTTGATATTTTATAATGTTGTATCACCTGAAACTGCTGTTTCTTTGTCTGTAACTCTCCTAGGTTGTGCCTGAAAATAGGTGATGCATTTGTCTAGTTCACTTACCTGGTAAACAAAAACTAAATATATAAATAAATATGCCCATACCTGGCAGTTGAGTGGCTCCTCCATCCAACAATTGCATTTCTGAGCTCCCTTTACACTATAATATACCTATCCCTGGCAGTCTAGTGGACTCCCCACCACTGACTTCATATCCAAGCCCCCAGTGCACTGTAATATACCAATCACTGGCAGTCTAGTGGCTACTCTGTCCCTCTATCTCATGTTTGAACCTACATTACACTGTAATATAGCCATCTCTAATAGTCTAGTGGTCCCCACAACCCTAATCTCATGTCTAAGCCCCCAAATCAGTGATTAGGGAGTGGGGGGGTCCTTTAGACTGTATGGAATGGGTATATTACACTGCAGGAGGGGTGTGGACATGAGATTGGGGGTAGGTGCATCCACTAAGTAGATAAGGAAGAGTATGTTACACTGCACTGTGGGGCTGGGGCAGATGATCAGGGATTGAGAGTTCACTAGACTGCCAAGAATGTGGATGTTTCATTTGTCCTGTGGGGGGGGGTGTGTGCAAAGCTCTGCATAATGACAATACACAGTTGTGTGCACTGGGATTGTGAGGACATACTATTGAGCACATAATGTCATGCACATGGCCCTTTAGCATCTTCCATGCCATACGTGCTGCCTGTATACCCTACCTGTATCAGCAGTAGCTGACCCTACTTGGTCCTCAGTTTTAACTTCTCCTTCCCACCCCTAGAGTTTCCTTATGCTATCCCATGCATGTTTGAATTTCACCACTGTGCTTGCTCCTGCCACTTGCTGGGGCAGGCTATTCCATGCATCCACCACCCTTTCTTTGAAAAAGAACTTCCTCAAATTACCCCTTATTCTTCCCCCTCCAATCTAATCATGTCCCATTGTTCTTGTACCTCTCCTGCACTGAAAGATGTCTTCCATTTGCATCTTGTTTATGCCCTTAACATACTTGAAGGTTTCTGTTGTTATATCTCCCAATTCCCTCCTCTCTTTCAGTGTAAACATATTGAGGTCTTTTAATCTTTCCTCTTAAGTCTTCTTTTGCAAGCCCTGCACTACCTTATTCACCATTCTCTGAACTGCCTCCACCCTGTCTACCTTCTTACGAAGACACAGCCTCCAGAACTGTACAGTACTCCAGATGAGGCCTCATCAATGTTTTGTATAGTGGTATCACCACCTCCCTCCTTCTGCTGGTGATACTCCTTCCTATGCACCTTAACATGCCACTGGCCCTCCCTACAGCCTTCGTACTCTGCTTGGCCACCGTTAGGTCATCTGAGATAATAATCCCCAAATCCTTTTCCTTCCTGCTGACTGTCAGCAACCCTCCCACCCCCCATCCTGCATCTCTCCACAGGGTTTCTGTACCCCAGGTGCATGGTTTTGCATTTCTTCATGTTAAACTTCAGTTGCCACACTTTAGATCATTTTTACAGCTTTTCTATGTCCCTCCTCATTTTTCTACCCCATCTGGAGTGTCTACCCTGCTGCAGATCTTGGTGTCATCTGCAAACAGGCAAACCTTCCCTTCCAGCCCTTACACAATGTCACTGATAAAGACATTAAAAAGGACTGGCCCTAGAAGTGATCCTTGAGATATCCCACTGGTCATCCCTCTTTCCTCAGATTGGATCCCATTTACCACCACCCTCTGCTTACTGTCACACAACCAGTTTCTAACCCAGTTCTCCACCTTGTGGACAATACCCAGGCTTCCCAACTTATTTACCAGTCTTTTATGTGGAACAGTGCTGCTGAAAGCCTTGGTGAAATCGAGGTAGGTGACATCCCAGTCAAAAAAATCTATCAGATTCATTTGACATGATTTTCCTGCTGTGAACCCATGCTGCCTTGGATCATGTGATCTGCTGGATTCCAGGTGTTACACAATTCGTTCCTTAACTAGTGCTTCCATAATCTTACCCACTACTGAGGTAAGGCTGACCAGCCTATTGTTTCTTGCCTCCTCCCTGCTTCCATTTTTGTGAAAAGGGACTACATGTGCCCTCCTCCAGAACTACTCCTGTATTGAGTGACTTACTGAACATGGCTGCCAGTGGTGCTGCTAGGTCTATCTATAATTCCTTTAGTATCCTGGGATGCATGCCATCTGGCCCCATTGCCTTTGTCCACCATCAGTTTTGTGAGATCCTCTAGGACTCTCTCTTTTTTCTGCAAATGGACTGGTGTTCACTCCCCCCCCCCCCATGTATCTGATGCCTAGCTGTGGTCCCTGTCCCTCCTTCTCTTCAGTGAAAACTGAGCAGAAATATTTATTCAGTATTGACATATTTTCCAGATCTCCCACCACACATTCCCCTTCCTCCCTTCTGAGCCTTACAATCCCACCCCGATGTTCCTTCTCTCACTGATGTACCTATAGAATGTCTTGTCCATTTTCTTCACCATTTGTGCTAATCTTTCCACTGCTTGCACCTTTGCATTCCTAACAGCTTTCCCTGCTTCCCCCAGACAATATAGGTACACCACCCTATCCTCTTCCTTCTCTGTCTCCTTGTATTTTCTGAAAGCCCTCCTTTTGGCTCTTATTTTCTCTGCTACAATTTTAGAGAACCATAGTGGTTTGTTCCTTCTCTTGTCTTTGTTTCTCAGCCTAATGCACTGGTTTGTCACCTCCACTATGGCTCCTTTTTATGTGTGCCCACTGCTCCTCAACCCACACATTTTGTATCCCTCCTTGCCAGGGCTTCTTTGATACCTAGCCTCATCCTAGAAAAGTCTGCCCTCCTGAAATACAAGACCCTTGCCTTTGTGTGGCTTGACTGTGACCCTGTACCCATGTTAAACCACACTGTTTGGTGGTCACTGGATCACAGATTTTCTTCCACCCAGATATCTGTGATTCTGTCTCCACTGCTCACCTGTCCCAGGTGGGTTCTTGCATTAGCTGCCTGAGACCTGCCCCCTGCAGGGAGTCCAAGATGTCTCAGCTCCTGGATGAGGCTGCCAATGGGATGGACCAAGCTACGTCTGAAATATTAAAATCACCTAGCAGCAGTACCTCCCCTTTCATTGCCATCTCATGTATTTCTTCCACTAGCAATCTGTCCACCTTTTCCCTCTAAGCTGGAGTCCTGTAGATCACCCCTGTGTAAATTGCTGCCATTTCCAGTCTCAAGGGTGACACACAGTGCCTCCTCCCCCATCTGCCCTGTACTGCAGTTGCCTTTATACCTTCCCTGACATATAGGGCACCCCCTTTTTATTCTCCCTATTCCTCATGAATAGAGCATAACCTGGTACAGTCACCTCCCAGTCATGGTTAACAATGTGCCACGTCTCAGATTTTGCCACTATGTCCAGTTCAGCTTCTGCCATCAAGGCCACCAGTGTCTGGGATTTTATTTCCCATGCTGTGGGCATTTGTGTACATGGCCTTCCACATTTTGCTGCCTGTCCACCTTCTGTTCCTGCTTTTTTCTTCAATTTTCTTCCCTTCAACCCCAGTTTCATTCTTTTGCTGCCTCTCTTCCTCCTCCATACCCCTTTGTAACTGGTTCAGGTGTACCTGTCAACAACTGAACTTCCTGATCTTTCTTGCTGGCTGCTCTAGTATGTGGGGGTGGGCTGCTTGAGTCTCCCAGCTCCCATTCACCCCCCGGCTAGTTTAATTGCTTACCAAGGAAGCATTTAAACCATTCATTGAGGACCTCCTTCACCTGCCTTGATGGATGAAGGCCATCGCCCTTGTATGGGTGCTCATCATTCCAGGTGGATCCCCAATGAAGCCAAAACCCTTTCCCAGCACCAGCCCTTCAACCAAGTGTTGACGCTTCAAATGCAGGGATTCCTAGCCTCTCCCCTGCAGTGGACTGGCAGCACCTCTGAGAATGTCATGGAACTTGCTGCCTCCCCAAGGTACCTTCCTAATTCCCTGAAGTTCTCCTGTACCAACTTTATGCCCACCTCCTGCCTGGCTATGTCATTTGTCGCAAGGTGGAAAATTACCTCCAGCCCCACTCTATTTGCTACCATTTTAGTGATCCTATGGATCTGCTACCCCTCCCTCTGAGCTGAGCCACCCAGAAGGCATTTAACCTCCCTCTCCACCTCGCTACATGTGCCCAAATCCATTCCCTGGACAATTGAGTCCCACATCAGGAGTAGCTTCCTCTTCCTCTGGGGTTCTCTTCCTACTGCCCGTGGGTGTCCCTCATGGAGAACCCACTCATTCTCCCTGGTTGTAACTTCAGGTTCCCTTATAGGACTCTCCCACTCCTATAAGACAGCATAGGAGTTTCTAAGTTGCACTGGATGGGGGATATGCCTCTGATCCAGCTCCCTGAAGCTCCCTGAGCCCACTCTAGTCAATACAACATGCTGCCTGGGCAACCGTTGCAGCAGAGGTTGGGATCATGGTGACCTCTGGGTGGGGGCAATGGTTCCCAGGACTCCTGCTAGCTCATCTCGAGCCTGGCAACCTCCACCCTCAGTGCAGAGAGATACCGGCAGATGGGGCAGTACCACAGTATGCAAAATGTCCTCCTGAAAACTGCCACCCTTCATCCACTGCACAGCACCACTCCCATCATCTTCATATTCTGGTCTTCCTCTCTCTGTGTAACTGTGCCTTGTCTTGACCATAATGCCATTCCATCGGTAGTTCTCTGAGTGGCTGTGGCCTTGTTTACTGACTTGGTTAGCCTAGTTGTTAGTCTCTCTTCCCCTGTAGTGGCTGTGCCTTGTCTTGACCTTTCTGTCCTTCTATCTCTTTTTCTCTGAGTGGCTGTGCCCTTGTTTACTGACTTGGTTTGCCTAGCTGTTAGTCTCTCTTCCACTGTAGCTGTTATCTAAATTTATTCTCCCCTTTTCAGTCTTTACTGCAATACCCTTTTGATTTTTTTTGTTTCTGTGTCTTTTTCTCTCTTCTCTCCCTTCTTGTCTCTATGCAAGAAGTTGCAGAATGCTACCTGATCTTGTGTCTATAAAAGGAGAATGACCCTGGGTGGGATGGGTGAGGGTGGATGGGTTTCTCCAGTGTTTCCTTGCTGTGGAAAAAAAACAATCAGTCACTCCACTCCCATTCTCCTTTTCACCCTCACTGTGTCCTCCAGTCCTAGTGCACTCATTTCTCTGGATAGACTGTGTGACCTGCCAGAGAAATCAGCAGAAAGCAACAAGAAACTACAAAATATTCTGCTAACTACAGCAGTCCCCTTTCTTGGCTACTAAGAATTGCAGAACTTTTAAAAGACAAAAAAAAAACACTGATCCAAAGCACTTCTGCCTATTCACTCACACAAACCCATTAAGTTTGAAATGAAATAAAATAAATCACCTGTGCTCTGTAGTACTCAGCTCTTCTAAAACGTTCTTCTCTGCTCTTATTAGCATGCCAATAGCTGAACTAGCTCACAAATGCTAGAGAACTATGCTATGTTGGATGCCTTAAATCCACTTTCTCCTGTGAGTCACTTTCCTGCTGGGGTGTGTGGTAGTGCAGCACATAGTCACTGTGTGCTGCTCACCCACAGCTCCAATATTAACACAAGCAGCACACACCAGTCAGAGCACATTGCCTGTTAGAACATATCACTCAGGCAGTTTGTATGCTTTCTCATGTGCACCATTAATGGTTATGCCACGCTAATGGACAACTCTGAAAATTTGCCCTAAATTATTTGGTCCTATCACACCTAGGCCTTTTACACTGTTAGCTGCTTCCAGTGTCAGATCCCCAAACTTGCACTGTCTTTCTGAATTACTAGAACCAGTGTTCATAGCCAGGCATTTCCTTATGTTATACTTTATTTTCAGCTATCTGACTACCTATTTAATTTGTACAGGTTCTTCTGCTGTTGCCTTGTTTTGTTGTCCATGCCAACTACTTACACTTTGGAGCACCACGATCTAAGCCCATGAGATTAAATATGGCTGGTCCTCCCTTCCTCCCAGGTTGAGATACAAATGTGAAGCATTTATAGATCACATCAGAGATTAAATATATGTCTGTGTTTGCTATTTTCAGCAGTTGAAGATTTTTTAGAGGCCTTTTGAACCCTTCAGTTCTGCTTTAATGGGCCAGCCAGTTGCTTCATGGTAATTTGTGATTGCAAAATGGATAGTGAAATCTCCACACCTTGACTGGTCAGGCAGGTCCAATGCACAGTGAACATACTACCAATGGAGAACATTTTTGTAATTTGAAAGTTGTTTTTATTTTTCAAAATGTTAGTTCAAACCCCATTTTCTTAATGCAATAAGACACTCCAGGACATTCTTAGCACTGTGAGACTTCAAGGGATTACAGGCACTCAGTCTGTGGTCTTGTGCCTTACTACACCAATGGGCATTTGGTTGGTTGTCACAGTAATACTAACACCCTGTTATATGCTTTTCATTAGTGTGTTATTTTTTGATTTTGTACTTCTACCTTTGTGTCATCGCAGGCATTTATAATCCAGGGGACACCTCAATTTTGTCCAGTCAATTCCCTCCTTGACAAGTTGCTGCAGATAATTAGCTGCAGCAACAACTGCATCTCTGCCAAATTCATTCCCTGACAATTTGCTCCCATGAGACATTGAACTGGAGTCGAACAACAATGTCAACAGATGTGCCACTTTTACACCCCTAGGTTGTATTGAGTCATCTGGTGGGCAAATGGTGCCCACCTGGAGGTTTTATTATAAGATCTATGGAAAGAGCAAATGGCCAGGGAATGGGTTTGACAGGGCCACAACTGTTGCCGCAACTAATTGTCTGCAGTGACTTATCAGGTTGGCAATTGATGGGAGCAAAAATATCATGTAGCATTATATCTGTCTCCCTAGTTTCCTGTCATTTTAGACCTTCATGAAATATTAGGATTTCTATCCAGAATTTCACAACAATGAAAAACTATTGTTTTGAAGTCTTTTTCTTTTTAAATGCGATGATGGTACCCACATAACTTGGATTTAAAACTAAGCAGCAAGGATAAACCAGACATAAACTGTCAGACCACTCAGTTATCACTTACCAGATATAAGGCTACCAATAGTTACTATATAAATTGTTTCACAAAATTACTGAAACAAGATGGAGCATTAAAGGACAAATAAGTTTGACTTTTTTTTCCTGGAAGTATTCTTATAATTCAATCCATATGCATATCTCTGGTAACAGATATAGTAGACTAGAACAAAATGTGGCCCTGTATTGCATCTTTAATGTATATGGACTGTTACCATGAGGTACTGTAGGCTACAAAGTGAAGTGTTAGCTGATGATAGTAGCATGGCATATGCAGGCAAACAGAACTGTCCACTGTGCACTCAGAAGCATCCTGCATGTAGTCATAAGTAATTGCAATACATAATATTTACTGATGCAAAATGCTTCCTGGCAATTTGGGATATACCCTACGTTTTCAAAAAAGGTGCTATTGGGATCATTAACTTCCACTAACCACCAGAGCTGTCTAAAGGGACCATGGTACAAGGTCTCATACAAAGGACATCATCACTGAAAATTCAACTGCCCTTCTAATACTTCAGTGCCAATGTGGAACACACAGGAAAAATCAGTGGACATTCATTGAATGTTTATAGGCACATGGTACCATACAAAACTACTATACAAATACTTACAAAAGCTGCATTTTTATCAACAAATATGTAACTATTGTGTTTTCAGAAAACTGTTTCATGTAATAAATTTTAACAAGCCTAGATGATAGAGATACAATTAAAAAGAAAAAAAAATAGTTCTAGGTTTAGCGTGCATTAAGCATGGCAGTAATATAGAATAAATAAGGCTATGAATGAAACAGTTCAGATGAGGAAATAATCAGCTCTAAACTAAAAGTTCTCCTAAGTTCTGAGCATTGCAAAGATCCCAAGTCATGGTCAATGACATTGTGAAAATCCTTTTTGCACACATTTCACATAACTGCACTATTTTCAAACAATTTCGCTAAAAGTGCAGGATCCAAAAAAATCCAATTCTCACATGTAGCACTATGTTTAGAAACAAATGTGCATTCTTGCTTAATTTGCCTATGGTGGATGATGCTAAAAAGGACATAGATATAATCTCAAGACATAAAAGACATTTTATGAGCACCATGTTGCATATTGCACAAAATAAATAATTCATGATTTCACAGATTTATGATTTTAAAAAGGTACATTTTAAAAAGTGTATAATATTACGTAGGAAAACTAGTGCTATGTTACCAAATGGCTCTTTTACTTAAGGTGGGGAGAAACAGTTTTTCCCATGTCTCATAGTTTTCTTACACTGTGCATTCTCCTGTTTTGTTCAGCCATCTCAGGTGCATTTGAGAGAGAGCTGTCAGAGCAGTTACACCTGCAGAGCTGCAGTCTAGATCAATCCAAAAAAACAAACTTTAAAATCTATTTGTTCTTTTGTAACCTGTCAGATATGAGTTGGCAAGCCATTTTTGTGTTCATTTTGCAGTACAATACAGCACAGTACCTTTAGTGTACAGGGTGTTTTAGGAAGTTTTATTTTGCCATAGCAAAGAGGTTATAGAGAAAAGGAATAGCTTTTTTGTTTCACATTAACATGTAACATACAAGACACAAGCAGCTGTAAACTAAGAGAAAAGCTGTATTTTTTAATTCATGATCTGTCAATAAATTACAAGTGACCCACTCAAGTGGGGCCTTGTATCATGCTACATCATTGCATGCATGCAATGCTGTGATTCCCAAGTGTCAACACTGAAATTCACCATATAGTAGTAATGCTAGTTGAAACTATACAGGGAACCTGTTCTAGCTGATGTATATTAAAAGGAAAACACTGTTTTGTTTTGTGATCAGCCTGTAGCAGTACAAGAGCTCCAAACAAGCAAGGGTCCTGTGTCATGTACAGCAGTGCAGTTCACATGCCGTGTTGTAATTTTCAAGCATCAATACTGCAAATTGTTATATAGCAGTAGTGCCAATTGGAATAATGCAGATAAGTGCTGCTAACAGCTGTATCTTAAAAGGAAAAGGTTTTTTTTTGTCATCAGCCAATAGCAGTACAAGTGATCAACTGATAATAGCATCCTGCATCATATGCAGCAATACAGTGCATGCAGTGCTGTAATTCCCAAGTACCAGCAAAAACAGATCCAGAAGCAAATGATTTGATACCTTTTAATGGACCAACATAGATGTAACAACAAGAACAAAGTGCTCTAGCTTTTCAGACCAACCAGTCCTTCTTCAGAAGCCTAATGGCCGTTGTTTAGAAAAATCAATACTTTTAACAGCTAGATCATGCAGAAAAAAACAGAAAAAATCCCCATTGGTTTAAACTACTCATGTAAAAAATACAGCTGATGATGTCAAAGAAGTTTTACAGTACCATATTACCTCCAGTCAGGAGGGTTCCATGGTCAAAGGTGCTTGGTGCAAAACACATACAAAGAATCCTACTGCATATAAATTCAATTGGCATAAGATAACACTGCTGGAGCAGATGACTCTTAAATCAAACTACGAGTGTCACAGTGTATATAAGGATGTGATTACTGAAAAGCAACCCCCACCCAGATTAAAGACATACTAAGACTGTCTTAGGACTCCAAGAAGTTTCAATGCATGCATTATAGACAAGAAATTACCAGTGAAGTTGTCTTGAAATCATCAGTGCACACTGTATGATGTGTAAAACTTAGCTGGACATATCACCCAGCTGTACTCTCCAGCTAGATATCATGCCCCATAACTTCAAAAACCTCTAGTATAGTGAGAGGACTTTATAAATGATAATTTAAATATAAATTGACTGTATTAGTGTCAAACAAAAAACACTAGTCAAAGACCACCAAGGAATTAAGACCATGTAGCCTGATATGTACTAATGTCAATATACACTGAGAATTTAACAACTTGATGTACCAGAAGTATCTAAGGAATCTGAAAAAGTTATTCAAATTTTAATTTCTCTCCTTCTCTTCACACAAACAATACATCCTACCCCACCCCACATCCCCATAATGTGGGGGTGGGGGAGATGACTAGCTTTAAGGAGATACTCTCTCTCTCACACACACACACACACACACACACACACACACACACACACACACACACACACTCTCTCTTAATGAACCTTTAGTCACATCAGTCACTGCAATTGTTCCCCAAAGGAATTCAACTTGTCATGAAATCCTAAGTAAAAGGGCTCATGTATCCTAATACCTACAGAGCAAAAATGTGACACTATTTAACTGTACTCCTTTCTGCATAGTAACATTTCCAAGGATTCTGGATAGAACTATAATGAAATAAAACTACCACCTTCCCCAGGATAAGGTAACTAGAAGTAAATATAAAGTATGTGTATAAGCCCAGAGGTCTAACATACCTACATTTCCATTAATCTGGGTGAGGGTTGCTTTTCAGTAATCACATCCTTATACACACTGTGACACTTATAGCTTGATTTAAGAGTCATCTGCTCCAGCAGTGCTGTCTTATATCAATTGAATTTATATGCAGTAGGATTCTTTGTATGTGTTTTGCACCAAGTACCTTTGACCCTGGGACCCTCCTGGCTGAAGGTAATATGGTACTGTTAAACTTCTCTGACATCATCATCTGTATTTTTTAAATGAGTAGTTTAAACCAATGGGAATTTTTTCTGTTTTTTCTGCATGATCTAGCTGTTAAAAGTATTGTTTTTTTCTAAACAATGGTCATTAGGCTTCTGAAGAAGGACTGGTTGCTTTGAAAGCTAGAGCACTTTGTTCTTGTTGTTAAATCTATGTTAGTCCATTAAAAGGTATCAAATCATTTGCTTATGGATCTGTTCTTGCAAGGACCAATACGGCAAATACTAAATCTAGATTTCAAGTACCAGCAATGAATTATGGAGCCTGCAAAGAATTTCAGCAGAAGGGGCATTGCCAGTGGAACAGCCCTGACTGACACCTGAGTCAACAGGTTAGACTGGTAGGTAGATGGCCACCAGAAGGGAGGTAGGCAGAGCTTAGATACAGAAATTAGCAAAAAGATTTCTCTCTTGTTCTGTGCCCTTCAGCCAGAAAGAACTTATTTTCCCAGCTGAAGACTCAAGACTTTATAGCCACAGAAGATTCTGGAAGATTGAAAAGGAATTTGTAGATGAATTCAGGTCTTGCTTCTCACTGATTGGATCAGCAATTTGGTTAAGGACTTACAAGTGTTGCAAGTCTTTGAACCTTTGTTTCTGCATTATTTAGCAATCTGCCATGGGCTGTGCTTCTTTGCAAAAATTGTGATTTATGTGCAGCTTTACCTTAGGTCGCCGATGACAGTGAGGTGAAAAGAGGGGCATGTGCTATATAGCTGCTTTGGGTGTGAGTATGGAAGGCAGGCAGGCAGGGGCCAGTGAGTGAGTGCCCTTGATTCACAAAGTGGAATCATTCAAGTAACAACCAAATTGCTTGCAGTGATATCTGGTTTCTGTGGGGAAGTCCTGTCACTCCACACTGAACAGACCACGTGGTAGGGGCTTGATACTCAGCAGATATTGAGGGCTATGTGGCAGATGCCACCGAGCACTTAGTCCCTCAGATCGTGGTGGTATGGTCTAGTCAAAAATGCTTTGAAAGGTTACCCTAGTAGCACTCAATTTATGTCTGGTAGTGCTGCATTATTTGGAAGGATGCTATCCGGCAGCAGGCAGGGGCCATGCGGCGGGACAAAGTTCAAATCAACTGGTCCTACAGTTGTGGGGAAAGGCATAAACTAGCTAATTTTAGGGGGCATCAGAAGAGTCGTGAGAACCATGCCACTTGTCTGAGGATCTGGTCCACTGGCATTTAGGATACCTTCAACCTTGACGCAGACCCAGATACCAACAAACAGGCAGTGCCTCTCACCCTAGTGATGGATGGCTAAATCAAAATTCTAATGTTTGTCAGAATGCCATGACATTTAAGTGAGAGACATTTCCTTATTTTTATTTTTATGATCCATCAGGAGAATGGGGGAGGAGAGATGCAATAAAAATTGATCAAAATGATCATAAAGAATTTAATTAGCATTACTGCCTGAGCCTATCTATTGCAGCCATTTATTAAAGATGGGCATTCAGGCTCAATCGCTCCCTCCTTCTATGTGATATTCAGACAATGGTCAACTAAAAAGCTCACAAAAAGAGCAGATTATAACCTTAACAATTAACTTTCAGTTGTCTCCAGTAGCGCTCAGCCAAGGATGCCAAAAGCCACATGATGGATTAATGAGTTGCTTAGCAATGGCATTCCATGTGGGTTCGAAGACGGGAAGGCAGAAAACTCACAATCATCATGCAGTCGACTGTCCAACCCCTCACATTGTCTACTGCAGCTCTGATGTGCATTTTGGTGAAGAACACCTCCTCAAAAGGTCAAACAATTTCTAGCAGCACTTATCATATTTCTCTGTTTGCATAGTGTCACTCAGTTCAGTACATTCCAGCAAGATGGGAGGTATATCCTTGTTGTCCATGTACTTATTACTCCAGTCCTGCATGCTTTATATGCCTGTTCACCGATACAGGGTGGCAGCTCTAGCAAATTAATGTTGATACTGAAATGGCAACAAAAGTTTTATGCCCTCCTGTAATTTGCTCATTGTAAGACTGGGCACTCTGTAACCATTAACAGTATTTAATAATTGATCACAGCACTAGTTCAATATTTTTGGTCAATAGGGAGGAAAGAATACCACTAGCCCTGGCCTAATTTTAAGCACTGATTTAGCATACTGATTCTGCAGAAATGGACTTGAACCTGATTTCTGGTTCTGAATAAGATTTTGTCTGAGCTGCTGTATAGTGCTTTGGTCAGCATTAGGTAACACTTACTATTCACATGTTGCACTAGCTAGCAGTTAAGTGATTTTTTTTTCTGACCAGGGAATATTCAAGCTATGACTTATCCAAAAGAGACATCTTTCTGAACTAGTTGTCTGTCAAGATTTACTTCATGAATCAGATATGGGTACCTTAATTTTAGGTATAGATTTGGACTTTAGCCTTTATTCTTAACTGGCCTAATGGCAAGGGTTTGTATTCAAGGGTTAAATGTTGTGGGTAAAAAAGGGATGCTTATAAGAGGATCCAAAATAGGTGACAGTATTTGCTTATTGTGTGTCACATCTGCAAATGATGACCTCAGTGAATCATTGCATCAGAATAGTGTTTTCTTTTCATAGAGATATGTCTCACAGCATTTGTTAAATCAGTTTTGGCTTTTGCTTCATTGGTTTAGAATTGTTTCTATTATTTGGGAAGCAGCAAATTGGATAAGAATTTAGTTTGCTAGCATGCAAGTAAAACTTTTACAAAACAACTGCATTTACAGTACAACCTCAGAGATCCAAACAGCACAGAAATGCATTGCGTTCATATCTCTGAAATTTTCATAACTCTGAAAATAACTACAACGGGGCTTCTTGCAGTATCAAATACAATTTTAATATAAATACAGATAAGTAAGGTTCTTAACTTGTCTGTCACAGCCATTGGCTAGTGTTTTATTGGGGAGTATCCTCCAATATAGACCTGTCTCATTGCAGTTAAAGACTTGATCTCTGGTGAGCTGTTGCTGTTCCACTAGGTGTTGTAGGTTGATTTTTAAAACACTGCGAGGCTTCACAATCAGCTGAAAATGCCTCCCCCTGCATACTGAGCTAGCGTATACCGTGGCAGTTTTTGAAGCGATGTAACCACCCAGAACTAGCCTTGAAATCTTCAACACTGTCAGGGTACATTTGTTTAAATAAAAGTTTAGCTTTCTCGCTTACAATGACGCAGCTGATCGGGGTACCTTTACAGCATTTTTGAGTGAACCACAAATTTATGGCATGGTCAAAGTCCTTGTTTGCTGCTTTACTAACAATGCAACGGGTTTGAGCAGACCCTGTATCTTTGACTTCTTGGGCAAACTGCTTAATTTTATCCTGAGACTTTTTTAAGTCAAAAACTGTTGATTTGCCAATTCCATACGCCTCAGCAACAGCACTCAAACTCACACCGCATTCAATTTTATTTATTATTTCAAGTTTAGTGTCGATACACAAGGTAACCCATTTGTGTTTGTTAGCCTGCTTTTCTGCCATGCTGATCTATGCTGATAGTGTTGAAGAAGATTAATGCCTATTAAACAGGCAAGAAAATGAGCTACAGGTGGCAGTTACAGTAGTGCTTAACTCTTAGCGCTTAGTGCTTGGGGGGGTGCTGTTAACACGTCAGTCCGGTTCTTTGAAGTTCGGATCTCTGAGGTGATACTGTAGTTACAAACAGCTTCTTCACTCTTATTTTGTAGTGTAGATAAAAAGCATGTTGCTGTTTATATTGAAACTATTAGCTATATTAGTCTATTTAGGTTCTGGTCAGATGGCAAATGCTCTATCCTACAAACGACAGCACATCCATTTACCTTGCACATGTTAGGGTTTACAGCTTCATTAGGTATTATAATTGACTTTTTGCAAAAATAGCACTTATCCCTGAGCAAAAAAAAAAAAATCTTCTAGAAACCTCAGTCAGTTCCATGGAAACCAGTTGAGTGAATGGGGTGTACTGCGCATGGCATTACAAGAAATCAGGTTCAGTTTAACCAAAAACTATAAAAATGGCCTTGCTACAATTTGTGCTCTCCATAGAATGGTATTATTCAGTAAAAGTACAGTACTTTATAAACAGGAGAATTTAGAAGTGTAATGTTACTAATGTCTGTGTTCTGCACAGTATACCTTATGATGCAGTGATGGAGAAGGCCAAGACTGCAGATGTGGTTGTCTTGCTGGTCACATTTGTGTTTTGCAGCTTTATGAAATAAGATGCCTGGACTGGGTCCGAATGGAGGAGCAGAGTTTGAAAGGCAGTTGGTGGCTCTTGTATGTTGAAAAGGAAAAGCTCTATGGGAGGCATTGCTTAAGCATATAGATAGCCCAGAACTGGCAGGTCCTTTGAACCCAGAGTCACACCCATAACCAAGGACTTCAGAAGGAAAAGGTCAGAACATTCCAGCACTGGCTTCCCTGGCTAAGAAGCCCAGGATCATGAAGCCCAGGAAGGAACCATCAGTTCCAGTGACCCCTTAACCAGATATGCTTGAATTATAAAATAAGAATGAGGAACAGATGAGGGAGTTATTATGGAGAACATTTGGGGTTCCCTCGACAAGGGTGCCAAGATGGCCATGAGGGTCACAAGGTGGAGCACTGGACCTGGTGGACCTGGGGGGGGGTTACACATTCTCTTACCAGTGGGAACCAGCTACTCCCAGAGACACTGGTACCAGTACTGGCATCTCCTTTGCTGGCACTCCTGACACCAATTTGATCTAATCCACCTCCTGTGCCAGCTCCTGTACTGCCTTTGCTGGTGCCCCAGCTCCAGTTACAGTACTGGCACCACTGGCTCCAGGTTTTCCACAGGTGCAACCCCAAGAGCTGAGTGGAACCCCTACACTGACACAGCTTTTGCCCCAACCAGAAAACCAACAGACTCTAGGCAGACCATTGCCTTTCCCCCTCTCAGCGGATCTGTCTGCTTTTGAATAAAAGCTTGATACGGTTTGGGCCTTCATACTTGTTCAGAAGCAGAAGCATTATCCGGGAACTGAAGGGCCAGCTGGGGACAGGAAGCTTGAGCATCTGATGAACAGCTCGCTTCCCCTGGGAGGGAGGGGGGATGAAGATCCGGTTCTGGCCTGGCCTCTGGTGGAAGCCAGGGGTACAGTAGCCTGGAGCCACACAGTAGTGGAGGAGTGTGGCAAGACACTGAGGTGTGCCTAGATGTCATGGTTCAGCCACAACTCCTGGGTTACCAAAGGAAAAAATTGAGGCCTAGCAAGCACCACCACTGGCAGAGGAAGGTGCCCCTCACTGACTGACCTGCAAGGCCACAACGGAGACTCAACATGAACAAGGAAGACTGGGGGACACTCTCCACCACAAGTCTGCCTGGGGGGGCACAACACAGGCTATAAGGGGGTCCTACTGCTTGATCACGGTTCGAGTTGGGTCAGTAACTAGTGAGTCAGACTTCAGGGGAAAAATGCAAGTAACAAAAAAAAAGCAGCAGAAGCAGGAGGATGCCACATGGCCAGCTGCAGGAACTGGGGTGAAAAGCCCTTGGCTGGTATGGTGGCTCCTAGTTTGCCACCTTAGAGAGTGATACAACTGATGCATGTGGGCTCTGTGAGCCTGAATGAAATGCTGGGGTCTTACTTGTTGGAGACTGTATGGCAGCAAATTGATAATGGGGAATACATGGATGTATTTACTTTGTTAAGGGGAATAGACAAAAAGTGGAAAGTGATAATTAAGTGCACGAGGGAAAATTGTTCAGCTGCCTTTGCAATATTTGCTGGGTTACTGATGCAGGCATAGCCAGCAAAAGCAACTGGGCTTTGGATGTATTATGGTCATATAATGTTCATGCATGCCAAGAAGCCAGTGGGTGTGTGGCTTGAATATGGTGAAGAAATCGACAGGCAGAAATGGAATGGCAGAGGCAGGGCATGGGATTTTCCTCTGCAGTGGGTGATGGACTTGGGGTGCAGTATTTGGACGGCAGGGTTCTGGTTAGGAGACCCTTTTCTCCAAAGAAGTGTATGCAGGGTAGCAGGGGTAAAGGGTGGAGGAGGGCATTGTTACAATTATAATAACAGTTGTAAGTCTTAATCCTGTAGGTGTAACCATGAGTCTGTACTGTGTAATCATCAGCCTCATTTTAACCAGTGCAAGAGAGGGACAACTTCCTTTCATCCCTTTCAAAAATGGCATGGCAAGGTTTCTAACCCCAATAATAGTGGAACATGCTGAGGACTTGCTGGTCGATTATTCTGAAAAGGCAGCTGATCATTCCTTGGCAGAGGGGTTCAGGTTGGGTTTTAAGATACCGTATTAAAGTCTGTGCAAGGCTAATGAGGCAAAGAACCTGAAGTCTAGCCAGGAATGACCAGACATAGTAACAGACTAGTTAGATAAAGAGATTGCAAAACATTTGTCAGGGGGTGACATGGGAGCACTTGCCAAAGGACCACTTTAACTGCTTATTAAGGGGGGATGACCTTCACTCAGTCATTCTCCAGCAACAAAATGAAATGGTTCGGCCTAGGAATACTGGAAGCCATTAGACAGATATTGCATGAATGGACTTCCCATAAACCACTATAATTTATTGACTGGCTATTAGCATTAATGAAATTAGGAGAATGTGACAGACTATCATACTTGTTCAGGTCTAATTTACAAGGTTACTAAGCAATTTGGGACCCATTTCTCAACAGCAAGCTAGGCCTAAGAAATACTCTCCAGTATTTTATTCATGGGCTGTGTTGGTTACTATAGTCTTGAGCAGCTCATAGAACATAGAAACATAGAAGTTGACGGCAGATAAGGACCGCAAGGCCCATCCAGTCTGCACATTTCATTTTCTACCTTATAAATGTGACATTGACCTTTGCTCTATCAATGGCCTGTCTATTCATACTCATCTGTATTGCTCCTTTATGCCTATCCCATGCCTGTTTGAAGCCCTGCATTGTATTCATGTCCACCACATCCTGAGGTAGGCCGTGCCATGCATCCACCACCCTTTCTGTGAAAAAGAACTTCCTCACATTACCCTTTAATCAGCCTCCCTGTAATCTCATGCTGTGTTCTATTGTCCTACTATTGTTCTTATATTGAAACATGTTGGACTCTTTCACCTTGTTAATGCCCTTAAGGTGCTTGAATGTTTTGATCATATCACCTCTCTCCCTCCTTTGCTCTAGGGTATACATATTGAGCTCCGTTATTCTGTCCTCATATGTTTTTTGATGCAGTTCCTGCACCATTTTGGTTGCCTTTCTCTGGACTGCCTCAATTTGGTTAATGTCCTTGTGAAGGTGTGGCCTCTAGTACTGCATGCAGTACTCCAGATGGGGCCTAACCAGTGTCTCATAAAGAGGAATTATTACCTCCCTCTTCCGACTTGTGATACCCCTACTAATACACCCTAACAGCCCCCTAGCCTTACCTACTGCTTTAGTGGTCTGCTTGGATGATTTCAGGTCATCGGTGATGATGATGCCCAAATCTCTTTCTTCCCTTGTGACTGCCAGCAACTCCCCTCCGAGCCTATTGGTGACTTCAAGGTTCCTCCTCCCTATGTGCATGATCTTGCACTTCTTTGCATTAAACCCCAGTTGCCACTCTTCTGACCATTTTTCTAGTTTATCTAGATCTCTTCTCATTCTGCCCACCCCATCTGGATCATCTACTCTGTTGCAGATCTTGGTGTCATCTGCAAACAGACAAACCTTACCCTCCAGTCCATCTGTAATGTCACTGATGAAGATATTGAAGAGGACTGGTCCCAGGACTGATCCCTGAGGTACCCGCTTGTGACTTGCATCTCTTTTGACTGAATACCATTTACCACCACTCTCTGTTTTCTGCCGATCAACCAGTTTGCCACCCAGTTGACCAACTTCTGACCCACCCAGAGCCTACTCAGCTTATTAATCAATCTTCTATGTGGAACAGTAATGAAAGCTTTGCTGAAGTCAAGGTAGGCCACATCAACTGCTCCCCCTTGGTCCACCACTCTGGTTACCCAGTCAAAGAAATCTATGAGATTAGTTTGACAGGACCTTCCTTTTGTAAACCCATGCTATCTTGGATCCTGTGCTATTGTGGATTCCAGGTGTTGCACTATTCTTTCCTTAAGAAATGCCTCCATAATCTTGCCCACTACTAAGGTAAGACTGACTGGTCTGTAGTTCCCTGCCTCCTTCTTGCTACCACTCTTGTGGAGCGGGATGAAATGAGCCCTTCTCCAGTCTTCTGGGACCTCTCCTGTGCTCAGAGATTCACTAAACAGTTCTGATAATGGCTCTGCTTGTTCCACCCTTAGTTGCTTTAGTACCCTATGCCATCAGGTCCCATTGCCTTGTCCAACCAGAGCTTATTGAGCTCTTGTAGGACCCTTTCTTTTGTGAAGGGACTAGTGCTCACCTCCCTCCCCCCCCCCGTGTCCATGGTGCTGAGCTGTGGGCCCTGCCCTACCTTCTTTTCAGTAAATACTGAGCAGAAGTATCTATTTAGGATAGATGCTTTTACACGATCCTCCTCCTCACATGCCCCCTTATCTCCTTTGATCTTAGCAATACCCCCTCTGGACTTTCTCCTTTCACTAATGTATCTATAGAAAGTCTTGTCACCTTCTTTTACAGTCTGTGCTAGCGTTTCCTCAGTTTGGGCCTTTGCCTGCCTTACAGTCTTCCCTGCTTCCCTTAGGGAAGTTTGGTATGCCTCCCTATCTTCATCCCGCTGAGTTCCCTTATATTTTCTGAAGGTCAGCCTTTTGGCTCTGACCTTTTCTGCTACTGTTTTTGAGAACCAAAGTGGTTTCCTTCTTCTTTTGCACTTCCTTTTCTCTCTAATACAATGGGATATTGCTTCAAGTATTGCATCCTTAATGCTGGCCCACTTTGCCTGTACCCCCTCAACTGTATTTCTTTTTGCCAGGGCTAGCTTAACTCTGTTGGCCATCTTATCAAAGTCAGCTCCTCTGAAGTCCCATATGTTTGCCTTGGAATGGGATGATTTAGTTGTAGTGGCCAAACTGAACCATACCATGTGATGGTCACTGGCTCCCAGTTGACCTTCTACCTGGAGATCTGTGATCCTTTCCCTGTTAGTCAGTACTAGATCTAGGATAGCCCTGTCTCTTGTGGGTTGTTGTACCAGTTGCTTGAGGCCCTTCCCCTGCAGGGAATCCACCATGTATCTAGTTCTGGCAGATGTTCCTGCTAGTATTGACCTATCGGTATCTGGTATGTTGAAGTCTCCCATTATCAGAACCTCCCCTTTAGCTGTCATGTTTTGTATATCTTCTAACAGTAATGTGTCTATGTCCTCCCCCTGGTCTGGGGGCCTGTAGACAACCCCAGTTCTTATGGCTATCCCATTTCCTGTTTCCAGGGTGACCCACAGTTCTTCTGGCTCCTTATGTGTATTCTGAATTTCTGTAGCTTTGATATTTTCATTAACATACAGGGCCACGCCACACACCCCTTTTTGCACCTCGGTCTCTTCTGAACAGTACATAGCCAGGTACTGAAGTCTCCCAAATGTGGTTACTGGTAAACCATGTCTCGCTAATTGCTACTATGTCCAGTTTAGCCTCTGTTGCTATTGTCTGCAAGTCTGAGATCTTGTTTCCCAGACTGCAAGCATTTGTGTACATGATTTTCCATTGGCCAGATTTCAGTGTGTTAGTTGTTGGGTGAGGTCTGGCATTTCCCCTGTGCATTGTATGGGAAGCTGGAACTTTTTCCTTACCTGGTGATGCAAATGAACTGCAAACATGCTGAACTCCTGTTTGACCACTAGCTGAGGGGGAGGGGTGTTCTTCCCATTTGACGTATGGGGTGCTGCACCCCTCTCCCCATTTGCTAGTTTAAATATTCTGCAAAGATATCAAGCTTCTGCCCTAATGCACTGACTCCCTCCTTAGTCAGATGTAGTCCATAAAATTTAAAGAACTTTCACTCCCAAAACTGTTGCCAGTTCCCTACAAATTGGTGTTCTTTTTCCTGGCACTAGCCCTTGAGTCACATGTTTAGCTCCCCTATCTCCCCTTCTCTGACCTTCCATCCATCTGCCCCCCTCTCCCAGACTGGCAGGATCTCAGAGAAGGAGATGCCAGATGAAATGGATGATAGTTTGTCACCCTGCCTGGTCAGGTGTTCTGTGGTCTCCACAACTGACCAGCTGGCAAGATCATTAGTCCCTATGTGTACCAGGACATCAATGTTTTCCTCTGCTTCCTGAACAATTTTAGCAATATGGTCAGTGTCTCTCCACGCTGATGTACGGGGGAGACATCTGACCATTACCCCTGGCTGGAGATAGGTATTAATTCCATGAATCATGGAGTCTCCTATGATCAGAAGTTTCTTGGATTTCATTTTTGCTTTTTTTGTCTTGGTTCCTGTTTTGAGCAAGTTTTGTTGTGCTAGCTTCTGTGCTACAGTGTCCTGCTCTGCAGTGTCTTTTGTCTGTTTGTTTAATTTCTGAGATAGAGGCAGATACCTGTTTGTAGTTTTGATATGGTTTGTGGAGGTAATATGTTGGAGATCACTGAATAATGGAGCACCTTATTTGCCCCTCCTAATCACCTGCCAGCCTCCTGGACCAACTACCCTCTGCGGTCGAGGTGCTTCTGTTGGATGTTGAGGAAATGGTGTGTGGTTCTTATGATATATTTCCTCTTGAATATGAAATTTAAGGTGCACAATCTCTGCCCATGCTGCCTGGAGTTGAGCCCTAAGATCTCCAATGGCCCAGCATGTATGACAGTGTCCTAAATCCTGTAAAACTGCCCTTCTGAAAAGTGTTCCACAGGATCTGCAGTTAATGATATCCATTCCAGATAATTTTCTGGGTTTATAACCTGGTCAGAGTAATTAGAAGGAAGAAAATGCAAGCAACAGTTTGATTTTGTGTTTTGTTTGTTTGTTTTTGTATAACTTGTTATAACAAGTTAAATTAATAGTGCCCCTGTAAATGAGGTCACCGTGTGGATATCCCACCGATCTGCCCCTTCCTGCTTTGCAACACGAAATGTCACTACTGTGCTACCCTATAAAAGGAGTGTAGTGTGGGGGTGGTTGGGGATGGGGTGGGTGGCTGGGCCCTTCCCCTTGCCGAAAAAGAAGAACCACAGATGAAAGAAACAAGGAGGTAAGAGCAGAAACAATCCATCAGCAACAAATGCAGTAACCCAGAAAGCTTATCCTAATGATAGATAAAACTGTAAAACCTGTAAAGCACCACCTGTAAAATCTGTAAAGCACCACCTGTAATAATTTCATACAGGATATACCCTGTAAGAAACACTTTGCTACAGTGAAAAATAAAGCAGTAACAGAAGATATACCTTGCAAAAGACAATTTGAATCAGAAGTATTACAACAGTAATATGATAGCACACACCTGTAGGCACACCTTGTAATAATGCAGCAGAAGGTATACCCAGCAACAACAATTTGAATCAGAGAATAATAAAGCAATACAATTTTAGCAACAAACAGTAACAATCTCTCTGAGTATAAAATAAAAACAACACAAAGTAAATCTGCCTAGCCAAAATAAGTCTTAATCCTTTCCCTTGCTCTGGTAAAGTTCTTTGCTCTGTCCTTTCAAGCAACCTAGAAGGAAAGAGCTCAGGTGAAGCTAGGTACCTTGGTCAGCAAACCTAGTCTTCCACTTCCAACCACTCCAGTTTTTGGTTTTAGTATGATTACTCTTTTCCATCTACTTAACTAACTAATCTTAGTGTATAGTACTCACTTGGTTCTTTGCTCAATTTCAAAGGTTTATCTCAATTTTTTTATTTATTACCAAATACTAAATATAATCTCCCTTTGTTTTTGCTTGGGTTAATTCATGGCCTACAAATTAATGAGTTGTTATACTGTATTGCAATACCTATTCTGATGTATTCAATTACTATGTATTGTGTGTCAAAAACTATTCTGTATTGTGTTGTAAGGTTTTAAAAAATACATATTTTACTAAAAAACAATAAATAAATAAAATGAATATTAACACCAGCACTGCAGCTAGTAATCTGGGGAATGGCATGCATTATGAGTACATGAACATAAGAAACTGACCTACAGGAAGAAAGAAATCTATTAAAGTGCTTTAAATACAACATGACACCATGAAAAAGTGAGGGTTTCTCGGGAAACATCAGTGCTTTTCTTCTCACTTGTGCTGTCAAGTAATGAAATTAATAAAAGAAATAAAAGAAAAAAGATAAAGAGATTGCAATGGGAAGGGTCAGGGAACCCTTCAAAGCTCCCCCTTGGTTGCATCCATGGGTATCCCCCATAGGTTGGTTCTGAAGAAGGTGCAAGAGGAATATCAGATGATAAACCACTTGTCATACCTGGAGGGAGAGTCAGTCAACATATTGTACTGGTTCAAATGTCAGTGCCATATGCACTGTTTGACAGGGCAATTGATGTGGTGCAGGTACACAGCCAGGGGCTCTATTGGGGAAGACAGATATAGAATCCTCATTTGGCTGTTGACATTGCATCAAAATTACATGGATCTGTTTGGCATGAAATTCAATAGGCAATATTACATCAATAACTGCATGCTCATAGGGTGTGCAGTGGCATGTACTGTGTTCATAGGGAGGCCAACACCAAGCACTGTGGCCAACTCATGGAGGCTTTCTGAGAAGTTTCTAATGACCTGGGGTGCCTTAGACCCATGAAAAGACAGAAATGCTGTGCATTAGACTCAGCTTTCTGTACACTGAGACTGATATGTTTACCATAGAATTCTGGTTGCCCCAAGATAAATTAGTGGTCCCCAGGTCCCTTCTTGAGCAGGTGGTTAAGGCTTTCAAGAACACATTTAGATAACAGCAGCAGGTGTCTGGGCACCTTAATTTTGATTGCAGGGTTATGCCTATGGGCAGGATGTTTATGCGTAGGATAGCCTGGGTTCTCCAGTTTCACCAAACCTCATCAAAGGGTTCAGATGACAGAAGTCTTGAGGGAAGACCTGGGGGTATGGCTGGCAATTTTAAAATGTTTTAATGGGGCACTAATTTAGCTAGAACTGGCCACCAATCAGGATCTAGGACTATTCATAATTGCATCCGGAGTTTTGGGTTTTGGGGACTGCTTTGAGGGAACAAACTATGTGGGCCAGTGGCCTCAAGCATGGTAACTTCTGGGAAAGGGCTTTCTTCAAATTTGATGGCCTCCACCGGACTAAAGAGGGAGTCAGAGCACTGAGCTAGAAATGTAACGTTCACATAAGACATTTAAACTAGCAGTAGAGAAGATGACGGTAGATCTAGGAGAAGCACACACACAGCTTGCTGTCTTTCCCCCTCCAGCTAACACCATATCTACACACTCCAGTTAGCAAAAACAGATAGCCAGGAACATAAAACCCTTTCTGGCTCTGCATTGATCATCATAGTGGAAAGAGAGGAAGCATAAATGTGGAAAACTACAAAGGGATGAGTAATAAGATCAAGGGAGGCATGACAAACAAAGCGACACAGCAAGAGTGGTCAGCACTATGCCTCAATGCACACAGTCTGGCTAACAAGATGACTGACTTCACTGCCACAATAGCTGAGGCAGAACTATGCTGGGTACCCATGACCAAAACATGGTTCACAAATAATCATGGTTGGGGGGTGACTATCTTGGGGTACAACTTGTTTAGGAGAGATAGGACTGGGAAAAAGGGAGGGAGTAGCTATTTATGTTAAGGATATCATCAATGCTACAGAAATGCAGCAGGCACTAGGGGAAACAGGATCTATAGATCACAATAGGGGCCAGAAGCCGTAAACCCATTCAAGTAGGAATTATCTACAGACCCCCAAATCAGGAGGAAGCCAGGGATAAAGACACCCTGGAAACCATCCTCCAGATGTCAGGCAAAGTGGACATGGTGCTGGTGGGGGATTTCATTCTGCCAGACATAGATTGGAATACCATCACAGGGGCATCACAGAAGAGCAGGGAATTCCTAGTCACATTACAGGAAGCAGGCCTAAGTCAACTAGTAACATCACCCACAAGGGGTAACGTGGTTCTATATCTGATATTCACAAATAGTTATAGGGTTACAGGTGTTGAAGTAGGGGACCACCTGGGCAACCATGATCATAAAACGGTATTGTTCAGGCTAAAAATGACTGTAGACTCAACACACTCCAAACTGAAGGTCCTTGACTACAGTAGGGCAGACTTCACAAACATAAAGATTTGCCTAAGAGACAACCTTAGTAACTCGACAGAAGGGAGCACTGAGGAATATTGGACAAAGTTGAAGGATGCAATAACCATGGTCACATTACAGTGTGCCTGTCAAGTTAGTAAGAACAAAAGGAGTAAAAACCCACTATGGTTTTCCAAGGAGGTGGCAACCATGGTGAGAGAAAAGTGTATAGCCTTCGGAAAGTACAAGGAGTCGGGGAATGAGGAAAACAAAACAAAATATAAACAGAAACTAAAAGAGACAGGGAAAGTGACAAGAAATGCAAAGGCTCAAACAGAGGTTAGGATAGCCGAGGAAGTAAAAAAGGGTAACAAAACCTTCTACAGGCACATAAGTGAAAAAAGGAAGACCAAAGGGGGCATTGTTAGAATCCAAAGAAAAGATGGACAAACCACAGAGCAAGAGAGGGAGAAGGCAGAGGCACTAAATGAGTACTTCTGCTCAGTCTTCACACTGGAAGCAGATGGTAATGGATCAAAAATAGGCATAAAGAAGTGTCTGCCTGAAGTTATAGACACGGGTCCCTTCACAGAGTAAAGGATCCTGGAGGAAATAGACAAGTTTAAGGTAGATAAAGCTATGGGACCAGATGGGATACACTCAAGAATACTGAAAGAACTAGGGAGGGAACTGGCAGGCCCCTTAGCAGTGTTCTTTAACAAATCATTAAGGAGTGGGGAGGTGCCAGAGGATTGGAAGAGTGCAACAGTAGTACGACTCCACAAGACTGGAAGCAAGGAACAGCTAGATAACTACCATCAGGTTAGTCTAAAGTCAGTTGTGGGAAAAGTGATGGAGTCCCTGCTGAAGGAAAGAATCACAGCTTTTTTGGAGCAAACTGGTCAGCTTGACAAAAATTAACATGGTTTCACAGCAGGGAGCTCCTGCCAGATAAATCTGGTTGATTTTTTCAACTGGGTCACCAAAACAGTGCATCAGGGTGGGGCAATGGATGTGGTTTATCTGGACTTCAGCAAAGCTTTTGACTCCATTCCAAACAGGAGACTAGTCAAAAAAATGGAGAACATGGGAATTGGGCCCAAGGTTACAAACTGGGTCAGAAACTGGTAACATGAGAGAACTCAGAGAATATTAGTAAATGGCACCCTGTCTGTAGAGGGGAGGGTGACTGGCGGGGTCCTGCAGGGCTTATTTCTGGGGATGATCCTCTTCAACATATTCATCAGTGACATTGCGGATGAACTGGAGGGAAAGGTGTGCCTGTTTGCAGATGACACCAAAATCGGCAACAGGGTAGACACAACAAAGGGACAGCAAAGCATAGAAGCTGATTTCTGAAAACTGGAGGAGAGGTTCAAGACCTGTCAACTGAAATTCAATGCCAAAAAACGCAAGGTCGTGCACCTGGGAAAGTGTAACCCAGGGAAACTGTACTCAATGGGAGGGGAGCAGCTGGTGGCTACCAGGCAGGAGCGAGATCTAGGGGTGATCATATCAGATGACCTCAAGGTTAGTAGACAATCTGAAAGGGCAGCACTAAAGGCTAGTGGTATCCTGGGATGCATAGGGAGGGGCATCACAAACAGAAGGCATGAAGTAATCATGCCCCTGTATCGGTCCCTATTCAGGCCTCACCTGGAGTACTGTGTCCAGTTTTGGAGGCTACACCTCAGGAGGGACATAGATAGGTTGGAGATGGTACAGAGAAGAGCAACAACGATGGTGCAGGGCTTGCATCAGAAACTGTACGAGGCAAGACTGGATGACCTCAAATTATACTCCCTAGAACAATGCAGGAATCATGGGGACATGATAAAAACATTCAAATACCTTAAAGGCAACAACAGGGTGCATGTGCAGGACATCTTTCAGGTAAAGGACTACAGCAGGACTAGATGGTACAACTTTTGATTTAAGGGAGGAAAGTTCAGAAGCAATTAGAGGAAATTCTTCTTCACAGAGCGTGTTGTGGAACAATGGAATAGCCTGTTGGAGGGGGTGGTGGGAGCTAAGACAGTGGGGGAATTCAAGCGGGCATGGGATAGACACTGTGGGCTACATAAGCAGGTAACTAAGTAGAGGGGGGAAGGAAGCCAAGGGCAGACTTGATGGATCGTATGGTCCCCATCTGCTGACAACTTCTATGTTTATATGTTTCTATGTTTAGCGAAGGTTTGCTTACTCAGATCACGCAGTTAGAATTTTTCCCCATTGTTGTGGCACTAGTCATATTGGGGGAGCAACTAAGAGAAAGGAAGGTCATCTTTTGGACAGACAATACAGGGGTAGTTCACATTATCAACAATCATCTTGGTAACAAGGGCCTGCTGGGCAATCTTATGTGGATTTTAATACTGAAATGTTTCATTCTCAATAAATAATTTAGAGCGATGCAAGTGCCAGGTGTTAACAGTATTGCTGATGCTTTTTCTCATCCACAGTGGAGGAGATTGTGGGAGCTGGCTCCAGAAGCAGAGATGTCCCAGCCTACCTCTGGGAACTGGTGACCCAGAAGCTTGGATGTTACATAGGCCTTCTTTAGTGCCCAACATGTGGGTGGTATACCAGAGAATGGTAGAGAATTTCTTAAATGTCTAACAGGTAGGGGGGTGGGGAACTCTGTGGCCCATCCCAGTGGACAAGTTGTGTTCCTATATTCTCCATATGAGATGAGATAGGTCAATGCTGGCAGCAGTGGGGCAGTACATAGTGGGGTTGGCATGGTTTTCCAGGGTCAGGTAGATGCAGGCTTTTCCCCTCTGAAAAATGTTAGAGGGTTGGGCCCGGGGTGTACCCAGCAGGTAGGATGGCAGACGGTCAGTCAGCCTGGCACTCCTGGAGAGGGTGTGGGAAGTTCTGCTGAAGTTGTGCTCCTCACCCTCAGAGGTACATATGTTCACATTGGTCTTCTTTGTGACATTTTATGGGGCCTTTTGAGTATCAGAACTTGTGCAGCCTGGTAAAGCAGCTTGTTTACCGGTGACCTTAGGGAAGATGGTGTGGAACTGATGGCTGATGGTGTCTGTGACCAGTTGCATAGAAGCAAGGTGCAGAGGAGGGCCTGGAGATGTTTATGGAGCATGGATTTACCCTGGGGTTATAGTGGGAGATCAGAACACGGGTTCAGGGCTATGTGGCATGGTGAACTGTGAGCAGAGTTGCCTTTTTTTGCCATGAGAACATGACACCTTTGATGGTCTTTCAATTCCGATATGTATTGGGAAAGGCATGTCAGTGGTAGGGGTAAAATTGTAGGAGATTAACACCCATTCATTTTGTATTGGACCTGTCTAATATACGAGGGCAGAAGGGTTAAAGGACAGTCAGATACAGTCCCTTGGCCATTGGAAATCACCAGCTTTTGAGAGTAACAGTATATGAGACTGTATTTATTGTAACTCTTGTTTTTTTTCTTGGCTGTAGGCAGTCCAGCCTATGCAAATGTGGTTCTGTGGGCCTTCTTATATCCACTGGGTAGCTGTCAGACCAAGGCAGTTCCAGGAAGCTGAGAACCTGTTTCTGGACCAGGGCAAGCTTGAGTATGGTGACTGGGATGATGGAGGATGAGGCAGCATGCTCTGCTACCATGAATCATAGTTGAAGCTCAGTGATGTGGCCCTCCCTGTATCTTGGTTATACACTTGGGGTGCAATGATCAGGAGTTGACATTTTTTATTTATTTATTATTCCTTTTCCATCCCTGCCTGGCTGTCTTTGGCTGCTTTTCCACCCAACCTTGTCACCTGCTGACCCTGGGATTTACTTTCTGATCAGACAGTGCCCTGTGGATTCACCCCATGGTGGAGCCTCCTGGATTCCTCAAGCCTGGAAGAGTTAGAGCTGGACTGTGGTGTGAGCCCATTAAGCAGTGCAGGGCCTGCAGAAAAGAGGTGGCATCATGCTGCTGCTGCAGGAGAGGGAAGTGTTTTTCTTTCCCTCAAAGTCCCTCCCCTGAGCTCTTCATGAGCTAGGACCAGGTGGACATGTGCATGCAGTAGTGCAGATATCCTGGTGAGGAGGTGCCCACCAACCCATTGTGACTCTGCTGCACTGCCATGAGTTGTCACCCAGACGGCAGTGTCATAGCAGAGCAAGCTGTCCTCTGTCCCTCCCTGGAGGAGGAGAGTGTCCTTTGGGATACTCATTCCTCCTCAACCTGGCCGGACCTCTGATTACCCTGGCTAGCTTCTGAACCTGGGTTGTCAGCATTATGAGGTCAAAGTGCTACCTCCTCATTGACAGGCCTGGAGTTGGAAAAGTTATTGGAACTGTTACAAATAATGAAAAAGGACTTGGCCTTTTTAAAATTCACTTGGCTTGTGGTGCACATTGTGTCATCCCACGTGGTTCAAAGAAGGCATCAGCACCATGCAAGACACCCCAGACAAATTGAAAGGTTACGCAGACTGATCAATATGGCAATCCAAGCATTTATGGACAGTATTGGGGGACATCTTTCTTGAAGCATGATGTCATTGTACAGTAGTGGTAGCCCTAGCTGAAATTGCACAAGGAACTTATGCTGACAACTAAAATTTTAGGTTAAGCAAAATGCTATATTAAATGAGAAACAGTGTTAGTTTATTTTGTGATCAGCCGCTAGCAGTATAAACACCCTACACAAGCAGGGGTTCTGCATCATGCGCAGCAGTATGATACTTTCCCAGTACTGTAATTCCCAAGTGTCATTACTGAAAATCCACTGTATAGCAGTAGCAGTAGCACTAGCTGAAACTGTACAAGGAAATTGTGCTACTAGCTAGTATATTAAAAGGAAAACAATTTTTTTGTGGTCAGCCAGCATCAATACAATTGCTCCACTCCACTCGTAAGGTGATCCTGCGTCATACTGAGACTATTGCTACATTACTTACCAACAGTTTAGTGTTAGAAGAACAGAATGAGGGAAAAGAGGTAGTTAAGTTATGATTGAAGACAATGAGCTCTGAAAAAAATATGGTCTTGGAGCATTACATGATAAAAATGGTACAGAGACAGTGATGACAGATATCAATGTTCACAAGGCATTCACACTATCAATAGTCAAATTTTGTGCAAGCAAGAATATATATCTGTTTTAAATGAGGTTGCCAGCCCACACACTTGCATCTGCTTCTGCAGCTGATAGTGATGAGGATGATGATAATGATGTTGACCCCATTAAAGGTGATATGCAACAGGTACATGAGGGAGTATTCGCTAGTCTTGGTTACTACAACTCATATTTCCCCTGGTGTAAAGCTGGTTCTGCATACCTGTACATACCTAACCTTGCCTCTGAATCCTGTAAACTCATTGCAACTGCTTCCTGCTGATTTTATGTTTATATAATATATTTATCTCTGCTCTTTTATTTTACTGATGTGGAACCTATGTAAAAGAGTTTCTGACTCATAGGTATTTGTATCCAAGATTTAAATAAATAAATAAAGATTTAGAACTGGAGTACACCTTATATGTGCCAGATAATAATCCTAACCCATAGATGACAAACACACTGATAATATACCTGACATCATCAATCCAAAAACATTAAAAAATGTTTTTATAGTGATGATGATGATTCTGATGTTGAAATCAGTGATATTGAGTATCCATGATCTATTCCCAAAACACAGTGAGTTAACGAGTCATAAGCACAACTCCTTTGTTTAAACCTGTTTATTTTCCATAATAACCAGCCAGTTATTATGGCAAATAATAATTGCTCATCAACACTGAAAAAAGTGATGACCAGTTATTATTATAAAATAATATATTCCTCAGTGCCACTCACTGCTACAATGCCAGTGAGCTGTAAAGTCTAGCACTAGTCATGACTGACTAGTAAATAAAGTCCTATGTAAAAACAATTTCTGCTTTAAATTTCTTCTTAGGCACAAGGCCACAGACTTAAACAAATATAATTTGTGAGTGCACACACAGTGTCAACACACACACAGAACAAAATTACAGATAGCTGGTCTGAAGTGGTGGGAGTCAACTGACTAGTCCCACCCTAACAGCTAACAACTACAGCAGAGAAATTGTTTCACAAACGGTCCTGGAGGGAACCAAGCCTGGGTTCCTCCTCACAGGAATATGTTTGTGATATTAAATTTACATTATGTTATTATGAATCTTAGTAGTCTGACACTCACTGTGACAATGCAAGACATGCTGACAAGTCTCTTTCTGTCAATAATAGTCAAGCCTGACTAAGAAATTTCTTTTTTTTCAATTTGTTCTTTGGTACGAAGTAATACACATCAAAGTACCAGTGGTACTAAAGATGCCATATAAGGTCTGCAAAGTGTGAACTAATTATGTTTTAAAATACAGCATACTGAACCTGGGTGCAAACCATTGATCCTTTGCTTTCACAGTGAACACATACTGTGCCACAGAACTGCAGATAAGGGAGATGCAGTTCCTATGGTGTAGAGGTATGTCATAACTAGGACTGGCAGAATTAGGTTTTTAATTTTTTATAATTTTGATGGATAATATCGATGATTTGTTAATTTTTTTTCTATTTTTATTGATTTCAATTTTCACAGTTGTGCAATATTATGGATTTTACGCATTTTTTTTTTTTATTTGCATCAATTTAAATTTTTACTTTCTTTTAAATTTGGAAGAGTCAGATGCAGTTTAGTAGTAGTGTTTCCACCACCTAACCTCACCAGGCTAAAAGTGCCAGGGTCGTTAATGCCAGAGCCAACACCTTTAGCAGAGCTACAATATGTACTTTATGCAGTATTCATTACAACACACTTCATACACATTAATGTCATAAATTTTGATTATTATTGATGGAAATATTTTTTCATCAATTTGTGTGTGCATGCAGTGAAATTGACATTTACCAATTAAAATCAAATCCTGCAAAGCCTAGTCATTACATGCAAAACAGGTGACTGGGAAACTTATCCCAGCAGGCAAAATACCTTTCTAAATTATTGTTCTTAGCTAAATGTGCTACTCATATAGGGGCTTATGCATGAACGGGTGGGAATTATGCAACAGAGGCATGTATCCCACCCACATTGCTCTGTACTCATGGACAGGTGCACACAGGCCAGTATTCAATACTGGCCACCACCTGTCCATGGCTCCACCCCCCAGCACGCAGGTTCATGCAGGGTGTCTGGGCGTGGAATAGTGGACCAGTCAGGCATCCAATCTGATGCCCTGCCTGGGTCCCAGAGTGGATCCTGTATGCAGCAGGGCATGGGTTTGGGTGCATGAATAGCACATGCAGGCACCTGGACCCACACAGCCAGTCCCTTGTGTCTAGTAGTCTATGAAAGTGACCCTCCACCCACCCACCATGCAACAAGGCCATGGCCCCAGTAGGGAGCATCCCCTACTGGCCCATATTCACCTGGCTTCTGTATGGCAAAAGCAACTCTCCACCCCAACACATGTCTGTTCCATTCCTGGTACAGGATGTAATCCCCCACATCACACATGCCCAGCCTGGCCCTGTGTGTGACTCCAACCACCACATACACAGAACTGCCCTGACTCAGTTAGTGTCACCCCCCAACATAGCAGCCCATTCCCAGTCCATACCAACCCCCCCAAAACAACTAAAGGGCATCCTCACCCTAGTGCCATGACCAATCCCCCCAACACACACACACACATAGACACACACTCAGTGCAACCCAGGTTACTGTCCCAACCCTGATCATCCAGTAGGAGCCATGGCCTGGGATGGCCAGCGGCACAGCCCTTCTCACACCTCCACAGCCACTGGCCATCCAAGTGATGCTGGGAGCACAATGCCTATTTATAGGGGAGCACTTCCAGCATCATTTGGATGGTTGGTGGCCGTGGAGGTGTGAGGTGGGCTGTGCCACTGTTGCCACTGGACACCAGTGTATCAGTGGGGTTACAGGATTGGGGTCAGGATGTAGCCCAGGTTGCACTGAGTGTGTGTGTGTGTGGGGGGGTCAGTCATGGCACTGGAGCAGGGATGTCCTGTTGTTGGGGGGGTTGGTATGGGCAGCACTAACAGGGCATGGGCAGCCTTATGGGGGGTGCATGACACCTACAGGGTTGGTACAGTCTTGCATTTGTGGAGGGATCCAGTGGTACATTTGAGGAAGAGAAGGCATGTGTGGAGAGGGGGTTGATCTTTGTTGGCAGGGGCTTTGATGCCCAGCACATATCAGGGGTCGAGATCCACACACCCTAAGTCACATGTACATGTGGGTACTCAGATGATCAGCCACACAAGCCCTCTTCATCTGCCTAGTGGACTGGGCCAGCATGGATAGTCATTTTCTGGTGCCACTGCAATTGGCAGATGTGGTCCATGGGGGTGCTCAGTGGGTTACAGCAGGGTCTCCACTGGCAAAACTGGCACCCTCACTATGCCCCAGTGCATGGCACTACATGCCATAATGCATGGTGCATAGTGCTGGCATGCCCCTGCCTGCCCCCAGCATGTTGCTGTCCATGCAGCAGGGAGATCGGGTACAAAGGGGATGCTTGGCCCATTTTATGCATCCCACATGGGGTGCAAAAGGTGTGAAGTGGCTCTGTGCCATGAACATGCAGTGCATAGGCACTCCACACTTACGTGCAGAGGGCCCTATTTGCTATTCCAACTCCACACCACCATGAATCACCACTCAAGTAAGTTTCAATTTTACAAAACTTATATATATATTTATGCTTAAGTCCCTGCCAGGATTTAAACAGCTGATCCTTTATCTGCCAAGCAAACACACATTCCACATGCCACAGAACTGTGGATAAGCAGGATGCAGATCCTATGGTATAGAAGTTATGTCACAACCTGCAAAAAAGGAAACTGGGGATCTAATCCCAGCATGTACAGTAATTCATCTTCACAAATTGTTGTTCATAGCTAAATTTACTTCCCATATAATTTCCTACTCCAACTCCACATCACCACGAATCACCACTCAATTGAGTTTCAATATTAAAAAAAAAAAGAAAATGGTATTTAAGTTCCTGCCCAGATTTGAACTGCGTTACCTGTATTTGAACCACTGATTTTTGCCTGCTAAGCAAATACACATTCAGCATGCCACTGAGTTATAATTAAGTGAGTTGCAATTTATATCATGTAGAGGTTATTTCATACCCTGCAACACAGGGGATTGTGGATCTAATCCCAGCTGGCAATTTGCTTTCACAAATAGTTGCTCTTAGCTAATTTTACTTCCCATGTAATTTACTTTTCCAGCTTCACACCACCATGATCACTAATGTTCATTAATTTAGTAAGGTACTGAAGAGGCACAAGACCATAAATAGCTCCTGTACCTAATAACAATTGATGTTTTCACCAGACATAATGTGTAGATCAAGTTTGTTTTTAAAACTACTTTTGGTGTCACTTATAATATACTTTTGGGCAAGTTGGTCCATAGATTTATAACCCTTGTGTAGAAGTATTTTGTCTTTGTTGTTTGAAATCTAGTAGGTTTCAACTGTAATGGATGCCCACACAAGGGTGTCTTTATGTCTTTGAAATACAAATTAATTTCTGTAAGGGTATATGGATCTTTTAATAGGTCATGCATTAGTAGCACGAATCCTCTTTTTGTGTATAATTCTAACTTCATGAAATTTAGTTCAGATAATCTATCCTCATGTTTTCTGTTCTTTAGGCTATTTATCATCTTGGTAGCTCAGCGCTGCACCCTCTCCACTCCTTTTATATCTGATCTTTTTTTTAATCACCACAGTTGCCTTCTATAATCCAAGTGAGGTCTGACAAGATTTGTGCAAGGGCATTAGCACCTCCTTTCTATGGCTGTTTATATTTTGTCTTATCTATCCTAGGGCCCAGTTTGCTTTTGATATTGCTGCAGCGCATTGAATGTTTTGTTACAGTGATTCCTAAGTTTCTCTCATTTGCAGTTGCCTGAAATATATTGTTACATAATGAGTATCTATGTACAATGTGAATCTTTCCTAGGTGCAATACTCTACATTTTTCAAGACTAAACTTCATTCCCCACCTATATGCCCACCTTGTAATTGAGTCTAGATCTAGCTGAAATATCTCAATGTCTTCAAAGATATTACATGGACCTCCAAGTTCAGAGTCATCTGCATATTTTGTACTCCTGCTAACAACTTATGTATTCATATCTGTGATAAAAATCTGGAATATTATCGGCCCTAGGTCAGACCCATGGGGGACTCCCTAAGTCATCTTCTTCACATCCGATGGGTAACCATTCACAGTTACCTTCTGGGTATGCCTTGTTAGCCAGTCTGTAATACACTGCAGGATATTATTCAGTATACTGTGAAGCCTGCCAGGATGAAGTACAGTGTGACAGATTTATTACATGACAAAAGGGATTAACTCCCATTGAAACTGCATTGTTTGCTGCAGCAACTCTACTGCAGAATTCTGCAGTGCTGTGCTTCATCCTGGTGGGCTTCACTGTATTTAGGTTGGACATTTTTCAAAAATCATCCAGTGTGAGACTATATCAAATGCTTTACAGAAATTTCTAAATGTTACATCTACTGATGATGCATTATCAAGTGCCCTGCTAACCTGTTCATAGAAACATAATAAATTGGTTATACAAGAGTGACCAGATGTAAAATTGTGTTGTTCTGTGTCAATTTGATCTTAGATGGTAATATCAGTTACTATTTTATCCTATAGTATAGACTATAACATGTCCCCAATAACTGAGGTGAGGCTAATGGGTCTGTAATTTTGTGCCTCCTGTCTATTGCCCTTTTCATGAATTAGAGTCACATGTGCAATCTTCCAGTCCAATGACACCACACCTTCTGTAACACATTTTTCTTACAAAAGTCTAAATCATCTTGTAATACTGGGTTTCATAAATGTAAGCATTTGGGGTGAGATATTATCTGGCCCTGGTGAACTGTGAGTTTTGAAATTATCAATTTTAGCAGATATTAGTTCTTCTGTAATGCTAAATTTTTCAAAATGTGATGCAGTGTAAGTATGGGGGGGACAGAATGTTTACTAAATGCTAAACAAAAGTAATTGTTAAAGATATTTGCTATCTGTTGAGGATTATTTAAGGTGTTAGTTCCATTCATTATTGTTGTTAGTTTTTTGTCTAATTTTTTCAGGGAGTTTATGTAACTATAGAAAATGTCGCTGTTTTGTTTTATAGCCATTTGAGCAAGTTTTAGCTCCACGTTTTGTTCTGCCATTTTAATGGAGTTTTTTTTTTTGAAATTCAAAAGCTTTATTGTTTTTTAAAATGGCAGAAAGTGATATCAATATAAGACTGAGTCGAGACATAGAACCCCCCCCCCAAAACCAATAGTATGGAAAAGACACCAGAAAATTATTAGCACAAATAAACAAAGAACAGAAATAACATGCTGTTTTACCCGTCCCCCTGCCCATCCCCTAGATTCCTCCCCACCCCCTGGGGTGTGCCTTTTATTCTTTATTATATATCCAACATGCTAAGGAAGTAACAAAAAAGAAAATTGGCAGCCCAACAACACCAGATTTCAAAACGACAAATAGAAGAGAACAACAAGGATAGTAAAAACCTAGCTAGTCAGAGGTAGGTATTGAGTGGGTCTTAGTGCAAATATAGTGCATAAAGCTTGCCCCATTTCAGGTGGAAAGAGGTCATACAGTTCCTGGAGCTTGCTATTAACTTCTCAGTGTTTAAACAAAGAGACATTTCCTTAATCCATTCAGCATACGATATGACCAACTGGTCCATCCAGTGTTTAAGAACCAACCTCTTAACTACCATAGAAATTAAAGCCATGTGGAATCTGCACTCCCGAACTTTAATTTTAGAGAAGATTCCTAGAATACATATCTCAATAGTAAACAAATCACTCAAACCTAAGAGTGGGTTTAACTTGGACTGGATTGTGTTCCATAAGGAAGCCACTTTATCACAGTGCCAAAGAATATGTATTAGGCTCCCTTCAGCTGTCCCACACCGCTGCAGCTATTCGAGGGTAATCTACCTAGCTTGGCCAATTTAACAGGTGTATAACAAAGATTATTTAAAATGTGATATTGGATTAACCTGTGTCTATCTTGAGTAAGGTATCTATTTAGGTCCACCCAAATCTGCTTCCAGACCGGGGAGGAGTCTGGTAGGAAGGATAACTAGATCTTGGCCCCAACAAGTGCGTTAGGGTGCATTCTTTCCAGTAGAAAAGAGTAAATTTTAGAAATACCATGGGGATTGATTGCATGTTCTTGTACCCGGTCTAAAAAGGGCCTAATCTGGGATGGTCTGCACATAGTCCCAAAAGTGGAGACAATAAGGTGTCTCAGCTGAAAGATTCTGAATATATATTTCTGAGGAATATTCAGGTTGGCCCTTATGTCGGATGATGAAAGAAGGTAATCATGAGAAAACAAGCTTTCCACCGGGGAATCCTGTAACTGAGGAAGCCAGTCTGGGGAAAGTGGGGAGCCTCCTATTTTAATGTTGGGGTTTGAAGTGAGAGGTTGTGCCATATCTTTTTTGGGTGAAATGTTGAAGAAGTTCCAGCACTGGGTCAAGACCTTTATGGAGACCCCTATAGCTGAGCTTTGTAAAGAAGGAGGTAGCGCAGAGGTGGTGCAATAAAAAAAACTCTAACCGAATGGAGACTATGTATGTCTAGCAGTCTCCTCTCTAGCTGTAACCAGATGGGCAAATATGAGTCAGGCCTAACATTGAGCCATTTCCCTATTTTAGACAGGTGACTCGCCCAGTAATATAGCATAAAATTGGGAAGGCAGAGTCCACCTCTCTCCTTGGGTAGATTAAGTCTGAGAAAAGCCCGTCTGGGATGCTTGCCTTGCCATATAAATTTGGACAAGGTCAAGTGGAGCTGCTGGAAGTAGGTTACTGGGAGCCAAATATTCAGTAAATTAAAAGGGTAAAAAATATGGGGCAGAACATTCATTTTAATAATACTAATTCGACCCCATAAAGACAATGGGAGAGTGGACCATCTTTGAAGATCCTGCTGTATCTTCACCAGCAAGGCATCCAAGTTAAGTTTCCTGAGAGTCTTTGGGTCTCTGGTGAAATGTATACCTAAATATTTAAATGAGGAGGAGGACCATTTCATACCGAAGTGGGTAAAGTTGGCATGGAGAGTGGAAGCATTTAATGGAAATATGACAGATTTGGATAGATTCAACTTATAATTAGCCACTTGGCCAAATCTGTCAATAATCTGCAAGGCGTGTGCTAGGGAGGATTCCGGGTTAGCCAAATGTAAAAGAATGTCATCTGCATACGCTGATAGAGTCAAGGATTGCTGGTAAACTGAGCAGCCTGTGACCTGGGGGGAGTTCTTAATACTAAGTAGCAGGGGTTCCAAATACAGATTAAACAAAAAAGGAGAAGGGGGACATCCTTGTCGGGTACTGGTAGATAGGAGAATCCGAGAGGAGAAGACCCCATTACAATAAATTCTAGCAGTGGGAGATTTGTATATCGTCTGAACCCAATGGATAAAAGTTTCTGGGAAGCCCATTCTCCTGTGAGTGGCCCAGAGAAATTCCCAGTGTACTCTGTCGAAAGCCTTTTCTGCATCTAGTGAGACTAAGGCCATAGGCACCTGGGATTCTTGGGCCACCTGAAGAATGTGCGTGAGAGTTCGAAAATGATCAGCAGGGGATCTACCTTGGACAAACCCCACTTGTTCAGGACTCAACAAATTGTCCCAAACCTGTTTTATTCTAAGGGACAGTATTTTGGTTAAGATTTTAATGTCCTAATTTAATAGTGATATCGGGCGATAGCTGACAGGTTCCCTCTGAGGTTTGTCTGGTTTCAGAATCAGAATAATTGTAGCATCAAATAAAGTAGGGTCTAGGGAATCAGAAGTGAATAGAAAGTTAAATAAATTCAAAAGAAGGGGGGCTAGCTCTTTACAAAAAACTTTATAGAAGTTAGAAGGAAAGCCGTCAGATCCAGGGGATTTGTCCAGTGTTAACCCATTGATCGCCTCCTCGACTTCAGCCAAAGTGATAGGGGAAATTAGAGCTTCTGATTGATGGACTTGTAGGGAGGGGAGCTGAAAATTGTCCAAAAATTGCTCAATATAGAGACAGGAGGGTTGAGAAGGGCTCTTGCTATATAAGTCCCGATAGAAGGACTCAAAAACCTGAGAAATATCTCGAGGGGAGGTCTTAATAGAGCCATCTGGGGAATACAGGGTGGGAATCAACCTCGAGCTTTCAACTTCCCTCAGTCTAAGGGCTAGCATTCTGCCTGGTTTCTCGCCTTGGTCCAGATACCGGGCTTTGGTTTTAAGGATGGCATACTCTGCCTTTTCCCTTAATAGGTCTGCGTATTCATTCCAAAGTTTCAGTAAAACTTCTAAGTCGGATTGGGAAGAGGAGGAAAGTAAGTTATTTTCGGCCAGCCTAATTTGGTTCGACAATGAGAGAACTCTAGCCTCTCTTTGTTTTTTCCTTTTGGACACTAATTTAATAAATTCGCCCCTGATAAAGCATTTCAGGGAACACCAAAGTAAGTCTTCCCTAGTTGGGGAGCCCGCATTGAAACTTATAAAATCAGAAATCCGTGACCTGATATGGGAAACAGTACCCTCCTCTTTTAGGAGCTGTGTATTTAGTTTCCATGAGGTATCTCTCTGAACACTCGAAGCAGGGGAAATCGAGATCCATACCATGGAGTGGTCAGAGATGACTACTGGCTTGATTCCTGACAACTGGATGCCTTGCAGGAGAGTAATACTAGTCAAAATAAAGCCAATCCTGGACCATGAACGGTGGACTTGGGAATAGAATGAGTACAATTGGTCAGAGGGATAGAGCAGCCGCCATGGGTCACATAAACCCAGTAGGTCCATGAAGTCCCTCAGAGCAAGTTGAGAGAGGGAGAGTGGTTTTAATGGTCTATAAGTTTTATCCAGATCTTGGGACAGAGCAATGTTCCAATCACCACCGAGAATTAAGGAGGAAGGCAGCAGTCCACTCAACCTGTCGGCCAATCTCATCAGAAATTCTGGGTCCTCTCCCACTGGGCCATAGATTGCTCCTAAAACCACCCCAACATTGTTGAGCAAGCCTTTAACAATAAAAAATCTCCCTTCATGGTCTTTCAGACATTCCTCTGCCAGAAATGATACATGCCTTTTCACCAGAATAGCCACCCCTCTGCTAGATGATGAACCACAAGAAGCAAATATTTGAGAGAAGCCCTGCCGGTGTAATTCAGTAATTTCTGAATCAATAAGATGGGTTTCCTGCATCAAGAGAATATCAACATTTAAAAAGATACAGTGTTTGAGAACCAGATACCTCTTGGACACTTCCCTGACACCTCTGACATTCCAAGTTGCAATTCTGATTGGCAGCAAAGTCATATGTTGATTTGTTTGATAACAGAGTGAGCATACATCCTTAGCCAACTTAACCAACCAGAAAGGCACACCCCCCCACCTCCATCAACCCCGGAGACTGAGCTCCACTGAAACCATCTCGTCTCAACCAGCATGAAACAATAAATAAAGACATGAGAAACTTTAACCGTATTACATTAAAATCAGACCATGAAATCAGTGAGCCCGAGCTATAGACAGATAAACCCCCACCCCCACAAACCCCTCTAATTATATACAAATGGTCCCCCATAGAGACAAGGACAATTTGTAATCATTTAGAGCAGGTATGGGGGACCCAAACCTATAGGCACAACTTCGATGGGAGGCAAAATCTAGACTTAGGTAGCAATAACTGTATGGTAGACTGTAGTTGGGTTCAATCAGGAGTATCAAATAAAGACCAGAATACTCAAAATCACTATGCCTCCCAGGAAGTGTGTCCTGCCCCCCTTTCCCTAGTGTGCTATACAGTTTCCTTGAGCTAGCTCCAACTCAGAGCCCCCCACTCACCTCCCCCCTAGAGATGACGAGATAAAACCCCAGTGTAAATGACATCGGGAATTAAGAAATTGGCAAAATTTCAAAGATTAGGCAGACTCACAAACTGCCAGGGCTTGAGAAGATGAGGAGACCGTGGCCTGCCATTAAATAGCCCAACCTACTTTGGTCGAAACCGCTACTCCAGGAAGCTTCATTCAGGGCCGCTTGAGAAGTTATATCCAGTGTTTCCAAGAGTGAAAGCCTCTGGGAGTCCACTGCTCCCAATAGCACGCCTTCAGATCTTGGGCATTGGTGGCCTCACGAGAGCAGGGAAGTAGCGGTGGGAATAAACAATTGAAGGACCCATAGGTCCGACTCTCAAAGTGGCCAGTAGGAACACCTGCTGAACAAAAGTTCCCCCCCAGTCACCTCCTAAGATGTGTGTACGCTTCTCTGAGGGAAAACCAGGCCTAGAAGGCCTCACTCAGGCCCACCCGACCCATACAGTTCGCCCCAAGGCAAAAGGAGAAAACAGGAGAAGAGAAACAACCACAGGTAATAATATACCTGAGAGAAACATAAAAAATCACTAGAGTTCAGTCTTTTCTGGTTTAATGGAGTTTTTGTATTTTTTCCAAATGCTTGTGAACTGTTTGCAAGAGGCTTCCGTGTTTGTTTTCTTGTATCTCCCATACAGAGTATTCCTTTTTTTGCATATGTTTTTTAATCTTTTTATTATACCATTTTGGGATGAGGCCTTTTTTTTTTTTAGCCAGGAGAGACACAATAAGCTGAAGCTTGTTTACAGGTGCTACCTGGGAGCACAAGCAAGTTAAGTGACTTAATGAATAATAATAAATAATACTTTATTTATTAAGTGCAATTCATGAATCAAAGCTCTGCAGAGATAAAATATCATATACAACACACTACACAGTCTAAAATTATTTACAGTACAAATACAGATAATCACATATAATATCATAACATGCTAAAAGTTTGCTGAAACAAGAAAGATTTTAGACTGCTTTAAAGCTCTCCATGGTCCCACACTGTCGTATCTGATAAGGTAGAGAGTTCCACAAGAAAGGGGCACCAAGCATAAATGCCTGGGCCCCTGATGTTTTCAGCCGGACCCTTGGAACCTCTAACAACCTCATGTCAATTGAGTGGAGAGGATGGCCAGGGCTGTAGGGAGTCAGGAGCTCTTGAGTCAGGGTCACACAATATGCAAGTGAGGGCTGTGGAATTCAAACCCAGGTCTCCAGGTTTGCAGCTCAGAGCCTTATACCACTGCGTTATACTGCCTGCTGACCTGACCTGTCTTATTATATTTTATTATTTTCTTGAATATAATTATTACAGCTAGATATTATGGTGCTTTATATGATGCTCCAACATTTCTCAACACTTTTTCCTTTGAGCTGTGATTCCCATTTAATACTGTTTATTTTATTATTTATATTGGTAATATCTGCAGATTTATATAAATAAATCTCAGTGCAGACCGTCAATTATGCTGTCTTTAAGATGAGAGTAAAGTAGATGGTGGCATGATCACTTGATCCAAGTGGGAAGCCAACCTCACAATCAGTAATGATTATATTTTGAGTTCCTAATATAATATAACATCTAGAATTTTATCACCTGTTGTTGGTTCAGTGACATATTGGACTAGGTTTTATTCGATACACATCTTTAGAAAATCATTACGTGGTCACATGATGGCAGCCTAGAAGATAAGCAGCAGACTCCATTTGCTCAGTTCCCTGCTCGCTAAAATCTACTATTTACACACTTCTTTAGAGGCAACAGTGAAGGATTTTGGATTAGACCAAAACATAAAGACTCCCTGCTACATCGGAGCCACCAGTTATGGAGGTTTTCATGCATAAAGCGCCACTGAGGCATTCGCCGCCACCATCTCCTGAAAAGGATAAGGCCGCTAAATGGCCTAAAGCTCAGACACTGAAAGCACCTACTGTGGCTGCGCCACTTACAGAAGACCGCTTCTTAGAAATTATTTGACCCATGCAAGAGTCGATGGACAACATTACCGAGGAGTTACACCAGATCAAAATAGCCACAGACTCCCTCTCCATCCGAATGGCAGATTCAGAAGCCCGCCTTACATCTATGGAGAAAAAAACAAGACAAATCAGCCCTAGACCATGCACTTACTAACAGGAGCATTAAAAAACTGGAGGACAAACTAGAGGACCTGGAGGAGAGGAGTCGCAGGAATAACCTATTAATAATAGGCATTCCTGAAAAGGAAGAAAACACAACACCCACACTCTTCGTTCAGAAGTTCTGTGAAAAAATAGCAGCACCCTCTCCTAACGGTCCTACCTATATTGTAGAGAGAGCTCATAGGGCACTTCGCCCACCCCACCCCCTGGCTCCACACCCAGGCCTATAATTTTTAAACTACTCAATTTCCAGGATAAACAGCATATTCTTTCAAAAGTTAAAGCTCTACAAGAAGTTCTCTGGGAGGTAAAATGAGTTAGAGTAACCCAAGATTTGCCACAATCAGTCCGAGTAAAATGTCAAGAGTTACACCCACTTGTAACCAAGCTGATCACAGCGAGTAAGCCCTTCCGTGTGAAATACCCTGCAATTTTGCAAGTGAAACTCGGAGACCACTGGCAGACCTATGACTCCCAAGAGCAGGCTCTGAGTGAATTAAAAATGGCACTCCCAGATTTATTCAAGTGAACTTCCCTTTAAATGAGGTGTGAACACTTAGTTTTAATGGTAACGGCATCTTTTTTGTGCCAATGCTACGAAATACTCATCTTCTTACAAGCGAGGATGAACGCATAATGCAGAAAGTGGTTACTTGAGTACGTCTTTTCCTATTAGATGCCGGCTGTGCTATCTCTGATTTCTGGACACATTGTAAATGTGCAACGCTGGCACTGAAGATTCACCTGTTTTAATAAAGATCCAGCACTTTCTTTGGTGAGAAGGTAGTGCCACGATCAAGTTTGAATAAGAACATGGGCTTTGTTTCTACAAATGGCAAGTGCAGTAGTACTGGTCCTGGAAGATTTGTTCATTTTCAGAGAGGTGCCACCTCTCTCTAGAATTATATCTGATCCCACAGCTAACCCTCTATGGTACTTGATGCTTGCCAACAAAGACTGCCCGTGATGTAATGAGGCAACTACACAAGAGTTGACTATTTAGCTTACTATTATGCCATGTGCTGAGTTTCCTTTATATTAGTAGCTATAATCTAACAAAATAGTACATTTTAGCCCAAAGAAATAAGAGAAGATACCTCTTTAGAAAGGGGATTTTACCCCCCTAGATAAATCATTACATTTTATTTATAATGTCAGGGGCAGCTACTTGATTTTTGAAAGTTCCATATTTGTTGAATAAATAAAGCGAGTTAGGAGAGGGGTTTATGAGGAATGTAAATACTTTTAGGCTTGTTTTGTGTACATCACCTGACAGATTAGATTGAAGAGCAGTTGTAAGAACTGGGGTAGTTAAGGGATTTATGGGGGCTAGTATGGGAGGATGGGACGAGAATTCTTGGAGTATGTTATTTTTTTCTTGTTTATTTCTTTTTGTCATAGATAAAGACATCAAGTACTTTTCTCAATTGCCCTACTTGTTTCACTCTACACTGAGATTTAGCCTCAAATTAGAATAATGCTGGGTCCATATATTATTTTAAGCTGGAATGTGAAGGGTGCCAGGGATAGATGCAAACAACAGATTATATTGAAGCACTTATGGAACCTTAAAGTGAACATAGTTTGTTTACAAGAAATGCACCTTAGGCGAGTGGATATTATTCTTTTGTGTAAAGGATGGGTGGGGCAAGCCTACGGGGCAGGAATATCTACAAATAGAGGAGGGGTCTCTATAATATTTCATAAAAATTTTCCCTTTAGATTAGAACATCAGATTTGGGATAGTCAAGGGCGATATATAATACTATATGGACTCTTGGGCTCACACCAAATAATAATTGGGTCTATTTACGGGCCAAATGTAGACTCCCCAGCATTTTTTTACAGGTTTGATGGGGAACATCTCCACTACTGCCCCAAACCCATATTTCTTGGAGGAGACTGGAATATTACCCCCCAACTCTCTTTAGATAGGTCAGAGCCTATGAGGTCTGGTCTTTCTCCTGCACAGAGAGCCCTACAAGATTTAATAAACGGATTGGGTCTCCCTGACATATGGAGAGTGCTTAACCCCAATGAAAAACAGTATACCTTTTTTTCTCACCCCCACTGTACTTGTTCACTGATAGATTATATCCTGATAAGTTCCCACATTATGCCTGGAGTAAGGGAGGCCACAATCCATCCGCGGGTTATATCGGTCCACTCCCCGGTTTCTATTACACATGCACTAGGACCTGGAATTAAAAGGGACTCCATATGGAGACTAAACATGCAATTGCTCCAACTCCCCAATATACAGGCCCATCTTAAAAATGTTATTACCTTATTCCTAGACAGCAATGTTGGATCAGTCCCTAGTATTGATATAATCTGGTCTGCCCTGAATTGTGCGTTACGGGGGGAATGCATATGCTTGGCTTCTATCAGGTCGAAAAAGTTTAAAATGCAGATGGAAACAATGTTGCAAGAAATCAAAGCCCTGGAACTAAGTATCAGCAAACGTTCCTCAGAAACTGAGTGGATTAGACTTCATGCGTTACATTCCCAATTTTCTGATCTCATGTCCCAAAAAGCAAAGCTTTCTTTAAAATGTGTCAAGATAAAATACTTAGAATCTGGGGAACATGCTGGTAAATTGTTAGCTATCTGTATTAAACAAGTGGAATCTACTTGTTTTGTGCCAGGACTATATCTGCATAGAGAAGGTCCATTAGTCACAAATTCGAGAGAAATCACTTCCAGTTTTGCAAGATATTATGGGGACCTGTATCATGCTGTAGATGAAAAGACCCCAAACGAACAATTACAAGCATACTTTGACCAGCTGATCCTCCCAACTTTATCCATAGATACAACACCATTTTTGAGTTCCCCTATTCTGGAATGGGAAGTCACACAAGCAATTAAGCAACTCACAGTAGATAAGTCACCTGGGCCAGATGGCTTCCCGACTAACCTGTATAAACTATATAGTACAGAACTCTCTCCCATCTTAACAAAAGTTTTCAATTTCTGGTATGAATCTGGTTTCTCAGATTGTACATACCTTGAAGCCCTAATTACTATTATTCCTAAACCGGGTCGCGATCCACATTATGTTGAAAATTACCGTCCTATTTCTTTACTTAATGTTGATGTTAAAATACTAGCAAAAATACTGGCTAACTGTTTGGGCCCTTTAATGGATACACTAATTAGTAATGAACAGGTTGGTTTTATGCCAGGAAGATCTTCGAGTGACCATATGTGCCGATTGTTGCATCTTATTCCCCTAGCTGGTAATTCAGATGTACCAATGGCCCTTATTGCCTTAGACGCAGAAAAGGCCTTCGATCGGGTCTCTTGGCACTTCCTTTTCTCTCCACTATCCCAGTATGGCCTTCCACAAGCATTTATCAAATGGGTTAGGCTATTCTACACATCTCCTACAGCCCGGGTCTGGTGCAATGGTTACTTATCAAACTCATTCCCATTACTTCATGGCACTAGACAGGGTTGTCCTCTTTCCCCACTCCTTTTTAACTTCTATTTGGATCCCTTTATCAGGAGATTACTCACAATGCAGGGCTTACAAGGAATTCAAATAGGAACCCGACAACATCTTCTGTCAGCTTACGCAGATGATCTGTTACTACATGTGATGAATCTGACTGAAAGTATCCCAGTCCTCCTACAAGAAATTGAGTCTTTTTCAAGAGTCTCCTACTATAGACTCAATCTGGCGAAATCTACTATTCTTCCTCTGAATCAGAAATTATTGCGCACAGATGTAGAAAAATTTGGATTACATTGGGAAAATAAAGGTCTAACCTACTTAGGTATTAAAATCCTCAAAACATAATCTTCTGTTATCAGAGAGAATCTCATTAAACTAGCCCAAACAATAAAATTGGATTTGGAAAGATGGAACACATTACCAATCTCCCTATGGGGAAGGATCAACATAATTAAAATGAATGTTTTACCCAGAATCTTATACCCTCTTAATATGTTGGCCCCACATCTTCCTAAATCATGGTTTTCGAATCTCAGAAATTTATTTAACAAATTCATCTGGAAAGGCAAAACGGTGAGACGGGCATATCACAAACTTACGGCACTGAAAATTTGTGGTGGGCTTTCTCTACCATTCTTATTTAATTATTATGCAGCAATCCACATCACAAAGCTTGAACATTGGACGTCCCAATTATGTGAAGGAGACCCAGATCATACTCCCCCTCTTGGCTAGATATTGAAAAAACCTTGGTATCCCCTACACTATGTTCTTTGCCATCTTTACTATACTCATCCCCAAAATATATTCCCAAAGAGCTCTGGAAATCCCCAATAGGATGGTCACTGAGAGCTCTGAGTTAATTGCAGTGTTGCCTGAACATAAACTGGTATGTAGATGGAGAACAACCGCTTTTAAATAATCCCCATTTTATGATCCAACAGAGGCCTATTCCAACAGCGTTTTGACCCTCTTTAAGAGACATGAGGCTCAAGGACCTTGAGCCCAATGGCAGTATACTTCCATATAATCAATTCTTACAAAGTTTTCCTGAATTAAAAGGGTATCCCTTCAAATACTGGCAGGCTATGCAGGCGGTTGCCTCCTTTATAGCCATTATGGGTACACCTGAATCATCTAACATGGATCTATCCTCCCTCCTTAGGGTTGCCGGCCATCCGCATCCTATATCTATGGTATATAAAGAACTGCAGACCCTTGACACCCAACTACCCACCAGTATATGTCACTACTGGGTTAATGCCTTATCCTTCCCATCTGCATTTGATTTCTGGCAACAAAAATGGACCAACTTATATAGATTTGTTAAACAAGACCGTTTGCATCTTGTACAGTTTAATATTATGAATAACTTATATTTTACTCCCCAGAAACTTTACAAAATTGGTAATGTATCATCCCCTCAGTGCCCCCGGTGTGCTAATGGAAATAGGGATATTCACCATATGTTATTTATGTGCCCTAAAATACAATTATTTTGGAGAGCAATAAAGAATTCCTTGGACCCTCTGTTAGCCTTAGATTCATTATTTTCTCTAGAAGTTTGTTTACTTAATCACTACCCAATAGGAACACTGAATTCTAAAAAAATACTTTATGGCTCTCATCTCTGCAGTGGCTAAACTTATACTCATGAGACACTGGACTGATGATTCCTTACCTACAATACTAGAATTTCATAGAGAAATGCTGCAGGCTTTGCAGTTAGAAAAGCATATTGCCAGTATGGATAATCGATTGCAATGTTATTTAGATAGATGGGGCACTTTAGATGCGTTATTAATGGCATGGAAGCCCTGAGTAGGTAACCCAGTGTTTGAGTGTATTAAAAGTTGTCTCTGGCTTTCAGGGAGGAAACTTAAATACTTGATGTCTTTATGCGGGCTTTTCATTAAAGATATCATTGAGCCCTCTGCTCTGTTGTAGTATACTTTTATTTTAAGCTTGTATACACATTAGATGATCTGGATTGCATAACATCACTATATACCCAAATAAGTGTACTTGAATACTGACATTATGACCATGACTGTCTTTATATGTCCTTATATTTCTGTATACTACACTGCATCTTATTTTCTGTTCTTTTGTGTTTAATAACAAATTAAAACTGAATAAAGTTTACTGAATAAAAAAAAAGAAAATCATTACTTTGGTTGTTGCTGTGTCTGTCTTCCAATTTACTGTATGTCTCCAAAATTAAAATCTCCCACAAGGATTACTTCTCCCATTTCACAGGCTAGCTCGATTTCATTTATAATGTTTAGATTTGTATCATCCCCCATGCTTGTTGGCCTATAACACAGTCCCAAAATTTTGTGTCCACTGTTGTTACTATCAATTTTAAGCCAGATTGATTCTGTTGCAGAATCTTTGGTCTTAATTTTATTTGAAATATCTATTTTTCTGAGATGTTATCAGACATGTATGCAGCTATGCCACCTGCCCTTCATTGTTGCCTGTCTAATCTAAAGAGTTGATACTCCTCTAGATTTTTTCCATGTCTCAACAGGTATCCACCATGTTTCATTGAGAAGCAGTATATCCATTTTATTTTTTGATGCCACTAAAGCTTCTAACTCACCCATTTTGATATTCATGCTCCTAGATTTTATTAGAGGCCTTTGATGGAATCCTTGGCTGTTTCACCTACAGTGGCATCCCCCAGGATGAAACACACATTTAACACACCCTGCAGTATGCTGCAGCAGACCTACTGAATAAAGCAATGTGATTTCAATGGCAATTAGTCCCCTGTGTCATGCGGGAGACTGTGTCATTCACTTCTTCCTGGCAGTGTCAAATTTTCCTGAATGACAAAGGGGACTATTTACCATTGAAATCACATTACTTTATTCAGTAGGACTTCTGCAGCATTCTGCAGAGTGCTGCAAAATGCTACAGAATTGTGTTTCATCCTGTGGGACACCACTGTATATTGCTTTTGTTTTCAGTTATGTCTTTAAGTGCAGTAACAGATGGCTTTGTTTCACCCCCATCTTTTTAATTTAAATAAAGCTGTTCCAGTTTATCCTTAATGAGAGTACTGAGTGCAACTGTTCCCATTTTATTAAGATGAAGACTATCTCTACAGTATAGATACCATTCTGTATTGAACAGCCCCATGAATCTTTGAGCTCAAAACCTTCCTTTAAGTACCAGTTATTTAATTGTGTGTTTAATTTTGTGTAACATCATGTGTTTTTTCAATTGGTCCCCAATTCACAGGAAGAAGTCTGGATATGACAACTCTACCCCACAAACATTTAATTTGTTTCCCTAGGTCTACAATTTCATAGCAAATATTTTTCTCATGACTCTATCCAACATCATTTGTGCCCTCATGAATAGTAACTATAGGGGCATTTCCATAAGTTTTAAATATGTCACTTACTCTAGTTTTAATATCACTCATATTGGGTCCTGGGAAACAAGAAAGAATTATGTTTGCGTTATCTGGGTTACAGATTGTACTATCACAGGGCCTAATGAAGAAATGTTCAACAACAACAAAATGTGGTTTGGTATCTCTTGCATACTGGGATACTGAGGTGTGTGCTATTATTGATGCAGTAAATTCTTCAGGGGAGAGTTGTTCAAATCTGTTAGTCAGTGTCAAGGCTGAATTTCTTCCAATTTCAGCTGTTTGCCCTTTCTTAAATGTTCTTTTAGTATTCTGCACTACCATCCAATATTAATCAGTTGTTGTCCTATGGTCTTCTTTACCTTATTTGTTGCTTTTTTCTCCTATATCTGTTTGCTCTGCCTTCTTATCCTCCTTTAATCTCTTTTTTACATGTATAATTATTTTTAGTACACCTGCTTTCTTGAATTAACACAGTCTTGTTTTCAAGTTCTTTAATAGAGGACTCAGTTTTGTTCATTTTGGTTTCATTTTTAAGTTCCTCATGTACTCTCCTCAATTCATTTTGCAATTCATGATAATCCAGATACTTATTAGATTCAAAGTTTTGTATTGGATCAGTAGTTGCTTTTTCTGCATACATGTGACATTTAATGCATTTTGCAATAGACCTCTCACTACATAATAGCTGCAGAATGTCTCCTGAAGGGTCCAAGTTGCTATAAAACTTGTTTTTGCTTATATCAGCTGAAACCAGAGGTTTGACCATTAGTATATTAACAACTATGTTTTTATGTCAGACTAAGGAATTGAGGGTGCAGGCAGTGAAGACTAGAATTAAATCACAGGTAATACACTATGTGGAGAAATTTTAATAGTCTGTTTTTAAACAATTACCTCATGTATAGTTTATTATACACTAGGATAGAATGTAACAACTCTACTCAAGGAGAGGGACACAACCATGGTGAAGAAAGTGTAAAGAACTCAGGTCTCCTAGTTATCTTCTCAATAAAAAGATGCAGGGTCCCTGGCTCCTGGCTTTCTTTGGCTGATGCTGACAGATGCTGCTAGCCTTTGCCATGCATTACCTCCACTGCATGCTCACCAATGCTCATGAGTGGGATGTGTTATATACCCTTGGGGGCTGAAAGTGAGGAGGAATGACCATTTGGCCTGGCCAGAGCCTAGAAAAATTACAATTTTTCATTTTTTAAAGTATTTAAAATAGACTAGTCTCTTCTGAAGAGACTAAGCCTGTGTCAGGCCTTAAACTCGGGCTGCTCACATCCCCAGTCAATCTAAACAGGGTCTGCAGGCTATGCTAGGACCAGGGTGGTTGCTTTGCAGCAAGCCTCAATGCCCAGGGCCAGATTCTCAAAGCTCTCAAAAAAATACTGCAGCTGCAGGAAAAACTCAGTACAAATTATAATTTCTCCCACAGCTATGGTATTCTCAAAAGTGGAGCTGGTTTATGGCAGCTTGAGGGTGGTGTTGCCATAGAAATCCCCACAGCTGTGAAAAAATGTTAAGGCTGGTGGTACCAGCTGCAACATCTTCCACAGCTGCTGCAGATGAAAATACTGATCTCTACAGCTGTGGAGATTATGGTCTGCAACTGGCATTACAGAGTGGGACTTAGTCCCCAAACCTTTTGAGAATCTGTCCCCCAGTTCCTAGCTCAGGTACTGAAAAGCTTATTTTCATTACAACTTTGTGCCCCTCTTGCTGTTGGAGCATCTGATTGCAATTCCCACAGACGTCTTCTTGCAAAATACAAAAATACAAAAATAAATCACTACTCAAGTGAGTTTCCATCATACAATTTTTTTTTAAATGTGTAAGTTGCTGCTTAGATTTAACAACTGATCCTTTACTAACTAATTAAACATATTCAGTGTGTCACTGAACAACAGGTAAACGATTTGCAGTTCCTATGGATTTAGAGGTTATGTCACACCTGCAAAACAGGTTACTAGGGATCACAACCCAGCAGGTGATTTATCTTCACAAACTGTTGTTTTTATCTAATGTTATTTCTCTTATAATTTACTATTCCACTTCACATCACCATGAGAACAAGGGAACATGCAATGAAACTGGAATGGGCAATGAAGAAGGGAAATGAGGAAGTACTTCTTCATTGAAAGTGTGGTGCATGCCTGAAACAGTCTTCCAGTGGAGGTGGTGGGGCAAAAACTGGAGCAGGCTTCAAGCAGCATAATCAAAATAATGGGGAAAGGGTGTTGGAAAGGCTTGAACAGTTGAAAGTAAATAAATAAATGGGACTTGACAGCTTACACCCAAGATGCTTAAGGAGGTAGTGGAGGTAAGAGAACAACTTACAGACTTATTCAACTGCTCACTGTCAATGGACATGGTCTCTAAGGAATGGAGAATAGTGGTTGTGGTCCCTCTACACAAGAACAGAAAAAAGGATGACTCTGGGAACTATTGACTAGTCAGTTTGATGTGTGTAGTTGAAAAGATTATGGGGTCTATACTAATGGAGGAATTAGTTGACTTCCTGAAGGGAAATGGGATACAGGACCCCAGACAACATGGGTTAATGAATGCAAGGTCTTGCCAGATGAATGTGGTTGATGTCTTCAACTGCATGATTGTGGCAGCCTATAAGGGATAGGTATTCTATGTAGTTAGTATACTTGAATTTCAGCAATGCTTTTGACAGTCCTCCACGGAAGGTTGTTCAAGAAGCTAAGGACTTAGTGGTGGAGAAAAGACTGGTGACTTGGGCAGACAACTGAGTGAACTGGATAATGGGAAAACTCTGCACACCCTTTGAGCACCAGCTGTTGTACTCCCTGTCATTAGGGCACCAAACCCAAAATTCATCACCCCCACATCATGGTCTGCATCCCCCCCCCCGCGGAGTTAGAATCCTAAGTAAAGGGGGGTGTGGGGGTGCATCCCCCACATGAAACCCAATTGATGACTTGCAGGTTTGGTGCCCTAATGACAGGGTGCACAATGGCCAGCATGTTCCTAAAGTGGAACCATTGGAAAAACCAAATGGGTAGTGGTTAATGGGGAGTTTTCAGAGGTAAGGGATGTAACAAGAAGTGTACCTCAGGAATCAGTGCTGGGTCCACTCATTTTCAACATGTTAATTTGATACAAAAGGGAAGGCATTAAAGGCAAGATCTCCCACTTTGCAGATGATGCAAAGATCTGCAAAATGGTGGACATGGTGCAAGAGGCAAGGGAACTCATGGAGGATATGGGCTGGTTGGAGAGCTGCTCAAAGACTCTGCAGCATGTTTTCAATTCCACAAAATGTAAGGTGATGTATATAAGGGAAAGGAACCCTGGAGTGCCATATGAAATGGGATGGGGGGTTGCCGGAAAGCATCGTGGAGGAAAAGGATCTAGGGATCATGATATTAGAGAGCAAAGCAGTAGTACACTAACAGAGCTGTAGGTAAGGTAAGCAGGATGCTGGGATGTATATGAAGAGGAATAAAATGTAGAAGCTGGTAGGTGATCCTCCCATTGTTCAGGCCACTGGTGCAACCATGCCTTTATTTGTTTATTTTATTTTATTTAGTTTTTGTTAACCGGATAAGTACACTAGACAAATCCTGCCTATTTTCAGGCAAGACCCAGGGGAGGGGAATACAGATGAATGCCAACTGATCTTGAACCAGATTACGCTGTTGGTGGTATTTTTTAGTGAATGAGGGAAATTTGGCCAGGACATCTAGAATCCTGCACAAGGTACTGGAGTTCACACCTGAGGAAAGACTGCGGCAAAGTTGAAGCAGTACAGTGCAGGACAATCATGATGTTGGGACAAGACATAAGAGGAGATGCTGCAGGACCTGAACATGTACACTCTCAAGAAAAGGAGGAAACAAGAGACATATTTGAGACATACAAGTACCTGCATGGGTAAAACAGGTGGATGACAAGGTATGTGTCTCCTTGAGATCAATACAGGAATAAGGAGGAACTTGCTTTAACTTGCAAGGGGAGATTCAAGAGGGGTGTCCACAAGCACTTTTTCACAGAGTTTTAGAGAGTGGAACAAGTTGCAAGAGTAAGGGGTGGAGGTCAAATCAGTACGCAGCTTTAGGCAGGGATGGGACAGACATGTGAATTTGGCTATAAAAGGAGTGGCAGACGTAATGGAGGAGGATGGCCACTAGGTCCAAAGCAGAGTAGTTAGGTAGGATATACAGACTGAATGGGCCAATGCCTCTTTTTCTGTCATCATAGTCTAGGTATTGGAGCATGGATGGGATAGGCACAAAGAAATCTTGGTAGAAAAGGAGAGGGAGTTAGCCAGAGATTAGGTAGGGTCTGTGGTGACAGTATAGGCAAGGAAAAAAGGGCAGACTTGGTGGGCCAAATGGTCCTCATCTGCCAACAAATTCTGTTTTTCTGTTTCTATGTATCACTACTCAACTGAATTTCCATCTTGCAAAAAAAAGATGAAAAAAGTGTTTAAGTCCTTGTCATGATTCAAGCTACATCTAACTGAATTTAAACCTCTAACTTTTTGCCTGGTAAGTGAACACAGATTCAGTGATTCACTGAGCTGCAGGTAAGTGAGTTGCATTTCCTATGGTGTAGAAGTTATCTCACAACCTGCAAAACACATGCTTGGGGATCTAATCCCAGAAGACTATTTATCTTCACAAATTGTTGTTCTTAGCTAAATTTACTTTCTCATAAGATTTATTATTCCACTCCATATCACCATGAGTCTCTACTCAAGTGAGTTTCTATCTTAAACAAACAAATAAATAAATAAATAAATGCTTATGGCCCTGCTCAGATTTCAACCACTGGTCGTTTGCCTGCTAAGCAAACAAAACATTCAGTGTGCTACTGAACTGTATGTGACTTAAAGTTCCTATGATGTACAGGTTATTACACATCCCGTAAAACAGATGACCAGGGATCTAATCTCAGCACATAATTCACCATCACAGATTGATGTTCTTAGCTAAATTTACTTCTTACATAATTTGCTATTCCAGCTCCACACCACAATAAATTCCCACTCAAGTGAGTTACCATCTTACAAACTAAATGTAAATGTTTCTGCCGGGATCTGACCTGCTGACCCCTTGCCTATTAAGCAATCATACATTTAATATGCCACGGAGCTGCTGGTAAGGAAGTGTAAGTTCCTATAATGTAGTGGCTATGTCACATCCTGCAAAACTGATACCTGGTTATCTAATCCCAGTAGTCAATTTATTTCTTTGCTGAATGTACTCATATAAATTACTATTGCAACCCCAGACCACCATGAATCTGCACTTAAATGAGTTTCCATTTTACAGAAAAAAAGTTTAAAAAATGCTTAAGTACCTGTTCAGATTTAAACCACTGATCTTTCACCTGCTAAGCAAACACACATTCAGTGTGCCACTGAACTGCAGGTTAGTAAATTGTGGTTCTTATGATGCAGAGCTTATATGACCCCTGCAAAAAGGGTAACTATGAGATCTAATCCCAGAAGGCTATATATACCTTCACAGATTGTTGTTCTTTGCTAAATTTACTTCTTATCGAATTTACTATTCCACTCCACACCACCATGAAGTGCCACTCAAGTGAGTTTCTATCTTATATAAAAGGCTGAAAAAATGTGTAATGCCCTTCCAGAATTCAGACTGTCTACCTGAATTTACACAGCTGATCCATTGCCTGCTAAGTGAATACTCATTCAGTGAGCCACTGAGCTGCAAGTAAGGGAGTTGCATTTCCTATGGTATAGATGTTATTTACAACCTGCAAAACAGACAACTGGGGATCTAATCCCATTAGGACATTTTCTTTCAGAAACTGTTGTACTTCTTAGACAATTTACTATTCCAAATCCACACCACCACGAATCGCCACTTAAGTGAGTTTCCATCTCACATATAAAAAATGTTTGAGTCCATGCCAGGATTTGGAGCACTGGTCCTTTGCCTGTTAAGCAAACACACATTCAGTATGCCACTGAGCTGCATGTAATCATTTCCTATGGTGGTTTTGATGCAACATGTACAACAGTTGACTGGGGATCATGTCCTAGCAGGTGAGTTAGCTTTACAAATTGTTGTTATTAGCTAAATTTATTTCTCATATAATTTACTCTTCTAACCCCACACCACTATAAATAGCCACTCAAGTGAGTTTCCATCTTACAAATGAAAGTTTGAGTTGCTTAGGGGGTTTATAGCTAGCACTGGCTGATAGTCTCTTGCTTGTTTTTCCAAGTAGTAATTGTGATGGTGGTCGCCTTTGGGATTGGGTACTTATTTGACACTGACAAGTTAATATCTAATGCTTCTTATTCCTCTCCTGTATATCAATTCTACATTATGGTTTGAAGGAACATAAGTACAGTCTCTACCAGGATTGCTGTTTTTCTCTTTCTTGTACATGTCACAGTTGCTATGTATTGTATGTTCTGCTCTGTTTGATCTGTGTTTGTTATCTTTATTTAGGAAATTAAATAAAAATGTTCATGTTAAAAAAAGTTTGTGTTCCTGCCAAGATTTGAACCACTGATCCTTTGCCTGCTAAATAAGCTACAAGTAGTGGAGCTGCAGTTCCTATGGGGGAGAAGTTATGTCACAATCTGCAAAACAGGTGATTAAAATTGTATTCAAAACTAGACAAGCATCAGCTGGAACTAATTCAATTGACTAAAATATATTGTAGAACTATGTTCAATTCTCTCATCTCTTCCTTCCCCACTCTTCCTTCTTTCTTCTATCTCTCTCTCAAAATATTTTATCCTCCTTCTGTCCTACCACCACCACCACTGCTTACCTTAAGTTGCTTGTTCTTAATCCTCACAATGGTGGTAGCCCTAATAGCCTTGATTCCAAACTTCTCCTTCTCTCAGCCCCTGCTATTGCACTATCTGTTACCCTTCTCCTTAACATTTCCTTTTTCTCTGTGACAGTCCATGAAGCCCTGAAGTAAGCTACCATCATTTGACTCCCTAAAGGTGGTGATCTCTCTTCTCCTGGAAACGTCCATCCCATCTCTCTCCTTCCTGTCGTAGCTAAGTTACAGGAGCATCTTGTACTCTCTCAGCTGTCTTCCTTTCTTGACTCTTCCTCCTTCTTCACCCCCTTCCAGTCTGGTTTTAGGAAATTTCACTTCACTTCCACTTCCACTTCTCTTCCTTGTCTCATGGATTCCATACTCTTAGGTATGGATAAGGGTCAAATCATGTCTGCCATTTTTGTTGATTTTGCTAAAGCTTTTGACACAGTTTCTCATTCCCTCCTTCTGGACAAGCTTAAAGCAATGGATCTTTTGGTCTCTGCAGTCAGTTAACTTCATTCTTACCTTGAGGGCAGATCTCAAGCTGTCTGAATAGGTAGCTCAATTTCTTCACCACTCCCTATCTGTTCAGATATCCCTGAAGGGACCATTTTTGGTCCTATTCTCTTTTCTATATTCTTCTGTGATCTTCCCTCTGTCTGTTCTTTTGCATCTGTTCATATGTACACTGATAACACAGTACTTTTTGCATTTAGATAATCTCCTCATGATTTTACCTTATAACTGCAGCAGGATTTTTGACAATATTCAGCATTGGCTCCTGTATAATCAACTAAACCTTAATGCCAAAAAAACTGTCTCAATGACTTTTGGCATTAGTCAGACACATGCCAGTCTCTCCTCTCTCCTTTTATTTTATAGCCTTGATGGTGCTATGAATGATGATGTATCCTCATTTAAGTACCATGGGGTCTGACTTGACTGTCATCTTGACTTCTTGGTTCATTTTGATGCAATACATCGAAAGCTCCACCCCAAGCTAGGTGTATTGCATAGGAACAAAGCGTACATCCTGCTACCCGTCTGCTGAAAAATTGCAATAAAAATGATTCTCCCTATTTTTGATTATGCTGACATAATCTATAGTGGAGCTCCCAAATCCTTCCTTACCAGACATGACCTCTTCTCTCATTCCTTCTGTTGTTTTGCTTTAGATTGTTCTCCTCATACCCACCATTGCTCACTGTACTGTGTTCTCCCGAAGCCAGGCACCTTTCTCATTGTGCCTCCTTTATTGCTAAATTCTGGTTCGGGTTCCTTCTCTCCTACCTTTCAGCCCTCGTATCATCACTCTCTTCTTCCAACTACCAGCTCTCTTATTCTACTTCTTGTTCCCTCTCTATTCCTTCTAGAAAATCTATTGCTGGTCAGTCTACTTTCTCTTATTGCTTTCCTAAACTGTGGTCCACTCATCCCCAATCAATTCACTTTGCTCTTCTGCTTTCTTCTTAAAGTCTTTTCTTTGTGATTTTATTCTCTGTCCTTCAACTGTCCTTGTCTCTCTTCCTAAGTCCCACATATTTCCCTTGCAGTCTGTTTCCCTTATTCCTATTTGCTGTTTCTGTAATTAAAAAGTACTTCCATTGCCTATCTTATAGCAATTGTATCTAACACATATATCTTTTATACTGTTTGCTTTCATTTTTTTTATTATCTTTCTGTTACATTGTATTTACCGTATTTTACTTCTGCATCCTCTTCCACCAGGACATATCTGGAAATGAGCTGTTATCAGCTCAGTATGTTTTCTGGTGAACCTTTTGAAATAAATAAACAAACAAATAAATAAATAATATGCTCAATTATCTGAAAGTTTTCTATTTAGCACTGCTGATACCCTTTACTACATCAGCAATGGAATCTATGATTTTTTCTTCTACAACAAAAATTAAGAGAATGAAAAAATGTGCAATACATGGGATCAAACCCAGGCTTGAGTAGGTCTCAAACCCTATGCCTAAACCTAAAATCCCTATTACTGACATCATCAATGACATAATTTAGCTGAACCACTCATAATGAAAGTAACTTTAAATGTGTCTAAATTCACAAAAGAGTACACAGGACCACAATAGGTACAAACAGCTATGCTGTTTGGCACTTAAAAAGTAAAAGGTCCCTAACAGCTGAGTGCACTACATAGTTCTTGATGATTATAGTGAGTGCAAAATGGCAACTTGCAAATAGCAAGGACAAAACAACAAAGGCACAAACAGTGACCGTGTTTTTTAAGTGGAGCTATGCCCCTGCACCACCCTTTGTCCTGGTCTTTGTCCCCACATCCCCCTTATTATGAATATCCAACTCCTGGGGAAGACAACTCAAGGAAGGGGGAATGGCAAAGTCACCAAAATGACAGTCACTGTTTTGTCCTCACCTTTTCTGTTCCTCAGTGTTTTCTGCTCGCTCTTATTACAGGACTATCATTACACACTGTGTGCACACATTACAGTGTGCCACTGCACACACAGACACAGGACAAATGGTAGCCACCCAGAAGCAGTGGTTGTGGAAATTAGCCAACTCTGGCCTCTACAAAAATACATAACTAACTAACTACATTTATTCTGTGCAGTTTTGCACTTCACTTAGACTGCAAATGCTGCTTAGCTTACTTTGACTTGTTATTCTTTTCAGACAAGTCCTCCAAGTAAGTGACAAACAAAAACATGAATTTCCATTAATATACCATTACAAACTGTACATGACACTGTTAATAACACTAGAAACTTTAGTACACACACACAGGCTATGCGTGTCTGTCTGCTGGCCTGTGGCCCCCTTCCGTGCCTGTCTCTCTCAGAAGATAGCCATTCTTTAGTTTCACTTTCTTCTCACTATTGCACTTGATAAACAAGCATTTGTCAATAAAGGAATAATGCATGACAGAGTGTGTCATGCTGGGATAATGCCACGCCTGGGTGGGGGTTGGGCATGAGACCACAGGCTGAGTGCATCCAATGCCCCAGGCATGGCATTATCCCAGCACGACACACACCCTGGAGTGAATTATTCCTATTATATAATGGCTTGTTGTTATATATAAAATAAAAAAATAATTTTAAAGAATGTTTTATTAGAGTGGGAAAATATTTTTGTTTCTTAAGAGGAGATGCAAAAAAAGAGAGCAGCCATAATGATGACAGTAGACCTGTGGCATTATGCTGGGATAACGCCATGGGTCCAGCCCCAAACTGACCAATCACAGTCCAAAATTCTTTCTTGCCATTATATAATGCCTAACGTTCGCTTGCTGGTATTTGCATTGGTGTGTGGCATTTGTGCAGGCCCCCCCAGTTGTATCCATATTGCTTCAGCATCCATATCCCAACAGTGTACCTCTCTGCCAACTCCTCTTGCATCTGAGTAACATTTCACCATCATACTTCTTAAGTGTCTGTCTTAGGAACCCTAATTCCCAGGTTGTGCTCAAGGGTATGAGCCTGTGTGGAAACTGCACAACCCACACTTATAACACAGTCATTCAGTGAAATTATTTCACCAAATTTTCAACATAGGCATTTTGTCACCTCTGGCCATGAACAGTGCCACTATGATTTTTTTTACTGTGTACAGAACCCTGATTTCCCACAGCTACCACTCTATTCTGTAACAGAAGTGTGAAAACAGATTTCAGCCTGGATGTAAAAAATGGCAGCTGTACTGTTCATAAGGAGATGTGAGAAAATGCAAATGTTGAAAATCTGGAGTGAAAATATGACAAATTGCAGAGTTATGAGTGCGTATGGAAACTGCACAACATATGCTCACAAAGCAGTCATTTTTTTTAAATTTTTGCACTGAATTTTCAACATAGGCATTTAAGGATGTCTGCTCATGAACAGTGTCACTGTGATTTTCTTACTCTGTACCGAACATGATTTCTCACAGCTGCCGCGTTATTGCATGCCGGAAGTGCGAAAACACATTTCAGCCAGGATGAGAAAAATTACAGCTGTACTGGTCATAAGGAGATGTGGGAAAATGGCAATGTTGAAAATCTGGAGTGTAAATAATACAAATTCACGAACTTTTGAGTGTGCATAGGAACTGCACAACACACGCTCGTAACATAGCCATTTTATGGACTTTTGCCACCAAATTTTCAACATAGGCATTTTAGAACCTCTGCTCATGAACAGTGTCACTGTGATTGTCTTACTCTGTAGCAAACATTGATTTCCAGCCACGACCATGCTATTTTGCACCAGAAGTGCAAAAACACATTTTGGCCAGGATGTGAAAATTGACAGCTGCACTGTTCATAAGCAGGTGTGGAAATATGCCTATGTTGAAAATCTGGAGTGAAAATATTACAAATTCACAAACTTACGAGCGTCCATGGAAACTGTGCAGTGCATGCTTGCAAAACAGTCATTTTTGGGAATTTTTTCACTAAATTTGCAACATAGACTTTTTGAGAGCCCACCTCATGAACACCAACACTGTCATTTCGTTAATCAATCCCGAAAGATGATTCTGCACAGTGACTGTGAAATCACCTTTTGGGACAGAATAACACAATGACAGTGACATAATTCATGAGGGGAGTCACAATAACCCCATGTTGCAAATTTGGTGCCAAAGTTCCCAAAAATGGCTGAGATATGCACCAAAGTTGAAAAAACCTATTTATGCCATTATACAGCTTACCAGCATTTCTTCAGTTCATGGTCAGCTTTGAAGAGTGCAGAAGTGCTCCCAGTCCACCAAAGGTCATCACTCTGGGCTCCAGAGGTAAGTATGGGGTGAGGGTGGTATGGACTGGTGGGTGCACAAAGGGTGTGCCCGGGTTGGCAGGGGGGGGGCCAAGGATTCACTGAGGGACCATTTTCTTGTTTTACAGGATTTAAAGAAAAAGAAAACAAAGGCTTTTTGTACACTGGGTGGGTTCCCAGCATGACACCTAGGTGAGGGGGTCTGTGTGGGGAGGTGGAAGTGCAGAGTGTGGGTGCAGGTTGGTGGGAGGGGGTGAGGGACAAAAAAAAGATGCTGCTGGCATGCTGGTGTGGGCTCCCAGCATGCCATCTATGTGTTTTCTGGGAGGGGAACTGAAGCCAGTGGGGACTGGGTACCCTCGCCAGCCATACAGTGTGTATGTGTGGGGGGGGAGCATGAGCATGCTGAGGTGGGCTCCCAGCATGTCAACTGTTTTTGGGGCGAGGGCCTGCAGCCGACGGGGATTGAGCACCCCGTCAGCCACACAGTGTGCTGAGGCGCATAGCGAGAGATTGGACCTCCTGGCCCACAAGGTGGGGGCCGGGGAGGATAGGGAGGGGGAGGACATTAGCAGAGGGAAGAAGTGGGAGTTGTTTTTTAATGCTGAGCTGTGCATGACAGCAGTTTGGCTGATCAGTATGCAAACTGCATACATGCTACCACCACTGATTGCAGCAGACATTTTCTTTGAAGTGAAGACCAACACAGCTGAACTGCTGTCATACACAGCTCAGCATGTATTGGTCCAGTAGGGTCGCGCCTGCTACACTGAGCACGTGATTTGGGAGGAGGGTCACACACCTCCAAAAGTCGTACTTTTGCAAGACGTTCTTTGCTCATGCACACAAGCAAACATAAAAATACAAATTTTCACAATGCAAGTGTACAGAAATTGATCCTCTCCATTTCAGACCTAAAAAGGAAGCAACAACTGTAAAGATTTCTGCTTTTTATCTGATTTTAACAAGTGAATGGAAGTAGATTGCTCATTCACAGTAGGTCAGATATATTCTGTCTCTTCACATGAGCTGCCTTCTGTGAACTTCCAAACAGGCTTCTGATTGGACAAGAAGTCTCAAGAGATCTTGAACTCCAACCAAATAGCAAAATGCTGAATAGCCACAAATACCGCTGACTATTAATTTTTTTTCCCAAGTAATAAATAGCCTAATACTAAGTGATGAGGTAGGTTATCAACCTGATTTCAGTTGATGCAGATCACTCTAATACCTGGGCGTAACATCGCAACCAGTTCTTATGGAGTTCCATTACAAACGCTAAATCGTAATCCTTCACAAATAGCTGAGAAGTGACAGCATGAGCTGCAGGCAGTGCTGTCAGGCCAGAGGCATTCAACAGGAAACTGAAACTGTGAGTCTCACTCAGAATGAATGAACAGTTCTATTAATGTTTTGATCTCAGTAGTTTAAATCATTCCCTGTACTGGTTATCATTTTGATTTTCAAGACCCTCTCCTCAACACTACTGTTTGTTTTTGGCATGGTTGTTTGCGGCACCTCACTGTTTGTTTTCAGTGTAACTGTTTCCAGCACCACTCAAGTAATTCTCAAATCCATATTCCAATAAGGCATAATATCTGTTTTCTTTAACTAGCATTAATTACTGTTGTGGTGAAAATGATATAGTTTACAATAGTCAAAAATAAGTTGTTCAAGCATTTATTTTAACATTGTTTTGTGGTCCTTCAAATAAACCATTTTTCCACTGAAAATGATTCCATTTCTTTCAAAATCTGGGACCAGTTATTTGAAAAAATAACACGTAGGGCATTTGTGTGTTCATGAGGTTTTTTCACACTCATGGTGTGTGATGATCTTGTAAACCTTGGTTGTGTAAAAAAAACCTCATAACATACAGGTAGCTGAGCATAATTCTATATTCAGTTGTAGTATTTGGTAAATACTATTCATTACTCACACAACCCTTGTGTACAGCCCCACACTGCAATCATTGCTTTTTATGAGCATACCACACATCATCTTTGGGTATTGGAGAATGGGTTCTGGCTGTTTTAGGTGCAGTCTGGCATTTAGGAATGAATTATTTTCCTTCTTTGTACTGCCCACATTTCTAATGGCAGACTCTTCCTTTTATGCCATGATCCCATGAAAAGAGCATGCAAATGAGCCCAGCTGCCCCAGATACTGAACTTGCTACTGCCGCAGCTGCCATTGTGGTAGGCAACTCTCAGTAAAGGACAATTACTGGGCACCCTGATCATCTATCAGTCAGGTTCGTGCAACCAGCAGTGGGACAAATACTGCTGGAAATTCTTGTGCTATTCTTTTCAGAACTTAGCCCACCATGCTGTTTAAGGTGTCTTCTTTCAGTTGAGACAGTAAATGGAGGTCCTGTCTACCTCTTCTGGTGGTTGCTTAGGTGGATATTAAAGGCACTTCTCGAAAAGAATATTGGAATGTCCCTGGATTCCTGGCCAAGTTTCCTCCCCTGCACTAATTCACTAAAGATTAACCTTGTTCAGCACTGTTCAGATCCCCCAGAGATGAGGTACAACACATGAAGTATTTCCTAATCCTCCTTTCCCATTCAGCAAAAATCTGTATAACACAGATAAAAATTGAGTGTAGAAAAAAACAATGTTGAGAGCAGAAAGAGACAAACTTGCTTATTTTATAGACACACAGATGATAACAATAGGAAAAGACCAATGGTCCTTCCAGGCTGCTTATTATACCCTGTCATACCTGGGGACTTATTGTATATGTGGGGTTTTTGCTTAAACTTATACTGTTGTCCTTTGTGTTCCTCCCACCCCCCAGTCCCCCTCAGTAGCTGTACTATTTACTCTATCCCTGCAATAGTTGAAGTTGTTTATGGTTTTGGCACCTATAATCTTTGCCTGCAGACCATTCCATGACTCAGCCACTCTTTCTGTAAAATAATACTTTCTCACATCATTTTTAAACCTTCCCTCCCATTAACTTCCTCTCATGACTCCATGTCCTATCTTCTTTGTTCCTGGCAAATAGCTCCTCACAGTCCACCATGTTAATTCTTTTTCTTGTTAATCTTAATTTTGTTGTTTAGTTGTAAGCATGTTTGGAAAAAAACAAAAGTTTTCCTTAATACAGTTCTGTTTTAGAATTCTGCTGATATTTTCTAGAATTACGTTTGTTGAATTTGTCCAAATCTTTATTAATAGTACGTTATAATAAATGTAAATAATCTTATAAATGAGAGTCTCTTTTTGTTAGCATAATCTGAATGATTGAAATGAACTAGCAAGGGCTTCTTTGAACAGTCCCTCTTCTTTCACTTTTTTTGTGACCAGCTCAGCAAGTTAAGAAGGGGACGTTACCTCTCTGGCCAGTTGCATCTATCTGGCACTGCCACCATCATTACTTGGGAATATTTACTGTTGTAATACATAGTGTGAAGCCTAGTATGATGCTAAATGTGGAAAACTAATGTCAGAGAGTGTTAACCCCTTGCCAGCTGCAGGGTGGCATTGGAATTTGATTGGTTTGAGGATTTCCTAAAGTGAAAAAAGTCCTTCATGACAGTACAGTAATACAGGTTGTTATGTGTGATGTAATTAGAAATTCCTGTTGTTTTGTTATTAGGTTAGAGTGGTGAAACCCACCACCACCACTCATGAAAAATAACCTATCACCCTCTACCAAACCCCATGTTGCTATGTTATTAATAATTTTTAGTGAACCAGTATTCCTAGCCTGCATTTTTCATGTTTCTTTTCTTAATTTTATACTATTTAGTTCTTTCTTTTTTTCTTCACTATTTTGATGAACTCACAGGCCCCTAGTGTGTCAGTCCTTGAAACTCACTAATGTTTCACCTAGCAGAAACAGGTAGAATTGCCCCTACTGTCCCATTGATTCACTTAGCATTCTGTCCCATCGCAGCAATTAGCAGCTAGTCTGCATGCCTTTGATCCCTTTACCTCAGTCCCTACAATATCCCCACCCCACCCCTTCTAACCTCTCACACCTTCTCCCCTTGATCCCCCACCCCATACACACACAAGTACATTACCTCTGAACAAAGCCTTCTTGGCTGATTCACACAGTCAACATTTCTGGACTTAACTAATTAGGTTACTGTGCTTTTTGAATAATTTACTTAATTGCATCCCTGCATTGTTTGTTAGCTTTCCTAAATTGTATGAATATGCTATGTATTCTACAGTATGTTCTCTCCTGACCTTATATGCAATATACCTGTTAAATGGTTCTTACCCGTGTCTTCCTCAAATCATAACATATGTTTTGTTCACTATTCAACATGAAATCATTATAAAAGTGCTCTCAGCTCAAAGGTACTTGTAATTCAAGATCTTAAAAAATATATAAATAAAATAAAAATACTGAATGCAGCACTCTGCAGATGCCTGAGAATGTCCTTTAGAAAATGGGCTTCTTACTTGCTGCAATCTGATTGGTCAGTACCCTCAACATAGGGGTACAGTAAGTTTCAATAGATGCCCAGCAAGTAAGAAGTGCCAGCCCAATCCTGCCTTATGCCCAGCTAAGTATCCTTGTGCCCAACCTGCTTCATCATTGGCTGAAGCAACGGGCACAACATTTCAAACTGCCGCCATGTTTTCTATCACTTAGCGAGACAGCTAGTGAGATCAGCCCCCCCCCACACACACACATTCTCTCACTCTTTTGACCAGGCATCACCCACTAGTGGTCCAAAATAAAAATATGTGCCTGGTTTCCCTGATGTAGAGCTGGCTTTCTTTTTTCGTTATGTGCCTAAAACCCCTACTGCCACCGGTCACTGCCACCGCTCACTGACCACAGACAGGCATGAACTCACAAGTTTGTTATATGTAAACAGCCCTCCTACCCACACAAAAAGATACAAACTAAAGGGAAGCAACACAGAAAATATGTTTTTTTCTCCTATAGAGAACCACCACGCCACCAGAACACACGCAACGGCTCATTTCACTGGTACTGTCACACACAGCAATTTGTTTCAGGAATGCTCATGCATGTGGCCATTAGTTTCAGCGCTACTCTACGAGTATAGGAAGAAATGTTCCTCACAGCGCTATCGCTGTTCCTGCAATATCATCATTTTTATTGCTCACCCCAAATAAAGAAATGGGAGAAATAAAGTATCTGAGTAGCGTAGTACTGACATTACCTCTCCTGCACTCCATTGTCCTTCCCGATCCCATTGCAATCAGTAAACACAGAGGACAGCATGCCTTGGTTTCTGTATTCAACTGCCAAGCTACCGCTGCAGTACAAAACACAGATGCTTATAAGCAGGGTCTCAGTAAAAATAAAAAAAATGTAACTCAAGTGGGGGGGGGGGGTTGATGGGTTCAAGTGCCAAGTGTGAGATATACTGTACACAGTGGTAACAAAACAGTGAAATGCTGCACTGCCCTCTACTGGTACATATTGTAAGAGAATACCAGTAGAGGGACTACTTTACTAACCAAGCAAGTATAAGTTAATTTTTTTTTAATGTTTATTCTTAAATATTGCAAAAAAAAAAACCCATTAACCCATTTTCTAAGCACAATAATGCCCTCCAGGGTTGGCAGTATGGGCAATACCGCCCACCCTGGAGGGCATTATTGCTTACATAGACACCCCAAAACATTCACAACCAGAGACCTTATAGATATTTTGGCATGGATCCTGCCTACTACCCCAGGGGAAAATCAGGCTGTTTAGCTAAGGTTGAGTTGGGGTTCCAAGAGCATCAGAGGCCCATTAGCATAGAACATTGCAGGTTAAATCCAACATGCATATTAGTTCTTTTTTTTAACACCATGATGCCATTCCCACCTCCCCTACATCTGAGTAACACCTCACTGAAAGCTGGCATTTCTGCTCCTTCCAACCAGGTACTAACATGCTGCTTCTACTGTGTACTCAAAATCCATAGCACAAGGCAAGGGGTCAGGATGTAGAATGAACCCTGGTCCCTGCATGGTAGCTCAGTATACAACTACCTGTATCACTGTACCAGGTATTGTTCTAATTTATGTTTCATGTTTTACAGTGAGACACTGACTTTTCGTCAGAAAAGGATCACTATGCCATGATACATACAGTAGTTTCCATACAGAGTGACTCTCTCTGGCATATGGGGTACTAAACTTGACTGGCATAGCACTTATAATGGTATGTTCTTCATTCCTGGCAATAGTGATCTTGGTGAAGCACCAGTACCAGTAGCCTGGCTCCACCCTATACAGTTTTGTCAATTTCCTGGTATGGGGCAAAGTACTGTTGTGAACTATAGTAACTGCAATCATACTTCTTCCACTGCATCTTCCCAAGACCCTGGATTCAGCGGCATACAGTAGGTGCCTAACTATGACATGCACCAGATTCTCAAACACCTCAGTTCAGATAACATTTATTTACACCACACATTTGTAAAACAATGTGTGCAGCATTTTGTAGGTAAACTTCTATTTACCTCTACTACCTGTTCCCATTTTCAAACCTTTAATCTGGTAAAACAGGTTTCTTTTGTGAATTAAGTGCATGCAGTTAAAAAATACTAAAAGTAGTTGAATGGTGTTGTTCTAGTTCAACAGATTGTAGCAGTTTTGGTGCTGCTGCTGAAACCATTGGTTGAGAGGCAGTTGCTGTGCTGCATAACCTGTAGGATCCTTGGATCCTTTGAGCTTCATTCATCATGGCATCATTCTCATCCAAGCCCTCTGGAATAGCAGCAATCCCTCAGGAGCATGATCCCTCCCAACCCTTTCTCATTCTATTTCCCTTATTATCCCCTCTCTCATCAACTCCATCATTTTCCCATTGGAATTGTTTCTCAAATTTATTCTTTCACTCTCAGTTTTTTTTTGTTTCTTTTTGCCTACTCTTTTTTCTGTATGGAATCACTCTCGCACTGCCTCTTACCAAGATGTGAACATCAAACTATATTAATTGTCTATCTCTGACTGAATGCTGTATCAGTTGTCAAGTGACATTTCTTGAGGCACCAATGACAGTTCCATGAAAATGTTTGTGTAACCCCCCTTCAGATGGTGGAAGTTTACCTGAACTCCTTTGCACTGGACTGCCTACAGTATTCTTTAAAAAAGGAAGCTCTGCAGGTACATTGCTGCAGTATGGAAGAAATCCAGACATTAAGGGATGAAGGTCTCAGGAACATTCCAATGCATCATTAAGTATGTGAAACACAAGAAGTTTAAGAGATGTATAAGTCCTGCAAAGCTAATGAGTTATGCTCAACTTCCCCAACTAGTACCATGGGCAATAAAACTGTCTATTCTGAGAAGACACAGAGGAGTACTTACTATCTTAAAGGAGGAATTATACTTAGGTACTGCTAATTAAGATGACATATTTTCAGTACATTTTGTTTGGAATATGACATCACACTCTTTGGTCTCATGCTCTTTGGTCCCCTGCTTTTCTGTCCTAAGAGGAGGAGCAGGAAGATGCAATAAGAGATTGGCTGCTGAGCCCTCTTCAAGCTGGAAGGGGAGTTAGTGCTTAGCACTCAGGGAGAGGGGAGGGTTTCGGGACTACTGACTCAAGCTATCAGAGGAAGCCTACCATGGTTTCCACAGCCACATAGTTGGGAAGATTTCAAAGGTTTTTACAACCTTTAAAGTACAGAACCTGAACTGCATGTTGCTGGTTATGTCACAAAGTCATCATTTGGAGAAAAAGACTGTTTGTTTTTCTGAGACAGGAGACAAAAGCTTGCTGCTCTTTTAAAGTCCAGACAACTCTGGACACAAAGAGCCTAATCTACATACACAGAAGAACCTGAGACCTGCATCTAGCTGCTCATTCTGCTAACTACACAACTGAATCATCAGCCTGAGAGGATCTACAGCTGTCGAACGGAGAAGAAGGAGCCCATGTTGGCAAGGAAGCTGGTACATCAGAACTGTGGATACTCTCAGGGGTTGCCCTGCAACTGGAAATGTTTATACACAGTTTTGCCACCAAATTACAGCTTTGGCAAATGGATAAGGAGCTACCAATACTTAATTTGGAGGTTTTCCATTTAAGCAATTACATGGCATGTGGGGTTCTGGGTTTAACTGTTCTAATTGTTTTAAAATTCAGCACTGCTCTCTGACCAGCTGCAATGTCACCAGGCCTGTGCTGTTCCTACAGCTGAGTACCCAGTGAAGCACAGGGTGCTCCCTTCAAGGTTTAAGGATTTAAACTGGTACCGGTGGGTAAGGCCCCCAGTACAGGAGGCTGGTAATACTAAAAGGTTTACAGTATTCTTTGCTGCTGCCTTGTCTTGCCCACTGGGGGGGTTGGCAGAGTTGTGGGGCAAAGCCTTGACCTGTTTTGCATTGAGATGTTCACTTATTGTTGCATTTAGAGAATAGAGGACATGCTACCCCATTGCTTCCATGTTCCCTTGCCATCTCTTTTTCTTTCCCTCACCCTCACTTGTAAATAAATTGTTTTAAATTGCATTTTATGGTTTGGAGACTGTCTTTGCATACAGTGTCACTTACTTTGGTAGAGGAGCTTTGTGGGCAGTTTATTCATTGTTTCCTGGTGGGTGGCAAACCAGTGTTTCAGTCACCTGGTACCCCATATCACTAATCCAGGTGGATGCACTGCACCATTCTACTCCAGTGTAGTACACTCCTAGTGGACCCAGGCTGGCCTACTTGGGCGAGGTGGATAGCTGAACTCCAAGGCCCCAGTACAATGACTGCTTACATTTAAACATAACAGTTTATAATCTATATATTTTTGATATTCATCCTGCTTTAATTTCTATTTCTAAGGACACTTGCCCAAAAATAGAATTTTTGTCCATTCAATTCCATATGATTCTGTTAGTCAAAATGCAAAAATGAGAATTAATGGTATTGGATTATCAAACTCATTTCCAAATCATCAGACCCAGATGGCATAAGCAGAAGATGATGGCATTACATGTAGAAAAGCAGGAGAAATGGGTGACGTACAAGTGATAAAGGGTATCAGTAATTACCTCTTGTTTCTTTATTTATTTCTTAAGAGATTGGAATTACAAACCTTTGAGTCAGAGGCTCCTTTGCAAAGGCTCCATGTCATGAAAGTACAAAACAAGAAAAATGGACAATACAAAGAAAGGTATTACAAATGAATGTGGAGAGTAAAACAACCCAGAGCCAAGTATGCTATGAAAGTAACCCAGAGTCAAGTATGGTACAAACGTATCAAGATGGACAAAGGTACTAAGATCAAAGGGGATAAGGGGCAATGTGGGGAAGGAAGACCATGGAAAGGCATCTCTCCTAAATAGATACTTCTCCACAGTATTTACTGAGGAGAAGATGGGACAAGTCCCACAGCCCAGCGCCATGGACATGGGGGGGGGGGGTGTACCCTAGTCCCTTCACAAAAGAAAGGGTCCTACAAGAGCTCGATCAGCTCAGGGAGGACAAGGAAATTGGACCTGATGGCAACATCCCAGGGTACTAAAGGAGCTAAGGGTGGAAATAGCAGAGCCATTATCAGAACTGTTTATTGAGCCTCTGAAAACAGGAGATGTCCCAGAAGACTGGAGAAGGGCTTGTGTGATCCCGCTCCACAGGAGTGGTAGCAGGGAGGAGGCAGGGAACCACAGACCAGTCAGTCTTACCTCAGTAGTGGGCAAGATTATGGAGGCACTCCTTAAGGAAAGGATAGTGCAACACCTGGAATCCATAGGAGCACAGGATCCAAGACAGCATGGATTTGCAACAGGAAGGTCTTGTTAAACTAATCTCATAGATTTCTTTGACTGGGTAACCAGAGTGGTGGACCAAGAGGGAGAAGTTAATGTTGCCTGCCTTGACTTCAGCAAAGCTTTTGATACTGTTCTACACATAAGATTGATTAACAAGCTGGGTAGACTTGGGGTGGGTCAGAAGTTGGTCAACTGGATAGCAAACTGGTTGATGGGCAGAAAACAGAGAGTGGTGGTAAATGGTATTCAGTCAGAAGAGATGCAAGTCACAAGTGGGGTACCTCCGGGATCAGTCCTGGGGCCATTCCTCTTCAATATTTTCATCAGTGACATTGCAGATGGACTGGAGGGCGAGGTTTGTCTGTTTGCAGATGAAACCAAGATCTGTAACAGAGTAGATAATCCAGATGGGGTGGGCAGAATGAGAAGAGATCTGGATAAACTGGCAAAATGGTTGGAAGAGTGGCAACTGGGGTTAAATGCAAAAAAGTGCAAGATCATGCACATAGGGAAGAGAAACCCTGAAGCCACCTATAGGTTGGGAGGGGAGTTTCTGGCAGTCACAAGGGAAGAAAGCGACTTGGGCATCATCATCACAGATGACCTGAAATCATCCAAGCAGACCACTAAAGCAGTAGGTAAGGCTAGGGGGATGTTGGGGTGTATTAGTAGGAGTATCACAAGTCATAAGAGGGAAGTAATAATCCCTCTTTAAAAGACACTGGTTAGGCCCCATCAGGAGTACTGCATGCAGTATTGGAGGCCACACCTTCACAAGGACATTAACAAAATGGAGGCAGTCCAGAGAAGGGCAATCAAAATGGTGCAGGGACTGCATCAGAAAACACATGAGGACAGATTAATGGAGCTCAATATGTATACCCTAGAGCAAAGGAGCAAGAGAGGTGATGTAATTGAAACATTCAAACACCTTAAGGGCATTAACAAGGTGAAAGAGTCTAACATATTTCAATATAAGAAAAATAGCAGGACAATGGGACACAGCATGAGATTAGAGGGAGACCGATTAAGGGGTAATGTGAGGAAGTAATTTTTCACAGAAAGGGTGGTGTATGCATGGAATCGGCTACCTCAGGAAATGGTGGATATGAATACAGTGCAGGGCTTCAAACAAGCATGGGATAGACATAAGGGAGCAATATAGATGAGTATGAATAGAAAGGCCGTTGACAGAGTAAAGGCCTATGGCACATTCATAAGGTAGAAAATAAAATGGGCAGACAAGATGGGTCTTGCGGTTCTTATCTGCCATCAACTTCTATGTTTCCATGTTTCTATGACTCACTGGGCCCGATTCTCAAACTGGGCTTAGAGCAGCAGAAGCTGTGGCAACCAGCAGCTTGAATTTGCAACCCCCATAATGCCACCTTTAGTTGACCTCCTAGCCTCTGCATTCCTTACTTGCTGGAGGCTTCTTCCATGGTTTGTCTCCTGACTGTAGAAGGGCCTTTAAGGCAGGCTGGTACCCATTGGAAGCAATATAGCAAGTGCTACCAAAGGAGGGACACAGGGCCAAGATGGACTCATTAGGCCCAATTCTCAAACCGGGCTTAGAGCGGTGCAAGCTGATACAAATAGCAGCTTGTGCCAAAGCCTGGTGCACCAGGGACCCTGCACCTGATTCTGGTACAGAAGGGGTCCCAGCAGCTAAGTTCCCACGCCTGTGGCAACCTCACCTGTGCAGCAAACACATGGCACACAGGAAGGATTACCTCAAGCCCCTTGCAGCAAGGGCTAGTGGTCCCCAAATGTGGGCAGTCAGTAACCTGTCCTGAGTCAGCTGGCATTAGTGGTATTGTACCCTCTGCCCATACCCCAATGTACCCGGTATTGACAGAAATGAACATACCCCCATTCCCTCGTAGTCTAGTGCCCCACCCCCTGTCCCTGATGAACCTCATATGGCAGTACTAATAATCAGCCCAAATTGCTGGTGGTCTAGTGGCCCCCACCCCAGCAGGTAGCACACTTATAAATCCTGAGTCTGAGAGCAGTGGGTAAATATATAGCAGCACCAACTTAGAGTAATTCCAAACATATGTACATTGTATTCTTGTTTCTAGTCCCTTAAAGGCACAGCAATTATATGTTATGCATTGCAGGTGGGACAAAGGGAGGAGTATACCATTCTGGATAGCCAGCCACGGTACCCAGGCATGGACATAAAATAAAATGAGGTAGGAAATGGCCTATGATATTCACCACTTACTCAGGACTCAGCATCTCAGCACAAAATGGTCACAGGTTCGAGACTTACCAGACTCACTGTATCTCACCCCTAGCTCGCAGATCTCAGGGTCCTGGTGCCGGCTCCGGATCTTCCACAAATTCTTGGATTTTGCTATGTTTTAGTTCTGCTTCTCTGCACATGAGCCTGGTGACAGGAAACTTGCAGGTTATCTTCAATTACTGGAATATGACTTATGTGCAAAAACCATCAGACAACCATCCTTAAGGGAAAGCGACCAAAAGGCCCTCACCATACCCAGTGTCACACCCTGTTTGGAGATCCTAGTCTCCTGAGATCCAATCAGAAGGAATGAGTACTGCTTTGTACCTAGGAACCTACCACCATACTGAGCCCACAAGCCCACTCCAGCCACTCTGTTGCAGAATGCACCCTTGGGTGTCCAAGTCCCCAATGTCTCAGATACTGGAACCTTATACAATTCTTGTACCTTTTTTTGGTGGAATTTGGGCATATTTTATATGCCCCAGTGGGCAGGGAGAAAAACCTGGGAAGATGCTGAACTAACAAGTACAAGGTGTACTCAGCACAGGAACAGCACCTGTTGCTAGGGCAGAAAATTGTTGCAACATGGAATATCATTTACTTTTCAGAACAGGCTAAACCTTAACTCTTTAGTGCATATTTTACAGAATTAAAGACCTCCTAGTAACCCTATTGCAAAGGTGGTTTATATAATGTCAGTCTCCCATTGGATATCCATGCTTGGGACTATCAGTGAAAGTATCCTTGAGTGTTGATGGGCCTAAAGTGAAGGGAATAAAACACAAAGCCTTGAAAAGACAGCGGGTCAGATTCTTAAATCTTCTGGCAGGGTGCAAAGGGCTTGCACCAGAAAGAATGGCACAAGGTGCCTCTTGCACCAAATGATGTGCCAGGAGTGACTTTTAAAGGCAGCCTGTGTCAACTGCAGGCTGCCTGCACCAAACCGGGTTTGCACCACCCGTGCACCACAAAACTGGCTGTGGCGTGGCACAAGGGAGCATGGAGCAGATGCAAGCTGCCACATCCCCTAAAATGGGATTCATGTAGAGCACCCAGATGATGAATTTCTAAGTAGTCTTAGACCAGCCAGTGCTGGCCTAAGGATATTTAGAAACTTGCAGCTGTACAAGTATCTGCTGTAGGTATACAGTATGTGCAGCCTGTGCCATGTTTCCTCTCCCCCTCACACACACACTTACTGCCAAAATGCCTCCTCACAAGGGACAGAGTAACCTGGCGATCTAGCGGACCCCTCGCCCCAATACAGACAGTGCCCCTACTAGGGGTAATCAGCATGACCCCCACATTGGAAGTCTGGTGGTGCCCCTCACCATTCCCAAATTGCCCTGAATAGATAAAAATTGACTTACCCCCAATCCCTAGTAGTCAAGTGCACCCCCCTCATGTGCCTGGTATTGACAGAAATATTGATACTTATCCGGGCCCTTAGCAGTGTTCCTGTCGGGCTCTGGCTGTGTAATCTCCTGTCTCTAAATGGTGTTGTATAAATAAATGTTGGCATTCTGCAAGCAAGCTTCTGCCTCAAGTATGATGCCCTGTGCTGAGATGGGCATAACAAGGGAAATTCGCTTCATATAGCACTTCATGAATTCCACCTTACTTCACTTTGCTGGTGGCCATAATTCACATAGTGTTCACCCAGTGAATTGCCCACTTTCACACAATGAAGCTACACATAGTGCCACTTCACAGATATTTATTTGGAAAAACATATCTGCAAAATACCACTAGGGGTATTTAAAACTACAGAAGTGCTCTTTTCTTAACACTAAAAAGCCCAAATGAATTACATTGTCCACCACCACCTACTATGCATTAAGTCCCTTCCCCTCCCACCAAAATACTTATTAAATGTCTTCTCCTTCCATCACCCAACTAGCACCCCCCCCACACACACACACACACTGCCCCAGCAAATTGTTATTATAGGACACACCAATACCTGATTGGCTGGTCTGTCAAACAGGTGATACAATAGGATAAACATCAGCATTCATTCATTCTACAGTGGCATTTAACTGAGAGAAATGACAACCAGCCACACTTCTACAAGGAGCAGGTTGCCATATTATACAGGTCATAATAGTTAAAGTGGAGGAGGGTTGTTGGTGCTTGAGGGTTGATACTAGGTAGGAGGCTACAAAAACAGTTGTTTTTGCTCAGTGTGGAACAGGAATGGGGTGGGAGGAGGTAAGTGTTGTATGTGAATGATATTGATAGAGAAACAGATTTGAATAAACTATTGATCCTATAATAAAAACTCATCTGGGGCAGCGTGTGAGGAGGAGGGAGGTGGGTGATAGCAGAGGGATGGAAGATGGAGATTTTATAAACATTTGGTAGGTGGTAACTTAATGTACAGTGTGTATTTGAGGAGTGGGGTGCCATTGGGCTTTACTTTAAAAAAATGCAGATCTTTTCCAATGAAGTCAGTGCAGTGGCTGGAAACTTAGTAAGGGTTTATGAAGTGTGAAGTTACTGACTTCACAAGAACTTTACCAGTATAGTGTTTTTTCACTACATCTCTACACTGTGCCCACTGTAGTTTTTGTCAGTAAATAATTACTAAATCAAAAGGAGATCAGAGTTTCAGAAATAAATAATGTTGCAGTTAAAAGAAAAATAAATTGTTCTCCTTCATAGTTGTTTACTGGAATCAGTGGGGAAATGAAATCTACTTTTTGATTAACACAGTGTGGTTCTGTTGAGCTGTTACCTCTATTTGGGCGTTGGCAATGAGGGAAAGAGAGAGGTACTAACATTTCTGAGAACAGAGCTGTCACTCCCCAGGAAGGGCACTGAGAAGTGTGGCTGAGCAGTTCCAGTGGGGACTTATCTATGCAACACTTTGGTGGTCACACCTAATAGGGTTGATGCAGCCAGACTCAGATCTGCTGGTAAGGACAGTTTCCAAGCGAGAAGTTATCATCTGATACCCCTATGCTTAGGAATCACTCCTGAGCATGAAAGAGGCAATTGATGGGGTTTGCATTAGTCAGATTCTCTCCCTCCCACTACAACTCCAGCAAATACTGCATTCTTTTCTTGAGAAAGTCATTTTCTGAGTAGAGTCTAACTTTACATCCTGCCGGCCCTCAACTGAACTCAATAGCTCTTTATGTCCATCTGCATCTATGCACCTGTCATGTATGGTCTTCAAACACACCCAGCCCACCCCTCCTTCTGAAGAGGCTAAGCTTGAACTCAGAATCCAGTACACTGTGGGCCACCCAACAGCTCAGTGGAAGTGTGCTATGTTTCTATGCTGGTGATCTGGGTTTCGTAGAGAGCTCAGGTCTGTTAGGATTGGGTGGCCAGGTAGGGGAGTGCTCTGAAAAGGAGCATGAGGTAATCAGAGAAGGAGATGGCAAGGTTCCAACACAACAGTAGCCCCACATGATGGGCTGGGAAGCTAGCTCCATCATGAGGAGGCAGTATAGCACAGTGGGTTAAGGCTCTGAGCTGCAGATCTAAAGACCTGGGTTTGAATCCCATAGCCACGTAGGCCCAGGACACACTACAGAACTGTTTTTGAAAACCATTTTTAAAACCAGTTTAGCTATACCATTTTCAGTGCAGCCACACTACTCAGTAACCATTTTTCAATATATCAGTTGGGGGGTGAGGATATAGCATGTACCAAACAGGAAAGAGAACTTGGGGTTATCATCTCTGATGACCTCAAGGTAGGGAAACAGTGTGACAAGGCAGCAGGTAAAGCAAATAGGATGCTGGGATGTATAGGCAGGGGCATCACCAGCAGGAAAAGGGAGGTCACAATTCCGCTATACAAGACACTAGTGAGGCCCCACCTGGAGTACAGTGTACATTTCTGGAGACCATACCTACGTAAGGACATAGACAGGGTAGAGAAGGTTCAGAGGAGGGCAACAAAGTTGTTGGATTGATTGCATCACAAGTCCTATGAAGACAGGTTGAAGGAACTGAATATGTACTCCCTGGATGAGAGGAGGGAGAGAGGGGATATGATAGAGACATACAAGTATCTCACAGGGAGGAACAGGGTGCAGGAATACACTATTTTTAAGCGAAAAAGATGTACCAGGACTAGAGGGCATGGGATGAAGTTGGAGGAGGACGATTCAGAGGAAACATGAGGAAGAATTTCTTCACAGAAGCAGGTGGTGGACAAGTGGAACACCCTACCAGAGGAAGTGGTGGGGGCTGAAACAATCACGGGATTTAAGAATGCATGGGATAGACATAAAGGAATTCTGGAGGTCAGGGGTAAGGGGCAACAGACTTCTAGGAAAACATAAACAGAACTTACAAGCTCAAATGGGCAGACTGGGTGGGCCATAGGCCCTTATCTGCCAACACTGTCTATGTATCTATGAGGGATAGCATGATTCTAGTGTCTGCTGCTGTCATTGAGGTCAACAGACACTGTGCCCACCATTATAGGGCTGTGGGAGGGTAGAAGGAGGAAAACAGGAAAAGAAGAAACATATGTGCAGCAGCCATCACAAATGATGGTACTCTTCAATCTTTGGGCTTCGCGCAATCTGGATCCCCACCAGATACAACAGTGGGGGGAGTAGCATAAGGATCTGGGGGTTGATCTGGGGGACCCAAACCAAGGAGCAGGCAGCAGATGATGGCCAAACAGCTGAAGAAATAAAGAATCCAATGCACCTGAGAGCAAAGGCTGGCAAGACAAATTAAGTTATTTTGGAGGTTGTCTCATACCTACAGTGAAGTCTGCCAGGATGAAGCAGTGTTAACATTTTCTCCATGACAAAAAGGATTAACTCCCATTTAAATTGCCTAGTTTCCTCCAGTAACTCTTCTGCAGAATATTGCAGAATTGAGTTTTATAATGGCGGAATTCACTGAAATTGCCAAATGTGTAATTAAAATACCTTGCAGCTGGATTTTGTTAGTAATATCTTCACAAGTGCCATTTACAAGACAGAGGAATATTACCTTCAAAACCTAATGTTGTGAAATCATAAACAGGTGCACTACAATTTTCAAAAGCTGCATAACTTTTGAAATTGACACAGTAGCAATTTACTGTAGATAACACTGCCCCCTTCAGAGATTTTCCTATAGTTTAATGTTTCAAATCAAATATAATTCCTTCCTTTTCTGGGGAAGACAGTGTCCCTCAATATAGTCATAGAATTTTATTTTTCAGCTTCACACATTTGTGCGGTTGTTCTTTTATATATGTTGAAGCACTTATTGAAATTATTAGTCAGTCCAGTGACTACATGTCTCCACATAGCAAATGCACTCACTAACTACTGGTCAGCACTTTAAAGTATTTTATTTGCTATACAAGGAGTTTGAAAATCTTGCCTCAGGAAACAGCGATCTGTATAATCTGACTGCATCTAAACTTTCTCAGAAAATAATGCAATATAAACTGTTTTACTCAACAATTGCCGAGACATCTCCCAATTGGCAGTCACTTATAGACCTTGACATTCACGTGTGACTCATGGAACGTAGAAAACCAAATAATTATTCTTACCTGAGCTATTTCTACATCATGCTGTGCATAACCATCAGCAAAGGAAATTATTTCCCATTACAGAATTCCAAAGAGCGTGTAGTATTCCTAAATGTTACAAGGAGTTCAAGATCCATTGTCAAAGGCATTGAGGGAGAAGACAACTCTTTGCAGGTGCTCTGTGTATGATTCAAAAGGATCTGAAAATGTTTAGACAACTGCATTGTCATTTGTTTGGTGGTAGATAAGCTTCAGTATACCATTCAGTGTGACTAAATAAACTGCAGCATTTTCAATGGTCTCTTTCACACCTGCTTTACCATTTCCATAAAAAAGATATGCTGAGATTAACAAGATATGTACTTCTATTAAAACATTTGACTAGTTTAGTGCACAGAATAAACATTAATGTCAGCTATCAGACAACCTGATCCATAATTAATCAATTCTTAAAAATCTCCATCTATCAGTTTACCTAATCTACTCATCCCTATTTTTGCACTTATGACATCACATCAAAAATAAAAACTTCACCCATTCCCATTAACCATGATAAAGGCCCCTGAATGTCTTTGATTCCATGGCCAAAGAATTTCTTGAAGAACTTGTATCCTGCTGCAGATGTTATGTAGTACCATGGAACTTATTGTTTACTGGAATTTTTCATTAACATGCTGTTTTTTAATTTTTCTTAATGTCTAATTTCCATCCTATCCTTGTTTTCCTGAAGCTTCTCTGTGCTTATACTTCAATGTTATTGATGACATCACATATTTTAGCCAATGGGAGCAACACATTCTGCCCCAGAAACGAACAATTCTTGCCAGAGGAATGAGAAAACATTGTTACAGAAGCCTAGTAGCCCTGCCTCAGAAATCAGGAATGAAATGCCAAGGAATATGGGTGAGAAAAGTGGAGAATTGAAGACATTGGTTTAACTTTGAGTTTGGTCTCATAAATATAGTTCAGCTTTGACAATTCAGTTCTGCTTCCAATGCAATAATTGGCATGGGGCAAAGCAGAAGCAGACTTCAAACCGAGGAGTTAAAAAAATGCTTTGAGGTCAGCAATGAATATTAATTACTGTAACATACTGGTGGCAGGTGCTGTTGACATGCATCTAACAAGGATTTTTGTGGTGTTTTAACAGAGTTTGCCAAAACTACTAAGACTGCTATTGCCCAGTTGGAGCAACAATAGTAGTTACTGTTCATTGCTGATCTCAAAGCGTAAAAACCACTCTTGCCTATACTTTACTTCCATGTCAACTACTGTATTCTGTATGGCTCAACTGATTTTTAAAGTGTATAATTATACCTCTCAATAAAAACAAGTTATACATCACAAAACAAAACAAGATAAAAAAGGAAAAGAAAGATAAGACATTAATTGTGCAGCATTACATTGTCCTTTACAATATTTTCCATTCATGGATGGAAATGTTTTTTGTTTGATTTTTCTTTTTTTCTGTTTTTTTATACTCTTTTGTTGTTGCTGTTGTTTTGCATTAATTGACCTTGGTTTGAACACAAACACTATCTGCTTGCAGCAAAATATGTAGTAGTTAGCCATTGCAGTACTAGATGTCTGTGATGGAGTGTATATCTGTCATGTACCTTTTACCTGTAAACTGCTTCACAGCCCTGCAGCATAGGCAATGCAGGTTTTAATGGAGACTGAAGTGGGATTTGTTCCAAACCCCTTTTGTTTTATGGTTGGCCCTTCAAGGCCTCACTGCAGTGCCTGTGCTGGGTGTTGGGTGCACCTTAGATGGAGGGGTGTTAACAAACAACACCTGGGCCCAATAAAGGGAGACAGAGACAGATGAAGCTGTGAAATGGATACAGAGAGAAACTGAAGTGGATTGTTTGTGAAACTGAATACAAGCTGTTTGTTTGTTTATTTTCTCTGTTACTAAAAGTAAGGCAGATTTCATTTAATTGAAACAGGTGTGTGGAGTGTTTCTTTTGAGTGTGTTACCGGATAAGATGCCCAGTTCACTACCCTGTCACATGTGGTTGGCTTTAGCAGTGAGATCAAACTTCCCATTGTCTAAATGGGTGTAGGTAAATACAGCAGTGGAAAGTTCAGAACAGGAAAGTTTGCAACAGGAAAGTTTGATACAGCAAAGTTCAGCACAGAAAAATTAAACAGCCATAAATTTGGTCCATTCTGCCATGGATCACCACTCCAGGGAAATTTCAGGTTTTAAGTGTGGATTTGCTATTTCAACACCACACCACCATGGATCACTACTCCAGTGAAATGTGGGACCAGATTTCTGGCAGCTTAACTCATCTGTGCTGAACTTTTCTCTACTGAACTGTCCTGTGGCAAACATTCCTGTTTCACACTTTCTAGTGCCATATTTGCCAGTCCCCATCTCAATAGGGGTAAGATAGGTTCAAACAAAATACTGAAATGTCTGCCCAGCCATGAGAAAGTTGGGCTACTCACATACCTGACTGCAGATTTTCAGACTGCATATAGAAGCCTTAATGTAACCACTGTCAGTGACTATGATCAGGTAGTGGTGATTATCTTAGATTGGGTCAGAATAACAGAAGTGAGTTACTGACAGAACTTTAGAACCTTGGGTTTCAAGGTTGGAACATGACCTACAGTGCTGGCACAAGAATCACAAGACTTGGTACTCAATAATTAAAACCAGAGGTGTGAACTAATGAGGATATTATAGATTAGATTGTACTGAAGCAGTGCCAGGACATTTTACCAGATCGTGTCCATGATTGGTTAAGCCAACGTGAACAGACCACTTTGACTGCAGCAGTAAAAACTATGGAATATTACCTGGAAGCTGAAAGACCAGAGGTTGCTAAGAAGAGCAGGACCCACAATGAACATTGGATGGTGACCAGAGGAGATAATCCATCTAGAAGCAGTAGTAGTAGTAGTAGTAGTAGTAGTAGTAGTAGTAAAATGTAGTCATGATTTACAAAGTATTATGATCATGGGCAACCTCAATTGAGTGAGAAGCTCATTTTCAAAGGGTACTATTAACACATACATACATGTCAATATTTACAAACACACGTAGATAAAAACAACAATATTATAATACAAGTCTCAGTTACAATAATGTTCAATACATACAGTGAAAAAAGACTAAAGTTAAAAGTCAACACACACAGTGTTTAACCAGCATCATAATCACGGCAGATTTGTGGTTTAGTGTCTTCTTGCACTAGCCAGTTTCTTATGATGTTAAAATATAAGGGTTTTGCAATAGTTCTAAGATGAATTTGCAAAGAAATCCACAAAATTATCCCTCTGTAAAAAGGAGGCTCTACCCATGTTTGTTCTTGTGGGCTGTACACAGAATTCAATCCCATAGATAATTTTAAGTTTGGTCTAGTTACCATTTTTGCAGTATGTAATTTGGCAGAAGTTTTTTTTATAGGATTTAGCCATTATGCCTAAAATATGCAGTTTTCTGTGATCTTCCAGTTTTACCCAAGTCAAATATCCTATAAAGAAATGGGTAATGTCTTTTATGTGAGGCATCTAATACTTATCCAGCTAGTCTATCATAAAAAAGACAACATTTATACAATTCTGTACCTGCTGCTCCCCATTGGTAATTTTCCCATAATCTGTAATAGGCAATAGCATAGCCTCTACAATTCTAGTTTTATCTTCTGTAGGCAATTCATTTTTAACTTGAGATAGCGCCCCCCCCCCACATTTCCTTTTTATACTTCTATCAGTTTGAGCAATAAATATATCTCAGCAGAAACTCTCATCTGTCCAGAGGCCTAGGTATTTATAGGATATGACCTGTTCCAGTCTGTCCTCAGAAAATGTAACAATGTCCAAGCTTTCATTAGGGGATGATGCTCTGCTAGAATTACCAAAAGTAATAACTTAAGATTTTTGGGAATTTAACACTAATTTATGCCAATAAAGGAAATCCTGCAGCAAATTAAAAGTTTTTTGCAGGGTTTCTTGAACCTGAGTGAATGAACTCCCAGTGGTATATAGAATTCTATCATCTGCATAAAGATGATACTTTACATATGGTCTTTATATCTGCAATGAGTTCAAGTAGATATTAAACAATAGTGGTCCTAAAATGGACCCTTGTAGTATCCCTAACTTTAATGACAGATACTTGGAACTATAAGAATTTAAAGTAACTTTGAAAATGATCAAATACATTCCTGGGTTCAGATTGGTTGATAACCCTGGCAAAGTGGGCATCTATCAGACAACAGAGCCAGGTAAAAATAGTTCCAGTCTCAATTGAACTGATTACTAATATCATTCTGCTCATGGAATGTTAAGTTTTAAATAGTTGCCATTTTTTTCTTTCACTTAGCGAGAGATTCAGCCACCCCCCCACATTCACACACAACCTGCCCCACATTCCCATTTTGTCATATTTTTTAACCTGTCCAAAGAAAACTTTTTATTTCAATAATCTTATGGTTTCAGTAGCACAGACCACGCTTACCTCTAAGCCCAAAGTAATACAGCCAACTGCCAGATCACTGATGCCATTACAATGGGCATCTCCAATATTTTTTCTGACCATGGGTCCCACTCGCAGTAAATCTGCTGACCATAGACACCATCTTGCAATCGCACTGCTGAGAAATAAATAATGGATTATCTGCTCTTTAAGTCTTGTTCTGCTACTAATGGCTGTTTCCACTGAAAGAGCACTTACTCGCTCATGCTGTGCCTCAAACAGAAAGCAAATCCACCGCTCTCCCTGCTTTACGAAAAAGAAATAGGCCATCCCACAACTCCATTTCAGCACGACTCCTCTGCTTATTGTGCAACTTTCAGCAGTTTAATCTTGCTCTGTGCCCAGCTGAAAGAACAGCCAAAAACAGTGGGAATGCCACAAATCTACCTTTCTGTGTAATGATATTTCTTATCTTTCTTTTCTTTTTTTCTGGAATTTCCCCATTGTGGTTGCACTATGAACCGGACTGGCTTTCTGAATGAAGCTAAGCCTTAGCTACCCCGTATTTCATGTTACCCCCGTAATACTTAGCTTCTTTAGTGTGGAAAAAAAGAAAAAGTGGTCACCTTTTGATTGTTCACTGTGTCACCATAGCTACAGAGCGCCTGGGTCTTCTTGGCATTAACTGGGAGGTGGTCAGGCAGGCAGGCAGGATCACAATTGCAGGTATCAACAGTTGTATCGACGCAAATGTACAAATACAAGAGCACCAATGTGTTAACATTAAAACATATTAAGCAAAAGAGAAAACGCATTGACAGTTCTGCTATGAGAAATTAGAGTACCTGATCTCCACTTCCTGCTTTGACATGGCATGGTAGTGGAAGATCTCATGAATAACTGCCGCATCTTCCAACCATAAAGTAAAAGCAATAAAAAAACAATAAACATGTCCAGCAGAAATGGACAGTGAACATTTTATTTTACTACTAAAATGATGCCAATATACTTCTTGAGGGGTGGAGGGATTTATTAGAAAAGCCATGCCTTCTTCTGGAGGTCGTGTTGGAGGGGGATAACTAGAACAGAATGGCTGTGTGTGTGTGTGTGTGTGTGTGTGTGTGTAAGGGTGACGGCAGATTGAACAGTGCAAAAAACAAAGGAACTACTTCACCACAGAAACTTTTTTTTTCTACTATTTGTATTTGTTTTCAAACTCATTTCCTCTGTAACTCTATTACTTAATTAAAATTTACACATACAACCATTTTCTAAGTGTAATAATTCTCTCCAGGGTGGGTGGTATTGGGCAGTACTGGACCTTCCAGGAGCTATAAGGCCCTCTGCCTGCAGAGTTGGGCCTCATTTCACCTGTGAGCAGTTTGATATTCCCAATACTGCCCACCCTGTTGAGTATTATTGCTTGCTTGATGCATTCTGTCTGTTAGGTAATCTCTAAATCAGCTTACGGCAAGCCCAGAGATGTCCATATCTTTGAGTTTCTCCATCGGTATTCCATGATTAAGCATATCAAAAGCTTTCATCAGGCCTGCAAGCACAGTACACCCTACCATCTTTTTATCAACTGTGTCTTGGATGCCACTAACTACTTTCAAAAGTGTAGAAATCATGCTGTGTTTGCCCCTGAAAGTCAGACTGGTATAAATTTAACATTTTCTTCCCCTCTAAATAGACTTTCAATTGTCCACTAACCAGTTATTCAAATACCTTGGAAACTATCAGGAGAAGTGAAATAGGAAAATAATTATTCTCTCTCCTGATTTATGGATTGGTATGACGTTAGCTTCTTTCCACTCTGCAGGAAACTCTCCTGTCTGAAGGGATCAATTGAAAACATAAGACAATGGATAAGCCAGGACCGGTGCAGCATATTTCAGCAGTTTAGTGGATAATCCATCCAGACTGGTTGCTTTTCGAGTATTCAGTTTAAGTAATTCATCCTGAGCTAATGCTGCTTCGATTTCCTGAAAAGCAAACTCATCTGTCATACTCAGTTTTATTCAGTTTGACATCTTATAATTACCAGGAGATCTAATTAACTATTTTAGGGTGTCCATCCTCATGTTCATAAAAAAATTATTAAAACAATTAGCTACTTCACTCCCCAATGTAACCGCCTGATTATCTATTACAGATGAATTGGGCAATCCTATATTGCCTGTAAATTTAAATTTAGACACTAATCCTCAGAAATGTCTTGGGTTAGACTCAATAGAAGCCATTAGAGAGGTTTTGTATTAGGTAGTAGCTCTTTCAATTTCCTTATCATAGTTGTTTCTAGCTTGCCTATATTTGTTCCAGTGTAACTGAGTATATGATTTTTTTCCAGCTTCCCTGCATTTATTTCATATTTACCTATGCTTGTATAGATTCTTATTATATCATAAGGCATGACATGTTACTACTAATCTCATTTTTGGGGGAGCATGTCTATCATATACCAACTTAAACTCCTTGAAGAAAGTCCAAACATTGTTTACATATGGAATTAGTTGAAATCTATTGCATCTGTCTCTAGATCTGTCATGAAGCTAAATAATTAAAATGTTTCCAGGATCTATAAAATACATAATTATATCCTTTGGGTTTTTTAATGTTGAGTATAGCACAAATAGTTCCTCGATGGTTACAGAATGAATCTGGAATTACTCTTGAGATCCTATAACTAGCTGGTTTAGACCAAAAATATAAGATCCAAAACGGTAGAAGCTGTTGGATCCCAATGGTTTACTCTGTTAACTTCTTTAAGCAGCTGTGTTAAACCTAAGTTGGAGCTCAGGTCAAACGTCATCGTGTTCCAGTGAACATTGAAACTGCCCATCATAAGTATCTCATAGCTATGTCTAAAACATGAAAAGTGCATCTTGTAAGTCATAAAAAAACAATACCAGGATGCATTAGGGGACAATAAATTCTTGCTAACAGAACAGGCTGGGTATGCAATAATTTTACATTTAATGCTAATGGGCCTGATTCCAAAAGGCATGGCACAAGTCACAAACAATTGTGACTTGTGCCAAATCCCGATGCACTGGGGACCCTGCATCCAATTTCAGAACAGCCAGGGTCCCTGGAGGCTACATTCATTACTTGTGGAACCCCAAGCATTGTGCCAAAGGAGCGCACCTCAACAGGGGTGCAGCAAGCCACAATAAAAAAGCCACCAATGAGCTGGCCCCACCCAAGCCCCAGTCCCATGTAATGCCCACAGGGTGCTAATGTTCCCCCATACCTGAGATGTGCCCATGAGGGCTGAACATGTCTCCCCCATACTCAAGTTGTGTCCCACAGGGCTAAACATGTCCACCCCATACCTGAGAAGTGCCCCACAGAGCTGCACATGATTTACATGTACTACTGTATAAAGGATGTGCTCAATGAATGACAGCTCATTCATTGAGCACATATTGTATACAGTAGTATGCAGTCAGTGGGAGCTCAGTTGGTGGCTGGCCATGGAGGTGAGAGGTGGGATGTGCCAGTCACTGACTGGGAATGGGTGTGGGGGCATGGGGTGGACTGGCACTGCCAGCTGGGGGTCACTAGACTACCACAGAATTAGGGGCATAGCATTATAGCATTATTGGTGAGCTGGTGAGCAGGTATTGGGGCTTGGGGACTGGGGGGAACATGTGCAACCCTGCATGGCACTTCTTGGGTACGGGGGAACATGTTCAGCCCTGCAAGGCAATGATTGGGGATCAGGGCTTGGGGGTGCCAGCAGCTCGCAGAGGGCATTTCTGGGTATGTGCCAATGGGGGATGGGTAGGGGGCTTATGTGGGATTGTGGGGAGGTGGCTTGAGGGTGCACATGGCACAGTGGTGCACCCCCGGTGGACACAAAGTACACTTAGACCAGCTAATAGCTGGTCTAACTGTACTTAGACTAATGTCCTCCAGGCATCCTCTTGGAACAGCAGATGTGCTTTTCCAACAGCCACCCTCCTGGAATAGGGCATAACTGCTGCCATAAACCCCCTAGTGCCATGTTGTATGGGGTTTATGGTGTAACTAGTGGTGTAAGACCACTTTGGAGCAGGCAGCCTGACACTTGTTGCAGGCTGCATTTTGGAATAACGATTGTCATTACTCATGGTGCAAAGTGCTGCTTGTAGCATATTTGGGGGCTCAAGTCTCCTTGCGACATGTGTAACGATTCTCAAATCGAGCCCAATGTTTCCAAATTGGTATTGTTCAGTTGCAAGTCAACTAAGTTAGTTTGGATGTATAATTTACCATAAATGATTAACCCACCTCCTTTCTTTGTCCTATATTTCCTCCATAAACCATAGTTGGCATATCTATAAAGAAGTCCAACAGTCTAGTGTTTAACCATGTCTCAGATAACACCAGCAAATCATGACTCAACTATAGTGACCACTCCCTAACTACATTCATTTTGGGAGCAAGGTGTCCTAACTTTGAAATGTGCAACACTAAAAGAGGGGAGAAAGGACATTCGGGGGATCGGAACAAATGTGCCAGTATGGATAAGTGGTCAAGTGGTGAAATATTACTTACCCCTCCACTTCAAAAAGGGATAACCCCCAGGCCTTGAGTAATTTCCCCGCTTCCAAGACTCCATTCTCTAGTGACCAAATTGGGGGTAGAGGTCATAAACCTGATATTAACATTGCATGTTTTTGTTGTGATAAAGTGGGGCATATCAATCAATTTTGTGATCATAAGGACTGTGATTTTGTGTAATGCACAATTACCATACACACACACACACACACACACACACCACGAACACACACACACACTAGTCCCATGCCAAAAACCCATTTACAGTACTAGTGCAAGTGGGGAACAAAACAGTTACAGCTCTGGTGGATTTGGCCTGTGGGTAGACAGGTTAAGGAATCTGTGGTAGGACAAAACTTGGGTCAGTGAGGAGATCCCATAAATATTTCCTGCATACATAGGGAATGCTGTAAATACCCTCTGGATCCAGTATGGTTAAAAGCAGGCAACTGAGCAGGAATAATAAAGGTGGGAACTTCCAAAACCTTACTGTGGTCAGTAGTCTTGCCCTGGGACTGGAAAGGGTTTCATACCCTCCTGTAGCGCAATACTGAAAGTTCATGTCCATAGGAGGACACACATACAGAGGGAATTGAATATATATTTCCCTTTACTGACTCTGAACTATTTGGCCCAGAAGAGAAGCATAAGAAGTACTGGGGTCAGAAACAGAGGAAGAAGAAGGAGAGTGCCCTTCTTTCTGAGATTTTTGTGGTTGGGGTCTACAAAGACCCAGGCTCAAGCAAGGTCACAGGTGACTCAGATGATGACATGACATCAACATCTACAGGAGGTCATGGGATCCTCCAAGAGATCAAATCAGACATTTTTCAAAACCAGTCCAACATAATTTCTAAAGAAAGGGTTAATGACATCCTCAAAAATGCCTACCATATTAAGCTGTGGTAAAGTGTAAAGTGATAGATGAACAAAAATCACAATGTTTTCCCAGGTTTGATAATATTTTGTACTGGATAGAACTAGAGAAACAAACTGGGACTTTAGTTTACCAGTTAGTGGTTCCCAGGTCTGCAAGAAAAGAGGTACTGAGACTGGCCCATATTTGTTTTATTTATTTATTATTCACTATACCCATTGTGGATTATTTTAGCAGGGAGAAGACTAAGGCACACATACTTGCCCAGTTCTTCTGGTCAGGTATATGGAAGGAAGCAGCAGTGCTTCTTTTATTGAGTGTCACTTAGGAGCCTCAGAAGTATAAAAGATCCACTTTGATCCCAATGCCCATAACAGACACCCTGATTGAAAGAATCAGGGTTGATATGGTGGGACACTTGACAAAAAAGTACATCTAGGTATCAGTATATGTTGATTATATTATATTATGCCACCCATTACCATGAGGCTATTCCATTGTGTTCCACTACAGCATGGCCAGTGACAAAAGAATTGATATAAGTGTTTTCCTGAGCTGGACTGATGAAGAATTTTAACTGATCAAGCTACAAAGTCTATGCCAAAACTTATGAGGGAGTTGTGTGCTTAACTGAAGGTTAAGTCCATCTGGGCATCAGTGTATCACACAGAGACCAATAGCTTAGTGGAATGCTTTTAATAAATTGTTAAAATGTATACTGTCTAAATTTGTGTCAGCTGAGGTAATAAACTGGGATGAATTTTTAGCCTATTTAATGTTTGCCATTTGGGAGATGCCACAGTGGTCCACTGGCTTATCACTCTTTGAATTGCTGTATACGTGACGATCTTGAGGGATGTTGGATCTCATAAGAGAGATGTGGGAAGAACAGGCACATAGTCCACATAACATTATTAACATATTCAAATATGTATTACAAATGACAGAAAGTTTTGACACAGTTGACAGATTTGCCAAAGAAAATTAAATAAAAGCACAGCAAACCCAAGCAAGACACTCTGACCAAGGAGCCAGGATACAGAAGCTTAGGTTCTGTGACAGAGTACTCCTTCTGTTGCCTAGCTCTGAGGGTAAATGTCTAACTAAATGGCAAGGACCATATCAGGTCCTCTGAAAGGAGGGGATGGTTGATTACAAAGTCTTACAACCAGATGGAACAAAACAAATTACCACGTTAATTTGTTGAAACACTGGACAGGCAGAGAACTATTATTCATTGACCTAGAAGATGCTAAAGGGGCCCCACATCTGGTGACTGCTGAGGATATTGATGACAGAATCCTGGACTAAAGATCTAAAATTGTAATTGAACTGAGCACAATCCCTGAGGACAAACGGATCAACCACATGGAAAAGCAGGAAGCCCAGAGGGTAGTAGAGAATTTTGCGGATGTATTCTCCCAAAAGCCAGGAGAACCCATTTGATCCATTACCACATAGGCAGTGAAACAGGAGTCCAGATCTGCCAACAACAGTACAGACTACTGAAAAGAATCTTAAAGCAAGTACGAGAAGAAAGTCAGACTATGTTGGAGGTGGGAGTCATTGAGGAATCACACAGTGAATGGTTTAGGCCCATTGTGTTTGTCCCAAAACCAGATGGTACCTCCCGGTTTTTTATTGACTTCAGGAAAGTTAATGCTGTATCCAAGGTCAATGTATACCCTATGCCAAGGGTAGATTAACTTTTGGACTGACTGGGGAAGGCCTGTTACACTAGTGCCCTGTGCTTGACCAAAGGGTATTGGCAAATCATGTTGACTCCAGAATCCTTTGAAAAAACAGCCTTTGTCACCCCATTTGGCCTATATTGATTTACTCTGCTTCCCCCTCAGGGTGCATAGAGCCCCAACAACATTCCAGAGAAAGATGGACTGCATCCTCTAACTTCTTGGGCTGTATGCAGCAGCATATCTGGTCACTTTTGTAGTATTTACTGTAGCCCTGATAGGGACAGCCACCTGCAGGATGTGGCAGTGGCATTTCACTCACTCAGGGGAGGCAGATCTCACATCCAAAACTGGAAAATGTGCCATAGATTAGCAGAAGATGAAATACTTAGGATATATGGTTGGTAATGGCTATGTACACTCATTTATCAACAAAGTGAAAGCCCTAGCTGAATATAATATGAGGGAAGAGGTATTTATGGTCACTAAACAGGAAAGATACCAGGGAGAATCATATATGATGACCTCAAGGTGGCTAGGCAGTGCGACAAGGCAGTAGGCAGGGCCAGTGGGATGCTGGTTTGCATAGGGCTGAGTATCACTAGCAGGAAGAGGGATGTGGTGCTACCACTGTATAGATAATTGGTGAGACCCCAGCTGGAGTATTGCATCCAGTTCTGGAGAATGCATCTCAAGAAGGACATTGACAGTGTGGAGGCTGTCCAGAAAGAGGCAACTAAAATAGTTCAGTGGCTGCAGCAGAAGCCCTATGAGGAGAGATTAAGGGTTCAAAATATGTACACCCAGGAAGACAGCATGGGGGGGCATGATAGAGACCTATAGATACCTCACTGGATTGAGCAAGTATAGGAGAAGAGCATTTTTCAGAGGAAAAGGACCACAAGAACAAGTTGACATCCAATGAAGCTGGAAGAGGAAAATTTAAGAGGGATGTGAGTAGTACTTTTTCTCTGCAAGAGTGCTGGGTGCCTGGAACAGTTTTCCAGTGGATGTAGTGGGGAGGGGGCATGGTGGTGAGCTTCAAGCATACATGCGATAGGCAGAAAAAAAATCATAGTTGGGAAGCGGGTGGGGGAGAGTAGCCAGAGATCAGATAAGGTCTGCTGTGACAATATAGGCAAGGAAACATGGACAGACTGGGTGAGTAAGTAAGTAAGTAAAATTTTATTTATATTAAGCGCCCTTCCCAAGCTCAGGGTGCTTTTACAATAAAACAAGTGAAATCACATTTCAAACAATAAATCAAACAACCATACAATACACTTACTCATTATGTACCAACAAATGCTAAGGCAAAAAGGAAAGTTTTTAATTGTTTTTTAAAACTTTCAACAGTTAGGCATTCTTGTATCTGACAAGGTAGAGAATTCCACAGGGTTGGTGCCATATAGGCAAAAGATCTACCTCCAGACATCTTTAGATGTACCCTGGGAATCTCTAGCAATCCCTCATCAGAGGAGTGAAGAGAACGGGCAGGACAGTAAGGCACCAAGAGCTCTTTCAGGTAGTGGGGTCCCAAATCATGTAGGGCCTTAAAGGTCAATAATGCGACCTTGAAGGTGATCCGCCACTGTACTGGCAGCCAGTGCAAATCATGCAGCACAGGTGTTATATGGCTAGATCGTGAAACTCCCATCAACAACCTGGCCGTCGCGTTCTGCACAAGCTGCAAGCGGCGGATATCCACCCCCGGCAGCCCTATATAAAGCGCATTGCAGTAATCAAAACGGCTGGTAACAAAGGCGTGGACCAAAATGGGAAGATCTTCCCGTGGAACCAAGTGTTTCACCAGGGCAATATTCCTCAGATGAAAAAAGGCAGACTTGACTACAGCCGACACCTGCATCTTCATAGTCAGGCTTTCGTCAAAAATTACTCCCAGGTTACGTACTTGGCCAGAGGCCAGAAGCTGAGCACCCCCAAGATATAAATCCAAGGGTTTCCCTGTCCAAGCCCCTGTTTATCTTCCCTCCAGGGTCCACAACCAACACCTCAGTTTTCCCTGGATTCAACCTAAGCCAACTAGCACTCATCCAATCCTGAATCTCCAGGAGGCAGTTATTAAACATCGTGATGGAATCCGACTCCTGATCAGGCATAAAAGACAGGTAGAGCTGAGAATCATCAGCATAACAATGAAAACTCAGCACATACCATCTTATAATGTCCCCCAGTGGAAGCATATACACCGCGAATAACATAGGGGACAGCACCGACCAAACAGTAAAACAGTACTTATCTGCTGACAAATTCTGTTTCTATGACTGCCCCATCTCAACTATTATGAAGCAGGTTTGGTCTTTTCTTGGACTTGCAAGGTATTACCACCAGTTCATTCTGGAATTCTCAATCCTTGCTACCCCACTAACTGATCAGACCAAGAAAACTGCTCCAAATTAGGTATTTTTGTCACTTGAGTGTCAGACATGTCAAGCCATCAAAAATGTGCTGTGAGAGTGGCCAGTCATATAAAGTTTATAATTTAAATCATCCCTTCACTTTGTATACAGACACATCTGAGGCTGGGTTAGGGGCAGTGTTATAACAAGACTTTAAGAATGAATTAAACCCATTCTATATCTATCTCATAAACTGTTTTCCTTGGAAGCAGTGCTACACCACAATAGAAACAGACTGCCTTGAAGTCAAGTGGGCAGTGGTTGACCTCCAATACTACCTGTTGGGACAGAAGTTCACCCTCGACACTGACCATGCCACCTTTAATTAGAGATGTGATGAAATTAAATTTCAATGGCAAAATTCCCACAAAATTGACAATTTCACCACAGGAAACATTTCATGGAATTTGTCTGTTCGGAAAAATATTTAATTGGTGCGAAACTACAAAATTCTGCCCTTAAAATCTGAAATTTCTCCCAAAAATGTCAGAATTTCACCCACGAGTGGTGACATTTCCCTGTTTTATGGGTGAAAGTTTGTGGTCCGCAGGTGAAATTTTGCACTCCATGGGCAAAATTCTGCATTTCTCACCAGGAAAAAATTTCACAAAATGCACACATTTTGCAAAACGTTTCCCAGAACAAAATTTTCCAATTTTGTCCTTCTCTATCCTTAAGTAAATACATGCTTTGTGGGATACCAACACTACAACACCAGATGGTATTTGGCGATGCAAACTTTTTTTGTTTGATGTGCACCATGGCTCAGGTACCCAGAATGATAATATGGATTTTTTCTCTTGGCAAGGTCGTCTCTGATCGCAGTTACTAAGCATACCATGGATATGACTCTGAGGGGGAGGATATGTGACAGAGTGCAGATCTCTTACATTCCTTCCACCTGTATACCACTTCACAACTCTGCAACATATGAACATAAGAAATTGCCAGCAGAAACAAGCCTCATGGTCTATCGAGTCTGCTTGAGTGTGCAGCTAGCCCCTCATCATGCAGCTGCTCCTCCCACCCCCTTGCCAATATTCCTTACCCTTACCCTGTCCCAACCCCTCTTGAAACTGCCCACCATCTTATAGGACACTATCCCATCTTTTAAGGTGTTTCATTTGTCCACCAATCTTTCCATGAAAAAAATGTCTCCTCATCTCCCTCTTGAATCTTCCCCCCTCCAATCTCAGTCCATGCCCTCTCGTGTCCCTCCCCTTCTCATCAGAATAAAATCCCTTCTGTGTTGGTCTTGATTATCCTCTTCAGATACTTAAAAGTCTCGATCATATCCCCTCATTTCTCCTCTCCTCCAGTGAATACATATTCAGCTCTCCCAGCCTGTCGTCGTAGGGTTTGCTCTCCAATCCCTGGATCATTTTTGTGGCTCTTCGCTGCAACCCCTCCAACAATCTGATGTCCTTCTTCAGGAATTGTTGCCAGTCCTGCATGCAGTGCTCCAGGTGGGGCCTGACCAATTACCTAAATAGTGGCAGGATAACTTCCCTCCTTCTGAAGGAGATCCCACTTGCAATACACCCCAGCATTTTGTTAGCTTTTGCTGCTGCCTTCCTGCACTGAGCAGAGTTGTTCATGCTCCCTGTAATGGTCACTCATAGGTTCTTCTCCCCTGTGGAGCTCCTCAACTATACCCCATTCAAGTGATAATCCTGCTCGTGCTTCCTGGCTCTGAAGTGCATAATCTTGCACTTCTTGGTGTTGAACCCCAACTATCATGTTTCCGTCCACTAGGAAGCAGTATAGCATAATGGTTAAGAGCACTGAGCTGCAAACCTGGAGACCTGGGTTTGAATCCCACAGTCCCCACTTACATATTGTGTGACCCCGAGCAAGTCACTTAACTTCCTTGTACTCCCAGGTCACACCTGGAAACAAGCTTCAGGCTTAGTGTGCCTTTCCTTGTTAAACAATTTTTCTCCTTCCCCCCATTCCTGCAGCTTAGTCAGGTCCTCCTGCAACCCCTTCCACCCCTCTGTGTCATCAACTGCAGCTCCCATCTTGGTATCATCTGTAAACTGGCTGTTCTTGCTCCGGATCCTGTGTGAGACAGCTGCAATAAAAATCCCAGACAGCACCGGTCCCAGTATTGATCCCTGTGGTATGCCGCTCATCACTGCTCTCGGTGAAAAGAGGTCCCCCACCACCACCACCCATTGCTGCCTTCCCTTTAGCCAGTTTGTGATCCATTTCACCATTTTTGGTCCCGCACCCACATATTCCAGTGTTCCCCCCAACCTCCCATGTGGCACTGAATCAAAGGCCTTGCTAAAGTTCAAATGCAGGACATCCACTGCTTGGACCTTGGCCAATTCCCACATTACCCAGTAGTAGTACTCTACAAGGTTTGCCTGGCAGGATCTGCCAGCCATAAACCCATGCTGATGGCCATCCTGGAGACCGTTTTCCTCTAAGAAGCTCACTAGCCTCTCTTTTAATATGGTCTCCATGAGATTTCCCATGATCGATGTGAGGTTCACTGGCCTATGGTCTCCTAGTTCACCCTTTGAGCCACTTTTGTGGATGGGGACCATATGGGCCATTCTCCAGTCCTGTGGTACACATCCATTGTCCAGGGAGGTATTGAACAGGTCAGCCAGTGGTCCCTCCAGGACCTCTGCCAACTCCCTTAGTACCTTAGTGTGAATGCCATCGGGTCCAGGTGCTTTGTGCACCCTTAATGCCCTCAACCCATCTAATATCCTGCTCTTTGTAATCTCTACATCTGTCATCCCCTCCACCCTACTCACCCCCCCTCGCCTGGGGTATCTATCCCACTTCTCTTGCTTGAATACAGAGCAGAAGTATTCGTTCAGTGCCCCTGCCTGCTTTGCCCCTTTCTCCATCCACCCCCTATCCTTCTTAAGCCTCACCAGCTGATCCTTGCTCTTTCTTCTCTTCTCTCTGATGTAGAGGAAGAAGTCTTTTTCTCCACTTTTAATTCCCTGTGCCAGTCTCAGCTACCTGGATGCCTTGGCCACCCTGATCAATCTTGTAACCTCCCTGGACTTCTCCATGTATGTATCCTTATCTTCACCCCTCTCCAATTTCCTGCACTTTTAAAATGCTGCCCTCTTAGCCCTCACCCCTTCCATAACCTCCTGTGTCAGACAACTGGGTTTCTTTACCCTCCCTTTCTTGCTTTTCTTCCTAGTGCAAGACTCCATTGCCTATGCCAGCCCTTCCTTTATGATGTCCCATTTCTGGTCTCCATCAATGTGTGGTTGCATTCCTGCTGGGTACCTGCCCCAAATTTCCCCCATCCTCTTAAAGTCGACCCCCTAAACTCAATCACCCCTGTACCCATGCCCCTTGTTTCGCTCCCCTTGTTGAGCATGGACCACACTGAATAGTGGTAACTGCCAGTCAGTGGTTTCTCCACTTCCAGATTCCTTACAGCTTCCCCATTATCCAGTACAAGGTCCAGAGTGCTTTCAAACTGAGTCGGCCCCTGGACCAGCTGTGTCAGAAAGCTGTCTTGAAATGTTTCCAGCAGGACCCACTCCATTGCACTCCTGTTGGATGGGGTGTCCCACTCCACCCCTAGTAGGTTGAAGTCCCCACCACCACTGTGCTCCCCTTCCTGCAGACCCTCCTAATTTTTTCAGTTAATTCCCTATCCAGGTCAATCTCCTGAGCCAGTGAGCTGTACACCATCCCTGTTCTCAGTGTCCTATTTTTTGCATCTTGGAACTGCATCCATTGTGCTTCTGTCCTCCGCTCCTCCCCTTCTTCATAGGTTTTGATGAGGGCTGTGGTGGGATTTGTACCAAATCCTTTTTGCTTTAAGGTTGGCTCTTTAAGACATCACTGCACTGTCTGTTCTGATTGTTGGATGTGCCTCACAAGGAGGGGTGTTAACAAACAACACCTGTGCCTGATAAAGGGAGAGAGGCAGAGGAAGCTGTGAAGTGTGAACAGAGAGAGACTGAAGTGAGCTGTTTGTTAAGCTGAATACAAGCTGGGTTTTTTTTCTCTATTATTGGGGGGCTTTAAGCCCAAGGTTCAATGGGCAGAGGAACAACGTCACTCCCCCATCGGGCTTAAAAGCTCATGCTTCCTGGAGCCCATCCAAGATTCGTTTTCATTGCGGCAGGAGGCGCCGCCCTTCCTTGTTCATTTCTCTTCTTGTGGGCTTGTTCCTCGGTCATCTCCAGCTGCCTGCATGTTACTCCCTCGGTTTGTTTGCTTCCCTCCACCTGTGCACTCATCCGTTGCTGCTCTGTGGGGAAGCTGGGTCTCTCTGTCTTTTGTCTGCAGTTGCTGGTTCTCCTGCCGTGTCCCTCTCCCTCGGCTCCTTGCTCCTCTTTGGCTGCCTCCTTGTGCCCTATGCCTGCTCGAGCTCCACTGACATGGACTTCTCCCCTTACCCACCATTTCGTGAGTTATGCCTGTCTGCCCTTCCGATTCCATTCTCCAGTACCTGCTCCTTTGGGGTTGCCTTTGGCTCTTTCCTATTTGGCCCTTCCTGCTTCCGCCTCACTTCGTTGGTGCACTGCACCCGGCCTCGCATCTCCTCCATCTGCTTCACCAACGCACAGGATGCCGAATTTCACTTGCAAATCTCCCTAAAGCAAAGGATACTTTCTAATGCAGGTTCATAATACGCCGAATGGTTTGAATATGGTCTTCATATGCTGTGTTCTGAGCACTATTGGGTATTGATGGTATGTTAATGCACTGAGAAATAGTGACAGTGTAGTAGGCCTTCTGGTGATTGATAATGCCTGGAAATCTAAGAAAATATTGAGCCCTCCAAGGGAGCCTTTTCAAGATTGTATGCAGTAACTGTGGGACAGGCCCTGGGTGCAAAGATGTTTAAATGGAGAATCCACTACAGGTTTCACAACTGGAAATTCTGTCATAGTGAAGGGTACTGCTCTTTGGAAGTCTACTGCTTCTATGCTACTCTGCTCCTCTGCCTCTGGTTGTGCTTCCTGGATTTCTCTCTTTTACTCACTACTGCAATGGTTCCTTTCTTGCTGTCTGCTGTCTGTGCTCAGGGGCTCTACCTAGTGATCTCACCTGTCCCATATTTACCCATGGCTCTTACGACTTTTGGCAGCCCTTACTTCTCCCTGTCCTGCTTCCTCACCATGCCTGTTATTCATCTGCCATGCTATCTGCCATTTTCAGCGTCATTTCAGGATTTTCTACATGGTTCCTCCAGCTCCCTCACCTATGACTTCGGGGTCTCCTCATTCCCGATGCTTACTCCAGTTCTTCATCGAACCACGTATCATGTCATCAGCCTCGGCTGACTTTGTCTGGTCTGCACTAGCTGTTTCTTTTTTGGGTCTACCTATCATTACTCATATGCCCACATCATCGATCCGTGGCACTCATACCGCATGTATCTGATTCCTGCTTCCATCCATCATAAGTCATCAGGGATTCACTCTAGTCATGGCTTCTGTATCTCCTCATGCCACGGTTTTATCTATTCACTTGCTCTGCCATTCACATAATTAGGCCAACTATGGCTGACTCCTTCTGACCTTCCATCGAATCTGGCTGGCGTGCCACTTACTCCAGCTCACCCTACTGCAATTTTCATCCCGTATCGACTGGGTCCTATGCTAACTCTTTGACCTCCCTACCGTCCTTTGTCCTTTTCTACCTCACTTTCCTGTAAAAGCCTCCATGGCGTCAATCCATCGTCGTACATTTACCTCATCCAGTTTTGCTCCTCGATCGCTCAACCTGAGTAGCCTCTGGTTCCTGATCTACTGTACCTTCTTGGCCTTGGAGTCTTCCTCCTTTCGAGCAGCTATTTCCTTTTACTTCCTTCATACAAGTTCATTGGCCATGCCTTCATGTCCGCCCCTTGCTACTGGCTTGCTGACATCTCTCCACCATCATACAAGTTCAAATTAATTTCTTTCATGGTTAATCCATTCCATTACTTCCTCGAGCACTGTCTCACGCTCGTGGCTTTACTGCTCATCATACATAATCTGATGTTTGCTCTAGACGTGCCTTCTTGGCCTCGTCTCCACCTCCTTTCGAGGAGTTTACTCACTCATACTTCCTTCCTGCCAGTTCCTTTTCACCTATTGCCTTCGTACCAGTTTATTCTACGTTCTTTCCTGTCTTTTCATCTTCCAAATTCTGTACTGCCTGTCCAGGAATCACTCCACTCACAGCCTGCAATTGATATTTCATTTTGGGTGTACCTATCATGATTTCTATGCCACCTTATCAACCCACAGCCATCCTGCCACCTGTAGCGGGTTCGTAACTCCTGTCATCATCCACTCTTCCTTATCTCAAGATTTATTTATTTACATCATTTACTTGAGCATTCGCCTTGGAGTATAGCTCCTTTTGAGGAGCCTCATTACTGCATCACTCTACTGAATCCTATGCTATTTCATCACTCTCAAAATCAAGGTCTAATCATTCCCATCACATAATCATGCCTTATCAGCCTCAGCATCCACTTCCTCACCTTGCTCAATCAGGCGTACCTCTCATTGGATCTGCTACCTCATCAACCTGCTACCCTCTTGCAGCAATCATCACCATCAATATTTATTTTTGCCTCATGTTCCTTCAATCTGTGTGCAGCCTCATGTTCCCTATTTGATCCATGCTTTCTTTTGGGGAGTTTCCCTATTCCATCATCATCATCCCTACTTTTATCCCTTTCATTACTGAACCCTTCTTTTTAACGACATGCATACTCAAATCAAATGTTGTCAGACTGGAGGGGAAGGTGACCTAGGCCTTGGATCCCCAGAGGTTTCCTCCTCAAAGGGTTTTTTTCCTCTCCTCTGTGCCAATGGTCATAATATTAGTTAAAGTTAGTGCTTTCTTAGCTTAGTTAGTTAGGTTCTGCTGTTGGATGGAAGTGGATGGTGGCTCCGGCTTTCCCCTCTCTCATTAGGAAGTCAGCCCTTATATTCTCAGAATTCATTCATTCATCATCATCGCCTTTTTGATGCTCGACACCTTTAGGTATTCTTTTTGGGCTTCTTTCTAACCTACCTTTAGCCGACGTTATCATTTCCACAGCATCTGTACAGGGGGAACCCTCCTCTAAGGGTTCCTTGTGTCGTACCCCAGGGTGGTATATCCCATGAATAGAGCGGCGGAAAGACACAAATCAAATCAAGTTACACAAGCATCATGTTATATCATCGCATCAGGTTGCATAAGCACATCAAATGGGAGGGTTTTAAGCCTGAGGTTAGATTGGCAGAGCAACAACATCACTCCCCCATTGGGTTTAAAAGCTTATGCATCCTGGAGCCCATCCAAGATTTGTTTTCGTTGTGCACCATCCACCCCTCCTCCTCCAGTGGCTTGTATCTCTTACTCATGGGCTTCTTCCTAACCTACCTTTAGCCAATGCTATCATTTCCATGGCACCTGCAGGGGGGGAACCCACTTCTAAGGGTTCCTTGCATTGTACCCCCACAGGGGGGTATATCCAATGGATAGAGAGAGGCAGAAAGCCACAAATCATATCAAGTTACACAAGCATCATCTTATATCATCTCATCAGGTTGTGTAAGCACATCAAACTGAAAATTAAGTAGATTTCATTTTATTTAAACTGGTGCCTGGAGTGTTCTTTTTGAGAGCGTTCCCTGATATGCCTGGTTCACTACCCTTTTGCAAGGTCAGACTGGAGAACTTTACTGTGTATTCCTGTGACTGGCTGGTCAGGTCAGTCATTCTGTCACCATCCCGTTTATTTTGTGTGGGGTCAGGTGGTGTTATTATTTAAATGACTCACTTTGTGTGCTCAGTGGCACACCAGATTATATTGTGCTTGTGCGTATTGTTGTAGTATCACCAGGAGCAGGTGATGTAATGCCACTGCTGGAACTGGTGCGCTGAACTGTGGTGCCAGTGCCAGTGGCAGGATTCCATGGGACTTACCAGTGTCACCAAGAGGTCTATAAGTAGGAGTTTGAATAGTAATAGATATCACTTGTTGGACATGTCAATAATCAAATGTATACAATTGATACTTAGTAAGATGAGTTAGAGAAAGGCTAAGAATTAAAGATTCCCTGACTCTACTCTTGAGAGTTGTAGCAAGGCAATATTCCCTTTTGTACTAAAACATCCTTCTAAGGCAACTAGTTTTGGAGGACATTCATGAAAATATGAAGCCACGTTAGATGGTGCAGACCAAATGAATTTCCTAGTTTGTCAGAATTTGCTTGGATCACCACTTCTTCTAGTCAGTGACTCTGGTAGATAAGCCTGCATCATGTACACTGGTAATAGGTCTGAGCCTTTCTCCAAAATGTCAGAGTGGTGCCGAGATTCAGTATAGAAAAACTCCAAAGTGTCCTTGCTTGTCTTGGGATCATCACTATCCAAGACTTCTTTCATGTATTACTGATAGCTGGCACTGTCACCAAACAATGTCAGCAGAAGAGGACAAGCAGTGTGACCAGGATATTTATGAATGCACATTCTTGCCAGTTTTTTCAATCTCTGATTGCTACTCCACAAGTGTCCACAATACCTTCTGTTTAATATGCATTACTCCATGGGCCCAATTCTGGGACGAATGTAGCAACGTGCCAGCATATGCGAGTTGCAACATTTGCTGCTATGCCAGGGACCCTGCACTGCATTCCAAGAGTGGCAGGGTCCCGGCACTTACGATATGCAGGTTGCGCCATGTGGAGGCTAATGTCACGGGCATGGTGTAATAGCCCCGCATATTGCAAGTTGAAGCTCACAACTCACAGCCTCCCTGGAGCTCCCCACCTCAGGAACACCACAGAATGCACCAGGGGGTGGGGGCAGGACAGGTGGCACAGGAGTCCAGGGAAGCACAATGCAGAATGGACCCCCGGGGGTCCCCAACATTCAGGGAGGTGGGGGGCATGGCTGTGTTTGTGAGGGCATGGGGATCAAATTGGTACCAATGTTGCAGTACTGTGGAGTGGGCATCTGATGGCTGGCACTGTCGGATGCCCCCTTAGAGCAGCTCCGAGCTGCTCTAAGTTTGCTCTGCCAGTGAGGCTCCTGGAATCATGGCAGTGGGTTATGGCAGCTGCCCTCTTGGAATAGGGCACATTTGCTGCCATAACCTTACCCTGCACCATGTCGTTGTGGGCTGCAGCATGGTGGGTGGCATAACCCATGGTTGGCATAGCCTGCAGCTAACATGGCACAAGGCGCCTCTTGGAATTGGGGCAGGCGTAATGCCTGGAACAAGTCATGGGTTATGCCAAGGAGTTTGGTGCATCTTAGCTTGTGCCAGTGTAAGCTGACTTTGAATTAGGCCAGGGGAATGAGCATATCTTTGTATCTGTGAAAAAGTAGTGTTGCCATGCCACACAGTTTGTGCAATCTAATGCTGTCAAATCTGTATGTAAGTTGTGTCAAAAACAGCTCTGTCACTTCTTTACTGAGTATTGCATCCTGCTGCAATAACTAAGATAAACTAGTAATGGCACCACCCACTCCTCCACCATCATCATCACTGTCATTTTTTCACTGCCACCAGTAGAACCACAGCTACCAACAACAGTATTGCTTTATTGGGTTGCTGCTGTTGAAGTTTGTAAATAAGTACACATTTGTCATCAAGTAGGCTCCCCATGGGAATGAACTTGCAAAGGGTTACTGATTTACCACTCAAATCTTTAGTGGCCAACTCATATAGCCTCAGAAGCAAAATGAGCTTTTTGCAGAACAAACTCCAAACGATCAGTGACTGATATTTACCACAGACCACATCAAAAAATGTCATAGCTAGGAACAAGTTTCTGTTCCATGAGTCTCTCCACAATATAGAAAGAAGAATTTCACCTTGTGGAAATGACTTTAATCAAGCAATGCTGAGGAATTTGGTTCTTTTGCTGGCAATAGAAGGAGAGTTTAGCATGTTAAGGGGAGCAATGGAAATGCAAGATGTCCCATACAGTGTCAATTTTTTTGTTTGTTTTTTTAACTGTGTTTTTTTTGTCAAGCACATGAGTCATCACCAGACTTAGTGCATATGCTGAATGAGGTGCATGGAGAAAATCCCCATCATTAATCTCCTTAAGTACCTTACCGCTTCTATTCATCATGAAGACTCCCACCCTTAAATCATTAGGATATATCCATATATCTATCAATAATTGGAAGAACCACAGAATGCTTTCCCCACTGCACTCTCCCACCATGACCAACACATTAAGTAATTACTTCCTCTACTGGCATGTCTCTGCAAGGCTATCTGCTTCAATATAAATCCAAAAGGGACTGGTGGTGGTAGGAGTGGCATGCGAAGGGTGGTGGTACTTGACTTTGTCACAGCCCAATAGGAAGTGAGACTTAGAAAGCTTTAGTTTGCACAACTACTAAAGATATCACTAGTGAAAGTCACCTACCTTCCCCTCCTCCTCTACATCTTTCAGAAGTGTAAGCATCTGCACTCATACTGCTTCCAACATATTGGGGAGAACATGCTTGAAAAATGTGAAGCATGATAGAATGTTGCATTTGGGCTTCACATTATGCAACTGTCTTCGAAAGCCAATATCTTCTACATTAGAGAATTGCTGAAGATCAAAAGCCATCATCCTCCAGATGAGTTGTGTCCTTCGGGCAGAACTTGAGTGAATAAGTGATGATTTAGTGTGGGCAAGCAATAACTCCAGCAGTGTAGTTTGTTTTGTTGATTGTGGTCGGAGTGGTGACTTTGAAGCAGTGCCAGTACTTGGGGATGCATCAGTTGGCTGCATCACAAAACAAACCATCTAATCCCGCCCCTTTCCATAACTGACTATCACTGCTGCTGCTGCTGTCCCATCTGACTACAGTGGATATTAGGAATTGATTTATTTTATTTATTTTAAACATGTTTTATCAGGCAAGCACATATCCCAGGGCTCATTTCCAGCTGCAACCGGGGAGGGCAGGACAGTGAGGAATCAAACAGCATTCATACATTACATACATTAGACATTCCAAAAATAAATGAAACTAGTACATGGTAAGCAGCATGTCCAGATACAGTAAATTATACCAACATGACGAGGTTGCTCCAGGGAAAGCAAATAATATGTCAAACCACAGTTGTCTCATAGATGATCATATCATTTAGTACAATGTGCATCACTGGGTTAGTATGATATGTATTAACTAGATGAGTTAAATAGGCTTGGGAGGTTTGCACTCTGGACATGGTGTTGGGGATTTGTAGTGGGACTTGATCAGAGCCATATCAGAGCCATGCTTGATGTGGATGAGAGGGGAATGATATTGACTGGGAGATTGGCTAGATATTAGGCAGCCTGTAGCTGATGGAGGCTAAGGCCTAGGTTGTGCTTGTATTGTGGGACATGCAGGTGGTGTCTTACTTCAGATCTGAGCAGATAAGAAGGGTTCACTGCAGGGGAGAAGAGGTCCGACAGATATCCAGGCAGTTTTCTGTACCAATACTTGGCACTCAGGGGACAGTACGCATAATTTGTCTTATGAGGGGAAGGGACTGCTGTAGCTCATTGCACATACTGCATCGGTGGGAGGAGGGCAGCCCAGGGTCAATCTACACAGTGCATTGAACAGGGTGTTGATTTATTAAGGGAGGTAGAGGTAGCACCTGAGTAAATTACGTCCCCATAGTCTTCAACAAGTATTGATTGTTCCACAATCTGTTTTCTGATGATTCAATGGAGGCATTCCTTTACTCTATATAGGGTACCTAGCTTGGTGTATGACTTGTTTACTACCTGTGAGATGAGCCCCAAGTAGTCAAGGTGCTGGTTCAGATGGAGGACAAGATATTTGTAGAAGAAAGCTGAGTCTAGGCAGAACCTGTCTGGGGCTGGGGGTAAAGTCAAGTGGGGATGGTAGAGCTGAGCCAATTCCTGGTGCTAAATAACATGGGCAATATTTTCTTTTGGTTCATGATGAGGTGATCATCCAGGAACCATTTTAATACTGTGGTGATATCCTGTTGGAGGCAAACCTCAATGAGGGGAGTAGAGGTGCCAGATACACACATAATGTTATTATCAGCATACATGTGTATGTTGTTGGCAGTGAAGGAGTTGGGTTGGACGTTATTGTAAGTAGTAAGAAGCAGGGGCCCCAGGACTGAGCCATGTGGGACCCTGAGGGTGACTGGTAGTTCAAGGGAGGAGCATGGGCCAAGCTTCACAGATTGGGTCCAGTTGGTCAGGTATGATTGAAACCATGGTAGGCTGAGGGGTTGACACCACAGTCAGCTAGTCTGAGTAGGAGCCGAAGGTGATACACAATTTCAAAGGCCTTTTGCTAGCTCTATGAATATAGCCCCTATGCACAGTCTCTTGCCCATGTTGTTGTGTATGTGATTGGTAACTCGAAGAAGGAAGGAGGAGGAGGAGTGGGTGAAGCAAATGCCATATTGAAAGGTAGTTAGGAAGCCAGTTGGGCAATAGTAGTTTAATAGCCTACTGATACACATCTCAAATGTTTTGGAGAGGATGGGAAACAGAGAGTTTGACCAGTAGTTGGAGGGTGAGCCAAGTGGGCCACCTTTGTGGATCAGAACTACCAGTGTATGCTCCCAGCTGCAAGTAAAGGAGCTGGTACAAAATAATATATGATGTCAATCAATCAATCAATCAATCAATCGGTCAATCAAAATCTTTATTTATCCAAGCTCATTTACATGATGGACCTGGTTAAATCTGGGCCAAGTAGTACAATGTATACAGATATATTTACAATAAAGACATATAATACAATTATGCATGTGGGTAATAGGGACTGCCATTGCTGAGTGCTGATACTGAGTACTTTGAGCATAGTACCATTGGCTCCACAGCTGGATGCTGCATTAAGCACCTAAAGCTGTTTGCGAACATCAACCACCAAGCTTGCTTGCAGGCGGTAGTTGGCCAGATTGGGTAGGGAGGTGGGACAGGTTAGGGATAAGTGCTCTTGTGTCTTCTGTGAAGTATTGGTTGAGAGCGTTGTCAGTTAAGGGGGAAAACAGGTGGGATATGTGTACTGCTGGGGGATGGTTTAATTAGGCTATTGACTATTTTCCAAAATTTAGAAGGGTCAAGGGTGTTGCAGGATAGCTTGCTCTGGAAATATTTGGCTTTGGCTAGGTGTAGGCTCCTGATGCACTGATTCTGAAGTGTGGTGTAGAATTGCCTGTCCTGGGGTAGCCCACTTAACTTGTGTCCCACTTAGGCCATATCCCTCTGCTGGAAGAGTTCAGTTATGTCTGGCATGATCCAGGGGAGGTGGTGGCCATGGACTCTGTGCCAGTAAGTTGGTGCATGTTTGTCATAGATATCTAGAGATATAGAGAAACAGTGTGCCAGTGACTCATCCAGATCAAGGGCTCATCAGACAGGGGACCAGTTGGCTGCAAGGAAATCCTAAGTAAAAATGTCAAGGCAGAATAATTTGAAAGATATGGCATAGGTTGTTTTGGGGTACTTTGGTGGATTTAATTTTCCACACATTATACAGTACAGTACATCATACAATGCTTACTGAAAATGTCTGGTAAGGTGCCAGTGGACAAAATTCTTTGTGGGTTGGATACCAGCAACTAATCTATCATGCTGCGATTGTCTGATTTGGGGCTGAAGTGTGTAGGTGCTGAGAATAGTTGGTTCAGATTCAAGGCTTTGACCTTGGAGTGAAGTTTGCTGTGTGAGGCAAACTTGATACCAGCTGACTAGTCACCTAGCACAATATGCTCACCTTTGGTAAAAGGGTTCAACACTTTCTGGAGTATATCTGTGACCATGTCAGAGGATTTGCCTGGTGTGCAGTAGACACTTGTTATCTGCATTGGGATGGAGTGAGGGTGGATAAGGACTCCATAGATGAGTTCATGTAATTTTTGGATGGCTTTTCAGTTAGTGATAGAGAAGCTGTGGGCATACTGAGTAGATGAGCACACCTTCCTCATACTTGAAATGATCTTGCATGTGGGATATGTATCCAGGGATGTCGATGGTCAAGAAGGAGCTTTGGGGGGAGAGCCAGGTTTCAATTAGTATCAGAAAGTCTAGTTGGTTCAACATTACCCAAGGTTTAATTAAGTCAGTCTTGGGAGTAAGCTCCTGATAATAATGTGGAAGATTTTAAAGACCTTGGGTAAGAAGAGAGATTCACCGCTGATGCTGGGGCTGGGTGGGCCTGGATTGGCCTCTATGTCCCTGCCCAGAAGGAGCAGCAGTATGATGAGAAACTGCTTGCATTGTGCAGAGTTTTCTTGGAATATGGGTGGTTGGTAGAGGAGAAATTAGGATGGAGGTAGATTAGCCTCATCAGTGACTCCAGACAGAGCCAGCTGAGGTGCCAAAGGCCTGCGCAGATATGTGCAAAGTGAGACTCTAGGTTACGAAACAGGGGTGGTTGGGAGGTGGCATTAGAGGTGATGAATCATGAAACAGAAGATAAACAGCAGCATACAGGGGGTCTATGCAGTGGGAGTAGCAGTGTTTGCAGTGCAGGGCAGTGAGCCTGGTGTCTCTTGATTCAAAGGCCTGCCTGAATGGATGTGAATGTTAGGAAAATGCCATGTTCATATTTTAAATGCTTAGATGGAGCAGTGGTTTCCAAGGTTCAAAAAGAACTTATCCAACTGATCTTTCTACCACACTGATTGCAACATGCTTTTAGTGGATTTGTGGTGTCATCTGAAAAATACTCTTACACTGCATAGAATCATTGTGTTGTTTTTTGCTGCATGCATGCATTGCTAGGGGAGCCTTGCAATTAACTGGGTGGTAACAACAAGATTATTTCATTTTTCTGGTACTGTGGTATGATGTGGCTGTGGATGGCAAGACAGGTCAGCAGCAGGTGACAGTATTATGGGGTTGATAGTGGTAGTGGGGGGGGGGCAAGGGGGGGCTAGTCCTTAGATTTTCCTACCTGCAAAATTCCCTTTCTTGCTTGTCTCTTGTTCATTATCTTTCATAATTTTGCCATGCTATTCTGATATGGCCTCCATACCTCAGTATCACACTCATCATCACTACAACTACTTAGTGGTATAACTGACAACAGCCTTTCAAGCCCTCTTGTTCCTCATCCTCCTCTTATTTATATGCTTCTGCATGCCCTTCCTTCTCTCTTGCTTCTTCCACCTGTCCCTACACATCTAGTACTTCTTCCTCTAACTCTCTTTCTCCGTGCATGAATCACGTGCTCTTCCACCTCCTTTCCTACCCTGCTTATGCATTTCCCCTCTTTACTAGCTCCTGCTCTGATACCTCCACTTCCATATCCTCCTCACAGGCACTCTCCATAAACTTTTTTGGTGACGGTGCATCTTGCTTGCTATTTCTGAACTACAGGGTTGGCATACTTTTTCTGCTCCATCCCTTCATCATATCCCCATAAAAACTGCACGTTTCCATCTGGTAACAAAACGAGCGTAGTATCTGTACGAGACACAGACTAAATGCTTCCTTCCTTATGTAATGATGACTGGGCAGCAGCACTGGGTTGGGTTGTACTCCTGCAGATGCATGATTTGTGTGTGGAGCAGTTATATTGCTCTTCAAGGTGCATTGCCAATTATCCACACCCAAGAACATGCACAAGTAGCTGAGGTGGTAGGTGCTGTTGTTTGTTTATACAAAATTGAGAGGGGTGGACTTGCCTGTACAATGATTGATTGATCTATTCTATTCCAGGTAGAGATGCTAGAAGGACTGGAAGGAGGAAACATCAGAGACTACTGTCCTGTTGCATTGCTCAATGCAGTTTCATCACCAGATGCCCTGGATGACTGACTTGGAAAGCTACTTGCAGTGATAGTATAAACTGTACTTCTGGAGACTAAAGAATCAGTTTTTATTGGGCAATACTATCATGGCCTGAGCCCTAGTTCTTCTCTCAGGCATAACTCCTGTCCAGCACTTTGAGTCCCAGTACCTGTCCCAACTCTTTCTCCAGTATCACACCTTGCAGAACTGGTACTTGGTGGAACTGGCATGGTAGGAACTGTGCCTGCGCCATTGCTACCTCCTACCATTCTCCCCTCCAGTTCATTCCTTGTGGCTTCTATACGACAAAATGGACACACACACACACACACACACACACACTATTAGCCCCCTGAGACACAACCTTCTCTTGATTCTTACTGAGTGACTTGGTGGCTCATTGCAGCAGCCTAGTTCCCTCAATGTTTGCTCATAATCAAAATGACAAAACAAAACAAATACAAATAAAGAGGGATTTCTTTTTTTTTTTAGTTAGTATACTTTTCACCCCTGGACGCTCTCACATCAACTTCCTTTTACACCTGTCTCACTCCCCTAGAGCCGCCCTCTGCCGCTGATAATCCCTGGCTTACTCCCCAGGATGGGGATGCTCATCCTGCAACCTGCCCGTCTATGACAGCTAAAGTGTCAGTAGGCTGACATTTCCTCCCTGGCTCCCTCCCCCGGATAGGGTTCAGAGATGGCTGTGGTGCTTGAGGGACTGGGAATGAGTTAGTGGCAGCGTGGCGAGGAGCAATGAAGACCAGATGCTGGGCTGGAGACGTCATTCAGAGCAACCCAGAAAATGTTTCTATGTTTTCTGGGAGGCAAGGATGTTCAATGATGTCCAGTATCCACCCTGCCTCCTGGATAAGACTGACACTGCTTGCGTTGGAACTCCCAGCCTCCTCCAAGGGTTGTCCATGCACTGAGCATACACCCCACCCTCCCCCCAGAAAAGGAGAGCTGTCCATGGGATGCTCCATCCCTCTCCCCTCAGCTGGCCCTCTGAAAACCCGGGTCCATTCCCAAACCCAGGTCGCCAGCATCGTAAGTGGAAATCCAACCACTGCGCTGATGGTCAGGCATTAAAAAGAGGGATTTCTGTGCCTACACTACCAGCAGTCAAAATATTTGTCAAATAATCCTTTAAACTTCTCCTGCACATTTTCTAGACTGCTGAATTAACTCTGCCATATTACTGCTGAAGAGGGCAAATAATAATAAATAAAATGGATTTCAATGCCCTCTATATCACCAGTATTGTTACAAAAAAAGGTTTCAAATGCTGCACACCTTTCAGAACTCCCCCTTGCACTTTTATCAGTCTTCTAAATTCACTCTGTCCTGCTCCTGCCACAGCAAGACCTGCATTGGCCAGTCTATGCTCACACTTGCACACACTCCTTTCCTCTGCAGCATGATTTCACAGAGACTGCACTGCCTCCAAGGCAGCACTTTGCTGCTGCATGTATTCTTTTTGACAACTAAGTCCATTCTCCTTATTTTTACCATTCTAACACCAAGCTGCCATGGACAACCACTCTAGTGAAATTCACCTTGAGGCAGCAGATGAAGCAAAATTAAAGCCTTGCCCTGCCTGGGTTGCAAAAGCACCATCAGAGGCAGTGCAGCCTCCTAGTCAACCTTAAGGAAGCTAATGACTCTTTACTGAAACAATACATGCATGCAGTGAGAACTGGCTAACTGGAATGATAATGCAATATCCTGTGATGAAGTAACAGACACTCAAAAATGTAATGTTGACAGCAGATAAAGGCTAGTTCATCTATTCAAATTGCTCATATCCCTGCCAAGCGTACGAGACTGAGTCCTCTAGTTGTCATGTGTCTCCTCCCTTTCATTTTGTGCGCTCCTCCCTGTTTCTCCTTACTAAACTCGTGTCTATCCCACCTATGCTAGAACCCTACCACTGATTTCTAACAAACCATGGTCTGGACTCACAAAATGTCTGAAATTCCTGCAGCTGCAGGAAAAACTTTATGCAAGTGGGTTGCCACTTGGGGATCTGCAGGTTTCTGCAGTTGTCCCGCAGCTGTGGTTATTTATAAAGGCGAAGCCAGATTATAACTGGCTCCACAATATATGGCAGCCTGTGGGTGGTGTTGCCAGGGAATTCCCAACAGCTGCAGAAAACTGTTATGGCTGTTGGGATGAGCCATAATACCGTCCACAACTGCTACCACTCTGCATAGCAATTTCTTCAGCGTCGGAGATTTTGGTCCGCAACTGGAGTTGTAGTGTGGGACTCAGACTCAAAACATTGCTGGGCAATTTATTACATCTGTTCACCTCCCCCTCTGTGAGAGGGTACCTCCTTAATTCCTTCTTAAAACTTCCCCATACAAGTCTCTTTATGTTACCTCTAGTGTTTGTGCTAACACTGTAGGTGAACAATTAACTGCTGTGCAATGTGTTTATCCCCTGCATAAACATAAATATTTCTATAATGTCTCCAACCAATACATTTTAAGAGATGCCCCTATTTTTAATAGGACTTTATAGGACCTACCATGTTGTCATTGATTAATTTGAGGGCCATCATCTGGACTGACCCCACTGTATCCCTTTTCTCCATCAGTTGCAGATTCCAAAACTGCACAGTACTTAAAGTGTGGTCTCACCAGAGATCTGTACCTGGACAATATCACTTTCTTATGTCCACTGATGATTCCCCTGACTATGTATTCCAATATTCCATTGACCTTTCCACTGTCTTACAATACTGAGCAGTTTGTTTTGGGGTATCAGATAAAACTAACCCTAGTTCCTTCTCCTTCTTTGTCTGCTTCTGATTCAGTACAACCATCCCGTATTCTGTTCTCAGATTCTTTCCTCTTGTGTGCACGTCTTTTCATTGAACCTCAGCTGTCACACATTGGACCACCTCTCCAATTCATAAAATCCTCCTTCATGTCCCTTATTCTATTCTCACTACCCACTGTCCTTCAGAAGTTTTGTTGTCATCTGTGAAGAAGCAAAGTTGCCTTGGATATCTTCAATTATGACACAATAAGGATGTTAAACAGCACCTGCCTTAGGACTCCCCCTTGAGGCACCTCACTACTGACTGCCTTCACCTCTGAAAATGTCCAAAAATGTATCACTGTCTGTCTTCTACCCCCCCCCAACCAGTTTCTAATCCAGGTAGTTTCTCCCCCACACTCAGAATCACCAGTTTCCTGTCTAACTTAAACTTAACTACCTCTATTGAACCTATGTAAGGTGCATCTAGGGTTCATCAGGTCCCAGGTGTTATTCTTATTATCTGAGTTTATGTAATGGCCACTAGATCCATCCCAAAGTCTGACACTAGTCCCTGAAGTTCATTATTTTTATTACCCCAGAGTCATGGCATTCAGGCACATCACACTCCAACTTACAATCCCACCATTTTTGGTTCTTGAATGCCTTCCCCTGTCAAAATTCCCTGATATCCTTGGTGTCTTGTGTTTGCCCCTAATTTGCTGCTCTATTGGGCCTACACTCCAGGTTTCTGAACTTGTTTCATTCTGCTACTACTTCCTGAACACCATGCTGGCATCCCTGGGGCAGGCCTGGTTAGGTTTTCCACTTCATCTAGCTCACACTTGAAATCCTTAAACCCAGCATCTCCAGCAGTTTGTTTAACTGCCTGCCTATGTAGACATAAGACTTCTTCACTAACACATTATTCCACTCTCCTGTAAGGTGAAGACCATCACCTTTCAAGAGCCTCCTGTCCCAAAAGTCCCCCCAGTCCCTTGCAAAGTGGTACCCATGTCCATGACACAACCTTTTTAACCAACCATTGAACTGTCCACTCTCCTTCTTCAATCCTGTATCCTCCTTTTCTCCCTACTCCAGACAGGGAAGACCTCAACAAAGTTCTAGGAAGCTGAATGTTTCTATAATCTGTCCATCAGCCTCTGTAAGTCCTTCAATGTTTCCACAGGCTGGTTTGACAGATCATTGGCACCAAGTTGTACCAGCACTGCCTGCTCCTTCCCCTCCTCTCTTTTCCTTCTTATCCTCTCCCAATCTCAGATGGCTGATGCTCCAGGCAGGCATCTGACCACCCCCTCCACTTTCCCATACTGCCTACCAATGTCTCCACACCACTAACCTTAGAGTCCCTTATTACTAGAATCCTGCTTTTAAACTTCTGCTTGCCCTGGGTATAAACATGTCTTTTTTTCCCCTTAATATGAACTAACTCAAAGTCACCCCATTAATGTTAGGCACTTGTGTTTTTTCCAGGGGTGAAAAATGATTTGCCTTTTGTACTTTCTGGATAAGATTTACTGTTGTGTGACTGCCCCTGCCACCCCACCTCCTCCCTCTCCCTTTCCCACCATCCTCAACCCCTCTGAGTCAGGGGATCTCTGGGGTAGTGGGGTTTGTGTGGTATGGATACCAGCTTAGCTGGAGTTACAGGTTAGATATTTCCCCACTTGCTGTTGCCAATTGACTATGGAGATCCCAGATAGCCCTGCATATTGGGCAATGTTAACTTTTCCAGAAATACGGCCCTGAAGTTTAGTACCCCAGGATCCCCACAACTGACTACCTCCTCACTCAGCTTATCTCCATTCTAGCCTATGGAGGGTTTTAAAAAGTGCCTGTGTTACTTAGTAATATGTGGATGTTGATTGCTTGTCTTAAAACCCTCTTCGTACCTGTTTCACCAGTGTCGAAAATGCTGGATTTTGGAACTTTCATAGAATACAAATTTGGCATTGTCTCAGCCTTAGACATGAGAACTAGGGTACATGACCATGATAAGTTATTTCTTATGATGGAGATGATCTCAGCTAAGGTCTAGTAATACACAGTACAGTGCCATGACATGATCAATAACTTTGGTCACAGTTACTGCTATATGATATATTTCATGATACTGCAGGAACTCAATGTAATCAATGTAATTCAATGGTATTGATATCAATTTGTTACACAGTGTACTGTGACATCTCACAGAGAGTGCTTTATCCTGGTGGGCAGCAATGTACTGTGAGGATAATACCAATTTATTGACAGTACTCTTGTCTTATTTATCTTACTGCTAAAGATACACTTCATAAATTTACTAATTAAATTGATGTAAATACCCTATATACACTACAGTAGAATTCCTCTGGTTTGAATCAGGATAAGAAATCTTTACTAATTTTCTCTTTAGAGCCCTCCGATGTGAACACAATTCTGTATTTTTTTCTCTTTTTGATTGTTGTTTCTTGTTTGGTCTGAAATCAGGTCCTTGAGAAAAGGCAAACCTAGATCAGCTAGCTAGCTTCTTAGTCCATTGCATATGAGAGTTACATCTACCTGTTTAAATAAGACCTTGCTTACAGTCAGCTAAGACAACATCACACCCACCCATATTAATGTCAGTGAAATAAACCTTAGCTTGGTTGCCCTATCATGTATCATAATAGCTTTCTAACTGATGTATTTTAAAAGAAAATCTTGGAAGAGAAAATGAATATTGAAGTTTCACAATGAATGAATGAAGGACAAGTGAATTGCTTGCATTAGGTAGTTGCTTTGTTTGGTCTAAAAAACTCCATACCCATTAAGGTCAGTCACCCACAAAATCAGTGAAAAGAAAATTAATACTTCAGCTTTACAATGAACAGATGGCAGATGAAGTGAATTGTCTGTGTGACATAGCTTCATTGTTCATCTAAAACACCCCAAACCCATTAAGCAGAGAAAGAAAGAAAGAAAGAAAGAAAGAAAGAAAGAAAGAAAGAAAGAAAGAAAGAAAGAAAGAAAGAAAGAAAGGAAGGAAGGAAGGAAGGAAGGAAGGAAGGAAGGAAGGAAGGAAGGAAGGAAGGAAGGAAGGAAGGTAGGTAGGTAGGTAGGTAGGTGAAGATTTAAAAGGAATAAAAGCTGTGCCAAAATAGTGCCTATTAATTACAATGCACTGCAAATTAAACTTAGTTCCAAAGCTAAATATGATTTTTAACATAGCTGGCAAATGCATGAAATAATAAGAGGAACAGTTTGCAGCCATCTTTTTTTAATTAAAGCTTCCTGCTCTTTTTAAAGTCTAATTTTAATTCTTACACATTGAATATGCATACACTACCACAAAGATTAAAAGTGGCAAATGTGTTTTCTTTTTTTGCTGTATATTACATTACCTCTTCTCGATTTGAACTCTGCAACTTGGCAAATTGACAAAGTTTTCTATTTCAAAAGAATTGCAATAGTAACAGGAAAATAATGGGGTCTACTTTAATTTCTCAAAGAAAACTATCATAAAAACATCCATATTAAATACAAAATAGCTAAAACTTTTTTAAAAGGAGGTCTGCAAAAAGTCACTTTTGGGATCTCAGATTTCAGTTACACTACAGAAGCACATCTCAAAAAACTTCACTTTCAATTCATTCCTTTCTTTATTGCTAAAGATATTTACATGACAATACAGTGGACAGGATTCACAAAGAAGTGTCAAATGCAACACAGAAGTTTCCCTTGCACTTTGCCATTGCACAGGTTGGAAATTATGCTGTTCACAGTTGGATACACACAGCACTATCCAACTATGAATATGGGTGGGAGAGGACAGGGCTAACCCAGGGAAACTACTGATTATCCCAGTAGCACTGCCATGACAGCCACACAGGAGAACATCCCCACAATGAATAGCACTGCTGTGGTAAGTCCCATTCACAAACGCTCCCAAGTAAATGAGCCAATTGGGCATGCAAGGCATTAGATGGCCATTTGCAGTCCATTATGGGCCCATTTACATGGACTGCAGGTGGCTTAGTGTGGCCACACCAGCCACAGCCCCATGCAGCTGCAGTCCCTGGTGGTCTAGTGCCCCTTCCCCAATTCTCTGATTGCTGTTCCTGCTCACAAATATATATTACTCTGGTGGTCTAGTGGATCCTCCCCAATCTCCGATCCTTGGTCAAGTAATGTTTCCATGGTAGTCTAGTGGTCCCCCCTCCCAAATCCCCAGTCAAGTAACATTTCCATTGTAATTTAGTGCCCTTCCCGATCTCCAATCCCTGGTCAAGTAATGTTTCTGTGATAGTCACCTAACCCCCCTTCCCCCATTGTCCAATCACTGTCCCCATATAAAACAAAGAAAGTTCCCTGGCAGTCCATTAGCCCTTCCACTGTTGTCTGATTGCTATCCCATATAAAACAAAGAAAGCTCCCTGGCAGTCTAGTAGACACTCTCCCCTCCCCCCGTTGTCTGATTACCATCCTTGTATAAAACAAAGAAAGTTTCCTGGCAGTCTAATATCCATCTCTGTTGTCCAATTGCCATCCCGTATAAAAAAAGAGATAGTTCCCTGGTAGGCTAGAAGTCCCTTCCCTCTCCCAATTGCCAATCGCCATCTTAGTAATAACTGGTTGGAACCCCTTGGTGGTCAAGTGGACCCCACACATCCTCTGACCCAGGCAGGTAGTGCCCCATCACTCCACTTCCCCATCCCCAAACCAAGATGGTGACTGGCACAGTCCTTCTCTTACCATCACAGCCAGCCCCCAACTGAGCTGTCAATGGGGCATGTACTGTATACAGTGCATGCTCAGTTCACAGATCAATCAGTGGCTGGCCATGGTGGTGAGAGGAGGGCTGTGCCAGTCACCAGTTCAGATTGGGGATGGGGGAACAAGGTGGTGGGGCACTACCTTCTGGGGTGGGGGTCCACTAGACCACCAGGGGGTTCTTCAACCAGTTATTACTAGGATGGTGATTGGTGATCAGGGAGGGGGGTGGGACCACTAGTCTACCAAGGAACTTTTTCTTTTTTATACAGGGATGTCAGTCAGACAATGGAGAGGGGAGAGGGATCAGTAGACTGCCAGGGAACTTTTTTTGTTTTATATGGTGATGGTGACTGGACAATGGAGGGTGGGGCGAGGGCCACAAGACTGTGATGGAACTTTCTTTGTTTTATAAGAGGACAGTGACTGGACAATTGGGGAAGGGCCACCAGACTGCCATGGAACTTTGTTTTATATGGGGATGATGATCGGACAATGGGATAAGGGGGAGGGCCAAACAGACTACCATGGAAACATTACTTGACTGGGGATTGGAAGTTGGGGAAGGCCACTAGACTACTGCAGAAACATTATCTGACCAGGGGTTGAGGATCTGGGATTGAGGAGGGGGTAGGACCACTAGATTACTAGGGAAACATTATTTGATCAGAGATCAGGGAAGGGGAGGACCACTAGATTGCCATGGAAACATTACTTGACCAGGGAATGGGGACTGGGGAGGGACCACAACAATGACACATCCATTTATTTATTCCAGGGATGGAGAATGGTAATACTTACAGCAGCCACTGGGGTTGTGGGGAATACTGCCAGGTCTCAGTCAGTGATATTTTCTCCATGCAAGGACCTCCACAACAAGCCCTTGCCTGGAGAAAATTCTTTAAGAATGGGACTGTGCTGATATGCAGATCCCCTCCTCTTCATTTGCACTATGGACCATTAAAACATTTGCCACATTGAAAGTCCAGTTTGTGGATGCAAACTGGGCTTTTGTGAGTACCACACTAGGACAAAACCTGGTTTGCATGGGAAAAAAAATGAGTTTGAAATGAGGCAAAGTTTTTTGAATCTTGCCTTGTATCTTTCCTGATAGGTCATTTACAATACAATTGTTGTTTCTTTTCTTTTTGCTAAGAAGCAGAAGTCACACTGCATCAGTGACATCATCACCATCAGCTTTACAGTACTAGAGTGTGAATTCATAAATAAGTAATCATGGTTGCGTCTTCAGAAGAAGCTTCAGTTTAAAGTGAACTGTAAAGGAAGAAGATGCATTTTTCAAGATATCCTTATTAATAAATATATGGCAGATATCTGTTCAAAACCAATCAGAACAAAGGAAAACTGTCAGTTATTATCCCACAAACTACTACAGTCACATTATAGACATGCGCACAGTAGGCTTTCCACATTCTAGTGATGCCCACAGTAGGGTATCTACTTTCTGGAGATAGCAACAGTAGGTTATTCACATTTCAGACATGCCCACAGTAACCTTTTTAATTTAAAAGTTTAATGGATTACAGAACAGGTTCTATGAGAAACAAGCCTTGTTTACACGATGTCCCAAGTTATGAGATACAACTTACAAAGACTTAAACAATTAAAGACATGAAAGATCAATACAAACACGTTTACATTTACAATATAAACACAAATTCAGCAGTGATAATCCATTGTTAACCCATGTGCAATTAAAAGCAAGTACAAAATTGTTCTTGAAAAAGTGACCATTTCAAGTTTTGTTTAAAAGCATTCAAGGAGCAAAAGTTACACAGTGAAGGGGGACATTTATTCCTGGAGAGAGGGGCATCATATGAAAGCTGTCCCTTCCAAATTGGATTTTAACTTTGGGTAAAATTAAACTATGATTTATAACTTCTCTAAGGTTATGTCTGTAGGTGGAGACTGATAGTCTATCTGATAAATAAGCTGGTGTATGATGGTTTACCATTTTGAAAATCAGAGATAGCCAGTGAAGGGTGCATCAGGATGAAGAAGATAACCAATTTAATTGAGTTACGTGTAGTATATTCAGTCCTTTTAGAATTTAAAGCAAATGGCAAGAGCTGATAATAAACAATGTCTACTAAAGAGAGACCTGAGGCATTGGCATTTTGATAAATTGTATCACCATAATCTAACACAGGCAGAATAGCCTGGGTTACAATTAATTTGCTGTCCAAAAGTGACAGGCAATATAGTAGAGTCTATGTGACATTTAAATTTTAAAGTGGAATCAAAAATAAGACCAAGGTACTTGAATTCATGTGCAAGCTGTGGAGCTTTAATGTTAAGAGTAACAGAAAAAAACATGATGTTCTTGATTAGCAATAGACTGAGAAGCAAATACCATTATTTGATTTTTTTTTTGCTATTTAAAAGCAAAAGGTTAGTAGAAAACCATTGAACAATCTTGTCAAAATCAGAGTGGATGGTGTTAGTGAGAAAAGTAAGATTTTTATGGTAAAAAAAACTACATAAAGCCTAAAGCATAAAGTCGGACCATGCATTTGTTAACTACTGAGGGCAAGGGATCCACAAACAAACTAAAAAGTATTGGGCCAGGGATAGACCCCTGAAGCACCCCTGTGAATGTAGAAAGAGGAGAAGACAAACATTTATCACATAGAACAGACTAAGATCTACCATGAAGATAAGAAGAAAACCAAATAACAGTATTACGAGACAACCCATGAGACTATAAACATGCCAAAAGTAGCTAATGATTAATGATATCAAAAGCTTTGGACAAGTCAATGAAAACAGTAACCCTTGTCCAAAGCTCCAGAAATAGAATCGTGAAAATCTGTCAAGGCAGCTTGATTCAAATGATGAGGTCTAAAACCAGACTGTACAATAGAAAGAGATTGATGAATGTTTAAATAATCTAAAACTTGTTTATGGACAATCCTTTCCATGAATTGGGAAAGAATAGGGAGTAAAGAAATTGGCAAATAATTTTCAACTGATGATTTATCCCAACCTTTTGGAAGGGGGATAACTACAGAGAATGTCCAAGCAGAAGAAAAAGCTTGGGTAGTAAGGGACAAATTGAAAATATAAGTCAGTAAAGATGTTATTATATTGATGCAGGATTGAAGCAGAAAATTATCTAGGTTGTCATTATCTTTAGCTAAATCATCTCTTAGAGAAGCCAATAAGTCAAAGACCTAGCTGGGACTGATATACCGAATAAAAAATTTGGGTCTAAAGGAGAGGGTTTGCGACTGATGATCAGAGCAGATAAACTGGCCTTTTTTAATAAGAGGCTGGGCACTTCAGAAAAAAGTATTAAACAAATCACAGATCCCCTCCTTGAGGTGAGCTGTGGACCCATTGTAAGATAAATTAAAAGCACTTGATGAAGATGAAATCCTTTAAATAGAATCAACTAATTTCCCAGATGTGTTGGGGATCAAACCTTGAATCAGCTAAATGGGTCTTATAGTAAGATGATTTAGATTTCCTGATTAAGGTGACGAAAGAGTTACAAAATTTCCAAAAAGATTGCCAAGCCTCTGTGGTATTCAGTTTCTTGGCCTTCTGATAAAGTTTATCACAGGTCTTTAGCTGAGAAATAATAAATGGGGTCACCCAAGAAACATGTTGAGATTTAACCGTTTTTTTCTAGGAAAGGAACTTGCTAATTTGAAAGTGAACTAAACTGGTAAAACAAAAATAATTACAAGCATCATCAACATTTGTCATTGAAAATTGGTCCCTCCAACTTCTTTCATGCAGGTTGGTATGAAAAACATCCCGAATGAAGTGTTTAAAGCCATGACATTTAATGGTGTTTGGAATAAATTTGGGAGCAGAGAAAATAACTAGACAATAGATGAGGGTGTGACCACAGAATACATTTCCCTGACAACCAGACATAATAATTGGTAAATCTGGGGAACAGATATCAAATCTAAGAGGGTGAAAACCTTTCTAACAGAATCCTAGCACTTTGGCTCTGTGATTAATTGATTTAAATGTAAAGGGTCAATTTGAGTTATTAATCAAAGGCCTTTGCTGGAGGACTAATTTGCATCAAAATCCCCAGGAAAATAAAATGCATGAAATCCCCAAGGGAGCTAATTAAAGATTGTAAATTTAAAAATTTTGTTACTTTCATTTTTGGGTTGTAGTAGATGTTGCCTACTAGCACCTCTCTTCCTGGAAGCTTCAAGGATACAAATACAGCATTTACCGGCTTGACCATGGTATCAGATTTTAATAAGAGAGCATGGAATTGAAGAATTAGCAAAAAGAGCAGAACCCCCACCATATCAGTTTCTTTCTGATGGGAACTATGTGTAATCTGGCAAATTTATTTCAGAGTCATGGATTGAAGGATCCAGCCAAGTCTCCTTAGCAGCAAAAACAGATGGACAAATGAAAGTGGACCAACTTATCTGCAGGTCTCTTTTGGGGAGTAGGCTTTGAACATTAGAATGAAAATGATTCATATTATGATAAGATGGACTCAGATTAATTTCAATACTACCTGAGGATAAAAGTAAAGTACCAATAAAGCAAAAATAGAACCACATGAGTGGATGTTTAAAGTTTCTTTTAGAATGACAAAACCTTCTAGGATAAAAAATGAAAAATATAAAAAAATGAATTGTTATCCCTTTCAAAATAGAACAGTTTGAAGAAATCACCAAGTTAAATGTTTGACCAGGGAGGGGGAAAAATATAAATATTCTGGGACACTTTTGACAAAGAGTGATTGGTAAGGGAAAGTGAGGCAGGACTGTAACTGGAAAAAAATAATACAATGACAACACCATTAGGGTGAACAATGCCATGGGCCAGGATGTCATACACCCTAGGGTGCTCAGGAAATTAAGGAGGGGTACTGGTGGAATCACTGGAGGGGCTATTTAACTTGTCCTTGGATACAGGGCAGGTATCAGAGGACTGAAAGAAGACAGATGTGGTGCCACTCCATAAAAACGGCAGCAGGGAGGAGGCAGGCAATTATCACCCAATCAGTCTCACATTGCTGGTGGGTAAAGTAATGGAGACAATATTACAACAAAGGGTGGTGAGCTATTTTGAAGAGGAGGTAAATGCAAAAGTGTACACAGTGCTTAGGAAAGATAGAAAGGAAAGAAGGGGGGAGTAGCTATGTTCATCCAGGGATGACTTGGTGATTATTAGGGAGGAGGAAGCAGAGGGAAATATGGGGGCATTATAAGTCTCTCTGAGAACCCCCATGGGAGGGAAGCTTAAGATGGGAGTGGTATATCAATCAATCAATCAATCAATCAAAATCTTTATTTAACCAGGTGAACACCATTGAGCAGAGCTCCTTTTCAAGGTGGACCTGGGTGAACACAAGTACAAGATAACAGGGTAATACATAAAAATAACAATACACACATGCTTGATCAAAAACAAGCATGGACAATACATTGTAAGGAAATGCAGGATAAGTACCACAATAGTTTACAGATAAGAAACTGAGCTAACAACAGTAATACAGAAAAGGTCAGCAGCTGTGAAAAGATGGGGTGACAAGAGCCATGGCGAATCGACTGGGACCCTGAAGCACTGTGAAGATATGAATGGGTCCTGAAGAACAGGTAGGGGGATGAAATAGTGGCAGAGGAGAAGGAAGGAGATGGAGGGTGAGTAGGTCGGAGGCCTATGGGGTGGGAATGTGAACCAGGAGTGCAGAAGTAAAGTGAGGAACCTGACGAGGGGGACTAGATGGGGGGGCACAGGGTGAAGGGGAGAGTGGGTACACTACTGGGAACAGATCAGTGGGTAAAAGATAAAGAGGAGAGAAGAAAGGATGAAGGGGAAGGGCAGGGCAAAGGCTGGGTACAGTGACAATAGATCGGGGCTGAAGTGATAGAGAGAGAAAAAAAGGAATGAGGGAATGGGAGAGAGGAAGAGGGCCATGCAGAAGCTGGGATCGGTATCCAGGAAGAGGCCAAGATGAGAATGATAAGGGGACACCTTGAGAGAGGAAGTTGTTTAATCAGGAGTAGCAAGCACAGGATTCTTTATTGTGCTAAAGATAAAGTGTTTTGAAGGCTGTGGTGCTGACTTTATGCGTTAATTTCAGAGTTTTTTGCAGTTTATTCCATAGCTGGGAAATGCATGACTAATGGACGCCTAGCCAAAACGGGATCTGGCCTTTGTTGCCTTTAAAGTAATATAGCAGGCACTTCTCAATGCATATCTGCTTAGAGTGCAAAGTGGTAAACAGGCAGAGATGTAGTCAGGCAGTTTGTTAATAATAGCTTTGTATGTCCAGATGGCAGCATTTCTTTGTCCTCTGAGGGTAAGAGAAGACCAACCTACAGCGGTGTACAACAAACAGTGGTGGGTGGAGTATGAAAGGTCTGCTATAAACCTTAGAACTCTATGATAGAGAGTATCAAGTTTTGAGAGTGCGCTGACTGATCCTTGGCTATAAAGGAAATCAGCATAATCTAGCAGGGGTAGGAAGGTAGTTTGGACTAGTCTCATCCTCGCATCTGAGAGGAGGAGATTTTTCATCCTAAAAAAAGGCCAAGCTTTTTACAAAGCTCCTTTGTCAATTCTTCTATATGTAACATGGAGGAGTCTGTTGTCAAGTCATACACCCAAGTATTTGAATTGATTTACATACTCCAAGTGTTCACCCAGGGCAGTGGATATCGAAGGGAGAGTCCCAGCTGAGGCTGGATTAGGTAGGTTGGGAAAGGGCAAGAAGAACATAGCTTTTGTTTTCTTAGTATTCAAAAGCAACTTTTGGTTTAAGAGCTGGTGCCACAGCAAGTTAAGATTGTCCTAGAGAGCTGTACATGCCACATCTGGAGAGGGACCACTGGCGTAAAGCACAGTGTCATCCTGAAAGATTTGTATTTGGGCTTTCTTGATGGTGGTGTCTATCCTGTTTATATAGATAGCGAAAAGCAATGGTCCCAGGATGGAACCTTGAGGTACACCCCTCAGGAGGGGTTTTGGAGGAGAAACTTCACCTTCAGCTTTTACCTGCTGATAGCGGCCTGTGATATAGTTCTCAAACCAACTAGTAGATAGAGAATCTAATCCAATATGCCAGAGGGCTGTGAGGGGAAGGTCACGATCAACAGTATTGAAGGCTTTGCTTAGGTCCAGGAACATTGCACAGACAAAGTTCTTGCTGTCTAACTCACACTGCCAGTCATTTGTAACCTTGGCCAGGGCTGAGATTGTACTATGTTGTGCTCTAAAGCCTGACTGTAGTGGATCGAGCAAGTTTGATGATTCCAGGTAGTTTCTGAGCTGGGTGTTCACAATTTTTTCCAGTAACTTGGACAGAGTTGGTAGGGTGGAGATTGGCCTATAATTGTACAGATAATTGAGATCTCCTGATTTAAACAAAGGGATAAGATGTGCTTTTTTCCAGATGGTGGGAATGTCACCCTGTGAGATGGATAAGTTGAACAAGTGTGTGATAGGCACTGCAAGGACATGGTAGCCTAACCTTAAGAGGTAAGGCTCAATAAGGTCTGCTCCAGCACTTTTCCTAACATCCAACTGGAGCAGAAGGTCCTCAACTTCCTTCAGGGTTGTGCATATATTGGCCCCCAGGGCTGGCGGAGGATCAGGAGGACTGTCTGATGGATAATATTAAGAGCCAGTGTGGACTGGAACGGGAAGGAGTGGTATTGATGGGGGACCTAAATATACCAGCCACTGACTGGGGAACCATGACATCCATGGTGGCCAAGGAACAGAGGCTGCTTGATGGCTTTCAGGATATGTTCCTCACTCAACAGGTATTGGAGCCAGTGAGGGAGGGGCATATACTGGACGTGGTTCTTGCAGATGGGGATCTGGTACAGGCCTGGTGGTGAAAGATCCCCTGGCAGGGAGTGACCATGACACAGTCTGGTTTAGGCTAAATTTAAGGGGTGAGGGAGAGAGTTCCAAGGCAATAACGGTTGATTTGAGGATGGCTGACTTTAGGGGCATGAGGGAGATTCTCAATGAGCATTTGAGAGATATTACACTAGGGATGGATGTGGAAGGTAGGTGGGAGGTAATAAAATGGGGACTACAGGAGGCCATCAAGACCTGTGCAAGGGTTAAGCGCAAGGGGAAAGGTCTTGTAAACAATGCTGGTGACCCAGGGAGGTCCACGAAGCAGTCAAGGAGAAGAGGGCTGCCTATAGCAGATGCAAAAAAAATGAGAGGGGGAGGGATAGGGAAAATTGCCACCTTGCAGCCAGACAGGTCACCAGGGTGGTCAAAGGGGCAAAAGCCAGTAAGGAGCAGTGGCTTGCCCAAGGGATTTGGGGAGGAGAAAATTTTTTTTAGGTATAATGGGGAGTGGAGAAAGATCAAGGGCCAGCTCGGTGACCGAGGACAAATGGGGGTGGGTAGAAAGTGCTATGGAATAGGTGAAGGTATTGAATGATTACTTTGTCTTGGTGTTCACTAGAGAGGAGGCTGGAAAATGTAGAAAGAGGAAGAAAGGGGAGTTAGGCGGGGCAGCAGGCAGAACTTGGAAGCACCTGATACAAAACAGGATGTTGGGAGAGAGATCTCACGGGTATCGTATCGTATCAGGATGGTTCTGTTGAAGGGAAGGGAGGGACCGATGAGGCTATCACCATTGGCTGAGTGTGGGAGGCCCTTAAATCCCTTAAAAAGGACAAATCTCTTGATTCAGATGGCATACATCCCAGAGTTCTGTGGGAGCTGGCGGAGGTTTTGGCTGCTCCCTTGAGGGATCTCTTTAACATGTCGCTGGTGACCAGATGGGTGTCTGGGGATTGAAGGATAGCACACTTTGTGCCCATCCATAAAGGGGGAGCAAGGGAGGTGCTGGGAAACTATAGCTCCATCAGTTTGACATCGATGGTGGGGAAATCGATGGAAAGTATACTCAAGGAACAATTGGAAGTGTTCTTGGAAAGGAGGGGATTTCTCAATAGTCTCCAACATGGGTTTGTACCAGGTAAATCATGTCAGACAAATCTTGTGGAGTTCTATGACTGGGTAACATCAGAACTTGACAGGGGGAGGCCAGTGGATGTACTGTTCTTGGACTTCAGCAAGGAGTTTAACTCAGTCCCTCACAATAGACTACTGGAGAAACTGAAGGAGATGGGGGCAGGACCATTGATGGTCAGATGGATAGGAAACTGGCTTGCTGGAGAGGATGCACTCAAAGGCTGGTGGTTGGTGGGGACATCTCTTCTCCTGAGGGGTCATTATTGGAGTCCCACAGGGCTCAGTTCTGGGACCACTGTTGTTCAATGCCTACATCTCTGATATTGGGGAAAATATCAGCTGTGAAATTAGTCTCTTTGTGGAAGACTCTAAACTGGGGGCAGTGGTGGAGGGGTTGAGGGGAGGTTGGCACTGCAGGGGGAGCTGGATACTCTCGATAGGTGGGCCTGCACCTGGAAATTAAATTTCAACTCCTCCAAATACACCTTGGGTGGGGAAACCGCATACATCGGTACACCCTAGGAGGGGATTAGTTGGAGGCCTCGGTAGGAGAGAAAGACCTGGGAATCCTGGTGGATGTCAGCATGAATAATTCAGAGCAGTGCAGGAGGGCTGCAGTAAAGGCAAACAGGATGCAGGGATGCATTGCAAGGGAGATAAACTCAAGGAGCAGAGAAGTGATTCTGCCTCTGTACATAGGCCTGGTTAGACCACACCTTGAGTACTCTGTGCAGTACTGGAGACCGCACCTAAGGAGGCCATCCAGCTCCTGGAGAGGGTTCAGAGGAGGGCAACAAAAATGATCAGGATCCTGGGGGAGTTGACGTATGAAGAGAGGCTGGAGAAGCTCAACCTGTTCTCACTGGAGGAGAGGAGGGATCGGGGGGACATGATCGAGGTCTTCAAGTACCTCAAAGGAATAAATAGAGTAAATCAAGATGGGATTTTTATGCAGAAGGAGGGTGGAATAACCAGAAGACATGGTTGGAAGCTCAAAGGTAGAAGGATGAGAGGGGAAAGGAGGAGGTATTTTACAGAAAGAGTAGTGGAACCATGGAATGTGCTGCCAGGAGAGCTGGTACTGGCTTCTACGGTGGATGGTTTAAAGAGAGGGTGGGACAGGCATAGGCAGAAAAGGAAAGAAGGGGTGGCTTGCCCAGGGAGGGCTGAGATGGAGGGAAGGAGAAATAGGGAAAGGAGACAGGGGGATGGCTTCAGTACCCACCATGGGTTCTGAAGCATGAGCGGACTCAAGAGACCAAAAGTCCTACACTGCTGACATCTAGTATGTTAGTATGTTAGATGCTGGTGTGCATAGGGAGGGGGATAACCAGCAGTAGGAGGGAGGTGCTGATTCCACTGTACTGCTCCATGGTTAGGCCACACCTGGAGTATGGGGTACAGATCTGGAGGCCCCATCTATGAAAAGACATAGATGGCATGGAAAAGGTGTAGAGAAGGGCCACTAAAATGGTGCAGGGGCTAAGTGGGAAGACAAATGAGCAGAGGCTGCAAGAGTTGGATTTGCATCCTCTGGAGACAAGAAGGAAGAGAGGGAACATGATAAAAACATTCAAGTATGTGAAGGGGATCAATAAAGTGGGAGAGAGCTTATTTGCAGGAAAGGTAGATACACAAACTAGGGGGCATGGATTGAGATTGGAAGGGGAAGATTTAAGGGAAACATTAGGAAGTATTACTTCACAGAGAGAGTGGTTGAGCCCTGGACCAGACCGCCAGAGAAGGTGGTGAGGGCCAGTACAGTGGAGGGTTTCAAGAAGGCCTGGGACAAACACAGGGTACTTTCAGATGGGGGGGAATCTGGGGGGGTGGTCAAGTGGGGGAGGATGGGCAGACTTGAAGGACCAGGAGGACCCTTTTCTGCCAACACATGTCTATGAATCTATGAATATATTCAGTGCAGGGAAAAAAAAATTTTTTACCGATTTAGCTCCTTAAACCTCACTCTGGAGAGAAATTCAAGGTGCCATTTGTGATGTAGTGTTTAAAAAGTGAAATAAAAAACAACTTATCTCCTTATCACTTACCTAGGGAAGGAAATATAGACAACTGGAGACCAACAGGCTGCCACCAAGTGGGAAGCCAGGACCTAAATATCTTTAAAAATTAATTGAAAATTTCTCATTGGTTCTCATGCAATGAAAAAAATAATTTCAATTCAAAATAGTAAGTAAAATTGGGGGTAAACCAGATCAACAGCACTCTTGGCTCTCACCCAAGAGGTAAATGGAGAATGGCCCACCCAGATCTAAATGTACTGTGACTTGCCTAGGGGAGAAAAATATGAACTGGTGGTCTACACGCTGCCACCAAATGGGAAGCCAGAATCTAAATACCTTTAAAATTAAATAGATACTTTACATTTGCTTTCTCCAAAAGAAAAAAAATAGTTGAAATTCAAAATAATAATTGAAATGGAGCAAACCAGGAAAACAGCTTCCATTGGCTCTCACCCAAGATGTAAATTAAAACTGATCCACCTACAACCAAACTTACTACAACTAAAGCGGGCTGAATTTTTTAATATAAAAGGAATCAAAAAAATATCCAATTACAGTCCTAAAATAAAGTAAAACTACAAAAGCAAGTATAGGTTAAAGAGAGATAATATAGTACTACAGGAACTCAATAAATACAAATTTATTTATATCTTTGGTAACCAACTAAGTGTACTGATCCATTAGACAATTTTCAGATATGACTCAGGCCACAGATGTGGCTGCAAAATAACATAATCAACAGAGATGATGTGCAAAAATAGCAATAGTACAGAGTAACACATTTAATACAATATATACAATATAATACAAGATTTGGTAACGTACCTCCAGACGAGGTAATTAGCATGAGATGGAGACAAAGCAGGTCTGCAAGCATAGTTAGTAGCTGCATGGAAGCTTACATAGAGCATACAAGCTATACAAGCTGACAATGATCTAAGATAATTAGGTGCACAGAAGCTCAGACTTGCTAGCAAAATATTAAAACAGTGGATCAGTAGTACTGCAAAGAAGTAAGATCAGGTTAGGAGAGCAGAGTACAGTGAGATACAATGTAAGTAGAGAAGGCTAGGGGGCAACAGGGAGGTGAGTTGGAGGAAGGGGAAGGGTCCCAAAAGATGGCACAGCAGGTCCTGGCACCACAATGGCCCAAACCCACTGGTGTTATCTTAGGGGCAATTGATGCTGGCAGAGAAAACTAAGTGACAAACAGATTGGGAAAGACCAGCAATGCATGGTGATGGAGTTGTCCCAACAGCTCACCGGGTCCTAGTGTCTTGATAGCCCACTCCCTCTGGTATTGTCTTAGGGGCAGTTACAGCCTGACCCAACTAGAAGCCAGTTGAGCAGATTGGTTTTGAAGGACAGATGGGTGGCAGAGGAGCAGGTGGATGCAGTTAATTTATTTTACAGGGTGGGGGCAGAGACTGAGAAAGCTCAACTGACAATGACAGAAGATATATGTGGCACTTCAAGTGGGGGAACAGAGGTTACCCTGAGGGTCCTAGGTACCACTCTGTCTGAGAGAAGAGAAGAGAAGAGAAGAGAAGAGAAGAGAAGAGAAGAGAAGAGAAGAGAAGGAAGGGAAGGGAAGGTAAGGTAAGGTAAGGTAAGGTAAGGTAAGGTAAGGTAAGGTAAGGTAAGAGAAGAGAAGAGAAGAGAAGGGTGATGACTGGTGGCTCCTGAGGGAGTTTGCAATTAGACAACCCATGGTATAGTCAAAGGGACTCTGTATTGGGAGCCATCCAAGAGACTGGTAGAAAGAACAGTGGTGGGTGGAGTGAGGAGCTTGAAGCACAAAGCGGCATATGGAATTTTAAGTGGAGTTTAAAAGGGTGCGCAATTAGGAGGACATGAGAGAGTAGACAGGGGAGCAGTAGTCTAACGTGATGGCAAGGTAAGCCTTCATGAATAGTAGATGCTTAAGCTTGTAGGCATCATTAAGTCTTTGGTGGATTTTCTGCATGGTGCTGTTGATGTGTTCCACAAATGTAAGAAAGGGGTCGAAGGAAACACCAAGGTATTTGAAAGTGGGGACAATGTCAAGTGGTGGACCTGCAGGGGTGTGGACCAGGAGGGACGAGTTGGCTTTGGTAGCCTTGGTCTGGAAGGGTTTCAAGCCAAAGAGCTTGGCCTTAGTCTTCTTGTCACTGATCAGCAGTTTGTTGGAGAGGAACCAGTTGTGAGCAGCACTGTAGTTGAGAGAGAGAGGGTGGATGGGACAGTCAACCAAGTTGTCACTATGGTAGAGGACTAAATCATCGGCATAGATGAGTGAATTACATGTGATGCTATCTGCTGGGAACACATTTATAAACATAGAAAAAAGTAAAGGGCCAAGTATTGAGCCCTGGGGGACACCAGTACCAATATGTAAAGTGGAAGACTGCACTTTGCTTATGATGACAGTCTGAGATCTGCCAGATAGATAACTGTGGAACCAGGAAGTAGTGTTAGAAGAGCAACCAAAACTGCGAAGAGTGGAGCTGAGAAGTTGGCGGTCAACTAGGTCAAACGCCTTGGATAGCTCCACAAAAAATGCACCTGTGGCCTTCCCCTTGTCCATATTTCTAAGTATGTGGTCTGTAAAAAGTGTCATGGCAGAAGAGATACTATGATGTTTGCGAAAACCATGTTGGAGGGTGCACAGGAGCTGGCACTTTCCAGGTGTTCAGATAACTGATAATGAATGATTTTTTCAAGTAATTTGCTGAGATGGGGGAGGAGAGAGATGGGCCTATAGTTTTCTGGTGCAAGTTGGTCACCGATTTTGAAAAACAGGGATAACGTGTGCAAGTTTCCAGGAGTTTGTCACAGTGGAAGATGAGAGGGCAAGGTTGAAGATGAAAGTAAGGGGTTTGACAATGGCAGAGAAAATCAGTTTCAGGAAAACTGAGTAAAGACCATCACTGCTGGGGATATCTCTCTCCAGCAGTGCTTTCAGGAGTTTGGTAGTGACTCTGGCTTATGGCCTTAAAATAAAAGGAGGGTGGGGAGGAAGGATTAGCATGAGAAAGAGAGCAGTTTTGGCTGATGTTCCCTCCAACAGGTGGGTGAGGGGGGAGTTTATTGAGATAGGTGGATAGGTCGGTGAGCATGGCATTGGATGTGTCCACAGTTTTAGAGGGATCTGAAATGTTACTCAAGGGGGGTTTGATCTGGGTAATCTAGTTACCTGTACGAGGGTTTAATATGGACCCAATAGCCACCCAGAAATTACAAGGGTTCCTCAGGGAGCTACTCATTTGTGAGAGGTAGTACTTGCAGTTTAATGATTTGGCTGCCTGTTTACATATGTTGCATTGTTGCCTATAGGCATTCCAAAGATGGGGGGTTGGGGATGCCTTCTTGGCATTCCATTTGCAGGCCCTTTCTTTCATTAGTACCAGAAGTTCCTTTGATACCCATCGTGTGCAGCCTCCTCTGACCCTTCTGATAGTGAGGATGAAATGCTTGTCCTGTAATTTGTGGAGGACATTACTGAGATAAGTGATTGCAGCTGAGATGTTATTTTGCAGGTAGAGGATGGACCAGTCAGCAGTCATTGCATCCCTAATAACTGTATTGGGAACCTGGTGGTTGAGTTTCTTGAAAGACAGTAATTTGTGGGGTGGATGTTTGTACTTGTTGGTTATGATTATATAACATGGGAGCATGGTCACTTATGGAGTCAGACATAGTGCCAGCCTGGAGGACTAACTCAAGAGTGGAGTGGTTAGGTGAGTAAAGGTTGTGCCTAGTAGTGGAGGAGATTACTTGCTCCAAGCTATGTGCCTTCAGTAAGCTGGCATATACAGACACAGAGTCACCTGACCAGTTGAGATTAAAATCCCCAGTTATTATGGTATCTCTGGGGGGTGAGATGCACCAAAGGCCATCCAAAAAGTAGGATAGTCCCTGGATGCCCCCAGCGGGAGGGTTGTAGCAGCAACCAAGGTATAGTTTTTTTGTGCTACCCAGGGTGATCTTGGCAAGGAACTACTCACTAGTTGAGTAGGGGGTTGAGAAGCCAATGCAGAAGGCAGATATATGATCCTGCACATAGAGTACCATGCTCCCACCCCTCTTCTTGCCCAGTCTGTCTAGGTCTAGAAGGGAACAGCCAGGAAAAGGATACAAGGTGTCCGAATGACATGGTTTTATCCAGGTCTCTGAGAGGCTTAGCACGTGGGGTTTGTACATGATCACCCAAGCCTCAAGTTCAACAAACTTTGCTGGGAGGCTACATATATTCATGTGTGCAATTTTAAGGACTTCATTTCTTGCCCATGATACATCAGAGGAGTTGATATGCATGTCAGCAGGGCCTGGATTACTTTTCATTTCTCCCGCAAGGAGGAGGAGGGAAAAGAGGGGAGTGGTTGGGGGGACCCACAAAGTGCCCGTTATGGAAAGGAAGTGCACAAAGTGGCTCAGTAAGCACTTCTCATAGTTTGATAGTATGATAAGGATTGTGAAGTCATGGGACATTAACTCATGGGAAATCACAGAGTTTAGGGGAATAGGGGGCGGACAAGCAGGTGAAAATTGGTTTAGGCATGACTGGCCTGCAGCTAGTATTGATGCACAAAACTCTGTGGTAATTAATAGTCTGATCAGTGATATATCTAGCAGTAAGACCAGGGAGGTATTCATTTTCTGCAACCCTGTGGGCAAGATTTCTTTTAAAAGCGGTGGTAAGAGAGTGGGTCATGTCAGGTATTGAAGACAGAGAGGCCAGTAGTCATAAGAATGTGCAGCAGTGGAGTGACTAATAAGCTGCTAGGCTGAGGACAGCGGTGGAGCAAGGGTCTATTTAATACTGTGAGGAGGTGGGGGAAGAGGAGTGGGTGAAGAATTCAGTCCAGAACACAGCACAGAAAAAGATTTCCCAGAGATCAGGGAGCAGGGAGTGCCAGGAGTTTGAAATTCAGCCGAGCAGTAGAAACTGCCAATCAGTACCTGACTCCTCCACTGGGCATCCAGTCAAAACAGCAGCATTCAAAACCATGAGTTTCAGAGGTCTGGTTTGTACCTGAATCTGTCCAGAGGTTGGGCAAGTGGTCTGTTAGCTGCGGTCGGCTCGGAGAGCAACAAGGCAGTGATGGCAGCTTGGGAAGCCTGCAGATGGGCTGTCTGTGGAACAAGAGGGAAAAGACTAAACTAAAATAAAGAGACTAATATTTACTTAAAACCAATATAAGTCAAAAATCTAAAAATTTGACAAACCTATCTAAGAAACAGTTGGGTCAGACCAAATTCAATTTGCATTGAGCCTAATTATCCAAGATAAGAATGAACAAAATGAACACATTTAAGAAGTAAATCTAACTTTTACTGAGTGGCACTCGTACCACTCGCACTCGCGCTAGTGAGTGGCATGGGCTTTTGATGTATGTAGCCATGCTCCCTCGGTAACAGGTTCCCTGTTGCCAGCTCCCCTGAGCCCCCACACACTGAGGCAGCCAAGGAATGTGATTTGCACAGCAAAACAAAACAGCAGGCAGTGTTCAGATCTGAGAGACAGCAGGGAAAAAGGTTTGTGGTAGCTGCAGATGCACAATGCAGAGAACAGCAGTTTGAAGGTCCATTGGTAGCCGCAGGTAGCAGGATGACGGCTGAAGGATTGAATAGGCAGCAGCAGGTTGAAGAAAGGCAGCAGAAAGGATCCTTAGAACAGCAGCAGATAAACAGGGCTACTCAGCTACTGTACACAAATGTGGGTTATTCATTTAGTCCACAGACAAGAAAGGGGGAACAAATGCATGATCCTCTTTAGCTGTTTCCTGTGAGCCAGTATTGTCCAGTGGTCAAGAACTCTGAGCTGCACACCTGGAGAACTGGGTTTGAATCCTACAACCACCACTTGCCTACTGGGTGACTATGCACAAATCACTTAAAAACTATCACACCACTTTTAAAATCCTTTGTTCAAAATATCTAGTCATATAATAGTAATAAAATTAAATTAGCAGGAGTATACTAAGAATAACCAGCTTCAGTGGCTGATTAAATGCCTCAGCCTTCAGCTTCAGCATTGAATTATCCACTTCAGCCAGTTAGTCTTTCATATACTCTAGATAACTGAATATTATCACTTAAATAACTTAATTGCTTGAAATTCCACTTTTGTGGAGAATGTTGTACCATTTGGCTCTGCTGATTGCAACTGCAATTATTTTATTGGGGGATTAGAGACACTAGTTAATTGTTTTATTTAAACATTAAGACATGGATAGCAGTTCAATTATAATCAGTTAATCTTAACCACTGGGGAAGGGGACATGAGGCATGAAGCACAGCTATGGGCTAATGCTACTAGAGTGTGATTAAAAAAGGTTACCTGATCCTTGTAGTGCCCTAATGCTATTAATGGAAAGCACTGTCATCTATTTTTTGTTTTTGACAATTTGTTTATGCTTCTCTGGTACAGGGCTTATTATCCTGGTCTGACCACCAGCCCCATCTCACGGCATCTCAGGGACTTAGCTCGGCCTCCATTTTTCACCCATGGCTTTTCCCCAGGGTGGGGTCAGCAGGTCCCCTCTTAACCTACCATAGAATGGATCCAGTTTGTGGTGGTAGGGACTTGTCAGTGATGTGGGACCAGTGAGAGGTCAGACATCTCATTGTTGCTCTGTCCAAGAGTTTCCCTCCTGGTTTTCTTCCCTGGAATGCCAGCTTTGGGGTGGTATGCAAACTCACAGCAAGCATGGGGCATGTAACCACAGACATCCCCCACCAATAAGTATTTACAAGTGCACTGCTAATCTGGTCACCCAGGTGGGAGTACTGCACTGGAGCATGATTACCCCCTTCCCGGAGGAGGATAGCATTCTCTGGGACACTCAGTCTTCCTCCCCTTGGCTGTCCCCACGGACCCAGTCACAGTCTCAAACTCAGGTAACTCAGGTCAACAATGTAGTGGCATGTGTGGCATCCAGCACCTCAAACCTCCACGCTACTAGAATAGCCCTCAAAATGCTGTCATCTTTTCAACTGCATAGTTTTAATAGTTCAAATTCACATCCCTCTCTTGTAAATGAGGGTACCTAGTCATTACCATAACCATTTTAGAATGCTGCCAACCTACCAAATGCTCCATTTCAAACCACTGTTTTATAATGCAATGTATTTACTGTTAATATTGATTAATTTGCAGTATATTGTGAATGTGTTTGAATGTATTGTTTCATACTGCATTTGCTTCCCTTTGTGGTGCCCTGATCCTTTGGGATAGTGTTCCTTAAAAAACTTGCCTTGCCTTACTCTGGATATCTCAGCTAAGATTTAGTATTTTATTTTCAGTGTGCTCCTTATTACACTTATTTATTATACCAGAGTAGACTGAAGTACTGAGAGGGTAGGTGACTTGCTCAGGGTCAATGTGACTTTGGTGGGATTTCAACCTGAGTCTTCTCATTTCAAAGCTGATACTCTTGCCTGTAGACCATATTGCCTGCTATAATAATAGATTTGTTTTTGATTTAAAATCATTAATAGTAAAACTTCATGCACTTACACATTTTACAAAAACAAATACGTTTCCTCTTACATTATTGACTGAAATGTTCAACAAGTCTAATTAGAGCTGCATAAGATTGCTTTTGCGTTCTTTGAAAAGTAAAAAAAAAATCACACTACATCAGCAGCTCAGAAATAGAACAAAGCACAGAAATATGCAAACTCCAAAGAGCAGTAATTATGGAATGTTTGCCCACAAGTATGATCCCTAAAGATGTTTTTCTTCTACATGGCACAGTAATATAGCAACATAATAGCAATGCAATTTAAGGCTGGAAAAGACTCCAGGACAACCATGTCTGCACCCAACCCCCCATTCAAGAGCAGCAATAAAATAAGCATGTGGTACAAAGATGTACCAGTTATAGGGATTCCCTATTACTCCACAACCCGAGGTTCCCAGTGACTTCATCAGTAAGCAGAAATGTTATCAAGGCTTTTATAAAAGGACCTGTACTGTTTTATGTAGACTGAATCTCTTGGTAGGCTTTTCCTTAGGTCTGTACCCCCTGGGAGAAAACATGCCTCCTAACTTTACACCAAAATTTTACCTCCCTTGAGCTGCAGTGCATGTCCTCGCATCTAGCTGCAGGACACCAGATGAAACATAGTTGTTCTTTCTCTTAGCCTACTGTTCTCCTAGGTGCACATTTTAAGGGCCTCCAGCCCCTTCTCATAGCCCACATCACTGATAATTTTAATGACCCTGTATTGCACCCCCCTGACTGCCTCATTGATTTTTTTATATATTCCAGATGCCAAAACTGCATGGAGTATTCCAGGTGGAGCTTCATCAGGCCTTGTAAAGTGACAGGACTACTTCCCCTGAAAGGCTGTTCATGCCATTTTTGAAACATCCTGGCATTCTGCTAGACTCTGGACAGCGACTTTACACTGCTTGTCCCCTTAAAGGTTCTTTTCCTCCTTGACTGCAGCAACAGAAGCACCAGACAGGGTGTAGGTCCCACCTCTATTTTCCCTTCCCATGCGTAGCATGTTGTATTTGGCTACATTCAGTCTGAGACTCCTGAAGTCAGACCAATCACACAGCTTGTTCAAGTCATCCTGTAGTTTATCATTATATTCAAGGGAGTCCATCACTCTGGCTTAGTGTGACCTGTGATCTGTGATCTTAAAAAAAGTCTGCTGGAGACCGCAGCATCCCGATTGTCAGTGAATAAGTTGAAGAGCAGTGGCCCCTGCAATGAATCCTGAAGAACACCATTGAGTACTCCGTCAATGACCACCTTCTGATTCTTACACAAGCCAGTCACTGTTATAATGCACCTTGTATCATGGGCATAGCTGGGGGGGGGGGTTCAAACATCCCCCCCCAAAATGATTTCTGAAATTTTGTATTTTAAGGGACATCCAAAATACAGGATGTGATATGACATCCCGTATTTCCATAGCATGATCCCTTCACATGTGCGCAATCAACTCCTGAGTTCTAGCTAAGTGGCTGGCTGGATTCTGGAATGGCTGTGACTCGGGAGTGGGACTGGGAGCAGCAAGCAGCTTGTGAGGCCAGTGGTTTGAGGATGAGGAGGATGGCTGGAGGCTGGCAGGCCAGCACTTAATGAAGGGTTGGTCAGGTCCAAGTCTGCTCCTCCTCCCCCTCTCAACAGCAGCCAATAAAATGGCTCAGCTTGAATTTGGTGGCTTGGTGTGTTGATGTGCACTGGCACAAGCACAGTTACATGGCAAGCATGATGACGCACAGCCAGAAAAGCAGTGACAGGAGGATTGCTGTCTGAGTGCTGACACTGGAAAATACTTTTAGGAGCCCCTCAGCTCCAAGATTATCTTTATTTTCTCTGTGGAGTGGAGACATGAGGAGAGGAGAGGAGACGAATAGGAGGAGTCAGGAGAGGAGTTGTTCTTTCTGATCTCTGTAGATCCTGGTTGTCAGTAGGAAGAATGGATTCTCAGTGCTGCCAGTCAGAGGAGCTAGCCTGAGTCCTAGAGTCCAAGTTTTGCTCCAGTTGCGAGAGCATGAGAGTGTCCTCGAGTTGAATTCAAAGACTAACCAAATGAGCCTAGATGCCTGAAGAAAGCTGGAGATGGTTTTGTTTGCCAGTTGGCTGCTCACTTTGCTTGCCTCAGCAGCTGGTTGAAATCTGGATTGAGTGCCACCCTGAGGTAGATCAGACCTGGCTGGTGAATGGTGTACTTTATTTCTTGGGTACGGGTTGTATTGGTACTGGGGCTGTTTGTGTGGCTACAGGGGTGGGAGGTGGCAGTGTTTGTGCAGGTGCTGGGGCATCTGTTTTTGCCTGGGTAGGGCAAGGAGTCTGGTAGTATTGGTTCAAGGCTGGCTGTCTGCATGGGTGGGGTGCCTGGCCACATTGGTGCTGAATCCATCTGTATTCACTTGGGTTTGGGGGGGGCTGGTTGTGTTAGCTTTGGGTATTGGTACTGGGCATGGCAGTATCAAAAACATCTGTGTGAATTCTCTGTGAAAGAGGACTAATTGTCTTTATTATTTCATTGTGTTTGTTGGGGGGGTAGGGAAGATGGTGGTGTGTATTTAAAAGGGGCTGCTGGCTGTGGTCGGAGTGGCCAGGTGTTTGTGTGGGGAGCATGCCAGGTTGGCAATGGGAGGGGCTAGGCATATATGTGAGGCTATCGTGGTGGGGGGCAGGCATATGGCATGATTTGGCCATGGTGTTGGGGGGTGCCAAATGTGGGGACCTGGTCATGTATGTTGGCAACTCAAACTGGGGTGAAATCTTTGGCTTAAACGTTACTGAAGTATACAACACTTGGCTAGTCTTAGGCAAGTATGTGTGCTTTTTGTTTGCTTGTTTGTTTGTTTTTATGTGGGCAATAGGTTGAAAAGCTGCAGGATTTCCGGTGTGTTCAATGGGCAACTTGTGATTTTGAATGATGTTGTGCGGCTGGCCTTAATGGTGGGGTGGGTGAGGCTGGTGGTGGTGTGCCCTTGGGTTGTATGAGAGACTGTCAATGGTGGGGTGAGGGGACTGGCTGCATTTGGAAGGTAGGGGGATGCAAACAGTTTTGGTGGGTGGGAGGTCAACTGTGCTTGGATAAGGGGATCTGATTGTTTTTGGTCGGTGGACTCTAATACCTGCCAGAGTCTCCCATCCACCTGACTCCATTGGGAAAAAATGTCCCATGGGGTAGGGAAAGACCATGCAACACAAGTGTGTTTTTGGTTCCAAACAAGCCCCAAAACTCACCATAGAGCTTCTGGGGGCCTAGCAACCCCCAGATCCCCAGCCTCTATATAGAAATATTTCACAGTATATTGCAAAAATGCAAATGGGATGGGTGGTTTAAGGCACTTTTGGTCAGCCAGTTGTCCACAAAAATTACAGCTACAGACTCTAATGCCAGCCAGAATCTCCCACACCCCCTGATTCCATGGGAAAATCCCCTTTAATCAGGTGTAGGAAATGTAACAAAAGTGTGTTTTTTTTGCCCAAGAAAAGACTCAAAACTCACCACAAAGCAAGTAAACCCCCAGAGCTTCTGGGGGTCTAGGGGCCCCAGATCCCAGGCTTTTTTTTATATGTCCCACTTCACAAATATATCCAAACACCACCCCAAAAAAATCCTGTCTATGCCACTGCTTTGCATACAGTATATTTTGAGTGTACCTCAATGGCTTAGGTTGCCCAGAAGCTTGCCATTTCCCACAATTTCAAAGGACTTGCTGAAGTCCAGATAGATAATGGCAATGGTCCTGCCTCTGTTCACATCCGTGGTCACCCCGTCAGTGAAAGTGATCATGTTGGCTTGGCATTATCTGCCCTTCATTAAGCCATGCTGAGAGTGAGCAATAACCTTGGCCTCAAGCAAGTATTTTTTATTATTTGTTTCTTGAAAATGGCCTGAAGAACTTTACAAAACACTGATATCAGGCTAAAAGACAAAGAACCTCAGCTCACAAGCACTGAGGCAATGTTTACCCCAAAGCACATTGGCCGGGAAGTCAAGTTTCAAAGAAATACAATATCACGCATGCCCCCATAAGGCAAAGTATCATGGGTTGCATATGCAAATCAATACAGAATATTATGCTGGTTCAACTTTAAGCAGAAATGCATGGTGCCGAAAGGCCTCTCACACAGTTTGCAAAGAGTGCCAAAAAGACACAGACGCATGTTTTGCCCTATCAGGAGTCATCAGTGTGCCTCGTCTGTTTGGCACCCCCGTGGAATGAACCAGCTACCCTAAGATGATCTATCTGGGTTATGTTGTGGTGAACCCGATTAAAGCATAAAATAAGTTAAAAGACAAAGAACCTCAGAGCGCACGCATTGAGGCAATGGTTACGCCAAAGGGCATTGACCAGGAAGCCAAGTTTCAAAGAAATACAAAATACACATGGCCCTCATAATGCAAATCATCATGGGATGCATATGCAAATCACCCCAGAATATTATCTGGTTCAACTCTAAGCAGAAATGCACGGTGCCGAAAGGTGTCTCACACAGTTTGCAAAGGGTGCCAACAGAAGACACAGACACATGTGTCGTCCTATCAGGTTGCCTGGTCTGGACTTTAGAGAGTTTAATTTTAATTTTTTGGGGAAAACAGGGACTACACTGGCCACTTTTCTGTCCATTTGCACTATGCCTGTCCAGACAGACTCCTGAAATATTGACAAGTGACACCAACAATAGTTTCTTTATCTACATATCTACACTGTAATTCTATGATGTATCCCATCTGCTACTTGGGACTTACCTGGCAAAATCTTTGCTAGGTAGTCAGCTACTAGAGTGGGCATGGTGCCCAGTTGTTGCGTTGTGGCTAACTCTGATGTTATTGACCCTCCCACTAAGCTTCTCCCACCACCAAGGGCCTTTTGGTGAACACTGAAGTGAAGTATTTGTTAAGCATCTCAGCCATCCCCTCTTGCTCTCTCAAAGATTCCTTCCCTACCCCAGTTTTAAAGGCCCAATAACCTACTTCACCTTTCTCCTTCCACTTATGTACTGGAAAAGTATTTAGTATTGTCCACATCCCTTGCTACAGTGCTGTCTTCCAGCACTTCCTTTGCTGTCTTGATTCTAGGTTTATAATCCCTCATACTGCTATGCACTCCTCTTTGGCCTGGAAGCAATTTGTCTCTTTCTAGCAGTAATAAATAGAATAATAGATAGGTGAGGGTCTATTACAAGGGAGTAATACCATTGAGAGGTTCTAGGGACAAGGAAACCTCAAGAGCAAAGATCGAGAGGTTCCCCTGTCCCAGAACCTCAAGATGGTATTACTCCCAAGTGAGAGACCCTCACCTATTTTTTAATTTTTGTAATATATGGAGCCTAGTTTTATTTGCAGCAATTCTGTGAATGTGGTGTTGAGGTGCCGTGCTACCGCTGCAGTGAGGATTCACTCACTCACACTGTGTGTGTACTTTCTGTCCCCGGTCCACCTCTGCTGACCCGCCCACCCACACACTCAGTGCTGAGTCTGTTTTAGTTTAAAAGGATTTTGTTTTAGAGGCAGTCTTACCTTGCTTCTTTAATCATGCAGTTGTGTAGCATATAGGGGAATAAAACAATACTGCCCGTAAAGCCAAGGGACGATTTTCTCTCGCTTAGCAAGAGATGGCCGCCATGTTTTTTGAACAATTCTGCCCGCCCACAGAGGAACCGCGTCCAATCAGGAGGTGCGGTTTTGGGAACGTCAGCATGCAGGGCTAGGAGATTGCCTTGGGGATGTCAGGCACTAGCGCATGGTTCTGGAAGATCTTGCAGTTGCACTCTTCAGGTTTGGTGATAATACTGTCATTCAGAGCTCAAACAATAGTATTACGAGCTCTGAACAATAGTATTATCACTTGCCAACGATAGTATTATCACTTTGGCTACTGCTGTATTACTGGGATTTTTTTGTATGGGATACTATGGTATTACTGCGGTATCTCCATATATAACAAATATTTTTTCTGATTGTTTGTTTTTGTTTGGTCCCTGCTGAGCAAGTTGAGCCAATGGTTGCCTTGTTTTCCCTTATTACAGAAGATGCAGTATGGCACTGTGCTTTACAGCACTGAAATGCAAACCTGGAGACCTGAGTTTCAATCCCACATTCCCCCCTCCCTTGCATACTGTGTGAGCCTGAGCAAGTCACTTAACATCCTTGTGCTCCCAGGTCACATCTGTAAAAAAGCTCCGGCTAAGTATACCTTTCATGATTAACAATTTCCCCTTTCACGTTATTATTTACAGAAATGCATCATAGACCTCTGCAGCTGTTTGAGTCCTTTCTTTAATGAATGACAGATGTGCTCTGCATTACTAACCTCATGTAGCTGCCCCAGATGTTTGAACACCAGGGGTTGGCTTCACAAAATGAAATGGAACTAAGTCCCACTCGGCAACTCCAGTTGTTGACCGAAATCTCCGCAGCTCTGGAGAATTGTATTCACAGTCCACCGCAGCTGCAGAGACGTTACGTCTGTTCCCACCAGCCATAACATTTTTCTACAGCTGAGGGGAAAAAACACCTGCAAGCTGCCATAAATTGTGGAGGCTGTTGTAAACTTGCTCCACCTTTGTGAATACCACAGCTGTGGGAAAACTGTGGCTTCTCAAGTGGCAACCCACTTTTGCCAGGTTTTTCACATAGCTGTGGGATTTGGGGGGGGGGACTTTGTGAATCTGGCCCAATGCCTTTCATCATGGGAAATTGCCTTTCTAAAGATGCTGGTGCTGGTGACTGAGGTCTGGCTAGTTTCCCCTATTACCAGGGAGAATTTGATCTGGTTGTGATCATGATCTTCTAGTGATTCCTTAACTTTTACATTGAGATGACCTAACCCCCAAAGGCTGAGAACAGGGTAGAGGGTGACCTCAAACCTAGTAACCATATCACCTCCTGTGACAAACCGTTGAGGGTCTGATAGGTGGTCTCATCACTCCCTTACCCTCTGGGGCTGAATGGGTATAATACAAATGACTATCGTACCCCCAAAATGATTACCTCCCAAGTGTGATCCTTAGTGGAATAGAACTCAAATGGTTTAACACATTTCAAGCAGGACTCCATAAATTCAAATATAATGGAATAAGAGTGTGGTAAAGATACTTCAGAGTCCACAGGTGAAACAGAAGGGTGGCCTGCAAGTACCAGGCATTAGAAACTCATACAATGCTTATAGTGCAAATCATTTTCTCAAGTAGATCCTATTGAGATCAGAAGTTGAATATGCCCCACTCTGGATACCAACTGAAAAGGAGTTGTACTATATGAAAAGGACAATCTGAAACTGGAAGCTCTCTTTTCCTTGCCAGAGTGCTCCATGCCCTTAAATATGTTCTTTGCCATAATACTGTGCCCACATACACCACTGAACTAACTTCAAATCAAAACTTCCCCTACACAATTATAAATACCAGAAATTATGAGGCGATGCAAACATAACAAAGCATTTGTTAATGCCGAATGTTGTGGCACTGGCATTGGCATTGGCAGTGCCAGAGCTAGAGATACATAATAGGAATGGCAGTGAAGTCCTGAAGTGACACCAACCCCACCCCCACCCCAGAGAGCGAGAGGCATTGGGGTGTGCCTTTGGGTCATCAGCTATAACGCTCATGCCATTGTACCTCACCCTACCCTGTAGGCACTGACAAGGGTTGTGGTGTGCTTTGGAGTCTTTGGGCTTTATACTTACCCCATTCCATAAGGAAATACACAGGCATGGGTGCAGTATAGGAGCATGGGGTGAACTTTGTGGCTGAACAGTGCAAGGCACACCATGATGCCTGTCAGTGGCTGCAGGGTGGCGGTGGGGGGTGGAATGGCATTAGCATTACATCCGATGATGCCAAGTCACACCCCTGACACCTGTCAGTCTGTACTGGGTGGGTTGCTACAGTTGGTAAGCGTAACACCATAGGCATGTGGTGGTAGTTTCACTCCACATTTTCAACATGGGCTTCTTGTCAGGCCATCTCATGAAAAGTGGCACAATCACTTTGTTAGCTGAAAGGTGGTTTTGCACAGCAGCTGTGGCATTTGGCAACAGAGGGACAAAAACACATTTTTGGGCAGGATGTGGAGAATGACAACTGTATTGTTCATGAGGAGTCGTAAAAAAATGGCAACGTTGAAAATCTGGAATGATAATATGAAATATTGGTGAAGCAATAAGCATGCAGACAAACTGTGCAACACACGCCCATAACCCAATTATTTTTTGCAGTTTGGTAGCCACATTTGTAACATAGGCATTTTGGGACCTACCCTTATGAACAGTGGTGCTGCGATTTTGTTAATCTGTCCCAAAAGTTGATTTCCCACAGCGACCACGCCATTGTGCACCACAGGTGCAGAAACACATTTTGAGCAGGATGTGAAAAATGACAGCTGTACTGTTCATAAGGTGGTGTGCAAAAATGCCAGTGTTGAAAATCTGGCATGGAAATATTGCAAATTTGTGAAGTTACAAGGGTGCATGGAAACTGCGCAATGCATGCTTGCAACACATTCATTTTATGGACTGTCAGCACCAGATTTTCAACATAGGCATTTTAGGACCTCTGCTCATGAACAGTATCACCATCATTTCCTCAAATTGTCCTGAAACGTGATTTTACACAGCAACTGTGCTATTCCACGCCAGATGTCCGAAAACACATTTCGGGCAGGATATGTAAAATGACAGCTGTACTGTTCATCAAGAGGTGTGGAGAAATGCCAATTTTGAAAATCTGGAATGAAAATATTACAAATTCATGATGTTACGAGCATGTGTATAAACAGAGCAACACACGCTCATAAAACAGCCATTTTTGAGAGTTTTATCACCAAATTTGCAACATAGGCTTTTTGAGAGCCCCCCTCATGAACAGTGGCACTGTCGTGTCATTACTCAGTCCCAAAAGGTGATTCTGCGCAGTGACCACAAAATCACCTTTCGGGACCGAATAATGCCATGACAGTGTCAGAAATCATGAGGAGGGTTCCTAAAAACCCCATGTTGAAAATTTGGTGCAAAAGTTCCAAAAAATGCCTGAGATATGCATCAAAGTTGGAAAAACCCTATTTATTCCATTATACAGCTTACTGGCATTTCCTCAGTTCACGGTCGGCTTTGAAGAGTGCAGACGTGTTTCCGGTCACTGAAGATTGTCGCACTGGACTCCGGAGGTAAGTATGGGGGTGGGGAGGCAGGGTGTGCAGTAGGTGGCGCGGGTTGTGGGGGGCAGGGAGACCTCCGAGGGACCGTTTCCTTTTTCACAGGGAACAAAAAAAACAAAAAACATCGCAGGACCATTTTTATTTTCACAGGGGCATGCTGGGGTGGGCTCCCAGCATGCCAATGGAGTCTTTGGGGGGCAGCTGTAGCCAACAGAATTGGGCACCACGGTCAGCACACAACAAAAGACTTTATGCCGATGGGGATTGGGCACCCCTGTTGACACACAAGGAAAGCAGGGGGGGCAAGAGCCGAGGGGGATTGGGCACCCCCCCTTGGCATATAACAAATGGGGGGGTTCTTTATGCTGATGGGGAGTGGGCTCCCCTGTCGGCACATACATTGAGGGCAGGGTAAGCTGACAGGGGGATTGGGCACCTCCAAAGTTGGCAGTTTGGTATGCAGTGTGCCACCATGTTTTTGTTGCCGGGGATGCACGTCGGGAGGTCCACTGCATGTGATGAGCTTTGCTTGCATTGCAGCAGACCTTTCCTTTGATGTGCTCACCATATTATGTATGCATGGTGTGGCGCCAGCATGCAGGCTGATTGGGGAATGAGGGACACACCTACTGATGTGTGCTCTGCATTCACCCAACAGTGACCACACCTCCAAATCTGCACTACCGCAAGATGTTGGCTGTGCAAGCACGCCAACATATAAAATGGATGCCTGAAAACTGTGCTGGAAATTACAGGGGGACATGAGTCTGCAAAGTATTACTAACAGTGTAACAAGAGATGTGTCAGCTCCTTTTGACAGGGTTACTACAGATTAATCATAAGCTGGCATTTATTAGTCCCATTCTATTTATAGGGCCTGTTCTGTTTTCCATTTTCTAAAATGACCTCCCCTCTGTCATTTCCTCTGTGTCCATTCATATGTACACTGATGATACAGTTATTTTGCATCTGGCTTCTCGTCCCCTGATCTTACACCACAGCTGCAGCTAGATTTCAACAACATTCAGTGTTGTTTCTAGTCTAACCAAATATCACTCAATGCCAAAATAACAGTTTCCATGACTTTTGGCACCCATCAGAGGCTTTCCAGACCCTCCTCTCTTCCTCCATTTCACACCTTTGAGGGTGCTATAATTGAGGACTGCATTTCTTCTACTGTGGCACTCACACCCAATATATGCAAGGCACCAGAACTCTTACAAAAGTATTGACTTTATTACAGAAAGCAACAAACACAAGCTGATACGTTTCGGATAAAAATCCTTTTTCAAAGGTTGAAAAACAGTTGTTCACATGTTCACGTTTATCCCTCCAGCAATCAAGCAACATTTTAAAATGATTGGTTCCCCACAAGTAGCAATTAAATCAATTAATCAAGTATTGCACATCCCTTCAATCCATTACAGACTTGCAGTATACTATATACTTTATCTAATGTGCATAACAATAATTACATATAAACATCACTAAAAACAATCTCTACCCATATGTAAACAAAACAGATTTCTGAATCATATAATATTTACAATCACTCTGTCACTAAAATTCACTTAGCGTTCTTCTAAGTGTGGTTTCGGTTCCAACCCTGCATTTAAACCTGGTGGTTTATTAGCTCTAAGTCTAATAATCCAATCATTTTCCTTTTTCTGGATTTTGTTCCTCATACTACCCCCTCTGTTATTCAGACTCACTTTGTCAATTCCAATAAACTCAAAACCATGTTCTGTCTCATTATTTACCTCCATCAAATGTGCTACAGTGGCATAAGTGTCATCTCTCCTACTTATTTCTCTCATATGTTCATTTACTCTAATCTTAAATAGTATTTCTGTTTTTCCTATGTAAAAGGCTCCACATTTACACTTCGCCATATAAGTCACTCCTTTTTTATGGCAAGTAATGTGTTGTCTGATGTCAAACTTGATACCCATTCTCTCATTTAAAAAGTTTTTACTCTGTTTTACATGTTTAAAGGCTACACAGTAGTGGCAAGGAAAACAACCTGTTGTGGATCCAAGCCAAGTTCTAGGTGTCTCATTACTGAAGTGGCTACTCACCAGATTATCTTTGACTGCTGATGCCCTCCTACTGTATATGACATAATAGGCCACTGTTCCACAGTATCTTTCAAACCTCTGTCACTACTCAGCACATGCCAATGTTGTTTAATAATGCCTTCTGCATGTTTGGCATGTGCTGAGTATGTGGTTACATAATGGAAACGTTTGTTGTTATTCATCTCTGGTACTTTGTCCCTTAATAATGTACCTCATTCACTCTAGGCTGCCTGTTGCTATGCTTTATTTATAACTGTCTGGGCATAACCTCTGTCTTGTAACCTCATCTGTAGCTCATCTGATCTATTTTCAAATGCTGTCTGTGTACTACAATTTCTCTTCACCCTGTAGAATTGTCCCTTAGGTATATTCTCTACAGTGTGTTGTGGATGACAACTAGATGCCAAAAGTAATGTATTTCCATCTGTGTCTTTTCAGTATAGATCTGTCACTAGTTTCTCCACCTCATCCTTAGTAATTCTTAAAACAAGATAGTCTATTTCTCTTTCATTCACCACATAATTACATCTAAGGTGTCTATCAGTACTGTGGAGAAATGTAATGAATTAAGACAATGAATTTATATCCCCTTTCCAGATTAATATCACATCATCTATAAAGCGCTTCCATAGTACTATGTTATTCAAAAAAAACATTTCTATCTGGATCGAACAGTATGTCATGTTCCCATTTTTCTACATATACATTAACTGCAGATGGGACATATGTGTCCCCAATCACTGTTCCTTTGGTCTGCTGATATAGTAAGCCATCAAAAACAAACACATTCTTAGTTAGCACATGCTCTAGAAGTTTCAACAATGTAGATATGAGGGGTTGAGTACCCCCTTCCCCTTTTCTTCTCTGTTCAGAAAAAACACTGCAGCATCTAGTGCTCCTTCATGTGGGACATTTGTGTATAATGCTGTATCCTCAGGGTCAGGGTATATACCTTAGGGTTTGGCGTGACCATCATCTTGATTCCTCATTTCATATTGATTTCTTACACCAAAAGCTCTGCCATCACCTTGGTGCATTGTACAGAACAAAGCTAGTATCCCACTTCCTATCTACTAATAGACTGTTTTAAAGATGAGTCTCCCTTGTGGTGACATACTCTTTAGGGGAGCTCCCAAATCCTCCTTTGCCAGACTTGACCCTCTCTTCCACTATTCTTGTTGTTTTTATTTGGATTGTCCCCCTTGCACCCATCTTTGCTCATTCAACTCTGCCCTTTCTCTCCCTTCTCTTGATGTCAGGTGGCGTTACCATTTTGCCTCCTTTATACCTAAATTCTGGTTTGGTACCTCTCCCTCCTACCTTGCATCCCTCTTATCATCTCCCTCATCTTCCTACTACCATCTCTGCAAAAACATTTGCCATTCGCGCTCTGTTCCTTCTAAAAAAAATCTACTGTTGGTCAGTCTGCCTTCTCATCCCACTTTCTTAAACTCTGGTACTCCTTACCTCTATCAGTTCACTCTGCCTTTTCTGCTTTCTCCTTTTAAGTTTCTTCTTTATGACTTTTCTTCTCCCACCTGCACCTGAGCCTCTTCCTTCCACACCTCCCATTAGTTTTACCATGGCAGTCAATTCCACTCATTTACTGTTTCACTGTTCTCTACTCATAAGAGTAGTTGCTATCACCTAGCTTATCTCAATGTTATCTACTAAACGTGTGTGTTATACTGATTAGCTTTCAGTTTTGTTGATTATGCTCATCTGATATAGTATGTTTTCTGTATTTAACTTACCACATCCCTTTAACTGCAGGATGCATCTGGAAATGTTGTTATCAGCTCAGTATGTCTTTCCTGGCGAAACCTTTGAAATAAAAACATACATACATACATACATTTATGAAATCCCAGTTTTAAAGATTCAAAGAAAGCTTACTATTTAAGAGAGAAAATACAACACTTTGTGGGCTTGAGGGGGAAGAGCCCCACATCTCTGATCTGTTATGATTACAGTACTATAGTTAGATGTACTAGATTTGTAAACTCATGGGCAGGTTGCAACATCTACATGATAGAAAAAGGCATTGCACTTAACATCAGAATTCCTGAATTAGAAGAAGATAAACCTCATAGAAGAAACTTTCTTCTCACAGATTAACACAGACTCCAGCATTAAAAAGTGAAAAAAGTTTATACTATAGTCCTGTAAAACAATAAAAAATGTATAAAATGGGGAACAGGCTTGATGTGTTATGCCACAAAGATTAAGATGGTAAAGGCTTACTACTACATAATCTCTGGAACTGTTCTAAAATCAACATTTATTGGGAGGAGACTGATGACAAAACACCTCAGAATCTCCATATAACCTTATAGTGTATAGTGGAATGTGATTGTGTAGGAAATCCATACGTATGGAAATCCATACACAATAGCAAGTCATTCTGCTGCAGTAGTGACATCCTTACTAATGCAGAATGACTTTTTGTTCTGCATTAGTAAGGACGTCATAATACAAGTGAATCCATATGTGCTCCTCATTGGACAGCAACTGGTGGAGAGTTTTGCTCGTGTGCTGGCTATCTGGTGGTTATGTTTCAAGTGTGTTCAATGGAGTGGAGCTGAAAATAAAAAAAAAGTAAATGATTCTGGGCTGTTTTGTTCTCCAAATAAAGGTGGCAGTGATCACAATCAACCATACAATGTACAGAACAGTGTATGGCAAACCATACACACTAAGGCTAGTCTTTATCCTTGTGGGTACTGGTTTACCTATAGCAGGATGACATGCCCAACAGTGACAGACACAATGCTGAGTGTCAGCATTGTACTGTCCGCGATGATTGTGTGTTTCCTATGGGGGATTGCACCTCCCGAACCCACCCATGTTGCGGGCTCTGCCCCCCACACCCCTGGTTTCTAAATATACAACTCCGAGTTGGAGTTGTCTTGGGGAGGGAGCAAAATACTCGGTGATGCAGTGCCAGTGCCAGAAGGGACCATCACAGTGACCTGATATTGTTGGTCAGATTCTGACATTGTGATGGTCTTTGCTCTTGCCGTTTTGCTGTACGGTCAGTACACTGTGGTTACCATGATGACTGAGAGACCTCTTGAGCTTCAGCCTTGAGATCATCAGCTATCATGCTAGCCACCCGAGGGAAGAATAGCTTTGTTGTGTATCATTTTCCATACACTATTTTAGATGTGTTTCTCTCTTACCCAAGATATTTTACTTCGCAAAGTACGGTAATCTGCCAAGGGAGTATTCCAAAGCTGCTTAAGTGGAAGCACACCTTCCAAACATCATGGTATTCCTTGTTTATGTGTGCCTTTGACCACTCTGCCTTGCAGTGAGATATGAAATAAAATTTACCATTTTGCATTATAATGCCTATTAGCACATATTTTGCCACTGAGTGTTTTTCAGTTTGTTTTGTTTTAACTGTACCATCTTTTGAGCAAAGCAATACACAATTTGAGAACATTGTTGTTTGGTTGTGGTAGATCATGTTTCCATATCTAACTTTATGCTGCACCTCATTACCTATTATGGCTTTCCCTGGGATTTAGGGTCTGAGAAGTTTTGTAATAATGACAGTGAGTAAATAACTATTCTAAACAATCTGAATCAGCAGAGATATCTGGAGAGGGCAGAACTATTTCACAGCTTCAGATTTGATGTGAGTATTATATTTTTAGTGTTTCATATTTTTTTTATAATGTCCTCTAGAACATACAGGGGAACATTAAGGGCTTTTGCAAAAAAAATCATATTTATGTATTATCTTCGAAAATGTACTGTAAATAAACAGTTGAAAAACATCCTGTGAAGTTTTAAGTGCAATCTACAAATTTTTACATAATCTACAGTACAAGTTTGAGAAGTAAAACATTTCAGTTCTAATTAGAACTAGAAAAGATTTAACTGCCCTTAAATGTAGTTTTTTGGCAAGCTGGCTGGTTGAGTTTATGAATACAGTATACTGAAAATGTCCCAGAAAGAATGAAACATGTGTCTGTGCTTTGTCATGCTCGGCCTAAACTGGATCAGATGTATTGTGCACATCTGCTTAAAAGGTAACATCTGTTCTGGTGAAGTCTCATCAGCCCAGCTTACACAAGAATTTGGCTACCAATGGTGCTCTAGGAATGAGGCTTGAGAGTATGTGCATGGTTTGGAGAGATGCCAAAAACAAAACAACTGGGATATTTCTGCTCTCTTAACACTCCTTATAGATCCCATATACTGCTTTCCCTGCAAACTGCTTCTCTAGCGTGTTTACTCTGAGTGTTCTAAACCAGCATTGAAATTCTGCAGTGGGGGAGATGCCAGGGCTTAGCCCACCAGGCTCTGAAGTGACCCCAGGAAACTCAAACACCACTGCCATTGACTCATAATGGGAAGGGAGGGTCTCAGTTTAAAGATAGCATCCTTATTCCCCCCCAGCTCCCAAAGCTCATAAAGTGTAATTCCATCACTGTTCTAAACCAACACTTTCAACAATGTTAGTGAACTTTTTTTTCCTTGCATCTAGTTCTTCAAACAACTAGCTTTTTCTTAAACAATACCAATTTAGTGTTCCTTTGGAGCAATGAGCAACATAATACTGGGATTCTTGATGAGCAATAACTATTTCAATAACAAGGGAAAAAGAGGTATTACAGGGCAGCATTTTCACTCTCTATTAAGCCAATTACTACTTGATCTCTTCAGTTAGCCTTTTATATTAAAACCCTTCTCATAGACAAAGAAAAGTATAGCACTACAATACTGTTCTGGATGCAAATAGAATTGTTCCCCATATACCAGTGCATGGAGACCCAGGATACCATGTGCCAATCAGGTGGGTCACTTGGCCTTTATCTGTCATAAGTTTCTATATTTCAACTTTTCTGTGATATACAGTGGAGCAAGCCAGGACAATACCTTGCAGTATTACTGCAGAGTGCTGCAGTATGCTACAAGGAACAGTGCAATTCAATGGCAACTAAGACCTTTTGTCATGCAATATTTCAAGAAATGACATTTACTGCAAGTTACTGTATTGTTGTAAATTGTACATGGTGGAATTTCACCCACAAGTGGTGAAATGCTGCTGTTCACAGAAAAATTCTGCATTTCACTGGCGAAATTTTGCTGTTTGCAGCCACTAAGTATTTCATGAAATGGGCAAATTTTGTGAAATATTTCACTGAGTGAAATTTGCAGACTTAACACATCTCTACAGGGGATTGGGAATAGGGTGGGGTGTCCAGTAGATCACCAGGGAAATGTTTACATTTGCTGTACTGGGGATCAGGATGGGGAGGTTTTTACACTGGACACCAGGGAATATGTTTTCAACATCGAGTGGGTGATTGGGTGGTGGGAAGGACCACTGGACACCCGAAAAACTTATTTTTTCATACTCAGGCTGGCAATCTACGATGGTGGAGGAGGTGGGCCACTACCACCACGGACATTATATTTGTAGATTGAGCATGGGTGCGGGTGTGGGAAGGGAACACTGGACACCAGGGAAACTTATTTTCACATAGTCAAGCTGGCAATCATGGGAGAACCACTGGCATCAGGGAAATATTAGACACATTCATTCGGGCCAGCGATCAGCAGAGGAGGGAAGGACCACTGGACACTATTGAATCATTGTAAGTTTAACAGGCATGGGATCGGGTGTGGGGTGGAACCACTAGTACAAGGGAAACTGGAGGCCTTCCAGAACAGCTTCCTGATACAGAGGGTAACAAAGCAAACCAAGGAGGGTAACATACTGTACCTTGTGTTGACAGATGGGGAGCACGTCCAAGACCCAGAGGTGGAGGACCCCTGGGAGGAAGCGACCATTGTACAGTGTGGTTCTTCCTCAATTTAGGTAAGGAGGCAGCCAGGACCAAGACAAAAGTGGTGGACTTCAGAAGAGCAGACCTTGGCAGGATGAGAGGCATACTAGAAGGGCATCTCCCTCAAATCTTCCCAGACATGGATGCTGACCAGAAATCATCCATTATCAAGTTGGTTCTGGTGAAGGCCACTAACACATGTACAAAGACTGAAAGAAAGACATCCAGGACCAAAAGGCTGAGCTGGTTATGCAAGGAGGTAGTTGAGAAAGTAAGGGAGAAGAGGGATTCCTTCAGCAGGTATAAAAGATCCATGTTAGAGGAGGACAGGGAGGAGTACACAAGGAAATCCAGAGAGGTGAGTAGAGTAGTCAGGACAGTCAAGGCTTCAAGGCAGCTAAGGCTGACACAGGGGATCAGAGAAGGGGAAAATGATTTCTTCAGCTACATAAGGGAGAAAAGCAGCTGTAAAGATGAGATGGTCAGGATAAAGAGAGATGGGAAATGGACAGAAAAGAGGAGGGGGACAGGCAGAGGCACTCAATGTGTATTTCTGTTTGGTGTTTACCAGGTGAAAGGATGGGCCTATGCCGCAGGGCAGAGGTGGGGTGGGCATGGGAGGAGAGGGGGTAGCAGATGAGGAAATCCTCGGTGAACAGGTTATTGGAGAACCTTAGGTCTCTGCTGGTGGACAAGGCATAGGGACCAACAATGTGCATACAAGAGTCCTGAGGGATTTGGCAGAGGTCCTGGCTGCACCTCTGGCAGACCTGTTCAACACTTCTTGGGAGACAGGGTGAGTGCCACAGGACTGGGGGATGGCACATGTGGTGCCCCTTCACAAGAGTGAGCCCAGGGATGAGCAAGGTAACTACAGACTGGTCAGCCTTATCTCCATTGTAGGGAAGTTAATGGAGACCATTCTTAAGGAGAGACTAGTTATCTTTCTGGAACTGAATGGTCTCCAGGATGAAAGGCAATATGGGTTTGTCATGAGTAGGTTCTGCCAGACCAACCTTATTGACTTTTTCGATTGGGTGACAAGGGCACTTGACAATGGCCATGTGGTGGATGTCCTGTATCTAGACTTCAGCAAGGCCTTCAACTCAGTGCCACATGAAAGGATGCTCAGTAAACTGAGGAACCTGGAAGTTGGGGACAAACTAGTATGATGGGTTAGAAGCTGGCTGCAGGATAGGCAGCAGAGGGTAATTGTAGGGGGAGAACTCTCAAATCCAAGAGATGTAACTAGCGGGGTCCCATAAGGCTCAGTACTAGAACCAGTGTTACTTAACATCTTCAGTGGTGACATAGCAGATGGGATTAAGAGTAAAACCTGCCTTTTCGCAGATGACATAAAAATCTGTGTGGAGGTGGACAGTGTGGAAGGGAGGCAGGAACACCAATAGGATCTGGCAAGGCTTGAGTGCTGGTCAGACATATGGCATCTGGGATTCAACACTAAGAAGTGAAAGGTCATACACTTGGGAGCCAGAAACCCTAGGAATAGCTACTGTCTGGGGGGGTGAAGTATCCACTTCAGAGGAAGAGAATGATATGGGGGTACTAGTTACAGGAGATATGAATCGTTATGTGCAGTACAGAAAGGTGACAACCAAAGATAATAAGATGCTGGGGTGGCTATGAATACAGTGCAGGGCTTCAAACAGGCATGGGATAGGCATAAGGGAGCAATACAAATGACTATGAATAGATAGGTCACTGACAGAGCAAAGGCCGATGGCACATTTATAAGGTAGAAAAAGAAATGGGCAGACTGGATGGGCCTTGCGGTCCTTATCTGCCGTCAACTTCTATGTTTCTATGTTTCTATTGCCGGAGGAATCACCTCTAGGAGAGAGGAAGTCATCCTGCCATTGTACAGATTGCTGGTGAGACTGCACTTGGAGCACTGTGTGCATTTCTAGTGCCCCTATTTAGAGAAGGATGTCAAACTACTGGAGGGGGTGTAGCATATGGCAACAAAGATGATTCTAGGCCTGGGGGGACAAAATATATAAGAAAAGACTGAGGGACCTCAACATGTATTCCCTGGAGAATAGAAGGGAGAGAGGTGATATGACTGAGACCTTCAAATACTTAAAGGGCATGAATAGGGTAAGTACTAATGGCATTTTCAGACTAAAGGGGGGAGGAACATGAGGGAGCATTGTCTGAAATTGGAGGGGGAGATTCAAGAGGGAAACAAGGAGGCACTATTTTACAGAAAGGGTGGTAGAGAGGTGGAACAAACTGCCAGAGGAGGTGATATCATTGAAAACTGTGGGCAGTTTTAAGAGTGGTGGGACAGGGTCAAAGGTAAGATTAAAACTTAGGGGAAGATGGAGAGGTGGGAGTCAGCAGAATGGGGAGATACAGTAAATTATGTGGATGGGAAAGGAGTGGGGGGTAGCTGCAGTAGATTTGATAGGATCTGTACACTTGAGCAGACTTAATAGACTGTTATGGCCTGTATCTGCTGGCATTTTCATATGTTCACATTTATAAAACGGGCATGAGTGTAGCTGGGCAGGGGACTACTAGCCACCAGGGAAACATCTTATGTCATACTTGGGCCAGTGATCTGTAGAGGGGGAAGGACAACTAGCCACCAAGGAAAATATATTTTTTCATACTCGGGCCGGTGTTCAGTGGGGAGGGGGGAGCTCTGGCCACCAGGAAATACTTCAATGTTTCCACTTAGGCTGGCGATCAGCCGGGGGGGGGGGGCACAGTACCTCCACCATCTACTAGGATTGTGCAGGATTAAAGCAAGGTCTCAGACAGTAGTATTTGCTCCACTCAGGGGAATCCCACAAAAGGTCCTTGGATGCAGCAAATGCTTTATGTATAAGACTGCAAAGTTATTTATTTATTTATTTATTTACTTATTTAAGAGTTTAACCAGGAAGGCACACTTAGCAGAGTACTGCTCATTTCCAGGAGTGCGTCCTGGGGGAGGGTAGGGAGGGGAGAATACAATACACTGAAGTACAATGCAATAAAACAGTGGTAGTTTGAGAGCAATAATAAGCAAATAACCAAACACAGCCTGTACAGATTTAGGTGCGGTACAGGCAACAAGGAGTATAAGATCAGAGCAAGTGTACAGTGCAATACAAATGAGCAAAAAACAGTACTGAACCATAACTACAGTCAAAGAAGGAGGAATTGTGGCAGGTTTTAGTTAGTCTCATGTGCAAGTGAAGGAAAAGTGATCAGAGAGCCGAGCACAGAGAAACCGGGCAGAAGAGGCATGCCGAATGTCCACCGGGAGGGAGTTCCACAGTTTAGGGATGCATAATTGAAGGCTGACTGGCCTGTTGCCCCCTTCCCCTCATTTGCTTTGCAGACCCTCTACACTTTGCCCTGGCACAAACTCAGTTTGTTTCTGTAAACTGGGCTTTTGTTAATTTGAGGTCTGCGCAAAACAAGGTTTTCTCACGCAAAACCGGGTTTGGGCTGGGACAAAGTTTTGTGAATCTAGCCCCAGGACTCTTACAGCAGGGGTCCTGTACTCAGTCTGTCTCTCTTTTTCTGAATAAAGAAAAAGTCCAATTCCCCACTTCCATCTGCCAACACCACCCTCACCCCCAGAACATATCCTGTCAAATTGCAGAGTACATTTAGCTTGTGCAAATAGGGTGCCACAACAAAGACGACAGTGAAAATGGTGATCATTATTTAAGATCGCCCCTCATTCATGCCGTTCTTTGTGCCCACACAATTTCTGCCCCCTCTGGGGCATCCCCTTCCCAGAGGAGGTTACATTTAGTTTTGTGGGGTGTAGGGGACAAAGCCTCCTGCAAAAGCTGTTTCCTGGGAGGGCGCTTTGGCATGTAATTCCCAGGATACATAATGCCTGGCACTGTAATGCTAGGGTATGTTGCCTATGCTGTAATCTGTGTCAGCAACATGTTTGTCACTGCTTCATGGGTGAACCCCCCCACCGAAACTGTCCAACTAACAAAAAGTTGCTTTTTAAAATAAATCACTCAGTCAGCATGACAAAGCCGTGCACAAATTCTCACACTCCTCCTTCTGCTGCCAGATACCTCTCAGTAAGCAATGTGAAATTCAACAGGCAGGAAATTGCTGGGAACCTCTTAGCAATTGCTGTGCTGTGCTTTTGCTAATGCAGGAGAGCGGTCAAACAAGCAGGCAGTCAGTCAGTCAAATAAGTGAACTGGTGCCTGGCAGTCAAGCAGGTGAACAACTGAGAAAGTGGAGCTTGGAGGACGGAAAATCATCAGTTTCAAGTTTGTGATATAATTATGATAGTGCCTCCCTGTTAAATAATGTGCAAGTGTGGTTTACTGGGAAGAGAGAGAAGCAGATTTATTTTATTTATGTATTTATGACTTTGGTAACCGGGTAGGTGCTGTGATCCTAGAGACCATTTTTAGGCACGACCTGGGCCACATACAATGGCACAGGAGCAACTTTAAAGCAAAGTACATAGGACTGGGGAGCTAGTTACAATGATAAGACAAAAAATACAACAGCATTCCAGAACAATGAAAGTACAGAGACTTATGCAAGGTAGTAAACACTTGAACAGATGTGCAAAAACAAGGTGTTGGTTGTCACAACAAACAAAACAAGCAATTTTACAAGAAGAGAATTGGATTGACAAGATAAATGCAGAGGGGGAAACCCCTATGCAGGGGAAAGAGGTAACCACAAGTGCAAGGGAGTGGAGGGGAAGGGGTAATTGTGAGGGATGGAGGGTTTGAGACATAATAAAATGGGAAGCTAAAATTTTGTTAAGACACTGCTTTGTCTCTGAGTTGTTCTTAACCAACTACTAAGCAGATATAAAAGCTTCTGCCCAAAAACGAAAGGTACTGTCTCACATTGCAAAATTAAACAGTTCCCTAAATAAAGCCACTTGCTTCCAGTGTTCTGATATTGTTTTACCATATGAATAAAAACCAGTGTTCCAGTGTCCTATGATTTGAAGCTTAGTGGCCTATCAGCAGAGACTGAGGGAGGGTGCAGGGTTGTATACATTATCTTGGGACAGAGTGCATTTCAGCAATGGGGATAAGGCATCATGGATGTGTATCCTGGGGCAGAATAAGTGTTAGAAGATATGGCAGGATGTTTCTGCAGATACATGGTGTGTTATTCTGCACATGGGGCATGGGAAAGTATATGGGACAGGGAGGGTTATCAGTAGATGGGCAGGTTTGTATACATTCAGGGTGGGTGGCAGCAAAGGAGGGCGATGTCAGGGATGTGCACTGAAGATGGACAAAAAAGGCATAATGCTGTGTGGCTGGGGCTTCATTTCTGTGCCTACATTACAGACGTCATAGTCAGTTTAAGCAAGAAGAGAGGCACACGCCAAACACATTTGTTGCTTGTGAGGAATTAATTTCTTATGATACACACATTTTGCTGCTACTGAAACAGTCATGACTACTAGATAAGGAGTTGAGCAAAGAAAAAGATGGCTACTCAGCCAGGGAAAGCAAAGGCAACAACCACTTGTTAGGCCACGATAAAAAAAGCTTTTTTAATGAAAAAACACTTTTAAAAGGTACAAGGCACACCGTAAAAAATAAATACCACCCCCACCTTTCACATCAACATTTCACAACTACACTGTCGCTTTGTCAAGATGCTGGCATCAATTTATATATAATACACACAGTATATTTGGAAAAATGCATATGTGGTGCCTTTTATGTGGGAAGAACAAAATGGAAATTTAGACAGAGAATAGAAACATAGAAACATAGACTTTGACGGCAGATAAGGACCACTTGGCCAACCCAGTCTGCCCATTTCCCTTCCCATTGGATAAGCTGCAGATTCTAGTTAACCAACAGCCTACTTCCTGCAGCCCCCCACTACAATTGCCATATGTCTGTCCCATGCTTGTTTGAATTACCCCACTGTTTTAGACCCAACAACCTCCCCAAGAAGGCAGTTCCATGCATCCACCACTCTATCCAGTCAAAAAAATTTCCTCACATTACCCCTGAGCCGTCCCCCCTCTATCTTTAAATTGTGCCCCCTTGTTCTTACACATCTCTTTTTCTGAAAGATGCTACCCTCCTGGACTTTGTTGATTCCCTTGAGGTACTTAAAAGTTTCTATCATGTCCCCCATCCCTCCTTTCATCAAGGGTATACATATTAAGCTCTCTCAGTCCCTCTTCATATGGTTTCTGATGCAGATCCTGCACCATTTTAGTTGCCCTCCTCTGTACTGCTTCCATCCTGTCTATGTCCTTGCATAGATGGGGTCTCCAAAACTGCACACAGTATTCCAGATGGGGTCTCACCAACTGTCTGTAAAGAGGGATAACCACTTCCCTTTTTCTACTTGTGATGCCCCATCCTATGCATCCCAGTATCCCCCTGGCTCTCCTTACTGACTTCTCACATTGCTTACCCACCTTTAGGTCATCTGATATGACTACCCCCAAGCCCCTTTCCATTTTTGTTGTTGTTAGTACCTCCCCTGCTGTTGTGTACTCTTCTCCTGGGTTTTTGTTTCCCAGGTGCATTACTTTGCACTTCTTTGCATTGAATCTAAGTTGCCATATGTCTGACCATTCCTCCAACCTTGCCAAGTCCCTTCTCATCCTTTCTACCCCCTCCTTGTGTATCAACTCTGTTACAGATCTTTGTGTCATCTGCAAAGAGGCATACCTTTCCCTCCAGACCCTCTGCAATGTCACCTATAAAGATGTTAAAGAGGACTGGACCCAGTACTGAGCCCTAAGGTACTCCACTAGTAACCCCCCTTTCTTCGGAATGTGTTCCATTCACTATTTCCTTATGTGTTCTGTTGTGCAGACAGTTTGCTACCCAGGCTACCACCCTGGAACCCACTCCCAGGCTGGCTAACTTGATTATTAGTCTTTTGTGCAGGACTGTGTCAAATGCCTTGCTAAAGTCTAGGTAGGCCATATCCACAGCCCCTCCCTGGTCTATTACTTTGGTCACCCAGTCAAAGAAGTCAATTAGATTCATCTGACATGACTTTCCTGCTGTAAATCCATGCTGCTTTGGGTCCTGTGCCCCGCTGGCCTCTAGGTACTCAACAATTCTTTCTTTCAGAAGTGATTCCATCATTTTGCCTACCACTGAGGTCAAACTTAAAGGTCTGTAGTTTCTTGCTTCTGCCTTGCTCCCACTTTTGTGAAGGGGAATCACATCTGCCCTCCTCCAGTCCTCAGGTACCACCCCATCCTCCCATGATTTGTTAAAGAATGTGGTTAGTGGTGTCACTAGGTCCTCCCTTAGTTCTTTTAGGATTCTGGGGTGAATCCCATCAGGCCCCATTGCTTTGTCCACCTTGAGTTTTAGGAGTTCTTTCAGGACTCTTTCTTCTGTAAATGGACTGGTGTCAACCCCCCTACCCAGAGTGCTTCTATTGTCTGGTTTAGGTAACTCCTCCTCATCTTCTTTTGTGAATACTGAGCAAAAGTATTTATTCAGTACCTCTGCCTTTTCACTGTCTCCCTCTGCCCACCTCCCCTCTCCTTTATTAATCTTCACTATTCCTCCCTTAACCTTTCTATGCTCCCTAATGTACCTATAGAAGGTTTTATCCCCTTTCTTCACGGAATTGGCTATTTTTTCCTCAGTTTGGGCCTTTGCTATTCTGACTGCCTTCCCCACTTCTTTCTGCTTTAATTGATACAGTTCCCTGTCATGCTTCTTCTGTGGTTCCTTATACTTTTTGAATGCAGCCTTTTTCTCCTTAACCTTCCCTGCCACCTCTTTTGAAAACCATTGTGGTTTTTTACTCCGCTTTGTTTTCTTTATTTGTTTCACACAAATGCTTGTTGCCTCTATGATAGCAGTTTTGATTTTTCTCCATTGTTCTTCCACCCCTCCTTTTTGGCCATTTGCTAGTGCATTCCTCAGGTATTAACCCATTTTGCCAAAGTCAGCCCTTCTAAAGTCCAGTATACTTGTTTTTGTATGGCTTGTCTCCATGGTTGCACTTATTGTGAAGCACACTGTGCAGAGGTCCAGGTCTAGTATTGCTCCCTCCTGAGTGGGTTCCAACACTAGCTGTCTAAGGCCTGCCCCCAGCAGGGCATCGAGAATGACCCTGCTCTTGGATGTGGCTGCAGTACATGTCATCCAGTTAACATCTGGCATATTCAGGTCCCCCATCAACATTATCTCCCCCTTTTCAACCATTTTGAGAATGTCCTCCATCTATTTTCTTGTCAGTTTCCTCCCTTGAGGCGGGGTCTGTATACAACCCTGTGCGGATTGTGATGCCATTCCCTGTCTCCAAGGTGACCCAGAGTGCCTCTTGTCCTCCCCCTTTACTTTTTAGTTCTGTAGCTTTGATCCCTTCCTTTACATATAGAGCTACTCCACCTCCTCTTTTACCCTCCCTGACCCTTCTGTAGTCTGTGTACCCTGGTATGTTGACATCCCAGTCATGGTTCTCCATGTACCATGTTTCTGTGACTGCCACAATATCCAATTTTTCATCTTCCATCAGGGCTACTAGCTCAGGAAGCTTGTTTCCCAGACTACGGGCATTGATACTCATTGCCCTCCATTTAATGTTGGCTTTATCCTTTTTCCCCCCAACCCTGCTCTTATTGCCCTTGTCTATTTTTCCATTTACCCCTGTCCTGCCCTCTGTTGAGCTCTGTACCTCAGTGTTTACGCTACTACCTGCCATGTTTTGTGGGGGGAGGCTTGAAATTTCCTGCCTCTTATTATCACCTCCCCCCTTGGCTAGTTTAAAAGCTTGCCAAGGAAGCATTTAAACCTGTCATTTAGGAGCTTGGTTCCCTTCGTGGACAGATGCAGACCATCATGCCAGTATAGACCTTCATCTCTCCAGGTGTACCCTCAGTCCCCAGTGAAGCCAAAGCCCTGTGCTCTACACCAGTTTTGCAACTATACATTAAATTGCACGGTGTGCAGTACCCTAGCCTCACCCCTTCCATGGACTGGCAGCACCTCTGAGAAGGTAACCGTGCTTGCTACCTGTCTGAGGCCCCTCCCCAACTCCACAAATTCATCCTGCACTGCACTGATTCCATGCCTAGCTAGGTCATTTGTTCCAAGGTGGACAATGATATCTAATGCCCTCTCCTGTGATGCTGCTTCTGCAATTGTGAGGATTTGCTTTTTGTCCCTCCAAGCTATGGCACCAGGCAGGCACCTTAATTCCTCTCCCTTCCCCAGTTCTACCCCCTAACAATAGAGTCCCCTATCAGAAGCTGTTTCCTTCCCCTGTGGTGTCCCTTGCCACCCTTTTGTGGGTCTCCCTTGTAGATGTCCTCAGCATTCTTCTTGGTCTCCACTGAGGGTGCCATCACAGAGGAACCTTGCTCTGCCAGACTGGCATATGATTTATGTAGAGGTACAACTAGGGGGCTTTGCCTCTGTTCCACCACCCGCACCCTCCCAGAACCCACTGTGGTCCAACTGCTTTTCATACTTGGCAACCTCTGAGGCAGTGGTTGTGGCAGTGGTGCTCTTTGGGTGGGGGAGGCCTCCTTTGTCCTGCTAGTTCAGCCTGGAGGTGGGCAATCTCTCCTCAGAGCTGACAGTTGCCTGCAAATAGGACAGCAGTGCAGTTTCCAGAATGTCTCCCGGAAAACTGCTGCCCCACAGCCAGTGCATTGCACCACTCCCCTCATGTCCCTCTCCCTTATAATATATAATATGTAATATATATATATATATATATATTTTTTTTGGTGGTGTGTACTTACCCTTCATGCACTGTGATGGATTATTAAGAATATGAGAGTTCTGCCCCAAGACCTGTTGAGGAAGTGATGTCAGAACTTTGGCTATAAAGGAAATGCCACGCCTGGGGGTGTGGGGTGTGGGGAAGTGGGGTGGATAGTCCACAACCACAGGTGACTCTTAGAAACAATCAAATACACCACTGCTCCACCACCCTGGTGAGTACTGCCCTTTATAGTAATTCAACTAACCTCCAGTAACTTATTTAAAAATAGTTTAACTATCACAAACTCCTATGCACCAGTAAATTATTTAAAAATAGTTTCTGTCCCAAAATCCTAGTAGTCAATCCAGCTACCCCAATGGACAACCAAAATGCAGTATTCAAACCCTTGTGAAGTTACTTCCAAGATAAGCAGAGTTTGCAAGCTCCTTTTTCAACTCCTCAGCCACCTGTAAATTTAAAAATAGTTTAACTGCCAGAAAATCCTAGTAGACAATCTAGCTACCTCCAAGGGTCTACCCACATGCAGTATTTAAATCTTTCTGAAGTTACTCACAAGACAACCAGAGTTTGCAAGCCCCTTCTTGGTTAAATACTAAAGAAATATGTAAATAAAAAGCAATTACCAAGGGTAGTTAGTTTCACTTCCCACAGAATTGATCAAAAGTGCACATTGTTGCAGATATCAAGTGCAATATAGAATTTCTCACACAGCTCACAGCTGAATAAAGAAGTAGTGTCCTTCCAGGTCAAGAAGATGTGCTTTGTGTCTCTAAATATTGCAGCCACCAGTAACTTATAGTAAACTGATCTAGTCTGGATATCTCCATCCAGGGCAATTTGCTGACAATGGTTATGATGCAACATTTCCTGTTCCAATACAACACTTTGTGGTCTGAAAACAATGAGGGGAAAAATTTCCTGCACCTGAGACTGGCTGTGTTTCAATTCACACTGCAGGTTTTGCTATGACAGCTCCTTAACCACAGAATAGGGGAACATGTCAGAAGCATTCAAAAAAAGGGATAGACTCTGCACTACCTGTACATATACTTGAGACTATGGCAAGATCACAGCATGAATGATCCTTTGTGGGAACAGAAAAAGTAGTTTAGGGCATTAGGGGTAGGGATATTGAAGTTTTTCTTGATAGAAGGGAAGCATATTGGATTTTTGTGATGACTGAAACCGTTAATCCATGGCTAAATGCCAGAATGGAGATATCAGCTTTTGGTAAGAATGTTCATTTTGTTTATCAATTGTTTATGATCCGATGCAAACTATGGTATGAAGTGTATTATGTGATGAAGGCATGAATTTCTGCAATTGGTAACATTTCAGGACACGTTTTATGGGATCAAATGTGACAGCTCATAAATAATGATTCTTTAGTGCATGTGTATGTGTTCTCTATGGAGTCCATCTGGATGTACAAGTTAAATGGACACTGTCAACCCATGTAGGCCTCAAAGTGCCCCTTGTTTATAAAAAATCTTATGATTGTTCACATTCTGTAGAGACTGCCAATGTGGCTGGTTGATTCTGATTTTTTTTCTTTTAAAAAGTAAAAAACAGACAGCCCACTATACTGTTTTTAACACTAAAATCATGTTTGTTTACATTCCTTGATCAACTGTCACTGCAGCTATCCTTGACTTGGGAACACCCCAAACACAGTCTAGCCACTCATGATGCAGTAGGAGTCTATGAGGCTACTGTAACATGACTGGCTAAATTGCTTGGGGATGCTAATGCTCAGGAAGTATTCGGTAAGAGTAGATCCTGGATTTGAAACAAAACAAAGTTGCTTATAACTATACATTAGCATGCATTTCAGTTCTACTAAGCAAGGAGGCAGACAAAACAACCAGCAATACCAATGAATTATAGAGAACGGAACTAATCATAAAATGTAGAGTTTTAACTAGAAATAATATGATGCAAAACAGGTTGCAGTATCCCTTTAGTGATTATTTATTAGGGATTAAATGTAACAGCTCACAAACAATCCATGATAAATTAGAGCAAGTGTTCTTGTTCCTTATGGGGTCTTGCTGAGCACTAAATGGAATTTAAAATTTACTAAATGGTTTAAGCTATCTCTAAGCTGACATCCCTATGTCTTGTTGGAACAAATGTTTTCTAACATTTTTATGTTGGCTTGCCATGCTTGCGCGCAAGTCAACATCTTGGGAGAGTGCAGATTTGGAGGCACAGCCACTGTTGTGTGAATGCAGGGCACGCATCAGTAGGTGCGTCCCTCATTCCCCCATCAGCCTGCATGTCAGCACCACACCATGCATGCTAATGTGGTGAGCACATCTAAGGAAAGGCGCGCTGCAATCCAAGCAAAGCTCATCAGATGCAGCAGACCCTTCCTGCATGCTGCCACATTAGCAGCATGGCGGGCGGCCACCCAACGGCCATCTTCGGGGGTGCCCAATCCCCCAGGTGGCTTTCTGTGGCCGCAGAATATGCCGACGGGGAGCCCACCCGTCGGGCATACAGCAGCCCCATTTCTGATATGCTGAGGGGGTGCCCAATCCCCCTCAGTTCTTGCCTCCCCCCCAGTTTCACTGTGTGCCAACAGGGGAGCCCACTCCCTGTTGGCATAAATCAGCCCTCCCTGCATTATATGCCAAGGGGGGTGCCCAGTCCCCTTCGGCTCTTGTCTTCCCCCCTGCTGTCATTGTGTGTTGACAGGGGTGCCCAATCCCCCTTCAGCTGCAGCAACCCCCCAAAACAGTTAGGTGGCATGCTGGGAGCCTACCCCAGCGTGCCAAGTACCCTGAAAAGAAAAAACTGTCCCGCGACGTTAGTTTTTTTTCTTCTTCCCTGTAACAAAAAAATGGTCCATCGTAGTCTCCTGCCCCCACCTACTGTGCACCCCACCTCCCCACACCCCCCCTCACCCCATACTTACCTCCAGAGTCTGGTGCAATGATCTTCCCTGGATCGGGAACACGTCTGCACTCTTCAAAGCCGACCATGAACTGAGGAAATGCCGGTAAGCTGTATAATGGAATGAATAGGGTGTTTTCAACTTTGCTGCATATTTCAGGCATTTGTTGGAATTTTGGTACCAGATTTTGAACATGGGTTTTTGGGGCCCCTCATCATGAATTCTATTACTGTCATGGTGTTAATCAGCCTCAAAAGGTGATTTCACAGTCAATGTGCAAAATCACCTTTTGGGACCCATTAATGAAATGACAGTGCCAGTGTTCATGAGGTGGCCTCTCAAAAAGCCTATGTTCCAAATTTGGTGAAAAAAATCCAACAAATTCGTGTTTTACTAGCGTGCGTTTCGCAGTTGCTATGCAGGCTCATAACTTTGTGCATTTGCAATATTTTAATGCTGGATTTTCAGCATTGCCATTTTTGTACACCTCCTTATGAACAGTACAGCTGTCATTTTCCACATCCTGCCCAAAATGTGTTTTCGCACTTCCGGCGCACAACAGCACAGTCGCTGTGGGACATTTCGTCTTTCGGATGAGACGTTAAACCGAGGTCCCATCTGCCTGGATTGGTGGTAGTTCAGGTGGATGTTAAAGATCCCATGGCACTTATCGAAAAGAGTAGGGGAATTTCCCCGGTGTCCTGGCCAAATTTCCCTCATTCACTAAAAATACCACCAACAGCTTAATCTGGTTCAAGGTCAGTTGGCATTCATCTGTATCCCACACCCCCGGGTCATGCCTGAAAATAGGCAGGATTTGTCTAGTGTACTTACCCGGTCAACAAAAACTAAATAAATAAATCAGTGTTTGGGCCAGATTATGAAAATGACAGTGACACAGTTCATGAGCACAGGTCCTAAAATGCCTATGTTGAAAATTTGGTGATGATACTCCATAAAATGACTGTGTTATGAGCATGCATTGGCAGATTGCATGCACACTCATTCCGCCATGCATTTGTGATATTTTCACTCTGGATTTACACCATTGCCATTTTTCCACACCTCTTGATGAACAGTACAGCCGTCATTTCACATATCCTGCCCAAAATGTGTTTTCGCACTTCCGGTGCAGAATAGCATGGTCGCTGAGCGGAATCACTTTTTGGGACACTTTGAGGAAATAACAGTGACACTGTACATGAGCAGAGGTGCTAAAATGCCTATGTTGAAAATTTGGTGCCGAACGCCCATAAAATGGCTGTGTTCCAAGTGTGCGTTGCATATTTCCCATGCATCCTTGTAACTCAGGAAGATCCCAATGCACACCGTGACACTTGTCGGTGTCTGCAGGATAAGGAGAGATGAAATGGCATGAGCACTATGGCCAGCCCCCAAAGGGATACCCCAATGCCTGTCAGTCTCTGCAGTGTGGGGATGGGTTGGCATCAGTTCAATGCTTCACTGTCATTCCTATTACACATCTCTCTAATTCCTGAACTACCAATGCCAATGCCAGCAAGCCAACATTCAGCATTGACAAATGCTTGTTATTACATAGGATAACTGTATTGTAATTATAATTGAGAGAATGCACTATAGTGCTTTTTCCTGTCAGTCTCTTTAAACATGTCATTTAAATGAGGTATATGGGCAGCGCTGGGCTATCTCTTGTTAAAGTTCATGGTTACAAAATGGTGGGATCTGCTTGTGCATGCAAGGCACTGGGAGTTGTTATGCTTTCTAGTGTGGAAAATAAAGGAATGGACATATTTACCAAACTGAGGGTCCGGTGTTTCCTTTACTTTGAGAGACACTGGTGAGTGGCACCTTTTCTCTGCAAAAATCAGATTGTTTTTGGCTAGCATCACCTACGCTTTCTGCATCCATTTCATTCTTTTAAAAGATGAATTAAGTACAGGAACAGAGAGCATTGTGTGAGGAGTGCCACTAGACACCAGGGAAGATATGGTTTATGGTGACAGTGTGTGTAGTAGTGGTCACGTTACCAAATACCAGGGAAATGGCAGAGTGGCTCACAGCTGATACTGCAGCTGATAGCAAGAGTTCAGCTGTGGCTGCAGAAGTCAGGAAAATCCACTATTTTCATACGGAGTAAATGGGGGAAGGATCCTCTTGCTAAGCTGGGCACCTGGGATTTTGGGGGCCAGAAAAAGCATTTCTGGCCCTTATTTTAAAAACAAACATAAGAATCTAGCTTAACGGGGTCTATTTAGCTAGGTTCTGGTGTATGAATTTTAAAATGACAACAGTTTTATGTATTTTCCATGATTTTTAGTTCGTGGGAAAAAAAACAAGATGGCAGCTCATGATAAAGGAAATTTTTCTCACAAAAAAGGAATGACCCCTTGTGAAAAAGAATCCTTTTTTGTGAGACCAAATCCTTTGTTAAATTGTATCGCTCTTTCCTGGAGAGTGATCTTCCCATTAAAAACTATGGGAACTTAAAATCTGAATAACTTTGCAACAGATTCATATTTTTTACCAAAGAAATGTGGAAGGAAGTGTGGAAGGAAGAGGCAGCTACAGAATAAGGGGTGCTAGCTGCACATTCGAGCAGACTTGATAGACCTCTAGGCCTTTATCTGCTAGCAAATTTCATGTTTGTATGTTCATATGACAGTTCTGTTTCCCAAGCTGTTTCTGCCATAAAAAATCAAACCAGAATTCCCTACCTTCTGAACGCAAGGCAATGAGGAAAAAACAGCAAAAAAGTGCAACTTTTAAGGTTTTTTCACACTCTGGATTTCAGAATTTGCACATCCAACTGTAATAAAACTTGTCAAGTCAAGAGATCTATCCCACAGGTCAGTACATGCCAAGTTTTGTGCAAATCCATTGATCGGTTCCAAAGTTATTAAAGTGCAAAATTTGAGGTTTAACATTAAATATGTTACTCAACCCTTACGACAGGCATGCAATTGCACCCCTATAATCGATATCTGTATCCAGAGAGATAGACAGACAGATAGATAGATAGATAGATAGATAGATAGATAGATAGATAGATAGATATGGCATTTTTAAATGGTTTATAGCCCAGCAATGGAAGAAGCCTGATTTGTGTTTTGAATAATTATAGATTAGAACATAGTATTTGACAATGTCTTCCACTACATTCTCATTAATCTCTTCAATACAGCATTTGCCCATGAATTCCTTGTAAGGGGTACTAATCATTTATTTTTCAGAAAATAACTAGACAGCATTCTAGAATCAATAATTAAAATACTAGACATAAACATCATGGTGCTTCAATATCCCATATTTTTGTCATGATATTTTCACAATTTATGAATGATACGTTACATGCCTGTATCAGTACCAGCAGGCACATTCAGTACATCAAAACAAAACAAAACAAAAAAAGGCTATTGAGGGAGAAAACATAGCACAAGTACTACAAATAATTAATCTCTCTCACAGAGTCTCAATGGAAATCCAACTTAGAGTACTGAAGAGAGGCTTCTCTTTCATACCCACCCCCCATCTTTTCAAGTAACTCTTAATCTTTACAACTTTTTTTGTAAAATAAACTTGAAATATCACTTTAGCCATCTTTCGGATAAGACATTAAACCGAAGTCCCATGTGCTTGTTCTGGTAGTTGTTTAGGTGGATGTTAAAGATCACATAGCACTTCTCGAAAAGGGTAGGAAAATGTTCCCGTTGTTCTGGCCGAATTTTCTCCACTCACTAGAAATGCCACCAACAGCTTAATCTGGTTCAGATTCAGTTGGTTGCCATCTGTAACCCCACATGTGGATTGCCCCTGAAAAAGGGACTTCTAGTCTCTGTGGGCTTACCCGGTCAACAAAATTCAATAAATAAAAAATTAAAAACAGAATTAGACATCCACGAATCATACAGTGGGGTACACTGAATGCTTATCATCTATACAGGAGGACATTAACATATTTTTAAATGAAATTGACATTAATTTGGCATTTGACCTGGAGAGGGAGTCAAACAATGGGACTTTTTTGGATGAAAGTGATCAAGGCACACATATGTTGGACACAATTAGTCTAGAAGACTTGGAACAACTTTTATGGACCATAGATAGTGAAGCTGAAGATGGAACTATTAGCATTAACATAGTATCAGATTAAAGGATTTTAGAAGAAAGAAAACAGCTTTTAAATGGGACTCCACATTTGTTCCAAATTTGTGTAATTCATCCATTTTTATGTTTGAAAAGCTGGTAACTAAACAAGTCAAGTAATTGACGGAGATAGTGCCATTATTCAAGGTTAAAATCTTACAAGGGCAGAATGTACAGCATTATCTGGTTTATGTACTTATGAGGACATCATAATAAAATCTGCCGACAAAGGAGGTAATATATTGATCCCTGATAAGGGTCACTATAAGAAAATTGCCATGTCATTGATTGGTGATGTTAGAAATTACAGAAAGTTGCCAACCAATCCTCTAGGTAAATATAAAACAGAATTACTTCAGTTATTACAAGAAGCTGTAGTAAGAGGAGCAATCTCAGAGAAAGAGTATGAATTTATCTGGTACAAGCTTCCAGTTGTCTTCAGCTTTCATATTCTCCCCAAGATCTATTAAAATATTATAGACCCTCCAGGAAGACTAATAGGGTCAGGTGTTAATTTACTCACATAAAAACTAGTTAAATCCATAGATTTTTTCCTACAAAAATGTGTATTGAATTTGAATTCTTATATCAAAGACACTTCAGATGTCCTCAGGAAGTTCTTTGATTTTAAATGGGAAGAAGATATTGTTTGGCTCAGCATAGATGTGGAGTCATTATACACCACAATTAAACATGAAATGTGCATTAAAGCATGCAGATATTATCAGGAAAGACATCCTGAAAAGGATGATAGTGCAGTCAAATTTATTTTGATAGCTTTGGAATTCATCCTTATACATAATAGTTTGGAGTTTGATGGCACTCATTATTTATAGGTTTGTGGTACAGCCATGGGGGCTTCCATTGCCCCCTCCTACTCAAATCTATTTTTAGGCATATGGGAGGAAATGTGTATTTTTAATAAGGACATTAATGTTTATTTGCCCAAAATAAGACAGTGGCTTTGTTTTATTGATGACATAGTTAGCGTGTGGCGGGAAGACATAATGGAACTGAAGAGCTTCATAGATTGGATACATGAAAATTATTTGAACTTGCACTGCAAGTAGGGAAAGCATTAATTTTCTGGATGTGACTTTTACCAGACCCATAGATATGAGATGGCCAGTAAACACTAAGTGCTTCATAAAAATCACAACTGCAAAATTGGTACTAAGAGCTGACAGTGCCCATCCCGCTGTATTAAAAAACGTTGTCCACTACAGCCAGTTCTTGTGTTTGTGCATAAATTGTTCCAATGAAGATACATTTCTTGAACATGCCAGGGAACTGGTATCCAGGTTTTGGAAAGAGACTACATGAAGGAGCTTCTACAAGAGTCTTTGAAAAGAGCACATTCCAAGAATAGGAGTGAGCTGTTTAATGAGAATGCAAATTGCAAAACAAAAACAGAGGTGGGACCTGTAACTATCATCACTGAATTTGATAACTAGTCTGGTAAAATATGTAGTATTACAGTATATTTTGCTACTGACCTATACTGCTAGGTGACCAACAGGTAACCTCAGCTGTTGGTATCAGACCATGGGAGACATTTAGCAGGGCATCCAATTTGAAGGAGAAAGTGGTCCATAGTAGATTACACACAAAATAATTCAAGTATGCATTTGAACTGGCTACCTGAAAGGCCATCTGCCTTCTTTAAATCCCACCAATGTAATATTTGTGGTCAATGACAAATTGGAAACACTTTTGTGTATCCAGGCAATGAGAATTTGAAATTTCAAAATAGGGAGTGTATCATATGCAACACTCCCTTTGTAGTCTATGTTCTTTGGTGCCCATGCAACATATTGTGCATTGGGCGTACTGTTCAGAGTCTTAAAACAAGAATACAAGAACATGTTAGGTCAATTTCTAACATGATGGAGGATACCCTTTGTTAGGCTTCACTTACGGCATCATTCATCAAATCCAGAGGGTCTAAAATTGATGGGTCTTGAAAATATACCTGTACCTAAATTTGGAGGTGATAGGATTAATCTCCTTCTTAGTAAAGAAAGTCAATGGATTTTTAAGTCATAAAGTGTTAAACCAGATGGTATGAATGATTAATGGGACTTGAAGCCATTTCTTATGAAATAAAATGTACTTTTTGAATGTTAATAGTGTGAACTACCTCATCTTATGATTTCTGTCTCTCTATTTTCTTTTTACAGGAGAATTCCTCTGCCTGTCTTTCCTTTCCCTTTCATCGCTTTATATGTGGATCCCCTGAATTATGGAATTCCGAGTCACTTACTTGATTGGGTGATCACATTTCTAATTTCACTAAACCTTTCTTTTTGCTCATGAATGAACTGCAGTTTGCAGCAGGATTGTTAAGTATGAATGCTTATAAAAAAGTAAAGTATAGATTATATGATCCTGTGCAGAGATGGATGACATAGTGTAGCTTTTTGTGTATTTGTAATTATGTAATATTGTATTGTGTAATTGATTTTCACTATTGTACCTATTAAATGATGTCATCACATGTGGAACTATTGTTGCTATCCCCGCCACACCCCTGATGAAGGCTGTGAATCCAAAACACCCGGGGTTTTAGCTTGCAGCTTGGGCTTACACAGATTTCAATAAACTGTATTAGCACTTTAGTTTGTTGAGACTATTTGCTATTGTGCCTTTTTTCTCATTTTTCTCAATGAGTGCAGTATCTCTGGAACTATGTGTGAGTGGATCCACGACAGGAGTCAGACAAAAATTCTGTTGAACACCCTGTCAGCGACACTGGCAGGTTGACCGCATTCTGCAGTCAGCTACTGGTTTGCTACTGCATTCTTTGTTTTCTTTGGGGGCTTTGCTCGAATCCCCATGGGGGATCAGCCCTCCACACCCCACCACTGAAGCGATTCTCAACCCAGTTAGAGCTGATTGGGAGGGGTGTAGGACCCCCAACAGACAGTTCTGGGTTCCAGCGGATCTCCCACCTCAGCTAGGTGCTGTAGTCATTGTGGGGGACCTCGCTGTTGAAATGTCAGTGCGAGGGGGGTATACATGTGTGAGTCATCCTGGAGACAGGAAATGGCACCATAGTCCATGCAGGGGTTGTATACAGACCCTCATCTCAGCGGAAGGAAATGAACAAGGAAATGATAGAAGGCATCCTTAGAATAGCAGAAAAGGTGGAGATATTGCTGATGGGGGACCTGAATATGCCAGATGTTAACTGGAGCACCTTTGCTGCAGCCACATCCAAGAGCAGGGTAATTCTCGATGTCCTACAGGGGACATGTCTCAGGCAGCAAGTGCTGAAACCCACTCAGGAGGGAGCAATCTTAGACCTGGTACTCTCAAACAGGGATGGAGAGTGGATCTTGGATTTAGAAGTGGGTAGCTATCTGGGAACAAGCGACAGCTAACCAGTGTGGTTCACAATAAACACAGCCATAGATTCAAGTCACACAAAGGTGAGAGTATTGGACTTTAGGAGGGCTGACTTTTTCAAGATAGGGGAGTGCCTCAGAAAGGTTCTGGCAAATAAGCAAGAAGGTGGGGTGGAGGAAAAATGGAGGAAAATCAAAGCTGCCATCACAGAGGCAACAAGCCTTTGTGTGAAGCAAATAAACAGAACAAAATAAAGGAAAAAAAACACTATGGTTCCAAAAAGAGGTAGTGGGCAAGGTTAGGGAGAAAAAGATAGCAGTCAGAAAGTATAAGGAAATGCAGAAAGAGCAGGACAGAGAATTGTACCAGTTAAAGCAGAAGGAAGTGGGGAAGAAAGTCAGAATAGCAAAGGCCCAAACTATGGAAGAGATAGACAACTCAGTTAAGAAGGGGAATAAAACCTTTTGTAGGTACATTGGCGAGTAATGAAAGACCAGGGGAGGAATAGTGAGGCTTAATAAAGGGGATGGGGGTGGGCAGAGGGTGACAGTGACAAAGCAGATATACTAAATGAATACTGCTGCTCAGTATTCACAAAAGAAGAGGAGGGGGAGGTACCTAAACCAAATGTATTTATTTATTTTTTATTTATTTAGTTTTTGTTGACTGCGTAAGTGCACTAGACAAATCCTGCCTATTTTCAGGCACGACCCGGGGGAAGGGGATACAGATGAATGCCAACTGACCTCGAACCAGATTAAGCCATTGGTGGTATTTTTCATGAATGTAGGAAATCTGGCCATTGCACTGGGGAAATTCCATTGTTCTTTTTGAGAAGTGCCATGGGTTCTTTAACATCCACCTGAACTACCACCAGAACAGGCAGATGGGATCTTGATTTAACGTCTCATCCAAAAGACAGCACCTCAGGAGTGCAGCAATCCCTCATGCTGCACTACAGTGCCAGTATTGGGATATTAACCAAAGTGCCTGGTGTGGGGATAGAACCCACAGCCTACTGATCTCCCAGCCTCAGAGGCAAGTGTGCTACCTGCTGAGCCACTGACACTTTTATACAAATAATAACACTGGATAGGGGGGTCAATACCAGTCCATTCACAGAAGAAAGGGTCCTGAAAAAAATCTGAAAACTGAAGGTGGACAAAGCAATGGGGCCTGATGGGATTCACCACAGAATTCTAAAAGAATTAAGGGAAGAACTAGTGGCACCACTGACTACTCTTTTTAACAAATCATGGGAGGAGGGTGTGGTACCTGAGGACTGGAGGAGGGAGATGTGATTTCCCTTCACAAAAGTGGGAGCAAAGCAGAGGCAGGAAACTACAGACCTGTTTATTTGACCTTAGTTGTAGGGAAAATGATGGAATCACTTCTGAAAGAAAGAACTGTTGAGTACTTAGAGGCCAGTGGGGCACAGGACCCAAGGCAGCATGGATTCACCATGGGAAGGTCATGTCAGATGAATCTAATAGATTTATTTGACTGGGTGACCTAAGTAGAAGACCAGGGAGGGGCTGTGGATGTGTCCTACCTAGACTTTAGCAAGGCATTTGACACAGTTCCACACCAAAGGTATTAATAAACAAGTTAGCCAGCCTGGGAGTGGATCCCAGGGTGGTAACCTGGGTAAAAAATTGGCTGGATAACAGGACACAGAGGGTAATAGTAAATGGAGTCCACCCCGAAGAAAGAATGGTTACTATGGGGTACCGCAGGGTTCAGTACTGGGATCAATCATCTTTAATGTCTTTATAGGTGACATTGTAGAGGGACTGGAAGGAAAAGTATGCCTCTCTGCAGATGACACAAAGATCTGCAACAGGGTTGATACACAAGGGGGGGTGGAAAGGATGAGAAGGGACTTGGCAAGGTTGGAGGAATGGTCAAAAGTATGGTAGCTTAGATTCAATGCAAAGAAGTGCAAAATAATGCACCTGGGTAACAAAAACCCAGGTGAAGAGTACACAATGGGTGGGTGGTATTAACAACAACAAAAGTGGAATGGGACCTGGGGTAGTGATATCAGATTACTTAAAACTAAGCAAGCAGTGTGAGAAGGCAGTAAAGAGGGTTGAGGGAATACTGGGATGCTTAGGGGGAGGCATCATCAGTAGAAAACAGAAAGTTGTTATGCCTCTGTACAGACAGTTGGTGAGACCCCATGTAGAGTACTGTGTGCAGTTCTAGAGAACACATCTTCACAAGGATATGGACAGGATGGAGGTAGTCCATAAGAGGGCAACTAAAATGGTGCAAGGTCTGCATCAGAAGCCATACAAATAGAAACTAAAACTGCTTAACATGTACACCCGTGAGGAAAGGAGGGAGAGAGGGGACATGACAAAAACTTTCAAGTATCTCAAAGGAATCAACAAAGTCCAAGAGAATAGCATCTTTCAGAAAAAGAGATGTGCAAGAACAAGGAGGCACAATCTGAAGATAGAGGTGGGACAACTCAAGGGCAACGTGAGGAAGTATTGTTTCACAGAGCAGGTGGTGGATGCATGGTATGGCCTTCTTGAGGAGTAGGAATTTGAGAATGCATGGGACAGACATAAGGCAATTCTAGTGGGAGGTGGGAGGTAGGAGGAAGTAGGATCTTGATAAAACTAGGATCTGCAACTTATCCAAGAGGTAGAGAAATGGGTAGACTGGGTGGGCCAAGTGGTCCTTATCTGCCATCAAAGTCTATGTTTCTGTGTAACTGACCTGTGTCAGTACCAGCCGGCACATTCAGTACATCCAATTGACACAATGTTATATACTGTGTATATATTTTTTTCAAAACATGCAAGCTGTTGTAATCAATCTAAAGCCGAACTTTAACAGCCCCCAGAGCTGCCTTAACCCTTAGGCTGCTGACAGAATTAGAACATATAGGAAATCTGAACAGATATATTAGTCCATGGCACAGCAAGGGTTAAACCTAAAACAACTAACCCTTAACCATAACAAAATGAGTCATATGTTGTTTTGAGTATCAGCAAAAAACAATTCAATTTACTTCAATATTGCTTTCTAGATGATTGTTACCTTACAGCAGTAAGCAATTTTAAATACTGTATCAGGGTCAATGGCTTGATCACGGTATGAATATTGACAAGCTAACTAATTCAGTTGTAAAGACAGTTGATATGAAGTTTTGGATGTTCAAAAGGGCACTGGATTTACTATTGCTTGAAATCCATAAGAAGCTTTTGGGTCAGTTAACTCTTCTCAGCTATGATTATAGGGAAGTTATGAAATTAAATTCACTCTAAATAGTTTTCACAGGTTGTGTGACAAATTCAGTCAACTATTTTCTGTGTTGCTTCACATAAAGTTATTATTACAAACTCCAAGGCTAACTTGGATGAATGAAACACAACAGGCCTGATACTCAAAGGGTAGTACCCATGATAACATGGTATAGTGCTGGCACTAACATGGGTTTGTGCTAGAACTCTGTGTGAGGCTATATTCAGAGGCCCTGGGAGTGCCCCCAAATCCCAGCAGTGCCAAGGTGCTAAAATAACACTAATCCAGTACAAGGGCTTACAGGCAGACTAGATGGGACAGGCGGTCCTTATCTGCTGATAATTTCTATGTTTCTATGTTACCACTGTACCCATGCAACTGAAGGGGGTCCCTCCATGCTTACAGGTCCAGTAGCACATTCAAAGGTTTGTGGTGGTGGTAAACAGACCCCAAACTGGTGCTGTTTACTGCAGCTGAAAACCACCTTTCAAAAGGACGCTAAGCTCATCCCTCCACCCTCAGAAGGAAGGGTGACTGTAATGCAGATGCCCACCCCCAATGTCTTGTTCCCAGTCAATACTGTATCCCTAGTGGCATAATGGTTCCCCTATTTCCTGACCCCAGTCAGTATGTTATACTTGGTGGTCCAGCAGTTCCCCCCAACCCCATTCCCTTTACTGCAAGTATTCCCGGGAGGTCCAGTGGTCCCCCCCCCACCCTCTGAGTGCCATTTCCTATTTTCATATTGTATTTCTGGGTGGTCCAGTGGCCTCTGATTGCCCATTTTCTGTATTCTGATGTATTACCTGGTTATCCAGTGGTCCTCCTTAATCACCTGTTTTCTATATTCTGATGAATTCCTCTGTGTCCAGTGCCCGCCACCCCTTGATCACCCATTGTCTATAGTCTGATGTATTCCTGCTGGTCCAGTGGTCCCGCCATTCACCCCTTTTCTATATTCTGATATATTCCCTGGTGGTTCAATGGGCTCCCACCAACTATACCTGGACCCCCCCCCACCAAGATCCCCTGCCATGCATCCCCCAACACAGGAGCGATGACATGAACTCAGCAGACAGCACAGTACATCCTCTCACCTTCTTGCCCATCCGCTGTCTGATAGTCACTGAGCACAGTCACATATGTGATTACTTTCAGAAGGTGGCCAGCCGAGGAGATGAGAGGAGGGCTGTGCCTTCTGCTGAGTTCACGGGACTGTTTCCTGGGATAGGGAGGTTCAGGGTGGAGGTTCAGGGGGTGGTGGCACCCACTGAACCACCAGTGAATACAAAAGAATATACCTGTAGAAAATAGGTAATTGGGGAGGTGACCACTGGACCTCCAGGGAATGCATAGCAATACAGAAAATTGGTGATCTGGGTGAGCCACTGGACATCAGAATATAGAAAATGGATAATGTGGGAACTACCATGGAATACATCAAAATATAGAAAATGGGCCATCAAAGGCAACCACCGGACAGCCAGGGTTCTTGTTTCTCTGTTGTGAAAGGCGTGCTAAGAGGCTGCTGTGCTGCATGCAAACAAGACCATAATAAGCATGAAAATAGCCCCTTAGCATCTTGCATGACTAATTGTCTCATCTGCATGCTTTGTCTGAACATGGCCCACAGCGGACTTGGTGCTATCCCATTTTGGGCAGTGCTATTCCCTGTGGGCCATATGCAGCTCTGGTCCATGTCAGAGAAGTGCAGATTCACTTTGCATTGTGCCAACATGGACTGATATTCAGTTGGATAGCACTGCTCTGTCAGCAAGTGCCATCCGTCTGAATATAACAGGAAGTCAGGAAGTGCACAGGGGTAAGCACAGCACAAACAGCTATGCTGCACTTACTCAGCTTTTTAAATATTGGGCCAAACTAGCTTTGAGACAACAGCACTGGAGTTGCCTGCATCAAAAATGTGTTTAAGGAACTGAAATTACCTTTATATTTTTATAGACTATTATATATTTTAATCTTCAAACATTTGACTCTATAATGTACAATGTCCCATTAATGGAAAGGGAGAACTTGGAAAAAAAAACTGTCCATCGAGCAATCTTTAACTTGAATCCAGTAGTAAATGCAGATCTTGCACTGTTAGAATCTTTAGAACTTCAATGCCTTATCATCTATTGATGAAACAGCTGTAAGGCCATTGCTGTATCGCTCTATTGCACACACTTTATATTTTCATATTTTTATTTACATCAAATATGTATTTTTTTTATCTTAACATACAGGTTAGTTTAGCGTTAGGTTCTGTTATATCTGATGGTATCCTGATCCTGAAATCACGATCCCCCTCGTCTTAAAGGGGACAGGAACTGATTATGTGTAGCTACTTGGAATGTCTTGAAATGTCTCTATTTTCATAAATTATATTCATACCTCTAAAGGATCCCTATTTGTGCCTGAATAAAAGCTGAAGCTGTCAGTTGTGTTTTGTATTGTTTTCTTTGTGTGGACAATGTGGAAGTTTAGTGGGAACAATAACTCAGACACAGAGATTTGTAGCTTTAGAATACACTTGGAAAGTAGTGTGAATTTTATTTTCAAAAATCAGATAAAAACAATAATATCTCTAAAGCTGTTTAATGTAACTTTGCAAAGAAAAAAATACTTTAAACTATACAGTTTCAACACAATCCCAAACATGGTTGTGTAACCACAGAGTGGAAAGTTACACTTTAAAAGCTTAAGTGTTTCCACTGTCTTCTGTGCTCCCGGTGGCAGTACTTTCCCTCCTTTTACCAAAACTCATCTACCTAGCCATAGTTGCAGGGTGAATATATACTTCTCAAAGGTGATGTCATACTGTCAACTGATCCACTCCTATTCTAAAAACAACATATACTCTATACTAATACAATTATTTGGGGGATCAGTCCAACCAACACATGCACAAATCCCTATGCAATGCATTTCTTTATTTAATATTGCCATAAAATCATAGGATTCCAAAGAATGAAAGAGGTAGCTATTAAATGGTCATCTGGGGACTGTCCACGCCCTTTATAATGCATGCAAATTAGCCTCTGTTCGGCCCACATTTCCCTAAGCAGTAGATTCATAGTAAGGTTCCAGATAAGAAAAATAGGAGCGTCTATATTCAGAATAAAAGCTGTAGTTAAAATAAAACTTATGGAATTCTCCAGGTATCCTATTTTTGTCTATTTCTTTAGGCTTGGAACACTGTGAATGTGAGGAAATGTATTTTGCAGTAGCCGTCACCTTGTTATTTTCCTTTTGGGCCGAAATCAAGGTTTCAAAAACTCCCCTATCCCATTTCTACGTATGAAAAATAAAACCTATGTTCCCACTAATGTAGCCAAGAACAAGCACTGTCTGACAAGTAAAAGAGCTCTTTTTATCTTTTATTTAGCCTCCTTTCCCTGTAACAACCCTATTTGAGCTGTGCACAGTGGGACAACATAGAACTAGCTCGCAATACCCGTCTTCTCTCTTTCGCACACTTGCAGGCTGCCTGGCACATTCGAACAGCCACAGGGTGCAGCTAGCAGAGGATGGTTCTTTATGGGAGATAAAATTCTTCCCAACACATTTCTAACACAGAATACCACTCTCGAACTATAATCACCCACTCGCCTGTATGAACGAGCAGTGCTATTACCGCGAGGTGTGTTTATTTTTTAACACAAGAGTGGTTTCTTTCTTTCTAACATTACCAACACAGTCGGGTCTTCTAAGGCTCCTGACTTCCTACATCATCAATCTTCACATATATGCCCACAGATACAGGTGTCCCTGAACTTGGGTAATTTCAAAAAATATTCTAAATAGTACAAAGGATGTTATCACAAAAAAAAAAAATGCACGGATATGACCAGGACCCACAGACGGATTTAAAAAGCAGGGAAAGAATAGTTGTCGAGAGCCTACACAGGGAGGAGACCCCCTTGTAATGGGAAAATTGGAAAAGTGGCCAGATGGACCACAGAAAGGAGGCACTACTGCAGTAGACTAAGAGTTAGAAAAATAGGCTTAAGAAAAGAGCGATGGTCCTGATCAAAACAAACAATAAACAAAAAAAAGGGGTTGAAGGGCAGCTCTGCTACAATACCCCTATGGACAAGCAGAAACCAATTCTGAATGGATTTCCAAGACAACCTACCCATTTAAACGATGGGTAGGATGGAGCTTCCACCCACCCACTCTTGGAAGTTCCACCCCAGGGTCCCAAATTCATTCATAAGAACAAGTCATACAACAAAATGAAATCTGCATACAACATGTACACTTGTTCTTTTAAGCAATACTATAACCCTGAGGTGTCTATCTACAGGCAAATATCAGATGCCTACATTTGTACAATAGTATTGAAACAATTATATCCCTGTTCTAGGGGCGCCATGTCTGGACAAATAATCTGCATTCACATGGGACGTTCCAGCCCTATGCTTAACAGTAAACTGGTAAGGCTGCAGGCCAGGTACCACTGCATAATGCGATTGTTTTTATCTTCCATTTGGGAGATAAAACAGAGAGGGTTATGGTCTGTGATTAAAGTGAAATGGGCACCCCAGAGATAGAAGCGTAATGCTCTTATTGAGCATTTAGTGGCTATGCATTCTTGCTCCACCACAGAGTACCTTTGTTCATAATCATGTAATTTCCGGGATATGTACACTACGGGGTGTTTTTCTCCCTCAATAGTCTGGCTCAGTACTGCACCAATCCCTGTCCCTGAGGCATCCATATGTCCCTCAAAGGGATATTCAAAATTGGGACTTTTTAATATGGGGGATGAACACAGAGCAGCTTTTATCTGCTGAAATGCTTGCTCACATGCCGGAGACCAAATCACTTTATTTCCAGATCTCTTTTTTGTAAGATCCATTAAAGGAGTAGCAATAGTAGCGAAGTTAGAGATAAATCTGAGATAATATCCAGCTAATCCCAGAAATGAACGGACATGTCTCTTTGTAAGTGGTACTGGGCAATTAGTCACTGCCTCCACTTTACTGATTTCTGGCTTAATTTACCCATTCCCCAATAAAAATCCTAAATACCTGGTTTCTTTTTGGGCCAGAGCACATTTCAAGTGGTTTATGGTCAATTCTGCTTGTTTAACAAATGTTAACACCTCTTTCAAATGAGCCAGATGGGTCTGCCATGATGCACTAAACACAACAACGTCGTCTAGGTAAGCCGCACAAAAATTATGATGAAGTGCAAGCAAACTATCTATAAACTGCTGAAATGTTGCCGGTGCCCCATGGAGACCAAATAGCATGGTTCAAAACTGGAATAAACCCATAGGAGTAGAAAATGCTGTTTTCTCCTTTGCTGTATTTTCTAGGGGGGTCTGCCAATACCCTTTAGTCAGGTCCAGAGTGAAGATAGATTTAGCATTTCCTACTTTATCTATTATATCATCCACTCAGGGCATAGGGTATGCATCAAATTTCGATACCTGGTTCAACCCCCTAAAATCCAGGCATAATCTTATTTCTCCGTCTTTCTTGGGAAACACTACAATGGGTGAACCCCTGACACTTTCAGAGGGTTCTATAATGCCTAGCCTCTGCAACTTCTTAATTTCATCTTGTACCCTCTCCCTGACCCTATCAGGTGGTCTATAGGGTTTCTCCTAATGGGGCTGTGTATGTACAGATATGATGTTCCACCCCTACAGCCTGCCCTGGTACACTTGTAAATGTAGCATGAAATTTCTAAATGTGACAATTTTTGTTTTTGATCTGTTGTCAGTTCAGAATTCACCCTAACATTCTTAAACCCCTGTTCCCTTTCTAACCGATCATAGGCCAGGTCTAATTCATTCTCTTTTGTTTCTGGGAGGATCAACAAACTCGTGGAGGGGTCAGATTTAACATGTCATTTCTTTAGGAGGTTTGCATGATAGATCTGTTTTTGTCTCCTATCTGGTATTTCTATCAGGTATGTCACTGGTCCCGTCTACTATATCACTTTATAAGGTCCCTGCCACTTCATAAGTAACTTATTAGTAGAAGTAGGTAGTAATAACAGAACCTGATCTTCCTCTATAAAGCCTTTTGTTTTGGAAACAGCCTGATCATACCCCTTTTTCTGGATTCTTTGGGCCTGTACCCCTGTTTCATGGGTTTTTGGTGCATAACTTACCAAGTGTTTATGAAGTTCCTTCATGTATGATGCTATCCCAGGATGCTTCATATCCTTGCACTCCTCCCAACACTCTTTTATGACATCTAGTGGTCCACGGGGATTCCTACCATAAAGCAATGAGAAGGGGGAGTAGCCTATTGAGGCCTGAGGAACCTCCCGATAAGCAAACAAAAGAAAGGGCAAATATTTGTCCCAGCCCTTTCCCTTGTCCTGAATAAATTTTTTAAGCATCCTTTTGAGTGTCTGGTTAAATCACTTTAGGAGCCTATCTGTTTGGGGATGATATGGAGAGGTATGTACAGCCACACTCCCTAAAAGGTGGTATAATTATTTTAGCAGTGTGGCATTGAAAGTACTCCCTCTATCCGTCAATATCTCCTTTGGGATACCAACCAGACTAAAAAACTTCACCAACTCCTCTGCAATCTTAGGGGTGGTAACAGTGCACATCGGGATGGCCTCGGGATATTTAATAGTATAATCACACACCACCAGGAGAAAGCAGTTTCCTTTACTACTCTTGTGAAGGGGTCCCACAATATCCATGCCTATTCTCTTGAAAGTTGTTGTAAGTAAGAGGATAAGCACAAGGGGTACTGTGTTCTTTCTTCCAACCTGGGCAGTTAATTGACATTCATGACATTCCTGACAATATTGGCTAATATCTCCGTGTATACCTGGCCAGTAAAATCCCTGTACTATTCTACTGAGGGTCCTGTCCCTCCCTGCACGTCCTGCTTAAGGTAAACCATGCCCCAAAAACATAATGTCCTTTCTGAAATATATTGGTACCACTAACTGTTCAGTTGTTTCCTCTGTACCTGTTTTTTACATACTCTATATTTAAACACATTATTTTTAATTTTCATTTCTGGAGAACCAGGTACTCCCTGTTGTCCCACCTGTTGAAAAAAAGAAGATAATGTACCATCCTGTCTTTGTTTATCACCTATGTTAACATCAATAAATAGATTTTTAATGTCCTTTGGTAGACCATGCTGATTCTTCTTCCATTGTTGTTGTTGTTTCTTTTTGGCATTTAATGTCTGCCTGGTTTTACCAGAAACATATATCACATCCCCTTCAAAGGGAAACAATTCCCCCAATAATAGTTCCGTTTTCTTTTGGGCATGAGTGGTTACTGCAGTTAACATGTTTTTGTTCACAATTAGTGTGGAAAAGTCAGGAAAATCATGACCCAGGACAATGGGTACAGGTAAACACAGTAAACCCCTGCCGTGGCCTCTGTTGTCTTTCCTTCTACAGTAATATCTATATTAGTGGTAGGGTACTGATGTCTGTCCCCATGTACACATACCACATGCATTGGGGTTCCTTTCTTCAGGGGTTTCACTAGGTCATGTCTGATTAGGCTATTTTTACTCTCTGAATCAATCAATCCGAGTACAGTTCAATTACCAATAGTCACATTAGTAAAAAAATACCTTTCATTAAATAATGTCAGATGTGTCACATCAGGTTTTTTTGTAGGGCAGAATCTGGCAATATGCCCCCATTCTTGACAGTTTTGGCACACTATGTTAGGGGAAAAAGTTCTACCAGTGGAACCAGTTCTGTTATCATACTGTTTATTCTGGAAATTATAAGCAGGTCTTACCAGCGGAGATGAACTCTTATTGGCAGGTGATTCAGGAGATCGCTGTCCTCTCTTGTTGACAGACTGGTGTGTGGCCAAATAGTCTTCTGCAAGGGTAATTGCTACTTCTGCCAATTCCAGGTTGTGTTCCTTAATCCAGAGTTGTACCTCCAGAGGCAGAATTTATAAAAATTGTTCTATAATAAATGTTTCCATGATATCTGTTCAAGATTTCTCTTCAGGCTGCACCCATTTATTATACAATTCCTTCAATTTTGTATAAATTTCTCTGGGGGGTCTGTAGCATTGTATTTGTGTGCACAAAATCTCTGCCTGTATGTCTCTGCTGTTATATTATAATGTTTAAATATTTCCTGTTTGACCAGATCACTTAAACATGAGTCCATATTTCCATAAGCTAGTTGTGCCTTGAAGGACAAAAATGGTGCCAGGCAAACAATCCATTGACTAGGTTGCCATCCACAGGTCTTTGCCACTCTCTTGAACATGGTCAAACAGGCTTCAATATCATCTGACCCAGTCATTTTAGTAATCTTAATGTCTTTTGGGTTGGTGGGTACCTCTTCACCACTACTCCCCTGTCCTGCCCCCAATTGTTTAATCATCTGAATGGTGTCAACCCACCTGAGGTCTTGTCTCCTTCACTCCCTCTTTCATTCTTGTAGGTCCAGATCTCTGTGTTGTTCCATTTCTAGCTGTCGTATCATCAGCCAGCGGAGCAGATCAGCCATACTTTCAGGTGGTTCCTCTTGTGGTTCGTGGGATCTCTCATTAGGCCTAGTTCTACCTCCTCTTCAGAACTGTCATCCTTTGCTGTCCTTCTCAGGATCTCAGCTGGTAAGCCAGCATATAGGTGCTCCCCCATCATGGCCATTCTGGTTTGAGTGACTGCTCCTTGCTTTTTCTCCATGCCTCCTTCAGCCATCTCTGCTTTAGTTGTTGTAGTGGTATCTGGTCAGATACCCAGACCGGTCTCCCCCTCCTACTGCGGACAACCAGATGATCCCACATCTGACACCAACTGTGGACATTTAGTGGGAACAACAACTCAGACACAGAGATTTATAGCTTTAGAACACACTTGGAGACTAGTGTGAATTTTATTTTCAAAAATAAAATAAAAAAATAATATCTCCAAAGCTGTTTAACGTGACTTTGCAAACAAAAAAATGTTTTAAACTATACACAACTCCAAACATGGATGTGTAACCACAGAGTGGAAACTTACACTTTCAAAACCTAAGTGTTTCCACTATCTTCTGTGCTACTGGTGGCAGTACTTTCACTACTGCTACCAAAACTCATCTGCCTAGTCATACTTGCAGGGTGAATATATACAGCTCAAAGGTGATGTCATACTGTCAATTGATCCACCCCATTCTAAAAACAAGATATACTCTATACCAATACAATTTTTGTATACAATACAAAGATATTGTTACCGACCAAAAATCTGCCTCTTTATTCTAGACTAATTTAGATCATCTGGCAAACTGGGCTTCTGAGCACAAATTGGTATTTAATGAGGCAAAATGTAAGATAATGCATTTTGGTAAAAACAATCCATGTTATGATTATGAAATAAATGGTATCAAACTAAATGTAACTGATAATGAAAAAAGATCTCGGGGTCTATATTACACCAGACTTAAAGTTTGATAAACATAGAAATACAATAATCAAGAAGTGTTATGGTATTTATCATTGTATAAAGAAAAATATTAAAAGCCGGAGTGCAGAAGTGATTATGCCATTGTATGCCTCCTTGATTAGATCTCATTTGGAATACTGTGCCTTGTTCTGTGTGCCTTACACCGTTGAGGGGAAAGGTAAAATTGAGAACATTCAAAGAAAGATCACAAAACAAATAGATACTATGAAATATAAGTCATATGGTGAAAGATTGCACTCATTGAATCTATACTCCATGAACTATAGAAGAATTAGAGGAGATCTTTGTTTGGTATCCAAAGCTTATTTTAATGCAGTCCTTCAGTATACATTAGGACTTCAAAAACAAATGCTAAATGATCGAAATACTAGGTCACATAAATATAAATTTAAAGATGAATTTAATAAAACCACAAAAAGGAATCATTCGTTTACTCAGAGGGTTATTACTGTATTGAATGAACTACCCAGTCATATAATTAAAAGTGGTGATATGGAGATATTTAAAAAAAGATTGGATGAATTTATGGTTGATAAGCATTATTATTACCACCATTGAAATATTAATGGTTGCAAGTTCTATAAAGGACCTTGGTCTATTTGAACTAGTAATGATTCTATGATTATTTGGGGGATCAGTCCTACCAACACATGCACAAATTCCAATGAATCCATTTCTTTATTTAATACTGCCAGAAAATCCTAGGACTCCAAAGAATGAAAGAGATAACTATTAAATTGTCATCTGGGTGTCATGGCTATGCCCCCTGGACAGTATTATGGACTGTCCATGACCTCTATAATGCATACAAATTAGCCTCTGTTTGGCCCCACATTTCCCTAAGCAGCAGACTCATAGTAAGGTTCCAGGTAAGAAAAATAGGAGCTTCTATATTCAGAATAAAAGCTCTATTTAAAATAAAACTTTTGGAGTTCTACAGATATCCTATTTTCATCTATTTCTTTAGGCTTGGAACTCTGTGAATGTGAGGAAATGTATATCGCAGTAGCCGACGGCTTGTTATTTTCCTTTTGGGCCCAAATCAAGGTTTCAAAAACTCCCCTATCCCATTTCTGCGTATGAAAAATAAAACCTTATATTCCCATTAATGTAGCCTAGAACAAGCACTGTCTGATGAGTAAAAGAGATCTTTTTATCTTTTATTTAGCTTCCTGTCCCTGTAACGATCCTATCTGAGCTGTGCACAGCGGGACAACATAGCGTTAGCTCGCAACAGCCGTCTTCCCTCTCTCGCACACTCGCAGGCTGTCTCGCACATTCAAACAGCTGCGGGGTTCAGCTAGCAGAGGATGGTTCTTTATGGGAGATAAAATTCTTCCCAACACTTTTCTAACACAGAATACCACTCTCGAACTATAACCACCTACTCGCCTGTATGAACAAGCAGTGCCATTACTGCGAGGTGTGTTTATTTTTTTAACACAAGTGTGGTTTCTTTCTTTTTAACATTACCAACAGAGTCGGGGCTTCTAAGGCTCCCGACTTCCTGCGTTATCAATCTTCACATATATGCCCACAGATACAGGTATCCCTGAACTTGGGTAATTTCAAAAAAGATTCTAAATAGTACAAAGGGCATAAAAAAAAAAAAAGAAAGGATATGACCAGGACCCACAGATGGATTTAAAAAGCAGCACAAGAATAGTTGTAGAGAGATTACATGGGGAGGCGACCCCTTATAATGGGAAAATTGGAAAAGTGGCCAGATGGACCACAGAAAGGAGGTGCTACTGCAGTAGACTAAGAGTTAGAAAAATAGGTTTAAGATAGGAGGGATGGTCCTGATCAAAACAAACAATAAAACAAAAAAAAAGGGGGGAGTTTCAAGGGGCAGCTCTGACACAGTCAATATTCTGTGCAGTTACATAGATACATAGATACATAGACAGTGTCGGCAGATAAGGGCCTATGGCCCACCTAGTCTGCCCATTTGAGTTTGTAACTTCAGTTTATGTTTTCCTAGAACTCTGTTGCCCCTTACCCCTGACCTTCAGAATTCCTTTATATCTATCCCATGCATTCTTCAATCTCATGATTGTTTCAGCCCCCGCCACTTCCTCTGGCAGGGTGTTCCACTTGTCCACCACCCGTTCTGTGTAGAAATTCTTCCTCATATTTCCTCTGAATCATCCTCCCTCCAACTTCATCCCATGCCCTCTAGTCCTGGAACATATTTTTCACTTAAAAATAGTGTATTCCTGCACCCTGTTCCTCCCTGTAAGATACTTGTATGTCTCGATCATATCTCCTCTCTCCCTCCTCTCCTTCAGGGAGTACATATTCAGTTCCTTCAACCTGTACTCATAGGACTTGTGATGCAATCCACGTACCATCTTTGTTGCCCTCCTCTGAACCTTCTCTACCCTGTCTATGTCCTTACAGTTGGTAAGATATCCAGAAATGTACACAGAACTCCAGGTGGGGCCTCACTAGTGTCTTGTATAGTGGAATTATGACTTCCCTTTTCCTGCTGGTGATGCCCCTGCCTATGCATCCCAGCATCCTATCTGCTTTACCTGCTGCCTTGTCACACTGTTTCCCTACCTTGAGGTCATCAGAGATGATAACTCCAAGATCCCTTTCCTGCTTGGTGCATGCTATATCCTCACCCCCCAACTGATATATTGTGCCAGGGTCTTTGTGCCCCATATGCATTATCTTGCACTTCTTTGCATTGAATTTCAACTGCCAAACCCCTGACCATTCTTCAAGTTTCTGCAGGTCCCTTCTCATTCTGTCAACACCGTCTGGTATGTCTACTCTGTTACAGAGCTGTGTGTCATCAATGAACAGTGAAATTCTGCCTTCTAGGTCCTGCGCATTGTCACTGATAAAGATGTTGAATAGGACTGGTCCCAGCACTGATCCCTGTGGTACCCCACTGGTCACTCTTCCCTCTGTGGAGTGACAGCTATTTACCACCACCCTCTGTGTCCTGCTGCCCAGCCAGTTACCTACCCACCACACTACTGTCCTACCCACAACCATATTCCCTAGTTTGTATAATAGTCTTCTATGTGGCACAGTGTTAAAGGCCTTGCTGAAGTCCAGATAGGCCATGTCCACTGACCTCCCCTGATCCACCTCCCTAGTCACCCAGTCAAAAAATTCAATGAGGTTGGTCTGACATGACCTCCCCCTGGTGAAACCATGCTGACTTGGGTCCTGCAGTCCACTGACAATCAGATGTTCCACCAATCTCTCCTTCAGTAGTGCTTCCATGATCTTCCCCACTACTGAGGTGAGGCTGACTGGTCTGTGGTTCCTCACTTCCTCTTTGTTCCCACTTTTGAATAAGAGGACTATATCTGCTGTCCTCCAGTCTTTGGGTACCTCCCCTGTTTCCAGTGATCAGCTAAACAGGATAGCCAGAGATTCAGCCACCACCTCTCTTAGTTCTTTAAGGACCCTGAGGTGCACCCCATCTGGCCCCATTGCTTTATCAACGTTTATTACTTCCAGTTCCTTCAGGACCCTTTCTCGTGTAAAGGGACTTGTGTCCATTTCTGCACCATTCTCACCCCTTGTACTCCCTTCAGACCCATTACCCTCCTCTTCCTCAGTAAAGACTGAGTAGAAATACTGTTCAATATGTCAGCTTAACTGTTGTCATCCTCCACGTGGCTCCCATCCTCCCCCTTCAGTCTTACTATCCCTCCCTTTGCCTTTCTTTTTTCACTTATGTACCTGTAAAAGGTTTTGTCCCCTCTACCCACTGATTTTGCAATGTGCTCTTCTGTCTGAGCTTTGGCTTCCCTTACTGACCTCCTTGCCTCCCTTTGCTTCTCCTGGTTCTTCTCACTATCCCCTTCTGCCTGTGTCTTTTTGTATTGCCTGAATGCAATCTTTTTGGCTTTCACTTTCTTTGCTACCTCTTTGGAAAACGTAATGGCCTCCTCTTCCATTTCCTCTTGCTAACCTGCTTAATGCATAATTCTGTTGCTCTTGTAATCCCCATTTTGAATGCTGCCCACTGTTCCTCAACCCCTGACTCCTGCCCCATTCCCCTTAATGCCTCTCTCAACTATCCCCCCATTTCCCAAAGTCTGCCCCCTTACAATCCAGGATATGTGTTTTTGTGTGGTTTGGTTCTGCTCCTTCTGTGATTTCAAACCACAATGACTGGTGGTCACTGTTCCCCAGGTGCTCCCCCACTGTTACCTCATCACACTGTCCCTGTTTGTGAGCACAAGGTCCAGTATTGCCTTCTGCCGAGTTGGTTCCATGACCAGTTGCTTGAGGAAGGCACCCTGAAGGGAGTCCAGGATAAATCTGCTCCTAGTTGATGCTGCTGCTGGGATGCTCCAGTCCACGTCTGGAATATTGAAGTCTCCAACCAGTACTACCTCACCCTTGTCTGCCATCCTTTGGATGGCTAGCATCAGCTCCCTATCTGTTTCTTCCTCCTGGGCTGGTATTCTATAGACCACACCTGTGCGGATGGCTTGTCCCATTTTCCTTTCCAGCTTAACCCACAGTATCTCTCCCCCATTTTGTTCCTCCTGGATCTTTGTGGCCCTTATGTCATTTTTCACATACAGTGCCACTCCTCCTCCCTTTCTACCTGCCTGGTCTCTTCTGAATATGTTGTAGCCAGGAATGGCCATCTCCCAGTCGTGGTTACCATTACACTAGGTTTCTGTAATGGCCACAATGTCCAGGTCTGACTGCACCATGGCAGCCTCCAGATCTTCCATCTTGTTACTAAGGCTCCTGGCATTGGCACACATGGCTTTCCATGATTTGACCTCCCTAGACTGTTTAGCTTTTCTATTCCAGCCCCTTCCCTGGTTGTCCTTTATCCCAGGTTCTCCTTGCTGTCTGCCCTTCTGCTGAGTTTTGCCGCTTTTCTGCCTATCCACCTCTTGGGTGCTAATCTCCATCTTTTGCACACTGCGTTGTTGAGATATCCACTCCTCTGGTTCACTGGTTCCACTGCTAGCTGTGGGGGGTAAGCAAGTAGGTACCCTCCTTGCTGGCCTGCCACCCCCCTTTGTTAGTTTAAATGCTTGTCAGTGTAGTATTTAAACTTATCATTGAGTGCTTGGATTACTCTCCAGGATGGATGCAGGCCGTCAGGCTTGAACAAACCTCCATCCCTCCAGGTGGGTCCCCAGTTACCAATGAATCCAAACCCTTCCTCACAGCACCAGTTCTTCAACCATGAATTAAAGTTCCTGGTGCATGCACCCCTATGCTCTCCAATACCTCTTACAGGTAGTACTTCTAAGAAGGTGACAGAAGTAGCTACTTGCTTGAGACCCCTCCCCAATTTCCTAAACTCTTCCTGAACTTCCTTTGGCTCCCCATTTGCCAGGTCATTATTACCTAGGTGAATAATGACATCCAGCTCACCCTCCCGTCTTGCCTTTCCAGTGATTTCCCAGGATCTTCCTTCCATCCCTCCATGCTGTGGCACCTGGTAGGCACCTCACCTCCATTCATGGAACCAAGAATTTGGAGTTTTGACTATGTCACTTCATGGTTTCAGAAATGTGAGCATGAACTCATCAGTACAGTGCCCATGGAATTACCACCCTATAGGGATATTGAATGCAAGGAATGCTGTAAAAGTGTTCCACCCATAGAGGTGCCATGGGAAGTGTCCCTTGGCTAAAGGTATCTTAGGAAGGAACCTCAAAAGAATCAGAGCAATGATCAATGACTAGGAGTAGAGAAGCAGACTGACAGCAACAGGCAGCTTAATGAAATATAAATGAGATATACAAGTGGGTTACCCCATCTCTCATTCAGCAAATTAATCTGAGCATAGAGCAATGGAATCTGGTAAACTCATAGACAGACAAGCATACAACACCAAACGTAACAAGTGTACCTGAGCCATCTGCAAGGCTAAGGCTGAACATTACAGAGCTGCCCTTGCATCCACCTGGAGGAATGCCCTGAATTTCTGGAGCAATATAAAAGAGCTGAATGGGAAGTCGCAGTCCCCTCCATCCCAGCTCACCATCAATGGCTTCATCTCCACGGACCCCAAAACCATTGCTGACTGCTTCAATGCCACCTTTACCGATCTCACCTTGGTCCTTCTCAACAACTTCTTTGATCCAATCCCCCCATCACTAACCCCATCACTAACCCCATCACTAACCCAACCTCCACCACCCACCTTTTTACCTCTGGACCATAACCCCACAAGAAGCCAGGCCTTGCCTATCCAAAGCTCTCAATAGCACCAGTCCCTGCAACAACCCTCTGGATGGCAGGCTAATTTGACAGGTCCTGGACACAGTACTTACCCCACTCACCGACTTTCTAAATCTCTCACTGTGCCTTGGTCAGTTCCCCTCACCTGGAAAATGGCAGTCTTTACTCCTATACACAAAGGTGGAGACAGCTCTTATCCCAGTAACTAGCAACCAATTTCCATCCTCCCCCCACTTTCCAAAGAGTTGGAAAGAATAGTACAGTACAAGTCACATTAAACTGTTCCATCTACTCACTGGTGTAGCATTTTTATTTTGTGATTCTACTGCAGTGGCAACTTGAATTGTTGAAGCTTTTAATGATTTTCCAATCATTCTTCACTGCCTATTCAACTCACTTGTAACTGTTTAGTGATATGGCAGTAGCTGTTTTGCAGGGGTTTTGCAATGCATTTCCATGGCATTGTTTATAAATATCACAGCATTCCTTAAGAGCATTGTTTATAAATATCACAGCATTCCTGAAGAGCATTGTTTATAAATATCACAGCATTTCTTAAGAGTTGTTTAGTCTGCCTTCTGAAATGAAACTCATAAGCACTAAACTGAAAATAAAGCTTATAGTCCTAACAGCTAGTTGCAAACCAATACTAAGCTTTTACTAATTCATTGATTTAAACACTGTACAGATTAGGAAACTCACTGAATAATGCTTCACCAGTGAGTTGAGAGAACAGTTTAGTGTGATATGTACTGTAGCTGACAGCTCTCTGATTATCTAGCCAAACACAATGTTATGTGCAAGGAGCAGCATGGTTTCCACGTGGACCACATCACCACCATAGCCCTATTGGAGTTGTCCAATTTCTTGCACACAGTCCTGGACACTAGGCACCTGGCTGGAGCAGTCTTTATCGACCTCTCCAGAGCCTTCGACATGGTTTGCCACCCCCTCTTACTAAACTCCATGCAACAGATCGATCTCTCACATGGGCCTCTCTCCTGGTTCAACAGCTACTTGTCCTCCAGGTCGCAGTGCATTAAAATCCACAACACCCTGTCCAACACCCAGTCTGTTTGCTCAGGTGTTCCCCAAGGCTCCATACTGGGTCCTCCTATCTTCAGCCTTTACCTGAATGCACTACTCAACCCCTGCGCTGGTAGGATCCTTCTCTATGAGGATGACACTGTCCTTTTCACCTTGCACCAAGACCCTGCCTCTCTACAGGTCACTCTCCAGCACTCTTTCACCAAGGCAGAAAAATGGTTCTCTGACCACAGGTTGGTCATCAACCTAAAAAACCCGAAAACCTTACTATTCGCCCACCACCAAAACAAGGCCATTAACATCCCCCTCCAGATCCCCCCAGCACTCAGCACCCCCTTGAACAAGTGCCCACATACAAATACCTGGCCATTACTTTTGATCCCTCCCTCACTTTCCACTCCCACATCTCAGCCCTCGCCTCCACAATGAACACATGGATTGACCTCTTATACCACCACAGGGACTGTCTAACCCCCGAGGCACTTTGAATGGCTATCACCTCCTCAGTTCTGTCCCTGATAGACTATGGCTTCCCAATCTCTGCTGCTACAGATAAAACCACCCTTAATAAGGTGCAAATGTCCATCAACAAGGCCTGCAGTCTCCTGACCAGCGCTGACAGGTACACCCGTACCTGGTCTTTCTACTCCTTTGCCAACATTCTCAACTTTGAGGAAAGACACCTCTATCAGTCCTGCCTGATGACCAAAAAAATACTCTTTAGGATCTCCCCCAGGGATGACCTCCTGCCTCCACTGTGCCACCCCCACCATCTCCACCCATAGTCCCTGCAAGTCCACCCTCATGGTACCCAGAGTCAGGACCTCACTTGCTCAATGGGCCTTCTCTTACAGGGCCCCATCCTGGCACAATTCCCTCCCTGCTGCTATCACCAATCTCATTAAAATAGGTCCCTTCAAAATTGCCCTCAGGAACCACCTATGTGCCACATGCTTCTGTAAGTGTGGATAGCAACCCAGGGCTCCTATACCTGTCATGCCCTCCTCCTCTTGGTTCACCTGGTACCCCACTGCCATCACTGACAATGTCCCCTGGACAGCTAACCTGTGTTCTACTGCAGAGCGCCACCTACATCTCTCGCTTTAATATCCACCTAGCTACCATCATGTATAGGACAATTACATTATCTCAAGAAATTTGCATGTTGACATTACAACCTGTCTATACCACTGTGTCTTGATGATGTAACTGTACCAAATCTTGCTATGCAACTATGTGAGTATGTAAATATGTTAACTATGTAACCCTGTGATGATCTGTATTGTAAGTGTAACCGTGTTGCTATGCAACTATGTAAATATGTTAACCATGTAACCCTGTGAAGATCTGTACTGTAAGTGTAACTGTGTTGTTCATCTCTGTACTTTTTGATGAGGAGCCTTTGGAAATGATTCTATGACTCAAAGGATTGTAATTCTGATATGTACAAATAAATAAATAAATAAATAAATAAGCAGGATAGCTCCAGATATAGTGCTTACACTGATAACAGCAAGGGGCTTCCTAAGGAGAGAGGGAACAGCCAGCAGTGCCACCATCCATCTCCATCCAACAGCAGAACCTACCTAAGTAAGCTAAAAGTATTACTAAAACTAAGTATTGTGATCTGCGGCAAAGAGGAGGAAATCTCTGGGGATCCAAGGCTGAGATTGCCTTCCCCCAAGGCTTGGGCTATTTTATTTAGTGATAGCTCTGTTGCTTCATTTGAAATTCAATTCAAGGGTGGAAAATATGCTGATTTGGTGGAGAGCTCTCACTCTATCCCTCTAACTGGAACGCCATGGAGGGTTGCGAGGGTTTCTTGCAACAAGCACCTCCAAGGCGGAAGGAGGAGAGCAACGACTGCTGAGGCACTCAGCTGGCTTACCAATCTAAAATGCAAACCAAGTGAACCAGAGGCAAAACAACAGCTATTAAATCCCATGGTGATTAATTCACTGTTTGAACCCCAGTGCCTTGCTTCCTACATCTGCTATTTTGAATTGTTTTCTCCCATCCATAACGTTACTACTTTCACACTTAGACATTCTTTTTTTTTTAACTTTGTCTTTAAACTGCAATGAACACACTTTCCATAATCTAAACATAAATTAAGTGTGCCCTCATAGTCTAAAACTAAGCTTCATAAAAGGGGGGAAGGGAGGGAGGTTCCCTTAAAGCTTATATCTTTAAATACTAGCAGATGCTAGATACTAGTTCATTAATCACCATGGGATTTAATAATTATTAAATCCTGAAATCAAAGTGCATACAGGCATATGACTGGTAGGAATTAACTGAGGCTTTCTGTGGGCATGTTCACGTTTCTTAAAATAGATGTGATGGTTATAAATGTTGAACACTTGATGGTGGCATAAACCTTGACAAAGCATCTGGAATGGATGTGAAACATTAGGATTACTACAAGTGGCCTCCTTGGGCTACATTGCTAACTTCACCTGCATTCATCACAATATTTTCGCACAGGACTTTCAAGAACCAAACCCTGAGAGCTACCGTTGCCATTTGTTTAGTCAATTTTAAAGGGTATACACTCAAGGAAGTGTGGAATTCTCACCCACAGCTGAGGTGAGTGAAGAACCATAGTGATCAGCATGGTGGAACAAAGGGCAGTTGATAATAATCCAGCTTCTAGGGAGGCCACCTTCAGTTTTTCAGCTACCAATTTTGCCAACACTGCAGAGACAAATGACTGTTTTACACAACAAGCAGGTAGTGCTGCACCTGAGGGAGATATGAGTGCTTCCACCACTAAGCCATTGACAATCAAGAAGGCATTTATAACCTATAAGACTTACCCTGAAAACAAGCAGGTTGTTCTGGTAACATAAAATGATGCAAGGCTATTTGGATGTCCAGAGAGCACCGAGGGGTCTCAGGTTGTGTAAAAACCTTGCTTCTGGAAAAAAAGGGCTATCTTTATGCAAGAATAGAAGGACAAGTTACACAAAGGAGCATTGGGATTCATGGGCTGCATAATCAGAGACTCAAAACACATGCAGGATGAACTGCTTATTGAACTAAAGAAAAGGAAAAGGTAATGCAAATGTTTTCTTCATCCCCAGATTTTGAATATTATCAGAAATGCTTGAGAGATGATATTGAAAATTGTAACTGCGTTACAAAGGCCCATAAAATGAAACAAGTCATGAGGGATGACCAAGATTAACTTAATGATGGAATTTTTGTTCGGTCCAAGAAATCTAAGTCTATTCTGAAAAACTGAGAGTCAACAGCCAAACAGAATGAGGGAGATCATAGCTCCATTGACTCTGACTAGAAGTTTTTTTTTTTTTGAGGAGGAGGAGGTCTCAGAAACAGAGACTGACTTCCACCTGCCCCCCCCACCACGTAATCCCCAAGGTGAAGTCCAATAAATCTGACCTTCCCAACAAGGGGTGCAAGGGGCCAAAGAGAACGAGGAGGGGCAGGAGGGGGATGGGTCAGAGGATGGGGGAGAATCCGCTGCCATGGCTATTACCAACAGAACCAGAGACATGTACACTTTCAGGAACATTAACAGGTAACAATGTAACATCTGGAGAAGAAAGTGAACATTTTGACTCTGATATTTTGGACTTGGACATAACACTGGAACTGAATTCCTTGTTCTATGTGGATTTATTTATGAGGCAAGAAATGACAGATGACATGATACATGACATTTTTCCTGCAATGGATTCTGAATTGAGAGAGCAGAGAGAGGTGCATGGAATAAATATGAATACTTTAGATCAGCCTGATAATGTGATAAATCTATCAGAATATGAATCAAATGAGATGGAAAAAAATGCTCTGAATAAAGGCTTTGTACCATCAGTGCATGTTACGTTTGAAACATTTATAGATTTAAACAAATTTGTAAGATTTCTGAATCTTACATGTATTTTTCAACCAAATGAGAAAGTGAGCAAAGGGGGGGGGAGACAGTGAGCCAGTATCCACACCAATAGCATCACAGAATGCAAATGAGGAAGGAATGGGTGAGAAAATGCAGAAGTGCTCCACTTTTATCCCTCCCATGAATCCAACAGTGAATTCTTTTTACATGTCATGCACGTACAATTTAGAAACATTTTACAAAATGAGGCAGGCGAGGCATAGTTTTAATAATCTGTCTTTACTGGAACAAATAGCCTTGAAGAAATTGGGAGAAGAGGGCTTAGTAATGATAAAACCAGTGGATAATGGGGGGAGGGATTGCATGAATGAACACCAGTGACTACATAGAGAAAGTGACAAGGCAGTTGTCAGATAAGGAGACATACAAGCCCTTAGCAAGTGACCCACAGTGGAAATAAAGAAACAAATTGATGCTTTTGTCTCTGAAGCAAGAGAGGAGGGACATATAATGGATTGAGAAACATAATTTCGGATTACCGAGCATCCACTGAGACCAGTGTTTTATTCCCTCCCAAAAGTGCATGAGACACTGTATAAACCTCAAGGGTGACCTATAATTTCGGGACAGGGGTCTGTAACTGAGCCACTATCACAATTTATAGATTATCACATTAAACTACAAGAGGAAAAACAATGTTCCCATCTTAAAGACCCCAGGGACATAATAAATCTAATATCAGACATGACAGTGGGGGAAAATAGGCTTATGGTCACACTTGATGTGACCAGCCTATATACTAATATCCCACATGACTATGGACTTACTGTTATGAAATATTTTTTGGAACAATGAGCAGAATTAGTTCCACCAACAGAATTATTGATTGAAATGTCAAAAATAGTGTTAGAAAACAATTTAACTTCATGGGCAAATATTATATACAGAAAAAGGGCACAGTCATGGCGGAAACATTTGCCCCTCAATTATGCTAATTTAGCAATGGGATTTTGGGAGGAACATGCTATTTATTCAGATAACAATATTTTCTGGGATGAAGACAGAGTTTTGTAAATGCTTTATCGATGATTGTATAATGGTGTGGAATGGAACTATACAGGAATTGTAGGATTTTAAAATGTTTTTGGAAACACAGGACCCGGAATTTAGATTTGAGATACTGTAAATTCTAGTACTAGGGCAATTAATTTTCTGGATTTGGTCATCAGCAGGCAAATTAATGGTGGATTAATGACCACAGGATAGCGGAAACCCACCAATAGAAACATGCTTTTTAAAGCAAGCAGCTGCCATCCCAGACATGCGATTATGAACATTTCAAATGGTCAGTTTATGTGTATGAAGCACAACTGCACCTTAGAAAATGAATGGTCCAAACATTCTGAGGATTTAGCATGTTGGTTACAAGAAAGGGACTATGGGACTGGGGTCATTACAAGAGCAAGATCAGTGGTGGGTGGAACACCTAGAACTGACCTATTGCAAAATAGAGAGAAAAATACTCCATCAACTACTAGATCAAATTTTGTTACAACCTTTTCCACCGATGCAAAAATCATAAGGGACATTATCTACAAAAACTGGAGTATGATTAGAGTGGAACCAAGGTTAAAAGACATTGTGGAACATCCACCACGGGTCACTTATAGTAGAGTATGTAACATTAAAAATTATCTAGTGCACAGTGTCCAGCGATGACTGAATCATTAAGTTATTTTGGTTCACCTAACCCTGGTTGCACTCATTGTTGCCATTGTAAGTACAGTACTGTAATAATATCCAGGAAACAACGACCTTTGTAACCCCAAAAGTTGCTACACAATATAAAATATTACATTTTGTAACCTGTGAAACTAAAAATGTGATTTACTTAGCCTTCTGCAGTTGTGGAGTATACTACATAGGAAAAACCAAGAGGAAATTAAAAGAACGTGTTGGGGAACACATGTGACCCATCATGAATAAAAATATGAAATATGCACTTCCCATGCACATACACATGGCCAGAAATGGCACTAAGCATGTACCACTTTTTATTGGTATTGATAAAGTAACTTTGAATGTAAGGGGACAGGATATTGGAACGTAACCAGCCAAATGTGAATCTTATTGGATTTATCAAATGGGAGATTTAGAATGGTCAGGAATTAATGATTGAGTAGAACTGGCAAAACTTTTATACTAAATTATTTAAAAATTTGCAATGAATGTTTGAACTAGTATCTGCTAGCATTTAAAGATATAAGGTTTAAGGGTAAACCTCACTCCCCCCCCCCCTTTATGAAGCTTAGTTTCAGGCTATGAGGGCACACTTAATTTATATTTGGAAAATGTGTTCATTTGGCATTGTAGTTTAGAGACAACCTTTTTTCTTAAAAGAAGAATGCCTAAGTGCAAAAGTAGCAACGGTATGAATGGAAGAAAAAAATCATAATAGCAGATGTAAGAAGCAAGGCGCTTGGGTTTAAACAATGAATTAATCACCATGGGATTTATTAATTGTGGTTTTAAAAGTAAGATGAATTGTTGAACCCTGAAATCAAAGTGCATACAGGCATAAAATTGGTAGCAATTAACTGAGATTTTTTGTGGGGATGGTCACATTTTTTAAAATAGATGTGATGGTTATAAATGTTGAACGCCAGAGCGTGCCATACACCTTGACAAAGCGTCCGGAATGGACATGAACTGTTGGGATTACAGGTAGCCTCCTTGGGCTACACTGCTAACTTCACCTACATTTATCACAATTAATGGACTTTTGAAAAAAAATGCTACAGAACTATTGAGTGATATGGGTTTATTTTCACATGGAGTGCTGAGCCCTTTTTGTTTGCATCATATATGGCAATGCAGAGAATATCAGGTAATATGCAGCAAAGTAAGCATCTTTAGTAACGGTACACGCCATACATGGTAATGCAGGGAGTAACAGGCAATGTGCAGCATGATAAACACCTTTAGCAATGGAGCAGGTCATACTTGGTAATGCAATGAGTAACAGGCAATGTTCAGTCTGGTAAACAAATAGTACACAGAAGCATGATAGCAGCAGGAATTGCACATCCAGCTCAGAGTAACCTGGTCCATTTAGTAAGTGTGAGGCTAGACAACCAGTCCGTCAATGAGTGCCAATTAAAGGTGATGTAAATATCCAGAGGATTTTAGCAATGAAGGCAGTATACGAACACAAGCTAAATGAACCTCACAGGGCCATGACTCTCCACTATAATCCCTCAGTCCTCCGCCGTAGGAAAAACAAAGAAGCCACCGTAAAGCGCCATGACCTACATGCAGATTTTAGAACTAGTTTACAGCAACAGCTGTAGCTGAGTTGTCCACCAGAGTATAATGAAGCAGTGTACAAATAGTGAATAGCATCCAGCAGTAGCTGAGCTTAACACGCATGAGAATTTGTAGGCATGGGCAGTAATGTACTGAAACAACAAGAATAATTGCTTGGTACAAATGCATTTACACAGGTTTGAATCATATGGTGAAAGTAATACAGAATTTCATTGCACACTGGTTTGAGTCCCACTGAGGGCATATAAACATGATGAACAGAGTTAAATCCCCAAAAGGGTTAGATAAAAGCTGATGGCAGATAAAAGAATAGCAAAGCAAAGAAACGAAATGCTGAGGCAAATAAGCAGGAAAGAACTATTGTGGAAAGCATGCCGGCAGAATCAGTGTGGAGCTAACACTGAGAACTGAGAGCAGGCTGCAACAGGGAGTGGCAGCAGCTGAGAGCAGGAGCCTTGGCCAGGTGCAGCAATTAACAGAAGCAGTAGCAGCAGAGAATGTGGAATAGGAGCTCAGACAAACAACAACAACAGGAAAACTGATGGTAGAATATTAGGCAGGAAGCAACAGTCTAAGTTCAGAGTACAAAGAACAATGCAGTGAACTGAGAGCTTGCAAAATCCAGTGAGCAAATGAGGCCATAGCAGGCACAGGGCTGCATACTGTAAGAAAACAACAATAAGGAACCTGCAGCTCTAACAAAAAAGTAGACAAAGGGCACTAGAAAACTAAAAGCTCAAAAGAAACAGACAAAGCAAACATAAGTACAGGAGGAAACAAGCACATAAGGAAGCACTGGCAGCTGGCGGCAAGCAATACAAACTAAAACTAAAACATAACTCTGGTATTGTTTGCATCCATCCTACCTGTACCAGCTTGTTTGTATCTATGTCTTAATTTACTGTTATACTTATGTGTTGTACTGCTGTACTGTGTATTTTGGTTTGTCTTACTGTGACAAGGTACCTTTGTAAATGAGCCTGTGGCTCAAAGGTTTTCCAAACTGCTGTTTAAATAGATAAAAATAAATAAAATAAAAGCAGGAGAACATGAAACAGAAGGGCAGCACACACCAAGCTGAGCCCAAAGCACAACAACACGGGGGGCTGCAGCAGCAGGCCCCAGCGGAGAAAACTGACTGACAGAGCTTCTGTCTGGTAGATAGAAAGTATTTCAGAGGGAGGCTGAAAGGAACTGCTTATACAGCACAGGAAGTAGGCGTGGCTGATTGCTCACCCATTGAACCACAGGAATAGCCTTTTAATAACAGAAGTTAATAAGAGTTATTGTTTGACATGTCATGATATGGCACAAACTTCCAGTGATCACAATTGTAACTGAGCTAATTGTTTAAACGTCTTCACCAACATTGGTTCTAGTGGGGCTAGTGGGAAAGCAGCTTTGCCTTCACCAGCATTTAACTAGCAAGCTCATAACTCTGTGATTGTGAGAATCCACTTTAAAAAAGAACATTTTGTATCTACTTAACAGTGTTCCAGACTAGCTGAGCTTTGTTTGCCCCCTGCATAGTGCCACACACTGTTGATGTTCTATCCTTTCCACTGATGCAGCTTCATTTAACTTGCAAAATCATTCAAAACAATGAACCATTCCCTTCTGGTTAACAAATGACAGGCCTAGGAAATCACTGACAGACTCCAACAATGGACCAGGTAATACATCTATGGCATATACAGGCCATAAAAACAGACAAGTAAAACTTTGCTACCCTACCAGAGGATTGGGTCCCTTCAGTGTTTCAACTAGAAACAACAAAGGGTTGCTCAACAAGACCTGCAGTGCCTTATGCTGAAAATATGTACATTCAGTAGGTCTGTAAGCAATGCCGGAACCTGCAACAACACAAGAAACATATATACTGTATGCAGCAACAACCTGAATATAATTTTTTTGTGTGCTTGATAAAGAATTATTACAAGCACATTTGAACATTAGTACTGTGAAGCCCACCCGATGAAGCGCAGTGCTGCAGAATTCTGCAGTAGAGTTACTGCAGTAAATAATACAGTTTCAACGGGAGTTAATCCCTTTTGTCATGCAGTAAGCCTGCGACACTGCACTTCATCCTGGCAGGCTTCACTGTATGTTGCATATTAACATATTGAGCCCTTAATTTTTGGTAACACTTCTTGGCGCTCTGTGTTAAAAGAATTTTGTGGTGCTTATGTCTTCAGAACTTCTGGTATTGCATAAAAGGATACAGCCACATGAGGCCCCTATCCATTCTGAAAGAGCACATAGATCAACACAAAAAATTGTTTTTTGTGAGGCATCAGCTTTTTTAGTATTTAGGCTGTTGCTGCATATGTAAAGTTCCATTTTTTACATACAAATGAGCATCTGTTCTATTTTTGCAGTTAATTCTTTTAATTGAATTATTGCACAGTGAATGGGTGAGCTCCTTCACATACCTCCAGGCATCAGCTGCCTGCCTGGTCCCCAATGCCTAAGGAGATCCTTGCACCATGAAAGGGTCAATTCCTCCAAATCCCTCCAGGCATCAGCCGCCTGCCTGCTCCCCACTGCCTAGGGGGATCCTTTCACCCTGAATGGGTCAGCTCCTCCACATCCCTCCAGGCATTAGTCACCTGCCTGCTCCCCACTGCCTAAGGGGATCCTTGCACACCACACTAAATGGGTTAGCTCCTTCACATCCCTCCAGGCATCAGCCACCTGCATGCTCCCCACTGTCTATGGGGATCCTTGCACCCTGAACAGGGTCAGCTCCACTACATTCCTCCAGGCATCAGCTGCCTGCAAACTCCCCACTGCCTAAGGGGATCATTGCACCCTAAATATGTCAGCTCCTCCACATCCCTCTAGGCATCAGCCACCTGCCTGCTCCCCCACTGACTAAGGTATGGTGCAATTTGAAACTGAAGTTGCTTTACTGGACCTGCAGGCAGCTTAACAGACTACCTCTCCAACTGAGCAGTGCCCTTGGACCGTCTCTATTTTTATTTCATTACCTTGGGTAAAGTCCTTAAGCAAGGTGAAGAGCTGGGATCACTGCAGCTTTTTCTTTGTGCGGCTCTTTCACTGGATGATTTTTGCCCGCCCCATCTCCATCCTTTATTAAATACACTTTCTCTCCCAGTGACCTGCCCCTACTTCTCTCAGATTTTACTCTCTCTCTCTTAAAGGGGTAGTATCTCATTCCTAAGGCTTGTGCATCACAATGTCGATTAGGACCTCTTGGACACTATTATGCATCATCATCCTGACTATTATCCCCAATGGGACCGCCATGCACCAGGTTGCCTCCTTCTTCCCATCTAAACCGTCAGGTGATAGTCCTTAATGTGTATGTCTAAATCACCTCCGCCTAGCAAGGGTCCAAAAGCTAGACCCAGCATGGGCATCCCAGGACCTGGTCACAGTGCTATCACTCAAAAGATCCCTCCTTAGTACCACTCATCCCTGGATTCATTGCCTACTTTAGCACCACCAAAGTACTTACATCCAGCAAAGGCAACAGTCAAGAAATTATAAACTCTTACTGGAACACATTACTCGCCTGCTGCTACTACTACTTTTGGGCACTATACTCCCAAACCTAGGCCCACCTCATAATCAGAACATGCTGCCACAAAAATCATCAGGGCTCATGATGTCCACTTTAAACATCTGCAACCTTCTTCCCAAATTGGACAATCTGAGAGTATGGGTTACTCGGCATAACCATGACATCCTGTCAGTGGTGGAAACATAGCTAACACAGCTAACACCCAAGATACCAGATGCTGCCATTACACTGCCTAGGTACATCGTATTCAGGCAAGACCGACTCTCAAAAAGAAGTGGTGGCTGTGTCATCTATATCAAGGATTCTCTCCTGGGGCATGTTCTACCCCTCCCCAGCTGCAGTGTCAACTTGCAAATTCTGCCCATCAAGCCTCTGTTGAGATCTCACAACAAGGCACTTACGATACTCACAGTCTACATCCCACCCAAAACAATAGCAGCAGGAACCAGTGACCTGATGGACTTTATCAGTACCCTGAGCCTAAACTCTGAAATTGTGCTACTAGGGTACTTCAACATCAACTGGCTCTCCCCTGCTGCTGCCACTGTCGAAGACACTTTGACTGCCATCCACTTCTCCCAAATCGTTGAGACACCAACAGGAGTCAATTGCAAAATGTGTACTGGAACTCTTCTGGACTGGGTTCTTTCCAACCGACCTGCACATATCTCCAACACCACCATCCTTCCCAATTCCCTAAGTGATCATTCCCCGTTATATGCACCTGGAACAACAACTACTGCAAGCCCCCACCAAGAACTATAGCCAACCGTGTGCTTCTTAAAAGGCACCTGCCTCAACTGAAAGCAGATCTGCAATGCGTTGATTGGTCTGACCTCTGTGGAGCCAAGGATGTGGATGATGCCCTCAACATCTTCATTATGAAACTCAATACCGCTTGTGATAAACACACCCCTGTGAAAACAAGAAAAATAAATGGATGCTGCAACTCCTGGATTATTCCAGACCTCCTACCTCAACTTAGCACTAGAGACCACCTGTGGCAAAAGGCACCAGCACATGGTACACCTGTCAACATTCAACAGTATAAAAAAGTTAGAAATGAGTAAACGAAGGCTATTCGACTGGCCAAAAGCTTGTACTATAAAGAAGCCCTTTCCAACTCCTGGAATAGCAGCAAGTCTTTCTGTGCCAACCTCAGTGATATAATGGGTAAGGACCCCAAAACTGCTCCAACTATGCTCATGGTATCTTCCTTACACCCTCTCCACATTGTGAACTTGCTGAACAATGCATTCACGGATCTAAGTGGAGCAATCCAGGCTGACTACTTCAACCCCCCCACCAAGAAAGATCTTAATGGCAAACTAACTCCAACCAGCAACCTTCCGTTATTTTACTTTAAAGTAGTTTCCAAAACGGAGGCCAGAAAATACCTGGAGAAGGTACTGGGGAAATCAAGACACAGTGGGGAAACCCTGGACCTTAAATTTGTTGCCCTGACCCTCAAAGAACTCCTGAACCACTTGACTTTAATAATTAACCTGTTCCTACACCTCTCACAATTCCCCCAGTGATGGAAATCTGTAACTGTAAGCCCAGTCCACAAAAGTGGGGACCAGGCATTGCACAACAATTACAGGCCAATCTCCGTACTCCCGCCACTTTCCAAAGCGCTTGAATGGATTGTGGGAGATCAGCTTGCATAGTACCTGAGCCTGCACCAACTCCTTTGCCCAGAGCAGCATTAGTTCTGGGTGGGGCACAGCACCATTATGGCTTTGCTGGAATTTATGGGCTTCATCCACAAAGCTTTACACTAAGGCCAGCAGTTGGGGGCTGAATTTATTGACCTGTCAAAAGCAATTGATATGGTACATCATACGCTCCTCCTTGAGCAGCTAACTGACACCGGACTCTCTCCAGATTCAGTTCAATGGTTCAACACTTATCTCTGCAATCGCTCACAGCGGGTCAACATTGTGGAGGTCATCTCTGATAGCAGGCCGGTCCACTCAGGGGTCCCACAACGGTCAATCCTGGGCCCACTAATATTCATCATTTTCCTAAACTCCTAGGCTCCTGCCTCAGTCATATGCTCCTGTATGCTGGTTATGCAGTCATTTTCACCAGCAATCCTCATCCCAAGCACCTACAAGTGGACCTCCAACTTGGTTTCTCCTCCGCAGAAGCTTGGTTTAAAGAACACAGACTAGTACTCAACCATAAAAAAACCAAAACCATGATCGACTCCAGCTCATTTAGTAAGCATAAGGCCTTCCTCCTGCCTGTCAAGAATGGCAATAGTGACACACTGGATCTTGTACAGCACTTTAAGTACCTGTGCATCACAATTCACTCCACCCTGTCCTACGCCCAACACATAGACAATACCACAAAAGCCATTAATTCCAGAATTGGGGTACTCTACTGTCACAAACACAGCCTAACAAATGAAGCCCTCAATCTGGCCATCAATAGTTCAATTGTCTCCCTCATCGATTATGGCTTGGCCATATACAGGTTGACAACAGAGACTCCGCCGCCGCATCTCTTTGGCACTAAATAAGGCCTGCCGCCTCCTCACAGGTGCTGCAAGATACACACACACCTGTAAACTCTATGCTCAGGCAGGTAGGCTCCAACTGAAGAATACAATTAAATACGAAACCTACCTACTTGCCAAAAAAGCCTCAATAAATCTGCTGCCACCAGGAGTTCAAAACCTGCTCATACAACACATGAGTGATAGACTGACCAGAAGCTCCAACAGTCAAATCTTTAGCGAACCTAGATGCCACACTGAACTGGCACAATGTGCATTCTCCTACCGTGAATCCCACTTGATGAACGCTCTACCACCTGCAATCTCCGGAGTAGCAACTATTGATGCCTTTAAGAATAAGCTTTATCAGCACCTCATTGCAGAGGACAACTATGACTACTTCGTCTAATTTTTGGTGCATACAAGCAGGTTAGGTACTGAATCCTGACACACAATTTCCCCGACATTCAAAATCCCGTCACCTAGTTCCTGACTTCAGTAATGTCCAACTGCTGTTAATACTGACAACAAAAATCCCAACTACTGCTGCTGCGGCACAATAATCCTCACAAGTAAAAGTAATCCACATGGGAGCAGAACATGATCTCTCAACTGATTATGCTGAAGTTTTAAAACTGTAAAATTGTGAGTTACTGCATAACTTACTCTGAGTTTGATAGTTTGTTAGTCCAGATCCCACTTCATAAAGGGGCTTCATTTGCATGTTATTTCGGCGTAGCAATCACCGAACTCAGGCTGACTGACATAATGGATACTGGCATAATGCTGCACATTACTGATTACTAGAATACACGTCTTGCTTTTGTTTACAAATGGCAGTCTGACAGCAGCTTTTGACTTGTGTTGGTATCAGTGTCTCAGTGTCCATATGCCCTATTGGTCAAATTTGTGTGCATGAAGTACAGCTGCAAGATTTGGTATCTTAAATATTAGTGTTACCTGGATACCAAGTCTGTAACTTTGAGCAACTGAAATCTAAGTGTTTTAATTTTAAAACTGTATGAAGGGGGATTCAGACTGCCATTTGCAAATGGAAGATAAATGGGTAATATAGCATGTGTGCTAAGGGGAAATGAAATCAAGTGGCAGTGTCTGTCGGGATTTTGAATGTCTGGCACTTGAGTTGTTGGGATTGTGTGATGTCGGTCATTTGGTGACAGGATTTATTGTGTCAGGATTTCATGTGTCGGGATTAAGTATGGATCGCCATACAAGCAAAGACTTCATCAGCACCTCATTAGCAAGGCCACCTGTGACTGCATCCACTTACCTCCCTCCCATAGTAATCACCTGCTGCACTTAGACACACCTCTTGACCCAGGGGGCACCTCCAAACTTCAGCACTTCACTGATCCCCACCCTGCCCCTGCCTACCCCCCACATCTAATGGCACACCCCTCCCTCCCTCCTCTCTCCCTCCGTTCCTCCACTATGTCACCTTTGTCTGTTACCTTCTCTGTGTCTATCTTCTCCATGGTGTTCAAACTCACAGACGCGGGCATACATTGTGCAATGCCTCAGCAGTGTCCACTTGTGTGAACCTTTCTGTAACTTATTTATTTAATGTTTTACCAGGAAGAACATTCTGAGCAGAAGCTCATTTCCAGATGCGTCCTGGGGCAAGGGGAACAAAGATGAAAGTACAGACAATCATAGTGAATACAGCATTTTTAGAGGATTGAGAATACTCAATACAAATGCTTGATAGCAAAATAAATACAGTATAAGTAAACAAAATAAGCAAAATACAAATACAAAATACAGGAAATTTACAATAATGTAGATGCATATTTTGTACAACTTAAGAACAGAGCAACACAGTACAAGCAATTACAAAAGCCTAGTACACCGTACTAGTTACATGGTGCAATAAATAGGAATACAGAAACTGCTTTGGTAGTGGTTAATATGTGCTAATATGCCTAAAGGCTGAATGCCCCAGCTGAAGATGGCAGGTAGGAACACCCAGGGCGGTTGAGGCAAAGGATTTGGAACAGGTACAGGGGAATTGGAAATGTTTTTTTATGAGGTAATTGAAAACCCGTGAGGAGGGGGCAAAATGAATATGCCTTGGGAGGGAGTTCCACAGAACTGGAAACCTTTATGAAAAGGTGGCTTGACCAGCTGAGGAGGTATGACCAGGGACAGTTAAAGTGAGGGGGTCAGAATTTCTGAGTGAATAAGAAGGAGGCGAGGTTAGGGTGGAGAGGAGGAGAGATAAGAAGGAACTTACTGTACCATCTCTGTTAATGTATAAATTGTTGTTCTCTGCAATTTTCTATTCAACTGACATGGAACCTACAGAAGAGCATCTGCTCTCAGGTGTTATCCAAGAACTCGATAGATAAATAAATAAATAAATATTTCTGACATAACAGTAGCATATACAACAAACTCAGGCTGAGTGAGTTAACAACACAGTACAAAACTCCACTGTTGTTAAGAGCCATCATAAAATGTAACCAGAACAGAGATTACAAAACTATTAACAACACACTCTGTAGAAAAGCACAAGAAATCACGTATAACCTGTGACAGCTTCTGAGCACAAACATGTGGGGGGGGGTTGAGACAGAGAGAGAGAGTGCACAGAGATGAAACACATAACAGCTCTGGTCAGGAGTTGGTGAGCCTGGTGTCATATCGGTGGCGGGGGAGTAGTGGGAGGGAGATAGATGAGGAATCCATCAAACACATAGTCTACACAGTGTTGTCACACACATTAGTTATGGGTAGTACATAGGCCAGATCTGAGAGAGCATAACCAGAGTCTTGAAAAAAAGCCCACACCTTGTATTAGTTTACCAAGGGTTTACTAGCAAAGGGTAACACTCTAGTCAAATTAGACAAGGTGCAGACTGCAGACAGCTAGTGACCAAGGGAAGGAATTTTCTTCATTGTCCACTTTGGCAGGATTAGTGGTTTGGCTTCTATGCTCACCATCAGAACCCACTTAAGCTCTAAGCCAGATATGGAAGAATGGGAACAGGGAAAGCCCAGGAGACAAAGTGATGGGTTGTGGAAGAAAAAAAGTTGCAATATTGTCATGCAAGATTTATGGAAGTCCTGCCAGAACTAGTTAAAATTTAGCACAGGACCACAAAATATGCATGAAGTCAGCCCTTGCTCCCAACATCTCTAGTAACAGTCATGGGACATGAGTCCCAGTTTTTTCAGTTGGGCTAGAATACAATACAAGAAGTGCATCATCTTATTATGACTAAGTAAGCTTCTAGTATTCATACATGCTGAATGGGACCGCTTGCACAAAACTGACCGAACCCCTTCTATAGGGATGCTGAGTGCTTTTCCCATTTCAGGCTGTCTTTGTTGAATGACTCTGGTATGTTGTCAACAACCAATCTATATGCAGCCCTTCTTTGGTGCTTGAGCCTATGAGAAATAACCTGAGGTATAGTAATACGAGTCTTGGGAGACAGAGACTTCTGCAAGGAGTCTAAGGTACTATGCATTTGCAAATATTTCCAAAAAATCCCTCTTGGGTAGGTTATAATGATTCTTTTGGCTAGTCATCATGTCCAAGTGATTGCAGAGGGGTTGCAAAAAGCCTTACAACTGAGCAATACCTTAGAAAGCCCACCCTTTCCAGTGGATAGTATGTTTGCCTATCTAGACCAGAGGATTTCTCCATAAGGGGATAAGGTAGAACAGCGTTAACAGGGTGTGCAGCCATTGCTCCAACTTTCTCTAAGCTCTGATATAGGGGGTAAGGGAAGGGCTCTTTTTAAGAATCTTCCCCACATGTGAGAACAAGAGGAAGGAGGGGTTATCCCATTAAGGGTTCCACCATGTTGGCTCAAAACCAAGATGGTTGACCAACATTCTGGCAAAACCAAAATGCCAACTGCGACCATGTCCCCTGGCAATTGTGCCGCCTGACCACCATGGTGCCCAAAGAACTGGGGTACATTCAGGCTATTTGCTGGGGCCATTGCACACCACACTCCCTGAAATATTATTGTAATCACCTCCGGGGGATTACCAGAGAGGGAGGGTAACACCGATGTGGTGCCATGATGTATGGCACTCCAACAACCAGTTTGCCACTATGAGTACCAAACTGGTTGCAGCACACCGATGGCTGTTGCTGTAATACCATCACTGTGTTTACAACTCACCCCCATCAAGTAGCTCAGATTCTATGCTCAATCCCAAGGGGGTGCATTCAAAAGTGGTTGGAGCCAGCACAGAGTTTGAGTGCTTCTAAAGGCAACATTTTAAGTATAGAACCAGGGTTATGACCAGCCACACCTCCACCAGTGGACCCTTCTGTACCTAGGAGCCTTGCCCTCCCTGAGGAAACTATTGATCAGCTTGTCATTCTTTTCAAATTATGGTGCAGGGACTTCCACCATCAGATGTGCTAGGCAGTGCAGCAACTTAGGGGCCATAATCATTTTTACAGTGGAGCGTTTCCCCACCAGAGAAAGATGGAGCTGTGGGTTGCAAGGAATGTGCCAAATGATCTTTAAGACTTTTCCCCTTTCAGAATACCATCTTGGGTCCCTCTGGTGGTAGGTCCTTCAATCCCGGATCCTGTCTAGCAATGTGCCAGTGCTTTTTTATTATGTTAGCAATCTCATTAGACTGTGCATTTTAACTGCTGACAAAACAAATCTGCCTATCCTGTTTTTGTATTTGTACACTCATCCTGTTTTCATTTACCAGATTTTCCCTGGGTATCTGTTCAACCTCTTCCCTTGCTTGAACAGTTACATTTCTAGCATATCCCCTCCTTAGTAGCCTATCCTGCAGTTAATCTGCTCTCTGTTTATATCTTTCTGTAGTGCCACCATTCCTTTTAGTTCTTATGAACAGTATCCCGTGGGAAGGGCAATCGCTATTGAGCACCTACAAGAAAGGGAGACTCAGTAGCGGCGCCTGTTCTCAGGGCTAGTGGATGAGGGGGCAAATGCAGGTATAGTGACATCCTGTCACTATATGTATATGAGCTTGTGGGGGGGCAGCGAGCATGCCGTGCGATGGGCAAAAGGGGAGGGAGGATTTGTGAGGTGTAGAGTGATGGTGGGTTGCTGAGCTGGCCATGTGGCATGGTGGGTTCATGGCAGGCTATGATTGGGAGTGTGCCAGGTTCGGTGCTGGATGCATTGGAATTTTTGCACCAATCCAAGAAAAACCTTTTTTTTATTTTTCACACACACACCCCCAACATGCACCCTCCTGGAGTTGAGAATCTCTAGTAGGGGGGTGCCCTTTTGCTGTGCTGCAGGATAGTGCATTGGCGAAATGGATTTTCACCAATGTACATTTGCCCTAACAGCAATCGCCTTTCCGCGATCGCCATTATCACATTGACCCCTTATGAACTGCCCTTTTGGAATTGCCCCAATGACATAGTGGGGGTGACAAGTACTGGCCTGTAATAAAGTATTATGGTCAGTAGGTTTTCAAAAAAAAATCTGTGGTAAGCCCCCCCATGCCATCTTTTTGGATAACCAAATCATGGAAGTTTATTTGCTGTGTACTGTAAGTAATACTGAATTTAAGATTTGCGTTGCTTTTTTTCAGAAATCTTACAAATTCCAGCAATTCTAACTCAGAGATCTTCCAAATGATGAATATATCATCAATAAAGCGTCTCTATATGTCGATTTTCTCAGTCCATGGATTGGCCGGGTTACTGATTATCTTCTATCCCCACTTAACCATATATAGATTAGCAAGTTTGGGACAAAACGTGTGCCCATTGCAGTACCTGTCTGCTGTAGATAAAAATTCTGACGATAAAAAAAGCTGTTATGTTTAAAAACAAAACTTGCAAGCTGTTCTAGGACTTCAGTGGTGGATCTAGTATCTCCCTCCTATCCAAAGAGTATCTCAGTGCCATAAGAACATCATCATGGGGTATATTAGTGTACAATCCATTAACATCTAGTGTTGCTAAATAGTCTTCAGTCTCCACAGCTATGTCATTTATCACCCATAACATTTTCCCCTTATCTTTAATATAAGATGGGGTGTTTTTAGTTATTTCAATGATGGTCTATGAAGTTAGCTAATGGCTCTGTTAGGCAATCATTACCAGAGACAATTAGTCTCGGGGGGGGGGGGTCAATCAAGCTTTTGTGCACCTTAGGAAGACAATAAAAACATGCTCTCACTGGATGAGCAACTCGAAGAAATTCTGCAGTTTGTCTATCCAGTAAATCATTGTCTACCACATAGTCTAATTATGTATTAATTTCTCTCTTAAATTCCTTGGGGGGGTCACTCTTTAATTTCTGATAGAAAACACTGTCACTGAGCTGTCTATACACCTCCCTATCATAATCAACATTATTCATTACTACTATGGCCTTTGTCCTCCCATTTAAAAGTCAAATTAGTATTAGATTGAAGAATAGACAGTATCTCGGTCTCCTCTTGACTTAAATTATGAAAATATCTTGAATCTTTATTATTCTGTAGTTTTTCTACATAAGTTTCATAGCTTCTAATGAAAGTCTGTAACGCTGATGTCATTGGGGGGGCCAAACATGGAAAGAGGTTTAAAGATATTAGTTCTTTCATTTTCCAGTTTCATTCTCACCTCTGTCAAGTCCTGAAGATTCCTAATTCTCAGAATTTTCTTGATGTTTAAGAGGATTTGAGGATTAAGTTTCTACCCATCCTGTTAATATCCACTACTGTGTCAAAAACGTTAAGCCCTTGTGTTGGTACAAAAGACAATCCTTTGCTTAGAACTTGTAATTCCATTTCTGATAAAGTGTAGTCCGACAAATTTATAATGTTCAGTATGGTGTTTTCCCTTGTCTCCTTTGGCCTCTCCATGGTCTCCCTCTATTTCTTTCTCTGCCTCCAGCTCCTCTTGGAACCCTCTCTTCTTGTTCGCTTTTTCCTGGATTCCACCGGGTTTGCTGTTAGCTCTGCCATGGTACAAATGCCTGTTGCGGGTGGGGGGATAACACATGTTTGCTCCTTCTCTTCTTCTCCTAAAAAAACATCAGTGTCTTGTGCAGTTTGTTCTATCTGTTCAGTTGTGCTCTGTGCTCAGGCACTAATATCTGTAACTTTCACAGAGTCTGGGGTCCCAGTTTGTATATGTTTTGGTGTGCTATAATCAAAGATTCTTCCCTCTTTATAACCCCTCTCATCCCTTTCAAACTTCATTTTTTTTAATGTACTTTATTTTGTCATCATATTTTCTTAAATTGTCAGAGAAGTTTACCAGTAGTTGGCCAAACTGAGGGGTCCCTGAAAAAGTTTTTAAGGCCTCCTCTTTGATGTTTAGTTCTTCTCTATTTCTTTTTGAATCAGGGCATTTTCAGATAAAATGAGCTCAATGTATTCTGTTCCAGCTTTTAAACTGATATTGTCTCATTTATCTTGGAAACCTATGCAGTTCACCCCACAGTTTGGCCTTTTCAAAACTCTAAGGCCTCTGGGTACTGTTTCCACCTCGAGATATGCTTTTAAGTTTATTTCCCCCCAATAGAGTCTCTTCAATTTAAACGCAGATTTCTTGAACTGTGAGAACGCTTGCTTAGTACTGTAGGGTCCTTGTACAGCATTATTGGTATCATAAAGAATATTCGTATAGCTAGCAATGCTGTTGGTGTTCCTCAGAACAAGGTTTTTGAGAGATTGGACGATTTGTTTATTTTGCCTGTGCTGCACCTGCAGTGGTTGTACAAGCACGCGGTCATTCATTGAGTGTTCAGATGGGCTGCCGGCCGTGGAGGTGAGTGGAGGGCTGTTCAGGTGGCCCAATCAGGGTACGGGGGGAGCAAGGTGGGTGCTGACTTGAGACAGGGTGGGGGTCCACTAGACACCAGTGATGGGAGGGGATTATTTTTTTACAAAGATATGGGTCTGGGGCTCAGTGTGACTGGGAGTGATGGGAGGATTCTTAATTTGAATTTGGCCAGTGATCAGTTGTGGGGGGCACACTAGACACCAGAAACATGGGAAGGAATTGTTGGGGGGTCACAAAGATTGGGGGCTAGGGCTCAGAGTGACTGGAGGAGGAGGGAGGGTTCTTTATTTGAATTTGGCCAGTGATCAGCCAGGTTCGGGGACCACTAGATACCAGGGACATGGGAAGAGGAGATTGTTTTTAGGAAAGATTGGGGGCCAGTGATGAAATTAAGAAATTTCACCCATGGGTGGCAAACCTTCACCCATAAGTATCAAATTTTGCTGGTTCATGGGTGAAATTTTTCCTGGCAAAATATTTCATGTAGTGGCAAATTCCACAAAATATTTTGCCTGGAGAAATTTTCCAATTTCACACAACACTAACATCAACATGTGGCATGAATCTATGCTGAACAAACAACCTCTCATCACCCTCAGGCCCCTAACAAGAGAACTTTTAGGTGTGTGGAAGGGGGCTTGAGTGGCTGCAGCAATTCAACAGGCACTTCAGTGGGCTGATGCAGAAAATGGACAGTGTGCCATCTACAAATGGACATCATGCCACCCAGAGAGAACTAGGGACCAAGATATCCTATGAGTACTGGAGCAAAACCAGAATCATTTACCAGCTAGGTACCAGAGATTTGGAGCGGTGCTTATTACTAGACCTCTAGATGTGGAAGGAGAGATGAAAGAGAAGGGGGGGGAGCCCTCCAGTGGCTTACTGCAGGGAGAGAAACTTAGGCTAAGCAAACATCATCCTGCTATTGCCAAACTCATCAAGCACAGGAGGAAACCAGACACAGCATCTGACCGCTGTAAAATACTGAAGAACGAAACACTAATAATATAGGTTCTCTGCACAAATGTGCATAAAGTGCACTGAAAACTGTTGAAACTGTGGTGCGCAGTTACGCAGCCTGCAGTGCATCCGCAGTACATGGTATGCACAAATGGCCTCATGGGATGGGCGGACCCAGGAGGCGGGATTACAGGGGACATGTAGTGGGCCAAACAGTGCACAGGGGGGAGCCACAGATACGTTGGACCCTCCCCGTGATCCCACCATATAAGAACATGGGCACCACCCCATGAAGCAGCTCAGAAGTGAAAACCATGCAGGAGCAGAATGTGGAGACAATCATGGATAGTGACAGAAGCACAGAGGGGTGCACCCCATCACCAGTGCAGCCTGAAGGGGCAGCACATGCTGATGGACAGCACAGTGGCCTTGTCTAGACATGAGGCAGAGCATGTCCCCATGGTCCAAACCTTACCACTGGTCAGGTGGCATCTATGGTCAGTGACATACAGATGCACTATGCCAAGTTGTATGTGGCACAATTCTTGTCCACCATCCTGGAGGTAAAGGCATGACTGTGGCTGGACAGTCAGGCTAGCGTGAAGACCACTGGTCTGATAGCCCAGACACTGTTGGCTATAAAGCACAAGTGACTGGACCTGTATGCAGCAGTGAAAAAGAAACTTGCCATGGCTGCATGGGCATGCCAGGGCACCGGACATGGCCCACCAATCAGTGATACGCAACTAGCACCACTTAAGAGGATGGTGGCAGACACCCTCACAGATGTCAGTGTCCATGGGGGAGTGGAAGGTGTAGACACCCTGGAAGGTACGCATGCACTGGCATGGCATGGGTACTTTAGGGATATTACAGTATGCAAGTACTAACAGCCAAGTGTTTCACCCACAGACACAGGAACTGATGAACGCATAACAGCCAGAGCAACACTGCACAGCCAGGACACATCAGCAGAGCAGGTGGGTTACAATGATTCCAGGCAGGAGGGGGAAGGTACAGATCGGTCACTGGTGCACATGCACCCCAGCAACAGGCAACAGTAAGGGACACCCAAGGGACTAAGAACCCCATGTCCCCCACAGGTACTGTGCTGGAGACAGAGACACAGCAGGAGTCAGTGACAGACCAGGACAGCACACTGGCAGCCCTGGATGAGGGGACACAGGAGCTGGTTGAGGTGGTTTGCAGAGGTCGTGGCAGCTGGGTGCTCCTGCATGATTCAGGACAACAGCCATAGACCGGCAAGAACAGAGAAGTCAGCAGCACTGCAGCTACTGGCACAGAATGGCCATGCCAGTATGGCACAGCAAAGGGAAGAAGGCACCAACATGCCCTGTGGCCAGTGGCGATGAAATACCGTTGACACTGCCGATGGGCTGCACACATACAGTACCCTGCTGTGGCTTCATGGCAGCACAGTACAGTGAGCTGCAGCAGCTGGTGCTGGACAGACTGAAGGTGCAGTGCCACAACACAGAGGTTCTTGTGGCCCTGACCAGCATGGTGGGGGACATGAGGCATGGGACTGAATGGCTGGCTGATCTCCATGAGAGGCTCGTGGACGACCTGGTCAGAAGGGATACACAGATCCATATGGATGGCCTCCCACACACCGCCCCATGTGGCACACATCCACACACAGATGTCCCCCGATACAGCAGGCCCTAAGCCGGATATGGACACACAACCATGGGAAACCAAGAGAACCCAGGTGGACATGCCACAGGGAGCATGCACGACCCACATGCACACTGCCAGTACACAGATCATGGATGCACAGGGACATGACACAGACACCACACAAGAGGACAGTAATGTCCGACATGACAGCCACAGCCCTACAACTGAGGATGCAAAGGAGGAGCAGCACACTGAGCCCTCCCCCTCATTTGCAGGCACCAGTGGGGTGCACCCCATCCACATGCACCAGCCAGGAGACTGGGCACACAGTCCTCAGCACACCTACAGGCAAAGCTGTATGACCCACAAGGGCAGCAATACTGCACAAGCACCACTCACCAGACATGTATGGCACATGCACATTGTGTACATACTCTGCCCCAGTACATACTACACATACCCTGCCACACCATATTGCGGCTCCTGCCACACATCCCACACAGCATACGGTGCCACACAGTAGCAACCATATTACATGCTGTGTGGTACAGTGGCCACTCCCACTGCAACACCCCTATCGTGGCCCCCACTGCATGTCACCTGACATGCCACACCCACCTCACCACATAGCATTTGATGCCATGAGCCACATGTCTACCCATGCTGGATATGCCAGCCCTGTGACTGCCCCCCTGGATGGTTGCACTCAGTGCGTGGTGTCATCATCATGCACCCACCACTGATAATGGCTGGGGCACACGCACCCCATGACACAATGCTGTCCACAATAGCCACATACATGAATGCCCAAGCAGTTACAATAACAGAGTAATGGTTTTAATGCAATAATGTTACAATGGAATAAATCAAGATTTAAAGACATATTGATGCTACTGTACCAGATCAACTTTGAAAACATAATATAGACATAGACATAATTCTGGACAACATAAAAATACTTTTGTGTCCAGAAATCTTAGTGCACCTGGATTGCTCATAGCATTTCTCATAGTTCACTAATATGCCTGCCAGGGCAGCACCTGAATCCTTTCACCTACATAAGAGTAAGGAATTCTGTGCACAAGCATAATTCCAAAGGTAAACAGTAGCATAACATTAGAGTGCCATATGGAAAGTGAACACCTTGTGAGCTGAACTAGTTCTGGTAACAGAAATTAAACAACATCAACAAAGTCCAAAGAACATGATGTTCATGCAGCTGGAAAGGAGACCATGAGCCTTCAGTGCCCCCCATGCCAAGCCAGCTCACAAACCATCACAGAAAATTTCAAGCCAAAAAATGGTCTCCATGACTCGAGCCTTAAGATGGTGGCGGGCTCAAAATGCAGCCGCACATCAAATGTCACTAGGGAGGAACTGTGTGGTCATGTTTGAGGTCACTAAATATAAACACAAGCGACTCAGTAACTGCTTTAATGCATGTTTCATACCTGTAGTAGGTCACTACATGGTGAACAGTGGCCTGCTCATGGTGCCAATGGCATGACTGTATTTCATCCTGGTGCTTGCATGTGTAATTCTCAGCAAAATCTAATACCGTCAATACCCAGCCCTTGGAAATTTTCTCGTTTAGTGACATGAATTGTTGATGTTACCAAGATGTCAGGTGTAGATGACCTAGAAATATGAGCTCCTCCATAACGACTTCAACCAGACTTTGAAAATTTGAAATGTTGCCACTTTTCACTTCATAACGTGTCTTTGTTTGTTTTGTTTCTGTGCCATTTATGACCTTGGAAATGCTCAAGCTCTCCTACTGTTGAAATTCAACCTCCTCTGCTCCATGTCCATATAAAAGATCTTCAAGTGCTTTGTCAATAGCATGCATACTATAGTTTTTGCACATTTTTTCAACACAGTCCTTGTTAAAGAATTGTTCTCCTTATTTCTTTCTGCACATTGTAATCTTTGCTGCTTGATAAATACTGGCCAATTGCACTCCATTCTTCTTTCCTGGTTTGCAAACCTGTTTATTGCTTGCAGCTTTAATTTGGCATTGGTGCAATACTTGTATAGACATTGGTTTAGTTTCTGCTTCCTTGTCTGTTTAATATTAGCTGATCGGAGACTACAAAATTTATTTATTTTGATTTTTTCTACTGGGCTTTGATCACAGAACTCTTGATGTATTTTATCTAGAAAACATTTAGTTTTTCTGGTTCTTTTTGAAGACACCTTCTTGTGTGGAAGCGGTGTTACTGATTCATCAAATAACTCTTGCACTTTCTTCTGCATCTTCTCAGATATTGCCAGTTTGTGCCTGGTGTTCCTTTTAACTTGTTCTCTCTTAGATAATCTCATTATCCTCCTCCAACTGATCCCCAAGCATGTGCTTCTTCTTCTGAGCAGGCGGTACTTTTTCAGTACAAGAAACATGACGATGAGTTAATTTTCAATTCTGTTTCAGCCTTCCTGTTGCACTGTTTAATTGAATTCATTTTTTGGTGAAGGACTTCCACTAATTTTTTGTCTAGGTTGGTGTGACAGCTGAATCTTGACAAGGCAGCCTGTTTTTTGGGATGAGGACAAGGAGATCACCTTACAATGGTTGCAGCAAACCAGTTTGGGGACTTGGTCAGTCCTTGCTGTGCTCTGTGCTCTTTGTACAGCCTTTTGAACTGTGCTTGCTGACCTTTGTTCCATCGTTGGAGTTGCACTATTGTCCAAGGCCACAGATGACATGGTGCTATTGGTCATCAAAGGCATGCTTACTTTTAGAAGTGGTGGTGGTTTGGGTGGTCCTGGAAAGGGTGATCTGTGTCTTCTTTTCTTCATGGTATTTTTGCCATCATTTTTCATTAATTCTTTGTTTTTGGGAGTTCATCTTCATGTGTTGTTCTTGCTTTCTCTCTCTCTCTCTCTCTCTCTCTCTCTCTCTCTCTCCAGTATGCCCCTTTTTGTTCATGTGTTTGTTTGGTTGGAATTGCTGAAGGTTCTGCAGTGTCCAAAGGCATGTTCTTCTGCTCTTTACTGCATTCCTGGATTCTAATGTGGCTTTTCTCCCTAGCAATTAGGTGTTGTTCTTCAGTAATGTTCTCTCTTTACTTCTATGTATGTGCTTTCGCTTTCTCTTTATATTCCTGGAGGCATTGCAGATCCTTTCTTAAGGTATCCTGGTACTGCTGACTTCTTTGTTTTGCAGTGAGTGGTGCAGAACAATTATTCAGTGTCCGAGTCAGTGGCTCAGCAGGTAGCACTCTTGCCTCTGAAGCCGGGAGATCAGAGGGCTGTGGGTTCAGTTCCCACATCTGGCATGTTGGTTAATATCCCAGTACTGACACTGTAGTGTGGCATTAGAGGGGTGCTGCACTTCTGAGGTGCCGTCTTTCAGATGAGATGTTAAACTGAGGTCCCATCTGCCTGGATTGGTGATAGTTCAGGTGGATGTTAAAGATCCTATTGCACTTATCGAAAAGAGTAGGGGAATTTCTCCAATGTCCTGGCCAAATTTCTCTTATTCACTAAAAATACCACCAACAGCATAATCTGGTTCAAGGTCAGTTGGCATTCATCTGTAACCCCCTCCTCCAGTCGTGCCTGGAAATAGGCAGGATTTGTCTAGTGCACTTACCCGGTCAACAAAAAAAACTAAATAAATAAAATAAATAAATTCAGAGCACCCCAGAGCATTTTAGCAGCAGATACAAGTGGTGTTCAGCATTGTGGTACTTGCCTGCAAACAAAATGCTGGCACACCCTCACTTGCCTGCAAACAAAATGGTGGCAAGACCTTACATGCATGCAAAAACACAAAAATGGTGGCATGCCCTCACTCACCTGCAAACAAAATTTTGGCACATCCTCACATGCCTGCAAACAAAATGGTGGCACACCCTCACTTGCCTACAAACAAAATGGTGGTATGCCCTCACATGCCTGTAAACAAAATGGTGGCACACAATCACATGTTTGCAAACAAAATGGCTGCATGCCCTCACTTGCCTGCTATCAAATTGGTTGCAAGCCCTCACTTACCTTTAAACAAAATGTCAAATGCACCACCAAACACTGACCACACAAAGACTCACAATGCTTTTTTTACATTAAAAAAAAATCACAGGCCTACACAGAAGCCAAAGGCCTCCTGATGATTTATCTTCCCACTTGCATTTGTCCAGCCATACCACCCAAGACAAAGAAAGCACAGTGTGCACAATGGCCATCTCTTGCTGAGCAAACACACTAAAAAATACATTGCCTGGAACCACCGCCTTCTTTTAAAAGTCACGGAAATACACATGAAACCCCATCCAACAATTCACAAGCAATACATGAAGAACAACATTTAAGGCCTGCTGATGATGATGCATCTTTCCATGTGCATTTATCCAGCAGCACCACCCAAGACAAAGAAGGCATGGTGTGCACGATGGCCGCCCCTTGCTCAACAAACACACTGGAAAATGCATCACCTGGAACCACCACCTTCTTTTAAAAGTCATGGAACTACACATGAACACCACCACCCCCAGCAAAGTACAACTTGTACAATCAGAAGTGCTCTGACACTTGACAGAACTTTTTAATTGCACACCCTTTGATCTGTCAGGCAATGCAGTTCATGTTAATTACATTTGGTTGCTGTCTGGAAGTTCGTCTGCAAGACTTTTAAAGCACTTTTAAAGAGACAGTACACAGCGCAACTACGTTTTGTTATCGCAGCACTAGTATGAAATTAAACATCAATCACTGTTTATTAATTTCAGTCGAAATTACAAATGTTGACTCCTATTGCGTTTATCGATGGAAAATGATTTTTATCAAATTTCTGCAAGCCTATGTACAAGCAATACATGAACAACATTTAAGGCATCCTGGAGATGAATCTTTACAGATGTGTTTGTCAACCTACTCAGCTGAACAAAGAAAGAAAGCATGGTACTCAAGATGGCCAACCCTTGACGAACAACCACATCTGGAAAAAAGCATTGCCTGGATCGACCCCCTGCATTTCGCTTAAAATAAAAATAAAACAAGAATATCACAATTTAACATAAGACCTCCATATGATGCATCTTTCCAGCCATGCTTCTTAACCAAAGCCCCCTTCCAAACAGAAAAAGCGTGGTGCTCAATGTGGCTGACCCTCTGTGAGCAAACACACCTGGAAAAAATCATTGCTTGGAGCGACACGTCAGCACCTCACTTTAAAATATAAATAGCACAAGAAAATCACAATTCAACAAAAGACCTCCAGATGATGTATCTTTCCAGGCATGCTTCTCAACCAGCCCCTTCCCAAACAAAGCATGGTGACCAAGACAGTCAACCTTCAGTGAACAAACATACCTAGAAAAAAGCATTGTCTGGTGAGGCCTGCCCCCCCAAGTGTCTCACTTTAAAATAAAAACACACAAAAATCACAATTCAGCATAGCAATAAGACATACAATGCATCTTTTTGTAGGTGTGCTTATCCACCACCCACCAGACAAAGAAAGCATGGCGCTCAAAATGGCCAACCCTTGGTGAACAAACACACCAGGAAAAAGGCATTGCCTGGAGCAACTCCTCAGTATCTCACTTTAAAATAAAGATAACACAAGAAAATTACAATTCAACATAGGACCTCCAGATTATGCATCTTTTCAGAAGTGCTTCTCAACTAACCCTCCCCCACCCCAAAGAAAGAAAGCATGGTTATCAAGATAGCTGACCTTCAGTGAACAAATGCATCTGGAAAAAGCATCACTTGTAGTGAGCCCTCAGCTCACTAAAATAAACTTAAAAAGTACACATGCCCCTCTAACAAACATAAGGCCCCCAGACCAAGCAGAGGCAGCATGTACTGTAGGTGAAACTACAAAAATGTACATTATCTATACCAGGATATACTGTAGGAGCACAATCTTGACTGGAAACAAACTACATTGTGCCAGACCCCACAGTTTACAAGCCATGATCCCATACACCAGAAATTAGTAACTGGGCCAGATTGTGGAATAATGGGCCTTTTAAAATAAGCTCCTAACTATAGCAACAAAAGCAGCCCAATTGGTGTGTCCCACCATAGTGTTTTGATCAATCTATAAGGATAAAGCTGCAAAATCTTGGCTTTGGTGCTAAAAAATTATTTAAAAAAAACTGATGTAGCAAAACTTCTCCATTTAAAAGCCACAATCACTAAAAGAATCAAAGCTATGGAGATGAAAAATGCTATGGCTAGGATTAATGCATTAAGCACTTTTTTCTTAATTCTAGTTATTTAAGGAGGTTTGGGGGATGGAATCTTATTTGGAATTATGTATGGACAGGGAGCACAGTATTTCATTAGCTAGTATTAGATTTCAAATTACTCCATCTGTATTTAATAATTTGCATCCTTTTGCATAGCTACATATAGGGAAGCAGTGAAATTAAATTTCGCCAGCGAAATTTTGGCAAAATCTGCAATTTCGTCTCACAAAATATTTCGTTAAAAAATGCAGGGAAATTTAGCAATTTCACCCGCATTTTCACCCTCTGAGTAGTCCACCAACAATGGCGAAATTTTGCCCGTGGTGGTGAAATTCCACCAACAGTGGTGGAATTTCACCTGCAGTGGCAAAATTTCACCCACAGACAAAATTTTGCTGGCTTGAGGGTGAAATTTTGCTTACAACCACAGGCAAAATTTTGCACTTCACCCGACAAAATATTTTGCGTAATGCGCTAATTATGTGACATATTTTGCCCAGTGAAATATTCCAGTTTCACCAAACACTAGCTGCATATGGTTTTTGTGGTGTGGCTCCTATGTGGTCTTAGCATCCCTACTTAGAAATGAAGTAACACCTCCCCAAACAAAAAAAAGGCCAAATTACAAAATACAGAGAAAGCAGCATGTTTCTGCAGCAGTGCATAAAATCTCTAGCTCTTAATTTTGTGGTGGCTCCCTGAGGGAACATAAGTCAGTGTGTGGTTTGAACCACTCATGTGAGCATGGCACAGCAAACAGGCAGCAAACTTTGTGCAGCAAACAAGGCAGATGATCATGGATGTGGTTCTGCTCTTTCCAAAAGTCTCACTGGCTAAAAGGGTCAAGGCAACCAGAACACCGGGTTTTACAGAGAGCTGGAGCCTGCCCACCTCTGATGTCTTGATCAATCATGGTGTGATACTGGCTTTCATGGGTGCAGTACTCCTGTGGCACAGGCACATCTGGGTGACTGAGATACAGAAGTGAGAAAAAGCACCAGATTATGTGTTTTTCCATAGAGACTGCACAACTGGAGCTAATGTTTTCCAGCCCCATTCCCCAAGCATGTTGCAAACACAAGTGCTAATTACTTACACAGAAACACAGCCACACAAATGTGGGGGGCATATTAGATGTAGTCCTTGAGCAGGATACCATATGGTTGCATGCACCGTGACAATGTTACTTCTAAGGCTCAATTTGAGCTACAGCTTAAATTGGGGGACAACTTGTATAATTAATAAAGAAAAACACCACACAGCATTGTAAAATCAATTTCATTTCCAAAAAGTAAGACAAAGGCTGCATAGAAGTACTGTACCATGACATGCAGTGATTTTGCATGTCACAGTTTGCAGCTAGAAATTTGTGGCTTTTCAGAGATGGCTATCTAAAAAACAATGACTGCAGCTCGGAGTTTGAAACTGTGTTATTTATCTGTAGATGTGCCCAGCAATGAAAATCATACATTGTAGTTGCAGTAGCTAGTTGGATTTTTTTGAGGATCAAACTATTTGGCACATTGGTAACCCCTTCTTATGAACACACCTTGCTGCAAATCATTGTACTGTAGCATTTTTGTGTGGTGCTGTGAGTGATGGGCATAGATTCTGTTGCTTCAATGTTCTTTCAGAGGTCTTCTAATGTTTTATATTCTTCATAAAAGATCTCCCCTCATTTACAGTGCCAACATCTGTAATATACTGCACATACTATACAGATGATGTTGCAATGTATCCCTTTTGTCCAATTCACAGTTGTGTGGAATTTTCAGTTTCTGCTTCCATTGGAATTTCATAAAATCTCAAGAATTCCACCTAATTCAATGGATTTCTGTTAGAAGTAGAATTCTGAAAGTGGTTTACGGATTTTTATTCAAACTCCAGATTAGTAATTTCTGGTTTACATAAACCACGGATTAGTGGTTCCCCACAGTATACATAAACCACAGATTAGTGCTTTACAAACTGGGGGAATCTAATCTGCAGATCATGGAAACCATGGAAAATGAACCAACAGTTTAAATTAAAACAGTGTCAGAATTTGGAAAACTTTATCAAAAATTTGGAAAAGCATTTTCCTGTTGGAGGAATTTTACATTCCACATAGCTCTAGTCTCAATTTAAGAATCATTGAAAATAATCTATAGTGAGGCTAAGATAATATTTATAAGATGATCTATAAAAATCAATTGGTTGCAAAGAAAAAAAAAACTGCCAGGAAGTTTTTCAGCTATTAATATTCTCCTTCTTTATCTCTAAATATACAATCTTGGGATGGTGGTCACCCTGTGTAATTTGAGACATTATTTAAATACAATGGCCTACTATTTTATTAACCTGTATCCTTCTCTGTTCTCTGTTCTCTGCCTCTCCCATAATGCTGGAACACACATCATAAAGCAATTGACTTCCTTAATTTAAACCGGTGAGCAAGACTTTGCTGTGGCCTCAAAATCAGGCAATGTCAAATGTGCCACCCTCTCTTCTGTACTTCCCTTATTCTGCATTGATGTGCCCATCAGCACACATCACAGAATTATGTATGAACAGTTGGATTGGTCCTCTCTTGATAGTAGAATGACTAAGTGCGCTGTACTCATGCATGCCAAGTTTTGGTTAGGTAAACTCATGAGATGTTCTACTTGCTCCTGCTTCAAAGACATTGTGTTAAGTTTTTAAATGAGCAATCTGTTATAATTCCGCCTTATAGAAACAACTTTAGGTAAGCCTCCATTCAGTGCACACATCAACGCCTATGGTGTGCACCCCTCCCACCAACCAATAGAACTGATCCTCTAGCCTGCAGTCTACCAGACATAGACTCAAGAACCCATATGTTTTCCAGTGTCCCAGTGCAGATGACAACAGTTCCTCTAGTTATACAGTTTGCTGTCTTCTCATCCCACAGTGTAATATTTTGAGTTTGTAAATACAGTACTGTAGATATTGACAGTTAATTTTGAATTATTGTGGTGTACCAGTCTTAGTGTGCTTTTTTAATATCAGTCCCTAAGTAAAGTTTTTACGGTTTTACTATGTTTTCAAGTTGTGTAGGTAACCTATGTACTTTTTACACATTATATTATAGTGTATGGTGAAATGTTGTTCCAACCCAATTTCCATCTCTGCTGAAACGCTGTTTTACCACAGTTGAAAGGTCATGGAAAGTGATTCTATCCTTCTGTGGTAGTATAGTGTTCCAGTAGATTTGGAAAGTGCATGAATCACACATATTCAAAACATCCGAGCTAACAGAAACCACAGGATCAACCAGATAAAAGAAGTGGTGGCGGCACAATGAGACAGATGCAGGATCAACCAGAAATGGAAAAACAAGGCAGAATCAACCAAATAAGTTACTTTTATATTAATACAATGCAGGATCAACCAAATAGTTAACCCTTGCTGTGCCACAGATGGATATATCACTCCAGAATTACTATGTGTTCTAATTCTGTCAGCAGACTAAGGGTTAAAAATACTCTTGAAATAAAACCTCAGTCCTCACACTGAATTTCCTCTCATTAAGCAAGAGGAACAGCTGCCATTTTTTTCTTCAAAATTCTGCCCAAACCTGATTGTCAACCAAAGGAAATGTGTAATTCAAATGTAGGGATGTCTGGTCTCTAACAACCATGCAACTCGCCCTAGCATCCAGGTCTAATTCTTAGTGGCAAACAAAAAAATTACCAAGTGATCAAACTATATTTCAATTGTTTTGGGGTGCACCATACACTATAAAAAGTAGTGGATGGGCAACTATATGCAGAACCAGTGTGCTCTGTCACCTCGAGGTTCTAATTCCCACAGACCTCTGGAGCTCCACTCTTGAGGTCACAGGGAATCAGAACCCCTCTGTGGCAGAACACACTAGTTCTGCATAATTGACAATCCACTACTTGCTATGGGCCTAATTCACAAATGGATTCAGCAGCTATGAGCTGAGTAAGTCGGGTGCATAGCCACCATGTAACCACCTGCACCTCCTCCACTCAATCCATGAAGGTGATATGCCCCCCCATGCACCTGATCCCTTGGCCAATTGTGGAGCTCCATACGGGGTGGGCTGGGGGGTGGTGTGGCGGGGCAAGTCAGCTCTTCATGGCATACATGACCTTGCAGAGTGCTGTGTGGGGGGGCCTTCGGCTCTGCATCTGGGAGACAGCTCTAAACCACCAGCGCTGGTAATGCACCCCCAAGGAGGCTACCTTCAGATGCAGTGGACACAGCGGGGGACAATGACCCCCTCAACTGTGGTGCCACTGCCATCTGGGCACATCCAGGAGTCTGAGGTTGGGTGGATGTGGTACACTCCCACTTTGGCACAGTCTGTGATCTGTGCACCAGCTGGTAACATGGCACCCATTTGGCACAAGGGATCAACTGCAGGTACCTGCCCAGGCAGCTTATTAATTTCCTGTTGGGATCCACCACTCTGCACCTGCCTGCCTCCCACTGACCTGTGTACCAGGGGGCAGGGTTGCATAAGGGAGCCGGGTGGGGGCCAGTGTTTGTGAATGTGGCCCCCATGCAGAAATTTCTTGGGTGCAGAGCTGTGTGCCCCGATACATGCCTCATGCATATTCCTTAGTGAATAGGGAACAATATTATTACTCTACACCTTCCTTACCCCTTCCCTCTCTCCATCCCTTCACACCCTCAGTCAAAGCTGGAATCAAGTCTCATTTGAATTCCCTTTGCTTACCTAAAAAATTAATTTCAAATAAATAAAATAGGTAGCAATGAATTGCAAAATAAGTGGTAAATAACTTATTTTTGCTTGATTTGCTGCAGCATTTTCACAGTTAAAAACCCTATACAAAAATAACAGGAAAAAGAATACTGTTGATCCAGAAAGTATCTGAAAACAGGGTGCATGACATTGGACTTGTCAGACTTAAAAAAAAAATAATCAGTTTCAATTTCCGCAGCTGCTGGCTATGAGCTCTAATAAGTTTAACCTCAGACAGCATGACATCTTGGGAGGCCTGGATGCTAAATATGATGAGGTTGAGAGGTGCCAGTTGATTAACTACATTCAGCATTAAACATTCTCAGACTACATGATCTTATCTTTCCTGGACAGAGACACAGCTAAGTTGATACAGTTGTGTACATTATAATACTGTTTGAAGAATGATGGAACACAATTATTTTTGTCGCTTTCCTGTAAATGCTCTCAAGCCACTATTAGATTGTGAAATATATGTCCAGATAGACAGACAGTAATCAATTAAGAGTTGTAACTAGGTTTTGTAAATGCATGACACAGTTTTTAGCAACAATCTGGCTAGACAGTACTCAAAATAGCTAGGTTCATTGAGCCAATTCATAATCCCAAATGGTAATGGATTTTTGTCTTTTGTAGGTCAGTCTGCTTCTTTCTTAGCCATGGTCTATACAGTGCTATTAAGGGTGTTAAACATGTAAAGTTTAACCAATCAATGGAAATTATTCTTAATCTTAAAGTAGAGTACATGATACTATTCATGTTAAGGATGAGGAAAAACAGCTGGACTGCCAATAAATAGTAAAAAATGCTAAATTTAATATATGTTTGTATTATTATTAATATTATTATTATTATTTAATAAATGAATAGCCAGCAAGCTTGTTTGTCCTAGCTACTACATGATAACTTGAATGGCAATCTGCAGATGGATTCTGTTGTTCCTTATGCTGTCATTTTGTAATAGGTTTCTATTAATATGCCTTTCAGCCAGTTTAGTAAGTCTACAGGGCTTACTGGCTAGGCCTAATGGCAAACTTGCTTTTAAACTTTATCATGCCATATTTTAGTTTTAATTTTACTAACATGTCCTCATTTGCAAGTGACCTAGGTAAGGGTACTGTTAGGAGGTCTAAACCTCACTTTCAGGTTCTTGGCAATATTGGGAATGCAACTAATCACAGACCCATTGCATAAGAGTAATAAACAAGTTTATTACTACCAAAAGGATAAAATCATAGTTGCCCTAAGCAGTTCTTACCAATACGAACTGGGAGCCAGTGCTAAGTGTTCCCTATACCTCAAGGTTTCTCTGTGTGTCCTGGGATCACCGAGGTACAAGACTAGTGTATTACATTATATACCTATGATAATTACTACGGTTACTGTAAGATAGAAGCATTTCTAGTTACAGAGATGAGCCCTATTGGCTAAATTAGAGGTGGCTGCACGGTCCAAGATAACATTATACAATTCTGTGTAGTCACCAGTTTGTGAACAACAGAGTTCTTATACAGAGTCTTACATAACTCAGTGTAGTAGTACAAATCACGAAAAGGTGTCAATGCCAACTTACATATCATAATTACTCCAAGGACACAGATGCCTTGGCATCTTACAAGTAAGAAAGTAAGAAATACACAGAAAATACATAGAAGAATACATGTAATAGCAAGCAAAGTGTATTACAACAATATGCATTCATATCCTGACATTCACTCTTGTACGGTAGATGCCTTTAGCGCTATATGTTAGTATAACATATACTTAAGTGCTTGCTGTCTACGGTGTACCTCTGAGGGTACCAATTAGGGTGTAGGGACCTCACGTAACATTCCCCCCCTTGTTGTCTCCAAGGGCAACACAGGCAAATCTAGGGAAAGACCAGGGAGCAGTGGTCATTTAAAAACCCGACGTGCGAGCTTTGTAAAGGAACCCGAGCTGCTCATGGTGTTGGCGCAGTGTGCGCCGTAAGCAGCAAAGCATAATAATCAAAATGAAGATTAAAAATGCTTGTATAATAACAAAACCTTTAAAAGTAATCTCTAACTAGGTGTTAGTCGATGCGTCATTCATGTCACCATCATTAATTAATGAGAGGATAGCTTCATTGGCGTTGGTCATATTATTGCTGATGTGGATGAGGTGTGTGTCTTTCCTGTCTAAAAGTGATTTTAATGTGTCAGTGGGTCTGTGTGTACATTAAAATATGGTAAGTATTCAGACAGTATGAGCAGATAATGGGGATTACCATCAATGATGTCTGCATCTAGCAGGGGAATGGGGGTTATGACTGTATGCCCAATAACAGTCTTCTGGTGGGGGACAAAACAGAAATTGGGGTATTCAATAACACATGTCACAGATCCATAAGTATAACTTTTAAAGTTTGTTACCACACAGTACTCCCCATCAGAATTATACTGAGAGCAAACAGTAGGGAGTCTCCACTTTTGCAACTGGACAGGGCAAGTGTAGGCCATCTTCGAAACTGTGTTGACAGGTGATGAACCTCCTCATGATATGATTGGTAGAGTTTATCCAGAGCCAAAGTCGAATCCAAGGAATCAGTGCCATTCTTGGTGATGTCATCATCCATGGTGAAAGTCCAATCAATGCTATCTGGAGAATAACCACAAACAGGTTGAATAACATCAAATACATCACATTGGCACAATTAAATGTATTGCTTCTTCGCACAGCAGTTCGTGTGCGGAGCCACCCAGGTGTCCGGGAAAGGATGGAAAACCAGTAGAGATGGTAGAACCAGGCGTTCTCTGTAGATGTCTTCGTCCAAATGCCTGATTGAGTGGACTAGTGCAAGTTTGTCAAACAAAGCTGTAGTGGGATCAAAACATGGTAAAAAGACAGTAAAAGAAACAAACATGGTATCTGTTATAGAACATTTTATAGCAGCAAAACAAGGACCAGTATTAGGGTGTCTGGTCACAAACCCCAAATTCCTAGCTGTAGAAAGAGGAATGGTTAAAGCTTGTTGCATAAATATAGCAATACAGCCAGGGGTTTTACATCGTGGATAATACCATTTGGAAATGCATCTGTCCTGTATGATATCAGGGATCCTTCCAGATTCTAGATCACAGAAGACATTGTTGATGGTAGTGATGATGTATGAGCCATAAGCAGAGCAAAGTATTTCTCTAGCAATGTATTGTTTATCTGCTTCTTTATTATTTTGTTGTATGAGTGTGTTGATCTTATCTCTTGAATCAGTGAATGCCTTAGCAATGTCGTGCATATTGTATACAGTGTATCTTTCTTCCTGACTAAGGCCATCCACACCATGCAATAATGGGGGTAGTATATTGTTAACCAAACCAGTGGAGAACTTGGCAGAATGATCTTTGATAGCAGCAATGTCTGCTTTATTTCAAATAGACATAGCTGTACCAAAGAGGCCTGTGACAGTACCTGTTGCACCTGTGACATCAGAACTGTCAACTTCACATGTCTTACGTTTATGAGTTAGATCATCAGGAGTGGGTTTTCTCCTGAAGTTGCCTCTATGTTCAGTAGAATGGACCCCAGCAATAGGGTCTTGAGTACGAATCTGAAATGCAGCTAAACTATTAAGCAGTAATGAACTATAACATGCTGATGTGTTAGTATTGTGACACTTACCAAATTATTTCATATTCCAGTAAGTAAGATTAAACAAAACAGGTATATGCATAAATTGTAAGTTATTAATCAATGAACCTGGGAGGACAGTGGCTGCTAGACCACTACGGGGACCGGGAGTATGCTTTGGACATTCCAAAAACTGTTTATCAGTGGGTGGTAATACAGAGAGGTACATGGCTGAAGAAGCCATGTGGTGTATACCACAAAATTTTTAAGCAGAATCCTTAGACAAAGAATTACAGTACAAAGGATCAATTAAGGCAGTAATGTTGTGCAAACCAGAATGTCTTAAGGCAGTTTGTAACAAGGGCAGAGAACCATTTGGGGATAATTTAGCATTGGGTGAACCCTTGAAAGTTCCTTTGAAGAGTTTGGCCACAGGGAGAATTTTTCCTTGCGATGTGGTTTGCCACTCAATTTGTAGGGTAGATTTATCAGGAGCAACAACTGAGGCAGTAAGGTAAGCATCAGAACCTTCCTGGACAGTGGTCAAGCTATCTGGTATATTGATGGATACTCCCTCTGGAGGAGATGCTGGCAGATCGAGGTGTCGTAGGAGGTTCAGTACCGTGCCTTGGATGCAGGGGATAACTCCTGAGATGAGGAGATAATGGAACAAGATAGCCATCTTGTCAGTGTATTTGCAAAGGAAGATCAAAGATTAGTATGTTAGTACTATTCCACCCAATGGGATGAGGAAAAGTAGTTAAGCTCCTTTATACAATTTCAGCTGGTTTGCATGTAACCATTTTCAGTCAACTTATTGTTTTGCAGGAGTCTAACCTGATAGACTGCTGGACTGAGCTTGTTGACGATGGGGTAAGGGCCTTCCCACTTGTTGGAGAAGGAGTGGGTGGGATGTGCAAATCGGAGTACCATTACCTGATCTCCAATCTGCCAATCCACTTCTTGTGCTTGTTTGTCAAACTGTATTTTGGATTGTTGCTGGGCTTTGCCCATGCAATTGGCAGCATGCAAGTGTGTGTGTGTATGAGGTCTTTTCTGAGTTTTTCCACATATTGATCTACAGATACACAGTCTGCAGTGGGGATGTACAGGTCAAACAACAGGTGTTCAGGTAATCTCATCTGTCTTCCAGTCATCACCTCGAAGGGTGTGAGCTGGGTAGTGGCTGAGAGTGTACCCCTAATTGCCATAAGGAGTAACAGCAGTAAGGAATCCCAGGTTTTGGGATCGTCCTCAATGAATTTGGAAAGCATTTGCCTAATCCATCTCTTGGCTCTTTCTACTAGACCTGATGATTGGGGGTGGTAAGGTATGTGGAACTTCTGTTGAACTCCAAGGAGTTCAAGGGACTCTTTCATTGACTCACCTGTAAAACTTGTTCCTTTGTCAGAGTCTACCTTGAGAGGTAGGCCCCACCTGGAGAAAATCTGTTCCACCAAGATTTTGGCAGTGGTCTTTGCCATGCATGTCTTAGTGGGGATAGCTTCAACCCACTTAGAGAAGAGATCAGTTACCATAAGAGCATACTTGTTATTTCAGCTGGTGTTGGTCAGGGGACCAACAAAATCAATCTGTATGGCATGCCAAGGGCTAGATGTCATTGCGGTAAAAGTTTGGCATTTTGTTTGGTTGGGATGGGGTTGTTTTGCACACAAACGAGACAGTTGTCTGTGTACTGTTTGACATCTTTTGTGACACCAGGCCATCAGGTGGTGGTCTTAAGCCTTTGGAGGGTATTTTCCACTCCCTGGTGTCCACCAGTGGGTGTATCATGCACTTGGTGCAAGAATTCAGATCTCAGGTGTCTGGGGTCCACCCACAACTTGGTGGTGGAATCATCTGGTTGGTACCAGATGAGCTTGTCATCTGCTGAGAAGTGTTACTTACCTTCATGCCTTCTGTAAGGGTTGTGTGCAGGAAGTTTCTCTTCGGTACTCTTGTCAAGGAATCTGAACACTTCTTAAAGTTCAGTATCAGCATGTTGGGCTGCTGAGAGGTCCAGGGGGGGAGAAGGGTTCAGGTTTCTTCCTGAGTGCTGCAATCCATATGGCCGCATTGGCCTCTGGATGATCCTTCATCCAAATATCCCCCTCTCGGGCCCCTTTCTTAGCAAGGGTGTCTGCTATGTCATTGAAGGCATGGTAGGGGTCATGGAGAGAATGAGCTTTGACTTTATGTACATAGAGTTTGTGTGCAAATTTCTGTGCCAGTGAATGTATGTATATTACCAATTCCTTGTACTTCACTGGGCTGCCATCAGAGGAGAGGAAGGAGTTCTTCTGCCAGAAAGGAAGAAATTCTGTAAGAGAACAACAAACCCAGTTAGAGTCTGTAAAAATGATAGTATTCTCAGTTCCATGCTGGATGAACTCCAGGGCACAGGCCACCGCAGCCATCTCTGCATATTGTGATGATGCTACACTACAGCTGTTAGATATTTTGACAGTGTTTCCATAATGGTATATCACTAGAATACCCATCCCTGTGATTTGTTCTCCCTGATAGTAGGATGCTGAACCATCAGAAAAGACACGACACAAAGAGGTGTTATCAAGTATTTGTGGGGTGGCAGGAAGGAAAGGACCTGGATTCGGAAGATCAGGTGACTGCTGTGTACAGTTATGGGGTTCTCCTTGGAAAAGGAGTCCATGAGCTAGCATAGATGGGATTTTTGTCAGTTGTACCTGCATGTCTCTATCCTGGAGAAGAAGTGACCAGTGTGCCAGTCTGGTATTAGAGACTGACCTATCCTTCACTCTGTCTGACAGCAGAAAGGTAGTTGGGGTGTGGCTGGTGTTGATGATCAGTGGGGAGTACCCAATGATATACAGGAAGTACTTGACAGCCCAGTAGATGGCCAGAAGGTTCCTTTCACAAAGACTGTACTTCTGTTCCACTAGGGTCAAGAGCTGTGATGCATATGCAGTGGGTCTCAGGGTGCCATGAACCTTCTGGTCCAGCACTGCTGATATGGCAATGTCAGAGGTGGAGCATTCCAGATGGAATGGTAGTGCTGGATTGGGGTTAAACAGAGCTCAGGTGGAGGCCAAGGCCTGCTTCAATGATGTCACAGCCTGGGTGTGTATAGGGCCCCAAGTCCATGTGATGTCCTTCTTGAGTAGCTCATACAGAGGAGCAGCTTTCTGAGCAAAATCACAAATAAAATCTCTCGAATAATTCACCATATCTAGAAACCTTCGAAGAGTTGCCACGCTGGTGGGCAATGGCAAGTCTTGCAATCCCTGTACCTTCTTCCAAGTAGGGCTTTGACCTTGGTCAGTTATTTTTAGACCTAGAAAGAGTGCTTCTTTCTGACATAGTTGTGCTTTTGCTGGATTGCATTTCAATCCTGCTCTCTGGATGAGAGTCAGTAGTTTGTACAAGAGATCCAGATGTTGTTCCTGTGTGGCTGTTGCCAGCAACAGTTTGTCCACATATTGCTTTTGAGGGCATCCATCATATGCAGATGGAACAGGGGTGGACTATTATGGAATCTTTGTGGCAAGCATGTTCATGTGTACTGTCTTCCTTCAAAGGTGAAGGCAAACTTATACTGACTCTTAAGGGCCAATGGTAATGACCAAAAATCATTGGAAATGTCCAGGGCACTGAACCATTTCAGGTCAGGAGTCAAGAGTCGTAGCACATCTAGTGCTGAAGCCACAGTTGGAGAACAACTGGGGGTGACCTGATTCAGTTTCCTGTAGTTAATAGTAAGTCTGCAGGTGCCTGTGGGTTTTTTCATGGGCTACACTGGGGAGCTGGCAGTGGAAATGCAAGTTCTGATTACTCCTTGCTTGAGGAGAGACTTGATTGTTTCTCTAAGAGAAGGCAAGGCCTCAGTTGTAAAAAGGTACTGCCTTTGCCTCTCGTGTGCTGGGCCTGGCTCTTCAATGACAGTGTGCATTCTGCCACAGTCATGTTTATTAGTTGCAAATGCCTCCAAATGTCATTGCAAAATGGGGAGAAGCTTTGGGAAAAGTTCATGAGTTTTGAACAAATCTATGACGTCATACTCCTTGTCATTGGCAGAGATTGCTGCCACCACGTGTGAATTAGGAATCAAAATGGTATGATATTGACCCTGAATCTGTATCAGTAGCATGTTAGCTAGGTCCACCACACAGCCTTGTGGTGCAAGGAAGTCAGTCCCTATGATACTAGGATGATCATGCATTGCCATTAGTTGGAAAGCGAGTGAGGCCTTTAGATGGCCTAGCTCTATCGGTAGGGGTAGAGGACGGTATGCAGGTAGCCTAGTACCATCAACTCCTGACATGTTGGTCCTCCATCCGGTGGACCAAGGGGATGTTTCAGGATGTTCATCATGTAACACAGATACAGCTACACCTGTATCTAGCAAGACTACTAGTAGACAGCCCCTGACTTCGGCCTCAGTGCAGGGCCTTCCATTTGTATCCAAGACTAGCTTGTTTACAATCCAGACTGGGGCCTATAATTGTCAATCTGTACTGTTGGGAGCATAGAAAGGTTGGGCCTGACTCTTGTGAATCACTTCACCATGCTGCACTGATGCTATATAGGGAGGAGGTTCTGGGTTCAGGCCTGTATGAGCCTGAGGGCCTGCACTACCAGTGTCCCCATGGCCCGTTGGGGTCTGGGTCACCGGTTGTACTGCCACAAGAGCCTGTGCAGGAACAGCATCCACTACAGAGCACACTTGTCCCAGGAGCTCTCGGAATTTCTTATTTACTTTGGCTATCTCCCTATATGAAGGACCTGTTCTTTGTTGTTGTGATTTACCTTTACCCTTATGCTTTTGATACTTATGCCAATTCCGGTTCCCAACCCACTGCTGTTGCTGTTGCGGTTGTTGTTGATGGGTCTGTTGGGGGTGTTGGTTATCAGCTGGAGGGGCTTGCTGATGTTGGGCCTGTTGGTGTTGGGCCTGCCCTTCCACAGTGTAGTGCATCGTGGCCTCTGGAGCAGGCTCCACGGCTGCTACTTTCTTGGAACCAGAGCCCAGATCACGGATATAGAGTTGGTAAACTCTCTCAGTTTTCCAAAGAATGTCAGCAAACCTATCCGTATTGGGGTAAGTGGTTGGCTCTACCTCTTCTCGTACTGCTGGAATCATGTTCCTAAGGAACAGGGTCTTATATTCAATAAGATCTACATCCGCAGCTTCTTGTGCCAAGTGCTTTACTGCTCTGTAGGCCATCCAAAGTCTCTGTTGGTAAGTCTCTGGACTTTCCTTTGCATTCTGTTTTACAGGGTATGCAAGCATCACTCCTACTACACCGGGGCTGTGAGCAGAAATGAACTCAGCTGCAACCTCATCAAAGGTGGTGTTCCCATCCTGGTGGATGACATCGGAGAGTTTGGCCTACAAACTAGGATCGATGGTTTGATGTAGTATTTGGACCTGGTATTCTGCAGTGAGGCTAAGCATCTCACATTTAGAATGCACCTTTTCCAAGTGACAGCTGAGGTTGTCGAATGGATTCATCCGACCGATACTGTCAGCTATTTGCTGAATAGAGTAGGTCATTTGTAGGGGATTACTGGGTCGATCAGGCAGAGGTAGATTGTCTCAGGTGCCGTCTAGGGTGGCCCGAGCTGCAGCCTCGGCCGCAGTGTGGACAATACCCTCCTGAGTGCCAGCCTCCTGCAGAAGCTGCCTAATCTGGGTTTTAATGGCCCGTTTACTTCTCTCAGGAAGAGGTACATTGTCTATCGCAGTTTCATTCATCGTTTCTATCTCTTGCCTATCTTCCACATTAATAATGGCTATCAGTGGTGCCGTCAGGACCAGGCCTGGGTCTGCTCCCCCCCATCATGGGGGCCACCATGTTGGCATCTCCCATGATGGGCGTCATGACGTCGATGACGTATGACATGGTGAGAGTGGAGTGGGGACCCGCCATGTTGTGGATGGCTGGGTATGGTCTCTGGGCCATAGTAGGAGTGTGACTGGGCATTGTATTGAGAGATGTCATCATCTGACAACACCCCTTCAGATGACGTATGTAAGGCAGGGGCTACGCCTCCCATTGCCTTAACATGGCCAGCCAGAACCTCCCGCTGATGGAACAGTTTCACCATTTTGGTTTGACATTCAGCATGACTCACAGATGCAACATCCATATCAACCTCATCTTGCTTTTGCTTTTGCAACATTCTATACACAGTGCTCAGTTCACGATTGTCCCTAGTAGCCACTTCTAAGTCATTATGTACCTGGTTTATCTCGTCCTGCAGCTCACCCATCTCCTCACTCAACTGAGCATTTGCAGCACTTAGCAAATCATTCACTTGCAATGCCTGTCCCTTATCCTGTCTCAAACTTTCACACTCCTGCTTCAACATACACAGTTCATGTTCTCCAGCTTGAGCTGAATGATGCAAAAGTGAATCCTTTTCATTTCGCAGAGTTTGGAGTTCAGACTCCAAGTTCTGCTGCAGTCTAACACATTCTGTTTCCTGCAAACCCATCTGTTGCTTAAGAGATGAAATTTGCAGAACAAGGTTTCGCAATCTCACTTTGGAGGCTTCCAGAGCAGCATAGAGAGCTGCGACCATCAATCCTTTAGCTTGACGCTTATTGGCTGATTGCCGTCATCTCTGTGTACTGGGTTGAAATCCCCAGTATAGGGTTTTCGGACTGACTTGCGTCCCGCGCGAAGTCAGCCCATCCTCCATGGGAGGTAAGGAAGTTTGAGACATCGAGTCTCAGTTCTGCGCAGATATTTGATACAGTGGTAATTCTGTGGGAGGGACCGAAGAATCAAACTGTGAAAAAGGAACCTTGCTGTTTATCAATCCACAGCAGGAGCACTTTATACACAGCCGGGCTATGGTAAAAGTTGTAGATTTATAAATCAAAGCTGTACTGGAGTGAGTCAAGTTGGCATCGACCACACCCAAAAGGATGACAGCCAGACTTTGTATGTGACTACAAACTGGTTTAAAACGGGAGAGGTGATACGGGAATGTACACCTACTGTCCCCGTGGGAAAGGGAAAAAGTTTTAGCAACAAGTGAAAACTTACAAACACCAAATATCACCTGCACACGGTCGCCACTTTGTTAGGAGGTCTAAACCTCACTTTCAGGTTATTAGCAATATTGGGAATGCAAGTAATCACAGCATGTTGCATAAAAAAGGATAAAATCACAGTTGCCCTAAGCAGTCCTTACCAATATGAACCGGGAGTCAGTGGTAAGTGTTCCCTATACCTCAAGGTTTCTCTGTCTCCTGGGATTTCCGAGGTACAAGACTAGTGTATTACATTATATACCTATGATAATTATTATGGTTACTGTAAGATAGAAACATTTCTAGTTACAGAGATGAGCCCTATTGGTTAAATTAGAGGTGGCTCCACGGTCCAAGATACCATTATACAATTCTGTATAGTCATCAGTTTGTGAGCAAAAGAGTTCTTATACAGAGTCTTAAATAACTCAGTGTAGTAGTACAAATCACAAAAAGGTGTCAATGCTGACTTACATATCATAATTACTCCAAGGACACAGATGCCTTGGCATCTTACAAGTAAGAAAGTAAGAAATACACAGAAAATACATTGAAGAATATATCTATTAGCAAGCAAAGTGTATTACAACAATATGCATTCATATCCTGACATCTACTCTTGTACGGTAGATGCCCTTAGCCCTATATGTTAGTATAACATATACTTAAGTGCTAGCTGCCTATGGTGTACCTCTGAGGGTACCAGTTAGGGTGCAGGGACCTCGTGTAACAGTATCACAGATGTCACTGCTACTGTGCAGCATGACTATATAGATCAATTCTGGCTAGTGGCTTTACACATGTAAACTTTCCAGTATAAAGTATATAGCATTATATACAGTGATCTGTTTTGCAGATTTCTAGGTAAGCATTGCTTCAGAGTGTCTGAAATAGGACACACAGTTCATGCCATAAAATTAGCCCTTGGCCTTAATGTAAACCTTATGAAGTTGTAGAAGATTTTTTTTTGTATTTTAGTTTATTTGTTGTATACATTAGATTAACTTTGAGCACAAGTGCTTGTTTACAAATGTACCATGTCCGACTGTACAGGCACAAAACAAGACAGCACAAGTATTGTAAGCAATTTCTGTGGAATGTAGTCAAATCAGGTAAATATTAAGCAAGACAGGAACAAAATTACATACAGAGATGTGCAACTAAAGGTAGATCATTGTACAATGCCACAGGATAGGTACAGAGGAAGACTGAGTTTAAGTTAGTGGATGCAACTGCATATGACTGCATGGGTGGACCTCAAAGATCTACTAAACTGATTAATGTCTGGTATATATTCAACAGGGTACTGGCAGTTTATTTAGCCAGTTTGAGGCCCTAATAGCAAAGGGCCAATTGCCCAGCTGTGTACACCAGAAGGGAGAGTCTAGGGCAGAACTTGTCATGCTCCGGGTACTGTTGCAGCTGGAAATTGCATGAAAAAAGATAGTTAAGGTGTGCGAGTGAGACCCAAGAGTGTCTTTTTGGCTAGCAGACTGGTCTGTAGTTTTATTCTGCTGGGTAGTGGAAGCCATTTAGATAGGGCATAGAGGCCACAAGTGTGGGTGCAGTTATGACATGCCTTGTTACAGGTCATCTGTACTCCATTTAGCACCATGTCACAGGCAGCTGTACATAGAGAGGGGACATAATCTATAAGTGACAGGATGGACTGGTGAGTATAAGATATCTGGCTTCCACAGTTAGATTATTTAAGTTGTGCTACAGAGCACCCAGTCTTATGTTGACTATGACCACAAGCTTGTCTACATTGGGGGTAGAGATGGTGTGACATTTTAATCTGCAGGTGAAGTTCAGGCGAAGTCACCAACTCTGCCTTCATGGATAATTTTGCAAAATGTTCCCCTTTAAGGGGAATTTCTCTTGGGCTGACTTCACCTTTGAACTTCACCTTATAACTTTGCCTTATCATTTGAAAGGTAAAATTTAGGGTAAAGCAAGTCTGTGTCACATGGAACAGCTTCTGCAGGTCACAAGGTACATTCCCAGCAGGAAGGATGTAAGACTTGGATTCAGTTAGAAACAGAGGAACATAGAAACATAGACTAAGACGGCAGATAAGGACCGCTTGGCCCACCTAGTCTGCCCATTTCCCTACCTAGAGGATAAGCTGCAGATCCTATTTAACCAACAGCCTATTTCTTCCTGCTCCCCACAAAAATTGCTTCATGTCTGTCCCATGCATTCTTGAATTCTCCCACAGTTTTAGACCCCATAACCACCTTAGGAAGGCTGTTTCATGCGTCCACCACCGTCTGTTTGAAAAAATACTTTCTCACATTGACCCTGAGCCGTCCCCCCTCTATCTTTAGATTGTGTCCCCTTGTTCTTGCACATCTCTTTTTCTGAAAGATGCTACCTTCTTGGACTTTGTTGATTCCACTGAGGTGCTTAAACATTTCTATCATGCCCCCCTCTCCCTCTTTTCCTCAAGGGTATACATATTAAGCTCCTTTAGTCTCTCCTCGTATGGCTTCTCTTGCAGACCCTGCACCATTTTAGTTGCCCTCCTCTGAACTGCCTCCATCCTGTCTATGTTCTTGCGGAGACAGGGTCTCCAGAACTGGACGTAGTACTCCAGATGGGGCCTCAGCAACTGTCTGTACAGGGGGATAACAACTTCCTGTTTTCTGCAGGTGATGCCTCTCCCTATACATCCCAGTATCCCCCCAGCCCTCCCTACTGCCTTCTAACATTGTTTGCGAACCTTAAGGTCATCTGATATGATTACCCCCAGGTCCCTTTCCATTTTTGTTGTTGTTACTACCCCCCCCACCATTGTGTAATCTTCCCCTGGGTTTTTGTTTCCCAGGTGCATTATTTTGCACTTCTTTGCATTGAATCCAAGCTGCCATACTTCTGACCATTCCTCCAACCTTGCCAAGTCCTTTCTCATCCTTTCCATGCCTTCTTGTGTATCAACCTTGTTGTAGATTTTTGTGTCATCTGCAAAGAGGCATACTTTTCCTTCCAGTCCCCCTGCAATGTCACTTATAAAGACATTAAAAAGGACTGGACCCAGTAGTGAACCCTGCAGTACCCCACTAGTAACCCCTCTTTCTTCAGAGTGGACTCCATTTACAACTACCTTCTGTGTTCTGTTGTCCAGCTAATGTTTTACCCAGGCTACCACCATGGGACCCACTCCCATACTGGTTAATTTGACTATTAATATTTTGTGTGGGACTGTGTCAAATGCCTTACTAAAGTCTAGGTAGGTCATGTCTACAGCCCCTCCCTGGTCTACTACTTTGGTCATCTAGTCAAAGAAATCAATTAGATTCATCTGACATGACCTTCCCACTGTGAACCCATGCTGCCTTGGATCCTGTGTCCCACTGGCCTCTAGGTAATCAGCAGTTCTTTCCTTCAGAAGAGATTCCATCACTTTTCCTACCACATAGGTCAAACTGACAGGTCTGTAGTTTCCTGCCTCTGTCTTGGTCCCACTTTTGTGAAGGGGAATCACATCTGCCTTCCTCCAGTCCTCGGGTACCACACCATCCTCCCATGATTTGTTAAAAAGGGTAGTCAGTGGTGTCACTAGTACTCTGCTTTATTCTTTTAGAATTCTGGGGTGAATTCCATCTGGCCCCATTGCTTTGTCCACCTTAAGTTTTAGTAGTTCGTTCAGAACCCTTTCTTCTGTGAAAGGACTGGGATTGACCCCCCCTCTCCAGAGTGCTTCTGTTAATTGGAATAGGTACCTCCCCCACCTCCTCTTTTGTGAATACTGAACAGAAGTATTCATTCAGTATCCCTGCTTTTTCACTGTCCCTCTCTGCCCACCCACCGTCCATTCTATTTAGCCTCACTATTCCTCCTTTTGTCTTTCTACGCTCCCTGATATACATATAAAAGATGGTTATCTTTTTCTCAGTTTGGACCTTTGCTATTCTGACTACCCTCCCTGCTTCCTTCTGCTTTAACTGGTACAGTTCTCTGTCCTGCTCATTCTGTGTTTCCTTATACTTCCTAAATGCTATCTTTTTCTCCCTAACCTTCACTGCCACCTCTTTTGAGAATCACAGTGACTTTTTCTTTCATTTTGATTTGTTTATTTGCTTCACACAAAGGCTTGTTGCCTCTGTGATGGCAGTTTTGATATTTCCCCATTGTTGTTCCACCCCTCCTTCTAGCCTGTTTGCTAGTGCTTTTCTAAGGCACTCTCCCATCTTGCCAAAGTAAGCCCTCCTGAAGTACAGAACCCTCCCTTTTGTATGGCTTGACTCTGTCACTGAGTTTATCATGAACCACACTGTTTGGTGGTCACTTGTTCCCAAATGGCTACCCACTTCTAGATCTGAGATCCTTTCACTGTCCCCATTTGAGAGTATGAGGTCTAAGATTGCTCCCTCATGAGTAGGTTCCATAACTAACTGTCTGAGGCATGCCAACAGAAGGGCATTGAGAATGGCCCTGCTTTTGGATGTGGCTGCAGCAAAGGTGCTCCAGTTAACATCTGGCATACTAAGGACCCCCCTCAGCAGTATCGCCCCTTTCTCTGCCATCCTAAGTATGCCTTCTATCATATCCTTGTCCATTCCCTCCCCCTGACATGGGGGTCTGTATACAACCACTGTGCAGATTGTGGTGTCATCTCCAGTCTCTAAGGTGGCCCACAGTGCCTCCTCTCCTCCCTGCTGACTTTTTCATTCAGTTGATTTTATCCCTTCCCTTACCTAGAGAGCTACTCCACCCCCACTTCTCCCCTTCCTGTCTCTCCTGTTGGTTGTGTACCCTGGTATGTTAACATCCCAATCATGGTTCTCTGTATACCATGTTTATGTGACTGCTACGATATCCAGGCATCCCTCTTCCATCAAGGCCACCAGTTCAGGGGAGCTTGTTGCCCCAACTATGGGTGTTGGTACTCATTACCCTCCATTTCTTGATGGCCATACCCCTTTTTGCCCAATCCCTGTCCTTATTGTATTTGTCACTTTCTCCATTTACCCCAGCGCTTCTCCCTATTGATATCTCTATGTTGGTGTCTACCTCACTTAGTACCCTGATTATTTTGGGGGGCCTAGGATTTCCCTACTCATCTCCAGTGCCTCCCCCCCTTGGCTAATTTAAATGCTTGTCAACGAAGCATTTAAACCTATCACTTAGGATCCTGGTTCCACTCCTGGACAGATGCAGACCATCTTGCCAGTATAGGTTTGCATCCCTCCCGGTGGACCCCCCAGTACCCAGTGAAGCCAAATTCCTGAGCTCTGCACCAGTTTTTCAATCACAGCTTGAATCCCATGGTGTGGAGCACCCTAGCCTGACCCATGCCATAGACAGGCAGCACCTCCGAGAAGGTTGCCATGTGTGCTATTTGTCTAAGGCCCCTTCCCATCTCCAAAAATGCTTCTTGCACTGCTCTGATCCATTTCTTAGCCAGGTCATTTATCCCTAGGTGGAAAATGAAATCCAGCTCCCTCCCCTGTGCAGCTGCTCCTGCAACCCTGAGGATTCACTCCCTGTCCCTCCAAGCCATGGTGCCAGGTAGGCACATTACCTCCCTCTCCCATTCCTTCCCCTTTTCTACCTTCCTAACAATGGAGTCCCCCAACAGGAGTTGTTTCCTTCCCATGTGGGGTCCCATGCCACCCTCTTGTGGGTCTCCTTTCTGAAGGTTACCAGCATCCTCCTTGGTCTCCACTGTGGGTGCCTCCATAGAGGAACCACACATTTCCATAATAGCATAGAAATTGCAGTACACAGTGTGTTAGTGAGCTGCATCTGGGGGCTTGGAAGTTCTGGTGAAACTGCCAAAGTGGCAGGCTCACCAGTTGAGGACAGCATTGCTTCCCTAGACTGTCAGGAGGAGGAGGAGATGCAGCAGCAGCCTGAGACCCATCCCACCCTGTTGTTCCACCATCATCAATCAGCACCATCTCTACCCCTGCTTGCAGCCTGATCCATCAGCAGCAAGTCCATCAGCATCACCCCAGCAATGGCATCCATATCTGAAGATCTTGCCAGTGTGGACCTTCTTTAAATGTGACCCAAGTGACCACAGTGTTGTCACTTGTAATGTATGCAGAAAACTGGTGCACAGAGGGAAGAAGGGTGCCCATGTGGCTACTAGGGGACAGAGGACTCATTTAATGTTGCACCACTGGGCCCAGTGGGAGGTGAGTCTTCAGGAAACAGCAAGTGGGAGTGGGGATGATGTCCAGCATGAGTGGGCAGTTCACCATGGCCATGGTGCATGGAGGTGTGCCAGTTCACATGGCACAGTTCTACAGGCAGATCAACAAGCAGTGACCCTTGTACTTCAAGCTCTTCCTCCCCTTGAAGGAGCAGCACCCGCACCACCACCACCACCGACACCAACAGCAACAGCAGCTGAGCTGGCCTCAGTGAGGGAGGAAGTGGGTGACCTCCACCAGAAGCTCACTGAGGTCCAGCAGGACCTTAAAATAATCCTTGAGAACATGGCAAAGATTCTTGCAGACCTGCAGGAACTTCATCATGCTGGTGTGGGTGATAATGGTGGGGCAGTTTGATGTGTTGTCTTTCTTCATGTAAAGTTTTCTATTGTGTGTTATCCTTTTACAGGCTTTACCCTTTTAGTTTCATAGTGCTTTGTCCCCCTCAAAAGAAGAAAAATACCAAAAAAAATATTTAAAAATACTCTCCCCAAAATCATTCCTGTCTTCTTTATAGTCTGTCCAAAGTTTCACGTGCCATACTCCTTTGTTCACTCCAAAAAAGAAAAATAGCAAAAATAAGTTTAACCAGACCAAAAAAAAGTCCATCCCATCTTCTTTATAGTCTGTCTAATGGTACAAGTTTCAAACTCCTTTTTTCCTCCCAAAAAAGTTTTAAAACCCAGAAATGTTGGTATCTCTTGTATCAATATGTTATAATTCCTACATTCCTACCTATATGTCTTGTCTTGTCTAAATTCCACGCCTCTATCTGGCTGCCTCTTTCCTTAATTTTTCTCAACTACCAGAAGAAAGATGTTGTACTCTGCATTAGGTACTGCTACGTGGTACAGTGTTATGCCATGTGTTGGTAGATTGCCACAACACTGTTGTGTTATTCAGTTATTGTGATGGTGCCAAAATCACAATTTGAATTAATTCTGTTGTCCCTGAATTCTTCTGGAGTGTGCTAAAGAATTGGCCAGGCTGCTACATTATGCTGTGGCATCGTAGTTCATACTGTGTAACTGGAAATTGTATATGCTTTGCTGCTGCTAGGTGCTGCTGCTGGTGTGCTGTACAACTGCCAACACATGCCGAGAACACACATGTGAGAAAAGTTCCTGTGAAGCCATATTTAATTGTCTTGTCTTGTAAACTTCTCCTGATGCCCAGAAATTAGAAACTGTGTTCCAAGTGCCAAAATACCTTGTCAGGAGGTCTAAACCCCACTCTCATGCTCTTGGCAATAACGGGCATGCAAGGAATCACATACATATTGCATAAGAGTAATAAAGCTTGTTTATTACTACCAAAATGAAAATCACAGTTGCTCGAAGCAGTTCTTACCAATAGGAACTGGGAGCCAATGCTAAGCATTCCCTATTCTTCAAGGGATCTCCGTGTTTCCTGGGGTCTCTGGGGTAGAAGATGAAATGTCTTACATTATATACCTATGATAATTACCATGGTTACTGTAAAATAGAAACGTTTCTAGTTACAAAGATGAGCACTATTGGCTAAATTAGAGGTAGTTCCTCAGTCCAAGATAACATTATGCAATCTTGTAGTAGTCATCACTTTGTAGAAACAAAGAGGTACAGTTTGTACATAACCGTGTAGTAATACAAATCATCAGAAGATGGCAATGCCGACTCATGTATCATAATCATTACAAGGACACAGATGTCCTAACATCTTATAAGCAAGAAATACATGTGTATATTGGAAAGTAAAGTTTAAAGCAGTAATGTGCAAACATATCCTGACATCTACTCTTATACGGTAGATGCCCTTAGCCCTATATGTTAGTATAACAAATACCTAAATGCTAGCTGTCTGTGGTGTACCTGTGGGAGTACCAATTAGGGTGCAGGGACCTCATGTAACAGCCTGCTGCATCTAAGTACTGCTGCCGCTGTCGATAACATGAACAAGAGAAAAGCGAATGAGAGACACTAAAGTTAATGCTCTTGCCTTGGGAAACTCTTCTGATGTCCAGAAATAAGAAGTTCTGGCACACAAATGCTAAATGCTTTCCTGTTGCTTTTAGCCCTATATGTTAGTATAACATATAACTAAGTACTAGCTGTCTGCGGTGTACCTGTGGTTGTACCAATTAGGATGCAGGGACCTCATGTAACATTCACCCCCCCCTTGTTGCCTCAAAAGGGGCAACACAAACAAGAGTACAGAAGTTGATAAGGAGCAGGGGTCATTTACAGACCTAATGTGCGAGCTTTGTAAAGGAACTCCAGCTGCTCACAGTGTTGGAGTAATGTGCGCCATAGGCAGCAAAGCATAATAATGAGAAAAAAATATAAAAAATGCTTGTATAATAACAAAACCTTTAAAGGTAATCTCTAACCGAGTGTTAGTAAGTGCACTGTTCATGTCACCATCATTAATAAGTGCAAGGATAGCTTTATTATCTTTGGAGATAGTATTGCTGATGTGGATGAGATGGGTGTCTTTTCTGTCTAAAAGTGATTTTAATGTCAGAGTTAAAGGATCAATATGAACATTAACATAAGGTAGATATTCTGAAAGAGAAAGCAGATAATCAGGCTTACCATCAATGATATAAGGATCCATAATGTGGACAGGGGTAATAACTGAGTGCCCAATAACAGTTTTCTGATGCGGGATGAAACAAAATTGGGAGCATCAATAGAACATGTTTGTGCACCATATGTAAAAGTTTTATAATTAGTTACCACACAATTTTCACTATCTGAATTATATTGCATTTTCACTGTAGGCAGTCTCCATTTTTGCAACTGTACTGGCAAGTGTAAGTCTGTTTGGAAATCCTGGTTGACAGGCAGTGAACCTTCTTCCGATAAGACTGATACAATTTGGAATCGTCTGGAGCAGATATTGAGTCCTGGTATTCTGTGCCATTAGTGGTGATGTCATCGTCCATGGAAAAGGACCAATCAATATTGTCTGGGGAAAAGTCACATACAGGTTTAATAACATCAAATACGTCACATAGACACAAATATATATACCCCTTCTTCGCACAGCAGTCCGTGTGTGGCGAAACCCCTGCGTCCAGAAGAGAGTGGAAGACCAGTAGAGGAGGCAAGTCAAGGCGTTCTCTGTAGATGTCTTCATCAAGGTGCCCAATGGAGTGTACAGATGCTAGTGTATCAAATATAACTGTAGTAGGATCAAAACATGGTAAAGAAACAGTAAAAGAGACAAACATAGTATCCTTAATAGAGCATTTCTTAGAAGTAAACCGTGGACCAGTATTAGGGTGCCTGGTCACAAAGTCCAAATTCCTAGCAGTGGAAATAGGAATGGTTAAAGACTGTAGCATACATATGGCAACACAGTTAGGGGATTTGCAATGAGGACAGTACCACTTAGAGATACGTCTATCATGTATGATAGCAGGGATTCTTCCGGATTTGAGATTACAGAAGAGGTTTTTGATGGTTGTGATAAAGTAAGACCCATAGGCTAAGCATAATATCTCACAAGCAATGTATTGCTTATCTGCTTCTTTATTATTTTGTGGTTAGTGCATTGATCTTGTCTTTAGAATCTGAAAATGCCTTAGCGATGTTGTGCTTATTGTATACAGTGTATCTTTCTTCCTGACTAAGACAATCCACATCATGCAATAATGGGGGTATAATATCATTCACCAGATCAGTCTGAAACTTTTGTGAATGTGATTTGATAGTGGCAATGTCAGCCTTATTCCAGATAGACATTGCTGTACCAAAAACACCAGTGATGGTGCCTGTGGCACCAGTGACATCAGGTGTGTCACGTGTATTACATTTATGACTTTGATCATCTGTATTAGGTTTTCTCCTAAAATTGCCTCTATGCTCGGTGGTGTATACCCCGGCAATAGGGTCTTGGTTATGAATCTGAAAAGCTGCTAAGCTATCAAGTAACAAAGTACTATAAAACAATGATGTACTAGTAGTATGACACATACCAAATTCTTTCATTTTCCAATAAGTCAGGTTAAACAAAACAAGTATATGCATAAATTGTAAGTAGTTTACAAGTGAGCCAGGTAAAGCAGTGGCTATAAGACCACTACGAGGACCAGGGTTTGTTTTGGACATTCGAAAAGCTGTTTCTTAGAAGGGGGCAACACAGATAAATATATGGCAGCTGAGGCCATGTTGCGTACAGCACAAAATTTCCTGGCAGAGTTTTTAGACAATGAATCACAATATGAGGGGGCAATTAAGACAGTGATATTGTATAAACCAGATTGTCTAAGAGAGGTTTGGAGAAAGAACAAAGTACAATTTGGGGATAATTTTGCATTGGGCCAACCACGGAAAGTTCCCTTGGAGAGTTTGGCCATGGGGAATATTTGTCCTTGAGATTTAGTTTGCCACTCAATCTGTAGGGTAGATTTATCAGGAGCAACAGCTGAGGCAGTGAGGTAGGCATCTGAACCTTCCTGAACAGTAATCAAATTGTTGGGAATATTGATGGAGACTCCCTCTGGCGTAGTTGCAGGTGGATCAAGGTGAGGAAGGAGGTGCTTTACCATGCCTTGGATGCAGGGAATAACTCCTGACATGAGGAGAAAATGGAACAAGATAGCCATCTTTTCAATGTATCGGCAAAGGAAAATCAAACATTAGTAAATTAGTACTATTCTGCCCAATGGGGTGAGGAAAAGTAATTATACTCCTTTATACAACTTCAGCTGGTTTGCATGTAACCATTTGTCAGTCAATTTGTTGTTTTGAATGAGTCTAACCTGACAGACTGCTGAACTGAGTTTGTTGACAATGGGGTAGGGTCCTTCCCACTTATTGGAGAAGGAATGTGTGGGATGTGCAAATCTTAGAACCATTACTTGATCCCAAACTTGCCAATCCACTTCTTGAGCGTGTTTGTCAAAATGAATTTTGAACTGTTGCTAGGCCTTGCCCATGCAGTTAGTAGCATGCAAATCAGTGTGTATGACGTCTTGTCTGAGTTTTCCACATATTGGTCCACTGAGACATGATCTGCAGTGGTGGTGTGCAGGTCAAACAACAGGTGTTCAGGTAATCTCATGTTTCTAGCAGTCATCACCTCAAAGGGTGTCAACTGGGTGGTGGCTGAGGGTGTACCCCTAATTTCCATAAGGAGTAGCAGCAGTAGGGAATTCTAATCCTCGGGATTGTTCTCAATGAATTTGGAAAGCATATCCTTAATCTATCTGTTGGCTCTCTCTACTTGACCTGAGGATTGTGGGTGGTAGGGTATGTGGAACTTCTGATGAACTCCAAGAAGTTCAAGTACTTCTTTCATCAACTCACCTGTAAAACGTGTTCCTTTGTTTGAGTCTACCTTGAGAGGTAGGCCCCACCTGAAGAAAATCTGTTCCACCAGGATTTTGGTAGTGGCTTTAGCAGTGCATGTTTTGGTGGGGAAAGCTTCAACCCACTTAGAAAAGAGATCAGTAACCACAAGGGCGTACTTGTTATTTCTGCTGGTATTGGTCAGGGGACCAATAAAATCAATCTGTATGGCATGCCAAGGGCCAGAATGCCTTTGTGTTAGTAACTTGGCATTTTGTTTGGTAGGAATGGGGTTGTTTTGTGCACAAACAAGGCAGCTGTCTATGTTCTGTTTAACATCCATGGTGACACCAGGCCACCAGGCAGTGGTCTTGAGCCTTTGGAGTGTGTTTTCCACTCCTTGGTGTCCACCAGTAGGGGTGTCATGCACTTGGTGCAGAAATTCAGACCTAAGATGATGAGGGACCACCAACAATTTGGTGGGGGTGCCCTCTGGTTGGTACCAGATAAGCTTGCCATCAGGGGACAGGTGTAACTTACCTTCATGCCTTCTGTAGAGGTTATGGGTAGGTAAATTCTTCTCAGTAACTTTGTCCATGAATCTGAACACATCTTTGAGTTCAGAGTCAGCATGCTGGGCTTGTGACAAATCCAAGGGTGAGAAGGGTTCAGGTTTCTTCTTGACTGCTGCAATGTGTATGGCCACTCTAGCCTCTGGATGGTCCATCATCCAGTTGTCCCCACCAAAGCCCCTTTCTTTGCAAGGGTGTCAGCAGTGTCATTGAAGGCATGATAGGGATCATGTATGGAGTGGGCCTTAACTTTGTGTACATAGAGTTTGTGTGAAAACTTCTGTGCCAGTGAATGAATGTATATTACCAGTTCCTTGTGTTTGACTGGAGTGCCATCAGAAGAGGTAAAGGAGTTATTCTGCCAGAAAGGAAGGAATTCTGTAAGGGAACAACAAACCCAGTTACAGTCTGTAAAAATGATGGCATCCTTGGCTCTGTGCTGGATGAACTTGACGGCACAGGCCTCCACTGCCATCTCTGCATACTGTGAAGATGCCACACTGCAACACTTAGAAATCTTGACAGTGTTACCAAAAGGGTAAATGACTCATATGCCCATTCCTGTTATTTGTTCTCCCTGGTAGTAGGAAGCTGAGCTGTCCATAAAGACATGATACAGTGAGGTGTTCTCAAGTAGTTGTGGTATAGCATGAAGGAAAGGACCTGGATCTGGTAGATCAGGTGGCTGCAGTGTACAGTCATGGGATTCTCCTTGGAAGAGGAGACCATCCACCAGCATGGATGACATTTTGGTTAGGTGGACCTTAATGTCTCAGCAACTGGAGAAGAAGGGACCAGTGTGTCAGTCTGGTATTGGAGACTGACCCATCCTTTACTCTGTCTGATAGCAAAAAGGTTGTTGGGGTGTGGTTTGTATTGTGATCTGGGGGAGTACCCAATGATATACAAAAAGTGCTTAACAGCCCAGCAGGTGGCCAGAAGGTTCTTTTCACAAAGGCTGTACTTCTGTTCCACTGGGGTAAAGAGCTCTAATGCATATGCAATGGGTCTCAGGGTGCTGTGGACCTTCTGGGACAACACAGCAGACATAGCAATGTCAGAGGTGGCACATTCCAGATGGAATGGCAGGACGAGATTGGGGTTAACCAAAGCAGGAGCTGAGGCCAAGGCCTGTTTCAGTGACATCACAGCTTGGGTGTGAATGGGACCCCAATTCCAGGAGACATCCTTTTTCAGTAATTCATACAGAGGGGTGGCCTTCTGAGCAAAATCACAAATAAAATCTCTAGAATAGTTCACCATACCTAGAAACCTTCTAAGGGTAGCCACGCTGGTGGGCAGTGGCAGATCTTGCAATCCTTGTATTTTTTTCCAGGTGGGGCTTCTGCCTTGGTCTGCTATCCTCAGGCCCAGAAAGAGTACCTCTCTCTGACACAGTTGTGATTTTGCAGGGTTACATTTGAGGCCTACCCTCTGGATGAGGGTCAGTAGTTCATCTAAGAGATCTAGATGTTGTTCCTGTGTGGCTGTGGCCAATAACAGGTCATCCACATACCGGAAGAGACACTGGGGGTAGAGAAACCCTCTAGGGCATCCATCATGTGTAAATGGAACAGGGAGGGGCTGTTGTGGAACCCCTGTGGTAAGCAGGTCCATGTGTACTGCCTACCCTCAAAGGTGAAGGCGAATTTATATTGACTTTTGGGGGCCAATGGCAATGACCACAAACCATTGGAGATGTCCAGGGCACAAACCATTGTTGGTCAGGGGGTCAATAGTTGTAGCACATCTGGTGCTGATGCCACAGTTGGGGCACAACTAGGGGTGACCTGATTTAGTCTCCTGTAGTCAATAGTAAGTCTCCAGGCACTGGTAGGTTTCTTCACAGGCCACACTGGGGAATTTGCAGTGAAAACACATGTCCTGATTACACCTTGCTTGAGGAGTGATTTACTTGTTTCCCTAAGAGAAGGCAATGCCACAGGTGAAAAGGGGTATTGCTGTTCCCTCTCATGTGCTGGGCCTGTCACTTCAATGACAGTGTACATCCTTCCACAATCATGCTTGCTGGTGGCAAATGCCTCCAGATGCCTTTGTAGAATGGGGAGAAGATTTGGGAAAAGCTCATGGTTCTTAAACAATTCTATGATGTCATACTGTTTGTTGTTCGCAGAGATTGCTGCAACCACATGTGAGTCAGGGATCATGATGGTGTGATATTGTCCCTGAATTTGTATCAGTAACATGTTAGTTAGGTCTACCACACAGCCATAAAGAGCCAAAAAACCGATTATACTACCGTGATTATGCAGTAGCATTAGCTGAAAGGTATGATAGACCTTCAGGTGTCCCAGTGTCACAAGCAGTGGCAGGGAGCGGTATGCAGGTAACCTAGTTCCATCTACACTGGACATAATGGTCCTCCATCCGGTGGACCAAGGTGATGAGTCTGGGTGGTCATCCTGTAATACAGACACAGCTGCCCCTGTATCCAGTAGTACGAACAGTAGTCGTCAACTGCCCCTCCCACCACCCCTCCACCCACCCTGGCTCGGCATTTCCTTAATAGTTGCTGTCTAGTGACATCACATCCTGTTGTCCATTTTTACTAAGTCCCCACTTCTCCATTTGCAGGTTATACCTACTAGCCACTAGAGGGACCCTCTGACCTTTCCACCTCAGTCTCCCCACCTGAATCCCCTCCTACTTCCTGTAACCTCTCTACCTGATTAGGTTACTTCTCTCCCTACTCCCACCTCTACCTCTGCCCACACCTCCCCCTCGCCAAGCCATCTGGCTAGCCCAATTGCCTGACCCACACCCAGCCTGCCACAAACCCCAGTGACCACTAGGAGTCACTATTTCAACCCTGTTTTCTGGCCCAAACCCAGCCACTTTAATGTCACCCAGAACCTGGATTCCCTGCTCTCAGTGAGGCCTTATCCCAACTGCCCAGCTAGGGGTTTGAACCTTGTACCCTGTCCACCAGAGTCTGTGACAGTACCACTACTCCAAAGTGGTATCTACACTTTCTGAGGGCAACCAAGCTACTTGAAATTCACCACCCTGCTTACCTAGGCACAATGTTTGGACACCTCTTCCCCAAATTTGGTAAAATTTCCCCATCAACAACCTTTGTACTACTGTTCTTCTCCATCTTACTGTCCCTTCCCATTTTAACTCCCCCCCAAGTGGCTACCCAGCACCCTCCCCCCACCAGCTATTCTGATTCATCCTACAAATGCCCCTATAAGTCCACTGCATCCCTCCCAGCTATCTGCTGGTCCCATTTCTATGCCCCCCTCCTCCTCGGTCTCATTCCTTGGCTGCCTTCTGGCCTCTCCTCTCCAGTACCCAATCCTCTGCTCAGCCCACCCTATTGCCACCGCCAACCAAGCATGGCAAAATCCCAGTCTCTCCAGAGTCTCACGCTACTCCAACCATTGCCCTACTCCTTCTGGAAGCAGGGGATATACAGCCTAACCCCAGCCCACCCCTAACCTCAGGCCCCAACCACCCCATACCAAACCCCTCAGCCAAGGCTACCACCGACATGCGTTCTGGCTACCTTCCCCATGGCTTACACCTTCTCCATCTAAATATTCATAGCCTAGCCCCTAAGCTCGATCAGCTCCAGATCCTTGCCACCCATCGTGCCCCTGACATAATCATCCTATCCAAGACCTGGCCAAACCCCAGCCTTCAAGATAATACCATCACTATCCCAGGGTTCACCAACACACAGCAAGACCGGCCCTCCAGAGGTGGAGGGGTGGCTATCTACATCAGATCAGCCCAACACTTCACTGTCTCTCTCACCAAAGCTGAACCCAAAGCTTATGAGCTTCTTATGGTAAAACTGTCCCCTCCCTCCTCATTACCTATCTTTGTAGCTGGAATTTATTGCTGCCCAGGCATGCCAACCACAATAGTCACCTACCTTCTGGGCCAGCTCTCATCTCTCGCACAGTCGGGTGAACTATATGTCATGGGTGACTTTAATCACAACTGGCTAGCACCCATTTTTAACAAAACCCAAACTGAGATAACCGCTCTCAACCTTAGTCAAACCATTTCGGAACCCACACGCTCTAATCATAAGTCCGGTAACCACTCCCTCCTAGACTGGGTGCTTACATCCCATCCACACTGCGTCATCAGTTCAGGCCTCCTCCCTGATTCCATCAGTGACAATCATCTAATCTACTTGGTCTGCAAGATCCACAGAGTTAAATCCCCTCCCAAATTTATATTCCAATGGTCATACAAATCCCTCAACCTCTCCCCCCTCTTGGATGATTTATCTCACTCTAATTGTGCCCCAAGCTCCAGCTGTTCTAACATGGATGTGGCCCTCACACACTTTCGGAACACCTTCCTCACCACCTGGGACAAACATGCCCCCATGTGCCGAGCTAGAGTCCGGGGGTCACACCTACCCTGGATTTCCCCTGAGCTGATAGCTTGCCAACAAGCCCATGGCAAGGCCTGGTGAAACTACAAATCCATGCTCCTCCCAGGAAACTACATCACCTATCACATGCTCTGCAACAATTGCACAAATGCCATCCACTTAGCTAAGGCCGATTATTTTAACAACACCCTAAATGCAAATCTTGGGAGTCCTTCTAAATTCTAGAAAGTCATTAACTCCCTTTTCACCCCACAAACAACAAGCCCCCCTCCTCACCCAAGGGACTCTTCTGTCCGACCTCCTGAAGGTAGCCTCCGAGTTTAATTCCTATTTTACTACCTGCGCCCAGGCCCTCCTAGATTCCCTTCCTCCTGCAACCACACCCCCTCACCAGACATCTATCCACCTTCCATCTGGTAGGAGCCCCTTTTCCTTCAGACACATTTCCCCCACTGAAACCCTAGATGCCCTTCACTCCCTGAACCCCTCCAAAGGCCTGATGGTCTTGATAACAAACTCCTCTTCCTATCTGCCCCTGCCATTGCTACTCCCCTTGCGGCCTTACTAAATCTCTCTTTCACCACCGAGTCACTCCCCTCCGAATGGAAGCATGCCACTGTCATACCCCTCCCAAAAGGTGGTGATCCTGCCTCCACAACTAACTACCATCCCATCTCCCTCCTCCCCGCCCTCGCCAAACTCCAGGAACACCTAGTGCTATCCCAACTCTCCCACTTTCTCTCTGAAACTAACTTCTTCACCCCATTTCAGTCCGGTTTCCAAAAAACACCACTCTACCACCTCCTCCCTACAAAGACTCATGGACTCCATCCTCACTGGGATGGATAAAAGACTAATCACTGCTGCTATCTTCATTGACCTAGCAAAAGCCTTCGACATGGTATCCCATCCTCTCCTACTATCCTGTCTATCATGGGCTGGGTTAGCAGTGTCTGCCACAAACTGGTTCAGTGCCTACCTTCTAAATAGAACCCAATCCACTAAAATAGCTGACCACACCTCCCCCCTCCCTATCACCACCGGAGTTCCCCAAGGCTCAGTTCTTGGCCTCATCCTCTTCTCCATCCTTCTAAATGATCTGCCTAACTCTTGCTCTACTACTGAAATCCACATGTACGCAGATGACATGGACCTCTTTACCTCTGGCCGGACCCACGAAGAAGTCTCCTCCAAACTTCAAACCAATTTAAAAAAATCCAGCGCTGGTTCAATACCAACCAGCTCTCCTTAAACACCAAGAAAACTGTCTCTATGTCTTTTGGCACTAGACAGCGTGTATCCAAACTCACCTCCCCCGATCTTCCATACCCTAAATAACACTATCCTTCATGAAGTGCCCTCCTTCAGGTATCTAGGGGTTTGGCTTGATTGCCACCTCTCCTTTTCCACACATGTAGATGCCATCATTTCAAAACAGTGCCCAAAACGTGGTGCCCTCTATCAAAACTGCACTAGTCTCCTGCTACCTGTCAGATGGGAATTAGTCCAGAAAATGATTCTACCATCATTCAACTACTGTGATGTCATTTACAGCTCTGCCGCTAAGATCACCCTAACCAGACTTGACCTCCTCTTTAATGCTTTCTGCCACTTTGCCCTCGATGCCCCCCCAGCTCACATCACTGCGAGCTCTACCATTCACTGGCCCTGCCATCCCTGTGCAACTGGTGCCTAATTCATAGTGCTAAATTCACTTCCAACTTCTGTCTCGGCTCCCTCCCCCCTTACCTCTCATCCTCCCTATCTTCCCCTCCTACCCCCACCCATGCCCTCAGGTGTTCTGATGCTAGGCTATTAGTCATCCCTCACCGTAGGACCACCGCCGGCCAATCAGCCCTCACTTACCTCTCCCTAAACTCTGGAACAGCCTGCCGGCTCAGATCCACCATTCATCATCCAAACACTCCCAATCCTCTGCCCTCACTAACTTCCTTGCAACAAACTGCAACTGCTCCTGACCCCCCCGATAGCTTCTTTTCCCCCATCACCCCTTAGCACCTGACCAGCGGCTCGGCCTTTGTCTAATTGTCTGGCTTATACACTGCCCTACACACTTACACTCTCACTCCCACTCACTCATATTCCCTCCTAATCTCTCCCTTTGCTTCCCTCTCATTCTGAAACAACTCATGCTCTTCAGCCCTACATACTGCTACTGTTCCCCTCTCCTTCCCCCCACCCCACCTATACCACCCTCCATCTTCTCCTCCAACTCCTACTGTCAACTTGGTGCATCTCACTTCAGCTCAAGTCCTGTTACTGGCACTCAAGACTTGTTATTGGCACTTAAGTAATCATGTATTACCCTCGATGTGTTCCCATGATATGTATACCCTGTCCTTGATGTTCATGTACTGTACTGTTCTCCTATTGTAAAAAGTGCTAATGTAATCCCACCCAACTATGTACATTATCTATATTACTCTATTTCTAAATTCAACTTTTGTATGTATACCTGCCTCCATTGTAACCCCTCCCCCCAGGTCGCACAGTAAGACATGCATCTTTTTGTTCAATGTGCCTTTCCTGGTGAAACATTTTCAATAAATAAATAAATAAATAAATCATTGTTGTTTACCCTAGTTGTTCTTATGGTGTTTCTTGTTTTTGTGGTAGTTTCAGTTCCCACCTCAGGATTGTTGTTGTTGTTGGGCCTGCTGCGGGTGTTGGTTATCTGTGGGGAGGGTCTGTTTCTCTTGGGCCTGCCCCTCCATCATGAAGTGTGGCATGGCCTCCGGAATGGCTTCCATGGCAGCCACTTTCTTGGAACTGGAGCCTGAATCATGGATGAAGAGTTGATAAACTCTCTCTGTTTTCCAAAGAATATCGGCAAACCTCTCTGTGGTGAGATAGGTGGTTGGCTCTACCTTTTCTCTTACTTCAGGGATCATGTTCCTAAGGAACAGGGTCTTATATTCAATGATGTCCACATCTGCGGCTTCTCCTGCAAGGTGCTTCCCTGCTCAGTAGGCCATCCAGAGCCTCTGGTGGAAAGTTGCTGGACTTTCTTTCACATTCTGTTTTACAGGGTATGTAAGCATCACTCCTACTAGACCTGGCTTGTGTGCAGAAATGAGCTCAGATGCTACTTCATCAATGGTAGCATGGCCGTCCTGGTGGACGACATTGGGGGGTTTTGCCCACAGGCCAGGATCAGTGGTCTGGCGTAAGATCTGGACCTGGTAGTCTGCAGCAAGACCAAGCATTTCACATTTAGCACACACCTTTTCCAAATGGCAACTGAGGTTGTCGGACGGATTCATCTAACCAATGCTATCAGCTATTTGCTGAACAGAGTAGGCCATTTTTAAGGGATTATTGGGATGATCAAGCAGAGGTAGATTACCTTGGGCACCTTCCAGGGCTTCCTGAGCCATGGCTGAAGCCACAGAAAGAACTATGCCCTCCTGAGTACCAGCCTCATGTAGAAGCTGCCTAATCTGGGTCTTGAGAACCCGTTTGTTTTTCCCAGAGATGGGCATGGTACCTAAGGCACTCTCAAGCATTTTCTCTATTTCCTGCCTGTTTTCCACATTAATAACAGCTATCGGTGGTGTCATCATGACTAGGCCTGGGCCTGTTCCATCCCATCATGGGGTCGCCATGTTGGCATCACCCATGACGTGCACCATGCCATCGATGATGTAGGGATGTGGTGTCATGTGACAAGGGTCTGCCATATTGTGGATGGTGGGGAAGGGTGTCTGGGCCATAGTAGGGGTGTGACTGGGTGTTGTACTGAGAGATGTCATCATCTGACTCCTCCCCTTCAGATGACATTGACAAGGCAGGGGCTACACCTCCCATTGCCTTGACGTGACCAGCCAGCAACTCTTGCTAATGGTGCAGTTTCACTATTTTGGATTCACATTCATCATAACTCACTCTTGCAACATTCTGATGCACTTCATCCTGCATCTGCTTCTGTAACACTCTATACACGGTGCTTAATTTGCTATTGTCCCTAGTAACTAAACTTAAGTCATTACGTACCTGGTTGATCTCATCCTGTAACTCTCCCAACTCCTCACGCATTTGTTCATTCATTCTACTTAACAAGTCATTCATTTATAAAGAGTACCCCTTATCCTGTCTCAAACTTTCACACTCCTGCTTCAACATACAAAGTTCTTGCTCTCCTGCCTGAGCAGAATGATGCAAAAGGGAGTCCTTTTCATTTTGCAGAGTTTGGAGCTCAGACTCCAAATCCTGCTCTCTTCTCATGCATTCAGTTTCCTGCAACCCCATCTCCTGCTTAAGGGATGAAATTTGCAGTTCAAGGGATCAAAACCTCACTTTGGAAGCTTCCAGAGCAGCATAAAGAGCTGCAACCAACAGCCCTTTAGCTTCTTACTTTCTGGCTGTTTGTCTTGTCTCTGTGTACTAGGTTGAAATCCCCAGCACAGGGTTGTCGGATTGACTTGCGTCCCTCATGAAGTCAGCCCATCCTCTCTGGGAGGCAAGGAAGTTTGAGATATCGAGTCTCAGTTCGGCGCAGATATTTGATAAGGAGGCCATTGTGTGAGAGGGAATGAAAAATCAAACTGTGAAAAGGTGCCATGCTGTGTATCAATCCACAACAGGTGCACTATTTCACAGTCGGGCTTCTGTGCACTTGTAAGCTTGCAATTCAAAACTGCTGTGGGGTGAGTGGAGACAGCCTCAACTACACTCAATAAGTAGCCAGACTTTGCAAGTAATCACAAAGTGTTTGAAAAATGGGAGAGGTGGTGCGGGAATGCACACTTACAGTCCCCGTTGGGAAGGGAAAATGTTGTAGCAACAAGTGAAACTTTGCAAACACCAAATATTGCCTGCACGTGGTTGCCAATTGTCAGGAAGTCTAAACCCCACTCTCAGGTTCTTGGCAATAATGGGCAAGCAAGGAATCACAGACACATTGCATAAGAGTAATAAAGCTTGTTTATTACTGCCAAAATGAAAATCACAGTCGCCCTAAGCAGTTCTAACTAATAGGAACTGGGAGCCAATGCTAAGCATTCCCTATACTTCAAGGAATCTCCGTGTTTCCTGGGGTCTCTGAGGTAGAAGATGAAATGTCTTACATTATATACCTATGATGATTACTATGGTTACTGTAAGATAGGAAACATTTCTAGTTACAAAGATGAGCCCTATTGGCTAAATTAGAGTTGGCTCCTCAGTCCAAGATAACATTATACAATCTTGTAGTAGTCATCACTTTGTAGAAACAAACAGGTACAGTTTGTACATAGCCATGTAGTAATACAAATCATCAGAAGATGGCAATGCCGACTCATGTATCATAATCATTACAAGGACACAGATGTCCTAACATATTATAAGCAAGAAATACATGTGAATATTGGAAAGTAAAGTGTAAAGCAATAATGTGCATACATTTCCTAACATCTACTCTTATACAGTAGATGCCCTTAGCCCTATATGTTAGTATAACAAATACCTAAATGCTAGCTGTCTGCAGTGTACCTGTGGGGGTACCAATTAGTGTGCATTGACCTCGTGTAACAGCCTGCTGCATCTAAGTACTGCTGCCGCTGTCGATAACATGAACAAGAGAAAAGCGAACAAGAGACACTAAAGTTAATGCTCTTGTCTTGGAAAACTCTCCTGATGTCCAGAAATGAGAAGTTCTGGCACACAAATGCTAAATGCTTTGCTGTTGCTTTTGTGCTGCTGCTGCTGCTGCTGCTGCTATTGAGAAAATGCAGGACAAATGTGGATGAGAAAGAAAGTTTTGCTATCTTTTGTTGGAAAAGTCTCCTGATGTCCAGAAGTGCAAAGCAGAAATGAGAAGTTGCTTTGATGCTGCTATGTGCTGCTGCTGACTGATAGCTGGTGTGGCTGTACTGACATACCAGGAAAGGTATGTTTTTATTGCTTTCTCATGTTCTGTGGGTGTGAAAAGGTATTTGAAACCATAGTCTTTGTAAACATGTTTGGTCATGTTTCTGTCCTTGCAGGGACTTATCATAGTGATTCACTGCTGCTGCTGCTGCTGCTGCTGCATTGACAATGATTAATTGATTTCGGACTCTTGCGTAGCATTGAAGGTAAGTATTTTTTTCCTTTTTTCCAGAAATCATGGTACCATAGCCATACAGCAAGACTCATGATAACTGTTGTCTTTTCTTATTGCTCTCTTTTCTGGTATTTCACATATTTGCTATAAACTGAGCATTGCAGAATGAGGCAGCACAGTCAGTTGGAGGAATGTTTTGCATAATGATGCACAGCTGATGACATGCTGACTGTACACAGCCTACAGTCTGGAGGATGACAAGTTGCATGCAGCAGTGCTTGGTAATGCTGAGCCCATGAACATGAGCTGGTTGAAATTAACACACCGTAATGGCTTGTTTGCTGTAGAAGGACTTGGCATTTTTGCTGCAGGCATGATGTACTGTATCACTGTCAGACCTGATGTGAAGATGAAATACAAATTATGTGGGCATTGTAATATGCTCCATACTGGGTTGCAGTAGACCTGAGAAAGGAAAACATAATTAAAAATGTAGAACAGAGAATAGCTTTCAAAAAGGATACCTGTCATCACATAGGTGATGGCCTGGCTTTGCCATGGAACTAAGATTCCCCAAACACAAGATGGATGAGAAGCAGTAGTGCCGGAACGGTTTGAAAAGTGGTAGGGCCAAGGACGAAAGGGATAAATTTTCCCCTATTAAATATATTACCATGATAGCAAAAAGTGATAGGGCCACTTATGAAAGTGGTAGGGCCATGGCCCTAGTAGACCCCCCGTCCCGGCACCTATGATGAGAAGGCAGTATAGCACAGAGGTTTAAGGCTCTGAGCTGCAAATCTGGAGACCTGGGTTTGAATCCCACAGCCCCCATGTGCATACTGTGTGACCCTGAGCAAGTCACTTAACTTCCCTGTTCTCCCAGGTCACACCTGTAAACAAGCTTTCAGCTTAGTGTGCTACTCCTGGTTAAACAATTTGAAGAAAAAAACTGTCAATGTGAAGATAGAAAGAGACATTATTTAGCAGGACTTGGCATGGCTACTGTGTCACTGTTCACCTGACAAAAAAATTCATGTCACATACTTATCCTCAAATTGCTGATGGCCGTGCCGTGTTATGGCACAATGGTGCCACAGCAAGTGGTGTTGCCGGAAGCGATGTCCTTACACTGTGGCTAGAGCTGTGCTGCCTAAAGTGAGAGAGAGTGAGACAAAAGGAAATGATATATACACATTTAAAGCAGCAGAATGTGTTACTATCTATATGGTTTTCTTCAGCAATAATATTTATCTGCCAAAAATATTTAAAATCTCCATGTTGTTTTTTGTTTTATTTCTGAGAGATGAAACCGGATTTTAAACTGTGTGAAATTATCCAATCCTGTGTCACACACGCCATGAAGAAATGAAATATTGTAGAACAGTGCCATGTTCTTTACCATATCGGAAAGATTTGTTAACATTCTAATAAATGGTTATCCTCAACAGAACAAATTTTAACAAACTGCAAATGGTGACCATCTTTAATTACTTTAGTTATTAATTATAACATTAGCTGTAAAAGTACGTTTGACAATATATAAAAAAATCTAGGAATAAACAGAGCATGATGATGATTTAGGATGTCAGAAATATATTTTTAACCAAAAAGCATAGGATGACATTTTTTGCTGACCAATAAAACTGCTGCTTTATATGAAACGAACATACCATTACATTGAACACTCTTGGCCTTTGTAGTAGATCAGGTGTTCATGCCTTGATGGGCTCAGAGTGCCTGTAGGCTCATCTTAAGGTCTGGCTTCAGCTTGCCATGCTAGCTGGTGATGGTCTGGCTGCTGGGATGGTTCACATGCTTGTGGCTGGGACTGCTGGCAGGATGGCTTCCAGGTGGTCTGGTGGGATTGCCTGAGGGATGGCTAAGAGGCTAGCTGGTGGAATTATTGTCACTGGCAGGATGACTAGCAGCAGATGCCAGGTCAATATAGTGCTGATGAAACAGAGCAGTAATAACAGTATGATGTAAAGTGCGGAATCATTTGGAGTGACAGGGGTATAATAGTGGTAATTTTTTTTTGTCAGAAACAAAGTTTCCCCCCTGCCAAGTTTCCTCTTATCCCTTCGGTCCATGCCCCCAAGGAGTTAGTTATTTTAGTTCTATTGGATGTGGAAAATGAATCCACCCCCCTCACATTGGGGGATGCAGGGATAAGCACCCTGCAAAACCAAATAAAAGTTTCTCCTAATGATTTGTGTGGTGTGCGCTATTTTTGTTTTGGTCAATGTTTTCACTGACTCTATTTGCGGCACATGACATTTTGACTATGGCATTGTTTGTCGCACTGTTTTTGGCATGACATTATGACCCAGTGCCCCAGCAGATTGGCTGGTGGGATTACTGACACTGGCAGGATGGTTAACAGCAGGCTGACTGGTGGGATTACTGTCACTGGCAGGATAGCTAGTAGTGGGCAGGCCAGTGGGATTACTGGCACCGATGGGATGGCTAACAGTGGGTTGACTAGTGGGATTACTGGCACTGGCAGGATGACTAACAGCAGGCTGACTGTTGGGATTATTGGCACTGGCAGGATGGCTAACAGCAGGCTGACTGGTGGAATTATTGATGGTTGGAGTGCTGGCTACCAGGATGTATGCTGGCTTGGAGTGGCAGTCATTAAAAATGTCATGTTGTACTTGGGGCCAAGACTTTACATATGACGCAGGGCAGATGCTGATGATGGAGTTTAATGTACAGAAGCACACCACAACTTGGGGAACATATTGACTGGGAAAATAATTCAATTTAAAAGGAAAGGATTCAATTTATAAGGGGGAAGAGGGATCTAAAAACCTTTTTTTTATTTATGCACTGCTACCGCCATCATTATCATCCAGGAAGTATCCCTCACAGTCTTCCAAACAGGAGTTGTCTTCACTTGGGAATTCTTTTTTCTTAAGTGCTTCATCAACCTCAATGGAATGCAGTTTGCTGATACTGCAATACTGTTCTGGTTCCTCTTCATCATCACTAATACACATAAGGAGCCAGAAGAACTGTGGGTCACCCTGGAAACAGGAAATGGGACAGCCATAAGAAATGGAGTTGTCTACAGGCCCCCAGACCAGGGGGTGGACATAGACACATTACTGTTAGAAAATATACAAAACATGATAGCTAAAGGGGAGGTTCTGATAATGGGAGACTTCAACATGCCAGATACAGATTGGTCAATACCAGCAAGAACATCTGCCAGAACAAGACACATGGTGGATTCCCTGCATGGGGAGGGCCTCAAACAACTGGTACAACAACCCACAAGAGACAGGGCTATCCTTGATCTAGTACTGACTAACAGTGAAAGGATCACAGATCTCCAGGCAGAAGGTCACCTGGGGGCCAGTGACCATCACATGGTATGGTCCAGTTTGGCCCCTACAACTAAATAATCCCTTTCCAAGGTAAAAATATGGGACTTCAGAGGAGCTGACTTTGATAAGATGGCCAACAGAGTTAAGATAGCCCTGGCAACAAGAAATTCAGGCACGGGGGTACAGGCAAAGTGGGCAAGCATTAAGGATGCAATACTTGAAGCAACATCCCATTGTGTTAGACAGAAAAGGAAGTGCAAAAGAAGAAGGAAGCCACTTTGGTTCTCAAACACAGTAGCAGAAAAGGTCAGAGACAAAAGGCTGGCCTTCAGGAAATATAAGGGAATGCAGTGGGATGAAGATAGGGAGGCATACCAAACTTCCCTAAGGGAAACAGGGAAAGCAGTAAGGCAGGCAAAGGCCCAAACTGATGAAACACTAGCACAGACAGTAACAGAAGGTGACAAGACTTTCTATAGATACATTAGCGAAAGGAGAAAGTCCAGAGGTGGTATTGCTAAGATCAAAGGAGATAAGGGGATGTGTGAGGAGGAGGACCATGTAAAAGCATGTATCCTAAATAGATACTTCTGCTCAGTATTTCCTGAAGAGAAGGTAGGACAGCGCCCACAGCTCAGCATCATGGACACAGGGGGGAGGGAGGTGAGCACTAGTCCTTTCACAAAAGAAAGGGTCCTACAAGAGCTCGATAAGCTCAGGGTGGACAAGGCAATGGGACCTGATGGCGTACATCCCAGGGTACTAAAGGAACTAAAGGTGGAACTAGCAGAGCCATTGTCAGAACTGTTTAGTGAGTCTCTGAACACAGGAGAGGTCCCAGAAGACTGGAGAAGGGCTCATGTGATCCTGCTCCACAAGAATGGTAGCAGGGAGGAGGCAGGTAACTACAGTCTTACCTCAGTAGTCGGCAAGATTATGGAGGAACTCCTTATGGAAAGGATAGTGCAACACCTGGAATCCATAGGAGCACAGGATCCAATACAGCATGGGTTTACAAAAGGAAGGTCCTGTCAAACTAATCTCATAGATTACTTTGACTGGGTAACCAGAGTGGTGGACCAAGGGGGAGCAGTTGATGTCACCTACCTTGACTTCAGCAAAGCTTTGGACACCGTTCCACATAGAATATTTATTAATAAGCTGGGTAGGCTCAGGGTGGGCCAGAAGTTGATCAACTGGGTGGCAAACTGGTTGAGGTACAGAAAACAAAGAGTGGTGGTAAATGGTATACAGTCAGAAGAGATGCAAGTCACAAGTGGGGTACCTCAGGGATCAGTCCTGGGGCCATTCCTCTTTAATATCTTCATCAGTGACATTGCAGATGGACTGGAGGGTAAGGCTTGTCTGTTTGCAGATGACACCAAGATCTGCAACAGAGTAGATGATCCAGATGGGGTGGGCAGAATGAGAAGAGATCTTCATAAACTAGCAAAATGGTCAGAAGAGTGGCAACTGGGGGGTGGGCAGAATGAGAAGAGATCTGGATAAACTAGCAAAATGGTCGAAAGAGTGGCAACTGGGGTTTAATCCCAAGAAGTGCAAGATCATGCACATAGGGAAGAGGAACCCTGAAGTCACCTATAGGCTGGGAGGGGAATTGCTGGCAGTCACAGGGGAAGAAAGAGACATGGGAATCATCATCATTACAGATGACCTGAAATCATCCAAGCAGACAACTAAAGCAGTAGGTAAGGATAGGGGAATGTTAGGGTGTATTAGTAGGGGTATCACAAGTTGGAAGAGGAAGGTAATAATCCCTCTTTACAAGACACTGGTTAGGCCCCATCTGGAGTACTGTGTGCAGTACTGGAGGCCACACCTTCACAAGGATATTAACCAAATTGAGGCAGTCAAGAGAAGGGCAACCAAAATGGCACAGGGACTGCACCAGAAAACATCTGAGGACAGATTAACGGTGCTCAATATGTATACCCTAGAGCAAAGGAGGGAGAGAGGTGATATGATCGAAACATTCAAACCCCTCAAGGGCATTAACAAGGTGAAAGACTCTAACTGGTTTCAATATAAGAAAAATAGCAGGACAAGAGGACACAGCATGAGATTAGAGGGAGGCCGATTAAGGGGTAATGTGATGAAGTTCTTTTTCACAGAAAGGGTGATGGATGCATGGAACAGCCTACCTCGGGAAGTGGTGGATAGGAATACAATGCAGGGCTTCAAACAGGCATGGGATAGGCATAAGGGAGCAATACAGATGAGTATGAATAGATAGGCCATTGAAAGAGCAAAGGTCAATGGGACATTTATAAGGTAAGAAAAAGAAATGGGCAGACTGGATGGGCCTTGCGGTCCTTATCTGCTGTCAACTTCTATGTTTCTATGTTTCTACTACCATCCTGTGGTACAAAAACAGATGTACTTCTCCTAGGTGGAATGTGCCCTTCATTCACTTTAATAAATGTTAGCATGCCAAAATTTCTATGCGAGACATTTGTATGTCTGTTCCACACAACGGCCTCTGCCAAACTGAATGTCCTCTCCACACTTACACTATAGGGAGGACAGAGCAGATATTTCACTTGTGGATGTCAGTGCTGCACAATCACCTTGCTACTCCAATACAACAGAGGCTTTTGTAATATGTTGAGGTGCCTGGTGTCTGCCAAATATGCATTCACCATGCACTGTGCTGCATGCAATCCTGCCAACTCATCAGCCTCCTCCTCTTTATCCTCCACACCTGCAATTTCCACCTCTGACAAAGCATTCCAAAGTGGATTGATGATAATTTATTCTCCTGTGAACAGCCCTGTTTTTTTCAGCACACTTTACTAAGGTGGTAACAACACCTGGTCTCTCATTGTCAGACTGTAGCTTCCAGAACTGTGCCCGTAACATCTGTGCCCCGTGAACCCATCTTACAAGCTGATCAGTAATATTTTTTGCCTGATCATGCCCACCTTCAAGTATGGATGACAGGCCCATTTTATATCATGGATTCAGCACGGTGGCACTTCCAAAATCGGGAAACTGAAGAATGCTTGAAATATGGATATTGTAGTCTAATATTTGCAGTATGTGTTCCATTAATGTACAGCTATCCATATCTCCACCTGCCTCTAGCATCTGCTGTACATTTAACAAGGTCTGCCTCAGCACCCTTAGCAGTGGGATGGCCTGACTGATAGAGGCAGTGTTCCCACTCACTGTGTGGCATGCTCAGATGGCCCCAGAATCATGATCAGGCCATCCATGTGTCACCATTACTCAACTGTGAGACATGTGAATGCTCCCAAACTGGCATGGCTTGTGTGCAGCAGCTGGTATTCCAAGATAGCTTTGTATTGCTTTTGCAAGTGCCCGATCATGTACAGTGTAGAGTTCCATTGACAACTTCCAACTTGAGATGGTACTGAAGCAGCTTGTTTTGGATCTGCAGCTGCCTAAGGTGGACATGGGCCTTTCCAGTACAAGCAAAGTGGCACAGATGCAGCAGGTCACAGTCAAATTTGCCTTGATTTCAGGATATGCCAGAAACTCCTGCACTACAAGATGAAGACAGTGTGCCATGCAGGGAACCCTGGGAAACCCACAATCACTGATGCATTTCACCACATTTGAGACTTTCTCGTTTGCTAAGAAACCTGCTTTCTGGGACAATGAGTTCAGCCACTCATCAGTTATGGTCAGGAGCACTTCTAACATTTATTGACTGGTGTGTGAGCCTGGTACACTCCTCATTGCCAGTGTGGCATGCTGGCAAATACCTAGAACGTTGCTATAAGCAAAGTTGGACTTTGCACATTTTGTTTTCCAATCCCTGCATTAAATACTACCCTGGGTACCTTTGGCAATGGGATGTAGTACTTAGATAAGAGCTACCAGCTACCAGCTGTTTAGCCAATGGTCCATGTATCCATACAAAGGTGCATGTATGGTGATGCAGAATTTATTTTAGTAATTTATTTAAAAATTTGGTGATCGGGAAAGACACACTGAGCTGAAGCTTGTTTACAGGTATGACCCAGGAACAAGGGGAAAAATACAGCATAGAAACATAGAAGTTGATGGCAAATAAGGACTGCAAGGCCCATCCAGTTTGCCCATTGCTTTTTCTGCCTTAGGAATGTGCCAACAGCAACAAAGGGATAGCAAAAATCAGATACATTAATATACAGGAAACACAAATATATATACAGTATATTACAAAATAAAGAATACATTTTTCATACAGTACAAACAGCAAATACATTTATATTTTAAGACTGAATTACAGAGTATTGTACATGGTTTCAAGTTAATGCAGGCAAGTGAAGAGAGGGAGGAGGGTGGTAGCATGATTGTGGATTAGGGCAGTGGACAGCTGCAAGATGTGACTGGGGAGGCCTGAGAAGGCACTTAAGAGCAGGAAAGGGGGGGGTGAGGTGGGTTAGAGGGGAGAGGTTATTTCAGAGGGAGGAGATTCTAGAAGACAATACTAGTTTCCCAGCAGAGGTGCATACTCATGGGAGGGTGAAGGAGCTGAGACAATTTGTATGTGAATTGTGTGGGGCAGGAGTTAGGAAAGAGGAAAGGTAGGAAGGAAGAGTTCCAAACCAGTATTTGGAGTTGAAAGTGGAGTGCATCTCTGCAATAGAGATTGGAGGGACAGAGAGGAGTAGAGGTCACAGTGATGAGTCAGAGAAGGGAAATTTGAGGCAAAATAATAGAAGGCATTGACGAGGACATCCAGTTTGGTGAGGGAGGTGGCAGGGGCTGCACTTGAAGACTTTATCAGGTGTAGCTGAAAGCAGGAAGGATTAGATTTACTAGCAGGTCATGTCTGACTGGAATGGAAAGACTACTCTTGCTGGTAGAATAGACCCTGCTTACCTCAGCTTTACTCTTTGTTTTCTATGGCATGGGATAGTATGATTATGAAAGTACTTTAGTGGGTATACCTATTTTTTAAGGTTTATCACCAAATTTATTTTTCTCATGCCTGATATTTAATTTAATGTATATATGGTAATGGTCTTTATGTTGTTTTATGTTTTACCTGGTTTTACCATAATTTATATGTAATATTATTTATAATTCCCTTTGCTCAATTTACAAGAGGGGGAGGGTTGGGGACTGATTTGTTTGTACTGTTGAGTTTAATTTGCATTTTGTATTTAGATATTCAAATTGCTTTTTTTTCATGTTGTTACTGTTTGTTATTGTAATTTGTTAATTTTGAGGCTGTATTTTTATATAAATTAATAAAGATAAGAAAGATAAAAAAAAAGAATAGACCCTGTTTGGGACATAGTTTGGAGTGGAGGGCCTTAAAGTGGTAGCAGCCAGAGTCAGCAAAGCAAATCAACCCATGTCTCTAAAACATCTAAAATCATTTCATTCCTTCATTTAGAATCTGTGACCCCCTTCCCCGAGTCCAAAGCTACCCCACCTAAGGAGGGGAGCATATTTCAGAGAAGAAAGTGCACAAGGACAAGGGGACATAACATGAGGCTGGAGGCAGGATGGAGGGTTGGGAGAATGCTAGGAAGTATTTTTTCACAGAGAAGGTGGTGGATCCATAAAACAGCCTACCAGCAGAGGTGGTGGAAGCAAAACCAATACGGGGACTCAAAAGTGCATGGGATAAGCATAAAGGCACCCTGCTGTACAGCAGAGTGGGGGAAAGGCAGTCCAGATAAGAGTAGGGATTGCCAAAACAAGTAGGGAAATGGGCGGACTAGGTGGGCTATATGGTCCTTATCTGCCAACAGATTCTATGTTTTTATGTTTCTAAGTGTGAGGAGAAGTCAAGTGAGGGATCAAGCCTCACACCTAGGTATTTGTTGGCTGAGACATCATCAGGAGGAGTGTTGGCTGGGGTAGAGAAGGCAGGGAGGGTCGGGAGACTAGCAAGTTTCTGTTTGGGCCAAAACTCATAGCTGTGGTCTTTTTGGTGTTTATTTTTAGGCAGTTATCATTGAACCAGTTTGATACTGTGGTAAAGTTGAGTTGGAGTGGAGTTTGGACGGCTGGGGCAGAGTGCTGCCGGACATGTCTTACTGTGCGTGTTATAGTCCTGTACAGTTCTGGAACAGCACAGGTGGAGAAATATGCACATGAATGGAGCTTCTGTGTTGGACAGGCACTTGCTATCAACCTGATGAACCCCTGCAGTCTCCACAAAAGAGAATGGCAACAGATCTATTGTCAGCATTTCTGCAGTTGCTGCATTAAGTTCACATGCAACAGCATGTTTGGTGGGTATTTGGTGTAACACTCAAACATGTTGTGCAGTGTAGGCTGCACCATTGAGGGTTTTGGGCTGGAGACACCAAACAGCTGGGCTCTGCACACTGGCAGCATGGATGATGGGGTAGCTTTGGACTTGGGGGGGGTCACAGACTCTGAACGAATGAATGACATGATTCTGGATGTTTTAGAAACATGGGTTGCTGTGCTTTGCTTACTCTGGCTGCTAATGCTTACACCACCACTGCTACTTTGCCCACTACTAGCAAATCCAACAAAGTCTTCATCTTCATGTCTGTAGTAATCCTCTGCAGTTACTTCAGAATCCCATCCTGGATCTGTATCTATGCTACTTAGGGATGCCTTGTTCAATGTGGTCGATAAGGGAGAAGGCCCCCTTACAGCAGCTTACCTTTGGTGCTGAGTCCAGCATAACAGGTGCCTGGACTTGAGGTCTGTGTGTTGTCCACCAGTACAAAGGTGGTTACCCTTTTTCCCAGTGCACAGTTACTTGGCATAGCTGGCAGATAGCCACTGTTTCACCTTTTGGGTCCAGAATATAAAAGTCCCACACTTTGGATTTTTTAACCTTTGTTTTCACATGATGGCGGTAAACCAGGTTCTGGGACATTATTGGAGGGTTAGAAATGGGTGTTTTGGGGAATGATTTCTGCTTGCTTCAGCCACTGAGTCACTGTCTCAACATTTATTTTGTTTATTTAGTTTTTGTTGACCGGGTAAATGCACTAGACAAATCCTGCCTATTTTCAGGCACGACCCAGGGAGGGGATACAGATGAATGCCAACTGATCTTAAACCAGATTAAGCTGTTGGTGGTATTTTTAGTGAATGAGAGAAATTTGGCCAGGACACCGGGAAAATTCCCCTACTCTGATGCTGCTGTGCTGATGTTTCTGTATTGCGGCCAGTAGGGGGACAGGCCATTTCCAAGATGGCCACTCCAAGTGGACAAGGGAAGGAGAAGGAAGTCTGTGAAGCAGGAGAGTTAGCTTCAACTCTTGCTCCCGGTGTTGTGGAGGCTCCAGCCATGGATTTGGCTGAAATTGAATCAGATATTGAGCTTCAGGATGCTTTTGGAGCTGGGAGCAATCGGTTTTGGATAAAACAAAGAAAACTGGACAGTTGGAAATTGCAACAACAGGAAGAGAAAGGTATTGTCGGTATTTGAACCTGCAACCTCTACAGAAAAGTCGCTTATTAAACCACTAAATGTGGGTCAGAAACAAGATAATGCTGCGATAATGTTTTCTGAGAAATGGAAGAACCAATTTCATCAGATAGCTCCAAGGAAGCGAGATGAATTTAAAACTGCAGGCTGACAGAGAAAGCCAAGATATTAAAACCCAGCAAACAGACTGCAGGACAGTGGCACAAAATATGGAGCAAAAAAAAGGTACTGTGTCTTATTTAAGTTATAGTTCTGGTAGGACAGAGTTGCCAGCAAAAGAGTTTGCCTCTGGTGTTAAAAAAAATGCTCTGTCTTTGTTTAATGAAGCTTCACTGCGGTGTGTTGAGCTCCCTGACTGCAGCAGGTGTCAGCCTGATTGTAATGAAGAGCACAAAGGCAGAGTTAAGGTTGATCCCAAGATTGTAAACAGCTCTGTGGAAGAGAACTTAGAGCAGCAAGGCTTGAGCTCCATTTCCCAAGAACAAATAATCTCTGAATTCAGTGCAGGCTGGTATTATCTCTGCTGCTAAAAGTGAGTGTTTACTGCCGGTTTTGGTTTCTGATAATGTCAAAGAAGTAACGAAGTGAAGATAAATGATTTATCTGCACAGAATATATTGCCATCTACTTTTTGTGAAAATAAAACAGCACAGTTGAACAAGGTAGCTGGGTTTGTGTTCAAACAGCACAGTCAAGAGATTTCAGCAACTGACTCAGCTGTTACATATCAAAAGACTGACGGTTCCCAAAGTGGGGCTACAGATTTCTTTTTTTCTGATAAAATGAACCAAAAAAAGTCTAAAGCTGATATACAGATGGCAGACCCCTTTTTTTTACATAAAGAAGGTTCGCAAGATTCTTGGTCACCTCATAAAGCTTCAAGTGAAGCAGGGTGGAAACAGACAGTAGCTGGTGTATGGAAGCCCGATCCTGATTGGGACTCGAACTTATCTTTATCTCAGCATTCTCCTGAGTGGATTCCAGGTGGACAGCAGCAGAAAGGGGAGGAAATCCTCTTGCAGGAGCCCATTCGGATTAATACAGATGAGGACACTGTACAACCTCCCCCCCTCCCTCTTCACAGAAGCCATTGATGTCCGAACTTTTCTCAAATTCCCATAGGGAAGCAGCCCCTAGGCACAATGCTGTGAGGCTGAGGTATAAAGGAGGGTTAGAAACTAGGCCGGATAGGCATTATGTGGGGAAAACCTTGTTGAAAGACTCACTGCATTTCACCCCTCAGGATGTTTATGCTTTCATTAATATTTCAGGGGAGGACAATTATGACATAAGTTTTCGTTCTCAACAGGCTTTAGAGTTGTTCTGGGTTAGGTATGGACAAGTTAAGTATTCTCCTATGTGGACACCCTTTATTGTTATACCACTCTCAAAACCCCTGATTAAGTTCGTTACAGTTATGTTCCGAAATGAAGGGGTATGGGTGGAAGACATAACCTTTTGGTTAAAAAAAAAATGTGAAGTACTAAGTGAGCCAGAGCCTATTTTAGATACAGAGGGGTTCTGGACTGGAGGATGGAAGTATAAAGTTAAATTAAGGCAAACAGAGGCTGAATTGAACATATACCTAACTCCTTTTGTTAGGAAAAGATAGAGGGTATGTTTTACAGCGGGCAGCCCTGCATGTTACAAGTGTGGGGCTAGAACGCACCTTTCAAGTGTATGTTGATCAGCCCGTTGTGATAATTGTGGGGAGGTAGGACATTTAACTATGTTTTGTAGCAATCTATCAAGTTGCGATTTAGTGCGAAACTAAAGGCCATGTGTTCAAACTATGTCCTTAGCTGCCCAAAAAAATCTTTTGTTCTAATTCTGAGGTTTTTATTCAAAAAGCACAAGAATCCATGGTTAAAGCTACTCTCCAGGATATGCCCCCTCCCTGCAACAAATCAGATGAAATTCCCTCTAGGCAAGAGAGAAATTGAAAAAGAAGGGTTTAAAGGCAAGGTGTTGAACAAAAAAGTTAAACTCACCAAGTAGGAGGATCAGCGTGAGATATCCTCAGATATTGTTAAGATAGTTAAGGGTAATATGGGTCCCCTAACCTCTCAGATTTCCCTCCAGTGTGTTATCATGGAAGGGGTCACAGATGAGGTGGTGGGTGGCAGCCGCCGTTGATAAACCAGTGACTGTGACTGCCCCAAAGAAGATCTTTAAGAATTCACTCATCAAAAACTCCCCCCCCAGTGGAACAGATTGATACCAGTAACTCATATGCGGCTCTGTTTTCCTCTTGGGGTAACACTGAGATAGAGGTTGAAGATTCAGACTCTCAAAATCCTCACTTTCAACTAGGTCACAAATCATGGATAATTACAAGGATAAAAAGAAAAAGAGGAAAAACAATGATTTAAATACTTAAAAGGTTAATGAGGTTGGTTTGGGTTCTTTGAATGTTCATAGCTTATTGAATATGGTTAGCGACAAGCCCTCTTTCATTATATACATGAATTTCCTGTTTCTGTTTGTTTTTACAAGAGACATGGATGTATTCCATAGATCAGTTGGTGGCATTTAAAAGAGATTGGTTTTGGGGCCTTCATTTTGGTCGTTTGGGGAAGATTCCAGTAGATGGTATAGGAATAGTGTTTAATTCATATGACTTCCAGTTACACAATTTGATAGACCTAATACCAGGAAGGGTCCTGATTATTGATGGGAAGTGGCAAGGACTAAGCTATAGGTTTATCAACATTTATAACCCCCAAACAAAAGCAGGTAGAGTTAATTGTCTTAAATCGATTTTAGCCTTTTTATTAACAACAGTTAGAGTATTATGGGGGGCACTTAATTGTCCCATTTCGATCCATGCTAGTATAACAAATAAAAACATACTGTGACTCTAATGCTTTAAGCAAAATTATAAAAAGTGCTGGACTCTTGAACTGTCATAATGCTTTACAGGTTGGAGAAGGTTTTTCGTTTAAAAGGGGAAGAGATTTTCTAATAGACCATATGTTAGTGTCACCTAATATGCCAATAGAATCTTTTAAAATATTTCCTAGTGAATTCTCGGACCATTCCTTTCTATTAAGTTCTTTTAGCTTTTCAGACAGGCAAGAAAAAGGCTAGTTAGATGGAAACTCAATAACTCCTCATTAGAACTCCCTTATATACAAGCTGGGGTGAGATACCTATTAAGAGCCAGGTTATCAGTAGCCTTTTTATATTCAGATTTGGGAGATTGGTGGTTAGAGACTAAATTGGACTTAAGGAAATGCTTTAAATTGCAAGGAGTTAGAGCAAAGAATGACAAATTCCTGCACTATTTAGGTTTAAGACAACAATTACAGAGGCTTATGACTATAGCTTATTCTTCTAGGATGGATTACTCAGAACAAATTGCTAATCTTAAAGAAAAAATGAAAGAGTTTCAGTACGATAGAGGAAACCATGCAGGCCATTTTAACTAATGGAATTAAAAATCACCCATTGGGGATCCATTCGAAATGTGTAAACAGGTAAGAGATTCTATGAAATTGGAGGTACTCAAAGATTCAGATGGTAATTGTGTATCCTCTAGTGGCCCAACTAAGAGAAGTGATTGTAGAACATTACCACTCTTTGAATCCTCTTGAGACAATCCCCGATTCAGCTATGGCCGCCTATTTAAAAGATATTTTAGTTCCAGTTAACCTAGTTGGGAGATCGGAGGTATGGGGACCTATCACTCAAACAGAGATTTTAAGCTCCATTAGGTTATTGAAACTAAATATTTCCCCCGGAATAGATGGGATTTCCAATAACTTTTATAAAATCTTTTCAGACGAACTTAGTCAGTGCCTGTGTATCTTATTTAGGTATTTTTTAGATAAAGCTGCAATCTATCCCTCATTTACAGAAGGGTTATTGACATATATTTAAGTCAGGAGATAAGCAAAACATTACTAACTGGAGACCAATCACTCTTTTAAACTCTGATTATAAAATCTTTACTGGTATTTTAAATAATAGGCTGAAGAATTTAGCTAAAGAAGTTATTTCACCCTTTCAATATTGTGGGTTACCAGATAGAAGAGTCCAGTCTGCTCTGATATTGATTCGAGATGTAACTGAGTATTTTACTGAGTTAGGGTAAACTAGATGCTTAATAGCAGCTGACTTAGAAAAAGCCTTCGATAGAGTTTATTTGCTGCTTTTTCCTTACCCTTAAGCATTATGGGGTTCCAGCAATTAGTGAAAATAATTGAGAAATTATATGATAATTATACAGTAATTCCATATTTAAAAGATCAGAAGGCGGAAGGTTTTAAGTTAACTACAGGAGTTAGACAGGGTTGCCCTCTAAGCCCTCTTCTTTATATTTTGCTCTAGACCCTTTTTACAAACGATAGTTTGAGACAGATTTGGAAGGGTGTTACAGTGAATGGGCAGAGGGATTTGCAATTAAGGATACAAGCCTCACGCTGATGATTTAGTAGTATATTTGGAAGATAGGGCCTCAGTAATTATTTTGTGACTGCATTTGAGGCCTTTGCAAAGGTATCAAATGCAAAATAAATTTAAATATAACAAAGGGATTATTTATTGGAGCAACTGGTGCTGAGGAAGTGTGTCGGAGGGTATTAACATCTCCCGTAAACCTCTTTAAATATTAAGGATATTATTCGGTTCCCAGAACATGCCTGTTGAAAATTGGGAAGATGTCATTATTAAAATAGAGAGAAAGGTTAATAGATGGAAAAAGTGGAAAATGACCAAATTAAAAAGGGTTCAGGTAATCAAGCAATTTCTTCTTCCAACGATACAGTATGTGGTGATGATTTTTCCGCTTCCTGTGTTTTTTGAGACTAGAATATATAGTGTGTTTTTTCAAATGTTATGGGGAAATCGCTTAAATCCTGTTAAAAGGAGCTGTACGTATTTAATGAAAAATAAGGGTGGTTTAGGAATGGTAGACCCAGTAATTTTTGTGCATGCTTTGTTTTTATCAAACTCAATTAAAGAAGGGTTAAAAGCAGAATTAGAGGCAGTGGAGTCTTGGAACTTGAAAACAATGAGTAAATACTTTAAGAATTGGTACACTATGGCCCCTAAACTGAATCGCTACTTATATATTCCATCATATTTTAGGCCAACGGCACAGAAATTGTTCAAATGGAAAACGCAGAAACAGGTAATTCTGAATAATAACATGAAGGGGCTTTATCATTTTCTAATGTCGTTGACTCTTCCCTCAGAACCAGGATTTAAAAATTGTCCTATGACTTTAAATTCTAGTGTATTAGCTCAATTAAACTGTAAGAGGATGCCTCAAAACAATGGGAGATGAGTGGCTGATCTTTTATGGGAAACTGAATGTCAGAGGAAATGCGAAGTACAAGGCTTTACAGGAAAGATTGTGCCCATACTTGGATTGTATTAATGTAGAAGAATCGATGGAGCATTTTTTTCTTAGATGTTCATATGCACTGGTTTATGGTTATACCTAAAAAGCTTTGGGGATTTAAATGGTTATGTAATATGTCTTATGAATTTTGATTCTAGGATGTTATCCCAAGAATTTGTCTGAATTTCATGAAGAAACATTATCCTTATTTTGGGATGTCTAAGATATTATTTATGGCAAGCTAGGGTTCAATGGGTCCTTTATCAAAAGAGAATGCCTTACTCTTGTGTAAGTAGGTTAGTCATCAAGGAGCTTATAATAATTTATACACAGGATGCATCAAGAGTAACCCCAGGAACTTTACGTAAATGGTGGAAAGGTTTTCTTCACTTTATTAAGTTCAAATAATAAGAGTTAAAAGTGGACTGGATATTTGTTAATAGTTTACTTCTCATGATTTTTTGTGTTCTCGTAGCGTTTACAATGTAATGCTTGAACATCTCGTTGATTTTGTTATGTTATATGTTATGGAAAAGTTTTGTTCTATCGATTATCCTACTTAAAAGTGTTGCTGTTTATGTTTTTTATGTCAATAAAAACACCCCTACTCTTTTTGATAAGTGTTATGGGATCTTTAACATCCACCTGAAATACCACCAATCCAGGGAGATGGGACCTCGGTTTAACATCTCATCTGAAAGACGGCACCTCAGAAGTGCAGCACCCCTCTCATGCTGCACTATAGTGTAAGTACTGGGATATTAACCCAAGTGCCAGATGTGGGAACTGAACCCACAGCCCTCTGATCTCCTGGCCTCAGAGGCGAGTGTGCTACCTACTGAGTCACTGACACTGACATTGCCAACAACAGCTGGAAAACCATGTGTGTGTGGGGAGGAGGTACTTTTATTAATTCCCTGGCCCTGTTCCTTATGTTTCTTTTTCTCTTATTTCCATACAGGGTCCATATCATCATACACATCACCACCTATGATAGTAGCCTCCTGATTTACATCCTGTTTTTCCTCCTCCTCCTCCTCACTTTTGTCACCCTGTGTTTCATTCTCAGCAGCATCTGATTCCCTTTTCCTGCATGTTTAAACACGCAGATCTGCCAGTGCCACATCATACTGTAACTCAAGCTGAAGCTTGTTTACAGGTATGACCCAGGAACAAGGGAAAAAAATACAACATAGAAACATAGAAACTTAGAAACATAAAAGTTGATGGCAGATAAGGACTGCAAGGCCCATCCAGTTTGCCTATTTCTTTTTCTGCCTTACAAATGTGCCATTGGCAACAAAGAGGATAGCAAAAATCAGATACATTAATATACAGGAAACACAGATATATACAGTACATTACAGAATAAAGAATACATTTTTCATACAGTACAGTACAAACAGCAAATACATTTATATTATAAGATTGAATTACAGAGTATTGTACATGGTTTCAAGTTAATGCAGGCAAGTGAAGAGAGGGAGGAGGGTGGTAGCATGATTGTGGATTAGGGCAGTGGACAGCTGCAAAATATGACTGGAGAGGCCTGAGAAGGCACTTAAGAGCAGGAAAGGAGGGGTGTGAGGTGGGTTGGGGGGAGAGGTTATTTCAGAGGGAGGAGATTCTAGAAGACAATACTAGTTTCCCAGCAGAGGTGCATACTCATGGGAGGGTGAAGGAGCTGAGGCAATTCATATGTGAATTGTGTGGGGCAGGAGTTAGGAAAGAGGAAAGGTAGGAAGGAAGAGTTCCAAACCAGTATTTGGAGTTGAAAGTGGAGTGCATCTCTGCAATAGAGATTGGAGGGACAGAGAGGAGTAGAGGTCACAGTGATGAGTCAGAGAAGGGAAATTTGAGGCAAAATAATAGAAGGCATTGACGAGGACATCCAGTTTGGTGAGGGAGGTGGCAGGGGCTGCACTTGAAGACTACATCAGTGTAGCTGAAAGCAGGAAGGATTAGTTTTACTAGCAGGTCATGTCTGACTGGAATGGAAAGACTACTCTTGCTGGTAGAATAGACCCTGCTTACCTCAGCTTTACTCTTTGTTTTCTATGGCATGGGATAGTATGATTATGAAAGTACTTTAATGGGTATACCTATTTTTTAAGGTTTATCACCAAATTTATTTTTCTCATGCCTGATATTTAATTTAATGTATATATGGTAGTGGTCTTTATGTTGTTTTATGTTTTACCTGGTTTTACCATAATTTATTTTTCTCATGCCACATATGCTTGGCATAGCTGGCAGATAGCCACTGTTTCATCTTTTGGGTCCAGAATATAAAAGTCCCACACTTTGGATTTTGTACCCTTTGTTTTCACATGATGGAGGTGAACCAGGTTCTGGAACATTATTGGAGGGTTAGAAATGGGTGTTTTGGGGAATGATTTATGCTTGCTTCAACCACTGAGTCACTGTCACTTATTACTACTGACTCAACATGGCCAACAACAGCTGGAAAACTGTGTGTGTATGTGGGGAGGAGGGACTTTTATTAATTCCCTGGCCATGTACCTTATGTTTCTTTTTCTCTTGTTCCTGTACAGGGTCCATATCATCATACACATCGTCACCTATGATGGTAGCCTCCTGATTTATGTCCTCTTTTTCGTCCTCCTCCTCACTTTTGTCACTCTGTGTTTCCTTCTCAGCAGCATCTGATTCCCTTTTCCTGCATGTTTAAACATGCAGATCTCCCAGAGCCACATCATACTATAACTCAGGCTGAAGCTCTTCCACAACACTTATGGGCACAATGACCTTCTAGTCCTTGTCCTCAACCATATTCCAGAGGAAGACTTTTTTGGGGTTCTTGCACTGCTCTTTTGGTCCCTGCCTACACCACCTGCACTGTCACCACCAGCATCTACTAGCACCCACCAGCATTGATGCCACAGATTTTGCTGAGAAAAATTTGGCCACACAAATGCCCCCACTTACAGCAATGTCTTCTTGTTGACTACTACTACAACCAGTACCAGCCGATGATGAACCTGCATCATCACAGCTGCTTGTGGTTCCCATTGGAACCACAGAAGCTATGATCTTCTTGTCAGCAGTGCCATTGCCAGAAACCCCTTTAGGAGTGTGTCTCTTTATGGGCATTTTATAACATGTGCAGATTTCAGAACACAACTCTTTACAATTCTTTTCCCATGTAGATAGACAGTAAACAACAGTAACCACCATTTTTTTCCATCTTTTTTTCTTAAACAAAAACAATACACAACAGAGATTAAAGGATTAAGGGACTGGGGGACACATACTATACAGCACTTTACAAGACTGTACACAGAAACAACAGAAATATTTTTTTTTTGTTAGCAAACCAATACACAACAGGAATTTACGTAACTAGGGGACAGAAAAACACTTTACAAGATTTTACGCAGAAACAATAACAGCATTTTTTTTCTTCTTTTTTTTTTTACAAAGCCAGTACACAACAGGGATTTACAGGACTAGGGAGACCCACAGAAGACTACACAGCAAACTTTAGAAGACTTTACACATACAGTAAACAACACCACCAAAAGAGTTATATTCTTTTTTCGGTTTTTGAGAATAACAATACACAAGAGGGATTTAAAGGACTAGAGTACTTGTAAGTTGCAATAACATAAACAAACTAAAGTAAACTTCTATTAAGCAACAAAAATGAAATCAATATAATCAAACTGTAGTGTCAAAACAAATTCAGTAAAACAAACCTAACTGTTTTAAAGAAGTAAACTAACAAAGCACAAAAAATAGGAAAAAATATTCACCAAAAACACAGAAGAGCACTACTTCTTAACACTGCCTAGGCTATAGGGCAAGTCTGCAATTTTCTTGCTGGAGGTTGCTGCAGATAAATTCCCCTTCCCACGGCACACTATACAGTCTGCAATACAGAAACAGAAACTACTACTTTAAACTTGGTAAATCACAAAATATTCCACAAATAGTTGGTGATCTAGAGGCACAGGGCACAGTGCAAACTTAATGGATGGTTTGGGGCAAAAAGTTTTTATTTTAAACAGTTTAAGGTTTTTGGCACACAGCACCAGAGCACTGCTAAATGCAACTCTTTTCCTCACATAGGACTGAATTCAGCATATGCATGGCAAAAGAGTTCAAGGCAGCACCATGTGACCTCCTATCCCAAGGATCTTTGTTAACGTCCCCTCAGAAATGTAATTCATAGGCAAAGTTAGGTGAAGTCAGCATTTTCTGCAATTTGAAAATTTCTCCTTTAAGGCAAAGTGTGACTTCCCCTTGGGATCAAAGTGCCCTGATCAGGCCAGTCCTCCCAAATTCGAACCATGCTTGCGGTTCAAAATCTTACTCCAGGCTTTGTTACAATAACCAAAAAAATGTCAGAAATGATAGCTTTTGATTTGCTACCATATAACATGCTTGAACATATAGGATTCAGGTGGCTGCTTGAGTACCTCAAACCTCGAGATAGTATACCATCATGGAAATACTTCTTGACAACAGGGATTCCAGATCTTTACGATGGTGTATGTAAAAAATTAAGACTCATGTTGTGCAGTGCTGTTGGGAGGGTGGTGCATCTCACAACAGATATCTGGACAAGCTGTTAGCCTGAATCTTTCATGTCTGTCACAGCACATTAGGCATGTTTCGATAATTCACGTGAGACTGTGGACAGTGAAGCATCATAGTTTGCTGTTCTAAGAACGTTTTATTTTCCATCTGAACATACCTCATACAACATCAATGAAGAGCTCCAAAAACCAATACAGCAATGGCTCACTTCATAGGGAATGTCAGTTGACTTTATAGCTGCAGATAATGGGTCCAACATAAGGAAGACCTTGGAGGAGGGGGGCTTTGTTCACATCCGCTGCTTTGCACATTGCTTAAATGTAATAGTTCACAGTTTTCTTGATGATGACAGGATGAATAAGGCTCTCAGCACTGGTAAAAGAATATGCACTCATTTCAGTCACTCAGTCAAAGCCTGTCACTTGTTTGAAAAAATACAGCAGTAGTACAGTTTACCTTTGCACAGACTGATCCAAGACATTTCTACTCAATGGAATTTGACCTTTTATATATTCCAAAGGCTGCTGGAGCAAAAGAAAGCTGTCAGCAGTACACCTTAGAAAATAAAACTGGTGATGCAGATGTCTATATTACTTCACCACAGTGGTCCATGCTGGAGTTTCTAATTTTCCTCTTCCAGACATTTGAAGAAATCACAAGGGAGCTTAGTGCAAACACAGCAACTCTGATCCAGGTAGTACTCCTAATAAAAATTTTAAAATACAGATCGAATCTGATTAGGGAAACGTTAGAGAAGCAAGACAGTTCCATGATCACACAGGCTGCCAGGGGTGCTGACACATGCAGACTGCCCTCCAGAATACAACAAGATCTAACGAAGACGTATACTCTAAAAAGTTGCAGAAGATGACAAACTATTTAAAATGCTTCATTCTGAGTACTACATTAAAGCAACAATTTTAGACCCATGATACAAATTGAAGCAACTATTGAGTGATGGTGATGATGATACTTGTTTCAAGAGAAACAAACAAGAAATGAGGTGTGTGCTATCATGAACAGAGTACAACAGCAGCACCACATTCAGAATCTTCTTCACAACAGCAGCACAGCATCAGGTGGCCTATCCTCTACTGTTGCAGCATTTTCTCCCTCTTCCTCCTCAGCCACTGCAGCTGAATCTTCTTCTTCACCACCAGCTAAGCATAGCACTGTTCCACAGTCACTTGGTTCAGCTTCATGTCTCTGGAGTCACTTACAAGATGTTATTGTTACATCTTCTTCATCTGCCTCTTGTAACACAGCCTCAGCACAGACCACTGTTGAAATGTATCTGGCAGAGCCCAATATAAGCTGGAATGCTGATCCTTTGAAATACTAGAAATTCAAATAAAATATGTGGCCTGCTTTAGTAAACATTGTAATGAAATACATGAATTGCCGTCCAGCTAGCATCTGTTCAGAATGGTTGTTCAGTTCAGCTGGTAATGTCATTACTGACTCATGATCCTGTTTGACAACAGAAAATGCTGAGCACCTCATGTTTCTCAAAGTCAGCATTCCTCACTTTAATTTCAAATATGATACCTGAATAAAACATACACTGGCTGCTCCAAGAAGGCCCTATGCACAAAACACTTTCAAGAAAGTGTGCCTGTGGTGAAACTCTTTTGTGACTAGGATCTACTACATGAGGTAGCAATTAATTGCAACAAGTCAGGTCAGGATGGACTAGACCCGGCCACTATGATCACATGAGCAACACAGAATAGAAAAAAAAGTAACATCAGTGGGTTCAGAGTCCAAATACAGCCAGCAAGCAACTGTATTTTGTGTCACAAACTTACTTGGTGGCACCTGGTACCACTGTCTGATCTGGAAGGGAGAGTACTGCAGTCTACTACTACTGCTACTATCAGTTTTTGACCTCATGAGTCATGGCTACTACTTATTTATCACTTTTTGTCCTTACTCCAGTCCTACACATTACTACTACTACTACTACTTGTCACTTTTTTGCCCTCAGCAACTGATCCTGAGTCCTGACTGTACTGTTTTAATTTTCACACAGTCATGGCTTAGCAGATGGCTGAAAGTTCAGAAAACGAATACTCTTTGTATATTTCTCATGTCCCCAATATTTGGCTGCAAATACGTCATAGAAAAAAATGCTACCAAATTGAAAATTCATATACTTTATTGTTTGCGTGTGTGTAGTATGCTAGCCTGGTTACATCTCACTTACAGTAACCGGGCTGGGATTATGATATTACTATATTTTATTTGTGATACTGAAATTACTTGGCAGTGGCTGGCAGCAAGCAATTGTGGAACTAGGAAGGATGTCATTGCGTTGTGTCTTCAGGTGGCAGTGGCAAACTTTTTTATGACTGCTCTGCACTTGACTATTGCAATCTGTGACTGGCTGCCTGCCTGGGTGGTGACAACTATGTATTTCATTTTTCTTCTTTAAGGATTCAGCATCCTCAGCATGTTGATCAGATTCAGCAGAGAAGTAGTCATTGTACTAGAAAACATTACCACCTCTTGGACCAGTTAGTGTACCATATGTCATAGTACACTGAGGCATGCAAAGCAGTTACATCATCCACATGGGTAGGGTGGGTGGACTGTCTTAGTGCTGCTCATTTGACCATTCATATCCATTTCTTTGGCTTGTTCAGCTCTGACTGGAACATCCTTCAAAATAATACCCACACAGCACCATTAATAAAAAAAGAAATCTTAGCTGCGTGGCAGTGCATGTAGTGCTTGGTGGTGCTATGATATAGGTATCTGCATCTGTCTTTCTCTGTCGCTCTCCATCTCTCCCAGCACACTCATGTCATGGGCTCGAGCAGGATATGCCACCATTATAGACCGGCCATGAAGGGGCTAATAGTGACAGAATGTTTTTTTTAGTTAGCAGTTTGACTTTAATTTGTATACAAATAATCCATTAAATTATTTTATTTGGGCCTCTGTGTCAAATGTGAGTGACTTTGGCCACTTTTATGCATCGTTTTGCATTTTTTCAAATATTGGTCAATGAATCAGAACTTTCAGAACTAATCAGGATAAATCAGAGCATCATCATGTTCTGGTTGTTATTTAATAAGGGTCAGCACTTCACCTAGTTCTCCCAGCCCTAATGTTTACCTCAGAATCTACAGGAACAGATTCACTAACACTTGCTGTGTCTTTTCACCATATTACACCAACTGACTATTGCTAGGCATCTTTATCATTCCCTGCTAGAATGGTGCTATATGCATTGGTCCCTCCTTAGGCACCCTAGTGCTCCCTGCAGACCATTCTCAAAAACCCCACTTACAAAATAACATACAACATGCATTATCAAAGGACTTATAACCAGACTCAGGAAACTGATAGTTCTCCTACTATTGTGCTTTGGGAATATTGAGCTAAACCGGGGTTCCCCTATAGTCTTAGACGCCTCTTCGAAGCTCCTTTAACTTAAGGGCATTAGTTTCCTTCACCTAAATGTCTGCAGTTTGCTAAAAAAACAAATGGATATGTTACAGGCTTGGACAATTCATGCATCTCCAGATAGGTTCCATGTCAACTCAGAGCAAAATATTACCGTGCTGTAATTTAAAGTATGAGCATTTCATCGTGTGTCATCTGAGCACTGAGAGTTTACATCACAATGCGTCTCCACGCAGACTCTACATATGTGAAACTCACTAGTTGTCAGCTGATGCAGTTGCTGTGTCACAAGTCATTCAAGCCATTCAATGGCAATTCATTTACCATGTACCCGTATACATTGGTCACAGGTTAAGTAGCGAAGGTTCACTAATTGGTAGCTGATGCAACTGCTGTAGCACAAGCTAAAATATATGCTGGGTTGCTTAGACTGCTTGATTTTCCATTCATTCACAATGCCACTAGAATTTGTCAGCAGTCTGAGGGGGCCGGCAGCTGCCATCACATGGTGGCTACATGTATAGGAAGGAACGAGTGTACGGAAATAAAATGTACTTGAAGTGCAGCCTATATGATAGTGCTTGTTGTCCTGCAAGGGTACATACCACAGACAATTAAACTTCAAAATTTCTGTATGAACACAATCATGTTCCGGATACTGGTGCAATAACAGTGCAAAAGGTAGTACAGAATATCAAAGCAAAGGCACAGTGCTCACAAGAAGCCACACATCAAATTGTGGCCAGAGCAACAAGACAAATAGACCCTGCAACAGCTGGAAAACTACCATCTTTTCCATGCTTGAAAAGAACAACACAGCATGCAAGAAAGATAGCATCAGTGGCCCCTGTATTGCCAAGTAGTGCTTTCGAGCAACATATTCCCAGAGAATACTACATCACTGACAGTGGGGAGGATTTTCTTTTATTTGACAGTGGTGCAGCTGACCCAGACAGATTCTGAATATTTGCCAGCGAAACAAAAAAACCTTCAGTTAATGAAGGAAAGCCTGCACTGGTTCGCTGATGGTACTTTTAAATCAACACCACCTCTGTTTTCTCAACTCTATACCATCAACAGTGTCTAGTATACTACTGTGTTACCTAGTGCTTTTATTCTAATGTGTAGTCATACCAATGCATCTTATGTAAATGTTTTTTCTGCCCTGATAGAATTGTGCAGTAACATGAGCCCAAAGTTAATCATAACTGGCTTTGAAATGGCAGCTATTAAAGTTTCAATACAGAATTCCCTAGTGCAGAAACCAGAGGTTGCTTTTTCCACTTATGTCAGGCCATATGGTGTAAATTACAAGATCTGCCAGGCACACATAAATCTTATACGGTGGATGAAGACTTTGCACTTCATGTATGAATGCTCCCTGCACTGGTATATCTGCCACCAGAGGATGTCTTATCTGTTTTCAAAACACTTAGATTTGGTGACTTCTATGTAGAAAATGATGAACTGCTAGCCCCACTAGTGGATTATTTTGAAGACACTTACTTGGGTCGCCCAGTTGGCAGACGTGGTCGCTGCCGACCACTGTTTCCACACACATTCTGGAGCTGCTATAATGCAGTACTGGATGGTATTTCAGGGACAATTAATGCTGTGGAGGAATGGCACAGAAGTTTCAGCCATCTATTAGGTGCCTCCCATCCCACCATATGGAAATTCATCAGAGCCCTCCAAACTGAGCAAAACATGAATGAGTTAAAATTGGAGCAATACCTGTCAAGTATAGAACCACCTGCTCCACAGAGAAAATACAGAGGCGCTGCAAAAAGAATCACTAAGTTCGTCAGTGGGTACAGAAATTGTGCAGCAAATTATTATTTACGAAGGACAGCACACTGCTTTCAGTTGCAAGTGTAACTCATTGCAATTGGACTAATGATTTTAAAGATCCCCTTTCATTATTAATAAAAATATAACTTTTTATCAGTGCTGAAGTGTTGGGACTTCAATATATGGTTATGATGATTCCTTTTGCTATTTGACCTATGACATTTGCCATTTAACCTATGACTTAATGTCACAACATGCTGGTCGACAGTCATGTGACCAGTAATGCAGAATGGAGAGGACCAAAAGACCATCTACAGGTAATTGAATATTTAATTTAGCAGAATGCAGTGATCACTTTATTTAATAAATGTTCCAATGTGCGCTTAAAAATGTACACAGCTCATGCCTGTAATGCCATTCCAGTGTGCGCTTAAAAATATTTGCTGCACATGCCTGTGATGCAGAAATGACATTCCAGTGTACACTTAAAAATGTTTGCTGCACATTTCAATTTGTAAGCTGCTCATGCTGTGCTTTGTGCGCAGAATAGGTTATGTGCTGTAATGTGCCTTTAGCGCTGATTGTAATGCATGGTATTGGCCGTGCTGAATTGCTTGTGAAGTATTGCTTGCACTGAATTGTCATGATACCCTCTAGATATACTTGTGATCTCAAAAACTTTGCTTAGGAGCTTCACTCCCAATCATAGCATCAATATCCCTGGTTACAATGTTTGCAGGTCAGATAGACCAGTAAGGGGTGGGGGGAGGTCACTATCTTTATTAAGGAGAAGTTCGCAGTAACAGTTACTGACACTTCCTCTACTCCAGAGGAATTAGAGAGCCTTACAGTGAAGGTGACCCTCTCCTCTGAGGAAACCATATCAATAACTGCCTGGTATAGACCCCCACCTGGTTGCCTTGGAATTCTATCTCACCTTCACAAACGAGTGGAGAAGACTAACTCCGAAAGCATTATTTTCGGGGATCGTAATCTCAGTTGGAGAGATAACTGCTCCAAAACTTTCAAGGAGTTTTGTGATAAGCATGGCCTGATGCAAATGACCCCTGATGTCTCCCACCCTAATAGCAAAAACTCAAACCGTAGTTCACGTCTGGATTTAATTCTTGTCAATAAACCCCACAATATATCCCACACAGCGGTATTCCATAATGATGTAAGTGAACATAGCGCTATAGCCTGTATAAACAGTACTCCCAAGCTTATCTCAACCTCTACCTATAAGATAAAAAGATGCCTAAAAAGCTTCAGCCAGGCAGTCTTCTTATCAGAAGTAAGCAAAATTAGATGGCAAGACTTTAACTTGGCTACATCAATCACCGAAGCTTACAACATCTTCCAAAAACCTTGTCAGGGTGAGATTGATAAGCATGGCCCCCTTAACAAAATTAAGACCAGAAAAAGGTCATCCCACTGGTTCATGCCTGCCCTAAAAGCAACTTTAAAGGGTAGAGGAAGGTTGTGGAAAAAGGCCTGGGAAACAAAATCTGATTCTGACTGGCTTGCCTTCCACATTGCTAGAAACATTTGCACTAAGCTTATTAGAGCTGAGAAAGTGCATTACTTCCAATCTTTCCTTGAAGAAAACGAAAACAATTCCACCAAATTTTGGAATATCCTAAAGGAGGTTGAGGGCCTATCACCATCCTCTCCACTTCCAGTCAAGATAGTTGTTGGAAACGCCACATATACTAACAAGGCTGACATCTTGGAACAACTTAACCACTTTGCCACAGCAGAACTAATGTTTGACATCTCACCTGCCAGTAGGCTAGCTTTACAGTCCCAGACCAAGGATGCCCCTTGTCCTGCCAGCACGAGGAACCAGAAGTCCTCCTTTAGTTTCAGCCCAGTAACCTTTAAGCAGGTTGAGGCTCTATTGCTGGCACTGGACATTAAGAAAAGCACTGTCGCAGACCTTTTAGAGCCCTTATTTCTGAAAATAGGACCTTTTCACCTGACCACCCCATTTCACATCTTTTCAATCTTTCCTTATCATTAGGTGAGCTCCCAGTAATTTGGAAAATTGCACACATTATTCCCCTTTTTAAGCCTGGCAATACGTGTGACCCAAACAATTACTGGATGATTTCCCTACCTCCCACCCTATCAAAAATGATGGAGAAGCTAGTTAACTATCAACTAAGAGAATTCCTGGAAACTATGAACCTGCTAAACCCCATACAGTCAGGCTTCAGACCAAAGCACAGCATGGTTTCTGCCCTTGCTAAAGTTTCCAGTGATTGGCTAAATGCACTGGATGCAAAAATACATTTTTATGCTCTGTTTTTAGACCTAAATAAGTCCTTTGATACCATTGGTCATAACCTGCTACTATCTGGCTTGAGCCACCTTGGACTTGACAATACCACCCTGAACTGTTACCTTATTAACAGAATGCAACAAATTAAAGCCCAAGGTGATCTTTCACTACTTAAAATTCTACCTCATGGAGTGCCGCAAAGCTCTATTCTGGGTCCCATACTCTTTGCAATAAATATCAATAATATATACTCTCAAATGCACAAGGCAAACATGCATCTATTTGCACATGACACAGTGATCTACACCACGTGCTTTAGCCCAGAGCTTGAATTCAAGGAGTTTCAACATGAATTCAACATCCTGCAAAAAAACTTACTGCAGCTAAAGCTGCTCCTTAATGCTAAAAAAACCAAAGCTATGACTATCTCCCCAAAAACTCACTCACCAGCAGCGACCATACAACACCACAGGATACACACCTTATTTGGTGAACCAATTGAAACTGTTCACAACTTTATATATCTGGGATTTTGGTTAGACAGTAAGCTTAATTTCATGGTACACTTGATCAAACTAGCTAAAAAGCTGAAACAATGTCTGGGCATCTTTTACCATATCAGACATCTTCTCAGCTATGAGGCAAAGAAGACACTAGTCCAAACAACCTTCCTACCACTATTAGACTACGCTGACATCCTCTATAGCCACTGCCCTAAATCAGCCCTAAGTAAACTAGACACCTTATACCACCATACCTTGAGATTTATTTCTAGTGCTCCTTTAAACACCCACCACTGTTCGCTCTATGAGATGCTTGGCTGGTCCTCCCTTACTGTTAGGAGGAAAAGGAGCACATCTCTTTGGTTTCACAGGGCAATAACAAATAAACTTCCTTCTTACATTTCCAACCTATTTACATGAAACACATAGTCCTACCGTTTGAGACAATACTCATTTGCCACGTTCAATGTCCCTAAGATCCAAACACTACACAGCGCTGCAGCCATTAGCTTTGCTTTTCCATCCCTATGGAACTCACTGCAGAAGGCCCTTAAGATTATTAAGGTCCAGGGGATACTCACCTTTAAGTCCCTTCTCACATGTCATGAAAAAAATGTGCACATTTCAGATAATTGCTCAAGACAACTGTTGACCCACTATCACACTTGGCCTGTCATGACAACTTAGAATTTCCTGTCCCTTCCTACCTATATCTCCACCCTTTTCTCCTCTAGACTTCCTGCTCCTCCCCCTCCCACAACCCACCCTCCTTCCTTAGTCTATACCTGCTAGTAGATTTTATTGTAATAATACATGTTAGTCCTTGTGACTATAGCTAATAACTCCTGTAACATGCTTAAGATGTAACAATGACTGTAATTTCCTATATGTATTAGTTGTTTATCTGTATACCTTTGTTACTTTATTGTTGTCAGTTGCATATGTGTTTGATTGCTGGGCAAAGGGGGGAGGTAAGGAAGGACAAGGACCTCGGCAAATGGGAAGGGGCCGGGGGCCAAAAAGGCAAGATGCAAGAGATAAACCAGGATGAGGGGGTGATAGTGCACAGGATTTGTTGGATCGGCCCCTTCCCATTTGCCGAGGTCTTTGTCCTTCCTTACCTCCCCCCTTTGCCCAGCAATCACTTATTATATGCCCAGGCTTTTTACAATTAAAGCACATTCTAGTTTCTTTTTGTGGTCCTTCATTTGTCCATGACACGGTGGCAACTTCTGCCTTTCGCTGTTTTTCATTAAGATAAGTCTCTAGGAGGGTGATTCGCTCCTCCTGAGTTGGAGCCAGATTTACAACTGTCCGTAGGGTGGGGTCTAAATCATAGGCCCTAATCCATAAGTCTCGGAAGGTAGTATCATCTTCCGAGGGGCAATCCTGCCCTCGTACCTCTGATAGACCTCAAAAAGCTGAGGGATAAAGACCCGTGGTCCCTCTCCCGACTGTGGCTTTACTTGTAGTATTCTGTCCCAGTCAACTTCTTGCTTTGCAGATTCCCCTCTCGCTTTTCTGATAGCCTCAACTACTTCATTATAGTCTGCCCACAAATTTATGTTTTGCATGGCCCCTTTGTGTGTCCCCTGGACCTCCTTGGGCATAGCTTCTGCTAGGGCGAGGGACAATTTAAACATAACCAACCTACATACGTCTTGGTTGGTTAAGCGGAGGGTGATTGTTAACTGCTTTAATTTCTGCTGCAATTGAGGTAGGTTGGTTTTGTGATCAATTGGACCTAGCATTTGGCCCAAATTGGTCATTTCCTCTATAGTCAGATCCTTGACTATAGGGCTTTTATCTTCCTTTTAATGGTTATTGGTGATTAGGGGCTCGCAGTCACCTTTCTTGTCTTTACCACTTTACCTCCCACTGCCTTCCACTCTTCTCCATCCTTCTCCATTTCCTGTGTTTCCTCCCTTTCTACCCATTCCTCTTTTTTAGCTCCTGGTGGGGGTAGTGGGCCCTTCTTCATCACTTTCTCTGCTCATAGCCTGATGTGCCTCATCATCCTCTCTCAAAGTATCTCTTACCTTTGCATACTTTTTATCATAGCTATCTTCTTGCTTTTTATGTCTTTCTGCCTCTTCCTTGTTTCCCATTTTTTCAGCGTATTCCCTTTTTAATCCATGTTTGCTTACTTGTTTGCAGCTCTAAAGCATATTGTTCTTGCTGATACCTTGTGGCAGCAGCAGACATAGATCTGCCAGTGGCCGTCATTCCCACGTGTTTGCCACGGGTGCTGCTAACCTTTACCACCCTTCTTCTATATTACTTAACTCTTGAATCTTATCCATTGCACCCTGTAGTTCCGTATACAGTTGCCTGGTTTCACTAGCCTGCTCTTGTGACTGTTGGTCTAGCTTAATCTGTAGAAGGGCATGATCCCTATTTAACAGACACAAATCCCTTTGTGTTTTTATTAGCTGTGTCCTAAAATTAATACACTGCTGCTCTAACTCTTGGTGTTGATCTATTGGGATGCTGTCTTTATACATCAATGTTAATTCTTCTAGTTGTTTAGCATTTTGATCCCTTTCATCCCTCATCTGAGCTACTTCTTTATTCTGGCAACACACAATTGTCTGATTATACTGCCACAGCCCTTGCAATGCATTTGTAAAGATTTCCTTTTCATTTTTTACTCCCTCATTATGAAGGGACACTTGCTGAGTAAAATACAATTGTGCCTGTTGATCATCAGGCACTGGTTGATGTCTTCCCCCTTTAGGTGTTTTCCTAGAAAATGACCTATTATTGTTTCATACTCATTCTTCTTATCTTTTTTGCCTGCTTAGCCTTTACAGCTGGGTGCACCCATGCACTGGTGCCCTGGTCTGTCTAGTTATGTCTTATGGCTCCCTTGTGAGGTCCGGCTTGCAAGTCCCAGCACCTTCACTTACCTACTCTGCCCCTAGAGTTCCTACAGAGTTAAGCATTACTTTATATTTAAAACAATTTGAGAAGCATACAAAGCATACATCACCTGATTGTCAAGTGGCTGTGACTGTCTGTGTGTACCCTCTTCTCTCACTTAAAGCCAGCAGCACCACATCTCCGAGCATCGTCACCTTCTTATTAGGGCTCGCAGACTAACCAACCAGCAGTTAGGCAGCCTCCTCAGCATGCAGCACCAGCAATCCGAGTCTTTAAGGCACTAATTTTAGCGTTGTGAAAAAATTACCATTAGTTTTTTTTTTTTTATTTAGTTGTTTAACCAGGTATAGCACACTAAGCTGAAAGTTTTTTTACAGGAGCGACCTGGGAGCACAAGGAGGTTAAGTGACTTGCTCAGGGTCACACAGTATGCAAGTGGAAGCTGTGGGATTCAAACCCAGGTCTGGTCTGCTGGATGTCACCAAATTTGCAGCTCAGAGCCTTAGACCACTGTGCTATACTGCCTCCTGTAATTATAGTAAATTATCTATTACAAATACTTAGAAAGGAGACGAACGGAGATGAGGCTGAAGGCGGAAGAATTTAATGATTATAACAATAATCACAGTGAGAGATTACAAGTAGTACATCCTTCATTCTTCATTCTTCAAACTAACAGTGTATTCTGGCTTGCTTATTTAGTGGAAGACAGTATTATTAGTTTCTATGGTTGTCTATGATTGGTCCAAGACAAGTACAAACATCAACTTAAAAGGCAATTCTCCTTTTAGTATATGTATGAGCTAATCTCTGGTCAGCACAAATGTATTGATAGTGTAAATTATACTACTATATAAGGCTAGTAATAATTGTCATTACCAGTTACTAAGGTCTAGGAGGCAGAAATAGGTTTGCACTTAGGAATGTGCACACAGGCATTCTGGCCCGTCCTAATAATAATAGTCAAAAGGGTAACTTGAACTCTATCCCTGTATTTCTATTTGTGCAGACACCTGTTTTCTATTACTCACATGGTCAATACAAATATTAAAAGGCACTTTAATATTGCAACTTGTGGCTCAGTTAAACTTGTAGCTTTACAAGTTTTAATATGATTCAATTATATAGGCCATTATTTGTTACACAAACACATTATGTTTTAGACCAAAATGAGGTTAGCCTGTAATATTGGGGCAAATTTCTTTATCCCTTGTTACAAGCCCGCCTTGGCCCAATATTTTTTAATTATTATTTGTGCAACAGTGCAGCTCCTCGGAGCATGTACATCTCATTACGTACTTTACGAATAATAAGTCTTAAGTGACACAGGCCTATAATTACCAAAAACACTAAGATCACTTGCAACACAAGTAAAACTTTAAAAGACAGGACTCCTAAGGGTCCCCCTGCATAGCTATAAATCAAGTGCTCATTATCACTTTCACTGAGCAATTCATTTACTACTTGTGCCTTATGAGCGGTATTTTGTATTTGTATCAAATGAGTATCTTTCCGATTTAAAAGTGACTGCACGTTAAGAGACAGGAGAGGTATCACAGCTCCAAATGATGGTGCATATTTGTTAATATCATATGCTTGGTGTGAGGTATCAAATGTTACATTATAACTCTCATCCTCCAGGTTGGTAATAGGGTGCAACACCTTGTCACCAATATATACGTTATGTTTGGGAATAATACAAAAGTTTGGGTTGTGAATAGTACACATTTGTCCTTCCTAAAACAAGATGGGTGTATTTGTAACAACACAGTATTGGTTAGTACTATTATAGGTTACAACTACTTGTGGGGTATACCATCGTTTTAACTGGATAGGGCACCAGGCAGTATTATTTTCAGCTTGACCCATGGGAATTTCCCCACAGATGGGTTGCGTTTGTGACATGAAGTCACACTGGCATATCCATTGACCATTTATTTCTTCACAGCAAGGTAAGTTTGGCGCTACCCAGGACCCATCATTACTGCATACTAGGATCTCTGTGGGCGAAATTCGATATGCATAATACTGGCCTTGTAAATACCCTACAGAGTGTACTTTTACTATTTGGGAGTACACCTCCTTGTTATAGTCAACTTGAGGTAGTCTTACCACGAGGGACACCCTCATGGTGCTACTAAGCATACTGTTAGGTCTAAACACTTGTGGTTTAACATATACTTTGGTTACCTTACGAATCCACCACATAAGTGGGGCTCGAGCTTTAATACAAAAAGTTATACACTTACTATCATTATCATTAATGCAATCTGGACAATACCATAATTTTAACTGTGCATCATAAATTTGATTAGGCAATTGATTATGATTAATCTCCTGTAACAATTGACTAACTTGAGTTAAAACATAAGATCCATAAGCACTACACACTATAGCTGTATTTATGCTATTATTAAAAACTTCTTCATTATGTTCAACCACAACTTCATTAATTTTGTGTTCTACCTCTTTAAACAAATGGCCTACCTCATGTATATTGTACACAGATAAACGCTCTTCCATTGCTAAACCTTGCTGGCCTAATGTAAGTGGTAGCAAGACCCTTTCTCCAGTGTTAGTATTAAACTGGTCTTGTTACCCCTTAATGGCCTCAAGGTCTGCCCTATTCCATATGCTCATTCCTGATCCAAAAAGTCCAGCCAGGTCTCCCCACAGATCTCGTTTCTTTCTGGTATTACTAATCCTTTCTTTACTAATAAGAGGGGCCATCATGCTCCCTGTTTTGGCATGGAAGGCACTTAACATGTCAATTAACATGGTGGCATAAAACTTTGACACACCAGTGTATGCACAACTACTGTACTTTACATTATTTACAAGCATTTGATCAATAGGTGTTGATGTAAGCCCACTCTCTGGCCCTTTTGTCACATCTGGGCATTCAGTTGGTGTTACAGTTAAGTATATGGCATCTGAGACTACAAAATGTAATGAGTTGTTTACACCAGCATAGTTACAAACACTATTATCACCCCAAAGACAATAGGACAGAGTTAACACATAAACACCATTGTCCTTTGGTGTGGCTCTGTTTATAACAAGAGACCCATTTTTTTGTTCCCAGTCCATGTAGCTTTGCGGTGATCCAGTCTTGAGCTGTGATGCACAGCTGGACCAGCTGTTAAAAATGTCCACACACCAGTTTGTAGATATGAAAGTACGGTTGTTTTTAGTCCAGGTGGCTTTCCATGCTCGTGTCGTGTAGGTGTTTTTTATCAACAGGGTCCCAGTTCCAACTGATTAACAGTGTAATGGACTGTTCATACTCACACGTGACATTAGTCTGTTCCACATTAATGTTTAGGCTGGGGATTATAGAAAATCTTATGGTTGTCACCAAGCCGATGATAATGATGCTTTGTGTCTTCATGGCTATAAACATCAAGTGTAGTATTTTAATTTTCAACCAGCTTTGTTTGACACTTTTTTACACTGATCAACATGTACCCAGAATTCTTGTTTCCTTCCTCCAGCCCCTTTCTTGCCACTTACTTTAACCACATATACCGTACTCTCACCTAATCGTTTGCACACTTGGTACGGTCCTAACCAATTAGCATCCTTCCAAGGATTTTTCTGTTCCCAATTTCGCTTCCATCACTCATCTCCTCCTCTATAGGTAGCCCCCATCCTGCTACTGGCTGTCTACCTTGCTTATTTTGCTCATGTGCACAGCCATGTTCCTGGCTGCAAAGGTTAAATATTTGTCTAGTTGATACTGTATTGCCTTTTAAAACTGCTCATGTTTAACCTTATCTTGGGTAACTGAGCCTGGTGAGGGCACATCCTGTGGGTGAACCAACCTCATTTTTCTTCCTGTCATCAATTCATAGGGGTTAATCCTGTACTAACTGGACTGTCCTCTAATGGCCATCAAATCCCCGGAGTGTGTAACCCAGTCCTTTCCTTCATCCAACACTGCCTTTTTAAGGGTATTTTTCAAGGTCCGATTTAATCTTTCTACCATCCCTGAGGCCTGAGGCCTATATGACAAATGTAGTCGCTGTTGAACTCCCATTATCTTACACACTTCCTGCATCACTTGATTTATAAAATGAGTTCCTCTATCAGATTCTATGATATTAGGAAATCCTCACCTAGCACAAACTTGCGTATATAAAATTCAAGCTGTTGTTATAGCATTGGCACTCTTAACTGGAAATGCTTCTACCCATTTTGAGAACATATCTATCACTACCAGCATATACTTATATCCACCCTTTGCGGTGGGCAACATTACACGTAATCAATTTATAATGCATCCCATGGTCCCTTCTGCTAAAGGTAATACGCTGTAGGGTGTTTTTTCGCTTGAGGTCCTGCTGGAGGCATATTAAGCATGTCTGTAGTACAGATCGGACAGTTTTAGATATGTCGGCCAGTAATATTTACCTTTGATAATTTGGCAGGTTTTATTATGTCCTGGGTGTCCGACCACGATGGTTTTCTAATACAATGTCCTTTTGTAAAGAGTCGGGCACTACCCACTTTGGGATTTTGTCTTCCCCCTTTGATATAAAACATTATCTATTATTGTGAAGGCTCCATGGACCTTCGGATCCATTTGCACTTGTTTTATTTTCTCTTGCATCCACTGGTCCTGGTTTTGGAGCTCCTGTAAGTTAGGTGGAGTATCCACCCTTTTAACCTCATTAACACTACTTGAGCCTTGGCTATCCTGTGGTCTGATACCCTTCCAGAGGTCCCTTTCCTTGGCAGCGATTTTAGCCCATTTATCTGCTTTCTCATTTCCCCATTCCTCGAAGGTTCCATACTTACTAGTAGTGTGAGCTTTTACTTTAACTAAAGCTATTCTCCCTGGGAGCTTCTCTCCTTCCTTTAAAATTGCCTTTAAAGCTGTCTATACTCGCACATGCCCCTGTAGCTGTTTCATATCCCTTCTAGCCATATGGGCAACCATGTGGTTAACGAGCCTATAGCAAACTGTGAGTCAGTACAATTGTGATGCGCCCATATGGGACTGCCTTTATTGCCTCATGTCCGGCTACCAATTCCTGCGTATTTAGACAAATCTCCTGGTGATAATTTAATGAGCAACACGCGCTGATTTAGGGCCTCATTTCATCATCATCCCAGTATTAAAAACACAGCCGCACCATATAGACATTTCCTTTTTCCCAGTATCGCGATCCATCAACACAACACTGTTTATGACCTTTGTCATCTCCATGTTTCTCTACAAAGGGGGACAAATATGCCTCCTGTTGCATGAGTTCCCCACAATCGTGGGGTTCTCCTTGGTAGTCCAAGTACTGCATCATGTGGGGCTTATTGAGTTTTTGTACTGTAACTTGTTTATCCTGTAGTGCTAGCAACCACTTAGCCTGCCTGCTATGGCTGACTCCCTTTGCCTTTCCTTCCACTAACAATTTAATGGGCGTGTGAGTTGTTTGGATAATTATAGGGCTAAATCCAACTATTTCTTCGCAGGCTTGTACTGCCCACGCTATTGCCAATAATGTTTTTTCACACTGGCTAAAACCTTGTTCCACTTTAGACAACTGTCGATTTAAGTATGTTATTGGGACCAAATTATCCCAACGATTTTGTAATAGTACTGCTATTATGGTGTCGTCTGTTGCTACAGCTTGTATAATAAATGGCTTTGCATGATCTGGGATGGCTAAAGCGGGAGCTTGCATTAACGCTTGCTTTAATTTCTTAAAACACTGCAACTCTTCCCCTTCCATATTAGCTTGTCCTCTTTTGTGGGTTGTCTCAAAATGCACATACAAAGGCTTAGTGATCTCAGAATCCTTCAATATAATCTCTGCAAAATTGGTCATTCTAACAGCTTTCTAAGCCCTGTTACAGTTGTTGGTAAAGGTAACTTTTGTATAAGGGTAGCCCTGGCAGGGTCAACCACGCCACCCTTCTCTGACACTATGGTTCCTAAAATGTCACTCTGGCCTAGCAATTTGTACCTCTCTGATTAATTTTAAGACCTCTTTTAGCTAGGGACTTTAAGCACTCTGCCTAATAATTGGGCATGCTCCCATATTTCTGCTTTGCAACAACAAATCATCCACGTATTGAATTACCTCATGTTCCAACCCCTCCTCTTGGAGTACTTGTTGCATATAGCGATGAAATAACGTTGAGGAGAGTGGAACCAGGGCAAATGAGTAAAGGTGTATTGTTGATTTTTAAAGTAAAAGCAAACTTATACTGATCTTGTCGGCTGAGGGCAGGGACCAAAATCCGTTTGCCAGGTCGAGGACCGAAAAAAACTTTACTTGTAGGTTTAAGTTTGTTAAACATTTCAATTGCCATACTTTATAATGGGGCTAACTTAGGAGTTACTTTATTTAATTTTCTGTAATCTATAGTTAGACGATACTTTCCATTGGGTTTTTAACGGGCCATATAGGGCTGTTGCTGTTGAGCAAATGGGTCTCAATACCCTGGGACAATAAATCATTAATTACTGGTTCTATTCCTGTTACTGTCTCCTGTGGGATGGGGTACTGTTTAGTATGTCCAGGGTGGGCCTTCCCTCCTATTTCTGTGTCACTGACTGTCCCACAATCAGTGCCAGACACTCTTGAACACTGGGGTATTTGTCAGTTATTTGTTGTAACTCTGTTTGGCTTACCTCAGGCCAGCTATATGCTTTATTAGATTTAACTGAAGCCCAAATATAACTCTCAGGTACTGTTGTAATACTATACCCTTTAACTGTTACTTGCCGCAAGCACTTGTTGACTAAATCAATAATTAGGCGGTGTTTCTTTAAAAAGTCACTTCCTATTATATTTCGCTTTGTGAGGCTTCCTCCATTACTATGAATCTTCCCTCCCCAACTACCTTGGTTTCTAAAGCAACTATTTGTGGGTAAGTCACATACCTTTGTGCTGTGTGTCCTGTGCAGCCTCTTATTTGTAAGGGAGGTTTCTGGATCGGTGGTATGTGCATAGTAGTAGAGTGAGATGGCTGCCCGGTATCAACTAAAGCCATCACCGCTTTTTTCCCATTTAAGTGCTACGGTTGGTCGCCCCTGGTTATCAAATGTTAGCGCACATACCCATCGTGAGTCAGGGGCCCCGGGGCCTCCGCATCCCTATTCTTCAGCCAACTGTTTGATCACTGCCAGCCACTTGATGATGTCTTCATCATCAAATTCTTGAGGCGGCGCAGTTGGTTTTTTTCGTTCCATTGCATTTAATATTGTTTTTAACCGAACCAACAAATCCTGTGCACTATCATCCCCTCGTCCTGGTTTATCTCTTGCGTCTTGCCTTTTTTGCCCCGGGCCCCTTCCCATTTGCCGAGGTCCTTGTCCTTCCTTACCTTCCCCCTTTGCCCAGCAATCACTTATTATATGCCCAGGCTTTTTACAATTAAAGCACGTTCTAGTTTCTTTTTGTGGTCCTTCATTTGTCCATGTCACGGTGGCAACTTCCGCCTTTCGCTGTTTTTCATTAAGATAAGTCTCTAGGAGGGTGATTCGCTCCTCCTGAGTTGGAGCCAGTTTTACAACTGTCAGTAGGGTGGGGTCTAAATCATAGGCCCTAATCCATAAGTCTCGGAAGGTAGTATCATCTTCCATGGAGCAATCCTGCCCTCGTACCTCTGATAGACCTCAAAAAGCCGAGGGATAAAGACCCGTGGTCTCTCTCCCAACTGTGGCTTTACTTGCTGTATTCTGTCCCAGTCAACTCCTTGCTTTGCAGATTCCCCTCTCACTTTTCTTATAGCCTCAACTACTTCATTATAGTCTGCCCACGAATTTATGTTTTGCATGGTCCCTTTGTGTGTCCCCTGGACCTCCTCGGGCATAGCTTCTGCTAGAACAGGGGACAATTTAAACATAACCAACCTACATACGTCTTGGTTGGTTAAGTGGAGAGTGGTTGTTAACTGCTTTAATTTCTGCTGCAATTGAGGTAGGTTGGTTTGTGATCAATTGGACTTAGCATTTGGCCCAAATTGGTCATTTCCTCTATAGTCAGATCCTTGACTATGAGGCTTTTATCTTCTTTTTAATGGTTATTGGTGAATCGGGGCTCTGTACCACCTTTCTTGTCTTTACCACTTTACCTCCCACTGCCTTCCATTCTTCTCCATCCTTCTTCATTTCTGTGTTTCCTCCCTTTCTACCCATTCCTCTTTTTTAGCTCCTAGTGGGGGGTAGTGGGCCCTTCTTCATCACTTTCTCTGCTCATAGCCTGACGTGCCTCATCATCCTCTCTCAAAGTATCTCTTACCTTTGCATACTTTTTATCATAGCTATCTTCTTGCTTTTTATGTCTTTCTGCCTCTTCCTTGTTTCCCATTTTTTCAGCATATTCCCTTTTTAATCCATGTTTAGCACGCTTGTTTGCAGCTCTAAAGCATATTGTTCTTGCTGATACCTTGTGGCAGCAGACATAGGTCCGCCGGTGGCCGTCATTCCCCGTGTTTGCATTGGTGCCACTTTAACCTTTACCACCCCTTCTTCTATATTACTTAACTCTTGAATCTTCTCCATTGCACCCTGTAGTTCCGTATACAGTTGCCTGGTTTCACTAGCCTGCTCTTGTGACTGTTGGTCTAGCTTAATCTGTAGAAGGGCATGATCCCTATTTAACAGACACAAACCCCTTTGTGCTTTTATTAGCTGTGTCCTAAAATTAATACACTGCTGCTCTAACTCTTGGTGTTGATCTTTTGGGATGCTATCTTTATACATCAATGTTAATTCTTCTAGATGTTTAGCATTTTGATCCCTTTCATCCCTCATCTGAGCTACTTCTTTATTCTGGCGACACACAATAGTCTGATTTTACTGCCACAGCCCTTGCAATGCATTTGCAAAAATTTCCTTATCATTTTTTACTCCATCATTACGAAGGGACACTTGCTGAGTAAAATACAATTGTGCCTGTTGATCATCAGGCACTGGTTCATATGCTTCCCCCTTTAGGTGTTTTCCTAGAAAACGACCTATTATTGTTTCAATACTCATTCTTCTTATCTTTTTCTTGCCTGCCTAGCCTTTACAGCCGGGTGCACCCATGCACTGGTGCCCTGGTCTGTCTAGCTATGTCTTATGGCTCCCTTGTGAGGTCCGGCTTGCAAGTCCCAGCACCTTCACTTACCTACTCTGCCCCTAGAGTTCCTACAGAGTTAAGCATTACTTTATATTTAAAACAATTTGAGAAGCATACAAAGCATACATCACCTGATTGTCAAGTGGCTGTGACTGTCTGTGTGTACCCTCTTCTCTCACTTAAAGCCAGCAGCACCACATCTCCGAGCGTCGTCACCTTCTTATTAGGGCTCGCAGACTAACCAACCAGCAGTTAGACAGCCTCCTCAGCATGCAGCACCAGCGATCCAAGTCTTTAAGGCACCAATTGTAGCGTTGTGAAAAAATTACCATTAGTAAATTATCTATTACAAATACTTAGAAAGGAGACGAATGGAGATGAGGCTGAAGGTGGAAGAATTTAATGATTATAATAATAATCACAGCGAGAAATTACAAGTGGTACATACTTCATTCTTCATTCTTCAAACTAACAGTGTATTCTGGCTTGCTTATATAGTGGAAGACAGTATTATTAGTTTCTATGGTTGTCTATGATTGGTCCAAGACAAGTACAAACATCAACTTAAAAGGCAATTCTCCTTTTAGTATATGTATGAGCTAATCTCTGGTCAGCACAAATGTATTGATAGTGTAAATTATACTACTATATAAGGCTAGTAATAATTGTCATTACCAGTTACTAAGGTCTAGGAGGAAGAAATAGGTTTGCACTTAGGAATGTGCACACAGGCATTCTGGCCTGTCCTAATAATAATAGTCAAAAGGGTAACTTGAACTCTATCCCTATATTTCTATTTGTGCAGACACCTGTTTTCTATTACTCACATGGTCAATACAAATATTAAAAGGCACTTTAATATTGCAACTTGTGGCTCAGTTAAACTTGTAGCTTTACAAGTTTTAATATGATTCAATTATATAGGCCATTATTTGTTACACAAACACATTATGGTTTAGACCAAAATGAGGTTAGCCTGTAATATTGGGACAAATTTCTTTATCCCTTGTTACACTGGCAGTGAAGTTTGCCAGGACTCTGAGTTTGTTTTCACCCCCTGCAACAGGGGGTGTGAGGGGCATAGCCCCCCACCAGACCAGAAACCCAACATGAATCCACCGTTGGGCTTTCCATCATCGGGATATTAGAGTGTTGGGTAAGCACTGTGTCAAGATGTTGGTCTCAAGCTGGTGGGTATCGGGACTTTAAGTTTTGGTATGATGTAGTAGATCTAGACAATTTGTTTATGAAGAGTCCAAATAGGAGTGGGCCCAAGATGGAGCCCTGGTCGATGCCAATTGATACTCTGCTGACATCGGACAACAAACCATTAATCTTTACATGTTGAGTGAGGTTTTGGAGGTAATTGTAGAACCAGTACACTGTGTTCTGGGACAGATCCAGGTCCCAGAGTTTCCTGAGTAAGAGAATATGGTTGATAAGGTCAAAAGCTTTTGTAAGGTTGATGTAGATAGCTCCAACTAGGTCAGCTCTGTCAAGTGCCTTATGCACATAGTTGATGTATTCAAGCAGTGCCATATTGATGTTGTGGAACATCCTAAAATCATGCTTCTGAACACACTGGATGATGTATGTTTCAAGATATGTGACTAGTTGGTTGGAGAATGTTCTCTCCAGAGCCTTGATGGAGGGAGATAATAGAAATTGACCTGTAATTGACTAGACTAGAGTGGTCACTACTTTTCAATACTGGTGTAACCAGAGTGGATTTCCACTTCTTAGGGAACTATGAGTAACACAGGGAATAGTTAAAAATTCTAGAGATGGGATGCAAGAGTTCCTCTACAAAAAGGCAAGTCATTTCATGTCGAGTGAGTCACTTCCTCCCTCCCTGGTTTTCCCAAGTAACCTACTGATATATTTCATGGTGTCCTTAACTGACAAAGCTTTAAAATAAAATTTGGGGTAATTTGATTCAAGCCCCAACATCTGAAAGGCTTCGGGACCAGGTCCCCCACTGGAGGTCTAGCAGGCTGACCAGTGATGATGGAATGTAGGCCAGTGAAGGCTGAACTGAAAGAAAATGGTAATTTTGCTAGAATCAATGACCTCTCAACCTTCAACTGAGAGCATGATAGGTGAAGATTTATCACTCTTGCCAAGTAGCTCAGTGACATTGATCCAGAATGTTTTGCTATTGCTCCAGTACTGGGTCTGCTGGTCTTTGGAGAAATCAGATTTGGCCTTCCTAATCATAGTGATACACTTATTGCGGGCTTCTTTGAATCTGTGCAGGTGGACTGGGGACCCTGATTCCCTGGCCAGTGCCCACAGATTGTCCCACTCTCTCATGCAGGCAAGAAGTACTGTGGAGATCCATTCAAATGATATACCTCTTGCTTTGCATTTTTTGATAGGTGCAAATTTATCACAGGCACGTGTGAACTCAGAGACAAGCAAATCAAGGGACGAGTCAATATCCAGAAATGGCATCAAAAAGATTCAATCAATTTGGGCCAAGAGGACTTTGAATGTAGGCACTTTCTTTCTGTTTAGGTCCTGAATGAATATGATCTGTTGGTGTGGCCTGGGCTGGTTAACTGCTCAAAGGCACTGTATCAGAGAGTGGTCACTTATGCTATTTGGCAGAACTTTGACAACTTTAACCCTGCCAGGATGTGTGACCAGTACCCAGTTGAGTAGAACTATAGTGTCAGTTTTATAATTTTTCCTGGTTTGCTCCTGACCATTTGCCTGAAGAACAAACTGCATATCTTGTCCCTAAAACCTGTGCTTAACTTAGCATTCCACTTGAAGTGAAAGTCACTGGCAACAATTCATTCCCAGTTCTGTTTGAGGTGTATGCATTTCTGCCTATCTTGTAATGGCATAGCTGATCATGCTAAGGGGATGTTGCCTGAAGGAGGGGAAAATAGAAATGGCTGTATGTATTTATTTATTTATTGTTTACCTAGAAAAGAAGAATGAGACAATGTCATATTTTCAACTACTTTTCAAGCAAGATGTACAATAGAAGCAGTAGTAAACAATTTTATTTATTTAGTTAGTTTTTGTTGACTGGGTAAGTGCACTAGACAAATCCTGCCTATTTTCAGGCACGACCCGGGGGAGCAGGATACAGATGAATGCCAACTGACCTTGAACCAGATTAAGCAATTACACCATAAATTAAAAGATAACTAAAAACGTTTGCATGGTTATTGTTTTCATACTATATTTCTTCAAACACTGGGGCTTATTCACAAAGGGACATAGGTACAAATGATACACATGTACCCGGTCTGTGTAGCTACATGGCCCTGGACAGGTGCATGGTTTGCAGTCTTCATAACCATGAGAACCCACAGCACACCCATCTGTGGCCCCTACCCCAGCAGCACACTGCTGCATGGGGGAAGATCATGGGACTCAGGTGAGCATCCAATCAGATGCTTGCCCTGGGTCTCAAAGTGGATCCCCTGCTCTGTGAGTGCAGGGGATTCTGGGAAGGCACATTTACCAGCAGGGTCACTCTGATGGACAAATGCCAAAATGCCTGCCCATGGCCTTCCCTGGCAGCCTGATGGGCTGGAGCAGTAGTGTGTAGGAGGTTCCCATTGACACTGAGGTCAGAGAGTGTTCATTGGGGAGGTGGGTAGAGGTAATGGCAGCATTCCCCCATCTATAATTTATGCCACTGACATGGAGCTCAATGCCTTAGTGAATGATGTGTAGTGCAGGCACACCCCCTGCCACACTCCAGAACACTTGTGGTGCTTTGCTGTGTAGGCAGCTGTTACATCCTGTGCACAAGGAACTAGCATGCCTGTAGTGAATGCCACCAGGGGTCTGCTGGACCCCCACAGTGTGACGTTCCCCTGTAAGGTTGCCTACACACCTCAGATATATGGCATGTAGGCAATCCGCACCACTGTGAATGAGGCCCATTGTCTATAAATGGATGTGACAATAATACATGTAACAGGAAAACTTGGATTTCAGGTGTTCTTTTAAAATTCTAGAAGAATTGGCTTTCCAGCTTGTAAATTGATCAGATTGTGAATTCTTAATTAATTTTTTTATCTATCCTCATGATTTTGCAATGGAAATGGAAATCACAACCATTACAGAGACAGCTACTGAAGCCAAAGTAAGACAGACCTCTTTTGAGGCAAGTTCTACATACAGTGCCTTGAACACCTTTTGCTTCAGGGAGAAAAGATTAGATGAATCTGCATGGTTTTATAAAAATATGTAGCTTGTTTGAATGGAGGTTCACAAAATAAAGGAAGACCATTTGGAGTCACAAACATGTGAAAACAAAAAAGGGTTGCTGTGTGTGCAGGGAGCTGGTGCAAACCCCTGTGAGGGCTAACTCTCAGAACTAAATATACTGTACACAAATCAAAAAGAGAATGCACTTAATAGGGTAAGACAGACTATTTATACACAGTAAAGTTAGTCTTCAATCTCCTTTAGTATAAAGTGTTTCAAGTCAAAACGGACAACAAATGCTGGCAGGAGAAATACAGGTAACTGTGCAAGTGAGAAGATTTCAACAATGCCAAAACACCCTCTCACTGGTCTTGGTTGATAGCCTTTTGGAAAGAACATAAAATATATTGTTGGGTACTAGGTCACAATCACAAATGCAAAACAGTGACCGCAATAACGGTGACAGCATAATAGCGCCGACAATGCGGGCGATGGACCAAAAGGGTGACAAGTGAAAATAATGAAAGGCACCCGAAAAAAAAAAGAGAAACGACAGATACACCAAACCTCCAGAAACACATGAAACACCAGGAACTCCATACCAGCAGTGTAGTATCACAGCAACATGAAGACACACGCCTGGCTCCCGTGGTCCAGCCTGACACCCATAAGTAGCAGTTCTCACCCAGTGGCTCAATCAAAACACACCACAGTAACAAAATGAACCATCATAACATCAATACTTTATGTGGGGGCTTTGCCACCTGCGCCCCCCCACTTCTATGTAAATATCCTTGTGTCTGTGCCAAGCAACACAACTGTAGCATCAGGGTGGCAGCACTGAAATGCATCGCCACTGTTATTCACCAGTCATTCATATGCATTCCACCCTTTTGTATTCTTCAAAATGAATTTCCCATTATTGTGGCACTAATATCACCTGGCACCATATTGTTGCAGGCCCCTATAGTCCATCATGGCTTCCTTCACAGTCCCAGCGTTTGGCTTACCATAGCCTTTATTTCCCTTGTATTTTTTCTTCTCATATTGTACCCCATTTGTGTGACTTTCATTTTTTTAACTGTTTTTCACTCTTCACTTATCTATTCCCATACATTCTTTACACACTGGCTAACCTCAGCTACATAAAAATATCTTTCTTTTTTTTCTGGGGCTACTTTTTAGAATTAGGTAGACAGTTTTCTACACTTGTGTTCTTCTCCTTGTCCTACCAGCACCATTTATTACATTACTCTTCTACTTTGATTGGAAAATATTTCCATTTATCTTAACATTGTCATCTAGTTAAGGGACTTGTACCCCTAGACTGCTTGCATCCAAGGATACTCAGGGAAATAGCAGCAGAAATGGCTGACACCTGGTAGGACTATTCAACTGTGCACTAAGGATGGCGGTAGTTCTGAAGAACTGGAGGGTGGTGGACATCATTCCACTCCATAAGGATGGGGGGACAAGGAAAAAGTGGGGAACTACAGACCTGTCAGTCTGACTTCTATTGTAGGGAAGCAGATAGAGTTACTGATAAAAGACCTTGTGGATTACCTGGAAAACAATTATCTCCATGATAGTAAACAGCATGGGGTCATGGAAGGGATGTCCTGTTAGACAAACCTGATAGTTTTCTCTAACTCGGTGACAAGGAAATTGGATAGGGGCCATACTATGGATTTGCTCTATTTCACCTTCAGCAAGGCTTGCAATTGGTGCCCCACAGATGCTTGCTGAAGAAGATGGAGGATTTGGGTGCAGCTAGAGACATAGCTAACTGGGTAGGAAACTGGCTAAGGGGTATGCAGCAGAGGACTGTGGTCAATGGGTTCAAATCAGAAGAGGGGGAGGTCATGAGCGAGGTGCCACAGGGATCTGTGCTGGGCCCAGTCCTCTTCAATATGTTCATCAGCAACATTGGAGATGGTATCCGGGGTAGGTTGTATATCTTTGCAGATGACACTAAGGACTGTAGGAGAGTGGATAATGATGAGTGAATCAGAGAAATGAAGAGTGACTTACAAAAGCTAGAGGGTAGCCTAAGATTTGGCAGTTGAACTTCAATGCAGCAGTGATTCAACAAGGGATTAAGAACCCCAAGACAGAGTACTGGATGGTTGGGGTTAGACTCAGCACAACGAATAAGGAACATGACCTAGGAGTTATTATCAGTGATACTCTTCGAGCAATCAAGCCAGTGCAACAAGGTCTACGGTAAGGCAAGTAGGATGCTGGGGTGTACAGGGAGGGCTATTGATAGCAGGAGGAAGGAGGTACTACCATCCCTTTATAGATCTGTGTGAGGCCACACCTGGAGTACTGTGCCCAGTTCTAAAGCTCTCACCTCAGGAAGGCTAGGGACAGGTTGGTGGCAGTGGAATGCAGAGTAACAAAAATGATTCAGGGCCAACAGGGCAGGTCTTATGAGAAGTGCCTTAAGGCACTAAAAATGTACTCGCTGGAGATCAGAAGGGAGAGGGGAGAGATGATAGATACCTTCAAGTTCCTAAAAGGATTAAAAAGGTGAACTGTGAGGAACTATTTAGCTTGAATTTTAGTTTGCTGTCATGAGGGTATGAGTGGAAACTGATGGGAGAGAGGTTCAGGAGGGACATGAGAAAGTATTATTTTACAGAAACCATGGTAGAGCTGTGGAGCAGTCTGCAAGCTGATGTGGTGGGTGCTAAAATAGTTGATGGTTTCAAGCACAGAGGAGACAGAGTGAAGGGTATAGTGGTCACTTGAGACAACAGAATTGGTGAGGAGAACTGGGGGAGTAGAGAGAGGGCTAGGATCATAGATGGATAGTAGGTCTCAAGATTAGATAGGGGACTCAGGCAGACTGGATGGACCACTGGTCTTTTTCTGCTGTCATTGTCTATTTCTATGTATGTTTTTAAAATAAATAGTGTTTAATAACAGGAGCAAATTTGCTTTTGTATGATGTTTTCTTTTCTGTGATTGCAGCATTTTTGCATTTTGCCTGGATTTGTTTTCTGTTTGCATGCTAAGCACCAGTTCCCCCTTTGACTGTAACATTGTTTTCTCACCCATTTTGGTGCACCCCAGCATTCTGCTGCTCCTCTTGACAGAGTCTGTATTTACTGTTTTAGCTTTTTGTCTGGTTTGACCCCAAGATCCTTTACCTTATTTACTGCAGTAAGAGAGCCCCAGACAGCAAGTGAGTCTTCATTGTGTTTTTCTTCCCCAGGTGTATCACATTCCATTTAGCTACATTGAATCTGAGGCTTCATGAATCAGACTAATCATCCAGCTTGTTCAGGTCCTCCTGAAGTTTGTCACAGCCCTCAAGGTAGTAGCTCACCCTGGCCAGGTCAATGTCGTCCACAAACATAAACAGCATGCTGGTGACCACAGCTTTTACATTCTTGATGAGGATGCTGAAAAGTAGTGGCCTTGAACCCAACCTTGATATGCACTTCTGAGTACTATTCAGCACTTGGAGTACTGTCCATCCACCAGTACTCCCTGCGTACTGCCCCAAACCAGTTTGCAATACATCATGTGTAGGTCTCATGCATCCTACACTGTATACATTGCCTAGAAGCTTGCCATGAACCACAGAATCAAAGACATTACTAAAGTCCAGATCAACTATTTTTATAGCCCTGCCCCAGCACATCTCACTAATCACTCTCTGAAAGGAGATCAGGTAGATGTGGCATGATATGCCCCTCATAAAACTATTCAGAAAGGGGACAAAAACCTTGGCCTCAACCAAGTGCCCCATTTATTATAACCCAAAATTTCACTGAAGTTGTTACCACATACTGTATAAAAGGAATTAGGGCAGTTAAAGAATGCATTATAGAAATTTATACAGTACTTATACAGAACTAAGAATAATTATTCAGTGCAGGGCACATGACAAACCGATTAACACAATAGATCAAGGTTATACAATAATCTCTACAGTGGTTAAGTAATAAAGAATAGTAATACAACAAATAAAGGCAGTTCCATGGTATTGGCCAACAATCACTTCAAGGCCATGGCAGTATTCATAATAGATCTACTCAAGACAAGTATGAGCTGGTTGGTCTTTATCTCCACTATAATCCTGAGGTGTATCTCATTCAACCTTTGGGACATATCTGCCTTAATCTTTTCCTGGTAGTCAGGACCTGGACAGTGGTGATGTCCACTGGTAGCATCCTGGTTAAATCTGATTATTTAGGCCCACCCAATAAGCCCCCTCCACTAACCAGAGGCTGTTAGTGGAGAACACTGAAGTGATGTATTTATTAATCATCTGAGTCATCATCACAACTAGTTCTCTCACAGGTTCTACCCCCACCTGTTTTCAACAGCCCAGTCCCCTCTTTCACTGTCCTCATCCTATTTATGTATTAGAATAAGACTGTGGTGTTGCTGGTAGCTCATCTTGCTATCCAGGGTTCTAGCCTAGTCTTAGCATTCTTAATTCTAGTTACGTAGTACCGTGATGCTGCTCTGTACTTCTGTCTGGCTGAAAGCAACTCATATATTTCCAATAGTTAACAACCTTCTTTTTCTTCATACTCAGTTGCATTAGATCTCTGTGGAGTCATGGGGTCACTTTCTGGTCCTTTTCTAATAATTATATACTAGAAATAATTAAGGAGTGCATTAGGCTGACTGGGGGGATCCTCATCTGGTTTGTACACCTTGGTATAAATGACCTGGTGGAGGAGGAGGTTAAAGAGGTGCAGAAGAGATTTATGAAACTAGAAACAGGGTGCAAATGGATGATGAATTCCATAGCTTTTTCAGAAGTTCTGCCAGTACACTGTGTCAGTACAGCTAGACAGTTAAGAATCAAATACATTAACCACTGGCTAATGCTGTAGTGCAGGAGGGAGGGCTATGAATGTATAGATGATTGGGGGAACACATGAGTGGACCAGCATCTGTATGCAAGGGACAGGTTGCATATAAATTATGAAGGGGCTGGGATATTGAGGGGGAAACTGAAGGGATACATAGACAGTACGAGGGAGTGCTTTAAACTAGGAGAGGGGGAAGGCGAAGCTAGGTGTAGCCCAGTGGGAGTGGTGGGAGGAACTGACCCAACTCGCTCTCTCCATAGCTGGAGGCAAGAGAAGCTGAAAGAGGGGGAAAGGGAGAGGAGCAGGGCTGCTGGAGGGGTTTGTTAACTAACACCAACAGTCTAGGTAATAAGATGTGTGAACTTCAGGTGGTGGTAGCAGAGGTTGACCTGGACCTAATTGCAGCTACAGAGACCTGGTAGACTGAAAACCATAGTTGGGAGGTGGAAATACCTGTGTATGTACCCTACAGGAGGGATAGGACAGGAGAAAAAAGGGGGGGGTTACCCTTTATGTAAAAGAGGGGATTAGAGTGATGGTGTGTGGGGTGGGGATGAACCAGCAGAGACCCTATGGGTCACTTTAAGCAAAATGGAGGGGGGCAGTGAAAGTAGGAGTGGTCTACAGATCACCAAATCAGGGGGAAGAAGTAGATAGGTAGATGGGTAGGGAGATACAGGAGATGGCTAGCAAAAGGAAAGTCATGATGATAGGAGAGCTAAATCTACCAGACTTGGATTGAGACACCCCGGCAGCATTCACAGAAAGGAGTAGGAGTTGCTGGAAGCCTTGCAGGAAGTGTTTTATCAATCAGCTGGTAATGGAACCTACTGAGGGGGGTGCCATATTAGATCTGGTTATCATAAATGGGGACAGTGTTGAGGGGGTGGAGGTTGGGCAATATTTGGGTGACAGTGACTATAGGACAGTAAAATTTAGAATTAGAAAGGGTCCAGTTAAGAGCAGTTCCAACACTAGTGTGTTAGACTTCAGAAAGGCAGATTTTAGGAGGATGAGGGCAATGGTCCAGGAGGAACTAATGGGGAAGGAAGACTTAGAAGACGTGGAGGAGCTATTGGGTGGAAATTAAAAGAGGAATATTGAAGGGGATAGAACTATGCATTAGGATGGTGAGCAAGAAAAAGAGGGGGAGGAAACCACTTTGGTTTATAACAGAAGTAAGAAATGCAGTTTGGGAGAAAAGGAGGGCATTCAGGATATATAAGGCATCTTAGAAGGAGGCAGACAGGAGGTATATCAGGAAAAACTGAGGGAAGCAGGAAAGGTGATCAGATAGGTGAAGGTGGAAATGGAAGAGCTTATAACAAGGGAGACAAAAAGGGGAGACAAGAAGTGTTCAGATATGTGAGCAACAGAAGGAAGGGGACGTGCGGGATTATGAAGCTCAAGGGGGAAGGGGGGCACAGGTGGAGGGAGATATAGAAAAAGCCAATGTTCTGAGTGAATACTTCACATCAGTCTTCAAGGTGGAGATGGGGAAAGGGGTGAAGTTGGAAAACAGGGGAAGTTTGGGTAGGGTATCATGTCAGCACAATGACATTTTCACAGCGAAGTCCACCACAGTGACAAATCTCACCAGGTAGCTGAGGTTGTCCACTGTTCGCCGAAACTACAACTCCTAGTCCTTCACCCCCCCCCATCCTGAACCAACTCCAACTCGTAATTGGTTATTTAGAAATGGAGGTTGGTGGGGTATGGGGGGGTGAAGTCCCCTGCAGAAAAACAATTTTTCCCGATGGGTATAATGCCGACTGTTGGCATTGTTCCCATCGCTGTGCAGGATGTCGACAAAATTGTTGCTGATATTCTGCCATGGAACCAGTGGGTAGTGGGATGGACTCAAGTCCCTTCATGGAGGCAAGGGTATTGGAAGAATTAGGAAAGCTGCAGATGAGTAAGGCCATGGATCCAGATGGGATTCACCCAAGGGTACTCAAAGAATTAAAACAGGAACTGGCAGCACCACTCACAAGGTTATTTAACCTGCCACTGCACAAGGAAAGGGTCCCTTGGGACTAGAAAAAGGCTGAGGTAGTGCCCCTACATAAAGAGGGAGGAAGGGACGAGCTGGTAAACTACTGCGAAGACATTAAGCATCCTGCAAAGTGGAGGCCCAGCTTGGGTGCTCCCTCCAATGCGGCTCCTATCTCTGCTGCCTCCAGAAACCTTGCCCAGCGCGGTCAGCTCTAACTAGGCCTCTGTCTGCACTACTCAGCTGGTCTGCCCAGAAGAAAGCTCCCCTACCTTGCAAAGGTACAACAGGACTCTTCCAACAGGTTCAATTTTTGGCACTTTCCACAGCCAAATCCTGATTGGACACTGCCCTCTGTTGCTGCATCTCAAGTAGCTTTTCCCCAGGCTAATTCTTCCTGATGCTGCAATTGCTTTTTATACTTAAAGTTATTGTTTTCTGCTATATTCTAGCAGTGCTGTTAAGTTACCTGATCTTAGGGATGTTACTATATTCAAGCTAGTGCTGCTAAGTTGCTGATTTATTTATTTGTTTTCTTAGAGCTTTTAAGAACATTTAGCATTTCACGTAGTAGTCTTAGAATTGTTAGGTAGAATTAGCATCAAAGTTTGTTTAGCCTTGCAGCCCCCTCCCAGACCCAGTGGTGACAAGACCGCATTTTCAGCTGCAAATTAATTTTCATTCCTGACTCCTTTGTTAAGTTAATCTGTAAACACATACATCTCATACCTTCTGCTTTTCTTCTGTCTCTGCTGTTGTGTCCTGCCCCTACCCACAGTTCACAGCTCCTATTTAATTTCTTGCTTGTCTCTTCCCCCTTAGTAAAGGCCCAGCTTTGGTGTTCCCTCCAACGTGGCTCCCATCTCTGTTGCCAGTTTCCCATTAATAGATTATACAGATCTGCCACCAGAGGGACCTTGTTCTTTCATTTAAGGAAGTCTGCCCTCTTAAAGTCGCAGAAACTTTACTTGCTATGTACCTTACTGGTACTGCCTTCCTACTAAATCCTATTGGACCTCACTTAGTTCCTCTTTTGTCCAATGGTATCACAAGGTGTGAAACTATTTCTGATGCTTTTCTGTGTACTGTGGGTCCCACTCTCATTTGGATGGAACCCCATATCGCATACCCCTGTTCTCCCTACCACAGAGTGACCTCTTATCACACTTGGCCTGGTCACCAGTGCCAATGTAACATACTACACCCCTTTCTTCCCATGTGAGCTGCACTACAGTAGGCTGCACATAAAAAGTGGAACAAGTCTATCCTCTATTTACCCCACTGTTCTTATGCTACTTAAAAGCCTCTCTGTTCCTAAGGGCCCTGTTAAAGTACATCAAAAAGGGAAATCTGACCCTCTTACCCTTTATTTACTAAGACAACTCCAGAAATGCCTCATTCTTTTACTTCTCCTTATCTCTGGGAGTGTACATCCTAATCTGGACCCTCCTTCATGTGGAGTCAATGGCACCAAAAAACAGGGTATGCTTGTCCTGCCCAGTATGAACATCTGTAGTCTGTTAAAAAATTTGATGCCCTCACTGCTTGTGTCGCAGTACACATCCCCAACATCTTGTCAATCATTGAAACGTGGCTGTCACCATCTACGCCTGACTCAGCCATCATCCTACCAGGACACTCAGTCTTAATGCAGGACAGACTATCTACTGTAGTAGAGGAGGTGGTTGTGCCATATACCTAAATGAATCATTGTTGGCTTATCCACTGTCCATCCCTGAACCAGCTATGGATATTCAGATTCTTGTTGTTAAGATTATGCTCGGAGCACACAACAAGGCCCCCAACTTTGTCTCAGTCTATATTCCCCCTGACCTCAACAAACGGGGCTTAAAACCCCTAATGAACTGTGTCATGACTCTTAAACAAGGTGCAGAAACTATCCTGTTAGGTGACTTTAATGTCAGCTGGCTCTCATCAGGTGCCAATAGGCATAGTGATGAGTCAACAGGCCTGAATATTACCCTGTTAATAACAATTACAACCAGGATAAACTATAAAACTGGGACTAGCATGCTCCTGGACTGTATCCTAATGAATCGTCCAGTGAATATCTCCCATTCTGAAGTATTGCCTGACACTATAAGCAATCACTCTCCTACCCAGTGTTATTGGACTAACAAATTTATCAAGCTCTCTGCCAGAAAAATCACAAGTAGAGTGCTCTCCCATGGCCACCTGCAGCCACTAAAGTCTCTCCTCTGGCAACAAGACTGGTCTTACATTGAAAATGCCCCTGATATTTACTCAGCTCTGGAATACTTCACTGAACACTTCAATGCAGCCTGTGACATCCATGCCCCTTTTAGGACACGTAGGATCAGGGGACTTGTTAATCCCTGGATCTGTTTTAACCTTCTGGCTCAAATGAAAGCTTGTGACTACCTCTGGCACAGTGTCAGGACCTCTGGAAGTCAACCTGACGTACAGGCCTATGAGATGGCCAGGAACGCATGTCCTAAGGTTATCCGTGAGCACAAAGCATGGTACTATAAGGACATCCTTGTCAAGACCTGGGCAGATGGGGAAATATTCTGGGAAAACCTTTCAGAAATCACTGAGAAAGCATCCAAACAGGCTCCAAATATGTTAAATGTTGATGGGTCTATCACCCATGACCCCGTGTTAATTGCCAAAACATTTAATTTATCATTCAAAGACCTTAGCCAAATTCTGCCTCAATTCTTTTGAACCACCCAGCACAGCTTCTGTGGCCACCAAATCAGAAGAAGCCATGACTCCCCCATGTTTCTACTTCAAAACTATCTCGGAAAGTGAGGCCAAGGCATACAGTACCTAGTTAAAGTTCTAGGAGGAACTAGGACAAGCAGTGATTCCCTCAACCTGAAACTTCTTACCCTAACCCTAGATGAAGTCCTAGCCCCCCTCACCATGCTTCTCAATCATTCCCTCATACTTTCACAATTTTCCCAGATCTGGAAATCCACTCTGGTTACACCAGTTTTTAAGAGTGGGGACCGATCGCTATCTGGGAATTATAGGCCAATATCTATTCTTCCTCCATTGTCCAAAGCACTTGAAAGGATTGTTGCCGACCAGTTTGTGGAGTACCTGGAAAACATAACCTACAATGTGTCCAGCAACATGGTTTTTAGAAAGGGCACAACATATCTACGGCACTACTGGAATTCACAGGTTTCATTCACAATGCTCTTGATCAGGGTCAACTTGTTGCCGCAACCTTTTTTGATATGTCTAAAGCATTTGACATGGTCAATCACCATTTGCTGACACATCAACTTGCTGGGCTTGGTATATCTTCAGACACCCTAAAATGGTTCACTAGCTATCTAGCAAACCACACACAACATGTGAGAATAAGGATTACCCTTTCTGCTATACTGCCTGTCTGCTCTGGGGTTCCTCAAGGATCGATACTGGGACCCCTTTTATTTAGCATCTTCCTCAATAATCTTCCAGCAACCTATCTTGAACCAGTACTCCTCTATGTGGATGATGCAGTCATTTTCTCAAAGACTGCTGACCCTACCCTCCCTTCAGGCCCAACTTCAGAAAAGCTTTACTGAAGTTGAGTCCTGGTTCACCTCTCATAAGTTGGTGCTTAATTGCAAAAAAACAAAGGTCATACTCTTCCATGGTACCCACAGCAAGCATAAAGACAAACAATTGGTGATTAAAAACAGTGTGGATGTAGTCCTTGATCAGGCTCAATCTTTTAAATACCTAGGGAGGTACTCTGGATAGTACACTGTCCTACTCCCACCATGTTGAGAATGTTGCCAAGGCAGTTAACATTCACCTAGGCCTTCTACACAGACACAAACACTGCCTTACTACTGAAGCCCTCTGACTGGCTAGCCAACATTCAGTTGTGTCTATTATTGACTATGGTTTGGTCATTTATGGTACTGCCACAGGCACATCCCTACGGCAGCTCGCCACAGCTCTGAATAAGGCATGTCATCTACTAACTGTTGCAGCATATCATACTTACACTTGTGACCTTTATGGACAAGCAAAATGGCTTCAACTCCAGGCTCGCATTGAATATCAAGCCTGCCTTCTGGCAAAGAAGGCAACTCTTGGTTTCCTACCACCAGGTTTCCTTCAGTTTTTCAGTGCCTTCCAGGGCACTCATAACACACAAAGTTCTGTGAGCCAAACTTAAACTGTCCCTCACTGTCGAACCTCACTCCGACAGTAATCCATTGCAGTTAGAGTGGCTAATTTATTTAATTCCCTTCTTCCTGAGATTGCAACGACTGCAACCTTGGAACAATTTAAGTGGAAGCTGCATCAATTCCAAGCTTCCAGCGCATCTTGTGACTGCTATACCTAATATCTGCAGACAGATAAATGCACTGGGACCTCCCTCTTTTACCACTTGCTCCTGTATGGTCCTACCCTGTTGCTGTGCTATTCCACATAGAGCACTTCCTTCCTTCATTCCTTTCTTGTCCCCTTCCCTGCCCTCTATTCATTCTACCTCATCCCCCCTTCCTTTACCCTTTCACTCCCATTCCACCTCCCTCCCTCCCCTCTGTTTCTTCACCTGTTCTTTCCCTCACGCCCACCCATGGGTCTTTTTCCTACATAAGGTACATTGTGGCAGCTCCCTCCTTGCTCTTATTTTACTCCTTCCACCCCCTCAATTCACCCCCTATTCTTCTCTCCTTGTAATCTCTTCCACCCCTCTTCAGACAAGGTCACTGGCTGCACTTGACATGATATTTATCTTGCCATATTATTCTTTTGTTTATGTAATTACTTTACTCATGATGTACTACTTACTGAAACCATTGTAATTTGTTATTCTTGTGACTTGACGTGGAACCTCTGTAAACGAATCCTTGGCTCAAAGGTCTTTCTGATTTGTTAAATAAATTAATTTGAACCTTTTATCTTTACAAATAATAGAAATGCCCGACCCGGTGCAGTATCCACCATGTGGGTAACATGTACATTGTGGGAAGAAAAATAAATTCTCACCCCGGAACACACTTTCTCCCCAGATGACCAAAAACTAAAATCCCAAATCCAACCCCTATTTGCTGCCTCCAAATCTGCTACAGAGTGTAAACTAACAGCTTGAAAAAAGTACATCTGAATCTGAATGCTGGAAATAAGCATAAGTACTGAGTGTTTTTCTTTCAGATTGTAGACTATTGGTATTTAAGGAAGCCAACCACAAGGTGTATAGGCGAGATTCCGAAAGGTATTAGGGCATATCACATTGTTGTTATTGAAGCTCTTGTTACTCTCCTGTCTCTGTGCGTCTAGGGCTGCACTTCATCTGGATTCTCTGGGTTTGACAAAGTTTCTCATTGGGAACACAGAACTGACGCATTGCTTAACTCAACAGCAGCCTCTAAAGCACCCCCTTACAGTACTGCAAATTGATTTGGGCCTGTGATTGAATATTTGTCAGACTGGACCTTTTTTTTATACTTCTTTTATTGAAATTTCAAGTACAGTATTACTTCATAGTAGTACATATACATTTTCACTTCATCTATAAGAATTCAAGAGCATACAGTACAACAATAATGTCTACAAAAAATTAACCTATTAAAAAATCAACCAATATTGGGTCTCATCTATAAATAAAATGATATAAAAAGACTGTATATGAACAAAGAAATGTATAACTTTCCACCCTATATACGCATTCCATGGATAAAAATCCCTTAAAAACTAAAACTTCTTGAACTTCATCTAATAAGTAAAACCTGATAGGTTTCATAGAGACCAAGTTAATCAGTGATTCTTACCCCTCCAAGCAGACAGCCATCCTCTCCCCATCAAGCTGAGGTGTGTCTAATTGAAGAAGGTATTCAACACATCCTCTAGATCACTTTAGTCCCACCTATTCCATCTATTGTTATTGTTATCTATCTTTTTAACTAAACTATAGGTTATTCTTTCCATTTTTTGGATGTTTTATACTATGGTGATTTATTCTGAAATATCTGGAGGAGCACTTTGGCGCCATCTCTTGGTTATTAATTTCAAAGCTGCCACTACCCAGTATAGACCACAAATATTTCTACTCTCTTCTCTTTATAGCTTATGGGATCAATCTGAGCACCAGATGTTCTGGGCCTATTTGAATTTATGTTATAAAGAGTTTTTTCAGGTATGCTATAACCTGGGTCCAGAAATATTTGAGTTCTGGACATTACCAGAAAACATGTGACTGCATAGCTAGGTCAGTCCCACAGTCTCGCCAGCAAGAATGGGGATTTCTGGGCAGTAGTGTATCACCTGAACAGGGATCAAGAAAAAGTGAATCCTCACTTTCCAACAAAACTCTCTCCAAACTGGTGCAAAAGAGGTGCTCCAAGTATTCCTTCAGATCCTTAACTGTTGTTGCTGAGAAAGAGAGATAGCAAGTTATGATTCCCCATTTTTGTTTAATATGTTGTGGTGAGAACACTCAGTCATTGATATAATTAGAATATAGAATTGTAATGTCTTTTGTCTCCATGAGAGGACAGGCACATTTTCATAAATTTAATCTGAGAAGATTCTCTCCACTCTCCCCTAGTCTGTGCCTGTCACTGTGTGTTAATATAGTCTCTTAGCTGATAAAATCTTAGGATATCTGAGGTTGCCTAATTGAAGCTCCATTGGGCTTCTTCAAAGGAGATTACAGTATTGTTACATATTATCTGGTATGGAGAAATGATTCCCTGTCTAGTCTGGGACAAAAACCAACCATCTTGCTTTGCTGGTTCAAATTCAGGGTCGTATACCCACTATTTGAACCATAGGTGTTTTTTAGTATTACCTGTCAGTGTTCCCCTCCTCCAACCCTCTAGAACCACCTGTATGCCAGAGAGATAAGTATTAGAGGCAGTCTTTCTGGGTTTTTGGAAGAGCAAGGTCTACAAAGGCAACTCCGACTGAATTGTCAGATATATTCTTTTCCATGTAGAGTCATACTGTCTGTTACCCCATAATAAGGCCACCCGCATCTGGGATGCCACCCAGTATCCTGCCAGGTCAGGGAATGCATGTCCCCCTTGCTGTTTCAGGAGAAATAACATCTTTCTGTTCACCCTAGGTCAAACCTTACAAAATGCAAAAAAGAAAAAGAGCTGTTGCCAATTTGTAAGGGTCTGTGGTGCAATTTGACACAGTACACACTGAAAAAGATACAGCAACTGTGGGAGGGCGTTCATTTTCATGACTTGGATTTGGGACAGTAGCGGGAGTGATAACAATGACCATCTGCCAAAATCACTTATAAGATGGCTAAGTAATGGGGTGTAATTCAAGGAGAATAGTTGATCCATGTTAATTCCTATATTAATGCCAAGGTATCTCATTTTGGTCAGACCCCACCTCATTGGGAAACACCAGGAAATGTCTGCGATGGGGGAATAATAGAAATTAAGGATTTCTGTTTTAGTTTTATTTAATGTATAACCTGAGAGGGAAGAAAACAACTCCAACTGTTGAAAAACCACAGAGGGAGAAGTATCAGGGGAGGAGAAATATAAAAAAATGTGTCCGCATATAAGGCAGACTTATGTTCTGCCCCCCCAAAGACTGGACCCTTTTTAATTTACTGTTAACCTTTTCCCCTTTTTTTGTTTTGACGTCCTTAAGTACAGATTATTTTTCTACTACTGTTGGAAGGCATGTCTTCCCTTATATTTTCACTCTGGTGTGGGTTCAGGTAGGAAACTCTGTGTTGGGGTGTCTGGTGTAAGAGGCTGAGACTGACTTGATGTTCTCAGTCCCTCCTGGGCCTGCTGTCCAGCAGTTGTACTTGCGGGAGTGCAGCTAGAGGTATTTTGCTTAGAAGCTGTCCGGATGCAAAAATCTTGTACCCCAAAGTCAGATTTTCATTATTCCTCGAGGCCCATGGACAGTCCGAAAAAGTATGACCCTCCTCTTCATGTAAGTTGTAGCAAGGGTTGTTAATGCAGTGAGCACTAGGGTGCCCAGTTTCACCACAACAGGTGCATTCCAATATTTCACAGTATGAACTAATATGACGATTCGAACCACACTTAAAGCAAGTGCGGGGCTGCCCTATATAAAAACAGTTTGGAAGATGAACGATTTCATTCATATTTTGATTCAGTTTAACTTACATTTTCCATCTCCCTTTCCAGAACCCCTCCTCATCCAGGAAGGGGTCTGGGTTGCCTTGGATGGAACAATTTTTCTCGAGCCAGTTAATAATGTCGGTTATGTTAACGCCCTAATTTCTAAATAATACAGTTATCACGTGGAAAGGTTGTTTGGTGAGGGGAATGGCAATAAACTGGGCCCAAAGAGGGTTTGCTTTCAAACTTATATATTTACACCAGAAACACTCCAAAATTTCTGGTGTCTGAAAACTTATGTCATATGTGTATTCCCCCGGAGCATGGATCTACGCATATACTTCAGAAGGGGTGAGTCCTAACAATTGTTTTATTAGGGTTTTCTCAATGAAAAATTTGTCTGGCTGTGTTTCTGTAGGAGAGAAGAGATGCAGCTTGAAAATATATACCGGTATTGGGGAGGGGAATGCCAGGACTAAAATACAGGATCATCATCCAGTTCAAGTTCTTGCTGAGAATTAATAATAATATGAAAATGATGACCTTTGGCATAAAGGAGAGGAAAAAAGTAATTGGAGGAGACCTTTAAGGGATCATGGCATCAGACACCATCTCTCTTGGCTTGATCCAATACTTATGATAGCTCTGATCCTTGCTGAGTAAGGAATCAAATTCAGGGGAAAATGCACTCGCTCTATGCCTTTAATGAGAAAATGGCATCAGCTACTGCTGAGTCAACCTACATAGCTAGTAGGGCTTCCCACCTGCAAATAGTCCCTCACTACCAAGGCATGTGGGTGAGGAGAGAAATGACTGCTAGGCTGATTTCACCTCACCTTGAGTCCTGGAGGAGACATAAGCTATGTCTAATAATAACAGGGGGATTGAGGAAAAGGAATGTGCACAAAACCAGAGGCAATAAGGAGGAAAGGATCAAGAGGTGCTGCTGAGGTGAACTATGTGGATAAAGGAACTACCAAAATAAAGGTCCTACTCTCAAGGCATTTATAGTTGCCACATAGTAATTCTGCATGGCTAAAAGAACCCCATATGGAGGAGATTCCACTCTCAAGAGGCATAAAGTCATACGAACTTATGAACATACGAAATTTGCCAGCAGATACAGGCCTAGAGGTCTATCAAGTCTGCTCGAATGTGCAGCTAGCACCCCTTATTCTGCAGCTGCCCCTCCCTTCCACCCTTCCCCTTCATTAACCCTCCCCCTGGTCCTGTCCCATCCCTTTGAAGCAGTCCACTGTTCTACTGGATACCACTTCTGCAGGTAACGATTCCACCCAGCCACCACCCTCTCTGTAAAAGTTCTCCTCATCTCTCTCCTGAACCTTCCTCCTTCAGTCTCATATCATGGCCCCTGGTGTCCCTCCCCTCCCTTACTTTGAACAGCCCCACTGTACCTGTCTTGTTTATTCCTTTCATGTATTTAAAGGTTTCAATCATGTCCCCCCGTAACTCCTGTCCTCCAGTGAGTACATGTTCAACTCCCTCAACCTCCTCTCGTATGATATGTCCCTCAGCTCCTTGATCATCTTTGTCGCCTGCGCTGTACCCCCTCCAGTAACTTCATGTCCCTTTTCAGATACGGGCACCAGTACTGCATGCAGTACTCCTGGTGCATTCTAACTAATGACCTATACAGTGGCTGAATCACCTCCTCAAGGATATACCCCTTGCAATACAACCTAGCATTTTGTTGGCCTTTGCAGCTGCCTTCCTACATTGTGCCGAGTTGTTCATTGACCCTGTAATGAGTACCTCCAGATCCTTCTCCTCCTCTGTCTGGGCTAGCTGCACTCCCCCCAGCTGGTAACTCCTCCTTGGGTTCTTCATCCCAAAATGCAGCACCTTGCAATTTTTGGCTTTAAACCCCAGTTGCCAGGTGTCTTACCAGGTTTCAAGCTTTGCCAGATCATCCTGCAACCGCTGCTATCCCCCTAGATCATCCACCACCACTCCTAAATTAGTATCATCAGCAAACAGACTGATCTTGCTCTTGATGTCCCATGATATGTCTGCAATGAATACCCCAAACAACACTGGTCCCAACACTGAGCCCTGTGGAACACTGCTCGTCACTACCCTTGGGTGTGGGAGCTCCCCACCCACCGCCACCCTCTGTTGCCTTCCCTGAAGCCAGTTTCCTATCCATCTCACCAGCTTTGCACCCGCCCCTGTGCCTACTAACTTACTTCCCAGACTTCCATGTGGCACTGAGTAGAATGCCTTACTGAAGTCCAGGTACAGGACATCCACTGCATAGCCCCTGTCCAGTTGCCTGGTTACCCAGTCATAGAGCTCCACAGGTTGGTTTGGCAGGATCTCCCCCTTATGAAGCCATGCTGTCTGCTGTCCTGTAGTCCTTTGGCCTCTAGGAGGGCCACCAGCCTCTCCTTCAGGATAGTCTCCATTAGCTTACCCACGATGGATGTGAGGCTCACTGGTCTGTAGTTTCCTGGTTCATCCTTGGGTCCACTGTTGTGGAGGGGCACCACATGAGCCATCCTCCAGTCCTGAGGTATACACCCTGAATGTAGTGAGGCATTAAATAGGTCTGCCAAAGGTCCTGCAAGGACCTCTGCCAGCTCCTTCAGTACCCTGGGGTGGATGCCATCTGGGCCTGGCGCCTTGTCCACCCTCAGTGCTTTCAAACCCTCCCAAACTCTGCCCTCCATGATTTCCCTATCTGTCACCCTTTCCCCCCCTGTTTCTGCCATTTCTCCCCACTTGGGTGTCACCCACCTCTTCTCTTTAGTAAATACTGAGCAGAAGTACTCATTTAGTGTTTCTGCCTTATAGCACCCTGCTTCCAACCAACCCCCCCTCCTTCCTAATCCTTACTATGTGGTCCTTACAGCTCCTTTTCTCCCTGATGTACCTAAAGAAGTCCTTCTCCCCCTTCTTAATGCCTTGTACCAGACTGAGTTCCATAGATGCTTTGGCTCCCCTTACTGCCCTTGTCACCTCCTTCAATTCTGTCAAGTGCTCCTCCCTGTCCTCCCCCTTCCTGTTTTCTTGTACTTCCTAAAGGCAGCTCTTTTTCTCCTTACCTTTTCCATGACCTCCTTGCTCAACCAGCTTGGTTTCTTAGCCCTAGCCTTCTTGTTCTGGGCCTTGCAGCAGGTTTTGGTTGCCTCCACTATCCCCAGATTTATGAGCTCCCACCTCTGGTTAGTGTTTATACTAGATTGAATTCTGGCCAGGTACCCTTTTACCACTTCCCCCATCCTCCCAAAGTCATCCCTCCTGAAGTCCAGCACTCTTGTTCCTGATTCCACTCCTTCCTTGCCCATATCCAATGTGAGGCATACTGAGTGGTGGTCACTCCCTGACAGCGGTTCCTCCACTGTGAGTTCTCTCACAAAGTCCCCATTTGCCAGCACAAGGTCAAGGGTATTTCCTAACCTGGTTGGTTCACTGAACATTTGCAGCCGGAAGCTGTCCTGGAAGGCATCCAGCAGTACCTGCTCCTTTCTGTTCCTGGATGTTGGGGTACTCCAGTCCACTCCTAGCATGTTGAAGTCCCCCACAATCACCACACTACCCTTCTTGCAGGTCCTCCTGATCTGTTCTGCTAGTTCCCTGTCTAACTCCTCCATCTGAGATGGTGGCCTGTACACCACTCCCATTCTAAGAATCCTATTCTTGGAATCCTGGATTTGCATCCAAAGTGAGTCTGTACTACTGTCCTCCCCTTCCTCCCTTACACACTTCAGTCCTTCCTTCACATATAGTGCCACACCCCCTCCTTTCCCAATCACCCTGTCCCTACGAAATAACCTGTACCCTGGTACAGACAGGTCCCAGTCATTGTATTGGGTGGCCCATGTTTCTGTGATGGCTGCAATGTCCACCTCTCCCTCTGCCATGAGCACCTGCAGTTTTCCTCCCAAGGCTCATAGCATTAAGGGTAACCATCTTACATCCTTCCCCCCCCTCATCCTGCCCTACTTTCCTAGCATCACCAACAGTACTTGCCATTTGTCCTTTATCACTGTTATGAGGGGTAAGCTCATATGGTTTCCCAACCTGTGGTCTCTGCATATCTCTTGCCCAATTGGCACCCTCCCTCCTAGTTTAAATTCCCAATTTCCTCTATGTAGTCCTCCATCCTCTGTTTCAACACTTTCTTTCCCTCCTCACTCCAGTGTAGTCTGTCCTTGGCATAGAGACTACTGTCCTCCCAGGTCCCTCCCCACCTCCTAACAGCCCATACCCTTTAGCACAACACCAGGTTCTTAGCCATCCGTTAAATTCCTCTATTCTCAGCTTTCTTGTTGTGCTTGCCTTGGGCACTGGAAGTATCTCTGAAAAAGTTACTGATCTTCCTGCCCCCCCTCACATAAATATCTAGTTCCTCAAACCTCCTCTGGACTATATCTACTGTCTTCTCAGCCAGGTCGTTTGTCCAAAGATGTATAATTAAATGAGGCTTGTCCCTACCCCTTCTAGCATATTTCAGAACAGATTGTCCCACCCTTTCTGCTGTCATTCCTGGCATGGCCTCCACCCAAATGCGACTATGCCTCTCCCCCTTGCTACCCCACCTGACTCCTCTTAGTATTGAGTCCACCAGCACTAAGATTCCACCACTCATACTCCCTGCTTGCTTCCATTCCTCTCCCTCTCTCATTTCCAGCTCCTCTTCTTCCTCCTGCACATTATTTCCCCCTTTTGCCCCTGTTGCAATTCTCCCAGCAGAACTTCCCACCACCCCAGTTTGGTCCAAGCATTTATCAATTACTCCTCTAATTTCATCATTTCCCTCCTCCACTTTCTTCCTCTCTAGCAGTGCAAAACTGTTTTCTGGAGACCGTTCACAAATGCCCGCTCCCTCTCTCTGCATAGTAACCTGTTCTCTCTTTTCCACTCCATGACTTTTTCCACTTCTTCGCCTCCCCTTACAAGTCCCTATCTTCTCCTTCCATTTGTCTTTTGTGTCCTGACCTGGTTTCCCCGGCAATCGTTCTTCCTGGCCTGGGCCCCTTTGTCTCTGCTTCCCTTCTTCTGACCCTCTCCTCCCCACTGTTGGCTTAAATCGCCCTCCCTCATCTCCTCTTCTTCCTCCCTCCAGTATTGGCTAAACCCACCCCAATCTGCCTTGCATGTCTTAGTTCCTCCTGCAGACCCTCAATCTCCTTTCTAAGTTTCTCTATGTGGTTGCACTAAACATCCTCCCACACTCCAGGCAATTTTAGAAAGATTGGTGCACACGAGTTGTTGCAGCCTACCACCCTACCCATTGCTGTCATTGCCCACCAGCGACCCCCCACCCTTCCAGATGCAGGATACCAAACAGTCCCCCAAGTCTCCCCTCTCCCCCTCTGTCAGTGCAAAACATTATTTTCTTTATTTCCCTTACCCCCTTTGTTGTACACGTTTACATAGATGGAACAACTGCTTTTTATATTCCTATCCTTCCTATCCACACTCAAAAAAAGCCTTTAAGTAGCTATTGCACAACATTCTTCAAACTCCTACTCCTCCTTTCCCCAATGCAATAGCAATGCGAAGAAGTAACAATGAAAGCTCCTAGATTTGCATTTACTTCCCTTCCACTGAGATAGCAGTCACCTCTTCACTTGATGCTGTTCCTTTCCTGGATGTCTGCTTCTGCTATGTCAGGTGCATATCCTTTGCCCGTTTGAGGAACTGATGTCAGAACCCCTGGTATAAAGGAAATAATGGACATGGGGTGGGTGGGGTGGGGGCTTGGGGGGGGACCAGCCCAAGTCTTCCAGAAACAATCAAGTAGCTGAGGCCCTGGTCAGACCATTAGCACCCTTCCTCACTCTGCACTTAGCTTTGCAGCTAGTGAAGCCAGCAACAATGAATCACAATTTTACTCAAAGCCCCCAAAATAGATTTGCTACCCAAAGAAACAGGACTCCAAACAGCTTCACCAACAACACATCAAAATAGGCTTGAAATTAGAAGATATAGGTCTCCAATTCAAAGAAACAGAGCCAGTTAAATCACACCACTTATGTTTTTAAATCAGAAGACATAGGCCTCTACAAATGCAGCCTGCCACACAGTGAAACATCAAACAAATGAGCCCACTTACAGCTACCAAAACAGGTTTCAAAATTCCAACAGCCCCAAACAATACCCTGCTAGCCCCTTAGAAGTAGTAAGAAAGAAAAGAAATAACCTTCTACCAAGTAGAATCCACAAGAAACAATGTAAAAACAAAAAGAAGCTACTGTACTGTACAGATCTGATCCTGTCCCCTTCTAGTTCCTTCTGAGAAGCCAAAGCAACAGACACCACACCTGATTCAGCTCTTCCTCCCTTCATAAATATTGCACTGCACATTGTCACTGAGCTGACCTGCATGGCTAAGGGAGCCAGCTTGGCAAGAGTCCTACCCTTAAGGTGGGGAAGGGCCAGGAGACAAATTGGACATGAACCTACAGGAACTCAGTTTCACCACCTCTTACAAAATTATAGGAGAGTTTCTGCACCTCTGTTATCTTTCCCCACAGCAATATAGGAGACTTCCATTGATTAGAGATGACAGTTTCAACACCTAGAAATTTGGAGGTGAGAGTACCCCTACCTAAACATTTCCAGTTCAACTTCTGGAAAGGGTGATGGAGATACAAAATATGCTGCCAATTCAATATTCACCACTGAAAGGTCCACCACTTTGTGAGGGCCCCACCCTCAAAATGTGAGCTTTACAGATGCAGAGTTAAAGCACATTGACTTTTTGGGCTGAGAGCTCAGCAAGGTCTACTTAGATCAGCGATCTTTGTGTCTTTGTTTTACTGAAAACTGGATTTTAAACTGGGACTGAGCCGGAGCTGGAGGTGGGCTGCGAGACGCGACACAGGTATGCAGGGACCGCCTGAGAGGTCATGAGGGCCTCTGTACCTGCCCTCCCCTGCCCCCCATAGCAGTGCTGAAAACAAGGTAATTTCTATCAGAAGGACTTCTGATTACTGCTCTGGCCTGCAATTCTGACCGAAACAATCTTGCAGTAGCCTTAATACAGACCGGAATCTTCGTGAGGGGCTTACCTGTGGCCTAGGAAAACTGTTCCTCACTGCTCGCTCCAAACAAGCCCTCCTGGCTGCTGCGTGGCTGCTGCTGGTTGCTAGGCACCATTTTGTGTTGGCGCAGATGTATAGACTGTTTTTAAATAAGGATTTTGCAGCTATTGGGCTGCTTTTATCAATCCGACAGGGTGCCTTAAGTGTAATATTGCTAAAATGCTGGCGTGCTCCTTAATTTCGAATTTCAGCTTGTGCCTTAATGGTAATTGCTAATAGCGCTCCTTAATTACTGCTAGTACTTGGGATGACTGTACATAATTAATTCTTGCTTACTATAATTCCAGGGGGATTGTACAAAAACCAATAATAGAGCCTTAAAAAAAAAAAAAGTATAGCACCTTTTACAAGTTCTACATTGGGTCAATATGTTTTAATACGGGTAAACGTTGTGTGTAGCAATCAGAACTTGCTGTGTGCCAAACTCCTTACAACTAGAGACCTGCACAGTGCCTTATACAATGCAAATTGCTGTATTCTGCATAAAGCCTTATCATTTCTACCGCTGATTATTATTGCAGAGAGTACCTTGTTACAAAGATTGTTAGAGTGCCTTATACAATGCAAATCTCTGTATTTCTGCATAGACCCTTAGCATTTCAAATGCTGATTATTATTGCAGAGAGTAGCAGAGAGTACCTTGTAGCAAAGATTGTTAGTCTTTCCAAACTGTGGGCTGCCCTCGTTTGTTAGTGTCCCCAATCTGTTTGGCTCCTCTAGCTGATCGTTTTCTGCAGCAGGCCCCTGCACCCTTCCCCTCTTTTCCTGCTATAGAACCCCAAGCTCATCTACTTTATCTACTCTTCCAGGTATCCGGGGACCACCTGAGAGGTTGTGAGGGCCTCTGTACCTGCCCTCCCCTGCTCCCCGTAGCGATGCTGAAAACAAGGTAATTTCTATCAGAAGGACTTCTGATTACTGCTCTGGCCTGCAATTCTGACCGAAACAATCCTGTAGTAGCCTTAATAACAACCAGAATCTTTGTAAGGGGCTTACCTGTGGCCTAGGAAAACTGATCCTCACTGCTCACTCCAAACAAGCCCTCCTGGCTGCTGCTTGGCTGCTGCTGGTTGCTAGGCTCTGCCACGCCGGTGTTGCTGGCTGCTCCACCACCCCCACCACCACCCATGGTTGGCACTCCAACTTATACTTGCTGGATGGTCACATGAGCTGCAAACACCTATCAGCTCACTTTGCCATCTGCAAGTAATACAGTTTCTCCATTAGGGGTCCCCTGGTTGTTTCTTGGATAACTAACTACTCAGAGTGAAGCCTCTATTCCACAGATATTCACTGATCAACTTAGAATTGTCTCATTAGCAATTTTTACAGCTTCTTCCTCTAGAGGCTCCCCTATTTGCTGTTGGGATACCATACTATCACAAGAGAAGCCTCTTCTGTCAAAGATTTACAGTCGCTGCCTAAATACCTACCCTCTAACCCTGGTTTAATTGACGAATACATAATCCTTAACCTAGCTATTTCTGGCATCAGCTTGTATCTGTGCTTTTTCATCAAGTATACTCCTTCCAGTCATAGAGGTCAATATGATCCCTCCATATGGGACCCATTTAAACCTAAACCCACCTAGACCCTCGCTAGATGCACGAGGAGGCACACAGCCTTCTTACCCCAGGGGGAGTGATGGGTGGATGACCCTTACCCCTCCTTACTTACCTCCCAGTCACCTGGGCAGGTCCCTCCTAGCCCTTGGAGGGGATATTGAATCTAATCCAGGTCCTTTCTCCACAAATCTTTCCCTCAACAACCCTTCCCAACCCTTGTGGGCCGACTCCAAACTGCTTAAGCTTGCTCATATGAATATTGGCAGTCTAAGGAACAAATTCCCTGACCTCGAGGCATGGGCAGCTCTCTATAAGCCTGGCGTACTAGCCTTGACAGAAACCTGGCTAAAGTCTCAGATCCTCCCCCACAAAGTGGACCTAGTGGGCTACCTTACTTTCAGAAAAGACAGGGTAGAAAAAAGGGAGGAGGAGTTATTATTTACGTCAGCACTGACCTTCATGCTATGGAGCTGGATTTCCCCTCCCTTAGTGGATCCCTAGCTGACATGCTGTTTGTAAAAATACTCCTCGGTAACACCAAACCCCTTACCATAGGGGGTGTCTTCCTCCCACTTCAAACTGCCGCCTCCTCCTTGGAATCCCTAACAAATCACCTTGAGGACTTCTTCATGGGGGAGGCCATACTCCTCGGGGATTTCAATCTCCGCTGGCCAGCGCTAGTCACCTCCCTTACTAAAAACCCACTACTTGGCTCTCCATTTATGAGATCATCGACCTCCCCACAAGACTAAACCCCAAGACTGGAAACCACTCTCTCATTGACTGGATCCTAGTCTCCTGCCCAGGCCGTATACTGTTGGCAGGGATTATGTTTGACGCCTTGAGTGACCACTCGCCTACTTTCTGCATCTGGTCCAACAAGCCTCCAAAAATTTCTGCTAAGGTCATTGAAGCGAGGAATTACAGTAGGTTTGCACCAGTTGACTTCTGCTCCAATTTGAGGAAAACTGACTGGGCCCCTATCGTCTCCCTCCCCACACTCAACGAGGCTTTTGAATATTTCACCCAGGCCTTCTTATCTGCATCTAATATGCATGCCCCTATAAGAAAGCTCAGGGTGCAGGGAAAATGCCATAAATGGCTGAGCCCTTGCCTCAAGCATACCATGCTCCTCCGGGACAGAGCTTGGGGCACCTACAAAGCCACTGGCAACTCAACAGACTGGGAGAAGTACAGAGAGCTGAGAAATCAGTGCAAAAAATCCTTGAAACAGGACAAATCTCAATACTTAAACAATATCCAAACTAGGCACCTACATGACCCCCAAAAATTCTGGGGCCACATAAATCTACTCATCAGAGGTTCCACAAGTAGTCAAACAGACTCCATCCTGGCAGGGGACTCTCTGACCAATGCCCCGTCCATTGTTGCTGAGGCCTTCTGTGTCTCTTTCTCTACCCCAAGTGGGCCTCCCCTCCCTGTCCTCCCCAGGCCTACCTTTCACTCTGGTGATGCATGGGTGCACCCATGGCCTCAATTCCACCTAAAGCTGGTCAATCAGTCAGAGGTACTACCTCTCCTATGCAAAATTAACCCTTCTTCTGCCCTGGGACATGACCAGCTAGAACCTCGCCTACTGAGGGCTGCTGCTCGGCTATCACCCGTCCTGTCACCCTACTCATAAATAGATCACTCCATGAAGGAAAAGTCCCAAAAATGTGGAAGGTAGCGACCATCGTCCCTGTCTTCAAAAGTGGGCCCTGAGACAAATTGGGAAACTATAGACCAATCTCCCTTCTCAGTCCCCTTGGGAAAATTCAAGAAAGACTAGTCTCTACCCAGCTACAAGTCTACCTTGAGCAGCACTTTCTCATGGCTGATGTGCAACATGGCTTTAGAAAGGGACATGGCACCGACACTGTTCTCATCCTGCTCACTGCGGACATCCTTGCCTCTATGGACCAAGGCTCCCCAACGGGTGCCCTCTTCATTGACCTATCCAAGGCCTTTGACTTGGTCATCCATAATCTCCTTCTCTCCAAACTCCTGCTCCTAGGACTGGATCACCACTCACTCTTCTGGTTCTAGAGCTATCTGAGTGACCATTCCCTAAAAGTCTACTGGAAGGGCATATAGTCTGGACCCAGACCTGTCACTGCTGGGGTGCCCCATGGCTCAATCCTGGGCCCCCTGTTCTTTTCACTATTCCTCAATGATATTGAGGGAAACTGCTCCCTCAGCAAGCTCATTCTGTATGCGGATGACACTGTCATATACTGCAGTGACCCCTAACCTAGTGTCATCTCCGCAAAACTGCAGGACAGTCTCTCAACTCTTGAGGCCTGGCTATCCGCGAATTCCCTTATACTCAATGAAGAAAAAAACAAAGCCCTACTGTTTGGGCCTAGACACTTGGACCTTGACAGAAGTCAGCTGCTCCAGATCAGCACTAACCAAGGAAAAAGAGTTGAGATCATGACCAGCTTTAAATACCTTGAGATCCATCTTGACCAGGAGATGACCTACAGACCCCATATTGACTCCATAACCCGGTCCATCCACCAAAAGCTTGGACTCCTCTACCAGCTGAGGAACTCTCTATCCTCGGCTGCTCGCCGAGCAATTGCCTGCAGCAATCTTCTCCCCTCCATTCTATATGGTGCCCCTCTATTGCAGTTCCTTCATGAGTCAGAATTCGATAAACTTTCCGTACTCTATAATCGAGTGGCTCGCTTCACAACAAACTCCTCTGCTAGGAGGCATCACTGTGAGGCACTTAAGGAACTTAACTGGCCCACTCTACGACACAAACTTGCATACCCCGTCGCTTGCCTTGCCTTCAAGTTTTCTACCCTAGATCCCCCTCCCCATCTTAGTGGACTACTCTCCCCCAAAGAACAAATCCAAACCTTGTGATCATCTTCAAAACACCTCCTGGACATCCCTAGGATATACTCCAACCAAGGCAAACGCTCTTTCAAATTTGCTGCCTCCCACCTATGGAACTTCCTTCCAGCTAGTTTGACTGACTCTCCCACCCTTAACCAGTTCAAGTCTGGATTCAAACTTTATCTTCTCAATCTCAGTCTCTGTGGCTGCAACCGTTAGCTCCCAAGTCCTGGTCTCATTCCAGCTACACTGCTTTGAACCTCCCTTCATCCTGGTTGTATCTTCCAAGCCTATGATATCAATTCTCTGTTGTTGTCTAAATTCCCTTCTAATTGGTGGGTAACTTGATGTCATTTCTAATAAAAGCCTGAATGCGAACCTGATTTCTACCCCTGTATACTGTTGCTAATGTATATCTGTGGAACTAATGTAATTTCTGCAAATCATGCCAGAGTCTAATGTGAACCTAATTTCTTCCCCTGTATACTGTTGTAATGTATATTTGTGTAACTTATGTAATTACTGTAAATAATGCTTATAAATGTCTTTTTATGTAACTAATTCCGGTTCGCCCCTGAAAAAGGGATCTCTGGTCTCAGTGGGCTTACCCGGTTACCAAAATCCAAATAAATAAAGGCAAGAGATAAATTGATGCACTGCTGATGTAGGAATGCAAGGTGACAGAGTCTTTGCTGCTTGAACAGTGAGGCAACAAAGCTCACAAAGGTTGAAGGAATGCAAGGTAGCAGGATGAGGATGATATGGAGGAAGAATGCCCAGGTACAGTAAGTAGTATGAGGTATGTTAAGGAGGTGAATAACTGGGTAGGTAGGTAGAATGATATGGAGAAACCAAAAGATCTCTAAAGAAACAGACACAGCTCAATGGGAAGGCAGGGATGGGGCAGAAGGTGAGGGAGGCACAGGAGAGGGTAGTAGACAGGGTCCAGGGAGTCTGACAGGCAGTAAAAGCAAAGCAACACCAGGAGGTGGGGTGACAGAATGATCTGAAAGTGAGGACCAGGGCTAGAAAGCAAGAGATGGAGGAGACAGCAGGCAGAAAGGAGCAGGGGTAAGGCAAGAACAAGACAGGGGGAATAAGTGCTAATAAAAGGAGAAAGAGAATATTTATTTGACTGGGAGACCAGAAAACTGTGTCGGGGTAGGGCAGTGGGATGTGGCCTACAGTATCTGGACATTAACAAGGCCTTCAGCACTGTAACATACAGGAGGCAGATAAAGAAACCAAGCTGCCTAGGTGTGGAATCCAAAGTGATGACTTGGGATAGAAACAGGTTAAGGAATAGGAGACAGAGGGTGGTGGTAAATGGCACACACTATAATGATGGATTATTGCCAGCATGGTGCCACAGGGCTCAGTGCTGGGACTAGTCCTCTTTAATGTCTTCATAAGTGGAATTTCAAACAAAATGAAAGGGAATATATGCCTTTTTGCTGATGATACCAAAATCTTCAATAGGGTGGATGCTCAGAAGGGGGTGGAGAGAAAGCGCAAGGATCTTGGGAAATTTAGGAGTGACCATTAGTGAAGTTGGGGTTCAATGCCAAGAAGTGCAAGATCATGCACATAGCTTATATTAACTCAGGAGCTGCATATAGGATGAAGGAGGTACAAACAGTCACTAAATATTAAAGGTACCTTGACGTTATCATATCTGATGACCTTGATATGCAGAGCAGTGTGACAAAGTAGTGGTTAGGGCTAGTGGGATGCTGGGGTGCATAGGGAAGAATATCTCCAGCAGGTTGAGGGAAGCAGTGTTCCCATTTTATCGCTTTCTGTGGGACTCCACCTAGAGTACTGTGTCTAGTTTTGAAAGCTGCACCTCAGAAAGGACATAGACATGATGGTGGTAATCCAGAAGAGGGCAACTAAAATGGTGCAGAGTTTGCACGAGAAGCCCTATAAGGTGAGATTGGGGATTTTAACATGTACACCAAGGATCAGAGCAGGGTGTGAGGTGATATGATAGAGACCACAAGTACCACACAAAGGTAAGCAGGGTGCAGGAAGGGAGTCTCTTTCAAATAGGAAAAAGCACCAGGACTAGCGGTTATGTGATGAAGCTGGAGGGGGGAAAGTTGAGAGAGATGTGAGGAAATATTTCTTCACTGAAATAGTGGTACATGCCTGTATTAGGAGGGCTCTCTCAAGCATATCCTCTAGAACTGTACTTCCTCCTTAATCTTCTGGCAACAAATTAAATTACATCTTGATCTCCCATTGGGCCTAAATGATCATTTTCACCAGAGTTTTGTTTGTTAGGTATCGGATATAATAAATTATTGGGTCCACAACATTATCATATGATTCTAATATCCGTAATAGCCAAATTGATCATTCTTCATCACTGGGAGGACTCTTCAGCCCCCACATGTAAGGAATGGCACAGAGAAATCCTTACTTTTTTGCAAATGGAAAAATCTATTGCCAGCCTTCAACGTAACACCAAAACATATCTGGAGAGATGGGAGAAATTGTATACTTTTCTGTTACTTGGCTGATAACGATTAAAAGACCTTAGATACTTGGTTACTGTTCATCCTATATGAATGCTGAGACACATTTATTTGTTTGCATTATCACTCTGGAATATGTTATACCAAATCTAAATTGTTGTTTAGATTTTAGAACATCTTTATTACAGCTTGATTCATAGTATTAGTATATTCTTTATTTAAGCAATAAAGCACAACATGGTGTGTGTTATTGTGTAATAACGTCACTCCTCACATGGGTTGAAGCATGAGGTGAAGCCAAATGCTTCCACCACCTGAGGAGTGATGTTATTACATATTATAAAATGGGTTAAAAAAATCCACCATCCCGATTGGCTACTACATCATCTCAGTCATGTCCTTATTAGATGATATAGTAGCCAACCGGCACTACCCTCCAGTCCTGAGCCCCACAACACCACAAAATCAGTGAGCTGTGCCAGCCAAAAACAGAAACACAAGCTGGCACAGCTCACAGTGCGACATCACGGTGACCGAGTAACCGAACTCCCATCTGCCCGCCCCCTCGTCCTTCACAAACCCGACTCCAACCTCCCCCCCCACCGTACACAGCTAAGACACCTCATCCTGGTCAAACTCCAGACAACACACATTTATCAGGTATACTAATTAAATTATACCTGAATTTTTTTGTTTCCATAGCTGCCATTTGTCACGTCCTCTTTTCAGCCACTTCCATTTTTTTCTGCTAATGATTCCTTGCGGTTTTCAGTCCTTGCCCTTCCTTCTTCCTTAACATTGCTGCTCAGTTCCAGGCATACACAATGTTTAAATAAATAATTTAAAATGAGTGGGATGAAACAGCAAACAAAAAGGCATCGGCGGCATCTCACTCACACTCACGTTCATACTGTAGAGCCATAATAGCGGATAGTTGAAAGCACTAACAACAGCAGCTGCAGTAGGACACACTCGCTTCCAGTAAAACTGGCCAGTCACTCTGAAAAAATACAGCTCCAGTCACTGAGGCCGCTCAGCAAAGAAAAAAATAAATAAATGGCAGAAAATGATAAAAAAAAATTCAGCTACATAACAAAGACAACAATTTTCTGTGTGTGTGGCAGGGGGAGAGCAGCACAGTTGGACAAAAACTGGTAGACAGAAACAGGCACTAGTAAACAAACATATAGTAAAATAAATAGGAATATATCACTGATTAGCACTTTGTGTGTAGACTTGGAGGGATGAGAGAGACAGATGCACAGGTCACATTGTACAGTAACAGGGACTACTTTGTTTAAAACTCAAAAAAAAGAGAAAAAAATGCCATTTTACTTTTCAAACTTTAGTAACTTCTTCAAAACCACTTTTATAAATTTTCTGACCATTTTATAAGTGCAATAAGGCACTCCAAGGAGTGGGTTATCTCCTGATAGCAGCACGCCCAGGTGCATAAGGCACTCGGCACAAGCGCCTCGTGCCTATCAATGCACCTGGGTGTACTCTTATCAGGAGATAACCCACACCTCATCGTGTCTTATTGCTTGAATAACACATACCCTGGAGTGCCTTATCACTATTATACAATGGCTCATTTGTTAATTTAAACAAAAAAGAAAGAAAAAAATACTTTTGTATTTATTTTTTCTTTCATTTGTGTGGGTGTAAGTGCATCTTTTAAAAAAAGAGTCTGGGATACTTCTTCCACCAGAAGGTAGAGCTGCTGCTAGAATGAGCTTAACTGTTGAGTCCCCCAACATTTATCTTGCTTTTTCTGCCTCTGCCCTTATGTGCAAATTGGCCTCTGCCCTTACCTGCCATTGGCTTCCACCCAGTAGTGGACGGTGCTGGAAGTGGACTGTGCTTGTGATTGTAATTATTTAAAACCAATTTTTTTTCTGTGTGTCTCAAGCCATTCAGCAAATGTTCCACAGCAGGACTGTAGATTGCACATGCTGAGAGGATCTTGGCACTGAGGGGGAAAAGATGTTTCTTTCTTTCTTTTTTCTTAGCAGCATTGAATTTAGTTGAAATGTTCTTTTCTTAATTTTTTTTTCGTTTAACGTGTGTTTGTGTGTTCCCGTGTGGATGGCCAAAGTGCGAGCATCTCTCAAGTCCGTTGCGTAAAAGCCTGAGCCGCACAGAGTGGCAATTTCAATTTCAGCTACAAGTTTTACACTTAGAAAATCACAGTCCAGTGATTTTTTGGGGAGACACTGTGGTTTTTCCTAAAGGTGGGCTTCTTGAAATAAAATTGCATTTGGGGAGAGGCTGCAGATTTCTCTGTGACATGTAGCTTGGAGGGAGAAATCAAGGGAGCTGTGTGGACATGCAGACAAGCTGTCTCAGCTGAAAACAAATGCTCAATGTGCATTATTTATGGAAGGTGGGTGACTGTTTTGTTGCAGCCAGTATTTGCTGTAACTGGCCGAGTTGCAGAAATAAGTGCTGTTTGTGGGTTGGTAAGTCGGGGGGGGGGGATGAAGTAATTTAGTGTGATGGCCCATAGCAGCTGTAACTTGTGGAGGGAAGCTGTGATTTGTGTGTTTGTTATGCAGTCATGTGTGTGCCTGGTCTTCATAGAGTGATGTTATATTGTAATATCATCACTGTTCCAGGCACCCACTGACCAATCAGAGGACAGCAAATTTCCTTGCCATTGTATAATTTACAATATAGCCTTTGACCTCACATTTGGTGAAAGAACTGTGATCTCAGAATTCTAAATATTAGGTTTATCCATCCTTTGGTTTAACTACAATGACATACAACCCAGTCATGGGGTGACACCAGGTAGGAGGAGGACAGGCAGGGCAGATGGGAGTAGTTGTAGGCACTCAGCAGCAGCAACAAACTGAGTGTCCAAAGGATGCTCAAGCCTATTCAGTTGAAGTATCACTTGCAAAGGGTCATGGCAAGTGTCAACCATGCCCCACCAAACCAAGGGCAAAGCACTTGAGTTATGTACACAATTTATTTGTCCTGTAGATTTTATATTTTGTATAGTACTATATATGTCATTGATATTTTCTTCCCTTGTCATTCCTGAAAATAGGCCTTCAAGGCTATTGTACTTACACAAATATCAATGAATGATATAAAGTGAAAGGGCACAGATATGGTAGCCCATCACCACTAGAATGGAAAAATAAATAAAATGTGCAACCATCAAGACTTAACTCTTATCTAAATACATCAATTCCTGTTAGTCACACAGTAGCAAATTGCCTCAATATGTTTGTGTACATAATCATTATGGCAGTACCAATAAACTACGAGTGTATCAATCTGTTCCAGCACCCAGGGTCAACTCAATACTGTAAAAGCTTAAGTTTTGCTTATCTTTTATCTGTGCCTGTTTTTTTTATTATTAGCATGTCCAATCACCTTGGGAGCATGTCAGTTTTCTACTGGCAATTCGCCTTATGACAGTTTGCTCCCTCTGTCCCACCAAAACGGAATAAGGCAGCATGATTTTATTTATATTTTTGAACTCCCTAAATTAATAACTTATCCTACATTGGGGAATGTTCACTTTCACGTAACAGTTCCTGAGAACTGGAGGGAGTGAATTTTTTCAGAGTGAATAACCCATAACGGATTATCATGTAGCCAGTCGCCTTATGATGGATATTATCACTTCCATTACAAAACTTCTATGGAGGACCTCTCTTATTCTTGTATTAATATCCACAATGAAATGTGACTCATTGTTTATATACTTTTATGTCATATCATAATCCTTAAAATGATCAATCCTGAAAATGATAGAAGCATATTGTTTGCTTGTTTTATTTATACTGGAAAGTCCATGGTCCGCAGACCTGTTTTCATGGTCAAGTGTACATAAAAGAACATACAACAGCACAAGAGACATATTATATCATATAAACAAAACATAGTACCATAGCATTTCAGGTAAAATTCTGGCATTCACTTTCTAGCATAAAGTAATATTTAAGTTTCTTCCTAAAAGACATCAACAATCTAGTCAAGCAATCAAAACTAGGTATCAGAGAATTAAAAAGACAGGGAAGTACATACAATAGTGATTTTCATCTTACAGAGGTTTTCATCCTAGGTATAGTAAAGAACATTTTATCAGCAGACCTTGTACAAGCAGAGCTGCAGTAATATGCCTCTTAAATAATGTCTGGTACCCTATTTAAAGCAGCAGTGCTATGAAAAAAATAATTCCAAAAAGCTAATTTTCTGCTATTGTTATGAAAAATATTGGCAGGACTGTTGATTTGGGGTTTCTGGATGCTTCTTATACTGTGTACTGTATATTTGCATTTTTGTCTGGATTCTTACCCTCCTTGGGTCTTCAGTATTATTTCTATGCAAAAATGAGATGGCCATCTTTTTTTCTTGAGAAATAATTATTTTAAAACATTCATAACATTCTTAAATGATAACAAAAACTAAAAATTTCACCACCAAAATAAATTGGAAGACATCTGGAGTTAATTAGGTAGAAAAAAAGGTGGGGGGAAATTTTAGCCCATTTTCATTACACTGCCACTTTAAAGTCACTTTCTTGGCCAATAAACCAGCTTGATATTTAAAGCATAAATCTAAGGGCAGGAAACCTGCCACCCTTAGTAATATGCAATGATGTGTCCTAGCTGATAGCTGTGACAAAAATCTAGCAATCTGATTCAAAAAGAATCTTGACTTTGTTTCATAGTCCCTCCTCAGCAGTGAAGTAAAACAACAAACCATAGTCAATGATAGGAATAAGAACATTTTGGGAAAGCGTTTTTCCAGTAGATGGTACAAAGTGAGTTACATCTACATAAGGCCCCTAATCTTTGAAGAGTAACTTTGATCATATTGGTAATGTGCGGTTCAAACATCAAGCCCTCATCAATTAGAAGTCCCAAATATTTAAATTGTTGTACTTGTTCAATATTTTCTCCCTGCACTGTCTGTAATGTTAACACAGTATCCTCCCCTGATCTCTTTCTGGATTTCACAAAAAACATAGACTTTTTTGTTTATTTAGTACCAATCTGTTATTAATAAACCAATTATGAGCTGCCTTGAAATCACATGCCAAATTTTTCCCAACAATGTTAAGGTTTGATCTACTCGTGAGGATCACCGTGTCATCAGCATAAATTAAAATCTGGGAATTAATGCAGACTGAGGGAAGAGTGTTTAAAAAGAGACTAAACAAAAGAGTACCCAGAATCGACCACTGTGGAACACCCCAGTGAAATTGGAGCAGAATAAGAAAAATTATCATCAGTCTTTATTACCTGTGTATGTTGCCTCAGATAATTCCTAAACCATCCCAGCATATCACTAGACAGGCCCAGTTCATGTAATGAAGATAATAAGAGGCCGTGATCAACTAGGTCAAATACCTTGGTCAGGTCCACAGACACAACCCCAGTATAAAGGCCCTTATCCATGGCCAACTGGACTGCCCTCATGAATCCCAACAAGGCAGTTGTGGTACTATGACCAGCTCATAATTTTATTCCAGAGTGACAAGATTAATTCATTTGTTTTTGTGTTAGTGTTCTGTATTGCAAAACATATCCAGTCTTTTGACTTAGGCATCGTTGGTCTTACAAAATATAAAACCATGAGTTATATTCTTCATATATGGTTATTTTAATGAGAAAGGAAATGTTGTCTATGAAAAGTAATATTTTATAATAATAAACCATTGCTGGTGTTGTACATAATACCAATTGCACATAGTGGCTAAGGGCCCAAGCCACAACAGCTTCAGAACAAAACCCATAGGAGGTGCACCTGTTATAACCCCGGCACACAGTGATTTCTCAGCATCCCCTTCCCCAATATTTCAAGCAGGACATGCATGCACTACTTCAATGACAGGGCACAGACACAGTAAATACAGCATCAAAAATATATTCATTATTTGATATTTGGCAAACATGACAGAGTAATGGCCCATGGGGTTCACCTAGGTAACCAGACGTGGCTCAACTGAAACTTGCCCACACACTATTGCTCCCTGGGTCCACCTGTATCTGTCTTAGTTACTGGAATCTGTCACACTCTGTTCTTGCCAACATGACTCCCTGGGCACATCTTCAGTGGCCTTGGTCCAACCCTCACCCTGCTGTTCTAGCAGCCAGTACTCCCCCTGGTTAATATGGACTAGCCTATAAGACTCCCATGTCAAATGGGCCAGGACAGTTTTCAGAGTCCTAGCACAGGATAGGGTTACAGGTGGTGGTGGAGGACAGACAGAACTCCAGGAGGAAGGAGCTACTGGTATAACTAAAACTTCTCTACTGGGACTAAGAACTAGATCTCCTGTACTGGGACCTTCAATTAAAGGTAAAAAAACAAAAAAAAAAGGAGTTGGTGTGTTTGTCAGAGGTAGTTGAAGTAAATTGTTATCTGTTATCTGTGTTATCTGTGTGCTTATCTAGGTGCTTGTCACAGGTGTCAGAAGGGAATTGTTATCTGTGAAATGAACTAAGTGTAGAAAGATTTGCAAAGTGGTGGAGTGGCTTAGCTAGAAGGAGCCAGGTTTAGACCAGATATAAATACTGCCCTAGATAGCTTCTGCCAGAGGACAGACAGAACTCCAGGAGGAAGGAGCTACTGGTATAACTAAAACTTCTCTACTGGGACTATATTGCCCGCCTTCCCTCCCTCCCCTCCACCCCCGCACCCTTAACCAGTTCTACTTTTATAGGCACAGGATTTAACTGACAACAGGAACTTCCTGTTTGGGAGCAGGAAGTGAGTGATCACAAAGCCACCAAAGACTCACCATCCTAGAAGGGCAAGAGTAGCTCTCCATCCCCCCCAGCTGCTGGAGGTCTGACTCTGTGCAAGTAAGGAGACTACTGAGGAATGTAGGAACTTCTTGTCTCAGAACAGGAAGATCAGGAGATAAAAGGGTGCAGAGGCAGTAAGTAAGTAGGGAGAGAAGAAAAAAAAGAAATAAACAAACAGAGGAAAGCGTAAGTATTCCAAATAACAGTTAGTGGGCCAGAAAAAAGACATGATGGGAGTGGTACAGTGCAGTGGCTGTGGACCAGCAGTCTTCCGGGAGTTGTTTTGGAGGATGCAGTGTTGTCCCATATGCAGACACCTTTCTGGGCTGGGGGAGGAGGTTGCTCATCTCCAGGCTGAGTTGGCTAGGATTTGTGGGACCTCGTCTCCCACCCAGAGACCACCAGGGTCACTGCCGTTGCCTCAGAGGTTGCCAAGAAAGATGAATGGTTGGACCACATTGGCTCACGGAGGGTGAGAGTGGTGGAACAGAGGCTCATCCCTCCAGTTGTACCTCTCCACAATTTCTATGCCATTCTGGAAAAGTGTGGTTCCTCTATGGAGGCACCCACAGTGGAGACCAAGGATGATGCTGGGAACCTCCACAAAGGAGACGGAAAGGAGGGTGGCATGGGATCCCACAGGGGAAGGAAACAACTCCTGGTGGGGGACTCCATTGTTAGGAAGGTAGAACTGGGGGAAGAAGGGGAAAGGGAGGTACATATGAACATACGAAATTTGCCAGCAGATAAAGGCCTAGAGGTCTATCAAGTCTGCTCGAATGTGCAGCTAGAACCCCTTACTCTGCAGCTGCCCCTCCCTTCCACCCTTCCCCTTCATTAACCCTCCCCCTTGTCCTGTCCCATCCCCTTGTGAAGCAGTCCACTGTTCTACTGGATACCCTCTCTGCAAAAAAGTGTCTCCTCATCTCCCTCCTGAACCTTCCTCCCTCCAGTCTCATATCATGGCCCCTGGTGACCCTTCCCTCCCTTACTTTGAACAGCCCCTCTGTACCTGTCTTGTTTATTCCTTTCATGTATTTAAAGGTTTCAATCATGTCACCCCTGTCCCTCCACTCCTCCAGTGAGTACATGTTCAACTCCTTCAACCTCCTCTCGTATGATAAGTCCCCAGCCCCTTTGATCATCTTTGTCACCCCTGCGCTTGCACCCTCCAGTAACTAATGTCCCTCTTCAGATACGGGTGCCAGTACTGCATGCAGTACCCAGGTGTGGTCTTCAACTAATGACCTATACAGTGGCAGAATCACCTCCTCTCTCCTCGAGGATATACCCCTTGCAATACAACCTAGCATTTTGTTGGCCTTTGCAGCTGCCTTCCTACATTGTGCCGAGTTGTTCATTGACCCTGTAATGAGCACCCCCAGATCCTTCTCCTCCTCTGTCTGGGCTAGCTGCACTTCCCCCAGCTGGTAACTCCTCCTTGGGTTCTTCATCCCAAAATGCAGCACCTTGCACTTTTTGGCATTAAACCCCAGTTGCCAGGTGTCTGACCAGGTTTCAAGCTTTGTCAGATCATCCTGCAACCCCTGCCATCCCCCCTAGGTCATCCACCACCACGCCTACCTTGGTATCATCAGCAAACAGACTGATCTTGCTCTTGATGTCCCATGTTATGTCTGCAATGAATATCCCAAACAACACTGGTCCCAACACCGAGTCCTGTGGAACACCGCTCATCACTGCCCTTGGGTGTAGGAGCTCCCCACCCACCACCACCCTCTGTTGCCTTCCCTGAAGCCAGTTTCCTATCCATCTCACCAGCTTTTCACCCGCCCCTGTGCCTACTAACTTCCTTCCCAGCCTTCCATGTGGCACAGAGTTGAATGCCTTACTGAAGTCCAGATACAGGACATCCACTGCATAGCCCCTGTCCAGTTGCCTAGTTACCCAGTCATAGAACTCCACCAGGTTGGTTTGGCAGGATCTGCCCCCTATGAAGCCATGCTGTCTGCTGTCCTGTAGTCCTTTGGCATCTAGGAGGGCCACCAGCCTCTCCTTCAGGATAGTCTCCATTAGCTTACTCATGATGGATGTGAGGCTCACTGGTCTGTAGTTTCCCGGTTCATCCTTGGGGCCACTCTTGTGGAGGCGCACCACATAAGCCATCCTCCAGTCTTGAGGTATACACCCTGAATGTAGTGAGGCATTAAATAGGTCTGCCAAAGGTCCTGCAAGGACCTCTGCCAGCTCCTTCAGTACCCTGGGGTGGATGCCATCTGGGCCTGGCGCCTGTCTACCCTCAGTGCCTTCAAACCCTCTCGAACTCTGCCCTCCATGATTTCCCCATCTGTCACCGCTTCCCCCTGTTTCTGCCATTTCCCCCACCTTGGGTGTCACCCCCATCTTCTCTTTAGTAAATACTGAGCAGAAGTACTCATTTAGTGTTTCTGCCTTATCGCACCCTGCTTCCACCCAACCCCCCTCCTTCCTAATCCTTACTACGTGGTCCTTACAGCTCCTTTTCTCCCTGATGTACTTAAAGAAGTCCTTCTCCCCCTTCTTAATGCCTTGTGCCAGCCTGAGTTCCGTAGATGCTTTGGCTCCTCTTACTGCCCTTGTCACCTCCTTCGATTCTGTCAAGTACTCCTCCTGTCCCTCCCCTCCCTGTTTCTTGTACTTCCTAAAGGCAGTTCTTTCTTCCTTACCTTTTCCATGACCTCCTTGCTCAACTAGCTCGTTTCTTAGCCCTAGCCTTCTTGCTCTGGGCTTTGCAGCAGGTTTTGGTTGCCTCCACTATCCCCAGATTTATGAGCCCCCACCTCTGGTTAGTGTCCATACTAGATTGAATTCTGGCCAGGTACCCTTTTACCACTTCCCCATCCTCCCAAAGTCAGCCCTCCTGAAGTCCAGCACTCTTGTGCCAGATTCCACTCCTTCCTTGCCCATATCCAATGTGAGCCATACTGAGTGGTGGTCACTCCCTGACAGTGTTCCTCCACTGTAAGTTCTCTCACAAAGTCCCCATTTGCCAGCACAAGGTCAAGGGTATTCCTTAACCTGGTTGGTTCACTGACCATTTGCAGCAGGAAGCTGTCCTGGAAGGCATCCAGCAGTAGCTGCTCCCTTCTGTTCCTGGTTGTTGGGGTACTCCAGTCCACTCCTGGCATGCTGAAGTCCCCCACAATCACCACATTACCCTTCTCACAGATCCTGCTGATCTGTCCCGCTACTTCCCTGTCTAACTCCTCCATCTGAGATGGTGGCCTGTACGCCACTCCCATTCTAAGAATCCTATTCTTGGAATCCTGGATTTGCATCCAAAGTGACTCCGTACTACCCTCCTCCCCTTCCTCCCTTACACACTTCAGTCTTTCCTTCACATATAGTGCCACCCCCCCCCTTTCTCAATCTCCCCGTCCCTACGAAATAACCTGTACCCTGGTACAGACAGGTCCCAGTCATTGTAATTGGGTGGCCCATGTTTCTGTGGCTGCAATGTCCACCTCTCCCTCTGCCATGAGAACCTGTAACTCTGCAGTTTTCCTCCCAAGGCTCATAGCATTAAGGGTAACCACCTTCCACCCTTCCCCCATCCTGCCCCCTTCCTAGCATCACCAATAGTACTTGCCATTTGTCCTTTGTCACTGATATGGGGGGTAAGCTCATATGGTTTCCCAACCTGTGGTCTCTGCATATCTCTTCCCCATTTGCCACCCCCCACTCCTAGTTTAAATTCCCAACTTCCTCTATGTAATCCTCCATCCTCTGTTTCAACACTTTCTTTCCCTCCTCACTCCAGTGTAGTCTGTCCTTGGCATAGAGACTACTGTCCTCCCAGGTCCCTCCCACCCCCCAACAGCCCATACCCTTTAGCACAACACCAGGTTCTTAGCCATCCGTTAAATTCCTCTATTCTCAGCTTTCTTGTTGTGCTTATCTTTGGCACCAAAGTATCTCTGAAAAGTTACTGATCTTCCTGCCCCCTCACATAATTGTGCTAGTTCCTCAAACCTCCTCTGACTATATCTACTGTCTTGTCAGCCAGGTCATTTGTCCCAAGATGTATAATTAAATGAGGCTTGTCCCTACCCCTTCTAGCATATTTCAGAACAGATTGTCCCACCCTTTCCCTGTCATTCCTGGCATGGCCTCCACCCAAATGTGACTATGCCTCTCCCTTGCTACCCACCTTACTCCTCTTAGTATTGATTCCCCCAGCACTAAGATTCCACCCTCTTACTCCCTGCTTGCTTCCATTCATCTCGCTCTCTCATTTCCAGCTCCTCTTTTTCCTCCTGCACATTATTTCACTCTTTTACCCCTGTTGCAATTCTCTGAGCAGAATTTCCCCCTGCTCCAGTTTGGTCCAGGCATTTATCAATTACTCCTCTAATTTCATCATTTCCCTCCTCCACCTTCTTCCTCTCTAGCAGTGCAAAACTATTTTCTGAAGACCCTTCACAAATGCCCTCTCCCTCTCTCTTCATAGTAACCTCTTTTCTCCTTTCCACTCCATGACTTTTTCCAGCCTGGTGCCATGGCTTGGAGAGACAGGGAGTGAATCCTCAGGATCGCAGGAGCAGCTGCACAGGGGAGGGAGCTGGATGTCATTGTCCACCTAGGGACAAATGACCTGGCTAAGAAAGGGATCAGAGCAGTGCAAGAAGCATTTGTGGAGATGGGGTGGGGCCTTAGACAAATAGCACACAAGGTAACCCTCTCGGAGGTGCTGCCTGTCTATGGCACGGGTGAGGCTAGGGTGCTCCACACCATGGGATTCAATCAGTGGTTGAAAAACTGGTGCAGAGCACAAGGATTTGGCTTCATTGGAGACTGGGGGTCCACCTGGAGGGATCAAGGCCTATACTGCCATGATGGTCTGCATCTGTCCAGGAGGGGAACCAGGATCCTAGGTGATAGGTTTAAATTCTTCATTGACAAGTATTTAAACTAGCCAAGGGGGGAGGCACTGGAAAGGAGCAAGGAAATCCTAGCCCACCAAAATATCAGGGTACTAAGTGAGGTAGACGCCAACATAGAGATATCAATAGGGAGAAGCACAGGGGTAAATGGTGAAAGTGACAAATGCAATAAGGACAGGGATGGGACAAAAAGGGGTAAGGCCATCAAGAAATAGAGGGTAACGAGTACCAATGCCTGTAGTCTGGGTAACAAGCTCCCTGAACTGGTGGCCTTGATGGAAGAGGGATGCCTGGATATTGTAGCAGTCACAGAAACATGGTACACAGAGAACCATGACTGGGATGCTAACATACCAGGGTACACAACTTACAGGCGAGACAGGGAAGGCAGAAGGGGGTAGTAGCTCTCTATGTAAGGGAAAGGATAAAAGCAACTGAACAAAAGATTAAACAGGGAGGAGAAGAGTCACTGTGGGCCACCTTAGAGACTGGAAATGGCACCACAATCTGCACAGGGGTTATATATAGACCCCCATGTCAGGGGGAAGGAATGAACAAGGATATGATAGAAGGCATACTTAGGATGGCAGAGAAAGGGGAGATACTATTGATGGGGGAACTTAACATGCCAGATGTTAACTGGAGCACCTTTGCAGCAGCCACATCCAAAAGCAGGGCCATTCTTGATGCCTTTCAGGTGGAATGCCTCAAACAACTAGTAATGAAACCCACTTGTGAGGGAGCAATCTTAGACCTCATACTCTCAAATGGGGACAGTGAGAGGATCTCAGATCTAGAAGTGGGTAGCCATTTGGGAACAAGTGACCACCAAACAGTGTGGTTCATGATAAACTCTGCTACAGAGTCAAGCCATACAAAAGTGAGGGTTCTAGACTTCAGGAGGACTGACTTTGGCAAGATGGGAGAGTGCCTTAGAAAAGCACTAGCAACAGGCTAGAAGGAGGGGTGGAGCAACAATGGGCAAATATCAAAACTGCCATCACAGAGGCAACAAGCCTTTGTGTGAAGCAAATAAACAAATCAAAATGAAAGAAAAAGCCACTATGGTTCTCAAAAGAGGTGGTGGGGAAGGTTAGGGAGAAAAAGATAGCATTTAGGAAGTATAAGGAAACACAGAAGGAGCAGGACAGATAACTGTACCAGCTAAGGCAGAAGGAAGCAGGGAGGGTAGTCAGAATAGCAACGGCACAAACTGAGGAAAAGATAGCTAACTCAGCTAAGCAGGGTGATAAAACCTTTTATAGGTATATCAGGGAGCGTAGAAAGACAAAGGGAGGGATAGTGATGCTGAATAGAATGGATGGTGGGTGGGCAGAGAGTGACAGTGATAAAGCAGGGATTCTGAATGAATACTTCTGTTCAGTATTCACAAAAGAGGAAGTAGGGGAGGTGCCTAATCCAATTAACAGAAGCACTCTGGAGAGGGGGGTTGATTCCAGTCATTTCACAGAAGAAAGGGTTCTGAAAGAACTCCTAAAACTGAAGGTGGACAAAGCAATGGGGCCAGATGGAATTCACTCCAGAATTCTAAAAGAATTAAGCAGAGAACTAGTGACACCACTGACTACGCTTTTTAACAAATCATGGGAGGATGGTATGGTACCTGAGGACTGGAAGAAGGCGGATGTGATTACCCTTCACAAAAGTGGGACCAAGACGGAGGCAGGAAACTACAGAGCTGTCAGTTTGACCTCTGTGGTAGGGAAAGTGATGGAATCACTTCTGAAGGAAAGAATTGTTGAGTACCTAGAGGCCAGTGGGGCACAGGATCCAAGGCAGCATGGGTTCACAGCAGGAAGGTCATGTCAGATGAATCTAATTGATTTCTTTGACTGGGTGACCAAAGTAGTAGACCAGGGAGGGGCTGTGGACATGGTCTACCTAGACTTTAGCAAAACATTTGACACAGTCACACACAAAAGATTAGTAGTCAAATTAACCAGCCTGGGAGTGGGTCCCAAGGTGGTAGCCTGGGTAAAACAATGGCTGAACAACAGGACACAGAAGGTAATTGTAAATGGAGTCCACTCTGAAGAAAGCGGGGTTACTAGTGGGGTACCGCAGGTTCAGTACTGGGTCCAGTCCTTTTTAATGTCTTTATAAGTGACATTGCAGAGGGACTGGAAGGAAAAGATGCCTCTTTGCAGATGACACAAAGATCTGCAACAGGATTGATACACAGGAGGCGTGGAAAGGATGAGAAGGGACTTGGCAAGATTGGAGGAATGGTCAGAGTATGGCAGCTTGGATTCAATGCAAAAGAAGTGCAAAGTAATGCACCTGGGAAACAAAAACCCAGGGGAAGATTACACAATGGGGGAGGTAGTAATAACAACAAAAAGGAAAGAGACCTAGGGGTAATCATATCAGATGACCTTAAGGTTGGCAAGCAATGCAAGAAGGCGGTAGGGAGGGCTGGAGGGATACTGGGATGTATAGGGAGAGGTATCACCAGCAGAAAACAGGAAGTTGTTATCCCCCTGTACAGACAGTTGGTGAAACCCCATCTGGAGTACTGCATCCAGTTCTGGAGACCCCTATCTCTGCAAGGACATAGACAGGATGGAGGCAGTTCAGAGGAGGGTAACTAAAATGGTGCAGGGTCTGCAAGAGAAGCCATACCAGGAAAGACTAAACAAGCTTAATATGTATACCCTTGAGGAAAGGAGGGAGAGGGGGACATGATAGAAATGTTTAAGTACCTCAGTGGAATCAACAAAGTCCAAGAGGGTAGCATCTTTCAGAAAAAGAGATGTACAAGAACAAGGGAACACAATTTGAAGATAGAGGGGGGACTGCTCAGGGGCAATGTGAGGAAGTGTTTTTTTCACAGAGAGGGTGGTGGACCCATGGAACAGCCTTCCTGAGTCTAAAACTGTGGGACAATTCAAGAATGCATGGGACAGACATAAGGCAATTTTTGTGGGGGGTAGGAAGAAATAGGCTGTTGGTTAAATAGGATCTGCAGCTTATCCTCTAGGTAGGGAAATGGGCAGACTAGGTGGGCCAAGCGGTCCTTATCTGCCATCAAAGTCTATGTTTCTATGTTTCTATTGTGATCTCCTCTGGCTCTCAGCTGGGGCTTCCTCACTGAAGTATCGAGGTGCCAATGGGATGTTTTGTGCCCTTTAAAGACAGATGGTGTGGTTCAGTACGCAGTACACAACCACAAAACAATTGGTGTACGCCAAAGCTGTAATGTGTAGTGTGCTCAGTCAGAGTGGCTCCACCACAATACAGAGGAACCATTCTGGTCACGATACCTATTTCCCTCATTACTTGAAGTCTCATACAGGTAGGCAGCAACAGAGAACATGAACTACACATGTGGACACCAATGCAGGATTAAAAGCTTGTAGTAGAAAGTAACAAACCCATATCCAGTGGCCAGTATTGCCAGACACCACACACTATAATAGTACCAGACAGGATGCAATGCAATAATACTGCAGTATATCACAAAACGCTGCAATATGCTGCAGGGATCATGGTAATTAAATGGCAATTAAGCTCTTTTTACAGCAGTTATTTTGTTACAAGTCATTTGCTGCAAATTAATGCATTGCATTGTGGCTACCTCTGCTGTATACTAAATCAAGTGCAAAAAGCATTACTCTGTGGCATGCATATAATCAGTGTGGGATTTGGTGGTCTTATCCTTGATAAAGCACCTGAGTCTTGATGCAAAGTGCATTTGACAGACATTTGTGAGTGGTAATTTTTTTTTTATCATTTTTCTTTATATGGACACTTTTTACTACATAATAAAGTGTGCTGTATTTGACAATAGTGGTTGCTTGGAGCACATTTTGTTTCTTTTGTAGTGGCATGCAGGTAGGTATCTGCTGTCATTAGGTGTAGCTTGGGCTGTTTCCTCTTTTTCTTTCTCATGTTGCAAAGGTGATCAAGGTGCATGGGGCATGTGAATCACTCAGCAAATGAGCATGCCCATGGACCCCTCTCCCACATACTAGCATCCCATTAGTCAAGGCCATGGATATGAAGGGCAGCAATTAAAATGTGACCATCACACAGGGACACACCTTGTTCAAACAAATGCAGCATTCACGTAATGCTGTATGTGAGTATTTGCACATCATGCACTCTCCGGAACTACTGACTAATTGGTGGCAAAAAGAGAGAGTATGTGTCAAGGGTTCTTCATGAACTTATTTTTAGCAGAGTTATAACTGGGGCTACAAGAGAAGACTGCAACACAGGCAGTGCTACCAGTATATCTGGAGGCAAAAAATGGATCCATCCACACTAACCAAACTATAGTGTAATGGATGGTTCCAATTTGATTATGTCACCATTGAAGAGCTGTGCCCACTTCTGGTCCCATGACTGACAACCTAGACCAGATAGAGCTTTAGTATGGATATGTGTATCAAGATGCTTACAAAATTGGCATACTATGTCACCAGATTTTTTAGTACATCAAAAGTGACATCCTGGAAGAGCCAGTCATTCATTTTCACATGCCTTGCTAGGTGCCTGTGGCAGGTACAGCCTAGAAGGATGCTGGGGTTCATTGGAAATGGAATTTCTAGCAGGAACAGGGAGTGGTGCTGCCATTGTTTCACTCACTAGTGAGGTTCTACCAGGAATGGGAATACTGTGTCCAGTTCTGGAGGCTGCACCACCACTAGCACATTGACAGGGTGGAGGCAGTACAAAGGATGGCAACCAAAATGGTGTGATGGTTGCATGAAACGACTTTTACAAAGAAAGACTGCAGGAACTCAACATGTACTCCCTAGAGGAGAGTGAGAGGGGAGATGATTGAGATCTACAAGAACCTCATAAGGTTGAATAAGGTGAAGGTGGGGCATTTCTTTCAGAAAAAAGAAGATATTAGAACACAAAGACATGCAACAAAGCTAAAGGAGGGTGAGTTTAGGAGAGATGTGAGGAAATATTTCTTCACAAAAAGGGTGGTGGATGACTGGAACAGGCTACCAGAGTTGTTAATGTGGACAAAGACTGTGGGGAGCTTTAAGCATATGTGGGATAGGCACAAGGGCAAATTGGGTGGAGGAAGAGAGGAAGGAAGGATGCCAGTGACCAAAGAAGGCCAGAGCTAATGTAATAGGCAAGGAAAGGTGGCAGACTAGATAGACCTACCAGTCCTTTTCTGACAAGAAAGGTCTTTGTTTCTGTGTTTCTAAGTTACTGAAGTGCCACTGCAGCACATTGGAGAATATACAATTCCTAAGGACAAAGGCAGAGCTGATGGAGAAGAAGTTTGCAATCTATGCAGTAGTGTAACTGCCCAGTTTGACTGTTGCATTTTACTGTCTGCAATGAGTTTAATTTGCAAAGACTAGACTCACTTTCACATGCAACCCCATCGCATATCACTTATGCTTATGTTAAAGAGCAGCAGTACTAGGAAAGACCCCTGAAGCACACCTCTACTTACCTCACTGACATCTGAAAATGTTCCATTCAGAACTACTCTCTTAATCCTGACAATCAAGATCCTATCAATTTACTGAAGTTAACTCATTCCCTATCCCACCATCTTCACTAGCATCCCATGTGGTATTGACTATTCACCATTTGTGCAAAGAAATAAAAAAAAAATCAAGATTTTTTGACATGACCTTCCCCTCATGAACCCACATTGATTCCTATTGTTATGCCTAATTACTGCCAGGAATTAAGTTATCTAGTCCTTTATGATTGCTTCTAGCAGCTTTCTACATATAAATAGCAGGCTCACTGGCATGTGATTTCTTGAAATCTCCCTATCTCCATTCTTGTGCAGAGGGACCATCTTCACTACCCTCCATTCACTGAGCATCACACCCTTTGTTAGTGATTCATTAAACAGGTCTACCAGATGTGCTGTCATGGCTTGCCTGATCTCCCCAGTGCCTTTAGGTGCATCTCATCTTGCCTGAGTACTTGTTTACCTTTAGATTTGCACACCTTCTCATACTCTCTGTATCATAGTTCTTGATGGTAACTCACGGAAATCATTGCTCTGCATCCGTATTTTGCTACTCCAAAGTGCTTTCCTTGGTGTTCTGGATAGAATCACTATGATTTTGATGGGCTGTGTGGTGTCTGCCATGTTTGTGAGAGGTGCAGGGTCAGTTAGAAACTCGGGTCCATAGGAGTATCCTGTGGTGTGTGTGTCATGTTACTGAAAGGCGTGGGGTCAATATTATAATTTTTCCTTGTGATCCATTTACTGTTCAACTCAGGAGACCTGCATGAGCTAAGCTGTCTCTTGATCTGCCAATTTTAAATATATTTAAATGTAATAGTAAGAAAATATAACTTAACCAGCGGAATCCCTTTCTTTCCTTGTCTTCATATGTTCTACTTGGTGTCCAGTGGCACTTCCCTGAATCTTCTCTTGCATTAAAGTTCTCCCTGCTTTTCAGTGACACCACCTTTCTCTCCCTGTCCCCATAAAAGTTGTCCCTGGTGTCCTGTGGCACCCTTGTCCTGTAATGGTTGTTGGCATAAAACCCTGAATATCCTTATTGGTTGGAAGTGGTCTTACTCGTGCAACTATGGTATTGATATGTTAGCAGCAGGTATATTGATATAGTTGTGAGACATCCATGAAAATCACAGAAGGGTTTTGCTAAAAATGCACTTCTGTGATGTTTCAGAGAGGTATACCGTTATAACAGCAAAGTAAGTACAGCGAATCCATTACAGCGACAGCTGTACACTGACGGCAACTACAGCAAGAGGGAGTTAATGTCAACGGGTATGTTATGTTGACATGTATATCAGATCTCTCGGGTATATAGGTGTCCTGTCAGGATGGACATTTGCATGTGTGTAAGGATGCTGCCCTAGTATGTCCTGAGTGCTAGAGGGAAGAAGTTGCTTGTGGTCAACGGGTTCATTTATCAGGAGCTGAGTCAGGGAACCATAAATATCAAATTGCAAGTGTGATCATATTGGTGGGAGGTGGTGTCCATTATGGTTCTTAGCTGCGACTTTGTACACTGTATGGGGGTTGTGGTGGGAGATATATGCAGCCATCACTATCTTATATGGTGCTTGTGAGTGTTTGAAGAAACATCATCTTTACATGCAGTCCTGTGCCATGGTTCTGTTGTTATGTATCTGAGCAGCTGGGGGTACTGCCCTCTACTCCCAAAGTATGTGTGACGTGGAGTTAGTTATCGTTAGTTCAGGGGGGGTGCGGGGGGTGCGTTGCACCATGTATTGTAGCGTTTGTTGGTGTATTGGTCTGTTGTTTTGTTTCTGTGCTGCTATGGGAGTTGTTTCTGTAATGGATGTCAGTGTATTTTCTGTCTAAGTGACTTGGTGGAACATTTCAGAGATATGTTACTACTGTATCAAAAAAATTGCATATAAATATTGTAGTTGCATGAGTCAGATGGCAGCCAGACAAGGAGGAGAGTGGAGCGTTTGTGTTGACTGCCTTTGTGGGACTGGAGTGGGGTGCCCTGTGGAGTGTAGGTGCCAGTGGTCACCAAGGAGAACGTCCTGAATTTATCTTCCTTATTCATCCCCCCGGTTGGCTCCTATCTGGACCAGTCCCTCAGCCCCATCTCCCTAGTCCCCTAAGACATACTCATTCAGATGCATCCTCTGCCACAGTATTTGTTTGGAAGACCACAGACATCAGTGTGGGACCTGCACAGGACCAGGTCAGTTTCCAGCCATGGACAGATGATTTTTTCCTCCATTTTCTCCCCAGGACCCATGCATCTGCAATGACTCAGTGTGCATACTCCACCTATGTGGAGATGCCCTCATCATCTAGGAATGGGGACCCCTTCTCCTACTGTCTCATTGTGCTGCCACCTAAATCTCTTCAGTTGGCAGCTGACCAGTGGGATGTATGACCCCCTTCCTGAGGAAGAAAAGCTGTCAGGAGACTCTCAATCCTCCCTCCCCAGCCAGCCCCTGAAAGATCTGCATCCATTCCTGAACCTGAGATTACCCCTTCTTGACTACCACCATGTCATTTGTGTATGAATGTACTCAGATCTGCACAGAATGCTCCAGGAGGTGCCATACCAGGGTCTTGTGAAGCGGTAGGATTACTTCCCTGCTGGTGATTCCCCCACCATCATTGAAGCACCCTAGCATTTTGCCAGCCCTCACACAGTTGCTGCACACTTCTTGTAAACTTCAAATTGGCTGAATGTCAACAAGATAAGTTAATTTTTATTTAGAAAGACTTTCATTTGGGAGGGGGATAAAGATGCTGGAAAAATGACTTGTTATGTGCTTAAAAATGGTATATGAATATGATGTCGGCTGTTCCTTGAAAGAATTTCATGCATTCATTTATATGGTGCACAGTCAAGTAGCTGCATTTATCAATGCACTAAAAAACAGCATTAATTACATCACCTTTGAGACTGTCTAAAGCATCATGGGTGTTATACTGTGTAGATATCACAACGTTATCAGTTGACAATATTCATGTTCAAGCAATGTGTAATTTCAGGAGGTGTAGTGTTCAGCTCTACAGTCGATAGCTTTAAGGCATCTTTACATGAATACATGGGAAATAAAAGATATGCCTTTACAGGAAAGAAAATGTGGTTGAGTCCTAGTGGCCCTTGGCTTCTGATTCATACATTTCTGTGGTTCTGTGTGATTCTATGTAAAAAGGGATTACATATGAAATATTCAGATAACTTGCATAAATGACTATTGTTTAGTCTTCAATGGCACCCATATTCAGATGGTTAGTGTGGCACTAACCAGGTTAACACCATGCCAACCATGAAAAGCACTGGCATTTAGAGCAGGGGACCATATTCAAAGGCAACTGGTGTGCTGCATAAACCTGATAGTGCTGTTTAGTGATGCTGAAACACTGCCCTTAATGTGGCACACTGATGGCATCCCCCCTCCCAATCACCTATGCAGAGCTTTAAAAACATGAATGCCCTTGTGTCCAGTGGTCCCAACTGATCATACTTGCTAGGCTTTTGAAACACATATGCCCTGGTGTCTTGTTGTCCCCTCTTGCCTATGCTGAGCTTTTGAAACATATATTCCCTAGTACATATTTAGTGGTCCTTCTACTCCCTAAACATCCATTCTTGACTTTCAGCTTACCCAACAGTGGCTTGCAAATCACAAACTTATTGTAAATAAATCAAAGCCCCAAGCTATGTTATTTGGCTCCAGTCTCAAACTCAAACACTCCCAGGCACACTTTAATGTCTCCTCCCCTGATGGCACATCTGCTGGTGTGGTTAACTCCTTCAAATATCTAGGGGTCACTCTTAACCCATCTCTGAGTTTCGACCTCCACATTCAAGCTATCTGTAAGCAGATAAACTCCAAACTTGGTATCGCCTACCGTACTTGCTATGTGCTCACCCCCTCAGCCAGGCATGCTATTGTCTGTGGGATATTACTTCCCTCTCTCACTTATGGAGTTGCTATGTATGCTTCAGCCTGCAACTCAAGTCTATGAAAGTGGGATGTCACCTACAATAATATTTGTCATTTCGCATCTTGCTCCCACTAGCTGAAACATCACTGTCTTCTCTACTCAGATCTGGGATGGCTTCTTCCCCAAGAACTAAGGTCTTATGCACTTGGATCCATTACTGATAACATCATCAGATCCTGTTCACCTAAACCCCTGGCCAGCCTCCTTCTCTACCAGAAAACAAACTATGCTTTGTGCTCTGCGGACCATGTCCCTGTTCTTATTCCAAGACATCGCACTTCAAAAGGTGGTCGTGCCTTTGCCAGTCATGCACCCCTATTCTGGAACACACTCCCTTTAACCCTACATCAAACTGCATCCCATATCTCTTTTAAGAGAGAACTATGCCATTATCTCTTCTCCTCCTATGTATGCTCGTGTTTAAAACCACCCTAGCCCTAAATCTCTAATCCCACCCCTCTCTCTGTTGTCCCCTGGGAGACTGGGGTCCACTCCAACAGGGACCACTTTTTTCAGTCTCACTTCCTAACTGTTTGTATTTTTATTCTTCCATTTACTTTTCCCTTTCTTGGAAAATTTTCTGTTGTGCCTTCTTTTCTCAAACTGCACAGCCTTTCTCTTTCACCAGCTGAACCTTACTGGGTAACCTGTACTTTACTACACCATATCTACCCCCCCCCCCCAACTATTGCCTCCTCCTCTCTCCACCTTCACTCAATCTCCCCTTTCACCTAACTCTGCCTGGCTACTACTTGCTCTCACAGCACTTTATTACTCATTGTTTATATACTGCTTAGTCACTTTAAAAATGACCTGATTGTTATTTCTTACATGTAAACTTAAATGCTGTATTACTTTTGTCATATTTACCACTGTTAATTGCTCAATCATTTACATGTAACTTGCATTATGTACAAATATGTTTCTCTTGAAGTTTGTCTCTGTACCCTCCTGGGTCGTGCCAGAAAATAGTCTTTTTGGCTAGTGCACCCACCCGGTAAACAAAAACTAAATAAATAAAATAAATAAAAATAAAAATGCAGCCTTCCAGGTAGTCTAGTGAACCGCCACCCCCAAAAAGGTTGCCAAACCCCAACTTGACCCACCTACTTAGGACTCATTGTCCAGCACCCAATCCCCACCCATGACACTGATCAGTACAGCACTGATGGCAATAAGCACAGCCTTCTGTTTACCTCCTTGACTGGCTATCATCTGACTGTCTGTGGGAGATCATGGGTACAGTCTCACAATCACTCACTGACAGTGAAAACAGTGCTTATGGCATAAGCTTCCAAGGAAGGACTTGGTTGGTCTGAAAGCTTAAGCACTGTTTTCTCTTGTTACATCTATGTTGGTCCAATTAAAGGTATCAAACCATTTGTTTCTGGATCTGTTCTTACAAGGACCAATATGTCAACTAATTAATTTCTGTGTGTCACTGACAGTGAGACAGTGATCAGCCAAGAATGTGAGCAGAGAGCTGTGCCAGTCACCACTGATGTGGTGCTGACTGGTGCTGGGGTAAAGGGGTGCAAAGCCATGGGTTCTGAGTGGGAGGGTCAGTTGGGGTTTGGCAACAATTCAGGGTGTGTGTGGTCCAATAGATTACCAAGGGACTTGCACTTTTGAATGGGGATGAGTGATTAGTGGGTGGGGGAATCACTAAATGACAGGAAATAAATTTTGCACAAGCCCAGCATGGGTGATCGGGGGATGGACCACTAGACACCAGGGCATACATGGATCTATGTGATAACAGCAATCTCTGTTAGAGTGATGGCACATCACCGAAAAGATATTTTGGTGATGTACTCCCCGGCGCACAGCAAAACGGTGCTGGGGGAGTTGGATTTTTCTTTTATGTGGGGCTTCGCCTCCCTTTTATCTTAAAATTCTCAACTCAGGGGTGCATGTCAGGGGGTGCAAACATGGAACAAATAAAAAGCCGGGCTAGAGCGCAGAAAAAGTACCTGCACCCAGACTGGAACCCAGCACCATTCCCGCCGCAGCCCTGTAGCCAACCACCATGCCGCAAAAGCAGCCCAGCAGCTTGCTGCGGCCCCATCCCCTACAACCCCTCCATCCCTTCCCACCCCATGCCCAGCGAACTCCCTCCCACCCCCATGTGTGTAGGCATGTAGCAACAGGATGTCGCTATATCATGCACCCCCCCATCCAGTTGCCCACCTTCCCCAATCGCCCCGATGACAGGCGCCATGATTAAGTCACCCTTTCAGTAGGCACCCAATCGCAGTCGCCAAAGTCATGGGATACCGGCATACATGTTTTAAAAGCCCAGCATGGGCAATTGGTGGGGGGATAGCACAAGACACCTGGGAATACTTGCTTCACAAGCCAAGTATGGGTGCTGTGGGGCTGAGAGGTATGCTAGTAAGCTTACATAGGGAATGCTAATGGTTCCTTAGTCCCTTGCATGCCCAATGGGCTCATTAGCATGCTTATGCTGAATAAGGCCCACAGAATCCATGGCGCTGTCCTATTTGATTAGCGCTATCTCCAGCAGGATCCCTTGTTAACCATATTCAGACATGGGCTGTGCCAGCACAGTGCTTAGCCACAATGCACTGCACTGGCATAGGCCTATGTTTAGCATAACTGTTTGAATATTGCACAGGGCCAGCCATGCACACTATTTGCCATGCAGAGCTACTACTGTCTGCATGCCATGCACAACAGGCTCTGAATATGGGGGCCATTGTGTTGAATTTATATTGAATTATTGTTCATGTACTAAACTGATTAATCACTCATTATTCCAATGCTGTGGCTAATGATTAGTACACCCTAAAAGCACTTATCGGGTACATGTCAGCCCACACCCCAAATAGACACACATCACATGCTATTACCTATCCCTGTCAGCTCATCCATGGCCTTTCCCCACACATGCATAGGAGCATGGTGGGGACAGGGGGTAGGATGTGGATGGTGCAAAGGACACCAGCAGGCACCAAATCAGAGGTATATCCTGCCTGTGGACTGAATACTGAATACTCTGCTGTGTGAAGAGCAAATGATTGTGGATACTGGCGTACTGTGGTACTTTAAGGAGCACATGTACTACAGAAAGATGCCATCCAGTAGCCCTATTCCTCACTGCATAACAAAAGGGCTGGGGGAAGCCAAATAAGGGTGGCTGCATGCCCCATCAGGCAGACATCTGCAGATTGGATGGGGCATATAGCAGCTATGTCAGGGCACCTGACTGCATACCCTGTACCCTCTCAACTGGCTCTGTACACCCCAACCTCAGACATTCCCCCCTCACTGGCTGGCAAGCAGCTTTACTCACAGCTAGGGGATTGAGCACAGCTTTGCAATGTAGTGACACGTACAGTACATGCCACATCTATACAGCATGTATTACAATATATAGGGCCCTATATGAGTACTAAATTAATACTAATTTAGCACTATTGAAAGTATTCAACTGGTATGCATTTGCTTTCTTTGGTATTCAGTTGTACATTTCAGAAATACTTATTTGATCTTCAGACAGTGCTGCTTTAGAAACATAGAAACATAGAATTTGATGTCAGATAAGGACCACTTAGCCCACCTAGTCTGCCCATTTCCCTAACTAACAGATAAGCTGCAGATCCTAGTTCACCAACAGCCTTCTTCCTCCTACCACCCCACTAGAATTGCCTTATGTCTGTCCCATGCATTCTTGAATTCCCCCACTGTTTTTGACTTAATGACTTCCTCAGAAAGGCTGTTCCATGCATCTAAACCCTCTCTGTGAAGAAATACTTCCTCACGTTACGTCTGAGCCGTCCCCACTCTATCTTCAGATTGTGCCCTCTTGTTCTTGCACATCTCTTTTTCTGAATGATGCTACCCTATTGGATTTTGTTGATTCCCTTGAGGTATTTGAACTCTTCTATCATGTCCCTCATCTCCCTCCTTTCCTTGAAGCTATACATCTTAAGCTCCTTTAGTCTTTCTTCATATGTCTTCTGGTGCAGATCCTGCACCATTTTGGTTGTCCTCCTCTGGACAGCCTCCACCCTGTCTATGTCTTTGTGGAGATGGGGTCTCCAGAACTGTACACAGTACTCCAGATGTGGTCTTACCAACTGTCTGTACAGAGGGCCAACAACTTCCTGTTTCCTACTGGTGATGCCTCACCCTATGCATCCCAGTGTCCCCTCAGCTCTCCTTACTGCATTCTCACATTGCTGGCCCACCTTTAGGTTGTCTGATATGACTACCCCCAGATCCCTTTCTATTTTTGTTGTTGTCAGTATCTCAACCCCACTGTGTACTCTTCCCCTGAATTTTTGTTTCCCAGATGCATTACTTTGCATTTCTTTGCATTGAATCTAAGCTGACGTACATTTGACCATTCCTCCAACCTTGCCAAGTCTCTTTTCATCTTTTCCACCCCACCTTGCATATCAACCCTGTTGCAGATCTTTGTGTCATCTGCAAAGAGACATACTTTGCCTTCCAGTTCCTCTGCAATGTCATTTATAAAGACATTAAAAAGGACCGGCCCCAGTACTGAATCCTGTGGTACCCCACTAGTAACCGGCTTTCTTCACTGTGGAGTCCATTTACAATCACCCTCTGTGTCCTGTTGTCCAGCCAGTGTTTTACCCAGACTACCACCCTGGGACCCACTCCTAGGCTGGCTAATTTCTTTATTAATCTTTTTGTGTGGGACTGTGTCAAATGCCTTGCTAAAGTCTAGGTAGGCCATGTCCACAGCCCCATCCTGGTCTATTACTTTGGTCACCCAGTCAAAGAAATCAATTAGATTTGTCTGACATGACCTTCCTGCTGTGAATCAATGCTGCCTTGGGTCCTGTGCCCCACTGACCTCTAGATACTCAACAGTTCTTTCCTTCAGAAGTGATTCCATCATTTTCCCTACCACTGAGATCAAACTGACAGGTCTGTAGTTTCCTGCCTCTGTCTTGCTCCCACTTTTGTGCAGGGGAATCATATCCACAAATGCAAAAGATGAAGATTAGCTGAATACCAAACTCATACTGCCTTATTACTAAGTTAGTTATCAAATATTTAACTTACTTAAATATTTTGACTGACAGACTGCTGTAATACCAGGGAATACTATGCCAAAATGACAAAACAAAAAAATACTAGTAATGAAGACAAAATGAAGACAAAAAGTATTATTCATACTTGGTTAGGGTATGGCTTATGAGTGGGTTTAACTTAGGCTGGTTTTCTCCCCAAGTGAGATGGTATTTTACCAGGAATTATTGATTGATAAGATTATTACAGCCACATGCCACTTATCTTTATCTGGTTTATTGTTACCCAAAACCAACTCAAGACCTTCTGACCAATGATTTCTTTCAGAATCCTGTTTCCATAGTGAGGGGTCAGAAAGCCTTTTCTATTTCTGCTTCTGAAACTGGAAAAATGTCCCTAATTCTTTGCATTTAACATCTAGCCATACACTGTCATAGGATACTTTTAGTAAGTAGCTCATGTAAAATATCTTTGTCAATATACAGTATTTAACGACATCCTGTGAATACAGCGACTCAGTTTCAGCGACTCAGTTTGGGCAATGTGTAAATAGTGACTGTAAAATTGGTTATGTGCTTTTAATAGTACATTGTCCCCAGATCAGCACCCCCAGCCCCAATTAAGAGTCTTACACATTACTTGCTGGTGCTCAGTCAGCTTCAATTTATTAAATACTTAACCATTCCAATTTTGCCTCTTAATCCAGTACACTCTTCACATATCATCCAAATATCAGTATCATCATCAGTTACAATTTACATTCCATTTGCTTCATGCAAACAGTTCTTGAACCTTCTTTGGACCAGGTGTATACCTCGGTCCACCCCATTCTGTATGTGCTGGATGTAAATCCCAGACCTTCCCTTTTATCCTTCCATAGTTCTGGGCCTATGTGTACACATCATGCCCTCTTTAGGAGCCTCTCTGTGTCCCCGAGGCCCCCACCTATAATCACTCCCAGCCCTGGTATAAACCCCAAGGCAGTTTTTTTTCCCTCCCCTTATATCCCCTCCCCTTGCTGTCCACCTTCAGCAGTCCTTCTGGCCCCATCTGACCATCCTTCTTATGCTACTTCTTTTCCCCATTTAGAAAACTTCCCCCTCTTCACTTTTTGTTGGGTGGGCGGGTGGGACAAAGTACCCAGCAGCGTTTGACAAGCAAGCAGAAAGAGCTTGCTGCTGCTGGGTCTCTCCTACTTGTTACTACTCCTCCCCTCTCTCTCCTTCCCCTGTCACCCAATCACTGCCTGCCACTTCTCTTGGGCTCCCTCCCTTACCTGTCTGACCCCGCCCCCTCATCCCATACCTACTGTAGCACCAGGTGCTATGGGGGCGGGGGGCTGCCAGGGACAAACTGACTTGCCCTTCTATGTGGAAGGCAAGTTCTCTTGTAACTTCAGTGTTTTTGTTTCCGTAGGGAGTTGTTATTCTACACAGTATATAGGGTTTTGTTTGTCAGGCCATTTCTGAGCTAGCTGTCTGGTATAGTGGTTACAGTCACTACCTCTTGGCTGACAGACTGATCAGGACTGGTTGTGAAGAATCTTTTTTTTTTTTTTTAATATTTTTTTTTATTGATGAACTCCCATTCCCCAGCCCTTGTGACATTGTTCTCCCATGCCTGAAGGTTGCCCCGCCATGTTCTCCCCCTCCAACTTGTGTCCCTCATGGAGTATCCTCCCTCCTGAGTTTTCTTCTGTCCCTCATTATCACCCCTCCTGGTGGTGATTATATTAGTTATGTGGTGTGTGTTGGGCAAAGCCCCTCACAAAGGGGGGGGGGCTGCATGGGGCATAGCCCACCACATAAAAAGTAACTACACATTGTCCCCTATAGAGAAAGTAAGGAGCCATCACTATTTCTCAGGCTTGCTGTAGTTCTCATTGTCATTTTGCATTTCAGCAATGTGCACTTGCTGTTTTTGTCAGCGCCATTTTGTAGGTGCTATTATCACATAGAACCATATTTTACCTTCTTTGACTATTGTATTGCTTACTATTTGCTCAGTGGTCCCTCAAGTTCCTAATGTGGGAATGCTTAGGCAATACAGGAAAATACTGTTAGGATTTAGTGGAATTGTAATGTTGGTGAGAGGCAAATCATTTGAGGGAGGGTACTGAGGTAGTCTGATACATAATATATTGAATGCTTGTGCAACATTTTTTGAGTTTGGGCTTTTGTGCTCTCTGTCACTGCTATAAGGAATACCATCTTCCAGGGTGCAGTAATGATGCAGAAACCCTCCTGAGGATGGTTGCACCCCTAAAGGTTTTGTAGTGACGAGGTCCCATTGGACCAAAGGTACTGTCGGGTGAAGGCTCAATGCAAAGGAAAGAGAGGCACTGCAAAAAGAGAGGTGGATGGTGGTAGCAACAAACTGTGTGTCTGAAGGACACTTAGGCCTACTTGGCTTCAGTACTACTCAGTGGGAGGTGGAGATTGGTGTCCACTACCCCAGCAAATCATTGGAAAACACTTCAATTCATGACCAATCTGACTTTTTAATGTGGAGTGTTTACAGAACACAGGAAGGATTGATAGGGTTTAGAAAGATTGGAATGATGGTGGGAGGAGAACAATTTGAAGGAGGGTTCTGAAGTAGTCTTACAAGTGGTATATAGAATGCTTGTGCAACATATTTGACACTTTAGCTTATGGTCCTTCTGCCACTGCAACAGTGACTACTAAGCATTTAAGCTATCATAAAGAAACAAGGAGCCCATTGTGGATGGCTCCACCTATACAGGTTTCACAGGGATAAGGTCACCTGGAAAGAATGCCATGACTGATATATGGGACCACCACCCAGTTCCATTTCTTGCTGAGAACTGATAATAATATGAACATGATGATATTTGGCATAAAGGAGAGTAAAAACCTCACTGGAGGAAACCTCTTGGGAACCAAGGTCTTGTCACCATCTCCCTTGGCTTGGTCTAATATTTATAATAGGTCTAATGCCTGCTGAATTAGGAGTCAAATTCAGGGGAAGTGCTTGCATGGGAAATCTCTTGATCTGCAGTACCTTTAATGGGATAAAACCAACATGTGCTACTGAGTCGATCTGCACATAGTTGGCCCCCCTCCAACTGTAAATAGGACCTCACCTCTAGGGATGCATGTGACGAGAGAAGCAATTGCTAGAGTAATTTCACCTCACTTTGAGTCTTGGAAGAGGCCTAAATGATGATTAATGATGATAGGGGGGAACAAAAGGAAGGGACATATAGACAAGACCAAGTAGGCCATAATGAGGAATGAATCAAGAGGTGCTGCTGAGTTGATCTAGATGGACAAAGGGACCAGCAAGACAGCAGCCATACATTGAAGACACAGGAGACAATATAAAACAAACATATAGGGCTGCCACCTAGTTGATGTGCATGGCTGAACTCCCCATAGAGGGGGTTCTATTTTCAAGACTCATAAAGACATCAGTATTACACTAACAGGTGTCACTGAGTTGACCTGCATAACTAAGGGGGCCCCTTGGGCAAGAGTCCTACCTTAAGGTGGGGAAAGGGCCAAGAGATAAATTGGGCAAGAGCCTTAGAAGCTTAGTTTCACCACCTCTTAAAAAATTATAGGAAAATTCAAGCACCTCTGTCATCTTTCTCAATTGAGCAATAGAAGAGAGTTCTACCATCCAGAGATGACAGTTCCACCACATAGAAATTTAGGGGTGAGAGTGGCCCTACCTCAACATTTCCAATTCAACTACTGGAAAGGGTGATGGAAATACCAAAAGGTGCTGCCAATTCAATATCCACTGCTCAAAGGACCACCAGTTGGTGAGGGCCCCACCCTCATGAGGTGGGCTTCATAGAAGTAAAGTGAGCACATTGATCTTTCTGGGCAGATACCATAACATACCAAGACCCACAAGATAGCCCTTGAGAGGCAGAAAATAAAAAGATATAATGCTAATGTAAGAATGTATTATGCAAGGGGGCAGAGGCCTGGCTGGTTGAATAGTAAGAAGGCAAATCTTGGGTAGGTTGAGGGATGAGATGGGGTTGTGATTTATTTAAAGGAAAATTACCGTGGTTCATTGCAAACTGCCAAATCCCAGGACAGTTAGACTTGGTGGTAATAAGAGTACAGTGATCCTCAGGCTTTCACATTAATTTGGCTATCTGCTATAGACCACCCTCAGCTAGAAGTTAATCATTACAGACATTAAGTACATTAACAGCACCATATCTAGACACTGAATTTATATTATTGGGTGACTTGAATTGGAATATTGTGATCCCTTCCCAGAATGTAGTTAATCAATTTTATGCAGTTAATTTGTTTCAACTAATTATTTTACCCACTAGACATCACAATAGAAATGATAAGAAAGATTCCCAGTTGGATTTGATTCTAACTAATAGGCCCTATAGATACATATCTTCAGTTCATGAAGTAGACATTAGTGATCACAGTTACGTCTCTTGCATAAGAGATAGTTTAAAAACAAAGGCCCCACATAGAGTTATCTCAACTAGAATCTATGACACATTTAATGAGCAAGCCTTTGCAAGACATGTAGCTGAAATGGAGTGGCATCTACTGTATGCTTGCCCTGATATAGAGTCAGCATGGACCTTTTTTAGAACATCTTTATCTGAGGTCATTGAAAAACATGCCCCTCTTATTGAAAAAAAGGCAAGGAAAATTAAAACTCCTTTGATAACAAAGGAATTAAAATAACTATTAAAAAATAAAAGCTGGCTATGGAGAATCGTTAAAAAAATCTTACGCTTCAGATAAACTGGAATTTAAAAGAATCAGGAATAAATGCTCAGTGGCTGTAAGAAAAGCCAAACAGAAATATTATATGTCTCAATTTTCAGATCCAGCACATAACCCTAAAACTATTTGGAAAGGTGTAGATTCCCTAAGAGGAAAGAAACATTTTCTCAAACCCCACCGTTAACTTTAACATATGATGGAAAATATTAATTAAAGAAGTTGAGCAAGCTGAAGCATTTAATGAATTTTTACACACATAGGGAATTCATTTGAAAGAGAACACCCAAGTCAAACATCCCCAACACTAGACATATACTTTGATTACACCTTGAAAATGCCCTTGTTCATGTTTAGTGGCATTAAAGAGAGTGAAATCCTGAAACAACTAAACCAGCTAGACGTGAGCAAAGGGGCTGGATGCGATGGGATTTCACCTATATTTTACAAGGTGGTCTCTATAAGTTTAGCTCCACATCTCACTTATTTATGTAATTTGTTGCTGAATTTTCAAGATTTACCAGCAGATTGGAAAACAGCATTCATTATACCTATTTTTAAGGAAGGGCTAGCATCTGAACCAAACTCCTGTAGGCCAATTTCAATTTTATGTACTAGTGTAAAAATCATTGAAAAACTCCTACATAAACAGTTACTTTAGTATTTCACTAGACATAAAGTAATTTCAAACATTCAATCAGGGTTTATGAAAGATCATAATACCACTTACACTATATCTAAGGGGGTTGACAACATATTATCTGCTTTTGACTCAGGTAACAGTGTTCCAGCCTTGTTTTTAGATCTGTCAAAGGCATTTGATACTGTTCACCAGAAATTATTATTAAATCAATCAAAAACTGTGGGTTTGGGGTTTTCAGCATTGACTTGGTTCAGCGCATATTTAAGTAACAGGAAGCAAAGTGTTAGTCTTGATGGGATTAACTCAACTGCTCTGCCAATAACAACAGGAGTACCACAGGGGTCAATATTTAGTCCCTTACTTTTTTACTGTACATAAATGATTTACCCAAATATTATTCAGAGGAGATGAAAATGTTGTTATATGCGGATGACACTATTATATATACCCAGCAAAGGGATACCTTATTAGCCCTAGACATATTACAAAAAAACTTCTTAGCTGTACAAAGTGCTTTAATGGGATTAAGACTTTTGCTTAATTAATCCAAGACTCAATTGATGCTCTTTGAGAAAAGAACAAAAATAGAGCCAATAAACTATAACATTCAAGAACTTTCTAGGAAATCAATCACCAAGGTCTCTCATTACAAATACCTGTGTTTGTTTTTAGATAGCAGTATTTCCTTTGAACCACATTGGACTTATATTTCAAATAAACTCAGACAGAGGTTAGGATTCTTTTACATAAATCAGACTTTATTTAATACAGCAGTATGAAAACAGCTGGTAACTTCCTTCTTTATACCAATTCTTGATTATGGAGATTTTGTCTATAAAAACATGTCAAATACATTACTGAGTACTTTAGATCCTCTTTATAATAGCGCAGTAAGATTTATCATGCAGTTGCCTTACAGGACCCATACTTGCATTTTATAGGGTAAAATTGGATGGAGCTCCCTTGCTGAACGAAGGGAGCACCATTTGTATGCATTTGTTTGCAAATGTACTGTAGGCATATTACCCTCATTTTTACTAAACAAGCTCCTACCAAAGAACTCCTCAAAACATGCCCTATCTTCATCATTTACTAACAATTACCATATCCCAAAAACCAGGACAAAAGATGGGGATAAGACATCAGCTGTAGTGGTTCCAGAAGTTTGGAACATGCTAAAAAGAAGGATGGGTTTGCATAATTTGCCAACACTAGCATGCTTTAGAACTTTTATAATTAGTGTATTTAGCAGACATTGTAACTGTTTTGGTTAACAGATTTATATAGCTCTGATTAACTTTTAATTGATTGTTGTATCAATGACTATAACTTTCATATGTTTTAAACTCTGTAATGTCATATTTGTTTGGATGCATTTGCAAAACAGAATGTATTTTGTCAAGTATGCTATCCAATAAATCTTGATCCCTGATCCCTGAATGCCAGGGTAACAGGATAAGGATGATAAGGAGTGTGATTGTCCAGGTAGGTAGCATGAGGTATGATATGGAGGTATATACCCAGGTAGGTAAGATGATATGGAAAGACCAAAAGAACTTGAAAGAAATAGACACTGCACAATGGAGAGGTAGGAAAGAGGGCAGAAGGTTGAGGAGACACACGACAGTTTAGCAGGCAGGCTGCAGGGAGTCAGACAGTGGAGTGGGCAGGCAGCAGATGCAAAGCATTACAATGAGGTGGGAAGAAAGAGAGAGAAAAGACAGCAGGTGGAGGGAAGCAGGGAAAGGCAAGAACAAAGCAGGGGGATTAGGGTGACCAGGAGGAAAATGAGAATATTGCTTTGATTGAGTGACCAAATAAAATGAGTCAGGAGGGCAGTGGACATGACCTATCTGGACTTTGGCAATTCCTTTAACACTGTGTCACACAGGAGGCTAATTAAAAACTGAGCAGCCTAGGAGTGAGATCCAAAGTGGTGAACTGGTTCAGACACCTGTTAACTGATGGGAGACAGAGGGTAGTGAAAAACTGCGCTCACTCCAGTGATGGGATAATGACCAGTGGAGTGCCACAGGGCTCAGTGCTGGGACTGGTCTTCTCCAATATCTTCATAAATGGCACTGCAGAAGAACTGGAAGGGAAGGTATGATGTTTTGCAGATGATACCGAAATCTGCAATAGGGTGGACACTCAGGAGGTGGTAGAGAGAACGCGTGATGATGGACTGTATGGTGTCCTGCAAGGACAAGTGGTGTGATCCAGTACACAGTCAAAAATCACAAAACAATAGGTGTACACCAAAGCAGTAATGAATAGTGTACTCAATAAGAGTGGCTCCACCACATTGCAGTAGGGACCATCCTGGTCACAATACCCATTGCCCTCCTTAGTCAGAGTCTCATGCAGGTATGCAACAGCAGAGAATATGAAGCACACCTGAGAATACCAGCACAGCATTAAAAGCTAGCAGTACAATAGAAACAAAATCCACTCCTGGTAACCACTATTGCAAAGCACCACAAACTTATACAAAATCAAATGCAAAAAGCATTATTTTGTGGTATGCATATAAACAGTATCGGATTTGGTGGTCTCATCCTTGACAAAATAACTGCCTGCTACATAGTGCATTTTACAGATTTTTGTGGATTGTCATGTTATTTGTCGGGTTTCCATGAATGGACACTTTTTACCACATAGTAAAGATTTTTTCACTTGATTTAGTGAACTGCAAGTGTGTTTTATGTAAGCAATACTCAATAGGGTAGGCAGTACTGGGATATACTGGACTGCCAAGGGCCATAATGAGACCCAACGTCACAGGAGGAGGACCTTATAGCCCCTGGAAGGGCCAGTATGTCCCAATAATGCCCACCCTGTCAGGTGCTATTGTGCTTAGAAAATGGGCTACATGAGGCATTTTTATGTAAGGAAAAAAAATGCCATGAAAATAAAACAAATTGTATAACTGATTGTAAAGGTTTGTTTGGGGTTTAAAATAGTCCCTCCACTGGTAGATTTACCAGCAGAGGGCACTGCAGACTTTGACAGTTGCTTGCTTGCAGAGAGGTTCTTCTCCCACTCCCCACACACAGTTGCTTCCTGTGAGAAAGTTTACTGCCCCCCCCGAAACACAAACGCATACAGGTTATGCTCAGTTTTTTTTAATGGGTGTGTTTACTGACATCAAGTCTGTCCATTTGACCCCCCCACGTTGGTTGTATGCGATATGCCAGAATCAGGAAGAGCACTGCATATAGTGAGACAAAGGAGCACAGAAGTAAGAGGTACTGTTTCTTTTTTTTTTTTCTTAAATGGTGAAGCTGCTCCCCCGACCTCTATTTCTTTTTATTTGTGAGCTGCAAAAACATCAAGGGCAAAGGTAGAAATAGCCCAAGCCTACCACTATCAGGAACAGCCGCAAGTCCATTTAGGGTTATAGATTAAAAGAAAAATGAATATTTCCACATTTCTTTGTATTCAGAACAAATTGCTCTTCATTGCCTGTTTACACTTTACTCTACTTGAGGGGTGAGCTACCTCGCTCAGTCAGCTGCTTTCCAAGTGGAAAAAAAATGGCGGCTGAACACTTTGAAAATTCAGGGTGGCCCAAGGATACCCTATGATACCCTATGAAATGGAGCACCCTGAAATGGCACTCATTTTTTAGCAGGCATTACTGAAAAATAAATGCATGCATGGCATGGCTTTTCAGTCAATCAGCATGCTTTATTTTCCAAGCCCATTTTCTATTTAAGCAATAAGGCATGACAGGGGGTGTGTTATGTTGGGATAATGGCCCTCCTTGGGTGACTTGAAGCATGAGGTGAAGCTGAGTGCTTTCACCACCTAAGAAGTGCTTTTATCTTACCATAATTTACCCCTGTCATGCCTTATTGCAATTATGAAATGGGTCCATAAGCATTGGAAATAACATTCTTTTAAGTTTTTTTTCTTTTTACTCTAAATTAGAAAAAAAGAAAAAAGTTAAAACAAATCACAATATGAATAAAATAGTCCCATTCTGGCAGTGCAGTTAGCCTTTGTCCAGCAGGTGGCAGCAAACCTGTATGTAAGCTGCTGTTTTAAGGACAGTGATGGGCTGGACAACCATGCATTCAACAGCAATTTCAGTAAGGTCCATCAGGGCATTTGAAGAAGAGCCGAGTGGGGGGACTGTTTCAAGCACCGCTGTCAGCTAGATCTAAGAGAAAGAGCAGGGTGATGAGTAAGAATGAATAAGATAATGTTTTAAACATGGCAAGTTTCTGGAAAGGGATGTTTGTGGTGGCTGATTAGTAATACTGTGGTTACTCTATGTGCTGCATAGTCAGGGGGAGTTTATCACAGAATGTGCAGTTAAAAAATAGCCTGCAATGTACAATATGAGGGGAGAAGAAGGTTATGCTTGCTGCCCGTGCCATATACTGTTAGGAGGGTGTGGGGGTGATACGGATGGCAGGCAAACAGTTATCAAGAATGGGGCCCTTGTTTGTTTATTTTTTTTAAGGCACAATCTACTGTGTGCGTGTGTTTGTGTGTGTGTGTGGTGGACATCAAATCCAAAAGGCTCACACTCAATAACAAAGTCAGTGACAATGATATGCAGTACAAAACTTTTAATTTTCACCATAAGTGGAAAAGGACAAGTCACAAACATTCCCACAGCCTGATAAAAACTACCCAACAGCATTTTGTACCCAAACTGGTACGTTTTCAAGGATAACAATAGTAGCTTGTAAATGTTGCTTTTATACACTCTAGTTCTAAATTGATGTCATCATCACAGGTGAAACACATAAACCAATTAATTAAAAAAAGGTGACCCTAACTCATTAAACCCTATAACATCAAAAAGGCATTGCAATACTTAAGGGAACCAATAAAGCTCAAACATTTGTTTAAATGGGATCAGATACCACTACAGCATTTCTTAATATGATGTTCAATTAAATGTCTATTCATAATGATTAAGTTCAGCTTCTTAGATCCTGGAATCTTCAGAATCCTGCTCTGAGGTTCCCATCTCCTTTATTTTTCTCTTGCGTTCTTTTCTTTCTTCAGCATTCAAACATAATTTGTCATTTACTTCTTTAGGTCCCAGGAGTCATTAATCACATGTATGACACATCAAAATAATCTAAAAGTGGAGAACAAAAAACAGATATTAAGAACATGCTTTATAAAAATGCAGGAAATTATAGCCTTTATCATCAGTATCAGCCTGTATACTGAGGTGCATACTTAAATATAGATCTATAGGCAGCAGCACAATATTATTCTGAGGCCAAAATTTATGCTTTCCTTTTTCTTTTCTTTCTTTTCTTTTCTTTTTTTTACCTTTTTACATTCTCATAAATCTAGCATTTTTTAAAAAAGTGCTTTTGTTTAGAAGAAGAAAGATATTACTTCTTAAAGGAAAAACATCCAGAAACAGCAAGGATTCATGTATTCATCTGATTCATGCTAGGTAGTATTAGAAACCTGACTCATAAGACTGTTTTTACAAATAAGAAGTTACCACAGGACAAGATTTACAAGCTACTATTGTTACCCTCGACAAAGTACCAGTTTGGGTACAAAATGCCATTGGGTAGTTTTTACCAGGCTGTGGGAGTGTTTGTGACTTGTCCTTTTCCACTTATGGTGAGAATTAAAAGTTTTATACTGCTTATCATTGTCACTGACTTTATTACTGAGTGCAAGCCTTTTGGGTTTGATTTGCATGTAATTTTGAATATTGCACCTATTTCACAGGCATGCGCTCTGTGCTCAGATAATGGTATGCCTCAAGTGGGTTGTAGCAAAGGGCCAAAAGCTGCGTACTTCCATTGCCTGAGAAGTGTCATTATCCCAGCACAAAGAATACTCCACAGGGCCTTATTGTGATTGGCAAATGTGTCCACTAGAGTAATAAAGAAGAGAAACAAAAGTAAAGTAAAGAAACAGAAAAAAAGTAGTCCTACTGAGACACTGTAATTTTGCAGCTTGACCAGTAGATGGCAGGTGCTGCATTTTTATGTTGGCTTGCATGCTTGTGCAAGCAACATTGTGCGGTAGTACGGTTTGGGGGGTGTGGCCGCTGTTGGGCGAATGCAGGGCACGCATCAGTAGGTGCGTCCCTTATTCCCCAATCAGCCTGCATGTCGGCCCCACACCATGCATGTATAATGGGGCGAGCACATCTAAACAGAGATCCACTGCAATCCAAGCAAAGCTCATCATACGCAGCAGCCCTTTGCTTGCCGTGCTCGCTGCCATTATGAGCATGGTTGGCAAGCGGCTCAGGCCTGCTGACATTGGGGGAGCCCAATCCCCCTGTCGGTAACCCCCCCCCACTGTGTTAGTGAGCCGACGGGGGAGCCCACTCCCTGTCGGCATCACCCCCCCCACTTGTTGAATACCGAGGAGGACACCATCCCCTCAGCTCATGCTCCCCCACTTTCTTTGTTTGCCGATGGGGTACCCCGTCCCGTCATTACTTCCCGTGTTGTGTGCTGATGAAGATTTGCCCAATCCTTTGGCTACTGACACCCCAAAAAACAGTTAGGTGGCACGCTGGGAGCCCACCCCAGCATGCCAAATGCCCTGCAACACGGAAAACTGCCGCACAATGGTTTTCTTTTTTCCCCTGTAAAACGAAAACCGCCCCTCGTAGTCTCGATGCCCCCTCCCACCCGCACTCCACCCACTGTGCATCCTGCTTCCTCACCCCCACCCCATACTTACCTCCATAGTCCAGTGTGATGATCTTCCATGGACCGTGAACACGTCTGCACTCTTCAAAGCCGACTGCGAACTGAGGAAATGCCGGTAAGCTGTATAATGGAGTGAATAGGGTTTCTTCAACTTTGCTGCATATCTCAGGCATTTCTTGGAATTTTGGCACCAAATTTTCAACATGGGGTTTTTGGGGCCCCTCCTCATGAATTCTATCACTGTCATGGCATTAATCAGCCTCGAAAGGTGATTTTGCTTTCACTGTGTGAAATCACCTTTCGGGACCCATTAATGAAATGACAGTGCCAGTGTTCATGAGGTGGCCTCTCAAAAAAGCCTATGTTCCAAATTTGGTGGGAAAAATCCAACAAATGCCTGTTTTACAAGCTTGCATTGCGCAGTTGCTATGCAGGCTCATAACTTTGCGCATTCGCAATATTTTAATGCCGGATTTTCAGCATTGGCATTTTTGTACACCTCCTTGTGAACAGTACAGCTGTCATTTTCCACATCCTGCCCGAAATGTGTTTCCGCACTTCCGGTGCACGATAGTGCAGTTGCTGTGGGAAATCAGTGTTTGGGCCAGATTATGAAAATGACAGTGACACAGTTCATGACCAGAGGTCCTAAAATGCTTATGTTGAAAATTTGGTGCTGATCCTCGATAAAATGACTGTGTTATGAGCGTGTGATGGCAGATTGCACGCACACTCGTACCATCGTGCATTCATGATATTTTCAACTCTGAATTTTCACCATTGCCATTTTTCCACACCTCTTGATGAACAGTACAGCCATCATTTCACATATCCTGCCCAAAATGTGTTTTCGCATTTCCGGCGCAGAATAGTGTGGCCGCTGTGCAAAATCACTTCTTGGGACACTTTGAGGAAATGACAGTGACATTGTACATGAGCAGAGGTGCTAAAATGCCTATGTTGAAAATTTGGTACCGAACGTCCATAAAATGGCAGTGTTGCAAGCATGCGTTGCATATTTCCCATGCACCCTTGTAACTCCGCAAATTTCTTATATTCGTCTGCCACATTTTCAACACTGGCATTTTTTTACACCTCCTTATGAACTCTGCAGCTGTCATTTTTCACATCCTGCCCAGCATGTGTTCCCGCACTGCACTACCAAACACCCAAAGGGACACCCTAATGCCTGTCACTCTCTGCGGGGTTGGGGTGGATTGGCATCAGTTCAATACTTGACTGCCACTCCTATGCTGCATCTCTCTAACTCCTGCACTCCCAATGGCAGCAAGCCAACATTTGGCATTGACAATTGCTTGTTCTTTCTAAGCACAGTAAGTGAATTGAAGTGTATTGCTACAGCTGTGTCTGCTCAATTTAAACAGCTCAGTGAGGCTGCTGGACCTTTTTCCAGTGGTGCTCTGCTAGGATATCAGCACTGGGTTCCAAGCTCCTCAGCCAATCAGGTTTCTGGACTTTTTAGACCCATTTGCTAATTTGCATTAAACTGTCAAGCCAATTAGTTTCTTTAGAATTTCTCAATGCATTGCATAAGAGTTGCTTGAAAGGGAGGCAACAGCCTGTGGATGTCAGAAATAATTGTGTCTAAGCGTAATTGCATAAGTTTTAATCTGTGTTTAGCATGTACGTTTGATGCTTTGTATTATCGTATTTATCTCCAGGCATAACTGATGTGCATGTATCATATCAATTTTATTGTAACATAGCAACTAATGACTTGAATAAAGGAATTAGGAGTAATTGGAAACACTCCTTGACTCATATGGCACAATATCCTCCGGTTTATATTTTTAATAAACACATTTTTGATGGATTCATTTTTTGATTGCTGGATCCAGCACAAAGCTTAGGCCTGTCTCAGTTTTGCATTTCTTTGCTATAGAGTTTCTAATGTACCATACAGGCACTTTATAAAAGATGCTTATTAGCTGCTTGTGTCCAAATAGAACAACACTGAGTTGCCAGTGCATCGATAACTTACAGAAAGGCAACACGTAATCACTGGCATGACATTAATATGAAATATATTGTATTGATGTAATGTGATGCTTGGATGCTTCTGGTAGCAGGTAGTTTGGAGCAGGTTATGGAGGTGATCCCCCAGTGTACAGAACATAGCACTGGATAGACTGCATCTGGAGTGCTGCATCTATCTATTTATTTATTATTATTTTTTTATTTATTCTTTGGTAACTGGGTAAAGGTCCACTAGGCACAGGTTCCTGTCTTCAGGGGTGAACCAGGAGCATTGGGGAGGTTAATTGACTTGCTTGGAGTCACACGGTGTGCAAATGGAGGTTGTGGGAATCAAACTCAGGTCTTTCTGCTGGATGTACCAAGCTCATTCACAACTCATTACTCTATCCTCTAGGCTATACTACAGCCTCATACTATGGGAATAACATTGATGGAGCTGATAGGGTACAGCACAGAGCTATCAAATGAGAAGTGCCATGGGGACAAGGTTTACAGTAATAGGAAATGGGATATAACAAAATGGTTAGGCCCAAAGATGAGAAATTTTATGATGATATGATCATAGTTTTCCAGATTCTGAATGGGATTAACAGTGTGAATTAAATACAGGTGTTTGATTTGGTGATTGTGAGTATAGTTAGGGATCAGATTCTCATGCTAAGGTGGAAAAAAAAAGGAAAATACTTTATTGGGAAGGAATAATTCTCACAAAGTGTGGTTAACATGTAAAATAGTATACCCTGTCAAGCAGTGGAAGCTAACAATATTGACTCTGAGACTTGCAAAATGGACTGACAGATTTCACATAGATAATAACATTCCACTGGAAACAGTTCAGTGGATCTACACTCCTGTGGTGAAACATTAAGACTAAAGTGAACTGAATCATCACTTCACAAAAAAGCTAAGAAGATTACAGTCACTGCCCTGTGGTAGGAAGGGTGGGCAAGATGGAACCTAAGACCAGAATAACCTGCCTCCACCATACTATAAGCTCAATACTCAACGTTCTGAGTTTGCAGCACACAAAGTCCTATCCTAAATACAAGTTAGTGCAAGACCCTAAATGTGCTATATTCGAACAAGCTTGGAGCACATTATGAGTTCCCTTAACTTGTTTAAATACATTCCCAGAGAGAACAGTCCCAACTAATGTGCTAACAGGTGTGCTAAGCACAGAGCACAACTCCCTGCTGGCCACAGAACAGATAGCTTCATTAACGAATGAGGTTCTAGTGCCTGCTCATAAGACTGGATGGAATGCTGTCCCTCCTAGAGGAGTGCAAAGTTGCTAATGTCACTCTGCAAATTAATTTGCAAATTTGCCACAGTTCGTGAAATTAATCTGCCCTGTGAAGTTCCGATTCAGGGTGTAGGGCTAACTTTGCAAATGGTGAATCTGATAATTTCATCAGTGAGGTTGGGCACAGTTAGGCCCAAGTTAGGTGAAAGCCCACAGGCAAAGCTATAATGTATCATGGGATTGGAGGTCACATGGTACTGAAATGAGCACTATACCATGCATTCAGTGCAGTTTTATGAAGAGATACTGTACATAGATACATAGACAGTGTCGGCAGATAAGGGCCTATGGCCCAACCAGTCTGCCCATTTGAGCTTGTAAGTTCAGTTTATGTTTTCCTAGAAGTCTGTTGCCCCTTAACCCTGACCTCCAGAATTCCTTTATGTCTATCCCATGCATTCTTAAATCCCGTGATTGTTTCAGCCCCCCCCCACTTCCTCTGGCAGGGTGTTCCACTTGTCCACCACCCGCTCTGTGAAGAAATTCTTCCTCATGTTTCTCTGAATCGCCCTCCTCCAACTTCATCCCATGCCCTCTAGTCCTGGAACATCTTTTTTGCTTAAAAATAGTGTATTCCTGCACCCTGTTCCTCCCTGTAAGATACTTGTATGTCTCTATCATATCCCCTCTCTCCCTTCTCTCCTCCAGGGAGTACATGTTCAGTTCCTTCAGCCTGTCTTCATAGCACTTGTGATGCAATTCATGCACCATCTTTGTTGCCCTCCTCTGAACCTTCTCTACTCTGTCTATGTCTAAGACATGTTTGAGAGAGAGCTGCTGAGAAATCTATCTCTGCTTATCCAAGCAAAAAAAATGTTAAAACTACTCCAAAAGTGGAATATTTTGAACCAAATTGGTCACAAAAAATTTTGAGTTCCTTGTGCAGCTAGATTACTGTTTGTAGTTTTGCAGATTTGCTTAGCTGAAAGTAGTGGCTTCGTTTTGTTTAGTGACGCACTGCTGTGAAGGGCAGTGGTAGTTTTTCAGCTAGGAAGCAAGGCAGTCCTGTGAGAATTAGTTTGGTTAGTTTTCCTCAGTCTTTCTTGTTAATAATCTTTGTCTGTGGTTTTGGATTTGTTATTTTATTTCTGTAGTACAGATTGGTTAAGTGAAATACCTTCAGTCTGTTTCTATATTAATTGTTGTTATTTTTAGTTCTTGAAGTGATGTGTTGCTTACGGTAATTTGTTTTTGAAAAATAAAAAACTTTTTGGGGGTTGTTTTGATGTAGTTGTTAGCTTAGTAAACTGTTTCTTTTCAGATTCAGATCATACTGCTAATCCCTCTGGTGAGGTGTCTGCTGCTGCTGCCGGTATTTAGTTGTACTGCAGAGTTTATTTTTTACCTTGCAATATTAAAAATCTAAATATATAAAATGAGTGGAAAGAGATGTTCAAGCAAAGGGAGAGGTGTCGGAGAGGTGGCCAAGAGTTGTATAGGTTCAGTAGGGCAAAAGGTTGTTGCACCTAAAAAAAAACCCTCCCCAGCAGCTTCATCCATGGCCTCCTGGGCCAGCAGTTGTAGCAAAGAAGTAGTTGGTGGAAGTAGCATTAGTGTTGCCAAATTGTTCTTTCCACATCTGCGGCATCATGTTGGTGGATGCTGCGGGAGACGGACACTGATAAACTTTAAGTGATAAAAAAACACCCCGAAGAAAACACCTCAGATCACTGCTTTCTTTTGATTAGCATCCATGAATCCACTGGCCCTGAATCAAATGCTACCCATCCAGCTATGCTGGCATGCAGTGTCCAGTTGTTTGGTACCCCCAACACCCAGAATGGTCCAGCCTACACTACATAGCATGTTTTTCAAACATCATGTTAAATACCCACCCAATCATGCTGTTGCATGGGAACTGAATGCAGCAACCACTGAAATATTGACAACTGAACTACTGCCCTTCTTTTTTTCATGGAGAAGGTAGGATTTAGAAGGTTGAAGACATGTGCCTGTCCCAAACATCAGATTCCCTCACAAGGTATACTTCTCCACACCTACCATGTCTTAACTTTACTGAACTATGTCACGCACAGTAATCCATGCTCTGATGCATTCAGCATCCTCATATGTACATCTCAGTATGAATATGTGGACCAGTTGCCAAACATTTGGTGGCTCCTGTCTATGCATTACAGCATGTTGGGCACAGGTACCTGGGGTAGTATTTGACTCTGACTGTGGGGGGAAAATTGTACTAAGCACAATTGCAGTGATAGCAACACTCCAGGTATTTGCCAGCATGCACACTGGCAATGAAGAGTGTAACTGAATCACACACGGGTCAGAAAATGTAAGACTTGCTCCTGACTGAGACTTGATGAGTCAATGGAACCTGTGATGGCAGTACCACAGATAGTGTGTGGCACAGGACCTTCAAGCTGCTGCAAAGTGGGGGGGGGGGCAGAGGACTGCTAACCTTGAGACATTTGTGTATCAATTGCCTCATTTTAACACAACTTCACCTTGGTGTAACCCAAGGCCCAAATTATAGGCAAAGTTGCCAAAGGTGAATTTCTTATTACATAGAAAGAAGTTGCATATTTATTCATGAAGGCAAATTTTGGCAAATTCACTTTATCTTCACCAGCAAATCAAAACTTTGCACCATCTCTAGTACCTCCCATAATGTGTGGTACTACAGCCCCTCCTGGGAAACTCTGGTACCATGTTCCTTAATTAAACAATAACCCAATGCTCAGTTCCCTTATTCTACCCAGATCCCTGTGCCAGGGTTGAATGAAACAGATCCTCTGTACTCTAGTGGACCCCCTTTCTTACCTGATCACAAGGCCAGTTATGAATAAATCAAAACCTTGGCAGTCTAATGGACACCCCATCTGGTTCAAGTAACTAGTGCCAATTATGAGTAAACCATAACCCTTGTAGTCTAGTAGACCAACTTCCCTGTCATGCTATCCACCCCTCCAGTGCTACCCTCCCAGGTGTCTGGTGGCTCCATACTCCCACCTTTGTGCCCCACCCACCACCGCTCAACCTAGTCCCAGAAACCAGTACAAATCCACCAGTCATCAATGATGCCAGCAGCTTTCTGCTGCTCACAACTACTGGTGTCACTATATCACTCTATAGCAATACAGTACTTTCTGAATACTATTCAAATGTCACTTCAAAGCCATGATTTTGAAAGTCCACCAAACTACCAGGGTTCTAGCTTATTCATAACAAGCACAAAGATGGGGTGAGGGAGTGGGGTTCACTAGACTACCAGGAATCTGTTTTGTTTAGCACTGACAATGTGATCAGGGTGGTAAGGGGGAACCGAGTGTTGGGTTGTTTGTGTTTTAGCACCAGAGATGCCAGCATGGGGGAAGAGGTGTCTGCACAGCAGATTGTGCATTTGTAAAATTGAGGTTTTGGAAGCACTAACTAGCACTGTGTAAGCAGCCTGTTAGCATTTCCAAAACTATTTGAATATACCAGAGTGCATTATATGAATGTAGGCAACACTCATTTGCATGCATGTGTAGTAACTGTTAAGGCTCGTTTGCTAAGAGTTTATCATCACGCTATTTGTGCCTTTGAATATGGTACCAAGCACACTGACATTCCAGAGCACAAGTCACAGTTAGAGTGCCACTAAGTCTGCTAGCACCATGCTAAATCTTTGAATATTTGGCCCTACTCTATATAACTATGCATCTAGTTGCTTATTCAGCAATGTGCTGTGTTGTAGTAATGTGTAGTATTTACAGTCACTCCATAATAGTACAGTATTCATATGAGTCTGAAAAATAATATTGATAGGAAAGACTTAATTATTTCCAAATTTTACTGATCCAGAAGCAAATGATTTGATACCTTTTAATGGACCAACATACAGTAGATATAACAACAAGAACAAAGTGCTCTAGCTTTCGGACCAACCAGTCCTTCGTCAGAAGCATATCAAATCATTTGCTTCTGGATCTGTTCTTGCAAGGAGCAATACGGCAACTACTAAATCTAGATTTCAAATTTAACTGAGACATTCATCCATTTCATCAAATTATTTGTCGCTAAGAACCTAGAAACTTGAGCCCGTCTTTTATTGATGTTTTAGTTTCAAAACTAGGATTTTATGAAGATATCCAGTATAATATATTGAGTCTTCTAGTATTCGGCACAACTTTTCTTACAATGTTGATTTTGAGAGTGAGGAAAATTTGAAATCATGTGGCAAAATGTTCAGGAGATTCTTAAAGTGATTTCCCAGATTTCTGAAAAACAGAGACACTTTGCATCAGCAGGAATTAAATCTTGTAACATTTCCCACCAAAACTAAATTTCAGGACATTTCATGCTTTTCTAATAAACACATTTGGAGGCAATCAGGGTTTTTGCCCCTTAGATTTCCTCTGCCCCTGTTGCTTTTCCTGCTTTGAAGTCATAGTAGCAATAACTGTAAATAACAATAACTGTAAATTGTAAATGTAGTAATAATTGTAAATTATCTCTTTGCATAACCTCAATGTATTTATTGTTATCTACATGGTTGGTTATACAGTGCATGCCAGTTATAATGGACTGAAATGTGAAATGGCATTTCATCCATTACAAGTCTTGTCCGATTAATCAAAAAAAATTCATTTTCCAACCTGAAAAGGAAATTCACAAGGTTAGACAGTATGTGTGTGCACAGCATAGTGATTACAGCTCTTTCATGAAGAAGCATATTTGCTGTGCAGGCATCCTAGACACAATACTGTAATATTAAAACAATCATTTTTATTTAGGCAATTTAAAACAAAGGCTTAAAAACATTTCTTATACTTGCGTGCAGCGTAATTAATCCTGTAGATCTGATTGTTTAAAAAATTCACTGATCTTCTTCTGCCACTTCGGCTTCTCCACGTATCTCCTCGTATCTCTCCCATTCTTAGTGGTCCATGCCATAACATCCCAGTCAGGCAGCAGGTTGGTCCATTGCTCCATTGCACATCTAAGAGTGAAGAGGGCATTCTGTATATCTCAAACAGAGACTGCTATTTTGTCCTTCTTTCCCACAACCTCACTGACCTCTTTGTCCTCCATGCATCCTCAGTTTGCTCTCAAACTCCTCTGATGGTATCTGCGATGTCATCCCAGGGAAGCTGTGGGTCTTCACCACCCATGGAGCATTTCTCCGAGAATTGTTCCGGGGTAAGACCTGGTGGTGGGGTGTTGTCTTCCAGGTCAGTGAGGTCATCCAGCTCCTCTGGCACCTCCATAGCTATAAGTGGTGTAAATCCTGCTTTGCAAAAGCATTTAACAATGGTCTGTGATGTGACACATTGCCAGACTTGCCCCATAATGTGGACTGCATCCAAAATGTTTATTCTTTTCACACATGCAGCCACAGTGAGGTCTTGCTCTGTGTCCAGAAGATCCAGCATCCTAGCCCACATATGCTTTAGATAGTAATGTTTAAAGCTATTGATGATGCCCTGATACAAAGGCTGCACAATGCTAGTGATTGATGTTTTTCAGCCCAGGAACCTCTGGATGGTCACTGAAATTATCTAGGCATAGGGCAATCTTCTGACGTCTCAACTTCCTATCCTAGGCACGTAGCTACTCAGTAAATTTCTCCTGTCATGCAGGCTGTCTGATTCACACTGTAAATGACAGGAAGATGTGTCACCCCATGAAAGCACAGTGGCTGTGCCGACTTCCCAACGACCAGCAGCTCACACTTCTCAGTGCCAATCATGTTGCATGTCAACATAACTGACAGCCTCTCTTTTGCTTTTTTCAAGCTCATTGGTGTTTTGGCTTTAAAGGACAGAGTGCCATATCCCATGGATCAAAAAAGAGGCCAGTTTCATCTGTGTTGAAGATGTCCCCCAACGAATAGCCACAGAGGAAGCCCAGCAGGACATCTCTTATCCAGGCAGTCGCACTATCCGCATCAACATTTTGCTTCTCCCCATGGATTTTTTAAATCAAATGTTGTGCCAATGCTTCCAGTGCGTGATCCAGTCATCAACTGGTCTGAATTTTGGCTTTGTTCATGGGAACAGTCTTTTTGGTTTCTCTATCTTACCAAAATTTGTTATTTAACAGTTGCTGTTTTAAGTTACTATATTAGTAACATTTTATATTTTTATTCTGAAGTGTTTTGTATATGCTATAGAAGAGTTAAATTGTCTATTTTTACTGGATTTTGTGTGTTTGTATTTTGTCTGCAACATTAGTTTAAGGTTTACACAGGTCTGTCTTGTAAACTGAACAATAGTCCAAATGACATGTATTACCTGTATAAAAATAAACTTTTACCTACCTACCAACCTACTGAGTGTGACCATCAGCTGCTGGGCTTTCTGGAGGAGCAATGGGCCACTAATAACAGCCTCTCGGCCATGTGCATTCGAGAGCCAGTGAAGGAAGGTCTCCTCGACATCTCCGCCATTCCCCTCACTTTTTCTTTTCCTTTCTGGATTTTGGTTTGAATGCCAATTGGTTGTTAGCCTATCTTTAGCCTTAAACAGATTTGACTCTGAACATTTTGCATATCATATATTGTTTGTGATTTGTTCTTCCTGCTGCTTTCTTGTATGCCCCATGAAGTCACAACCTTAAACAAGCATTCCAAGACTTTGCTTGTGTTTTATATAATTAAATACAGTTATAAGTCTAATTAATTATTCATAAGCTGAACTAGCTAACTGACTGGCTGCTGTGCTGGTCTTAAATCTTTTAGAAAAGACTGGCATGCAATGGCACTCAACTTACGTGCTGTACAATGACAGCTGCAGCATCAAAACAAAACTGTTTTCCACATTAAAAACCTGAAGAAAAAATGTAATTAATATAATTAGACTTATAATCACAATGATGACCTCACAACTGGTCATTTCCTTTGATTAACGACTGGCTGGGTGGAGTTGGCCCTCTGCTGCACCTGGAGCTACCCCCCCCCCCAGACTGTAGTTATTTGACAGGAAATGACTGGCTGTTTGTTCATTATTGCTTAAATAATCCTCTGCTGTAGAATCACAGCCTGTTGCCATGGAAATGATTCTGATATCACAAGCTGCGGACTGTAACATTAAAGCAGTTTATGTAGCAGGATCCGCTAGAACCTAAAGGGCAAATGGCCTGTTTTCGTGCAAATGTGTTCAGTAGCAAATAAACAGAATGCAAATAAATTCAACATTTTGGGGGAATTCTGAGTTAAAGACTTTTGCTTATGCCAACTGTGAACTATTTCCTGGAAATCAGAAACTTGCTTTACTCAACATGGCTAAGTTTAACAAGTGCATTGGAAAACATCAGACTGGAGTGAGACCTCCCACAAGATTTCCAAAGAGTTGGCATTTTGAACTTTATTTCAGTATTTGTGTTGATATCCTGTGTAACACAAAGAATATAAGTGAGGTAGGTTTTGAAGAGAAGACAGCTGGCAAAGAGTGTTAAATGTAAGAGAGAAGCAGTCAACAAAGTGAAAAAGAAAAGAAAAAAATGTCCTTCACTTAAGTCCATGAATTGCACACCAGCAAAAGAACAGGGTCATAATTAAGGAGAAGCTGAAGCTGTCCCAGGAATGTGCAAAGGCAGAAGGTAAAGCTCATTCATTAGCACTATATGTCAGAAGTGCAATAGTGATACCTAGAATGCTAATAACCCTTCTCAACATTAGAGATGGGCTAAATCTGAAAATTTAGTTCCACTAAATATTTCACGAAATTCACACATTTTCATGAAATATTTCACAGGTGTGAAATGTGAAATTCCACTGGTGAAATGCAAAACTTCACCTGCGAAATGCAGAATTTTGCCACCCATGTCTACTTTTGGTGGCATCTTTTTTTTATGGATAGCATTTCAAAACCACAACATCACATCATGAGTTGGTGTGGCCAGAGTATGACTATGCTGTATAAAAAACAGGAGATTGGCATTGTCACATCATCTCAAGTTGGTCAACCAGGTTAAGTATCAGCCAGGTGACAGGTCATTTGATGGCCCCCAAGTCTTCATTGTCCTGTGTGGGAACCAGTAAATCAGCCTCTGGATTATCACTCTGTGTGACTCTGATGCTGTCAGAATGAATGCTATTGATGCAAAGGTGACTCCTATCAGGTCAGTCTCTGCACCTCTAGTGTGGGAAACAAAAACTAGTGCATGTAGAGTTGACAACACCGGTAACCCCTGTAACTGTCTGCCATAAGTTTAACTGCATTGCCACTCCAGTCTTGAATAGTCAGGTTTAGGGAGTTGGGGACAGCAGTATAACCCAGTTCAGTGGTGAGAGGATTGATTGGGAGGATTCACTCATTGATACTTGTGCTGGGGGAGAGGGCTCTAGGTGTGGAGGTCATTGCAGTGGTGAAGGCATTCCTGGAGGTGACCAGTGGGGGAGGAGGGAAGATGTTCCCCATTAATGTGTTACTCGAACCCTGCAATCTGCTGTGGTATACAGGGATAGAAAAGTCAAGCTGGACACAATGAACTAAGGGAATGTTATTAGGAATGAAAAAAGTTTGAAAGAAATTAGGCAGACTGGAATGAGGTGGGGTAGAAAGTGTACAGTATTGTATATGGGACTAAAAACAGAGATACTGCAGCCAGCCATGAGGTTGAGGGGTTGGGGGTCAAACCTTAGGCTAACCTGTAGTGAGGGGAGCAGGTTGAAGTGGGATGGATGGAAAGAAACTGAAGAATTACTATAAAGTATAATGAGACCCTGCACAAAAAAAGGAGCAGATCTGAGTCCTTGAATCTTTTTTATGCAATCCTCTGTTAATGTTTCTCTCTTCATCCCCACTATCTACAGTAGTAAAATAGGGCTGCAAATTTGGGTAGAACGCTTTTACGAATTAGCTCAGCTGAGCCCGTTCATGCACTCATTCATTGAAAGGGCTAAGTCAGGCTCAGTAATAAAAGCACTCAGTCAGGCTGCCAGCTGTGGAGGTGAGTGGAGGACTGTGCTGGTGGCCCGCTCAGGTCCTGGATAGGGGATGCAGGGTGGGGGTCACTACCACACAGGGTGGGGGCTGGAGGGTCCACTAGACATCAGGAAAAGTTTTTTTTTTTTTTAATTAAATCATTGATGTTGACAGGTCTGTTGGCAGTACTAGATGATGGGGGATGCCAGGGTGTGAATCTCGGGGGTCATTCTTCATATTGAGCCAGTGATCGGCCAGGAGAGTGGGATCACTAGACACCAGGGACATTTATTTTTAATTAAAATTCAGGATGGAGACAGGGATGAATATCAGCAGTGGGTGGGGATGGAAACCAGGCTGTGGAACTCTTAATATTGGGCCCGCGATCGGCCAGGGGGAGTTGAGACCACTAGACCCCAAGGATCATGCAGACAAACATTTATTTTAATGTTGGCCAGGATGGGGGAAACACTTAAATGCCACATTTCCAAACTGTGAAATATTCTGCAAAATAAGTGAATTTCACAAAATATTTCTCAGAACGAAATTCCTGATTTCACCGGAATTTCACCAGTGAAATAAAATGTCACTGTATCCCTAATCAAGATGTAAGACTCATATAACTCCTACATCCTTTCCATACCATTATGTGCCATCTACAAGTCATTATTAAGGCACATTGCTCTTTACAGTGGATAGAAGCTGTGGGCTGCAGTGTATAACAGAACAATTCAATTTCCTGTGTAGGAAGGGTGATATGTGAGATGCTGCACATTTTTTGCCACAGTAAAATTGATGTATTGCTGTGCTCAAAGAGGCCAGATTGACATTTGTAATGTGCTCATGCAAGGTCTACAACTTCAGTATAGCAGTCTATTGAGGTCTGCTATCCACACGAGTATCAAATCAAAGTGTTCCATCCTTTACCAGGAATACTACCAAGAGCTCCACAACAACTATTTGCTGGTTACCTAGGTTCATCACTGCATTATAACTGGCTTTTACAGGGCTCTAGTGCAATGTTTGATAGAGTCTGCATGTGTTAACTAGTACTGCTCAAACAGAACATTAGCATAGCCACTGGCCATCCAATATGCCATTGTGCCATGTATTGATGGGTCCTTCTTTCATTGCATACACTCAAACCCTGCTATTGTGCTGATAAGAAAACTACTTTTTTCTGCACAAACTGCGTCTTCCACCATAGGGGACTCGCATACAAATGGCCTTGTGAGGACTAACATCCTGGTGTGGATGGCACAAACACAGTGTAAGCCACATAAACACTTCAAATATAAGGTTCTAGACCTAAAATAGCTTATGTTTTTGTTATGCTTGAGGGAATGTGGTGAAGTGAGCAGTCATTTCATATTTATGGGCCTCCGAAAATTATTACTTTAACGGCAGGAAGTTCATAATTTACTATGTAAGCTTTCATCAGTCAAGATCCCCCGCTCATCCCCAAGCCTCTTCCTGGGTATCTGGCACCATAACAAATTAAATAAAAGTATTAAGTATTTTTACAGGTGTGATACTGTTGTTACCAATAAATTAGTAATGATTTATTGACTTAATAAGAACTCACTCCACATACAAGCCCTAATCGCAAAACCGAAGGAAACAAGAATAATAGAATGCATTATGTCCCAGATGAATCTGAAAATGGCTGAGTTTAAGATGATATGGTTCAAATTTGATTAATTTATACAGGAACTCTTGAATTGTCCAGTACACCTCATCATGAAGACGTAAAGGAATTCCATACATTAGAGATCATCAAATGTTAATATGCTCTTTATTATTCTTGAATAACAAACTTGATTGATTTTATTGGGACTGTGTACCCAGATCACGATTTGTCTTCTCACTACTAACTTTTTCTCTACTTCTCAGTATATGTCCAGGGTGATAACTGCCTGCAACCTTGCTTAACCTACCTAAGTCTGACCAGTTCAAGAGATCTCTGGGGACAGCCCTAACAGTTCAGTGGAACTATAACTACTGATCTTCCTTAACTGTGTCTCTTTCAGTGAACCTATTCACTTTGCACCTGATATCTGGCTCTGCTGCTATGTACCCATTTTGTGCTTGTTTTATACTGTTATTTGTCTTATTGAAAAACTGCATGTATTGAACATGCCTGTATGTTAAATACTTTTTTGACTACACTTTCTGGAATTTACTTTAAATATTTTATGTTTCCTTGTAACTCTCACACTAATGTGGGACCTTATAAATGAACACTTCTGCTCAAAGGTACACTCTGATAGAGTTGTATAAAATTACAGAATTTTGTTCAGCAAATTATTTTGCGAAATTTGCACATTAAACGCAAAATATTTAATAGGTGTGAAATGTGAAATTCCACTGGTGAAATGTGGAATTTTGCCAGTGAAATGTGAAAGTTTTCTCGCGAAATTAGTCATTTCACCACTTGCGGATGAAATTCTGCTGTTCGTGGGCAAAATTCTGCATTTCGCCAGTGAAATTCCACATTTCACAGGTGAAATTCCAAATTGTGCATCTGCAAAATATTTTGTGGAATGCGCAGAATCTCGCTAAATATTTAGCTGCATCTCTAGTCTCCAAAATTATCAATAAATAAAGAAAACATTGTGCATTCATGCTTGTACAATCTCTTAATGTATTACCATTCATATGCTTGTAGATTCAGTTGCTGATCTGTAACATGAAACAACAACAATGGAAACGTTTTTCTTTCTTAAAAAACATAGTTTAAAACAAGCATTCATCAATGCCGAATGTTGTCTTGCTGGCATTGCCATTGGTAGTGCAGGAGTTAGAGAGATGCATAATAGGAATGGCAGTGAAGTATTGAACAGATGCCAACTCCAGCCCCACCCTGCAGAAACTGACAGGCATTGGGGTGTGCCTTTGGGTTGTCTCCCATAACACTCATGTCATTTCACCTCACCCTACCCTGCATACACCAAGTGTCACAGTATGCTTTGGTGTCTTCAGGCTTTACACTCACCCCATTCCATAAGGAAATATGCTGAGATGGGTGCAGTATAGGAGAATGGGGTGAACTTTGAGGCCAAAGAGTTCAAGGCACACCTCAATGCCTGTCACTGGCTGAAGGGTGGGGGTGGGAGTGGAATGGTGTGAGCATTACAGCCAACAATGTCAAGTCACACCCCTGATGCCTGTCAGTCTCTACAGGATGGGGCATTATGGTTGGAAACCCTAACACCCCAGGTGTTTGTTAGTATTTTTACTCCAAATTTTCAGCATGAGCTTTTTGTGACCCCACTTCATGAACAGTGGTACTATCAGTTTGTTAGCCAAAAGATGATTTTGCACAGTGACTGCACCATTTGGCGCCACAGGTGCAAAAACACATTTCAGGCAGGATGTGAAAAATGACAGTTGTACTGTTCATGAGATGGTGTAAAAAACTGGCAATGTTGAAAATCTGGAGTGAAAATATGAAATATTGGTGAAGTTGCAAGAGTGCGTAGAAACTGCTTAACACAATTATTTAGGGGATTTTTTTTATTACATTTTCAACATAGGCATTTTGGGACCTTTGCTCATGACCAGTGGCACTATGATTTTGTTAATCTGTCCCGGAAGTTGATTTCCCACAGTGATCATGCCATTGTGCACCAGATCTGTGAAAACACATTTTGGGCAGAATGTGAAAAATGACAGCTGTACTGTTCATAAGGAGGTAAGGAAAATGGCAATGTTGAAAATCTGGAGTGAAAATATTAAACATTTTCAAAGTTAAGAGCGTGCGTGGAAACTGCACAACACATGCTCGTAATACAGTCATTTTTTGGAATTTTTTCACCAAATTTGTAACATAGGCTTTCTGGGATGCCACCTCATGAACAGTGGTATTGTCATTTCATTACTTAATCCCAAAAGCTGATTCCACGCAGTGACCGTGAAATCACCATTCAGGACTGAATAACGAGATGACAGTGCATATGTCCATGATGTGGGGTCCTAAGAACCCCATGTTGATAATTTGGAGCCAAAATTCAAATAAATGGCTGAGATATCCATATAAGTTGACCTCCCCCCATTGATGCCTTTATACTGCTTACTGGCATTTCTTCATTTTGCAGTTCGACTTTAAAGAGTCGAGATGTGTTCCCACTCCACCGAAGACCGCAATGCCAGACCTTTGGAGTTAAGTATGGGGTGAGGAGGTGTGTGGGCACGTGGGGTGTGCAGAGTATGGGTGCAGGTTGGTGGACTGGGCGCTGTGGACAATGGACCATTTTCTTTTTTTCAGGTAAAAAAAATGGACGCCGCACCACTGGACAGTTTTCTTTCTTTACAGGTGAAGTAAAACAAATGTTGCACACACTGAGGTGGCTTCCAGTGTGCCCCATGACTTTCAGAGGGTGTGATGTTGGCCACTCTGGGATGGGCTCCCAGTGTGCTACACAATGGGGTGGGGCATGGGGAGGAACATGCCAATGCAATTGGCTTTGAGTGAGTGGACGCACACTGAGGTGGGCTCCCAGTGTGCCACACAATGTGGGCAGGGGTTTGTGGATAAGCTAACATGGGGATTGCACCCTGATGTTGGCCTTCTTTAATGATTGTGTGGTGGTGGAGGACACCGCCATGTTTACTGAAATGTTTCACCACGAAAGGCATGTACGGGAGGCATGTCATCTACACTACTGCATGACAATTTTGTCTCTGACTGTAGCGGCACATTTTTTACAAGCTGTGTCCACTTTACATAATTCTTGTGTCAGTACTAGCATGCTGGCTAGTTGGGGAATGAGGGACACACCTACTAAAGTGTGTCCTGCATTCGCCAACACTGACACACCTCTGCATTTCTCCTACTACAGCAAGATGTTGCTTGCGCAAGCGCAAGACAACTTAAAAATGGCTATGACTGGATTTTTTATTATATTGAATGTCACAGTTGTCTGAATGGGAAGAGGTAAACATCACTGAGCACTGGTCTTTTCTTATCAAGCATATTCTTTGTTATTTTTTTTTTATTTGTACCAGCTTGTAAGGGCAAGTCTCTGCTGCTTATGCTGCTTCAGATACAACTGAGATCATGGCTCCAAATAGGATTTTATGTTGTGTGAAAGAGGGGTGAACATTCTGCCTGAGAAATTCTGCAGTAGTTTAAATTCCTGTGTTTCATAATAAACAAATATCTCAACTACTGAATGTGTGGAAAGACAAAAGATTGGCACGTAACAATGAATTACTTTTTACTAGTTATTTTTAACAAAACAAAATACCTGTTTTCATTTAAAAAATAGCATTTATTTGTATTTTGCCAGTACCTATTTTATAGGTTCAATAAGTCACCCCAGGTCAATGGTTGTCTGGAGTCAATGTACTTCCAGGTGACCACTATGCAACCAGGAAAGCATTAACACCTGACAACCAATGCCCTGTCATGTGTTATTGCTAACATAAATATAATTACTGATAGTGCCTGAATGTGAAAAACATATTGTATTGCTGGAGGTGGCTAGAGTGAGGGCAGTTAAAGGCTTTTATATTGTGAGTATATGCTTATTTTGAACATCAACATTGTTTAACTGCTACTGTGTGCCACTTTTAAACAAATTTTCAGTCACTGACATGAAAAATGCTTATGCCATTTACTTTTTCAGATACTTTGACTTTTTCTGTTAGTGTAAAGTTAGCAATTTAGAGACCCCATACTCAATTGCAAGAAATGGTTGCTAAGTGATCACAATGAACATGTAGTGATAGGGTAGTCATTTTTTTCCAGTTGTGTAAGTCTTTACTGTGTTGGCACTAAACACATAGCAACCTCGAGGGAAATGAGGCAGTAGTCACCATGCAAATGGACCATATGGTTATTCTTAAAGCTTGGTTGCCCTTAATCAGGAACTTACAGTACTGTAGCAGTCAGCAAGGGGTGATGATCACTGTGGGAATGGGTGACTATTGGCTTAGATAGATAGATAGATAGATAGATAGATAGATAGATAGATAGACAGACAGACAGATAAGCAATAGCATTTTATTTGTATAGCATCATTCCAGAGCTGAAAGCTCTTTACAGGTTCAAAACAAACAGATAAAACATCATACCCAAATGACAATAACAATACATTATAAAAGACTCAAATCAAACTATAGTTACATTTCATAATCATACCTACAGAGTCTATCATTCCTCTGAAAAGTCGGTCTAAATAGCCAGGTGTTCAAACTGGATTTAAAATTTTCAGTTGAAGGTGCAGAATGGATAGATCTCAGATAGTGTTCCAGAATCTAGGAGCACCAACAGAAAAAAGCTCTGTCCCTGGCAGAAATCAGTGTCACTGGTAGTACTTTCAAAAGTCCTTTGATTTCCAAGCAAAGGACTTTGCTGCCCATATAATCTTCCTGTTGGGTTGCCAGAAGCTTATGAATGTATAGTGTGTAACGCTTAGCCTATTTTTGGCCTCATAGACTAGCAAAAGGATTTGAATTCAAAACACCTTTTTATGTTTGCTTGCATGCATGTGCTAGAAACATAGTGCCACCATATGAATTTTCATAGGTGTGCCACCCCGCTTCCAGTGCCCTGCTCCTTCTTGCAGGTGCAGCCTCACCACACCAATAAATGTCTGAGCTGCCCATGACAGCAGTTCCGATGCAGTGGCATACAGTTGAAAGAAAAAGCCCACTACAATCAGCGGTGGTAACATGTAGGCAATTTACATACTGCCGTCACCAGTATCCAAAGTGCCTATACATCAGCACTGCATCTGAACAGCTGTCATAGACAGCTCCTTTTTTTTTCTTGCCCCTGCCAAAACAAACACCCAAGTAGCATGCTGGGAGCCCACCCCAGCGTGCTCATGCACTCCCCTCCCACACACTGTATGACTGATGGGGGTGCCCAATCCCCATCAGCTCCATTGCCCCCCCAAACAGTCTTCCATGTGCCATGCTAGGATCCCACCCCAGCATGGCAAAAGTCCATATGGCCGATGGGGGTGCCCAATCCATTGTCAGCTCCACTGTACCCCCCAAAAACAGACTTCCAAGTGCCACACTGGGAACCCACCCCAGCGTGACAAAAGTCCATATGGCAAACGGGGGTGCCCAATCCCCAGTCGGCTCTACTGCCCCCCCAAACAAACTTCCAGCTGCCACGCTGGAAGCCCACCCCAGCATGACAAAAGTCCTGCATCATCTTCCAACAAAATAAAAAAGCAACACTTGTAAAAAAAAAAAGGTCCCTCGTTGACTGTCTTGCCCCCTTTCCCCAACCCGTGCCTACCCTCTGTACACCCACCTCCCCACACCCCCCTGAGCCCATACTTACCTCCAGAGCCCAGTGCGATGATCTTTGGTGGACCGAGAACATGTCTGCAGTCTTCAAAGCCAACTGTGAACTGCAGAAATGCCGGTAAGCTGTATAATAGCATAAATGGGTTTTTGTCAACTTTGGTGCATCTCTCGGCCATTTTGGGGAATTTTTTCACCAGATTTTTAATATGGTGTTCTTGGGGCCCCACCTCAAGAACTCAGTCACTGTTATTTTGTTATTCAGTCCCAAAAGGTGATTTCATGGTCACTGTGCGGAACCACTTTTCAGGATCGATTAACGAAATGACAATGTCACAATTCATGAGGTAGGTCCCCATAAATCCAATGTTGAAAATTTGGTGAAAAAATTCCCCAAAATGACTGTTTTATGAGAGTGCATTGCACAGTTCCTACACATGCTCGTAACTCTGAAAATTTTTAATAGTTTCGCTCCAGATTTTCAACATTGCTATTTTACCACACCTCCTTATGAACAGTATAGCTGTCATTTTTCATATCTCACCCAAAATGTGTTTTAGCACATGCTGCGCACATTGGCACAGTTGGTGTGCGAAATCAATGTTCAGGACACATTAAGAAAATCACAGTGACACTGTTCATGAGCAGAGGTGTTAAAATGGCTATGTTGAAAACTTGGTGACAAAAGTCCATAAAATGACTCTATTATGATTGTGCATTGCGCACTTTCCATCACCCTCGTAAGTTCATGGATTTGTAATATTTTCAGTCCAGATTTTCAACATTGCCATTTTTTCCACACCTCCTTATGAACAGTACAGCTGTAATTTTTCACACCCTGACTGAAATGTGTTTTCACACTTCCGGTGCAGAATAGCGCAGTGGCTTTGGGAAATTAGTGTTCGGGACAGATAAAGAAAATCACAGTGACACTGTTCATGAGCAGAGGTCCCAAAATGCCTATGTTGAAAATCTACTGTAAAAAATCTCCCAACTAATTACATTACAGGTGTACATTGCACAGTTTCTATGCACGCTTGAGACTTCACCAGTTTTTGTATATTTTCACTCCAGATTTTCAACAGTGCCATTTTTTACACTGCCTCATGAACAGTACACCTGTCACTTTTCACATCCTGTTCAAAATGTGTTTTCAGACCTGTGGCACCAAATGGCACAGTCGCTGAGCAAAATCACCTTTCGCCTAATGAACTGATAGTGTCACCGCTCATGCGGAGGGGTCACAAAAGCCCATGTGGAAAATGTGGAGTAAAAATACCAAGAAACACCCAGGTGTTAGGGTTTTCAACCATAACGCCCTACCATGTAGGGACTGACAGGGGTCAGGGATGTGACTTGGGATTGTCGACAGTAATGCTCATGCCATTCCACCCGCACCCCAACCCTGCAGCCAGTGACAGGAATCGAGGAGCGCCTTGGACCCTTTGCCCCCAGAGTTTACCCCATTCTCCTATAATGTGCCCATTTCAGCATATTTCCTTATGGAATGAGGTGAATGTAAAGGTCAAACACCCCAAGGCACACCTCGACACTTGTCAGCGTCTGACGGGTAGGGTGAGGTGAAATGTCATGACTGTCATGGGTGATGACCCAAAGACACATCCAAATGCCTGTCCATCTCTTCAGGATGAGGGTGGAGTTGGTGTCAGTTCCATACTTCAATGCCATTCCTATACCGCATCTGTCTAACTCCTGCACTTCCACTGCTAATGCCAGCAAGCAAACATTCGGCATTGACAAATGCTTGTTATCAGTAGCCAGTATAATTGCCACAAAGGGGGGAGTGATACTACTTAATCTAAATGTTTCTATTAGCAACCTGGGTGCTGAGTTCTGAAGCTACGGCATTCAACAATACTGAGTAGCTGGCAGGCCATAATAGAGCGCATTGCAGTAATCAATTTGTGAGGTAATGAAAGCTTGTATTAGTGTGCACAGATTGCATTTGTCAATTAAGTGACACAGTCTAGCTACATTTTTAAGAGGTAAAAGCCACTTCAAAAAACAGCTGAAACTGGGATATCAAAGTAAATTGGCTGCAAAGATCGCTCTCAGATTATAGACGTCCTCCCCTATCTGCAGTTTTGATCTATCAAGGACTTGGAGATGTAAATTTTCCTTTGCTGCAGAAACCAGGTGATTTGGGCCAAAGAGAAGTAATTCAGTTTTGCTGGGGTTGAGTCTCAGCTAGCTTGCAGTCATCCAGTTTCTGATATCTGTCATAGCCTTCTCCACCAAAATTACCACATTTTCCATTCCTGGTCTAAATGAAAGGTAAAGCTGAGGATAATCTTCACAGCAATGAAAACTCAAGCCACACCTTTGGATCACATCTCCCAGTGGAAGCATATAAACTCATTATACAATGGGGTCCACGAAACTCTACGCTCTGATTGGCTGACTGACACCTTTCTGCCATGGCAAATCCTGGTATAACCCATGCAAAAGGTGCAAGTCAGCTGCATCTACAAGTGGACATTAAAAAAATCACTCCGACACCCCGAAAATTAAACCATTAAAACCGCCATCTTGAATTGCAGCTAAATCCTGATCCAATTGAAACCCCTGGACTGTGCTAAAATATATATACTGTTAACCTCTATCAGTGCTAATACTCACAGTGTCCACAGTGTCTGAGCCACCATCTGTAGCACAGAACAATCCCTCTTCCTGATACTGTTTGCTGCTAAGCACTCAGCAATGTGGGCCACAGTTATACTGCAACTTTCTCCCCAAATGACCCCACATATCGACAACCTCCCACCTGTACTCCACTTCTGTGGACCCTGATACCAACTGATAAATGCAGCACAGAAGGATTACAAAAAAAAAAAAGAGAAAAAGAAAGTCCTTCAACTGGTCAGGACACTTACTACAGAAATGAAAATGCAAACATGCTGTTATCAGCTCAGTATGTTTCCTGGTGAAACTTTTTAAATAAATGGATAACATGGAGATCATCTCCTCACTTAGTCACAACACCAGTCCACTGTTCATCCTATGTACTACTCACCTACAGCTCCGAACTTTACAGGCTTTCACAATAAAAATAAACATTCCCATGCCCTGCTGTTCCAATTTGAATTAAACAGAAAAAAAAGCCAACTCAGATAGTCAGTTCTTCTCTGAATGCAAAAGCTGCACTGACCATGGAACCACACCCTGAAGTGCCGCAGTCTGTCAGCACTCACAGCCATACCATCTCATTTATAGTCAATCACTTAACGCATTCAGAAGTCACACCAGGCTGTTAAAAAAATACCTTTGTAAGTCACACCAGGTTTTGTTAAAAAAAGTTTATGTATATATGTGTGTGTGAGTGGTGTGATGTGTGTGGGGGGGAGAGACATAACTTCAGCAATAGTCTCCTAGTAGGTCCCCCTAGTAACATAGAACTATTTTTCCAGTGGAGCAATAAATATAAAAATAATGTAAAATACAAAATAAAAGCCTTTTCTTTATTTTTTGGGCCACCAAAGAAAGGGGGACACTGTATAATCACAATAAACCATTACAGGGTATGGGTTATGCTGGGATTTACTCACTTCTGGTGTGATCTACTCACTCGGCCTGCAGCCTCATGACCAAACCATATCAGAGTTGGGTAAATCCCAGCATAACCCACACCTTGGAGTGATTTATTGCTTAAATAACACAAGGGAGAAAAAGAAGCATTGAGGGGTGCTTCACAAGGCTGAGGAGGGGAGTAGTTTGGTAATTTCCCAAAACTACGGTCTGGTAATGATTTTCCTGGAAATACCAAGACCATTTGTAAAACTGCACTGAATAAACCATAGAAACTCCTCAAAAGTGCAACCAGCTCCCTATTTTCCACAGTATTAAATGCAAATGACAGATCATGGAGAACCAGAACTGACAGCTCAGTCTGAGCCTTTGTCAGGGGCAGATCATTTGTGAACCAGACCAGAGCAGTCTCTTTGCTGAGGTGAGACTAGAAACTCGACTGGACAGGCTCAATGAGTTCAAAATCCTCCAGGTGTTCAGTAGAACTATGCACCACCACTTTCTCAATAACCTTTTCTAAAAATATGTTAGAGGTAGGCCTGTAGTTTGTGAGGTTATTTGGATTTAAACATATTTTCTTCAGCAGAGGCTTTACAACAGCCTCTTTAAGGAGTTATGGGTAGACATCTTCCTCCAAAGAAGAGTTCAGTCTCCACAAACGCTGGAGTTAGCATCGTCCACCCCACCTTTACCAAATGAAAGGGGGCTGGTTCTAAGATGCAAGTAGACTAGTGCAATCTTGACAGCACCTGACAGAATTTTACATAATTAGCTGACTGAACGTCCAACCACAACATCTGTGATTTGACTACCTCAACTCCTTGAGCACTTCACTGGTGACCAGCACCAATGGAGGAGATGTCTGTAATTCTGGATGAGAAGAAATCAGCAAACTGCTCACATCTTTCCATTGAACTTGGCTCTGTCCGGGAGAACAAGACAGTCTCGATTTAGAATCTTATCAACCAACCTAATGAGACTGGCGGTCTGTTTCTTCCGGCTGCAATTATAAGAAGTAGAAGTTTTTACTCATACCAGTCAATGCCCCCAATATGGTTGTGATCTCCTCTAGTGTTGCTCAAGCCTCCGTCCACAACTTTTGAATACCCTTACCTCATCAATAACTAGGGAGCACTACAGTATCCAAGGTGTGTGTGTGTGGGGGGGGGGATTGACATGAGTCAGCTGCAACTACTGTGCTGCACCCCCTGGAGTAGGCAGTCAAAGTCACTGAAATGTCCATCTGGGTCCAGAAGATGTTAGGCACAACATTCTTCCACCCAGGATTGTGAACCGTTTCACTGGTGTGGATCATGATACTATCACCCATCATCTCAGACTATAACATGAAATAGTCAGGCCATACAATGGATTCAGCAGATATTTAAATAGGTATTTAGTACCCCAATACCTGAGTTAAAACTCAAATCAAGCAGTGACCAGCAGCATGAGTGGGGCCCTTACCTTCTGATGAAAATCCAATGATTTACGGACTCTGGAAATCCCCTGTAAAATCAGGTGAGTCAGATTCCACCCATGCATTGAAATCACCCAGGACAATAAGCCTTGGAACTCCAAAGCCAGGGAGGACACCAACTCTTAAAATTCTCTAAGAAAATATCCACTGTCTCCTGGCAGACAGTAACCAACCAGTGCTCCTGGGTCACCTTTAAAAACAAGCACTTGTGCCTAGTAGGCCCAATCCAGTTACCAAATGATAAAAAACATTCACTAACAATCTACAATCAACAACCAAAGTACAGATAACAAAATAAAAAAAATTAAAATGCACCCCAGACTCAGGAGCAGAAGAACATTTATTAAATGCTTCCAAACAGCTACACAGGATCAGCAACACCAGATTGCCATTGCCACCCCCTACGTACTGTATTGCCTCAAATGGGAGGCTTCATCAGGGGGTAGAGTCTGCATGTCTTACATATCCTAAAATTCCCCAGAATATTTTAATAGTGCTCATTTAATCTGTGAACACCAAATAATGTGAAAGTGCCTGTGCAGTGTACTATACAGGTAACAAAATGTGTAAATAATGTTGGAAAGTAGTATTACAAACTGATCTCAAGTGCACTGATGTCCCAGCTTGTGTTATAGTCATAAGGCAGAAACACCATAAATTGCACTTATAAAACAGATACTTCCAGTGATTGCAATAAGAATTAATGCCTGAAAAGAAAAAAAGTTGAACATTTATTACCTCACAATATAATGATGACAATAATAATAAAAATCAGTTTTCTTTCCTAAACAGTTGAAGCAAGGGGAAGGGGTTGGGGGGATCAGTGTAAATGAGAGCAACCACAACCAATCACATAAAAAGCTTTATATATTGCAGAACAGAATCTGTTGCACTAGTCCAATTCTGGATTTAATACTTCCCAAATTTTTGATATAACCATATTTATTAAATGCATCATATACTGTACCAGGATAGCAAGAGAAATGAGAAGCACCCCAAAATAATTGCCAGGGAAGTATGCCCTACTGAATGCCAAATTTTAATTTAATACATCAATTCAGTTTTGCTAACAGATTCACAGCAATGTGGAATTCTTACAATGGGTTCAAGTGGCAAGTGCCAATCCCCCAATCATAGCTAAAGAAATCACTGTTAAAAATTATGGTAAGAGAACTTTTAGCTCTTTTACAAGTGCAAAAATTGAAGGCATACATATAAATAAGCAGTGGACCTGAAACCACAAGTTTGCATACAGATAAGCCTGAAAAACCTGCTGTATAGTAAATGCCAACCTGCATCATAAAAAAAAAATAGAGAAATAAGAACTAATTCCACTACACATTTCACTTATTTTAAGACTAAGATTAGCTAGTACAGTAAATCATCCCTGCTTATAAGAAGGGTTTGTAATTCAGGTGGTCATTCAGTCTATCAGGTATAAGTGATTTTAACTCCACAGTCCACTTGGTTTCTTTTTGGAGCAGCAATTTGAGTCTGTCACCACCCCTTGCAAGTGGTGGGACATGTTGTAATGCTCTAAATTAAAAAAAATTTTAGATTCAAATTGTGTTTATCACTGACGTGCACCTCAAATGCATTCATTTTCTTGTTGAGAATGGCCCTAAAATGCTCTTGTATTCTGGCCTTCAAAGGCTTAATTATCTGACCAATATACAACAAACCACATGTACACCACCCCACGCGGATGGTGAAATCTGTCTGACATGTGATGTGTTGATTTAGATGGTACTCCTCACCATTCTTTGGGTGTACATGTATCTCACCTACACTTGTGTACACACACGTTGCATTTCCAGCACCTGTAGAATCCATTCTTTAGCCTGTTATTCACCCTTTTATTTTATTTTTAAATGGCTAGTTGTAATATGGTCCCCTAAACTGTGACCTTTCCTAAAGATCACCCTTGGATTCTGTCCAAATAGATAACCTACCTCCACATCTGCTGAAAGCACTGACCATCTATCTCTAGCTATATTTTCGATTGTTACAGATCTAGGACCAAAGTTCATAACAAAAGTAACATTTTTGTCCAAAGGTGGGGTGTATGTATGCCTTTTTGGAGTATAGAGAGACCTTTTATCAATTTCTGAGACCTTACTGTAGGCAGATTCTATGGTTTTGTTTGTGTACCCCCTATCCCAGAATCTGGTCGACAGCATGTTGGCCTCTATTTCAAAAGTTATTGTTTTGGTACAGTTTCTTTTTAGCCTAATAAACAGACCATAAGGTATGCTGTCAGTCAGACTCTGGGCTGTGCACTGTCTGCACTCAACAGTCTGTTTCCTAAGACTGGTTTACTATAACGACTTTTATCCACCTTCAGGTTATCATTGATATACAAGACCACACACAGAAAAATCCATTTTGTGGGCATCAGTAAGAAATGCGCTGCTCAGATTAACTGTATTAACCTTCAGGCATTCCAAAACTGTGCTGCTGACTCTCCCCTTCCCACCACAGACACAAATGATATAGTTAATAAAACAATAAACAGCTGCATCCATAGCTGCTCCTCACAGCTATAGGTAACATTTTTCTCCAAACAAAAATAATTATGGGTTAAGATACATGAAAAGAGATCAAGCAAAAATACTCTAAGAACTTCATGTAACCCAGTATCTGAATAAAGTGCCTCAATGACTGCAGATAACCTCTGATCTTACTTAATGCATGAATACAGGGATGCAATATCAACTGGTAGCCCCCTGTATTCTGGGGACCAGTCCATTCCTTCCATCTTGTTCATCACATCCATTCTATCCCTATTACAGATCAAGGGAGTGCTTCTGACCAGTAGGAGGAGCACTCCTTTCCCATGCATGTGAGATACTCCAAGTCTGTGAAAAGCGTCTCACGCGCAGATGACCTGGAAACAGGCAAATTCTGGGACAGTTTTTTTTTTTAAATAATATTGAGCAGTACCTCAACCTATAATATATTAATACATCCCCCATCACCACTTATTGCAGGTAAGAGTGGTTTCACTCATGTTCTGCTCGAGCCAGGGCAGCTCAGTTTCACTTTGCTGTTCTCTCTTGAGCAGAACGTGCATGAAACCACTCTTATCCCACAATGAGTGACTCTGGGGGATGTATTAATATATATGTTATGTAGGGTTCTTGCTAATCAGAGGTTTTAGAAAATGGTCAACAAACCTGGAAGGACCCTCACTGAGTGATGCAATGCCAGAGACAATAGTTTGCCAAGGAGGTTCCTTCACAGATTTGTGTATTTTTGTCAGCATACACAGACTGGAGCTAATAGGAAGATATGTTTTTAAAAAAGCACTTTCCTGATCATTAATCCACCCTCCACCACTGCTACATCAATGTTGTTATCCAATAAATTTTTAAAAGCAGCAGTAGCACTAAAACGTCAGCCTCTCAAAATACTGTGTATTTAACAATTGGTACACCACTTCTTTTACATAGTGGCCCAGATATTCAAAAGGGTTACACATGGCACAACAGTGTTGCACTGTGCGCAACCCACTGATGCACCCCGGTGCAATATTCAAAAGGGAAAAGTGCGCCACACAAATCCCAATGCGCCAGAGTGCATCAGTAATGTATGCAGGCACTGGTAGGGGGGGCATGCCCATGCATAACCTGCACAACCCGATATTCAGCCCGGGATGTGCAGAGCCATGCATGCGCAACCCCTACTGCGCCTGCACAAAGTTAAGCCAAAAAAATAGGAACAAATGATGGTCACCCACAGGTGAGCTGCTGCATTGCAGGGCGCAACACGGCAGCTGCCACCTGTGGGTGGCCACTCGAGTTCCTGCCGCACCTGGCACCCCCCCATGCCCCATCATGGGCATCTGTTTAAATAAACCCCCGTCCAATATCCCTGGTGGTCCAGTGGACCGAGTGCTGCCCGATTACGGGCATCTGTTTAAATAAACCCCTTCCCCAGCCAACATCTCTGGTGGTCCAGTGGGCCATTTCTGCCCGATCACGGGCATCTGCTTTAATACAGAGAACCCCCCCCCGCCAACATCTCTGGTGGTCCAGTGGACCGCACTCTGCCTGATTGCAGGCATCAGTACAACGAAAAACGTCCAATTACCCTGGTGGTCTAGGGTGCCCCGCCCCACCCACCCAGTGAGCCCCACTGCCCTGCTCTCCCACCGGCCAGCCAGTGGGCGGCAGTCACCACCTTCCGCGCCCACTGACTGACACCTCTGTAGGGCTGCACGCCTCATTGGTTCACAGCTGAGCCAATGGCGCAAGGCTACATCCCATACTGTACTACATTCTAGATATGTGAATGAAATCATTCACATATCTGGAATGTGTAGTATGGATGCAGCTGCATGCCCATTGCCTCACTCTCAGAACCATGGGCATGCAGCCCTACTGAGGTGTCAGTCACGGGCTGTGGGGTGGCAGGCGGTGGTGTGCTGCCACCACCGGCTGGACGGGGGAGCAGGCATGGGCCCAGTGGGCTGGTGGGAGGGGGTACCCTAGACCACCAGGGTAATCGGATGTTTTTGTTGTACCAATGCCCACAATCGGGCAGAGTGTGGTCCACTGGACCACCAGGGATGTTGGCCAGGAGGGGGTTCTCTGTATTAAAACAGATGCCCGTGATCGGGCGGAAATGGTCCACTGGACCACCAGGGCTATTGGACGATGAAGTCTTTTTTATTATAACACATGCCCATGATCGGGCACATAGTGGTCCACTAGACCACCAGGGATATTGGATGAGGAAGTCTTTTTTTAGACAAATGCCCGCGATCGGGCTGCAGGGGGTGTCAGCCCCCAACAGCTGCTGCCTGGCAGGGCGCCAGGCGCAAGTCATCAGGGATCAGCACACCTGCATGCTAATGGGATTCAAATGGGGCCATAATGACATGCAAATGGCCCCATGTGCGCCTTGCGTAAATTATGGCCCCATTTGCATGTCCCCTTTTGAATATTGCAGGTGCTGTGAATGGTGCAATGGCACTTGAGCTAGTGCATCTCCATGCTCCACTCTGGCCACTTGCGCTGGCGCAGTGCCACTGCTCCATGCACAGTGGGAGTGGCCAGGGTGCGATATTCAAAGCTGCTGAGCCATAGCGTAGCTCCTCTGAATATCGCCCAGGCCACACCACTGCACAGCCAAGTTGAGCTGCGCCCAAGCTTGCACCACAGCCTGGTGCAGTTTGAATATCTGGGCCATTGTATAATACCACCATATCCCCTCCTTTACCTGCTTTGCTGATAATTCTATTACAATATTTCAGCTCCTTAAATGCAGCCTATACCTCATTAGAAAGGTTGTGGTAGTGTGCTGGTTCTTGGGTTTCCATTAATTTATTGTCTGTTTTTCCAAATTTCAAAGATTTTCACCACTGTATGTCTCAACTGTTTGCTGCAGAGCTTGCTTTTTCTCCTAAGCCCACATCAAGATTTAAAGTTTGCATGTTTATTTTCCTTGTTTGTGCTGCCAAAGTCATTACATTCTGTTTAATTAAGTAATAAGTCCAAATCTTCATGTGTTGAAAGATTACTGATGTTAGTTTGGAAACTGTCACTTACAGTTAGAAACCAATGGTGCTGCACTCTTGACTGGGGCAAGGTGCGAGTGCAGGGTTGCAACCCAAAATATACAGTGAAACAAACACTCAGCACTTGCACTCCAGAGCCTGAAGTAGTACCTCCAATGAAGGAAACTACTGCAAGCTATTTGTGCAAAATAAATTTCAGTTTCTTGTCAGCAAGTTGCCACAAGTTAATGCAAGTTACAAAGGTAGACCATAGGGAGAAAATCCATGTGACTAGGTGCCCCTGAAGGGAAATACTGCAAGATATTTGTGAAAAATGAATGTAAATTTGTTGCCAGCAAGTTGCCACAAGTTAAAGCAAGTTACAAAGACAAACCATAGGGGGGAAATCTGTATGTCCAGGTGCCCCCTTGACACAGATTTTCTCCCTACAATTTGCCTTTCTAACTTGCTTTAACTTGTGGCAACTTGCTGACAATAAATTGACATTTATTTTTCACAAATAACTTGCAGTATTTCCATTCATTGGAGTTACTACTCCTGGCTCTGGAGTGCGAGTGTTTGTTTAACTGTCACTTAGAGTTCCCTCTTCTACTGGCATCAGACATACTTCCTCCAGATTTTGCTCTGGGTGTTCGATGGAGTCCTTTTCTAATCCAAGTTCAAAAAATCCTTTATTTCCCAAAAGATATACAGTCAGTTCCTTTTGATCTTTAAAATTAGCTGTTAAATATTTTTTTCTCAGTAATTTAAACAAATCAGCTTGAAGCTGGAACTTGTCTGTAATGTAAATGTTTGTCAATGTAGAGGTTTATTTGATTACGTGTCCCATCCTAATGGCTCTCAGCATTGTATAAGTGGGTAGGAAACATATAAAAGAATAAACAAATAAAAACAATAGTAAGAGGAAACAATTAAAAATCCAGTTTAAATAAGATATTGCAGCAAGTTACTAATTTAACTCTAAGTAATCTGGAAATGCTTTCTTATCAGGCCCTGCTTAAAAGCCTCTACTGATGGTGCCTCCCTCAAAGATTTTGGCACTGAGTTCCACAATACTGGGCCTGCCACCTCAAATGAGTGGTCTCCAGAGGAATTAAGGTGGGTTCTGGGTACCACTAGGAGGCCCTCATTAGAGAAGTGAAGCGAATTCACCAGACATGCAGGAGTCAGGAGGTCATTCAAGTAGCCACGACCTGATCCAGGTAGGGCCTTATAGGAGCAAGCCCACCTTTATGGTGATTCACCACCTAACCATCAGCCAGTGCAGTCCACAGTGATCTGTGGTCACATGACAGAACCTAGGGAGGCTCATCAGTAATCTGACCACTGTATTCTACACCAGCTACAGTCACCAGAGAAGTCCTGCAGTGACTCCAAGGTACAAAACATTGCAGTTATCAAGTCGTGATGTCACAAATGCATGTACCAGTTAGGGCAGGTCGTCAGGCAGAATCAAGGCTTTGATCCAGGTAACATTCCTTAAGTGGTAAAAACAACTCTTGATGACAGATGACACCTGGGCCTCAAGGGTCAATGTATCATCAAGGATGACGCCCAGATTTTTCTCCTTGATGGATGCTACCAAGGGAGTGGGGACAAAAAAATAATCCTGTTTCCATCCCAGCAGCATCCACATCCTGCTAACAAACATGTTCAGTCATTAGCACCTCCGTCTTGTCAGGATTGAGTCTCAGCCAGCTAGAGGACATCCAGTCCTGGATCTTGGCCTGACAATTGTTTAGCACCTCCACAACACCATCTGTCCAGGTTGCAAATGACATGTACAGCTGGGTGTCATCCGCATAACAGTGAAAACCCAAGCTGTACCATCTTATGATCTCACCATTCTAAGGAATAAATGATGATCACTTAGCAAGGACATTCTTCTGAACTGGTGTTAATTCAGTATTTCAAGTTTTCAAAATCTGAGTAACTACTTGTCCCTCACTGACCACAGCGATGGTTTTTGTAGCTTGTACATTTTGCTCTGCCTCATTTTTCTTTTCTCCTTGCTTTGATTGGGTTGTTCTTTTGTTTTATTCTGTTCTTGAGGCTGGTTTTGCCCTAAAAAAGCCACAGTCTGACTTTGTGCATTCCTCTTCGTTACCACCAGTATTACTACTGCTGGTATTTCTTTGTATCCAACTGTGACTGCTCCTGGACCTCCCCCCAACTCTAGAAAATTATTTACTGTTCCAGCTAAACACATTACCTTCCTCATAGTCTTTTCTATTGCATTCAAGCCTGTTCCTTTTCTATTTTCAAGTTTGACTTCAGGTTTGCATATTTCACGCTCTAAATTTCTATCCAGTGCTTTGAATTTGTTAATATTTTGTAAGAGCTTTAATTTTTTTTCATCAACTGTTTCTCCTCCTGAGACCACGATGGGGCTTGATCCCCATTCACCCTGATCCACCATCCCCCACCATCTGTCATCTCCCCAGGCTTACCTGTGCAGCTGGTACCTTCATGGATTCACCCCATGGTGGGAGAAGAGAAGGGGAGGACCATCCTCCCCAACCCAATGCCCCAATCCAGTGCTTTTGACAGATTGCTCCAGTGATGCAGAGGATGGAGACACGGTGTGTGGGCATCGTATGTCCCCATCATGCCATTCATTTTCCTCCTGCTCCTACCCACAACTGTGACATACTTGGGTGGTGCATACTTGTGGAGGTGCACATGCGTCCCAGGGCTGTGACTCTCCCCTCCTCACCTGAATGACCTCTTCCACTTGGCGCTCCCATGGGCTACCTCCAGGCCTCCACCTAGTAGCAGCCAAGAGATGAGACTACCAACCATCCAATCCAGGGTGGAGAGCTGCTTAACCAGCCAATCACCTCCCAGTCCCAGCCCCCCCCCCACCGACTCCCAGCAACCCAAACTCATTGCTGAACATTGGTCACCAGCATGGCAGGAGGTAAGATGCTCAGCACCTTAGCTCACCACTCCACTGGGCCAGCCAGTTTTAGTTCACTTCGAACCACATTGAGATTCTCCTTTACTTTACCATATTTCCTGCCATCTTGGATGATTAGGATTTGTGCCGGTTCTTTGGAGCATGTTGCTAAAGCTTCCTCCCTCCCTCCCTCCTGGTTTTCAAATCCTCATCTAAACGGCCCAAAGACAGTGCTTTATGTAGCCACAGGCCCCTGGTGACTCTTCCTACTTCTGCATATTTTCTCAGTGTTATCTCATCAAACCAAATGCCCCCATCTTGCACTGATATATTTTCAAGCTTATTAAATAAAGGATTTAATTCAGGATTCATCTGTTTCACTCTCCTTAAAAAGTCATCCCCTGACATTGAGATGCCTTGCACTTTTATCAGCATTGCTGAAAGAAAATGGACCTTCATTGGCAGGCTTATCTGAGATAGATTGTGTCTCACTTTCCAAATCTCTGTTATATAAAATAGTGCAGAAACAATGTTGCTTGGGTATTGCAGAGCAGACTAGGGATCTGTGGAGACCAGTTGCTGCACACTCCACAGAAATGGTGCTTCTCCCAGGTAAGTTTCAGGAAAGGCAGACAGGAAGGACAACACAACACATCCCCTAAAGGTGCAGTGGTTCAGACCAGATTTGTTCAGACTAAAGCAACAAAAAACCAAAATGTGCACATGCATCAGGCTCAGTAGCAGAAGTTAATTTATTTAATTGCTCCAAACAGCTACATAGGATCAGCAACACTAGACTGACATCCCTACACATCATATTTCATTGGCGGCTCCATCAGGGGCAGCATCGGCATGCCTTATGTAAACAATAAGACACTCTGGGGCGTGTGTCAGAACAGCCTAATGCACACCCAGGAGTGACTTATTGCACTTATGAAATAGGCATCTAAATTATAGATGTTTGTGAAAAGTAAAAATAATTGTATTAAGTAACAAAAAACTTAAATTGTCCTATACTGCTATGGTTCATACTATGGATTGTCAGGAGCTAGAAGGCATATGCTTAATGCATATACCATGCTTAACATTGCTGTGTACCCTCACTCGACCCCAAACTTATTGCTAACACTTTTAATAATGCCTTCACGGACCTGAGTGGTGTCCTGCCACCTGGCTACTTCTCTCCCCCACCCACAAGTGACTACTCTGGGACAGAGACTCAGCACCCTTCTCATCCTCCTTTCTTCTTCAAAACCCTCTCAGCCCATGAAGCCAGGAATTACCTACACAAGGTATTATGGAAATCAAGATTTAGTGGTGACACCCTGGATCTTAAGTTTGTAACTCTTATGCTGGATGAAATTCTGTCACCTCTAACACATATTATTAACATGTCACTTAGTTATTCTCAATTCACTCAGAAATGGAAATCTGTCACTGTGACACCAGTTCATAAGTTTGGAGATCGCACAATTATTGGGAACTACAGGTCTATCTCTATCCTGCCCTCACTCTCGAAAGCTCTTGAGTGTATAGTGGCTGACCAACTGGTTGAAAATTTAGAAAAACATCAGCTACAATACCCACAAGAACACTGGTTCAGAAATGCTCATAGTACTACTACCACCCCTGGAGTTCACAGGCTTTATTCACCATTCCTTAGATCAAGGACACCTGGTCGGTGCTGCTTTCACTGATTTAACCAAAGCTTTTGACACAGTAAATCATGCCCTCCTGATCAAACAGCTTACCACCATTGGCCTGGCTCATGACAGCATAGCCTGGTTTGAAAGTTACCTGCACACCCGTACACAGCAGGTGAAGATTGATCACACCCTCTCAGATAGGAGACCTGTCCTATCTGGAGTTCCTCAAGGGTCCATCTTGGGCCTTCTTTTGTTTAGCATTTTCCTCAGCAACCTTCCTTATTCTTGTCGGGGTTACATCCTTTTATATGCTGATGATGCTTCGCTGTTTACCAGTGATATAGACCCTAAGGTTCTTTAATCCAGGCTACAGAGTAATTTTGTAGTCGTAGAAAGATGGTTCCATAAAGCACAAGTTAGTTATGAATTGCAACAAGACTAAAACTATGCTGTTCTCCAGCTCCCAAAATAGACACAAAACCTACCTTCTTTCTATCACAAACAAAGAGGGCTCTTCCCTGGAGCTAGTTCAGCTCTTTAAATAGCTGGGGATTACTATTGACAGTACAATGACCTATGCCTATCACATTGACAACATTGCTAAGGCTGTTAACACCCGCATTAGGCTACTTTATAGGCATAAGCAATATTTGACCCCAGAGGCTCTTAACCTGGCCATTCAAAGCTCTCTTGTCTCGTTGATTGATTATGGCTTACCAATCTATGGATCAGTTACTGAAACAACTCTTTGCCGCATCATGGTTGCACTCACCAAAGCATGTCGACTCCTTACAGGCTCAGCCCGTTTGTTCTATACCTGCGACATGTACGGTAAGGTTAACAGGCTCCTATTCAAAGGTAGACTCATGTACCAAATATGTTTACTGTCCAAAAAAGTAAGCTTAGGCAAAATGTCCCCAGGAGTGCAAAAGCTTATTACCCCCACTATTAACCATCACTGCACCAGAAGCTCTACTAGCCTGATTTTTTAATATACCACGCTGTCGCACTTCTCTGGGACAAAGGTCCTTTGCCTACCTTGCCCCGCTATGGATGAACTCACTGCACCATGACATCACTTCAGCATCCACCTTGGGCTCCTTCAAGGTTAAACTTCAGCAACAGTTAGTTGCTGATGCCATTTGTGACTGCTTCCAATAACCTTCCTTCTTGTGAGCAGCACTGATTCTAACCTTATGCTATCCTGACCATATGCATAACTGTTCTAAGCATGTAAAAAAACTGTTTTAAGTTGCTAATCAAACTCCTTTCACATTTCCTCTTGATCCCTTCCATTCTTTCCCCTCACCCCTCTATGGCTTTCCCCCTATCCTCCCTCCCCATTGTTACATCTCCTGAGCTCCCTTGCTCATTTTAAAATGCTTTGTCCCATACCTTCTCACCTATGATGAAGCCCCTGGGTTGATGCCATCCCTTACCTTGTTGATTATTAGATATTAGGCTGAGTCTATTCTCATTTTCCTGTAAAGGGTCGTTTCATAAGACCCCACCCCCTCTAATATGACCCTTTGAATTCCAGGTTTTAATCAAAATACACACCTTGGCATACATTGCACAATGCCACATGTATTGAAACATCTCTAGTTATATACTGTTGTAATTTGTTGTATAATTCTTTGTTTTGTTTGTTCTCCATCTCATATTTTTCCAATATGTATTGTTCATCTGACGTGGAACCTATGAAATGAGCTTGTTCTCAAAGGTGTTATCCAAATTTTCAATAAATAAAAATAAAAATAAATAAATATGCCCATTGTTGCTCCTATAGGACTTATCTAAAGTACCTTATTTTCCCTCCATTTAAAATGTAAGTATCTACTTTCTTTTTGAATTCCATCTTAGTTTTATCAATAACCACCCCCACTGGCAGGCCATTCCATGCATTCACCTCCCTAGATGTAAAAAAATACTTCCTAGTATTGCCCCTAAATTTAATTCCATTAATTTGTAAAGGGTGTCCTCTAGTCTCCATAATTCCCTATTTAAATATAATATTCAGTTCATTGAGTAGAAAAGGGTCCTGCATGATATCATATATGAATAGCATGTCACCTCATATGTGCCTAATAGTGAGTGACATCAGATTTACTGTGTTTTTTAATTTTTGAGTTAAGGATTATGTCCTAGGAAAGCTGTCGTAGTTGTATATTTTTTTAGTTATGTGGTTGTTATGGCAGACTCCCCCCCCCCCCACAGCCAGAACATTCCTGTTTCGTTTAGGTTGTGAAAATCGAGTATTTGGAAATAGGAGTGAAGAAGGTTCCTGCTTTTTTTTTTTTTTTTTTTTTCAGTGAGGGGAGATTTCTATTTGTCACAGCAGGAGGGAGTCCCAGGCAGGACACACTGGTAGTGTTTGAGTGACACGGGGGAAACAGAAGCTGAACGCAAGCAAGGAAGGGCAGAGCAGTATGTGAGGTAAGTCTGTGGGGTCTGAAAGAAACAACTTAAAGCAGTTTTGACTTTTTCAGAAATGGGAAAATTGTGAGGCAATGTGAGGGAAGTAGCAAGCAGCTGGCAAGTCAGCTGTTGATCAGGATAGTGAGTGAGTAGGCAAGCAGGGAATGAGATTGTGGCAGTCATTTGCTTTTTTTATTATGTTTTGCACCCGCAAACCAAAGGAGGTTATCTTTTTTTGAGGCATTGTTGAAAACTGAGAAAAAGCAGTTTTGGCTTTGACAGAAATGGGAAAAGTGAGAGGCTAAGGCAGGGAAGTAGCAAGCAACTGGCTAGTTGGCCACTGATCAGGACAACAAGTGAGTGGGAGGGCTGGGAGACAGATCATGGCAGTAATTTTTTTCTTATTATGTGTTGCATCCACAAACTGAAGGAAGACTTCTTTTGTGAGACATAGTTGTAAACTGGGCTGAGGTGCAAGTGACATGTTGGTTTTAGGGGAAGTATTTTGGCATTTTACAGTTTTGGCTACTGTGGCTAGTGACACCAATATGGTTTCCGTTTGAAGTAGCAGAGTTCTGATGGTGAGTGACAGCTGTGGGATGGTGAAGGTATCTGTACCCAGACTCATTTCTAGCCATGTGTTAGACACTTCTAACACATGTCTAGGAACCAATAAGATTGCCTGAAAGTGACTACCCATTTCATAAGTGTCTTTAAATACCCCAGAATATTTCAATAGCACTCATTTGATTTGTGGATACCAAATAAAGTGAAAGTACCTGCGTAATATACTATATAAATAACAAAATGTGCAAATCATTTTTAAAAAGTCATATTACAGACTGATCTCAATTGCACTAATGTCCTGGCTTAAGTCATAATCATAAGGTAGAAACACAATAAGATGTGTTTATAAAATGAATGCTGACTGTCACTGCATCAAGAGAACAGACTGCTGCCAGAGAATTGAGTGTGTGACTTTTTAAATGAACCATTGTCTGAAAATTTTTTTAGCCTGCGATATACCTTGCTGCATAGGAGGTACCGAGGGGCCATTGCTCAGCAACCTATTAGTGCACACTGGGTATTGTAGTTCTGACCTGAATAGGGGGACTATAGAAATGGTGTTGACATTCATTTTGGGGATTCTGCTAACTTTTACTTAAGCACTGCACACTGAGGAATCAAATCCCTTACCAGAGGCTCAGGGAGCATTTCTTTCAGTTTAAATATACCTTACTTGGTTACGAGCCATGTCTGAGCAAGTGGTCACATGGCCCATTCACTTCCAGCACTAATAGCACTGTAGATACTTGCCACTGAGCGAGCAGGGTGAGTGTGTGTGTGGGTGCATACATGTGGAGATGCACATGTTCGGTGCATGACAGGCATGTCCTGCAGGTCATGATGGCTGGAGGCAGACCAGGCAAAGCACCACTGTTTGTAAGTCATTATTAGTTTATATTTTTAGACGTAGTACTACTCATTAACAGGGGTCCCTATTTGTATCAGAAATCCAAACACATACAGGAAAATCTGAAGAGGATATCAGAGCAATAAATATCACATTCCAAACCTATTGTTACACCACATCACATTTTGAAAATGGCAGAGACTATCTTTACTATTGATGGTGAAACTGGTATTGAATGTTCAGGCTGTTTTATGTACAACATTGTTGATTAGTAAATACTCTTGTGACAAATGTCAAAATAACACTGAGCTACTACTTGAGGTAAGCACATTTTGTAATAAGCTTGAAATACTAGAACAGAGTCAATTAGATATGGGCAAAAGATTAAGCACAACAGTAGAACAACCAAACATTGGGACTGACAGGAGAAGTACTGAACATACTGACCAGTCACCTGAGGGCAACGCATTTGTAACTCACCCATCAACATCACAAGATATGACAATTAGGTTACATCCTGATGTTGATGTTAACAAAAGGGGAAGAGATGATGATGAAGCTGATGATGAGGGTACAGACACTAATCCTGATTGGTCTCAAGTGGAAGGAAAGAATAAACATGAAAAGGGACATACAGCACAACAATTTATTTGACCAGTTTTTAATAGGTTTGATGTACTAGAAATGGATACACCACAAAGTGATATCAACACTGACAATTTATTACAGAATGAGCTCACAATAGCTGGTCCCTCCCTGCCAGTGTATCAGAATACACCTAAAGTAGATAGTTTGGGGCATATGGAACATTCTCACAAAAAGGAGTCGACTACTACAGATACCCAGTACAAACTCTCGAATAACCTAACCCCTAGCCTAACAAAGAGTCAGAAAAGTATGGAAAGGGGAACTAATGAATTATCCCAAATGCAGGAGCTACCATCATGCAGCTACAGATTTAAAAATAATAACAAACAGGGTTATTCAGGAGCAACTATTAAAACCAATAAAGGGGCTATAGATCCCCCAATAGTTCAGCCAGGTACTGAAGCCTCTATAATTCACAGGCCAACAATCAACCATGTCAAGTCTCTGTCTTAGGGGACTCTATAATAAAAAAATATTGATAGACTAGTTTGCAATCGGGATAAACAAAACCTAACATGTGCCAGCTTTAGATGGGCTAAAATCTCTGACATCACATCCGTGATCAATAACATCTTATCCAATGCAGGGCAAAAGCCACTGGTCATTGTCCATATGGGCATCAATAATATTGAATATTCTAATATCGATGAAATATAACAGGAATTTATAGTACTGAGTGAGTTTCTTAAGGAAAGGGACTGTGACATCCGTGTTTCTGAAATATTACCAGTACCAAGCGCAACAGCCAACAGAATATTTAAAATTAAGGCTGTGAATGAATGGCTTAGGAAATGGTGCCTCAGGCATGGCTATATGTGCAATACAAATTGGGAACTGTATGAAAACAAACAACAATTATTTAGTTGGGATGGCCTTCACCTCAGCAGGAGGGGTAGTAACATGTTGGGAAAAACTTCTGACAAATGGCTCTCTAAGCATTTAAACTAATACATGGGGGGGGGATACTAAATCCTTCTCTGAACCATAGGGAAGTATTAACAGCAGAAGATGGCACATGCAAGATACAGTACTTATAATCAATGCCAGAAGTCTTAATAATTTCAAAATTGTAGAACTTCCAGCAATGCTGGCTGAAGGAAATATTAATATTTTTTTGATCAATAAAACCTGGTGGGACAATTCTTCGGCCTGGATGAATAATGTAAATAAGTAAATCTTTATTTATATTGCACCTTTTTAAACCAAGGTGCTTTACAGTTAAAATACAACATGCACAATTTAAATTACACTTAAACACAGCAAGTACATCAGTTTAAATTAAAATTCATCTGTGAATACTGGATTAAAAATATATGTTTTAAATTCAGATTTAAATCTTTTGATGGTCAAGCAGTCTCTTAACTGACAAGGTAGAGAATTCCACAGGGTAGGGGCTGCAAAAGAGAAGGCATGGGCACCTGATGTTTTTAAATGAACTCTGGGAATCTCTAGCAATCCCTAGTTGGTGGATGGGAGAGGGCGGGGGCAGTAGGGAGTCAGGAGATCTTGCAGGTAGCCTGGTCCAACTATAAATTATATCTAAATAATAGACAAGGCAGAGTGGGAGGTGGTGTTTGAATTTATGTGAGAGATAACATTCCATCCTAAGTCCCTTCTTTTTCAATAGCACATGAGGTCTCTGTAGAAAGCATATGGGTCTCCATACAGTTCAAAGGTAGAACCAAAATTATATTGGGAAGCTGTTACAGACCTCCATTAGCAGATCAAGTTTATAATAAATGCCTTCTCAAGGAGATTGTTATAGCCTCAAATATGGCGGCGATACTAAGTATGGGAGATTTTAATTTTCCTAGCATTAAATGGGATGCGCTAACAGGTTCAAATGAACCAGAGAGGGAATTCATAACTACTCTGTTGTGCCAAGGCCTAGAACAAATGGTCCTAGAGCCCACGCATGGAAATAACACTCTGGATCTCATTATTACCAGTTTAGACTCGGACCTATCTGAGATATCAATCCTAAGTCCGCTAAGTAACAGTGTTCATAACATGGTTTCCTTCAGTCTAAATATCTCCGGACCAAAAATCCTAACTTCAGCATTAATGAGGAACAACAATAAGGCCAAAACAGATATCATTAAATGATACCTAAACAATATTATATGGGAACAAGAACTATCCAACAAATTAGTTGAGGAGGCCTGGACCTTTCTAAAGCTACAGTATATAAACTTCAAATGGATTTTGTACCAGAAAAAGTGTAATACCAGAGGTTAAATTCCTGTATGACATAAAAAAATTAATCAGAACCAAAGAAACATTACATCATAAGGCTAAAATCGATCCTTCCGACTCAAATATTAAATCATATAGAAAAGAACTTAGACATCTTAAAAATGATAAGGCAGACCAAGTATCAAACCAAATTCAATATTGCACATGGGAAAGACCATAATGCATTATACTCTTACATTAATAATAATAAAACTCCTTCTAGGGTTATTGGACCTCTAGTATATAGGGGATGTACTATCTCTAACGATGCAGAAATTGCAAATCTATGCAATTCCTGCTGTACTTCTGCTCAGTTTTTGCAAAGGGAGGCATGAGCAACACAAATTTGGGTGCTCAGACTATTTCAAATAACTACCAAGTGTCAACTGAAGAAGTTAACAAGGCCATAATGGAACCAAAGAATAATTCTAGCCCTGGGCCTGATAATATTCACTCCGGGTTTCTAAAATATATGGTAGAACAACTAGCACTTCCACTAGCAATCATATTCAACATCTCACTTGATCAAGGTATTGCGTCTGATGACTGGAGAACTGCCACAGTAATTCCCATTTTTAAAAAGGGTTGTCAAAGCCAGGTTGAGAATTATACACCCATCAGTCTCACCTCTATCTGTTGCAAATTAATGGAAAAAATCATCAAATCTCATTTAGAAAGTGAGGTAACACATCTAGGCATATACTGCATAATAACTCCCAGCATAGGTTTAAAAAGGGTCTTTCAACTTCACTAAGTAAGTAAGTAAAATTGAATTTGTACCAGGAACCCTTCCATAGCTCAGGGCGCCTTTACACCAAACTCAACACAAATTGAGAACACATTAAAATAACATAACTAAATTCAATGCATAAAAGCTTAAACTCTTACATTCCTTCAAAGGCATTTCTGAAAAGGTATGTCTCAAGGAAGTATTTAAACCCTTCTATGGACAGGCTGTCTCGTATCCGACAAGGTAGAGAATTCCACAGGGTAGGAGCAATAAAGACGAAAGATCTTCCTCCAAACATTTTTAAACGTACCCTGGGAACCTCTAGCAATCACTCGTCAGAGGATTGAAGTGAACAGGAGGGACAGTAGGGAGATAGGAGGTCTTGCAGGTATTGAGGTCCCTGATTGCGTAGGGTATAGGTCAGCAATGCGACCTTGAAAGTGATTTGCCACTGTACAGGCAGCCAGTGCAGTTCGCACAGCACAGTTGTTATATGACTGGATCTAGGGGTTCTAGTTAACAACCTAGCCACCACATTCTGTACCAGCTGCAATCTGCCAATATCCATGACAAGAAGCCCTAGGTAGAGGGCATTGCAGTAATCCAAATGGGTGGTAACAAAGGCATGGACCAGTGTAGAAAGATCCTCAGATGGAACCAAGTGCTTCACCCTGGCAAAGTTTCTTAGATGACAAAAAGCAGATTTAACTGTGGCTGACACCTGAGGTCAGGCCTTCATCAAACACCACCGCAAGATTCTGCACCTGACTTGAAGCATTGAGTAGGTTTCCTCTTAGTTGTAAAATGGAGTGTTTTCCTGCCCATGATCTGACCATCCTCTGATCAGGGTCCACAACCAACATCTCTGTTTTTTCCGGGTTTAACCTCAGCCAGCTGGCACTCATCCAGTTCTGTATCTCCAGTAGGCAGTTGTTAAACATTGAGACTGTGTCAAACTCCTGGCCGGGCATGAAGGACATGTATTGTTACGAATCATCTGCATAACAGTGAAAACTCAACCCGTACCACTTTATAATGTCCCATAGTGGCAGCATATACACTGTGAACAACATGGGGAAAGCACCAAACCCTGCGGTAACCCACAGGGTACGTCTTGAGGGGAAGAGGAATAAATTCCTGAAACAACCTTCCGTGACCTGTCCTCGAGGAATGATCAAAACCAATTGAGGACCACCCGCCCTAGTCCACAAAACAGCCACAGGCATTTGAGCAACACCCAATGGTCCACAGTGTCAAATGCTGCTGAGAGATCCAGGAGAACCAAGCTGGAAAGGTATCTTTGATCTCTTGCCACCAAGAGGTCATTAAGTACTCAAACTAGGACCATCTCAGTGCTATGCCTTTTCTTGAAGCCAGACTGGACATTGTGGATGGATAAATGATCCTCCAGCTACAGAGCGACAACTTTCTCAATAACCTTCCCTGTAAAAGGTAGGTTTGAGATTGGTCTGTAGTTAGCAGGGCAGTCTGGGTCAAGGGAGCACTTTTTCAACAGATTAAGGGATCCAGAAAGATCCCTCACTCCAATGAAGCCCAGACTATCTGAGCTAGGACTGGGCCAATAACCTCAATGCACCCTACACGAAGGTGCGTTTGGCCCTGATCCAGACTACAGCAAGTTGGCCACAAAGTCTGGATGATCCTCACTATGTCCATGATTACTGGCTGGGTGAGGGCAGACCACATCATCTGGGCATTAGTAATACCTGGCTGACCACCGCAAGGCCCAATAGGGAGGCATTGGCTGATCTCTATCCTAATGGTGGACACCTTATCAGCAAAGAACTGAGCAAACTCCTCACATTTTCCTTGTGACAAATGCTCCACCAGATCGCAGACAAGCTGGATTGCACAGTCAGAAGAGCTGGGCTTGTCTGTTCCTCACTGCAGCAATTTTCCCAGACAGGTGTTCTGCCTTCTTATTAGTGGCTTTTTATAACAAAGTGAGTTACAGTCTGGATCAGGGAAAACCATTTGATGTCATTTTATTGGATTTTCAAAAGGCCTTTGATAAGGTTCCTCATGTCACCTTTATAAATAAATGAACACTGATGGGCTTCAGCCCAATATTGGTTAGATGGATACAAAACTGGTTATCACATCGAAGACAATGTGTCAGAATAAATGGTAGGTTGTCAGAGTAGGAAAGTGTCAGAAGAGGGGTTCCATAGGGTTCTGTGCTGGGGCCAACATTGTTTGGTGTTTTTGTCAGTGATCTGAACTCTGAAACAACTAACCCATTCATTAAATTTGCTGATAATACAAAATTGGGGGGAGTAGTAGGTTGTTTCACAAATCACTTACTTCTGGCTAATGATTTACTAAATATTGAAAAATGGGCTATTATAAACGGCATGTCCCTCAGTGTGGATAAATGTATTGTTATTCATTATGGCAAAACAATACTCTTATTTTCTGAATAATTTACCAGTTCACACTGCTGACTCTGAACAAGATCTTGGAATTTGGGTTAATAATAAACTGACTTCATCTGACCATTGTAACAAATAAAGCTATGGGTATAATAAAATGTATAAAATGCTCCTTTATCTGTAGATCAGAACAGTGCCTGTTACCCCTGTATAGGAGTTTTGTACATCCTTATTTGGATTATGCTTCCTGCTTTTGGAGCCCTTACAATAAAGGAGATATTGATATGATTGAGAGGGTTCAGAGGAAAATCACCAAAATGATACCTCATTTAAAAAACAAACCATATCATGATAGTCTCAAGGCTACTGGCCTATTTTCTCTACAAGAGAGAAAGCATAGGGGAGATATATTACGTATGTACAAAACTGTTAATTCACCCGTGTTATACTCACAATGTGGGCTAAAACTACATACAAGAGAAAATATTATACATTCCCATAATAAACAACTAGCAGTCCCATGGGAAAACACCTCCAAGAGGGACCACTATTTCACTGTCTGAACTGTTACAACCTGGAATAAATTGCCTCAAGAGTTAATCCACATGAATGCCTTGCAGGAGTTTAAAATGGGGCTGCATAAGCTGTTGCTATTGAGTAGAACACTGGTTTATCCCAATGGACTAGTATTAGCCTTCTTTTGTCCTTCCAACCCAGTAAACCCAGTAAAATAGATATTGCCAGAGACTACAAGAAAATGTAATCATTAAAATAAAAAGTTGACCATTAAATACCTCACTACATAAAGATGCAATAATAAAAGTCAGTTTCCTTGCCCAAACAGTTGAAAAAAGGCGGGGAGGGGTCAGTGCAAATGAAAGCAACCACAGCCGGTCATATAAATGCTTTATATACAATACACAGCAGAATCCATTGCACTAGTACAATCCTGGGTTTAATATTTTACATTTTTATGGTGATCGTGCACACACATGCCAAGTGAACATGCAAGTTGCTAGAGAGGGAGGTGAAGAGGGTGAGTCCAATGGACAGTAGTACTCTAGGGGCTGGTCTGTGGCAGGTCAATCAGCAGGCAATGTCCTGATGACACTGGTTTTCTGAGGGGGCCAATCTGGTCATGCACTTCAAAGGACAGAGCTGATGCAGTAGCAGGGTGGTTCAGTTCTTTGAAGTGCAAGTCAGGATGACAAGCACTGTTATTCTCCCACACCCAATCCTCCCTCTAAGCACCCACCACCTTACAACCCACCCCAAACATACCATAGTGACACTGGAGGAGCCCAATCCCCCAGTGTCCTCAAAATGTTCTGCAAACTCTCCCTGAAAGAAAGAAAACTGCCCTTCATAATTTTTTTTATCTTGGAAAAAAAAGAAAGCCATCCATCGTTGTCCATTGTGTAACCCCCCCCACCAAACAGTATACAGACACTGAGGGTGCCCAATCCCCCAGTGTCCTCATCTGTTCAGCAAACTGTCCCAGAAAAAACAAAACTGTGCCATGTCATTTTTTCCTGTAAAAGAAAAACATCCATCATTGTCTGTTGTGCCACTACCCAACCCCACCCTCCTCCCCAGAACCCACCCCCTCACACCCCACCCCATACTTACTCAACAAAGGTCCGTCACCATAATCTTCCTTGGACTGCAGGCACGTCTTCACTCTTCAAAGCCCAACTGCAAACTGAGGTAAGCGCTTCAATGTATTTCAATGTGGTTTTCAGCATCAATGTATTTCAATGGGGCTTTCAACTTAGTGGCATAACAAGGCCATTTTTAAATATTTTTGCCCCAAATTTTCAACATACATTTTTTGGGACCCCACCTCATGAACAATGCAAATGATGTTTGGTAAATCTGTCCTGAAAGGTGATTTTGCTGTCATTGCAAAAAATCACCTTTTGGGCAGGAGCTGAACATTTTCTCCATCTTTGTTCATGAGGTGGTGTCATAAGAAGGTTATGTTGAAAATATTGTGCAAAAATATTTGAAAACAATGTATTTATGAGCCTGCATTAAAATTTGTGAATGCAGGCTCATAACATTGGCAATTTTCAACATTCTGACAACAAATTTTCAATATAGCCATTTCTTCACAGTACCTCATGAATGTGACAGCTGTCATATTTCAGATCCTAGCAAAAATTTCTCTTTTTTGCATCCTGAAGGGTGATTTCACAGTCACTGCACAAAATCCCCTTTCAGGCAGGAGTTGAAATTGTACTCTGCATTTGTTCATGAGGTGGGCTAATAAGAAAGCAATGTTGAAAATTTGGTGTAAAATATTAAAAACAATGAGGCTATGAGCCAGTGTTGAAATTTGCAAATGTGGGCTCGTAACTTTGGCAATTTCCAATATTTTGACCTCAAATTTTCAATATAGTCATTTTTTTACAGCATCTCATAGACATAAAAGCTGTCATTTTTCAGATCCTGGTAAAAGTGTGTTTTTGCATCCCAAAAGGGGATTTTGCAGTTGCTGCACAAAATCACCTTTTTGACAGGAGTTGAAAATTTTCTCCACATTTGTTCATGAGGTGGGGTCATAAGAATGCTACATTGAAAATTTGGTGCAAAAATATTAAAAAAACAAGGAAGTTTTGAGCCTGCACTGAAATTTGCAAATGCAGGTTCATAATTGGTAATTTTCAATATTTTGACCCCAACTTTTCAATATAGCCATTTCTTCACAGCACCCCATGAATGTGACAGCTGACATTTTTCAGATCAGTTTTTTGGATCATGAAGGGTAATTTTGCATTTGCTGTGTGAAATCACCTTTTGGGCAGGAGTTGAAATTGTTCTCTCCCTTTGTTCATGAGGCAGGGTCATAAAAAGGCTATGTTGAAAATCTGGTGTAAAAACATTAAAAAACAACAACCGTTTGAGACTGCATTTAAATTTGTGAATGCAGGCTCGTAACTTCACTAATTTTTAATATTTTTACCCCAAATTTTCAACTTTGTTATTTCTTCACAGCACCTCATGAATGCAACAGCTGCCATTTTTCAGATCCTAGCCAAAATGTATTTTTGCATCCCAAAAGGTGATTCCACAGTCACTGTGTGAAACCATCTTTTGGCCAGGAGTTGAAAGTTTTCTCTGCACTTGTTCATGAGTCATAAGAAGGGTATGTTAAAAATTTGAGTCACAAATATTACCAAACTAGACACTTACACTGCCCAACATCATCACTTCAACTTTGCATTCTTGAATGTTAATACAGTGATTCCTTCACTGAAGCAATTTTCAATGCCCCCATGACTCCAGTGCACATGACAAACATTTGGCATTGAAAAATACTTGTTTTATATAACCATATTTATGAAATAACATAATATACCAGGATAGAAAAGAGAGAGGAGAAACCCCAAAGAACAACCAAGCAAGCATACCCCAAAGGAGACCCCATTTTAATTTAATATATACATTTAATTTTACTAAGCGAGGCACAACAATGTAGTTCTTACAATGAATTCAAGTGGCAAACAATAATCTCCAATACTAGCGAGAAGAGGTCACTGTTAAAAATTCCTGTCAGACAACTTATACCTCTCCTACAAGTGCAAACATTCAAGGCATTTTAACATTATTTGCAGATTTTGCTATTTGTATAGTACATTGCATAGGCACTTTCATGTTACATAGAAACATAGAAAGATAGAATCTGATGGCAGATAAAGACCGCTTGGCCCACCTAGTCTGCTCATTTCCCTACCTAATGGATAAGCTGCAGATCCTAGCTAACTAACAGCCTACTACCTCCTACCCCCCACTAGAATTGCCTTATGTCTGTACCATGCATTCTTGAATTCCCCCACTGTTTTTGACTTCACAACCTCCTCGGGAAGGCTGTTCCATGCAACCACAACCCTCTCTGTGAAAAAATACTTCCTCACTTCACCTCTGAGCCATCCCCCCGTCTTCAAATTATACCCCTTGGTTCTTGCACATCTCTTTTTCTGAAAGATGCTACCCTCTTGGACTTTGTTGATTCCCTCGAGGTACTTGAAAGTTTTTATCATGTCCCCCTCTCTCCCTCCTTTCCTCTAGGCTATACATATTAATCTCCTTTAGTCTCTCTTCATATGTCTTCTGGTGCAGACCCTGCACCATTTAGGTTGCCCTCCTCTGGACAGACTCCACCCTGCCTATGTCTTTGCAGTGATGGGGTCTCCAGAACTGCACACAGTACTCCAGATGGGGTCTCGCCAACTGTCTGTACAGAGGGATAACAACTTCCTGTTTTCTACTATTGATGCCTCTCCCTGTGCATCCCAGTATCACCCCAGCCTTCCTTACTGCCTTCTCACATTGCCTGCCCACCTTTAGGTCATCTGATATAACTACCCCAAGATCCCTTTCCATTTTTGTTATTGCCAGTATCTCACCCCCCATTGTGAACTCTTCCCCTTGGTTTTTGTTTCCCAGGTGCATTACTTTGCACTTCTTTGCATTGAATCTAAGCTGCCATACATTTGACCATTCCTCCAACCTTGCCATGTCCCTTCTCATCCTTTCCACCCCGCCTTGTGTTTCAACCCTGTTGCAGATATTTGTGTCATCTGCAAAGAGACATACTTTTCCTTCCAGTCCCTCTGCAATGTCACTTATAAAGACATTAAAAAGGACAAGAACTGGTACTGAACCCTGCAGTACCCTACTAGTAACCCCCCTTTCTTCACTGTGGACTCTGTTTACTTTTACTCTCTGAGTCCTGTTGTCCAGCCAATGTTTTACCCAGGCGACCACCCTGGGAACCACTCCCAGGCTGGCTAATTTGTTTATTAATCTTTTGAGCGGGCTGTGTCAAATGCATTGCTAAAGTCTAGGTAGGCCAAGTCCACAGCACCTTCCTGGTTTACTACTTTGGTCACCCAGTCAAAGAAATTGATTAGATTTGTCTCACATGACCTTCCTGCTGTGAATCCATGCTGCCTTGGGTCCTGTGTCCCACTGGCCTCTAAGTACTCAACAATTCTTTCCTTCAGAAGTGATTCGATCATTTTCCCTACCACTGAGGTCAAACTGACAGGTCTGTCATTTCCTGCCTCTGTCTTGCTCCACTTTTGTGAAGGGGACTCACATCCGCCCTCCTCCAGTCCTTAGGTACCACACCATCCTCTCATGATTTGATAAAAAGGGAAGTCAGTGGTGTTACTAGTTCTCCCCTTACTACTTTTAGAATTCTGGGGTGAATCCCATTAGGCCCCATTGCTTTTATCCACCTTCAGTTTTAGGAGTTCTTTCAGAACCCTTTCTTCTGTGAAAGGACTGATATCAACTCCCCCATTCAGAGTGCTTCTATTGACTGGATTAGGCACCTTCCCCTCCTCTTCCTTTGTGAATACTGACCAGAAGTATTTGTTCAGTATCCCTGCTTTTTCACTGTCCCTCTCTGTCCAACCACCCTCCTCTTTATTCAGCCTCACTATCCCTGCCTTAGTCTTTCTTCACTCCCTAATGTACCTATAAACAGTTTTATCCCCCTTCTTAACTGAGTTGGCTATCTTTTCCTCGGTTTGGGCCTTTGCTATTCTGACTGCCTTCCCCGCTTCCTTCTGCTTTAACTGGAAAAGTTTTCTGTCCTTCTCCTTCTGTGTTTTCTTATACTTTCTGAATGCTATCTTTTTCTCACTAACCTTCCCTGCCACTTCTTTTGAGAACCATAGTGTTTTTTTTTTCTTTCATTTTGATTAGTTTATTTGCTTCACACAAAGGCTTATTGCCTCTGTGATGGCAATTTTGATGTTTCCCCATTGTTGCTCTACCCCACCTTCTTGCCTGTTTGTTAGTGCTTTTCTGAAGCACTCTCCCATTTTGACAAAATCAGCCATCCTGAAGTCCAGAACCTTTACTTTTGTATGGCTTGACTCTACAGTGAAGTTTATCATGAACCACACTGTTTGGTGGTCACTTATTGCCAGATGGCTACCCACTTCTAGATCTGAGATCATCTCTCCATCCCCATTTGAGAGTACCAGGTCTAAGATTGCTCCCTCCTGAGTGGGTTCCAACATTAGCTGCCTGAGGCATGCCCCTTGTAGGGCATCACAAATGGCTGTGCTCTTGGATGTGGCTGCAGCAAAGGTGTTCCAGTTAACATCTGTCATATTCATGTCCCCCATCAGCAGTATCTCCCCTTTCTCTGCCATCCTAAGGATGCCTTCTATCATTCCCTTGTCCATTTCCTCCCCCTGAGATGGGGGTCTGTATACAACCCCTGTGCAGATTGTGGTGCCATTTCCAGTCTCTAGGGTGATCCACAGTGCCTCCTCTCCTCCCTGTTTACCCTTTAGTTCCATTGCTTTGATCTTTTCCTTACATAGAGCTACTCCTCCTCCTCTTTTACCCTCCTTGTCCCTCCTGTAGATTGTATACCCTGGTATGCTGACATCCCAGTCATGGTTCTCTGTGTACCATGTTTCAGGGACTGCCACGATATCCAGGCATCCCTCTTTCATCAAGGCCACCAGTTCCAGGAGCTTGTTACCTAGACTATGGGCATTGGTACTCATTACCTTCCATTTTCTGATGGCCTTATCCCTTTTTGCCTCATCCCTGTCCTTACAGCCTTTGTCAATTTCTCCACTTACCCCTGCCTTTCTCCCTATTGACTGTTCTGTCTTGGTGTTTACCTCACTAACTACCCTAATTTTGGGGAGGGGGGTGGGCTAGGATTTTATTTCCCCTTTTCAGTGCCTCCACCCTTGGCTAGTTTAAATGCTTGCCAATGAAGCATTTAATCCTATAACCTAGGATCCTGGTTCCCGTCCTGGACAGATGCAGACCATCATGCCAGTATAGGCCTGTATCCCTCCAGCTGAAGCCCCAGTCCCCAATGAAGCTGAAACCCTGAGCTCTGCACCAGTTTTTTCAACCAGTTATTGAATGCCATGGTATGGAGCACCCTAGTCTCACCCATACCATAGACAGGCAGCACCTTCAAGAAGGTTACCATGCTTGTTATTTGTCTAAGGTTATTTGGTGTCCACAAATCTAATGAGTGCTATTTAAATGTTCAGTGGCATTTATGGACATGTAAGACATGTTGACTCTGACCTTGATGAAACCTCCCCTTGGAGAAGATATGCAGGGTTTCAGCCTGGTGTTGCGGAACCTATGTGGTTGTTTGTAACACTTTAATATATTAACTTCTTCTGCTGAACCTGGTCTGTGCACTTTTTTTTGTTGCTTTAGTCTAGCTGAGTGCTGTCTGAACTGTGGTACTTTTGGGGGATGGGTTGCACTCTTTCTCTTGCTTGCCCAACTGACGTACAACTGAAGGACACCTACTACTAGAGTGATTCATTTATTGCCATGGGAAATCTGACACACTCCATGCACATCCTGAACACATTGACCACTCCACACCCTCCCTGCATCACATGCAATGGCATTAATAACAGAATCCTGTTGGAACTAGACCTGACAAAACTGAAGCAGCATTATCCAACCAGGTTTCTGGAATAAATACCAGGTCAGTCTTCTCCAAATCAAATACATCATGTAAGATCATAGTATTATTAACTACTGACCAGGCATTAAGCAAAGTTGTCCTTGCATAGATGGGTTGGGCACTTTACACCCCCATCACCACAATCGGGCTACTGTTGGAGAGAGAAATCACAAGATGAGAAGAGAAACCACCATCTGAACTCAACCTTCTTTTCCTCCTTGCTGCCCCAGCCCTGCCTCTTCTTTTCTTTCTCAAAATGCCCATCTCATGGGAGAGAGGAGTTTGGGTGGGGATTTCACTGAACACCAAGGAATACTAACATTTCCTGGGATTACATTAGGGGGCACTGGTTCACCAAGGCTGGACTACACAAGTCAGAAAATGTATTCTTTGGCAGTGACTCAAAAGAAGGTCTAAAGATGATGACTGGGTGGGTAGGGGGAAAGAATGATTATAGCATAACTTGTTATAAGCTTTTGGTATTGTGCAGGACCATACAACTGGCACTATACCATGCCCAGACATTCATGACATTGCCAGCTATTATGTTAGTGGGTGTTAACCACATTTGCACCCATTAGCATCTGGCTAAATTGTTTGTATTTTAACTTACTGTTGTTACCGAGAAGACACCTCTCCAGACTAAGTCAGAGCATTCTATATGGTAGATTTAGTTCAGTGATGAGGCTGCCTGCATAATTAGTTTATGTCACCATCATCTGAGACTGCGGGTAGATACTCTGATGTCAGGTTTGCATATTGATATAAATGTAGCGATCAAATTATGACAACTTGTATAGTCATGGTGAAATTGTACATACCAATCAGGTGATACAATCCCTTTTCTATTCAGCTAAATTGTGTACACCACCACAACACCTAGGATTTCTCAAAGTTTCCTAACTTAAGGCAAAAAATAACTTTTAATGGTTCTGTGTTATAACAATATAAAGAAACCATAATAAATTACTGCTACTGTAGTTTCCTTTCTTCAGAATCTAAACACGCATACTTTGTGTAGAGCTGACAGTAAAATAGATGACAATTACTGTAAACAAGAGCATTTTTTTCTTTAAATGTGCTCTTTATCCAGCCTTCCTTATGACCATTTGTGTATGGTAACAATAAAAAAAACACTTTAACCTGACATATAATAGGAATAATCATGACAGTTTCTACACAGTGTTGAATGAACAGCAAATCCTTTTTTTATTTGTTTTTAATTTTTGAATCTAAAAAAAAAAACATATATCAAATAGGTATTTCCACAAAGGTTGATTTGGAAATGTGCTTTTATACAAACTGGAAATACTCTGGATGGAAGACAAATATATTTATGCATGGATTCAAGTTTCTAAAGATAAAGCATGCTAGCTCAATTAATTATTGAATTAAGTACATAGTGTACTGTGGGCTTTATTATAGTGAATACTTCTTGCGTTTTTGCTATAGTGAGCTGATAATTAAGCAATAAGGCATAACAGGGTGTGCATTATTGAGGGATAGCGGCACACCTCATAAATGAAGCCCAAGGTGAAACCGAGTGCTTCACTCACCTGAGAAGTGCTGTTATCCCACAATTACACATACACTCTGGAATGCCTTATTGTGATTAGAAAATGGCTTCCCTGATTTTTTTTATTCTAGGATCAAGTAATGAGGTTGAGACAGTTAAGCATTTCTGATCTGTGCTGCTGTTGTGCTGGGATAACAGCATGGCCATGTGACTGGATTGCACCAATCATAGTACAGTGTTTCTCTTACCCATTTTATAATATGTTGATAACTACTTGCAAAACAGTGGCTATCATTATAATCATCAGTTAAATTATTTTTCTACAAAAGTAAAAACATTCATCTTGAACCAGTGTCCCTTCTCTAACTCAATGCATTTCACCCCACCCCAGAAAATACAGAATTTTCTGATTTTTCCATTAAAGCCAATATAGTAAGACTGATGTAATAATCAATTCAAAACACAAAATGCTGTTTTCCTTTTAAGTAGAGGAAGTAATACAAAGTGTTTAAGATTGAATGTGTAATCATAATTAAAATGTTGTGCAGGAAATCAGTGTATTCCTTCACCAAAGGAGTTTCCAGTGTATTAATTTGATGTTAAGTGATGCATATAAACTTATGAAAAAATGCAATGGAAAGACACCTTGAAGAATATATATCCACAGATGACATGCATTTGGAGGAGAATGGTGTTCTGCTCAGTCATCTCTCATCATGCTGTGCAAGTCTTAATTGTGCATTTACTGATTCAGACTATCAACTGTCCTAACTGGAACTTTGATTAAAAACTGTTTAGATTAGAAATGGTAATAGACAAAAATTAACACCGAAGTTTATTTTATCATCATGCTTAATGGTCTACAATAAAACAAGAAAATCAGAAAGTTATCTTAAAGCATGGTTACCCAGATAAGAATAATGTAGAATCCTTAAATGAATTCACCTCAATTAGCCTTTAATTACAGTAGTAACTCATTTAAAAACTGATTTGAATAATACTCATGGAAAACTTCTTTTCAAATTGCTGATAGCAAACAAGAAGCTAATGAAGTTCAAATTAAGAACATTTTTTAAACAATCTAGAAGCTGTATCCTAATAACAAAGGTGCATTTAAATTGGGGAAAGTCATTTAACATCATTAAGACCATGGCACAGCAAACAACAATGGTACAAATAAAAATGTGTAAGATTATTTAAAACCTATCATGTTTTATTTTCCTCACAGACATTTCATTTGTTTTCCAAGGGCAGTTGACTTTCTAATACTTTCTAAATTTGTTTTTGGAACCAACAAAGGAATGTGTTTTGTATCTTTTATTGTATCATAGGTCATTTGAATTAGACAAACTGAAAAGCTTTGGATGGTAATATATATATATATATATATATATATATATATATATATATATATATATATATATATATATATATAATATATATATATAGTATATATATATATATATATATTCTCCCTCTATAACATGAGAAAATCAGAAAAATGCTATCTCCTGATTGGACAAAACACATCAAATTACCCTGCATTATCCCACAATGACCATACACCAACATTTCATTCTATTTTTCATCCCCAAAGCAATTTTGTCCATTTGATGACAGATAATCCACTACAGGACATATGGTCATGCTTTTATATGAATATGTCTTGGGTAGTTGAATGCACTTAGCCTGCAGCCTTGTGCATCACAACACTCACCAAGGTGTGCATATATCAGGGCATGACTGAACAATCCACAGTGGATTATCTGTTACAAATGCTGTATATTATTTACAAAATAAATATGCTAGTGCATCTATTTGGGTTGAAACTCACAGTGGACAAAATAAGGAAAAAAAAATATTAGTGGTCAAAGTTTCATGAGCCTTGCCAAATCAGTAGTATGGTGCTCCTCAGGATTTTCAACCTGAATGCCCATCCCCCTCTCCCAGCCCCTCCATTCCCAACCCAAGATCAAGCCGCAGGTTTGGGGCCATGCCCTACTGGTCTGTTGTGTCATGTTGCAGGTCCATGCCTAAAGCATAAAATAAGGCATAACTTTCATTGCACAGGGTCCCAGACCTGTAGCTTAAAGTAGCAGACTAGTGGGGCATAGCCCTGCACCTGTAACTTAGCCTTGCGGCAAGAGGGTAGTGGCAGGGGATAGGGGTTGGGTTTCAGGTCAAAAGCCCTGAGGAACACCACATGACCAATTTATTAAGGCTCATTAGACTTTATACCATGATTTTCCATTACCTTGCTTTGTCTGCTTTGTGTTTCAACCCCCCCCATATATGCATGAATATATATTTTTTTACAATTAATTTCCATACTTAAAAAAAAAAAAGAAATCTAATACCATGTGAGTAGTAACAGCATTAGGTCTATAACTTTGTAAGTGGCTCTGTAGATCACTTAAAAGCAGCTGCATGACGATAATGTTCACTGCATCAGACCTGTAGCTTGCTGTGTGAGTGGCCTTGTGGGCCACTCGCTAAGCAGCTACAATACATCATGATGCTTGCTAACCAAACAGCTGCAGCTTACTTCTTGAGTGGCTCTGCATCAGCTGCATAATGATACACAGTGTACCAGACCAGATGTGGCCTGAAGTAACCCTACTCAGATCTTGTTTCCTGTCTCTGGGTGCCCATTTATTCCAGGAAATGAAACTAAATCCCCACACACTAGCACACATGATACCCTTCTCCACTACCACATAAGTAAAACAAACTCTCAGCTTAGCACCAAACCCACCCCCATCCCAGCAAACATTTTTTTAAATAAAATACAGCACTAGACAACCAACATAGCCCTCCCTCAACCTCAGCCTTTTGTCATCTACTAAAGAAAAAAAAAAACGTTTATACGCATGTCCAATAATCGCATTTCAGGACTTAGTTTTTTGTTTGCATTTTTTTTTATTTTGCTCATAGCTTGGCCAGTTTTAGCCCATTGTTTCAAGGTGTACAAGTCACCACACCCCTTCATGACCATGAAAATGGATTTGGGGGGTTGATGCTATAAAAATGCACTTTGGGTCACATTTACAAGTGAAACTTATGTGGTCTTAAGGCGAGATGGCAACTTGGCCATCCTGTCAATCTGAGTCCAAAATGGCCCAAAATGCCTAATTTATGAACAAAGGGAAAAAAACTAAGATATATACTAAGTCCAAAAATTTGTGCATTGCACATGAGTGCAGACTTAGTTATTTTTCTAGTTTTTTCCAACTTTTATTCATAAGTTGACAAAATGTTCATCCTTTGACCCAAACTAATAAAGTGGCTAAGTGATCACCCCACTTCACAACCACATAAGTAGTACCACGAAAACCCAACAAGAAATGTGTTTTTTTTTTTTGCGGGGGATGAACATTGAGGAACTGCGAAGCCAGATGAGGGACAGTGAGAACTGGAGGGGTATTGTAAGTGCTAAAGGGTGAGTGAGGTTGGGGGGCTCAAATTGAATTTACTTGTCCAGAGGCAGATACCAGCAGCAGGGTTGGGTACCTGCCAACAGACATTTATTGATCAGGTGGGCGAGAGAGGGGATACTGGCTATAGTGTTTGTCACCTGCCATGGTCAATGCAAAGCCCTAGCAAGTGGGATGAGGAGATACTGGTGGCATGTCTGGGCACCAGCTACCAGTCAATTTAAAGACTGGGTGGGTGGGAAAGGGATATTTGCAGTGGAGGCTGAACAATCACTACTGGTCACAAAAACATAAAAGCATTGAATTTTGTCAGCAAGCCTGATATAGTGGATCATGACACTGAAACATAGGTTCATGTCCCTTTTTCCCTCCCTACCCTGTCCCCCTAATATGTTCTTTTATACATTTATCACTTCCTCTTAAATATCTTCATAGTTTTAGCATTTACCATTGCTGCTGTCTGCTAGTTCTAGCCATCCACCACACTTTCTGCAAAGAAGCATTTCTTAACAACCCTCCCGGATTTACCCATCACTAATTTGTAGCTATTTACCCCGGTTCTTTTACTCTTGCTGGGAGTATACAATCTACTATTTGCAAGTCCACCAAGCTTATACTCATCATGTTTACAAAGGTCTCTATCATGGTCTCTAATATGTATAGCCTCGAGGAAAGGAGGGAGAGGGGGGACATGATAGAAACTTTCAAGTACCTCAAGGGAATCAACAAAGTCCAAGAGGATAGCATCTTTCAGAAAAAGAGGTGTGCAAGAACAGGGAGGCACAATTTGAAGATGGGGGGGTGACTCAGAGGTAATGTAAGGAAGTATTTGTTCACGGAGAGGGTTGTGCATGCATGGAACGGCCATGGAATGGTTGTGGAGTCAAAAGCAGTGGTGGAATTCAAGAATGCATGGGACAGTCAAAAGGCAATTCTAGAGAGTGGGGGTAGGAAGAAGTAGGCTGTTGGTTAACTAGCATCTGCAGCTTATCCATTAGGTAGGGAAATGGGCAGACTGGGTGGAGTGGTTAAAAGCACAGCAGTTGTGGTTCAATGGCAGAAAGTGCAAAATCTTGCATGTAATGTATAGAAGTCCAAAACAAAAAAAGAAAGGCAGTGCACTCAAGCCTTAATTCAAAAATGCTTTAGTAAAGCATGTTACAAAAGTTGGTGATAAAGTACAAAAATGGAAAAAGTAAACAACTACACAAACCCAAACACTGTCAGACACCTTGGAGGTCTTCTGACCAGACTCTCCAACATTATGTGTTGCTCTGACAATCATTCCGGGGGATGGACTCTTGGGTACTGGTACACCTCTATTTTTCTGCCCAAATTTAAAAAGATAGTAATCATAATTCATTAGTAATGTGTATCAGAGACATAATCATGGATCAAGCTATAGCACAAATGGCAATGTGTTAACAGTTCATAGTGGTAGTTATAATTATAAATAACAATTACATAACTAACAATAACAAGTCTATCAATATATTGATCAAAACAGACAAAATATAAGTTAAAAATGATGACAACTACACTAATACAGTTGCAACAAGGAGCAAAGATAATATAAAGGCAAACATTAAAAAACAGCAAGAGACTGTGAGGCAGATGGACAAGACTAGTAGAGGGAACATTGGATCAGAGAGAGGATAAAAGACGAACATACAATATGTACCATAGGATGAGTGATAGAAAGGGGATAGGGATGGAGTTGGTAATAATAGAAAATATATAATAAACATAAAAAATACAAGGTCTAAGTAAGAATACATGAGGAGGAACAAAAAAAGAAGGCAGTAGGAGAGATTAGCAGGAAGAATTGGGAAACAAAGATACTGAGACTATTGTGGTATGTCCTGTGAGTCTTCAGGTAAGTGCATGTGAGATAAAGCAAAGAAAGTTCAAGATGTTTGAATAGACCATGTGGTGCCCAAACTTATGGTAAGATCTTGGAGTCCATCATATGGAGAGTTTGCCAGAGGGTAATTTTCTGTTGGAATCACTGGAAGCAAGAAGAAAAAAATTATTAAATGGTGTATGAAACTGTATGCATACAGCCTTAAAGGAGAACTGCCTCAAACCTACAAAACTGTGTTTCCTGTAGAAACATCGGGCCCAATTCTCAAAGCTCTCAGGGCAGTGCAAGGGTCTTGCATCCCAATGATTGGTGCTAAGTGCCCCTTGTGCCAAACAATGCCCCAGAAGTCAACGCAAAGGCAGCCTGTGTCCAGTGCATGCTGCCTGCACCAAACAGTGCTTGCGCTGCCTATGCACCAGAAAATGAGCTGTGGCAAGATGCTAGGGCTTGCAGCTGACATAGGCTGCCAAAGCACCTGAAATGGTATTTCTCAAAACTCATCCAGAAGGTAATTTTCTAAGTACCCTTGCCTGTACTGTATTATACAGTACAGCACTCACAGACAGGCCAGTTGGCAGCTGGCCATGGTGGTAAGAGGAGGGCTGTACCAGTTGCTGGCTTGGGGTTTAGAATGGGGGAGTGGGGTGGTGGGCACTACCTGCCGGGGTAGGGGTCCACTAGAACACCAGAGAATGGGAACAGTATATATACTGTCAATCATGGGTGACATCAGGGATCTGGGTGGGAGCCACTAGACTACCAGGGATGGGGATAAATGTATATTGTATTTACTGGGGGGACATTGGGGATCAGGGAAGGGGATCCACTAGACTACCAGGGATGGGGATAAATGTATATTGTATTTACATGGGCAACATTGGGGATCACAGAGAGGGGTCCGCTACACTACCAGAGATGGGGATAGATGTTTATATTATTTAAAGGGGTCTCATTGGGGATCAGGGAGGAGGGATCGCATGAATACCAGGGTAGGGGATAGATTTCTATTAACACGGGCGACATCAGGGTGGGGGTGCTTGTGTGTGCCACAAGGAGCCTGTGGCAGACCCTTCCTGTGTGCCAGGTGTTTGTCACATGGGAGGGGTTACCACAAGTGTGGGGACTTAGGCAATGGGACCCCTCCTGTACCAGAATCTGGTACAGATCCCTGGTGCAAGGGGCTTTAGCACAAGCTGCTGTTTGTCGCAGCTTGTGCCGCTCTAAACCCCTTTTGAGAACTGAGCCAATTGTATTAAATGTTGGTTCCCATTCTCAAATATTTCCATTTTTACTACCCTTTTAGTAAATTCAGAATCCGTTTCAGTTACACACCCTGTTGGTTAGTGCCATTTTAGAACTGTATGATGTGGTTTGTGATCTTGTTAGGAACTGATTGGGTTAGATCCACAAAACATCGCAAAGCACAGTGCAAAAGTTTGTATTGCGCTTTGTGATTGCCAAGGTGTAAAAGGTTGATATTCACAGTCGGATAAGTTAAGTAAAGTAAGTAAAGTAAAATTTTATTTATATAAAGTGCCCTTTCTGAGCTCAGAGCACCTTTACAATATACCATACAGTAACACTATTATATTTAAAATCGGTAAAAATAATAATAATCTATCAATAAGTCCCTGAAAATGCCTGATTAAGCAGGTACATTTTTAAGGATTTTTTAAAACCTTCTATGGTAGGGCTATCTCGTATCTTGTGAGGCACAGAATTCCACAGGGTAGTTGTCATAAAGGCAAAAGATCTTCCTCCAGATGTTTTCAGGGATACCCTGGGAATCTCTAGCAATCCCTCACCAGAGGATTGGAGTGAGCGGCAGGGGCAGTAAGAAACCATGCACCTGTACTATTCAACTATGAATAGGGCCAGGACAACTCAGTGCTAACCCCATTACCTCTACTGCTAACCCCAATAGTGCTGCTCTGACATGCAGCCAGGAGTATGGCTCTGCAATGAATGGCACAGGTGCGCTATTTAGAATTTACAAAACAACCATGGAAATGAGCCCATTGGGCATTCAAGGAACTATGTGGCTATTTGCATGCTCATTATGGGCCCATTTACATAGACTGCACCACAGTTTACCTTGCACCACCCCGCTAATCACCAGCCCAACTGTAAATATAAAGTTTCCCTGGTACTAGTGGTTCCGCCACCTATACTGACTCACCGGCAAGAGAGTAATGTAGAAAGAATCTTTAGTGTTAATGCCCCCAACTGATCACCATCCTCACAGTAAAATAATATGTTTCCTTGGTGCTAGAGGTCCCCCTCCCACCATCATTGGCCGAATGGTAAATAGATAACCTTCCCTGGTGCTAGTCCAGCCCAGTTGATATAGTCCAAAACTACAGACCAATTTCTATCCTCTGCCCTATTGCAAAAATTCAAGAACAAATCCTCTATGACCATTTGTACTCATTCCTTGAACAAACAAACATCTTCACAGACTTTCAGCATGGTTTCCATAAATACCATGGAACCGACTCTGCCCTCCTTTGCATCACCTCTGACTTGTTCAATAACATGGATCTGGACCAAGCCAACAACGCAGACTTTGTAGACCTAACTAAGGCCTTTGACCTTGTTAATCACCCCCTGCTAATAGCTAAACTTCACCACATTGGACTGGATAATAACTTGCTCACATTTTTTTTCAAATTACCTAGCAAATCATTCTCAATTTGTCTAATGAGCAAACACACAATCCCCTCTAGCACCAATCACTGACAGGGTACTGCAAGGGTCCATACTTGGTCCCCTACTATTTTCCATATTCATCAATGACCTGCCTCTTAAATGTGGTGGTGCATCAGTACAACTCTACGTGGATTATACAATACTCTATAGATCTTCCAAGGATATCCGCACCCTGACCACGAATCTTGAGCTAGACTTCCACACCCTAGAATCTTGGTTCTTAAATAACCAACTGGTTGTCAATGAGAAAAAAAAACCTGCTCTTTTGTCACACATCCTTCAAAACCTCATATGACACACCCTTCCTCCTAAAAACCTCCTCGGGTACTCCACTGGAAAATGTCTCATCATTCAAATACCTGGGACTCATGCTGGATGAGAACCTAGGGCTTGAAGCACACATAAACAACACCATCAAAGCCACTAATCAAAAACTTGGTCTGGTCTACCACTCAGCACCCTATCTCTCAAAGCATGCCAGAGTGACCACTGCCTCTGCCACCCTACTCCCTGGTCTATTCTATGTGGCACCTGTCATCCACTCCATTAAGGCTCCATTACTGAACAAACTAAAAAAGACATACCATAGGATAGCTTGCTTTGCCGCCTCGGGCCCCACCCATACTCACCACTGCCTTGTACTCAACAAACTAAGTTGGCCAACCTTTGACAACAAATTTGACTTCCCCCGTGCACTGTACCACCTTTAAGTTGATTCATCAGCCCCCTCCCTGCACGTTTGATGGGCCTATTATCCCTAAAACCTACCCCTCGTGTATTAAGATCTTCTAGCCTATCATTACTGGAGCTCCCGAAGGCCAGGCTAAAGACAGGCCAAAGATCCTATGCCGTCACTGCCCCCAGAATTTGCAAAACAATTTGCCCCACCCTCTACTTTCTTGCAAAATCATTAATCAATTCAAAAAGCTCTACAAGGATGAGTTCTTCAACCCCCCCCCCCCCAATGCAGGGGTAACTGTTATTAACAAGTAAGGCCACATGTGACAAATGTTACGTATCTGTCTCTCTCAACCTCCGCAACAGTCACAAATAGCCTCCCTTCTCTCCTATCTCAAAGACAAGCTGCTCTCCCAACTTCTCACTCCTCCTCTACTAGAATAATATCTGACTGTAACCTGAACCCCATGTCTCAAACCAAATTCAGATGAATCTGGCTATTCTTAGTTATTTTGCTGTTAAAGTTGTTGACATCTGGTATGTGAATGGCATAAATGTCCCTGCACATGGCATAAAATGTTAATCTGCCTCCTACCTCCCCAGGCTACCTGCATACTGTCTGTAATCCTGAATTCTTTGGCTATTATCTGCTCAGGTACTGTTGTTATTTACCTCTGGCATAACTGTATATTGTGACTCACTGTACTATTCTGTGTATTATTGTATTATGTTTTGTTTTTGGAATGTTTTATTCTTTGGGTCACCACTGAAAGTGGGACTTTGTCTCAGTTGACCTATCTGGTCATCAAAATTCAAATAAATAAATAAATAAATAGTGGTTGCCCCCCCCCCCCCCCACGATCGTTGACCTGAGAGTAAAGTAATATGTTTCCCTGGTGCTAGTGGTCCTTTTCCCACTTTCACTACCTAAATTATAAATAGATGACCTTCCTTGATGCTAATGGTTCTGCCCCCACACCCACCAATCACCAGCTCAAGAGTAAAGTAATGTTTCCTTGGTGCCCCCCCCCTCGCTGATCGCAGGCATGATTATAAATAGATAACCTTCTCTGGTGCTAGTGGTCTCTCCTGCTATCACTGGCCTGATGATAAAAAGATAACTATGCCTGGTGCTAGTGGTCCCCCCTTCCCGAAACTGCTGAACCAAGAGGAAAGTAATCTTTCCCTGTGCTAGTGGTCCTCCCCCATGATCACCGGATCAATGTTAACACACCTTTCCCTGGTGTCCCGTGGTCCCTCGCACCACTCAATCACCCTCTTGATATATACAAACATTGTCCCTGATGTCCAGTGGTCCCTCCCCTCACCCAATCCCATGTATGACATAAAAAAAGGTTTCCTGATGTCCAGTGGTCTCTCCCTCAACCTGCTCACCCACCCAAAGTATGGATACTCTCTCCCTGGTGTGCACTGGTCCCTGTCCACACCTGATCACATACTCGATGAGACATACAGTATATGTCTCCCAGGTGTCCAGTGTAACCCTCCCATCCCAATCCCCTGTATAGAACATGTCAACATTTCACTGGTGTCTGGCAGACACCCCTCCATATCTCCTATCCATGGTATTGTATATTTAAACCTTTCCCTGGTGACTAGTGGCCCCCTAACCCTGGGAGGTAGTGCCCCACCACTCTACTCCCCAAATCCCGACTCTGAGCTAGTGACTGGGACAGCCCTCCACTCTCCACCAAGGCCATCTACCGACTGAGCTGTCAGTGAGTATGTACTGTATACAGTATACACTCATTTAATGACAGCTCACTCACCACATCCTACTAGCCCTCCCTACTGCCTTGTCAAACTAACTGGCCACCTTTAGGTCATCTACATAGAAACATAGAAGTTGACAGCAGATAAGGACTGCAAAGCCCATCCAGTCTGCCCATTTTGTCTACCTTATGAATGCGCCATAGGCGGTAACTCTGTCAATGGCCTGTTTATTCATACTCATCTGTATTGCTCCCTCATACCTATCCCAAGCCTGTTTGAAACCCTGCAATGTATTCATATCCACCACTTCCTGCAGTAGACCATTTCACGCATCCACCACCCTTTCTGTGAAAAAGAACTTCCTCACATTACCCCTTAATCGACCTTCCTCTAATCTTATGCTGTGTCCTATTGTCCTGCTATTTTTCTCATATTGAAACATGTTAGACTCTTTCACCTTGTTAATGCTCTTAAGATATGTGAATACTTTGGGCATATCACTTCTTTCCCTCCTTTGTTCTAGGGTATACATATTGAGCTCCATGAATCTGCCCTCATATGTTTTCTGATGCAGACTCTGCACCATTTTGGTTGCCCTTCTCTGGACTGACTCCATTTTGTTAATGTCCTTGTGCAGGTGAGGCCTCCAGTACTGCACGGAGTACTCCAGATGGGGTCTAACCATTGTCTTGTAAAGAGGGATTATTACCTCCCTCTTAGGAATTGTGATACCCCTACTAATACACCCCAACATTCCTCTTGACTTAACCTACTGCCTTAGTGGTAGCTTGGATGATTTAAGGTCATTTGTGATGATGATGCCCAAGTTTCTTTCTTCACTCATGATTGCCAGTAACTCCCCTCCAAACTCATAGGTAGCTTCAGGGTTTCTCTACCCTATGTGCATGATAATGCACTTCTTTGTGTTAAACCTCAGTTGCCACTGTTCAGACCATTTTGCCAGTTTTTCCAGATCACTTCATATTCTGCCCACCCCATCTGGATCATCTACTCTGTTGCAGATCTTGGTGTCATCTGCAATCAGACAAACCTTACCCCCCCAGTCCATCTGCAATGTCACTGATGAAGATATTGAAGAGCATTGGCCCCAAGACTGATCCCTAAGGTACCCCACTTGTGACTTTCATCTCTTCTGACTATATACAGTTTACCACAACTCTATGTTTTTTGCTTGCCAACCAGTTTGCCACCCAGTTGACCAACTTCTGACCCACCCCGAGCCTACCCAGCTCATTAATCAGTCTTCTATGTGGAACAGTATCAGAAACTTTGCTGAAGTCAAGGTAGGCAACATGAACTGCACCCCTTGGTCCACGATTCTGGCTACCCAGTCAAAGAAATCTATGAGATTAGTTTGACAGGACCTTCCTGTTGTAAACCCACACTGTCTTGGATCCAGTGCTCCTATGGATTCCAGGTGTTGCATTATCCTTTCCTTAAGCAATGCCTCCATAATCTTGCCCACAAGTGAGGTAAGACTGACTGGTCTGTAGTTATGTGCCTCCTCCCTGCTGCCACTCTTGTGGAGCGGGGTCACATGAGCACTTCTCAAGTCTTCTGGGACCACACCTGTGTTCAGAGACTCACTAAACAGTTCTGCTAGTGACTCTGCTAGTTCCACCCTTAGCTCCTTTAGTACCTAGTGATGTATGCTATCAGGTCCCATTGCCTTGTCCACTCTGACCTTAGTGAGCTCTTGTAGGACCCTTTCTTTTGTGAAGGGACTTGTGCACACCTCCCTGCCCTCTTTGCCCATAGTGCTGAGCAGTGGGCCCTGCCATGCCTTCTCCTCAGTAAATACTGAGCAGAAGTATATATTTTGGATAGATACTTTTCCTTGGTCCTCCTCCAAACACTACCCCTTATCCCCATTGATCTTAGCAATACCCCCTCTGGACTTTCTCCTTTCACTAATGTATCTATAGAAAGTCTTGTCCTCTTATTTTACTGTCCATGCTAGTGTTTCCTCGATCTGGGCCTTTGCCTGCCTTACTGCCTTCCCTGATTCCTTTAGGGAAGTGTGGTAAGCCTCCCTATCTTCATCCCACTGCTTTTCCTTATATTTCATGAAAGACAACCTTTTTGCTCTGACCTTTTCTGCTACTGTTTCTGAGAACCAAAGTGGTTTCCTCCTTCTTTTGCCCTTGCTTTTCTCCATAACATATTGAGATGTTGCTTCAAGTATTGCATCCTTAATGCTTGCTCAATTTGCCTGTACCTCCTCATCTGAATTTCTTCTTGCCAGGGCTAGCTTAACTCTGCTGGCCATCTTATCAAAGTCAGCTTCTCTGACGTCCCATATGTTTGTCATAGAATGCAATGATTTTGTTCTAGTGGATAAATTGAACCATACCATGTGATGGTCTCTGGCCCCCAGGTGACCATCTACCTGGAGATATGTGATTCTTTCCCCATTAGCCAGTTATATATTTATTATAGCCCTGTCCCTTGTGGGTTTTTGTACCAATTGTTTGAGGCCCTCCCCCTGCAGGGAATCCACTATGTGCTTAGTTCTGGAAGATGCTCCAGCTGGTATTAAACAATCTATATCTGGCATGTTGAAGTCTCCCATTAGCAGTATCTCCCCTTTAGCCATCATGTTTTGTATATCTTCTAACAGTAATATGTCTGTGTCTTCCCCCTGGTCTGGAGGCCTGTACACCACCCCAGTTTGTATGGCTGTCCCATTTCCTGTTTCCAGGGTGACGGACAGTTCTTCTGACTCCTTATGTGTATTCTGAATTTCTGTAACTTTGATATTTTTATTGACATAAAGGGCCACTCCCCCCCCCTTTTTTCACCTTGGTATCTTCTGAAAAGTACATAGCTGGGTACTGTAGTCTCCCAAGTGTAGTTACCAGAGAACCATGTCTCACTAATGGCTACTATGTCCAGTTTTGCCGCTGTCATTGTTGCCTCCTGGTCTGGGATCTTGTTTCCCAGACTGCAGGTATTTGTGTATATGATTTTCCATTGACCAGATTTCGGTGCATTAGTTGCGGTGTGTGGTCTGCCTTTTCCCCTGCATATTGTATGAGGAGCTGGACCTTTTTCCTCATCTGGTGATACAAATGAACTACAAACATGCTAAACTCCTGTATGATCACTAGCTGAGGGGGCAGGAGTGCTCTTCCTATTCAATGTGTTAGGTGCTGCACCCCTCTCCCGATTTGCTAGTTCAAATATTCTGTGAAGACATCAATCTTCTGACCTAATGCACTGACTCCCTCCTTAATCAGATGCAGTCCATTGAATTTGAAGAATTTTCACTCACAAAACTGCTGCCAGTTACCTACAAATTAGTGTCCTTTTTCCTGGCACCAACCCTTGAGCCACATGTCTACAGTACATCCTCTATCTCCCTTTCTCTAACCTTCCACCTATCTCTCTCCCCTCAAGACCAACAGGACCTCAGAAAAGGAGATGCTGGATGAAATGGATGACAGTTTCTCTCCCAGCCTGGTCAGGTGTTTCTGGGTCTCCACAACTGACCGGCTATTGAGATTGTTCATCCCTATGTGTAGCAGGACATTGGTGTTTTCTTCTGCTTCCTGCATGATTATAGCAGTGTGGTCAGTGTCTCTCTCCACACTGATGTACCTGGGAGACATCTAACCATTACTGTTGGCCAGAGGTATGTATCAACTTCCCGAGTCATGGAATTTCCTATCATCAGAAGTGTTTTGGATTTCCTTTTTGCCTTTTTTTGTTTTGATCCCTATTATGGGTGAGTTTTGCAGCACTAGCTCCTGTTCTGCAGTGCCCCCTGCCCCTTCGTTTGATTTCAGAGATAGAAGCAAATACCTGTTTGTAGTTTTTATATGGTTTGTGAAGGTGATACGCTGGTGAACACTGAGTGATGGGGCCCATGATTTGTTCCTCCTAACCACCTGCCAACCTCCTGGACCAGCTACTCTCTGTGGTCGAGGTCCTTCAGTTGGATGTTGGGGAAATGGTGGGTGGTTCTTGTAATACGTTTCCTCCTGAATATGCAATTTGAGGTGTGCAATCTCTGCCCATGCTGCCTGGATCTGAGCCCTTAGATCTCCGATGGTCCAGCATGTAGGACAGCATCCTAAATCCTGTATAACTGCCCTTTTGAAAAGTATCCTTTGGTACCTGCAGTTAATAATATCCATTGCAGTTGAGCTGCTGAGTTTATAACTTGGTCTGAGTAATTAGAAGGAACATAAAAGCAAAAGTTTCATTTTTGTTTTTATATTGTTTTTGTTTGCTTGTTTTGTTTGTTTTTGTATAAGCAATTGTGCCCCTTTAAGTGAAGTCACTGTGTGGATACCACTTTGATCCTCCCCTTCCTGCTTTGCTACAGGAAATGTCATGACTGTGTTACTCTATAAAACCAGTGTAGCATGGAGTGATTGGAAAAGGGGGTGGGTGTCAAAAAAGAAGAACTATGGATGAAAAAACAAGGAAGTAAAAGCAGAAACAATCAACCAACAACAAATGCAGATGCTATTCCTCAGTCTGTATCTCGTATGTGCTCCTGTAGTCAGCCCTGAAAGCTTAGCCTTATGATAAATTGTAAAACATGTAAGCACCAAAAAATAACAAAACCTGTAAGCATAACCAACAATATTTTAACAGAAGATATATCCTGCAAAAAAACTCTTTGCTTCAGAAAAATAAAGCAGTAATCCATAAGAACAAAAAGTAACAAAGCATTTAAGCACAACCTGCAGAACAATTTAACAGAAGATATGCCTTGCAAAAAAAAAAAAACACACTTTGAATCAGAGAAAAATAAAGCAGTAATCTATAAGCACAAAAAGTAACAAAGTATAAGCACAACCTGGACAACAATTTAACAGAAACTATACCTGCAAGAAACCCTGAAACAGAAAAATAAAGCAGTAATCTGTAAGCACAACATAGTATTAACCTGCAAGCACACAATGTCACAATTTAGCAGGACATATGCTCTGCAAAAACAATTTCAATCAGAGAAAAAAAATTAAGTAGTAAACTGTAACACCTGTAGGTACAACACAGTAACAAAAACCTTTAGGCACATCCTTGAGCAATTCCACAGAAAATATACCTGCAAAGAAACAACTTAAATCAGAGAAAATAAAGCAGACATTTGTAAGCACAAAACAGTAACAAACCTGTAAGCACACTCTGTAATAGTGTAGCAGAAAGTAAACCCTGCAAAAAACAATCTGAATCAGAGAACAATAAAGCAGCAATAGATAAGCAAAAACAGTAACAAAACCTGTAAGTACAAAAGAAAACAGTAACACACAGTAAATCTGCTCAGCCAAAAGAAGCCTTAGTGTTTCTCCTTGCTCTGATAATGTTTCTTGCTCTGTCCTTTCAAGCAAATCTAGAAGAAAACAGCTCAGGTGAAGCTAAGTGCCTTTGCCAGCAAACCTAGTCTTCTACCCTCTGATATGATTACTCCCAGGTCTCTTTCCTGCTTGCAGGTCATCAGTACCACTACACCCATTTTGTACTCTGCCCTGGGTTTCCGTTCCCCAAGTGCATTATTTTGCACTTTTTTGCATTGAAACCCAGCTGCCATATCCTTGACCACTCCTCTAGTTTTCTTAGGTTTCTGATCAACCTTTCCACCTCCCTCCCAGAGTGTTCACCCTATAACAGATGTCAGTGTCATCTACATAGAAGCAGACTTTCCCTTCCGGCTCTGCTGCAATGTCACTTATAAAGACATTAAAGAGGATCGGTCTAAGCACTGATCCCTGAGGCACCCTGCTGGTCACCCTCCCTCCTTTACTCAGAGCGAACTTCATTTACCATCACCTTGTCACCTATCCCCTAACCAATTTCTTATCCAGTTTACCACCTTTGGGACCCACCCTTAAGCTACCAAGCTTGCTTACTCTTCTCTTCTCTTACATGGAACAGTGTTAAAGCCTTAATGAAATCTAGGTAGGCCATGTCCACCATTCCAGCCTAATCTAGTTCACTGGTCACCCAGTCAAAGCAATCTATCAGATTTGTTTGACATGACCTCCCCTCTATAAACCCATACTGCCTCAGGGGTCTTGTAGCCCACTGGATGCAAGATATTCCTCAATTCTTTCCCTCAGCAGAGATTCCATTAACTTTCTAGCCACCAATGTCAGGCTGACTGGCCTATAATTTCCAGCTTCCTCCCTGCTAACAATGTGTTTTAGTGGGACTACATCTTCCCTCTTCCAGACCCCCAGAACTAACGTTTCCTGGCAAGGTTTGGCTAAAAGGCAGCTGTGGACCAAAATGTCACCAATGTTTTTCTCTAGAAAAGGTGACTTGCAGGCTAGTCCCAAGAACTTTTGTCAGTTCATTTTTTGCCACAGAAGTTTGTAGTAATGATTTTTCAAGTTTTTATGTTTGCTTGCACGCACGTGCAAGAAACATAGTGCCATCATCCAAGTTTTCAGAGGTGTGGCAGCCCTCTTCCAATTCAGTCAGCATGTTTGCAGGTGTGGCCACAGTTCTCCAACGCCTGCTGAGCTGTCTATGACAGCTCCAAAATGCAGTGGCATACAGTTGAAAGGGGGAGCTACACTTCAGTGAGCAGTGATCAGATATCGCCTGCTCATGCGCGCTCCCCCCATACACAAACACATATGCATGCACACTGCATGCTCGGCCCCCCCACGCACACACTGTATAGCCGACGGGGTACCCAATCCTGTCGGCTGTGCTGCACCCCCCAAAACACAGTTCCATATGCCATGCTGGGTGCCCACCCAGCGTGGCTACATGTCGAGTAGCCGACGGGGTGCCCAGTCCCCCGTCGGCTCCACTGTCTACCCCCCCAGAGTACAGGGTGCCACGCTGGGAGCCCACCCAGCATGGCAACAGATGCTATGGCCGACAGGGTGTCCAATCCCCCTTGGCTCCACGCCCCAACCAGTCATCCTTCTGCCATGCTGGAGCCCACCCAGCGTGGCAAACATCCGCATCATCATCATTAAAAAACAACCTGAAAATTAAAACGGTCCTCGTTGTGTCTGCCCCTCCAGCACTCACCCATCAGAACCCTGCCTCCCCATATCCCCCACCCCATACTTACCTCCGGACTCTGGCGCGACGATCTTCAGTGGACCGGGAACACGTCTGCACTCTTCAAAGCCGACCGCGAACTGAAGAAATGCCGGTAAGCTGTATAATGGGATAGATAGGGTTTTTTCAACTTTGCTGTATATCTCAGGCATTTTTTGGAATTTATGCAGCAAATTTTCAACATGCGGTTTTTGGGACCCCTTCTCATGAATGCTCTCACTGTCATGGCATTACTCAGGCCTGAAAGGTGATTTTGCAGTCACTGCGCAAAATCACCTTTGGGACTGAGTAATGAAACGACACTACTGTTCATAGGGTGGTCTCTCAAAGCCTATGTTGAAAAATTTAGTGAAAGTCCTAAAATGACATTTCCTGGCGTCGTTGTGCAGTTCCTACACACGCTCATAAGTTCGCGAATTTTCAATATTTTCACTCCATATTTTCAACATTGCCATTTACCACACCTCCTTATGAGCAGTACAGCTGTAATTTTCACATCTTGCCCAAAATGTGTTTCTGCCCATGTAGCACACAATGGCGCAGTGTTGTGTGTGCGAATCAATGTGGGACACAGTAAGAAAATCACAGTGACACTGTTCATGAGCAGAGGTCTTAAAATAGCTATGTTGAAAAATTTGGTGAAAAAATTCCTAAAATTGACTGTTTTATGAGCGTGCATTGCACAGTTCCTACGCACGCTCGTAAGTTTGCGAATTTTCTATACTTTCACTCCAGATTTTCCACATTGCCATTTTATTACACTTCCTTATGAACAGTACAACTGCCATTTTTCACATGTCGCCCAAAATGTGTTTCCGTACATGTAGCGCACAATGGTGCAGTCGGTGTGAGAAAGCAATGTTTGGGACAGATTAAGAAAATCACAGTTACATTGTTCATGAGCAGAGCTCTTAAAATGGTTATGTTGAAAATTTGGTGACTAAAGTCCATAAAATGACTGTGTTACGAGTGAGCATTGAGCAGTTTCCATGCACCCTGGTAAGTTCATGACTTTGTAATATTTTCAGTCCAGATTTTCACCAGTGGCATTTTCCACACTTCCTTATGAAAAGTACAGCTGTCATTTTCACAACATGGCGAAATGTGTTTTCCACACTTTCAGTGCAGAGATATGTGTGATGCTGTGGAAATCATTGTTCAGGACAGATAAAGAAAATCACAGTGACACTGTTCATGATCGGAGGCACCAAAATGCCTGAGTTGCCAATCTGCTGTAAAAAATCCCCAAACTAATTACATTACGGGTGTGCGTTGCACAGTTTCTATGCATGCTCATGACTTCACCATTTTTTTTTTTATATTTTTACTGCAGATTTGCAACATTGCCATTTTTTCCACCTCCCCATGAACAGTACAGCTGTTATTTTTCACATCCTGTTCGGAATGTGTTTTTGCACCCGTGGTGCTAAATGCCATAGTCGCTGTGCATAAGCAGCTTTTGGCTAACAAACTGATATTGCCACAGTTCATAAGGTGGGGGTCTCAACAAAAAACATGTTGAAAATTGGAGTGAAAATACCAATGAATGCCTGAGGTGTTAGGGTTTCCAATTATAACGCCCCACCCTGTAGAGAATGACAGGCATCAGGGGTGTGACTTGGGATTCTTGCCTGTAATGCTCATACCATTCCACACCCTGCAGCCAGTGAGAGGCATCGAGGTATGCCTTGGACTCTTCGGCCCCAAAGTTCACCCCATTCTCCTATACCACACCCATCTCACCATATTTCCTGATGGAATGGGGTGCGCAAAAGGGCCAAAGACCCCAAGGCACACCGTGACACTTGTCTGTGTCTGCAAGGTAGGGTGTGGTGAAATGGCATGGCCATTATGCCTGATGACCCAAAGGCACACCCCAATGCCTGTCACTCTCTCTGCAGGGTGGTGGTGGGGTTGGCTTCAGTTCAATACTTCACTGCCATTCCTATTATGCAGCTCTGTAACTTCAACATTACCAATGCCAATGCCAGCAAGCAAACATTCGGCATTGACAAATGCTTGTTTACATGTACAATTATAATAAACCTGAGATAAAATGACTGCGTTACACATATATAACTGAACAAATAAGAACTTATGAGGGTTTGCCGTTAAGATGTACACTTGGAGAATTGAACTATGCAGTTGATAAAGATTATTCAAAATATTGGAACATCAATGTTATGGCAATAATTTGGTGATAAAAGTTTGCATTTGTCTGCTTTCCAGGGATCAATATTACCAACATACTCACCAGAATAAGTAGCTCATCCATAACCACTAGGACGAGAGGTACACACTAATCAGAGTCATATTTCAAACTTAACAAGAACCAATACTACCCAATGCTACTCTAGCTCCAGTCTTCTTAGCCAGTCCATATATGGTACACGAGGGATCCAGGAAATTTGACTGGAAGAGGGATAAGCCTTAATCATGGTTTATAGTGTCATTCAGGGTATAAGAGGTACCTGAGTAGTTAGTTATAACCAGGTAGATACTGTTAAAATGTTACAGCTGTGACTGCCACCAGACTTTGGGTTTCCTGTCATGGACAGAGAGGGAGGAGGGACTGGATTATTTGCTCTAATCAAATCCCAGTTCTTGGTGAAAACTTTACATATGAATGGTGCCCACTGATAAATATTTCACTGCTCATGATACTGGTCTCTCAGTTTTGTTTTTTCTTTCTTTGAGGACCAATAACATTCTCCTCTCTGTACCATTGACTTGTTTGTATGCTGTGTTTATTGCTTCGGCAGAATAGCCCCTCTTATAAAATCTTACTTTGATTTCCTGTGCCTGTTGTTCAAAGGTCACCAGACTGGAACATTGCTGTTATGATATGGTGACTTCTGACAGCAGGCAATACACAGAACATACAAATGAACCAAAGATACAGAGAGGGGAACTTTACTGACCCCCAAAGAAAGAAAAAATAAAACTGAAAGACCAGTATCATTAGTGGTGAAATATAATCAGTGGGCTCCATCCTTATGTAAAATTGTCACCAAGAATTCAGATTCGATTAGAGCAAATAATGTGAGCCTGCTGCCTGCCTTTCATTCCAGAATCCATTCTGGTGAGCTTTCTGGATGCCAGCACCATCTTGCCATGGCATCCTTGTCCTTGGCCATGTTGCCTTAGCTCCAAAGCTACACAGTAGCCTGAGGACGCATGTGCACACTCACATACAAAAGGTATGCTTATCTAGGGAAGCAGCTAATGTACCAAACTATAAGCCATGTCAGCCTTGTGCTGAGCTACTGTGGGTGATATATAAAATAAATAATAAAATCATCTATGGAGAAAGATAGGAATATGGAAGGCAGCAGAATGTTTACCTCCCTGGAAGTCTGCAGGATGGCAATGTCTTTTGTCTGTGGCCATACTGGGCAGGTCACCAACCATGCCACACTGTGTATCTCATTCTGGTACAGAGTAATGGGTGACACTCAAGATGGTGGCCCCCTCGATTTGGTGGCCATCTTAATAAAGGAAAACTAAGCAGGGGAGACCATATTTCCAGTATCAGGGCCAATTCTTAATGCCACACAGGCAATAAAGTGAGAAGGTCTTTAGGGGAATGGCTCACATACAAGGCATAATATATATTGTTCACCTATATTTCCAATAAACAGTCCCTAAATATTCTCACCCACCCTCTATCTGGATATATTCTCTTGTTATTTTTTTTTTTTTTTTTCCAGATGGCAAAATCCAGAGAGTGCCCTGCATACAAAGTGACACCATTACCATATCACAATGGCCCTCATTGCCCCTCATGCAAGACTGATGGTCAGACCAGAGTCCTTCACTGGCCAACTCCCCAACAGAGGCCTGGATCTCCAGAAATTTGGAATGCCAACTGGATCCCTCAGCACTCATGATAAAACAGTCTACTACGCCATGATGAAATGTCAACAGAGCTTTATGCTCAAGATAATGGAAGGACTTGAAGCTCTATCAAGGCCCAACCATAAGGACCCTACCTTGGAAAGATCCACAAACTCCATGCCCCACACCACAGGGGACACTAACATAGGGGTTACAGTACAATCAATTGCCAAGGTCCCCACAGACACAGAACCAGATGAGGAGGAGGGGGGGTCATATCATGGTGCAGAAGAACTGGAGAAGCCCATGGAGACAGAAGAACCATTGCTCACATCAAAACTATGCACAGTTAAAGCCATTCCTGATTTACTAAGATCTATTAAAGCTACCATGGGGTTTGACCTAACTACCCCATTGCCAGAAAGCAAGTTAGAGCCCATGATTCAACAGAAACAGAAACAATCAGACTTCTTCCCAATATGTCATTGAAGATATATTTACCTGGGAGTGGGAAGCCCCCGGACCCTGCCCATGTACCAAAGAGACGGACACTAGACTACATGTATCATATACAGGAGAAGAAGGTCAAATTATGGTGTGATGCACCAACAGTGAAACTAGATCACTGCCTGGAGCAAGATGACTATTATTCTAGCCAATGACTTCTCCCTGCTCAGAGACCAGGCAGACAAGAAACTCAAGGTCATGCTGAAGAAGCTCTTTAAAATGGAAGGATTAGCTGCTAGAGCCACCACCACAGTGGTTCATGCTGCAAGGACACAAATCAGGTGACTGGAAGAGGCAGTCAGACCTTAACACCCAAGTCACCCAAAGCAGACCTCATCAACTGCACTATGCAAATGGCAACATATCCAAGGGACATGTCTGTGAGTGCCCTAAAGATGAAAGCCAGGGCAACGGCATTGGCAAATCTGGCCAGGCACTCACTATGTTTAAAACTGTGGGATGCGGATATTGTTTCAAAGAATCAGTTGTTGAAATTACCTTTCAAGGGAGGCCAACTGTACAATGAGAGCATTCAGGAATTCCTAAAAAAAAAGAAACAGGGCAAGGAAACAGCCAGGGAGAGCAATGACTATTCCTACCAACCACCATTTTGGAGCAACTTTTGTGCCCATAGGAGCCAGTAAAATACATGTAAGGGATGAAATAAAACTTTCAGGGGGAGATGGCCCTACAATAGCTAGAGTAACTACAGGCACAAGAATTACTCCTCCTTCAGTTACACCTTCAAAGCAAAAAATGGGGCAGGGCAGGCAGAGGCAGGTCAAGCTACTCTGTGGGAAAGCCCACCAAGCAAGCTCAAAAATGAATACACATTGACAAGTCAAATGAAATGATATTACACAACAACCATCCTCTCATAGGAGGGCACCTGGCATAATTTCAGTCTATATGGTAAAATTCCACCACAGACAAGTGGGTATTAGAGATAGTATTAAAAGGGTATGCCATAGAATTTTCAACACAACCCAAGGATGGCAGACTCATTGTATCCCCAGTAACAAGGAAAAAGGCCTCACTGGAACAAACACAGGACATATTAAGTCATAGGTTTCATAGGCGTTTATGAATCAGGAGGTCTTAGACCTGTGGCAACTTGCCACTGTTAGTGATTATATTTAAATTTGTCTATCCCTTCATGTGTCTCTAAGAAATTTTCAAATGTTTCCATGCAGTCACTGTTCACTGCATTTTCTGGTAAGGTATTCCAAGGAGTCACGACCCTTTGGTTAAACGATGTGCCACTTTTGGTCATTCTCACAGTCTCTCCTTTCAGTTTTTGTCCATGTGACCTGGTTGTTTAGTTATTTTGTTGTTTCTTGAGGCCAGTGTATTCCCAAGTTTCATTATTGTTCATTGCACTATATACCATGCACATGTCTCCTCTTTTCCTTCTATACTCAAGTGAGAATTGGCCAAACTCCTGCATCCTGATACCATAGGGCTTATTTCCTATATTTGGGATTCTTTTTGTCACCTTTCTTTGCACTTTCTTTGCCATTTTTATTCTTTCCATGTTTTGTGATGAGCAAAAAGGCACACAGTACTCCAGATGTAGGAGTATGAAACCTGTATACAGTGGTGTTATTACTGCTGAATCCCTGCTCTTTATGTTTTTAAAGATGCATCCCATGATTTTACAGCATTTTTTGACAGTGCTTTTGGTGTGTGTGTGTTAAATGATATTTTGTCATTTATAATGATGCCTCAGTCTCTTTCATTAGATGTTTCTTGTAAAATTATATTACCTAATTTATAGCCAAGTCCATAGTTTTTGTGGACTGTGTGCATGATCTTGCACTTGCCTTTGTTGAATTTGAGTTTGTTAAACATTGCCCAATGCTTCAGTTGTTCTAGGTTCAATTGTAGTTCTTTTTGGGCCCTTTGATTGTTTACAGTTTCTCCTATCTTAGTGTCATCCGTGTATTTGCAGAGCCATGCTGTTTTTGACATTTGCATAGATGACACGTAGATGTTGAACAGGGCTGGTCCCAAAACTGAACCCTGGGGAATACCATTTGTCACCTCCCCCATTCTGATTAGTATCCTCTGATACAGACACTCTGTCTTCTTGTACCCAACCAAGATGCTGCCCACGAGATGATGTTACAGTTTATTTGCATCTCGCTTAGTTTATCAATTATTAATTGGTGTGAAACTGAATCAAAAGCCTTGGAGTAATTGAGGAATATAGTGTCTACAGGTAAACCTTTGTCTACTGCTTCACTCATAGGTTCAAAAAAGTGCATCAGAATCATGAGGCATGACCTTCCTGAGCTAAATTCATGCTGTGTTGGGTCTGTTTTACCATTCTTGTTAATACATTATACTAGGTAGTCTTTTTATGATACTTTCCCATGTCATCCCCAGTATGAAGGTCAAACTTATTGGCCTTTAGTTACTTATCTCCTGTCTACACCCTTTTTTATTAGGGCTGTGGACAGAGTCTATAGCCCTTCTGTTATCGATCAGACTATAGCTCTAAAAATTACTTTTTGTGGAACTTCCTTTTTAGACATTTGTATGTATTCCTCTGCAGCTGCAAAGTAGTGCACTTCCCCTCTGATCTTTGCTATTTTCTGCTCTATGCTGAAGGCATCTGGGGGGGCAATTGTATTGTACTGTACCTCAGAACTTCTCAGGATATTAACAAAACAAACTTTTTAAACTGCTGTTTCTTTCATCTGTCCAGCTCAGTCTAACAGATCTGTTCTATTTCTTTCAGCAAACTAGGGGTTAACTCATTTTCTCTTGGTTATTTTATGAAAGCAGTAAGTCAGACTCAGTGTCAGATTACAGATAATGGAATTGCAGTCTGTTAGCTATCATTCCTTGAGCAGGACAGGTTGTAGGCAAACAATGGAAACAGAAGACTGTTTTTTTTTCTCATTTTATAATATGATGTACTGAGTGTGTATTTAGTTGCAAGGTCAGGGCCTTGAAGAAAATAATAACATTTATGTAACTCATTCAAGATTCCATCAGGTGGTCAGAAAAATGTCTGAGAAAAGTTGTATAAAAACTAACAAGTGAAAGACCCCAAAAATAGCATGCATACTGGCCTCTGAGACTAGAAGATCAGAAGACTGTGGGTTCTATCCCCACACTAGGCATGTGGGTTTAAGAGCTACTGCCTAAAACTAATATTAGATTTTGAAAGCAGTCAACCATTACCTTTTATATTTGAGGTACTTTTTCTTTCCCCTTTGTTTACTTAGAAGATTGTTTACACGATGCTAATATGTGTGATGTGTGGAACAGCACTCTGTGTGGCAGATGACATAGCTAACTATACTGCCCCCACTATATCACCAGCATTGTGACCTCACTGACTGTAACATCACTGCTACTTAGGAACAGCAATTCAGTGACTGCCAGGTCATTCACCTGTGATTTTACTGTCAGTGAAATCACAATGCTGATGATGTAGTAGGGGGCAGTAGAGCTAGATATTGTAGCTGCTATGCTAATAGCTGTTCCACACATCCATCACAACATTATGACATAGAAGACTCTTGGATGGGCAAAAGGAAAAAGATAGGTACTTCAGAAATAAAATTTTATAACTGACTACTTCTTAAAATGTACGTTATTTTCCTGTCGGGCTGGTTTGGCTCCACTAACTCTTTAAATCCCAATACTGACACGGTAGTGCAGTATTGGGGGGGGTTGCTGCACTCCTGAGGTGCCGTATTTTCTGTCTGCCTGTTCAGGTGGATGTTAGAGATCCCATGGTACTTCTCAAAAAGAGTAGGGGGCTTTCCATGGTGTCCTGGCCAAATGTCCCCCATTCACTAAAAATACCACCAACAGCTTAGTCTGGTTCAAGTAAGGATTTATGCCATGTTACAATTTCAGTTGGTTACCATCTGTAACCCCCCTTCCTGTCACCCCTGAAAAAGGGACCTCTAGTCTTAATGGGCTTACCCAGCCAACAAAATTCAACAAATAAATAAATTCCCCTGTTATGCCTTATGGATTCCATATGAATCCAAATAATTCCAAGGCCATTTTGACATATACTTTTAGCAGCAAATCAGAGCCCTTTTCCTGATAAAAAGCTGCCAACATATTACATTTAAATAAACAACAAAGTCACAAATAAGGCTTATGGAAAAATCTACAGGGATTTATGCAGGGATTTGATGCTACCTCTAGAGGGAACATACAGGAAAAATGAGGGCTTGTTACAGGAAAATATTTTTTGGATCTGGAAGCACTGTGATGATTCTGACTAAACAGCACTATATGACACCAACAAGAAAATAACTTTGGTCATTTGGTAGCTCTTCGGAGGCCTCTCAACTCTGGCTAGAGTTTGTATATATAGGTGTCACTATGGCCTCTCTCCATTCTGGTATGGTTTGCCCTTCTTTGAGTGATGTTATGAATAATTTGTGGATTGGACCTGCCAATTCTTCAGCTAATTCTTTTAACAGCTTTGGGTGCAACCCATCTGGTCCTGCTGATTTGCCTGGTTTGATTTTTTGAAGCCTATCCTTCACATCTTTTGGTGTTAGACCTAGATCTAATTCTTTGTCATAATCCAGTGTTTTTACATAATTCAGTGTTTCTTTTGGTCCATATGTACTTATGAAGTACTGACTTAACGCTATTGCAATTTCTCTTTCTTCTGAGATTATTTCGTCTTCTATTTTAAGTGGTCCAAAGTTTTTTTGGTTCCCCTTTTAGGATCCTATATAGTTATAAAACTGTCTGTTGTTGTTTTTAACATTTGTTGCCCACTGAAGTTCTTTGTTTTTCTTGCCTTGTTTTATCTTATTTTTGCACCTTTTTTTTAATGTATTTATTCTGCCTATTGTTGGTTGTGATTTGTATTTGTTGTAAAGTTTTTTTTCTTTTTCTTAATATTTTGCCTGATTTGCCTGTTCCACCATACTGGCATTCTCCCAGTCTTATTATACTTTCTGTTTTCTGGCACACATGTGTTAATGCAATGTTCTAATTTTTGTCATATTTTATCCCACATATCCTGCATGTGCAGTTCCCCTAGCTCTTGTTTCCAATTCCATTGTTTCAGGTAGCTCTTTATTTTATTGAAGTCTGCCTTGTGATAGCGTTTGACCACTGTTTTGCCTTTGACATTAGGTATTACATTTTTGATTTCCACGATGTGATCAGAGTCAGCCAGTGGTTATTCTACCATTAGATTTTTTACTTTGTCCTTAAGGCAAACAAGCATGGTAATTCAACCAGTCCTAGAGGCAGAGCAGGGCAAGGGTGTCTACTTCATATTCTTCTTGATTCCAAAAATGAACAGAGACCTCAGACCTGTCCTGAATCTCAAATTTCTAAATCAGTCAGTAACATTCTCAGGCATTCAAGATGGAGACAACACGGTCAACAATGAAAGCCTTACAACAATGAGACCTTCTGATTTCTATAGATCTCTGGGATGCCTGTCTTCGCATTCTGATATGGCCGACTCACTTCTAGTAACTATGATTTAAGATATTGGGCAAACATTATTAGCATACCAAGCATTATTATTCAGCCTAGAATCAGCAGCCAGGATGTTCATGAAGGTGGCCTTTGTGATCGCAGCATGACTGAGAGAGCAGGACATAGATGTCATCCCCTACCTTGATGATTGGCTCACACATACCAGATCCAGAACACAGGCTGAAAGAGACACACAGACTGTCATGCAAACACTCACAGCACACTGGTGGGTGATAAACAGAGAAACAAGTTCACAGGACCCATCACAAAGAATATAACACTTGGGGGGACAGACGTAGACATGGTAGCAGGGCTGGTATGCCTGTCAACAGGAAAAATAGAAAAACTTCAGAAACTAGCCTGACAACTAATGGCAAAACCATCTACAACATTGCTGCTAGTGGCACGGGTACTAGGGGGATGACGTCTTTCATAGACCTAGTGCCATGGGCCAGATGGAGCATGCTCCCACTACAGATATTGGCCATACCATATGGGACGCTGACAGAGGAGGACTTACACATCACAGTACAGTTGACAAGTTGACAAATGAACTGAGGAGGATGCTGATATGCTGGATAAGTACACAAAATCTATCAGAAGGAGTGTAACTAGAGAAGCAGCACAAAGTCATTACAGACACAGATGCCAGCCTACTCAGCTGGGGAGCCTTCTTGGGACACAAAGTGACCCAAGAAAGGTGGACTCACACAGAATCCAAATTAGCAATCATTATACTGGAAATGAGGGTGGTGTTTCATGCACTCACATCCTTCAAAGCACACATCAAAAGAAAATCAGTATTGGTTCAGTCGGACAACCAGGGCAATGGTGACCTAAATTGCCAAAGAAGGGGCAGCCAAAAGTCACACACTCATGTGGGATGCAACAAATGTCATGTCTTTGGCTTAAGCCAACTTGACACACATAACAGTGATACATCTAGCTAGGAACCTAAACACCATGGCTGACTGGCTCAGCAGGCAACAGGTCCACCCCGGAGAATGGCAATTGCATACCCAGCTGTTCAACAACATCAACAATCACAGGGAACCGATATCAACAGATCTCATGGCTACAGAAAAAAGTACCTAAATGAGGCCCTTCCATTCAAGGTACAAGGAACCAAAGTCAGAAGAGGCAGACTCACAGCCACTCCTGTGGTCAAAAAACAGGGCCTACATATTCCCAGTGTTCCCTCTCATCCCACATGTACTAAAGAAGGTGAGACAGTCCAGAGGACTGAAAATTATGGTCATGCCATATTGGCAGAGGAGGGCCTTGGTTTGCTTCACTGGTGGCAATAGTGATAGACAAGTGGCAACTCCCAGACCAGGAGGACACACCAACACAGGCCCTTTCATTCACCCCAGTCCTTGCAATCTCAAACATATGGCCTGGCTCCTGAAAGGTAAAGACTACTGAACTCAGGATATCATGATCTGGTGAGCACTACCATGTTTCAGTTCAGGCGCTCATCCACAACTGCCACATACAGCAGACAATGGGATATTTTTACTAGATGGTGTTCATCTTACAACACAGAACCTCAGGCAATATCGGTACCACAAATTCTATTGCTCCTATGACAAGGACTAGACACCGGTCTCTCACCTTCCTCTCTCAGAGTTCAAGCATTGGCAATAGATACAGCAATAGGTAGGATAGGATGTGCAGCCCAGGGATCTCACCCAGACATATTGAGGTTCCTCAAGACCGCTAACAGAATAAAACCCGACACCAAATTGATGGTGGCCCCATGGGATTGAACTCTAGTACTGAACACCTTAATTTAGAGCCCCTTTGAACACTTTGAAGACATAGACCTCTACTGGATGGGCCTGAAGACTTAATTTCTAGTGGCAATATGTTCAGCTAGGTAAATATAAAAACTGTCCACACTCTCATGCAAGGAGCCGTTCCTACAATTTAATCAAGAGGGGTTAACACTCGGAATGGTCCCAGCATTCACACCTAAGGTGGGCTCCACATTCCACCTGAATCAGACTATTGAACTTCCCACATTCTATACAGTCTACTCAGATGAGACAGTGAAGTTCCTAAGCACTTTAGATGTCAAGGGGGCATTGACAATCTATTCGAACAGAACAAAGGAAATCTGAAGGTTGGACAAGTTGCTCATCATCATACATGGACACAGGAAAGGCATGGCAGACACAAAAGCCATTGTTACCACTTTCGTTAAAGAGGATAATACAGGAGGTGTACAAATCAACAGGGGAGAACCTCCCAAAAGGCACCAAGGCCCTCTCCACCAGGGCAGTTACTATGTCTTGGGTGGAGAGAAACCAAGCTACAGCATCAGAATTCTGTGCAGCAGTGACATGGTCGGATAGACACACTTTTGCCACACACTGTACACTGAACACTAACATGAGAGCCAGAACTTCCTTTGGAAATAAAGTTCTGGAGATGGAAACTTTTACAGGTGCGAATGCCCTGAGTCAACCACTCCCACTTAGGGAGTATTGCTTCTTACGTGACCCTGCTTGTGAGGAATTGGAGTGCCACTGATATACACACAACACAATGGTAGTTTGCTCACCTGGTAAAGGTGATTGACTGATTGTGTTTGTATATATCCTTGGCGCTCTCCTGTCCCGCTGAATAGAGCAGGTCACTGAGCGCCAATAAAAGAGGACCATGATGTTGTTGTTGCTGGCATGCCATATGGGTCAGATTCTGAATGTATTGGAGTAATTCAATGAGGTGTTTCAAAAAAATATGTTGCTTGGCAGTTCATGGTGTCAGAGCCTACTTCTACAGTATGTGGTAATCATATTGCTTGCAAAATATCAGAACTGACGGAAGTGGGAGCTAAGGGTGCTCAGGTAGATTATTGAAATTTGATACAAGGTCACATGTGCTTCTGCCGGAGGCAGTATAGTGCAGGGGGTTAAGGCTCTGAGCTGCAGATCTGGAGACCTGGGTTTGAATCCCACAGCCACCTAGGTGCATACTGTGTGATCCTGAGCAAGTCACTTAACTTCCTTGTGCTCCCAGGTCGCATCTGGAAACAAGCTTCAGCTTAGTGTTCTACTCCTGGTTAAACAATGTTCTCTTTCCCTTTAATAGCCAATCAGGTGAACATGACCCTGCTTGTAAGGAATTGCAGTGCCACTGATATATACCAACACAATTCATGGGTGTCGGAAGGCATGCTCAGTATACTTTGCTGAGTAGAGTAAAATACAGAAAATCCAGGAGCAACATGAGCCTCAGGCCAGGGCAACAAATACAGATATGGCCTGATGTACCTAAAGAACTATTTTTCCACTCCTTGAATGCTTCTTTGGAAAATGTGTGGGTGCTAAACTCAAAGGCCATGATTGTGTGAGTGACCAGATTGAGTATGTATGCATGAGTGCTGGTGTGAATGGACTTCTCTAAGGCTGACTACCTTGATGTGGTACAGAGGCTTTTAATGTATCATAAACATTGTAATTAAAAGCCAGGCAACATCTGTCTGATTGGCAGTGTGTGTGTGTTATAAGCAATAAAAATGTGAATCTGTGGGAGTCTATTAGTATCATTGGCATACTATGCATTGTTCTCTGAAATGGGGGTGGGCAGTGTTTGTGTGGAGGAGCAGCACATCTTTTGATTTATGTTTACGGGGAGAGGGGCAACGTTTTTGCCATTTCTTGAGTACAAGTTTAACATTTCTCGCTATACCCCTGACACAATCACCTTTACCAAATGAGTAAACTATCATTTATAATTCTCACTACCACCATGCACTTTTAGCACCTTGACATTTGTACTATAGGTCTCTCCCTTGTTATGCCTCTGTTACACATTACTAAGGAATGATGATTACTACCTCTTTAAGTCTGGGCACATAAATGGAGTTATACCCACACCCAAGACTCCACCCCCAGTAGAAGTGTCAGAGCAACACAAAACATTGGGGAGTCTGGTCAGCTGCCCTCCAGGAGCTCTGACAGTATTCAGGTTCATGTAATTTTTTTTTACTTTTTGCACTTTTGCACTATATCACCAATTTTGGTACATGCTTTAATAAAGTGTTTTTTTGCATCAGGAAAGAAGTGCACTGCCTTTTGCTTTTGTTCTGGACAGCTATAGTTGGTATCAGGTAGCTGCACCACTTTTCTGGGATTGTGCAGTAGCATTGTTCCCCCACCTTCTTGCTTATCTAGGTCATAACAATCCAAAAACCAAAGTATAGGATCAGGACATGTACTGCCAGTCACCAAACAGAAAAGGGACCTTGGGGTTCTCATATTCGATAACCTCAAAGTGGCAAGGCAGTGTGATAAAGCAGTGGATAGGGCTAACAGGATGCTGGAATGCATAGAGAGAGAAGTCTCCAGCAGGAGGAGGAGGAAGGTGGTGGTACCATTATATCACTCACTAGTGTGACCCCCTAGCTGAAGTACTGTGTCAGGTTGTGAGGCTGCACCTTCAAATTGGCATAGACAGGGTAAAGGCAGTCCAAAGGCAACTAAAATGGTGCATGGTTGCACCAGAAGCCCTACCATGAGCAACTGGGGCTCTAAACATGTACACCCTGGAAGACAGGAGAGCGAGTGGGGACATAATAGAGACTTAAAAGTACTTCAAGTGGTGAACAGGGTGCAGAAGGGCAGTCTCTTTCAAATGAGGAAGAGCACCAGAACCATATGTCATGCAATGAAGCGGGACAGTGGGAAATTTAGGAGTGATGTGAGGAAGTACTACCTCACTGAAATAGTAGTGGATGCCTGGAACAGACTGACAGCAGAAAAAGTGGAGGCAAAACCAATAGGGGGCTTCAAGCATGTGTGGAATAGACATAAGGGAATATCAGGAAAGGGGCAGGAAGGAGGGAAGGTTGCCTGAGACCAGCTACAGTCAGTGGAGACAGTTAAGCTGGGACCATCTGGGCAGGCTAGGTGGTTCAAGTGGTCCTTTTCTGCTGACAGATTCTGTTTCCAAGCCCTTTGGATCCCCATGCATGACTTCCATCATACCTGAGTGTTCTTTATTGTCCACTGTTCTCTGCATCCACCCAGCTAGTTCCCCACCAAGCCAGTCATTTTGTCTCCCACCCCAAGGTTGTTCAGCTTCTTTATTAATCTCCTGTGTGAGACAAATTTGAAGGCCTTGCTAAAGTCCACTTACTTTATGTATACTGCTTCCCCCTATCTAGAGCCCTTGGGACCCAATCAGAGAAGTCTGTCAGGTTGTCTTGAGATGACCTCCAAGACACAAACCCATGCTAACTGTAGTCCTTCAGCATGTAAGCCTTAAGAAATTCTGCTAGTCTTTCCTTAAGTATGGTTGCCATCAGCTTGCTACCTATTGAAGTCAGAATGACTGGGCTGTAGTTCACTGATTTGTCTCCAGGGCCTCTTTTACACAGAGGCTTGACATCTGCTGTTTTTCATTCTTGAGACACAATCCTGGGTTCAAGTGAATCTTTTTACAGGTTCAGTAGGGGTGCCATACATACCTGAGCCATCACCCTTGGTATTTTAAGGTGTACCCCATCCAGCCACTGAGATTTATCAACCTTCAGGACTGGCAGACCTTTAAGAACACTTTCCATAGCAATTGATTTTGCACACATCACTGCCCCTTCCTCCAATCCCTTCTCTACATGTTTTTTTTTTGTTTGTTTGCTTGCTTGCTTGTTGTTTGAACCAGGAGAGACACACTAAGCTGAACGCTTGTTTACAGATGCAACCTGAGAGCCCAAGGAAGTTAAGTGACTTGCTCAGGGTAACACAGTATGCAAGTGGGGGCTATAGGATTCAAATCCAGGTCTCCAGGTTTGCAGCTCAGAGCCTTAAACCACTGTGCTATAGTGCCTCCTAATGTCCCTGTGGTATTGGCCCCTCCTTTCCCTTTGTAAATACTGAACAGAAACATTAGTTAAATGCAATATTTCTGCCTTACCCTTCAAGAAGGTTAAGTTAATGATTGTGCAGGTGAAAGGGGGTGGGCACCTGACACCTGTCATTTCAAAGATTGGGCTGGCAGAAAGGAGGATACCTCTGGGGAGGCTAGGCACATGCTGCCAGTCACTTGAAAGATCCGGTGGGAGAGGGGATACCAAAGGCAGGATTGTACACCCACCACTGGTGACTTCAGAGATTGGGATGGGGACTGGAGGCTGGGGGATACTAGCAGTAGGCTCTCACTGTTGGTTTATGTAAATGGGAGGGTAGGCTTTTGTGACTCAGCTGCAGTTTGGGGTCACAAAACTGGGCCTGCTTACATTACTGACAAACATCACTGTTGCAAAAATACAGTTTTCCTCTGAAGATTTGAAAAATTCAAGGGCCTTGCGTGAAACAAGGTATTTGTTCTAACTTGCTCCTGCAAGACCCAAGACACCCTGCATGAAGCAAGACATGTAGGAGGAGAGTTCTCACTTGCTCACACAGGAAACTTCAGCCCTGTGCAAGCAGGAGCTGAGTCCTAGTTTACTTCATACAGAGACCTTGGGGCCCTGCTACAAGCAGGTGATGAATCCTAACTTGTTTTCTGCAGGGCCCTGTGGGCCCTTTGCAAAATAAGATGCATATTCTAACTTGCTCTGCACAGGTCCCTTTAGGCCCTTTTGCCCTGTGCATGAGCCCTAACCCTCTTTGCACTGCACAAAGCAGGAGAGAGCATTTTTCATGCTTTTCAGCTTCCAACATTTTCTTCATGTAGGATTGTTTTGCAACATTTTTGTGCTTTAAATAATTTTTTACTGTATGTTGGACTTACAAACTTTTTCAAAGCACATTTTGTTATTTAGTCATCTGATAAAAACTGCACATCCTCTATGCTATGTAAGTGTGCTGAGTTCATTAAATTGACTCAACAGTTATTTGAGTTAATCATGAAAACTTTTTTTTAATTTACATTTTGGCTGTCTGGAAAAAGCACACTAAGCTCATTTCCAAGGGCACTCTAGTAGCAAAGAAAAGTTAAGTGATAGCTCAGGGTCACATGGCATGCAAATGGAGGTAGTGGGAATCAGACCCATATCTTCTGGTTGCACCAAGCTCATTCATAGCTCATTGCTCTAACCTCTAAGCTATGCAGTCATTTTAATTACTTTTTTATGGAAGTCAGCTAAGGTGTCTCATCTTCTCAGGAACCACAGTTTGTCAGCATGGTGTCTCAGTCTTTTCATGAACCATAATTTGTTAGCATTTACAGATAGTGAACTGGATTCACAAGCCATTTTGGGACTAAGATAGTTGCAGACCAAAATCTCCACAGCTGCAGATATTGCTATGCACAGTCACAGCAGTTGCAAATGACGTTATGGCTGATCCCACTGGCAATAATGGTTTTCCACAGCTGCGGAAATTTCCTTGACAACATCACCCACAAGCTGCCATATATCATGGAGCTTGCCGTAATCCAGCTCCACCTCTGTGAATACCTGCAGCACAGGAAAACTTCAGAAACCTGCGAATCCACAGGTGGCATCCCACTTGCGCTGGATTTTTCTCGCAGCCACCAGATTTTCAGAGGTTTTGTGAATCAAGCCCAGTATTTTTTCTGTTTTTAGCTTTTAAAGTTGTTGCTCAATATGAAATTTAACTAGGAAAAAAGCTTTAAATTTTGTCTGCTTTTTTTTGGGGTGGTCTCTTTTGATCTGCGAATTCACAAACTTTCAAATATAAATAACTTACAATCAAAATAAAATGTTGTTGTTAAACCTCCAAAGGCACATTTTTGGTATCTATTTTAATGACTCCAAAAGCTGAATAATTTAAATCAATGTGGGTTTTTTGCTACCCATGTAAAAAAAAGGACAGAAAATAGGAGAGTTTAACACAATTTTACTAATTATTAACTTTCTAACAACAAAATACATTTTTAGAAATCTTGCCCTAACACTAACCCTTGGAAATGGGAAGATGCACTCCAAATTAAACAATAATGAATTCACTGGTAGTCAGGCTCAAGATAAAAACATTTATTTATAAGAGAACGTTTACATATTTTACATTTTCTAGATATTATTTATGAACTAGTAACTGGAAGCAAATGCCATAGCAGTCTGACAACACAATCAATATTCACACAAAGCAAGTATATATAATAGATATTACATGCTCTTTCATTAGTTCCTTGAGGAGGAAATAAAGTTTAATTTGATAAGTTGTAACTGAATGTGCTGAACACTGTTCTTCACTTCATCTAGTCATCAATACACAGAGACATGATGCACATTAATGAATATTACTTCATCTTTGTATACAGTAGATATACAGGCCTTAGTAGATATTTGACCTTTTTTTGCCAAGGTTCCAAACCCATTTTGGGAAAGAATGTTTTTTCCTATGATGCCTCACTTTCACGGAGCAAACTCCCCCTCAATTAATGAAAAAAAGCTGTTGTTTTTTTCATAGAACTTCTCCTGTAACCCACTTAATTTTTAAATAAACTAAAAATATATATTTCTTTAAAAACATCATGGATGAAAAAGGATGATCATAAGACATTATTTTGCTTTAAAGGGACACTGTCAATACATTTTGTATCATATTATTTCTAGTTGAAAACCCATATTTTATAACTGCTTCATTGATGTTGATGGTTGTTTAAACTGTCTATTTTCTTAGTTGAACTAAAATGCAGGCTAATGCTATGATTATACTCAAACTTGTTTTCTTTTAAATCCTTGATCTTCTTTTATTGCATGCTTCCTAAACATTAGGAACATCCCCAAACAGAGCAGGAGCTCATGATACAATAATCTTCTCTTTTCTTCTTCCACTGCATCTTGAGTGGCTAGACTGTGTTGGGGTTGTTCCCAAATCCAGGAAAGATACAGTGGGAGCTGATTAAGGAGTACAGACACATGATGGTGTGCTAACAACAGTATGGTGGGCAGTTTGTTGTTCACATTAACCAAAAAAAGACAAAAAGAATCAAAATCAAACTACCAGCTACATCAGCACATTCTTCAGAGGGTGAACAATCATAATTTTTTTTTTTTAACTAGGGAAGTTTGAGGCCTAAGGGGGAGGTAACAGTGTCCTTTTAATTAAGGCTACAGGACTCTAAAGCCCTCTTTATTTATTTATTTATTACGATTGTGGATTTACACCTATGAGCTGCTCTTTAACATAGGTTCCATGTCTCAGGAAGATACACACAGCAAGGGATATACAACAAATTATGGGGAACAAAGGTGAACAAAAGCAGCAACTATTACTGGCATTGTACAATGTAAGTCAGGCCATATACATACATACATACGATGAGGAGAGGAGTTAAGCAAAGATGTAAATCAGTAAATCAGCCAAGAGGCCTTGTTGAGTGGAAGACAGGAGGATAAGGATAGGATAAGGTAGAGGGAAGTGAGGGAAAGGGGGGCAAGGCAGCCAGGGGCTTTGTCATAAGGTAGTAGAGAGTGTGGCATGGAGTGAGATGTGTTAGTCAGGTTGAGGGGTGTGTGGGTAGGGATGTTCAAGTGGGGGTAAGGGAGTGAGGAGTGGTTGGTAGGTGGACAAGGAAGGAGGCTGTATAGGGCTGAGATAGATAGGGGACGGGAAAGTTGGGCTATGTGGGAAGGGAGTAGGAAGGGGCTGAGTAAGGGGAACTAGAGCAAGAAGTGCTAAGAAGAGCAGAAGATAAGTGCAAGATGCAATGGGTTTAGTGAGGATTTGAGGCACACAGCATAGCAGCTCAGTGGAAGCAGTCATCTGTGTTGTGCAGGATAAGGTACTGCCAGAGGTTTATGTTTAATGGGGCCAAGCTTGGGGGTAGAGAAGATGTTGCTAGGGAGGGAGTTTAGCCAGATGAGAGCTCAGTAGGCAAAGAATCTTTGTCCCTGTGTGGTACGGCAGTAGGATACCTCGAAGATTTGATTAGCAGAGTCCCTGGTATGATTTGGTTTACTGGAGTGGTTGAGGATGTTTTGTACCCCAGGAGGTTCAAGTCCCAGGGTGACTTTCTTATCTAGAAAATAGGTTTGGAATTTAATTCTGTCATTTAGCTGAAGCCAGCTAGTCTTAGCATAGAGGTTGCAGGTATGCCTGTGAGGAGCCTGCAGGCCTTGTTCAGGGCTGTGGAAATTCGTCATAGAAATGTTTCAGTGGTGGAACCATAGACTGCAAGCCCATAATCTATTATATATATGATGGAGCTATGGATTGCAAGTTTTAGTGCATCACTAGTCAGACTCTGTTTATGCCTATGCAGAAGCCCAATGTGAACGTTGACTGCTTTGGCAATATGTTCAATATGATGGGAGTAGGACAGAGTGCTGTCCAGGGTGATCCCAAGATATTTAAAGTGTTGAACTTGTCCCAGTAGAGTTCCAGCAGAGTTGTAGATTGTCAGGGGGTGCGATCTATGTTTGCAATGCTGGCCACTAAATAGCATAACCTTGGTCATTTTGTGATTAAGCATCAGTTTGTGTCTGCAGAACCAGTCTTCTGTATGTGCAAAGCTTTGCTGAAGTTGATTCTCAAGGAGCTTGGGATCTTGATTGTTGGTGAAAATTACTGCATCATCTGCGTACAGTAATATATGATCATGACAGGAGCTAGGCAGTCTGTTCATGAAAATACTGAACAGAAGGGGACCCAGAATGGACCCTTGAGGGACTCCCGATAGGACTGCACACCTATCAGAGAGGTGGTTGTTGATCTTTACCTGTTGAGAGCAGTCCGAAAGGTAACTTTTTAACCAGGTTAAGGTGTCCCTGGACAGTCCTATGTTCAATAACTGGTCAAGCAGAAGAGCGTGGTTCACCATATCAATGGCTTTGGCAAGATCCATAAATGCTGCTCCTACTAGATAGCCTTGGTCAAGTCACTCATGAATGAGTCACTCGACCAAGGCTGAATTCATCCATTGGCTAATTTAGTGCAGATATTTACATGTCTTCTGTATCAATTAACCCCCAAAAAAAGGCTAGTTTCCAGATTTCAAATGTGGGCCCTCATCTCATATGGAACAGCTACACTGAATATTATAAATTAGGGTTAGTGTGTTTGTTTTGTGGCCCATTGTCTATTAGGGCTTAAGCTAAAACCACCACATATATATCTTTCATCTGTAATCTTGGTTGAGATTATAAATCCAAGGCCCCTAGTAGTAACAGGCTAAAAGTAATCCAATAAGCCACTGCATGTTAGTTAAAACATCATCCTTACCATAGGACTACTTTTCCTTTTCAACATAATAGATAAATTATATCTCACTTGTTATTATTACTCATTAATGTCTTAGTATCTTATTATAAATACTTGATTTTATATTACAGGGTCATAAAAAGAATGGGTCTCAATTAACTATAAAATCCAATTCTAGTTTAATCATATGTTCTGGGACAATAAATTGACATTGCTTACAAAATGGCAAGAAATAAATCAAGAAACTCCAGTGACTGAGAGATGTCAGATGAGAGATATAATTTGACCATGCATTAAATTCCTAATTCCACATGGTAAGGTTCCAAATCTCATTAAGAAGATAAAAAAATCTCATTGCCTACAAAATCAAGGACTATTTCTGTGTGTGTATATATATATATATATTTTGTGTTATGTATTAGAACAACTGATTAATGCAAAAAAGCATATTAAAAATGTTTCACTTTAGATATAATTCAAAAGAGCAGAGAGACTTTTTTATAAGCAGAATAAACTATGCCCGGGTGTGCATTCAAGGATTTCACTACACTTTCCAGGAGCATACGGACACTTTGTCTTTGGCCTCATGCCTCATTCTCCTAGGGCATGTAGTAAAATTATTTAAAGCACACCCTATAGTGACTTACTGATTACATAACTTTCTTGCCCCGATCCTCATTTGTGTCCTTGTTTCGGGTCACTTCTAATGGGTTAGATGATGAGGTCAGAGGATAAGGTATGAGCCTACCCATGCAGTGCTGTCATGCAGTAGCTCAGTGGCACTGCTGACAAAAGCTTTTCTAGTGGTCAGGAGGTATTTTTTGCAAAATTTGCCTTTCCGCAGGCAGGGCTAAAGTATGGGTTCAGGATGCATCTCAAAATCCCAGTGTGCACCTCAATGACAGTTCATCAGAATGCATGCTAACCAAGGAGTAGGACAACCTCCTAGCTGCAGTGAAACAAGCAAAATCCACCCAAAAGCACAGAGAGTCTCCATGCTAAAAAGCACAGAGAGAGTCTATAATAACAGTGACGTGGTCACAAATATTTATGAAAGTAGAAAAACTTTATTGGTATAACATTGGCAAGCTGCTTCAGTGCTTAGTGGTGCTCTGCCACTTCATCAGAAACCTGCTGGAATTGGCTGCCCAGAATTTCCCTCTTTAATACCTCACATACAAATCACATGACATAATCTGCACCAATAATTTACAATTCAAACATCACAGTGATTGCATTACTAAATATGTGCATTAAAAACTATAAAACCCTTCTGTCACCCTAAGATTACAGTTATACAGCTGTAAATAGTAAATTCTTTATTTAGATTAGGTAGCAGTAAGTCTGTAGCTGAATCACAAAGGGGACTGTGCAGACTGCATCGGTGGACTACTCGAGGGGTCCCGGGGGATTTCTGCAGCCACATCAGTGGTGGGAGTTGAGTGGAACTTGAGAGGGGGATGGTCGCATCAGTGGCCAGGAGGTCCCAGGAGTTTTCCTTTTGGCTGTATCAGCAGGAGCTGCAAGAAAGCAGAGAAGAGGATGGCCACATCGGTGGCCAGGACAGTGAGGAGGAGTGCCAGGGTGCTTGAGCCAATCCAGAGGCAAGGCGCCAAATTCAAACCTCATGGCAAGGCATAAAAGGGTCGGGCCCAGCTGCCTCTGCAGTCTGTAACTGAATCACAAAGTGGACTGTGCAGACCACATTGGCGGACTGCTCGAGGGGTCCCGGAGGATTTCTGTGGCCACATCGGTGGCGGGAACTGAGCAGAACTTGAGAGGGGGACAGTTGCATCAGCGGCCAGGAGGTCCCTGGGGTTTTCTTTTCAGCTGCATCAGTGGGAGCTGCAAGAAAGTGGAGAGGGGGATGGCCACATTGGTGGCCAGGACAGTGAGGAGGAGGAGGAGCGCATGGCTGCTAGGGCCAATCCAGAGACCAGGAGCCAAATTAGAATCCCTGATCAGAAACATGGATTGTGATAGACTGTGATTGCAGGGCTAGAGCTAATTGACAGACTGAGATAGAGCTAATTTCTCTCGGATACCCATTCCGTCCCCGACCTCTATTAAATGCACAGAGGAGATGTGGTCAAGTGGGAGGTAGGGCACTGATTGGCTGGGGGGTAATATACAGTAAGGGTGTCCAGGGAACTGGGGAGGGGAATTACTGTCTTGGTTTATTACAGAAAAGGTGAGTGGCTGGAATTCTGTTCTTTCCCTTGGATGGTAATACTACGGGCTGTAGCTCTGCTAAAGTTTTTTTATCTTGTTTAGGAGCTTGGTCTAGGGCTGTGTTTTAGCTGTTAGAATTGTTGAGCTCTGCTAATATAATTACCTTGATTAAGAGCTGGTTATAGGGCTGTGTTTAATTATTAGGACTGTTAGAACTGTTAGCCCTGTTAGTTTGACCTCAGTGGTGGGGAAATGATGGAATCACTTCTGAAAGAAATAATTGTTCAGTACCTAGAGGCCAGCGGGGCACAGGACCCAAAGCAGCATGGATTCACAGCAGGAAGGTCATGTCAGATGAATCTAATCGATTTCTTTGACTGGGTGACCAAAGTAATAGACCAGGAGGGGCTGTGGATATGGCCTACCTAGACTTTAGCAAGGCATTTGACATAGTCCCGCACAAAAGATTAATAATCAAGTTAGCCAGCCTGGGAGTGGGTCCCAGGGTGGTAGCCTGGGTAGCAAACTGGCTGCACAACAGGATACAGAAGGTAATAGTCAATGGAATACATTCTGAAGAAAGGGGGGTTACTAGTGGAGTACCTCAGGGCTCAGTACTGGATCCAGTCCTCTTTAACGTCTTTATAGGTGACATTGCAGAGGGTCTGGAAGGAAAGGTATGCCTCTTTGCAGATAACACAAAGATCTGTAACAGAGTTGATACACAAGGGGGGTAGAAAGGATGAGAAGGGACTTGGCAAGGTTGGAGGAATGGTCAGACATATGGCAACTTAGATTCAATGCAAAGAAGTGCAATGTAATGCACCTGAGAAATAAAAATCCAGGAGAAGAGTACACAATAGCAGGGGAGGTACTAACGACAACAATAATGGAAAGGGATCTGGGTGTAGTCATATCAGATGACCTAAAGGTGGGTAAGCAATGTGAGAAATCAGTAAGGAGAGCCAGGGGGACACTGGGATGCATAAGGAGGGGCATCACAAGTAGAAAAAGGGAAGTGGTTATCCCTCTGTACAGACAGTTGGTGAGACCCCATCTGGAGTACTGCATGCAGTTTTGTAGACTTCATCTATGCAAGGACATAGACAGGATGGAAGAAATCCAGAGGAGGGCAACTAAAATGGTGCAGGGTCTACATCAGAAACCATATTGAGAGAGACTAAGAGAGCTTAATATGTGTACTCTTGATGAAAGGAGGGACAGGGAGGACATGATAGAAACTTTTAAGTACCTCAAGGGACTCAACAAAGTCCAGAAGGGTAGCATCTTTCAGAAAAAGAGATGTGTAAGAACAAGGGGGCACAATTTAAAGTTAGAGGGGGGATTGCTCAGGGGTAATGTGAGGAAATTCTTTTTCATGGAGAGAGTGGGAGATGGAACCGCCTTCCTGGAAGGTGTTGGGTCTAAAACAGTGGGGGAATTCAAATATGCATGGGACAGACATAAGGCAATTATAGTGGGGGGTTGCAGGAAGTAGGCTGTTGGTTAACTAGAATCTTCAGCTTATCCAATAGGTAGGGAAATGGGCAGACTGGGTGGGCCAAGTGGCCCTTATCTGCCGTCAAAGTCTATGTTTCTATGTTTCTAGATTAGGAGCTGGTTCTAGAGAGGTGTTAAAACTGTTAGAACTGTTTAGCTGCTAAATTATTTTTACCTAGATTAGGAACTGGGTTCTAGGGCTGTGTTTTATCTGTTAGAACTGTAGGGGGCTGTGACTCTGTACTTACGCCACCCCAGTATGGCTACTTGGAGAAGGGTGGGGGGTTGTATTCCAGGGGGAAGAGATTGGACCAAGGGAGAACATCCAAATATATATGGAGAAGGACAATGTGGATGGCCTCCGGCCACCAGGGCAGGCATCTTTGGTAGGGTTGTAGGTTGCACTGGCTGTGGGGCAGCAATAATACTAAACTGGGCCTGGAGGGAAGGAGGTTGCCTACTCTGTAGGCAGTTATCGCAGATCAGGGGAGAGGTAAACTGGCTAAGGATGTAACTGGAGGCATTGGGGAGGTGATGAAAGAGAATGGGAGGGGCTATGAGAGGCAGGTGGGAAGTGATGGTGCAAGACCAGGATACGTTTCATCAAACAGGCAGGGGGAACTTATGGAGCATGGACTTGTAGCAAGGGATGCAGATGCCAGGGAGGAAAGCAGTAGAGAAAACTGTCCTAATCATAAGGGGGGGGAAGGTAACAGGACAGGTGGGGCTGACAAGAGCAGCCTAGAGTTGCAGTCAGTGGGAAACTGAGTCAAAAGCTGGAGGTGGCATTGAGTGTTATAATAAATTTGAGCCATTACGTAATTTGGAAGGAGAGGAAGGGGCATGTGGAGATGAGTGGGATAAAAATGAGGCCAGAGAGAGTGAGTTGGGTAATTGGAGGGGGATAGCGAATGGGAATTGAAATTCAAACAATCGATCTAGTGGGAGAAGAGGCAAATTAAATGTCAAGCAGAGGGAAGTAGAAAATCGAATAGCAGGTGTAGGGGCTGAGGGCATGATCGGTGGGAAAGGAGGAGAAACAGAGTCGAAGGAGGGGTGCCCCGCGAAGAGGAAGGGCTATACCAGAGAAGGGTCTCTAGGTAAGGGGGACCTGCAGGAGGGCACGGGAGGGGTAAATAAGATTGAGGAGGAGGATGGTGAGAGAAATGGGGATATGACCATGGTCTGGGACATAGGCGCAGATGAGGTAGGGAAAAAGGAGGAGCCTAATTAGAGGGGATCTGGGGAACTTGGTCATAAAAAGTGCAGCAAGAAGGTGAGGGTGACAAGGGGTTCTCTCGTAGGGAGTCAGGAAGATGTCCAGGGGAAAGAGAAAATGGGTAAGGAGGGCAGGGTTTGGGTCAGGAGCACGAAAAGGAGGTAAACAAAAGACAGAGGGAGACACTAAGGTACTCTTGCTGGGGGACTCCATGATTAGGGGTATTCACTGGGAGGGGCAGGGGGAGGAAAATTTCTGTCAAGTTAAGGTAGTGGGCATCTCTGGTCTGATAGTGCATAGGGAAACGTTCCTGGTGTATAAGAAGGCAAAGGACTGTGGAGGATCACCAGACTTCCTGGTGCACATGGTGGCAAATGGTATGGAGGGAAATAGTGTACTGGAAATCCAGGCAAGGTTCCAAGAATGGGCCATAGTTTGCCAGGATAATGGATGCACAGTTTCCTTTTCAGAAATATTGCCAGTACCAAGGGCCACTGTGGAGAACAAAATGAAGATCGCAGAGGTAAATGACTGGCTCAGGCAGTGGGAGAAAGAACGGGGGACTGGGGTGTCGGGGGAGTGAGGGGGAGTTTGGGAGGATAAGGGACTGTGCACCAAGGACAGGCTCCACCTAAATCCAATAGGGAAGGAAGTCCTGAAACAGGGGATGGAGAATTTCATTCAGGCTAGGTGGGGTTTAAACTTGTGAAGGGATGGGCCTGGCCTTCAGCCCCTTGTGAGGCAGGCAGACACCTAGGGAGGAAGGTTACATAGGGACATAGGGAAGATGTATATAAGGTCCGGGAAGGGCAAGGTAAAAGGGGGGGTAGGGACAAGGGTTGGGGGGTGGTGCTAACAAATGCCAGGAGCCTGGGGAACAAGATGCTGGAGTTCCAGGCGATGTTGGTTGAAGGAGGGGTAGATGTAGCAGCGGTCACTGAAACTTGGGCCACCCCCTAGCCATGGCTGGGAACTTAATGTGAGTGGGTACACAGTGCTTAGGAAGGATAGAAAGGAGGGCAGAGGGGGAGGTGTAGCAATATTCATTAGGGATAACATAGTGATTATAAGGGTGGAAGAAGCAGAGGGAAATGTGGAGGCCTTATGGGTCACTTTGTGAACCCCCGCGGGAAGGAAGATCAAGATGGAAGTGGTATATAGGCCCCAGGACTGGTGGAGGATCTGGATGTTTGTCTGCTGGATAGCATTAAGGGCCGGTGTGGACCGAAAGGGGAAGGAGTGGTGTTGATGGGGACCTAAATATGCCAGCTACTGACTGGGGAACTATGATGTCCATGGTGGCAAAAGAGCAGAGACTGCTGGATGGCTTCCAGGATGTGTTTCTCACTCAGCAGGTGTTGGAGCCAATGAGGGAGGGTCATGTCCTGGATGTGGTTCTTGCGAACAGGGATCTGGTACAGAATCTGGTGGTGAAGGATCCCCTGTGTGTGGCAGGGCTAGTGGCCAGTTCAGTGTCCAGATCCAATGGAAGGGCAACAGGGACACTGTCAGTGAAGGGCAACAGCAGCAGCTGGGAAAGGTCACCAGTATCCTGGATCCGGAAGTACTCAGGCTGCAAATTGAGTTGCCCAGAATGGAGCTGCAGTTCCAGGAGAAGAAGGAGCGAGAGAAGCGAGAGGCGGATCATGAGGCAGAGCGAGAACGCCAAGAGGCAGAGCGTGAGGAGCGTGAGCACCAGTGAGCTGCAGAGCAGAAGAGAGAGGAGCGCCAGAGGCAACATGAACTGGAGAAGCTATGACTCCAACCAGCAGCACCAGAGCAGGTACGTGGCTTGGGTTTAACTGGGACTGCAGGACTCGGTTACAAATTGAACTCCAAATTAATAGCCGAATTTAAAGAGGGAGAGGATATGGATGCCTTTTTAAATTCTTTTGAAAAAGTTTGTATTCTGGCTAAAATTCCTAGAGAGTCCTAGAGCTTCCAGCTATCCTTGCTACAGACCAGGAAAGCTCGGGATGCATTGGGTCAAATGGACAATGAGGACAGTGATGATTACAGCAAACTTAAAGCTGCACTGTTAAAAAAATTTGAATTAATTGCTGAATCATACAGAGCTAAATTTTGTAAGCTCAGGAGATGCCCTGGCATGAGCTATGAGGAGCTAGCCACAAAACAGGGTCAGTTTTTAAAACGTTGGTGGGAAGGAATTGAGGAAAACTCTGTTGATAAAATTGAAAATGTTTTTTTTTATTAGAACCATTTTTCTGGGTGTGCACAGCAGAGCTGAAAACCTGGCTGGAGGACTGAGATCCCAAAATAGTGCAAGAGGCTGCTGAACTCTCAGACCACTATGCCAAGAGCAGACCTGCTCTGAGAGTGAATGGGGCAGGTGTGGCAACACAGAAAGGCAAAAGAGCACCTTCAGGGCAGCTAAAACCCTCTCTGCCTCCACCAAAACCAGTTAGCCCCAGGTTTCAGAGAAAAGATTTCTCTGAGAGAAGAACTGAATGTTGGTTGTGTAAAGAGACTTGGCATATTGCCAAACAGTGTCCCAAAAGGGTGAGCAATAACACTCAAGTGGGTGCTTGAAAGGAAGTAGGTTGTTTGTGGGTCCCTGGAAGTATGCCAGTGACCATGAGGGAACACAATCACCCAGTCATGGTGAATGGTGTACAGATGCAGGGGTTAAGGGAGACAGGGGCATCCTCTGACCTTGGTAAAGGGGGATCTGGTACAGCCTGATCATCTTATACCCAATAAATACATCACTGTACAGGACTTTGATGGTGGGGAGAAAACATTGCCCCTCGCTAGTGTTCTCTTAGACTGGGGTGAAACAGGGGGAACTGTGCAACAGGTGGCTGAAGCCAAAACATTAGCAGTGGATGTGATCCTGGGCAACAATCTCCAACAGGGGATGGTATGTGCAGTTACCCGTAGCCAAGCAGCAAGGGAAAATTGTAGTTCCCTGAACCCCTCAGAAACCATTGTGGAAACCACTGAGAGGCTGATTCCCCAGCCTGTGTCTCCTGATATGGAGATTAATGAAGAGGGGTAGAAATTTCCCCAGTAGCAAGTAACCACACAGCTACAGAGGGTTACTCCAAAGAGGGAAGGGTGACCCATTGTCAGAGGGTTGGGATTGACAGTGATCCTGAGTGCCCTGATGCTAGCGCTAGGGACCCCAGTTTAGCAACAGAAGGGGACCTGTTCCATGCCTTGAGTATGTGTGAGGGATTTGCAGCTGCTCAGAGGAGTGACCCTAGTTTAGAGAAGCTGAGGGCTTGGGCAGACTCTTACAGAGCACAGGGAGGTGACAGCGGACATAAGGTTCATTGGGAAAATGGACTTATATATACTCAGGCAGTACAGACAGAGGGAGGGGTGCTAGGCAGTCAGCTTGTCATTCCCCAGGGGTATCATGAGCAATTGCTCAAAACTGCACATGTTATTCCCTTGTCTGGTCATCTGAGAATCATGCTCACTACGCAGTAGTTAGCCCAGAATTTCTACTGGCCTAACTTCACCCAGCAGGTGACGGAGTATTGCAGGTCTTGTCACCGGTGCCAAGAAATAGGGAAGGTGGGCAAGAAGACCCAAGCTGCCCTAATTCCATTGCCCATAGTGGAGGAGCCATTCCAGAGGGTGGGAATGGATATTGTGGGGCCTTTAAATACCTCCAGCTCCTCAGGGAAGAGATTCATCCTGACTGTGGAGGATTATGCCACCCGGTACCCAGAGGCAGTCGCCCTGTCCTCACTGAGGACAAAGTGGCAGATGCCTTACTTGGGATTTTCTCCTGTGTTGGGTTTCCGCAGGAGGTATCACCGATTGAGGGGGTTCCTTCATGCAGGACCTGATGAAATTTTTATGGGAGAATTGTGTGGTGGTGCAGAGAAGCATGACACCGTATCACCCACAAGCCAATGGGCTTGTGGAAAGATTCAATGGTACCCTAAAGTCAATGTTCCAGGTGTTTGCTGAACAGCATGGGAGGGACTGGGAGAAATACCTTCCCCACCTGTTGTTTGCATACAGAGAGGTGCCCCAAGAGTTGACAGAATTTTCCCCCTTCAAACTCTTATATGGACGCTGGGTACATGGGCCCCTAGACTTGATCTGAGAGGACTGGGAAGGCAAGCACGCCACCCAGGGAATTCCCATTGTGGATTACATCCTTAGGTTTAGGAAAAGGCTGAAGGAGCTTATGGGGACAGCACAGAGCAACCTGGCAGCTGCCCAACAGAAACAAAAAGTTTGGTATGACTGCAGAACCAGAGCTCACTCATACATGGAGGGTCAGGAAGTCATGGTCCTTATTCCGGTCCAGAAAGACAACCTGCAGGCTGAGTAGGCAGGACTGTACAAAGTGGTTGGGAAAGTAAATGACGTGAACTACATAATGGAGTTACCTGACCGAAGACAGACAGAAAGGATGTACCATGTCTACATGATGAAGCCATATACAAATAGGGATGACATGGTGTTTGCAGTGTGTAGCCCTGGGGAGGGGACGGACGAAGGAGACCCCCTTCTGGACTTTCTGGAAGAGAGTAAGTGGAAGTCCTCTGTGGAGGCAGTAAAATTGTCTCCCCAGCTGGCCCCGGACCAGATCCAAAAAGTAAGGGAGGTTTTAGCCGACTTTGCCCCGTTGTTTAGCGCCAAGCCTGGACTAACCCCCCTTAGCGACACACGATGTGGAGACAGGGACAGTTTTAAAGAGTATATAAGGAAGTATTATTTAGAGAAAGAGTGAGTGAGCCATGAAATGGTCTGCCAGCAGAGGAGGTGGGTGCCCAAACCATAAATGGCTTCAAACACAGTTGCAATAGAGCTAAGGGCATAATAGTTACTCAGCAGGACAAAGGAGGCAGAAACATGGATAACAAAAGGGGCAATGGGGTATGGGTAGACCACACAGAGATAATAGCTCCCAATTTTAATAGGGTAATATGGGCAGACTTGATGGATTGCTGGTACTTTTCTGCCACCATTGTCTATGTTTCTATGTTTATTATATTGTGCTTTGGGGCACCTCACTTAGTGCTAACATTCTCATTCAGTGATAGGTTCATGAATTTAGACCCAAAGCAGCTAATTAAAACAACACTTTGGGGCCTGATATTATAAAATGGGCAAAGTGGAGCACAAAGTTTTGCGATGTGGTTGTCAATTGCCCAGGACCCCAAGAATGATATATTGAGTCAGATAATGCACTCGTGCTATCCGACTGCATGAACTGCTATTTTCCTGCTGCTTGTTCTTACCATCATGCAAGCTTGTGCCATTGTAAACAAACTGGCTTATCTGTTTAACTATTGTAATCACATGTGCTTGCTAACTATGTAACCCATATGCTGCAACCAAAAGTCTGTTATGCATTTGTCCTCAATGTGACGAGGTACCTTTGGAAATGAGCCTCTGGCAAAAAGGTTGTAAACCGATGCACAAATAAATAAATAAAATAAATAAATGTTGGTACAGCCCTAAGTCCAATAGCACTGCCCTGACATGGAACCCTGAAGTGCAGGATATAATGTCTCCATGCTTCATTGTGCCAGTAGTTTCCAGCACAATATTCCAAAGTCCCCATGCAAATGAGCCCTTTGGCTATGCAAGGTGCTAAAGGGCCATTAGCATGCCCATAATGGGAACATTTGCATGGGAAGTGGAGGTAGATTTGCATGCCTGCAACTGGCTCTGCCCCCACCTTGATTGACTTGTCCATGTTCCTTAGTGTCTAGTGGTCCCCCTTGCTCTCTGATCAACATCCTGTTATATTTATTAAAACACCTTGGCATCCATAGTCCCCCCATCCTCCAATCACCATCCCATAGAACACACTGGTGTGCACTGGTCCCCCTGCCCTCCAGTTGCTGTCCCGTAAAGCATACTAATATTCCCTGGTGCCTAGTGGTCTACCCCCCCCCCAATTGCCATCTCATATGGCATACTAATATTCCCTGGTATCCAATGGTTCCCTACCCCGCCTGCAGATTGCCATCCCATAAATGATGGTAACAGTCCCTGGTGACTAGCAATCCCCTCCACCAGCCAAATGCCCTCCTGAATAGTAAGGAAAATGTCCCTGATATCCAGATGTACCCCCATTCTCCAGTTGCTGGCCCTATGAAATTAAGCATCTTTCCTGGAAACCAGTGGTTCCCCCCCAGTCTACAGTCACTAGTCCCATGACATAGAGTATCATCCCTGGTGGCCAGTGGTCCCCTGTCCCTGTGCCCCATCACGGGTGATATTAGAACCATCTCTAGTGCCTAGAGGTCCATCCCACCCTCCAACCACTGGTTCTGAATGACACTCTGATGAATTCCAAAATAAACAGTTGCAAGAAGTAATGAAAAATAAATAAATACACCACTGTCCCTGGCATCTCGTGGCATCCCCCAACCACCAATCCCCATCACCCTACCTATGTAATCGGTCTCTGGTTTCTAGTGCCCCCCCAACCCCACCATGGGCACTGGCAACCCACTCTGCCAACCCCCCCATACCTGAAGCCCTGAAGAGCCAGTGCCATGGCTCCAGATACAGCGATGGGCACAGCCCTCCTCTCACCTCCTCGGCCGGCACTGTATATATATATATATATATATATATATATATATATATATATATATATATTACAGGCAACAAACTCCAATTAATGCATTAGTTAGGGTAGTTCCACACTGACAAAGAGAGGAAATTCAGTGTTGAGGTTGAAAGCCCCTTAACCCCCCTGACCACACCCCAACGCGCATCGGTGCGATTACGTTGTTGGCCAACTCTCACCCCATCACATGTGGTAAAGAAGCAGAGGTGTAGGAGAATGGGTTGAGAGTTAGACCGACAACCCTAATGTAGCACCCTGATGCCAGTTGGGGGTGTGGGCAGTGGGCCGCCAAAGGCTCTTTCAACCTAACATCTAATTTCCTAGCTTTTGTTGAAGGTGTGGAACAACTAACTAATGCATTAAGCGAGTTTTGCCTCTAATTTCGCCACATGATGTGTTGTCACATAGTAACATTGTGCCCGCAAATGCAAATAGTAATGCTCATGGTGATGCAAAGTGAAACAGAAAGAGAAACAGTAGTGTAGACAGAAATGTTAAAAACAATGCAAAAGCAAGCACAAATGAAAACGCAAAGGGTAACGCACATGGTGGCGTAGACATGAACGGTAAGTGAAACGGGAACAGAACTGCAAGTGAAAACGGTAATGGTAAAAGTAATGTAAGTGCACAGGCTGGTTTTCCCCAAAAGCTGCATAAAGAAAGACAGTGAGTACCAAGAATGTATGCATAATAATGGTTCTTGGAGCAGAAAATGAGGGGTTGGAATACTAAATTGCTTATATCTCAGGAACTGTACGACGTATAAAAAAAAATTAAAAGTCATATGAATTATCACTTTCCTGGCTAGTTAAGCATTTTTCTGACAAAAAGTCTGTATCTCGCACCGTTTCTGAGATACGGGCCCTGAAATGTGCGTGACATGTGTTATCTATGGGAAAAAAAGAAGTTAAGTGCCATAACTTTGGCTCCTTGTAATATTTTTCACCAAACCACAAAAGGCACATCTGTTGGATGTTGGCTGTGTTCCCTCCAAATTTCAGCCCAAAAGACCAAACCAGTATTTTGCAGCAGGGCGCCAAAGGATTCCTGTAATGCATCATACGCCGTAATGTTATCCTATGGGAAAAAGCATCAACTTTGGAGTGCGGTAACTTTGCCGCCATGTAATATTTTTTCAATAAAACACTGAAAGGCACATCTGTTAGATGTCAGCTGTGTTCCATCCAGATTTCAGGCCAAAACACCAAACCGTTCTTTTGCAGCAGGGTGCCAAAGAATTGCTGTCATTTTCCCACAGCCGAAAATAAAATGTCGAAGTTTGCGAAAGCTTTCGCAAATTCATTCAACAATGTCACAAGTGCAACAGTACTTTGCGAAAGTACTTTTTCCAGAAATTTGAAAAACATATGTCTGGGGTGTTTTACCCCAAAATAAAGACATAGCTAGCATCCTCAGGGTCCGACTAGGTGAATACAAAAAGAATTAGGTTGCTAGAGGGTCCCAATTTTAAATGTCAAGCATTTGTCTGATTACTAACTGAAAATAAAATGGCGGATTTGTGAAAGTAAAAACTGCATTTGAGACACTGTCGAACTTTTGGTAACTTTTCCCATTGACTTATAATGGGAACTTGTTTTTTATGAAATTATCATTTTTATTGAGTTTTCAACATATATACATACATACATGTCATCAGATCTCATACAGCTCAGTTCATTTGTACAGTACTGTTCCTTAGCTAACAAGCAGAATATGTTGGTTTGGAAACTTACATAAAGAGGTTTGACTATGCATTTAGCTTACATGCGGGGATTGGAATATTAACAATTGATCATAAATCAATAATGAAAGGTACTTCTCTCTTAGATCTTGGGTTCCTGTTGGTTTATTGACATAGTCGTAGCATATCCTCTACCTTGTAAAGTTAACAAATTGTTTGAAACAAGTCGCTCAGCATTCAGGTTATCATGGTACAATCTGTTAATAAATAGGTAATAGCACCTAAGTTAAAGTTCCTTGAATATATCCTTGATAGTTATTCCTACTGGAAACAGCTGGAGCCTTTTATGGCACCTCCCTTTCCGGGTTACAATCTATAGGTAGTGAGGCCTTGTATTTTTATGCATGCCCATTGCCCTAAGCCACTCCTCACCTTTGCCTGTTACACCCCCCTCTCTCTTCCTACTGGTTAAAGCTGTATTGAATTCCCATTATCTAAAGGAAAAATATAACCTGGCCTCACATCTCTGGTGTCAATGGCTCGACTAACTTTTGAACCTTTTAATATTTTTTCATGAACTCTTCAAAAGGCACATCGGGGACCCCAGCCGCACATTCCCTGAAGATTTTGGACCGGTCTCGCAAACTGTGCGACCTGTAGAGACGACAGTAAAATTCCAGAAAAGCGTAAATGCGTGAGCAGATCACGCTTAATACTCCGCAGCTGGATATGTGACTGGTATGAAACTTGGCGGATCCCAAGGAGTATGGGTCTTGATCGTGTATTCCAAATTTCAGGCAAATCTGTCAAACGGTTGCAAAGTTATTAAGGTGCAAAAGTTTAGGTTTAACATGTAAATGACTCCTCAACCCTAACTATAGTGGCACTACATATATATATATATATATATATATATATACACATTTTTTTTTTACCAGGAGAGACACGCTAAGCTGAAAGTTTGTTTAATGGTGTGACCTGGGAGCACAAGGAAGTTAAGTGACTTGTTCAGGGTCACACAATATGCAAGTGAGGGCTGTGGTATTCAAACCCAAGTCTCGAGGTTTGCAGCTCAGAGGCTTAAACCATTGCCCATATACAGCCATAAAACTAAGGACTGTATTTTGGAAACAGTAGCAGGCTTGCTCAGAGCAGCTGTGCCCATCTTATCTGACTCAAGACTAATCATTTAGAAATTAGAATAGTTATCTCTGTTTATGCCAGTCAAAAACAAAGTCTTTCACATGTTGTTATAGTCACGGTAGGGTAATAGGATAGTAGAAAGATCAGGATAGTAACTACCTTACTCTAACCAATTACCCGTTTTGCATTAAGGTATTTTTTTTTTCGAAAAGCAGGGAGTGCATGTCCTATGCATAGTACGGGGCACATGTCCTCTGTACTGTACAAGGAGTGTGTGGCTTGTGTACTGTAAAGTGGACACACATCCTCTACTATACATAGGACACATACTCCCTGCTTTTTATATGGCGGCTGGCCAAGGAGGTGAGAGGAGGGCTGTGGTGGTTGCTGTAGGGGGCTACTACATGCCATAGACCAATTACGTTTGTACAGGTACAGGGACTTGTGGGTGGGGGTGGTGCCACTAGACATCAGAGACAGTGGAATAGTTATTTTTTCATTATGTCTTGCAGCTGTTTATTTCAGAATTCATCAGAGTGTCGTGCAGAGCTGGTGACTGGAGGGTGGGAGGGGCCTCAAGGCACCAGCGACAGATCTAATATCAATGGTGATGGGGCACAGGGGACAGGGACCACTGGCCAGCAGGAATGACACCCTGTTTCACAGGGCCAGTGATCAGAGACCTGCAAGGGAGCCATTGGATGCATCCAATGCTGCTGCGCTCTGTACAAAAAAAGAACCACAAGCAGACAAATGAATCGACTCAATAGTTGCATTATGAAATCCACCATGTGTGTAGCCCTAACACCTCTGCTTAGCGCCTTCAAGGGGGTGTTTACATACTGGTATCCAACAGGTCTTTAAATCTGATACAAGGAAGTGACATCATACAGAAATAACCAATCACCTATATACAAAAATGTTTAAAGGAATTTAAAGCATTTGTAATCTCATTGTCACAACCTAATGTTGTATTGTTATTGACAGAACATCAGTGCTCAACACCAAGTTAACAGGTTAGCTCCTTAGAAAAATGGAAGCAATGTAAATCACTAAACCTCATTGCAAAAGTACATTTTAAATATTTTATACATTTCCAACATTATGTACAGCTTTTTCAAGGCTTTCCTTAAAGGGATACACTAAAACTATATTTTTTGCATTAAATAAAAGAAAAAAAATTAAACAAATAACTTAGCAATTGATGGTTATAAAATTCACTTACAACCTAAGTTCAAAGGACAGAAAGGCATGTAAGAGGATAAAAAGTCAATTCAGGCCATATATACCAAAAACAAGAATTTTCAAGGCCATCTGTGCCGGAAAGCAGTTTGTTGCAATATGCTCCTGAAAAGGTGGAGGTGACGGGAAGTTAATTAAATCATTACATATTCTTGTATTATAATTTGAGCATATTCCTTATCAAAGTTTTAAATGTCCTCAATAGTGAAAGGAGAAAGGAAAAGGGTGGGGGGTGGGTGCGGAGGTTGAAGGGGCTAAGGGGGGGAAAGAAAAGAGAAAAGAAGGGACAACAGATGGAAAGTAAGCAGCAAGAAAAAGCAATACTGTAAAATCAACAATCTTATTTCCTATACTTTAGAAATGGTTTTAAATCTCATCTCTCATTTAGGCCTAATGACCTCACCGTATCTGCTTTAAAAATCCGGGCACTTTCTTTTCATAACAAAATATTTGGTCTGTCACCTCTCCTTGGGGGGCTCCGTACATGTTCAATTCCCATGCAAAAACAGCTCATGTCAGAATTAGGTACATGAAGGAAGTGCCTACCCACTGGTGTGTCCATTTTTTGATTAATAATAGAACACACATGCTCCTGGATACATTCCTTAAGTGGTTTCACAGTTTACCTATGTAGTGTAAATTACAACTACACCAAAGAATATATACAAGGAACGTGGTAGTGCAGTATATAAAATCCTGTATGGTAATCTGGACCCCTTTTGGTAGCACTAGTTCTTCACCAGTATTCATCAACTGGCATACATTACACCTTTTACATTTATGGTTTCCTACCGGTTTAATAGGCAACCATGTACTCACTGACATTTCCTTCCTGTAAAACAGATTATGCACTAGTTTATCCTGCAAATTTGCAGTTCTTCTAACAGTGACTCTTGGGGTATCTGGCAATATGTTTCTTAAGCATGGGTCCACTTTTAGTATATCCCAACACTTCCATACTGTATTTCCTACCTCACCAGAAGCTGTATTAAATTCTAAAGAACATGTAATCTGTTTCTCTGAATCTATGCTCTTGTTAACCTTTGTATAAGTTTGCCAAAAGCTCTGCCTGGGTTTTGCTTTGTACTCTTTCGATAGCTTCATTCAGTGTTGCCATTGCATAACCCCTTTCTCTAAATCTTTTTAACAGTTCTTCAGCTTGAAGCAGAACCTCTATATTGTCAGTGAAGTTCCTCCTAATTCTTATTAACTGCCCATAAGGAATAGATTTTTTGAGTTTAAAAGGGTGGGAGCTGTCATTTCTTAAAAGGGAATTCGTAGATGTGCTTTTTCTAAAGCCTTTGGCACTTATTTTACCTATTGCACTGTCACCACTCAGTGTTATATCTAAGAAATCTACAGGCACTTCATGAATTACTGAAGTAAACCTAAGATTCAATGTATTGTTGTCAAGCCATTTAAGGAATTATTGGGTCCTTTCTGCCCCTCCTCTCCAGACACATAAACAATCATCTATATATCATCCCCACTTTACGGAATTCTGATGAAACGGGTTCACATCTGTGTTAAACAAATACTCTTGGCCCCACAGTCCCATAAAAAAGTTAGCATATGAAGGGGCCATAGAGGCCCCCATAGTCATACCACATGTCTGGGCATAATACTCATTGTTGAATTCAAAGTAACTGTGGTACAGCACGAACTCCAGTGCTTGTACTCAAAAATGCTATAGGTGTTGAGCACTGATGTTCTGTCAATAACAATACAGCATTAGGTTGTGATAATGAGTATACAAATGCTTTAAAATGCTTTAAATTACTTCATACACTTTGGTGACTGGTTATTTCTGTATGATATCACTACCTTGTATCAAATTTAAAGACCTGTTCAATTCAAGGATGTAAACACCCCCTTGAAGGCACTAAGCCAAGGTGCTAGGGGCTCTCACATGGTGGATTTCATAATACAACTACTGAAAAATAGAAACATAGAACCATAGAAGTTGATGGCAGATATGCCCATTTTTTCTACCTTATGAATGTGCCATAGGCGTTTACTCTGTCAATGGCCTATCTATTCATACTCATCTGTATTGCTCCCTTATGCATATCCCATGCCTGTTTTAAGCCATGCACTCTATTCATATCCATCACTTCCTGAGGTAGGCTGTTCCATGCATCCACCACCCTTTCTGTGAAAAAGAACTTCCTCTCATTATCCTTTAATTGGCTTCCCTCTAATCTCATGCTGTGTCCTCTTGTCCTACTATCTTTCTTATATTGAAACATGTTAGACTATTTCACCTTGTTAGTGCCCTTTAGATGTTTGAATTTTCGATCATAGCACCTCTCTCCCTCCTTTGCTCTAGGGTATACATATTGAGCTCCTTTAATCTGTCTTCATATGTTTTTTGATGCAGTCCCTGCACCATTTTGGTTTCCCTTCACTGGACTGCCTCCATTTTGTTAATGTCCTTATACAGGTGCGGCCTCCAGTACTGTACACAGTACTCCAGATGGAGCCTAACCAGTGTATTGTAAAGAGCGATTATTACCTCCCTCTTACAACTTGTGATACCCCTACTAATACACCTCAACATCCTTCTAGCCTTAGCTACTGCTTTAGTGGTCTGCTTGGATGATTTCAGATCATCTGTGATGATGATGCCCAAGTCTCTATCTTCCCTTCTGATTGCTAGCAGCTCCCCTCCAGACATATAGCTAGCTTCAGGGTTTCTCTTCCCTACATGCATGATCTTGCACTTCTTTGCATTAATCTCCAGTTGCCACTCTTCCGACCATTTTGCCATTTTTTCCAGATCTCTTCTCATTCTGCCCACCCCATCTGGATCATCTACTCTGTTGCAGATCTTGGTGTCATCTGCAAACAGGCAAACCTTACCCTCCAGTCCATCTGCAATGTTACTGATGAAGATATTGAAGAGGACTGGCCCCAGGACTGATCCCTGAGGTACCCCACTTGTGACTTGCATTTCTTCTGACTGTATACCATTTACCACCACTCTCTGTTTTTTGCCTGCCAACCAGTTTGCCACCCAGTTGACCAACTTCTGACCCACCCTGACCCTATCCAGCTTATTAATAAATCTTCTATATGGAACAGTATCGAAAGCTTTGCTGACATCAAGGTAGGTGACATCAACTGCACCCCATTGGTCCACCACTCAGGTTACCCAGTCAAAGAAATCTATGAGATTAGTTTCACAGGACATTCCTGTTGCAAACCCATGCTGTCTTGGATCCTGTGCTCCTATGGATTCCAGGTGTTGCACTATTCTTTCCTTAAGGAGTGCTTCCAAAATCTTGCCCGCTATTGAGGTAAGACTGACTGTTCTGTAGTTCCCTGCCTCCTCCCTACTGCCACTCTTGTGGAGCAGGATCACATGAGCCCTTCTCTAGTCTTCTGGGACCTCTCCTGTGCTCAGGGATTCAATAAACAGTTCTGCTAATGGCTTTGCTAGTTCCACCCTTAGCTCCTTTAGTACCCTGGGATGTATGCCATCAGGTCCCATTGCCTTTTCCACCATGAGTTTAGTGAGCTCTTGTAGGACCCTTTCTTTTGTGAAAGGACTTGTGAACACCTCCCTCCCCCGTGTCCATGGTGCTGAGCTGTGGGCCCTGCCCTACCTTCTCTTCAGCAAATACTGAGCAGAAGTATATATTAAGGATAAATGCTTTTCCTTGGTCCTCCTCCACACACTCCCCCTTATCCCCTTTGATCATAGTAATACCCCCTCTGGACTTTCTCCTTTCACTAATGTATCTCTAGAAAGTCTTGTCACCTTTTCTTTTACTGTTTGTGCTGGTGTTTCCTCAGTTTTGGCTTTTTCCTGCCTTATTGCCTTCCCTGCTTCCCTTTGCCTCCGTATCTTCATCCAGCTGCATTCCCTTATATTTCCTGCCAGGCAAAAAGTGCCTCTCAAATCGAACATCTCTGGTTTGAATCCTTGCAACCAAGTGAAGCTGCCCGCCACTCCCCAGTAAGCCAGGGGACTGAACGCCCTCCCAGGTGAAAAGTGCCTCTCAAATCAAACCACTTCTCTGGTTCAAATCCCAGCAACCAAGAGAAGTTGCCTGCCACTCCCCAGTAAGCCAGGGGACTGCAAGTCCTCCTGGACAAAAAGTGCCTCTCACATTGAACCACATCACTGGTTTGAATCCCTGCAACAAAGAGAAGCTGCCTGCCACTCCCCAGTAAGCCAGGGGACTGCAAGTCCTCCTGGACAAAAAGTGCCTCTCACATTGAACCACATCACTGGTTTGAATCCCTGCAACAAAGAGAAGCTGCCCACCACTCCCCAGTAAGCCACGTATGGGCTGGATTTTCAAACTTGGTGCCTTTACTCCAGGAGGAGCTAATACTGAGCTCACTCAAACTGCTACCAAACCCTTCCTTCTGCTTGATGTTTCGTTTTCTTTTTTTGTTTAATGCTGTGAAAAGTGTAGAGTTGCTACCAGACGCTTTCTTCCTACTTGATTTTTAAAATGTTTAGAGCTGAATTAAAACACCGTAGAGTTTGATTACTTTTAAACCTATTTTTCCAGTTTGTGACCCTGTTAATTTTTCTGGCTGCCTGCATCACTTCCATAGTGGATGCTGCTCTTCCCTGCACTTACCCACCTCCCACTTAATTTTCAAGACCTCCCCGGTTCTTTGGTCCCCACTGTAATATCACAACCCCTCCCATCCCAGTATTTCTTTATTAATTCCTGCTCTCCCCTTCTTTCCTCAGGGAACTGCAAGCCCTCCCTGGTAAAAAAAAGTGCCTCTCAAATCAAACTACATCTCTGGTTCGAATCCCTGCAATCAAAAGAAGCCACCCATCACTCCCCAGTAAGCCAGGAATGGGCAGGGTTTTCAAAGTTGGTGCCTTTACTCCAGGAGGAGCTAATACTGAGCTTGCTCAAACTGCTACTGAACCCCTCCTTCTGCTTGATATTTCATCCCTCCTGCCCACCTCAACCCCGGCCTGTATTAAATATGCTTTTTGTGACCTGCCCCTTGTCCAGTCAAGCTTGCCCCACTACTTAAAGGGGCGTTGCCCTGAAGTTTAAAAACTAGGTGTGCATTTTTCCTGATTAGCCTTCCTGAAAGCTAAAGCCTACCTAGCTTAGCATAACCAAGTGTTTACTCCTTACCTCATTTACTCCCCAGAAAGGACAGCCGCTGGAGGGCTAGCTGTCTAGTCACTATCCTCTGCTCTTTCACATTATACCACAGCTCACTGTGCACTCATTATGTTTTTCATCTAACAAAATTAGCCACAGTCTTTCCCATCACAATATACTAGTGCATCATGGGACTGCGCTGTACAAAATTGTACACCCATGGTCTCTAATTTAACCTATTATGTTAAGCAGCATTGGTAAGCACCCCATCCTCCAAAATTTCCACAATCACAAGCCTGATACACCAAATGTTAATATCCTTCCTCTTGGGCTGTACCGTTTGTTCAATGATAACTTAACAATACAACACCATTATCCTGGCACAAAGAATTTGGATGATGTGGAACTTGCTAGAAATCTTAGACCTCAACATTATCAATACATCTCACTATGCATATCTGTGCGAATTGCATGCTATGCCACATCCATGTATCACTACTATACAGGCTCTTAGACAACAACACTAAAGTCATTTATTCACAAACGGTCTACGCTACTTCCTTTCAAAGTTTTGGTAAAGGGAATCATAAGATTCTCCTCTTGTCATTAGCCTGTTCAGGTAACGTAGAATTGAACCCAGGGCCTTCACACATATTTCTGCATCAGCTGACATAGCAGAACTAAAAAGTATCAGTTTTCTGCACATTAATGCATGCAGTCTACTGAAAAAATCGACCTACTGCAGGCCTGGGAGTAACACGTATCCCCAGATGTATTGGTTTTCTCTGAATCTTGGCTGAAGGGTTCCATCCCAGACCATAATATTAATATCCCATCTTACAATATCTTTAGGGCTGGCAGACACACCAGAGGAGGTGGAGTCACAATATATGTATCAGACAAGTTCACAGTCTCAGTCACAATCTGCTCTTCCAACTACAAGGAATGTGAAAGTCTTACACTAAAAATGTCTATATCATCAAGAGAATCTATTTGCATGATAAGTTGCTACATACCTCCATCTGGGGGACTTGAGATGCTAAACCTCCTCCATAACATACTTGATTCTATTGATTTGGAAACTATCATCCTGGGTGACCTTAACCTAGACTGGAGTTCTAACTGTGCCATGCCTCTAAAGGATTTCTGTGATACTCATGGGTTACATCAGCTGATCTCAGACTTGACATGCACCAACATTAGAAACCCCTGCACACAGTACACTTCTAGACATAATCCTTACCAATAAACCTTATAGAATCTCCCATACAGGTGTATTCCATAACAACATCAGCGACCACAAGACTATAGCCTGTGTAAGGCTCATGCCCAAAACTGCCACCATAGTAGGGTATATCTACAAAAGGGGCTACAACAATTTTAATCCATCTGCCTACCTAGCTGATCTCAACAGGATTAGATGGCAGGGATTTTATCTTGCTCCTTCTGTCCTTGATGCCTATGCAACATTTCAGTCTCTAGTTCTAAAGTTGATTGACACCCATACACCTGTCGTTAAAACTAGGCCGAGGAGAAAATCTTGTTCCTGGTTCAACAGCATTCTAAAAAGTGTATTACATCTCAGGGATGCTCTCTGGAGTAAGGCTAGAAAAAATAAATTTGAAACTGACCGGACTGCTTTTAAAGTTATTAGAAACCACTGCACCTGGTCGTGCAGATCTTAAAAGGACAAATACTACCAAGATGCACTCGAGTCCTCCAAGAATAACAGCACCAAATTCTGGCAGATCTTAAACAAAGCTGAAGGACCTAAAAACTCATTGACTCTGCCTACTAAAATTATCTGCAGCGACAGTATCTGCAAAGGCAAACAAGACATATTAGAAGCCCTTAATAATCACTTTATAATAATCACTTTGCCACTGCTGGCCTAGCTTTTGATAGCTCCCCGGTAAGCAAACTGTTGAACAACCATACTAGTAATGCTACACCCTGTCCCCCTAATAATGCCCCCACCCACCAAGCCATTTTTAACATTATGCCCATCACACTGAAACAGGTTGAAAACCTTCTATCCACCTTGGACAGCAAAAAAAAATGCAGGGGCAGACCAAATCAATTCCTCCTTCCTAAACTTAGGCTATTATTACCTAGCCCCACCAATTACGCATCTCTTTAACATGCCCCTCCTCAAAGGGGTACTCCCACCTATATGGAAAGTAGCCCATGTCATCCCACTACTTAAGTCAGGAGATCCGAGTGATTTAAACAATTACAGACCCATTTCTCTTCTACCTATATTGTCAAAACTTCTTGAGAAACTGGTAAACTCTCAACTAAGAGGATTCCTGGAACAACACAATCTCCTAAACCCTCTGCAATCTGGCTTTAGACCAAATCACAGCACAGTCTCTGCACTTGCAAAGGTCACTAATGACTGGCAAGCTGCTCTTGATGCCAAACACCACGTAGCTACGCTATTCCTAGATTTAAGCAAAGCATTTGATACTGTTGACCATGATTTACTAATGTCTTTACTACAAAACTTTGGAATAGATGATCTTGCCCTCAAATGGTTCTCATGTTACCTCATAGGCAGGTACTAACAAGTGAAAGTGCAGGGAGACCTCTGTCACTGTAAAGTACTTGTGAGAGGTGTCCCCCAAAGTTCAGTCCTGGGCCTCTTATTATTCACCATATGTATCAACAATATTAACCACAATATTAACTCTGCCTGTGTTCACCTATTTGCAGATGACACTGTGCTTTATGTTGCTCGGACCACCATTGAATCTGCTTGCATGGATCTTCAGCAAGAATTTAATACTTTACAACAAAATCTGCTGCAACTGAAATTCTTACTGAATGCAAACAAAAAAAAAACATGACTCTCTCCCCATCCACTACAGTAACTACTGTAAGCGCCCAAGCAGTCAACACTTATATAACAACTGTGATGGGTGAAACCCTGGAAAAAGTGGATACATTCAAATATCTAGGTTTCTGGCCGGATTGTAAGCTCTCATGTCTACCATGTTGAAGAGCTTTCCAAAACGCTAAAACAAAGGCTGGGTTTATTTTATCACATTAAACGATTACTTACCTATGAAGCGAAATTACAACTAGTCCAAATAATGTTCCTACCACTTTTAGACTATGCTGATTTTCTCTGTAATCATTGCCCCCAAACTCTCCTTACAAAGCTGGATACTTTGTACCATAGGGCTCTAAAATTGGTGACAAATTCTTCCTTCAAAACCCACCACTGCTCGCTCTACAACCAATTAGGCTGGACTTTGTTATCCACCAGAAGGTGGCATAATGCATCTATATGGACCTTTAAAGCCCTCATCAGCAAATTACCACAGTACATAACCAGTCTATTCAAGTTCTCATCATGTATGTACTCTTTCAGGAAATATACTTACATCCATCTGGATACCCCCAGGACCAGGTCCTACTTTGGCACCTGTTCTATTAGCCATGCCCTGCCTGCGCTGTGGAATGCACTCTAAAGTACCCTAAAACTTACCCACTTTCTTAGCTTATCTTTTAAGATGCTACTAAAATCCCTTACAAAGGAAAACTGCCAGTGCTACGCCTAGTCGCTCCCAATAAGTGGTTTTGCAACTGCACGTATACTGTCACTTTCCCTCTGGTCCTCCTGGTTTTTCACTCCCTATGTTTCCATGACTGCCTCCTTTGTTTTCACATTCTGTCTTCCATTATATACTATATACCCACTCCCCCTCCACATCTGTCCCTCTACCACTCCCCATCCACTCCATCCTAAAGCCTATATTTCTCTTTCCTTCCTACCACCTGTACTTTCCACTAAAGTTTCAGTTGCTCATCTATCACCTAAGAATGCACTTGATCCCTGCATATACTAAATTGTCAATTTCATTATGTATTCCCACTCTGTTTCTGTAGTTGTTACGTGCATTTTTACCAATTCTGTACCTTACTATGTACCATCCATGTTTTATGTCTGTATTGTTATTATCTGTTTGTAACTTGTCAATCCTTTATGATCTTCCAGGACCACCTTGTAAGTGAGTATCTCAATGGTGTTTTTCCTGGTTAAAAATAAAATTGAACTGAATTGAATTTCCTGAAGGCCAACCTTTTGGCTCTAATCTTTTCTGCTACCGTTTTTGAGAATCAAAGTGGTTTCCTCTTGCTTTTCTCCCTAACACAATGGGATGTTGCTTCAAGTATTGCATCCTTAATGCTTGCCCACTTTGCCTGTACCCCCTCATCTGTATTTCATCCTACTAGGGCTAGCTTAACTCTTTTGGCCATCTTATCAAAGTCAGCTCCTCTGAAGTCCTATATTTTTGCCTTGTAATGGGATGATTTAGTTCTAGTGGCCAAATTGAACCATACCATGTGATGGTCTCTGGCCCCAGGTGTCCTTCAACCTGAAGATCTGTGATCCTTTCCCCATTAGTCAGTACTAGATCCAGGATAGCCCTGTCTCTCATGGGTTGTTGCACCAATTGTTTGAGGCCCTCCCCTGCAGAGAATCCACCATGTGTCTAGTTCTGGCAGATGTTCCTGCTAGTATCGATCAATTTGTATCTGGCATGTTGAAGTCTCCCATTAGCAGAACCTCCCCTTTAGCTGTCATGTTTTGTATCTCTTCTATCAGTAATGTGTCTATTAAAATACTGTTAAGAGGCCGGCCCAGTGGCGCAGAGGGTTGAGGTGCTGAGTGCCACACCTCAAGCCACGCCGGCTACCCGGGTTCAGGAACGGACTCGGGTGCCATGGGCTGGCAGGGGAAGGAGAGGATTGAGCATCCGGAGGACTGCTCTCCTCTCCTGGGGTGGGTTAGGGACAGCCCCACTATGTAGTGACTCCTGGTGGAGACCAGGGGCACTACAAAACAGCGGCCCAGGAGGGACTCAAGTAGAAAATGGAAAACAGCTTCAGAGCAAGCCAGATGATGGCTTCCATCCTCCACGCCACCGGTACCTCCGGGAGTCTCCTACCACACAGCAGCACCCTCGGGGGCAGTAAAAATAACAGTGTGTTGGGTTCCCTCCTCCCCGGTGTGTTCCCCCTCGAAGGAGGGGGACCTGTCTGGCAATGGTACATACCGTGACAGAACTTGGGGGTTGGTTGCAATATGTGAAAGGAAGAACTCCTGAAGAGGATCACTGGAGGTTGGTGGAGACTAGGAGACCCGAAGGAGGGGTAAAAAAAAAAAAAATACTGTAAAGAGCTGTAGTGGTGCGCAAACCTCTGTATAAGAGGCCATAGGACTAGGTGCATCATAACAGGAAATTATAAAATATTAATGTTGAACCCTCGAAAGTGTTCCATTTTATGTGCAGTCTAATAAAAAAACAGATTTCATAATCATTGAAATATCTGCCATCTTGGCAGGGATTTATTTAGGAGATTTTCACAACACTTTTATTATTTAATTTGTAGAGCGTTTTGCCCAAACCAAGTTAATGTCCTTTGCTACTGCAGATGGAGTTAGACTAACTCTGAAACATCAGCACGTCAATCACATGCAACACACCTGGCAGAGTTATGAGCAGATTGGTGCAAGCAAGAAGAAAAGCAGGAAAAGAGGTTGCAATGGCCGCAGGATAAGAATAGCATGCGAGAGCGAACAGTTGGCTTCGATTTTACCTGCTGAAGGCTACAATTCTATCTGTCAGCAACGAGAAGAAGCTAAGGGGAAGAAGCGAAGGATTTAGGCAAATGAACCATGAGTAATGAAGCTGGGCTTAACGCCCAGTTAAGTACTTTCATTCTAAATAAATCTTGTGTGGAACACAAACGGGCAAACTCCCAAATCAATATTTTTTCACTTTGGCCTAAACACGTTGTTTGGAAGTGTCCTTATCCTTATAAGTGCAGTAGCAAAGGACATTAACTAGGTTGAGACAAAACGCTTCGCAAATTAAATAAGAAATGTGTTGTGAATATCTCCTAAAGAAATCCCTGCCAAGACGGCAAATATATAAACGATTTAGAAGTCTGTTTTTTATTAGAGTGCACATAAAATGGAACACTTTGGAGGGTTCAACATTAGTAATGTGTCTATGTACTCCCCCTGGTCTGGAGGCCTGTCGACAACCCCAGTTCATATGGTTGTCCCATTTCCTGTTTCCAGGGTGACCCACAGTTCTTCTGGCTCCATATGTGTATTCTGAATTTCTGTAGTTTTGATATTTTCATTGACATAAAGGGCCCCTCCAACCTCCCCCTCTTTTTGAGTTGATTAATTTGTCTTTTTGTGGTTCTTTTTTGTACAGAGTGCAGCAGCACTGGATGTATGTTAGTTTTTGGGTTAGCCACCCTTTTGCTGTGAACCTTCTCTCTCTTTTCGAGTGCAGTCTGAACTTCTGTCTGTGAACCACTGGATGCCAGGGACAGTACCTTACTATACAGCATGGTGATCAGCAGGTGGGGGGGGGAACCACAAGGAACCAGGGAATATTAGTATGCCATAAGGGATGGCAACCTGAGTGTGGGGAGGATTGTTATGCACCAGGGAATAATAGTATGCTATTTGGGATGGTAATCAGAGGGTTGGGGACAGCTAGGCAACAGGGAATATTAATATACTTTGCAGGTTGGCAATTTGTGAGTGGTGGGAACCACTTGATGCCAGGGATTTTTACTTCACATAATGGGACCACATTCAGAGCGTGGGGGAATGCCACTGGATAGCAGGGGGTTGGTGTACTCCCCCATCTGCCAACTTGATTGTTGGCTGAAGTTGATCCAGCGGCTGCTAGCATTGCCCGGAGCAAGTCGGGGTTTTGATCAACAGTACAGTATTTGTGCTGCACAAAATTACTGTGCTACCCCTTTTTGTGCAGTGTAAATGCACTGACTATTGCCCTGTGCTGATTTTTCAGTCCCTACCCCTCCCTTTGTATGCAGCATACATTATTTTTGTGTGTGTGTGCTAACCCTGTTAGTGCACGCAATGGCCTCCTTTAAATATTGCTCATGGGAGTAAACCCTGGGCAAACGGGATGCAAACACTTTGCCCACTGGGCAAAGTTTTGAATATCAGACCCTGATGTTTAACCTTCTGGGGCTCAATACTGGAAAAAGGGCAAAGCACAGCACAAAATATTGAGCTGCACCTTATGATTGCCCAGGAGCCCAACAATGCTATATTCAGTCGAATAGCACACCGGCACTATTCGACTGAATGTAGGGCCATGGTGGTGCAATGCTAATCCACTCAGAGCTGCCCCACCATGGCTCCTGAAATACACCACCAGAGTGGATAGTGTCAGAGAACTGTCTGCAACATTCCAAGGGACCCATGCAAATGAGTCTATTGGGCATGCAAGGCCTAAGGGCCTTTAGAATGCCCACTATGGGCTCGTTTATATGGATACCGAGGCAGGTTAGCTTAGCACCACCACCTCAATTGTCTTGTCCCAGAGTTGTGTAGATATCCCTGGTGCCTAGTGGTCTCCCTTCCCCCTCGCACAGATTGATGGCCTGTTTCTGAAATAAAGCATCCCTGGTGCTAGTGTCCCCCTCCCCCCGATCACTGGCCCGTAACATAGAGATAGCATTCCTGGTGCTAGTCATCCTCCCCTTCCTTCAATTGCCAGCCCGTAACATAGAGGTAGCTGCCCTGGTGCTAGTGGTCCCCCCTCCCTCCAATTGCCAGCCAAACAGAAACCAACCCTCCCTGGTGTCTAGCGGCCTCCCACAGCACTGAACACCCACCCCCCGGTCACCTTCCTAGTATCCCCAGTACTACAGCTGCACATACAGCATCGTCTCAGCCCTCCTCACACCTCCTCATTTGGCCACCATATGTCCAGGCAGGGAGTAAGTGTCTTATTTATAGGATATAAATAAGACGTGTGCTCTTTGCCTGGACATATAGTAGCTGGCTGAGAAGGTGTGAGGAGGGCTGCAATGATCACCATATGCACACCTGTGGCACTGGGGATACTGGTAAGATGACCAGGGGGTGGGCGTTTGGTGCATGGGGAGCAATAGATGCCAGGGATGGTTGGCAAGTTTCCTACAGGCCAGCGATCAGAGGGCGGAGGTGATAGTGTGATATGGGTAACAGTGGGGGAGCACCTGGGGAACAGTGACCACTGGTCACTGTGGTTTGAAATCACAGAAGGAACAGAACCAAAGCTCACAAAAACATGTAACTTGGATTTTAGGAGGGCAGACTTTGGGAAAATGGGGACATGCTTATTTTATTTATTGAATTCTTGGATAACACCTATGAGCGGATGCTCTTTTGTAGGTTCCATGCCAGTTGAACAGAAAATAGCGAGAACAACAATTTATACATTTACAGAGATAGTACAGTACGTTACTGCACAGAAAGGTTCACACAAGTAGACATTGCTGAGGCATTGTACAACGTATGCCTGCATCCATGAGTTCGAACACCCTGGAGAAGACAGACACAGAGAAGGTTACAGACAAAGGTGACATAGTCAAGGAATAGCGGGAGAGATAGGGAGGGGGGTGCCATGAGATGGTGGGTAGGCAGAGGCAGGTTGGGGATCAGTGAAGTACTGAGGTTGGGAGGTGCCCCCTGGGTCAAGAGGTGCATCTAAGTGCAGCAGGTGATTACTATGGGAGGGGGGTTAGCTGATGCAGTCACGGGTGTCCTTGATAATAAGGTACTGATGAAGACTTTGCTTGTATGCACCAAAAGTTAGATGAAGCAGTCACAGTTGTCTTCAGCAATGAGGTGCTGATGAAGCTTACGCTTGAAGGCACCAATAGTTGCTTCTCCAGTGAGTGCAGGTGGTAGAGCATTTATCCAGTGGGGTGCACGGTAGGAGAATGCATTGGTCATCTTAGCACTTGTGTGTCATGTGAGCAGGTTCTGAACTCCTGGTGGCAGCAGATTTAGTGAGGCTTTTTGGCAAGTAGGCACGTTTGGTATTTAATTCTGTTCTTCAATTGGAGCCAACCTGCCCAAGCATAGAGTTCACAGGTGTGCATGAGTCTTGAAGCACCTCTGAGGAGGTGGCAGGCCTTATTTAGTGCCAAAGAGATGTGGCGGAGGGCAGTATCTATTGACGGCCCATATATGGCCAGGCCATAATCAATAAGGGAGACAACTGAACTATTGATGGCCTGGTTCAGGGCTTCGTTTGTTAGGCTGTGTTTGTCACAGTAGAGTATTCTGAATCTGGAACTGATGGCTTTTGTGGTATTGTCTATGTGCTAGGTGTAGGACCAGGTGGAGTCAGCTGTGATACCCAGGTACTTAAAGTGCTGTACGAGATCCAGTGTGTCACAACTGTTATTCTTGACAGGTAGGGGGAAGGCCTTATGTTTACTAAGGGAGTTGGAGTAGACCATGGTCTTTGTTTTTTTATAATTGAGTACTAGTCTGTGTTCTTCAAACCAAGCTTCGACAAAGGAGAAACCAAGTTAGAGGTCCACTTATAGGTGCTCGGGGTGAGGATTGCTGGTGAAAATGACCACATCATCAGCGTACAAGAGCATACAACTGGGGCAGGAGCCTGGGAGTTTGTTTAGGAAAATGAACATTAGGGGCCCCAGGATTGACCCTTGTGGGAACCCTGAGTGGACTGGTCTGCTATCAGAGATTTATTTATTTTGTTTTTGTTCACCGGGTAAGTGCACTACACATATTCTGCCTATTTTCAGGCACGACTGGGGTGAGGGGGATACAGATGAATGCCAACTGACCTTGAACCAGATTAAGAAGTTGGTGGTATTTTTAGTGAATGGTCGTGAGATGACGTCCCCAATCTTGACCCACTGTGAGCGATTGCAGAGATAGCTGTTGAACCATTGAACTGTATCTGGATAGAGTCCGGTGTCGGTTAGCATCTCAAGGAGGAGCGTATGATGCACCATATCAAATGCTTTTGATAGGTCGATAAATGCAGCCCGCACTAGCTGGCCTTGGTGTAAAGCTTGGTAGATGAAACCTGTAAATTTCAGCAAAGCCGTGATGGTGCTGTGCCCCACCCAGAACCCATGCAGCTCCAGTCAAAGAAGTTGGTGCAGGCTCAGGTACTCTACAAGCTGATCTGCCACAATCCGTTCAAGCACTTTGGAAACTGGCAGGAGTATGGAGATAGGCCTGTCGTTGTTGTGCAATGCCCGGTCCCCACTTTTGTGGACTGGCGTTATAGTCACAGATTTCAGTCACTGGGGGGATTGGGAGAGGTGGAGGGACAGGCTAATTGTTGAAGTCAAGGAGCTCAAGACTTCTTCAAAGGTTAGGGCAACAAATATAAGGTCCATGGTATCCCCGCTTTGTCTTGATTTCCCCAATATCTTTTCCAGGTATTTTCTTGCCTCTGTTTTGGAAACTTCTTTAAAGTAAAATAATGGAAGGTTGCTGGTTGGAGTTAGTTTGCCATTAGGATCTTTCGGGAGGGGGGGAGTTGAAGTAGTCTGCCAGGACCACTCCACTTAGATCTGTGAATGCATTGTTCAGTGAGTTTGCAATGTGGAGAGTGTCCACGGAAGGTATGTCTTCGACCATGAGCATAGTTGGAGCAGTTTTGAGGTCCTTACCCATTATGTCATTGAGGTTGGCACAGAAAGACTTGCTGCTATTCCAGGAGTTGGAAAGGGCTTCTATATAGTACAAGCTTTTGGCTAGTCAAGTAGCTGTTGTACATTCATTTCTAGCTTTTTTTATACTGTTGGATGTTGGCAGGTGTACCATGTGCTTGTGCCTTTTGCCACAGGTGGTCTCTAGCGCTAAGTTGAAGTAGGAGGCCCAGAGTAATCCAGGGGTTGCAGGGTCCATTTATTTTTCTTGTTTTCATGGGGGTGTATTTATCCCAAGCAGTACTGAATTTCATAATGAAGAGGTCAAGGGCATCATCCACATCCGTGGCTCCATAGAGGTCAGACCAATCAAGGCATTGAAGGTCTGCTTTTGGTTGAGGCAGGCACCCTTTAAGAAGCACACACTTGGCTATAGTTCTTGGTGGAGGTTTTCAGTAGTTGTTGTTCTAGGTACATATAACGGGAGTGATCACTTAGGGAATCTGGGAGGATGGTGGTGTTGGAGATATGTGCAAGTCAGTTGTAAAGAACCCAGTCCAGAAGAATACCCATTTTGTAATTGACTCTTGTTGGTGTCTAGATCATTTGTGAGAAGTGGATGGCAGTCAAAGTGCCTTTGACAGTAGCAGCAGCAGGGGAGAACCAGTTGATGCTGAAGTCCCCTAGTAGCACAATTTCAGAGTTTAAGCTCAGGGTACTGATAAAGTCCATCAGATCACTGGTTCCTGCCGCTGTTGTTTTGGGTGGGGTGTAGACTGTGAGTATCGCAATGCTTGAAAGAGGCACTAATGGGAATGGGGAGGGAATCGGGGTGGAAGAACAGTGGGCAATATTTAAAACAGGGATTACAAGAGCAACAGAATTATGCATTAAGCAGGTTAGCAATGGGAAAAGGAAGAGTAAGCCATTATGGTTTTCCAAGGATGTAGTGGAGAAAATGAAGGCCAAAAACATCACATTCCAGCAATACAAAAAGACATAGGCAGAAGAGGATAGGGAGAAGAACCAGGAGAAGCAAAGGGAGGCAGGGAGGTCAGTAAGGGAAGCCAAAGCTCAGAAAGAAGAGTGCATCGCAAAAATCAGTGGGTAAAGGGGACAAAAAATGTTACAGATACATAAGTGAAAAAAGAAGGGCAGAGGGAGGGATAGTGAGACTGAAGGAGAAGGATGGGGGCCACATGGAGGATGACAATAGTAAAGTTGACATACTGAACAGATATTTTTGCTCAGCCTTTACTGAGGAAGAGGGGGTAATGGGCCTGAAGGGAATACAAGGGGTGGGAACAGCACAGAAATGGGTACAAGTCCCTTTACATGGGAAAGGTTCCTAAAGGAACTGGAAGGAATAAGAGTCGATAAAGCAATGGGGCCACAAGGGATGCACCCCAGGGTCCTAAAGGAACTAAGAGAGGTAGTGGCTGAACCTCTGGCAATCCTGTGTAGCCAATCACTGGAAACAGGGGAGGTACCCAAAGACTGAAGGACAGCAGATGTAGCCCCCCTTATTCAAAAATGGGAACAAAGAGGAAGCAAGGAACTACAGACCAGTCAGCCTGACCTCAGTAGTAGGGAAGATCATGGAAGCACTACTGAAGGAGAGATTGGTGGAACATCTGGTTGCCAATGGACTACAAGACCCAAGACAGCATGGTTTCACTGGGGGGAGAACATGCCAGACCATCTTCATTGACTTTTTGGACTGGTGATAAGGGAAGTGGATCAGGGGAGGGCAGTGGATGTGGGCTATCTGGACTTCTCCAAGGCCTTTGACACTGTGCAGTATAGAAGGCTATTAAACAAACTGGGGAATATGGGAGTGGATAGGACAGTAGTGAGCTGGGTATGTAACTGGCTGGGCGGCAGGACACAGAGGATAGTGATAAATGTCTGTCACTCCACATAGGAAAGAATGACCAGCGGGGTACTTTCAACGTCTTCATCAGTGACATTGCGCAGGACCTAGAAGGCAGAATTTCTCTGTTCACTGATGACATGAAGCTCTGTAACAGAGTGGACATGCCAGAGGGTGTAAACAGAATGAGGAGGGACCCGAAGAAGCTTGAAAAATGGTCAAGGGTTTGGCAGTTGAAATTCAGCACAAAGAAGTGCAAGATAATGAATATGGGCCACAAAAACCCTGGAACAACATGTCAGTTGGGGGGGTGAGGATATTGCATGCACCAAGCAGGAAAGGGACCTTGGGGTTATCATCTCTGATGACCTCAAGGTAGGGAAACAGTGCATCAAGGCAGCGGTAAAGTAAATAGGATGCTGGGATGCATAGGCAGGGGCATCACCAGCAGGAAAAGGGAGGTCCTAAATCCACCATACAAGACACTAGTGAGGACCCACATGGAGTACAGTGTACAGTTCTGGAGACCTTACCTATGTAAGGACATAGACAGGGTAGATAAGGTTCAGAGGAGGGCAACAAAGATGGTACAGGGATTGCATCACAAGTCCTATGAGGACAGGCTGAAGGACTGGAATATATGCTCCCTGAAGGAGAGAAGGGAGAGAGGGGATATGATAGAGACATACAAGTACATGACAGGGAGGAACAGGGTGCAGGAATACACTATGTTCCAGCAAAAAAGATATTCCAGGACTAGAGGGCATGTGATGAAGTTGGAAGGAGGGTAATTCAGAAGAAACGTGAGGAAGAATTTCTTATTTTATTTAGTATACTTTATTAAGATTTTTCAATAAACAATACAAAACCAGAAAACAAAAAGAATCATCCATTACACTACCTATTACAGTACATACATGAGAAGGCTGGAGTGACACAATGCCAAAAAGTCAAATAAAAGGACAAAAGAAAAAAAAAAAAAAAAAAGGAAACCATACCCATTCCCCACTCCCACCCTTTTCCCCTCGTCTGCGACCCTACTAACCACAAAGCTTCCAAAAAAGGACAGGTGCCATCCAAAATCAAAAAGTGACACAAAGCCAGAGGACCCAGAGGGGGTAAAACGGATTCCCAGGTACCCCAGAGGGACAATAACATATAGAGGGACTCCCACACATGGGAAAAAAGCTGAGGTCTCTTTCGCATTGATACTATGTGTTTCACCAAGTGGAGGGCCAATAGAATCTCAAGGTGCCGCTCTAAGAAGGTTGGAGGAACATCATCCTTCCTGTGTCATAAAATAACAAGTTTGGCTGTGGCTGCCACAAAGAACAAGTGGGCTTTCCTAACATTAGGGGTGCCAGGGGGGAAATAGCCAATAGATAACCTGTGTGGCTAAAAAGGTAATCAAATTCCAAAAGGGGATCCATGGCCCATTGAACAGAGTTCCAAAAAGGCCTGATCTTAACGCACTCCCATAACAGATGATAAAGGGAGCCAGTGGTCTCTTGGCACCGACAGCCCAAAGATGATGGTAGTTTGCCCATTCTATACAATTTTTGTGGAGTAAAATACAAATTATGCATAATATTAAACTATTAAATGGAGCCAATCCTGCTTTATAAATCTATATAGATTTTTCCAGATGGCCCTCCAGTAATCCATTTCATCTGATAATTGGAGCATGTAGACCCAATAATAGCAAACCCCAGTAGGGATGTGTGGGTCTATGGACTGAAAATGCTTATAAAGTGCAGAGACCGAATGAGGCTGCACAGATAGGAGGAGCAGGGAGTCTGCCCCATTTAACTGCATCAGATGCCAAGGCTTGGGTCCCAAAAAGGCAGTACCCTGGAGGTACTTAAACATATCCATACCCCTTAAGTGGAACTGAGCTTGTAACGTCTGAAATAATACAATCCCCTCTGCTTGGGAGATGTTAGCCAGCATGCAAATACTCAGTTGGGGGCCAAAAGAAGTCAGGATGGAGCGATGACCTATCTTAAAATGAGAGTTATTGAACACAGACTGGGAGGTTGCCCTAAACCATGACAGGGAGAAATATGCTTGTAATTGTGCCCAGGCTTTCAATGACTACACTATAGGAGTAGCACACAGTGGATGGTGAAGCTGAGAGGACCTAAAGTAAAGCAGACTATTAAGAAAGCAACCCACTTTGTCAGCTAGCGCCCTCTCAATATCCAACCAGAGAGGGGTATATGCCGGGGTACCAAACTGGGTGCCGTCCGCACCCCACTGGAAAAATTTACTAGCATCTGGGCACCATAATACAAAAAGATCAAGGGAAGAGATAAGCCTCTGCACAATTTAGGGGCAGTAAGCTTAATATAGGCTCTCCGAATGACAAAGGACTTCCAGAGAAATAAGTTAAACAGGCGCTGCAAGCGGGAAAACCAGAGTTTAGGGAGATGAAAGCCTAACATCCCCAATGTGTATAAAAAATGGGGCAAAACATTCATTTTAAGGATATTAATTCTTTCCCATGAAGACAAAGGGAGGGTAGACCATCTGTGCAGATCAGATTTTAACCCAGCAAGGAGTATCTTCAGGTTCTCCTAAACCATGGTCGATACCGATCAGGTGATTTTTAAACCCCAGATAGGTTAACACCCATGGCTCCCATGAGAGACCCAGATCAAGAATGTCCCATTTACAAACTAGGCTGTTGAGAGGAAAAACTTTTATTTTAGAGACATTCATCTTATAGGAGGATACAATGGAGAATTTGGAAATCTCTTGAAGTAAGGTTGAGATAGATGCCACAGTGTCCTCCAAGTGTAGGGGCAGGTCGTCAGAGTTTGGCGACAAAACATAATGCTTGCCCACTACCGGAATCCGTTTGAGGTCACCCAAACTGCACAAATGCGAATGAGCAGTTCTAGATAAAAACTGAATAAAAGAGGGGACAGAGGTCACCCTTGCCAGGTGCCATGCTGTAAGGGGAAGGAGGCTGAGAGGTGACCATTACGCCAAATGCAAGTGGAAAATAAAACATACAGAAGTTGCACCCACTTAATAAAATCTGAGGGTACCTCAAATCTATGTAATGATGCAAAGAGGTAGTTTCAAGTGACCCGCTCAAAGGCCTTTTCCGCATCCAGAGAGACCAAGACCATTGGAGACCTGCTCTCTCTGGATGTGGAAAGCAGGTGCAAAAGCTTCCTGAGATGATCCCCAGAAAACCTGTCAGACATAAAACCCACCTGCTCATGTTCAATGATGGGGCCCTTGACTGAGGCTAGATGGGTAGCCAGTATTTTTGAGAGGATCTTAATGTCTGAATTTAGAAGGGAAATGGGACACTGACTATCCACCAGCAGAGGGTCCTTACTGGGCTTAGGAATAAGAGCAACCAAGACCTCCAAAAAGGCAGAGTCACTAGTCCCATTCTCAAACCAGAAATTAAAAACCTCTACAAGCAGGGTGACAACCTCAGAGACACAAACTGTGTAAAAGTTGTTACTCAGCCCATCAGGCTAGGGTGCTTTATCATGCTGCATTTGTCAAATGGCATTCTCCACCTCTCCTGCAGTAATAGGAGCACCTAATGAAGACACTGATGGGGGAGACAGAGTCAGAAGAGGTGCAGAGTCCAAAAAGGCCAAAATAGCTTCCAGAGAAGGGTCAAAAGCAGGGTGGACTGCATACAACCTCATGTAATAGGTACAGAAAACACCAGTCGTCTCCTTGGGCTTGGAAATCACTTGAGCTGCATGGTAAATCCGTATTCCCGGAATAAACTTAGCCATCTCTACTTGGTACAGTCGAAGGGCCAGAAGTTTCCCAGCTTTCTCACCAGTATCCAGGTATTTCATACTGGTACGATGGAGTGCAAGCTCAGGTTTTTGAGCAAGGACATTCGAGTACTGGGCACAAAGGGAGTGCAACCTAGCCCAATACGCATCAGGTGAAGCACTGGGCAGGGAGCCTTCCAGGTGACGAATGTCACTAAGAAGCTGCTCAAATTTAGCTTTGCCAGCCTGAGCCCTCATTGAGGAGAGATGGATAAACTCCCCCCTAAGTGTACATTTCACGGCTGCTCAGAGAGTATCCACATGCTCAACAGAGCCCCTATTGAGATCCAAAAAAGTGTATATGAACTATCTGACATGAGACAATGTATCAGGGGTCTGTAATAATTGAGTATTTATTCACCAGAGGGTATCTCGCCACAGACCTTCACCCAGTAAGTACTAGAGGAAGAATTTCTTCATAGAAAGTGTGGTGGACAAATGGATTCCCCTGCCAGAGGAAGTGGTGGGGGCTGAAATAATCACATGATTTAAGTAACCATGGGATAGACATATAGGAATTCTGTAGGTCAGGGATAAGGTGCAACAGACTTCTAGAAGAACGTAAAGGGAACTTACAAGCTCAAATGTGCAGACAGGGTGGACCATAGGCCCTTATCTGCCAACAGTGTCTATGTATCAATGTACCTATGTGACCACTAGCACCAGGGATGCTTCAACCAACTAGGTGGCAGTACCTCCAGCAGCCACTAGGGTCCCCAAAGTAAGTCGGGGTTTTGTTTGGTGGTATTTGCGCTGCGCAAAATGACTGGACCAAACCCTTTTGTGCAGCGCAATGCCACTGAAGATGGGGTAGTGCAGCTATTTATGGACATGCCTCTCCTCTTACCCACCCAGATACATTACATTTTGCACAGGCAGTAGCCCTCTTTTCCTGCTCAACAGTCCCTTTTGAATTTGAGGATCCAGGGCAAAACCCAGTTTACACAGGCAAAGACCCATTAGTGCCCATGCCGACCTCTGAAGATCGAGTCCCTGGTCTTATTCTTAGAAAATGACTTTTCCCTTAGCACCTTGAACTCAGTTATGTTGCAGTCACTGTTACCCACTGACTATGCCAGCCTGACTGCCTTGACAATCTTATTTCTATTACTCAAAAGCAGGTCCCAAAACAAAATCCCATTCCATTCCATATATAGTGAAAGTTAAAACAGTCCTTTGTGACTGACAAGAAATCCCTACCTGCTTTCTAATGGGAATTTTCTACTGTACTGCATAGTCAAAATCAAAGTGGAAAACTACTTTTTCCCATTGTAGACAAAATAGTTGATTCGTACTAATGAATGTATTCAAAGGAGTTTAAGTTCTTTTTTTTTCTTGATTTCTTAGCTTTGAAACACTCTTACAGTATATCAAAAGCCTTAACCTATAAGTAAGTGAGCAGGGTATATTTTGTCTGTTGCAATGTGATTGAATTATGTGTACAGGATGTCTGCACTAAAAGAGTTAACAAGTTAAGAATTATTTTCTTTTGACTGCAAATGTTCCTAGACTTTGAGCAGTGTGTACTATAGCTAAGTGGAGCAAAGTATTATTAATATCATCATTCACTTAAGTAGGCACTGTATCTCATTCACAAATAAAGGCCTGACAATATTTAAGATTTGACCATCTATGTGAAACACTTTATATAATATTATCCAGCTCATATATTGGGAGATGTATCAATAGCATCTTGTGTCTCAAAAAAAATGAAACTTCAAGGCCAATTCCATTGTCCTCAGATCAGTCTAACATCACAGATCATGTGTCCAAAATATATTAATTAGTGTCTGCAGTCTTTGTAGGACATTTTTGTATTTGTGGAGGTCTAACAGGAGTCACAGCTGCATAAACAGTATGTAATATTGAAATTGTTTAGGAAATCTGCAACTCAGGATAAGTTGAAAAACCAAGTGACCTCAGTTTGAAATCAATAAAAAGTGTATTAGCATTGTAGTCCATGAACTAATTCATTTTCATGATAATGCATACTGCTATACAGGGCATAACAGGCTGCATGATAACCCAGACTTTAAAATACCAGGTTTCAACTCATCAGACATTTCCTATTCACTTAGGGTTCTTTTCCACATTAGATAAAAATTACATTTTAAAGTTCCTAGATTTCACTGGCTTCTCATTTTTGACAGCAGACAAGACCTCAACTTTCATTAAAGCTTACTCAGTCAAAAGCAACAAGAAAGGCAGATTCTACATTCTCCTCGATCAAAAAAACACTTCCATTTTCTGGAACCTGCAAAAAAAAAATATGAATTTTACATTCTGAATTTAGGTTGAACTGTTCCTAAATGATTTCCTTCACAGCAGATTGATACTTTTTAAGCTGCAGATTAAATTGTCAGGAAAACATAGTGTAGAACTTGGAGATTCTTGGTCACTGGGTATTTTCTAGTCCTTCAAGCAATACCTTTCACCAGCAGCATGCACAGTGCCATCAATAGAGGGCACTGTACTGCAATGGTATTTGTGGACCTCCCAAGACTTTCGATCTTGTGGGTAATAGACTTTTGTTGGATTCTTTGGCAGAAATGTATTTTTCCCATGATGTCATTAGTTGTTTCTCCAATGATCTGGAGGAAAGGGCACACAGTCCATCACTATGAGGTCACTAGTCAGAGTCCCAACCTATTCAATGTGTGGTGCCCAAGGTCTGAACCCCTGTGTCCCTATTATTTTCCTTATGTTTGAATTCAGTTCTCCAATCTTGAAAGCTTTAGTTTACATGCTGACAGCATGGTTTTTGTCAGTTCCACCACATCTCAGAACCGCTTTTAGAGCATTGCATCAGTACAGCGCCAGATTTTGATGACCGTCATTTACAGCAACCTCTCTGGGGCTGTATCCCCAACACACCCCTTCCTAAATATATCAGCTCCAGAGGGGATGGTGGACCTCGGGAAGGGGACCACGGAGCAGTCATTGTAAATGCAGTGCTGTGTTGACGGTATACGGTTTTGGTCAGTACTGGTCCCATGTTATTTTTTTTTATACTCAAAATTTTATTCATAATCAGTTATAGATATAACAAATATATTTATGCATTGATACAGTCACTCTTTTGCAAATTGTTTAGGCACAAACCTGCCATTAAAAACAAAGTTCAAAAGATAAGTAATCCAACCAACAATAAAAACTCAGGGATCAACACAGGTACGGCCTATATGTGTCTCCAGTATGGATACTAATGCATAGTACATCACTCAATTGCAGGTCTAAATTAAAACAGGCAACAATTAGCTGTAACTAAAACTTCCAACTGTTATAATGACTGGATTACAATTCATTTAACAGCAATCTCCTTCCTCATCCATGAACAAAGGCCTAAAACTAGTAAAACCTCAGAATAAAGTGGGGCACACTTAGGACCAGCTAACAGGCACTGGGGGAACATAAGCATGAAAAAAGAGAACATTTACAAGTCGAAACCATTGTATAACTCCCATCTGGTCCATCTATTTTGGGGTTACGGAGTTCTTTTTTCCAAAGCAAAGGTGATTCTCTCAAACTGATAAATGTAGGTCACTATGTCGACCCATTCCAAAAAAAGAGGTGGGGCATGGAGTAGCCATCTCCTGGTTATAGCCTTAATTGCTGCAGCAATCATAATGGCCCAGTCGGCCCAGTGGCACTGAGGGTTGAGGTGCTGGATGCCACTTCTCGTGCCTGGCTGGTGACCTGGGTTCAGGAATGGACTCGGCTGCCAGGGGCTGGCAGGCGAGAAGAGAGATTGAGCATCCCATGACTGCTCTCCTTCCTCTGGGGTGGGTGAGGGTGGTGCACTGCACTGTAGTGGCACCTGGCAGAGGCCGGGTGCCCTTCAAGTTGCAGGCACAAACAAGGAGGTGAAGCACAGCGGGCGTCCGCACGTATGTGCGCCAATGCCACTGCATGTCCGGCTCCTTGGGGCTTTGCTGGAGGAAAATGGAGGGGTGACCGCTTGGCTGATGGCCATGCCCTGTGCTGCCAGACCCATGAGCTGTAGCCACAGGGTATCCATGCCACAGGGCCTGGGGGGGGTCCTGTCGTTGGCAGGCCTGGTAAGTGGGAGATTATCTGCACAGCGGACCCGGTCTGGTGGTGCAGGTGCTGGTGGCTGTGGTCATTGGGGCTGCTCTATCCCGGAGGATAAAGTGTTCAGTAATAAAAATAAAACAAATGGTCCATAGGTATTTGGCCTCTTTACCCCACAACTCCTCTGGGGGAAGACCAAATAGAAGATGTTCAGGTCCCAGTCAAGAAGTAATGCCAAGAATATTTTTAATGTGACCCTGGATCTCTTCCCAAAACTGCTGAATCACCTCATAAAATAAATGGGACTGTGTCACTCTACCTTTCCCACATAGCCTCCAGCAACTAGGGGGAGTTGATGGATGCCACTTAGCCACTATCATAGGGACCCTAAAGTACCTTATTCTTAGTTTCCAAAGAAATTTCCTCCAAGTCAGTGTTCCCCAGCTGTATCGCCTGATTAGCGAACATTGGATGTTATTTATGGTTATTGGTAGCTCATCCTCCCATTGCTGTTTGACTGTGTTAGTTGTCTGGGCTTGGTCCCTGATAAAATTACTGTAAAGCAAAGAAACTGCATTCTCCCCTTCCTCTGAGTGCCAAATATGTTCAAAGGGCAGTTCAATAGAGATTTCGTCAGGTTGTGATGTGTCCACCCGTAACCTGCTATTGATGTAGTCCTTAAGCTGGTAATACCGCAGTCTATCTGAGGGGGACTACCCAAACTGATGCTGTGCTACCTTGAAGGGTATAATTGAGCACTTCCTGAACAACTGCCATGTGGCACATATACATCGTGCGGCCTGCCTCTTAAACCAAGGATCAGTGTGAGTGGGTATAAAAGCTGGGACAGCAGAACACTATTGATATTTCCATAGGTGAGCACGAGTGTTACTTCTTCATACCCCTCTCCACCAGCCCTCTAGTACTGCTGCTGTACCCAAGAAGATGTTTCCCACTAAAGTAGCAGAGCGATGAGGGCTAAATAGGTAAGACTGTAGCCGTGGGAAAGAGTCCACAGCCAAATCTATTGACTTCCAGTGGGCCTTATATGTGGGGTGACTTCACATCAGTGCAATCCACATTTCTGCCACTACCCAGTAGCCTGGGAGATAGGGGACAGCTAAGCCACCTTGCTGTTTCGGTAGGTATAACATTTGTTTCCAATTTGTGGTCTTTTATTGGACCAAAGAAAAGCCAAAAAGGTGGATTGACAAGATTCCAAATCTTTTTTGGATCCATTAGAAGGGACACATTGAAATAATAAAAGGGGCCTGGAGAGGGCATTCATTTTTAGGGCTTGCACCTTGAAGTGCAATGAAATAGGGAGTAGAGACCATCACCTAAAATCCTGCCTCAGCTGAGTGATCAGGGGCTAATAGTTTAGCTGGTGAAGCTGAGACACCTGGGTGGGTACATATATATCTAAATATTTCAATGATGAAAGATCCCATTTCATAGGGAATTCCTTACAGAGATTGGGGGTGGGGGGCACAATAATTAAAACTTAAAATCTCCATCTTTGTCATGTTAAGGGTATAACTGGGGAGATGGGAAAAATTGAGCAATGTGTTCGAACACAACACAGAGGGAGTGGCTTAAGTCGGACAGGAATATAAGAATATCTTCCACCTATAAACGAGTTTATGGTCCACTTCCCCAAGACGCACCCCCTTTGATTGTTCAATTTTTTCAATTATACTGTACCAAAGGCTCAATAAAGAGTGCAGATAGCCATGATGAGAGGGGGCAACCGTGATGGGTACCCCTTCCCGGATGAAACCTGGTGGAACTACTGTATGTCCATTTACTCTAATGTACCCTGTGGGATTGATGTATGTATTAAAAATAAACTGTATAAATGAGTCTGTAAACCCAAACCTGGCAAGGACTGCCCTTAGAAAAGGCCATGAGACCTTATCAAAGGCCTTCTCTGCATTGAGACTAAGTAAAAGGGTTGATTGTTTGTGGGTATGCAGAAGATTTATTACATGAATCATATGACAGAGATTATCCTGCGCCTAATGGCCAAGTATAAAACCCAACTGGTTCATATGAATAAGTTCCAGGATAAACGATTGCAACCTGCGAGTTATTAGGGAAGTTAGCATTTTATAGTCAATATTAAGAATAGAAATAGGCTGGTACAAGAAGCAAAGGGAAGGGTACTTGCCAGGCTTGGGGAGGATGGAAATTATGGTCTGGGATCATGAACTAGGGATCGGGTTCTCTGAAGTCAAAGCTTCTCTATAAATCCTGGTCAACAAGGGAAGGAGTATGTCCCTATAGCTCTTATAGAACTCACTTAGCAGACCATCTGTGCCTGGGCACTTCGCTATTTTGAGCTGGGTTATTTCAAACAAAATTTAAGATGGGGAAAGCCATTAAGGTGTTGATTATTTGCTGGGAATATTTTGGGAAAGCTAAATTATGTAAATTTTGAGTTGTAACATTCTCTTCTACCTGTGGGGCTGGACTGTATAAATTGGAATAATAATTTTTAAATGCATCTGTTACGTCTGGGGTGAGGCATTGAATCTGCTGTGTAATCGAGTGTTTAATAGCCGATATGATGGCCCTGGCTCTTTGTACCTGCAGTCACCCTGCAAGCAGCCTCAAGGACCTGGGCCCACCCTCGTGATATTTTTGCCTCAGAAAGAGCAGTTTTTGCTCTACCTGATAATCTAGCAAGGTGCCAAACTCTTTCTTAAGAGCTACCAAGGCTTTAGCCTGACATCTGTCTATTTTAACTTTTTGTTGGGATGCCAACAGCTGTATCTGATGCTGTAGTTCCACTTTCCTTGCATCCCTTAGCTTCTTCTTGCAGGCTGACAAGGCAATAAATTTCCCATGAATTATTGCTTTTATTGTGTCCCACAGAAGTGCTGGGGAGACCTCAGGAAGGTCATTGTCAGCCATAGCTTGTTCATATGCCTGTTGAATAGAAGTCTTCACCTTGGCATCCTGAAGCAAAGAAACTTTCAGGTACCAAAAAGCATTTTGCTTAAAGTCTCCTTAATTCAATTTTAAAAAGGCAGTTGCATGGTCTGAGAGAGACAGATCTCCAATCTATCTCTCACTGATACTACCCAATGATTCTTTAGGCATAAAAAAATAATCTGTGTGAGAGTACATAGAATGAACTGAGGAGTAAAAGGTAAACTTTCTTTGCCAGCCATTAAGGTGGTGCCAGATGTCTATGTACCCCATTTCCCCCAAGTAAACTGGAAAACTCTTTGGCAATATTATGGCCTCTACCTGGAATTCCAGATGTAGAGTCCAGCTTAGGATTTAGGGTTAAATTAAAATCCCCTCAAGAATTGAGTTCACCTTCTGCCCATGCCTGTAGATTAAGTAAAAAAGAGCAATAAACTTTAAAATCGTAACCAGCCCGTATATAGACAGAGGCCAGAGTCACCACCCTACCCTGGAACCTACCCTTCATTAACACATCCCAACTCTCCTTATCAGAGAGAGAGTGTCAAGCACTTCAAAAGCCTCCTCGGAGGGAAGTAAAATAGACACACCCCCCTCCACCTTCCTTTTTTATAGGATGACTAGGCAGAGTCCCCAAACCCAAATTTACACAGTTTATCATGTTCTTTAGGGGAGAGTTGAGTTTCCTGAAGAAAAAGAAAGTCAGCCTGCATTTTCCTCAGAAAGGTCAGAATTTTGCTGGGTTTAACCAGGCTTGTTAGCCCATGAACATTGTAAGAGCATACTACTGTAGTCTTATCCATCATTAAAAAACTGTGGATAAGTCACCCTGATATAGCCCCCTCCCCCATGCCTGTAACCAAGAAAAAGGGATGCTAGATGAAAATAGCTGGAGACATTTGTTGTACCTGTAAAAAAATATGTGACCCTGGGAAAAAACAACAACAAACACCCACATGGCAGGAAAAAACAGGAAAGAGAAGTTAACAAGGTACTGTACTTCCAAGGGTGGAAGTCTGTACTGACAGACTTCTATTTCCTTCCCACCTCACAGGGATGGATTAAATAAGTGGGATAGGAGGATAAGAGGAGGAGGTTGCCTCCGCTAAGGGAAGCCCTCCTCTGAAGCCACGAACTATGCGAAGTGGCTCTGGGCAAGGACACTGTCCTTTGAGGTTTGTCATGGAACAACAATAAAGAGAGCCCGAAGAGCCATAAGGGTGTCACCCCCAGGGTATATAATACATACAGATGTTCTAACAAACAAGAAGATAAATATGTAAACCTATAACTTTTGAATAAATTCTGCTATTTGCCCCACAAGAAGAGGAAAGGAGAACTGTCATCTCGCTTGGGCAGGTATCTTAAGAGAATCTGAAAGGCAAGTAGATTAAGCATTTAAGTATCTGCACTTCTTAGCCCACATGGGGTGGGTTTTTCCCATATTGTGCAGGGTCCAGGCATAGGCCTGACCTTGATAACTGAAGTCCCTCTACTCAATATCCCTAACAGAGAAAGTTAAGATAAAGACTGCTTCTCAGTGGGGAACCAAAGAAAGTAATGTCTTGGAGATCAGGCTTGCATCACAGCACCCCCTGTACAGAGAAACCAGTAATGAGTGCTTAAATAGTGGCCCCTCCTGACCCAACCCAAAGTAAAAACAGAACTGCAGGCTACACTTGTTACAAAGAGTCATGCTTAAACTATGGATACAACATGAGTTAAATGTGCGGCATCCAAACCCCGTGGAGATCTACATAATTACCAGAGGCCCTGCTGTTTTTAACTATTTGCAACGCATTCACCCAATGTCCTAAACGAGCGCTCATAAATCCATGTATCAGTGACAAAAGTTCAAATAGATTGTCTTAAGGTGGTGTCAACAGTGTCGGAAAGAAGAAAAGTTAACCCCAATGGTCTCTTTAGAATGCAAATACTGAAGTTCAAAATCTCCCCACTACTGAAGTGAAAGGAGGCCTGCTGCAATCGATAAGGGGGAGCCTGCTGCTAACTTAAAATCCATGGCCTGAGTTGAAGACAGGATCTTCCCTTAAACCCAAATGTCCTTACCCCAGCTACATTTACTGTATGTGAGCAGTGGAAAGCTAGGACAATGTTGAGACCAGTAGGATCCCTCAGCACGCTGGATCAGAGGTAGATGCTGGTGTAGAAGCTCTTTGATTTTTAGCCAGGACTCCGATTTACTGCAGTGCCTCTGGTGGATTGGAACAGGGAGGTGACACTCTTCTGTTTTGTAACCATTAGCCAGTCCAGTTGGAAGCCTCGCTTTTGATGAATTTGGTTCACCTCTTGTGTGGGTACTGAAAGTCTTTTGCTCTGCATGGCTGCCAAAGCTTCATCCACTGTAAAGATTGGGCAAGGACAATTTTGGGCCATCTTCCCAGAAAATTTTAAGCTTGACCGGAAATGAAGTTTGAAAATGAATGCCTTTCTCTTTAAGAAGCTGGAGAAACAGGGTGTATTTCTGCATTGCCTGCTGAACCTCCAGGGGATAATCATGATCCAAGGTAAGCCGGGAGCTTAAATACATTAAATCTTTTTTGGCCCAAGCCCCTCATAGGATATCTTCTTTTATTTTAAAACTGTTAAACTTCATGACAATGGACCTCAGGTGCACTGTAGGATCTGAGGGTTGGGCACAAGGGAGCAGTGGGCACGCTCGATGGAGAATTTATAGTCAGAGGGCAAATTTAGGATATCTTTTAGGAGGTTCTCCACAAAAGCAGACATAGGAGGAGTTTCAGCCCCCTCGGCAAGGCCATATAACTGCAGATTATATCATTGAAATCTCTCCTCGAGATCAATGTATTTGGCCAGTAGGGCTATGTTGTGTTGAAATAAAGATTCCATGGCATGGCTGATCTGAGTGTTGCCATCTTCAGCAGCCGCAATGAGCTCCTCTGCCTCGTCTAGCCTTCGTTCCATTTTTGTTGACTTCTGTAACAGGTTTTTAAACTCCTTCTTATGTTCTGCCCTCAAGCTTTTTATCTCCCGCAAAAAATTTGAGAATCTGGAACGTGAAAGGTGCTCCACCTCCCTGTTGGTATCATAATCTGTACCTCTTGTACTCACTGGGGATGGGCTTCTGCTGCGGCCCTGATGATCTGGGAGCAATCCATCTGCATCAGATGATTTATGTAGAGTTTTCGCTGTACTTTTACAGCCCATGTCTATTTTGCTACCTCCTCCTGACATTCTGCTGACAATTTGTAGAATTTAAACTGAACTTGGAGGTTTAGAGAGACAAAGAGGGACTGGAGTTCAGGTTCTAGGGTCTAGTCAGCTCTGTGACATCAATGGAAGTCAGTCCCATGTTAAATGAGGTTGTGAAAAGAGTGTAGGATGATTTCAACTCTTTCCAAAATTGTCTCTTAACTAGACAATTAGAAATACTAAAAAGATCATGTTAATATATTTTCTGGCCCAGAAAAGGAACACTGACCTGATCATAACAGATAAAAATTGAGAACCGATGGAGTGAGTTCAAAGCTTCAGGTACCTTGGAGTGGTTCTGGATAACACCTTTTTGTCTGAGCCTCTTGTCATATATGTAATTAAGACAATATGCAAGAAGACAAGTCTGTCATTCAGACTACATCATTTTCTAGTATTTTCCAGTACCCAAGTCTTGTAAGCTGCCAGCTGATAGTCTACTTTTTACTCATGTACTATGGGCTACCAGTTTATGCTGAGAGTAACGAAAGGGTGTTGTCAAGGTTAAAGGTCATCTTTACCAGCACATGCCATTTCATAACTAATCTTCCCCAGACCATGCACCACTGTTCTTTGAACCAGGCAGTGGATTTGCCTGTCTCTTGAGGACAGGAGTAACCTTCGTTTGATGGTGTTGCTTCATAAGGCTATGCTGTGCTACACCCTTCATCTGTTTCCTCCTTATTCACAAGGTGCAAATCTCAAAGGGCACCAGGGGCCCAATATTAAAAAATGGGTAAAGTGGAGCACAAAGTTTGTGCTGCACTTTGCCCTTGCCCAGGAGTCTGAGGATGCCGTATTCAATCGGATAGTGCTCCTTCACTATCTGACTGTGTATAGGGGCATGTCAGTGCAGCATTAACTCAAGTAGCGCTGTCCGAAACATGGATCCCTGCTGTGCAGGGAATAGTGCCATCAGACCAGGTAGTGCCAGAGATCTAGGTGTGATATTCAAAGGGGCCAATGCAAATGAGGCAATTGGGCATGGACAGTGCTAAGAGGCCATTTGCATGCCATTACAGGCTCATTTGCATGGAAGTACCTCAGGTTAACATGGCACCGCCCACACCCCAAGTGCATTCGCTGGTGCCTAGTGGTCCTCCCTCCCTCCCTTCCTTCCTCTGATCTCTGATCATTGATACAAATACAGTTCCCCTGGTGGCCAGTGTCCAAACCCATTGCCCCCCAGTCTCGGTAAGGGTAGGAGATGTCCCAGGCAGCCAGTAGTCCCCCCTTCCCAGATCCTCAGCCACATTAGGTACACACATGCCCTGGTGGCCAGTAGTCCCCCTCCAGTCCCTGATCCCTGGCCCTGTAAGGTACACACATGCCCTGGTGTCTAGTTGTCTCCCCCCCATCACTGATCCCTGGCCCTGTCACCAAAACAAAATCCATTCCCATGTGAATGCTTTAAGTGCAATGAATGGTGCACAGCTACCAAACATAACTATTGCCTGTTGTGTCCCAGTATCCTCCCAATCACTGAGCCTGCCATTGCAAATGACACAATCCCTGGGATCTAGTGGCCTTCCCCAGGGCAGCAATGACCCAGTCTGCCAACCCACCCTTACCTGCATGATTTGTGCCATGGGAGCCCAGCACAGCCCTCTGCACAACTCCTTGGCTGGCCACCATATAACAAAGCTGGGCTCATGCGTCCTATGTATAGCATAGGGTGGTAACCCACTCTACTTGTGGCCTTCAAAAAGGGGCCTAAAACATATTTGCTCCAGAAAGCATTTTATTAATTATGTTTTAAAGTCATTTGGATTTATGGGATAGATAGATAGATAGATAATTGTATGCTCCCGGTATATTTTTTATATGTATATTTGTGTTTAATTTTAAATGTATGACTTATATTGTGCAGTGCCCAGAGTCTCTGGAAATCTATCTATCTGTCTGTCTGTCTTTCTATCTGTCTCTCTGTCTATCTACTGTATGCATTACACATCAAGGCTGTGACCATGTGCCTTATGTCTGCCATAGGGTGCACATCTGCTCTACTGTATGCCGTATACAGTAGAGCAGACATGCACCCTAATGCTATACATACTGTAGCATGCACAAGCCCAGCCTTGCCATATGGCAGCCGGCTGAGGAGGTCTATGGAGGGCTTTTCTGGTTACCATATGGGCTCCCACAGAACCAACAATGCAGTTAAGGCGGAGTTGGCTGGGTAGTTGATTGGTGCTCTGGGGGGCTGCTAGACCCCAGGAATAATGTAATTTGTGATGGCAGACTTGACAAGTGGGAGGAGACATCTTGTCACCTTAATGGGCTGGGACCAGTGGGGCTGGACACTGAACACCAAGGGAACTATACTTGTGTCGCTGACCAGCAACTGAGGGGGCACTTGCCACCAGGGCTGTATTGTGCGTACACCAGGCTGGCACTCGGGGAGGGAGGGTGGCATGGACCACCAGGGAGCAGGTACGCTCTCCCACTGGCCAACTGGGTTGTTGGCTGCTGTACCACTGGCTGCCGCTAAGGTTGTCCTGTGTAAGACAGCGTTCTGTTGGACAATATTTGTGCTGCACAAAGTGAACGTGCTAACCCCCTTTAGGCTGCTAAAATCCATTTAATATAGGATTGCAAGGGTATTCATGTCACTGCCCCTCCCTTTGCCCACCAGCATACATTATGTTTTGCATGCGTGCTATCCCTGTTCCCTCATGTACCTGGCCCTTTTGAACATCATGCTCTTCTGCAAACACCCATTTGCACCTGCACAGACTTTTGAATATTGGGCTCCAGGTCTCAGAGTAGAAGGCTTTTTTAAACTCTCATCTTCAAAAAGACCACTGGCCAATGAATCCAGCAAGATCATTTGCTAAGTGAGATTTTTAATTGTTTACTGTTGGCACCTTTAAAGTTAGACTTAAAAATGGTTACTTTCCAGGAATATCTGTACATGTTACTGAATTTAGTGTTTTTCACTTTTTGTTTTTGTATTTTAATGTTTTCTGCATTGAGTTTCTATTATGTCTGTATTTGTTGCAAGTGAGAACATGCAAATTGCTTATCTGCCAACAAGTATAAAAGATAAATGGAAAATATAAATAAATAAATACAGTAGCAGTCTCAGATAAAATATGAATGACAAATATCCCTTTTTGCAAACAAATGCCCTTATTAATTAATAAACAAAGAGGGGAAGTGAAGCACAGACAAGGACAACATATGCAATGCACAGGGATTCCTGTCTATATAATTATTTTATTTTATTTTACTCTTTATTTCCTGTTGTTCATTATATAAGATATTCCATGGTGTTTCAGATCCTCACTTTTCTGATGCACTTTAAAACATTTGCAAGACTATTTACTAAAACAACCACAGCTGGGAAGTGACCATCCCAAGCAACAATGTGTTCCAGAAGGACAGGTCATGGATGAAAGGCAGAAGGTTTGTTTTATGAATTAGGGTATATGGGTGATTGAGATACAGGGGCAACAGGGACCCCGTGAAGGGCTGAAGGCACTATGGGTCAGTATAGAGACAGGATTGGGGGCCAGAGCTTGACAAATTTTAAAATTAGGTACTTGTTCGCTGACAAGTGGCTTGCCCAAAAGCAGTAGTCCAGGTGCCTGAGTTGGTAGTCTGGGTAAAAAAATGACATATTTTAAATGGAAAGTAGAAAAATACAGAAAACCTCAATTGATTTATGTCAGTGTCAGTTATTTAGTGTGGTAGAATAAGAAAAATACTAAAATGAATATATATATATATATATATATATATATATATATATATATATAGATCTATGTTTTTTTTTTTGTCAGCATGCAGGGGATTGTGACAGAAGTAGCATCAGCAGCAGTAAGTAGAGCACCAGGGAGCACACCCCACACACATCACAAGAATTAATGAAAGCAGTCAGCGTAAAGAGAATAATCAGCAGGCAGCAGTACAGCATAGCATCAGCAGCAGAAAAAGTTAGAGGAGCTTAGCTTGCTCCAGTCAGAGCATCATCAGCACTAGGGACAGACATTTTCCTGGGAATCGGCAGCAGCATGGCCATGAACGTGGCATGTGCCAGGACCAGACAGTAGCCAGTGGTTGATAGTGTGATCAGGATCAAAGCTTTCTAATGCAGGACCTTCAACTGCTATATGCAGAAGTGACTGGAGTGTGTCATCAGCCAAACTTGTTCTTAGTTTTGTTTTTATAGTTTGCTTTTGTTTATTTCTTTGCATTTTTTTTACTTCTATGCAATTGTGAAATGTTCAACTATTGTACACAATAAAATTCTATTTTATGTTATCTTAGTTTGTGTTGTGCAATTTTTTCATCTTAAGCTGTTGTGCTTAGTGGTATGCTTAAAATACTACAAGAGGGCAGAACAGAGAAGGGGGGAGTAGGGAGTACTAGTAATAGGACAGGAAACTCAGGTGTGGTACTAGTAGTAGGTAGGTACTTGGTAGTCATAGCTTGTAGTACCCTTGTTGCTAGCAGCTACAGTAGTACTGCTGGACAGGTAATACAGAGTAATTAAGACTCTTAGGGAGCCTGTTGCTGTGTCCAGAAATTATACCCATGGTGGGCATTCCTGAGGTAGGTATGAGAGGTGCAGCTGCTTTGATTGAGCCTGCTGCTGTTTTAAAAAATTATACCCATAGTGGGCACAGTCAAACTTACATAATGTAAACTGATGACTGACAAAAGAAAACTAAGAGTAGTAGTAGTGTGACACATGTGGTTAGCATGGAGGCAGTGGTGATTGTTCTACTTGTTTCGTACACAACCTAGTCATCATATTCAGTATCACTGCTTGCAGGCTGTTGTTCATTTTCAGGGTCAGACTCACTTAAATCAGTGTATGTGACAGTTGGGAAATTGTCAGCATTCATTTTCAGAAATGTAAGCCATTCCACATTTTCAGGACTTAACCGTGTTCTGTGGTCAGTGACTATTCCTCCAGCTGCACTAAATATGCGTTCTGAATATACGCTTGAAGGTGGACAACTGAAGTACATTATTGCAAGATTTACTAGATCTGGCCATATTGTTCTCATTTGTTTCCAGTAGAGTAATGGATCTTCCTCGAGACCAATCACAGTATGTTCTGCAAAATACTCCAGGATCATTGTGCTGTGTGAGACGGTTACCAGTCTGGCAGATGAACCTGCTGCACTTTCTTTACAGAATGCCAGTCCATGTTGTTGCAGGCAATTCAGAATGGATTTACCTTTCTGACCCTGCACATAGGATGTCCAAGAAGTACCTGTACATGTACTTTCCTTTGCTGATGATACTGCTGACTGAAGAATTGATAGTTGTGCTATTGTCTGTGCTAGAGATGCACTGTAATGGTTCAGCTGGGTTTGACTGCTGTACATCAGTTAATGGTGTTTGTAGGGCAATGTCACATTTGGTTAGCAGAAGATCTGTCCAATACTCAATGTCTTCCCCCATAGGAAGGATTGCTTCAATGTTCCACTTGAAGCGGGGGATCTAGCAACGTCATTCTTAAACATGGCATTGATTCTGTGATCAGTCAACAGTCTGAGAATAAAGTCATTTGCCAGCATAACAGCAGTGGTGTCATCTTTTGACTAAAATTTTTTTCTGCATGTCATCAAGGAAAACGAGAAGAAATCTGATCTGAGGAAGAATTTGACTCAGAGTTGCACTTTCAGCACTGATATCAAGTGTGGCAGCCTCAAATGGCTCCAGTAATGTGACCAAAGATTCCAGCAGAGTCCAGCTGCTGGAACTGAACATGATGTCTACTTTACCGATTCGATTTTCCATAGTGTACTCATGTTTAGCTTTTTTCTGTTCAAGAAACCTTTCCAACATGTAAAATGTTGAATTCCAGCAGGTTGGAACTTTCTGCTTTACTGTATACAAGGGTAAGTTGTTTGATATCTGCAGCCCTTTCAGGATTTTTTGATATTTTTTTATTATTTATTTATTTATTTATTCTAGGATTACAAGTACCTTTGAGCCAAGGCTCTTTTACAAAGGTTCCACGTCAAAGGAGGTACAATACAGAGTAGACAAAACATTCAGTTACATAGGCAGGTAAACAGCATAACACAAAGTATGAATATGTGGTCATGTACATTCGGGCTAATGAGCGATAGAGCACAGAGCAGCAGTAGTAAGAGAACAGAGCAATGGGGGGAAACTAACTGAGGGTGCAGCGAGAGGCATTGTCATAATACAGACAGAAGTGCTGGAGTCGAAAAAAATGAGAGAGAAATAAGAAAGAAAAGAAGAAGGGGGCAGGGAATAGTGGAAGTGCAAGGAGGGGACTAAAGAGGTAGCTAAGAAAGGGGGGAGGTGGACTAAAGAGGCAGTAGGGAGTGGGGAGGAGGTAGCCAATTAAGTGGGGCAGTCACAGGTGCTGGAGGCAGTGAGGTATAGGCAGAGTTTGGATTTGAGCTTTCACAGAGTGGCTGAAATGCCAACATATTTTCCTAGCAAGACCTAACAGATTTTCAAAATATCTGTTTCTATTTAAGAAACCATTGATGAGAAGATTTAAACAATGTGCAAAACAAGTTATGTGTTGGTAGTTGCCATCTCAAACAGCCTTGACTATGATGGCACCATTATCTGATACTGTGAACCCTGGAGATAAGGAATATGTAGTAAGCATTTTCTGGAATTAATTTTGCAGCTTCTCAAAATATTCATAGCAGTGAAGTTTTCTTCAAAAGTGGTGAAACATAATACAGCCTGCTTCCAACTACTTATGGTACAGTGAAAATTATTGCTTTCTGACTGAAAACTTTTCCAATGAGCTGTAACAGTCATACAGTCAATTGTTTGGTTGCTGGTCCATATATCTATGGTTATGTGAACCTGTTTCATTTCAGAGAGTTTCACTTGTTTAGTGACTGCACTATACAGCAAGTCATACAACTGTGGAACAACCTTTTTTTGAGAACTATGTTCGAAAGGGAACAGTGTATCATGGTTCAGTCTGGTTCATGAACTTGAGGAAACCGTTCTGGGCAACAAAAGCAAAAGAGAGCTGACAATCGCCCAGCAGCTCTGCAATGGCTCTGTTTAACAGCTGGCACATTGGATGCTTTTGGGTAAATTTTGATGTCCTCACAACACTTTCTTTTAATGTTAGTTGAGGAGAGTGACGACATATTTTTAATTTTGGAGGGACTGTACTTTTCTCAACTTTTTCAGGTGGAGTACTACTGTGGGATTTTGCAGTACCTGATGGCATCAGAATAAAACAATCTATGTTTGTCTGGGAAGACTGCAAGGACACATTATTTATTTATTTATTTATTTCGGAAGAATCAGATATACCTTTGAGTCATAGACTCCTTTACAAAGGTTCTACGTCACATATAACAAATCAGTTACACAAGTACAGTTAGTACAGTTACAGAATACAAGTACAGTGATTATGACAAAGAAAGGTTAAGTTGCAACTGGAATGTTAGGCTAGTATTAAAGATCTAAGCATAGTCTGAGACAGTTAAAGGAGACTGGAAACTTAACATCCCTGAATAAGTGGGGCAGAGAGGAGTATGCAGAGGCAATCTAGAGGCCATTGTCCGTAGTGGAGGGACAGTGGCACTAGTTCACATGCAGTCACAGTCACTTGAGGAGCGAAGATGGGCCCTAAGGTGCATTTTGAAATGGCCAATTCTTTGATCAAGATGCAAGGAGGAGGGTAGGTTATTCATCCACAAGGGTGCCCTGTAGCAAAAGGATCTTTGAAATTGCGTAGTGTGACAGGGAGGGATGGAGAAACAAAGGGTATCAGAGCTCCGGGTATGTTTAACTTTAGAGTCCAAGGTGATTAAGGAGGTGAGGGATGCGGGGGAAAGGTCAAGGGTAATTTTTTTAGCTAAGACACAAGTATGGAATTTGATTCTGTTATCAAGATTAAGCCAATTTGTGTCCTTATATAGCACACAGGTATGGGTGAGTCTGTCACATCCTAATATCAGACTACAGGCCTTGTTTAGCAAAAGTCTAAGACTATCAAGGGCTGAGGGGCTTGACCCTCCAAAAGTCAGAAGGCCATAGTCAAGTAGGGAGAGAACTGAGGAGGAGATAGCAAGTTTAAGGGCCTCCGGGGTAAGGCAATGTTTATAGCAGTGCAAGAGCCCTAGTCTGATGTTTAGGGCCTTGGATAATTGATGTACAGTATATGCTCATGATATGTGAGGCCAGTGTCCAAAGTGATGCCCAGGTGTTTAAAGGTGTGCACAAATTCTAGGGGGGTCAAGGATGATCATAGTATTTGGGTAAAAAGCCCTTTCCTGGAGTTTTGCCGATGTGTGAAGAGCATACCTTTAGTTTTTTTATAGTTAATAATAAGCCATTGTGAGGCAAACCAGCTTTCAACAGCATTGAAGGAGGACTGAAGGAAGTGGTGGAGCTGAGAGGGGTCTGGGCTGGAAGAGAAGATGACTGCATCATCTGCATAGAGTAGTATGTTGGAGGTGCAGGATGTGGGGAGTGAGTTAAGGAAGAGGCTGAAAAGGAGGGGACCCAGAATGGACCCTTGTGGGACCCCTGAGAGGACTGGAGATTTGGAGGATAGTGTATTGTCAATTTTAACTTGAAGGGTCTGATTGGTAAGATAGTCCAAAAACCATCCCACAGCATCCTGTGAGAGACCCAGGTTGAGCAAGGATGTTATGAGTAGAGAGTGGTGGACGGTATCAAAGGCCTTCGTGAGGTCAATGAAGACCGCACCAGTGATGTAGCCTTTATCCAAAGCAGAGTGGATGTGTGATGTTAGCTCAAGCAAGGCCGTAGTTGTGCTGAGTCCTTTTCTGAAACCATGCTGTTGTTCGCAGAGTAAGTCATATTTATTGAGATGGTCGTTGAGCTGATTCAAAACTATCCTCTCTAATGCCTTGGAGAGGGTGGGGAGTATGGAGATAGGTCGGTAGTTGTTAGCAGAGGAGCGGTCACCCCCTTTGAATATAGGCATGATAAAGGCAGATTTCCAAGTGGTAGGAAATTTACCTAGTGATAGGGAGAGGTTTAGAATGTTGGTGAGGGGAACAAGGACTTCCTTAAGGGAGAGCCGAAGAATTCTGAGATCAAGGGAATTGGCATTGGGAGAGGCATGACTAAGGGCAGCGGTAAGGTATGGTTCAGCTGACTTGGGAGAGATGCGGCGGAAATAAAACAGGGGGGTACAGAGCTGAGGTGTGGGTGTGCTAGGAGCTGGAGGATCATAAAAGTTAGGGGGAGAACATGGCTAAGGTTGGAGAAGGCATCACTGAAAGCTGCAGCAATGTTTGTAGGGTCAGAGGTCACGGATCCATTTGACATGACTTGGGAGGGGACCAGGTTGGGGACCTTACCACAAATTTCCTTGATGTTGCTCCAAAACTTGCGGCCAGAACCCCAGGAAGAGGTTAGGGAGGATTTGTAGTAACCCACCTTTGCCCTGCGAATGGCCCAGGTGCACTGGTTCCGAGCCGTTCTATAATTTTGTCTATCAAGGGGGAGACCGGATTCATTGGAGAACTGCCATAGTGAATCTCTGGTTCGCATTAGGGTCTTGAGCCACTCGGTGAACCAGGGTACATGACTGCCTTTAGCCGTTCTTTTCATGAAAGGTGCATAGAGGTCACATATATTATTGAAGGCCTGGGTAAATAGGTCCAGGGCACTATCAACGTTAACCGTGTTTAAAATGAGGGACCAGTCCATGACACTGAGGTGCTTTTTTAGTTGTGCCAACTTACCAGGACCAAGTTTACATTGCAGAATAAGTTTGGGAGGGGCCCTAGGGATTTTGCAGGACCAGGAGCAGCTAACTGGGGAGTGGTCACTGAGGGCATTTGGAAGGACGGAAACATCGGCGATCTTACCCGGGCGATTGGAGAAGATGAGGTCCAATAGGGAGGAGGAGCTAGTACATGGGTCCAATCGAGTGGGGGAAGTGACCAGTTGAGTTAGGTCTTGGGCTGTGGCAAGGTCAATGTATGGGGTGGCATCCTTACTTAGCCAGTTGATATTAAAATCCCCAAGTACTAGTAGTTCTGATTGTGATGATAGAGTGTCCAGATGAGACAGTAATGCTTGGAAAGCTGATTTTTGGTCCCTTGGGGGAATGTATACTGTTGTTATGTATAAAGGGTTTTGGGCTCTTCCCAATGCCAATTTGACTGTTAGGGCCTGAGTGCCTGCCCCCAGTTGAGGGGAGTGGAGTAGATGCCCTTGTAAGGTATTCTTAGTGTAGAGGGCACAGCCACCCCCTCACTTACCATGCCGATCAGCATGGTAAAGGATAAACCCGGGTAGTGATACTGCGGAGTCCGGGGTCCGAGTGGTGAGCCAGGTTTCACACACTGCTATGACATCCAGTTGGTGCTGTAGTACCCAACCCTGGAAGGAATCCCACTTTTTTAGGATGCTACAGATATTGAGAGACGCAATGTGCAGCAGGCCGTGGGTACGTTGGGGAGGCGTCAGGCCAACTGATGGTCCAGGATTAGGATGAATATTTCCCGATAGGAGGAGGAGGAGGAGCAGCAGGAACCTAGAGGAGGGGTACCAATAACCCTTCCTCTTAACAGTGAAAGTTAACAGGGTATGTGGTCTAGTGGTGCTGACAGTCGGGATGGGTAGGGCATGGGCCTTAAGGTAGGCATGAAGGAAGTAGTGAAAGTCTATGGATGCCGACGGTGCTAGGAGTTGAGGTTTTGAGTTCGACAGCCCCAGAAGCGGGCTGCCAAATGTAGAGTGACTAGACAGGCAATCATAGTGAGAAAGTGGACTGTAAGTAGTCTGCCAGTCTCCTATAACAAGGTCATGGGGAGGGCTCAGGTTTACCCAAAATATAACTAGCTGCCAAGCGTTCAGACTGCTGCCAACTGCAGAGGAGGGGGGTCGGGGGGTGATAGGGTATGACAGGGAAGGGAATAGGGCCAGGGGGAGCAAGTGGCAAAGCAGCAGGAGTGAGGTAAACATCCTGTCCATACGATGAGACAAGAGTACTAGCAGTAGTGCAGCCTCTAGTGGTGGAACAATATAAGCTGCTAATGGAGAACTTGGCTGATCGGTTAAAGATCCCTATAAAAGGGAGTGCTCACCAAGGGTGGTGGGGAGCTGACGCCCTGCGTTGGCGGAGCCAAGCTGCACAGCACAATCAGTCAGAGCTGGGTCTGGGTCTCAAGCTGAAGAGCAAGTCTAAACTGGAGGCAGCACAGCACACGCGGAGCAAAATCTTTAGCTGGAGGAATTATAGCACATTCGGTGATTCCTGAGAGAATTCTCCATACCTGGATCTGGGTGGGTGGGGAGGGCGCCGTAGTAGCCCTCGCGACCTCTGGTTTAGTTTCTGAGGAGAAAGAAAGACAGGTAGGGGTTATATGTACTTGTTCGATGGGAAGCCCAAAAAGGGGGGGATGGTACAGCAGGGGAGTGAATCAATTGGGCAAGCTTTCAGTGAGGTTTTTAAAGATCTAGGATGGTTGAGATAGCCACTAGAAATTGGTCTCAATCACATATGCTGCTGCTATGGCTTTTACAAGTGCTCCATAATTAAATAGCGTTGCATGTAAAGTACCCCTCCATTTCTACAGTAAACCCAAGAAATAATTCTAAATATGCCAAGGCAGGTCTTAAAGTAACACACAGTTTACAGTACTATCTCAACAAGCCGAGAATAAAAAGCCCCTGGGGAGACTATCTCCACTACTGCGCCGACTGTTAAATGGCACCAAATTCAAATGTTCAAGCTGCACAGCACAATCAGTCAGAGCTGGGTCTGGGTCTCAAGCTGAAGAGCAAGTCTAAACTGGAGGCAGCACAGCACACAGGGAGCAAAATCTTTAGCTGGAGGAATTACAGCACATTTGGTGATTCCTGAGAGAATTCTCCGTACCTGGATTCGGGGAGGTGGGGGTGGGGAGGCGCCATTGTAGCCCTCGTGACCTCAGTTCAGTTTCTGGATTTGGGGTGGGGGAGGTGCCATTGTAGCCCCTCATGCCGGTTCAGTTTCTGGATTCTGGGGTGGGGTGGGGGAAGGCGCCATTGCAGCCCTCGCGACCTCCAGTTCGGCTTCTAAGTGAATCAATGTCAGTTTCTGCTTCCAGTTCATCTTCACTATGGTCACCATCACCTCCGTCTCCACTACTGCCCATATCAACCACACTGTCCCTCGCCCTGCCCCACTCAATTGGGTGTTTTGCCTTTGCATGTCACATCATTATTGATGTTCCAAAATGTTCCACTTTGCCACCATGACTGACACTCTTTTTGAACAGACTGCATACAGCACAGCAGTTGTCTGCAGGGTCAATATAAAATAAATTTTAGATTAAAGATTTACTCTTTGTGCTTTGTACCATGGTGCCTGGCACTATTTCTTCTACAGTCAAGGGAACAGGAAGAAACCCTATACTGTCATTTCCTTGTTAACATGAATTTTTGCCATGCATGGTCATCTTCTTATTCTTACATTTAGCATATGATTTTTTTTCTGCGCTTGCCTCTCATGCCCTACAGTGGCATCCTCTCCAACCCCTCGTTGAAACTAGTACCGACCTGATTGCCACAATATTCAGAAGAACTGGAAGTGCTGTCATCATCAGATGTGACATAACCTGGGCTATCACATTCCCAGTCCCCACTATCACCATCATTGTTATCAGCATTCGCTGTCTCAGCATCTGGGTTATATGTGAGGAGGATGCTTCCCCCTCCTTGCATGCTGCTTCAGCAACTGAAACTCTCCAGGCACATCTTGAAAAATGTTCAGTGCTTCTATAAGTAACTCCTGTCATTCTTTCTGAAACTCACTCCTGTCAGTTCTTTCCAAACCTCTACTATTATTCCATTGGTAACATGCGTTTTTTGCTTGGAGGACACTTAGTGGCAGTCCTGGTGATGTTATTGTTATTATTGCTGCTATGTTCTTCACTAGTAGTAGGATTCATATTGTCCATATCATTTTCAGTTACACATGCACCAGCACTGTGCTTTCTTTTAGTAGACTTAATCTGGGAAATATGAGACATGGTAGACACAGCCATAGCTTTCGCTATACCACAGAGAGATGTCACACACAGTGTAGCTATGACAGAGCTCAAGGAAACTTACAGGCAAACAGACAGTGCAATACAGCATAAATGGCTTTTGCTATACTGCAGATTCAGAGAGACACTGGGTAACTATGTCACAGACCGGACTCTGGGCACCTAACAGACAGTGTGTAATACAGCCCAAATGGCTTTCACTATACTGCAGAGACACACAGAGCAGCTATGTCACAGACAGGGCTCAGGGCACCAAACAGACAGTGTGTAACGCAGCCTAAATGGCTTTCACTGTGCTGCAGAGAGACACAGCATTGCTATGTCACAGACAGGGCTCAGGCCCCCTAACAGCAGACAGTGTATATGTGTGTGTGTGTGTGTGTGTGTGTATACAGCCTAAATGGCTTTCACTATACTGCAGAAATACACAGAGTAGCTGTATGTCACAGACAGGGCACAGGAAACCTAACAAACAGTGTGTAAATAGACAGCCTAAATGGCTTTCACTATGCTGCAGAGAAACACAGAATAGCTATGTCACAGACAGGGCTTGGGGCACCTGACAGTGTGTAATACAGCCAAAATGACTTTCACTGTACTGAAGAGATAAGACACAAAGTAGCTATGTCACAGACAGGGCACCTATCAGACAGTGTGAAATATAGCCTAACTGGCTTTCACAGCTGCTGCCAGCAATGATTACCTTCCCCACCCTTTCTCCTCTCCCGAGCATAGCAATGGATCCCCCAATGGCTCCCCCTTCAGTCCCCAACCCTTGTTCCATTATGGACTAAACGTTGTGCTTGTTGTTTGTTTTTTTAAAGTTTTAAACTTTCTTTTTTGTTTTCTCATTGCGGATGCAGAGCAAGTGCCGATTCCTCCCACTCCCAAAAAACTCTGCTTCTATCTGCAAGCTCACACATCAGACACAGAGCACAGACAGCAGCACTGACCAATTGGATTGTCAGGCTGGTGTCATGTGCTTCTTTCTGCTGTCAGGACCCCACAGGCTGCCTGTAATGCCAGATCACAACTTTGGAAGAGTCCCAGGACCCCACAGGCTGCCTGTAATGCCTATTTAAAACTGAAATTACCCATTACCCAACCTGTTACACGTGTCAATAGTATCTGACCCTCAAAGTACACTGTTACGTCGGGTTGGATAGTAAATTACTCAAACTACCCTATCCGACAAACAAAAACACAGAAACCCGACATACCCTCTCCAGCAACCCAACAGGTAGCCTATCCCTACTAGCAATTAGATGCCAGTCAGTCTCACATCAGTGGTGGGGATGATAATGAAGACACTACTGAAGAAGAGACTTGTGGAGCACCTGGAGGCAAAAGGGTTGCAGGACCACGAGCAGCATCATTTCATAGGGGTAAGGTCATGTCAAACTAATGTCATAGATTTTTTGGATGCGGTCTCTGGACTTCAGTAAGGCTTTTGACACCGTGCTGCATAGGAGGATTGTGAAACAAACTCTGGCCTGAGACGATAGGGCTGCAACTGTGGAATTTGGGGTAAAAATATGTAAATTACCAAATTTACAAGTCTGCATTTGCAAAATGTAATATAGGCTCATAAATGTGTTGTTTTGTAATATTCTTACACTACATTTTCAACATAGACTTGTTATGACCCTGCCTCATGAATAAGGGCAGACAAAATGTTCAGCTCCTGGCTTAATGGTGATTTTGTGCAGGGACTGCAAAATCAGCTTTCTGGACACAAAAACACATTTTGGTCAGGAGCTGAAAAATGACATCTTCCACATTCATGAGGTGCTGTAAAGAAATGTCTATGTTGAAAATGTGGGGTAAAAATATTGAATATTACCAAACTTACGAGTCTGCATTCACAAAATTCAACGCAGGCTCATAACTTTGTTGATTTTTAATATTTGTACACCAAATTTCCAACATAGCCTTCTTATGACCCCACCTCATGAACAAGGGCAGAGAAAATTTTCAACTCTTGTCCCGAAGGGTGATTTTGTGCAGATACTACAAAAATCACCTTTTGGGATGTTAAAAAAAAAAAACATATTGGCCAGGATTTGAAAAATGACAGCTGTCCCATTCATAAGGTACAGTAAAGATATGGCTATGTTGTATATTTGGGGTAAAAATATTGAAAAGTACCAAAGTTATTAACCTGCATTTGTAAAATTCTATGTATGCTCATAACTTGGTTGTTTTTTAAATATTTTTGCATCAAATTTCCAAAACAACCTTCTCGTGACCCCACCTCATGAACAAGGGCAGAGGAAATTTCCAACTCCTGGCAGAAAGGTGATTTTGTCCAGGGACCGCAAAATCACCTTTTGGGATGTAAAAGAACATATTGGCCAAGATGTGAAAAATGACAGCTGTCACGTTCATAAGGTGCTGTAAAAATATGGCTATGGTGTATATTTGGGTTAAAAATATTAAAAAGTACCAAAGTTATGAACCTGAGTTTGCAAAATTCTATGTACAGTATGCTCATAACTTTGTTCTTTTTCAATATTTTTACATCAAATGTTCAACATAGCTTTATGACTCCTCCTCATGACCAAGGCAGAGAAAATGTTTAACTCCTGCCTGAAAGGTAACCTTTTGAGACAGATTTGCTTAATGACAGTGATATTGTTTATGAGGTGGGGTTCCAAAGAAAGCATGTTGAAAATTTGGGCCAAAAATACGTAAAAATGCCCAAGTTATGGCACTAAGTTCAAAACCCCTTTGAAATACATTGAATTGCATACCTGTGTCTTCAGTTCACAGTCCAGCTTTGAAGAGTGAAGACATGTCTACGGTCCAGAAAGGATTAAGGCATTGGACCCCCAATGGGTACATAAGAGCTAGGGGGGTGGTGGGTGCTGAGTGGGAGGGTCAGGTGGTGGGTAAGGAACTTCCTCAAAAGACATCGATGGACCATTTTTTTAATAGGTAAACAAAATCAGGACTGAGGATCCCTGATCGTGACACTGGGGGACTGGGCATCCACAGTGTCCCAGTTATGTTTCTTGGGGGGGGGGGGAGTGTGGTGGTGTGGGTGTTGAGAGGGAGGGTCTGGTGAGGGGAGACAAATCCTAATATAAAAATAAATGTCAGGCATCAGGGAGAACACAGTCATGACACTGGGGGATTGGGCACCCCCAGTGTCATTGCTATGTATCTGGGGGAGGGTTGAGAAGGATGGTCGGCTGGGGAAAATTGTCATAATAAAAAAATAAGTAAATAAAATAGGCAGTCACAGCAGAACAAAGCCCACTCCACTTGACCAAGATGGCCACCACCTGCTACTGTGCATGTGCTACTGCTAGCGCTTACACAGTAGAGTGAGGTGGCCATCTTGGACATGACGGAGTGTGCCATGTTCTGCCGTGAATGCCGTCACTGTAAAATAGTGCAGTGCTGCACCATAGGGACAACATGAATGGACTTCTTCACAGATGTGGAGGTGACTGTAACTCAAGTCTAATGTGTTGTTCATTCAGAAAGAATGTGGAGTCCTTTATCTCATAGCATAAGGTCTGTAGGGCTCTACCCACTGCAGTCCTAAAAACTAAGCAGTCTGGGGGTGGGTAAGAATTTGACAAGCTGGGTATCACACTGGTTCAGGAATAGGAGGCAAAGGGTGGTGGTAAAAGGTAGCCACACAGGTGATAGGAGATTGACTAGTAAGGTGCCACTGAATTCGGTGCTGAGACCGGTCCTCTTCAATGTCTTCATAAGTGACATTGTGGAGGAGCTTGAAGGTATTGCTAATGTGTGTCTCTTTGTGGATGATACAAAAATCTGCAATAGGGTTGACACTCAAGAAGGGGTTGAGAGAATGTAAAGTGATCTGAAGAAACTATAGGAATGGTCTAGGGGGTGGAAGCTGGGTTTCAGTGCCAAAAGTGCAAGGGTATGCATTTAGGGCTGTGGAACCCAGGGGCTGTGTATAATATGGGGGGAGTGCAGCACACAGTCACCAAGTAAGAAAGAGACCTAGGTACATCAAAGTAGCTGAGCAGTGTGACAAAGCAGTGGTAATGGCTAGCAGGATTCTGGGCTGCATTGGTAGAGGGATTTCTAGAAGGAGGAAAGAGGTGGTGCTGCCATTGTATCACTTACTGGTGTGGCCCAACCTGGAGAACTGTGTCCTGTTCTGGATGCCGCACCTCTGCAAGGACATTGAAAGGGTGGAAGTGGTACAGAGGAGGGCAATCAAAATGGTGACGGGGTTGCATGAGAAGCCATACAAGGAAAGGCTGCAGAAACTCAACATGTACTCCCTGGAAGAGAGGAGATTGAGAGAGGACATGATTGAAACCTACAAGTATCTCATAGGAGAGAACGGTGCACGTGGAGGGTCCATTTCAGAGAAAGGAAGGCACTAGAACAAGGGGGCATGCAATGAAGCTAATGGGGAAGTTTAAGAGAGACGTGTGGTAATACTTCTTCACAGAAAGGATGGTGGATGACTGGAACAGTCTGCCAGAGGAGTTACTGGGGTAAAGGCTATGGGGAGCTTCAAGCATGTGTGTGATAGGCACAGGAGTATATTAGATAGAGGAACAGGGGAGGCAGTGACACCTACTAGCAGCTAGGGTCAGTGGTGAAAATATAGGCAGGGGCAAGGGGCAGAATGATGGGCCTAAAGGTCCTTTTTTACCAATAAAATCTATGTTTCTATGTAACGGAACAGAGCTGCAGGGAAGGCACTCAGAATGCTGGCATGCATAGGGAGAGGATTAACAAGCAGGAGAGGGAGGTGATCTTGCCACTATACAAATCCATGATCAGACCACTCATAGAATATGGGGTCCAGTTCTGGAGGCCATAGTGGCAAGGGGACAAGGACAAGCTGTAAAGGGTCCAGAGAAGAGCAACCAAGATCGTGAGGGGGCTGCCGGGGAAGTCTTATGAGGAGAGGCTGGAAGAGCTGGGTCTGTACACACTGGAGGAGAGGAAGGAGAGGGGGGGATATGGTGGAAACATTCAAGTATTTGAAGGGCATTAACAAGGTGAGGGTTGATAGCATCTTCAGAATAAGTAAGAACAATTCTTCTAGAGGCATACCTACAAACTTGAAGGGGGGGGGGAATTCAGAGTGGACACCAGGGGGAGGTTCTATACTGACAAGGTGGTAAGGACATGGAACAGTCTGCCGGAATGGGTGGTGGGGGTGGTTATGGTAGACAACTTCAAAAAAGCCTGGGATAGATACACAGGCCTAGTGGGCAGGGGGAAGGCTGGTAAACGAGAGATGGGATCCTCTCAGGGGAGGGCTATGGGCAGACTGGATGGGCCGTGGGGTCCTTTTCTGCCAAAAGTTTCTATGATACTATGATATGATTCTTTGATTCAAATACATTCATATATGCATCAAACTATTACTTGATTAATAATTCGTCGTATTATGATATGTTCATACGAACATACAAACATGTGAAAGCGCCAGCAGAAACAGGTAATACGGTCTATAAATTCTGCTCGAGTGTGTGGTTAGCAGTCCATTACACTGCAGCTGCCCCTTCCTCTCCTATCCACATTTCCAAATTAATGCCCTCACTAGCTGATACCCTTTCCCGAGCACCCTCCCAGTGACCCTCCCTCAACCTTGTCCCATCCACTATTGAAACTGCCCACCTAATTTAAGGATATCATCTCCTTTGGCAGTGCATTTCACCCTGTCACCACTCTTTCCATAAAGTAATGCCTTCTCATCTCTCTCTCCTGAATCTACCCCCTCAAACTTTAGGCTGTGCCCCCTTGTATCTCACCCTCCCTTCAGTGTAAACATACCCTCTGTACCAGCCTTATTTAAGCCTTTCATATATTTGAAGGTTTCTATCATGTCCCCCCTATCGCGCTGTTCCTCCAGGGAGTGCATGCTGATCTCAGTCTAAGTCTTTCCTTGCAGGGTTTGTCCTCCAATCCAAGGATCATTCTAGTTACCCTGCACTGGATCCCCTCTAGCAATTTGACATTCTTCTTTAAGTAGGGGCACCAGAACTGCATGCAGTATTCCAGGAGTGGCCTCACCAGTGACCTGTACAGTGGCAGGGTGACCTTCCCTCTCCTGGAGGTGATGCCTCTGGCAATACACCCCTGCATCCTATTAGCTTTAGCTGCTGCTTTCCTGCACTGTGCTGAGTGGTTCATTTGCCCTGTTATCAGCACTCCAAGATACTTCTCCTCCACTGTAGCGAACAACAGTTCTGCCCCAACTGATAACAATTCCCTGGGTTCCTTGCTACCAAGTGCATAACTTCACACTTCTTTGCATTGAACCCCACCTGACATGTGTCTGATCACTGCTAAGGCTTAGTCAGATCACCCTGCATCCCCTGCTACCACTCTGAATTGTCCACCACTGTGCTGATCTTTGTGTCTTCTGCAAAAAGGCTGATTTTATTCTTTATCACATGTGAGAGGCCGGCAATAAAAATGATAAACAACACTGGGCCCAGTACCGAGCCTTGTGGTACTCTGCTGGTAACAGCTCTATGAGATGGAGTTCCCCTCCTACTATTACCCTCTGTTGTCTGTCTTGCACCCAGTTCCTGACCCCATCCACCATTTTTCCCCAACTCCCTGATATCTCTGCTATCTCAACTTGCTAAGTAGCTTCCCATGTTGCACCGAATCGAAGGCCTTGCTGAAATCCAGATATACGTCATCCACTGCTTGGCCCCTGTAGAGTGCTCTAGTCACCCAGTCATAAAAGTCAACCAGATTGGTCTGACAGGATCTGCTGGAGACAAACCCATGTTGCCTGTTGTCCTGGAGACCATTCACTTCCAGAAAGGTTACCAACCTTTCCTTAAGTATAGTCTCCATCAGCTTCTCCACATTGAATGTAAGACTAACTGGCCTATAGTTGCCTGGTTCATCCCTGGGATCAATCCTGTAGAGGGGCACCACATGTGCCATTCTCCAGTCCTGGGGCATGCACCCTGTTCCCAGAGAGGTATTGAACAGGTCTGCAAGTGGTTCCACCAGGACCTCTGCAAACTCCTTCAGAACCCTGGGATGTATGCCGTCTAGTCCAGGTGCCTTATCTACCCACAGGGCCCTTAGGCCTCCTAGCACTCTGCCCAATGGGATATCCCCATCTGTTAACTCTGCTCCCCCTGTGCTCACCGCCCCTCTCCCCTGTGGTATTGTCCCATGTCTTCCCTCGGTATATACAGAGCACAAGTATTCATTAAGCACTTCTGCCTGTTCTGCCCCCTTTTCCACGAACCCTGCACCTTTCCTTATTCTTTCTTTTTTTTTTTTTGTCAACTTTGTTTCTACACCTCTCCCAGAGGAACTCTCTCCAGCATCCACCTTACCTGGTCTCTACCTCCTGCTGTGGCACTGTGACTACTCTCCTCACCTCGACCGATGAAACCCCTGGATCTGAGCTCTCACGAGGTAAGGTGGCCCTATCCTCCCAGGGCACTCTATCTTGACTATAGAGTGCTGGCCAGAGTGACTGGGAGCAGAGAGAGCGGAGCGCCCAGCATTGGGAATGTGGACCAGGAGGCGGTGCCTTTGTCTATCCTCCAGGATGGGGAATTTTGCATCTTGTTTCCCCTGGAGCTCGGTCATGCTATTGCATCAGGGCACAAGTGCCAACGCCCTCCACACCTCTACCCCTACTTGCCTGAGAATTGCAGTCTTGGCCATCCTCCGTCCACTGCCAGAGGCTGCTCCTGTGCGACATATCCCCCAGAGCCCTCCCGGGGAAGAGAAAGCAGTCCTCTGGATGCTCAATCTCTTCCCTCCCATGCCAACCCCTGGTGGCCTGAGCTCGTTCCTGAACCCGGGTTGCCAGCATGCCGTGAGGTGTGGCGTCCAGCGCCTCAACCCTCAGCACCACCAGGCTGGTCTCTTTCCTGATTCTTACAATTAGATTTTTGCAGTTTCTTCTGTCCTTTATGTACTTGAAGGAATCCGTTTCCCCCTTTCTGATACCTTGTGCCAGCCTAAGCTCCCTTGAAGCCTTGGCTGCCCTGACTGCCATGCTCTTGATTTCTTTGTGTACTCCTCCTTGTCCTCCCTACTCTTGGACCTCAGAAATTTCTTGAAGGTTACTCTTCTTTTCCCTCACCCTTTCCAACACCTTCCTGTTAAACCAGCTTGGCTTCTTTGACCTGGCCTTTTTGCTTTGGATCTTTGTGCATGAACTAGTGGCCTCCACCAGCCCAAATTTGATCATTTGCCATTTCTGTTTTGTATCCATGTGTGGGAGGATACTGGCTAGGTGCTCCCTCATCTTGCTAAAGTCAGCTCACCTGAAGCCCAACACCTTTATCCTGGTCTTGGACACCTCCTTACCAATACTAGGCGAGGACCACACAGTGTGATGTTCACTACCTGCCAATGGGTCCTCCATCTCCAGTTCTCTGACAAGCTCCCCATTAGTCACCATGAGGTCCAGAATGTTACTTTCCCTTGGTAGGCTCCCTAATCCTCTGGACCAGGAAGCTGTTCTGGAAAGCCTCCAGGATGACCTGTTCCCTGACCCTTGAGGTGGATGGGGTGTTCCAACTTACTCCTGGCAGATTGAAGCCCCCACAATCATGGTATTACCCTTCCCACAGATCTTCCTTATTTGTTCTGCTAGCTCCCTAGTAATGTCCGCCATTTGAGAGGGTGGTCTATACACTACTACCAACCTAACCTTCCTTCCCTTTGAGTCCTGGATCTGAACCCATAATGCTTCTGCCCTGCCCTTTTCCCCCTCCTCCCTGCTACACAATATCCCCTCCCTAACATAAAAAGCCACTCCCCTTCCCTTCCCTTTTTCTCTGTCCCTCCAGTATAGCCCGTATACTGGGATCATCAGGACCCAGTCCTGGTATTGGGTGGCTCATATTTCAGTGATGGCAGTTATGTCCACCTCTTCTTCTGCCATCAGAGCCTGCAAATCAGATGCCTTGTTCCCTAGTCTCCTTGTGTTCAAGGAAACCACCCTGCAGAAACTGCCCTGCCCTTTCGTCCCAGTCTGATTACTCTTAGTGCCAACCCTATTTGGATACTTCCCTGATTCTTTCTTGCTGATTTGGGGGTAGGCCCATTGGGCTCCCTGGCTTGGAGATCCTGTTTGATGTTCACCCACTTGCCACCCCTCCCACCTAGTATAAATTCACTTATGTCGTTATGTATTCTCCCAGCCTTTGTTTTAAAACCCTGTGCCCCCCACTTATGTGTAACCTGTCTGGGGCATACAGGGTCCTGTTTTCCCATGTTCTGTTTCATCCACCCACCAGTCCATACCCTTTGGTCTGACACCATGCTCTCAGCCATGTGTTAAAGTCCACTATCATCTGCTTCCGGGCAGCACTTGCTCTGCGTTCTGGGAGAACCTCTGAAAAAGCAACCGAGGACCCTGATTCCTCACACAGCTTCCTCAACTCCCTGAATATCTCCTGAACCTCCTCAACAGTGTCCTCCCCAAGTCATTTGTGCCCAGGTGCATTACAGTGTGAGGCTTCCTCTCTCCCTCCTGGCACACTTCAGAAAAAACTGACCCACCCTTCCTACTGTCATGCTTGGCATGCATTCCACACATACATGGCTATGCTTAACGCCATTACTATTACTCCCCATCTCACCCCTTTCAGTATTGAGTCCCCCAGGACTATGACTCTGCCCTCTTTCTCATGCTCCATCCTAAGCCTTTTCCCATTCTTCTGGTCACAGCCCTACTTGGTCACCTCATCCTGCACGTCTCTGATTTTTTCTTCACCAGACTCCTGTCCTGCCCCCTCCACCATCCTGAACCCCACCTCCCTATGTCCAATTCCTGGATACCCATCTTCACTTCTTTCCCCACTGTACCCCTAGTCCTCCTCTCTCCCATTAATTTCTGTCCCCCTGTCAACCACCCTAGCTATCATGCCACCCACTGTTGCCAACTGTTCCCCTGCACCCGTACCATGGTATGTTTCTTCCCCCCGTGATGCTAATACTACCCCTTCCCCTTTCCCCTCTACAAGCACCCCCCCCTTGCTCCTCCAGGGTATCCAGCACTGATAACCTGTTCACCAACACCCCTAACACTCCCTGAGCTTCCCCTGGCCTCCTGTACTGTGCCTTTCTTTTACTCTCTGTACCTGATCTAGTTCTGCCCCTATTTTTCATTCTCATCCACTCCCATGACTCAGAATTCATAGGCTCCTCTGGAGGTGGCGGTTTTGGTTCCTGTAACCCTCCTCCTTGCTTTACCCATAGTCTGTAGGCTGTGTCCTCCACTGGAGGTCTCTTATGGACCCAAGGTCCCGTGTGGCCCCTCCAGGCCATCCCACCACCCCTCCACAGTTACCACCTTCGGCAAACAATCTCTTCCCTAAGCTGCTCCAATTGTCTACATACTAAGCATCCTCCAGCCTTCCATGCAATCCCTAAGAAAATAGCTGACCCACAAACATTGCAGCCTACTACCCTTCCAATTCCCTGCCCCCCCATATTAGCTGCAGGCTTCCACCCCACTACTGCCCTTCCCCACGCAGTTTGCCTGTCCCATCCCCAGTGAAACTCTCTTCTAGTAGGCATCCCTATTTCATCCCCCTTGCAAACTCCTCCTACCCTTACTCCAACCATACAAAGAACCCATAAGCTTATAATTTTTGTTCTCTTCCTGTTCCTACTTTCCTTCCTTCACTGTTTACTTTCCTACCTTAATGTGCCTTAATTCTGCCTCACCAGCCATTAGGTAAGAATGTAGGATGGAGACATCATGCTAGCAAAGGAGTAGGATGTGGGTGGAAGAGCTCAGTTGTTTCCCCGGTACATTTTGCAAATAAAAGTCACCAAACTACTGGTATTTAAACTACTGACTTTCACAACTATTTAAGAGAGCTCTGTAGAAGATTATAATCGCTAAATCGTACTCACAGAGAAATGGATTCCTCCCCTTCTCTCTGGATGTTGGATGCAGCCTCTGCAGTGGTTACTACACAGGAGTCAGAAGCTAAACATCCCAGCCACAGCAGCTCACCTCCACAGGATATTCCGAATACCTCTTCAGCGCATATTTGCACAGAACTTGCTTTGATTAAAGAAGCCCTCTTAAAACTAATCTATGATGTTGCTGACATTAAACCAGCACTTACCCAGCTCTCTTGTCGAGTTGCTGATTCCGAGGCAAGGGTCAGTTCGGTAGAGAAGAAGCAGGATAAAATGGAGCCCGAGATCATCACTCTGAAAAGGTCCCAAACTAAATGAGAGGAGTGTACTGATGACCTCAAAGGAAGGAACAGACAAAATAACTTGGTTCTGCTGGGGTTACCTGAAGGGGAGGAGAGCCCTAATACCATCCTCTTTCTGCAAAGCTTCTTTAAGAAAATTGTTGGTCCCTCTCCTAATGGCCCTGAATATATTATTGAGTGAGCCCAGCACTCACTTCGGGCCAGGCCTTCATCCACTGACTCCCCTTGACCGATTATCTTTAAGCTATTGAATTTTCTGGACCAAGAATTCATTATGAAAAAAGCAAGGAAGTTATCGGCAATTTTATGGGAGGACAAAAAACTAAGACTGGTACCATACCTGACATTTATTACTAGGCAAATATGTGTGACCTTCAGGCCAATTACTTCAAAGCTGTGGGTGGCAGGGATTCGTCACTGTATGTTATATCCAGCCAAACTGGAAGTCACTTTAGAAGACAGTGTTAAACATTTTGACTCGGCAGAAGATTCTCTGAAGGCACTTCGGGAGTCTCTCCCAGATTTATTTCCCATATGAGACTGGAGTGGTTTTTTGAGCATGATGTTTCCTTGAGAGTAACGTTTCTTCTGTGTTTACTCTAGCTAATATGTCGTAATTGTATTTTATAGGTTTGACTATGTTAAATCCACCCTCTCTTCTTTTAGTGCTGAGACTGAATACTATTAAAGGACACATTTTGACTGCCATCCTTTTCACTTGGGGACCTACTGAAACAGGAACAGTAGGTAACTTGCTTTGATATACAGCTGAACTACTTTTGCCCTTTCTTAACGTAGGAAGCGCATATATTTTTTTCCCCTCTTTTTTATATATTATTTACATTTTCTTATATATTTCCTTCCCTGTTGGATGGTATCAACCATTTAAGTTCAGAGGGAGTTGTTTTGTTGATAATATCTGACAGAGTGATCGGTTAATAGATGCTATGGGCAACTCTTAAAGTTGCTACAGATCATGTATTTCTAGGTTTAGTCCACTAGATGGCACAATTCTATTCAGTTAATAGTATAACTTAATAGTAAAAACAGTTTTCATAATATTAGAAGTTGTGAACGTTTAATTATACCTCAACAATATGTTTTAAATAAGTATTTTACCATCTTTGGTTTCTCTGAAAACAGAATTGTGAGAGTCTTTTAATTTTGACAAATGCCTAACTTGGGCAAAGTATATGATTTAGCTCCACTCTTAGTATTTTTGCACCAAAGAAGGTGACTAACATAGGAGGGGTGGAGTTTTACTGTTAAAATACCCTTTCTCTCTCTTGGTTCTAGTGATAATCTTGCCCTAAAGAGGGTTTTTGCCTGTCAATATCAGCTTTTATTTTTTTTTTCTTGCATGGCGAAAAGCTACATCAATAAGACCCTTTGGTACCGGATGGAGACAGCTCACCTTTGGGTAGCATCAGGACCCGTAGTAGGAGGTGTAGGCTTAGGGCCTGGTTAATGGGCCAATTAGACATTATTTTGGGATGGGTTTGGTTAGATTTTTCTTTCTTTGTTTATGTTAAGCTGGTTTCTATTATTGTGGGGGGGGGGAGCGGGTACTCTTATCCTTCAGTATCCCCTTATCAATGGTATTCGTATTTGCAGTCATGGCTAACTTGAAAATTCTATCTTGGAACATTAAAGGGGCAGAGACAATAAAAAAAAATATGTTATACTAAAGCATTTGGCAAAATACAGCCCTATGATTGTTTTTTTGCAAGAAACCCACCTCTTATCTGTACAAGAGAAATTCTTGCAAAAAAATTGGGTGGGCTAAGTTTTTGGAGCCAGATTTAACTCTCGCAAAAGGGGTGTGGCTATTCTGTTGGCAAAAGAGGTGCCCTTCTCTGCTACCCAGGTGGTGAGACATCCGGAAGGTTCCTACATTCTGGCTCATGGTGTGTTGGGCAATCAGGAGCTACTATTGGGGTCAACATATGGTCCCAATGTAGACTGTGCCTCCTTCTTTGCCCAACTGTCCTCTGAACTGGCTCCCTTTGTACAGCTATCAATTATTCTGGGCAGGGACTGGAACCTTATCCAAGTTAACTATACTGATCGAACTTGCCGCAAAGGTCTTAGTCCGTCCCCAGCCCAGCGAGCCTTACTAGAGCTTATGTTGTCACTAAGGTTGGTAGACTCTTGGAGGCTTCTCTTTCCTTCAACTAAAGATTACACCTTTTTTTCTTCAGTACATAAGAACAACTCTCATCTTGACTTCTACTTAGTGAACCAACAACTTTGCTCTGGCATTCCTGATGCTCAAATCTACGATAGAGTGATATCTGACCACTCACTGATTTCACTTTTGTTGGAAACTCATGGAGCACTTTTTAGATCCCTACCTGGTCCCTAAATAAGTTTCTTTTGAAAGACCCTCAGAATTGTTCCCTCTTCCAAACTTACCTTTCCCTTACCATTCAAGAGAATATGGATTCTATACCTGAGGTAGATAAAGTTTGGGCAACCCTAAAGTCAACCTGGAGAGGGGAGTTTATCTGAGTTGTGACTGTGGCTAAGAGGAAAAAGCAATTTCATTTAAATGTGTGTTTAGATTCATAACCTGGAATCCCAAGACATTGTTAAATTTCCCCCAGAGAAACTTTTAGAAACTGGCTCAACTCAGGGCCACTATGTTAGCTTCTCTCCTGGAAATGGTGGAGAAAGCTGCATCTCAGATTAATGCAACCTATATCGGCCAAGGCAATAAAGCTGGTAAGTTGTTAGCATGGCAATTAAAGCAATGCTCTGTGGCCAAATGGATTCCAGCAATTTGACACACGCATACTGATTTAATTACTACAGACCCCCAAGAAATGGTGACATCCTTTAGAGAGTCCTACCAAATCTCTATTCCTCCCAACAGATGTCAGATTCTCAGTTCCAACTGATGGGTGCTTTCCTTTGGAAAGCAGATCTCCCTTGCCTGCCAGAATCTGCAAAAAATTTCTTGCATGAGCCCATCACAGAGGAGGAAATTTCTTCAGTGATAGACTCATTGAAGCCAGACAAAGCCCCTGGACTGGATGGATACACTGGCGTGTTCTACAAAACTTTTAAAATTCAACTGGTCCCTCTATTATATAAGTTGTTCACATTCTGGGAATCTTATCCAGTTAGTGATCCTTCTCTTCTTGAAGCAAGGATTATTCTCATTCCAAAACCAGGGAAGGACCCAACACAAATTGGCAATTACAGACCAATATCTCTGATTAACATAGATATTAAAATTTGTGCTAAAATTTTGGCCCCCGATTAACCAAAGTTTGGATTCCCTTAATTGGGCCAGAACAGGCTGGGTTTATCTCGAGTCATTCATCGGCAGATCATTTTCGTAAATTGGGCCATTTGGTTTCTGCATCCAGGGACCCCAAGTTAAAAGCTGTATTGGTGTTCCTGGATGCAGAAAAAACCTTTGACAGAGTTAGCTGGTTGTATCTATTCACAGTACTTGCCCAATTTGGTCTCCCAGATAATTTCATTAAACGGATTCATATCCTTTACCAATGTCCCTCAGCATGAATTTTGTGCAACAATCAACTCTCAGCTGCCTTCCCTTTAAAGAGCGGAACCAGACAAGGATGCCCTCTGTCCCCTTATCTTTTTGATTTATACATAGAACCACTAGCAAAGGTTATCAATAAGGAGATGGGGATTGAGGGCCTGAGGCTAGGATTATATGAATCAAAAGTCTCACTTTTTGCAGAAGACTTGCTTCTCCACTTAATTAATTGGGATTATTCCCTTCCTTTAGCCTTCCAAATTATTACTCATTTCAGTGAGATCTCTGGTTATAAAATTAACAAAAGTAAAACTATTGTTTATCCTCTTTCTGTTACGTTAGACAAGAAGCAAGCAGAAGCTTTGGACCTTCAATCAGAGAAAGATGCTATAAACTACTTAGGTATAAAATTTACCTGAGATCTGGATAAACTAAAAGCTTTTAATTTAGATCATCTTGTGCAGACAATTAAGGAAGACTTGACAAGATGGGAAACACTTCCTATTTCATTTTGGGGCAGAAAAAATATCTTAAAGATGATAATATTACCTAAAATGTTTTATCCCCTGAATTGTCTAGCCCTGTATCTCCCTAAATCCTTCTTTAAGAATCTGCACAACTTATGTTTGGACTTTGTTTGGAATGGGAAACCCCCACACAGAGCTTATTGGAAGCTCACAGGACCTAAACATAAAGGCGGTCTGCAATTACAAGATTTTGTTTTCATATTATCTAGCTAGCCATGCCAGCAAGTTTCTGCTCTGGACTTCCCCAATGGAAAAAAAACCTCACAACCCTTTCTGGCATTCAGCTTGACCACGAGTGTGCTAAACTTGAGCACCTCTCTTTACTAGCTCTCCTATACTGCCATTGGGCAGCAGTCCTTCTAGAGATTCAAGAATCCCCTTTAGGGTGGAACATTAAAGCTTTCCACCAGCTCTGTATGCATTTCAAGTTACACACGATAACAGATACTTCCCAACCCCTCTGTAATAACCCTAATTTAAAAATTGCTAACAAAATCATTGATTCCGAGATTCTTCAACGTGTGATCTGATGTAAAACTGAAACACCTATAACACGGGACCTCACTTCTTGCAGTTTCCCAAATAAAAATTAAATTGGACTCTCCAACAAAAACATGGTTTTATTTCACCGAAATCTGCCATTGTCTTCAAATGTTTTTGGGTAACCCCCCATGGATGAACAAAACAGAAACCTTTTTAGATTCCCTTTTGATTGATATAAGACAAGGAAAACTCATCTCTAGGCTGTATAAAGCATTTATCAATATTTGCTGGAAGGATAGCTCATCTACAGCCTTTCATTGGAAATACAACCTGGCCACCTCCCTATCTGAATCTCAGTGGGAATCTATTTGGTTGGATAATTATAGACTAATTAAGCAAGACAGACTAAGGGGTATTCAGTTTAATGTCTTAAACAATCTATACTATATGTCCAATAAATTATATAGAATGGGCTTATTACCAACTCCAGGGTGCCAAGATTGTGGTGCCACTAATGCTTCTCTAGGCCACAAATTATGGTCTTATCCAACAATAATTTCTCTTTGGGAATTGGTTAAATGGTACATCTGTGGCTATTTGCCACTGCTTCCATATTTTGATAAGAATGTATGCATTTTGGGGCATTATTCCACTGTTCCCACACTATCTCTTAAGACACAGATAGTTATGGTTTCCATGGTTATGAAACTTTTGGTTCTTACACTTGGGAAGGAAACCTGGGTCCCATCTCTTCAGGAATGGTGGACAGAATTTCTTAACACTCTTAATGCAGAGAGGAGTGTGGCTAGAGCTAATAATTCTTGGCCTAGATTTCAGAAGTGTTGGAGTCCCTCGATTACTGCTTTGAAAGCTAAATTTGGTTACTAATCTCGACCCTCCCCCACTTAAACATACCTATCTTGCATTCAACATAGAATTTATATACCTATCTGCAGTACATTGATTTAAGTGATATATGCTTACACTATGATTTGATGGGGATGACTGTTCCTATGAGTTAGATTTTATCTTAGTTCTATTACTGTGTTTTCCTTTTACCTAACAATTGAAGTGTACTCACTGGGAGTTATGGGGGGAGAGGGAGGTGGGAGGAAGGTTTCTCTTTTTTTTTATTTCTTTTTTATTTTATTTTCTGTACCAAAGCTCAATAATGGATTATCAGATCTGGTTTATTTCAGTATGTTGTTATCTATGTACCTTGTTATGTTATTATGTATAATGTATTTTGAGTTTCTTGGTTTGTGGTTGTATTAGTGTATAAAATAAAAAAGAAACTTAATTGCAAAAAAACCAAAAAGAATGTAGTATGGAGTTACTTAGTCCAGACTTCAATCCTGACTCAGCACCCACCCTATAAAGCTGGATGATCCCAGGGTAGGTGGGGAGGGGGAGGAAGGGTGGGATCACATAGTGGTCGTCCATCTGTAAAATAATTAGCCCCACACAGACACTTCCTTTCCCTTCCCCTCAATGCAACCCAATAGCCAGTCAATTTAATGCACTGTTTTTTGCAGTTTAAAAAACGTTATTGAAAGTTCTGAGTTTCAAACAAAGAGCATATGACACTTACGTTGACACATTTGTTCACAGTGTGACGTGTTCATAACAATAACAAGTGTTAACAAAAGTCAACAATACAAACAAAGAATTGTCTAATAATATAAGCCCCTCTCCCCTCCCCCACCAACCCTAAAAGGAACCATGCAGCCCCTTCCCCACTGCAAGCCAAAATTGGACCATTTAAAATATACAACCTGAAGCAGGATGATCTACAAAAAGAACAGTCCAAAATTTCAACCCCCTGTAAGCCTTTCAAAATATACAGAAAAAAGTCTTGTCTGGGGAGAGGGGAAGATATCTCTAAGAACTCAAAAAATTGAATGCACCTTTAAAATAACAGAAAGTACTTCCCTGAACTGCATTCTTCCCAATCCCCTTGACTGCTGGCTCCTCTTCAGCCCCACAAACTCAGCCCTTGCAGGACCTTGCTGCTGGTCATGGAACCCGTGTTAGTGATCTTATCAGTAGCTGCTTTCATGGAGATCAGCAAGGCCCACCATTCACACTGACACCAGCAAGTCCACTGGAGTTTACTATACCAATCAAAAAGAAATACTCAATAAAGAGCCCCCTTACTGGAGTGTAAACAGCAAACTTTAAGGACGCTCCCTCAAGGAATTCAGAGCTCGCTCACCTCCAGAAAAATCAGGCAGCATAAAAGTAAAGCTCTCCTAAATGGAATAAAAGTATTTAAAATAAAACAACCTCAAAAAATCCTATACCCTATTAAATCCAGCCAAGTATTACAGGCCCATCATTGCAGTTGCTTGCTCGCCCCCCCACCCCCGCTCCCTGCACCGCAGTCTACTGTCCAGCAAAAGATATAAATGCAGTAGGATGATAATGAAGAAATGCATTTCCACAATTGATGACAATGGCATCTTGAATATGCACTGTGTTCTGTCTGTCTCGGGTTGATTTATTTTGTATTAGTTTTTCAGTTTTATTTTCCTTGTGTCAACAAGGTCTAAACTTATGAAAGCAGATATTTCCAAAAACAGCATGGCAACCCCTATGGTTCTTTCTTTTTCTATATCTTCAAACATATTCTGCATCTAACAATGCTTTATAAAGACAACATGGAGTTCACATTTCACCCACTTCCTGTGAGTGGCAAGATGGAAGCTGCAGTGCTCTGAGTAGCATTCTTGCTAGCAGAGCTTTAGTTTTTGCTTTGTTTATTTAGAATTTTTCCTCTGACATTCTATTGTGTTTTTTATTTATTCAAGAATTAGCTTTGTGACTGAGCTAATGTTTTAGGGCTTTTGATTCCACTAGCAGCCCAGATTGAATATAACACCTAAAATTGTGGGTGCTTGCTGTAGCTCTGATAGTGACTTTCTCTCACATTGTATGTAGCACAGGTAAATGAACGAGTGAATACTGGTCCTGCAATGGTTTTGCTGGGATTAGGTGCCATACTGAGAACATCTGCAGTTTCTACTATTGAGTTGTCATTTTAATCTTAGTCAGAACCTTCAACATCGGATCAAAGGAAGGAGACAAAGTTGAGAGTGAGTGGCTCAACTGTTTGATTAAGCAAGCTTGTTATAGCTTGGGACTATTCCATGTGGCAAATGATGGTGAGAGAGCCAACTGTGTATTTCGATCAATCCTTCATGAGAGAGATATTTGTGGAGTTTGTTTCTGCTTTGCGTTACTACCTATGGGGATTCTGGATCTACAAAGGTGGAAGCTGGCCTGGACTGTTCACCTAGAGGAGAGAACAAGCCCTCAGTTGGTAAGACCATTAAATCTGCTTTCCTTGGCTGGACTGTCTTTTTCTTTAATAACTATTTGCCCTGCTGTTTGGTGACGGTGTGTTGGTTTCAACAGGGGCATTTTGAGGAGACACTCAGAGTTTCATGGAGCAGCATATTTTACTTGTAGTTTATGCCAGTTGCTGAACTCTGCCTGGAGCTGAGTCACAGCCTTAAGACTTCTTGGAAGACTGAGGGTATCAGGCCTGGACTATTAAGTGCAGCCATTAAAATCTGAACAAGTCTGGAACAATAAAAATTCCTTGGGTCCTCTTTGGAAGCAAGGGTCTCTGATTTAATTTTTTATACATGATTATACAGTATAAAAACTGACTTTCTCATTAATTTTTTTCTGTGGCAGCATGTGGATCTTGAAGTCATGTGAGAGCTGCCAAGGACTTATTTGTGATTGTTATTTATTGCCCTGTTCCTCTGTGTTTGCACATATATGTGGTGGTTGCTGGGCATTCATAGGTTCCAAAGGTCTCGGTGGTCTTAATGTCCCTCTAGTGTTTTCTAGCTTTGACTCCATCCCTTCATGTTTGCCACTGCCCCTGGCAGGTTATGCCAAGAGGTGGGGGTTGTTGGGGTCCTGGCACCATTGAGAGGACAGTGGTCTCAGACATTAATCTGGATACTGCTGTTGATTTCTCTGGACCCAGGGATGGCTTCCATTTATTCAAGCCAGGATTTCTGTACTGGGGTGGGTTGACTAGTAGTCAGCTGACTAGCATGTATACATTATGTGCTTGGGTGTGAGAATCTATTCCAGAGAGGAACTTTGGAAGTTGAGACCTTTGGATTTGAGACATTTCTCCCCTTACTGGAATGCTGCAGTGGTGTAGGGCCTTTAATACCATTTGCCCTAAGAAAAGAAGACAGAATGTCAGGCGTTGCTCCCAGGGAAGTGGGAGTGGAGAGTCAGAAGTCACTTGCCACTTGGTAAGGGGAGGGATAGAGAGAAATATATCTTGTCTCATCCATATACTGAAGCAATGTGGGTTGCAGAAGGAAGGCGGGGTAAACCCATCAGGCTCCCCCTGCCTGGATATTGCATTGCAATGCCATGTCAGTGGTGAGTAAGGCTGCCATCATACATGATGTCATTTCTGATTCATGTGCTGAGCTGTATCACAGAAACATGGCTAGGCCAGTTTAAGGGGAATTTGTCTCTTCAGGGTTCTTGGCCGTACGTCATCCAAGGCTGGGTCACATAGGTGGTGTTTTGGCCATCTGTATTAGAGACAGCTTAAACTGTGTGGTGCCTCCCATCGTGAGTGTATAGCCATGGAGTGTTTGTCTGATCTGAAATGCAGAGTGGTCATGATGTACCACCCTCCGGGAAGGGGGCAGGACTTCTTGCTGGAGTTTGCTTAGGAGTTGTCAGATTGGTCGTTGGAGTCCCTAAGGACTCTTGCCCTGAGGAACTTTAATGTAAGTGTTGATGACCACTCAAATGTGTTTGCAAACAAGCTCCTCCAGACTGAGAGTGAACTTGGTTTCTGACAGGATGTTACCACAATCATGCATTAGGCAGGCCACATGCTCAATTTCATCTTCTCAATGGGGTTGAATGTAGATAATATCTTAATGGAGCCTGTTATTTGGTCGGACCACTACACCATATTCTTAATGTTGGGGCTATTAAGAAACAATCTCCAACTGTGGAAGTGATCCAATATTATTCTAAGTGGGATCTGGAACCCATGAGGTATCTGGAGGCTCAATTTTCAAAGGTCAGCTTAAGCTGCGCCAGTGGCAGCTTGTTCTGATTGCAGGTGCACCAGGGACCTTGCACCTGATTCTCTATTGGGTAGGGTCCCAGCAGCAAAATCTTGCAGCTTAAGGCAAAGGTGGCCTTGTGCCAAAGAGACCGTGCATCCAAGAGGTTTGCCACAAGCTGTGGGCACAGTTGGGTGGCACTTATACCAGTAAACTATAAAGCAGTCCCTGGTTGTTTACAGGACCCCCCCCAGCCTTGATCCCCTTTTTTATCTATAATCCCATCCCTGGTGGTCTAGTGGGCCCCCCAACCCTGATCCCTTTTTTATTAACTGTAATCCCATCCCTGGTGGTCTAGCAGACCCCCCATCCCTATTTGCCAGCATAAAATGATATATAAATTTCCCTGGTGGTCTAGTGGACCCACCACTCCCCTCTTCCCTGTCTCATCCTCAAGCCAATGACTGGCACAGGCCTCTTCTCTCCACCAGGGCCGAGCACCAAATAAGCTATCAATGAGTATGTAGTGTACAATCAGCTGTTACAGTAGGCACTCATTGACAGCTTAGTCCTTGGCCAGCCATGGTGGAGAGCAGATGGTTGTGCTGGTCACCAGATAGGGGATGGGACAGGGAAGCTGGGTGGTGGGGCACTGACTACCAGAATGGGGGAAGGGGTCAGCAAGATCACCAGGGAAAGTTATATGTCATTTTATATGGGCAGATCAGGGCTGGGGCGGAGCTGCTGGACCATCATGTACAGGATTACTGTTAATAAAAAGGGGATCAGGGCTAGGGGGTTCCATTAGAACTCCAAGGACGTGATGACTCTTAATAAGAAAGGGATTGGTGCAGGGGGTCCACAAGACCACCATGGGTGGAATTATGGTTAATAAAAAAGGGATCAGGGATGGTGAGGCTGCTAGACCACCAGGGATGTGATTACTGTTAATTAATAAGGGACAATTGGGGCTAGGGAGGGGGGACCATGACACATGTTCCCTCCTACCCAGGGATGGCTCTGGAGGTGGTACAAATTCCCTAACTCTCCCAGAGAACACACTTCTAAGTACCCTTAGACCAGCTCTTGCTGGTCTAAGGGTACTTAGAATTTCACCCTCTGGGATGGTTTAGAGAATCCTGAATTAGGAGATATGGCATTGCATCTGCCACAAGCCCCCAAGTGTTCTGTTGCACCCAGCTTCTTGGCATAGACCTAATGCAAAGCCGGTCTGGCACACTGGGTCCCAGGTGGACTTTGAAAATCGTGAAAACCATATGTTTTCATGCAAGGTGCTCTCTGCGCCACTGCTGTGTGATGCAAGCACCTTGCATCAAAATCTGGCTTTTGAGAATCAGGCCCTTTTGTCTTTTGGACACTTTGGTCCTGGTTGAGGCCTCTACTAGGGGCTTCAGTGCCACAGTGGAAGCCTATAATTGTGCTTTCTCTCTGTGGTACTGGATACCCTGGCACCAGTCAATTCACTCCTGCAGACTTCTGACTGAAGCACTCCTTGGTTTACATCCGAGCTTCAATAGATGAAGACTGCAGGTTGTTCAAGTGTGAGTGGAGGAAATCGTGGTTGACAAGTGACAGACTTGTCCTGGAGGATCACTTGAAGTTGAACAGGGAGGTTATCATAGCTGATAAGAAGAAGTCTTCTCTGCTGTTATAGCCACTGAGAAGAACCATCCTGCTGCAGTTTTCCATCTTGTAGACAGTTCATTACCTCCTTATTGCGCCATAAGGAACTTGCTTCCAGTAGGAAGTGTAAGCAGTTTAATGGGTTCTTGAAAGCTGAGGCTGTGGACAGTTATGACTGGATTTCCTCCATTATCCAGTTGGTGGTCAGCAGGGATAGAGAGGGGAGTACTTGTGGCTCTGTGAATGGTTGGAGGGGGATTTCAGCAGTTGGTTGAGGAGGTGGTCCTTGGGGTGGTAACAGGTTTGCTCTGCTCCACCTGGGTTCTGAAACCTGTGCTCACCCATCTGCTTAAGGTTGTGTGGAGGCAGTTCATTCCAGTATCAATGGGCATTGTCAACACTTCTCTTCAACAGTGGCTATTGCAAATTCCTTTAAAAATGACAGTGGTGAGGCACTTTCTTAAGAAGGTGTCATTAACTACTGACATGCTTGCCAACTTTCATCCTGTCTCTAACTTTCCCTTTTTGGAGAAGGATGTGGACAAGGTGATTACAGCATAGCTCTTGAGCTATCTTGAGAAAAATAACCTCTTTGAGTCATTTCCATCTGGTTTCCATGGCAAGCACAGCATGCAGAAAACCTTGATCAGAGTTTGCAGTGATCTCTTCCTGACAAAAGATCATGGGGAAATATCTTTCACAATCTTATTAGACCTTTCTTCAGCATTTGACACAATAGATCATTCAGCGTTGTTGTCCAGACTTGGGGAGCATGGAGGGTTGTCCATGACTGTGTTACAATGGTTCTGGCCATTCTGCAGCACTCAGTCCTTGCCCTTCACGGCTGGTTGCTCTGGACTGCGGTGTTCCTCAAGGTTCTGTGTTTTTACCTGCTTTGTTCTTGGTGTTTATGCTGCCACTAGAAGAGGTCATAAGGCACTACAGTGTGCAGTTTCACTGCTATTTTATTATTTATTTGAATTTTGGTAACTGGGTAAGTCCACTGAGACAATTACAGTCCTTTTTTCGGGGTCGACCCGGGGTCAAGAATCAACCACGAAGGTACAAGTGCAACAAGCAATGCAGTTCTCATGTTACAAGGTTGGCATTAGGCAGAGTACATGTCAAGACAAAATATTGCAAGTACACAAACAATTGACTACAGACTTTTTCTTGACAAGCGATGCACAAAGTGAACGCCTGATACAAGCCTAGTTAGAGGAGAAGACTATATACAGGGCAGTTATAGTACAAAACTTCATAGTAAACATACTAATGCCTGCAGATCTGATTTTAAGTGGGCAGTTTGTGACCATCCAGTCTATCAGGGTATGATTGCCAGATTTTGGATTGACTCCTGTATGATCATGGATTAACTGGGTAAGGTTGCCATCAGCAAGTGAAGCATGGACATTACCAATACTGGAGTGCAGCCAGTCAATGTTGAAGTCCCCACATAGGATGAGGTCATGCTTTGGGAGGCTGCCTAAAGATGAAAGGAGAGGAGGCAGGCCAGTGGTGGCAAGGTAAGGGGGCATATAAATACACGCTATGATGAATTTTTTAACATTTCCAAGCATAAGGGTGACATAAAGGGACTCAACGAGAGGAAGTGAGGAGACAGGAGTGGGGAAGACAGTGACATTGAGTCCTGCCCTGTAGTAGATCATTACCCCATCACCCCTTTTGCCTATCCTATCATGTCTAAAGATGTCATAGCCTTGAAGGGACACCTCATGCTGTTTGATGGCAGGTTTTAGGCAGGATTCAGATATGCATAGGATGTCTGGAGACATTTGTGTGGTCCAGGCTTCCAATTCAGCCATTTTGGGGTGTAGGCTGCAGATGATAATGTACTATTTTTAGACCCTTCATAGTAGGTATAGATGCTGCCTATTGGGTAGGGGGAGAATGAAGTGCAGGTCCAGGGTTGGTTTCAGTGTCCCCAGCCTGGAGCAGCAGGAGTAGAGACAGTTACCCAGGGCAAGGTGCTGGAAGAGAAGATGCCATGGGTAGAGGTAGCATTGGGAGCAAGGGGTCATTTATGCAGCCAGTACCCAAGCAGAGCTGCATCTTGTTTAGGCAGACAGGGGATGTAGACAAGTATTGTTGGGGATTCTGGTTCAATGTGAATTGCAGGGGGAGATGAACTTTCACCCATAGAGTGTTGGAGGGCCCCAGCTATCACCCAGTTCACATACCAGCTTAAAGCAATAAGACAAGTAAGGGAGACTAACCAATATAGACTGACCATTATGGCAAACTGGGCAAACAGGCTGAGAGCAGAGAGCAGCTTGTATGTTGTAGTGTTCTGTGGTCCAGGCAGAGGCTGAATGCCTGGTAGGAACAGCAGATAGAGCAACTAGGATTACAGTTTGTGTAGAAAGTCAAATTAACTTGATAAATCCTAGTAGACTAGTAGAGTCTATATAGTTCAGAAGCGATTGCCCTGCCTAATCCTGGAGCCCTAGGTCCAGAGGTGTCAGCAAGGAGAGAAGAGCCAATGGGGAAGGGATTTTCTGGAAGAAGGAGGGGCAGGAGGAGTATTTAAAAAGTGGCCTAGGAGGGGGAGGGGGTGGGACAAAGAACGAGCAAGAGAGAGCTACGAGTTCCCAGTTACGAGTATTGCAATCCAGAGAAGCTGGCTAGAAAAAGTGCACCAATCAGGAGTGATTCTCCTCATGACTGGCACAATCAGGAGCCTTAGGGAATTGCAGCTACCAATGAGAGAGCCTCCGGATCAGCCTGGCTCCAAATTCAAACAGTAGCATACATGCAGCTTGCTATCCAGGAGTCGGGACCAGACGGCCTGTTCAAGGAGTGATGCAGTGTTTGGGAAAGGCAGCAGCCATCAAGATGGCCATAGGCACTGCCTTGCCATGCTGTGTGCCACTTGGGGTGCTGCAAACTGCAGAGGGAAGAGAGGGCGAGAGTAAATATAATGCAGGAAGGACAGGAGTCACAAAGGGGTTGGTGGGCTGGCGACAGTCAGCGAGGGGTGGGGGCGATCAAGGGAAGACAAAAGAAGAGTAATTAAGTGTTGGTGAAGGTGGGGTCGGAATGGAACAAGAGAGGGGGAGGACAGGATACAGGGTGTAAGGTTACTGCAGAAGTGGAGGGCAGGTTCAAGTTCGAGCTGAGACTAGTGAAATTGCAAGGCATAGTTGACACCTAGCTATATGTGTCTTTCACTCCTGACGGGGGTGTCATCTATGCTGAGATTAGAACAGTGCTTGGAGGAAGTCAGGATTTGGATGTCCCCCAGTTTGCTGGCTTTGAACCTAAGCAAGACTGAGTTGCTAGTGGTGGGTTCAGAAAAGAAGATTTCAGCTGTTCACTGTGGCCTGATTCTTTCTTCTCTTGGGGGAAGGGATGCATCTTCAGGTGGCAGAGGAGATTTGCAGTTTGGGAGTTGTTCTTGATGGACAGTTGACATTTTTTGGTTTACAGGTGTCTTATGCTGTCAAGAGCTGGTTTTTTCACACTACGAATGTTGCCAGACTGCAACCTCTGCTTGATTCTGTAGACCTATCTACACTAGTCAACACCCTCATTTTAGCCTGGCTTGTCTACTGGTGTGTGTGTTATATATAAAGGCTTACCTGGAGGTCAATTGCATTACTTGCAGTTCAGAATGTTGCAGCGAGACTCTTGAACCTCCACAAGGAGGTGAGATCATATTACTCAATCAATGCAGGTTCTGGAATAGTTGCCTGTTAGGTGGTACATTGATTTCCGGGTACTGCTGGTGACATTTAAAGCCTTGAATGGATTGGGCCCTCAGTACCTCAGTGATCTCCTGACTCCCTGCATCCCTTCTAGGGATTTAAGATCTAGTGGAAGGGATCTTTTAGTTTTTCCTTCTTCGTGATGTAAGTCTGCTGGTGATCAGGCTTTTTCAGTGACAGTCCCTATCTAATGGAATGTGCTCCCTGAAGAGATACACACTGCTAGTTCTGCATCTTTATCTAAAAAGCAAATAAAAAGCTATTTACTTATGAGAGCCTTTCAGTAACCAGAGCTACTAAATGAAATGGTTAATGGGTTTGTGTATGTGCATGTATAGTATTGCATAAGTGGATATTTCTTGTATGAATGGATATAATTTGTATTGCATTTTATATTATTAATGTTATGTTTATTTATTGTATTTATTTTATGAGAGCTCCAAGCCTTGGAGGGATGCTTTGTAAAAATGTTTTGTAAAAACCTAATAAACAAACACAAACATGCACTGATGCATCAAAACATAAAGTTTCACATTTTTATAAATGTTAATACAAGTAGGGTGTCATTGTATCAGTAATTTACACTTTACTTTCCACTGGTGGAAACATTAAGCAAACTTCTTGTCAAATGTTGTGTCATGGTTTTATTTTTATGATTTGCACTTATGCTGACACTGACACCTAAAAAGTTATGTTACTAATAAAAATAATCTCACCAGTTACTGATTTTTCTCTATCAAGAGGCACTGAGTCTTTACCAAGTACAGAATTAAAAAAAAACCAAAAACCAAGGGAAACGATGGTATATTACATAAATTTCAGATTCTTGGATGACAATCATATACTGGACAAAACATCAGAAATTTGATATGATGTGCAGAAACCCCCAGGGAACATCCTTGATATCGGAATGACTTGTTTGTACTGTATGTAGACTGGGCCAAAAAAAATATGTCGAAAATAAAGCAGCATTAACTTGATCCTTTTTTGCATCACCAAAAATAAGAACATTATATCTTATAGCAACAATATAGAGAATACTGGATGGGCAACTATGAATAACCAGTGTGTTCTGCCACAGAGGGGTTCTGATTCCCTCTGACCACAAGAGTGAAGCTTGAGCGGTCCATGGAAATCAGAACCCTGAGGTGACAGAGCACACAGGTTGTGCATAAAGTTGCTCATTCTGTATTTTTTATAGTGTATAGTAGTATTATGTGAAATGTGTGCATTGTGTTTTTTTCTCTTTTTCGTAATGAAACTGACTTGTGAAGTCTCTAGAGATTCTAGAATACTGTCACCACAGAACTGAATAGAGGAAAGCAACAATATGCCAGCATTCCAAGTGGTTCTGCTGCAGTAGTGACATCACTACTGCAGCAGAACAACATAATGACATCACTACTGCAGCAGAACAAGCATATTCCAGGCATGGAATTTCATGCATAACAGCATTCCACTATACACTATAACATATTTTCTTATTTCTGTTTTGGATAATACATGTTTTTAATGTTTGGCTCTTATGAAAGAAATGAAAATTGCTATATAAATGTCAGCTAAAACAAAATGTTCTGAAAACACATTTTTTTCTAATTTCCAGTTCTTACCAGACAGCCAGCCATGTCCTTCTGAATACTGTGTTTAAAGCAGATTTTCATTGCAAAGAAAAACAGACTAGCTCACCAGCAGAAATCCATTATCTTGAAACAGCTGTTCATAGTTAACTGCAGCCCTTGCCTAAAGCCTCTAATGCTTGTTTCTTTTTTAGTCCAGGGGTTTATGTGGCTAGCTAAGGCATTCTGGCAGCTTAGCCTTATATTCTTGTCCAGATTAATGCAGAGTTTAGTAAAGAGCTTACTTTTTTGCATATAGAAAAATAAGGAATACACATGCAGGACACTATGCAAATGCCTGGTATGGATTGAATGACATCATCAGTCTCATGGATAATTTGTCTTTAAACTTGGTTTCAGTCTCATTAATTGAAGAAGTTCACAGCACCTTTGTTATATCAAAACAAGACCACTTTAGTCTTGTCACAGCATCTTTTGGAGCCTTACAACTAAAACAACAATATTGAAAATATTGCACAAATGGGAGATTTAAAACAAAAATTCTGTAGTAAGCTATGTAGTACTCTGATTTTGATTTTTAACTATTTTACCTATGAATTTGCTTCTTCTTACATTTTTCTTTTCTTTTTGCCATATGTAGTTAGCTAGGATGCTCCAGCTGAAATGCAGCCTTTCATGTACAGTGGAGGTCCTGCTTCTACTCCAGTCTGAAGCTGTGAGGAATAAAGTAAAGGACGTCTTCATTCATTCATTCATTCAATTATGTTTATTCAGAGGAAATCATAAAGCCATTGCACTTAGTTCATTTACAAAGGTATCCAGAACAAAAACAGGTACTGTACAAAGTTGCAGATATGGTAACAGCATGCACTGTGCATACAGAATATTTCAATAAACAGATCTACACAAGCAGTACAAAGCATATCAAAATTCTGATGCAATACACTGGAAGAATTGCAACAATATTGTGCATGTCAAATCAGCAACATCTATGAGAGGTATTTGCTTAGTTCCTGTCAAAGTGGAATAGCAATAACTAGGGTGAGGTGGAAAGACTACTGTTAGGGTGCCTTCTAACTGGTAGGGAGCGCCTGGACAGGGGTATAGAAACATAAAAAAATGCTGATAAAAACTGTCTTCTATAGCTAGGATTGTTAACTTATAGCCTGCTACAGACCTCTGCCCAGATTAGTGGGCATTAATTTCAAGTAGGCTCTCCAGGTTGGGAAAGGCTCATCCTTTAAGCATTTATGGGAATACAGCAGTAAGTGTAGGAGTTTCCAATCAGCAAGCAAATTCCTCATAAGCTGACTCAACAGCTCACAGTGATGTGTCCAACTGTGTAACCAGTAAAACTGTGCTACATTTTTATAGAAGATTTCAAGCTTGTTCCTCTTTCCTTTGGTGGTCTTCCCTTAGGGGTTGACATACAGTGTTCAGCGCTTTGCTGATGGCTACACATTTAGTAAGGGGTGTGAAAGTGATCTGTGTTTGAAATCTACCATTTTGCAATTCAGTTGTCTAACTTAGAAACACAGTAATTGATGGCAGATAAGGACTGCTAGGCCCACCCATTCTGCCCATTTTCCCTACTTGCTGCAAAAACCATAGACCCTTACTGATCTCCAACTTTATTCCCTTTCCTATTGCTAGTGTTCCCCTATGCCTATCCAATGCATTTTTGAATCTCCCCACCGAGTTAGCCCCACCACCTTCACTGGGAGGCTGTTCCATGCATCCACCACTCTTTCCATGAAGAAATACTTCCTTATGTTACCCTTTAGTCTACCCCCCTTCCAGCCTCATGTCATGTCCCTTTGTTCTAGAACATCTCTTTTTCTGAAAGATGCTACCCTCTTGTACCTTATTTATGCCCTTGAGATATTTGAAGGTCTCTATCATATCTCCCCTCTCGCTCCTCTCCTTCAGGGTATACATATTAAGATCCTCCAGTCTCTCCTCATATGACTTTTGGTGCACTTCTCTGATCTGCCTATCAACTGCCTACTAACTATTAGGCAATACACCATTTCCTATGTTAATTTTGGCTGCTTCCATTAGCTATGTGTGGAGCTTTAGTTAATTTTATTTTGGAAGTATTTGACTTCCAAAACTAAAGGAAAAGCTTTGTAAGTTAAAGAGAAAAACTCTTTGACTTCTGAATGGGGAACAGGAAATTACATGACTTCCAGATTTTGAGCCATGGACATCAAAAATGGTTATTTATTCTTTATGAAAACATTTTATCAAGAATATTTCATATGAACTTCCAAAACTGTACTGTTTGACAACTTTGACTTCCACACAAGTGGCAGTCTGTAGGAGAAGGTGACTTGTAGATGTATTAGGTTGGACAATGGAGAAGTAAGGACAGTCAGAAGATCTAAGGGAATGAGGAGGGGACAACAGCAGGTGAGGTGAGATTTCAGGTAAAGTGGAGGTAGCTATACCAGAATTTGGAAATGAAGGAGTTACAGTCAGAGAGACTTGTCATCCTGGGAGAGGAATTTGCAGTTAAAGTACAGTATATGGAACACTGGTGGGTATAAAGTGGGCAATTTATGGTGAAATTATACGCATGAAATAAGGGGCCAGGGCTAGCCAATGAAGTCTTTGTGGCAACACTCTAAACCACATCATCATACTGAAATGTTGAGAGATAACTTTTGATAAAAATCTTGCAGAGGGTAGAAAGAAGAATGCAAACTTTGTTACAATACAGTGCACCTAATTTGGGGAGGAGTTTCCTGTGAATTGTATTATTTATCTGTAATTTTGGTGCAACCTGGTGGTGGAATGCATGGATCTCTACTCAAATGTTGTCTGTGAAACTAGGGGAAACTCCCTTACTCTTCCTGTAGGGGGACCCCTTGTCTGTTTGGCATCCAGCTAAGATGGCAGACACTACTGCCCCTTGAGAAGAAGGAAGTCTGGCTCCTATTTCAGCTATCCTAGCTAGATGTACTATGGTTATAAACGACAATGAATTTGCCACAGTTCCTGTATAAAATAAAGTTTGTGATATGAGAATGGAGGGTGCAATACCAGAGATACAGTTGCAGAATGAAGTTAACATATATTCCAACTAGGAGGCAGAAGATTCTGAAAATCTTGGAAGTGAGGATAGCGTCTCGACTTTAACCCATGGAGGTGATGTTAGAAAACAGCATCTCCTCTAACTGCTAGCTGAACAAGAGGAGTGCCTAATTTGAGACAAATTAAAGTGGAGCATGGCATCCTGTAGTAAACAAAACAGAGCACCTCCAGCAGCCATCAAACTATCATTTTCTCTCCTGAAGATGTCAATAACAGACTATGGAATCCACAAAATGATGTCAGTCAGCAGCTCTGCCTGAGCAGCAGTAGACCAGCACACGTGCAAAAGCAGAAAGAGGAGAACTGGTCCACAGAACCTTCTATTTAAGCATCAGGATAGCAGTGTTTGGCAGATGGAAAGATCTGGCTACCTGAGAGGACTTATACTATGGCACAGATCAGAGTGGCATCCAAAGAAAGACCTTCTTCCCCTTCTACAAAGCTGAGTGCCACCTCACCCTTGCCTTCTCATGTTAACACCCCTGTAAAAAGAACTAACACTGCAATATGTAAGCACCAAACTGTGATGCCCCTAAAGGCACAACTGTGTAATGAGACAAAGACAATGCCCCTCAGGAGCAAATAGATCAACAGAACATTTCACAGGGGTTACAGCATGGATGCTGTGATTAAGAATAAAACAGATTAAAAAAAAACATACCTCCTAGCAGGATAGTGGAAGGGGAAAGATGTTGCTATGGGGACTGTCAAGAATTTTGACACTCCAGAAAATAAGTAGTGTAAAAAGAACTTTAACAACCCTTCTGTCAATAGTAAGAGTATAGGTGATAGTGTAAATGAAATACATAATCAGAACCAGGGCCTTTACCACATAGTGGTGAAACAGTGAAAGAATGAACCATCAAAATTAAACAAATATGCAGGAATCCTCATAAGCAAACCTTAGGGTATCAATCCCCATCTATCCTTACTGATACATGTACGCCTGGAGTCATGTACAACTGTGGGGTAGCTTCCAGGTGATGACAGGGCTGGAGACCAGGGAGACACTGGTAATGATGATGGACTGGGTGGTTCAAGCCCCAAAGCTCAGGAAAGAAGGGCCCTACTACTGATGATGTTGAAAGGCCAAGTACCAGTACAGCTGGTACACCTCGGGGTGGTTATCCAGAGCAAACCAGAAGTGGGAAGAAAAATGAGAGAGAAGAGAAGCAGTTCTGCATGGTGGAGTTCATTCAGGCCCAAAGGGAACAAACACAGTACTGGAATGCTATCAGGTTGAAACATATTGGTGGGTCTGAACACCCACCGGATGAAGTTCATGTATCATGCTCACTGTTAAAAAACTCTATGGCATTCTGGTGATACTGAAGCACTCCAGACCCCCCCCCCCCATGCAAAATTTGTTTTACAGAAAAAGATACAAATGATTGACATCAGTGTAAGCATTGCAGACATGCTCAATGATCTCACATGCATCATTGTTTACAATAGCGGTCCGTGGGCTGTGGGTTTTCTTTGTCAGTTTGTTTGTGAGCAAAATATAACAACAGGAAACCTGGGGCCTGTGGTCTTGATTGAGGTTCACCCTGCACCTTATACAGAGGATGAGACAATCAAGGTGGCTACAACTCCATAGATACTTCAGATATGCCTCCACCGCTCCCCATCTTCCCACAGGAAATGTGTGCAATGGTCCATACAAGAAAGATAGGTGCAGATAAATAAAACCTGGCCCAATATGCAGGTTATGGTAAGAAATAGATATGCTGCTATATAACATAGGAGTCTGGGGGTCCAGAGGAAGATGAAGGGGATTCAGCGACCCTTCACTTAAAGATTTGTTTCCTGTGATGCAGAAGGGACCCTCTCAGAGCCTGCATACATCAAAGGCTTGACTAGGTCTTTAAGTAGAAAACCTGAACCTGGCTTCTCGTGAACTTTACATCCCCTCATGTTTTGGTAACACTCTAAATTCAATCTCACTGAATACAAACAGTATTAAGACTTTTAAAAGGAGGGTTGCCACATTTTCTATTTTTGAATCCCTGCCTGGAAACATATATTTTCTACAGGACACTAGGCTAAAAGTACAATTTGAACTTGGTCAACTTATTAAGCAATGGTCAACAGCATTGTTCTACTGTTTGCAGGGAGCTGACACGTGATAGGGTAGGGGTTTTGTTCAGAGCATTTGGGTTTTTCAGTCAAAAGAGATCTTGAAGTTGTCCTGTGAAGGGCTGTTTTACTGGATTTGGAATACTGCAGGACAGCATATAGATAAATAAGTATATATGCCTCACTGAAAAAGGCATCTAGGGTCTCCATATTTACTGAGGTTAGACCTTTCCTACATATGAACTAGAAAGCCATTTTGAGGGGGATATTTTAACTGTTGTATACAATTACAAAATAACCCAAATGTAAAGACAAAATTTACTGTGACATGAACTACCTTTAAGATATGATTGTCAAAACAATGCTTAAAGATGCATCTAGATCCCTTCACCCCCAGGGAGGAGCAACATACATTAGACATACATTATCATTTCACACAGATGACTTCTTTTTATTGAACTCCATTCCAATCCCTCATATTTCCACCACCGCAGGGGGAAACATATGACCACTTGACCATAATCTGTAGCAGTGGAATCTTCAAAACTGTTTCTCCTGCATATAAAGTCTGGAGATTAAATTCTGTAGAATGAACAGTTTTTATATTTAGCTACAAGGTCTGTGCAATATGCATATGATGATAAGTGCGACTGTAGGGAGGACACCATAACATATTTTAAAAATCTGTTTCTTTCTCAGTGACATAAACAGAAGAAAGATAAGTATTTCAAGTGTTTAGGGTTAAGGAAACAACTTCATTACAAGTCATAATTTCAAAATCAGCTGCAGAAAAAAAATCACACTAGGAGAACAAACTAATGAAATAAAACAGAAAATGAGGTTATAACAACATGATAGAGGGAAATCTTTACTACATAACTAAAAGTAGGCACTCAGGCAAAGAAACCATTTTTAGATTTATATAAGAGATGTTAAGATAAAATGAAATATAGAATTATCTGAAACTTACGAAATGATATGGGGCAGTGAAATCAGATCATCAGGGCATCATAGATAGTATAGTGAAATACACACATAATGGTTTTGGGATAACACCCCATCCCCAACCCCATGAAGAATGCTGCACTGTTTCTGCAGTGGCTAAACATTCCTGTTGTCCCACAACATATTTTTTCTGCTGTGACCCAGCAAGTCACCTTAGAAGAGGTTCATGGAGAAATAAATGGTTTAAAAATAAACACAGAACTAAATCCTGATGGCCTGACCTTTGAGCTGTAAAAGAAATTCAACCCAATTATCGGTCTGGATCTAGTGTCTATGTTTAAAGAGGCTTAGAGAAGAGGTAACCTACCTTCCTCCATGTCTGAAGCTTTCCTAATATATATTTAAAAGAAAAGGATAAAAGCAATCTAAAAAAACCTTGTGCTTACAAAATTTAGACCAAAAAATCCTGTCTAGAATCATACCTGTGGATGAAAGGCTGTCAGTGATTGGATCTGGTGTGACATTGTGTTATCAGACATGAGCAATCCCCTTCAGAATGGTTATCTCCTGCTTATCCAAAAATTGCTTCATACAAGAAAAAAGGAACAAACATTAGGATACATGCTGGCCTTAGATCAAGAAAATGAATTCCACAAAGTTGCCCACAGTTATCTGTTCTATGTTTTAAAAACATAAATGGTACCTGAGAAACTGGTGCACTGGATTTAGACTTTATACATTGATATCATCATTGCCACTTTCATTAATGGGTGGATAGAACAGTCTATCCAAACTCTGCTCATGGTCAAAGAGGGATGCTCCCTTAGCCCACACCTATAGGTTTTTGCCCTAGATCCTGTACTTCATAAATTACAGGAGAATCGCAGGGTGTGGGATCTGCAAATTGCCTATGCACACTGGATGAAACATTAGTATACGCAGATGGCGTGTGCCTCTTATTGGACAATGCAAGGGAAGATAGGCAAGCTTTAGTGGCTATCAGATATTATTCATGTGTGTCTGGTGCCAAACACAATATACAGAAGAATAAAGGAATTCATATGGGGTGAATCCAGTGAAACATCAATGCACTGAGATAGGAGGCATGCTAATCTCAGGGCAATAGATTTCTATACTAGGAATCTAGTTTGTTGCTGTTGACCCAACAAGAGTAAGCTAGGAGAAAAGTTGATCTGTGGGACAAAGAAAAGTTGACTTCTGGAAAGGGAAAACAGTATCTAAATTAAAACGAATAAATTTAATTACCCTAATTCCCTACTTTTTGTTTCTCTAATTCCATGCTTTTTGTTTCTTAGTTACATATTTACATCCCCTAAGGACCTTAAACCTGGGATATGCAGTATGTTCATTCAGGCTGTCTAGAGGAGCAGACTAAACCCAGTTCATAGGTACATCACTTATCATCACTTAAGTAATGGGGGACTAGGCATGGGGAACCCTTTAGTTTTTTAGTTTTTTTACCCATCTTCTTTAAGGCAAATTTTAGTTTAATCTTTTGCAATTCAGATAAGCTATGTGTTCCTTTGGTGAAAAAGTGGTTGGATCCAGATACAGTATGGATGGGTGGAAAAAGGTACCTTTAAACTTCAAGGCCCAGATAGAAACAAGCAGTCACCCTTGTACGTGCAAATGGCCCTACATGAAACAGTGGAAACTCGCATTAGATAAGATGATTTCACAATGTAGGAAGTAACCTTATAACAGTATAATGGAGGTGTGTTTCATTTCCGTGGTATATTTTCCTCTCTCCCCAGTAACTTGAGAGCATGTGGTTTTAGCCATTCTAACAGATAAATGCATTCTAAAATATATGTGGGATCTGCAGTGGTTAGAGTCTCATAACCAATTAGGGGTCAGAGATAATTTGAAGCACGCATGTCTGGAGAGAAGATACTACCTGAGGGACACTTGTCAGGACATTCTTGAAACCCTGCCTCATTTGGGGAGGGAGTATAGCATTGTGGTTAAGAGCACTGAGCTGCAAGCTTGGAGAACTGGGTTTGAATGGTTGCATTTGCATTCTGTGTGACAATGAGCAAGTCACTTTGCTTCCCTGTCTCCAAGGACACACCTGGAAATAAGCCTTGGCTTAGTGTGTCTTTCCTGACCAAAAAATTGTAAAAAAAATAAATAAATAAATAACTCACGCATTTGTCAGTGCTGAATGTTCACCACATCCTATGCTGTTTTACTGGGTCTTGCTTCGATACATTTTTATATTGTCTTGCATGCGCAGCACAGACAACATATTGTGGTTGCTTCAGTGGAGAAGCGGGTTTCAGAGGTGCGGTCCTGCTGCAGCCAATGGTGCCTCTGCTTTTTGTGGCAGGGTTCTGTGGCACCTATGGCATAGCATGCTGTCTATGACAGCAGTTTCAGAAACGTCCCACCACCTTGAGAGAAATTATCCACTGCAATCAGGGAGTGCCACGGGGCAGTCCCTGATTGCAGCAGCCAAATACTGCTTGCCTCGTCTGGTGTCCCCTGTCAAGCAACATTGCGGTGGCTTCCCCATCAGCTTCTTACGGTCCTGACTGAAGCTGAGGGACAGCCGCCGTCTCTCACAGTCCCTCAGAAAGCCAATGGGGGTGCCCAGTCCCCCAGTCGGCATGCCCTCTCCTAAGTTAATTTGCCAACAGGTGTGCCCAATCCCCATCAGCTCCAGTCCCCCACCCCAAAACACACAGGTGGCACACTGGGAGCCCAACCCAGCATGCCAAAAGTACCTGTTAAAAGAAAAAACCTTCCCACGATGTTGATTACTTTTTTTTACCCTGTAAAGTAGAAAAGTGTCCCTCACTGTCTGCGGCCCCCCTACCCCAGCCAGCGCCCACCCACTGCATACCCCACCTCCCCACACCCCCTCACCCCATACTTACCTCTGGAGCCTGGCGCGACGATCTTTGGTGGACCGTGAACACGTCAGCACTCTTCAAAGCAGACCGCGGACTGAAGAAATGCCAGTAAGCTGTATAATGGCATAAATAGGGAGTTTCCAACTTTGTGCATATCTCAGGCTTTTTTGGGGATTTTGTCACCAAATTTTCAACATGGGGTTATTGGGACCCCTCCTCATGAATTCAGTCACTGTAATGGCGTTATTCAGTCCCAAAAGGTAATTGCTCGGTCACTGCATGAAATCACCTTTCAAGACCAATTAACGAAATGACAGTGCTCTGTTCATGAGGTGGCCTCTCAAAAAGCCTATGTTGCAAATGTGGTGGAAAAAATAAAAAAAATGCCTGTTTTACGAGCATGTGTTGCGCAGTTTCCATGCACGCTCATAACTTTGCAAATCTGTAATATTTTCTCTCCAAATTTTCAACATTGGCATTTTTCCACACCTCCTTATGAACAGTACAACTGTCATTTTTCACATCCTGTCCAAAATGTGTTTTCGCCCTACAGGGGCAGAATAGCGTGGTCGCTGTGGGAAATCAGTGTTCAGGACAGAGTAAGAAAATCACAGTCATAGTGTTCATGAGTAGAGGTCCTAAAATGCCTATGTTGAAATTTTGGTGACAAAAGTCCACAAAATGAGTATGTTACAAGTGTGCATTGCGCAGTTTCCATGTGCACTCGTAACTCCGAGATTTTGTAATGTTTTCATTCAACATTTTCAACATTGTCAGTTTTGCACACCTCCTCAGGAACAGTACAGCTGTCATTTTTCACATCCTGCCCAAAATGTGTTTTCACACAAATGACACACAATGGCGCGGTCGCAGTGGGAAATCAATGATCAGGACAGATGAAGAAAATCATAGTGACAGTGTTCATGAGCAGAGGTCCCAAAATGCCTATGTTGCAAATTTAGTGAAATAATTCCACTGAATTTATTTATTTATTTGTACATCAGTTTACAACCTTTGAGCCAGAGGCTCATTTCCAAAGGTACCTCGTCACATAGAAGACAGACAGAACAAATTTAGTATACAGCATAAAATTTAGGTTACAGCATAAAAGTCACATCCTTAAAGATACACAGAGTGGTTTCATACATTTATACAATTTAGTTGCAATTACATTGATACAATGCAATTACATTGATGCAATTTAGTTGCAATGATACAATTTAGTTGCAATTACTGAATGACTGTGTTATGCGTGTGCATTGTCCAGTTTCTATGTATGCTCATAAATTCGAGCATTTTTAATATTTTCACTCAAGATTTTCAACACTGCCATCTCTTCACACCTATATATGAATGGTACAGCTGTCATTTTTCATATCCTGCCCAGATGGTGTTTTCCCACATCTGGCACAGAATGGCACGGTTACTGTGAGAAATCAACGTTCGGGACAGATTAACAAAATTTCAGTGCCACTATTAGTGAGAAGAGGTCCCAAACACTTTCATGAGGTGGGGTCACAAAAATGCCATTTTGCAAATTTGTAGTGAAAATACCAACAATCATCTGGGGCATTAGCATTTCTAACCATAACGTCTGACCCTGTACAGACTGACAGGTGACAAGGGTGTGCCTCTGCATTGCTGGCTGTCATGCTCACACCATACCACCCTCCCCACACCCTCAAGTCAATGACAGGCATCAAGGTGTGCCTTGGACTCTTCGGTCCCACAGTTCATCCCATTCTCCTATGCGGCACCCATTTCAGCGTATGTCCTTATGAAATGGGGTGACTGTAAAGTCAAACATCCCAAGGCACACCTCAGCACTTGTTGGTGTCTGCAGGATAGGGTGAGGTAAAATACCATTAGTGTTATGGCCGATTGGGGTGAGTGTAAGGCCCAAGGACCCCAAGGCACAACACAATATTTGTCTCACTGAAGGGTAGGGTGAGCTGAAATGCCATGAATGTTATGGCTGATACCCAAAGGCACACCTCAGTGCCTGTCAGTCTCTATACAGTTATGTGGGGTTGACATCACTTTCGTACTTCACTGCCATTCCTATTATGCATCTGTTCAACTCCTGCGCTACTGATGCCAATGTCAGCAAGACAACATTTGACTTTGACAAATGCTTGTTACTATATATTTTCCTAAGATAGACCACATGAGCTGTAATGTCATTTGCAATGGTGTCCTGATTTTACACAGTTTTATTCTGCATTTACCCAGGATAGTGGAAGTGAGGTGTGATATCTAATTTTTAGTGTGGCCCTGCTTTTATAATGTATTTTTCCAGGACAGCTCATCTTAGATGCTACATCTCCTTTTCAGTGGGGTTCTGCTGTAGGGTCCTGTTTTTGAACAGTTTTGCAACATATTTACCCAGTATACTCAGCTGAGGTGCAGTATCTCATTTTTAAAGGGGTCCTGCTGTAACACATTTTTGTACTTCATTTACCCAGGATAGTACAGCTCAGAGGTTACCTTGTTTTCTGTGGGATCCAGCTTTTCCCATGTTTTTATACTGTATTTACCCAGAATATCGCAGCCGAGATGCACAATCTTGTTTTTGATGGGGCCCTGCTTTTACCTATTTTTATAATGTATTCACATAGGATAGCCCAGCTGAAAGGCAAGTTACATTTTCAGTGGGGTCCACATTTTACAGTGTATTTGTCCCAAGACAGAGAAGCACAGATGCAAGTTCAGTGGGGGATCTGCTGTATTGGTGTCCTGCTTTAAAACATTGTTACTATACATTTACTCAAGACAGACCAGATGAGAAGTAATATCCCATTTTCAGTAGTGTCCTGCTTTTACACATTTTTAGATTCTATTTACCCAGGATAGGCCATCTGAAAGGCATTATCTAATTTTCAGTGGGCTCCCACATTTTGACCCCAAGATTCCAACATAGTCTTTTTATGGCCTGACATTATAATCAAGACAGGTGGTATTTTTTAAATCCCAGTCAAAAGGTTATTTTGCAATATGAATGCAGAAACATGTTTTGGAAGGGATTTGAAAAATGACAACCATCATCTTCATGAGGTGGGGTAACACAGCAAATATGTTGAACATTAGGGGTCAAAATCTGCCAAAATAAAGTTATTAGTAAACATCAGAGCAATTCAATGTTTCTTCATAAATGTGTTGTTTTTTTTCACATTTTGACCCCCAAATTTTCAACATAATATTTTTATGACAGCATGTTATGATCAAGAAAGGTGGATTTTTTAAAATCCTGTCCAACATGTGGTTTCACAGAGCAACTGCAAAAACATGTTCCAAAGGGGATTTGAAAATGGACACCTGCCACTTTCATCAGGCGGGGTAACAAAAAGGCTATATGCACATCTGCAAACATCACAAAGCCATTAGTATATATTGAGAAAATGCAACATTTTCTCATAACTTCAATTTTTTTGACATTTTGACAACAAATTTTCAACACTGTCTTTTTATGAACCAATCTTATGATCATGGCAGGTGTAATTTTTTTAAATCCTGTTTGGAATGTAATTTTACCTAGCAAATGTGAAAACATGTTTTGAGGAGGTTCGGAAAGGGACACCTGTCATGTTCATGAGGTAAGGTAACAAAAGGGCTTTGTTGAAAATTAGGGGTACAACCTTTTTAAACATCCCAATGTTATGAATAATCCAACATTTTAATCCCAAATTTTCAACATAGTCTTTTATGACCCTTTTTTTGCATAATGTTTTTTTTAAGATTTTCCTTTAATGACATGCAAGAGAACATGAGACAAACCAACAGTCAATATATAAGAGTAAAAACAGCATAACAACACTAATACAGTAGAACTATGTACAAAGATCCAATGCATTTCAGAAAATATCAGGGAGGCAGTATAGAGCAGTGGTCTAAGGCTCTGAGCTGCAAATCTGGTGACATCCAGCAGACCAGACCTGGGTTTGAATCCCACAGCTTCTACTTGCATACTGTGTGACCCTGAGCAAGTCACTTAACCTCCTTGTGCTCCCAGGTCTCTCCTGTAAAAAAGCTTCCAGCTTAGTGTGCTATACCTGGTTAAACAACTAAATAAAAAAAAGTATCACTCATCATAGGTATTATGAATGTTATTAACAATTAAAAATAATCAATATTAATTTCATAGTGTGTGCTACACAAGTGTAAAAACACATTCTGACCAGGATTTGAAGAACAGCACTTGTCACTTTCATGAAGTGGCATGCAAAAATGGCTATGTTGAACATTTGGGGTCAATAAAAATTACAAAGGTTATGAGCAAGTCTTGAAAAATGTCAAGGCCTCCCTGATACTTTCTGAAATGCATTGGATCTTTGTACATAGTTCTACTGTATTAGTGTTGTTATGCTGTTTTTACTCTTATATATACCTTTTGTTGTGTTTTAAACACTGTGACCCTTAATTTTCAACACAGTCTTCTTATGATCCCACCTCATGATCCTGGTAGGTGAACAATTTCTATTCCTGCCAGAAAGTTGATTTAGTGGTGTGACTGTGAAATCACTTTTTGGGATGAATTTGAAGAATTTCACCTACTTTGTTCATGAGTTTGGGTTCCACAAAGGCTATGTTGAGAATTTGGAGGAAAGTTATTAAAAAATGACAAAGATATGAGTAGAAGTTCAAAATGCCTTGAAATACATTGACTACATACCTGATTTCCTAAGTTCCCAGTCCAGTACTGAAGAGTGAAGATGTGTCTCTGGTCCAGAGAGGATTACAGCACTGAACACCTGGTAAGTAAGTAAGTAAGTAAGGGGTGGGGAGGTGGGGTGATGGGTACTGAGTGGGGGGTTAGGGAGGGTAATTGGGGCAGGGGGTGGTGGAGGGCAGCAGCGGCAACAGACATCGATGGACCATTTTCTGTTTTACAGGGTTTAAAAAATGTAAAAGATTATAGAGACAGTTTTCTTGATTTCAAGTATCAACACTGGGGGTTGGGCATGCCAGTGCTGTTATTATGTTGGCAGCTCCAGGTGTAAGCTCCCTGGTCTCGCACAGTGGAAATGGGCAGGGTACTTGCCAGCACCAGGGATTGGGCACCTCATTGTTGGAAAATTCAGAAAGGATACCATGGGAAGCAACAGGAGGTGAAAGGGATACTTGGCAGAGGGCAGGTTTGTTTTTACCATTGGGGGTACAGTGGTAGGCTGATCATGATGCCCACAAGCTGTGCTTGCTGGGTGACTTCATGTAGAAAAAAGGAAAGAGTCACACTGTGATTCTGGTTTTCAACCCTAACTCCCTACCCTCATCCCCCAGGCAGCACAAGAAAAAAAAACTTTAGGGTTTGGGGTCTCTGGAGTCTTGGTGAATTAGTGGTGGGGTCTTCTGTGGGGATGTCAGTCCTAATGGCCACCCCATTCCCTCAGCAAACAATGTCGCACATTTTTTTCATATTAAGTAAACTTTATTGAGTTATTTCTTTTACAGCCATAAGAAACATTCGGTATGATTACAGTTGCAGAGAGAAGGATAAGAAAAAAGGGAATTAGAAAAATTACAAATATTGCTTACATCTGTTATGTTGAGATTCTCCTTCAGAAATCTACATTTTATAATTTAAACCTATTTACTATACTGAGTATTAAAGTACTAACAAAAAAAGGAAAAAGAGAAAAAAGCGAGGAAATAGCAAAGAGAGATTAATACAATAAATATTATTGTAACACAACTGTCCCTACCTATTCTTCCCTCCTCCCTTCCCTCCCCCTCTCCCCCCCACCTTCCACCCTATGACTCCCCTCCCTCCCCCCGGGTACACATCAACATTTGAAATTAATGAGGAGAATTACACCTCCTCTATCAACTATCCATGTTATCAAAGTAGTTAAATTGTTAGTAAGGTATGCAGAGGGGCCCATACTTCATTATAATAGTATAACCTGTCCGACATCTGGGTTATCATTTTTTCAGCCTGTAAGGCAAAGAGAATTTCTTTGATCCACTCAGCTCTGGAGGGTATTGTCTGGTCGAGCCAGTGTCGTAAAACATTTTTTTTTTTGCACACAAGGATATCATAGCCATATGTTTACATTGTTTCCCAAGTAGTACTGACCCATAGTTACCCAAAATACAAATTTCAGGTGTAAATGCATCAGAAAGGCCCAACAGGGGATCCACATTTTTTTTAATATTTATCCAGAAGGGTACTACCTTGTTACATTCCCATAATATATGCAATAAGTTACCAGGCAATGCCCCACATCTGGAACATAGATTTGAAGCAAGTAGCCCCATTTTATATAATTTAACTGGGGTATAGTATAAGTCATGAATGACAAAAAATTGTAATAATAGATATCTAACCCACCTCACATCTCAGTATAAATGTTGCCAAATATTAGCCAAGACCTCTCCTCGGGAGCAGAGATAGGCAACACTTAGTCCCTCACATACCGTGGGCGACAATTTTGTAACTCCAGAAGCTCTCTCAAAAGATGATAAAAGTAAGATATAAGTTTCGATGTAGGGGGTGATGAGATAGTTTGTAGCACAGGTCCAGATAGATATCGGTTCCAGGGCCCCAACCCAAAGTGTGAATGAAGCATATAGGACAATTGAAGATATTTAAAAACATACTCTGCCGGTACTTGATATTTATTTCTTACCTCTTGGAATGTCAACAAGCGTTGATCATTTAATAGATCAATCACTTTAACTTTATAACTAAAAGGCCAGAATTTTTTATTTAGAGGTTTACCACCAATCTTAAAATTGGGATTTCTGAGAATTGGTTGTGAGGTGTCTTTCTCCACGGATATTTGGAGTTTGGCATTTATCCTATTAAAGACCCGAAGAGTGAACAATGTCACACATGATCTTCTTTCTTCAGGTACGGTCCACAGGGCCCTGCATGAAGAAAGTTCCAACAAATTATGTTGGCAACATGTGGTGAGACATACTACTCTACCTCTGAAGAGTTTGTTACCATAATATAGTGGCTTGGAGCTGTACTTGTGCTTCATCCTGGAGGCTACAGGGCTGTTGGGAGAGGTGAGCATTGGGGTTGTATATAATTAGGGAAATGCTTCCATGCAGGAACATTCACATGCAAAATATCTTTGGAATCTATGTGTGTCTGCTTTCCTCACCATCCACAGATAAAGTCAAAACACCAACAGGAAGACATGGAGTTTGATGTGTGCTATCAAAACACGATAATACCAGGGCCTACTTTACTACCACTGGTACATGAAACTTTGACACAAGCACAATTCATTGCATTTCTTAGGGCTGCATGCCTACACAATTCTTTTCCTATAGAAAGATAAAGCTGAGTCAGTTGCACAGATATGGGGATTGTTTGTGCAGCCTACATGCCCTCATCATCTTTGCATGGGACCGTGGACGGCATTACTAACTTTATACAATCACCAGAAAGTTTCATCCAATAGGAAAAGGAAGATGGGGAGTGAAGCTTCACAACCTTTAGACAAAATGAACTATGCATTGTTGACTAGGGCAAGATTGGAAAAAAGATTGAGTTCCAGCAAGGACGTACTAATCGGATGATTGAGGTGCTGCCAAGCTCAGCCTGTACATCCTGAATAAAAGGCACATTGCAAACAAATTATTGCTGCTGAGGCAAGTGAAATTGAATCAAATTGATCCAAAAGGTAAAAATCACACAGAGACTGCAAACAACACCAGTCACATGGCGGGCCAGACACCCCTAACAAACGGAATCTGAATTCATGCTCTGCCTTTAGTTCCATGGTGAACAGATAAAAGGCACAGAGGCAATTTTGGTATATGATGTTTCTAAAGTGGAAACTAAAACATGCATGGACTAGTGGCATGAGCCATTTTGCTTGAAATCTTAATAACAAAATAAACTAGTAGCTTAAAGTGTGCTTGTCAACTTCAAGAAACCTTTGAGAAACACTGAGACACATTTTTGAAGGGCTCAGAATCTGAACCAGAAATAATTTCTGCATTTCCATCTCTTCTATACTTCATTACAAGGTTTATCCACACAGAACAGGAACACACAATGCCACCCGCTCATGGATTAGGGGGTGCTAGCCATCCTGATTCACAGAGAGGCACAATGCAAGCTGCACTCAGGCAAAAGGAGGATTAGGCAGACAAATAGGTACTGTAAAGGAAAATGTATTTAAAGTACTAGCTTACAGCATCTAAGAGCATGGCATAAAACCCAACGCTTCACCTCTAAGAAATTAAAAAATGTGGAGATTAGATAGTTCATTAATTGCCAGACTGAATTTCTAGTGTATGTCCTCACTTGTAGTTACCCTAAAATCTATGTTGGCTACATGACAAGGGCTCTCAAAGAGCAGATTCAGGAGCATATACAGTCTATTTATAGAACAGCTCCAAAAACATCCCTGGGACAACATTTTGCAGAGTTCCTTGATAGTAAAAAAAGATGATTTCAGCTTTATCTGTATGGAACACTTTGTTAAAAGCCCAAGGGTGGTAGCTGCAAATATGTGTTCCTACAAAAAGAATTGCGCTGAATATACAAAGTAAGGGCTGTAATCTCAATTGGTCTAAATGATTCAACAGACATTTAACCTTATGTGACAAAACAATAAATCTACTGGATGTCGTATGCTTCATATTAATGTCAGAGATGAACTGACTGTTTAACACTATGCTTATGTTCCCTCCTGTAATCACCGCCCCCCACCCACCCTCTAGCTGTGAGTCTTTTCTTGTTTCTGGCTAAGTTTCACCTCCCATCCTACTGTCCTTAAAACAGAACCTTTAACCCCCTGTCCTTCCTCCTTCCCCCCTTTTCCCCACCTCTTGACTTTTCCTATATTATAACATAATTCTTGTATTTTTTTCACCCTCGTTTTCATATAATTGCATTTTGCCATATATATGTATTGTTTTATTTAATATATTTATTGCTTCTATGCCCTCCTACCCTTCCCCCCATCCTTTTCCTGGGACATATGACATTTTCCCTATATTATGACATAATTTTTGCATTTTTCACACTAGAGTAGGGAAAAAAGGCATTAGGGTTGACACCTAATACCCCCAGCCTAATACCCCACCCCACCCCCACCCTACACAGACCAACAGGTGATGGGGTGTGCCTTGGGGTCATCGACCCTAACTCTCACCCCATTCCATGTGTAAGAAAGCTGACATGGTACAGTGAAGGAGAATGGATGAGAGCTAGGCTCAATGATCCCAAGGCATACCCCATCACCTTTTGGTCTGTGGAGGGTGGGGTGGGTTGTTAGGGTGTGGGGGTGTTAAGGTGGCTACGCTAATGCTTCATTTCCCTACTTTTGTCACTTCAGCCCTAATTGATGCATTAATGACATTTTTTGCTATGAATTTCCTTACTTTTTGAGAAAGTATAATCTTACCATTATATGGTTTTGGGAGGTATCAGTTTTTGGGAGAGCAGGGCCCCCCCATCTGGCCATAAGTGCATAGACATTGTAATGAACTGTCAACTCACTGTGGACAGACCAGCAGTCCCACTGCTGCATAATGGTAACCATATGTGGGAGTGCAGGGCCCTCTGGTCCCTGCCCTTCCACCTACCTATAATTGTAGAGACGCAGCACATCCCTAGACATATTCCAAGAAACCCTTGTGCTGCAAATGGTGCAATATCTTAGTAACTGTAGCAACTCTGGAAAAAAATTCCACAGCATTTGTAGTCATGGACTGGCAACCTACATGCTTGCTTAGCTGCGTTTAGTGAAAAATCCTTATCTTGAACAGTTTTCGAGATGTAGCCATCAAAAGGCACCACATTCAAAACAATGTTATCCTATGAGAAATGTCTCAACTTTGAAATGCCATAACTATGGAACCAATTCAAATGTTTACACCAAACCAGCATAAGCCACATCTGTGGAAAAAACTCTTTGTATCTTGCACATTTCAAGCCAAAAGTCCTAACTGTTTCTTTGCAGTGAACTGGCAAAGAAAGAGCAACCTTTAAAAATCCCTGTTCGTGAGATGTCAGAATCCTTGTTCATGAAAAATCCTTGTTTGTGAGATAGTGCCAGCTGGTCGTCCCCTCATGAACAAGGATTTTGACAACTCACAAACAGGGATTTCTCATGAACAGTGATTTTGACAGCTCATGAACAGGGATTATGACACCTCATGAACAGGGATTCCTTTTTATAATCCTTGTTCATGAGGTGTCAAAATAATTTTTCGTGAGAAATCCTTGTTTGTGAAATAAGGCCATCTGGTTGTCCCCTTACAAAAAAGGATTTTGACACCTCACGAACAGGGATTTCTAATGAACAGAGATTTTGACCCCTCACGAACAGGGATTCCTTTTTATAATCCTTGTTTGTGAGGAGTCAAAATTCTTGCTTGCAAGCCGAATCCTTGTTCATGAGGTGTCAAAATCCTTGTTCATGAGAAATCCTTGTTCATGAAATAGAGCCATGAGGTTGTCCCCTCATGAGCAAGTATTTTGACACCTCATGAACAAGGATCAGAAGTGAGTGGCGAACAAGGATTTTAAAATTTAAAAATGGCCATTTTGTGACAAAACTAAAGGAAACCAAAGCCATGGGTTTGTAGAGGGTGTCACCCTGAACAAAACCCATACTTTAATCTCCACAGAAGATACCTCTGGGGCAAGTTACAGGTTTTGTTTGCCCCAAAAAATTGAAAACAAGATGGCAGCTTGTGAACAAGGAATTTTTTCTCACGAACAGGGATTTTATAAATCCTTGTTCATGAACTGTCAAAATCCTTGTTCATAAGGCAAATTCTTGTTAGCAATTCATACACCTATCCAAAAGACTGAACTGAGCATGCGCAGAACCTGACATTTCAAAATTGAATAACTTTGGAATGGATTAATATTTTTTTACCAAATCAATGCTGGTTTGTTCTTTGGAGCACGCACTTTCTACCCCAAAAATGTCAGGCCAAATTTCCAAATGGTGTGGCCACAGCACTTTTTTAGTAAAGCTTTTAATGATTGTTGATTATTTTAATGTTGTTTTAAGTATTTAAGCAATAAGCCATGAGGGGGTGTGGGTTATCAGGGGATTTACCACTGCTGGAGTGGTTTGCCCATGAGGCCAGCCTAGTGGGTAAATCCTCGCCAGCCATGGTAAATCCCCTGATAACCCACATCCTCCGAGTGGCTTATTGTGAATATACCAAGGTTCATTTTTTACTATAATAAAATACAAAAATTAAAGAGGTTGCTGTGTGTGTTTATTTTTATTGTATTTATTCCTGGACTGCAGTTGATCTGGATATGGACCAGCAGCATTGCTCATCATTAGTCAGTGATTATCAGAGGATTTACACTGGTGGTAAACTGCCAGTCTGACCATTTCATTGGTTGTTCACTTATGTCCATGGTATAATTATTGTTTTATGTAACCTGTACAGGCGCCTTGGTTCAAGAAAGGCACCTTATATAAATAAAGAATGATTGATGATTGATTGAATGAGGAAAAACAGGGAAAAATTGGCAAACATTTGAAAAAACTTGCTTTTTCTTTCACTATGCACTGCACAAAATCTGCAAATCCAATCAAAATGAAATTTGGCATGTCAAGAGATTAACCCATGGGACCACGCATACCAAATTTTGTGTAAATCCGTTGAATGGTTGCAAAGTTATTAAAGTGCAAAATTTGAGGTTTAACATTAATGTGCCTGCTCAATTCTAACTATGGTGGCACAACACACCACTATTATATATATATGTATATATATATATATATATATAGCTTATTGTAATGTCTGTATTGCTTCTTTGCCCCCAATCCTTTCCCAGGGCCTATGGATTTTTCTGAAGCAGTACTGTTTTATAGAATAAAATATATGGATTTGACAACAAAATAATTTACATTTTTTTTATATGTACTTTAAAAGGACAGTACAGAGTGATTAGTTTAGCTGCCTTTTTAGATATTTAATGTTTGAATTCTTCACATGGAACAAGGGTATCAGATAACTGTTACTATGTTTAAATCATTTGTCTTAGTAGATGTTCCTACTGACATGCTGCACATGGTTTTCATCTGGTAATTAGATTAAATTATTGTTGTATTATTTAATTGAAGGAAACAACATTGGAAGCCACACACCCTGACAAAGCCTCTCATCTTAGAGGCAAAGTGCTGGGTTTTGTCCCGTGCTCTCAGATGGCTGTAAGCTTGAAATTTAAATACATTTTCTTTCACAATACCTATTTGTCAACCTCAGTTTCCTTTTGCCTGAGTGTGGCCTATATTGTACCTCTCTCTTATCCACATAGAGACAGGGGGCTAAGCTCTCAAAGCCTTGTGGCTTGATTTTGCTGCAGTTATGCTAACTGCACCAAGATTGATAGACCACAAAAACACGTGGTGTAACATCTTGGTGCAAGTTATGCAAGCTGCTCATCACAAATGAGATATGAATCAAGATTCTGATGCAAGAGACATTTTTTGCCGTCAAGTGCTGTAAATGCATCAGAATGTTTGAAAATTGGTCACACACAATTTAACTCGTTTGCAGGAATGCAGGTGCAGTGCTAAAACTGTTGCTGGTGCTGCATCAATTATTTTGAAAAGCCAGCCCAAACCTTTATCCCTACAGCTGACCTACAGTACTCGTGCTGAACAATTTTGTTTCTGCTGTTCCAGAGCTCTGTAGTTTTTCTTAGACTAACTGCTTCAAAACAGAGGATTTCAATGAAAATGGGTTGCAAGGCTTATTCCTTTTGTGTACTACACCTAAGGCAAGGCAATTTTATTTCTATAGCACCCTTTACTGAGGGCTCAGGGCACATAACATAAAAGCATCATATAATACAGCCACAAAATCAGTAATTGTACACATAAAAAGAAAAAAAAAATCAGCAGAGGTATGAATACCATCTAATCTATTATCAATTTGAACACTAATTCAGACAAGTAGGTTCCCAGGCCCTGTTTAAAAGCCATCATCAAGGGGAAACGCCTGAGATGGCATGTCAAGGAGTTCCATATTGCAGGCACCATCACTGAGAGAGCCCTGTCTCTGGATTGCTTTAAACGGGATCTTGGGATGGCTAGCAACAACCCTTCAGAAGAGCAGAGAGAGTGAACAGGAGAATACCAGGCTAAGAGGTCTCTGAGATAGGCAGTGCCCGATTTGTGGAGGGCATGTATGTTAGCAAAGCAGTCTTGAATGTGGTACATCGCCTAATAGGAAGCCTGTGCAGCTGCCGCATATAGTTTATTTGTAATCTATGGAATATCCTACTTGCATCACTCATGAATACTGCAAGTCACTTGCAGTTTAAAACTAAATGCAGAAAGCATATACTAATTGTGTAGAGATAAAATTGTATAGTTTGAGCCTGCATTATATAAATCCTGTCACTGCCTGAATGTTATATTCCAAATGTTCTTCTGTTATTGCTGTGTATGGGTTCAGGTTGTGCCTGAACATAGGCCATATCCACCTAGTGCACTTACCCAGTAAACCAAACTATAAAAACATAAACATAACAACTTGTTTAAACAGTGACTTTTGTTCTGATAAAGCCTTGTCAAACAGCCACACACAAGGAATTGCACACCAATTATGCCTTGCACAGGCTTTGAGGCTTTTGCGTAAATGCATATGGGGCTCCATGCAGAAACGGGTCCATAACACATGGCTGAGCAGCATAAAGCTGGCACCCAACTACACAGCCCAAGAATGAGTAGAACACCATGGCATGCACTACTGTGTGGGAGGTGGCTACTGGTGTGCAAACCAGCCATGTACTGGGGCACATTGCAGTGTGCAAGGAGGGAAAGGGTGGGCCCACTGACCCCACCATACATGGCTCTCCACAGGCCAAGGTATTCACCCACTGCGCACTACATGAAGCATACCATTATGCAGAACAGGTGTGTGTGTATGTTGCAACAAAATCCATAGAGGGACAGGGGCCCCTTACAGGTGGCAGCAACTCACCGGTATGAAGGGGTGGGGTCTTGCAGCACATGTGCCCATGAGGTAGACACCACACCCTGACGCCCAACACACAGTCATAGCAACCCTACATTAGAATCAGTTAGGAGGTTCCTCTATGCCTTAAACAGGATCAGTCACTTGCCGTATGAGTACGAGGATGGCCACCTCTGGAGTGTCAGAGAGTCTGAAAGAAATGGTACACCCATTGCCCAGCAGGGAAGCATGCTGCACCTGCTGCAAATGCCTATGTTACTGTCAACACAGAAATTCCATGTGAAATATGTTATGGTAGTCTCAGTTCAGAGTGAGTAGATGTCCACATCACAAAGCCATCAACACAATTGGCACTAGTTGGCACCCTTGTTGGCAGTCTCACAATAGAGGCCAAGGATGGAATGAGCATGGAGTCTGAACTACCCTCTCACCTATGTGGTGGTCCCTCCATCACAGGGTTGAGAGGCACATTGGTGGAGCAGTGTGGGGAAGCTTGCACTGTGATTGTCCATGCTGTACTTGTCTTGTGGATAATCAAAGCCTTCAGGTTCCAGTACTGTCAATCCAGCACCTTTTTGAGCACTAAATTCACACACAGAAAAAAAATCTTTAAAAATGATTTTTTTAAAAGTGCAGTAGTTCCAGTGAAGCCCAGCTAAGATTCTTCTGTGACCAGGGCCACAGTATAAGAGCTTTCCATGGACAAGGTACCAGAAGGCCCTGGCATGGACCATGCAACAGCTATATAGGCAGGGGCTCATTGCTGAGTACTATGCCAATGGCTACAGGATTGAATGGTTCATCTGGAACTCACCGCCATGAGTACAGCCCTCTGCCTCTGGCAAGGAACAACTAGAGGGTTATTATTAGGGCATGTGGGGGGTGCATTGGGGCATGCGGGGGGATTAATAGGAATCTGGACAGGTGGGGGTGAGCTATCCCAGCTATGTCCAAAGCTGTCTCATACCTGTCTTTACCATGCAGGCTAACCCAGCACAACTGACAGCAATTAGGCTGCAAAGAAATGGACAAGACATCATGGACATCAACCTTAAACCACCACAATGGCCACTGGAGGAGTGAGAGAAGGCTGTGCAGGCCATCATCCAAACAGGGATTGCATAGTGGCCAATGGCTACTGACATACATGGAAGCAGTGCCTATGGGTACCAGGTATCTGTCCTCCTGATCTATGTGCCATGCCGCAAGATGCAGGCACTGAAAGGGCACGTCATTTAATGTCCACACAGATTGTGTGGAATGGATAGTGTCAGACTCTGGACATTTCTGTGTACATGTACTATACACTGTTTTGTACAGGTTTGCTTCCTTGATTTGTGTTCTCCACTGTTTGAGATGGTATCCCATGATATGGGTGAAGCAAACTGAGTGACTCACATTTGCGTGACTCAGTTTGTGCGCTTGAAGAAGTAGCAACCCTCAGAGGATAGCAATGGGAGGGAATAGTGAGTAAGGTTGGCTATAACAGCAAGGGTGAATGACAGGGGGTGTCTAGTGGAGTCAGATGAATGGAGCAGTGCAGCCTGCTGCTGCCAAGCTGACCACCTGGGGTAGTGGATATGGTCGCTAGTTGATGTGGTCATGGTCCCATGTTCAGGACTGACTGTTTGTAATTGTTTTGAAGAGTGTTTTGGGTGTTCAGTATTTTTTGTCTTGTGTGTTCTCTGGTTCTCCTGACTGTGTTGCCCCAAGCTGCAGTGTCCCCCTATATACTGTTGCCTGCTTCCCATGTATTACCCTTGTCCTCCAGTATCCGTCCCCCCAGAGTTGATTATTTTAATATGGGATGTGCAGTATGGGCTTACCCCTTGCAAAGGGGTGTCACCCCCCCCACATTAAATGCTCATTTTTATGGTCCCATACTGCAATGTGTCATGCCGTCCCTGTTGTAACTGGTGATGTGGTTGTTGTGTTGCCGAATAAGTTTTCGGCAAAATGTACCTGCTGTTTTGTGAGTTGCTGCAAAGTTTTCACTATTATGACATGGAACCATTGGAGGTGGCTTGTTGTTCTGGTTACCACCTGTAGAATAAATCAATTAAATCCAATCCATCTTTATTTAGTTTGCAGTGTACACGCTGCCATTAGGAGACATTATTAGACAATACGGTTTGAGCTTTCACTGTTACGCAGATGACACTCATCTGAATACAGTATGTCTTTTCTACCCGGACAGGATGATATAGTCTCTGTCTTTAACAACTGTCTCATTGAGATCAAGGATTGAATGAGTTCCAGCTGGCTTAGGCTGAACTCAGATAAGACTGAAGTGTCAGTGGTTTATCCATGTCATCCTGGAGTGGGTTTGGAGGCCGAGCAGTCATCGGGCTTATGGCTTGACGATGTTCAGCTTACCACCTCAGACCAGGTGAAGAACCTCGGTGCTATTCTTGATGATGGCCTAAACCTAAGATCTCAGGTGTTGGATGTGGTCAAGTCCTCTTTCTACCATCTGAGGAATATTGCCCGGGTGAAACACCTGGTCTCACCGAACGACTTACCTACATTGGTCCATGCTTTTGTCACCACCTGCCTAGATTATTGTAATGCCCTCTATCTAGGACTTCTAGGGGTTAATATTCCCGTCTTGTAGGTAGTGAAGAATGCAGCTGCCTGGCTTTTGACTGGCACATCTAGAGCCAGTCCTATTATGCCTGTGTTGCGTGAGCTGCACTGGCTGCCTGTGCAGTGGCAAATCACCTTTAAGGTAGGCTTGCTGACCTTTAAAGTCCTCCATGATCAGGAACCTGGCTATCTGAAAGAGCTCCTGACTCCCTACTGACCCTTCCTCCTTTCCAATCCACTGACGAGGGATTGCTAGAGATTCCCAGGGTGTGTTTGAAATCTTTTGGTGTTACAGCATTCTCGTATATGGCTCACACCCTGTGGAATTCTCTACATTGTCAGTTAAGAAAATGCCCGACCGTCAAGGGTTTTAAAGTACAATTAAAAACTTTCTTTTTAATCAGGCCTTCTGTGATGCTTTTTAATCTGATTTTACCACTAGTTATTTATTTATGTACTTATATTTATGCACTGTTTGATTTGTGTGTTTTATTGTAACTTGTAAAGGGCCTTGGTGTTTGAAAGGCTCTATATAAATGGAGTTTTACTTACTTATAAAGCACCCATCCAAAATAGCTCTGACTGCTGTACAATATGAGTGCTGTACAACATTTAGAACAATGTACATAATTTAAAAAGTGCAAAATATGAGAACATCATAGGAACAGTACATAGCATACATAGTGCAATGAAAAACAAAGTACAATAACCGCTAAAACAGAAACATTAGGAAAGAGTCAAACAATTTAGCATCACACACATCTGAAAACATGAAAGAATAACTAGGTTTTCAAGGCAGCTATAAAACTGCACAATAATTTAGCTTGACTAAGGCCTATTGGAAGGGCATTCCACAGTTGAGGGGACCCTAATCTCAAAATCTCATCACCCAACAGTTTAAAGGTTGAATTTCAGGATGGCAAGCAGATCAAGCGTTGCAAATGGCAGAGCTCTAAACAGACAATATCCCTCAGGTAAATCTGAAAGGTATCTAGGGCCACAGTCATGAAGACATTTGTACATGACAAGAAGTACCTGTACCTTGTAGTCAGTCCTGAATTTAACATGTAACCAATGAAGATCTCTGAATATTGGAGTGATATGATCACAGATACCCTCCTTTGAAACGAGCCTTGCTGCGGCTTTATTGCATTTTGTCAAGTTTGCAATTTGGAAGACCCAATAACATGGTATTACAATAGTCAGTTCTTGAAATAATAAAGGCATATGCCAAAGTTTTCAAATAAGAATCACCTACATATTTTTTTACTTTAGCAATTCTCCTGAGATGAAAAAAATGCTAATCTCCTGAGTTTATAAGTGTGTTGAAAGAAAAGTTGAGTCATATAAAACCCCCACATTTTTGGCAACTGATTTAACTTCCAGAGTACATTCCAGGTCTGGAAATTCCAACTGTCCTAATGTCAAACAGTTTAAAAGATTTTTTGTACCAAAACATAATGCTTCTATTTTTTTCAAGATTTAATTGCAAAATGTGTTCAGTCAACCACAAATTTAACACATGAAGGCAGGCTTTTAAGTTATCCCTAAAATCCTTTCACCTTGTTTTAACAGAGAAGTACATTTGTATGTCAGTAGCATAAACATGAACATTTAGATTGTACTTCTGAATTATAATTCCTTAAGGAAACATATAAATGTTGAAAAAAATAGACCCTGATAACGGTCCTTGAGGAACAAAGGGGGTCTAATTTTCTAAAGGTCCTTAGATCAGCACAAGTTGTGCCAAAACCTACCTGTGGCAAACTCTGGTTGTGCCAGGGACCCTGTGCTGGATTTTGGTACAACAGGGGTCCCAGCGCCAAAGTTCCCAGAGTTGCAACAAACAGAGTGGTAGGCCAAACAGGTGGCACATGGTAGGGGCTTGATGAAGGGTGCCATGATCCACTCCTGTCCATTGTAAAGCTGGCCCCAGGACCAGAATGTGGGGGGGAAGAAACCCCTACACCCTACCGTTATCCATACACCGTCCCCTGTAGCAGCGCAGTAGTGGACAGGTTTTGAAGAATGACTTGTGGCAGGGTACTAGTATGGCACCACGCAGCATTGTGCTGGACATTCACAGACTATCAGACCACAAAAGTCATACTGTGCAGTCCAAAATCCTGTATCAGAATGATTACTGATATCATACCCTGACAGATGTCAAACATCGCCGCATACAGTATACTGTCCCTGGATGCATGGTATGTGGTGCCGATGTGGTATATGATATGTACACACTAGTAGGTCTGCTATGCTCCAATGCACTTCTCTTAAGCAAATGGCATACACATGAAGGATCTACAGAATGAACAATCAAGGATATTACACATACAAGACTGTGGAAGCTCCATTCCTTCTACTGTACTGTACAGTGTTGGAAACTGATCTTGTACATGTATGGTGGGTTGCATACAGGAACACACCCAGATGTGTTAAGATGACAGTCCCTGATATTCTTGATTGATAGTGCCAAACTGGAAAGGATTTGTTTTAACCTGGAAGGAATGTCACAAAATGTCATATGATCTGGGGTCTCTTTTTTCAGTTCTTGGAGGCAGCATAACTCTTATGCTCTCCTACATCCATTTTTGTAGCCTTCTTTTTTAGAAAAAGATCTTGACTTCAGGAGTTTCTTACCCCCCAACCCGGAACAGTCCCAACCTGTGGCACCATGTCGTTAGACCAATTTATGGCTGGTCTAACTACAGCCAGGACTTGTGTCCACAGTGGGGCTTTCAAAATCATGATTTAGGGGATATAGCAGCCCTTCTGTGTCACAAGCTGCCTTCCTACATGGCACATCACTACTTCATGTGCAGGGGTGGCACAGGGCTGGTTTGGCGCAGGGGCTCCTATTTTTGATGCAGCCTGCATTTGAAACTTAGGATTGCTGCAACATCTGACACAAGGTGCCACTTGCTTCAATTCAGGTTGAAATCGGATAAGACTGAGGTACTGGTTGTGGACCCGGGCCGACAGATAGGGGGGTCGGGCGGTGTTGCGTCTTCTGGAATTTCTCTTGGTGGTGTTTCTCTCCCAACCTCTGAATGGGTGCAGAACCTGGGGGTAGTTCTTGATGATAGGTTTACACTGCATTCATAGGTGTCAGCAGTCATCAAGACTTCCTTTTATCATCTTAGGAACATCGCCAGGGCTCGGCATCTCGTTCCATCTGCCGACCTACCTACTTTAGTCCATGCCTTCGTGTCCTCGTGCCTGGATTATTGCAACTCCCTTTATCTAGGGCTTTCTTGGGTTGAAATCCATCACCTGCAGCTAGTGAAGAATGCTGCAGCCTGGCTTTTAATGGGTTCTAGAAGATCCTGTCATATTACTCCAGTGCTGCATGAACTGCACTGGCTGCCAACACAGTGGCGGATCACCTTTAAAGTTGGCTTGCTGACTTTTAAAGCCCTACATGATCTGGGCCCAGTCTATCTGAAAGAACTTCTGGTTCCCTATTGCCCTGATCGATCTCTCCACTCAGCCGATGAGGGGTTGCTAGAGGTTCCAAGAGTGAATTTGAAATCTTCTGGCACTCAGGCTTTCTCGTATGCTGCCCCCACCCTTTGGAACTCTCTACCCCGTCGGTTGCAGGAGTGCACTTCTGTGGAGGGTTTTAAGAGGGTCTGAAGACCTTTCTGTGGGAAACTGCATTTCCAGAATGTTGATTGATTTAATTGTTTGGTCTGGCTGTATTTTTAATGATGTTAACTGTTTTAACTGTTAGTATGTACAGTGCCTTGACATTCGAAAGGCGCCTTATAAATAAAAATTATTATTATTATAATTCCATATGGCACAGGCACCTTGCATCAATTTTAGGGCTTTGAAAATCAAGTCCAGGATGTCACTTCTTTGAGGAAGACTTAAAATTGCCCATGTATACAAAGAAAAAAGATAGAAGACAAATATAACCTAAACCAACTTACTGCAGCCACAGATACCTCCACACAAAAAAAAAGTCAGTCTAGCATTATCTGATCATCAATGGTGTCAAAGGCCACTGTGAAGTCAAGCATAATAAGAAAAGTACATTCACCCTTATCACTTTCAATAAGAATGTCATTTGTGACCTTTATCAAAACCATTTCAGTGGAATGATTTTTTTTTCTGAAACCAGATTGAAAATGTTCCCAACATTAATCTACAGAGAGGAAATTTATCAGTTGCTCAGTGACAACTTTTTCAAGAATTTTTGCTATGATGTGTAGAATAGACACTTGGTAGTAGTTTGCAGGATCATCCAGATTTACAGTAGATTTTTTAAGAATAGGCCTAACTATTGCAGATTTTAAAATGGATGGAAGACTGTCTGAAGCAACAGATTAATTTATTGTATCAACAATATTGTCCATCAAGATAGGGAGACAAGGAAAAAAACAAACGAGTGAGCAGTGGATCAGGGGCACAAATAACCTTCTTCAATGAAGTTAGACTTTAACAAAGTATCATAAGAAATGTCATATCAACCGAAACCTCGCTCATCCTTTAAACAAAGGGATATTTGCAGCATTAAAATATTGTCAGGACTTCATACAATACTCATGCTAATATCAAAATCTTTATCTGAAAATTAATTAGCCAAGCTTTCACATATTTTGTGGGATGGAGGGTAATCTAGATTTTCACTAGCTTGGACTAACAACCTTTCTGTGACTTGGAACGCAAATATAGGACTCGATTCTCAAAACTCAGCCCAAGGTGAGCCAAACAGGACTTCCACCAATTGTCAGTGTGCCAGGTACCCTGTGCTCATTTCTCTATTGGGTAGGGTCCTGGTGGCATAGTCATGCAGCTTGCAGCAACTGTGGCCATGCACCAAACAGACAGCACATCTAGATGGTGTGCTGCAAGCTGCAGGGTGGCCATGCAGCACTCTAGGACATCCCTGGTGGCTAGTGCCCTGCCATGATCCCCTTGTTATAAATAGTAATCCCATCCCTGGTGGTCTAGCAGCCCTCTTGAGCTCCAATCCCCTCTGGAATGAAATGGATATCATTCCCTGGTATATTTTGGGACCCCCCCCACCACAATGCCACTTTATTAATAGTAATCCCATCCATGGTGGTCTAGCAGAGCCCCCTAGCCCTGATCCCCTTTTCATATATAGTAATCCCATCCCTGGTGATCTAGCGGACCCCCCTTCACTATCTCAATCTGCCCATACATTATAGCATATAACATTCCGTGGTGGTCTAGTGTAACCCCTACCCCAACCGTGGCAGGCAGTGCCCTACCATCCCGCTGCCCCCATCCCATCCCGGAGATGGCTACTGGCACAGTCCTCTGCTGTCCACCAGGGCCATCCACTGACTGAGCTGTCACAGTATGCGCTCATTTACAACATAGTCAGCAGCCAGCCATGGCAGAGAGTGGAGAGCTGTGCCTGTGGCCAGCTTGGGGATGGAACAGAAGGAAGTGGAGTGGTGGGGCACTGCCTGCTGGGATGGGGGCTAGGGGGTCCACTTGACCACCATGAATATTATTTGTTATAATATATGGGCAGATTGGGGATAGAGAGGGGGCTCCACAAGACCACCAGGGACAGGATTACTGAGTATATATATATATATATATATGGGGATTGGGGCTTTGACGGGTCTGCTAGACCACTAGAGAATGGTATCTATTTTGTTTTGGAGGGGTTCAGGAATAGGGAGGATGGACCATGGCACAGGTTCCCTCCCTCACAGGGAGGGCTCTGGGGCTGGCACTTGTGCTCCAACCATTCCAGAGGACACACTTCTAAGTACCCTTAGACCAACCCTGGCTAGTCTAAAGGTACTCAGAATTTAGACATTTGGGGGAATTTAGAGAATCCAGAATTAAATGATATGGCAGCTTGCGTCTGCTGCAAGCCCCATAGCACCATGTCACTGCCCATTGTGTGCCACAAGGATGGCACAGCCCACTTTGGCACACACAGCCACATGCTGTATTTGAGAATTGTTCCCAGTGCATCTTTTGGTGCAAGTGACACCTTTCTCCATTCCTTGTGGTGCAAGCCCCTCGTGCTACTCAGGGAGCTTTGAGAATTGGGCCCAAAGATTTTCCAGCATTTTCAGCGATGAGATCTGAATAAAAATACATTTCGCATTTTGCATACTTTGCTTATAAAGCAACAAATTATCTCTAAAGATCTGTTTGTCAATTCCTAATCTGGACTTATTTCAAACTCTTTCCAGCCTGTGATTTTTCTGCTTGAGCAGGGAGATGTCAGAGGAAAACCAGGGAGAGACCTCATGTCTACTGAAATTACAGAGTTGTTCATCAGCAAAAGCATCTGACTGTTTAGACAGGGTGTCACTGACACTTCCACAGACAGGATAGGTATCCTGCTGAAATTACTAGGGAGATTTGAGGTGAACTCCTTAAGATCAACTGACCTCAGAGCTCGAGACATAAAAAAAGCTTTGTATTGGAGGTATAGATGAAAAAGCCATATTGAGCCATAACAAGTTGCAATCAGAAAAAGACATTTAAAAACTGTCAGTCCTACTGATTAGTAAACCCCTGGAAAAATGTTTTAACTATGTCCTTCACAATGAGTACAGTCATTGACATGTTGCCAAAAGCCACAAGACTAACAGATCAAGAAAGCCTGAAGCTTTCTTATTATCTGGATAATCTATGTGAAAGTTAAAATCGCCAACAGTCAGTGTATTCTTCACATTTTTGAAAGCTTCAAAAATGAATTTGTTCAATTCATTCAAGAACCCAGCAGTTCGCTTAGGAGGACGGTAGACAAAAGGAAGTTTCACATCTTTAGAAAGGCTAACCATCAGACTTTAAGCAAGGAATGAGACACGACAAGGTGTGGGTTATGCCTCAGGTGCATTATGATGCATGAGGCACGTGCACAGAGTGCCTATAGCACCTGGGAAATGTTCTTATCAGGCCATAACCCACACCTCTGAGTGTCTTATTGCACTTATAACATGGGCCCCCATGCAACTACTTAACGAAAAAAAGGAATAAAAAACATGCCAAAAAAATGTAAAACCTCAGGTTTTAAGACCTGAAGAAATAAAAATAGTCCCCCTATTGAGGTTGTTTGTGAACTGTTTGATGGGCAGTATGGGGGTGCTCAGTATGGCTGCACTCCCCCCCCACACACACATAGATACTGCTGAGGTTGTCTTCCTCCCCCACCACTTTATAAATTGTATTTCCCACTGCCACTCATCCATTTTCATAAAAGGCATCTCTGGTAGTAGGATCGTGGAGAGTGACCATTTTCTTTCACAGGGAGAACTGTCTGATGGGCTGTACAGGGCCCCCCCAACAGACACAGGAGAGATACTGGTAAGGTTCTGTTCCCTGTTTTCACACACTGTATCTCTTTATATTGTCCACTACAAGAAAGGAGAAGTCACAAAGCGATCATTTCTTTGTCACTGAGTGGCTGGTTTCATTTTAGAGCTAGTATGTCCCTTGCCAGCAACTGTAGTTTGTCATTGTTTCTAATATGGGGACACTCACTCAGCTGTAGAGATGCAGTGAATTTTAACTTCTGCCATGAAGTTGGGGCAAAGTCAACCACTCCGCATCGAGAGACGCTATGCGAAATCCCCACAGAATAACACAACTTTGCCTTATGGTGACTTTGCCTCATTATGACTCTGCGTTATGGTACTTAGCATTCACTTTGCATTGTTTTCTGCTGAACGCGAAGTGAGTCATAATTGAAACAGCCCACAGATCACATGTGTTACACTGTGAAAAACATAGAGAAATCCCTTTACTGGCATCAACTGTGCACTTATGCTGTATACTACCACACCCATGGTCACTTTTGCCAGTCACAGCAGTGCCATGGCCAGGAACATCTTTGCATCCACATCTCTTTGCAGGCATTATTTTGAATTACACAGAAAATTCACAACAAATTAAAATTGCTGAACTTTGAAGTGGATGGGAAGCCAAAAAACAACTGTGGCTTACAGATGCAGATTGAACCCTAAACAGATGCAAATGTACAGACAGATGGAGATTGCACACTCAAGAGAAGCAGCCACACAGGCACAACAATACTGCCTTAACCAGTGGTGACACAAATCCCAAACTGAAAAAATACCTTTGTGGGTTGCGGGGGCACTGCAGTACCAGGCCACTACCTAGATAGAATGAAGCAGTAAAAAATACCACAGATAGATAACAGATTCAGAGTGCTGCGAATACTGTGTGGCACAATAAAATGTGTCTGACTTGATGGCAAGCACACACACTCACACACTACAGAAGGTAATGTGCAGAAAATTTAACAGTTCAATACACTATATGACCAAATCTTTTAAACAGAATGAAAATATGCACTGCACCACAACAAACAGAAAATAATTATCAAAAATCATTTCAAGTATTACTGTGTGTACATAAACACACAAATATTAACACACACTACTAATACAAAACAATTTAAAAGTCTGTCTTTCTCATGTGAATCTCACTCCACCACAGATACACCCCTCCCCTGAAGCACACTTCAACAGTGTCTGTCAGTACACAGACTGACTATTCTAAATTAACATTCAAAATGCACAGAAAAACAATCAACACTCGAAGATCTAAGCACAGCAGGGTTTCCTGCAATCGATGTACAGTACTACATTTAGACCAAAATAATTGGATCAAAACTGATTTTTTAAAGCTTTTTCCATGGTTTGATTCTCAGAGCTCTGACAGCAAACTGTCTCCAGCTTTCCACTACACACACTATGCAGAACTGAGGCTATACAAGACAGTCAGAGCCTAGTGACCTGCCATCCCATGAATCAATGCAGAATTCACCTCAAATAGCAATATAAAGGAGAAGTAAAGCAAAGTCCATTAAAAATCAATGGCACTTCATGTTAAAATTAAGGGAAAGGCAGAAAAACAAGGTGACGTAGTACAAAGTGCACTGGTTACAATGCACTTCATGATAAAAATTAAAGGTGGAGTAAAACATTTTGTATTGTGGAGCACTACGTGAATTGAGGGACAATACATGAAGTGCTCCACGTAGCGAGGTGAGAACACCTTGCCCACCTCTACTCAGCTGTAGTGTGGACCTGGAGTATGAAAAATCTGCATCTTGTAAATAAATGTTTATTTTATAGCATCCTCGCACCACGCACCTTGGTTGGCTTTGTTGTGGTCATCATTTTCTTTTTTTTTTACTGCAGCAGCACAGGTTAGATTTTATTTTGTAAGATTTTGCCCTAATGTGCTTTTGTATGTTGTGCAGATTTTTTGTGTGTGTGTTGGGGGGGTGACCTCCCCAGCATGGTCGTCTTTCCAGTATGCTGACGTGGTAGGTTTCTGATGGCTGGTAAGGGTGGCGTGCTGATATCTTTGTGTTGTGGGGTTTGATTGGCACAAGTAGTGCAAGTTGCAAGGTTATATCCTGATAAGGACATGGCTGAAACAGGGTTTCAGCCAATCAGGCTTCAGGAAATTGTTTGCCCATTTTATCAGACAATTTAATGAAGACAACAGCATATGAAAGCCAATGGGAAGGGTTCTAGCTAATACAGCAGTCTCCCCACCTTTCAAAGTTGCTCTAGATTCAACTATAAAATTAAATCACAGGGACAGCTTCTATCAGTGCCACAATACCATTTTCACTTTGTTTCAGTTAAACATAGAGAGTCAAGGGACTGTTGCCAAACTACGTCAAAAATCAATAGATATTTAGAGGATAGCGATCATACATTCAATAAAGCACCCTTCACAAATTCCATATTTTCCTTTTTCTTAACAGGAGATAACTGACTCAGATTTCACAGATTATTACTTCCAGCTGAATCCTTCAAGTGCACAGAAACATAGAAGCATAGACTTTGATGGCAGATAAGGATCGCTTGGCCCACCTAGTCTACCCATTCCCTATGTATTGGATAAGCTGTAGATTCTAGTTAACCAATAGCCTACTTCCTCCTACCATTCACTATAATTGCCTTATGTCTGTCCCATGCATTCTTTAATTCCCCAATTGTTTTTGACCCCATGACCTCCTCAGGAAGGTGGTTCCATGTGTCCACCACCCTCTCCATGACAAAATACATTCTGACGTTGCCCCTGAGCTGTCCCTCCTCTATCTTCAAACTGTGCCCCCATGTTCTTGCACATCTCTTTCTCTCAAAGATGCTCCCATCTTGGACTTTGTTGATTCCCTTGAGATACTTGAATGTTTCTATCATTTACCCCCTCTCCCTCCTTTCTTCGAGGGTATACATATTAAGCTCTTTCAGTCTCTCCTCATATGGCTTCTGGTGCAGACCCTGCACCATTTTAGTTGCCCTCCTTTGGACCGCCTCCATCCTGTCTATGTCCTTATGGAGATGGGATCTCCAGAACTGCACACAGTACTCTAAATGGGGTCTCACCAACTGTCTGTACAGAGGGAGAACAACTTCCTGTTTTCTACTGGTGGTACCTCACCCTGTGTATCCCAGTATCACCCCAGTGCTCCTTACTGCTTTCTTACATTGCTTGCCTACCTTAAGGCCATCTGATATGACTACCCCGAGGTCCCTTTCCATTTTTGTTGGTAGTACCTCATTAATATGATAAACAGTGTTTTACATTCCCATTGCAGTGTCCTATGTCATTCTTTGGGGGAACATGTGAGTAGCTGACTTTACGGCTGACCTTTAGATTGCATAGTACCTGGTGTGTCCCACACCATGCTACGTGCCTTGCTACAGCTGTACACACCATTATGCGTATGCATTTCGGCCCTGTCTATATGGATATGCTCCCTTCTTTTGTGCACCGGAGGCTCCACACAGTTGTGCATTGGTGCTGTGTGCACAGTGCAGAGGGCAAGTATGCATGTGGCATAATGCCCACAACCCCATTTGGCCCACATAAACACCACTGAATCCATGTTATGTAATGTATAATGCCCACATAGCCATGGTGCAAAGGGTCTATGGTATGGAGAGCTTCATAGGAACCAGGGCTGCATGATTCTGCCAATGATCAGACTTGATGATATCAATCTTTGAACTAAAGTTTGCTATACTGTAGTTCTAACAGGTTTCTATTCACAAGGCAGAAAAGAAACAAACAACAAAAGCAACACCGCCTCACAGTCATTCCCAGGTGGAAAAGCTGGTCTCATGGCCACCCATTCCAGCCCCAGCCCCCCACCCGACCTCCCTCACACACATACAACTAAAAAATGTTGTCTCCTGGCACTATGCCATGAGCTTACACAGTCTTTTTTGCAGTCCTCCTACCCTAGACAATCATCAAAAGGTTTCAAAATAGAATGTTATTCATTTATTAAGGGGTGGGCAACAGCAGAGGTACACTAGGCTAGCTCAGTTGCTTCGTCCCCTATCCTCCCATATATTGCTTACTGTTTGAATAATCCTCTTACTCTAGTACACCCATTAAATACACCAACATATCTTTTTAAAGGAGAACTTCACTGAACATGTAAGTCATCTTACCCAGTAGAAACGTTCTTAAGTAGTGGTTTAAATTCTGTTATTGTTTCATCTATACAGTCTTTTTAGTAACCAAAGTGATTGTTTTTGCTTTACAGTCTGCTGGTGAGTACAATTTTAGAACAATATGATGCAGTTTATGTCCAAACAACCATAAAGTTCTGTAGTAGAACATGGATGCACTGTGCCAACAGTAGAAGAGCAGAATAGGGACATAACCTACATTATATAGTTCTAAAACGGTTCTTACCAGCAACAAATAAATCGGAAACACCCACTAGGATAAATAAAAAGTCTGTATAGTGTAAGCAATAACAAAAACAGCTTCCACTGGGAAAATGTATCATACATTCAGCACAGTTCTCCATTAAAGGGAAAGATCCCTTTCCTCTTCTTACCCTTTATCCACAATTTGGGGCGGGGGCAATAGCAGAAAATACTCACCAGGCTAGCTCAGTAAGGGGATGACGATACCATCTCCCTGACTCGAGCTGCATTTATTTATTTATTCCATCTTGGATTTACATACCTTTGAGCTAGAAGCTCATTTGCAAAGGTTCCACATCTAATGAGAAGAAACAGAAATACGATACAAGACACAACCATACATACAATATCTAGGAAGTCTTAGTTACATTGTTTGAAAGAGGTTTAGCAAATATGTTAAAAAAAAAAGTTATTGTCTAAGTGCAGTACATGTGGTTCAGGTGTAATAATGGCTGTTGACTGAGCAGAGTGGACATTTACAGATGAAGAGATAGATTAGCCCAGTGGTGCAAGGAGGATTACAAGGATGGGACAGAGGACATTCGGATGGATAGAGATGAGAGGCTGGTTGCAGTTTTATAGGATATGTACTGAAGCTGATGGGGGGAATAGGAGCATGAGCTGGTATGGTCTTTGGGAGGTGGAGTGAAGTGAAGAAGGGAAGTCTGCAGGCGGTAGTGAGATGGGGGGCAGGAGTTGAGTTGGGGGGGGTGAATTTCCAGTTGGTAAGTTGAGGGAGGAGTAAAGTGTGAAACAGTGAGTGCAAAGGTAGAACATGGTTTTCAGGCAAAGGCCAAGCTGGTACAGTTAGGAGTTACAGTCACAACTACTGTGTGATGTGAGATGGGCATGAAGCTTTAATTTAAATGGACCTAGTTTAGTTTCTGACAGAAAGTTGTCACTGAGCAGATTTAGCCAATAGGGCACACAGTACTCAAAGGACAGTTGCCCTTGGGATGTCCACTGGAAAGGGACATGAAGTGACTGGCTGTTTGTTCCTCTGGTATGCCTTGTTTTGCTGGCCAAGCTGAGGAAATTCCACACACCCGAGGGGTATTAATCCAAGGGTGGCTTTCTTTGCAAGTAGGCATACCAGGTACTGTATATAGCTGTCCAGGTTTAGCCAACCTGAGTGTGCATAAAGCTCGCAAGTGTGTGTTAGGCAGTGTGCACCCAGAATAAGCATACAGGCCTTATTGAGGGTTGTTTTTACCCGCTTGACAGCTGTGCCCATAGTCAATTACAGACAACACAGAACTAGCTACTTTTAGTTTTACAGATTCTTGCATAAGACAGTGTTTGATTTTGTGCAACAAGCCTAGTCTAGCATCTGATGACTGAGTTACATGATCCACTGTATGTGTGGTATGAAAGAAAGGGAACTGTGTCTAGCATTACCCCAAAGTACTTGCAAGTTTGAACCATTAATAAGTGCATATTTTGACTGTTTAGTATTTTTGTTAGTGGGACCAATGTCTGTTGTGAGTGGAGGCAAACAACATAATTTTAGTTTTTTTATAATTTAGCAGTAATTTTCATTTTCTGAGCCATGCCTCAATATCCATGAAGTTAGTCTGCAGCTGTTTTTCTACTGCTACAGAGTCTGACTGGCTGGTGTATAGCATCGCATTGTCCTCATAAAGTAGGACTTTACCTTGGGCTGCTAGTAGAAGATTTAAAAACAGACTAAAGAGAAGGCATGCTTTTCCTAATCATTCAATGAACATGTAACTGGAAGGGAAGGAGGAAGGGGCAGGCAGTCAATTTGCCTAGTCCTGTCAATGACACTGCCCACTCCCCCTGCCCTGGCACACTGTTCTTTTTGTTAATTATCTCTTCATGTATGCTACCTTTAAGTGTACTATAGTAAATATCCTAAATCCTCTGTTTATGGCATTATAATCTTCCCTACAACAACAAACTGTGAACTACAAACCAGTCTTTATGACCTTAGTAAAACATTAAGCATCAGAAATAGATAAACTCATAGAAACATAGAAGGTGATGGCAGATAAGGATCATGTGGCCCACCTAGTCTGCACCTGTTCCCTACCTAATGCAATACCGCAGACCCTAGCTGATCTGCGGCTTACCCACTCTTCCCTATTACAAGAGTACTCTTATGTCTATCTTATGCATTCTTGAATTCCCCTAACATTTTTGCCCCCACCACCTCAGCAGGGAGGCTGTTCCAAACATCTACTTATCTTTCTGTGAAAAAGTTCTTCCTCACATTATCTCTGAGCCTACCCCCCTCTAGCATCATATTATGTCCCCTTGTGCTTGTACACCTTCTTTTCTGAAAGATACTACCCTCTTGTACCTTGTTTATACCCCTAAGGTACTTGAATGTCTTCATCATATCCCAACTCTCTCTCCTCCAGGGAACACATATTGAGGTCCTCTAGTCTTCCCTCATATGACTTTCGGTGCAGTCCTTGTACTATTTTTGTTGCCCTTCTCTGGACCACCTCTTTTTTGTCTATGATCTTCCAGATATGCAGCTTCCAGAACTGGACACAGTACTCCAGATGAGGTTTCACTAGCGATCTGTACAGTGGCATAACCACCTCCTTTTTATGTTTGCGCGCATGCACAAGAAACATTATGTGGCAGCTTAGTAGAGAAGTGAGTTGTGGAGGTGCGGGCAGTGTGGCCGCCACTGCCAGTACTACATTTGTGGGCTTGGCGGTGTGCACCCAATGCAGGCCCAGTGTCCTGATGACACTGGTTCTACAGAAGTGCCACCAACTTTTTTTTCTTTATTATTTAGTTGTTTAAACAGGAGTAGCACACTAAGCTGAAAGCTTTTTTACAGGAGCGACCTGGGAGCACAGGGAAGTTAAGTGACTTGCTTAGGGTCACACAGTATGCAAGTGGAAGCTGTGGGATTCAAACCCAGGTCTGGTCTGCTGGATGTCACCACATTTGCAGCTCAGAGCCTTAAACCACTGTGCTATACTGCCTCCTTGAACAACTTGAAATGATTTAGCCACTACAATAAGGGGATGCCTCATCATTACAGTGTCAGCAATTTCGCTGCAATGAGGGAGCGACCTGTCATTGCAGGGCAATACCTTGCCTGGTGTAACATTTGCCCCGGGCATTTCCATAAACATGGCAGTGGCTTCCTCAGAGCCCCATAAAAGCCAATTGATGGGGGGGGTGCCCAATCCCCCTGTCGGCATGACACTGACCCAGTTCCTTTGCCGATGGGGGAGCTCACTCCCCATCGGCATAATGTACCCCACTCCCCGATTTGTTGTGTGCTGAGGGGGTGCCCAATCCCCCTCGGCATCATGCCCCCCCCAACAGTCTTTATTTGCTAATGAGGGGCCAAATCCCTATTGGCTTAAATTCCCTCCCTTCCCCAAAATGCAGGTGGCACACTGGGAGCCCACCCCAGTGTGCGCAAATGAAGCCTGAAAAAAAAAATTCACGCAACATCCTTTTTATTATTTTTACCCCTAAAATAAAGAAAACAGTCTTTTGTGCCCCATCCCACAACCCATGCCCACCCACTATGCACCCACCTCCCACTCCCACCCCTCACCCCATACTTACCTTCGGTGGACCGGGAACACGTCTGCACTCTTCAAAGCCGAATGCAAACTGCAGAAATGCCGGTAAGCTGTATAATGGCATAAATAGGGTTTTTTCAACTTATGTGGATATTGCAGTCATTTTTTGGACTTTTGCCACCAAATGTTCAACATGGGATTATTGGGACCCCTCCTCATGAATACAGTCACTGTTATTGTGTTATTCAGTCCTGAAAGGTGATTTTGCAGTCACAGTGTGGAATCACCTTTCAGGACCGATTAACAAAACGACAGTGCCACTGTTCATGAGGTGGGCTCTCAAACAGCCTATATTGCAAATTTGGTGAAGAAAATCCAAAAAATGACTGTTTTATGAGCGTGTGTTGTGCAGTTTCCACGCATGCTAGTAACTTTACGAATTTGTAATATTTTCACTCCAGATTTTCAACATTGGCATTTTTTCAGACTTCCTTATGAAAAATACAGCTGTCATTTTACACATCCTGGCCGAAATGTGTTTTTGCACTTCTAGCACAGAATAGCATGGTTGTTGTGGGAATTCAGTGTTCAGGACACATTACAAAAATCACAGTGACACTGTTCATGAGCAGAGGTCCTAAAATGCCTATGTTGAAAATTTGGGGATGAAAGTCCATAAAATGACTGTGTTCCAAGCATGCATTCTGCAGTTTACATGCACCCCCGTAACTTCACAAATTTATAATATTTTCACTCTAGATTATCAATTTTGGCATTTTTCCACACCTCCTTATGAACAGTACAGCTATCATTTTTCACAACCTGGCCAGAAGGTGTGGGAAGTAAGTGTTTGGGACAGATTAAGAATATCACAGTGACTCTGTTTATGAGCAAGGGTCCTAAAATGCCTATGTTGAAAATTTGGTGACAAACGTCCATAAAATGACAGTTTTACGAGCTTGCATTGTGCAGTTTCCATGCACCCTCATAACTTCGCAAACTTGTAGTACTTTCACTCCAGATTGTCAACATTGGCATTTTTTTCTCACCTCCTTATGAACAGTACAGCTGTCATTTTTCGCATCCTGGCCGAAATGTGTTTTCATACTTTGGGCACACAATAGCGCTGTCTCTGTGGGAAGTCAGTGTTTGGGACAGATTAAGAAAATCACTGTGATGCTGTTCATGAGCAGAGGTGCTAAAATGTCTATGTTGAAAATTTAGTCACAAAAGTCTATGAAATGACTGTGTTATGAGCGTACATTACGCAGTTTCCAAGCACCCTCATAGTTTTGTACATTTGTAATATTTTCACTCCAGATTTTCAACATTACCATTTTTTCACACCTCCTTATGAACAGTACAGCTGTCATTTTTCATATCCTGCCCGTAATATGCATTTACACATCTGGTGAAGAATAGCATTGTCGCTGTGGGAAACTAATGTTTGGGACACATTAAGAAAATCACAGTGACAGTGTTCATGAGCAGAGGTCACAAAATGCCTATGTTGAAAATATGGCGAAATACTTCCACTAAATGACCGTGTTACGAGTGTGCATTGCTCAGTTTCCACATATGCTCATAACTTCACAAATGTGTAATATTTTAAAGCCAGATTTTCAACACTGATATTTTTTCACATCCCCTTATGAACAGTACAGCTGTCATTTTTCACATCCTTGCCGAAATGTGTTTTTGCACTTCTGGTGCAGAGTAGCACGGTCGCTGTGGGGAAATCAGTGTTTGGGATAGATTAAGAATGAGCAAGTGAGAGAGGGGAACTGAGTGAGCTCAATGGAGCTCTGTCTGGACTGCTGTGGATTTCTTTGTGGGCAGAAAAAGGCGCCAATGTAGGCAGAAGCCCAGTACAAAAGGGCAGCCTGCAGTTCTGGGAGAAACAGAACATGCGAGTGAGAGATGGGAGTGAACTAACTCAATGCAGCTCTGTCAGGACTGCTGCGCATTTCTTTGTGGGCAGAAAAAGGCACCAATACAGGCAGGAGCCCAGTACAAAAGGGCAGCCTGCAGTGCCAGGAGAAACAGAATGAGCGAGTGAGAGAGGGGGAGTGAGCGAGGTCAACAAAGCTTTGTTGGGACTGCTGCAGATTTCTTTGTGGGCAGAAAAAGGTGCCAATGCAGGCAGGAGCCCAGTACAAAAGGGCAGCCTGCAGCACCAGGAGAAACAGAACGAGTGAGTGAGAGGTGAGAGTAAGCGAGCTCAACGGAGCCCTGTTGGGACTTTATAGTTGACCACCCAACTGCCCAGGGTCCTGTGTGGTCCTATATTACAGCAGGGTCTCTGGGGTGGAAACAAAGCAATGATTGGATACTTTTAGGATTGCTGTAATAATACAGATTTAGTTGTTATGTTTATTTCTCTAACTGAGCTAAGTACTGAGCTATACTGTTAAGACTGCTGTAATAATACATATTTATTTGTTCTGTTTATTTTTCTAACTGAGCTGAGTAATACTTGGAGTGCAATACAATTTCTAACTGGGCTAAGTGAAGCTATGAGGGCTGAGAACAAAAAGGATGGTAGCTGAGGGGTGAAAAACGGACACGGAGGCTTTAGGATTGCTACAGTAATACAGTATCTAATGGATGAGATTTGAGACTGAATTAATCCAGTTGGCAAGGGGGCAGTAAGAGGACCAGTGTGGGGGGGAACAGGAATTTGAGTAAATAGGGTCTAACAGTTGTACTAGGGTACAGAAACCGGGAGTAAGAGCCCGTAACATAAGATGAGGGCCAAAATGGGGCAGGTGCCGCATGTCAATAGGGCGGGCATCTTTGAAAGGGTGGTGGGGTGTACATGGTGTGGGTCCACCATGATCCTGGACTGGGCTTGGGGGGGGGTGTATGGTCTGTAGACAACTGGCTAGTTTGAGGGAGGAACTGTGGAGGTTAGGGAGGTGTCTAAGTAGCAGGACAGATGAGTATGGTAGGCATCCTGACTGGAGGGGGATAGGGGATGGTAAGCGGGAAAGGGGAAGAACAACTAGGGACTGAAACCGACCCCAGTATCAGAAGCACTAGCAGAAAAGAGAGGAAAAGGGAGGAGGTGCCCAAGGCAAGGTGGGGCCCTCCTGATGGAGGAGGAAGAGACTATGAGGAGTACCACAGGAGAGAGCAGATGGCTGCGGGTAGGGAGGGAACAGGGGTAGGATTGGGGGGGGCACATAAGTAAACAAGTAGGAGGGGAAACCAATAGGGGGAAGAGATCTAGGAGGTGTATCGACTAGGAATTATTCGAGCCTCTGCTATGGGAGAGAAAGCATGAACATACTGAAGGGGGAGGGAGGACAAGCGGAGCATGAGAGGGATGGCAACAAGAACGGGAAGAGATAGCGAGGATGAAAGGGTAGAAGGTGAGCTAGTAAGGAAGGGGGGGTGACTGGAGCAGAGAAGGCTATGGGAAGGGGGAAAGATGGGAGGGGCATCACTATTGGGGTCGAAGAGAATGGGGGCTCTAAATCGACAACAACGGGGATGGGAGAGGGGTTGGAAATCAACAGAGAAGGAGAGGAGGTCAACATGGGAAGCCCAGTAGGAAGTAGCCATGTTGGGAAGGGATTCAAGGGAGATGGGAGGAATAAGACAGAGAAAAGGGGTGAGGCAGAAGTAGGGGGTACAAATACAGAAGTCACAGAGGGTGCAGCTGGCGGGGGTAAGGGGCAGGGAAGAATGAATACTTGGGTGGTGGAAGGGGCATTAGAAGAGAAAAGGAGTAAGGGATGGGGGGAACTCATACTGGGTGATTCTATACTGAAAGGGGTGAGATGGCGCAGAAGAGGGGAAAGGCACTGCTGTATTTCATGGGTTGAAGCTATCCCCGGGTTGACTGCAGGAGGGGCAGGGCAGGCACTGCTCAAATGTGCAGCAAGGGGGAGGAAGAAACCTCATTTAGTGCTGCATGTAGGTACAAACAACTTGGTGTGGGAGACTATGGAAGTAGTGAAGGGGAGGTTCTAGGAGCTGGGCAGGCGGTGTGATGGAGTGGGGCAGTAGGTGTCACTCTTGGATTTACTCCTAGTACCATGTACAAGCATGCGGAGGAAGGGTAGGATCCAGGAGTTCAATGAGTGGCTGAGAGATTGGTGCCACACCAAAAATTATGGGTTAGTGACTAACTAGGGTAGGGTCTGGGGCAATAGTGACTTGTACGTGGGGGACAGGCTACACTTGAGCAGGGAGGGGAGTATTAAAGGTGGGATTAGAGAGGTATATCTCTACTAAGGTGGATTTAAACTAGTGGGGAGGTGGTCAAAAGACTGAGGTTGGTAAAAACGTCCAGACAGTGGAGCCTAATGAGCTCACCCCCTTAGATCTAGGTAAAGGTGGAGGTGTAGTAACCCTGGGAGGGGGTAGGCAGAGTGGTCTGAGTGTAATACAGAAGGCACCACCACCCAGTAACAATAACAAGGAGAAAGGGTGCAGACTACGGAGTGGAGGGACACAGGCCAAGGAGAAGAGTGAGGAGAAGGAGGGGTACGGGTGGAAGGTGGTCTCTTAATGCAAGAAGCCTAGGGAACAAAATTGCAGAGCTTCAGGTGCTCCTTTCAGAGGGGACAGTGGACACTGCTGCTGTGAGAGAGATTTGGGCTGCAGAGTACCATGATTGGGACTTGGCAATCCCGGGTTACAGGATATACAGGAGGGACTGAGGGGTTGGAAGAGGGGGGTTGCACTCTATGTAAGGGAAGGGATCAAATGCATAAGGGATGAGGGAGAAGAGGAGAGGACAGAGGCACTTTGGGTGCAGCTCCTGGACTCCAAGGGCAGAAAGCTGAGGCTGGGAGTGGTGTACAGACCACCAACCCAATCCAGGGAACTGGATGGGGAGTTGGCAGAGCAGATAAGGAGGGTATGTAGAAGGGGAAGTGTGGTGATAGTGGGGGATTTTAACCTACTAGGGGTTGATTCGAGCATTCCGGCAACTAGCAGTACCAGGGATCAGGCACTCTTTGATGCATTCCAGGACAGCCTTCTGACACAATTGGTAAGTGGGCCTACAAGGCTTGGTAGCACTCTGGACCTAGTACTGGCAAATGGGGAGGTGGTGGGGGAGTAAGGGTGGATGACCCACTAGCGAGTAGTGACCACCAAACAGTGTGGCTCATTCTCATGGTAGGCAGGGAGACAGGGGGCATGGGCACTAAGGTGGTGGACTTTAGTAGGGTGGACTTCGAGAAGATGGGAGCAATACTGCGAGGAAGACTCCAGGATATAAGGGTATGGATGTAGAACAAAAGTGGGGAGTCATAAAGACTGAGCTAACAGAGGCTACAGTAGCCTGCACCAGAGCCAGAAGAAAGAAGAATAGAGCCAAGAAGCCATGCTGGCTGAACAAGGAAGTGCTGCAAGGCATGAGGGCAAAGAGGGCTGCATAACGAAAGTACAGGAGAACAAGGAAGGGAGAGGATAAGGAGACTTACGGGAATTGGTCAAGGAAGGTGGCCAGGATGGTGAAAAAAGCTAAGACCTCCAGGGGAATTAAGGTTAGCATAGGGCAAAAAGGGAGGGGAAAATGACTTTTTTAGATATGTCAGGGAAAAGAGGAAGTGCAAGGAACATATTGCGAGGATAAAACGGAGAGCAGATTGGGTGGAAAAGGGAGAGGAGCAAGTGGAAGTACTAAATGAGTACTTCTGCTCCATTTTCACTAAGGAGAGGGATGGTCCACTACCAGCATGGTCTGGGGGGTGGGGAAAGGGGGTGAGAACGTGCCGGACACAGTGATCACGGGGATTAGGGTGCTAGAGGGGCTGAGGGCACTAAGGGTGGACAAGGCACCAGATCCCAATGGCATCCACTCCAGGGTGCTAAGGGAGATGGCAGAGCTGTTGGCTGAGCCACTGGCAGATTCATTAAACACCTCCCTGGAAATGGGGTGTGTGCTCCACGACTGGAGGGTGGCCCATGTGGTGCCCATACACAAGAGTGGGCCTAGGGAGGAGCCAGGAAACTTGCAGACAGTCAGTCTCATGTCCATAGTGGGTAAGCTTATGGAGGTGATACTGAAGCAGAGGCTGGTGGCATTCCTAGAGAGTAATGGCCTCCAAGATGGCCGGCAACATGGGTTCATCTCAGGAAGGTCTTGTCAAACCAACATAATAGAGTATTATGACTGGGTGACAAGGGAGTTGGACAGGGGCCATGCGGTACATGTCCTGTACTTGGACTACAGTAAGGCCTTTGATACAGTGCCTCATGGGAGACTGAGGGGAAGCTGACGACAGTGGGAGTGGGAAAAAAAGCTGACTAAATGGATAGAGAACCGGTTATACGGGAGGGTGCAGAGGGTGGTGGTGGTGGTGGAAGGAGCTCTCGGCACCTAGAGCAATGACAAGCGGGGTGCCGCAGGGGTCAGTACTGGGCCCAGTGATATTTGGGCTCTTTATCTCCAATATAGAACATGGAGTGGGGAGCAGGGTTAGTCTGTTCGCAGATTATACCAAATTGGGAGCTATAGTGGACAAAGAGTACGGATGGGAAAAATTACAGGGGGGACCTAACCAAACTAGAGACATGGTCGGTGGAGTGGCAGCTAGGATTCAATGCAAAGAAGTATAAGGGGATGCACTTCAGGGCTAAGAACCAGAAGAGGGACTACTTTTTGGGGGGTGAGGTTGGGGATCACAGAGGAGGAGAAGGACCTAGTGGTGTTGATAACTGGGAGCATGAACAACTCAGCCCAGTGCAGGAGAGCAGCAGCGAAGTCAAACAGGATGCTGGGGTGCACTGCAAGGGGGTTCTCATCCAGACACAGGGATGTGATCCTATCTATCTCTATAGATCATTGGTCAGACCACACCTGGAGTACTTCATGAAATACTGGAGGCCATACCTGAGGAGAGATATAAAGTTACTGGAGGGGGTGCAAAGGAGGACAACAAAAATGTTAAAGGGGATGGAAGGAAAGGAATATGAAGTTAAGCTGAAGGAGCTGAACATGCACACACTGGAGGAGAGGAGGGATAGGAGGGATATGATTGAAGCATTTAAATTCCTGTGGGGGGTAAATAAACCTAGCACCAAGGGAGTGTTTAAACTGAGGAGTGGAAGAGAGACGAGGGGGCACAGACTAAGGTTGGAAGGGGGATGTTTCAAGAGGGAAATGAGGAGGCACTACTTCACTGGGAGGGTGGTGTCTAGTTGGAATGCACTGCCAGGGGGGGTGGTAACATGTAGGACAGTCAATAGCGTTAAGAAGGAGTGGGATAAAGCAAGAGGAATAGTCAGTGGTGCAGGGCCTGGGACAAGTGGTGGAGGAACTTAGGGGGAGGAGGCTGGGACAGCTGCAATCTAAGGTGATAACTGTGCACTTGGGCAGACTTAGATAGACAGAGTGGTCTGTTCTGTTTGTATGTATGTTTATATGTAAAATCACAGTGACTCAGTTCATGAGCAGAGGTCCTAAAATGCCTAAGTTGAAGATTTGGTGACAAACATCCATAAAATAACTGCGTTAAAAGCATGTGTTGTGCAGTTTCCACGCACCCTCATAACTTTGTAAATTTGTAGTACTTTCATTCCAGATTTTCAACATTGCTATTTTTTCAGACCTCCTTATGAACAGCATAGCTGTCATTTTTCATATCCTGCCCGATATATGCATTTCCACATCTGGCACAGAACAGCGCGGTTGCTGTGGGAAATCAATGTTCATGACAGATTAAGAAAATCATAGTGACAGTGTTCATGAGCAGAGGTCACAAAATGCCTGTGTTTAAAATTTGGTGAAATAATTCCACTAAATGACCGTGTTACGTGCATGCATTGCACAGTTTCCATGTATGCTCAGAAGTTTGAGCATTTTTAGTATTTTCACTACAGAAATTCAACATTGCCATCTCTTCACTCCTTCCTATGGATGGTGCAGCTGTCTTTCCTCACATTCTGCCCGATCTGTGTTTTCATATATCTGGCGCACAATGGCACGGTCTCTGTGGGAACTCAGAGTTTGGGACACATTGACAACATTACAGCACCACTGTTCATGAGAAGAGGTCCTAAATGCTTTCATGAGGTGGGGGTCACAAAAAGGCCATACTGAAAATTTGTGGAGCAAATACCAACAAATGCCCTGGGTGTTAGACTTTCAAACCATAAAGTCCCACCCTGTACAGACTGACGGGCATCAGGGGTGTACCTTTGGATTGCCGACTTTAATGCTCATGATGTTCCACCTCCACCCCCCCAACCTGCAGCCAGTGACAGGCATCGAGGTGTGCCTTGGACTGTTCGGCCCCAGAGTTCACCCCATTCTCCTATATTGCACCCATTTCAGTGTATGTCCTTATGGAGTGGGGTGATTGTAAAGCCGAACACCCCAGGGCACACCTCAACACTTGTCGGTGTCTGTAGGACAGGGTGAGGTGAAATGGCATGAACGTCATTGGTGACAACCCAAACGCATACCCCAATGCCTGTCTGTCTCTGCAGGCTGGAGGTGGGGTTGGCGTGAAGTTCAGTATGTCACTGCTATTCCTACTTTGCATCTGTCTAACTCCTGCATTTCCAATTCTAATACCAGCAAGCAAACATTCGGCATTGACAAATGCTTGTTTCTGTTGGTGATACCTCCCCCTATGAACCCTAGCATCCCACTGGCTCTCTCCATAGCTTTCTCACATTGTCTGGTTACCTATAGGCAAGGCCCCTAGAATTCTGCGGCCACAGAATTTTGCTCAGAACTTGCAATCTACCGCAGAACTTCTGCGGTGCCGCAGAATTCACTCTTCTTGCTGATTTTTTATTAATATTTCTGTTTTTCCATAGAATCTGGTTCCCTTCCCCTCTTTTTTATATCCTAAACCCCCTATATGCTCAGAATGTTATGTTATCATTGCTATAACATCATACATTAGCTAATGAAATGGCTGCAATCTGCAACAGAAATGAACAGTCACTTATCTACCACAGTTCCCACTGCCAGAGATGGTGGCACAGTACATCAGGCGTGGTGATATTTGCCTAACCTGCACTACAGCCTAATACAATTTTCAGTCTTACAATATTGCACTAGGGCCAACTTAAAACAAAACCTTGTCAATAGCACAGACCTGTTAAGTCCATAACTCACTTTGTACAGACCTATTTGTGCCTTTAAGGTGTAGAGATGCCATCTGAAATGAATAACTGGTAAAATGAATTTAACTATCATTTTTAAGAAAAATAAAGTAATTATGCCCAGAAAAGTGGAATATAATAATGTGTAGACCTGTTGAAAGAATAAACCTGTTAAATAAATAATTGCACTGTACGCATTTTTGCCAAGGTTACTGATTACATATTGTCATTATTGGTTGATAGAATCACCTAAAAGTTATTGAGAAATATTGTGTGCAGGGAAAGCTGTTGGGCCAGAGGGTAGCATGCTGTGTTTCTGTGCCTGCAACTCAGGTTCAGAGATTAGCTCTGGGAGCTGGCTGGGCAGCACAAGGATTGGTGGAACACATCATTGCTCGGAGCCTGGGAAGGTATGGTGCAGTGTTCTGGTCTGGAGAGCTCTATCTCACAATCAGTTCACATGCATGTCATGGCCTGATGGTGTTACGCAGTGTGTCAGGGAAAGCAGGCTGACATCAAAAATGAGTTTTGCTATAACTCCTCTATTCCACTTCTAATGGGACCTGTATAAATGAGGATGCAAGTTCATAGAAATTAAAAAAATGTATATATATATATATACACACACACATACACACACACACACACACACACATATTTGTATGTATGTTACAAATTGCATATAAATATATAAGTTATACACAGTGGGAACCTCATGAGTGGTGTAGAAAGCACATACAAATACTGTATATAAGTGACAGACAATGGAAACCTTATTAGTGGGATAGATAGCATGCATATAGAAATACCTTATTTCTCACATAAGATCCCTTCTGCATATGTCATTTATTTAACAGGCTAGGACCTTAAGGGAGAGACATTTGTTTTGCTTTTTTAGGCATAAAATTATTTTTATAATTCTGTTATTTTTTTGAACTAGTGTTACTGTGCTTTCCACCATCCTGCTTGCTATAACCACTGCCATGAAAGTGAAGGCAGGATGACAAGCTGTCACTGTGATGTGATAGTTTGTTAGTACCGCAGAACTTCTGCAGAAATTACAAACCACTGCCACAGAAGTTCTGTGGCAAATGGTAGTCTTGCTGCAGAACTTGGTGCCACTGTGCCGCAGAAAAGTAGGGGCCCTGCCTATAGGTCATCAGATATGATTACCCCCAGGTCACCTTCTTGACTGGTGGCCATCAGTACCTCTCCCCCATTTTGTACTCCTCCCTTAGATTTCTGTGCCCCAATGCATGATTTTGCACTTCTTTGCAATGAATCTAACTGCCACACTCTCGACCACTCCTCAAGCATGTTTAGGTCCTTTTCTTATTTTTTCCACACACACCCGGAGTATTGACCCTGTTGCAGAGCTTAATGTTGTTTGCAAAAAGGCATACCTTCCCCTCCAGCCCTTCTATAATGTCACTTATGAAGACATTAAAGAGGACTGCCCCCAACACAGATCCCTGTGGCCCCCCACTGGTCACTTCCCTCTCCTTAGATTGAATGCCATTTACCACCAACCTCTGTGCCCTGTCATTTAACCAGTTTTTGACCCAGTTTACTACCTTGGGGCTCACTCCCAGGTTGCTCAACTTATTTACTAACCTCCTATGTGGGACATTGTTGAATGTCTTGCTGAAATCTAGGTAGGCCACATCCACCGGCCCCCCCTGATTTAATGCTTGCTGTGCCTCTGACATGTATACATATCCTAAAAACCTATACATTCTAAATCTTCTGGCAGCCTAAGGGATGAGCCCTTCCACTGTGAATCCATGCTGCCTCAGATTCTGTGCTCTGCTGGATTCAAGAAATATCACAATCCTTTTCTTTAGCTGTGACTCCATTAATTTCTCCACCACCGAGGTCAGGCTGACTGGCCTATAGTTGCCAGCCTCTTTCTTGTTCCCACTATTGTGGAGAGGGGCTACTTTTGACCTCCACCAGTCCCCTGGAACCACCCCTGTATATATCGATTTGTTGAATAGGGCTGTTAGTGATGCTGCCAGCACCTCTCTAAGTTCTTTTAATATTCTTGGAGGTAACCCATCAGGCCCCATAGCCTTGTCCCTTTTCAGATTCTCGAGTTCCTTTAGGACTCTTTCCTTCACAAACAGGTTGGTGTCCACCCTTCTCCAATTGGTGATCCTATTGCCCAATAGTGGTCCTTCTCCTTCCCCTTCTTCTGTGATCACTGAACAAAAATAGTTGTTCAAGATTGTTGCTTTTTCTAGGTCCAACTTCACACCCACCACCTCCCTTTTTAACCTCACAATTCCACCCCTGGTCTTCTTTCTTTCACTAATGTACCTAAAAAAGGTATTGTCTTATTTCTTAATTGCCTGTGCTATTTTTTTCCTCCATTTGCACTTTTGCGCCCCTGACTGCTTTCACTTCCTCTCTCTGCCTTTCCAGATACAGTTCCCGGTCTTCCCCACTCTGTGTTTTCTTGTATCTCCTGAAAGCTATTTTTTTCTCTTTTACCTTCCCAACCACATCCTTTGAGATGCATAGTGCTTTTTTCCTTTCTCTCAGTTTTGCTTAGTTGCTTAACACAAAGGTTTGTTGCTTGTACTATGGCTTCCTTAAGGTTAACCCATCGTTTCTCTACATCCCCACTTCTTCTCCTGCCAGGGCTTCCTTGAGAGATTCCTCTATTTTTACAAAGTCAACCCTTCTGAAATCTAGGACCCTTGCTTTCATGTGATTTGACTCCTCCACTGTTCTCACATTGAACCACACCATATGATGATCACTGGTCCCCAGGTGGCTACCCACCATTACATTGGTGACTCTGTCCCCATTGGTGAGTACCAGGTCCAATACTTCTTCTCTGGTGAGTTCTGCCACAAGCTGCTTGAGGCACACCCCCTGCAGGGCATCCAGGATGCCTCTGCTCCTGGCTGTGGCTGCAGCCTGGGTGCTCCAATCCACATCATGCAAATTGATGTCTCCCACCAGCAACACTTCACCTTGACTTCAACTCGAGCAGACAATATAATTTAACCTAGTAATGAAGAGCCAGGAGAATAACAAAGTAGGCAATCTATAACATACATGCTGAAATGTGTTTTAATATTGTTTTTTATTTTCTGAAATGAGAAAAAACTCACTTTAAGTTTGGAATGGAATCAAATATATCGGGCAACCCCAAACCATAATCTGGGAAGAATAATAATGTTATAAAACTCGTAGAACAAGCATGGTCAATGGCCATTAATAAAGGTAGGGTATATGGGCAGACTAGATGGGCCTAGCGGTCCTTATCTGCCTTCAGCTTCTATGTTTCTATGTTGTATTGTGCTAATGTGCTGTATAGTGTAGTGTAGTATAGTGTAGTGTAGTGTAGTACAACACAGCACAGAACAGTACAGTACAGTATAGTATAATACAATATAGTACAGTATGTTGATTACCTCGGTGCCTGGAAGCAGTTAGCTCTAGGGGGCATATTTATCATTTTGGCCTGTGTAATTCTGTTGTTCATTTTGCATATATTACATTTATTTTTATTTATTTATTTATTTACTGAGATCTCAGATGACAATACATTTGAGCTGAAAGCTTTTTTACAAAGGTTCCACATCTGAGCAAAACATGTAACATACAATAATGACAAGATGGGACAAAAAATGGCAGGATACACAGAGAGCTAAAAGTAGTACAGTCAGTTTGAGAGTGGCACTTCAATTATAGAATTTAAGAGAAGAAGAATCAGCATTTATATAGCGCGTTTCATACACAGTATATCCCAAAGCACTTTTATTTATTTATTTTATTTATTTAGTTTTTGTTGACCGGGTAAGTGCACTAGACAAATTCTGCCTATTTTCAGGCACGACCCAGGAGAAGGGGATACAGATGAATGCCAACTGACCTTGAACCAGATTAAGCTGTTGGTGGTATTTTTAGTGAATGAGCGAAATTTGGCCAGGACACCGGGGAAATTCCCCTACTCGTCAGAGGTGGAACCTCTGTCCAAGATGGTGGATGCACCCTTGCCTTCTGAGGAGGGAGCTATGGAGGTGGGAGATTTGGTCTTTGCTCCTACCTCTGAACAAATGGAGACCACGATGCCAACAACTGATATTTTGCCTGTTGCTGTTCCTACTTCAACTTTAAGTTCTGCTGCTCATACTAAGGCTGCTATTCCTAGCCTCTGCTTACTTCTTATGGAACTGACTTGCTGACTTGCGTGCCTACAGTCGACTTACTGGAGGATTTTACTTCATCTGATTCTGAAAACCACTTTTTGACAGCACAAGAGATCCAGAAGAGTTTTGCAATGGCGGAGCGCCGTTTTGCTAGTGCAAAACTGAAAATGCACAGAGATATGCAATGCCTGAGAGCCGACAGCACAGATGCATCTTCTACTTGGGTGGAAGTTTTTGAAGATTTAACTGACTTGTCTCCTTTACTGCCTGTTGCTGTGACAGGCTCTGACCCGACTAGTGTGTCGGGAGCTGAAGCCCTACTGCCTGCTCCCCCTGCGCCTGCAGGTACAGACGGATTTGGTTTCCTTTTCACAACCTGCTTCCATTACATCACAGAGTTCCTCACATGTACAAGACTTATCTATGGTAAATGCTCCCCTGCCACCTGCAGTACAAACAGATTTGTTTTCCTTTTCACTACCTGCTTCTATTTCATCGCAGAGCTCTCTACATGTGCAAGAATCATGTACAGTAAATATTAATAAAGAACCTACCTGGACTGTTGAATCGGCTCTGAGAGGTGCTGGCTGGGTCCAGGGTACTGTCCCAGGAAGTTGGAAGTCTGGTCCATCTCCAATTCGATCCCCCCGGCCTGAAGATTTTCCAGAGCTACAGAGCAAGATAGGTGCTTCAAAAGTCACTACTGACCCCTTGTGTCTCCCTCATGAACTGGAGCTTACATAGAACCCTGTGTTGGATTATCTGAAGGGTTCTCCACCTCAGGCTCCTCTTTCTACTACTTCTATAGATGCTCTGGCTCCCCCATCACCACAGCCCCCCCCCCCCAAAATATCGGGACCAAGCCATTCATATTCTTCTTTCTTTAAATTTCCAATCCAGGCTGCTAAGAGACACAACGCTGTTCACTTGGTATACCGGGGCGGGGGTTACCTGAGCCACCTGATCGGGTCTATGTGGCACGTACGCTTCTAAAGAATTCTTTAAAATTAGTTTCCCATGAAATATATGTGCTAATTCATATCGCTGGTGAAACCACGTTTGACATTAGTTTCCAAACATCTAGGGGACTGGAGCGTTTTTGGTCAAAGTATAATTCTCTGCGGACTACTGCATTATGGACCCCATTTCAGGCTATTCCTCTTTCTAAACCTACTTTTAAGATGATCACTATTCTGTTTCATAATGAGGGAGCTGAGGTGGAGGATGTTGTGTATTGGCTGAAACAGTGTTGTGACATCCAGGGACAGCCTGAAGCCATTTTGGATACCGAGAACATTTGGACTGGGGGCTGGAAGTTTAAAGTCTTGTTACGATCTAATGATTCTGGGGTTGTACATCTGCTTAACTCTTTTTTCATAGGCCGAGATAGGGGGGTCTTGTTCTACCTGGGTCAGCCGAAGGCTTGCTATTGGTGTGGTGACCCTGCACATCTTAGTATTGTATGTGATAAAATGAAATGCAACATCTGTGGGGAATTGGGCCACGTAGGGGTACACTGTTTGAATGAATGTAGATGCAACCTATGTGACGAACAGGGGCACACCTTTCAGAATTGTAAATGGACTGCGCATAACCAGGAATTTCAGGATGGTGGAGTGGACCAGTGCTTTATTATTACACAAGCGCAGAAGGCCCGTCTCTGGACCACCTTGGCTGTACCTCCCCCTAGGGCAGCCCAGCCCTTACTGCAGGCCTCAGTGCCTGTTGTATCCTATGAGGTCATACCTCAGATGGTTTCCTTCATGGATGACCCCTTGCCTGAGATTTCTCCTGTTCCTGATCCTGCCCAGTCTAATTTTCCTGTTCAGGACCCGGTCCCAGGTCCAAGTACTATGCCTCCCCGAGTGCTTACAAGTGTCATACGTAGAAGGTCACTGAGAAATAACCCTGGGGTTGCACCATCTCCTGTGAGTGGTCCGGAACCCCAGTGCCCTTATCTAATTCTTTTGAACTCTCCAACCCCTTTCTGATGGACGCTGAGGTGAGTCAGACTCTTCCTCCATAGCTTCTTCTCTCCCTGATGGTACCACTGACCCTGAGTTGCAACTTGGCACTGGCCTTTCTCAGAAGTGAAAGGCCAGAGTAAAACTTAAAGCGAAGAAGGTTGTTGGGAAAAGAAAATTGTAAAATGTATTTTTTGTCTGTTTTCCTTTTTTTGTTGCTATGTTTCACTTTGTTTGCCATACTATTAATGTAAATAGTATAAAGCGTATGGCTAAAAGGAGGTTGATTTTTTCCTTTCTACGGCTTTTGCCTTTGGGTTTAATTTTATTACAGGATACAAGACTTCATACTACACATGAGATCCGACAAGCACAACAGTACTGGTTACTGGGTCCTTCTTTTTGGTCGATTGGTCAGGATTCTTGTTCAGGACTGGGAATATTAATTAATATCCCAGACTTCCGTTTGCTAAAATTGTTTGATGTAGCCCCTGGTAGAAGGTTATAGATTTTGTCATTGGGTCCTGTCCTTACCGGGTGATAAACATTTATGCCACTCAAATCAAAACTGAACGCATAGCTTTATTTACTTTGCTTCATCCTTATTTGCATACTTCCTTTCAGGTATTGTTTGCTGGTGACTTTAATTGTATCCTGAGTCTTCAAGATAAGAGCTCCTTTGCTGCTACAAAGAAACTGTTTTGTGATTCCCACGAATTGGGTAAATTGGTTTGAGTCGCCCACTTAACGGACTCTTATCTCTCCCTTTACTACACAACACCTACTCTTCCAAAAGGGCAAACTAGCCACACGTATTGATTATGTGTTTTCCTCTCCTACAGTACCAATTATTTCTGCCAAAGTTCAAGCGGTTGAGTTTTCTGATCATAAGCTGCTTTCTGTTGGTTTTGGGTCTGTTGTCTCTTCCCATAAAGGTCCAGGTATTTGAAAATTCAACACATCTTTGTTGCAGATTCCGATGTTTATGCAGTCCCTCCTGTCCTTCATACAAGCCCGTAAATCTGTTTTTATTTGTTATGAAGATCCTATTCAGTGGTGGTTAGACACGAAACATGAGCTGGTCACTTTTTTAAAAACTTACAGTCATTTAAAATGTAGGATGGAATACCTAGACTATTTGCAGAAGAGGGTACATTTTCAGTCATTATTAACAATAGCATACATGACAGGGCAAGACCTTACTCAACAAATAAAAGTCCTACAGAATGATATGTTGACTTTCCAACTACGGCAATCACAACAACTTTATTACCAACATAAATTCTGTACTGTTGGAACATGTGATGTTATTTGTCCTTTTGAATATAATTCCCGTCAGTCCACCCGAAAAAATATGACGTGTCTTCTCAATTCCGAAGGGACCTTATGTTCCTCACAAACTGAAATTTGCCATATTGTAATGAAGTATACTACAGCCCTTTTTTCTCCCCTCCCTGCTGTGGCTGGTAACAGTGTGACTTTGTATAGTGGCCTTGATATCGCAGCTCCCTCACAGCTATGTCAGGACCAGGCTTGTTCTCCTATCACGGAGCAGGATTTGACACTGGCTATTTCTTCATTACCTGTACAGAGAATTCCTGGTCCAGATGGTCTCCCTGCTAGCCTATATAAGGTGCTGGGTGACCATATGGCCCCATAACTTACATCTGTGTTTAATTCTCTGTTAACATGTGAATCTCTCCCTTTGGAATTTACTAAGGGTACTTTGATTTACATTTATAAACAGAAAGGTGATATCCATTCTCTAGAGAATTGGCGACCTTTATGTATGTTGAACACCGACTTTAAGCTCTTAATGAAAATTATTGTGAAGCGTTTGGTGAGGATAGCGGAGGTGGTTTTGCATCCCGCCCAATCCTATTCTGTGCCTCAAAGGAGAATTTCTGATCATTTGATCCTCTTACGAGAATTATTTTCTCATGGCTATGCAGGTCTGGCTTCGGGACTTGTTGTCTCCGTAGATCAGAAGGCTGCTTTTGATTTGGTTAGGCATGATTTTTTATGGGAAGCACTTCGTTTTCTGCATGTACCTGATGTTATGGTATGCTGGATTCGTGCTTTCTACGGCTACTGTTGCGCCTGTTGTGAATGGTTGGATAGGACCCATGATCCCCATAAAAAGGGGGGTTCGTCAGGGCTGTACTTTAAGCCCGTTGTTATATGTATTTTTTCTTGATGTTTTGCTCCGTCGGCTGAATACTAATTCTCAGATTCAGTCTATTTCTAGTTGTGCCTTATGCTTGCCTTATAAGGCAATCGCATATGCAGATGATGTTTGTTTTCTTGTAGCTGATGTAGCCTCAGTGGATCATTCTCTACGTGAGTGCTCTATTTTTGGAAACTTCTCTGGTGCTGTTTTAAATTACACTAAAAGTTTGGTTATTCGGGTCAGTTCAGTAACCTCCCCCTCGGACTGTATTGGCCCGTTGCATTTAGTGGAGGGCCCTATTCGCACTTTGGGAATTTTTTTGGGGACACAGGACTCAGATTTGTTTAACTGGAATGTTAAACTGCAACAAGGTAAACTTCAGGTGGCCTCCTGGAACCAGGGCAGATAGGAAAAAAAAACGTGTTTTCTTAATTAAAAACTATTTGATCTCTACTTTCCTTTTTCTCAGTTATGTATTTCCTATTCCACGACAGCTAGAAACTGCTGTCTTTAGCCTGTTTTTTCTGGCTCTTTGGGGTAGTAGGTTAAACCCGATAAAGCGGAATATCACTTATTTACCTATCCCTGAGGGTGGTGTTTGTATGGTTAACCCTTTGTTATTTTTTTCTTGTATTTTTTTCACTGCAAACCTTAGGCCTTTATTGATTCATGCCCAAAGGGGGTGGGAACCTTGGTTTTATGAATCTTTCAGGATTTGATTTCATCAATGGGAAGCTAATTCCTTAACTGTGTTAAGACAAACTGTTGGTATACCAACTTACGTAAAACATATGTTTTTACATCTCAAACAATGGAAGGTGTCTGTTCAGATGTTATTAAATCATTCACATAAAGTTTTATATAAGAAATTACTCCTGACGGTTTGTGCTTTATCAGAACCCTTCGATAAGTGTCCTGGTCAACACCTCCCTTCCCTTTTGTTATTGTGGAAATGTAAGAGGGTTCCAGACAAAATGTGGAATTTTCATTGGCTTTCATGCCATGAAAAGATTAATGTAAACTCAAATCATAAACATAAGCAGTCCCAAGATAGAATGTGTTCTCGCTTATTATGTATTACAGAACTTGAAACTAGCCCTCATTTATTTTTTGACTGTTCCTTTATCAAAAATCGGTGGTCCTTTTTGGCACAGGCGTGGGATACCCCCTTGCTTCAGTCGGTTACTTATTTGAATCTTGTATATGGGTTTTTTTCTCCCCAGTGGTCAAAATGGCACCAGGACACTTTAAACCTTGTTTTTGTCTGCATTAAATGGAATATTTGGATGGTGCGTTGCATGTTTTCTTTACAGCAAAAGGACTGCTCCTATTTGGAGCTCAAAAAAAAGATTGTACAAGATTTAAAAGAAATTTATGAGCATGAACGTACTCTATACTCAGATATGACACTTTTGGAACTTTGGAAAGCTCTTCCTTGGATCACTGACTCTGATTTTGCAGTCACCTGAATGATTGTATAATACTTATCCTATTTTTCCTTTGTTTTTGTATTATGCTTTGTGTACTATTGTACGATTTTTGTCTCAATAAAACTTTCCCCTACTCTTTTTCAATAAGTGCCATGGGATCTTTAACATCCACCTGAACTACCACCAATCTAGGCAGATGGGACCTTGGTTTAACGTCTCATCCGAAAAATGGCACCTCAGAAGTGCAGCACCACTCTCATGCTGCACTACAGTGTCAGTAGTGGGATATAACCCAAGTGCCAGATGTGGAAACTGAACCCACAGCCCTCTGATCTCCCGGCCTCAGAGGCGAGTGCGCTACCCACTGAGCCACTGACACTGACTTTACAAGCAATGCTAGACTGGTAGTGAAGTGACTGAATGTGTAGTGGTAGCCATATCACACATGGTATGCTACCCTTATGGTGACACCAACACTGCAAAATACACACCTGTCGGCAAAATTGACACTTTGCTGACAGGTCGCTGTGTTGGTGTGCCCGAGACAGGGGCATGCTGTCTCCTGGTCGTGCATCCCCACCCAGAATCAACTCCAACTGGAGTTGAGAATCTTAAAGATGGGGGTGGGGGGCAGAGCCCCCCACATGGTGGGGTGGGGAGGCAAAGCCCCCAATAAAAAAAACAGGACTGGGGTACACACAGGAATCATCATGATTCCTGTCGGCGAGATGCCAGACAACATAAAGGATGTCAGACCGGCATGGTAGAGTCATTGCACATCAGCACCCCCATACATCCTGGACAATTGCATGATCCAGTTTATGGGAAGGGAAATGTTTGGCCAGGACACCAGGAATGTCCCCTACTCTTTGCAAAGAGTGCCCTGGGTTCTTTTATTTCCACCTGGACACCCACCAGGACAGCACCAGGATGTGTAGAAGGTACCTCGGTTTAACGTCTCATCTGAAGGACAGCACACCCCAGCAGTACAGCACCCACTAATACTGCACTCAGATGCCAGCAATTTAGGTATGAGTCCAGTCCTGGTGTGGGATAAGAACCTATGACCTTCTGGTCCAGGAGCAGATGTGCTACCAACTGCTCAGCACTGTCACCCTTAGTTAGTACATGTAACTAAGCTATGAGTGACCAGGGGGCTTTGTCAGGGTTAGGGAGAGTGTGGTGCTGAGAGAAGCATGGAGCATGGAGGGTGAGGCATGTAAGGGATAGGGTGAGGGTGGTGGGGAGGGGGGCAAGGCCAAGGGCAAGCAGAGTATAAGTGCTGATAGTTATTAGCAACTAGCAGGAGGTTGTACTATGGAGTGCAGTCACAGCCACTAAGAGCAGTGAAGTGTTGGCGAAGCTTACGTTTAAACAGAACAACCTTTGGTTCGACAAGGATGTCCCAGGGGAGATCATTAATCCAGCTGGGGGCATGGTAGGCAAAGGTCCTTTGTCCCTGGTATGTATCGCAGAATGGGACCTGGTATGACTGCCTGGACTTGCCCCGAGTCATGTGGGGGTTGGATGTTGGGGTGAGGAGGTGCTAGAGGGCTATGGTGTTAGACCTGGACAGGGTTTTTGTTTGGCTAGTTGACAGGTCTGGTATTTTGCCCTGCCTTTAAGGTGCAGCCAGCAGGACTGGGCATATATATTGCATATATATGTAAGTCAGTGTGCACCTGTGACTAGTCTGCAGGCTTTATGTAGTGCAGCAGTAAGCCTTTCAAGTGTGGTGTCTGACATGGCACTATAGATGACAAGACCACAGTCTATGATGGAGATTATTTTGCTGTTGACAGCGGTACAGGGTGCCATGATTGCCGGGCAATGTTTGTAACGGTGCAGTAGGCCTAGTCTAGTGTTGACTGTTTTGGCGACGTGGTAACATGGTGGATGAAAGAAAGGGAGCAGTCAAGTGTTAGCCCTAGGTATTTGAAGGTTTGAACTATTTCTAATGGGGTGTTGACACTATTACAGATTGTTAGTTGATGTGATTTAAGTTTATTGTGGGGGTTTTCAAGCATGACCTTCATCTTTTTGTAGTTCATGAGGAGTTAATTCTCCATGAACCAGGCTTCGACTGCGGTAAAGTTACTCTGGAGTTGTTTCTCCAGAGTGAATGGGTCCGTACTACTGGCAAAGATGACTGCATTGTCCGCATAAAGAAGAATTTTGTCAGAACAGACAAGGGGGAGGTGGTTAAAGAAGAGGCTGAAGAGCAGTGGGCCCAATATAGATCATTGTGGAACTCCTGAGTGTACCTCATGGCTGTCAGATAAGACTTTTTTTATTTTGATCTGTTTGGGTCTTGTTCTCTAGATAGCTATTGAACCACCCCACGGACTCATCTGAGAGCCCAGTAGTGGCGAGTTGTTCAAGAAGCAATGAGTGATTGATCATATCAAATATTTTGGTGAGGTTGATGAAGGCCGCTCCCACCATCAGACCTTGGTCAAGTACATGGTGAATGAAACCGGTGAGCTCCAGCAATGCTTTGGTTGTGCTGTGCGACATGAAAACCATGCTGTTGAAGGCATTGGATCTGGTACTTTTCCAAGAACTTAATCAGCTGGTCTGTGACAATGTGCTTGAGTGCTTTGGAAAGGGAGGGTAGTATTGATATAGGGGTTATAGTTACTATGCAGAGCTTTATCTCTGCTTTTATGGACTTGAGTTACCACGGTGGCTTTCCTTTTCTGGGGGAATTGGGCAAGTCTTAGTGAAAGGTTAGTATTTTGGTCAGGGGAGTAAGCACTTCATCCAGGGTGAAGGCTATGAGTTAAAGATCAAGGGAGTCATAGCTGGGACTGGTTTTACTTAGTACTTGCTGAAGGTATCTTTTGGCTTCAGTTTTGGTGATGACTTTGAAATGGAAAGGGGGGGCATGCTGGTGAACCACTTTAACAAAGTTACCAGTATTCTCAAAAGGTTGGGGGGGGGGTGAGTATACTACTAAGGTCTGTGAAAGCACTGTTAAAAGTGTCTGCTATTTCTTTCAGGTCCTGGGAGATTACCCCATTGACCTCCAGCATGGTAGGTGAGTTGTATTTGGGCTTCCCTGTCAGGTCTTTCAGGTTTCCCCATAACTTCCTGCCATCACCCCAGGATTTGGTGAGCTCATCCCTAAAATGGTGACTTCGCAAGGCATATTTCACGGGTGCAGTCATTCCTGGCCCTTTTGTGTAGCTGAAAGTCAGCCTATTTGCCAGAGGCATGTGCATGGTGCCATAAGTTATCCCTCGTGGACATGAGGTTGAGGAGGGCTGGGGTGATCCATGCATTGCAAATGCCCTTAAGCCTGCATTTTCTAATGGGGGTGTGGATATCACAGGCAGCACTAAATGCATTGATAAAATGATAAAGTGCACTGTCCACGTCTTCGAACATATTGAGCTGGGACCAGTCATGTCATTTGAGGTGGGTTTTAAGGGATTCTAGCTGCCCTTGCTTTAGGACTCAGCCAGTGAGGAGGACCCAAAACGTTCCAAGAAATGGTGCTCTATCATGGGAAGAAAAAGTAACCAGTGGGGTGCCACACGGGTTGGTGCTGGGAGCAATACTTTTCAACGTATTCATCAGTGACATCGCAGATGAATTGGAGGGAAAGATAAGCCTGTTTGCAGATGACACTAAACTCTGTAACAGGATGGACATGCAGGAAGAGGCCAAAAGGATGGAGTCTGACCTAAAGAAGCTAGAAGAATGGTCAAAGACTTGGCAGTTGAAGTTCAACGCCAAAAAATGCAAAGTCATGCACCTGGGAAAAAGAAACTAAGGGACAAATTACTCATTGGGAGGTGAAATATTAGCTATCACCAACTTTGAACAAGATCTTGGAATCATGGTATCAAATGACCTGAAGGTAGGAAGGCAATGTGAAAAGGCATCACAAGAAGCCAGCAGCATCCTAGGATGCATAGGCATGGGTATTACAAGCAGAAAGCGAGAGGTGATAATCCTGTTGTACAGGTTCTTGGTGAGGCCTTGCCTGGAGTACTGCGTTCAGTTCTGGAGACCGCACCCTAGGCTCTCCTCGCCCGTCGGGTTCCGGTGCTGGCAGAAGTGCAGCTCGGCAACTTGGCAAGCCACTGCTGCACACCTCCTGAATCTCCCACCAGCTGAATCTGAATCATTGCACCCTAGGCTCTCCTCACCAGTCAGGCTCTGGTGTTGGTGGAAACACAGCTCGGCTACTTGGCAAGCTGCTGCTGCACACCTCCTGAATCTCCTGCCAGCTGATTCTGAATCACCGCCCCACAGGCTCTCCTCGCCCATCCGGCTCCAGTGCTGTCAGAAGCGCAGCTCGGCTACTTGTCAAGCCACTGCTGCATGCCTCCTGATTCTCCTGCTAGCTGATTCTGAATCACCACCCCACAGGCTCTCCTCACCCATCGGGTGCTGGTGCTGGTGGAAGCGCAGCTCCTCCACTCCAATGCTGAGTGCAACAACAAAAAAACATTTGAATATCATTGCCTCTCTCACCAGCCAATTGCTGATTTGCTGGCAAAGGCAGTGCTGCCCACTAATTGTGCTATAACTTGCAGCAGCTGCCTAGAGAATTTTGGCAGTGTTAGCGGGAGTGACTTTTGGTCTGCAGAAAGGCTTTCTCTGCTGTGGCCTGTTAGATGGAGGCTCTGCCATTAGCGTGTGGACAATTAAACACTATTTTTATAGTAATACAGCATGAAGGCCTTTTGTTGTAATTGATTACTTGGAATTGTACTGTAGTAAGTGTTTTTTTTTTTACCAACTCCATGCAATCTGCCTTCTCTCAAAACTGTTAAATTCCCTGCATAGCATATGTGTTAACTTAAGCTGCCTGTTTTTAAGTGATGCCTGCTGAGTCTCTAAATTAATAGCATAGCATTAGTGATAACTTAAACTGTCTGATTTTAAGTAATGCTTGCTGAGTTTTTTAAATTCATTTACTGCTTGTTTTGCCTGTTTAATTTGCTAGCAGACTTGATGTGCAGACTGTGGTGCTCAAACTCCTACCAATCTCCCCCTGTCCTTTCTTTCACCCTCGCTGCCAAAAGCTGTTTTCCGTGATACCTCCCCCATGGATCCCTGCCTCCCATAGAACTTCATTTTCTCCTTCCCCCCACTCACTCTCTCTCTCTCTCTCTCTCTCTCTTTCTCTCTCTCCCTCCCTTCCCCCTGTCCAGCCAACTTACATAGAAACATAGAATTTGATGGCAGATAAGGACCGCTTGGCCCACCCAGTCTGCCCATTTCCCTACCTAATGGATAAGCTGCAGATCCTAGTTAAAAAGCAGCCTACTTCTTCCTGCCCCCACCCCCTAGAATTGCCTTATGACTGTCCCTTGCATGCTTGAATTCCACCACTGTTTTTGACTCCACAACCTCCTCCGGAAGGCCGTTCCATGCATCCACAACCCTCTGTGAAAAATACTTCCTTAAATTACCTCTGAGCCGCCCCCATCTTCAAATTGTGCCCCTTGTTCTTTACACACCTTTTTTTGAAAGATGCTACCTCTTGGACTTTGTTGATTCCCTTGTGTACTTGAAAGTTTCTATCATGTCCCCCTCTCCCTCCTTTTCCTCAAGGCTATACATATTAAGCTCCTTAAGTCTCTCTTCATATGTCTTCCGTGCAGACCCTACACCATTTTAGTTGCCTCTCCTGGACAGCTTCCATCTTGTCTATGTCTTTGCAGAGATTGGGTCTCAGAACTGCATGCAGTACTCCAGATGGGGTCTGACCAGCTGTCTGTACAGGGAAAATAACTTCCTGTTTTCTACTGGTGATGCCTCTCCTATGCATCCCAGTATTCCCCAAGCTCTCCTTGCTGCCCTCTCACATTGCTTGCCCACCTTTAGGTCATCTGATATGACTACCCCCAGGTCCCTTTCCATTTTTGTTGTTGTTAGTATCTCACCCCCCATTGTTTACTCTTCCCCTGGGTTTTTGTTTCCCAGGTGCATTACCTTGCACTTCTTAGCATTGAATCTAAGCTGCCATATATTGACCTTTCCTCTAACCTTGCCAAGTCCCTTCTCATCCTTTCCACCCACCTTGTGCATCAACTCTGTTGCAGATCTTTGTCATCTGCAAAGAGACATGCTTTTCTTCAGTCCCTCTGCAATGTCACTTATAAAGACATTGAAGAGGACCGGTCTAATACTGAACCTCCGGTACCCCACTAGTAGCCCCTTTCTTCAGAGTGGACTCCATTTACTATTACTCTCTGTGTCCTATTCTCAGCAAATTCTTTACCCAGGCTGTCATCTTGGGACCCACACCAGGCTGGCTAATTTGTATATTAATCTTTTGTGTGGGACTGTGTCAAATGCCTTGCTAAAGTCTAGGTAGCCATGTCCACAGCCCCCCCTGATCTACTACTTTGGTCACCCAGTCAAAGAAATCTATCAGATTTGTCTGGCATGACCTTCCCACTGTGAATCCATGCTGCCTTGGGTCTGTGCCCTCTGGCCTCTAGATACTCGACAATTCTTTCCTTCAGAAGTGATTCCATCATTTTCCCTACCACTGAGGTTAAACTGACAGGTCTGTGTTTCCTGCTTCTGCCCTGCCCCACTTTTGTGAAGGGAATCACATCTGCCCTCCTCCAGTCCTCGGTACCACCCATCCTCCCATGATTTGTTAAAGAGGGTAGTCAGTGGTGTCACTAGTTCTACCCTTAGTTCTTTTAGAATTCAGGGATGAATCCCATCAGGCCCCATTGCTTTGTCCACCTTCAGTTTTAAGAGTTCTTTCAGAACCCTTTCTTCTGTAAATGGGCTGGTATCGACTTCTGTATCCAGAGTGTTTCTACTGTTTGTTTTAGGTACCTCCCCCTCTTCCTTTGTAAATACTGAGCAAAAATATTTGTTTAGCATCTCTGCCTTTTCACAGTTACCCTCTGCCCACCTCCTCCCTCCCCTTTGTTAAGCCTCACTATCCCTCCCTTGGTCTTCCTTTGCTCCCTGATATACCTATAAAAAGTTTTATCCCCCTTCTTAACCGAGTTGGCTATCTTTTCCTCGGTTTGGGCCTTTGCTGTTCTGACTGCCTTCCCAGCTTCCTTTTGCTTTAACTGATACAGTTCTCTGTCCTGCTCGTTCTGTGATTCCCTTTACTTCCTGAATGCTTTCTTTTTCTCTCTTGAAACTTCACTGCCACTTCCTTTGAGAATCATAGTGATTTCTTACATCGTTTTGTTTTGTTTATTTGCTTCACACAAAGGCTTGTTACCTCTGTGATGGCAGTTTTTGTTATTCCCCATTGTTCTTCCACCCCTCCTTCCTGCCCATTTGCTAGTGCATTCCTTAGGCACTTACCCATTTTGCAAAGTCAGCCCTCCTAAAGTCCAGTACTTTTGCCTTTGTGTGACTTGACCTATTGCTGTGTTTCTTGTGAACATACTGTTCGATGGTCGCCAGTCTGCAGATGGCTACCCACTTCTACATCTGTGATCCTCTTCATCTCCATTTGAGAGAACCAGGTCTAAGATTGCTCCCCTCTCGAGTGTGCTCCAATACTAGTTATCTAGGCATGCCCCTGTAGGAGCATCTACATTCTTACTCTTCGAGTTGCTGCTGCAACTGCACTCCAGTTAACATCTGGCATATTCAGATCACCCATCAGCAATATCTCCCTTTTTCTACCATTCTAAGTATACTTTCTATCATTTCCTTGTCCATTTCCTCCCCCTGAGAAGAGGGTCTGTATACAACCCCTGTGCGGATTGTGGTTCCATTGTCGGTCTCCAAATTTACCCACAGTGCTTCTTTTCCTCCCTGTTTTCCCGTTTGTTCTGTTGCTTTGATTCCTTCCCTTATTAAAGAGCTACTTCTCGTCCTCTTTTACCCTCCCTGTCCCTCCTGTAGATAGTGTATCCTGGTATGTTTATGTCCCAGTCATGGTTTTGTGTGTACCATGTTTCTGTGACTGCCATGATATCCAGATGTTCCTCCTCCATCAAGGCCACTAATTCAGGAAGCTTGTTACTCAGACTACAGGCATTGGTACTCATTGCTCTCCATTTTTTGATGGCTTTACCTTCTGTTGCAGCATCCCTCACTGACCTTTCTGCCTCGGTCTTTTTCTCATTTAGTACCCTATTTTGTAGGGAGGCTGGATTTTCCTGCTGCTTATCAGTGCCTCCCCCTTGACTAGTTTAAAAGCTTGCCAATGAAGCATTTAAACTGATTGCTCAAAAGACTTGTTCCTTCCTGGACAGATGAGCAGACCATCCTGCCAGTATAGGCTGGTGTCCCTCCAGGTAGAACCCCAGTCCCCAGTGAAGTCAACCCTATTCTCCACCATTTTTCAACCATTCATTAAACTGCATGGTGAAAAGTACTCGTCTCACTCATGCCGTTGACAGGCAGCACCTCTGAGAAGGATACTGTGTGTGCTATTTGTCTTAGGCCCTCCCCAATTCTACAAAGTCCTTCTGCTCTCAATCTCATGTTGGCAAGTCACTTGTCCCTAGGTGGACAATGACATCCAGCTCAGACTCCCATGCAGCTGTTATCATGATCCTGAGGATGCTCCTCTCCCTCCAAGCCATGGCACCAGGCAGGCACCTTGCCAGTTTTCCCTGCTCCCCCAAGTTCTATCCCCTGACATTGAGTCCCCCACCAGGAGCTGCTTTCTTTCCTTGTGGTGTCCCTCTGCCTCCTTCCTGTGGGCCTCCCTTGTGACAGTTGTCCTCAGCCTCCTTAGTCTCCTCTGCGGGTGCATCCATAGGAGCATCTCCAGATAAGTGTATGGATTGTGGAGTGGAACAGCTGACTGGGTGTGCCTCTGTTCCACCATCCTCACCTCTGAGGCCACTGTGGTCCAACTGCTGTGCTTTCTTGCAACCTCTGAGGTAGTGGTGGTGGCTCTGGTGCTCCCTGGATGGGGAGGTTCCCTTCCTACCGTCCAGTGTGGCCTGGGGGAAGGTTCCCTTACTACTGTCCAGTGTGGCTTGAAGATGGGCAACTTCCTCCCTCAGGGCAGAGAGTTGTCTGCAAATAGGGCAGCATCTCAGCCTCCAGAAGGACTCCTGGAAAACTGCTGCCCCACAGCCATTACATTGCACTACTCCCCACATGTTTATCTACTTTTTTTTGTGTGTGTTTGTGTGTGTGATTGGTTTGTTATATAGAAATATATATATTATACAATGTGTATGCTTATATTGTCAGTGCAGTGTGCTAGAGAGGATATGACAGTGATATGCACCTTGCACTCTTGAGGAAATGATGTCAGAACCCCAGGTATTTAGGAACTATTTCCAGGGGTGGGTGGGGTGAGGGGTGGGAAGGGGTTTGGCCTAAACTGTGCCCTCACAAAACAATCAGCTAAGAGCTCTGACCCACCACTGCGATGAGTGCCTTCCTGTCAGCAAGATACCCCACACTTGCCACCCCTCCATCTTGATGTACCTACACGCAGATAATTTCACCTGCCAGAACTCTGTCCTGCCTCCCTCTCCCTCTCTCTGATTAGTTCATGCATAATTCAGCTTTTACTTTCACAAGTCTTGACCGTGTCTCCAAGTCCATTGTCTGTCCTCACCCCCATTGAGAGCAGAGAGCGCCTTCCTGGGATGCCACCCACCAATCTGCCCTAGGCGCCATCCCTGTCCTTACTATCTAGACTCTCTGAGTCATGCCCTCAGCCTCCTGCTACCTACTTAACCTGGTCTCTCTCTGTGATTCCTCCCCTAGGCTCTCCTCACCCATCAGGCACCAGTGCTGGCGGAAGCACAGCTCTGCTACTTGACAAGCCGCTGCTGCATGCCTCCTGAATCTCCTGCCAACTGATTCTGAATCACTGCCCCACAGATAAATCTCATCCGCTCCGGTGCTGAGCGCAACAAAAAAAAAATTAGAAAATCGGCACCTCTCTCACCAGCCGATTGCTGATTTGCTGACAAAGGCAGTGCTGCCACTAATTCGGCTATAACTAGCAGCAGCTGCCTATAGAATTTTGGCAGTGTTAACCGGGAGTGAATTTCAGTCTGCAGAAAGGCTTCCCCTGCTGTGGCCTGTTAGACGGAGGCTCTGACATTAGCGTATGGACAATTCAACACTATTTTTCGTCCCCCCCACCACCACCACTCATTAAATACACCCCAGATCACGCCCCTGACCACCCACCATTGTGTAAGAGCATCCCCCCCTTAAAGCTGGACCATACAACATCCTAGGACTCCTCCTTTTAAAGCCATACTGCACTAAGGAAGGCTACACCTAATTACCTCTTTTGGTATGCAGGAGTGGACTTCATAAGTCTAAATGACACAGGCTACCCTGGTCAGCATCTATTTCAGTAGTGCACTCACCTCTACTGACCCGTGCTTCTCACTGAAAACCACAATGATGCTGTCACCACCCAGTTGGCTCACCATACTTATACTGGTTGCCCTGATGCTCCCTGTGTTCCCATTCAATGGATGAAAGAATATAGTCATTGAGCCCCTTCCAATATATAGGAATGGGCTCCCAAACTCAACAACTACAAAAGGCCTCTCACTACCAGCCATCCTCCCACTGGCAGGTTCATTAAGCAAGCCCTCATCGGGCATCTGCTACCCACTACTGCCTCCCACTATAACCACAATACCTGTTGTATGCACAGCTAGAACCCAAGTCCACACCAGCCACTATCCACCATGCTCTGCTGAACAACTCAGGCTCTATGCATTCAGGGTAGCATTGCTGCTGCTATTGGTGTCGGGCAATGTACACCCTAACCCTGGCCAAAACACTGTACTACTAGGGTACCTGGGAACAGAAGCCTAATATCTGTTGAAACTATTAACATCTGTAGCCTCCTCCCTAAGCTGGACCTGCTGCAAGCCTGGGTGGCTCATTACAACCCAGATATCCTGTCTGTCACTGAATCGTGGCTCACACCCAGGACCACGGACTCATAAGTCAAACTCCAAGGGTATACCCATTTCCGGCTAGACAGGCTCTGCAAAAGAGATGGCAGCTGCATTTTCTACATAAAAAATCACCTTCAGGGGATAGCTCTTCCACAGTTAAACACTGGAAAGAATCTGCAGATACTCTCAGTGCAGCTAACCCTTGGTGCCCAAGGTAAGGGTCTTACCACTTATCTCTGTGTACATACACCCTAGAGAACAAGCCGAAGGCTTTAGAATACTGCAAGAGCACCTGACATATCTTCACCCTGACAAAGAGATCATAGTCTTGGGAGATTTTAATATAAACTGTTTATCACAAGACACTGCTACCATCAAAGATGCAGTCTCTGCAATCAACTTCCAACTGCTAGTGGACCAGCCTACCCAAATAAATTATAGAACGGGAACCTGTACCCTTATAGACCGGGTAATTATAAACCACCCCAAGTGGGTCTCCGGTCTAAAAGTGCTCCCGGAGTCCCTGAGTGATCACTTGCTAATCATTTTCTACTGGTTGAATAAAGCTCCTAAACCTCCACCAAGGGTCATAATATCCCACATACTAAAAAAGGGCAAGCTTTGGTGTTTTAAGCAGCACCTGAAACAACAGTGCTGGGCCCCAATCCTAACAGTGGAGGATGTTGATACAGCACTAGCCAAATTCATAGAAATTTTCAACACTGTCTGTGACACCTATGCCCCCATAACCAATAGAAAAGTTAGGAGAACCAACAAAACCTATATCCACCCCCCCAACCTACTTGCCCTGATAAGCTCCAGGGATGTCCTCTGGCAAAAATACAAAAGCACCCTTGCAGACTGTGACAATCAAAACTACAAGGCCGCATGGAATAAATGCATCCAGGCCATATGCCTGGCCAAAGCCAATCACTGCAGAACTGAGCTCAACTCCTCCTGGGGTGATGGCTGAAGATTCTGGGAGAACATTAATATGGTCATAGGAAAGCGGGATACCTCCACACCCACTCTTCAATAAAGCCTTTATTGACCTCAGTGCTGTTCTCCCCCCCAACACTCACAACTCCACAGGCAACATCAAACTAAACCCTCAAAGAACACTGCCAGTAAATCATGTCCCCCCCTTCTACTTTAAGGTGATTTCCATGGTTGATGGGAAAAAATACCTCTCCAAAGTCCTGGGTAAATCTTGGCACAGTGCTGAAGGTCTTGATCTAAAACTGATCACCCTTGCACTTGAAGAACTGCTAACCCCCCTAACTAGAATCATTAACCTGTTCCTCACAACTGGGACAGTCCCGAAACTCTGGAAAGCCGCAGTTGTAACCCCCGTCCACAAAGCTGGTACCATGATGGACCACGCCAACTACCGTCTGATATCAATACTCCCCCCTCTGTCTCAAGCTCTGGAGCAAATAGTCTACGATCAACTGGTCGACCACCTTGAAAAATATCAGCTCCAATGCCAACAGCAGCATGACTTCCGAAAACCCCACAACACTACTACGGTGCTGTTGGAATTCATGGGGTTCATTCACAATGCCTTTGACTAAGGGCACTTGGTGGGTGTAACCTTTATTGACCTCACCAAGGCCTTTGACACAGTCAACCTTGACCTCCTCCTAACCCAACTGGATGCAACAGGGATCTCAGCCCATTCCCTGGGTTGGTTCCGGAGTTAACTCACAGACCATGAACAAAGGGTAAAAATAAGTAAAACACTATCTGACCCCCTGCTAGTTTCCTCTGGGTTCCCTCAAGGCTCCATACTGGGATCCCTCCTCTTTAGCCTCTTTTTAAACAACCTTCCACAAGCATGTCAACATAAAATACTCCTCTATGCAGATGATGCAGTTATCTACTCCAGCCACACTGACCCAACCACCATAGAACAACATCTGCAAGAGGACATTAGCAAAGTGGAGGACTGGTTTACTGATGCCAAGCTACTAGTTAACCACAAAAAAAAACAAGTCCATACTCTTTGCCCCAGCCCATAGCCGCTACAAGTCGTCCACTATAAATATCTATACTAATCAAAATGCAGCCATTGAAATGGTCCCTAATTTCAAGCACCTTGGGCTCACATTAGACAGCACTCTCTCCTTCTCCTCTCATGTCGACCACGTCACCACATCAGCTAACAGAAAGATAGGTCTACTGTACAAACACCGGAACTGCCTCACCAACCAAGCACTTCGGCATGCCATCACCAGCTCAGTCTTTTCAACTATCGACTATGGGCTTGCCATCTACAGCTCTGCTCCAGACAACACCCTCAAGTGGCTGGCCACCACACTAAATAAAACCTGCAGACTAGCCCTAGGAGCTCCAAGTCTTAGCCATACCTGCAATCTATATTCACGAACTGGTTGGCTAAGACTAAGTGATAGGGTCCACTACCAAGTCTGCCTTCTTTCCAAAAAAGTGGTCCTGGGACTGCTTCCCCCTGCTACCAGTTCCTTCCTCCAGCAGGTCAAACCTGCCAGGTCTACAAAGGCATCTAACAAACCCTCTGTCAAGGTGCCTTTCCATCGCACCTCTCAAGGGCAGCGTTCCTTCGAATACCGAGATCCACTCTGGCTGAACTCTCTCCCACCAGAGATAGCTTCCATTACCAAAATAGGCCCTTTAAAATCTGCACTTAAAACTCACCTGTCCAGCCAATCACAATGCTCCTGCCACCTCTGACTACTGCCTCCTGAATCACATCCTGTGTAACCTAAATATGCCCTCCTTTATGACCCCACAATCTACTGCCACCCTTTCATTCTTCCCTCTCACCCCTTTCTCTCCTCCCCCTCTCCCCTCACTACTCAGACACTCTTACCACCCTCCCCATTTGACTACCTTAGCCTACCCCCCATCTTCTGACAAGGTTTCTTGAGCCTGAGGAATGGCTACCCCCCACCTCCCCTCCCTCCTACTGACCACCTATCCTGGTCTACCATCCACCTACATCCCCCATTACTACCCCATGTCAGCTCTGCTTAATAGCTGCAGAAGCTGTATATCCCTTAGTACCCAATCTACAATCTGTTAGCGAGGATTCAAGTTTTGTCAGTGGCTGCTAGCACCTGTATATGCCTGTGTATCTTTGTGACTTTAAATTGCTCTACTTTGTCTCTGTGTCTTCACGTGGAACCTTTGTAAATGAGCTTGTAGCTCAAAGGTTGTAATCTGAGAACTTAATAAATACATAAATAAATAAATAAATAAATAAATAAATAAATAAAAGGATATAAACCGATTAGAGTCGGTGCAAAGAAGAGCTAAAAAATTGGTCCAAGACCTCTACCATGTACCCTACAAGGCTAGACTTAGGCAATTAAACTTGAACTCCTTGGAACAGAGAAGAGACAGGGGAGACATGATATAGACTTTTAAATACCTCAAAGGAATCAAGTCAGCACAGAGGCAGAGCCTCTTCAATGAGAATAAAGAGGCACGTACCAGAGGGCACAACATATGTTTGATGGAAGGTAAATTCCAGAGCAATGTCAGAAAGTTCTTCTTTACAGAAAGGGTTGTAGAGCCTTGGAACAGACTGCCACTGGAGGTGGTGGAGGCAAAGACGGTTAGGGAATTCAAGCATCTTGGGCTAGGCATTGTGGGATACTGAAACGAAGTATATCCTAGGGGGTAATTAAACAAACAAGCAAACAAACAAACAAACACATGGGCAGACTAGATGGATCAAGTGATCCCCGTCTTCTGACACATTCTTATTTTCTTATGTTCTTAAGTGATGGTTCTGGCTGGGGGTTTAGTGGCTTTATTATACCAGTTTAGCAGAATGGGGTAGTGATCACTTATAGAGTCAGGGAAGATGGAGAGGTTGGTGATTCTTTCAGGGTGGTTGGTAAGCATCCAGTCGAGCTGCGTGCTTGTGTCGGTGCGGTAGTTTTGTTTGGTGGGGTTGTCTAAAATCTGTGTATCGTTGATGGAGGAGATGGTGTCTTTGTGTGGGGCTGTTTCATGGGATTGCCAGTTGACACTGAAGTCCTCTAACACCACTACTTCTGCGTTTTGCTGGAGGTTGCTCAAAACACCTTGTTGAGGCTACTGGACTGTTCTTTGGGGGGGGGATACAGACTGAGACTAAGACTATGATGAGTACTTTGCTATGGGCTCCCAGCAGTACTTTGACTGCTGTGGCCTGTGTATTTTTTCCCGTGTTAATGTCGGGGAGTGAGCGGCCATGGTGTGTCTCACAAGTAGATAGCACAACCACTGCCCTTTTTTGTGAGCCTGCCACATCTAAACAGGGTATAGCTATTTAGTGAGACTATTGCGTCAGAGGTCTTTGGTGACAGTCATATCTCAGCAATGAGAGCACATCCAGTCTGTGCTGAGTGACCCAGACTTGGAGGGCATCAAATCTGGCCATTTGACTGCAGAGATTAAACAACTCCAGGGTGAAGGTGCTATGCATAGTGCTGTTAGACAATGGTTGGTGTTGGGGGCTGGGATTAGGGTGAACATTTCTTGACAGGAACAGAAGCATCAGGGTTATTTGCAGTGCTTGCAGCCTTATTAGTCTGAGGCTTCTTAAGCATCTCCTTCTGCTGGCTATTCCCAGCTGGTGCTTGCACTGCATTGTGGGTATTTTTGGTGAGATGAGTAGGGGAGGGATGCTATCAGCATTGTTTCTTGACAGCCGCATGGTACCGGGTCATAATGTCTCATACTTAATAGTGTACGACATTATTGCTAACCTGGTACAGCGCTGCACCAGTGAGCAAATAGGAGAGTGAGAATGGTGCAATGCCGCGTACAGCAGTATATGCGATATTGCACTATTCTCACTCTCCAAGACAGAGGATAAAACCTCTGCTGGGAGTGAGTTCCACCGACCAACTGCTGTGGCTCAATGGACTGAGCCACAGCAGCAGAGTACCTAGGCAGTGCTTCTGGGACCTGGTTTGATTCTTGATCCCAGAAACTTTTATTTTTTTTAAACCTTTGTGCACTCCCCGACTTGAACCCTGCTGGAATTGAGAATCTATATTGGAGGGGTTCGTGGGGGGGGCACAGCACCCCATGATGGGGCTGTTGGGGACAGAGCCCCCCACAGAAAAAAGAGATATGCCACATGGCAAGAATTGCACTGTATTGGTAGCATGATTTTGCCATGCGGCATAATGTCCTGCAACATTATGACCCAGTGCCCAGCCTTACTAGTGGGCAGTTAAGAGGGAAGGAGATGTAGCTGTTCATTCCTTGTTCATGGGGGGAATAATTTACTAGAAAGGGTTTCTAATTTTTGCTTCTGTGATTCATTCCAAGGTCAGTAGAGGGTAGTGCTATTAGTAAGATGGTAAGCAGGGTTAAGGGACCAAGGGAGCGCTTCATTGTAAGGAAGCAATCATTGTGGTGCAGCCAGGTTTAGGTAAATTGAGTTGGGTATTTGCCTTGGCAGAGCACAGTTTGGTCTTGTGGGGGGGAGCAATTACTGTTGGGAATTGGGATAGTCCACTATCAGAATTCAGAGGTGATGTTAGGGTGCAACCACTGTGAAGAGCATTACGGGGGGCAAAAGTGGTCTGATTGTTTCCACAGCGGCTCTATAAGTAATGGATGACCTTTGACCCATATAGCTCATGTACACCTTTTCCCAGATTGCAAGCATTTTAACAACACTTCCCCATTTCACATTTCAGTTGCTTTGTCTACATGACAGTGACCTCCCTTTAAGAAGAAGCATATAACAGACAGGCTTCAATATATTGTAGAATGCAACCCTATCACACAGTGCTAAGCTCCTCCTCCTCCCAGTAGATCAATGAAAAAAGACCAGCCTCGTAATGTAAGAGGTTTGTTTGGTCTGCAATAAAAAAAATAAAAAAAAGGCTTCAGCAAAGCAACTTAAAAGCATTGTCATCTATGTCCTCCCCAACACTTTATTACAGTAGGGATATGGGGCCCGATTCCAAGATGTGCTACGCCGGCATAAGGTGAGATGTGCCAAACTCCATGGCATATGCCACAACTTACACCATGCATTATGCCCAGTGGTATTCCAAGTAGTGACTTGTGCCATGGTGGATGCTGGCTGCGACATCCATGGGTTACGCCACCCACAGAGCCGCAGCCTGCAACGCCTGGTGCAAGTGCAAGTTATGACAGCAACTTCACCCAATTCTAGGATGGCAGCTGTCATAAACCCACAATTGCCATTCTAGAAGGGGCACTGGTGGAGCTAAACTCCGACAGCCCAGAACTACTCTAAGTGGCAGCCGATGGTGATATCCGTCAGCTGCCCACCCCGTGGCACTGCAACACCAGGGCAGCTGTGTTCCCCATGCCCCCACAGGCATACCCAAGCCTCCCACCCCCACAAATGTCAGGGATCCCCATGGGCCCATTTCTGGTGAACCACTGGGATACCTGTACCTTCTGTCCTGCCCACCCATGTCCACTGGTGTGTGCCAAGGTGGTCTGGGGCAGGGTTAGCTTTGGGGGGCCGCCTGTTGTCGGCCACAGTTTGAAACATATGGGTTCTATACACCAGGCATGTGGCAGTAGCCTACACCTGGTGTATACCGCATGTCGCAAGTGCTAGGACCCTGCCTCTGCTAGAATGTGGCCTAGGGTCCCTGGTGGAGTGGTGAATGGCATAACTTGCAACCGCATGCAAGTTATGCCATTCAGCTTGGAATTGGCCCCATGGACATCACCATCTCCAAATGCACGACAGCCATCAGCTGACCAGGTAAGGCTTCTCATTTTACATTCATTGCTGCCAGAAACTGCAGATGGTTACAAAAAAACTTTCTTGTGCCTCCATATGCAGTGTTGTCCTAGCCATGCCGAGCATTCTTACCCACTTTGACAGCCACAACACTGTAGAAGTCAGAGAACATGCATCAGAATACATAGGTATGGCAACCCCTGCTTTGCAGCAAAAGCTGCATTACATTGTCCACAGGTGTAGCTAAGTGTCCATATTAGGTACTGACTGCACTGACCTGGTGACTACATTTAAGACTCTGAACACACATTCCCCTCCACCCTTGCATACATCTAAGGGCACAAGGATAACAAGTACAAATATGCATGTAAGATGCTGATGTAATGCCTTGCAGAAGCCACTATACCATGTGCTCACGCATTACAAAAAGATGTAGGGGTGTACACAAAAAGGATAATGAAGTTAAACTGCCATCAGCTCCTGCTCTGCATGCTGGCTGTTGCCCTTATCACATACAGAATGCAGTTTGTAAGCTGAACTAAAAAATCTCTCACCAGGAACACGGGATAAATCGTAATGCTGACACTGTATTGCAGCATGAGGGGGATACTGCACTTTTGAGGTGTTGTCTTTTGGTTGAGACATTAAACTGAGGTCCCGTCTGCCTGTTCTGGTGGTTCTTGAGGTGGACATTAAATATCCCATGGCACTTCTTGAAAAGAGGAGTAGGGGAATTTCTCTGGTGCCCTTGCCAAATTTCCCCTATTCACTAAAATACCACCAACAGCTAAATCTGGTTCAGCATCAGTTGGTTTCCATCTGTACCACCCCCTTCCCCACAATGAGGCTGAAATTAAAAATGATTGCCTAGCCCTCCTTTCTGGGTTAATAGAAACCAAATAAGCAAATACTGACATATTAAACCTAATTATATAAAAAAAATATAAACATAATTGATTTCTTCATTTACTGAAAAGCAGTTCATTTGGCTTTAACACAAGGTAACACCCTAGTATGACATAGGGTCCAATTCTCAGTTGTTGCAGAGGCAACGTGGTTATAAGCACTGCACTGTTTGCAGCCCCACTGAATCATCCTTACTGGGGCTGCAAACTCTATGTTGGTGACCCTTAGGAGATGTGGTGAGGACTGCAAACAAAAACTGAGAATGTGTGCTTCTTGGTATAATATGTAGTTGGAGTCCTTCTGACTCAGCACCACATTGAAGGCATCACAGTAGATTTCCCTTTCATCTTCTGCTTACCTCCACATCTGTCAATTTCACCTGCATTGCTGCACCATGGCTTCTGCAGCACTCTGTCTGTGACTGCCAAACAGTGTGTTTAAGGAGCAGAGAATTCCTGTCATGAATCATCTTCCACAGCAGCACTCTCACAGAGGATCAAGTGATTTCTCTCTGTCAAAGCATTCATCTTTGATGACAGGGGGCCAACTGAAAAAGGGCAGTCAGCTGAGTCTCATCATAAGACCTTCCATAATTGCAAAATAAGGGAATGTCAGTTAAGGAATACGTTTATAGCATGCTATTATACAAGTGATACTTTACTGTTCCTAATTTATCTTATAAATGTCATTATTCCCTTTACTTTTATTATTTAAAGAATACAAGAACTTTCAGTAGATGTAAGTCAAAAGTAATGCTGTTTAATGTTATTCTCATTTAAAGAGGCTCTGCCCTGCAAATGGAATAAAATATGCTTTGAATATTTTAAGTAACTATCACAGGTAATATCCCACATCTCTCTCTTCAGCTAATTATGGTCACTTGATTGGTTCAGTAAAACATAATTGGATAAATGTTCCATTATGCCTTTTTATAGATTCTATTAATAAAGAGGCCAATTGGCCATTTTATTAATTGTGCTTAAAAGTGTAATTTAAACACTTCGTACTTCTAAGATAATATTTTTTTTTATGTAACAGAAAATAAAGAATATTCACATTTACTTTTCAAATGGCTGGTTAAATTAATTCAGAAAAATTATATGCCAAAAAACATCCACTAGTTTCAAAACATATGCAAGCAACTGCATACTGTAGTTAACTAATCTCTATCAAGTTTTGCTCTGTCAGCGCCAGGATAGGAAAAAAAAAAGTTGAGACCTGCAGGCACTCATTCATATACTGGGACAGGATCTAGAGGCAACCTACCATTAACAAATGGTGATCAAGACTGAATGGATGGGTGCAAGGGGCACGGGATGGGTCCAGTTGATTCCAACCATAAACAGAATAGGGATGTGGAGGTGGTACCTCAACAAAGTCAACATCCTGATCATCAAATTAGAGAGGGGAAGTTCAGCTGATTAAAACACATGGCTGGATATGTAGCTGATATTGGCAAACATGATACCTTGGAGGTATGGCACCAGTGAGTCATGTTGTGCAAAAGTAGTGTATGTATGTGTATTTATATATATAGATACATATATATATTCATGGCAAAAAACTCTATTTAATGGATCAGTTATGGTTGTTCCACAGCGACAAAAGTGAGGAAATTTGGTGTTAGGGTTGAAAGCCCCCCTTGCACCTCCCAGCCCACCCCCCAACCAGCATTGGGGTGTGCTTTGGGATTGTCAGCCCTAACTCTCATCCCATCACATCGTAAACAAGCTGGGTATGGAGAATGGGGTGAGGATTAGGACTGATGACCCCGACACACACCCCGATGCCGGTTGGTGGGCTGGGCTGGGAGAGTACAAGGGGGGCTTTCAACCCTAACACCGAATTTCCTCACTTTTGTTGCTGTGGAACAACCCTAACTGATGCATTAAACTGAGTTTTTATGCCATGAATTTCCCTTCGTTTTGAGAATGAGGGCTATAAATAGTGAATGGAATGTGGTAGTGGGAGCTCGGGCCCTTTGGACCCCGCGCTCCCACCACGTGACATTTTGTGACATAGTAACGGTAACTGCAATGCAAATGCAAGCGCTAATGGTTACACACATGGTGACACAAACATAAATGGTAAAACAAATGTTACTAGAAACGCAAGCGCAAATTGACGCCAAAGCCAAGAGTGACGCAAACGGAGATGCAAGCGCGTATGGAAACGCAACTGGTAATGTGCACTGTCATGGTACTGCTATTGTAAATGCAAATGGCAACTGTAACAGCATCAATAACGCAAGCTCGTACAGAAATGCAAAGCGTAACGCACATGGTCACGGTACAGCAATTGCAAACACAAATGGTAACGGTAACAGCAAAAATAATGCCAAAGCAAACAGAAATGGAAACACAAATGCAAGCACATACCTAAACACAAACTGTAATGCACACAGTCACGGTACAGCAATTGTAAACGCAAATGGTAACGGTAACAGCAACAATGATGCCAAAGGAAACAGAAACGCAAACGTAAGCATGTACAGAAATGCAAACCATAACACGCACAGTCACGGAACCACAATTGGAAATGCAAATGTTAATGATAACAGCAAAAATAACACCAAAGGAAAAAGAAATGGAAACGTGAATGTAAGCACGTATAGAAACGCAAACCGTAACATGCACAGTCATGGTACCACAATTGTAAATGCAAATGGTAACAGTAACAGCAACAATAATGCCAAAGGAAACAAATGCAAACTGTAACATGCACGGGCATGGGAACGCAATTGCAGACGCAAATGGCAACAGCAACAACAATGATGATGCAAAACAAAAGGCAAACCCAAATGGATGAGCAGCCACAAATGGTAATGCGCATGGTGACGCAAAGCGAAACACAAACAGTAGGGGAGACACAAATGGTAACAGTAATGGAAACACAAAGGGTAATTTACATGGTGGCATACACGGAAACATTAATGCAAACGGGTATGGAAACGCAAGTGGAAATGCTACGTGTAGCAATAGCTGGAGTGCACACCCTGGTTTTCCCCAACAGCTGCATAGAGAAACACAGTGACTACAAAGCACGTATGCATAATAATGGGCCTCGGACCAGAAAATGAGCTCTTGGAATTCTAAATTGCTTATATCTCAGGAACCGTACGATGTAGGAAAAAAATTAAAATTTCACATGATTCATGACTTTCTTGGCTATGTTTGCACTTCACACTTAGCACCCTATGGGGCTAAGCATTTTTCAGACAAAAGTCTGTATCTCGCACCATTTCGAGATACAGGTCAAAAGCACTTAATGCCGAATGTTAGTCTATGAGAAAAGGCCAAATTTGGAGTACCAGAACTTTGCATCCCTGCAATATTTTGTCACCAAGCCACCAAAAGTGGATATTGGCTTTCTTCCCTCCAAATTTCAGCCCAAAAGACCAAACCGTTCTTTTGCAGCAGGGTGACAAAGAATTCCTGTTATTTTGGCCATAGTGTTGCAAAGTTGTGTCTTGATTTGCGACACTTTCACAAAAAAAATCATGAAAGCATCACAGGTTCGACACTACTTTGCGACACTACTTTTCCCAAAAATTTCAAAATCATATTTCTGGGGTGTTTAACCCCAAAATAAAGACATGCCTAGCATCCTCAGGGCTCGACTAGGTAAACACAAAAAGAATTGTGTCCCTAGAGGGTCTCAAATTTAAATGCCAGGCATTTCTGCGATCAGTAACTGAAAAAAAAATGTCTGACTCAGGACACTACAGGGGTCATTTGTGACACTAAAAACTGCATTTGCTACACTGTCAAACATTTTGTTAACTTTTCCCATTGACTATAATGGGAAACTTGTCTCAGGTGCGACACTACTTTTTCCAGAAATTTTAAATACATATTTCTGGGGTGTTTAACACCAAAATAAAGACATGGCTAGCATCCTGTGTGTCCGACTAGGTGAACACAAAAAGAATTGTGTTCCTAGAGGGTCCCAATTTTAAATGTCAAGCATTTTTCTGATCAGTAACTGAAAACAAAATGGCAGATTTGTGACACTACTAGGGTCATTTGCGACACTAAAAACTGCATTTGTGAAAGTGTTGAACTTGTTGTTAACTTCTCCCAGTGACTTATAATGGGAACTTGTTTTTTTAATTACTTTTTAATCGTTTAATACTTTTTCATGAAATCTTCAAAAGACACATCAGGAATCTGGGCCACTCATTCCCTGAAGTTTGGGACTGGTCGCGCAAACCGTGCGACCTGTAGGCGAGAGCAAAGAATTTGCAAAAAAGCATAATTGTGCACACAGATGTCGCTTAATAATGCCACAGTCGTATATCCAACTGGTACTAAAGTTGGCAGATCCCAAGATCTATGGTGCCCCCGTGCCTGCTAAATTTCAGGCAAATCCATTAAACAGTGGTAAAGTTATTAAGGTGCAAAGTTTCACCCTTTAACCTAAAAGTGCTACTCAACCCTAACTATGGTAGTAATGCGTGCTACCATAATATATATATATATATATATATATATATATAAATTAATTACAAAAACTTTGTTTAATGCATCAGTTAGGAAAGTGATAAACGCGCGGAAATGAGATGTTAGGGTTGAGCTCCTAACATCCCCACCACCCCACCCCCTCTTCCCCCATAGACCAACAGAAGCCTGGGTATGCCATGGTGTCATGGGACTCAACTCTCACCCCATTCCATGCGCAAACAGGTTGACATGCTACAGTAAAGGAGAGTGGGGTGAGAGGTAGGCCTCACGACCCCATAGCACACCCCAGCATCTGTCGGTCTGTGGGGGAAGGGGAGTGGGCTGGTGGGAGGGTTAGGGGCTCAACCCTAACATCTAATTTCCCCACGTTTGTCACGTTAACCCTAACTGATGCACTAAATGATGTTTCTTTGCAATTAATTTCCTTACTTTTGAAAAAGTGTAATATAACTAGTAAAGAACATGTGTTGGTGGGCCCCATGTTCCCACCAAGCTGCTTATTTCTGCATAACGATATGCGTCTCTGGAAGCACGGGCCTTCTGGGTCCTGCACTCCCTCTTACACATAGCTACAGAGCCATACAGCAGCCCTATAGGGCAAGGAACACTTGTAACACTAATCTGCCAATATCTCAGGAACCATAGCAACTAGAAAAGCAATTCAAGTGTCATTGTAATCATGACAGCGAGTACTGCACATGCCATAAATCAACTGAATCTATATCTTGGATCATTTCTGAGATACGGGCACCAAAATGAACTAAAAAGGCACCATTTGGAACCCTTGTGACACTGATTTGTCAATATCTTCATAACCGTAGCAAGTAGGAAAAAACGTCCACTGCTGGTGTAATCTATGATTTCATCACTTATTTCTGTAGCTTAGGTCACCCTAAGAGTGACCTAAGCTGCAGGTAATAAAAAATCTGTATCTCGCTTCGTTTTCGAGATACGGGTGCCAAAAGACGTCATGGGCTTTGCAATGTTATCCTATGGGAAATTTCTCAAATTTGGAATGTCATAAGTATGTAACCAATGCAATTTTTTACTCCAAACCAGCATACGTCACATCTTTAGAACACCCCCTTTGCACCCTGCAAATTTCAAGCCAAAAGTCCTTACCATTTATTAGTAGTGAACTGGCAAAGTTTTAGAAATCCTTTTTTATGAGCTGTCAAAATTCTCATTTGTGAGCTGAATCCCCATTCATGAGGTGACAAAATCCCCATTCGTGAGCCAATCCCCATTCGTGAGCTAGGCCCATCTGGTCTTCATCTCATGAATGGAGATTTTGTTAGCTCACGAAAGGGGATCAGCTCACGAACGAGGATTTTGGCAGCTCATGAATGGGGATTCCTCGTTTGCAAGATATGGCTAACTGGTCTTCATCTCATGAACGGGGATTTTGACAGCTCACAAATGGGAATTTGGTTCATGAAAGGGGAATTTGAAAGCTCATGAACAAAGATTTTTTTTTTATGATCCCTGATCATGAAGTGTCAAAAACTCAGTTCACGAGCTGATCCCCATTCATGAGATAGGACCATCTGGTCCTTATCTCATGAACTGGGATTTTGACAGCTCATGAATGGGGATTGGCTCATGAGTGGGGATTTAGACACCTCACTATCGGGGATCAAAAGCGAGTCACAAACGGGAATTTTCAAATATATAAATTTCAGTTTTTTCAATTATCTGATGGAAACCAAGCACATGGTTTTGTAGAGGCTCATCGCCATGAACAAAACCCATGCATTTGTTTACACAGAATGCATCTGTGGGGCAAGTAACAACATTTTGTTCTGGGCCAAAAGTAAAAACAAGATGGTGGCTCACGAACAGGGCTTTTTTACTCACAAATGGGGATTTAATGAATTCCCATTCATGATCTGTCAAAATCCTCGTTTGTGAGCCAAAATCCTTGTTCACAACTGTGCATCTAACCAAAAGATTGCACTGAACATGCTCAGAACCCAAATTTTCAAAATTGAATAACTTTGGATCAGAATAATATTTTTTCACCGAACTAACATTGGCTTGTTCCTTATTGTAAGCTCCTTCTACCCTAAAAATCTCAGGCTGAAATACAAAATGGTGTGGGTGCAGGGCAATGAGGAATTTTCAGGAAAAATTGGAAAATAAAAAGGCAAAAAACATACTTTTTTCACTATGTACCACACAAAATCTGTACTTCAGATCAAAACAAAACTTTGTAAGTCAGTAGAGCTACCCCACAGGACAGCACATACCAAATTTAATGCAAATCTGTTGTACAGTTGCAAAGTTATTAAGGTGCAAAATTTGAGGTTTAATATTAAAGTGCTTACTCAACCCTAACTACAGAGGCACAACCGTGCCTCTATGATATATATATATATATATATACTGTGGGTATAGATGTCTTCTTTGCAAAGAACTTTGTTAATGCACCAGTTACAATAACTTAATGCCACAAAAGTAGGGAAATGTGGTGGTAGGGTATTTGGTGTGCAGATATGGTAAAATACCCAGGTTATGCATGAACATTGCAGTATTTCAAGGTTCACTCATAAGGTAAGGCAAAATTTAAAAAAACAACCCTAACTCCTCACCTCTAACCTCCAAACAGCAAAAAGAAAAAACATTAGGATTTTGGGTCTCCAGAGTTGTGGTGAATTAGTGGTGGGATCTTCCTTGGGAAGTTTAACCCTAATGGTCCCCCCTTCCCCCAGCCCATAGCCTGTAGTCCAAAGCACAAGGAGCAGCTCAGCCAGTGCCTTATAATGATACACTCTTTAAAGGTGGAGAATGATGTTTCACCACACGTTGCCAGCACAATTTGTTGTAACTTTCTTCATGAAGGACCCTGTGGGCCCTACATGAAGTCAGGATATCATGTGTGATGTTATTTGCTCAGGGAATGGGGTGGGCATTAAGGTTGAAAACCTCAAGGAAGACCTCACCACTGATTCACTAATGACTCCAGTAACCCAAAGCTCTAATGTTTTTTCTTTTTGTTGCTTAGAGGGTGGGGGTGGGGAGTTAGGGTTAGAAACCCTAATGCCACATTTCCCAATGTTGTGCTGTTAAGTTACCCCAAATGGTGCTTTAACAAAGTTTTTGCAGATAATTTCCTTTCTTTTTGAGATAGTGGAATCATATCCTCATTCATCCAGGTCCCTTTGGGATCTGCATGAACAGATGCAGATGCCCTGCACCAAGGGAAGACTCCATCCACCAGCAGAATTGCAATGACAGATGTGAAGAATTCATGGGGATGTCTGGTGGACTGTGGAGGTGCAGGGCCCTGTTGTCCCAGAACTTCTATGTGGCCACAGTTACAGATGCGCAGGGCAAAGAGTGCATCTATCAGCCAATGCACAGGACCCTCTGCACCCAAGGGGGAGAGGTGTAGGGCTTTATGCCATGAGGACAATTGTCTTCACTATGTGGTAGCCTGGTCCATGCAAACAACCATGCACCTTTCATTCCCTGGGTGGAGGAGTGTCATATAAAAGTGTCATCCCCCCAACCTCACCCCATCCAGCTGAGTCACTGATCTCACCACCAAACGCAGCCCAGCGGCACAGGATCACAGTGCATACCTGCTGGGGTCAAGACTGGCACTACATACAAAGTTTGCTAAGAATTATTTTTTTTTTATTTTAACTTTTTAATTTTCAAGATACTCATTTTATGATAAACATGACATGTACTATTTATAGTATATTTCAAAAAATTACATTTTACACCAGAAGTCCAAAAACACATCTCATCCAGGATTTAAAAAAATGACACATCACTTTTATGATGTGCTGTGGAAAAATGGTTATGTTGAAAGTTTTGAGTCAAAATATTTAAAAATAGTGAGGTTATGTTGCCTGCCTTTTTTGATTGTGTAAGACACCCAGAGACTCTGGGATTGGATGTCACATAAATAAATGTTACCTTACCTTACCTTATAAGTGAACATTGAAATACTGCAATGTTCATGCATAACCTGGGTATTTTACCATATTTGCACACCAAATTTTCAGGCTAGCCTTCTTGTTACCCCACCTCATGAACCTGGTAGGTGAAAATTTTCAAATCCCTGCAGCAATGTCTTTTCTCATTACCGAAACATCATTCCGTGCCACAGGTGTGAAAATATATTTTGGCCAGGATTTGAAAAATTACAGCTGTCACGTTCATGAGGAGGTGAGAAAAAAATGGCTATGTTAAAAATCTGAGGTCAATATATTTAAAATTATCAAAGTTGAGAGCGAACATCGAGAAATTCAAAGTATGCACATAACTTTGTCATTTGTACATATTTTTACTCCAAATTTTCAACATAGCCTTCTTATGATCCCACTTCATGAATAGCAGTGGTGAAAATATTCGGATCCCACCCAAAAGGTGATTTCTTCAAGTGACTGCAAAATCACCTTTCAGGCCTAATTTGCATAATTCCACTACCATTGAGGTGGTATCCCAGAAAGGTCATGATGATAATTGGGGGACAAAGTAAGTACAAATGACAGTTATCCATCAAAGTTAAAAACCCCATTGAAATACATTGAACTGTACTTACCTTAGTTTCTCATATTGGAGTTGTTGGGTGCAGCACAAGGCTTGCCTTTGATCAGAGTGGATCTTCACCCTAGGATGCATTCTTGTGAGTGAGGGTGTGTGGGGGTGTGTGGGGGTGGGGTGGTGGGTGCTCAATGGGAGGTCAGGGTGGAGGGCAAATTAGTGAGGGACCATTTTCTTTTTTACACATTTAACAAAAAAAAATTGAGGGATGTTTTTTAAGGAAATATTAAAGCAGTGACAATGATTGGAGGGTCAGGGGTGCCACTAGACACCTGGGGAAAAACATACATAAGGGGACAGTGATTGTAGAGTGGAGGAACACCACTAGACCCCAGGGAAACATTTTAATACCTAAGGGGATGGATAAGGGAGGGTGGGGGACACCACTAGACACCAGGGATACATAAGGGGGATCTATGATGCTGGTTGGACAACTATTTTGTTGGCTAGCATCACAGTGACAGGCTCCATGTCGACTGCAAATTGCAGTCAGCAGGGAGCCATGCACATCAGACTGTGTTTTCTCTTCGGGTGACTTTGCCCCCCTCCACACCCTCTATACTTTTAGTCCAAGTCAGAGTTGGTTTGGGGAGAGAGTGCAGGATGGAGGAAAGTGTTGGCAGCTCCTGTGTGGACTTCTACAGTGACATGTCAATGTTGTCGGCATCAATGTATGTCGCTGTAGAGGTGCCGTTGTGTGGAGGCTATGCCACATAAGAGGATGGTGATCAGAGGGTTGGAGGTGCCACTAGACACCAGGGAACATTATATTAATAAGAGGATGGTGATTGAAGGGTGAGGGAGCACCACTAGACACCAGGAAACATTATATTACTATGAAGCCAATGATCGGAGAGTGGGAAGTGCCACTAGATACCAGGGAAATGGTGGATCACTGCTGTCTGAGCAGCCTACAGCATGAGTTCCAGCTGCAGCTGCAGAACTTGAGAAAGTCCCACTGTTCACATAAAGAGAAAACGTATCAATCACTCCTCTCACTAAGCTTGGCACCAAGGATTTTGGAGTACCCAGAAAAGGTATTCCTGGCTATTAGTTGAAGAAACAGGCATCTGAATCTAGCTAAACTGGTCCTGTTTAGTTAAGTTCTGATGTGTGTTTGTTTTTAAATGATAGCATTTTTATGTTGGCTCATGCTTGTGCACCAGACAACATATTGCATTAGTAGCAGATTTGGAGGCGCAGTCACTGTGGGCGAATGCAGGGCACGCATCAGTAGGTGCGTCCCTCATTCCTCAGTATGGCAGATGCAGGTGTTGACACCAGCAACATGTAAACTGGCCACCAGGTCAAAGAAAAGGTCAGCTGCAATGAGAACCAAGCTTTTCATGCAGGGTGCCTTTCCTGGTGAACCAGTTTACAAAAAAAAACCATGGTGGCATGCTGCCGCAGAGTGCCCCAACCCACTTCATTTGCTGACGGGGGAGCCCACTCCCCATCAGCATAATGTCCCCCCATTTGTTGTGTGCCAATGGGGGTGCCCAATCCCCTGTCGGCTACGGAACCCCCCTCAAAATAACACTCAGGTGGCATGTTGGGAGCCCACCCCAGCGTGCCAAATGTCCCTGTAAAAGGAAAACCATCCCGCAGTGTTTTTTTTTCTTTCCTTACATCTGAAAAGCAGAAAATGGTCCCTGGTCGGTTCCAGTGACCCTCCCCAACCCACGCCCACCCTCTGTGCACCCTGCCTCCCCACACCCCCCCTTCACCCCATACTTACCTCTGGAGCATGGCAAGATGATCTTCGGTGGACCGGGAACACATCTGCACTCTTCAAAGTTGACTGCGAACTGAAGAAATGCCGATAAGCTGTATAATGGCATAAATAGGGTTTTTTTCAATTTTGGTGCATTTCCCGAGCATTTTTGGGAATTGTGGCACCAAATTTTCAACATGGGGTTATTGGGACCCCTCCATATGAATTGAGTCACTGTCATGGCATTATTCAGTCCTGAAAGGTGATTTCGGGTCACTGCGCAGAATTACCTTTTGGGACTGATTAATGAAACGACAGTGGCACTGTTCATGAGGGGTGCTCTCAAAAAGTCTATGTTGAAACTTTGGTGAAAAAAAATAAAAATTGCTGCTTTATGAGTGTGCATTGTGCAGTTTCCACTCACGCTCATAACTTCATGAATTTGTAATATTTTCACCCAGATTTTAAAAATGTACATTTTCCCACACCTCCTTATGAACAGTACAGCTGTCATTTTACATATCCTGGCTGAAATGCGTTTCCACACGACCAGTGCAGAATAACACGGTCGCTGTGCGAAATCATTTTTCAGGACAGTTTGAGAAAATGATGGTGACACTGTTCATGAGCAGAGGTCCTCAAATGCCTATGTTGAAAATTTGGTGATGAAACCCCATAAAATGACTGTGTTACAAGCGTGTGTTATGCAGTTTCCATGCACCCTTGTAACTTTGCAAATTTGCAATATTTTCATGCCAGATTTTCAACACTGGCATTTTTTCACACCTCCTTATGAACAGTACAGCTGTCATTTTTCACATCCTGCCCAAAATGTGTTTTCGCACCTCTGGCACACAATGGCATGGCCACTATGGGAAATCAACTTTTGGGACAGAGTGACAAAATCACAGTGCCACTGTTCATGAAGGGAGGTCCCAAAATGCCTGTGTTGAAAATGTGGTTAAAAAAATCCCAAAAATAATTGGGTTACGGACGTGTGTTGCTCAGTTTCTATGCCTGCTCATGATTTCACCAATTTTTCATACTTTCACTCCAGATTTTCAGCATTGCCATTTTTTTATACCTCCTCATGAACAATAGAGATGTCATTTTTCACATCCTGCCCAACATGTGTTTTCATGACTGTGTCGCCAAATGGCATAGTCACTGTGCAAAACCACCTTTCCGCTAACAAACTGATAGTGCCATTTTTCATGAGGTGGGGTCACAAAAATCCCATGTTGAACATTTGGAGTGAAAATACCAACAAATGCCTACAGCGTTAAGGTTTTCAACTGTAACATTCCACCCTGTAGAGACTGACAGGCATCAGGAGTGTGACTTGGGATCATTGGCTGTAATGCTCATGCTATTCCACCCCCACCTCCCCACCCTGCAGCCACTGACAGGCATTGAGGTGTGTCTTGCAGTGTTCAGCCCTAACGTTCACCCCATTCTCCTATACTGCACCCATCTCAGAGTATTTCCTTATGGAATGGGGTAAGTATAAGGCCCAAAGACCCCAAAGCACACAACGACACTTGTCAGTGTCTACAGGGTAGGGTGAGGTAAAATGGCATGAGCATTGTAGCTGATGACCCAAAGGCACACCCTGGAACCTGTCAGTCTCTGCAGGGTGGGGGTGGGGTTGGCATCAGTTCCATACTTCACTGCCATTCCAATTATGCATCTCTAACTCCTGCACTAGCAATGCAGCAATACAACATTCAGCATTGACAAATGCTTGTTATGTACAGTAATGTCCCAGCTTATTAGTTTGAGGAGAAAATAAATAAGATGGCTGGTCTCATGGCACAAAAAAATGCTTCCTGCTGTGAGAGCAACACAGAATTTTTGGTGTTGTATAAGAATGTTATCCCAAGAACTCTGCTGAGCATGCTCACAACAGAAAACAAACACAATTTTAAAGCCTTATAACTCTTGAACCATTTCATATTTTTTTCACAAAACCTTTCAAAGGCCCTTTCTTAGGATGTCATGCTTATACCCTGAAAGTTTGGGTACAAAAATTCCATTTTGTGCAAGCTATAAGTGAGAGGGAAAAAATCCCTTAAGTATAGGAAACAAATTAGACATCTTCAGAAAAAAGACATATGCAGATCTCAGAAACTGCATAAGCTTCCATCACAAAACTTTCCACAGATTTACATCTTGCCTCCTAGACAATATATGCAAAATTTCAGCTCATTTTGTAAAATGCTGCCAAAGCTGTTAAGGTGCAAATTTAGGAGTTTAGCATTGAACATTCTACTCAACCTGAACTAGAGGGGTGCTACCACACCTCTATAATATAGATATATAGAAATATTATAGGGGTGCAGTAGCACACCTATATTTAGGACTGCATTGGCAGTTCAATGTTAAACCCAATTTTTTGTACCTTAATAACTTTGCCATCGTTTAACAAATTCGCACACAATTTGGCATGCGCAGTCAGGCCATCAGAGTCTTAAGACATGAACAATTTCATGAATGGAGCATCAGAAAAGGGAAAAAATCTGCATGTTTTCTCCTGTACTTAACATTGGGTATTTTTGCTCTTACCTACAGCTTAGATGGTATGGCATTTCTTCATGAAATTACTAGGGATGATGAGGCCTGTGTCAAGGGAATGCCTTTAGATGGTTTGGTGAAAAAATATGCAGTTTTTGAATTATAACAATTTTTGGGATAACGTTCAAGTGCGATCAATAAAAAAAAACAGTTTGATCTATAAAAATTTTTTTTTCAAGTGTTAACAGGTTGTGAGTTCTGTTTGTGTGCAGAGAAATACCGATCACAAAAGGCAAAAAAAATGCATCGCAAGTGGTTATTTGCATGATTTGCTTGCCATAGGAGGAATAACCACTCAAGATGGCTGCCATTTTCTTTTTCCTGTTTAAACTTTATTTATTTATTGAAATGTTTCATCAGGAAGGCATTCTGAGCAACAAGTTTCTCATCTTCCAGTGCTTCCTGGTGGTAGGGGAACACGAGAATAATTCAAAGAGATTTGGTACACAATATAAATTTACAGTAGATTACATTCAAATAATTTGACCAGACTGTACAGGATTAATGAAATAGTGGGATGCTAGCAGTTTTAAACTAGATAGATACTATACCAATACTTTTGGACTAGATAGATACAACAACACAAAATAACATTTAGGCATACACTAAATGACACATAGCAGTGTAGCTAGAACATGGCTGAACATAATTGTTGTAGTTTGATCTAGGGAAGTTAGTGAGGAGTAAACATAGGCAGAACACGTTGGCTAAAGCATAACAGAAGTGCAAGTTAACTACTAGTGCAGTAGAGATTAGGAATCAGCCATATCAGAAATGCAGGTTAACTGCAAGTGCATTAGAGATTAGGGGTCAACCATAGCTAGGGCTACATAAGGGGGAGAAGGGAAGGTGAGAGATAGGTATGGTGGTAGGCAGAGAAGCAGGGGATGGAAGGGAATGGAAGGAGGAGGTGAAGGAAGAGGTAGGAGTAGAAAGGTCTGCTGGGGCCTGACCCCTTCAGTATGCTGAATACCCTGCCTGCACAAAGCAGGGGCCAAACACAAAAAGGAAGGGAGCAGATTGTGGCACTGAGAGGTAAAGTACAATAGGAGGGAAGTAGGTTGTAGACAGTGAGGGGGAATAGGCTTCCGAAGACCAGAAGACAGGATGAAGATGAGAAAAAAAGAGGCCAAATCCTAGTCCTTCAGGATGCAGAAAAGTGGAGGGAAGAGTTGGGTTAATGGTGTAAGCATAGGGTAGGGATAGGCCTTTGGTACAACTTTGGATGATTGAGAAATCACAGTAAGAGAACAATGGAAGGTCTGAAGGGAGGGAATCGGGAGAAGGGAAGGAATGCTGGTTTTAGGTGAGTGGGAGGTGAAGCTGCAGCAGGGGCATTGCATGGGTACTGAAGAGGGGTAGGGTTTGTTAAGGGTTTAGGGGGGAGTTAGAGAGGGTTGTAGCAGGAACAGCTAGGTGTAAGGAAGTTTTTGCGGGCAGAGCTGATGGAGTAGTAGGAGGATGAGTGATGAATTTGAGGGGGGAAGGAATTACACATATTTCGGTGGTGGTGAGAATAACTTACAAACAGTAAAAGTACAATCAAATTATATATTTTAAAAAACAAACAAACACCTGAACCTAGCTACACAGAAATCATTTAGCTAGATTTTCATGCTTGCTTTTTTTTACAGTTGGCAGAAATGCTGTTCCTTTTCTGGGCACCCAAAATGCTGGGTGCACAGCTTAGTGAGAGGAACCTTTCACCTGCATTCTTTGTATGAGAACAGCAGGACTTCATTTATTTTTATTTATTTATTTAGTAATCATCAGAATTACAACCTTTGAGCTAAAAGCTCATTTACAAATGATCATCATCACAAGGGTAGGGGAGGACACTTAAGTTTGGAGTCAGTAGCAGCTTGATAGGCGTTGTCAAGAACATCAAGTAGTAAGAAAAAATGTGAACAGGAGAAATCAGTAAACATTAGCAAAAGCATAACAATGTAGGATAACATAGGCAAAAACAACACATAACCAAAACAAGGGTACATAGTCAATGGTGTTGGGTTCACACATCATGCCAAACAATTAAGTGCTTAAGACAGAGTTAGGTGCTAGTTTGAGGAAAAAATCAGAGATGGAAGCTAGGCAGGATCTTGTATTGGGAGGAAACAGGAGATGGAGCTGTTCATCAGAACTGATACCTAAAGGTTACTAGCCTATAGCCAGAGGAGTCAGCCTAGGCATAGTAGTCAGAAAGGGTAGAGGGAACCAATCAGGATTAGGCAGGAGGAGAGGAATCAGAGGATGGGATGACGGTAGGCTCAATGGTGGGTGGTGTAAGGAGGTCAGTGGGTGAAGGTTTGTCAGGAAGATTGTGAGAGGAGAAAGGTAAGCAGGCAGATGGGCAGACATAGGCAGGTGGTGATCAGGGAGTTTTGCATCAAATTGTAGAGTGAAAGAAGAACCTTAGCAAGCCTAGGGCTCTGGTACCTGCTAGGCTAATAGTGCCTGTGGCCGCATACAGAAGGGGAGATAGTCTTTAGAAGCATGGCTTTGGGTAACAGAGGCGTGCTGGCTCATGGGTTAAGAGTGGCAATAGCAACATACAGGAGGGTGGATAGACTTCCTTAGCTTGGACTTGAAAGGCCCAAGTTGGTTAAGACTTGTGATGGTGGTTGGTAGCTCATTTATCCAAGCTGGGGCCCTGATAGCAAAGGCCTGTCTCCCCAAGGCAGTCCTTCTGAATGAAACAGCTAATGCACGTTTGGTAACACTTCTTGTAGCATGTTCAGCTGCAGCAGGATGGAATAAGGCTTGTATAGAGGGAGGTGCAAGTCCGAGTTGGGCCTTCTGTCCCAAGATGCAGGCATGGAGCTTAATCCGGTCCATAAGTGGGAGCCATTCAGTCCATATGTACAATTTCACATGTATGCAACGTGATTTGCCTCTAACGCAAACCTACAGGCTTTATATAAGGAGGCAAGTACTTTGAACAGGCTAGTCTCAGTGGCGGCCTCATAGACTACATTCCCTTAGTCCAGGATTGGAAGGATTGTACCTCTGACTACCTGAGTCCTGGCCTCGGGAGTAAGACAGAACTGGTGCCTGTACAGAGCCCTTAGTTTCTTATTGATCACCGTGGTAATATTGTGTATATGTTTGTCAAATGATAAGGACTCATCTATGGTGAGACCAAGATACCGGAAGGAAGTTACTTGATCCAGGGTGGTGTGAGAGCTGCAGATAATTGAGAGAGGTGCGGTGGACCTCTTTGTTCGTCATCCGGCAAAGAGCATTGCCTTGTTTTTTTTTACTATTTAGCACCAGCATGCTGTCCTTGAATCATTCCTGTAGTAGGTTAAAGTTGTTCTGCGGGGCCAGTCCAGTGGCACTGAAGGTTGAGGTGCTGGACGCCACACCTCATGCTATGCTGGCAACCCGGGTTTGGAAACGGAATCAGGGTTGCCGGGGGTCGGTGGAGGGGATGGAGGATTGAGTGTCCCAATGGATGCTCTCCTATTCCTGGGGTGGGTTACCTGGGGTGCCTCATGCACCTGACACTCCTGGGGCCGGTGGAAACATGGGCTTTCAGGGGCAGCAGTGGCTCTCTTCAGCCAGGGAGGGGAGGACATTGCAGGTGCTTGGCAATGGCGTGCATCAGCATGTCATCTATACTAGAACTTATGTCCTCCTCGCCGACGTCCTCGGGGGTAACAGGAGAAAATAGGGAAAAATAGTATACACCCCCAGCCCCCCGAACAACAATGAAACCAGGGAAGGTGAGGCTTGAATAGCCCAGGTGAAAGGAGTAGGATGGCATAAGAGGCCTCCTCTGGAAGCCATGGGAGCCGGGCAAGTGCAAAAAAAAAAGCTGTTCTGCAACTCCTTAATCAGTGCTTCCTGGCAGGAGTTTCATGAGAATAGCACTGTGTCATCTGCATATAGCAGGATCTCAGACATGGGGCAGGCATCAGGGAGGTGGTTCACAAAGATGCTGAAGAGGAGAGGGCCCAGTATAGACCCCTGGGGTGCACCTACTGACACCTCACAGGTGTTGGAGGTAGCACTGTTAATTAGGACTTTTTGAGATCGCCCGAATAAATAGCTGGAGAACAATTGGACTGAGCCAGGGGACATCCCTAGGCCACTTAACCTTTGAAGCAGCAGCTGGTGGTCCACAAGGTCAAAGGCTTTTGTTAGGTCTATAATGATTACCCCAACCAGCTGACCCCAGTCGAGTGCTTCATGTATGTATCCAGTGAAATTAACAAGGGCGGTGTTAGTACTGTGCAGTCTGCGAAAGCCGTGCTGTTTTTGGGAGAGAAGGTGGTATTTGTGCAGATGGTCCATGAGTTGATCGGCTATGATTCTCTCCAGAGCTTTTGAGAGTGGTAAGAGAATTGATATGGGCCTATAATTTGAGACTAGTGACCAATCACCCCCTTTGTGCACAGGTGTGACCAGGGAGGTTTTCCATGTGGAGGGGAAGGTAGCCAGTCGGAGTGACAGGTTGAATAGCTTGTTGGTGGGTCCGATGACCTCGGGAAGGACTATAGAGATCAGTTTTATGTCTATTCCATCACCACCCATCCTAGTTTTGCCAAGAACTCTGGTAAGGTATTTTTTGTTTCATTGATGGTTACACTTCTGAAGTAAAAGGCTGGGGAGGTCCTGGTATTGGAGGAAGAGGGTGAGTGGTCAGAGGTTGCTGTTCCATCCTGGTACGTAGCCGGTTTTGGGGGAAGGATGGCACTGTAATCCATCAATACCTTGTTAAAAATATTAGCCACAATATTTGCATCAAGTATTACTTCATCATTGTGGTGAAGCATGGAAGAAGGGGGATCAGTCGCAACGTCCGATGAGGTTTTTTTATAGATGCCCAGAATTTCTTGCCATCACCCCAACATTGAGATTGAAGGTTTATGTGATAAGTAGCCTTAACCCTGTTGGATAGACCCAAGTGCATCTGTTTTGGGCTGCTTTGTAGCTTTGGATATCCGTAGCAGTTCCAGTTGCTCTAGCCTGGTGCCAAAGTAGATCACGCTGTCGCATCAGGCTTAGGATTTGTGGGGTGGCTCAGTCTATGCTACAGCCTTTAATCAGTTTCTTTTGTAATGAGGGTGAATGTATCCACTGCCACGTTGACATGGCCAAGGAAGAGCTCTAGGGCTGTGTCAACAGAGGGGCAAGGTTCAAGGAAGCTGCAATCTATCCCTTTGAGGAAATTCCTAAAGCCACCCATTGCAGAATTTTTTATGACTCGGTTCCTCACCATTCTAGGGGAGACTTAGTCTGTTTAGTTGCCCACTGACATTGGACAGGTGAGTGGTCACTGAGGGTGTCAAGGAGCACCTTGACATTCTTTAGCCGCTCCGGGTGCATTGTCAGCACCCAGTCAATCAGTGTGCTTGACTTTTGCAGCAGCAGTTGGAACTCGTGCTGTGGGCTGCAGTTTGAGCTGTACGTTACCATTTCCCTCGTATCTAGTGGTGCCCCACCACCTCTGATCATTATTCCCATGCATTTTATGTCCTTTCCTTTTGTCTAGCGGTACTTCCCACTCTCCAATTGCTGTCCTGGTCAATTTTATGTCTTTCCCTGGTTTCTAGTGACATGCCATCTTCTGATCACCATCCCTGTTGTCTTTCTCTGTTGTCTACCAGCACCCCCACCCTCTGATCGCCATCTTCATTAATTCTATGTATTTCCCTGGTGTCTAGTGGCACCCCATCCCCCAATTGCTGTCTCTGTTGAGTTTATGTCTTTTCCTGGTATCTAGTGGCACCCCCACCCTCTGATCACAGTCCCAGTTTGAAATAAAGAAAACCATCCCTTGATTTTTTTTGTAATCCGGCAAAAAAAGAGGTCCTTCAACAACTGCACCCCACCCCCCACCTCCCACTCAGTGTCCACCACCCCATACCCCCCAGTACACACCCACACACCCTAACTCACCTGAACAGGTCACAGGGTGAAGATCCACTCTCTGATAAAGGACTCATCTTGCTGCTGTAACTGGCAAGTGCAATATAAACAAGCATTTGTAAGTGCTGAATGTTGTCTCACTGGCATTGGCATTGGTAGTCCTAGAGCTAGAGATGCATGATAGGAATGGCAGTGAAGTACTGAAATGACACCAACCCCACCCTCACCCTGTAGAGAGTGACAGGCATTGTGGTGTGCCTTTGGGTCATCAGCTATAACGCTCATGCCATTGTACCTCACCCTACCCTGTAGACACTGACAAGTGTTGTGGTGTGCTTTGGGGTCTTTGGGCATTATACTTACCCCATTCCATAAGGAAATATGCTGACTTGGGTGCAATATAGGAGAATGGGGTGAATTCTGTGGCAGAACAGTGCAAGGCACACCACGATGCCTGTGAGTGGCTGCAGGGTGGGGGTGGGGGTGGAATGGTGTTAGCATTACATCCAATGATTCCAAGTCACACCCCTGGTGCCTGTCAGTCTGTACTGGATGGAGTGCTACAGTTGGAAACCCTAACACCATAGGCGTGTGGTGGTATTTTCACTCCAAATTTTCAACATGGGCTGTTTGTGAGCCCACCTCATGAAAAACGGCACTATCAGTTTCTTAGCTGAAAGGTGGTTTTGCACAGTGGCTATGCCATTTGGTGACACAGGGACAAAAACACATTTTGGGCGGGATGTGGAGAATGACAACGGTATTGTTCATGAGGAGGCATAAAAAATGGCAACATTGAAAATCTGGAGTGAAAATAAAGAAAATTGGTGAAGTCATGAGCTTGCATAGAAACTGTGCAACACACGTCCGTAACCCAATTATTTTTAGGAGTTTGCCACCCACATTTTTAACATAGGCATTTTGGGACCTCCCCTCATGAACAGTAGCGCTGTGATTTTTGTTAATCTGTCCCAAAAGTTGATTTCCCACAGCAACCATGCCATTGTGTGCCATAGGTGTGGAAACACATTTTGGGCAGGATGTGAAAAATGACAGCTGTATTGTTCATAAGGAGGTGTGAAAAAATGCCAGTGTTGAAAATCTGGCATGGAAATATTGCAGATTTATGAAGTTACAAGGGTGTGTGGAAACTGCGCAAATCACGCTTGTAACACAGTCATTTTATGGACTTTTGGCACCAAATTTTCAACATAGGCATTTTAGGACCTCTGCTCATATACAGAGCCACCATCTTTTCCTCAAACTGTCCCAAAAAATGATTTCGCACAGTGACCACGCTATTCTGCGCCGGACATGCGAAAACACATTTTGGCCAGGATTTGTAAATAACAGCTGTACTGTTCATAAGGGGATATGGAAAAATGCAAATTTTGAAAATCTGGGGTGAAAATATTACAAATTCACGAAGTTATGAGCATGCGTGCAAACTGTGCAACGCACACTCGTAAAACACTCATTTTATGGACTTTTGTCACCAAATTTTCAACATAGGCATCTTAGGACCTCAGCTCATGAACAGTGTCACTGTCATTTTCATAATCTGTCCTGAACACTGATTTCCCACAGCAACCACGCTATTCTGCACTGGAAGTGTGAAAACACATTTCGGTCAGGATGTGAAAAATGACAGCTGTACTGTTCACAAGGAGGTGTAGAAAAATGCCAGTGTTGAAAATCTGTCATGACAATATTGCAAAGTCATGAAGTTACGAGCGTGCATAGCAACTGCGCAATGCACGCTCATAAAACAGTAATTTTGTTTGGATTTTTTCCACAAAATTTGCAACATAGGCTTTTTGAGAGCCCACCTCATGAACACTGGCACTGTCGTTTTGTTAATTGGTCCCAAAAGGTGATTCCATGCAGTGACCGAGAAATCACCTTTGTGGGCCAAATAACGCCATGACAGTGGCAGTATTCATGAGGAGGGGTCCTAAAAACCCCATGTTGAAAATTTGGTGTCAAAATTCCAAAAAAAGTCTGAGATATGCATCAAAGTTGAAAAAAATCCTATTTATGCCATTATACAGCTTACCGGCATTTCCTCAGTTCGCTGTCAGCTTTGAAGACTGCAGACGTGTTCCAGTCCACTGAAGATCATCGCGCCGGACTCCGGAGGTAGTATGGGGTGGGGGGCGGAGACAGGGTACACAGAGGGTGGTCACGGGAGCATGGCGTGATGATCTCCTTCTGCCAGCTGCAGTGTGATCTGTGAGCTGCTGTTTATGAGTTATGTGCTGCCCCATATCCCATTGCCTATCCATGGCATCCCCCACCCATGATCGGCATCCTCATTGTTTTTTCATTCCCTCCCCCTTCCCCGATGTCTGATCACCATTCCCATACAGTATCTACAAAATATTCCCCTGGTAGTCTAGTGGTCCCTGCCCGATGTCCGATCGCCATCCCCATATGAAAAAAAAAATCCTGGTCTAGTCTAGTTGTCCTTCCCCCTTCCACCCGATGTCTGATTGCCTTCCCTGGTAAAGACACTGACCCTGGTAGTCTAGTGCTCTCTCCCCCCCCTCCCCATTCCCCCTCCTATGAAAAGTAACATAGATCCCTGGTGGTACAGTGGACCCCCCAACTACCCATACTCTGAAGTAGTCACCCAACACCCAGCTCCTCCTTCCCACTCTGTTCAGCAGCCAGCACAGCCCTCCTCTTACCTCCATGGCTGGCCGCTGACAGAGCTATGAATGAGTGCCTAATACAGTGGGCACTTATTCATAGCTCAGTTGGTGGCCAGTTGTGAAGGTGAGAGGAGGGCTGTGCTGGTCACTGAATGGGAGTGGGAAGGGAGGAATGGGGTGGTGGGTGACTATTTCTGATGGTGGGGGTCCACTACACCAACAGGGATCTATCTTACTTTTCATAGGAGCGGGAATGGGGAGGGAGGAGAGACCACTAGACTACTAGGTATTTATTTTTTTAATACCAGAACGGTGATCAGATATCACGGGAGGGGAATGGTCCACTAAACTACCAGGGTGATTGTCTTTACTGGGGACGGCAATCAGACATCAGGAGGATGGACCACAAGACAACCAGGATTTTTTTTTCATAAAGGAATCGCGATTGGGGAGGGGAGAGGAACCACTAGACTATGAGGGGCATGTTTGTACATATGGGGATGGTGATCAGACAACAGAGAACGGATGAGGGAATACCAAAAAATAATGGGGACAGTGATCAACAGGTGGGGGGTGTCACTAGTCACCTGGGAGAGGACAACTAGTAGAGTACCAGGCTGATTTTTTTAACAGGGACAGCGATCAGACATTGGGGGAGGTACCACTAGACTACCAGGATTTTTTTTTTCACACAGGGATGATGATCATTCATCGGGGGGGGAGTGACCCCTAGAGTACCAGAGTCATGTTTGCTACATACAGGAATGATGATCAGACAATGTGGGAGGGAATAAAAAAATTAATGGGGACACCAATCGATGGGCAGAATGTGCCACTAGACACCAGGGACAGGCAATGGGATGTGTGTGGGGGGGGGGACACCAGATAAACAGTGGCTCACAGATCACACTGCAGCTGGCAGCAGGAGTTCCACTGTGGCTGCAGAAATCAAGAAATCCCCCTGTTCTCATATAGAGAACAAGGGGGAAGTGTTCCTCTCACTAAGCTGGCACATTGTAATTTTGGGTGCCAATTTATTGCCATCATTTTAAAAAAAAAACATCAGAATGTAGCCAAATGGATCCAGTTTAACTAGGTTCTGATGTTTGTTTTTTTCAAATCCATTCAGTGTTATGTGTTTTCTTTCTCTTGCAAACTGCCAAACAAAATGGTAGCAGCTCGAAAAAGGATTTCCCACCTATGACAGAGGATGACCTGTCTGTGAAAAGGGATTACATTCCTGCAACAAAGGATCCTTTATCATGCTGAACATCTATAATTTCCCTTTGAAAATAATGGGAACTTTAAGATTTAATAGCTTTGGAACAGATTCATATTTTTTCCCCAAACCTTCAAAAGGCAAATCTGTGAGGGAAAGACTTTCTACCAAGAACATTTCAGACCACAATTTAAAACAGTTTCTGAGATATAGGTGGACAAAGAAACAGCAAAAAACACCAACATTTAACAATTTGTCAGACTCTGAATATCAGTAACCACACAACTGATTCAAACGAAATGTGTCACCTCAACAGACCTACCCCACAACATTGTGTATGCAGAAGCTCATGCAACTATGTTGAACCATTGCAAAGTTATTAAAGTACAAAAAATGACCTTCAACTTAGAAGTCAGCCCTCAACCCTAACTATACTGCTGCTACAGCACCGGTATAATATAGATATAGATATAGATGTAGATAATGTATCTAATACTGCAAGGTACTGTGTTGCACCATGGCTTGTGTCACTGTATGGGTGGAAAGATAGACAGACAGACATATATCTATCTATATATATAGATAGATATCCATTGCAAAAAAACTTTGCTACTGCAATATGTAGGATACCTTAATGCCACAAAAGTAGGTAAATGTGGTGTCAGTGTTTAGAAAGGAGGTCATGTGTTACATTCTTTGCTCAGAGAATGAGGTGGGCGTTAGCCTGGACAACCACAAGGGAGACCACACTATTCTCAATTCACAACACTGTTTCTGTATGCAGAAGTACAGGCCCTTGCAGCCAAAGATATAAATCCACGATACTCAAATTACAATAGTTCTGTCTGCAGAATTGCACACCCCTATGGGGCCAGGCCTTCTGTAGCCTCAGGTACTCATGCACACTGTATGACATATACACATTTGATGGACCTACAGAATCCATGATACACACACTGTAACAGTACTTCTATCTACAAAAGCCCAGGCTACAAGTATAAGTCACACACACTAAGTTCTGACTCCAGAAGGGTAGGTCCCTGTTGGGCCTGAAGTTACACAGCCAGAAGTGCCATTGTAGTATGGGTATCATGGTATCATGGTTTCAGTAGTTTCTGAAGTTGTGAAAAGGGTTAGCATTTTTTCAGTTTTGCAGCTGCATAAAGAAAAGCATGCAGTAGCTGTTCATGCTATCTAGCGAGGAACCTCATACAGTGTGTTTGAGTACATCTTGCTGCAGAGCTGCAGTCCCCAATGAGCCTTTTGTCTGCAGTAGGGGCCTGCATTTCTGCACCACATATACTCATGCATGATGTATGAAATACATAGGTATGGCTACATATGCATAGGCCCTTGTGGAGCCTCAGCTTATGCAGCCACAGATAAAAATCTATGAAGGTAGCACATCAGTGCTATTGCATTTGTGTCAATTGGAAAATTTGTATGTTGTTTGTCTTACCTTATGATGGCTGACTGTGGTTGCATGTGTGGTCTTGCCCTTTTGCTAGAATGCCACATTTCCCTTCTTTTGAGGCATTACGTTGAACCCTAACTGGTATATTAATGCAGTTTTTTGCAATGAAATTATTTTCTTTTTGAAATAGTGGAATTGCACCCTCATTCACACAGGTCACTTCAGACCCTATGGGTCCCATACCAAGGGAAAAGTCCATCTGCCTGCAGAAGTTTAGGGCCCTTCCTTGCCCTGCACTTCATGTGTTAACAGATGTCAAGGACTTCTGAAGCTGTCTGGTGGGCTTCAGAAGCACAGGGCCATTTGGCCCCTGCATTTCCAGGTGACTACAGATACAGAGATGCAGGGCAAACAGTCCATCAGTCTGCCAAAGTTCAGGACAATCTGGCAGCCAGGCCTATAGAGGTGTAAGACGCTATGCTAAGAAAACATTTGTCTTCACTATATGGCACTTGGGCCCATGTGGGCAACCCTGGACCTACTCTTCCCAGGTTGGGGGTGCCAATGGCAGTGCTGTCCCTCACCCTTGGCCCATGTGTCTGGCTCACTGAGCTCACCCTCAATCTCAGCTCACCAGTATGGGATCACAATGTACTAACCAATGGGGTAAAGCCTGGCACTACACACAATGTTCCTTAATATTTGTTTCCAATTTTGATTTTAAATTTTAAAGATAGTATTGTTTTGACTCCCTCTTATAAACAAGGCATGTGGCATTTATAAAATACTGGATGAAACATCATTTCATGCACGTGTGAAAGCACGTTTTGGCTAAGATTTGAAAAATCTGTCACATTTATGAGGTGGCATGAAAACATAGTCATGCTGAATATTTGGAGTCAAAATATTGAAAATTAATGAAGTTATTAGTGACCATTGACATTTCAATGGTTACTCATAACTTAGTCACTTTGGCATATTTTTTCCACCAAATTTTCAACATTAGTCTTCTTATTTCCCCACCTTATGTACCAGGTACTGTAGCTGAAAATTTCAAACCCCAACTGAAATGTGATTTTGTGGATTGACTGCAAAAATCACCTTTCCTCTCAGATTTGAACATTTTCTCCTGTACTGTTCATGAGGTGGCTTTTACCACCTCAGGAACTTTCCCCGGATTAAAGCCTTGATCCCACCTGATAACTTGCCATCACTACTGCATGCTGTTGTGACCACCAGACTTAACTACTGTAATACTCTCTACTTTTACGTGAATGGAGGGGTCCTATGTCAACTGCAGATGGTGCAGAAGATGGTGACTAGGATGCTGAAGAGCCTTCCAAGATCATGTCATGTGACTTCCAGTCCTGCATGATCTGCACTGTCTGCCCGTGAAGTGATGAATTACCTTCAAGGTTGGTTTGGTTCACTGACCTATAAAGTCCTATACAAACTGGGCCCTAGCTGCTATATCTGTGTAACCTCCTGCCTCCTCATCATACCGACCACTCTCTCCATTCCACTGAAATGGGCTACCTAGCAGTTCCCATGGCTCCACTAAAATAAATCTGGCAACAGGGTCTTTGCAGTAGCTGGCCTAGTTCTATGGAACTCACTTTCAAGATCCTAGAAGGAGGCCCCCTCACTGTAAGCCTTTAAGAGGGGCCTGAAATCAAACCTATTCAAGGAGGCAGTTGGACTATTGCCAATGGCTTCTGATTCACTGGCTAGTTCTCAGAATGTATTTTATTAATATGTATTACTATTTATTTCATTTTTTTTTCAAATTTAATAAGCTTTATTATGTTTTCACTTTTACATATTGTAAACAAAACAACCTTGTGCGAGAGTTAAGAAGCAGTAATGCACATGGCAAATCCTGATTATTCTCATGCTCTATGGAAATCAAAAATGAAGTATTTTGAGACAAAATACATATGTTTTTCCTTAAACAATGATTATACCTATACTTTATCGTAAATATCAGATGATGTTTGAAACATTATCAATTATAACATCCAAAATTTAAAAAATTTAAAATAACAAAAAAAAAAAGAATACCCCCCAACTACCCACCCCTTTTCACCCATTTTGCCACTATGAATTAGTAATAAACAAAAAACATAAAAATCTACTTCTTGTGTTATAATAAACAATGATATAGGTATTTATCGTAACCTCTACAGAGCTCAAATTAATACAATAATACAGTCAGTATGGTAATCTTGAGAATATTTAAACGGACAATAGAGTATGCAAGGGGGCCCATATCTGCGGGTATTTATTACTACATTTGGAAATGCTCACCAGGAGGTGTTCTGCTTGTAAAGCGAAAAGCATTTCTTGAAACCATTCTATATACATAAGGATTTGTTGATCTTACCAGTGATGTAATATTATTATTTTAGCACAAAGGGATATCAAAGTCATGTGTTTCCGTTGGTTCCCTAATAGAACATCCCTTGAGTCTCCAATAATACAAATTTCTGGTTGAAAAGCATTTTGGAGTCCCAAAAGGGGATGAAGTCTAAGACGGATACATTCCCAGAAGGGGGATACTTTAGTACATTCCCAAAGAATGTGGAGCAACATACCCCATTGACACCCACATCTGGTACACATATCTGACTGGAGTTTCCCAATTTTTTTAAGTTTTACAGGCATGTAATATAGGTCTTGTAAAACATGAAACTTAAGTAACCTGTAACGCTCCCACCTGACGTCCTTATACAATCTGTTCCAGATTTGCATCCAGTGATGGCGGGCCATAGTTGATGGGGGAATAGTCTTGTCCCATACATGATGAGGGGTATCATCTGAGTCCCCATATCGAGCATGAAGCTCCTTATAATAAAAAGAGATATAATGAGAGGTAGGCCTCGTTGAAATTGTACTTAGGATCAGTCCAATCATATATTGATCCCAGAGACCGTTACCAAGGTGCTGTATTAAAGCTTGGGAAATTTGGATGTATTCAAAACAAAAAGAGGTTGGTAAATTGTATTTTACTCTTATATCTGAGAAGGAAAGCAATTTATAGTTCTCTGTTATTTCTACCACTTTTTTCCCCACACCATCCAGCCAAAAGGATTGCTTAATAACGTTACCTCCAATTCTAAAATTGGGATTACCCAGAATCGGTTGGGTGGAGTCTTTATCTAGTGAATGGCCTAGGGTCTTATTAAGTTGCATGTGAGTTCAGAGAGATGCCATGATGGGTGTAGACTTCAGTTGATTGGGGACCTTGTTAAGGGGAAGATAAAGTAGTCCCTTTAGACCTACACCCATTAATGCACAAAGTAACTTTTCTATTTGGAGCCACAATGAGGAGTAAGGGTAAGAACCAGGATCTGATATAGGCCTCAGCCAATGTGAAACAACTGAGCAGTTAATCGAGAAATAATAAAGGTAAATATTGGGAACCTGTAGCCCTCCTCATTCTTTGGATCTCTATAATTTAGAGATTGCCCTATGGGTGGGTTTATTTTTCCAAATGAATTTGGAGATAATACCATGGACTTGGTTAAACCAAGATTTAGGGAGAAATTGGTTAAGCATTTGAAGGGGGTATAACCGTTGAGGCAGGATATTCATTTTAACTATATTAATACATCCCCAAAGGGAAATGAGGAGTAAAGCCCAGCAGTTCAGATCTGTCCTCACCTGTGTAATTAACTGGTCCAGATTATATTGTTTCATTTTGAAATGAGATTGAGATAGGTATATGCACAGATATTTTATTCTATCTTTTACCCAAGAGAGCCCAAGATGTTGAATATTCACTTTTAGGGTCTGATTATTTAAGGGCATTACCTCTGTTTTAGTCAAATTCAATCTACCAAAATTCTGAATGATGTTTAGGGCAGCAGGTATAGATTTAGATGGATGGGTAATATGAAGCATAATATCATCAGCAAACACCGATAATTTGTATTGGGAATGGCTGATTGGAATACCAGAAATTAGTGTAGAGTTGTTAATCTTCCTAATAAGAGGTTCTAAATATAAATTAAACAAATATGAAGAGAAGGGACATCCCTGTTGTGTACCCTGTTGCAGTAAAAAAGATGGGGAAAGAACTCCATTACATAGTATATGAGCCGATGGTTGTAAATGGAAGATTTTTATCCACTGTATAAATTGTTTGTTTTTTTTAATTTAAGTTTATTGATTTTACAGACAAAACAACCAATCGTCACAGAAATATACAACTCGTAGAGAATACAGGGCATAACAAAGAAAAGGAAAAAACAAGAAAAAAACCCCAAGCCCCCAAACATCAACAAAACGATAACACAAAATAAACTCCCCCTCCTCCTCCCTCCCCTCCACCCATCAACCCACTCCTGCTCCCCACCTCGCACCCCAAACTCACCCCTAAAACCATCCAGCCCAACTTAGTCAAGTAAAGCAAACAATTAATACCTCCAATCTGGATAATTAATATAATAATCCATAAGGGTACTCCACCCCCGAGTTATTTGATACAGAATCACCATATATGGCAAACTGGAATACAGTTACGGGCGTGGGGTAAAAACCAGGAACTCATTGGTGCAAATAGAGTGCTTGCAGCTTGCCCCATTTTTACTGAAACAGATCCATACGGCACACACACTGGCTACTAAATTTTTCAGAATTTAGATAGGCAGAGAGCTCTGATAGCCATTCGGCATAGGACAACACCAGTTGGTCGGTCCAATGTCTAAGGACCATCTTTTTAACCGCAGGATACCAAAGCAATATGATATCTCACGCCCACTATCTATACTAGCATAGTCACCCAGAATACAAATCTGAGGGGTGAAACAATCTGAGAGACCTAGTAAAGGATTTAAATTGTCCCGGATAGAAGACCATAGAGGGGCAACGTTACTACAATACCAAAAAATGTGTAAAGAATCTCCCTCCCCCTGCTTAGATCTGGAGCAGAGTGCGGTAGGATGCTTCTTAAATTTAAAAAGCTTTTTGGGAGTATAATACATGTCATTCACTATATAATATTGGGTAATCCTGAGTCTGTCCTGTGAGTGATATTTGTGGAGATCCTTCCAAATATGAGACCAGTCCAGACCCACCTCAGGCAGCAGTGGGGACCAGGTACTGGAGCCCTCCAGAGGTTATGGAAATTTGTAATTTAGAAGGAAAGAATATATTAACGAAACAGAGTGCGATTTGGAAGCAAGGCCTACTATTTGAGAAAGGAAGGGGCGGATCTTCGGCTCCTTAAAAAGGGCACCAAATTTTCCAACCACAAGGTGTCTCAACTGATAGACTTTAAAAATCATGACCTTAGGAATAGCATATCTATCAAGAATGTCCACTGATGAGAGAAGGGATCCATGGTCATAGAGGTTCTCTAGATTAACATCCCTAAGTTGTGGAAGCCACTCAGAAGTAATCATCGAGTTACCCAACTTAATACTGGGGTTCAACATAATTGGTTGGCTTAAGTCCCGCGTGGGAAATACATTTATAAAACGCCAGCACTGAAAGAGAGATTCAAGAGACCCAAGGATCAACCAGTCGTCTATCCATTGTGAAAGCACTGAGAGAGGAGAATAAAAAATGGAATAGGGATCCAACCTAACCCCCGAGAGAGCCGACCTCTCAATTTGGAGCCAGATCGGATGAAAAGAGTCTGGATTAGTCGAGAACCATCTGTCTAACTTAACAAGGTAGGCTGCCCAGTGGTAAAGCAGAAGATTTGGGAGTCAGAGCCCGCCCTTATCTTTAGGGAGAGAAAGTTAATGAACGACCGCCTCGCTCCCTTTCCTCGCCAGATAAAATTGGAGAACATCTCATGATATTTCTGAAAGTATGAAACAGGTAACCAAAGATTAAGCATGTTAAGAGGGTAAAATACGGGTAGAACTATTCATTTTAATAATGTTGATCCGCCCCAGAGGGAGATAGGAAGAGTAGACCACCGTGACAGATCCTGCTGAATAAGACTCTTGAGATCATCTAAATTGAGCTTCTTAGCAGGGAGGGATCCGTTGTAAACTGGATCCCTAAATATTTAATTGATCTGGAGACCACCTCATACTGAAGTTCGCAAACCCATGCTTATACGTATAGGCATTTAAGGGAAAGATTTCAGATTTAGCAATGTTCAGTCTATATTGAGAAAGGGCCCCATATTGATTAAGGACATCCAGTGCATGTCTAAGGGAGTCTGCAGGGGATTCAATATGCAAGAGAATATCATCTGCATAAGCAGAAAGGACCAGCTCCTGTTGACCCACCGCGCATCCCTTTATAAGCACTGAAGATTTAAGTTTAATGAGAAGAGGTTCTAAATACAAATTAGATAGAAAGGGCGAGAGAGGAAAACCTTGCCTAGTGCCCATGAACAACCGGAATATTGAGGAAAAGACTCCATTGCAATATATTCTGGCTGAGGGAGCTTTATAAAAGGTCTGAACCCATTCCAAGAAAGAAACAAGAAAACCCATTCTAGCCATCACAGCCCAAAGGAAGGCCCAATCCACCCGATCAAACGCTTTCTCTGCATCCAATGAAACTAAAACCATGGGGCGTTGGGATGTACGAGCGTACTGAGATATGTGAGAAAGGGTTCTTAAGTGATCAGCCGAAGATCTAGAATGCACAAAACCCACTTGTTCTGGGCTGAGCAGTTGGGTCCAAACCGCCTTGATCCTCTCGGCCAGAATTTTGGAGAGAATTTTCATGTCATAGTTTTGAAGGGATATGGGCCTATAATTCGCTGGGTCTGTAGGATTTTTACCCGGCTTGGGAATTAAAATAATGGTAGCTTCAAGAAGAGAAGGGTCTATAACATGGGAAGAGAAAGATATTCATAAAGTTTGAGAAGTATAGGAGCAAGATCTTTGAGAGAGCTTTATAAAGTTAATGGAAATCCATCTGGTCCGGTGCCTTATCCAAGGTCATAGAGGCAATAACTCTTTCTATTTCCTCTAGAGAGAGAGGAGCAGTCAAAATTCCTTTATGAGAAGACATAAGCTGAGGGATATCAAGACCATTTAAATACGCTTCAATATCTGACAGGGAGGCAGAGGAAGCGGGCCGGCTATATAGGTCCTTATAATACCCTTCAAAGATTCGTACAGTTCCCCTAGGGGAGGTTTCCACAGAGCCGGTGGGCGTATGCAGAGTTGGGATTATCCTGGAACCTTCCAACGCATGAAGGCGCAAAGCTAGAAGCCTCCCAGCCTTTTCCCCCTGATCGATGTATTTAGCCTGGGTTCTAATCAGGCAGTATTCTGCCTTCTCTTTAAGAAGATCAGTGTATTCATTTGGCTGCTACCAGGGCTTCTAAAGAGGACAACAGAGAGGTCAAAGACTGGGCAGCCTCCAGACCCCTGATTCTATTCATTAAGGAAACTGCACGCTCCATTCGGGCCTTCTTCCTTGCAGCGGCCAATTTAATCAATTCGCCCCTGAGGTAACATTTTAGAGTGCACCAAATAGTATCAAACCTCAGAGACAGATCTAGATTATCTGCCATGAAGAAAGAAATCCAGGACCCTATTTGTGTCACCGTCTGAGGATCCTTAAGTAGCTGGGTATTAAGTCTCCAGGCCGTATCACGGTGAAACTCAGAGCCTAGAGAAAGTTTAATCCAGACTATTGCATGATCCAAGAGGATAATCGGTTCAATGCCAGACTGACGGAGCCCCGGAAGACGAGATTTACTAAGCAGAATGTAGTCGATTCTCGACCACAATCCATGGGGTTGGGAAAAGAAAGAAAAGATCCGAAGAGAGGGGTTAGAGAGTCTCCAGGGATCACATAGTCCCAGCATCTGTAAAAAATCATACAGAGCTCGTTGCATGTTTGTCGGGGGCCGATTATCCTGGGGATCTCTATCCATAAGGTAGGAAGATGGGACGCTCCAGTCTCCCCAAGATAATTGCGAGGGTAGGAGGCTGATTTTATCAGCGAGAGCCATCAAAAATTCAGGACTTCCCCAACAGGCCCATAGACAGAACCTAAAATTACCACATCCCGTTAGTGTGCCTTTACCAAATAAACCTCCCTCTGGGTCCTCCACTACCAGGTCTCTCCAAAACACATGTTTTTAATAAGAATAGCTACTCCTCTACTATAATTGGATCCAGTCGCCACATATACCTGTGAGAAGCCAGAGCGAGATAGCCACTTAGCCTCCCACCTTTCAGATGGGTCTCCTGAAGGAATAAAATATCAATTTGCACCAAAGAGCAGTGGTTAAATACCTGAGTTCTTTTAACCTTTTCCCTAAGCCCTTATTCATTCCACGACGCTATTTTAACATCTCCAGTAACCATTTTAAAAAACAGTATGAGAAGAGAATATATATCAGAACATCCAGAGGTATAGCAAAAATATATGCACACTTATCCCTAGACTTCCATACCCACTCCTACTGCCCAAAGATACCCATTGACAATAATAACAAGTTATGGAACTTAACTAATTGAGATACGGTCGCGACAAAACAAGGCTTGGTAGGTAACCCCCAAAACAACCTCTTCAAACCCCATCAAATAACTACATATGATGCAACATACCCCCAGAGCCTGCCACGAGGGTCCCAACCGAAATCCAACAACTTCACAGAAATAACTACAGATAGTATGGAGTCATAGAAGAACATTGATTGGCAGGCCACCTCCCCGAAAAACCCATCCATAACCCACCCAACAACTATATACAACATGTTCCCAAGGCTGAAAACATTTAGAAACCTCACAAAAAGCTAAGGTTTTGGGGGACACGTCCCCACCGCGAGTCCAGCCCCACCCATCCTGCAGGGAGTGAACAAAGAAATAAAGTACTCGATAACACTCCCACTGGGAAGAAGACCCTCCCTATACCATTCTGGGAAGCCTTGCAGGATCCCTGCAAATGAGGCTGAACTGGCAAAACCCTTCCATAAGCTCACGACTCAGCCGCCCCAAAGGCTGGGCCCAGAAGCCCCATCCAACCACCATCTGCACCACCTTAGGTCTCATCTCCCACTTTCAAAGTATCAGAAGGGAATCCCCAAGCAGGGTCCACTATTCACCCCTTAAGGTGATGGGAGAGAAGAAGTCCACCTCGAACTGGGCGAACCTCAACAAAAAAGCTAACCTCAACCCCGGCTCGTGTGTTCAGGGGTGCTATGTTAGTTGACCAAAACCGGGTCCTACATAAGAAAGCAGTTCCTGGGAAACTCCACCCCAATAAAGGCGTTCCGGAGGAGGCCAAAGGACCAGCTATCTCGGCCCATTACAATCCCCACTCAGCCACCTCGGATCTCACCTGCAGCAAAACCAGAGGAAGTAGCCAGAGCAGGTAGGAACTATCCAAACCCAACTAGCAGAGAAAGTATTAAAAGAAATAAGACCCCTGCTCTTAAAAGAGAGAGGGACTCCTGTGTACAAAGCGAGTAACAATGAAAATAGCTTTAGGCCAAATCCCTTAAACACATTGTTCGCATTCAGTTCATCCCTTTGCCTTGAACAAGTCCAGGAACTTAGCAGCCAGTTCTTTGTGTGCAGTCTCTGGAGACTCAAAGCTGTGGCACTGCCCACTGAAACTTTAAGGGTGGCAGGGTATATCATCCGAAAAGGAATAGACGCCGCGATTAGCTTCTGTACCGTGGGATGAAACGCGGCCCTTCTCACTCTCATCTCCTTAGGAAGATCCTGGGCAATCCTCAGCTTCGTCGACCCCCATATGATCTCTTTGAGCTCCCGAGATTTATTAAATATGTGCTGCCTCTCAATGTAGCTCAAAAATTTAATGATTATGGGGGGGGGAGCTGGACGGTGGTTGGGGCCTCAGCGACCTGTGAGCCCTTTCGAGATGGTAGCTTGGATTAATCGGGGAGGGACCAACTATTTTAACAAGGAGCCATTGCAAAAAGGCTGTCAAGTCCGGTCCCTCTTCCAACTCCGGTAGCCCCAGAATGAGGAGGTTGTTCCGGCGACTGTGGCCTTCCAAGTCTTCCGCTTTCAATTGCAATTTCCGAATCTGCTGGGACAGTCCGGTTACCTCTGTGTCCACCTTCACCCTCCACTGTTCCACTGAAAAGATTCTGGCCTCCGAGTCCAACACCCTCATAGTGAGGGAGGAAAGGTAGCCCCTTAACGACTTTAATTCCGCGGTCAGATCCTGAAGGAGAGTTTTAACTGGAGCCAGCTCCTGCATGAACTTGTCCTCTGTAAGAGGAGCTGACGCCTGGGATTTATCTCCGGCCTTCTCCGACCCCAAACCCGCTTGGCTCCGTGGTTTTTTGGCTGACTTTTCTGGGGTTGCAGATGGCGTATGCTTAGCCGTGGCCTGCTTCCTATCCACTTCCATCTCCTCACCCAAACCGACGGGCATACGAGAAACCGACCAAAAATCAGAGATCCAAATACAAATGACTCAGTACTGAGAGTCTGGTCACTTTACTGGAGTGAAAATAGACGCAGATTTTGGCAATTAGGAGGGTTGGAGGAGAGAGCTCTAGGCCCTTGCTGCCATTCAGCCAGCTGCCATCACGTGACCACTGTATAAATTGTGCCGGAATATGATATTGTGGAAGTAAATTAAACAGGTGGTCCCAGGACACCCAATCGAAGGGTTTTTCTGCATCCAAGGACACCAAAACTGTTGGAATATGGGAGTCCCTGGATGTAGAAATAAGATGAGAAAGTTTGCGCAGATGATCCGCTGATAAGCATCCAGCTACAAAGCCTACCTGTTCAGGACTTAATAGATTCTGCTAGACCAGAGCCATCCTATTAGCAAGTAATTTTGCTAGAATCTTCAGGTCGACATTTATTAGTGATATGGGGCTGTAATTTGGTAACATTGTTGGGTCCTTGCCCGGTTTAGGGAGCACCACAATAGTAGCAGCAGTGAGACTGTGATCCGAGAGGCCTTGCATATAAATGTAATTATAAGTGTTAAGCAATATTGTACCTAGTTGAATTTTGAAAGATTTGTAAAAATTTGATGTGTAACCATCAGGGCCCAGCACTTTGTCTAGTGGGAGTGCATCAACAGCCTCATAAATCTCTATTAAAGTCAACGGGGCTTGAAGAATGGCTATTTGAGGTTGGGACAGGTATGAAAGGTCCATTTCCTGGAGAAAATGATCTAGATCAAAACTATTAAAAGGTAAAGGAGAACGTGAGCAAAGAGATTGATAATATAATTTAAAACAGGAGACAATGTCTCTGGGGGAAGTGTGGATATTGCCAGCAGCATCTCGAATAGTTGATACAATTCTATCAGCTGTTTGTGCTCTGAGCCATAGCGCTAATAACTTCCCAGCCGTGTCCCCTTGATCAAAGTAGGTGACTTTTGATCTAAAAAGATGTTCAGTTTTGTCACGAAGAAGAATATTATACCAAAAATGTAGACTTTCTAATTTTTTGAATTCCGTTATATTGAAATAGGAGGACAAGGATTTTTCTAAGGTTCTGATCTGCAGTAATAATACAGAAGTTTCTTGAAAGATTTTCTTTTTCCTGACAGAGGGGAGGCGGATAATCTCTCCTCTTAGTGAACATTTCAAGGCTCCCCATAACACGTCAAGCTTTGACATGGAGAAAGCATTCTCCTCATAGAAGTTCTCTATAAAGTTTTGCAAGTGTTCTACCAATTGCTGGGATTTCAGTAACTGAGGGTTGAATCTTCAAATCTTATCATAGCCAATTGAAGCAGGTAGGGACCACTGTAAAAGAGATGGGTGATGATCAGAGATCACTTTAGCTAAATAAGTACAAGTTTGAACCCTGGCTAAATGCTCAGTCCCCAAAAAAAAGTAGTCAATCCGTGAGACTGTGTTGTGTGGCAAGGAATGAAATGAGTAATCTCTTGCTGAGGGAAAAATGACCCTCCAAGGGTCTACAAGACCCATGGTGTCCATAAAATCCTTCAGGGCCATTTGCACAGGAGTAGGGGGAGAGCGTCGGGGATTAGACCTGTCTAATGTATTACAAAGAACTAAGTTCCAATCTCCACCAAGTAATATTGGGAGAGAGGACCAAGAGGCTAAGCTAGTCATAAGTGTGAAAAATAATTGTGGGTCCTCCCCTACAGGGCCATAAACTGATCCTAATATTAATTCCGTATGACCCAAAATGACTTTTAAAAGTATATATCTGCCTTGGGGGTCCCTGATTGACTGAAGCAGCCTAAAAGGTACACGGCGTGCTACCAACACTGCAACTCCACACTTCCGGTTATCGAAGCATACCCCCAATACTTCCCCTACTCATGTTCTTCGTAAACAATGCATTTGTGAAGTGGGCAGATGGGTCTCCTGAAGAAAGACCACATCAAAACTGAGTTTATGGAGATGTAATAGTATATTGGCTCTTCTCGTGGGGGACAGAGCACCTTTAACATTCCAAGAACAAAATTTTAAAAATGCTGCCGTGACCACTCAAAATGTCGAGATTTGCTCTGCAAGAATAAAATAATCTCCAAGAGATAAATACCATTTTCCAAAACAACTATTTTGTATAATTCCAGTGGCAACCAGTGTAGTTCCCTTCCCCCCCCCTTACAGCTAGTTCCAGTTCCCAATCAACTGTGTCCTCCCACAACCCATATCCCACCCAGTAACATGTTACAGATAATGAAAATTGGAATATAAAATAACCCAATAGAAAGGAAAAAGTAACCCCAACATATCCTCCTTCCCCTATATTTACCCCAATTCCTTCTTCTACAACAATATAGTCGATACCCTTAATGGGCTGAGTTATTGCTGAGACTATTGCCCTTGACAGCCCCTAAAACTTAAACATTGCAACCAATAACATCCAAAACGTTACACATAATGCAACTGTAGAAGCGCCCCTCCCCATGCCAGTACACGTTGCCCTGAGTAAACTGCAGGGAAAACCAAGAACCAGTGCTTCCCACCCCATCTCCCAACCTGTTAACAGCTTAAAATATTATAATGACAGGTTCATATTAGTAATAACCATAACATAGCAGCCAATGACCACGAATGCAGTAGGTAAAACAATGAGATTTATGGAGAAACTACAAATCATCAGCTCTGGAAGCAACTATTTGCTTATTGTGGCTCTTGTATACATATTTAAAACATAAACCCATCTATTGGAGTTTAAAAGCACTCCAAACTCTCATAATTATTATTGAAATCCAGGTGACGCTCCTAACCTATACAGTAGGAATTTACTACTCTTTTGCAGCCACTTCAATATAGAAAACTAAGAATGATAGGCTATGAAGCATTCAAAAAGGACATAGATTAAATTAGCTGACTCTGCTAATAGCCCAGTTTACCAGTCGGTGACATTCTGTGTAGAAACCTTGTCTTGGACTGGGTCTGTAGAAGTCAACGTGTCAGTTATCAATCGCCTTCAGACAAAAAAAAAAAAGGAAAAAGTCTCTAACGCAGGAAGAATTCAAATTTCTCATATGGTCTCTGTCGCCCTTTTGTGGTCAAACAATGGTATCTGCTGAGTTTTTCCAGAGTGGGCTGAGACACTATCCTGTTCCAAGACTTGGAAAGCAAGCAAAAGAAAACCCCGGGCAAGTCTCTTCATGAGGCATCAGTGAGCGGAGAATAGATCTGGAAACAGAGCCTGTAGCCAGGAGTAGCTTGTTGCGTGGTGTCAAAGGAATGCCAGGTGCCAGTGTGGTGCACAGCCAAATGAGACGGATATTGTACCTTGCACTTGATCCCTGCTGCTATTAATTTAGATACCAGGGGATGGTACTCCGATATTCTTTGCCTCACCGAGGTTGGTAAATCTTGTGTCAGTCTCAACTGTTGACCCTCCCATAAAACTTGCTGCACTTTTCTGACCTGCTCAAGAATATGGGATTTATCGAGATAATCAAGGAATTTTATTATAAGTGGTCTTGGGGGGTTTCCAACTGCAGGTTTTGGATGGAGCGAACAGTAAGCCCTCTCTATTATATAAGTGGTATTATTGGGAGAGGGTTCAGCAATTTTGGTAAGCATTTTTTGTAGGAATATGATGGGTGAGGATCACTCCACATCTTCTGGAAGGCCAATGATTATAATAATATGTCAGTGACTTCGGCCTTCCAAATCTTCCAATTTGGCTTCCATTTTGTGCACTTGTTGCCTAAGACTCACCACTTCAGGTTCTATTTTGCCCTTCCAGCTCTCCAGGGATGTAGTGTGAGCTGTTACATCTGAAATGGCCCTATTGGTATCTGAGAGCTCCTCTCTGAGGGACTTAATTTCTGCCGTGTTATCTTGCAATGCAGTTTTGAATGGCTGAAGTTCTTCCATGAATTTCTGCTCTGATAACCCCTTGCTGGGTTACAATAGGCACCACGGATTTAGTAGAGCCCCCAGTTTGGCTTTTAGGTCATTTTGGACCCTTTTCCAGGGTCTGCGGGGGCATGTGGCGCGGTAGAGCCTGGCGCATTTTGGCCTCCATGGCAATATTAGGCCCTGAACTGAACGTCGGAAATTAGAAGGCTTACACGTAATTATCAACCCTGCAACTTGTGATCAGCACACTGGAGATCTATTGGGAATCTGATTCATTGTACGTAAGCTGGAAGTCGACTGTAGATAATTTTATTTTATTCATATGGTGAGAGTTGGAGCAGGAGCTAGTCCCTAGAGCTGCTAGTCTCAGCGAGACATCATGTGATCTCCTATTTATTTCATTTTAATCTATTATTTTAATTTGTATTTTTAGTTGGGTGGTGTTTACTATGAATTTTTTTATTTTGAATTATTTTGATTGTGAATTGTCTTGAACTAACTAACTTATCAGGATGAATGCAGAGGGTTAAGAATTAATTCCATTAAATCAGGAGAGGAAAGGGTGGCAAGTCGGAAGATGCAAGGACCTGTGCTTGGTTCATTATTATTTACAATTTACATGAAGGAAATTGATAAAGAAGCAAAAACATGAATTGGAATGTTTGCAGATGACATAAAAATTGGAGTAGTAACTGACACAGAGGACAATATTAGAGGGATCCAGAGAGATTTGGATTGGACAGCAGAGTCAGCAGAGAAGTAGGACATTAAGTTTTGTGAGTGAAAAAGCAAAGTGGTATACCTGGGAAAGAACATCAAGAGGGCAAATTCTTTTTCAATGGCATTACATGAACTCATGATGTCCTGAGAGCTATTTTGTGTCAGGTTATGCAATGGATGGCTCAGACTTTATACGAAGCTATTGGAAGTAAAAGAGGCTAATGAAGAAAGAGATTTAGGTACTATAATAATAGTGAATTTGAAAGAGGACAGACTGTGTGAGATACAGCAACATGAAAAATGGTGGCACAAGTACAGTATACATTAAGACTACTGCAAGAGAGATTTTGTGAGTAGGACAAGGGAAGAATAGTAACACTGTACACAGCTTATGTGAAACTACAACTGGAATACTGCTGCCAGTTCTGGAACCCATAACATAGAAAGGACATAGAAAGACTGGAGAGAGTCTAGAGAAGAACAATTAGAGTAATACTAGCAAGTGAAAGAATAGAATATAAGGAGGGGCTAGATAACCACAACACATTCAGCTTGGAGTACAGAAAGTTGAAAATGACTTAATTATGGTGTGTGAATTCCTAAAGGACCCAGAGAATTGCAATCAAGTGGGCTTAAACATAAAATATAACGAGTCATAACAAGCAGTTGAGAGGGGAAATTGTCATGGGGGGGTCAAATTAAAATACTGGTTCTAACAGAAGGTGGTGAGAACATGGAATACACTCCAGACTAGCACAGCAAAATTTGAAAGTAAGGAACCATTTAAGAAAAAAAATAGATGATTAGATTATTATTTGCTGGAGCAAAACAGACAGCTACTACCACTAAGAAATGGGGTTGCTGGTCTTGAAGGGTAACTAGCTTTCTTCCATTCTGAAATTCATAAGTTCCTTTTGGGACTCAAGTCTCCTGATTGACCAGTACTTGAGAGCCTTTTCTCACTAGTTACAGAGTTCATCACTTAAACAGCTATCTCAGCTAGTGGTGCTGGGAGTCAACTAAAAAAGAAAAATCCCAAACCTCTTTTCACCTCTTCTTCCAATTGGGGGGAACTCTTTGGGAGGTGCTACTCTGTCCCACAAGTCATGGCCTGTATATGTTTTCAAGCCTTAAATCAAGAGAGGGGGGACACTTCTTCCATAACAAGGAGCTCTTTTAGGGACTCATCTGTCCCAGCTGATGAGACAATTTGAAATTCCCAAGCCTGCAATAGATGGCCTGTTCTCCAAGAGTCAGGAAGCTTGTCAGGAGAACACCTTTTTCACAGTTGGTGGTAGGAGGGGAGGGGGTTAAATTAACTTGTCCCGGAATCCCCCCCCTTTTTCCCCCATAAAAGACAAACTACTTATATGTTGTTGTGCTCAGACTGGCAATTAATTTATTATATATCATAATTTCATTTTCCATTCCCATCACCATTTATTAATGTATTTTTCACAATTTTATTTGTATTGCATCCACATATCAATCTCTGATCAACTCTCTCTTTTTCTCGCTTCTCCAGGTGAAAACCTGGATGCCTTCTTCTTCTCTTTTCTGGTAAGTAACAGTGAGAACCAAGACCGCTTTTTGTCCTTCATTTTCTTTTTCTTCTCATCATATTTCTTTTTCATTCCCCCCTCCCCCCCTTTCCTCTCTCCCTGCCATCCACCTCTGGCAGTCCACCAAAACGTCCTACCCGACATCCTCTGTCATCCACCTCTGACAGACCAAGTCATTCCCTTCTTGATTACCCACTTTTCCATTTTCTTTTTGTCAGGTGGATGGGAGGTAACAAAACTTCAGCAAAAGTGGCTGAGCCACCCTGACCTTTTTGTACCCCCTTTTGCCCCTCCCCTTCCTGCCTGCTTGCCAATTGTCCTGGCTCCCAGCCCCTTCCCCTACCTTCCCCCCTCCTTGCCTGAGCAAACCACTTCCAGAAAAAGGGGAAGGGGTGCACCTGGACAACGTGGTCTGCCCCTTACAGGACAAACTCCATTGTCCCGGATTCCCCCCTTTCCCCCCACAAAAGACAAACTACTTGTATGTTGTTGTGCTCAGAATGGCAATTAATTTATTGTATATCATAATTTCATTTTCCATTCCCATCATCATTTATTAATGTCTTTTTCACAATTGTATTTGTATTGCATCCACATAACAATTTCTGATCATCTCTCTCTCTCTTTTCTTCTCGCTTCCCCAGGTGAAAACCTGGGTGCCTTCTTCTTCTCTTTTCTAGTAGGTAATGGTGAGAACTGAGACCACTTTTTATCCTTCATTTTCTTCTTCTTCTCATCATATTTCTTTTTCATTCCCCCCTTCCCCCCTTTTTTCCCCATAGCCTGTCTCCAGCTTGTGTTGGACGACTGGCTTTTCCCCCTTTGGGATTCTCCTCCCCTTTTTTTATTTTTATCTCCCTTCCTGTCTCCTCCATGCCTCAATGAATCCCATCATTTCAGTATTAAACATGTCTATTGCTAAGTCTGACAGGTACACTCCATCTGATCTGTAAAAATCCTCTACCCATTCTTCCACCCCTCATAGAATTATGTGTCCCCCCCCATGTTCCTTATCAATGCTCCTACCCTTCTGTTCATCTTTCTTCCTGCCATGTCCACTGCTACATGGCTGTGTTTATGCCTCCATACCCTCCTTGGTATCCTGTCTGACCAGGCTATGCTCACTCTTTGCCACCTCTCCCGAATCTTACCCAAGTCCTGTTTTACCTGCATATATGTGTCCACCCATATCTTCCCCCCGATGTTATTGCCCCCCAGGTGTACAATGATTAAATCTGGGATAGGTCATCGCTCCTTCATTTCTTTCAGGGTAGGAAGTAATTGTGCCCATCTCATCCCTCGGATACCACGCCATACCAGGCTACATTGTCTGACATCCTGGTACAGCTGTTTTCCCCAGCCTTTTTCTCCACTCTCCTTTCCACCCAATAAATATATGAGTGCCCGCAGATCCAAACTTCTGTGGTCCTCCATCCATCTATAGAATTTAAGCAAAATATACATCTTAATCACCTGCTTGCCTTGTTTATTCCCCTATAATCTTTTTTTTTTTTTGGTCCTGCAAAACAAACACAGATGACATGTTAATCTCATTCCTGTAGGGTCCAAATATACCTCTTGTAACTGGCAGACCACCAGCGCCCCTTTTGCAACATACTGTCCACCATTTCCCCTGCAGCTGCCCATTTTGAAGCTGCCCCTATTCTAAAGGAGTGAGAGGAATAATTGTCCGGTCTTTGCCCAGGAACTCCATGCCTTTTTTGAGTATGGCCATTACTTGGTAACTCGTCACCTTCTTCCCATCCCCATGCACAAATAAGCTCCCTTTTTTAATCCCACGCTCTGCGGCATAAGCCCACAAAGCCTTTAACGGGCACACTGCCTTGTCTACATGTGCTTAATGGTTACAGCACACCCATTCCCTTCCTGATCTCTTTTTGACCTCTTAATTATAACTTGTATCTCATTCCGCCCCCAGGTTATGTCTCCCCATTCTAATCCCCCTTCTTCATCCCTTTGGCCATGCCCTACTGCCTCACTCACTCATAGGGCCCCTGCAAACATTATTAGGTAAATCGTGTAAAATAGCTGCACCTCATCTTTGGATCTGCATTTTGCCGGGAGCACGTCCCCTAGCTTTGCTAGCCAATGATCTGCTATTGACTGCCTACCAATCCTTGGGCCTCTTGTTCAACCTACTCCACCCTTGCATCATTCTCCTCATCAACATTGATTTCGTAGGGTCCATCCATCTCTTTAGGCTACAGACTAGACTAATCCCTGCTAGGTATACCCCCATCATGGTGTGGGCTGTTTCTCTCTGCCATTGGTCCACTGTAAACTTCCCTAGCTGCTCCTCAGTAAGTAGCCCACTTACCTCCATATGGTGTGTTTCCCTGAATGCTTGTAATGCCTGCCATGCCCCTTCATAGACCCTCAAGGTCTGCGGTGCCCATGAGCTGTGAAACAGCATTTCGGCTCCCTCTTGCCAACATCCCAGATGTTCATTGGTATAGGTGTTTTCCATTCCTCTGCTACCGGTACCAGCATCCAGAAACGATCCAGCTGCAGACTGGAAAGGCTGTCAGCTAGGATATTTTTAACCCCTTCTATGTGCCTGGCCCTGAATGACATATTCAGCTGTAAGGCGCTCAACACTAACTGTCTCAATACCCTCATGACTATCTTAGATCTGGCCCCCCTGTTGTTCAGAACCTCTACCACTGCCTTGTTGTCACACCAAAATATGACCTTCTGATTTTGTAATTCCTCTCCCCATACTAGGGTACAGGCCCAAATAGGCATAATTTCCAACAGTGTGATGTCCTTTACCAGTCCATCTCTCACCCAATCTGTTGGCCATGGCTCTGAGAACAATTTCCCTCTCAAATAGCCCCCATCTCATAACCCCCCACCACATCTGTATATAAGTCCAGATTAGTGTTGTAAACCCAATCATACTGCCAGAATGAGCAGCCATTGTAGCTGCTGAGGAATTCTTCCCAAACTTTGAAATCTTCTTTTACTCCCTTTGTTATGTCCACCCAGTGGTGTGGTCTGGTGACTCCTGCTAGCAGCTTAGTGAAAGCCCTCCCTGGTCCAATTGCCCTACAGGTGAAATTCAGATGCCCCATCACTTGCTGCACCTGCCTCAATTGCATCCTCCTCCTGCTCATATGCACCTGGATCAGGTCCTTCAACTTTGCCACCTTGCTATCTGGTAACCTAAACACCTCTCTCAGCATGTCTATCTCAATTTCCAGGAATTCTAACACCTTACTGGGGCCTTCAGTTTTGCCCGGTGCCAATGGTACCCCCAGCTCTGTACACAGTTCTTGAAAACTGCCAAGCATCCTCTCTGTCTCACTCCATCTACTGCCTATTAATGGAAAGTCATCCAGGTACTGTATGACCACCTTGTAACCTGTTTTCTCTTGAAATATCCACTGCAAACAGGTGCTGAATGCTTCAAAGGTGGCACAGACCACAGAACAGCCCATGGGCATAGCCTTGTCAAAATAGTACTGGTCCCCCACTTTAAAATCCAATATATCCCAACCCTCCCTTTTAACTGGGAGCAATCAGAATGTGGACTCTATGTCTGTCTTGGCCATCCATGCATTGAGTGTTGCCCATATAATCTGTATGGCCTCCTCTCATGTGGCATAGGTGACTCTGCCATGCTCCTCACTTATAAAATCATTCACTGAGTCCCCCTCCAGAAATGACAGATGGTAAATCACGCTGTATTCCCCACTTTGTTTCTTGGGAACCAGACCCAATGGGGAAATTCTCATATTCCATAGTGGGGGGTTGGGTATGGCCCTTCTACTCTGCCTGCCACCCTTTCTTTCTCTATCTTTTTCTTCAAAATATCCTCCTTCCCTTTAACTGACCCCAGATTGTTAGCCTCTCTTGCCCTTCTTGGCCTTCACACTGTACAGAAAAACCTGTCCTAAAGCCTTTATTTATCATTTCCACCAGTTCTCTGTTTGGGTACTCTTTCAACCATCTCTCCCATGCCTCAATCTTGATGGGAGTACTTGCTTCCTGAAATTGTTTTCTTACCACCTTCACCCGGTTTCTTGACCCCCACCCCCCACCCAGTCTTGCTCCATCTTCTGATCAGTACGTTTGGTTCCCCCTACCCCCATATCCTCTTCCTCTCAATCCTCTCCATTACTGGCCCCTGTAGCCATGGCCTTCCCAAAAGGGCTACTGGCCTGTTACCTGTCCCCCTCCCCATGGGCCCCCTGTGTCCATGCTGTCCTGCATCTATTCACAGGGTGGGTTCCCCCACATTTTGAGCATGTGTGCCGGAACCAGCATTGGGGCCACGAGCAAGATGCCCTGTTATAGTCCCAGCAACACTTCTCAGGTATTCCCCCTCTTTCTCCTATTTCTCCCTCTGGCGTGGATTGACCCATCACATAGTCTGTCCACAAGTCCAACTGCTTTGTATCCCACCTCACATCCCCATATGTTGCCATCCTTTGCCAGAAGAACTCATCATAATATATCCAACCTACCCCCTCTTTTGCCTTCGCTCTTCTGATAATCAGCGAATACATAATAAGAGGGATTTCCCATTCTGGCTTCTTTGCCAACACTATTGCTGGGTATGTGGCGAAACCTATAAACCATCCACCCACATCTTTCCTTTTGTAAATTTATCCTCTTCTTTCCTGCCCAATAAAACCACTGCTGCCACTATCTCACTTTTCCCAATATTCTCAGTTTCCTCATATTTGGCCTCCGACTCCCTACTCACTAAAGCAAAAATGTTTACGTACTCCCCTTTCCATATTTTCTCTTTCATAGCCAGTGGTACATGCTCCTCTATTCTCATCCCTGGGGCTCCTATCTCCCTTGTTTCTTTTCCCATGTTTTCCATCCCCTTATCCCCCCACCCTGTTGTTTCATTATCTGATCTGATCTCTGCTAATGCTGATTCCATCTGCCCCAACCCCCCTGACCCAAGAGCCACAATAATTTGTCCTATGTATTCCTTAATGCTGTCTCCCACTGTACCTGATACATTACCTGTGTTTTTTTCAGCTTGCTGAAGCCTGCAGTCATCGAGATGTCCCGGCCTGGGTTCCTGTGGCAGGACGGCTGGTTGGGGCATTATCCGCAGGGGAACCACTGTGTTCGGGGGATCCAGTCTGGGTTCCGCTGGTGGGAATACTACCTGCTCTTGGGGAGGTACTGGTGGTTCTGGTACACAGGGTTGCGGCGGTACTGGGCTGACTGCTAGGGGAGGCATTACTGCTGGTAGTTGCACTCTCTTTGGACTATGTGGTCTCCCTACTGGTCATTTTCTGCCACCCCTTTTTCCTTTTCCTGTCTTCAATTTCTACCCAGATGTCCCCGGTTCCTCTCCTTCCACCATCTGCCACATCTTGTTGGCCTTTTCCGCCAGCTCCACAATAGCCTTGTTGGTATCTTCCTTTGATGGCCTGTTCCTTTTTGGTGCCATCCTCTCTTTTTTGCCTATATAAAATCTGTGAAAACTGACAAAGCATTTCCATTAATGACTCACCATGCTGCCCCCTCCTTTTTTTTTAACTAGGCCCCTACATACATAGATAGGCCTCTGTTGCTTGTTGCTGTAATTCCTTCTTTTTCCCTTTTTCTAGCCTTGTGCCCCTGCATACCGACATCCCTCTGGTGAGGCCTATCACATGGCCTGCTTCGCCATGCTAAACAGCATCTGACGTCATACCCCTTGGCCTGGGTCCCAGCCTAGGTCCATCCTCCCCCATGGTCCCCTCTGTTTTCTTCCCCTGCCATATTGCCTGAAAACTGTGTGTTTTGGGGTGATATAAAAGCTTCTCAGCCCCTTGTAGCATCTACTGCTGAGCCTCTTGCCTTCTGGGCCCAACCTTTTTCTTTTCTGTGCCCTCCACTGGCCTCTGGCCTCCTGTGGCTGTCCCCAGCATGCCCTGTGCCTGATGCTGCATCTCATGGCCCTCTAGGCCTATTCATTCTTCCCCTTCATGCCCCTGCATGCTTCTGGCTGCTAGCCCTCTAGGCCTATCTGTTCACCCTCTCTCTGCCCCCTTATGCCTATGGTTGCACTGCATAGCCTCTTGGCCTATACACACACACTCTATCCCACTCAAAAGACCCCGTGAAGTCTGATGTCTTTCCAGCATGTTCCCCCAGTGGCCGCTTCATGGCCTTTTATCCTGCTTCTCCCTACTGCCCTTTAAAACAGAACCTTCCCAACACCCCTGTCCATAAATCTCCAGCCAGATTGTACCCATGGTGTCTGACATCATGCCACGTGGCCATCTCATGTGAGCCTTGCATTGTCCAATTCAGCTAGGCCTCCAACCACCAGCCCCTCTGCAGCCCCAACACCACCATTTGATCCAACGCAAAAAGCCTCTTTTTCTCTTTTTTTTTAAAAACAAAAGATCCCCACGCTTCCTTTGGATTCTGTGCCTGCCACCCCAGCCTCACAGGCTGCTGTTCTCCCCCATCGCCTCCAGTTGGCATGATGAGCTACCTTCCCACCATTCCATCTGCCCCTTATTGCGCTCCCTGTTCTGGAGCTCCATTCTCCCGAAAATGTGCCCCTCAGGCCACCTCCTGCCTTGCTGTTTTTCCTTTCTTATGTCTTCCCATCCATGGGCTGAGGCCTGACACAAATATCAGCAAGCTGTGTTCTGTTACACCCCACGCTCTCTGCAGCAAGTGCCTGCCTGCCTACTTTTTAACAAACGCTACTGTCTTTCTTTACCAGATGGGCCTAGGCCCCACCGCACCATCATGCTCTCTTCTGCAGCATTCCCCTTGTTTCTCACCAATGCTTGACTTCAATTAAAACAACTTGTGGGCCGCAGCCCACATATAGACCATTGAAACTTCCTCCCACTGCACACTATGTGTTTAATGCACAAAACGTTTGAGCTGCACCCATTTTTTATTTTTTTTAAACTGCAATTCATTGCTCAATTCCCAGGTTACAACAGGCGGCTGAGGCCCTACCTGAAAACCATCCCACATTCTCTGCTGCGCATCTACACAAAGCATTTCCTGCCATTCTACCCCAAGGTCCCTCACTCATGGGCAAGGCCCCATTCACAAAGCCATCTACTTTTCATATATGTTCTCTCATAAAATGCTTAGCCTTACCTCTTAGTCGTCCTGGTACAGAAACATTTTCAAAGATTTTTTCCCCAACGTTGCAAACAAAGATTCCAAATGCCAATCCGATGTGCTGTAGCTCTATTGATTATTGTAAACCAACAAAACTTCAGCAAAAGTGGCTGAGCCACCCTTGTGCTGACCTTTTTGTACCCCAATTTGCCCCTTCCCTTCCTGCCTGCTTGCCTGTTCTCCTGGCTCCCAGCCCCTCCCCCTACCTTCCCCCTTGCCTGAGAAAACCACTTCCAGAAACATGGGAAGGGGTGCACCAGGACAACTTGGTCTGCCCCTTAAAGGGCAAACTCCATTAATAAATATACAGCATAAGTAACACATATTTGCTACAGATTATGACATCAAAAATGAGTTAAAACTATGGGAAAACCTGAATGAGTGAACACCAGGCATGTCAAACACAAATTTATGATTTGTTAAAACTGGGATTAGTTATTCAGCCTTAGGATAGGATAAGATATTAGTAGGGGTTATACATGCACCCTGCCATTAGTGAACTGTAGTAGATTCACAGGAGGTAGTAGATGAGTTTTAAAGTATGAGATTCAAACCGATGACATCACAAAGATTGCAGATGATGACAGAATACAGACAGTAACTATACGTACAACAACAAATTAAAACAGTAATAATATACAAGGCACAGTGCTTGTCTAACAATCATTAGTACTGATAACTAAAGTTCTGATCTTAACTTAAATATTTCTAACTATATTCTTTCCTCCTTTCCTCTTTAAGTAAAAAAAAAGTTTTTACGTATGTACAAGACATGCATTCTGTCTCAAACTCCAAAATAAAGATAGTATGTCAAAGTAATCATACTGCTATATTCCTGACATGGAAAACAGTTTGGAAGTCTGAGTTACAGACAGAAATGTTAGAAAAAGGGTGTTTTATGCCTTGAGGTCCTTATAATGTACATTATATCAGCAACCCCTATCCAGAGAGAGAGAATAGATGTAGGTTGATTAATAATGGATATTTCAGACCTCCCACAATAGCAATAAACACACTTTCTAAGCCATGTTTTACAGATCTCTGTTTGAGTTTGTGTAGTTGCAGGATTGCACATTGACATTTGTTTTGGTCTTGTCCTTATGCACATGTAATTTTAAAATCAAATAACTTTATTTTTGGATCATAGTGTGGAGGTTATAGTGTAAAGGGATTGTTGAACATCATTCTTCAGCACAGCCTCTTCTTCAGTGTTTAATTAGAGTCAGAGATATCTCTTCAATATTTTAACAACTGCTGCAGGCAAATTAATCACCACAGATCTGTTGAGGCCAGCTATACAGGCTATATAAAGCTGGGTTAAAAAAGTTAAATAAATTAAAATGGTGGAGCACAAAACAGCCAAACTGTGATGGAAACTATATGGTTACAATTTTAAATGGCTTCTTTTCAGAACTTCATTTTTACCAAATCAGGAGCATCAATTCTTTGTACTGATCATTACTAATTAAAGGGTACTTTTTATACTTCTGTTGAAAGCTGGGCCAGTTATGCTTCCAAATTGCCTTAATTGGGCAAGTAGGAGTCAGGAGCCCTCATTATTCCTATATCGGTTTTCATTATTTTACAGCTGAAAATCAGTTTGCTTTCATTGTTGGTTAGTGTCAATAAAGTCAAATTTGTCTATGGCTATGTTCTTTTTTTATGACATTAGAAAATTTGTAATCACTGTCATTCCAATGTATGCAACATTTGCAACCACTGTATGTTGTCCAATGTGTGAACGTATGTTTTTATGTAACTAATCTCGGGCTGCCCCTGAAAAAGGGACCTCTAGTCTCAGTGGGCTCACCTGGTTACCAAAATTTAAATAAATAAAATAAATAAATAAATGTAGGTACTGCATAAATGTTATTTTTTTAAAGTTTTTCTTTCAGTGAAGTAGCCCATTCTGAAATGTTCAGTTTTCTTAACTTTTGTAAGCTTTTGTAAGTTGGGAAGCAAATAATATCTAGTGAGTCATGTTATAAAATTAAAGCAATAAAAGATCTTTGAATTGTTGCATTATTTTATGTAAGTGTGTTAAGTGTTCTCATGTACATGTATGTGGGGCTTTTACTTTGGATGAGGAAACAGTTAAGATTCAAACCTATGCTCACCTTTCTCCCTCTGACTTTGATCATTTGGGACCAATTCACTAAAATCCAGTCAAGAATTTTACCCAGGCTTCTGACGGATTGCGTGTACCGTAACATTTTGATAAAGACTCAAATTCAGATCAGATCTACCCTCCCCCCTCTATAATTCACAGAGATCTGAGCTGAAATATGAAGCAAGTCATGCTAGTGTCATCATTCATCTCTACTTACAAGGTAGATTGGGATCTTCAGTTAGGGTTAAAACAAAAACATAGGAGTTAGTGTGCTAGTCTGACTTGCAGGAATGGAATGGATAATCATATTTGCAGTTAGCTGGGTCAGGAAGATAGCTATGAATTGGGTGGGGGATGGATTAGGCTGAAGTGAAGCAGGTATCTGCATTTAGTTTTCCTTGTAGTTAGCTTTTGCTCAGAGAACAAGCTTGCTATCAGAGAAAAAAAGCAGCTGACAAAGGCAGCTATAACTTTTCTGCTGGGTATTTCTGACTAGGGTGCATTAGACAGATACTTTTTTTTTTAATGTAGTGTCTGTGAGGTAAATTGGTACCTTTAGTTAGGGCAAAAACAAAAACACCAGAGTTAGCATGCTAGTCTGAGTTAGGAGAGAGAACTGATAATCATCTTTGCAGATAGCAGGGTCAGGAGGATAGCTGTGAATTCGGGTGTGTGGCTTATGCAGAAGTGTCTGCATTTACACTTCTCTAGCCTTTTTACAACAGCACTATAAAAGCACTCCCTCCTACTGTGTCCAACACATTCATGTCCAGCAAGTGAGTGGAACAGTGAAGGAGTGGAACAGGAGTAAGATTGGCATCATAGGCATTGGTAGGCATCTGCAGGAGACAGCAGGACTTCAGGGAACTCTACCAATCCAGTAAGATAAAGTAGACAACCTGTGTACTGGTTGCTGCCTTTTTAAAAGGGTGTACTGTCAGTGGGACAGCAATAAACAACAGTGTAGGGTAAGAAAAGGATAAGGCCTACAAAGGTCAAGCTAAGGGCAACTGAAAAAAACAGTACAGTGGGAATAGAGGCAACACCCTATTTAGGAGAGGGTGAGAAAGTAAATATAGGAAGTCAACTATCCCAAATCCCAAGGGATCAAAAACCGGAATTGAAGGAAAACCCTATCTAAGGTAAAGGGTTGAACACAAACTTGGAAGGTGAAATGTAAAGGGAAACCAAGTGGAGGGTTAGTAATAAGGGAAGCTTATAGGCAAGGAAAAGGCAGGGAAGCAATAAATCAGGAGGATAAACAAATCATCAGGCATGGGAGTAGTGCAGTGTAATGGGTGCAGGGCTGAAGTCTTCATAGACATGTTCTGGAGACTGAGGTGTTGCCCCATATGCAGGCACCTTTGTCGGCAGAAAGCAGAGATTGCTGGACTCTGGGTTGAACTTGTGTAAGTACAGGGCACCATATGCCTCACCCAGGGGTTACCTAGTTTGCCGTCACTCCCACAAAGGACGCTTGCAAGGAGGCAGAGTGGCTGGACTTGGTGGGCTCTGGGAGGATGGGGAAGGAAGAAGGGAGAGCACCCCTCAGACCTTACCACTGTGCAGTTTCTTTGCCATTGTGAGAGGACAGGGAAGCCAAGAGGAGGCCCCTACGGCAGAAGTAAGAGAAGAGGTTGTTGTCCCCAAGGCAGCAGGCCCCAAGGAGGGTGGGAGGAGATAGTGCTGGTGGAAGACTACATAATCAGGGGGACTACGTTGGGCACAGGGGAAGGGAGGGACAGAGCAGTACAGTGCAGTGCATTCCAGTTGCTTTGGTGGGGAGGACTAGAGGGCAGTTCTTAGAGATGCCAGGAAATAGGGGGTAGGGAGGGATCTGGATGTTGTTGTCCATCTGGGGATGATGACCTGGCAAAGGAAGTTGAAGGAATAATGCAGGATAGGTTTAGGGAGCTGGGGAGGGACCTGAATTAGGTAGCTAGCACAGTGGCCTTCATTGTGATGCTACCTGTGCATGGTCGGGTGAAGGCAAGAGAACTTTGCATCAGGTCATTTGATGAGTGGTTGAAGGCATGGTGTAGGGAGAAGGGCTTTGGCTTCATCAGGGACTGGGATCACAGCTGGTGGGATGGAGGCCTGTACAAGGGAGATAGCCTCCATCAATCTAGGAGAGAAACGGCAGGCCTGGATGGAACGTTTAAATGATACTTTGAAAAAAATTTGAAATAGTCAAGGAGGGGAGGCAGAAAGACTGAGGGAGGCAGAAGTCCCCCCCCCCTGAGATTAGTGCAACAGGGAAGGTTAACCCTTGGAGAAGAAACTCCATGGAGACTGAAGGAAGCAAAGAGAAGGGTAGGGCAGGCACATCTTAAGAAGGAACTTCAGCTGGAAGAGGGGGAAAGAGGCAAGGCAGGAAGACAATGTAACAGGGGAGGGCAGGACTGGGATAACAGAGGGTACAAGGGGGAGAAGCAGGAAGGGGAGGTGAGTTTGAGGAAGAGAGGGACAAAAACAATGGAAAGCCATGTGCTCACACAAGGAGTGTGAGAAATAGAATTCCTGACCTTGAGGCAATCATCGCAGAGGCAGACCTGATAGATAGATAGATAGATAGATAGATAGATAGATAGATAGATAGATAGATAGATAGATATTTTATTTATATAATGCCCCTCTCCAGGGATTTGGTGTGCTTTACAATACAATTAAAAAGCACAGCAAAATTCTAGCAATACATGGATCCAGTACAGAACAAGCAGCAAAATACAAAAAACCTATTATCGTATAACATAATAATTAAAAACTACTGAATGCCTTGTGAAATAACAAGGTTTTTAATCCCTTTTTAAAGGATTCTACTGAGGGTTCCTCCCAAAGCTGTTGAGGAAGAGCATTCCAAAAGGTGGGTGTGGCCACTGAAAAGGCTTGATCACCAGAGTTCTGCAACCTCACCCTAGGAACACTGAGGAGGCAACCCTCAGCAGAACGGGGAGTCTGGGATGGGCAGTAGGGCATGAGAAGATCTTGCAGGTAGACTGGTCCCCAGCTGTGTAGAGCCATATAGGTCATTAATCTGACCTTGAAGAGAATCATCCATCTAACTGGCAGACAGTGCAGTTCACAGAGGACGGGCATAAAAGGATCAGACCTTTGTACGCCTGACAGTAGTCGAGCCACCACATTCTGCACTTGCTGCAACCATTAGAAGTTACCTCCAGAAAACCCCAGGTAAAGGTCATTGCAGTAGTCCATTCTAGATGTGACAAAAGCATGTACTAGTGAGGACAGGTCTTCAGGTGGTAGGAGGTGTTAGATCCAGGCAAAATTCCTCAGATGATAAAATCCACCCTTAATGATGGCTGACACTTGAACAACAAATATTAGGCTGTCGCCAAAGATCATGCCCAGATCCTTGACCTACTCTGTTGGGGCCAGAAGTACCCCCCCAAAACAAGACTGGTGGGATCCCACCATGTCCCCTCCTCACCACAATGACCCAGATCTACCACCAGCACCTCAGTCTTGTCTGGGTTAAGCTTGAATCAGTTATGAGACATCCAAGCCTAGATTTCAGCAAGGCAGCTGTTAAGCATGGAATCCACCATCTGGCTACCTGGTGTACAGGACAGTTATAGCTGACCTAGATCTGGTGGCCTTAACAGAATCATGGTGCACAGACATCCACAGCCAGGAAGTGTCCATCCTAGGATACACCATGTTTTGGTAGGACAGGTCAGGGCGGAAAGGTGGAGGGGTTGTTTTATATGTGAAGGTGGGTATAAGACCTACTGAGATACAGGGGCAACATAGGGACAAAGAAGGGCAGCCTAGAGACAGGATCAGGGATGGTTATTTTCATTGGGGTGGTGTACAGGCCTCCAATACAGGGGGAGAATTTAGACAGAGTCCTAGGAAAGCCTTTAGCATAATGGACAGCAAGGAGAAGTTTTGATAATTGGGGACTTTAATCTGCCAGATATAGATAGAGGCATTCCTACCACAGCTAAATCAAGACACAGGGCCATCCTCGAATCCATACAAGAGGCGTTTCTCAGGTAGCTGGTTTTGGAACCTACTAACAATAGAGCAGTGCTGGACCTGGTACTTTAAAACAGAGACAGCATTGCAGACATCACAACGGGTAGTCCCCTAGGTACAAGTGATTACCATACAGTGTGGCTTGGCATATGGCTAGAACAAGGGGAAAAAAACACACTAAGATAAGGGTCCTGGACATCACAAGGGCAGATTTTAAAGAAATGGGAAACTTCCTCAGAGAATGCCTGGAAGGGGTGGGAAGGTAGAAGGAGAGTGGAGACTCAGTGGAGAAAAATTAAGGAGGGTATAGCCCTGGGAATGGCATGCTGTTTGAAGGAAGTGAGCAAAGGAAAGAGGAGGAGGAGGAGGAAGAGGATGCTATGGTTCTCTAAGGAAGTGGAAAGGCAGTGAAGAAGAAAACAGCATTTAGAAAGGACAAGAAGACCCAGAAGGACGAACACAGAGAAGTATATCTGGCAAACCAAAGGGAGGCTAGAAGCAGGGTGAGGGCAGATAAAGCACTAACAGAGGGGTGGATAGCTAAGGAGTAAAAAAAGGTGGTATACACCCTCGGCAGTGATATTTCTACCACCAGATCCCTTACAGCAACTACAGTGCCACATCTCTGTAGGGAACCCACTGGAACCTGGCACTGTCTGTCAGAAGTCCTGCACCCCCCCAATCAGCTCTGACTCGGAGTTGAGAATCCTAAGTGGAGGGTGCAGGAGGGTGCATCCCCATTTGGGGGTGCAAAGCCCCCCAAAGAAAACACTTGTTGTTCTCTGAAACCAGCAGCTGACTGCAAAATACAGTCGACCTGCTGGTTTTGCTGTCGGGTTGTTCGAAAAAAATTTTGCCAACGATCCGTTGTAGATCCAAAAAAGGGGACATAACCTTTATGTATGTGGTGGAAAAGAAGAAGACAAGGGGAAGGATAGTGAGAATCAGGAGGGAGGTCTGCACAGAGGAAGATCAAGGGAAAGCAGAAATACTCAGTGATTACTTCTGCTAGATCTTCATGGTACAAGGTGGGGGTGGGTGGACCAGTATGCTGCAGTAAGCAACAGGGAGAGGGGTGAGTGGACACAAGTCCATTCTTGGTGGAAAGGGTTCAGAAGGAACTGTACACCTTAAAGGAGAATAAGGCAATTGGACCAGATGGGATTCATCCAAGTGTCCTACAGGAACTGAGCACAGTGCTGGCCACCCCTCTGGCAGTGATTTTTAACAAATCATTGGAGATGGGGGAAGTTCAAGAGAACTGAAGGAGTTCTGATGTTGTCCCTCTGCACAAAAGTGGCAGTAGGAAGGATGCTAGCAACTACAGGCCAGTCAGTCTCACATCAGTGGTGGAGAAGTCAATGGAGACACTACTGAAGAAGAGACTTGTGGAGCACTTAGATGTAGGGGGGCTGCATGACCACCGACAGCATGGTTTCAGAGGAGGGAGGGCATGTCAAACTAAATCTCATAGATTTCTTTGACTTGATTACCAGGGAGGTGGATCAATGGAGAGCAGTCGACATGGCCTGTCTGAACTTCATTAAGGCTTTTGACACTGTAACACACAGGAGACTAGTTAACAGACTAAGCAACCTAGGGGTATGGGAGAAAGTGACAACCTGTGTATCAAACTGGTTAAGGGATTGGAGTCAAAGGGTAGTAGTAAACGGTAGCCACTCTAGTGATAGGAGAGTGACTAGTGGGGTGTCACAGGGTTCAGTTTGAGACCATTCCTTTTAAATGTCTTCATAAGTGACATTGTAGAGGAGCTTGAGGATAAAGTGTGTCTCTTTATGGATGACATAAAAATCTGCAACAGGGTTGGCACTTCGAAAAGGATGGAGAGGGTGCAAAGGGATCTGAGGAAACTAGAGAAATAGTCTACAGGGTGGGAGCTGGATTTCAATGCCAAAAAGTGCAAAATTATACACTTAGGGCTGTGGAAACTTGGGGCTGTGTATAAGATGGGGGAGTGGACCTTACAGTAACTAAGCAAGAAAGAGATCTAGGGTTTATCATATCTGATGCCATCATGGTAGTTGGGCAGTGTGACAAAGTAGTGAGAAAGGCTAGCAGGACGGTGGGGTACATTGGGAGAGGGATTTCAAGCAGGAGGGGAGAAGCGGTGCTGCTGTTACATTGCTCACTGGGGAGAACCCACCTAGAGTGCTGCATCCAGTTCTGGAGGCTGCACCTCAACAAGGACATTGAAAGAGTGGAAGCAGTACAGAAGAGGGCAACCAAAATAATGAGGCAGTTTATGAGAAGTCATATAAAGAAAAGCTTCAGGAACTCAACATGTACTCCATGGAAAAGAAGAGAGCAAGAGGGGACATGACTGAAACCTACAAGTAACTCACAGTAGTGAACAAGGTGCAAGTTGTGGGTCTATTTCAGAGAAAGGAGGGCACTAGAACAAGGGGGCATGCAATGAAGCCAGGAGGGGGTTGTCTAAAAGAGATGTGTAGAAATATTTCTTCACAGAAAGGGTGGTGGATAACTGAAACAGCCTGCCAGAGGCGGTAGTGGGGGAAAAGGCTGTGGGGAGTTTCAGACATGCACGGGATATTCACAGGGGCATATTAGGTAGAGGAACAGATGAGGGAGTGACACTTATGACCAGCTAGAGTCAGTGGTAATAGAATAGGCAGAGACAAGGAGCAGACTGGATGGGCATAAAGGTCCTTTTCTGCTGACAAAATCTGTTTATCTGTTTTTGTGTTACTTTCTACATGTAGAAAATATGTTTTAAAGTATAGTTCACTGTCCTATACAGCCAGTATAGTGTTATGCTTGTGCAACTGTGTTAGTTTGGTTTTAGCCATTTTCACTCTCTGTTCCAGAGGAATTACCACCTGTAGGGGTATGAAAGGCAAGGAACACTCAGAGAGGATTCCACTCGTAGAGGTGCCATGGGATGATTCCCATGGCTAAAGGTACCTTAGTAATCCCTCTAAGGAGTGAAGTGCTGCTGCTGGAGGAGGAGGAGGGGAGAATGGTGGGGAAAAGAAAAACAATGCTTCACAATGAAGCTGAAAGGAACTACTTATATAGCTCAGGAAGTGGGAGTGACTGGCTGCTTGGCCACCGAACTCCAGGCAAAGCCTTTCCAATTCACTGTCCTATGCAGCCAGTATAGTGTTATGCTTGTGCAACTGTGTTAGTTTGGTTTTGGCCAATCGAACTCTCTATTACAGAGGAATTAACACCCTGTAGGGGTACGAATGGCAAGGAACCCTCGGAGAGGGTTCCACCACTAGAGGTGCCATGGGAGGATTCCCGTGGCTAAAGATACCTTAGGAATCCCCAAAAGAAATGCAGTACAAGTATCCCAAAAGAATGCAGTGACATGAAGCATATGAGCAAGCAGTAACTGTGACGTTGGGGCAGTAACTGTAATGTAGAAGTAGAGAAGCATAGACAGTTTGATAACATAATGAGATGCTCAGTTTGATAACCTAATGAAATGCCCAGGATTTCATAGCATGAAACAGGGTTGCGTTGAGAATGAGGGGCTCTTCTAAGGAGAGAGGGATCAGCAGGGACACCAACCACCACCATCCAACAGCGCAACCTACCTAAAGAAAATAGGGTACACTATTAAGCTAACTAACAGTTATGCCATGAGGCAATGAAGGAGAGAAAAAAACCCTACGAGGGGGAAATCTCTGGGGATCCAAGGCCTAGGTTGCCTTCCCTCCAGGCTTGGGATATTTTATTTAGAAACAGTTCTGCAGCTGCAATTTGGAAAACCCAATTAAGGAGAGGTGGAAAATATTCCAATTTGGAGGAAGGCTCTCACTCGAACCTTCTAGCGGGACCACTGTAGAAGGTTGAGAGAAAACTCTGCAACAATACGTGCAACCAAGGCAGAGGAGGAGAGCAACAACTGCTGAGGTACTCACCTGGCCTACCCACCCTAAAATCAAACCAGGTGAACCAGAGGAAGTCATAGGGAGAATGCAGTGAAGGTGCCTTGCTAGGGAATCCACTAAAGCCAATGGACAACCATTATAGTGGAACACTTGAGCCAAAAGAGATCGCAGTAACCACCCTTCACCACTAGTCTTCAATTCTATACCAGGAGCTGCTGTTGCATAGCAGGCAGCTAAAGCCAAGCCAGGGGCAAGGACATTCCCAGCTATGGGACAGGTGAGAAGGATCCTACCCCAAGTTGGACATGCTCAATGATGTGGACTAAATGCAGAGTGAGACTGTTGGCTGCAGGAACCCTGCGCCAATAGAAAATGGCTGGCATGCCCCAGAAATAGATTGAGAGATGAAGCTGGTGAGCTGATTGAGCACTGGTGTGCTGAGATCATAAAGAGCAGTGAGGCTGAGACCTTGCAGGTTGAATGCAGAATTGAATGCAGCAAAATCCCAGAGGCTGAGCTGAGGTTTGGCAGTAGGCATGAAGCAATGAGTTGCATAACCAATGAATATGTAAGCAAGCGTGGACCTGTATGTAGGTCAGTAAACAGAGTAGTAGTAAGTGGACCTGCATGTAGGTCTGCATAACGTTTATCAATGAAACAGCACTCAATAGTGGGGCAAGCCAGCCAGCATTTAGAAGCCAAATCAAGGTGACAAATACTCTTAGGATTTTCTGCAGCGAAGGCAGGATTTAGAACAGAAATAAGTAGCCGCATGGTGCCACGACTCCCCAAACACCTCCCAGTCCCCACCGTAGGACAAACAAGGAAGTAGAACATGTTGAATAAATATAGAAGCAACAGCTGTATGGAGTACATTGAGTTGTAAAACTGCAATAAAACATGGAGACACAATGCTCTGAAAGCAGGTGTAGCCAGGCAGTGCAAGAAGCTGCAAGTAGAATGACAGCATGAATGAGCAGCATACCTAGGGTATGAGTAAACCTGTGTCAGGTGAAAACAACTGAATATGCAACATGGAGTAGCTATGGTTGAGCTGAAACACACAGATAATGATTGCAGTAGTTTGAGAGCGGTGAGCAACAGTGTAAAAACACAGTCACTGGGTACAATAGTAATTGGAGTAAATAGTAGCAGTGTCTGCAGTTGTAAGTAACTGAAAGCAAGTAGTATGAGTTCAGAGTAGCAATATGCTAGGAGCTTAGAACAAAGCCTCCCTCCAAAATAGGCAAAACTTAAGACACACGAACACAGAAAACAGGGAACAAAACAGAAGCACATACAGCCAAAGGCACAATACAAACCAGAAGCAGGAAAACTAACACAGAAGCCCAGCAGAGGCAAGCAGGAGAAGCAAGATGTGGGGGGGAGTATAGGCCCCAGCCAACCAAGTAGGCCCAACCAGCTCAGAGGACAGACTGACAGAGCCTTTGGCTGCAAAGAAAAAAAAATGCTTCACAATGAGGCTGAGAGGAACTGCTTATATAGCTCAGGAAGTGGTAGTGGCTGGCTGCTTGGCCACCGAACTCCAGGCAAAGCCTTTCCAATTACTGGTTTTCCTGGGAAAAGATCATTATTATTGGGCTGGCAGTATAGCGTAGAGGTTCAAGTAATCAGCTGTGAATGAGCTTGGTACATCCAGCAGACCAGACCTGGGTTTTATTCTCACAACTTCCACATGCATATTTTGTGACTCTAAGGAGGTCACTTCAATGCCCAGTGCTCACAAGTTGCCCCTGAAAACAGGCACTTGTGCCTAGTGGGCCTTACCCAGTTACCAAAGACTAAAATACAATCAATAAATAAATAAACAAACTACCTCTCTTGAGTTAGGGAACTGTAGTTTTCCATCTGAGCTACTATAATTAAATGTAAGAGGAAAAAATATCTTGAGAATTACAACTACCAGATCAACTCTTCACTGGACTAGGTTGGCAATCTCGGTTGGTAAGCATTCTCCCATCCTGGGCTGCTTTGTGAACAAATTGCTTCTGACTTTTTGTACTAGCTGCCCACCTGCAGCAGACAACTGCAATTTATACTTTGAGATATAAGGAATCCTTCTTCTCCAAGAGTAATTATATTTATATTTTATAATCGGACTGGGGTGCCCACACCTGGAACAGTTTCTCTTCATCCCCTTCCCTCCAGGTCACCTAACCCCATTCCTACTAATGTAGGTGGTGGCACAGGGGTGCCTACCCCATTGCTACCGAACAGTAGCCCGTCACTGGGTTGGTCAATCCCCAGTGTCGGCTACATGCCAGAAAAGAAGAAAACCATCCTTTATTGATTTTTTTTCCTGCAATAAAAGAAAACAGCCCCTCACAGATCTGACCCCCTCGACACCCCACTCAGCACCCACTAACCCATCTCCCATGCCCCACACTCCCAGTACACCCACACCCATCACACACCCTTACACATCTGAACATGTCCCATGGCGTACATCCACTCTCTGATCAAAGACATGTTTTGCTGCTGGAATTGGTGACTGCAAAATGAGAAAATCACGAAAGTGTGGTTGAATGTATTTCAATGGAGTTTGAATGTTTATTCATAACTTGGTCATTTTTACATATTTTTACCCCAGATTTTCAACATGGCCTTTTTGGGACTCCGTCTAATGAACGATGGTACTGGAATTATGTAAATCTGGCATAAAGGAAATTTTATAGTCACTTTGTGAAATCATCTTTTGGGTGGGATTTGAAAGTTTTCACTGCCCTTGTTCATAAGATGGGGTTATAAGAAGGGTATGTTGAAAATATCAGGACAAAATATGTAAAAATAGTTATGAACGAAAGATAAAATGTTTCTGTGCTCACTCATATGTTTATAATTTTAAATATTTTGACCCCAAATTTTCAGCATATTCATTTTTTTTACACCACTTCATGAACATGTTAGCTGTAATTTTTTAAATCCTGGTCAAAATGTGTTTTTGCACCTGTAGCAAAGACAGATGTTTCAGAGGGGATTTGAAAATGTTCACCTACTGGGTTTATGAGGTAGGGTAATAAGAAGGCTATGCTGAAAGTTTGGTGTACAGATATACTAAAATGCCTAGGTTAAGAGTGAGCATTGAGATATTTTGAATTTCATTCATAACTTCACTAATTTTCGATGTTTTGACTTCAAATCTTCAACACAGACAATTTTCCATGCAGCCACATAAATGTGACAAGCGTCATTTTTTAGATACTGGATGAGACATGTTTTCTTAATTCTAATGCAAAACTACATTTTGACCATTTTACTCTTAATGCAAGATGTCATTTTTATAAAGGTTGTCATAAAATAACTATCTTATATATTTGTGTTGAAATAAAAAATATATATATATATATATATACAGTATATATATATATATATATATATTATATATATATATATATATATATATATATATATATATATATATTAGAGGCAAAAACTCATTTAATGATTAGTTAGGTTGTTCCACAGTGAGGAAATTGCGTGTTGTTGAAATCTTTGAGCCTTTTGTACCATTTCTCAACCAGCATTGGGGGTGTGATTAAATATCAGTCAACTCTCACCCCATCACATGTGTGTGCCAGCAGAAGTATAGGAGAATGGGGTGAGAGTTAGGACTGACGACTCCAATGCACACCCTCAATGCCGGTTGGGGGTGGGCAGGGTCCAAGGGGTTTTCAACCCTAACACCGAATTCCTCAATTTTGTCGCTGTGGAACAACCCTAACTAATGCATTAAACAGAGTTTTTGCCTCTAATTTCCCTTCTTTAAGAATGATAACGAGAAATAGTGAATGTAATGCAGCTGCGGGAGCACGGGGCCCGAACCGCCACGTGATGTCTTGAGGCATAGTAACAGGAACAGCAACACAAACAGAAGCACTAACAGTGGTGCACATGGTAACGCAAGTGCGAATGAGAACAGAAAGGGTAACACACACGGTGGCGTAGATGGGAACGGTCTGCCACGTAATGTTTTGTCACATAGTAACATGGTGCCTGCAAACAGAAATGTCAATGATCATGGTGACACAAAGTGAAATAGAAAGAGAAACAGTACTGTAGACACAAATGGCAAAAAATAACAGAAACGCAAGTGCAAATAAAAAGGCAAAGGATAAGGCACATGGTGGCGTAGAGGTCAATGGTAAGTGAAACGGGTATGGAACCACAAGCGTAAAGGGCAACGGTAACAGTAATGTAAGCATACAGGCTGGTTTTCCCCAAAACCTGCATAGAGAAAGACAGTGAGTACAAAGAATGTATGCATAATAATGGGTATCGGAGTAGAAAATGAGGACTTGGAATACTATGTAGGTTATATCTCAGGAACCGTATGACATAGAAAAAAAATTAAAAGTCATATGATTTATGACTGTCCTGGCTAGTTTCATACTTAGCCCCTTTTTCCGACGAAAAGTCCGTATCTCGCACCGTTTCCGAGATACGGGCCCTGAAAGAGTGCGAACGCCGTAATGTTATCCTAAGGGAAAAAAGAGAAGTTCGGAGCACCATAACTTTGCCTCCCTGTAATATTTTTTCACCAAAATACTGAAAGGCACATCTGGGGCTGCTGGCTGTCTTCCTACAAATTTTAGGAAAAAGACCAAACCATTATTTTTGCAGCAGGGTGCCAAAGGATTCCTGTATCAGCGGTCACGCCGAATGTTATCCTATTGGAAAACTGTCAACTTTGGAGTGCTGTAACTTGCCGCCATGTAATATTTTTCAAAACAACACTGAAAGGCACATCTGTGAGATGTCGGCTGTGCTCCTCTAAATTTCAGCCCTAACTCCAAACCGCTCTTTTGCAGTAGTGCCAAAAGATTGCTGTCATTTTCCACAGACTAGAAAACTACTGTCGCATTTGTGAAACCTTTCACAAAAAATTATGTACACTATCATGAGCACGAAGGTATTTTATGAAAGCACTTTTTTCCAGAAATTTGAAAACATATTTCTGGGGTGTTTTACCCCAAAATAAAGACATGGCTAGCATCCTCAGGTTCCGACTAGGTGAATACAAAAGAATTAGGTTGCTAGAGGGTCCCAAATTTAAATGCCAAGCATTTTTCTGATCACTAACTGAAACAAAATGGCGGATTTGATGAAAGTAATAGGCCATTTGCAAAAGTAAATGCATTTGCGACACTGTCGAACTTTTTGTTAACTTTTCCTTGACTTATAATGGAAATAGTTTTTGAATAACTTTGAACTGTTTAATATTTTTCACCAAATCTTTGAAAGGCACATCGGGACCCCAGCTGCACGCTTCCAAGATTTTGGGTTGGTCATGCAAACCGTGCGACCTGTACGCGCGACCGTAGAATTCCAAAAAAAGCGTAAATGCGTGCGCAGATCATGCTTAATAACTCCGCAGTCATATATCCGACCGGTACAAAACTTAGCAGATCCCAAGGCCTATGGTTCTTGATTGTGTATTCCAAATTTCAGGCAAATCCGACAAACATTTGCAAAGTTATTAAGGTGCAAAATTTGGGGTTTAACATAGAAATGGCTCCTCAACCCTAACTATGCCATAATATATATAATTAGAGGCCAAAAAACTCAGTTTAATGCATTAGTTAGGGTTGTTCCACACCAACAAAAGTGAGTAATATGTTAGGTTGAAAGCCCCTGCCCACTGCACATTTCACTGCACGGGTGATTAGTTGTCAGCCATAACTCCCCACCCATCACATGTGTAAAGAAGCAGAGGGTGCTAGGAGAATTGGGTGAGAGTTAGGACCGACAACCCTAATGTGCACCCCGATGCCGGTTGGAGGTGTGGGCAGGGGGGACCAAGGGGGCTTTCAACCCTAACACCGAACTTCCTTGCTTTTGTCAGTGTGGAACAACCCTAACTAATGCATTAAATGGAGTTTTTTGCCTCTAATTTCCCTTCTTTGTGAGAATGATAGTGAGAAATAGTGAATGTAATGCGGCGGCGGGAGTTGGGCCCCGCGCTCCCGCCACAATATCTTGTCACATAGTAACATTGTGCCCGCAAATGCAAATAGTAATGAGCATGGTGACACAAAGCAAAACAGAAAGAGAAACAGTAGTGTAGACAGAAATGTTAAAAACAATGCAAAAACCAAGCGCAAATGAAAACACAAAGGGTAACACACATGGTGGCATAGACGTGAATGGTAAGTGAAACGGGAACGGAACCGCAAGCGAAAATGGTAATGGTAACAGTAATGTAAGCACACAGGCTGGTTTTCCCCAAAAGCTGCATAAAGAAAGACAGTGAGTACAAAGAATGTATGCATAATAATGGTTCTCGGAGCAGAAAATGAGGAGTTGGAATACTAAATTGCTTATATCTAAGGAACCGTACGACGTAGAAAAAAATGTAAAAGTCATATGATTTATGACTTTCCTGGCTAGTTTTGTACTTCGTCCCTATTAGAGGAATAAGCATTTTTCTGACGAAAAGTCCGTATCTCGCACCGTTTCCGAGATACAGGCCCTGAAAGGCGCGGCGAATGCCGTAATGTTATCCTAAGGCAGAAAAGAGAAGTTCAGAGGGCCATAACTTTGGCTTCCTGTAATATTTTTTCACCAAACCACAAAAAGGCATATCTGTGGGATGTTGCCTGTGTTCCCTCCAAATTTCAGCCCAAAAGACTAAACTGTTATTTTGCATCTGGGTGCCAAAGAATTCCTGTAATGCGTCACACGCTGTAATGTTATCCTAAGGGAAAAAGCATCAACTTTGGAGTGCCGTAACTTTGCAGTCATGTAATATCTTTTCAACAAAAAACTGAGAGGCACATCTGTGAGATGTCAGCTGCGTTCCCTCCAATTTTCAGGCCAAAACACCAAACCGTTCTTTTGCAGCAAGGGTGCCAAAGAATTGCTGTCATTTTCCCACAGACTCGAAAAGTACTGTTGAAGTTTGCAAAAGCTTTTGCAAATTCATTCGACACTGTCGCAACTGCGACAGTACTTTGCTAAAGTACTTTTTCCAGAAATTTAAAAACATATTTCTGGGGTGTTTTACCCCAAAATAAAGACATGACTAGCATCCTTAGGGTCCGACTAGGTGAATACAAAAAGAATTAGGTTGCTAGAGGGTCCCAATTTTAAATACCAACCATTTTTCTGATCGCTAACTGAAAACAAAATGGCAGATTTGTGACAGTAAAAGGGCCATTTGCATAAGTAAAAACTGCATTTGTGACATTGTCGAACTTTTTGTTAACTTTTCCCATTGACTTATAATGGGAACTTGTTTTTTGAATAACTTTTGAACCGTTTACTATTTTTCCATAAAATCTTCAAAAGGCACATCAGGGACCCTTGCCACATGTTCCCTGAAGATTTCAGACCGGTCACGCAAACCGTGCAACCTGTAGGCACGACTATAAAGTTCCAGAAAAGTGTAAACATGCGCACAGATCATGCTTAATAACTCCACAGCTGTATATGTGACTGGTACAAAACTTGGCAGATCCCAAGGTTTATGGGTCTTGATTGTGTATTCCAAATTCCAGGCAAATCCGTCAAACGGTTGCAAAGTTATTACGATACAAACTTTTTGGTTTAACATGTAAATGGCTCCTCAACCTTAACTATAGTGGCACTACCGTGCCACTATAATATCTATACATATATATATATATATATATATATATATATATATATGTAAAATTGTCAAGAAACTTTGTGTGTAGTACCAGTCTAGACCCCAGCGGGTATGCTTTGTGATTCTGTGCTAGTGAACTGAGTTTGAGGATGAGCTATGTGAGCCAGCTGTATGGGTTGAGATTGGGGGGATAGTGCTGTTATGGAACAGCCCTCCCCCCACAGCTAGGGAATGAAAGCTGCAGGGTTGTCAGCATGGGCCTAGGTATAATATGGTGAAGACATGGGACCATATGGACCATTTATGGAAATAAAGTGGAGTGTGATAAATCCATTTATCTGAGTGACTGTGTAGATAAATGTAGACTCTTACATTTATGTATACAGTTACTACATCACCATCCATTTATACACACAATTACTACATTACACACAGCCACCCCTCCACCCACCAGCACTATTTCCCCTCACATTCACTTTCCTTTTATTCACACTTTAGTAAAAGCAGTGCGCTACTCTTGTTTCTTAAGTAACCCATCCAAACCTTTCCAGTCCAGAACTTCCCTCTCTATTATAAACCCACATGAAGAGACCAAGTGTTATTTCAGCTGTAACAATAAACAGTTCTAGCCACAGTCACTTTGTCCTTTGCCGGCACCGTATTTGTCTGAATTACCACTGGTGCTTGAATAAATGCCTACCTAATTAATAATAATAATAATCTTTATTTATAATGCGCCTTTCAAAATCAAGGCGCAGTACATATTTAAAATAAATTCACAATAAAACATCATGATAAAATAGCTAAAACAAGTTCAATCAGTCCATGTCGATACCATCCCCATATGCCTTATTCCATAAAAAAGACTTCAGTGATTGTTTAAAGCCCCCCACAGTCATGTACTCTCTAATCCAATGGAGTAGAGAATTCCAGAGAGTCAGTGCCACGAACATAAAAGCCTGGGCCCCAGAAGATTTTAAAACTACCCTCGGAATCTCCAACAACCCCTTGTTGACCGAGCGGAGCGGTCGCTCCGGGAGGTAAGGAACCAGAATCTCTTTCAGCTAGTCAGGGCCCAGTCCATGTAGGGCTTTACAAGTCAGTAAACTGACTTTAAAGGTGATCTGCCACTGAACTGGCAGCCAGTGCAGTTCCTGCAGCACCGGTGTAATGTGGGAGGAACAAGGAATCCCCATTAACAACCGGGCTATGGAGTTCTGCACCAGCTGCAAGCAGCAGATATCAACCCCTGGAAGCCCAAAGAAAAGGGAGTTGCAATAATCCAAACGCGAGGTCACAAAGGCATGGATCAGTGTAAGCAAGTCCCCAGATGGAATAAGGTGCTTGATCCTAGCGATGTTACTCAGATGGTAAAAGGATAACTTAACGACAGCCGACACCTGAGAACGTAATGTCAGCTGGTCGTCAAGAATCACCCCTAGGTCACGCACCTGTTCAGAGATAGGGAGCTCAACATCCACAAGGAATGAACCTGTGGGATGATTTGCTCCCCAACCCCCTATCCAGGGACCAGGATCCACAACCATCACCTCCGTCTTCCCAGAATTCAACTTCAGCCAGCTGGACTCATCCAACCTTGGATCTCGCCAAGGCAGTTATTAAACACTGAGAGTGCTCCATTCTGGTCTGGTGCAAAAGACAAGTAGAGCTGGTTATCATCGGCATAACAATGAAACTCCAGCCCATATAATCTTACAATGTCTCCGAGGGGAAGCATGTACACTGCAACCAACATGGGAGACAGCACTGAGTCCTGAGGCACCCCCACAGGACAGAGAGGTAGGATCAGAGGAAAACACCCCTGACACCACCCTCTGAGTTCTACCAGTGAGGAAAGAAGTAAACCATCTGTGAACCAAACCTAAAAGCCCACAGATGCATCTCAGGTGCTCAAGCAGCACCCCATGGTCCACGGTGTCAATTGCTGATGACAGATCAAGCAGAACCAAAATGGACTGTTTTTTTCTGATCTCTCACCATCAGGAGATCACTGAGCACCTGAACCAGCACAGTCTTGGTGCTGTGCCTCTTTCAAAAACCAGATTGAAGAGGGTCATAGATGCTATGGATGGTCAAATGGTTGTCCAACTGAGCAGCTGCTACTTTCTCAATTACCTTCCCCACAAAGGGAAGGTTAGAGATAGGCCTATAGTAAACGAGAGAGTCTGGGTCCAAAGAAGCCTTCTTCAACACTGGTGTCACCACTGCCTCCTTCAGGAAGCAGGGGTACTCACCAGAGTCTAGGGAGCACCAGACTATCTGCCCCAGAACCGGGATGATAACCTCCCCACAGCCCATTATCAGGGCTGTGGGACCCGGGTCTAAACTACAGCATGTAGTGCACATACCCTGGACAATCCTCATAACATCCACTATTTCCGGCCTTTCAAAGGAACTCCAGGAAAAAAGAGGGATAGTGACCGGGGGCTGGTCTATGGCAACTCCCATAGAGAGTGCTGCGTGGGTCTCCGCCCTGATGTCGTCCACCTTATCTGCAAAGAACCGAAAAAGCTCCTCACACTGCAGTTGTGAAAAGGCTCTACAAACCTGTAGACAGGCTGGGTTGCACAGCCTGTCTACGGTTCGAAAGAGCTGGGCCAGTCAGTTCTGACCAGCTGCAATTTCCCTGGACAGGAATACTGCCTTCTTATGGGCAATTGCTGACTGAAAGAGTCGGTAGTGCTCTAGCAGTCTAAGATGGTCAGCCTCTAAGCCGGATTTCCGCCAGCACCTCTCTAACCTGCGTCCTAGTCACCGCATCTCCCTCAAGTTCCCATCAAACCATGGTGACCGAGGGTGAAGGGAGAGAGGACGCACACGGATTGGAGCAATGGAATCCAAAGCAGAGGTAATGGCCTTATTATAAGCCAGAACCAAAACCTCTGGATCCAAGCTCGCCACTGGAAATTCTAATAGATCAAGCATCGCAGTTAGGCCATTGGAAGTCACATCCCGTAAAGGCCAGTACTTGACCATCTTCACAGGGGCTGGCCTACGCAGAGGGGTGCCAAAATTGACCCTCACAGTGTAATGGTCAGACCATCCAATGGGTTCCACCCCCACATCGGAGGCTTCCATCCCCAGGAGGAAGACCAGGTCTTAACACAAGAAGCAAATTAATAACTGCTGGTGCTCAATTAAGAACCACGTTGGCAAAGACTAGTGGCTGCTTAACACTTCCATACTGCCATAGCTTAATTAAGGTCTGGGCTGGCGCTGTCAAGGCAACTGTAGCGAGTGATTATCACTGTCACTGACTGCAGCACTGGATGTGATTAGCACCCATACATAACATGTTCCCAAGGGCACTTACATAGTAATAAAATTAAAGTAGGTGTTAGACAGGTGTTAGATGTTTGAAAACTCCACATACTGTACTGGGATTAGCCACATCTCCACATTAGCAGCTCATATACAGTTATCATCTTTCAGCCATGAATAACCCTTTGAAGCACCCCGAGATCATTCACCTGAGGCAGAACCTGTAGAGCCAGCATCAAAGAAGTGAAAGCTTCACAGCTACAGTATAGACTTTAAACTCCAGGCTATTGAGTTTGTATGACATGGTAATAGCAAAGAGAGTGCAGCTCATTACTTCAGTGTGGATGTTAAAAGGATATGGGAGTGGTGTAAACAGGAGGATCAGCTCCGATTGATGTCCTCATAAGGGAGAAGGAAATTAGATGGGGGTGGTTGGTGTCCTGTATCAGAGACACTTGAGGAGGAACTCTATTCCTGGATTGAGACTATGCAAGCACAGAGGTTGCATGTGACTCACTAAGCAGTGAAAAAGGAAGCCATTAAAATATTTTTCAAGTCAAGTGCTGAGAAGCATTTTGTTGCTAGTGATAGATGGTTGCAGAATTTTTTCCACAGGCACGGTATCACACTGCTCAGGAAAACAACCGTGGGGCAGAAAATCCCAGATATTGGTGGCCCCAAGCTAACCTCCTTCTTGTTATTTGTGAGCAGTCTCACGCTGAAAAAGGAGTACTCCTTAACTGAAATCAGGGGAATGAATGAAATACCCATATGGCTTGACATGGCTGCTGATTACACAGTGGATTTTACTGGCAGTAAATCGGTACCTCTAAAAAAACACAGGTCATGAAAAGTCATCAGTGACATTGGTTTTGGCAGTGAAGGCTAATGGCACCAAACTCCTTCCATTTATTGTTTTTAAGGGAAAGCACCATGACAAGGAACTGGACACAGTTAGTGTTATGGCTTGTGTCTGCAGTGAGAATGGCTGGATGAATGAGGACCTCACCCATCTATGGCTACATCAGGTGTGGGGTTCCCTTGCTTTTTCTTGCCAGCTGCTAGTTTGGGATGCTTATTGTTGCCACCTACATGATTCAACCAAGTGTGTCCTAAAGAAACTAAAAACTGATACAGCCGTCATACCCGGTGGTTGCACTGGGCTTGTACAGGCAGCAGACGAATGTTGGAATGCACCTTTTAAGGTGTACTATAGGAAGCTGCATAAAGAGTGGATGTCAGAGGGTGAAAAGCAGTACACCCAAGCTAGAAACCTGAAGTCACCAACAAGAGTCTAGCTGGCTAAGTGGGTGAAGCAATCCTGGAACACTATTCCCACTGAGCTCATTGTTAAGTAATTTGTTGTTTGTGGAGTTTCAAACATGCTGGACAACTCTGAGAATTATAGTTTTAATGTGCTTAAAATGAATGGCATTCTATAGGAGCAGAGATAAGTGGTGCTGACAAAGCTTTGGGCACTGTCAAAAGGTAGCTGTGCTGCCGATCAAGCACCAGAACCTGAACCTAAAAATGAAGATGTGGAGGAAACTGCCGAAAATGAACTGGCAGAGGAAGACAGTGATGAAGATTGATGGCTGCTTATTTTTTTTTCTTTAACTGGCAGTGGAGGACAGTGATTTTCTTAATAAACTAACAGGCTGACGGTTAATGCATACTGGACTCCCTTCCCCCTTTCCCTCATTTGTTGCACTCAATTAAATTAAATAAAATACAGTAAACAAAGTCAAACAGCATATTGATAATGCGACTGCCTTCCTTCATAAATGTGCTTTTCAGTCAGTGACCGTTTGAAAAAAATAAGCGTCTCTGCTTGAATAACCACCTGCTCAAATAAGCACCTATGTTGCCAACGGCATAAATTAAATAAGTGCCCAGGCTGTTATTCAAGCATTTATGGTACTGCAGCCACATACAATCTCTCAACATAGAAGCCCTAACACAAAGTAACTTAGGGACACTGCACTACAATGCAAGTGCTCTGAAAACAGAAAATGCTATTTAGAATGTTTCCATCGATTGCACTTTTTGTTAAAACTTTACAAAAGACTTCCAGGCTGAATAGTAAAATAACTCACCTTTCATGTTTTTATTCTCTGCTCTAACTCTTCCAGCTTGCTCCGTTCCATCTGCGTCTCATGACATCATCTATGTATTAAAAGCTGTTTTTGTCAAAACAAATTTGTATGTATATTGTAGTTATTTTTTCACATTAAACTCAACTGACTTTTTTATACACTTAATGCTCTGTTATACGGGTGTCATTTGTTTCATTATCTCCATTAAACAGAGTTCCTCTTTGACATCATTCAAGGTGTGGCATGTTGCTCTGGAGTGTGTGAGTGCCCCATTAGCTGTTTCATGCAGCCGTGTCATTTTTCCTAGGAATTTCCAGTACTGTTTTTGTTTTTTAGACAGTCAATTTTACACCTGGAAAACAAAAAAAAACCTATAACTTGTGGCAGCTACTGTTTCATATTGTGCTGCTTGGTGCTGGCTGCATGGAGCTTTCAAATGAAGATATTTGATTCTGTGATTTTTGGAAACTTACAACTGTTTTGTTTAGTTGTGACTTGTTATCTGATCAGCTTGAATGCTGTTGTAATTTACTGCAAAAAAAGACTTTTGCAAATTAAATTGGCTTTTCCAGTGATTTGATTTGATTTGCACACAGATTGCAGATAATTGTAATTGGGGTATGCCTTTCTGATAGCATCATTCATGTCATAATTTCATGAGTATGAGAGCTTTATTTTGATTGATCATATAGTATTATTCATGTGTCACCATTGAATCAAATACAAATTGAGTCTTGTTTTTCATTTCATTTTCAGATATATTATATATGTATTTCTCTTTCAACTGACATCAATAATTGAAAATGTTATTCTTGCAAAGGAGATCTCACAACAGTTATGCTGATCAGAATTTTCTTTGTCTAAATTTATTCTTTCTCTTAAAATTGCTAGTTTTAATTGAGTTATTTGTAATTCTTTCATAAATCTTGACTGCTGCCATCATACTGATGTTAAGTCATTGAATCTTAAAGCACCACATTACATAACGCATCTCCTAAACACTCTGCATTCAGCCAATCAAAAACTACTCCACGTGTTACACACTTGCAACAGGTTCCATATAATGAATAAATATTTAAAATTGAAATGATTAAAACAAACTCTTGTTGTGCTTAACCATGTTATACAGACACAGTGGAATCTATGACACATCCTTGTCCATGTTATTTAGACACAGTGGAATCTATGACATGTCCTTGTCCATGTTATATAGACACAGTGGAATCTATGACATGTCCTTGTCCATGTTATACAGACACAGTGGAGCTGATGACATCTCTGGATTCTCTTTCACATTTTATCTGCATATCTGTATGTTTGATTTTCTCAACACTATCTTTCATTGCACTTAACTGATTAATCAATTATTTTAACAAAAGATGGCTAGCAGGGATGAATGCCTGTGAAAAGTTGTTGAGATTAAGCAGATATAAAGAAAAATTCTAAGGACAAGTCTTACTGTTTCCACTTATCTTAGAACTGTAACTTGATAGAGCACTATAAATGAAGCAGAACTTCAATAAAGTAAAATTATTTTTTCTTTTAATTTTTGTTCTGTCGCATTGAAATCAGTAAATGATTACATGCATTTATCCATGTGTTCTTGCTTTTTTTGTTGTTGTTGTTGCAGTGAGTGTCCCAATGTTATTAGTTATTTTTTAATAGTGTTTACATGCAGATAATATGGTGAATTTGAATGGCTCCTGTCATATGTTCATACCCCATATTTATGAAACCAGAAATCAGCATAGTGGTTATCACTAAATATATTACATCTGAACAAGCCCATAACAATTTTCAAAACAAAAACAAAGTTGGTTGAATATTAAATGTGAAAATGGGAAAAAAGGTGGGAAGGGATTTCACACATGCAAACACTACAAAAGATAATATGTAAACTCACCAGGAGATAGACAAGTGGTCAAGTTTTGCCCAGGATACCCAACACAACCTTGGTGAAAATAACATTTTTCATTAATGATGTCAGTAGAAAGAGAATAGTAGGAGTCACGTGATGCAGTTCACCAGATAGCAGCTCTCCAGCACAGCTCCAGCCCTCCGACTCATTAAATTCCTAAATTTTATAGGTAGTAATTGTTAGAAGCTCATTAAGCTATTCCCTACACCTCCAGAAAAGGGTCTAAGCAAGAATTTCGTGAAAGGTAGACGTATGGAGATGACCATGAGGAGAAATTCGTCCAAACATACTCCTCCGGCCACACCTGAGAAGGCCTCCAAAAAATCCAGGACCTCGAGTGGCGCAGAAGGGCCGTTCTTGGAAACTACCGTGGAGGAGCAGCAGCCCCTCACCCTGCAGCGATTCCTGCAAGAATTTGCTCCCTTTAAAGAAAACCTTAGTGTAATCACAACCGAGATTAAAAGCTTAACTCAGGCGTTGGAGGACCTGCATCAACGGAAGGCAGATAGTGAAGCCCGAATCTGTTCAGTGAAGAAACGGATCAAGAAAATGGAACCTGAGATCATGGCTATTAGTCAGAAAATAGCACGAATGGAAGTTAAGATTGAAGACCTAGAGGGCCGCAGTTGTAGAAATAACGCGGTCCTCATAGGTCTTCCCGAAAATGAAGAGGGATCCAATGTCGTGCTATTTATACAAAACCTGGTGGAAAAGCTAGCTGGTCCATCACCCTTCAGACCGAAATACATCATTGAACGGGCGCACCGATCTCTTCACCCAAAGCCGCCAGCGGGAGCACCTCCTCGCCCGTTAATCTTTAAATTCCTGAATTTTTTGGAACGACAGCATTTTTTCACCAAAATTAAAGAATTACATGAAGTGCGATGGGAAGGTGTCAAAATCAGGGTGGCACAGGACTTGCCAGCATCCATCAGGCAAAAGAGAGCTTTGTTCCACCCTTTGGTGTCCAAATTAATTGCAGCCAGTGTGAAATTTCGAATGGGGTACCCCGCGAAATTAGGGGTCATGATATCCGGATCGTGGTCATCCTTTGAAGATCCTGACGTTGCTGCTAAGGAGCTCAAGAACACCTTTCCCAATTTGTTTAAAGAGTCATGAGAACCCTATGCAGGAAGGACATTGGCCACTGAGTAGGATATGGAGATATCAGATTTGGAGTCAGTTTAAGTTTGTGGTCTTCCCTGCCATAAGATGATAAATCAAAGGCATGTTTGTCATCCAATTTATGAAGTTTGTAGACTGTGCAATCCCTGGATGAAGTTTTTTTTTCACTGGCCTCCTTTTGCGACTCCCCGTGTGGTACTTTAGCTGTCTAATGGGGCTTTGCTTTCAATACAAGGTCTTAGACAAATAATGCCAAGTTTAAAACCCCATTCCTGTTGCATTAGTATGGGAGCATTCTTTAATTTGGTTCATTCAGAGCTAACGCTAAGTATAGACTGCAAGTTAAATCTGCCCTGCTCAACTGCTACACCAGTGCTCGCTCTGTCTTAACATCTGCTACTGCTAGAGGGAGCCTGGAGCCTGGCAGTGATACGAATTCCATGGCTGGCAGATGGTTAAAGTCGCATCGCCGATATTAGCTTGCAGAGTTTTGATGGCTGGGTGTATCTTGCCAAATGGTGGTATGGCCTATGGACAACTCTTCACTCCAGCGATTGGTTTCAATCTTTTTTTTCTTTCTTCCTTTTTGTTGGCAACAGCGTATGGCCAACATTTCGGGAACATTAATAACTCATTCAAAAGGGGCATCTGTTCAAGCCTGGCTCTTTCTAAGAGGAGTATTATAGAGTTATAGACTTAGTGGTACAAGATAAATGGATCCCCGAGTTTACTTTCAGATAATAGAAGTTATTATCATTAGACAATATATTGTTAAAGGGGACATTGGGTTTAGAAAAGGGGGCTAAGTGAATAATTGTTAAGGGTTTCATTATGAAAAGGATAATTCCTTTATTTTATACCCTCGCATGGGGGCTGAAGCTCTAATTTGTTTTCAGGAGCACAAATAATAGGTTTGTATCTTATCGTAAGAAATTGAGTTCTTTTAGTAACTATCTGGGGTATAGTATGTGGACTTAGTATTCGGGTGATATATAGGGCGGGAGACACCTACATGATAAATACAGATGCCTACGTATCTGTGAACTTGCTAATTGTCTTCTGTTTCTTATTCTGAGAAATTAAGCTTATGGCTCTGATGATTAGGTGATGTTATTATAATGCTTTGCAATGCATTATGTGGTCATGACAGTATGGAAAAGAAAAGAGCTGGTTGCTTGTTTACGCTTAAGTTAATTTAGAGGCATAGGTGTTAGGTCATGGTTAAGATACCAGTTTAATATAATTAATAACTTAGAGCAGTTATAGTAGGAGGATAGTTTATCTGAATAATGAGGGTTAGCAAGGACAGTTTGTTTCACAGCCCCCGTTGCTTTATTTGCTACTAGCTGTTTAAATGGTAGAAAGCGTTGACAGGGTGGTAGTTGGGTCCAGATGGCTGGGGTGGGGTATAGTAAGATGCTCTGTTGACCATAGATCGAATAATAAGGGTGGGAGGGAGGGTAGGGAGATCATCTTGATGCGGATACTGGAATATTTTCATTATGGGTTGTAGGATTTTGGGATGTGGGAGAGGGAGGGAGGTATGGGGAGGGACCGGGTTTGCTCGGATCAATCCATTAACACTTGGCCGGGAACAGAACATGTCGACAAAATGCCCAGAAACTCTTACATATGTATATATCCAATCCACGATCAGTAGCCTAGTCTTTTCCACATGGAACATTAAGGGAATCAGTAAGAAGATTAAGCAATACCAAGTCTGGAAGCATTTACAGTTGTTAAGGTCCGATATCACTTTTATTCAAGAATCCCATCTATTGATCTCAGAAGAACTCAAGATGAGAAGGCAGCAAATAGGGCAAGTGTTCACAGCCGAGGGTAACACGCAAAGTCGCGTGGGGATGATTCTTCTAAAGTGTAACGTCCCATTTTCACCATCTAAAGTTATTAGGGATGCTCATGAGAGGTACATATTAGTTCAAGGGAGAATGTGCACTACGGAGATACTATTGGGTAGTGTATATGGACCGAATAGTGATTCTCCGGGGTTTTTCATGGAATTAATCAACATATTAGCTCCTTTTTTAGCAGTTCCTATGATTTTGGGAGGCGATTTAAATTTAGTGTTTGACCCAAATATAGACCGTACAGGTAATAAATTCAAAGGTCTTTCTCCGGCCCAAAGGGCTTTAAGAGACATTTGGGACAGGGTGGGATTGTGTGATGTGTGGCGTCCTCTGCACCCCTCAGATAGAGGCTATACATTTACCTCTCCAGTTCATAAAACATCTTCTAGGATAGATTACATCATGATCTCTCAACTATTATTATCAGGGGTTGTAGACTCATCCATTCACCCAGAACCACCATTGGACCACTCTCTTGTTACTTGTCAACTTTCTCTTGCTGCTGATCCAAAGGTAGAAGGTCGTTGGAAAGTTAATAATTAACTTTTAAAGGACCCAAACACAGTGAAATACATTAGCAGTCATATCGCACAATTTGTATCTGCTAATCTTAACACTACCGGGAAACCCGATATGGAATGGGGAACCTTAAAAGCTTATTTAAGGGGGTTTGTTAATTGGGGTGGCATCAAAGAGGGAAAAACATGACAGAACATCAATTAACACAGCTTCTTTACCAGATTAGAACTATAGAAAGGAATATGTCCCCTCACACACCGGAACAAATTCATTTGGAACTTATAAAACTAAGGGACTCTTACTTGGATCTTCTGAGGGAGAACGCAGAATTTTTGATTTTGAAGTCGAATGCAACTTATGTCGACCAAGGCGAGAATGTGGGTCACCTCCTAGCTGCACGAATCAAACAGCAAGAATCTGCCAGGTTTATCGCTTCAATTTGGTCTGCCGACGAAGTGCTGATAAATAACCAGATAGAAATTACAGCAGAATTTCACAAATTTTTCCAGTTATTGTACTGTCCTATGGCTGACCTCCTCCTCTAAAAGATTTGGATCACTATTTAGCCGAATCTCATCTGCCTTCTCTCTCAGAAATGCAACAAGTTGCATTATGTGCTCCCATAACTGAAGCGGAGATCTTAAAAGTTATAGAAGGTCTACACCTAGATAAATCCCCGGGACCAGACGGGTTTTCGCCTAATTTTTATAAAAGGTTTGCAAAGCAACTTGCCCCTTTACTCATCTCTTTGTTCCAACAGATTCTTGCAGTTAACAACACAGATGGTACATTGTTTGAAGCGTTGATGACTTTATTGCCAAAACCCAGTAAAGCGTCCGAATATATGGCAAGTTACAGGCCTATATCTTTACTTAATCAAGATATTAAAATTTTGAGTAAATTGTTAGCGGATCATATTAATACGGTTCTTCCTGATTTAATAGGAGCAGAGCAGGTGGGCTTCATGAAGGGGAGGTCAGCCAGTGATCATTTGCGCACTTTGGCCCATGTCTTCTCGGCATCCAGGGATGCTGAATTTCTGGCTGCTTTGGTGTCCCTGGATGCCGATAAGGCATTTGACAGAGTGAATTGGAATTTCCTTTTCTGGACATTACATGCTTTTGGCTTTTCCCCAGAGTTCCAAAACTGGATACGGGCACTCTACAGGGCCCCTACGACCAGGGTTTTATGTAATGGGTGTACTTCTGATTTGTTTTCCCTTGGCTCTGGCACTAGACAAGGCTGCCCCTTATCCCCTTTACTTTTTAATTTGTATCTGGAGCCCCTTATCCGGAGACTGTTGCTAGTCCTAAGATCCAAGGTATTACGATACAAGGCAATGAAGTTAAAGTCTCAGGCCACGAGATGACCTATTGCTTCAAGTTTCTTATCCTGGAGAATCTATCCTACATTTATTGAAAGTTATTAAAGAGTATAGTCTATTTTCCAACTACAAATTAAATGTGGAAAAGACTGTGGTTTTCCTCAATCAGAGAGTGATGAAACACTGGGTTAGTGCCCTAGGCGGTTCTGGGAAAAGAAATCATTGAAATACTTAGGTATTACTTTCACAAGAAGTATTGCACTGTTGCAAAAGAACAATTTGGACTCCTTACTATATATTATTACTCAAGATTTAAATAGGTGGTCCCTTCTCCCATTGACTGTCTGGGGCAGAATCAGCCTTATTAAAATGAACGTCTTCCCTCGTTTGTATTATCCACTTAGTCTCTTGAATATATGGCTACCTCAGTCATGGTTCAAGAAAGTGCATAATATTTTTACCAATTTCATTTGGGCTGGAAAATGCCCCCGTTTGGCTTTTTACAAATTAGCGGTCCCAAAACTTAGAGGCGGCTTTCGTGTGCCGCATGTCAGCCTTTACTACTGGGCCAGTCATGCGAGCAAATACTTAAGGTGGCTTAAGCAAAGTGATTTAGAAGACTCCTATGTGTATAAGCCCCTCTGGATTAAAATAGAACTAGCCCAAATCCAATACTATAATCTCTCTCCCACTGCATTGCTCTTTGTGAAACCTAAGTGTCTTCCAAAGCAGCTCTGTACGACACCTATTGCAATATCTGTGAGGGTGCATTCTCAGTTCTGTAGCTTTATAAAATACAACCATTGTTTAGATTTGGAGCAACCGTTGATAGGTAATCCCAATATTAAGATAGATGGGAGGGTTCTCTCTCCCTTGTGGCTCCTGCAAGCTAAGGAGGTTAAACTTACATACTTTTGGAATGAGATCAAAGGGGCATGGCTTTCATCCCCAGAAATTCTAGATAAGTTGGGAGTTCCGGCCTCTAATATTTTTAAAATTTTCCAATTGCGTCACCTACTTGTGAAGACCATAGGGGTGATGGCCCAGCCATCCAGGTGCCCTCCCTTTAGGGAGAACCTGGCTCAAATGGTGGGCCTTCCACATGCCGTATCGAGGATTTTTAATGTTTTATATGACTGGATCTACCCCGGACCCTTTGGGCCCTCGGATTACTGGGCTGTGCTCCTTCCTGAGGTACCCATTAATTGGGAGATGCTCTGGCAAGGGTGCCACAAATTTATTACGCAAGACAGGCTCCGACTCATGCAGTTCCAAATTCTGCACAATTTATATTATACTCCTCAAAAAATGGCTAAACTTGGTATTGCTTCTTCTTCTAGCTGTGTAAGGTGTGCCCACGTGGAGGGTAACTTACTGCACATTTTCTGGCTCTGTCCCAAGATAGCCTCCTTATGGTCACAAATTAAACAGAGAGTATATCCCCTGTTGGGTCTCAATGACTTGTTTTCAGCAAAAATTTGCTCTTAGGAGACTACTTGAAATCCCAATAACCACAGCGTAAATATCATATGGCACTAATATCCATGTCAGTTAAAAAATGAGTACTTAGACATTGGAAAGATAGCGAGGAGATACCATATGCCGAATGGTTGAAGGAGTTCCTGGCTAATCTTAGAGTGTAAAAAATGATAGCCAGTCTTCGGAACAGAATGAGTAGGTCTAATAAAATCTGGGCCCCGTTACTAACCCTTTATTCTCTTCAAATGACATAATGTAACGGACTCACGGGTGTAGGGGTATGAATTAAGCAAGTTCTGGGCATGCAAACCTGGGAGGGGAAAGGGGTGGTGGGGGGGCAGAGGGATATTGTAGGGGTGTTTTCCCTTTTGTGTGTGGTTTTTTTTTTAATGTATTTTGTGTTTGGACAGGGGGGATTGGGTATGGGGAAAAGGAAAGGGGTTTATGTTTTTTCCGAAAGCATATACTCGTATTTTTTGTATCATGAGACAAATTGTTTATTGTATGTTGAAAACCTAAATAAACTTTGAATATAAAAAAAAGAAAGAGAATAGTATAAAAATATGACTGGAAATGCTATTTAAAAGGACTAGATTTATATTTGATTCTGTGGTGACACATGGATAATACTGTAAAATCAATCAAACAAAGCTCTCATATTCATGAAAGTCTATAATTAATTATGTTTTATTTTATTTATTTTTTTTATTTGTTGTAGAGTTGGAATAACAAACCTTTGAGCTAAAAACTCATTTACAAAGGATCCTCATCAAACATGGGGTGGGGGAACAAACAAGGTACACGGATCGAAGGGAAAACAGTAGCAGCTAATATGCGTTGTCAGTAACAGAACAATTAGGCGACATATTACATATTATGTATTGCATAAGACAATTAAATCGAATGTGGATAGTCATTGTCAGTAACACAACAAATAGAATACAAATTACATAAACCACATTGACTATTACAAGTAGTGCAGTAACGATAACCAGTAACATAGCTAGGCCATTGCCTAGGGACAGAACACATAGGGGAACTAGTCCTATGCCAACAGAGGTATTTAAAGTGCAAAGTCAAACTATGCAAGCTTTGAGTACTCCCAGGTTGCAGCTATAAAGCCTTGTCAGTTCCTATCATGGACAATGAAGGATCTTTCATTGGAATCAATACTGCCATTAGGGGAAGTATGCAGCAGTCTAAGTTAGTATGGAGGAGAAACAGCAGTAGATGATAGCAGTGGAGGCAGGGGAGATAAGCAGGTGTGGAGGTGGTGGGAGGGTATGAGGGTTCGGGGGTAAGTAGGTGGGGTACAAGTATAGTTACTGTAGTTAGATAGGGAGGAGAAGAGTCGAGAGTTGTGGGAGCTAGAGGGACCTGTTCAGTCAGGGCAGGTGTGCCTGAGAGAGCCGGGGTACAAGTGTAGATAGGTAGTTAGGAGAGGGAGAGAGAGGATTAGTGGGAGCTTGCAAGGACCTGTGAGGGGGGCAGAGAGGGGGTTAGTGGGTGCTAGTAAGGACCTGTTAGGTGAGGGAGAGAGGGGAGTAGTGGGAGCTTGTATGGACCTATAGTCAGGACAGGTGCACCCAGGAGTGCCAGGTGCATGAGGAGGCTAGATTCGTCAGGAGTGAGGGTGACAGTAGCAATGTTCAGGGGTGGGGGTGGCCTTCTGAATTTCAGATTTGAATTGTCTGTGGCTGGTAAGGCTTGAGGTGGTGAGGGGGAGCTAGTTTAGCCAGGTGGGGACCCTTACAATGAAGGCTTGCCTCCCCAGGGCAGTTCTTCTGAAAGGCACCACTAGGGTGTGTTTTGTAACACTTCTGGTGGCATGCTCAGCTGGGACAGGATGGAATAGATCTTGGAGAGAAGGAAGGGCAAGTCCTAGGAGTGCCTTCTTCCCTGATTCAGTCCATGACAGGAATCATTTCATACAAATGTATAAGTCACACGTATGCGTCAGGCGATCTGCGCCGAAGACAAAGTGGCAGGCTTTATTGAGGGCAGGATGGACTCTGTATAGGCTGGTATCAGAAGCAGTGCCATACACTATATTACCATAGTCCAGAATAGGTAGGACCGTACCTCTTTCCACCTGGACCTTGGCCTCAGGTGCGAAACAGAACTGAAGCCTATAGAGGGCTCCTAGCTTCTCATTTGTGGCAGCAGTAATATTTCATATATGATCGTCAAAGGAAAGGGACTCATCGATCATGACCCCTTGGTACTGGAATGAAGATACCTGCTCAATGGTAGAGTGTGGGTTACAGGCAATTGTGAAGGGTGCAGTAGCTCTCCTTTTTTGCTCTCCGGCGAAGAGCACTGTTTTTTTTTTGTTGTTTTTTTTTTGCTGTTGAGCACTAGCAGGCTATCTTTGAACCAGTTCTGCAAGAGGTCAAAGTTATGCTGCGGATTCCTAGTGAGTGCTTCTTGGCAGGAATCATGAGTGAAAATCAGTATAGTGCAAGATCTTAACAGGATGTTAGCAGACAGACGCTCCGAAATTACACTTATCTGCAATCAGTTTGCAAATCAAATCACTGGAAAACCCAACTGAATTCATCACAGTTCTTTACAATAAACCACCACAGTCTCCAAATCAGTCAGATAACAATTCACAACTAAATAAAACAGTTGTAAGGTGCCAATAGTCACAGAACCAAATATCTTCATTTTAAAGTTCTGTGCAGCCAGCAGCACAATTTGAAACAGCAGCTTCTCAAGTTATATTTTTGAATTTGTTTTCCAGGTGAAAAACTGACTGTTTAGAAATAAAAATCAGTACCATAAAGTCCCAGGAAGAATATCATGGTTGCATGATACAGCTAATGGGGCACTCCATGTACTCCAGAGCGACACATCACTCCTTGAATGTTGTCAAAGAGGAACTCTGCTCAATGGAGATCATAAAAAAAAAACGATACCTGTAAAACAGAACAGAACCTGTCAGTTAAGATTAATGGGAAAAATAATGACAATAAACTTACACATTTGTTTGACAAAGATAATTTTTAATACATTAAATGTGAAAACATAGTGTAAAGTGAGTAACAGAAAGAATGACTTGCCTTTGATCTATAAAGGAATGTGGACCAGGGTGCCCACCCCCAGTACCACTTGCCAACCCACTCCCCTCCAGGTCGTCTGCCCCCCCAAAATAGGTGATGACACTGGGGTTCCCACCTCTATTGCTGCTGTACAGTTTTGCCAGCAATGGGGTGCCCAATACCCAGTGTCAGATCTAATACCTATTTTAATTAAAGAAATGTGTAGAAAAGAAAGCAGTCCCTTGATGTCCTTCATTTTTTTTTTTTTTTTGCATTATCTGTTTGTACCTCCTCCTACTGTCACCTTCTCCTTCGGGCGGCCAGGTCCTGCCATTACCTCCTCAAACCGATCCACCGTCCAGCTGCTCCGACGCCCCATTATCCCGGTCGTATCCCTTCACTGGGGAAGCTCTTCCATATCCCGCTGGAGCCATCGGGAGGAGAGACCAGAGTGCACAAAGCACTCCCTTGTAGCTTCACCGGGGTGAAAAAATGCAGCTTGGAGGAATCACGGTTAGGAGATACAGGGAGGCGGGGCCACCACCATCCGAATGGCATGTGTGCATTTTCATGCTTTTCTTGTCCCCTCTTGTGCACTGCTCTTGTAATACTGCCCCCCCCCAGTCTCCACCTGTGGAAACTACAGAGCGAGGCTTTCCACCCAACCCACCCCAGGAGAAGATAGCAGTCCTCTGGATGCTCAATCATCTCCTTCCCCTGTCAGCCCCTGGTGCCTCGAGTCCATTCCCGAACCTGGGTTGCTGGCGTGGTGTGAGGTAAGCTGCCAGTGCCACTGGGCCAGCTGATGTCTTTCTTTTTTTAATGACTTGCAAAAGAAAAAATGGTCCATTTGTGATCTAATCCCCAGATCCCCACCAAACTCACACAGAACTCCCACTCAGCACCCACAACTGTACACCCCCATATATGCCACCACTCATCTGAACATGTCCCAAAGTGTAGATCCACTCTGCAATCAAAGACATGTTTTGCTGCTGGAACCAGCAACTGCAATATGAGAAAATAAGGTAAATCTGGTTTAGTGTATTTCAATGTGGTTAAGCTTTTAATCATACCTTTGCCAGTTTTTTAATATTTTTACACCAAATTCTCAGCATGGCCTTTCTAGGACCCCATCTCATGACCAAAGGAAGTGAAATTAATCACATCTAGCTCATAAAGGTAATTCTGAGGTCACTTTGTGGAACCACCTTTCAGGTGGAATTTGAAAATTTTCATTGCCCTTGTGACCTGTACAGTAGGAGGATCGCCTCTCTGCTTCCACTGCTTATCACTCTCCCTATGCATCCCATCATCCTGTTTGCTTTGTTCACAGCTCTGTTGCAGTGTGAAGTCATTTATGGGCTGATATTAAGAGCCCTAGGTCCTTTTCTTGCTGGTGCTATCCAGCAATATCTCAATTTTATATTACAGTCTTAGGTTCCTTTTCTGATGTGCATTACTTTATTCTTATTAGCACTGAAGCCCAATTAACAGATCATTGCTCAGTACAGTAGAAGACGCTTAATTGGGACGGCCTCGTAGTGGGCTTTTCATCCCGTTTATGTAGTCGTCCCTATTATCAGAAGTGACCATTTTCACATAAGAACCATGTTACAGTACCTTGCAGTAACAGAGATCTGTAAATGCACTTCTCCCTCCCTCTTGTCTTGCCATCCACCTCAGTAACTGACAGAGAACTACATCCAGCTAAACAACTTTGAACTGCACCCTCCCTTCCCGTTTTCATTTAGCACAGTGTGTGTCAGCTGTGTAATCACTTACTGACCTGTCCCTACTTTGAACAGATTTGCAGTATCTCCTGGTAGGCAGCAGATTAGAGGAAGGAAGGCTTTGTGCTTTTAGTTTATTTTTTTGTTTTGTAAAACACAACGTGATTATACTGATGCGATGGTTTTGTGATCTTATTGTGGAAGGTGTGGACAGTCGAGGAACCAGTCAGAGACACAGAACAACGAAGTAAACATGGATTAAACAGCTGCGATCTTACTAATGCTGTGGATCTGAAGTGGAATGTGTGGAGAGTCAGGGGGGCACAATTGGAGACAGAAAGTAAACAGGAGTGATGTTTCTGATCAATGCTGTGTATGGTAAACAGGGACTGTTTTTATGTGCGCTATTCACAGCACATTCATACCTGATGAGCCGCTAATTAGTTTAGACATTAACGGCAGCAGCAAGAATGGTCATGGACCCTAACACTTGCCAGGAGCAGGGGTTGTTACGAGTAATTGAGGCTGAATCGTCCCATTAATCTGGATTGATCCAGATTCCCTGTCCCCATTAAAAGAATGGGGATACCATAGATTACATGATTACTTAATCGTTCCCAGAAGGGCGTCCCAATACAGTGGACGTCCTGCTTATCCGTGTCCCGATTAAGTGGCTTGTACTCCAATATGCCCATATTTTCCAAGTTTTCTTATTCCATTATCTGTGTCTACTCTTGCACAGATCTTTGGGTCTTCTTTGAGTAATATGCCATCATTCATATGCCAAACACAACTGCTGCCCCTCCTCTTCCCATAGCAAGTGAATTGGTAGCTTTTGTTTTATATGCACTTGCATCACAGATTGCTTCAAGAATGCCATGGCTTGAGTCATGGAAAGCCACCCTTATGGTTGAGGGGATGCTTGCTCATTGTGCGTAAATGCATTGTGCAAGTATAACGAATAGAACCATGATCCATTTGTGATCAGCAGGGGGACATGATTGAAACTTTCAGGTACCTCAAGGGCATAAACAAGGTGCAAGTGGGGGACATTTTCCAATGTAGAAAAAGTACTAGAACAAGAGGGCACAATATGAAATTGGAAGGGGGTAGATTAAGAGGTAACATGAGGAAGTTTTTCTACACAGAAGGGGTAGTCAATGCTTGCAATAGTCTGCCACAGGAGGTAGTGGGGGCAAGCACAGTGGAGGGGTTTAAGCATGCCTAGGACAGGCACAAGGGAAGCTTGAGAGGAACGCAGTGATGAAACGCCATTGATCACATAGGGTCAGTGGCCACATGCAATGTATAGGGCCTGGGGCAGACAGGATGGACCTAGCGGTCCTTATCTGCTGACAATTGCTATGTTTCTATGTAACCACTTAATGTCCTTACTCTTGTTTGAAGGAGACCTGTGTTTTATTTGCAAGTATTTTTCAATGAAGTTTACAGTGCCACTCTTAGAATAGAGAGTGAGAGATGTAGAAAAAGAGAGAGAGTAAACAGATAGATAGGCATACAGAAAGATAGATAGTCACAAATAGAAACTATACATAGATTGATATATTCGTTAGATAGTTAGATGGAGGGAAAAAGGTGGACAGACAGATAGGCGGATAACAGATACTATAGTTGGATGGATGGATGGATGGATGGACAGAGTAGATAGATAGATAGATAGATAGATAGATAGATAGATAGATAGATAGATAGATAGATAGATAGATAAAAGTAGAAAGATTTGATAGAGTACTATATATAGATAGTGTAACAGAACTACAACTGAAACACTGTTGTGCAATATGTATAATATCATGGAGGGTCATTCCCTAAAACAATTCAATAAAGTTCCCTCTGGTAATTTCTTAGTTTAATCTTTATTGGTAGTATAAATATGAGGTGATTACTATATTAGATTTAAGTATAATGTCATTGCTGTGAAAAGATGACAGAGGTGATCTGCTTTGTTCCAGATCTTTAATTCACATCCAGATATGATAAAAACATCAATAAACAGCATGCAGGCAATGCTTTCTAGGGACACCAGTGATTTAATTTAAATCCTGAAATGTCACTGAAGTACAATATGTTCCCTGTAGAATTTATACCACCAGTTTCTTTAAAATGTCCTGCTGTTCCATCCTTTGTATTAGGAGTGAAATAGTAGTTTGCCTTTTTCAGAGAGAATGCATTTCTGTTCTAAAGTATTCCCACCAGAAATCTCTAAAATTCAGCCGCTTGTAACAGTTTATTGCCCTGTAACCAATACAACATATTTAAAGAAAACGATGTACTTTTTTAGCCTGATAAGACATGTCCACATAAGCAGGGACCATCCTAGATGAATCAGTCACATGAAAGAAATTAATATTACCTGTCACCCTAAATATATTTTAGTAGGGACCTGGGAAATACACTCTTTTCACTCTGGCTTGCATTGTATTGATATTATCATCTTAGACAAGAAAAAAATACAGCCTGACTATTCAGCTCTCTTGGTATTCTGTAATATTACTTTGCTTGGTACAATATTGGGAAATGTGATGCTTTGTATTATACCATAACCCTACCTACTTATATTTTCCTTTGTTCTGTGCATAACTAGGTTACACTCATTAACGGTAGTAGCCTATCACAAAATATAATATGATGTGAAAAATGATGAACAGGAAAAAGAACACATTGGATAATGTGTCTTTAAAAATGGCTTTGACATAGAGGGTGCAATTTCAGATTACATAACTCGGGTGTGTTATGCAAATCATCATAATTTGTGCTTTTTGCCATTTGTCAAAGCAAACTGTACATCAAAAGGATTTTGCATTCAATTGCAGTTGCTTGTATAATTCAAGTTTTGCCATTGTAACCATAAGTGCTCACCAAGCACAGCTACACTATCCATGAGAGATCCCTACTTTGTTTTTGATTTTATTTTTCAAAAATATTCTTTAGAACAATGTGTTATACTGTAATATTTACATTGGAGACAGCTTATTGCATATTGTGTGTTTGCACCCAAAATATTTGCAAAACCAGCACCGTGCAAATACAGCCATAAGTGCAAAATCAAGGTGGCATACTGACCAATGCATTGTAGAAAGGTATTAGGTCTTAGTTCATACAACAGCAACTAAGCTGCTCATTGTGTGTGAGAACAGGCAGGGACAACACATTTTATATTGTATTAATGACCATACTTAATTTCTTGCTTATTTATGGACTGCCTCAAAATGGGACTTCTTTTCTTCCAGAACTTAGCTCTGGATAGGAACTGGCAATAAGTTTCATATTACTGTACGTAATGATGGCTGATAATGCTGGCTTTATTTCTCTGCTATTTTTATGTTTTTTTGTATGACCACTACAATAAAGAAGTGTAAAAAAAAGAAAAACTTGGGGGGGGGGGGGTGTTCCTGCTGAATAATATCCAGAAACTGTAAGTAATGGCTTATAAAAGGGTTACCATTTTGACAGTTTAAGAGTCTCATTGGCTCCTGTATATTGTGTATCCCTAGATATTCATACAGTACTTTATATACCTGTCTCTATTCATTTCTTATTCAGATCCTTAGCACACAGCGCATATTCTGGGCAGTATTTGATATCACAGTTCAACAAGCAATTAACAGAGTGATGATCTAAATGTATGCTATATGTTAACCTTCCAAGTCTAATTTATAGTATTTATTCATTAGTTTTTGATCATGACACTGTATCAGCACTGCATAGACTGTATAGGGAATTTCCCAAAAAATAACCCTTTAATTTGAAAAATGCCACAGCAAGTTACACTGTTGTAATTTATTGTTGGTTCCCCCAAAGACTTAGAATTTGCAAAGTCAATCAAAATTCAAAACTTTGTTATTTACATAGACATTATTTCATGTGTTTGTATGCTGGATATCTTTGGCCAATTACATTTGCTGTTCCCAGCATTTGATGGCAATTGCTTTTTTGAAACAACCACTAAATATTCCAGATGGAAGATGCAGTCCACTTTATTGTCTGTGATGTTTTTTTTGTGCAATGCAAATGGAAAATTATGTATTTTCATCTTCCACAGGCTGTAGTGTTCTGCCAAGAATCATTTAATTTCTCTTGTAAAAGTAATCTGCTACGTGATAATAGATCACTCACATCAATCTCATTCCAATTGCCTTGATCTCCTGCAGTTCTGTTAATTGCGGGATAATGTAATCTATAGGGAAACCACATGGAAATTATTAATGGATGTTTCTTTGTGTATAGCTGTGTATAAAAAAGATTAGTTTTAATCATTGCTTTCAGCGAGGGTCAAATAATAAAATGCATGGTGCCTTTTTCATGGCATACAAAGTGATGCTGCCGTACATACAGTGTAGTTAAAGAGCATTTTAAACCATTTTTTTACAGAAACTGCATTTATGATTCACTTTTCTAGGATTATGGCATCACTCTATTAGTTTTTATAAATATTTCACTTTAATTAGTGGACATTGCGGGTTCTTTTAGCATTACTGACTGAGCTCTGTAGTATTTAATAGCGTCTCTAATCTAGGTATCTCACCTGAGCCCCTGACTTAGTGACTCACTGGAGCCAGACTGTTGTGCTTCACTGGAGCCAGTGATCTGCTTACCAGAACCACTAGCCTATCCAGCTTGGTAAAATCACCATCTTAAATGGTTCTCCAGAAACAACTACTGATAGGATTGGACCTCTGACTGAATTGGGGGCTTCTGTTGCTATACTGACTGAGCTCTTCTGTAACCTATGTGCCAACATCCTATATGACTCATTGGAGCCATCATCCTGCTGTGAGCTGGAGCCGCTCACATCCACAGCTCATAAGTGTCTCCAACACACTTGCTTGTTGGAGCCTTATCCCTATATGGATCACCAAAGCCAGCTTCTATTGCACTTTCATGCAGGGCTTTCAGGGATTTCATAATAATTAATAGCAAGCATTTTTCAATGCCGAATGTTTGCTTGCTGGTATTGGCATTGGTAGTGTAGGAGTTAGAGAGATGAATAATACAAGTGGCAGTGAAGTATTGAAGTAATGCCAGCCCCCATCCCCACCCTGCAGAGACTGACAGGTGTTGGGGGTGTGCCTTTAGGTTGTTGGCCATAATGCTCATGCCATTCCACCTCACCCTGCAGACACCGACAGGTGTCATGGTGTGCCTTGGGGTCTTCGGCCCTTACACTCATCCCATTCCGTAAGGAAATAAGCTGAGATGGGTGCAGTATAGAAGAATAGGGTGAACGTTAGGGCCAAAGACCCAAAGCACACCTCAATGCCTGTCACTGGCTGCAGGGTGGGGGTGGAAGTGGAATGGCATGAGCATTACAGCCGATGAGCCCAAGTCACACACCCCTACGCCTGTCAGTCTGTACAGGGTGTGCATTACGGTTGGAAACCCTAATGTCCTGGGTGTTTGTTGGTATTTTCACTCCAAATTTTTGACATGGGCTTTTTGGGACCCCACCTCATGAACAGTGGCATTATCATTTCATTAGTCAATCCCGAAAGGTAATTTCACACAGTGACTGTGCCATTTAGTGCCACAGGTACAAAAACACATTTTGGGCAGGATCTGAAAAATGACAGCTATACTGTTCATGAGGAGGTGTGAAAAAATGGCAATGTTGAAAATCTGGAGTGAAAATATAAAAAATTGGCTGAGTTATGAACGTGTGTAGAAATTGCACAACTCACACTTATAATGCAGTCATTTTTTGGAATGTTTTCACCAAATGTTCAACATGACCTTTTTGGGACCTCCCCTCATGAACAGTGCCACTGTGATTTCATTAATCTGTCCCAAAAGTTAATTTTGCACAGCAACCATGCCATTCTGCACCACAGGTGCAAAAACACATTTCGGGCAGGATGCAAAAAATGATAGCTGTACTGTTCATAGGGGAGTGTGGAAAAATAGCAATGTTGGAAATTTGGAATAAATATATTAAAAATTGATGAAGTTAGGAGCATGCATAAAAACTGCACAACACACGCTCATAACACAGTCATGTTTTAGAGTTTCTTCACCAAATTTGCAACATGGGATTTTGGGACCCCACCTCTTGAACATTGTCACTGTTGTTTTGTTAATCAGTCCCAAAAGGTGATTCCACGTAGTGACCGCTAAATCACCTTTCAGGACCAACAAATTAAATGACAGCGCCAGTGTTCGTGAGGTGGAGGTACCAAGAATCCCATGTTGAAAATTTGGGACCAAAATTCCAAAAATTCGCTAAGATATCAATCTAAGTTGAAACCCCCCACTGACTACAATTATAGGGCTTGCCATGATGTATTCAGTTCCCAGTTCAGCTTTGAAGAGTGCAGACGTGTTCCCGGTCCACAGAAGATCGATGCTCCCAACCTCTGCTGGTAAGTATGGGGTGAGGGGGGTGCAGGGAGGAGGGTCTGCAGTGGGAGGGTTGGGATGGGGGAGAGGAGGGGAGTTGTGAGGATGACGAGGGACCATTTTTTTTTCAGGTTTAAAACAAAAAGATCTTGGGGTACAGTTTTCTTTTTTACAGATTTAGGAACACTTGGGTGAGCTCCCAGTGTGCCAGACTAGTTGAGGGGGGGAAATCAATGCTGACCCAGGGATTGTGCACCCCATGGTCAGCTGAGAAAATAGGGGCATGAGGGGGTTGGTGCATCTGACACTGGGAGTGGGCATTCCAGTGTCAGAAACATGAAGTACTCTGTCTCACTGGATTGGGCTCTCAGTGTGCCACATTAATGGGAGGTAGGGGGATACATGCCGACTTGGAGATAGGGCACCCCGATGTTGGCTTTCCAGAGAGTGTGTTGGTGGGGAGTGGCAGGAGCCACCAATGTGGTAAGCTGCACCGTGGCTCATTTATTTATTTAACTGTTTCACCAGGAAAGGCACACTGAACAAACTGGAGACAGGAGCCGACAAGAACTGAAACTCTACCCATGCACATTACTGTGCATTGTAATACGCATGGCCAGATTCTTGTCGGCTGGATGTCTGTGTGCCTGGTTGGGAGGGAGAGGGGAGTTGCTGCTACAATGACAAAACTGTCCCTGATTGCAGCAGCAGATTTCTTTCAAGTGCGTCTCTCGCTCTGAAACTGCCATCATCAGCAGCTTCTCAGTTGATTGGTGGCTGAGGGATATGCCCATTAGAGCATCTGCTGCAATGGCTACAACATGGACACACCTCTGCAATGCTGTACTATCTCAATATGTTTCTTGTGTGCTGTTTGTGCAAGCAAACATAAAAACTAGTAAGCTTCAATTGATGCTGAAATAAGGCTTTGATTTCCCAGAAGATTCCTCCAATAGGTGGTTTCCTTTCCTTCATACTGAATGTCATAATATATTCTGACATGAGTTGGGGCTTGGATGGTGGCTTCTTGTATCTTATATCAAGTTTTATCTATCATTACTCTTTCATTCACCTCTGGCCACAGTTCTCTCTCATTACGAGAAGCACACCTACTCCAATCATGCTATGCCAAGCCTACAGTTCTGTCTTTTTGGGCATCTTCCTAAAGTTAGCTTACATCTGGGGGGACCACAGCTGCACCTGTAACAGTAGAACAGAAATCAGCATGGGTATTACTTTAGGTCAAATCATCAAGTTTGTTGGCACCTGGTGAGGGTAGTAGTCCCAGCCCTGGAATGGAGAGTCTGAACTGCCAAAGTAGCAGTGCACAAAACACCAGTGCTGCACATATATTCAGTTGCTCACTGATCCAGTAAAGTTTTACAGGCTAACTTTAGGGTTGTATGGGCAGGTGCAACCAATACTCCACAACCCACCAGACACTACTTAAGGCACCTGCATGGCATCTACAAAACACTCAAATATATTTACTCTGTCATCATTCCCTCCTTCTCTGGCAGTTTCACTTCTAGAAATCACCAGGGTGAGTGTTTCCTTGGACCCTATGTCTGATGTCGGTGGCATCACATGGAACTTAGAACATAGAAACAGAGGTTGATGGCAGATAAGGACCACCAGGCCCATCCAGTCTGCCTATTTTTACTTGCCTAATATAAATCTGCAGATCCTACATGGTCTGCAACCTCTACCCACCTGCCCTCTTCCCCTACTAATGGTGCACCTGGAAACGAGCCACAGTGTGCCTTTCCCGGTTACCAATTTTAAATAAATGGTGTCTCCAGACCCTGTTCAGGCTCGAGTTTACCTTCCCTACCATTTTCTATGATACCTATGTGTCTATTCCACGCTTTCTCAAATCCTGTTATCATTTTAACCCCTACCACCTCCACTGGAAGGCTGTTCCAGGGGTCTACTACCCTTTCTATGAAGAAATAATTTCTCATGTTCCCTCAGATCCTTCCCCCCTCCAACTTCTTAATGTGACCTCTAGTTTTTGGGCATCTTTTTCTTTGAAACGTGCTCCCTTCCTGTACCTTCTTTATTCCCTTCTGGTATTTGCATTTTTCAGTCATGTCTCTCTCTCTCTCTCTCTCTCTCTCCAGGGAGTACAGATCCAGATTCCCCAGCCTTTCATCATATCGCTCATGATGTAGGAGCTGCACCATTTTGATTGCCCGAATTTGTACCCTCTCCAACCTGTTTATATCCTTACATAGATGAGGCCTCCATGACTGTACACTGTACTCAAAGTGGAGTCTTAACAGTGATTTATATGGGGCAGTATCTTCTCCCTCCATGTACTGGTTATATCCCTCCCCATACAGCCCAACATATGATTTGCCTTTCCCACTGCCTTATAGCATTGTTTCGCCACCTTTAGGTCACCTGAAATGATTACCCCAGGTCACTCTCCTGCTCTGTTACTGTGACCACTCCTCCCCCCCCCCAAGTTCATACATGGACCATGGATTTTTATGCCCTAAGTACATCATTCTGCACTTTTTTGCAGTTAATCACAATTGCCAAGTTTTCAACCAGTCCTCTAACTTTTCCAGGTCTTCCTTCATCCTTTCTACAGACTCCTGGTGCTTCCACCATATTGCAGATTGTTGTATCATCTGCAAATAGGCACACTTTCTCTTCCAAACCTACCACAAGTTGTCCAATGTAGATATTAAAGAGGACTGGGTACAATACTGACCGCTGTAGCACCCCACTTGCCATCCTGCCCTCCCCTGAGTGAACCCCATCTACTTCCACCCTCTGGCTCCTACCGCAAAGCCAACTCTCCACCCATCTCACTATTTTAGGACCCATTCCCAGACTGCTTAGTTTGTTCACCAGCCTTTTGTGAGGGACGGTGTCAAAAGCCTTGCTGAAGTCCAGGTAGGCCACATACACTGCCCCTTCCTGGTCCAATACCCGTCTCACCCAATCGATAAACTCGATTAGGTTTGTCCAGCAGGACCTCCCTTCTGTGAATCCATGTTGCCTCTGGTCATGTAGGCCACTGGCTGCAAGGTATTCCACAATTCTCTTTTTAAGGAATGACTCCATTACTTGTCCCACCATCAAGGTCAGGCTGACCGTTAAGGTAATTGCCCCTCTCTTCTCTACGACCACTGTTGTGGAGAGGCACCACATCTGGCCTCCTCCTGTCCCCGGAACCTCCTCAGTGTCTGACAACAGGCTGAACAGCAATGCTAAAGGTGCCACCAGCACCTCCCTGAGCTCCCTTAGCACCCTAGGATGAACTGCATCCGGACCCATTGCCTTGTCTACCCATAAATTGGACAGTTCTTTAAGGACACTTTCCTATGTGAATGGACTAGTGTCCACCTCCTGACCGTTCGTGCCCTTTTTTTTGCAACATTAAACCATTTCCTTCCCCCTTTTCCATGAAAACAGAACAGAAGTTATTGTTGGCTAGTCCCTTCTACTGTATCACCCCCCCTTTCCCTACCAGTCTCACTATTCCTGCCCTGGACTTCTTTTTCTCACTGATGTGTCTAAAGAATGTCTTATTCTCCTTCTTTACTGACTTGGTTATCTGTTCCTTGCCTTCCTAACTATCTGCCTTGCCACCTTTTGGTTCTCCTTGCATTTCGTTCTGTCCTCCTCCTTCTGAGTACTTTTGTACATCCGGTAGGCTATTTTTTTCCCTTTATTGACCTTGCTACCTCCCTGGAGAACCAAAAGGGCATCTTTGCTTTCTTACCTTTGCTGACCTGTCTTATGCAGAGTTCCATGGCCCTTTCAATTCCCTCTCTGATTACTGCCCATTGTTCTTCAACGCCTCCTGTTTTCTCAATGCCTACTAGGGCATTCTTGAGGATCTCCCTCATTTTATTAAAATCTGCATGCCTGAAGTCCATAAAGCTTATCCTTGTGTGACTCACCTCTGCCTCAGTTCTTATTTTGAATCGCACCATGTGATGGTCGCTGAACACTAGATTGTCCCCCACCATGACATCAGTGACACTATCCCTGTTGGTTCGGACCAGGTCCAGTATTACCCTCCCTCAAGTTGTTTCTTGTACAAGTTGTTGGAGGAAATCTCCCTGCAAGGAGTCAAGTATGCCCCTCCTTTGTATTGCCCGTATTAGCTCCCTGTCTACTTCTTCCTCCTGTGTTGTTTTTTTTTCTCCATAATGGAGTAAAGCAGTTTTTTGACTGGGTTAGTGTGAACAGGTGCAGGGGATTTTCTATTACTATTACTCCTGTGTTGGAGGCCTATAAATCACACCTGTAAACATAATGGTACCTGACCACTTTCCAGTGTGTCCCACAGTACCTCTGCTTCCCTTTGCTTCTCCTGCACCACTGAAACCTGTATACTGTCCCCCTTATATAGGGCTACTCCCCTTCCCTTCCCACCTGTCCTGTCTCTTCTAAACAGATTGAAGCCCTGGATGGCCATCTCCCAGTCCTACTTTTTTGGTACACCAGATCTCTATGATGGCCACCAAGTCCAGATCCTCCCCACACCAATGTGGCCTCCAAATCTGCTATTTTGTTTCATAGACTCCTGGCATTAGTGCATAATGCCCTCCACCAGCTCATCCCCTCTTTCCTTCTTCCTCTTTCCTCAGTCCCTTCCCCTGTTTGTGGGGGAGGGTGCCAGCTAGGTAACTTCCCCTGGTTATGTCCTCCTTTCTTTCCCTAGACTCATAATCCCCCCCCTTCTTACTTTAAATCCGCAGTCTTGGTTATGTACAGTATTCCTGCAGTTTCTCTCTTAGTACCCTGGACCCTGTCACATTTAGGTGCAACCTATATTTCAAATATAACACTTTATCCTTCCACATGTCCCCAGTTCCCTAGTGCAGATGAACCCCACCTCCACACACTATTCCCTTAGCCAACTGTTGAATTCTTCTATTCTCTTTTTCCAGCCAGTACTGGCACTAGGGACTGGCAGGACTTTTGAGAAAGTCAACGAGCTCAACCCCTCCTTGCAGCAGCCCCTTGCTCAGTTCCTAAACCTGTGTTGTACCTCACCCAGCACATTTCCCACAAAATCATTTCTACCTAAGTGAACAAGCATGTGCAGTTTGCCCCCATTACCTTATTTCATCCCTTATCATTGGTCCTGCCCTCCCAGCCTCCATTCCCAGTATGCAGACTACCACTCTTCTTTTATCTGGATTACACTTCCTAATCCAATGCACTCCTTTTATTATGGAATCCCTGAAGACCATCACACTCTCCTTTTCCCCGGTGCTGTGTATTGACCCCTTTCCAGCTTCTAGTGAACCAGCCATCTCTGCCTACATTTTTTCCCTGTCCCCCATGCCCATCTTCCTGCCTGATCCCATTTGTATGTCACCTTCTTCCTCTTTTGTCCCCCTTCCTCTGTATTCTCTCTGGTGCCTCCTGCTGTCTACTGCCAAGCTCCTTTCTCCCTGGACTCCCCTTTGTTCTTCTTGTCCATTTGCTCCTTCCACATGGACTTGACTTTTTTCTCCCCCTCCATCATCTTCCCCACCCCCTCCCCCAACTGCTTAACACTAACAACACCTCGAACTTCTGTTTATGCCTCACACTCCTCATGTACCCCTGGTCCACCAAACGTGCTAGTGGCAAGAACCTGTTTGAAGCTTGCTCCCCTGCTCCTGAGCTTACCCCTATATCCACTTCTCATACCCCCAATCTTCCCTTGTGCTACTTTTCCTTTTCTTCTCACTACCTGCCAGTCATTATTCATAGTACTGGTTGGTTTATTTGAAGTTCTGTTTGGAGTTCTCACTTCCAGTCCCCTTGGCAATCCACTTGCATCTAGCATAATAATGCCCCCACCTCATCCTTCAGCAGTGCTGTCATGTTCATTTCTCCATTGTCTGACCCCTCTCTCCACCTCACACCTTAGCCAACTTATCTCTGCCTTATGTTGGCCCAGATTACTACATATTGAGCAGCCCCTGGCTATCCACATTGTATTCAAGAACACTGCTGCCTCACATCCATTACAGTCAACTGTTCTCCCCTTCCCTACCTGCCCCAGAATGTTCCCGTCTCCCTCCACTGCCATCCCTTCTTCCTCCCACCCTTGCTTGTTCCTGCTACTAGGCCCCCATATTTTTCATTGCTTAAAGTCACTATTCAGTCTTGGCACAATTTGGTAACACCAAATGATAACTACTTCTTGTTTAAGATGATTCAAAAACAATATAGCTTAATGACAATTTGTAACCCAATTGGCTGCTCATCGAACTATTACTTGCTCAATATAATTCAAAAACAGTGTAGAGCAATATAATTCAATAACAGTGTAGCCTAATATCAACAATGTGTATAGAAAAAGACTCATTTAAATTGTTGTTTAAGCAAGACGGGTTTGGTCAGGGTGCACATGATCTCTTCATGGTGAGGGACCAACGGCACTATAACATCTTGATGCTCTAGGACCTATGTTCAGCATTTGACATGGTAGATCATGGGGTGCTTTTGGACCATCTGCAGAACTATCTGGGCACTACTGGAGCACTTTTGCACTGGCTTCGCTCATATTTAACTGGAAGATCGCAGTGGACTGTCCTTGGGAATTTTTCCTCTGGATCTTTTGCACTGCCTTGTGGTGTTCCACAGGGTTCTATTTTGAGACCCCTGTTGATCTCCATGTATATGCTGCTGCTGGGAGAGATCATTAGGCGGTACAATCTGGAGTCTCACTGCTATGCAGATGATACCCAGTTGTACCTGTCCTGTGCCCCAGGTGACCTTTCTGCCCCAGATACCCTGAGTCAGTATTTAGCTGAGATTAACAACTGGATGTTCACTGACTGGCAATGTCTCAACCCCTGCAAGACAGAGGTTATGGTGATCGGGCTGGGTCATTGGGGTATTTTTGCTGATGGGAGACTGCCAGCTTTACTGCTTGATAGATGTCCCCTGTCAGTGATTGGTGCAGTCAAGGATCTTGGCATTACTCTTGATGACCATCTTAACCTTGAAAAACAGGTGTCTTAAGTCGTCAGAACCATTTTTTTTCCATCTTCGGAATATTGCCAGGATCCATCCATTCTTGACTCCTACTGATCTGGCTATGGTTATTCATACCTTTATTACCAGCAGACTTGATTACTGTATTGCTCTGTACCTAGGGTTATCTGGAGGGTTGATGCACAGACTGCAGTTAGTGCAGAATGCTGTGGCCAGGATGTTGATGGGTACCTCTGTGAGGGATCATGTAACTCCTGTTCTGCATGCTCTGCACTGGATGCCTGTGAGTTCATGCATCACTTTCAAGATAGGCTTGTTAACATATAAGGCCCTACGTGGTTTGGGACCGGAATACCTAAAAGAGCTCCTGGTCCCATACTCTCCTATCTGCCCCCTACACTCTGCCGAGGCTGATCTGTTGGTTGTACCATCCTCCCACCTAAAGAGATCAGGAGATAGAGCATTTGGCATGGCTGTACCGGTATTGTGGAATTCTCTCCCACCATATATTAAAGCAGCCAGCATGGTGGAGGCCTTTAAAGCCTCTTTTAAAACATATTTATTTGAAAAAGTCTTTAATCTTTTGTGATCATATGTTTTGCTTGGATGTTTTATTGCATTTTATTATCAAGTTTGTTAAGCACTCTGAGCCCCTGGATAGGGTGTTATACAAATAACATTTTCCTTGCCTTGCCTAACTGTAGGTAACTATAAAAGATCAATAGATCCCTAATGAAGATAGCTGCCTAACTAGAGCAGCAGGGATATGCTAGCTTTTGTACTGCCCTAACATAGCAGCAATGTAAACAATTGAAGCTACCTCATAAGAAAGAAATATCCCTCAAACAGCAATGTAACTCAAGCAGTTAAGCAGTTAAATTGAACAAATGCAGCAATGTAAACAACTGAGCTACCTCATAAGGTAGCACTACCCCTCGAGTAACAGTGTAATTAAGCAGTTATGCAGCTGAATTGGACAAATGGAGCCACCTCTCAGGAAATACAGTGGAATTGCTCAACCTGAACTGTTCTGGAACACTAGATGGTGCACGTGCACTACAGGTCAATCAACCTTCCAATTCTCCCTTCGCCCACCTACTCCCTGTTCTGCTGCTAGGCTTACTGCCTATTCCTTAATCTGTTGCTGCTACTCATCTACGGTGCTTCATTGGTAATTGGGTGGGTGGAGGAGGGTCAATCCTCCAGCTGGACTTGATGTCTGGGTGAGGGTCTCCTGAATTTAAAACAAAATGAGGCAGTAGACAATCCACAGTCTGGTATTTGGGAGTGGGTCTCCCAAATTAAATCTGCTGCAAAGTTGCAGTCCTGGGTGCAGGGGACAGCAGTGAAATGCTATCTGAGCTGTCCTGTGACCCTCTGTGCATGGCGACAGGGAGCGGGTCTCCCAAATTAAATCTGCTGCAATGTTGTGGTCCTCAGTGCAGGAGAAGAGCAGTGAAATGCAATATGAGCTGCCCTCCGACTCCCAATTTACAGCGAGCTCCAGTGGCAGAATGAGGATGGCAGTCCCAGCCATGGGCAGACAATGGAAATGGTCAAACTCTCACAGCACAAACTCTCATTGCACAAACACCGGTGTAACCCCCTTGTCACCCGGGGTTACTAGAATCCCACTTAGAACTAGTGGCAGGTGGAGAAAGGCAGCTTGTGAGACACCAGTTAAATGGGTTTCACACTGTCTCACTCTGTCCTCAGTCTCAGCTGAACTGGAGGGATGACATCACCATAAAATTCTCACAGCAGCATAAGCCACAATGAAATGTTGGCTGCAGGGGTTAGGTTAGAATGTTGGGGAATTCAAGTCAGTCTTCAGCCAGACTCAAGAGAAGGAGGAGGTGTGCTGCAGTTGGCAGCCCCTCAGAGCCTAGCTCTGTCATAGAGCTACACCAGAAACAGGGTAGTGTGTTCTCACCCTAGAGAAGAACACAGAAGATACCAGCAGAAGTGGTAGAGACCACTCCCCGAGTTGTTCCAGTGCCCCATCCCTGGAGGGATGGGGGGAAGAATCTAGCATTGCAGGGGCAACCCCCTGGCCCTGCTGGGAATGGGAAAAGCTGCCTGACAAGAGTTCATTCTGAGTTACCAGAGAATTTTGTGTTGTCCTTTGAGAGAAACCCTGGGGCACCTGCATACCGTGATGAGTCTGCTCTGACACAGAGCCCATGTGTTTCACCAAGACAGAGTGTTATAAAAGTAACTGCTTACTGTGGGATCAGGAGAAAACTAGCCAAGTACAGTGTTTTTAACTTGGTTTGTGACTTGGAAGTATCTGAGACAGTGGGGGTCTAAGTGATGGACATAGCCACTAACAGAACTGTTTGAGTCAGGACACCACCTCAATTCAGAGTGGAATGTTAAATGTGATTTACATTTTGAGATAGCAATCTACAACTAGAGAGTTCAAAGAAAGGTGTTTTTCCAAATGAATGGCTGGGCATGGATTTGGGAACAAGAGGTGGGAGACCCCCCCCCCCATCTGGAGTAACCAGGTTTTCCTCTACGGATTCACTTTGGGTACCGATAGCTTTCTCCCAGGCACTTGGCCAGTGTTTGCAGAAAGTACTCAGACATGGGATTATGGATGAGATTTTCCCTTTAGAGCTAGAAATTGCTCATGGGTGGTTGAAGGAACCACCACCAAACTTCATGCCATATGGAAAAGTGTCCTAGTGCTGGCCGGGGTGCTATGCCAGGGAATCCAAGAGTGAGAGTACCAGTTCAGGCGTGTGAGCCCAGATGTGTTCAGAAACTGAGGGTTGTCATGTAATGAAGAAGCTGTGTTCTGTCCTCTCTAGATCTGCATATCCAGTGAGTGTAGCCCTGTGGGGGTCCATCTTGCTTTATTTTTCTTTTGTTGAGTGAATAAAAGCCACACTTTAGAATCCCACTCCTGGTTTGGACATTTTCAGTTATTGCTTCCTGTGACCAGAATTACTTGAGTGCCCCTGACCAGGAGTACAAACTTAGCCCAGATGCTGAGCAAATGTTTTCTCCCCGAAACTAGGCTAACCAGGTAGTGGGTTACAAAAGGAGGCACCGCACACCGTGGTTACACCAGCATTACACATACACAAAGTTGATCACTGACCCAGTTCATCTATATATCCCTAACATTTGATTTAATAATGATAACGCATTATTTCTATATATAGGCCCCATACTGCATTTCTTACTGCCTACTAATATTAATGCAGCCCCGGCACTGCTGCTTTTAAAATAATGGGCATAATACATCCTCAGACAAAGAACATACTGTACATGCTTAAAGTTAGAAACATTAAATATCTTGTATAAATGTATTTTGTGCGATGTGTACTGTAATCTGTGGTCATAAACCATTGTCCTCAATCAGTAGTGTTCTCCCCTGTGTCCCCCCAGCCCAGTTACTGATCTTCTCACAGACTAACTGGTTATCTACCACTTGCTCAGAACCAGAGTGGGTTGGTGGCCTGCCATGTCATTAATGTGGGAGTCTGTAGGGGGTGCTTGTCGAGGGCAGCTTGGCATCTTTTTCCTTAATTTTCTCCCTCTGGTTGTAGTGTTGGGGCATGTGTACCACACATGTCATGTTACAGCCCCGCCCCTGGTCCAGTCCTGCTGCACTGCTACCTGCCATCCACCAAGTGGCAGTTTCTGCAGTGGGACCTGGTGTCCCCCACCCTTGAGAAAGGAGAGTTGCCATCAGGTGTTCAATCCTCTCTCAGTTGGCTGGCCCTCTGAGTGACCCACATCCATTCCTAAACCAGGGTCACCAGCATGTGGAGCTGAAGCCCAACCGCTCCTCCACTGGGCCAGCGTGAATCATTGACAATCTACATAAATTATCTTAAGCAGGACCATATTGTTAACAAGCCACCAGGTTTAAATAGGCCATCCTGTAAAAATACAAATAAAGGAATAACGGAATACATTTAAACATTGACAGCAAATAATGTTGGAATATTGGTTGTAAGGTTTGCAAAAATCTTCCATGTTATGTACCTCAAACCAGAGGTGCAACAAGTCACAGGATATTTAACTGTGGTCTTCTTTTCACTGATATATACTGGACATTTATTTATCCAATTCACCATCCAAAATATACTTACAGTCCTTCTGTCCATGCACTGTATTTACACACCTTTTTCAGTGCAACACGTTTTTGGTTTATGTTATTTTATCTCTTATTTATACAGTAAGTAGAATGCCAAGACAATAATCAAGTTAGGATGTCCAGGATATTTTCTTAATCTCTCTTTTTGTGAAATCTGGTAAGAAAATGCATTGGTGTTGTTCTGCTTATTTACAAACAGATCTTTCTGATTTAATTGTCTTCTTCTAAATAGACTATGTTTATGTTAGTGTTAGAGCTGCAGTCACTCTCAAATACCCTCTAGAGATTTTCTAAACCTTCTAAAAGAAACAGGATAGAAGACAAAATAACATGGTATCCAGTGGTTTTTCATAGTTATTTGGGTTATTTTTGTGTTCTTGCCCACATAAGAAAGACGTATCATACAGCTTCTACCCAAATAATACAGATCACTATCCAAACCGCAACATTTTCCCATGAATGTGGTTACCATGGCACCGCTTTCTTAGCATTGTCATGTGGTTATTGTTGCTGTAGGAAGCATTTATTTTGTAAGTTCATGTCTAATATGTCTGCTTCAATTTGTTAGTGAGCATTATAAAATGGGTCAGGAGATTTCAGGGTCCTGATTGGCTCATAGGTGCCTTTTGCCTTGTCCTTATCAGCACACATTGTGGCAACTGGCACCTCTTCAGCCAGTCAGGGCTACTTACAAGAAAAATTCTTCCAACCTCCACTATTTACAAGTCTGGCTGGCTACCCAAACTGGAGAATGCTATTGCATACTCCCCCTCCAACACACACACACACACACACACAAAATTTAGCATCTTCAAGTCACTTTAGCAGAAACATTTAACAATTACATTTAGACCCATGCAACTTATCTTTTAAAGCTGACCACAGCTCAATGAAACAAGTGATGCACATGCCACCACAATGACTTCTCTCATACCACCTACATAGCTCCTGCTGTAAAAACTGTTTCCCAAAACAAAAAAAGATTTAACCATGACTGCACTGCAGTCCTCCTCTCGAGTTCCCTTCTTCCTAGCCATTAGATGGAAAGCCCACCAAACCAGTGCAGTTCCACAAGTATTTAAAAACGGAAGGAAAGAGACCCATAAACTACGGTGGCCGCTAAGGGACATGCTCGCTCCCAGTTTAGGTAGCCATGAATTTAAATAAAAACAAGCTTGCTAAGTAGCAAAGAGGAAAAAGTATCCAAATGCATAAGCACACAACAAAATTAGTGAATAGGTGGGGTGGGATGGTTCTGAATGTCTGGAAGGAAGAGGAGAGGGATTGAAGAAACAAGGCATGCAACCCCATCTGAAATTGGCACTGTGCAGCAAAATCCCATGGAGGAAGACGCCATGAAAATAAAAGAATAATATAATGCACATTGTACAACTACATGTGTGTGGTGGCGGGGGGGGGGACTAACCTCAGCACTGTGTATTTTGGAAGGAAGAGAGCCTTCTACTGGCCATCTAGCCAATCTAAAAAGCAGCACAGTACAGTAATAGGGGAACTACTTTTTCTATTACCAGTATTAACCCTTAGGCTGCCAGACGATCTAGAATTTATAAGTTTTTAGGACGTGTATACACATCCATGGCACAGCAAGGGTTAAAAAGCTCTTTAAAAAAATATAATATTTTCTTTATTCCTTTTTTTTTTCAATTATTTACTTGGAGGAAACATTTTATAAGCACAATAACGCACTCCAAGGTGTGGGTTATCTCCTGATAAGAGCACGCCCAGGTGCATAAGGCAATTACCTGGTAATACACCTGGGTTGTTCTTAATAGAGATAACCCACACCTTGGCCATGTGTTATTGCTTGCATATTTCCTCTAACTCAGAAAACTGTTGCATTACATTAAATAGTAATACTAACATACTGTAGTAACACAGTAATGTGCGCTGTCTGCGCTTGTAGACTGAGTCATAGGTTTTCCACCCTCTGGGAAAAGTGCCTCCTAAAATTACCCCTATCTTTACCACTACTGTGTTTCAGGGTATATCCCTGCTTCCTGTTAGAAATGTAGAAACATAGAAGATAACAGCAGAAAGGGACCTGTGGTCCATCGAGTCTACCCAAACGAGATATCCCGTGACATATTGTGCACCAGTGTTCTGTCCTCCTAGACACCCAGCCTAGCCCTTGCCAGTCTCGCATGTTTGTTCCCAAGCCTTGTCCCACCCATACTTAAAGTTTGATACTGACTTTGCAGCCACCACCTCAGGAGGTACTCTAATCCAAGGTTCCACCACCTTCTCTAAGAAGAAATACTTTTGGATGTCCCTCTTGAACACTCCACCCTTCAGTTTCTACTCGTGCCCTCTTGTAGCAGAATTGACATTCCTGGTAGAAAGTCATGCTTCTGGCACCTTGTTGATGCCCTTAAGAAACTTAAAGATCTCAGTCATATCCCCCCTCCCTCATTGTCTCTAGCAAGTACAATTTCAGAGCCCCAAGCCTCTCTTCATAGGTGATTTTCTGAAGGCCGTGTATCATTTTTGTTGCCCTTCTCTGTGCCACTTCCAATCTATCAATGGCCTTTCTTAGGTGAGGCCTCCAAAATTGTGCACAGTACTCCATCTGCGGCCTCACTAATGAACGGTAAAGTGGTATTATCACCTCCCTTTCCCTGCAGTCTATCCACCTGCCAGTACATCCTAACACCCTGCAAACCCTGCTGTAAGCCTTATTGCACTGACTTTGCTGCTTGAGGTAGTCCCTTATAATGACTCCTAGATCATGTTCCTAAGGAGAGGAGCTCAGCTGCACTCTGTTTAGCCAGTATTCTTCATTGGGGTTGGCCCTACCCAGGCACATCACCTTACACTTTTTCGCATTGAAGTTTATTTGCCATATTTGTGACTACCTTTCCAACTTCTTAAGGTCCTCCTGCAGTTGTCTGACTCCCTCCGTACTATCCACTCTTCCACTGAGTTTCATGTCACCCACAAAAAGGGCAATGTTGCCATTTTTGCCCTCGCCGATGTCACTAATGAATACATTGAAGAGGACCAGCCCCAGGACTGACCTCTGAGGCACCCCACGAGTGACCTGCCTCTCATTAGATTTCACCCCATTTACTACCACCCTATGTTTTCTGTCCCTCAGTCAACTCCATACCTACTTTACTATCTGGTCTGCTATGCCAAGGTCTTCTAGCTTTTTAAAGAGGTGTCTACAGTATGTGGGACTGTGTCAAATACCTTACTGAAGTCAAAATAAAGCAAGTCCACTGCAAGACTCCTGTCCAATTCCTTGGTCACTTCATCAAAGAACGTAACAAGTTTAGTTTGACATAACCTGCGCATCACAAACTCATGTCGTTTGTAGTTCTGGAGGTAATTTACTTCCAGGTACAGTATTCCATTATATCTTGCTTGATAAGGGCCTCCATAAGTTTATCCATTACTGATGTGAGGCTGACTGATCTACAATTACCTGTATCTTCCCTGTCTCCACTATTGTGCAGTGGCACCATGCCAGCCACCCTCCAGTTGCCTGAAACTACACCTGACTCCAGTGACTTGTTGAATAGGTGCACGAGAGGCACTGCCAGGTCCTCTGCAAGTTCCCTGAGCACTCTAAATTGTAAACTATCAAGGTCAGGGGCCTTGTCAGCTTTGATGTCTGAAAGGCTATTCCTGACCCTGTCTGTGGTGAATACCTGGGTGCACATTCTCTGAACCCCTCTGGTCTTGGCTCTGATACTGCTGTCTGGCATTGAGCCCTGATTCTCTCTCTCTCATGAATGCCGAGCAAAAGTATTTATTTACAGATACACAGATACAGAGAAAGCCACTGCCCATCTAGTCTGCCCAACACCTTACCTCCCCCCTTTTGTTATGCTTCCACCCTCTTTACCCAACCCCTTAAATCTATCCCAAGCCCTCTTGAACCCCTCCACCGTTTCAGCTGCCACTACCTCCTCTGGCAGCTTGTTCCAGGTGCCCACCACCCTCTCCATGAAAAACTGCCTCCTGACATTACCTCTGTATTGCCCACCTTCCAGTTTGAGGCTATGTCCCCTCGTGTTCACTCCCTTCTTCAATTTGAACAAGCTGTTACCCTCTACCTTATTCATTCCCTTCAAATACTTAAAGGTCTCAATCATGTCCCCCCTCTCCCTCCTAGTCTCCAGAGGGTACAAATTCAGCCCTTTCAATCTTCTCTCATAGGGTACATTCTGCATCCCTCGTACAATTTTGGTTGCCCTTCTCTGCACCCTCTCCATCAGCTCAACATCTCTTAGTAGGTGAGGCCTCCAGAACTGCACCCCATACTCCAGATGCGGCCTAACCATGGTTTTATATAATGGCATTAGCACCTCCCTCTTCCTACTATTAAAACCCCTCACAATGCAGGCCAACATTCCATTTGCCTTTCCCACTGCCCTGCTACACTGTTTGCCCACCTTGAGGTCACGCAATACCATAATTCCATGTCCCTTTCTGTTTCCTTCTCCTTAATCACCAACCCCCCAAGGGAGTAAGTTTCCCTCCTATTCTTCCTCCCCAGGTGCATCAGCGAGCATTTTTGTGTATTAAACTTCAATTTCCAGGTGTCAGACCACCTCTTCAGCCTCTCCAGGTCCTGCCTCATGGTTTGCACCCCACTAGGTGAATCCACCCTATTGCAACTTTTGTATCATCTGCAAACAGGCACACCCATCCCTCCAGACCCTCTGCTAGGTCACTAACATAGATGTTAAAGAGTATTAGTCCTAGCACTGACCCCTGTGGCACCCCACTGGTCACCACCCATTCCCTTGAATGTGTCCCATTTACCACCACGATCTGACTCCTTCCCTTCAACCAGTTTTCCACCCACCTGGTTATCCTGTTGTCTATCCCTTGTCTGTCCAGCTTATGTACCATTCCACCATGCGGAACGGTGTCGAAGGCCTTATTGAAATCCAGATAGGCCACTTCCACTGCTCCTCCTTGGTCCACTATCTGTGTCACCCCATCGAAAAACTCTATCAGGTTAGTCTGACAGGACCTTCCCTTGGTGAAGCCATGCTGCCTGTCACCCTGCATGCCATTCATCTCCAAGTATTCTATCAACCTGATCTTAAGTAGTATTTCCATTACCTTCCCCACCACTGAGGTAAGACTAATAGGACAGTAGTTTTTGACCTCGTCCTTCCACACCCCCTTATGTAGTGCGACCACCTCTACCCTCTTCCAGTCCATTAGCACCACCCCTGTGACCAAGGACAAGTTAAACAGCCCTGCTAGATGTGACTCCAGTTCATCCTTCACCTCCTTGAGAACCGTTGGGTGTATTCCAACAGGCCCCATTGCCTTGTCTACCCTAAGTCTACCCAGCTCTTCCCTTTCTCCTTCAGCAGTGAATTCTGCCACAGCCACCTCCCTGTGGCTGTCACCCTCCCCACCCCTTCCTGGTCCCTTACCCTCCCTTTCCTCTGTGAAGATTGAGGCGAAATAGCTGTTTAATGCCTCTGCGTTTTCAAAGTCCCCTTCCAGTATTGTTCCACTCCCCCCTTATCCTTCCAATCCCATGCTGTGCCCTCCTCCTTTCTCCAACGTACCTAAAAAAGGTTTTGTCCCCCCTCAATGCCTGCTTCAATATCCTCTCCTCAGTGGCCTCCTTAGCCATCCTTATCTTTTGCCCAGCCTCCTTTCCTTTTTCCCTGTAGGTTTCCCTGTCCTCATCCTTTTGTGTCTTCCTGTACCTCTTGAATGTTCTAGTCTTCTCCTTGACCCCTAACTAGTGAACCATAGAGGTCTTTTCTGTCTTCTATTCTTTCTTACCCTTCTTATACATGAGCCCATGGCTTTAAATACCCCTTTCTTGATGGCTGCCCATAATTCCTCCATAATTTAGGGCCTCTGCTTTTTTCCTGCTGTCCTCCAGAGCCTCATCTGCCATGTTTAACCTTATAATTCCTCCCCCTTCCTTCCTTTTTTTGCTGATACAGTGGAAAAAGGATTTCTCCCCTGATGTGACTCCATGAGCAATTTGCAGCTCTTTTGCTGCCTTGGCCTCCTTCACTATTTTCCGGGACTACTTTCTCTTCTGAGTGTAATCCTCTCACTCCCTGGCCCCTTTATGTTGCCTGAACCATTTGTGTGCATTCCATTTGGCCCTGATTGCCTCTCTTATTGGAGGGGAAAACCACAGTAGTCTTTTAAACCTATTTTTCTCTGTTGCAGTCCTGATGCAAGGTCTTGTTGCCTCTAGAACGGTATCCCTAATATCTTTCCATATTCCTCCATGTCTGGCTTGCCTCTGATGTTTGTTAACTTATCCCTCACTATCTGCCTCAATCTACCAAAATCAGACTTCTGAAAGCACACACCTCTGGCTTGAGGTGGTTTTAGGAGCGCTGATAGTTATTTTAAACCAGACTGTATTGTGATCGCTATTTGCCAAATGTTCTTCCAACCTCACGGATCTGATTTCTTCAGAGTTTGTGAGGATCAGATCCAAACTCTGATCCTCACAAAACCCATGCTTTTCTCCAGTCCACAAAACAGAAAAAGACAAATTCCACTTACTATCAAAACATACCCAGGAAATACCCTTGAACAAGTGTCAACATTTAAATACCTTGGAATCACCTTTGATCAAGGTCTTACCTTTGCGACCCACATTGATAACACAGTGAAAACGGTGAACCAGCGCATTGGTATCCTGTTCTGAAACTGGCAATTCCTTACCCAAGCTGCGCTGAGGATTGCTATCCAAAGCTCTGTCATCTCAATCATAGACTATGGCTTAATTATCTATGGCTCTGCCACTACCACCGCACTAAGGCGCATCACAACCACCCTAAACAAGGCCTGTCGGCTGCTCACTGGAGCTCAAAGACATACTCATACATGTGAGCTCTACACTGAAACAGGATGGTTGCAAATCTCAAATCACATAAGGTACCTCACATGCTTTATGGCAAAAAAATCCATCTTGGGCCGCACTCCGCTGTGTAGCCTAGACCTACTTTGCCCAAATACCAGCATCCATCCCACCAGAAGATCGGAATACTAGCCTCTCCAGGTCCCCAGATGCCGGACCACACAGAGCCAAAGATCTTATGCCTATCGTGCCCCCAACTGGTACAATGTCCTGAGCTCGCTCATTACATCCTCCATGTCACTAGGAGCTTTCAGATCTATGCTTTACTCTCATATCTCAACCTCTAGCTCTTGTGACTGCCTTGACTAATGATTCTTCCCTCATGGCTGTTTTTACTGTTTTTCATCCTCCTCCTCCTCTGCTCCATTCTTGACAAAGGCATCTGAGTACCTCTAACTACTCTAAGTTTGCTCCCCTTCCCATATCTCCTCCTACTTTTCCCACCTTGACCATTCCTCCAGTGTTTTGTTTTTTTCCTGTGATGTTCTGTATTGTACTGGCTTATTGAAACCTTTATAATTTGCTGACCATTCTATGTAACATGTCTTGTTTGTTTGTACATTGATGACGTGGAACCTTTGTAAAAGAGCCATTGGCTCAAAGGTAATAATTCCTAGAACAATAAACTAAAAAAAGAAAAAAAAAAAAAGATTGAATCTCCCCTGGTTGGGTCCTTCACTAGTTGAGGCAGCAGGCAGTCCTGGAATGTTTCCAGAACAAACATCTTCCTATGCCTAAGTTGTTGATATCCTTAAGTATGTGTAAGACTGAGATCATGACCTCTCACAATTTCATTTTTTGTATGGTGAACAGGTTAAGGACATAAACCCTCTCATTATAGCTTTTATCCCTAACACCCCTGATGATTTTCGTGGCCTTGAATTGCATCATCTAGACAGCCTCAATGTATCTTTTGTATTTGAGAGCCCAGAACTGCATGCAGTACTCCAAATGGGAGAAAGATATTCCAGCCCTGCTCAACCTGGTTAAACAAACAAAAATGCTAATTAACGGAGGAGCCTAGATGTCATCAAGGCGCAAGAACAGACCAGATGAGATTGGAATAGAAGGCTCACTCACCAAAGGCAAATATAAGATTCCAACATTTCAGAACTTAGTTCCTTCATCAGGGAGTCTGGAAGCTCTTATCAAATGTCTCTTTTTTCACATTTTTTTATTTTATTTTACATTGGTTTTCCATAATGTATCACAGGATCAAAAATGCTGTTTCCCTACTGTTGTGGCTCCAGACATCCTCCCACTTCTAAGCCCTATTAGCCTTTAGTGAGTGACCCCCATTCCAATCGCATCTGGTCAGTACTCCAGATGGGGTCAGTGCCTTGTCAATTGTCAGGATTACATCACCTGCTCTGCTTGTCACCCCCCCCCACCTGTTTTCAGTGTGCCCCAGCACTCTACTGCTCTCTAACAGAGGCTATGCACTGCTTGTCATGCTTCAGCCCTTTGTCTGTTATAAACTTTGTCCTTTTCCTCCTCCTCCACTGCAGCAAGAGAAGTCCCACACTGTGTGTAGGTCCTGCCTCAGTTTTTCCTCCCCATTTTTTATCATCCTGCATTGTCTATACTAATGAATCTGAGATTCCATGAGTCTTACCAATAATCCAGCTTATTCATGTCCTGCTGAAGTTTGGCTCTCATTTCAAAAGAGTTCAGCAGCCTGACCAACTTAGTGTAATGCTATAAAAAGGATCCATTGGCTAATTTGTTTTTACTTTGAGTTGGGTCCCATAAATTCAGTTTGACTTTTAATTCAGCCAAACCACTACTTCTGATCCTAATGCAGTAGTTGACATTGGGTAAAAGCAGATTAAAACTGGTGGGGGGGGGATACTTTGAGGTCAGCCATACATATTAATAGCACCAGCTTTCTTGTGGAAGATGGTGTTGGTGTGCCACTGCTTTGGATTGCTATATTTGTGATGTCGTGACTGAGTCTACAACCCACTAAGCTTACAGTGGCCCAGTGCTGAGCCACAGCAGTAGCTGATATTTATTCTGACCTACAGATTTAAATCCTTTTGTAGTTTCTGCTTTACCACCATGCTGATTTCCATATTTTCCATGAGCCCGTACATCTTATGCAAGCAATAAGACATGACAAGGTGTGGGTTATCTCCTGATAAGAGCATGCCCAGGTGCATTGTTAGGCATGAGGCGCTTGCGCTGAGTGCCTTATGCACCTGGGCGTGCTCTTATCAGGAGATAACCCACACCTCGGAGTGTCTTATTGCGTTTATAAAATGGGTTTCACAGTAAATATGTAAGAAGAAGAAAAAAAGAGGGAAAACATTTTAATAGTTTTAGGGGTGTTTTTTATAGATGAAGTAGTAAAATAGTCCATTTATTTAGGTTGTTTTTCTATTGTGTGACCCCCCCCCCAGTCATACACACAGAGATACAGGGATTTTGGTCAGGTTGTTGTCTCTGTGTTTTACTTTTAGTTTCCATTTTTCTGCTCCTCTCGGCATATCATTAAAGAGATGTCATATTCAGCATTTGTATAGCGCTTTGCTGTTGCCAACTGCTGTTAATGACAGTGAGCGTGTCCATGCCGGCCGCCGTATAGAGCCGTTTCTGGGTTGGTGCCGTTTTAAAAAAAAAAACATTTCCTTCATTTAAAAGTGTGTCTGAGAGTACATGAATACAGAAAAGGAATGCATGGGGCTGAGGGAATGACACTAGAGGCAACATGATGAGAGATGGAAACCAGCGCGGCTCCATATTTCAGCGTCTTGTAGTTATGCTTTTAATGATAAATGTATTGCAGTTTTGGGGCACATACAAAGAGAGGACAGTACCGGATGGTTAAGGACCCCTTTTGTGCTTGCAAGTTAGTCTGTGTGAGTTCATGTTTGCTGCTAAAATCGTGTGGCGTTTTGTGCTGCTGCTGTGGGTCCTGTGCCTGCTTCTAAGAAGCAGATTCCCGGTTGAATAGGTTGCTAATTTTGTTTTGGTTGTGAGATTGTCACGGTGAAAAAAGTGCCAGTTGGCACAAATACTTGCTGATAAGGACACATGCGGGAGGTTCTTCCAGCCAATGAAAGTGAAGCATTTTCTTTACGCATCTTATAAGTGATAATATTCTCCTTCCCTATAAAAAATAATGCAACAAGAAACATAAAGCACAAATAAAAAGAAATAAATGTAGGGCAGAAGGCAGTATAGCACAGTGGTTTGAGGCTCTGAGCTGCAAATCTGGAGACCTGGGTTTGAATCCCACAGCCCCCCTTGCATATACTGTGTGACCCTTAGCAAGTCACATAACTTCCCTGTGCTCCCAGGTTGCACCTGTAAACAAGCTTTCAACTTAGTGTGTCTCACCTGGTTAAACAATTGGGGGGGGGGAAGGTATTGTATTTTCCTTGAAAATATTTTACCATCTGTCAATTGTAAAAAAATATATATTTTTTGTTGTATCCTGCATTTAACTTTTTATATTAAAGTCAACAGCTATTTGTAATGGAGGATGTCAAAGAGGAGGAGGAGGAGGAAGATGACAGAGAGGTAAGGTTATAGTAAACTAATGTGAGGAGCTGTGAAGTGCGGAGTCCCTCATCCCCTTCATGTTCATGGTGGGGTCCAATGATGTTGTGTGTGACACACAGTGGCATGCTGGGTGCTGATGGCAATGCCATACCTGGCATTGGCGCCAGGAGAAGGCAGGTGGGGGCCAAGAGCAGTATGACCAGAAACATATGTATGCACATTCTTGCTTTTCATTAAATTAATAAAATTAATTGGAAGGCTTGGCCTGTAGTTCAATGGACAAGCAGCCAGACACTCCCACTTCCTGACCTATATAAGCAGTTCCTCTCAGCCTCCTTCTGAAGCAATTTTTCTTTGGCCCCGGAGGCTCTGTCAGTCTGACTTCTGCAGCTGACTGGGGCCTACCCCCCCCTCATCTTGCTGCTTCAACTTGTCTCTGATGGTCTTCTCTGTTGGTTCTCCTGTATCTACTTTGTATTTTTGCATCCAGCTGTGTGCTTCTTCTGTTGTTTGTTCCCTGTTTCTCTGTGTTTGCGTGTCTTTGGTTTTGCCTTTTGGGGGCTTTGTTTCTAAGCTCCTAGTATACTGCTAATCCAGAGCTTGTGTTCCTTGCTCTCAATGACTAACAATGCAACTGAAATCATTATCCGTGTGTTTCAACTCAAACCACATAGCTGCTTTCCATGCTACACACTTAATTGTTTTCACCTGATTCAGGCTTACTCTGAGCCCTAGCTATGCAACTCAATCATGCTTTCTCAACTCATTTTACCTACCTCATTGCTGCAGTTTCACTGCACTGCCTGGTAATAACTGCTTTCAGAGCATTGCGCCTACCTCCATTCTATGTTATCAAATTCTACAACTCATAGTTACTCAATACAGATGCTGTTATCTATGTTTGTACACTGCTATTATACTCTGAGGTCAGCTAAGCTACTACTGATGCTGTAAACTAGTTTCAATATCTGCATGTGGGTCTCGGCACCTTTCATCACTTTCTCGTTTTTCCTATGGTGGGGACTTGGAGGTTTCTGGGGAGTTGTGGCGCCATGTGGCTACTTACTTATGTTCTAAAATCCTGCCTCCACTACCAAAAATCCTCAGAGTATTTGTCACTGTCATTGGCTTTCTTGAATGCCTGGCTGTCTTGCCCCACCATTCATAGTGCTGCTCCTCCAACCTACATGCAGGTCCCACTATTGCTACCCTGTTTTTCAGACATATGTGCAGGTCCGACTATTGCTACTTTGCTTACTGACCTATGTGCAGGTCCGACTATTGCTACACTGCCTTCCTGACCTAAGTGTAGGACCACTCTTTGCTTACACAATCATTGCTTAATGCTCACTTACTGCCATCTGACCTCTGCAAGGTCTCACGACTCAATGCTCATTCAGCTCCTCATCAGTTTCTGGGGCATGCCAGCCATACCATTCTGGTGCAGGGCTTCCCTGCAGCTGACAGTCTCACTCTGCACCAAGTGTCCACAGCTTGAACATGCAAAGCTTGGGGTATGGTCCTTCTCATCTGGCCAGTAGCTGGGAATGACCTTCAGTCATCAACCGTACCAATGGCACCTCAAGTTGTAGAATTTATGACTCAGTGGTGAAGGGTTGGGGCTCTTACAGGCCCCTTTAGCTGCCTGAGAAGGTTAGAAGGCACCCTTCAAAGCTATTCTCCCCATGACTGCCTCTGGTTCACCTGGTTTGTTTTTAGGTTGAGTAGGTTAGCTGAGTGCCTCAGCAGTCATTGCTCTCCTGCTCCTCCCACCTTGGTTGTCCCTGATGTTACAATGGACTCTCACAACCTTCCATGGCATTCCCGTTAGAGGTATTCAGTGAGAGCTTTCCTCTAAATTGGAATATTTCCACCCCTGTTTATTGGGTTTCTAAATTACAGCAGCACAGCTGTCACAAAATAAACATCCCAAGCCTGGAGGGAAGGTGACCTAGGCCTTAGATCCCCAGAGATTTCCTCCTCAAAGGTTTTTTTTTCTCTCTTCCATGCCTCAGGTCATAACCGTTAGTTAGCCATAGTTAGTGCTCTCTAATTCCTTTAGGTAGTTTCCACTGTTGGGTGGAGGTGGAGGTGGATGGTGTCCCTACTTGCCATTCCCTCTCTCCTTAGGAGGTCCCCCTCATTCTCTAGTAAAACCCATTGAACTCATGCCATTGCTAACCTGCGCATCTCATTATGTTATCAAGCTGCCTGAAGCCTTATCTACTACTATGCCTCACAGCTACTGATTGCTAACATGCTTTGTACTACTAGAATTCTCTTTGGGGCTCCTTCCTAAGGTTTCTTTAGTCAAGGAAATCGTCCCATTGTACCTCTAGGGGTGGAACCCTCTTCGAGGGTTCCTTGCCTTTGATACCACTACAGGGTAGTAATTCCTTTGGAATAGAGGGTGTGAATGGCCAAAACCAAAGTAATATAGTTGCACAAGCATAACACTATACTGGCTGTGTAGGCCATTGAATTGGAAGGCTGGGCTTGTAGTTCAATGGTCAAGCAGCCAGCCACTCCCACTTCCTAAGCAATATAAGCAGTTCCTCTCAGCCTCCTTCTGAAGCATTTTCTCTTTGCCCCACCACCCTCCCCTCCTCCTCCAGTGGCAGTGCCTCTCTCCTTGGGTTCCTTCCTAAGGTACCTTTAGTCAAGGGAATCATCCAGTGGCACCTCTAGGGGTGCAACCCTCTTCGGGGTTCCTTGCCTTTGGTACAGGGTGGTAATTCCTCTGGAATAGAGAATGTGAATGGCCAAAACCAAAGTAACACAGTTGCACAAGCATAACACTATACTGGCTGCATAAGCCATTGAACTAGAGGATGGTGTGGGCAGGGAGAGAAAGAGATTTTGTTTAGGTATACTTCAAACTTTTGAAAGAAGTGATCTCTGTGACTCACTCAGACAGGTAAGACATTATGTAGTATTCAGAATGTGACATGCTGTGAAAGACTGCAGTGCCATGAGCCAGTGTATGGCTCGTGTTTTTTCTTACTGGAAAGCGGCATGTGTTTGCCATTATAAACACTCCTTTATAATGGCAAATTATACACACCTTTTCTTATGGGGAAAAATGTGACCCAGTTATTATATTATAATAATATGATAGCATCATGATCATTTGTATAATGTTTTATTCTTATTTCTTATTTATTAGGGCTGTGCCAACCTCCCAAAGTTTTATCTTTCAAACATGGGTTATTAAACCAGGTAAGGTTCGCCCAAATACTTTAACTAGTAAACTAGTCTGTACTGGTTTATCCACTGAAAACCATGCTGGGTTGGGAATAAAATCACATTACTGTATATTATGCACTGGAACAATGAAGCACTTAAAACAGCAGAATGATGCAGTGACTCACACAAACGGCTTACATTTGCAAAACTTATGCCCATTCAATGCCAAATATGGCCAAGGCTAGTACACAGAGTATGTATCCAGTGTTGCTCAAAAAAATGTTTGCATAAAACCTACAGGATATAGGCCATAAAACATCTACTGACAGCAGCGCAACATCCGACAGTGTGCATAGGCAATTGGTTCCAAAACGTGTCCATTGTGACAAAGACAAACATGTACAAAGCTTCCTGTTATGCCATGGATAAGTGTTGTACAAATTATTTACATAACCAGCTCCATTGCCCAACATATTGTTAGGCCTATGTAGGCCCACAAACCCATTTTCATCTGAAGACACTCGACAGAGTGCTGCATCCTACAGTCAGAGTGTGTAGGACTGTGGTCTGGTGCCACAAATTATAGAGTCAAGGACACAGAAGCCCTCCTCATCCACCTCATCATCCTCAGTCTTCATTACAGTTAGAAGTGCAGGAGATTCATCATCCTTAAATCTTGGAAGTGCAGTAGGTATTTGAAAAATAGATGATCTTTTAAAAAGTAATCATCTCCACATTTCAGGTTGTGGTCTTGTTTGTGACTACAGTATATTGCTTGGAACCCTAAACATTCTCTCTATGAGTATGTACTTGCAGGTGGGCAACTGATGTGCTCAACAGCTACTGTACATCTGTCAAAGAGGGCTAAATTGTCTTTTTTGATACTAGTACAAGAGAGGGTCACCTCCTTTTTTTCTAGTGCCACATTCTTATACAGATAATCTTACATCAGTTTGTTTGCTGGCATCTCAGGTACCACTCTGTCAGACCAAGTCTTGTTCTGCTTTTTATCAAGCCATAGTAAGACATTTGTTTCTACACTTGATTTGTCATCAATGAATGCCTTTTTAGGGGGTGCAGCAGCAGCAGCATCAGTAGATCTCTCTTGACTTGGAGACAAGAATGAGTGACTCAACTGATGTTCGGCAATAGCAGTGGCAATCCCTTGGACCCTTCCTCTTTCCTGTCCTTAACCCGTCCTGTCAGTGGGTCTGCAAGGGATGACACGTGTTGCCTTTCTTGTGCTGTATTTGTGCTACTCGCCTTTTTTATGCATACTGTACATTCAGAGACCCAATGGATATTCCAGACCATACAGAACTGCTGATCCTAACTCCATTCTTCTGAGTCAAATAATTTTTCAAATGTGTTATTGAAGGGATGTTCCAAAACAGTGGCTAGGATGTACTGGCCACCTCTACCCATTTCAGAAAAGCTTGTGTACAGTAATTTCAGACATTTGCTGTTATTCTTTGTATCAGATTAACAAAAGTGGGATCCTTGTTCTCATCACATGGACGCTTCAGGCAAACAAGTCCTAGGATAATCAAAGCAATAAAGGGGGATACCTTGCTTTGGCAAGCTACATCAGCATGTACCTCCCATATGGCTTCCTCAAAGGTCTTCAGCACAGTGCAGATGGTCTCCATCAGATATCACTGATTTGGTCAGATGTTTGCCTCTCCCTTCCCATTACCATGCTCATCTGCATACTAGTGGAATGCATTTTTGTTGTTTTAGCAGCTATTACATTTTGTAATAAGTAGAATTTCTTCTTGATGCCTCACTTTGTTTCAGATGATGGAGGGGGTTCTGCTACTGAGGGTTGCATAATAACATATGTGCTTTAATGAAATGGCTAAAATGACCACATCCTTTGTTGGCCACCCTAAAAAATTCTGCATAATTGTGCCTTACTCATCTAAGAATCTCTGAACTACTAGATTTATAAAGTGAGAAAAAACATGAAACATGTATATTCACCATCTTCAATTGCCTGTACCATGTTCTTTTCATTATCTGATATCATAAAACCTGGCATTAATGAGTTTGATGTCATCTGCTTATCAAACCTATGCTAAGGGAAGTGTAACAGGTTTTTATGCAAGATGGTCATTGTCAGAGCTAGCAATACACAAAGCTGCCTGCTTGCACTGGTTGGATGGCCCAAGTGACTTGTGGCTTTTGCTCCTATTTCTGCTGCTGCTACTTAATCCAGAGGAGGAGAGAAAGAAGGAAAAGGGGGGAACTGACCCAATGAGCCATCACTGCCATGTAATCCATGGTCTGGCAACTTGTTCACATCAGTGGTGATGTGCAGCACTGGCACAGACAATGTCTTCATTGCATGTGACATAGGCTTGTAGACACTTTGATACAAATCTATAACAGCCACTGTGGAAAATTATGTATGGCTGTGCACTTAGTACCTTGGCACTGCAACTTGCTATAGAGATAGAATACCTGCATTGTTCACAAATAAGATTGCAGAAAGAGAATGGTTAGCATTTCCGCAAATGCCTATGATAACATTATAGCCTCGGTTACATTGGCTTTTTATTTCTGTCTCCTTACCAAAGAAAGATAAATGATTTTTTTTTGTCTGACGTTTGGCTCCTTCTTTTGATACCTCTGGGATAGAAGTGGATGGGGATTTGCAGGCTGTCAGAGACAGAAACATAGAAACATAGAATTTGACGGCAGATAAGGAACGCTTGGCCCACCTAGTCTGCCCATTTCCCTACCTAAGCTGGATAAGCTGCAGATCCTAGTTAACCAACAGCCTACTTCTTCCTACCTCCACCCAATAGAATTGCCTAATGCCAGTCCCATGCATTCTTGAATTCCACCAATGTTTTTGACTCCACAACCTCCACAGGAAGGCTGTTCCATGCATCCACAGCCCTCTCCATGAAAACATACTTCCTCGCATTACCTCTGAGCTGTCCCCCCCAGCTTCAAATTGTGCCCCCTTGTTCTTGCGCACATCTTTTTCTGAAATAAGCTACCCTCTTGGACTTGGTTAATTCCCTTGAGGTGCTTGAACATTTATATCATGTCCCCCCTCTCCCTCCTCTCCTCAAGGCTATACATATTAAGCTCCTTAAGTCTCTCTTGATATGTCTTCTGGTGCAGACCCTGCACCATTTTAGTTGCCCTCTTCTGGATTGCCTCCATGCTGTCTATGTCTTTGTGGAGATTGGGTCTCCAGAACTGCACACAGTACTCCAGATGGGGTCTCACCAGCTGTCTGTACAGTTGTAGGAGCTGATGGTCTTAATGCCAAAAATGCTGGAATTGTGTATTAGCTCACAGTTAAATGACTTCCTTCCTCTCTACCCTTGACATTCTCCTTCCCTCTGCCCATTATCATAATCATCAGCAGTATTATTGTCATCTGCATCCTTGTCATCTCTGTTACTGCCTAAGAGTGTTGCAACTGCTAATGATGATAGCGATGCCATACTGTGGCACCACTTTTCATCCTGAGATCTGTGGGACTTCAGTAAGTGCATTTCATGGTAGATGTTCCCAGTCTTGTTCTCTCCTTACCCTGGCTCAGCTTGTCCTCACTATACATATAAGTTACACTGCATGTGTCCATTATTCTTTGTCCGCTTGAAAGAAATCCAACACTACTAACACAGGTGTTTGATCTTCCCTAATGCAACTCACATTTAGCTATGAGGTTGACTACCATGGCCGGATTCCTCCACACCCACCTTCCTGTTTACCAGTTCATTGTGTTAAGTGAACAATTCTTCTTCTGTCTCTACCATGTGAACTCTTGGCCCTTGTGTAATACATATCATCTCTCCTGCCTTTTTTGGACCATATTGTTTTGTTTCTTTTTACAACCACTGTCTGTCTTTTTTGATCTCATACAAGCCCCAAGTCCATTCACAGCTCATACCCCATTATGTGTGTGTGTGTGTGTGTGTGTGTGTGTGTGTGGGGGGGGAGTTGCCTGCCATATGTTAACAGCCCAAAGGAAGTCTGGGGAGCACATGGATACATGAGTTATGAAGATGGAGTCAGTGATGTTTCCTGAAGAGCAGGATTTGTACAAAAAGGTCAGTAACAAAGATTATTCTTATACAAACCCTGACCCTATGCAGCATCACTAATGTCAACATCCTACCATGCACCTTTCTGTACTTTACACCCAACCATTATGACACATCATCATCATCATCACCCAGAATTTTGGGTTGCATGGGGGGGGGCATAACAAGCAGGAGGAAAGAGATGATGTTGCCATTGTGCAAATCATTGGTGAGGCCTCAGCTGGAGTACTGTGTCCAGTTCTGGAGATCACAACTCCGGAAGGTCATTGACAAAACAGAGGCAGTCCAGAGAAGGGCAAAGAAGATGGTACATGAACTGTATCAGAAGCCCTACGAGGAAAGACTTAAGGACCTTAATATCTATTCACTGGAGGAAACAAGGGAGAGGGGAGATATGATAGAGACTTTCATGTACCTTAGGGGTATAAACAGGGTACAGGTGGAAAGCATATTTCAGAGAAAACTCTGCACAAGAACAAGGGGGCATGACATGAGGCTAATGGGTGGAAGGCTCAGGGGCAATATTAGGAAGTACTTTTTCACTGAAAGAGTGGTGGGTGGTAGAGCCATGGAACAGCCTCCAGCAGAAGTGGTGGGGGTGAAAACAATATGGGGATTCAAGAGTGCATGGGATAGACATAAGGGTACCCTGGAGATGTGCAGAGCAGGAGAGCCACAGATCAAATAGGATCCGGGGCTGCAGCAGTGAATAGGGAAATGGGCAGACTAGGTGTGCTATATGGTCCTTATCTGCCAACATTTTCTGTTTCTATGTTTCAAATAGTATGGGTATTTTCCTTTGCTCCCCTCCACATAACAAGGAATTGTGGGTGTTAAACAGTTTGTGGATTTATTGGGGGAGTGAAGGTTCAGAGGATGGAGGAACACATTGCTGTGACCCCTGAAGATCAGGGCAAATTGATTTAAAATGATGGGGCTTAGAATGGGCAGAGGGAATGAACATTATACTGCTCTTCCCTAACCATAACTACTGAACTTGGAGCAGAGGGTTTAGAGGATGTTGAACATGCACAGCTATGCCGACCTGAAGATTATAGTGCTTGCTGCTGACTTGCTGTAACCCATGAAAGACTGAAGAGAAGACAATGGGGCACACGAACTCCTTGAAACATTAGGGAGTCTAAAAGGGGAGGCTCAATTCATGGGTATTGGATGAAATGAAAAGGAGGGAGTTTTTTTTATATATTATTTACCCAGGACAGCATAGCTGAAAAAGCATAATTTTAATTTTTATAGGATACATCTTCCACTAGTTTTATTACTAGCTGGGAAAAGTAGTTGAAGATTGAAGCACTAAAGTGTTAGCCAGCTTGCCTCAGGTAATGCAAAGTTTTAAGGCCCATTCCTCAAAGGAACCCCTGATATGCTCAGATTGTGCATATTTTGGGTGCAGTGACACACAGCCACAGGAGCTGACATGTCTATTGACATCCATAATGGTGATCCTCTACAGTCCACTGGTTCACATCTGTTCATAGGTCTTGGGGGCAGCAGTGGGCATGGCTGTGGCAGACTGGGGCATCCAATTGGATGCCCATGCTGGACTTGCAGTGGATCCCTGCCACTTCAAAGAGCTGGGGATTACGGGATATGGCAGTACTCCAAGGACTGCTGAATACCCACCAGAATGCTAAATTGTTTTTAATATTGTCAGCTTTTGCTGGTACTGCCACATATAGAGTATCATACATATAGTCCCAAATCAGATAAAATCAATTTCTTTGCAAAAACAAATCCAAATCCACCCCATAATTCCATCATGCCCCATCTCTTTGCCCTTTCTTGTGCTCCATTGCCTAAAGCAGGTACCCCACATTTTGTTTTTATTTATGTACTTAATTTGTTAATTATAATGTATATTGTTGATGTCACAAAAGTGTGAACAAGTACTGTCTGGGTGCCCGAAGGCTACCAGTTGACACTAACATGATACCTACTGCCCAGCTCACTACACTAGTACAGCTTAGTAGTATACACACAGTGCTAGGAAGTGCCTCAGATATTGGGCGCATGAAGACTGAATGAAAAACAAATATGTTTGTATCATTTTATTTTTTCTAGGATGCTACAAAAGAGCGTCCTAGTGGTGGCCTGACACTAGAAGGTTGCTAGCTGACACCTACGTTATGCCCACTGTCCATATCACAGTACAATAGCAAATCTATGGAGGACACATGCAACTTTTAATTTTATTTATTTATTGAATTGTTTCACCAGGAAAGATACACTGAGCAACTTAATGCTCATCTCATGGTACGTCCTGGGGGAAAAGGGGAGAGGGATGTACAGAGTGAGAATTCATAGATACATACATTACAGAGGGTGAATACATGCATACAATATCAATACAGATTCAAGGCATTGGATACATGGTAGGCAAATGCAACTGTTACATTACAGGCAGTTCACAGGAGATGCATACAAACATACATACAATATCAGTACAGAGTCAAAAGCATTTGATTCAAGGTAGACAAATGCATACAATTACATTACAGGTGGTTCACAGGTGATGCAGAAGCTGCAAGGATGAAAACATAAGAAACAATGACACCTTTTTAAGAGCTAGGCTATATAGGGCAGTATAAGTGCAGATAGGGTGAGGGGGTAAGTGGAGGAAGAGAGAAGAAGAGAGTGAGGGAGAGAGAGAGAGAGAGAGACAGGTGGGCAAGGAGGGGGTCAGGAGCAGGTGCAGCTAGGTGTAAGGTAATTGTGTAATTGTGCAATGCTGCAAGGGTAATCTTACGGAACTGGGATTGTGAAGATAAGAATAAATAAATGTCTTGATTTTTATGTTTGCTTGCACACATGTACAAGAAACATAGAGCCATCATCCAAGTTTTCGTAGGTGTGGCACCCTGTCTTCCAATTCAGTCAGTGTGTTTGCAGGCACGGACACAGTTCACCAATGAATGCTGCAGCTGTCTATGACAGCAGTTGAAAATGCAGTGGTGTACAGCTGAAAGGGAGAGACCGCTTCAGTGAACAGCGATAAGATATTGTTGATTAGCATATTGGCGGCAATCCTGCTTGTATACAGTACATCTCTGCTTTCTCTTCCTGGAATATAAATTGAGTTTGAAGTGAACTTTTCCTAGGACTATCTTTCTGGGAACAGGCAAGTGACTAAAATGACATCCTTGAAATGTTTACAAAAGAAGATCTAATTGCCATCCTTTGAATGTTGAGTCAGAGTTCTGGGTAAGATCGGTATTGACAAAAGCAGGAAAACAGAACCCCAAAGAGACTGAAAAAGTAGATGCAGTTTTCGTCTGCTGGCACACCTGATCAGTATTGTAATAATGTTCCTCAACCATCTGAGTGTCTCTGAATAGCGCTCCCCCTCCACACAGTATGGCTGACAGGGATGCCCAATCCCTCATTGGCTCCACACTCCCTCTCCAAGTTCTTGGTGCCACGCTGGGAGCCCACCCCAGTGTGGCATAAGTGAGAATGGCGACGGGGCTGCCCAATCCCCCATCAGCTCAATTAAACCCCTCCAAAAGAAACAGACTTCCAGTTGCCATGCTGGGAGCCCACACCAGTGTGGCATGTCTGTATGGCTGACAGGGGTGCCAAATCCCCCATCGGCTCCACTGACTCCTCCCTAAAAAAATATTCCAGCTGCCATGCTGGGAGCCTGCCCCAGCGTGGCACAAGTCCAGCGTCATCTTCCTAAAAAGAAAACAAACACCTGAAAAGAAAAAAAGGTCCCTCATTGATTGTCTTGCCCCCCAACCCGCACCCACCATCTGTGCATCCACCTCCCCACATCCCCACCTCACCCCATACTTACCTCCGGACAATCTTTGGTGGACTGGGAACATGTCTGCACTCTTCAAAGCCGACCGACCGAGGACTGAAGAAATCCGGTAAGCTGTATAATGGAATAAATAGGGCTTTTTCAACTTTAATGCATATCTCAGGCATTTTTTGGAATTTTGGCACCAAATTTTCAATATGGGGTTTTAGGATCCCTCCTCATGAATTATCTCATTGTCATGGTGTTAATCGACCCCATAGGTGATTTCGCAGTCACTGCATGGAACCACCTTTCAGGTCTGATTTATAAAATGACAGTGTCACAGTTCATGAGGTAGGCCCCCAAAAACCCTACATTGAAAATTTGGTGAACAGATTCTAAAATGATGATTTATTTAACCATGCCAGCAGTTCCCACATGCTCGTAGTTCGCAAATTTTATATTTTCACTCCAGATTTTCAACATTGTCATTTTACCGCACCTCCTTATAAGCAGTAGAGCTGTCATTTTTCACATCCCACCCAAAATATGTTTCCGCGCATGTAGCGCACAATGGCACAGTCAGTGTGTGAAATCAATGTTCGGGACAGATTAAGAAAATCACAGTGACACTGTTCATGAGCAGAGGTCTTAAAATGGCTAGTTAAAGATTTGGTGACAAAAGTCCACAAAATGACTATGTTACAAGCGAGCATTGCGCAGTTTCCATGCACCCTCGTAAGTTCATGAATTTGTAATATTTTCAGTCCAGATTTTCACCATTGGCATTTTTCCACACTTCCTTATGAACAGTACAGCTGTCATTTTTCACACCATGGCCGAAATGTGTTTTCACACTTCCAGCGCAGAAATGCATGGTCGCTGTGGGAAATCACTGTTCCGGATAGATTCAGAAAATCACAGTGACACTGCTCATGAGTGAAGGTCCCAAAATGCCTATGTTGACAATCTGCTGTAAAAAATCCCAAAACTAATTACATTACGGGTGTGCATTGCACAGTTTCTATGCACGCTCTTGACTTCACCAGTTTTTTTAATATTTTCACTGCAGATTTTCAACATTGCATTTTTTACACCTCCCCATGAACAGTACGTGCCAAATGACATAGTCACTGTGCAAAATCAGCTTTTGGCTAACAAACTAATATTGCCACTGTTCATGAGTTGGGGGTCATAAAAAAACATGTTGAAAATTTGGAGTGAAAGTACCAACGAAAGCCTGAGGCATTAGGGTTTCCGACCATAATGCCCTACCCTGTAAAGGCTGACAGGCATCAGGGGTGTGACTTGGGATTGTCACCTGTAATATTCATACCATTCCTCCCCCACCCACACCCTGCAGCCAGTGACAGGCATTGAGGTGTGCCTTGGACTCTTCAGCCCCAAAGTTCTCCCCGTTTTCCTATACAGCATCCATCTCACCATATTTCCTGATGGAATGGGGTGAACATAAGGGCCAAACACCCCAAGGCACACCGTGACACTTGGTGTCTGCAGGGTAGGGTATGGTGAAATAGTGTGGCTGTTATGCCTGATCACCCAAAGGCACACCAATGCCTGTCAGTATCTTCAGGGTGGTGGTGGGGTTGGCTTCAGTTCAATACTTCACTGCCATTCCTATTATGCAGCTCTGTAATGTCTACACTACCAATGCCAATACCAGCAAGCAAACATTTGGCATTGACAAATGCTTGTTTATAGAATGCCACAAAAGTGTGAACTAGCAGTGCCTGGGCCATATCAGGCTGCCAACTCACAACCACTTGCTGCCTACTGCCCAGATCACACTAAACTAGCACATCTCAGCAGTACACTCAATGTAACAAGAGGAACATCAATATGGTGGTAGCATGATGTCTGGAAGTTTATTTTTTAATATAGTTTTATTATTTTTTATTGTATACCAGAAAAGTGCTAACAAGTACAGTAGTGGCTGGGCACCAGCAGGCTGCCAGCTGATTCCCACTTGCTTCCTACTGCTCAGATTACATTACACTAGCACAGCTCAGGAGGACACATACTATGATACAAGAAAAATCTGAGAAAGTTGGGAGTGTGAAGACTGGAAGAAAAATATTTTATTTGTATTATCTTTTATAGGACATCACAAAAGTGCCAACCAGCAACAGCCGGGCAATGACAGGCTGCCAGTTGACACCCACTTACTACCCACTGGCCATATCACATTACACTAACAATATTCAGTGGGAGACACTGGGATTGTGAAGACTGATAGAAAAAATGTGTATTTTATATTTTTATAGCATGACACAAAAATGCCAGCTAGAAGCAGCAGGCACCAGTAGACTAAGATGTGAAACTCACTTGCTGCACACTGCCAAGACCACACTATAGTAGCACAGCTTAGGAGGACAAACCCAGTGCTACAGGAGGAACCTCAGGAAGTTGGAAAGCAAAAATTAGACTAAATAAGTTCAATGTGCTTACGCAACTTGATATGATATATGCTTGTGTGACTAAGATACATTGTGGTTGTTCACCTATCTAGCCTTGGGATATACCACCCTACAGGGGTACGATGGCTAGAAACCCTAGAGGAAGGTTCCACCCCTATAGGTGCAGTGGGAATGATTCCCTTGCCTAAAGGTATCTTAGGAAGAAGACCACTGAAAAGAGAGATGTGCCACTGTAGGAGGAGGCGAGCATGGTGGAGCAATGAAGAAACAAATCCTGGAACAGTCCAGGAGGAGTGGCCTTATAAGGCCTGATGGGGGAGTGACAATGTTGCCCCGCCCATTGAATCACAGGCATAGCCTTCCCATTCAATGTTCTTACGCAACTTGATATGATGTATGCTTGTGTGATTTAGATACATTGTGGCTGTTTGCCTCTCTATCCATGAGATATACCACGCTATATGGGTATAATGGTGAGGAACCCCTAGAGGAGGGTTCCATCCCATAGTTGCTGCAGGAATGATTACCTTGGCTAATAATAGCTTAGGAAGAAGCCCAAAAAGAATACCCAAAAGGGTGTCGAGCATCGAACAAGTGAGAAATCAGAACATAGCAAGACCAGAAATTAAGGTGCTAGATGTAGAAGGGAAGGACAGGAGAAGAATGAGATATGACCAGAACGATGAACAAAAGGAAATCTGACAAGATGCAAAAGGGGTGTGATTCCTAAGGAGAGAGGGAACAGCCAGGGCCACCATCCGACTCCATCCAGCAGCAGAAACTAAATATAGAAACATAGACTTTGACGGCAGATAAGGACCGCTTGGCCCACCTAGTCTGCCCATTTCCATACCTAGAGGATAAGCTGCAGATCCTATTTAACCAACAGCCAATTTCTTCCTACCCCCCACAAAAATTGCCTTATGTCTGTATCATACATTCTTGAATTCTCCCACAGTTTTAGACCCCACAACCTCCTCAGGAAGGCTGTTCCATGCATCCACCACCCTCTCTGTGAAAAAATACTTCCCCACATTGCCCCTGAGCCATCAACCCTCTATCTTCAAATTGTGTCCCCTTGTTCTTGCACATTTTTCTGAAAGTTGCTACCCTCTTGGACTTTGTTGATTCCACTGAGGTACTTGAACGTTTCTATCATGTCCCCCCTCTCCCTCCTTTCCTCAAGGGTATACATATTAAGCTCCTTTAGTCTCTCCTCGAATGGCTTCTCTTACAGACTCTGCACCATTTTAGTTGCCCTCCTCTGAACTGCCTCCATCCTGTCTATGTCCTTGCATAGACTGGGTCTCCAGAACTGGACGCAGTTCTCCAGATGGGGTCTCACCAACTGTCTGTATAGGGGATAACAACTTCCTGTTTTCTGCTGGTGATGCCTCTCCCAATGCATCCCAGTATACCCCCAGCTCCCCTACTGCCTTCTTACATTGCTTGCTAACCTTAAGGTCATCTGATATGATTACCCCAGGTCCCTTTCCTTTTTTGTTGTTTTTACTACCCCCCATTGTGTAATCTTTCCCTGGGTTTTTGTTTCCCTGGTGCATTATTTTGCACTTCTCTGTACTGAATCCAAGCTGCCATATTTCTGACCATTCCTCCAACCTTGCCAAGTCCCTTCTCATCCTTTCCATGCCTCCTTGTGTATCAACCCTGTTGCAGATCTTTGTGTCATGTGCAAAGATGCATACTTTTTCCTTCCAGTCCCTCTGCAATGTCACTTATAAAGACATTAAAAGGACTGGACCCAGTACTGAGCCTTGCGGTACCCCACTAGTAACCCCTCTTTCTTCAGAGTGGACTCCATTTACAATTACTTTCCATGTCCTGTTGTCCAGCCAATGTTTTACCCAGGATACCACCCTGTGACCCACTCCCAGGCTGGTTAATTTGACTATTAATCTTTTGTGTGGGACTGTGTCAAATGCCTTGCTAAAGTCTAGGTAGGCCATGTCCACAGCCCCTCCCTGGTCTACTACTTTGGTCATGCAGTCAAAGAAATCAATTAGATTAGTCTGACATGACCTTCCCCGCTGTGAACCCATGCTGCCTTGGGTCCTGTGCCCCACTTTCCTCTAGGTACTCAACAATTCTTTCCTTCAGAAGTGATTCCATCACTTTCCCTACCACAGAGGTCAAACTGACAGGTCTGTAGTTTTCTGCCTCTGTCTAGGTCCCACTTTTGTGAAGGGGAATCACATCTGCCTTCCTCCAGTCCTCAGGTACTACACCATCCTCCCATGATTTGTTAAAAAGGATAGTCAGTGGGGTCACTAGTTCTCTGCTTAATTCTTTTGGAATCCTAGGGTGAATTCCATCTGGCCCCATTGCTTTGTCCACCTTCAGTTTTAGAGATTATTTCAGAAACCTTTCTTCTGTGAAAGGACTGGGATCGACCCCCCCATCCAGAATGCTTCTGTTATTTGGATTAGAAACATCCCCCTCCTCCTCTTTTGTAAATACTGAACAGAAGTATTCATTCAGTATCTCTGCTTTTTCACTGTCCCTCTCTGCCCACCCACCATCCATTCTATTCAGCCACACTATCCCTCCCTTTGTCTTTCTACGCTCCCTGATGTACCTATAAAAGGTTTTATCCCCTTTCTTAACCAAGTTACATAGAAACATACATAGAATTTGATGGCAGATAAGGACCACTTGGCCCACCCAGTCTACCCATTTTCCTACCTAATGGATAAGCTGCAGATCCTAGTTAACCAGCAGCTTACTTCTTTCTACCCCCACCCCCTAGAATTGCCTTATGACTGTCTCATGCATGCTTGAATTCAACCACTCTTTTTGACTCCACAACCTCCTCTGGAAGGTCATTCCATGCATCCACAACCCTCTCTGTGAAAAAAATACTTCCTTGCATTACCTCTGAGCAGCCCCCTCCCCATCTTCAAATTGTGCCCCCTTGTTCTTGCACACCTCTTTTTTTGGAAGATGCTACCCTCTTGGACTTTGTTGATTCCCTTGAGGTACTTGAAAGTTTCTATCATGTCCCCTCTCTCCCTCCTTTCCTCGAGGTTATACATATTAAGCTCCTTTAGTCTCTCTTCATATGTTTTCTGGTGCAGACCCTGCACCATTTTAGTTGCCCTCCTCTGTACAGCTTCCACCCTGTCTATGTTCTTGCTGAGATTGTGTCTCCAGAACTGCATGCAGTACTCCAGATGGGGTCTCACCAGCTGTCTGTACAGAGGGATAACAACTTCCTGTTTTCTACTGGTGATGCCTCTCCCTATGCATCCCAGTATCCCCCAGCCCTCCTTACTGCCCTCTCACATTGCTAGCCCACCTTTAAGTCATCTGATATGACTGCCCCCAGGTCCCTTTCCATTTTTGTTGTTGTTAGTATCTCACCCCCCATTGTGTACTCTTCCCCTGGGTTTTTGTTTCCCAGGTGCATTACCTTGCACTTCTTAGCATTGAATCTAAGCTGCCATACATTTGACCATTCCTCTAACCTTGCCAAGTCCCTTCTCATCCTTTCCTCCCCACCTTGTGCATCAACTCTGTTGCAGATCTTTGAATCATCTGCAAAGAGACATACTTTTCCTTCCAGTCCCTCTGCAATGTCGCTTATAAAGACATTGAAGAGGACTGATCCTAATACTGAACCCTGCAGTACCCCACTAGTAACCCCCCTTTCTTCAGAGTGGACTCCATTTACTATTACCCTCTGTCTCCTATTCTCCAGCCAATTCTTTACCCAGGCTACCATCTTGGGACCCACTCCCAGGCTGGCTAACTTGTATATTAATCTTTTGTGCATCACTGTGTCAAATGCCTTGCTAAAGTCTAGGTAGGCCATGTCCACAGCCCCTTCCTGATCTACTACTTTGGTCACCCAGTCAAATAAATCTATTAGATTCATCTGGCATGACCTTCCCGCTGTGAATCCATGCTGCCTTGGGTCCTGTGCCCCTCTGGCCTCTAGGTACTCGACAATTCTTTCCTTCAGAAATGATTCCATCATTTCCCTATCACTGAGGTTAAACTAACAGGTCTGTAGTTTCCTGCTTCTGCCCTGCTCCCACTTTTGTGAAGGGAAATCTCATCTGCCCTCCTCCAGTCCTCAGGTACCACTCCATCCTCCCATGATTTGTTAAAGAGGGTAGTCAGTGGTGTCACTAATTCTACCCTTAGTTCTTTTAGAATTCTGGGATGAATCCCATCAGGCCCCATTGCTTTGTCCACCTTCAGTTTTAAGAGTGTTTTCAGAACCCTTTCTTCTGTTAATGGGCTGGTATCAACTTCTGTATCCAGAGTGTTTCTATTGTTTGTTTTAGGTACCTCCCCCTCTTCATTTGTAAATACTGAGCAAAATATTTGTTTAGTATCTCTGCCTTTCACAGTCACCCTCTGCCCACCCTCCCTTTATTAAGCCTCACTATCCCTCCTTGGTCTTCTTTGCTCCTGATGTACCTAAAAGGTTTTATCCCCCTTCTTAAGTGAGTTGGCTATCTTTTCCTCAGTTCAGGCCTTTGCTGTTCTGACTGCCTTCCCAGCTTCCTTTTGCTTTAACAGATACAATTCTCTGTCCTGCTCCTTCTGTGATTCCTTGTACTTTGTGAATTCTTTCTTTTCTCTTGAACCTTCACTGTCACCTCCTTTGAGAACCATAGTGGTTTCTTACATCATTTTGTTTTGTTTATTTGCTTCACACAAAGGCTTTTTACCTCTGTGATGGCAGTTTTTATTATTCCCCATTGTTCTTCCACCCCTCCTTCCTGCCCATTTGCTAGTGCATTCCTTAGGCACTCACCCATTTTGGCAAAGTCAGCCCTCCTGAAGTTCATTACTTCTGCCTTTGTACGGCTTGACTCTATTGCTGTGTTTATTGTGAACCATACTGTTCGATGGTGCGCTAGTTCCCAGATGGCTACCCACTTCTACATCTGTGATCCTCTCTCCATCTCCATTTGACAGAACCAGGTCTAAGATTGCTCCCTCTCAAGTGGGTTCCAATACTAGTTGTCTAAGGCATGCCCCCTGTAGGACATCTAGAATAACCTCACTCTTTGAAGTGGCTGCTGCAACTGCACTCCAGTTAACATCTGGCATATTCAGATCACCCATCAGCAATATCTCCCCTTTTTCTGCCATTCTAAGTATACTTTCTATCATTTCCTTATCCATTTCCTCCGCTTGAGAGAGGGGGGTCTGTATACAACCTCTGTGCGGATTGTGGTGCCATTGCCTGTCTCCAAACTGACTCACAGTGCTTCTTCTCCTCCCTGTTTACCCTTTTGTTCTGTTGCTTTGATTCCTTCCCTTATGTAGAGAGCTACTCCTCCTCCTCTTTTACCCTCCCTGTCCCTCCTGTAGATAGTGTATCCTTTTATGTTTACATCCCTGTCATGGTTCTGTGTGTACCATGTTTCTGTGACTGCCACGATATCCAGATGTTCCTCCTCCATCAAGGCCACTAATTCAGAAAGCTTGTTATCCAGACTACAGGCATTGGTACTCATTGCTCTCTATTTTTTGATGGCTTTACCTTCTGTAGCAGCATCCCCCACTGACCTTTCTACTTTGGTCTTTTTCTCATTTAGTACCCTGTTTTGTAGGGGGAGACTGGGATTTTCCTGCTGCTTATCAGTGCCTCCCCCCTTTACTAGTTTAAAAGCTTGCCAATGAAGCATTTAAACAGATTGCCCAAAATACTTGTTCCCTTCCTGGACAGATGCAGACCATCTTGCCAGTATAGGCTGGTGTCCTTCCAGGTGGAACCCCAGTCCCCAATGAAGCCAAACCCCTGTGCTCCACACCATTTTTTCAACCATTCATTAAACTGCATGGTGCAAAGTACCCTCGCCTCACCCATGCCACTGACAGGCAGCACCTCTGAGAAGGATACTTTGTGTGCTACTTGTCTTAGGCCCCTTCCCAACTCTATAAAGTCCTTCTGCACTGTTCTAATCTCCTGATGAGCCAAGTCATTTGTCCCTAGGTGGACAATGTCATCCAGCTCAGACTCCCGTGCAACTGTTCTCATGATCCTAAGGATGCATTTCCTGTCCCTTCAAGCCATGGCACCAGGCAGGCACCTTATTTCAGTTTTTCCTGCATCCCCCAGTTCTATCTCCCTAATAACTAAGTCCCCCACCAGGAGCTGCTTCCTTTCCCTGTGGTGTCCTCTGCCTCCTTCCCGAGGGCCTCCCTTGTGACAGTTGTCTGCAACCTCCTTAGTCTCCTCTGCGGGCGCATCCACATGGGAACTATGCTCCCCCAGAATGGTGTATGGATTGTGGAGTGGAACAACTGACTGGGTGTGCCTCTGTTCCACCACCCTTACCATCCCTGAGCCCACTGTGGTCCAACTGCTGTGCTTTCTTCGCAACCTCTGAGGTAGTGGTGGTGGCTCTGGTGGTCCCTGGATGGGGGAGGTTCCCTTACTACTGTCCAGTGCAGCCTGGGGGAAGGTTCCCTTACTACTATCTTTTTCTCAGTTTGGGTCTTTGCTATTCTGACTACCCTCCCTGCTTCCTTCTGCCTTAACTGGTACAGTTCTCTGTCCTGCTCCTTCTGTGTTTCCTTATACTTCCTAAATGCTATCTTTTTCTCCCTAACCTTCACTGCCACCTCTTTTGAGAACCATAGTGGCTTTTTCTTTCATTTTGATTTGTTTATTTGCTTCACATAAAGGCCTGTTGCCTCTATGATGGCAGTTTTGATATTTCCCCATTGTTGTTCCACCCCTCCTTCTAGCCTGTTTGCTAGTGCTTTTCTAAGGCACTCTCCCATCTTGCCAAAGTCAGCCCTCCTGAAGTCCATAACCCTCACTTTTGTATGGCTTGACTCTGTAGCTGAGTTTATCATGAACCACACTGTTTGGTGGTCTCTTGTTCCCAAACGGCTACCCACTTCTAGATCTGAAATCCTCTCACTATCCCCATTTGAGAGTATGAGGTCTAAGATTGCTCCCTCACAAGTAGGTTCCAAAACTAGCTGTCTGAGGCATGCCACCTGAAGGGCATCGAGAATGGCTCTGATTTTGGATGTGGCTGCAGCAAAGGTGCTCCAGTTGACATCTGGCATATTAAGGTCCCCCATCAACAGTATCTCTCCTTTCTCTGCCATCCTAAGTATGCCTTCTATCATATCCTTGTCCATTCCCTCCCCCTGACATGGGGGTCTGTATACAACCCCTGTATGGATTGTGGTGCCATTTCCAGTCTCCAAGGTGACCCGCAGTGCCTCCTCTCCTCCCTTTTTACTCTTTTGTTCAGTTGTTTTATCCCTTCTCTTACATAGAGAGCTACTGCACCCCCTCTTCTCCCTTCCCTGTCTCTCCTGTAGGTAGTGTACCCTGGTATGTTAACATCCTAGTCGTGGTTCTCTGTGCACCATGTTTCTGTAACTACTAGGATATCCAGGCATCCCTCTTCCATCAAGACCACCAGTTCAGGGAGCTTGTTGCCCAGACTACTGGCATTGGTACTCATTACCCTCCATTTCTTGATGGCCTTACCCCTTTTTGCCTCATCCTTGTCCCTATTGCGTTTGTCACTTTCTCCATTTACCCCTGCGCTTCTCCCTATTGACATCTCTATGTTTGTGTCTACCTCACTTAGTACCTGGATTTTTGGGAGGCTAGATTTCCTGCTCCTCTCCAGTGCCTCCGTTATTGGCTAGTTTAAATGCTTGCCAATGAAGCATTTAAACCTATCACCTAGGATCCTGGTTCCCCTCCTGGGCAGATGCACAGCATCACACCAGTATAGACCTGCATCCATCCAGGTGGACCCCCAGTCTCCAGTGAAACCAAATCCCTGAGCTCTGCTCCAGTTTTTCAACCACTGATTGTATTTCATGGTGTGGAGCACCCTAACCTCACCCATGCCATAGACAGGCAGCACCTCCAAGAAGGTTACTGTGCGTGCTAGTTGCCTAAGGCCAGGGTGAAGCACCTGGTACCTCTAGAGGGTCTTCCAACTTTGGTCCATGCCTTTGTTGCCTCCCACCTGGACTATTGCAATGCTCTATACCTAGGGCTTACAGGGGTTGAACTTCACTGCCTGCAGCTGGTGCAGACTGCGGCAGCCAGGCTTTTGACTGGTTCTTCTAGGTCCAGTCATATAACACCTGTGCTCCACGGACTGCACTGTCTGCCAGTTTGTTGGCAAATCACCTTCAAGGTCAGTTTGCTGACCTATAAGGCCCTACATGATCAGGGACCAGCTTACCTGAAAGATCTCCTGCGTCCCTACTGCCCCTCCTGCCCACTCTGATCCACTGATGAGGGATTGCTAGAGATTCCCAGGGTTTGCTTAAAAACTTCAGGTGCAAGATCTTTAAGTTTTATGGCCCCTACCCTGTGGAATTCTCTACCCCGTCAGGTACAAAGTTGCCCGACTGTCCAGAGCTTTAAAGTAGCTTTGAAAACCTACCTTTTTAACAAAGCTTTTAATGACTGTTAATTATTTAATCTTAATCTTGTTTAAATCCTGTTTTAAATATTTATTGTTTTATGTCATTTGTAAAGGCGCCTTGGTTTAAGAAAGGCACCTTAAATAAATAAAGATTGATTGATTGATTGATAAGGCCCCTTCCCATCTCCACAAATGCTTCTTGCACTGCTATTATCCCTTTCTTAGCCAGGTCATTTATCCCTAGGTGGACAATGACTTACAGCTTCCTCTCCTGTGCAGCTGCTTCTGTGATCCTGAGGATTCACTCCCTGTCCCTCCAAGCCATGGTGCCAGGCAGGCACCTTACATCCCTCTCCCCTTCCTCTCCCAGTTCTACCTTCCTAACAATGGAGTCCCCCACCAGGAGTTGTTTCCTTTCCCTGTGGGGTCCCATGCCACCCTCCTGTGGGTCTCCTTTGTGGAGGTTCCCAGCATCCTCCTTGGTCTCCACTGTGGGTGCCTCCATAGAAGAACCACACTTTTCCAGAATGGCATAGAAATTGTGGAGAGGTACAACTGGAGGGATGCACTCTGTTCCACCACCCTCACCCTCCCTGGGCCCACTGTGGTCCAACCGCTCCTCTTTCTTGGCAACCTCTGAGGCAATGGCAGTGACCCTGGTGGTTCCTGGGTGGGAGAGGAGGTCCCACAAATCCTGGCCAACTCAGCCTGGAGATGAGCAACCTCCTCCCTCAGCCCAGAGAGGTGCCTGCAGATGGGACAACACTTCATCCTCCAGAACCCTATCTAAGATTAAGATCATTGGCACAGAGGAGAGGAAAACCCCCATTGAGGAAGAAAAATCTGGGTATCCAAGGCCTAGGTTGCCTTCCCTCCAGGCAGAAGGTGTTTTGGTTAGTGATGGATCAGCTACTGCAATGTAGAGTCGATATTGAGGGAAGAGGAAAAGATTCAAATTTGGATGAAACTCTCACTCTGTCCTTGTAACAGGAATGCTATTGAGAGTTGTAAGCTATGGCTCTGCAACTAGACACCCAAAGCAAAGGAGGAGAGAAAAGACCACCGAGGCACTCAGACAGCCTACACAAGCCTATCAAATAGACCAGAGGAACCAGAGGCTGTCAGATGGAGAATGGTGTAGAGGGTGCCTCTGAACCTGCTCTGGCAGCTGAAGGGGCCCTGATGATGAGAACCCCAACCCTCACAGCCTGAAGTAGAAAATTCTACATCCAGAGGTGTCACCAAAATGAGGGATGACTGAAGGTCCACTCAGAGTGAAGATATTCCCAGTATGGGCCAGAAAGAAGGACCCCACTCCGAGCTTCACATGCTCTGGATGCAGACTTTGTAGGATGTACAATGATGGAGAGAAGCCTTGAAGGCTGGAATGGTTAAGGTGAAGTATGAAATGGGCAAAGTGTGATGATGGATAGAAGCCTAGAAGACCTGAATGGTTTAAGATGAGGAAGGAAACTGATGACATGCAATTATGAAACAAGCTCTAGAAGGCTGGTACGGTTAAGGAGAAATATGAAATTGATGATGTATAATGATGGAGTGAAGCCTTGGAGGCTGGTTCGGTTAAGGTGAGGTATGAAATGAATGATGTATGAATATTGAGATAAGCCTTGAAGGCCTGAATGCTTGAAAGGCAACGATGAAGGTTTGACATGGAGTGGAAGATATACGAGTTGAGTGGTCCAGAATGTAGGACTAGGGTAAGAGGAGGATATGAATAGATATGGTGATAGCAGGATAGGGAAACACGCCCAAAAAGAAAGTATGGGATGAGGAAGGAGGAGAGTTGAGGGAGTGGAGAAAGGTGGGGTGAGCTAATGTAGAATAATGGAGGAAAAGCAGTCCCACCTAACCAGGAGGCATGAGGCCACAAAGCAAAATGGCAAAATAGAAGGAGGGGAAGCGCATGTATGGGAGACTAGAATGGCAGGATGAGAAGGATGTAGCACAGTTGAGGCAGACAGAGGGATGAGGCAGAGTGAGGGGGTGCACTAACAGAGCCATCCAGAGTAGATGGGGACTGTGAGAGGCCTGTCCAAAGTGCACAGAAGGGCACATCTGAACCAGGGTTGTGGATATGCCAGGCAAAGGACAAGGTAATGATTGGCAGGAATACATGAACCAGGAAGAGATCTGAGGTGGAATGGGTAGGAATCGAGGTGCAAAGGTCAGGTACAAATGAGGAGTGGAACAAGAGAAATGGAGAAGTATGAAGAGAAAAGCCCTGAGGCAGGGCAGGTGTGGTCAGGCAGGGCAGGTGTGGTCTCGATGTCCAAGAAGCTACAGGGGGTCTGACATGGTTGAGAGACAAAAGCAGGCAGGGATGCAGAGTGGGGAGAATCAGCAACAGGGAATCACTCTGTGCAGGTGATGCCTGGAGAAAGAGCACTGGCAGCTCGAAAGTCATGGAAATCGACTGTGGCAAGAACGAGCAGGAAGGGCTGGATCCGGGTGCAGAAGCCGCTCGCCAACAGTAACTGCAGATAAAGATGGAAGCAGAGTGGTGGCTCCTGGTGAGTAGAAAAACCCACAAGAGAGTAGCACAAAGAGGGCCAGGATTAACCTGGAAGAGCAGAGAGGCAGATGGCTGGAGGAGAATGAGGGAAGAGCAGCAGGAGGCCTAGAGGTCGGCAACGCAGAAGCTAGGGAACAATCAGATACAGTGAGGGCAGGATAGAAGACTGTGGTTCAGAGCAGGTGAGCCGAGAAATGGATGAGGAAAGGGAGTAAGGAAAGGCCAGGCAGGAGGAGGAGAAACCCAAGAGAAGCACTGTAAGGGGGGGTGAGAGCAAAAACAACAGAGAAGACAGCCGCATGCGAGCAGCACAATGAGGAAAGAAACAGGACAGGGTGAGACAAAGTAAATGGGAAGAGCAGGGAGGGAGGAAGTGGGGGAACAGACTGAAGTGAAAGACGAGACTGGACAGCCATGGTGAGTGGCAGGGATGCCAGCACAGTGATGGGAATGAATTTAGGAGAGAAACAGTCAGAACAAGGAGGGGAGATGGGCAAACATCCATGAGCAAGAGGCAACAGATGAAGAGCAGAGATCAAGAGAGATAGAAAGACAGGTGCCGCAGGAAGTAATAAAATGAAACAGGGGAGGCAGAATGGGTGAGAAATTTGGAACAGAGAGATGGAGCAGGCGATGATGCCTCTGGCTGCAATGAAGAGATGAATCCTGGAACAGTCCAGGAGGATTGGCCTTTTAAGGCCTGATGGGGGCATGATGTTATTGCTCCACCCACTGAACCACAGGCAAAGCCTTCCCATTGTATTTTTTTATTTTTTTTATTTTAGTAGGATGCCACAAAAGTGCCAACTAGCATTAGTCAGGCACAAGCAGGCTGCCATCCAACACCCACTCGCTGCACACCACGCTAGCTTCAGGCCTCAGGGTGTTTCTGCTGTACAAAGCACATACAGTATTAATATAAAAATAAATTACAGTCACTGAAAAGAGCAGCTCTTCTTCATATTCTTCCAGACTATTTTTTTTTTACTGTGGGAACAGGGCACTGTAATGCTGTCAACACACACCCTCTTGCTACCCAATGCTCAGTAACTCCCTAGTCAGGCCTCAGATGTATAAATACTTTGCCCTTCTTCTACTTCTGAATAAAAAAATATACAATCACTGGCAAACAAGTATGCAGTTCAATCTGACTATTTGATCATACTGTAAAAAATGGTTGTTTTAGGCAGCAGGGCAATTACAGATTGCTACCACCTCATTTTCCTGCTGCCCACTGCTAAAGAAAACTGTCATCCCTCTCAGTTCTTACTCCAGCTATGTCCCAGGTACCTAAGCACTGTTGTTTTTCAGTGCACTGCTCAGGCTGGCAGAGTTTTGTTTTCTCTTGCTGTTCTTTATGCTAAATTAAGTAAGATGTATACACAATAACTTGGTTTTTCTCTTGCTTACATAAAGTAAGAAATATACCCAGCAGCAGCACTGCTGTTTAAGGCTTTTGTTTGTGTGATTTCTGAATAAAAGTGCAAGATGTCTGGCTTTTCTGAGGATTTTGCTAGCTGATCTAGCTAAATTTTCCCAAATGCCTTGACTAAGCTGCCCATCAGACTAATGCCGAATGTGTTTGTGAGCTCTCTTACTGTGCCATGACATTGAGTTGAGTTTGACATGAAAACAAGGCTATGACTCACACTGCATAGTTACCTATTCAAGTGCCAACTGTGGTTCACCATTCATCTGTTTAGAGTGGTCCACAGCATGCAGACCAAGGCAAACCTGTCAAACCAAAATTCTGCACTTTTGCCCTCAAAGTACATCACATTCCACAAGCATCAAATATCAGAAATTCAAGTTGGTTGATTTTTTGGTATGATTGAACTTCTAACTCTATTATCTGTATACTGAGACAACATGATTTGTAATTAGTCATGGAGCATTATAATGGATGTTTTATTTTCAGAATGAGTTTCTCTAAAGGTTTATAATTATAACTATTTTTGGTTTTTATACATTTATATGCTGAGGAAACATAATTAGCATTTTTTATGGAGGGTGATGATGTTTGCTTTGCACCTAGAACAAGTCAGCTTCTAGGATTTTTAATTTAATTTAATGTAGTTACTTTAATTTTTTTATTTACAGTATATGCTAAGAAAAATATTATTCATGATACATAAAGGAGGCACAATGACGTGGAAGTGGAAGTGTTGTCTTTAGCACCTGACCACCTAAATGGTTTTCATTTTAATTCAATTATTATTATTTACTGGTACTTTTACAGTGAAGGCTGATTTGAGTTGGAGGAAGATTAGGAATGTATTTATTTATTTAGTTTTTGTTGACAGGGAAAGAAGGACGATGCTGTTTTGTCTAGTTTAAGCCTTCATCCCTGAGGGGGCAGGGGTTGCAGATGCAAGCTAACATATTGAATCAGGTTAAGCTGTTGGTGTCATGTTTTTGCAAATGTGTAATATTGGGCCAGGACACCAAGTAAATTCCTTTGCTCTTTTTAAGAAGTTCTATAGCATCTTTAATGTCAGCCTGAACAACCAGCAGATCAGGCAGATGGGACTTCAGTTTAACATCTCATGTGAAAGATAGGTTACTTCAAGGGGTGCTGGATATGTATGTCATGCAATTTAGGGCATTAGATAAATGCTTATTGAGTGGCAGACTAAGTAGTTCATCTTATTGTAAAGTGCAGTATAAATAAAATCAGAAAATGTTAAAACATGTTATTTTTAAAATTTCTCACTTTTTGACTATTGATACAAAAAGTTTATTGATAAAATAATGCATGCATGTATGCATTTATTTATTTTAAAAGTTTCACCAAAAAGGGAGTACTGAGCTAATAAAAAAAAGCTTGTTTCCAGATGTGTCCTGGGTAAAGGGGGAAGGGATAAGTACAATAGATATATTAACATTAAAACTAAGACATCATACAGAGAATTAAATACAGTGCATCTGTACATCTTGTAAAGCTTTGTACATTAGGAGAGTGTTTAAATAGGACAATAGGGGATAGTGCACAGAGGGAGGAGCATGGGGGGAGAAAAGGGGGTACGGCCTGATGACAAACGGAGTAGGAAAGGGAGGAAAGTGTGGCATGGTGGAAAGAGAAAGGTAGATCACAAACTTTTGACCCTTTGAGATGTAGACCCCACAAGGGTCAGGCACAACTGGGTGCACACCCAGCCCATGTCCGGTTTCCTGGCCTGCAAAGAAGAAAGGCAGGAATGGGGATGGGCAAGGAGTAGTAAGAAGAAAGCAGAAGGGAGGAATAGGAGAGAGGGAGAAAAGAAACAAGACCGGAGTGGAATAGGAAAGGAGGGAGAGAGAGAGAGAGAGAGAGTGTGTTAGAGAGAGCGAGAGAGAGGGAGGGGCATACTTGCAACCCTCTAGGATGCAATCCCCATAAGGGCAGGACACAGTTGGATACACAGCCAGCCCATGTCCTGGGTTCCAGGTCTGCTAAGGTAAGGAGAAGGGTAGGAGTGGAGATGGACAGGGTGTAGGAGAAAAACAGGCAGGAGGGAGAATGTGGTGTGGACTATGGTTAAGACTATGGGCAATTACAGGAGGGAGCAGTGTGGGCTTGGAGTAAAATAGAGAGGAGAGAAAGCATTTGGAAGTTGCAGAGCAAATGGCTACTGGAGAGAGTACCAAACTTTAGGAAAGCGGAAGGAGAAGGCAGCCTGACCAGCGAGGGATTTACAATGGGGAAGTAAGAGAGAATGATAGCCTGAGTTACAGAGGGAGTAGGAGGAGGGGGCAGAGGGTAGAGTAGAGTAGAGAGCTAAGATAGGAGGGGAGTGAGGCCAGCCAGAATTTGGAGAGGAAGGAGGCACAGTGGGTAATGCAATGGTCTACCAGGGAAGGAAGGGAGATGGCAGAGTACAGGGAGCAGTGGTGAGTGTGGGGTGGGCAATCCAAGAAAAAATGTTAGGAGTGTAAGAGGGGGTCCAGTCTGGCCAGGACAGACTTTGGGGCAGCACTGTAGACAATGTCACCATAATCAATAATGGGGAGGACCATTTTAGTGATTATATCTCAGTGGGCAGGTAGAGGGATGCAGTATTTATGCCTATGTAGAGCACCAAGCTTGGGGTGGAGTTTTTTTATGAATGGTGTCTAAATGCTGTGAAAAGTCAAGGTGTCGATCAAGCCAGACCCCTAGGTATTTAAATCAGGGCACATCATTAACTGTGACCCCATCAAGGGTATGGAAGGAGGGGAGATAAGGTAGCCTGGAAAGTCTCTGATGAGCTCCAAATGACAAAGAGACAATTTTTTTTCTGCACTAAGTGTTAGCTGATCTGACCTGAAGCAACGCTGCACAGTGTCAAAATCAGTTTGAAGCCTGGCTGTTAGCTCAAATGGGGAAGGTCCAGAGGCAAACAGGACCATGCCATCTGCATACATGCGGATGGCTGCAAATGAGCATGCAGAGGGAAAGTCGCTGAGGAAACTAGAGACAGTAACAGGACAAGGACGGAGCCTTGGGAGATGACGGTGCAAATGGGGGGGTCACTCTTCAATTCTTACCAATTGAGTTTTTCCCATCAGGTAACAGCTGAAACAACTAGTTATGAAGCCTTAGAGGCCTGCAGACTTTAGCTTGCTGAGGAGGTGATGGTGGGGAATGGCGTTGAAAGCTTTGGCTAAATCAACAAAGATGGTGGTGGTGAGGATGCCCTGATCCATGCCTGTCAGGACAGAGTCAGTGAGTGGAGGGAGGAGGATGTGGAATGGTTTTTGTTGAAGCCAGACAGGAAAGGGGTGAAGAAGGAGGAAGAGTCGAGGAAGGCAGAGATTTGAGATAGTACTATGTGTCCTTAAAGTTTGGATAGAGTTGGAAGGAGGAATATTGGGTGGTAATTGCCAGGTGAGGAGGAATCATGTCCTTTGGGAAGGGGAATGATGGTTGCATGCTTCCAGATGTCGGGAATAATGCCAGGGAAAATGAGAGGTTAAGAATGGATGAGATAGGAAAGGCAGTGGCATGGGCAGAAAGGTGTAGGAGCTGGGGGTCAAGACCATCAGGGTTCTTGCCTTTCTGAGGGTTGAGGTCCCAGATTGCTGTTAAAGATGTAGCAGTGGTAACAGGAAAGAAGAAGGAAACAGAAGGAGGGGCAGAGGGAGGGTGATAGGAGAGGGAGTGCAGGAAGGAAAGGCAGATAGGAGAGAAGAGGCACAGGTGGTAAAGTACGAGTTAAAGGTTGAGGCCACTGAGGGAGGGTCTGAGATGATGGAGTCGCCCACCTTGAGCACTGGGGGGGGACTGGTTAATGTAGTGGGGGAGGAGAGGACATGGATGACTTTCCAGAACTTGGAGGGGTGATTAAGATTATTCTGGAAAGAGGAGGAAAAGAGCTCAGCCATAGCAAGCTTGGTGGCTCTTGTACAAGTGTTCCTCAGGGCACAATATGGTGCGCCAGTGGAAATGTGCATCTTCCATGCCAGGTTGTGAGCATGAGACCAGGCCAAAAGTTTATCTGAGATCCAAGGGAGGTGTGATCCTCTGACCTTTGTTTTCCAGAGGGGAGCTTGCAGATCCCAGATTGCTAAAAATTTGGAACAGAAGTAGTTGAGTGCTTGGTTTATGTTGTTGGCATTAGAGATAGGGGATCAGTCAGAAGTAAGCAGTCTGCACAAAGCAGGGATAGGTCAACTGACTGGAAGGACTTGTTCAGGATTATTTTAGGAGGCATTTTGGGATGGTGAATTTTTCGCATGCAGGAGACCATATGGTGGTCACTGAGTACATCAGGGAGGATAGTTTAGTTTAGTTTAGTTTAGTTTATTCATTTAATAGAGCGCTCTAATTCATTGCATCTCTAGGTGCTTTACAGATACCAAACATCATATCAATTTAAAAAAAAAATACATAAATATAATAACCCATTAGGTTAAAAGTTAAAAAGAGGGAAAGCATGGATAAATAGGAAGGTCTTCAGATCCCCCTTGAAGGCACTAACCGAGGGGGCCTCGTAGAGCAACCAGAGAAGTGAATTCCACAGAGTTGGCACTGCCACAGAAAAGGATCATGTGCCAGATGATTTCAAGTGGACCCTGGGAATCACCAAGAGGCCCCCTTCAGCTGACTGGAGGGCATAAGATGGGTGGTAGGGCTGCAGGATGTCTTGCAGGTAACCAGGCCCCAGTTTGTGCAGGGCTTTATAGGTCAGTAATCCAACCTTGAAGGTGATCCGCCACCTAATACAAAGCCAGTGCAGAGAGTGCAGCACATGTATAATATGACATTACCTCAAAAGGCCAGTCAATAACCCGGCTGGAGCATTCTGCACTAGCTGTAGTCAGTGGAGATCAACCTCTGATTGCCCTAAGTAAAGGGCATCGCAGTAATCAAGCCGTGATGTCACAAAGGTATGGACTGGTGATGGCAGATCACCCGAGGGAATCAGGTGTTTATTCCTGGCAATGTTCTTAGGATGGTAAAAGCCACTCTGGCCATGACCGATGCATGAAATTCAAGTGCAAGGCTGCTATCCAGCACAACACCAATATTTTTTTACCTTAGAAGAAGCGAGAAGCTAGGAATCCCCAAGCCTAAGCCTGATGACTCGACCAGCCTGCACACTAGCTCTCAGGTGACCAGGTTCCACCACCAGTACTTCTGTTTTGTCAGGATTTAACCTTAACAGGTTGGCACTCATCCAGTCCTGGAGTTCAGCACTGATTGAAAACTGAGACTGCGTCCTGTTGCTCAGGAGTGAAAGACAGGTACAGTTGAGTATCATCAGCATACCAATGAAAACTCAGTCTGTACCATCTAATTATGTCCCCTAGTGGTAGCATATACACCACAAAAACATGGGGGACAGAATGGAACCCTGTGGAACCCCGCACAGCAGCGGAAGTGGACTGGAGGAAAAAAGCCCTAAAGACCCCCATCTGCATCCTGCCTGTGAGGAAAGAATGGAACCCATTAAGGCCTATACCAGAGAGTCCACAACAAATCCACAGGTGATTCAATAACACGCCATGGTGCACAGTGTCAGATGCAACTGAAAGGTTGAGGAGAACCAGGATGGAGCTTTCCCCTCCATCCCTTGCCAACAGCAAATCACTAAACTCCTGAACCAAGGCAATCTCAGTCCTGTGCCTTTTCCCAAAACCCTACTGGAGAAGGTCATAGATGTCTTAAGTTGACAAATGAACCTCCAGTTATAAAGCCACCACCTCCTCGATAACCTTCCCCAAAAAGGGTAGGTTAGAGACAGGTCTGTGGTTTGCCAAGCAGTCCTGGTCCAATGATGTTTTTTTTTTAAGAGGGATTTCACCACCACTGCCTTAAGAGGCTCAGGAAAGTTCCTCCTCAATAAAGAACACTCTGACTATCCTAGCAAGGACCTGGCCAGTGGACTCAACACATCCTATGAGTAGGTGCATTGGGCCCAGGTCCAAACTACAGAAGGTGGGCCTCAACTCCTGGATGACCCTAACAACTTCCTTGACCACCAGCCAGTCAAAATTAGAGCAGAACAAGCATTTGTCAATGCTTGTCTCACTGGCATTGGCATTGGCACTGGTAGTGCAGGAGTTAGAAATGCATAATAGGAATGGCAGTGAAGTATTGAACTGACACCAACCCCACCCCACCCTGCAGAGACTGACAGGTGTTGGGATGTGCCTTTGGGTCATTAGCTATAACGCACATGGCATTTTACCTCACCCTACCCTGTAGACACTGACAAGTGGTGTGGTGTGCTTTGGGGTCTTTGGGCCTTATACTTACCCCATTCCATAAGGAAATACATTGAGATGGGTGCAGTATAGGAGAATGGGGTGAACTTTAGGGCTGGACACTCCAAGGCACACCTCGATGCCTGTCACTGGCTGCAGGGTGGGGGTGGGGGTGGAATAGCGTGAGCATTACAGCCAATGATCCCAAGTCACACCCCTGACACCTTTCAGTCTCTACAGGGTGGGGTGTTACAGTTGGAAACCCTAACGTCATTGGCGTTTGTTGGTATTCTCACTCCAAATTTTCAACATAGGCTTTTTTGTGACCCCAGCTCATGAAGAGAGGCACAATCAGTTTGTTAGCTGAAAGGTGGTTTGGCACCTTGGCTATGCAATTTGGTGACACAGGGACAAAAATACATTTTGGGCAGGATGTGAAAAATGACAACTGCAATGTTCATGAGGAGGTGTAAAAAAAATGGCAACGTTGAATATCTGGAGTGAAAATATGAAAAATTTGTGAAGTTATGAGCATGCATAGTAACTGTGCAACACACGTCCATAACCCAATTATTTTTGGTATTTATTTAGCCACATTTTCAACATAGGCATTTTGGGACCTCCCCTCATGAACAGTGGCACTGTGATTTTGTTAATCTGTCCCAAAAGTTGATTTCCCACAGTAACCACGCCATTGTGTGCCACAGGTGCAGAACCACATTTTGAGCAGGCTGTGAAAACTGACAGCTGTACTGTTCATAAGGAGGTGTGAAAAAATGGCAGTGTTGAAAACCTGGCATGAAAATATTACAGATTTGCAAAGTTACAAGAATGCGTGGAAACTGCACAATGCATGCGTGTAACACAGTCATTTTATGGACTTTCATCACCAAAATTTCAACATAGGCATTTTAGGACCTCTGCTCATGAAGTGTCACTGTCATTTTCTCAAATTGTCCCAAAAACTGATTTCACACAGCAACCGCGCTATTCTGCTTCAGATGTGCGAAAACACATTTCGGCCAGGATATGTAAAATGACAGCTGTACTGTTCATAAGGAGGTGTGGAAAAATGCCAATTTTGAAAATCTGTAGTGAAAATATTACAAATTCATGAAGTTACGAGCGTGCATGGAAACTGTGCAATGCACACTCATAAAACAGCCATTTTTTGGATTTTTTTCACCAAATTTGCAACATAAGCTTTTTGAGAGCCCCCCTCATGAACAGTGGCACTGTCATTTCGTTAATCAGTCTCAAAAGGTGATTCCACACAGTGGCTGTGAAATCACCTTTCAGGACTGAATAACGCCATGACAGTGACTGAATTCATCAGGAGGCATCACAATAACCCCATGTTGAAAATTTGGTGCCAAAATTCCCAAAAATGCCAGAGATATTCACCAAAGTTGAAAAAACCCTCTTTATGCCATTATACAGCTTACTGGCATTTCTTCAGTTTGAGGTCTGCTTTGAAGAGTGCAGACATGTTTCCGGTCCACCGAAGATCGTCGTGCCATGCTCTGGAGGTAAGTATAGGGTGAGGGGTGTGAGAGGCAGGGTGTGCATTGGGTGAGTGCGGGTTGGGAGGACCACCGAACTTGACGAGGGACCGTTTTCTCATTTACAGGTTGTAAAAAAAAAAAAAAATCACAGGACCATTTTTGTTTTACAGGAGCATTTGGCATGCTGGGGTGGGCTCCCAGCATGCCACCGGAGTGTTTTTTTTGGGGGGGTTCTGTAGCAGACGGGGGATTGGGCACCCCCATTGGCACACAACAAATGGGGGGACATTATGCCGACAGGGAGTGGGCTCCCCCATGAGAAAATTAAACTGGGAAGAGAGGACATGATGCCAAGGGGGATTGGGCACCCCCTCAGTACACACTTTAAATGGGGGAGTGCATTTTGCTGACGGGGAGTGGGCTCCCCTGTCGGCAAATGAAGTGGGTTGGGTCATGCTGACAGGGGGATTGGGTACCCCTGAAGTTGGCTCTCCACATGGCAGCAGTCAGCGCCACCATGTTTATTGAAGGCCTTCACCAGGAAAGGCACATAGGGAGGACATGTTTTGGTGCTGCTGCATGACGAGCTTGGCTCTCATTGCAGCGGACCATTCCTTAGATGTGCTCACCACATTATGTATTCCTGGTGTGGTGCTTGCATGCTGTCTTATTAGGGAATGAGGGATGCACCTACTGATGCATGCCCTGCATTCGCCCAACAGTGACCGCGCCTCCAAATCTGCTACTAATGCAATATGTTGGCTGGAGTGCAAGCGTGAGCCAAAATAAAAATGGACTCCTCATGCCAGACATTGGCTCATCACTGAAAGCCCTATTGGAAGGCATGGATTGGATTCCCAATCTGATAGAGGATCTCTTATCAGCATAAAATAGAGCAACTCATTACACTTAGATTGTGCAAAAGCTCTAATGGACTGAAGACAGGCCAGATTGCACAGTCTGATGACAGTCCAGAAGAGCTAAGCTGGTCTGTTAGTTGCCATAGCAATCTCCATGGACAGGAACTCTGCCTTCTTATGGGAGATTGGTGTTTGATACTCTCTATAATGAGACACAAAAATAAGCTTGTCCTCATCAGACCCAGTTCTCTGCCTGAGCCTTTCCAACCTTTGGCCCCTAGCCTTCAATTCCTTGAGAATCCCATAAAACCATGGTGATCTCTGGTGTGAGGTGAGGGGCTGAACATGGACCAGTGTGATAGAATCGAGGGCATCGGTGATGGCCCTGTTATAGGCCAAACACCAATGATGCAGTGTGGATGGTTTGTGAGCACCCAGTCCAATAGCATGTGTTTAGGGATTTTGAGTTGTGCTGGGTTGGGACTGAGATGAGTTTTGTGAGATGGAGAGATTTAATATTTTGGCAGAGTTTAGACTGAGAGTAGAAAAGCCAGTTGATATTGAAATCTCCCAGAATGAGAAGCTCACCAGAGTAGGTATGAGAAGAGACAGTGATTAGAAGTTCACTAACTGAAAAATGGGGTAGCCTTGGATGGTATCCCATGTTCTGGGCAATGCAAACTGAGCGACTCAAATTTGAGTGACTAAGTTTCTGTGCCTGACCGAGTAGCGAGTGTGCAGGTATAGCAATGGAATGGAATAGTGAGTATGGAGCGACAGAATAGTGAGGGCAAACGATGGGGGAGCTGTAGAGTGATGCTGGCCAAATAGAGGACTGAAGCCTCACTGGCATGGTGGATAGGGTCACCACCTAGAATGGTGATGGCCCCGGGTTTGGGACTGCCTGTAGGCAATTATTATATTTAACAGTTCTGGCTGTTACAATTTTTTTCCCTGATATGTCCTGTTGTTCACCCAACCGATGGTGCCTCAGCCATGTTATTCCCCCTACATACTCCGTCCCCCCATGTATTCTCCATTCCCTCAGTGTCAACCCCCATGGAGTTGAATATATTAATTTGCAGGTCCCCCGCATTAAACGTTACTTCATCTTGTGGCACTTTAGCACTGTATAGTGCCGTCGATGTCTTGCCTATTGCTGTGGTGACTGTGTCGGCTATTAAGGTTTCATTGAAATGTACTCACTGTTCTGCGAGTTGCTGTTGAATATTCTCTCTTATGACAAGGAACTACCCTGAACAGCAGTAGATGCTGGCTATGAGAATGGGGACAGAGAAAGGGATGGAGAGTTTGAGGATGAGGAGCTCTTACACATCAGAGGAAGTGACAGACAGAACAGAAGTAGATTGAATGGTGGAAGAGAGAGACACAATGACATGACCACCTTTCTTAGTGGAGGTCATGATGAGTGATGGTGTAGCCAGGGATGGTGATAGCTGAATCAGGAATCCTGAGGTTCATCCAGAATTCAGAGACTACCAGGGCATCAGGGAGAAAGAAAACCATGATGGGTTAAAGTATATTAATTTTAGGGAAGAAGCCACATATATTAATGTGAGATACCCATAGACCTTTGGGGAGGTCAGTGGGAAGGGAGTGTGCAGGGCCAGGGTTAGGATCAATATCACCAGCCATAAGGAGCAGCAGAGATATGATGAACTTGGAGGGGATTGAGATACATCGACAAGGCAAAGGGGTGGAAGGTGGATGGAAGACAGGAGGGTGTGGAGGGAGGGAGGGAGGTTCTCATGTACAATGGGTGGAGCCATGAGGAAAAGGAGGGGAGGAGGGAGCAACAGGGAAGCCAGGGGGAGTGTGAGATGGGCAGTGGGAGGAGGAGGGGAAGGGAGTGAAGGAGACAGTGGTGATGGAGAACAAAAAGGAGGTCAGGGGAGGTGGAAGGAGGGAGGGAAGCAATGGGAAATGGAAAGGTTAGGAGGGAGAGACTAAGAAGTATAATGTTGGATAGTAGCATGATAGGAAACAAAAGGGGTTGGTGGCTAAGAGGAAAGCGGACACAGGGGTAAAGAGATTGCCCAGAAAAGCAAGTGAGGTAGTGCAAGGGGTGGGGGAGGGAGGGAGGGACTGGGAGTTGAAAGATTGATAGCATTTGGAGTATCCAGGAAAGGTGACCCATTGAGCAGTGAGGAGAGTAGAGGGATCATAAGTTGGGGAAGGGGAAGAAATAGGAAACCACCATTTGAATTTGGTTAAAAAAACACTGTATACTGTGTACATTAGATATAATCTGAAGACAGATTAACGAGTTGTATACCATAAACATACACTGTAACCTGCTGTAATCAATTAGCATTATAAAAAGGGTCTAATAAATGGAGCTTTCTGATTGGCTGCAAACATTCTAACAGCCTTATGCTAATCTTTTATTAACATACATGTAGAGCTTAGCCATATGCTGAACAAGGTTTAACACTGTTTAAAAACATTTTTTATTATAATAGCAATAAGGCACTCCCAGGGATTATGTTAATGGTCAGTTAATCACCCTCTAGGGGCATGTGGCACTCAGCTACACCTCGTGCCACAGTACACCCCTAGAAGGTGATCAACAGACCATTAACATAACCCTTGATCATGCCTTATTGCTTAATTGATGAGTGCAAGACCAATAATGACCCTGTATTAGGTTGATTTTCAATGCAACTCCCCATTCAGGGTACAGACTACTGAGTAAGGTATAGACATTTGATGAAGTGCAGAGACAACATACTCTATGATTAAGCTGCCATGCAAACCTCACCTATTGCAAAATGTCACTCTTGTGTCATTGACCGCAGTGATTCAGTATCATGTGTCAATCAAACTCAGAATCCTTGTTACTAGTTGAGTGGGCGGGGAGGCCAACAAAATCCACCAGTGTGGAGCTGTTAGTTGGCACAGCTCCCTTCAGACATGAGCAGGTCTCCTGTGCTGTTTAATAAATGAATTAAAGTCCCAATCAATTTGAGCTCTGTGGAGAACTGTTGCGGGGGGAGGGCTAGGCAAATAAATAGTCTCAGCTGCCCTCCAACCCCCAATGCTGGCGTCCATCTCGACCGATGGTGACTGCTGGATGCAGAAAGGGGTGCCCAGTATTTAAAAGGATGCCCAGGACTTGAAAATGGCATCTTTTTGTAACTGACTACCTCTAATCCACCAGTGTGCAGCTGTTAGTTAGCGTAACCCTCTTCAGACAGGAGTGGGTCTCCTGTGCTGTGCACTAAATGAATTAAAGTCCTAGTTAATTTGCACTCCATGGAGTACTGGTGCGTGGGGAGGACTAGGCAAATAAGCAGTCTCCGCTGTCCTCTGGCACCAATTTTCGGCAGTGACTGCTGGATGTAGAAAAGAGTGCCTATTATTTAAAAGGCCATCCAGGATTTGAAAATGTCTACTTTTCGTAACTGACTACCTCCAATCTACTAGTGTGGAGCTGTTAGTCAGCGCAGCTCCCTTCAGACAGGAGCAGGTCTCCTGTGTTGTGCAGTAAATGCATTGAAGTCCCAGTCAATTTGCACTCCGGGGAGTACTGTTGCAGGGGGAGAACTTAGCAAATAAACAGTCTCAGCTGCCCTCCGACACCTGATGCTGGCATCCTTCTCATTGGTGACTGCTGGATATAGACAAACTCTGGCCAGACTCGATAGGGCTGCAGCTAGGGAATTTAAGGTAAAAATATTGTAAATTTGTTTCTTAATATTTTTACACCAAATTTTCAAAATAGCATTGTTGTGACCCTGCCTCGTGAAGATGGGCAGAGAAAATGTTCAACTCCTGGCTTAAAGGTGATTTTGCACAGGGACTGCAAAATCACCTTTCAGGACATTAAAACACATTTTGGGTCAGGAGATGAAAAATGTCAGCTGTCACATTCATGAGGTGCTGTAAAGAAATGGCTATGTTGAACATTTGGGATAAAAATATTGAATATTACCAAACGTACAAGCCTACGTTCACAAAATTCAACATAGGTTCATAACTTGGTTGTGTTTTAATATTTTTACACCAAATTTCCAACAAAGCATTCTTATCATCCCATCTCATAAACAAGGGCAGAGAAAATGTTCAACTCCTGCCTGAAAGGTGATTTTGTGCAGGGACTGTGAAATCACCTTTAGAGATGCAACGGATTTAAAATCCGCCGGCGAAGTGGATGTAAAGTGACCACTTTGCGTTATCCTAATGCTATGCAAAGTGGCCATTGCAAAGTGCTCACTTCCCCTTCCCATTATGACTTCGCATTGTCATTCCACCTTAACACGAAGCAAAGTGGAGTGACAACAATATAGGCAGCCCCCCACACATCACATGGCTTTAGCCAGGCAGGAAGGAAGTGAGTCAAAAAAGCACTTAATTTCATTTTCTCCTTTGCAGTGATAGAAGGAGGAGGAAGCATTTTGGGTAGAGGAGAATTTGGTGGTATCTTGCAAACTGCGAAAAAAACAACAGCTTTTTTAAAAGCTAAATCTTTAGTTTTTTTGTAGAGTGTTTTTTCAGTTCTTTTTTGCTACTGATTTTTTTTTTGTAAGTTTTGTTTTGTGTTTATGTACGTGTCTGTGTGTGTGCATGTGAGTGAGACTGTGAGTGAGTGTGAAGCAGTCTTTTGAGGCATCGGTCAGAGTGGGACTTAATTGTGTGCGATGGACCTGGGAGGAGAGTCTGTGGCCCATGGGTGTGGGCAGAGCAGAGTGTGCATGCATGGGGGCAGTTGGGTGTCATTGGACTGCTCATGTTTGGTGTTCCATCTCCCCCTCTGGAAGCAGCAGCAGCACCACCAGTGCCACCATCGGTGGCAGCACATCCACCAAGTTAGCCACCACCACCACCAGTAGCAGCTGCAGGGACTCATGCAGCACCCCCTCCACCCCTTCACAGCTGCAGATGGAGCCCCAGGTGAATGACAGTACTTCCGGCAGTAAATCTGCCTCTTCTGTGCCTGGTCCCACCTGCAGCTCCAGAGTGTGGCAGTTTTTTAACCATGTGGGGGGGGAACAGTGCCATTGTGGTTTGCCATTTATGTGGTGTGCAGTTATGCCTTAGCCTCCAGGGGACACATTTGGAGACCGGTGGCCAGCACACACACATGGCAAACCACCACAAGGTGGAGTGGCAGGCTGCCACCGAAGGGGCCAGGCATCCACCTGCTGGCCATTCTGTGGCAGTGGCAGTGGCAGAGGGTGCTGGGGTGTTGTGCCTCACTGCCACATCAGGAGGAGGGCAACAGCAGCAGCTGCTCCACCACCACCATCACAGCCACCAGCACCACCCTCACTAACACCACCATTACCTGACTTTCCTGCTGCAGTGGACCCTACCATAGTACAATGCAGGCAGCCCTTGAGGAAAGCAGCAGTAGGTGGAACAGATCCAGCAACAGCATCTGCAGATACTGTCAATGCTTCACCTGCTGCTGGAACACCATGGAATCCCCCATTAACATATGTTTTTTTCTGGACACCCCCACTTCTGTAGTGTTTTGTGATTTCATTTTTATGTTTAATAATAGACAGCCTTACATGCTCCAATTGCCCTTTTGTTATAATGCAGTGCCTCAGTAACGTTTACTTTCTGTTGTGGATTGCGTGTGGAAAAGATGGTGTGAGTAGTGCAAATATGATGTGCTAAATTGCAAGTGTGCAGTCAGTGTTGTTTCATGTGTGTGTGTGTGTGGCATCAGACTCAGACATTGTGCAGCTTCTTGCAAATGTATATTGCTGACTTGTTGTAGTGTTTATTATGGTGGAAAGAATAGTGAGCAGAATTACAAATATTTTATTGTCATTATCATCATCAGTGGACAAAGTGATACGAAACTTTTTCAGAGATGTCTGGCCAGAGTGCACCTTAGTCACATACTGCACACATAACTTTTAAGAGAGCATGTGCTTTTTGTGCTATGATCTCCTGTAAGTCATGTGTGCATTGTGAGTCACTTAGGTGCACAGCGACCTGATACCTGTGAAAAAATATCATATCACTTACTCTGCTGGTGCTGATGGTACAAATAAAATATACATCATGTATTCTTTGTTATCTTTGTTCTTGAGATACTGCAACAAGTTACACCACATATATGTTTGCATGAAGCTGGACAATGTATGCACACACAGGAAAGAACATTGACAGCACGCATGCAGTTTAGTACAACATACTTGCACTGCTCAGTCATGCTTTTTGTGAAACACTTCAATTCATGAGTCCCAACACAAAGTAAACATTACTGAGGCTCCATAAATATTTTGTTTGTGAAATAGATATTAAAGAGATTCACCAGCTTACAGCATTACACCTGTAGGGATGCCTTATTTCCAAGGGAATCTTTCTTGCTCCACATGTCCTTACATAGTGTAATACCTTTCTGGAAAAAATGCCCATAATTTCATTAAAGCGGGTCATGGAAGACTTCCTGTTCTGAAGAGCTGCCCAAGTTCTGTCCCCCCCCGGTCAGCAATGTTATGACATGATGCTAGGGAGAGCGCGTGGGCATGCTCCTTTATACTGAATGTCCTGCAGCTTTCTGAATGTTTATGTTATAAAGGTCAGTTTGTGATGAAACGTGGGCACGCTTCCAGTAACAAGAGCCTTGTTAGTGGAAACGTGCCCACGTTTCACCATAAACTGACCATTATAACACAAAAAAAACATTCAGAAAGCTGCCGGACATTCAGTATAATGGAGCACACTCATGTTCTGTCCCTGGCATCATGTCATAACATTGCTGAGAGTGGGGGGCAGAACCTGGGTGGCTCTTGAGAACGGGAAGTCTTCCGTAACCCACATTAATGCAATTATGGGTGTTTTTGCCAGAAAAGTATTGCACTATGCAAGGACATGTGGAGCAAGAAAGATTCCCCTTGAGGTAAGGCACCCATATATTGGGTGCAACACCATAATAACTATGTAACTTGGTGAATCTCTTTAAAGCAGCAGTGCAACAATCTGTTGAAAATTTGTATCTATACTTTTTAATGCTATTTTACATTGCCACTTTACTTACATCCTGACTTGTATGATACTATAATTTCCAGTATTTGAGTCTGCTTTACTACTTTTTTTCATGTCTGAAATAATAAAAGGAGTACTCCTTTTAATACGGTGTGGACCAGGTCTTTCTCAATATTTTCCACTGCTTTTCTCCATCAGTTGTTATATATCACTTCTGTTGTAAAATTAACAGTTATGCAGTAGAAGCAAATGATTTTATACCTTTTAATGGACCAACATAGATGTAACAAGAAGAACAAAGTGCTCTAGCTTTCGGACCAACCAGTCCTTCTTCAGAAGCTTCTGAAGAGGTCCATTAAAAGGTATCAAATCATTTGCTTCTGGATCTATTCTTGCAAGGACCAATACGGCAACTACTAAATCTAGATTTCAGTTATGCAGCAGGCAGTGTTTTATCACCTCACAGAACAATATTTATTGAAAAACAGCTGCAAATAGTGATACAAACCTGGTTAGAACAATATTAAAAGACGTGCTCCTTTTTTTTCAGACTTGAGAAAAAGTAGTAAAGCAGACACAAATTGTGAAAAGAAGGGTATCATTCAAGTCAGGATGTAACTAGTGGCTGGCAATGTAAAATAGCATTAAAAGTATAGGTCAAAATTGTCACCACATTCTTGCAATGCTGCTTTAATTTATTATTTAAGTATGACATTATGTGCTCACAATCACAACACACAAAATGCATCTGTCTTGTGTGCAGAAAATTGACAAGTGGTAATGAAGTGAAATGGAAGCGTTACACCACATGCAAAGTGTCCCAGAATTAATGGCGCACTCAGTCATGCGTGCAGTACTCACACAGAGTCCCCAGATTTTTTCTGCATCCCCAAAATGCATCTGTCTTGTGTGCAGAAAATTGACAAGTGGTAACAAAGTGAAATGGGAGCATTACACCACATGCAAAGTGTCCTAAAATTAATGGCGTACTCAGTCATACGTGCAGTCCTCACACAGAGTCCCCAGATATTTTCTGCACCCCCAAAAATGCATCTGATTTGTGTGCAGAAAATTGACAAGTGGTAACAAAGTGAAATGGGACCGTTACACCACATGCAAAGTGTCCCAGAATTAATGGCGCACTCAGTCATACGCGCAGTACTCACACAGAGTCCCCAGATATTTTCTGCATCCCCAAAATGCATCTGCCTTGTGTCCAGAAAATTGACAAGTGGTAACAAAGTGAAATAGGAGCGTTACACAACATGCAAAGTGTCCTAAAATTAATGGCGCACTCAGTCATGCATGCAGTAATCACACAGAGTCCCAACATTTTTTCTGCATCCCCAAAATGCATCTGTCTTGTGTGCAGAAAATTGACAATTGTTAATGAAGTGAAATGGGAGTGTTACACCACACGCAAAGTGTCCCAGAATTAATGGCACACTCAGTCATGCACGCAGTACTCACACAGAGTCCCCAGATTTTTTCTGCCTCCCCAAAATGCATCTGTCTTGTGTCCAGAAAATTGACAAGTGTTAACGAAGTGAACTGGGAGCATTACACTACATACAAAGTACCATCAGAAATGATGACTGTGAGTGAACTGTTGCTGGTCCAATGTGTGCTGTGATTCCTTCAAATGCAATGTGATCATCTCAACTGGATGGAAGGGTGCCCTTTGTCTGTATGCTAGTAGTAGCCTTGGTGAGCTGATATATATATATATATATATATATATATATATATATTAGAGGCAAAAAACTCCATTTAATGCATTAGTTAGGGTTGTTCCACAGCGACAAAAGTGAGGAAATTCGCTGTTAGGGTTGAAAACCCTAACTCCTAATTCACCCCCAGCACCAATGCACACAGACACACACACACATTCAAGTATGGGGAGGACCAAGTCAACACAACCAATGACAGACATCCAGCAGCAGGTGACAGAAATAACAAACAATTGTCTAAATGTACTACGAGACATCCCCACCCACCTGACCAGGTACTGCATGCTCAGTGGAGATCAACAGCAAATTGAGGCCATGTACACCAAACGTACATATCCCTGATTGCAGCTGCACATACAACGTACCACACTTAGTAGTTGTATGGCCTTACCTACCGATGCCCCACACCACACCACAACTGGCACTGTGCCGTTATTCAATATAAATGCTGAAGGTGCATGATGACAGTTGTAGAAAGGTTTTAACACTAGTGAGTATACATTAATTAAGAGAAGCACATAAATTAACTACAAGACACTAGCATGCTCAAGATAAAAGTAGTGATACATTTAATAGGTGATTTACATAGTAGTACATTTACTGCAATGGTTTACTCAACATAGAGAGGCTGATGTAAATGTATGGAAAAGCATTGCCTGTTCAACGCTGTGAAATTCATACTGCCAGTATCACATGCATTCTTACTGATGAAGGTGTACTGCTGATGTACATACATAGACCTTCAGTGTGTTTCAATACTAAAGATTCAGTAAGTATTCTTTGTAAGAAACATTGTAATTGCATAGATCAGGCCAAGTAACTTCTAAATATCATAGCACTACTGAGCCAACAATGATGTACCTGTATCGGAGATGTATATAGGACAGATTTTCCTGTAGGCACTTACTGAGTATGTTGTACCTGTTAAAGACAATCTCATTGCATCTGTGATGACTAACTTATTCAAATAGTAATACATTTACTATTGTTGCAATGAATGATCTATGCCACTTATGGACACAGTGTGATTTTTTTTAACAGTTGTTTCATACTCAGGCTGTATGCTACTGTTTGGGTTTGCCACACTTCTGTCACTGATGCTATCAAAGTGATAACTATGTTAATTGTGGTACAACAGGAATCAAGTAGGTATGGTGTAGATATAAACAGAATGTCTTTTAGTATTGATTTAACTCACAATGGGGTAAGTGTACTAGGACAGCAGGGGTTATCCTCTATCACTGACTCTGTCAGTTATAATCACACTAGGGTTTCGATGACTGTAATGATCAAGTTACACTGTTCATCTTCATGAGTTCATATTCACAGCCATTCTCCAGTAACTAGACAGTGTATGGTGTAACTGGGTGGACACTGTGTTGCAAAGCTGCTGCAGTGCCTAGCAGAGGGAGAGTATCTACTCATAAAGACAATTACAATAAGGCATGACCAACAGTTATGTTAAATGGTCTGTTAATCACCCTGTAGGGTTTAATGTTGAATGAGGCATAGCCGAGTGCCACATGTCGCTAGACAGTGATAAACTGACCATTAACATAATACCTGGGAGTGGCTTATTGCTATCATAATAAAACTGCTTTTAAACAACATTAAACCATGTTCATCATATGGTTAGGCTCTACATGTATGTTAATAAAACTAAACTTAAGGCTGTTACAATGTTTACAGTCAATTAGAAAGCTGCATTTCTCAAACCCTTGTTATAATCAGAGATATACCTGTACAACTCCTTTGGTTTTGCTGAACTCTGTTGTCAGGTGGCCTCACCACAAGTGGTGTGGTCTGGTGTGGGGCATCGTAGGTAAGGCCATGCAACTACTAGTGTGGTACGCTGTGTGCAGCTGCAATCAGGGATGTGTACGTTTGTGTACATGGCCTCAGTTTTGCTGTTGATCTCCACTGAGCATGCAGTACCTGGTCAGGTGGGTGGGGATGTCTCGTGAGTACATTTAGACAATTGTTTGTTATTTCTGTCACCTGCTGCTGGATGTCTGTCATTGGTTGTGTTGACTTGGTCCTCCCCATACTTGAATGTGTGTGTGTATCTGTGTGTGTGTGTGTGGTGCTGGGGTGAATTGAGTTAGGGTTTTCAACCCTAACAGCGACTTCCTCACTTTTGTCGCTGGAACAACCCTAACTAATGCATTAAACGGAGTTTTTGCTCTAATTTCCTTCTTTTGAGAATGATAATGAGAAATAGTGAATGTAATGATGGGGAGCACAGAGGGTCAAAGGGCCTCTGCGCTCCCCGCCCATACGATGTCTTGTGGCATAGTAACAGGAGCAGCAATGCAAACAGAAATGCTAACAGTGGCACAACATGGTAACACAAGCACGAATGAGAACAGAAAGGGTAACGCATACGGGTGTAGAAGGAACGTGTGCCACGTGGATGTCTTGTCACATAGTAACATGGTGCCTGTAAATGGAAATGTCAATGGGCATGGTGACACAAAGTGAAACAGAAAGAGAAACAGTACGGTACATACAAATGGCAAAAAAGTAACAGAAACGCAAGCGCAAATGAAAACGCAAAGGATAACGCACGTGGTGGCATTGGGATGTGCATTGGGATCATCAGCCCTAACTCTGACCCCATGACATGTGTAAAGCAGCAGAAGTATAGGAGAATGGGGTGAGAGTTAGGACCCACGATCCCAATGCACACCCCAATGCTGGTTGGGGGTGGGTGGGGGTGCAAGGGGGTTTTCATCCCTAACAGCGAATTTCCTCACTTTTGTCGCTGTAACAACCCTAACTAACATTAAACAGAGTTTTTGCCTCTAATTTCCCTTCTTTTTGAGAATGATATGAGAAATAGTGAGATGTAATGCAGCGGTGGGAGGCAGCGGGGCCCGCCTCCCCAACATGATGTCTTGTGGCATACTAACAGGGACAGCAACGCAAACAGAAATGCTAACAGTGGCGCCATGGTAACACAAGCACCGAATGAGAACAGAAAGGGTAACGATATGGTGTGAGACGGGAATGGTCTGCCACGGATGTGTTGTCACATAGTAACATGGTGCCTGCAAACAGAAATGTCAATGGGCATGGTGACGTAAGTGAAACAGAAAGATAAACAGTACTGTAGACAGAAATGGCAAAAAATAACAGAAACGCAAGCGCAAAGGAAAACACAAAGGATAACGCACATGGTGGCGCAGACGTCAACGGTAAGTGAAACGGGTACGGAACCGCAAGCGGAAAGGGCAACAGTAACAGTAATGTAAGCGCACAGGCTGGTTTTCCCCAAAACCTGCATAGAGAAAGACAGTGAGTACAAATAATGTATGCATAATAATGAGTATCGGCGCAGAAAATGAGATCTTGGAATACTAAATACATTATATCTCAGGAACCGTATGGCGTAGAAAAAATTTAAAGTCATATTATTTACAACTGTCCTGGCTAATTTGAGTATTACCCTGTATTAGGGCTAAGAAATTTTCTGACGAAAAACTATCTCGCACCTGCTTTCCAGATACGGCCCTGAAAGGCGGCATAACGCTGTAATGTTATCCCATGGGAAAAAGAAAAGTTCGAGTGCCATAACTTTGCTCCCTGTAATGTTTTTTCACCAAACTACTGAAAGGCACATCTGTGGGCTGTTGGCTGTCTTCCTCCAAATTTCAGGAAAAAGACCAAACCGTTATTTTGCAGCAGGAATCCAAAGGATTTCTGTAATGCGTCAGGCGCCAGAATGTTATCCTATGGAAAACCATCAACTTTGAGTGCCAGAATTTGCCGCCGTGATATTTTTTCACCAAACTACTGAAAGGCACATCTGTGAGCTGTTGGCTGTCTTCCTCCAAATTTCAGGAAAAAGACCAAACCGTTATTTTGCAGCAGGGTGCCAAAGGATTTCTGTAATGCGTTGGGCGCCGTAATGTTATCCTATGGGAAAAACTGTCAACTTTGGAGTGCCTTAACTTTGCCACCGTGTAATATTTTTTCAATACAACACTGAAAGGCACATCTGTGAGATGTCAGCTCCGTTCCCTCCAAATTTCAGCCCAAAACTCCCAACGGTTCTTTTGCAGCACAGTGCCAAAGAATCGCTGTCACTGTCCCACAGATGGAAAACTACTGTCGCAATTTGCGAAAGCTTTCGCAAAAAAGTTCGACACTTTCGTGAGCACAAAAGTAATTTGCGAAAGTGCTTTTTCCAGAAATTTGAAAAACATATCTCTGGGGTGTTTTACCACAAAATAAAGACATGGCAAGCATCCTCAGGGTCCGACTAGGTGACTACAAAACGAATTAGGTTGCTAGAGGGTCCCAAATTTAAATGCCAACTATTTTTCTGATCACCAACTGAAAACAAAATGGCCGATTTGCGAAAGTAACAGGCCCATTTGCGAAAGTAAAATGCATTTGGCGAAAGTGTTGAACTTTTGTTAACTTTTCCCATTGACTTATAATGGGAAATTGTTTTTGAATAACTTTTGAACCGTTTAATATTTTTCAGAAATTTCAAAAGACACATCGGAACCCTGGCACACATTCCCTGAAGATTTTGGACCAGTGGCGCAAACCGTCATTTACCTGTAGTAGCGACCAGTAGAATTCCAGAAAAAGCGTAAGCGTCGCGCACAGATCACGCTTTAATAACTCCACAGCTGTATAACTGACCACTACAAAACTTGGCAGATCCCAAGGCCTATGGTTCTTGATCATGTATTCCAAATTTCAGCCAAATCTGTCAAACAATTGCAAAGTTATTAAGGTGCAAAGTTTTGGGGTTTAACATAGAAATGGCTCCTCAACCCTAACTATAGTGGCACTGCCGTGCCACTATAATATACACACACACACACCTATATATATATATTTTTGTATTTTGTAGGTGAGGGTTGACATATATAGACATGTTCTGATTGAATTGTTTTATATCACAGGTCACTGATACTGTTGGTGTGTACATTCCAGTGCTTGATGAGAACTTTTTGAGTTGAAATTGGAAATGAATAACTCTCAAGGCAATGAAGGTAAGTCTTTTTTTTGGGGGGGGGCATATTCGCAGGTAGGTCTCATAATGGTTTCTCATTTGGTTACGTCTTACAGATTTCATCTGCATCCTTGTCGAGTCGGGTTGATAATGATGGTCATAGTCATCGACTGAAATGACTTCTGAGTGTTGCATGTCTGCCCCAGCCTGGGGGGAGATGCCTGATGTTGAAGAACTTCTTTGGATAAGGCAACTATGCCACAACAAAGCCATCTGGAAGTTTTGTAAAAAAAGAAATGAAGGACCTCTTAAAGCTTGATTGCAGCTGTAACACATTATGTTTAAGCCGTGGCTGTTCCATGGGTATCTGTATTATTAACACAGATAGTAAGCTGTCACAGTGCAATCAGCAAATCAATCACAAGTTAATTTAGTACCAGGCTGTGTAACCAATACTCTGTGCCAGTGTCCCTGGTTCTCAATCTCAACTCAAGTTACATTTCATAACCACATCTTGTCAAGTAATATAACCAGTGTGCAACTTTTTCAACACTGTCATGGCTGCACAGCTGCAAGTTCGGAATACAGTGCATAATATCTTGCAGAAATAGTTCTGGCGACGTACACATGTCACCTAGTTTATGAATCCTCCTCAGCTGCATTTGTTGCACTCTTTAAAAAAAAATTGAACAGATGAAATAAAATCTTGATACTTACCAGCAGGGATTTGAAATGGATATTCCATAGGTTCCTGTGTATGGTACTGCTACAGTACCATTGATACCAACTTTCAGCAAAGGAGAGTTGTTTTTTGTTAACCTGTAAAAAAAAAAAAAATAAGTTTACCATATGTGTTTGACCATTGTAGTTCAGAAAAGCAACAGAAAACGAAACATTCAGCTAAAGGAAGTTAAACAGCATAGAAAACATTAGTACACATACTTACTTTATAGTTTTAATATTAAGAAGCCTTGTGCCTGTGGCTGATGCATGTGGTCTCCTGTTCGACTCCCTCTGCCTTGGCATGGTCAATGTAATGGGGAAACATTGTCAGAATAACACTGGTCGTGGATGCTGGTGGTGATAGCTGCGGCACATGATGACATTCCCTGTGACATCTTCCTGTATCTGGTGGTGGTGGCAGTGGCTAACAGCGATGGTGGTGGTCCAAGGTGGCACACTAAGTCATTCTCTGTGGTGGCTGGCAGTGGCTAACATCAGTCCTAGTTGTGGTGTTCCAGGGGGGCAGATAAAGTCATTCTCTGTGGTGGCAGTGGTTAACATCAATCCTGGTGGTGGTGGTCTGGGGGACACACTAAGTCATTCTCTGTGGTGGCAATGGCTAACAGCGATGGTGGTGGTGGTGGTGGTCCAGGGGGCACACTAAATCATTCTCTGTGGAGGCTGGCAGTGGCTAACATCAGTCCTGGTGGTGGTGGTCTGGGGGGGCACACTAAGTCATTCTCTGTGGTGGCAGTGGCTAACAGCGATGGTGGTGGTCCGGGGGGTACACTAAGTCATTCTCTGTGGTGGCTGGCAGTGGCTAACATCAGTCCTGGTGGTGGTGGTCCAGGAGGGCAGACAAAGTCATTCTCTTTGGTGGCAGTGGCTAACATTGGTCCTGGTAGTGGTGGTCCAGGGGGCAGACAAAGTCATTCTCTGTGGTGGTAGTGGCTAACCTCGGTCCTGGTGGTGGTGGTCCAGTGGGTCACATGTATCAAACAGAAAATGTCACCGCTTTTTAACAACTTCAGTTAAAGCCTGCCAACATTAACCACATCATCATCTTCATAAAGAAAGCTGCCCTCACAGTCACCTATGTCTGAAGTCCGACCACTGGGAAATTCTTTCTCCATTGTGTCATCATCTATGTCAGTGGTAGGCTGTTTCATGCTGCCACTGCCAATGTCACCAAGATGGTCCATTTCTACATCACCAAAACCACCATGACTAGGCCAGGGTATGAATACCGAGGTTGCAGTCTGTGCTGGTATGTGCCTCTCATTCATTCTTATGAATGTTAACAAACTAACATTTGCAGGAGAGAGGTTTGTCAGATGATCTCTGACTATTGCACCTGCTGAGCTGAATGCCCTCTTGACACTTACACTGGAGGGTGGGCATGTGAGGTACTTCAGTGCCACTGCAGTCAGCTCAGGCCATTCACTGACCTTTCTGCTCCAGTACAAAAAAGGATCATCAGCTATTGACAGATGTCTGTTTCCAAGCAAATATGACTCAACCATTCTCTGTGCCACACTAAATCCAGTGGTTGATGTATCATCCTGTTCTCAGGAATCATTTATTTCACAAATCCCCACTTGGAACAAAGCCTCCCAAAATGGGTTGATGCCTACTGCTTTGGATGACAGACCTCCTGGAACTGCAGTCCCCTTCCCCTTACAGGATATGCTTGATGCTCCTCCAGGTGCACCTTCAGCAGGATTATGCTGCTGAGGTTTGCTGACCTTGGCACGTGACTTCTGTGCCCCATGAACCAAGCGCACCAGTTGCCCACTGACATTTTTTACTTGTTCAGGCCCTCCCTCCAGTACTGAGGCAATTCCACATTTGTATCATGGATCCAGCATTGTTGCTATGGCAAAGTTGTCACTACGTTGAATGCTCAAAATGTGAAGATTCTGGTTGAATACTATCAGCATATGTTTCAGCAACATACTGCTAGCACAGTCTCTGGCAACATCAAGGCCATGCTGTACATTCACCAATGTCTGCCTCAGCACCTGCAGCAGTGGAATTGATTGGCTAATGGAGGCAGACTCACCACTCACTGCCTGTGTGGCATGTTCAAAAGGCCTCAAAATTGTTATTACAGAGTCCATGAGGTGCCACTGTTCAGTTGTCATAGACATGGAGGCCGCAGAAGTGTCATGGCTAGTGTACATCGCAAGATATTCTGAGATGGCTTTGTATTGTTCATACAACCTTTTTGCCTTGTATAAAGTGGAGTTCCACCGGGTGACAACTTCCAGCTTCAAGCGGTGCTGAGGGAGGCTGTTTTGCATCTGCAACTGCCAAAGTTGGTCACGGGCCTTTGCAGATCGTGAAAAGTGAGAACTGATACAGCATGCAACTGTCAGCATTTCCTTTATATCAGGGTGCTGCAGAAACTCCTGCACCACAAGATTTAAACAATGGGATATGCATGGAACAAATACAAAGCCACCATTCATGATGCATTTCACCACATTTGACCCATTTTCACATTTGCTATGAACCCAGCTCTCAGGGACGGGGGGTTCAGCCGATTGTCAGTTGCAGTCAGTACCATGTCCAACATGTTTTCACCAGTGTGTGAACAGGTCACATTGCGCATAGCAATCGTCGCATGCTGTCAAATTCCTGGAAGATTGCTACCACGACAATCCACCCTACTGCACTGATTATTCACACTACCAACATCAGAAACAACCCCCAGCACCTGCACCCAGTGTGCAGCTATACACAAATATGAACTCCCCACTGTTTTGCTACTTTTCCACATATCCATACTTAAATGGATGAATGGAGAGGAGGAATGTTGAAGGGCATGTCTTGCTGAGTCGGACACAGTACGGTACAACTCGGGGACAGCACAGGTCAAAAAGATATCCTGGATGGGACTTTCCATTTTGGACAGGCACATGCAGCAAACAGCTGGAACCCAGAATTCTCCACAGGGGAGAAGGGCAAAAGATCAATTGCCAGCATTTCAGCTACAGCAGCATTAAGTTCATGTGACACTGTATGATTGGGTGGGTACTTCAGCTTATGCACAAAAACACTCTGTAATGTGGGCTGACTTAAACGTTTTACACAGGGTGTGATGACAAATGTTTCTGCTCTGTGAATGGCAGGGGGTGAAGTGTGGACATTTGATGGAGACGGTTACAGAAGTGATGATGACAAACCCACAAATGCAGTTATTTTGCCAGATTTGCCAACCGGGGTTGATGTACCACTTGCACTAGACTTACTGAATTCACCACCACCACCAAAACTACTTCTCTCACCAGCACTGGACAACATTTCAAAATCATTATGCTCCTTCACCTCATCATGCCTGTAGTAATCCTCTGCTCTTATTTCCTCACTACTGCACACATTTAATTTCTTACTGGATTTAACACTCATGGAAGGGGATAACATGCTCGTTATGGTTGATGACGAGGGTGAACGCCCCACTGTGGTATTAGCTGCCATCTTGTGCTGGGTCCACAGTGCCATGTGCCTATTCTTATGATGCGTATGCTGTCCTCCTATGCCCAAATGGCTCCCCTTTTTACCATGACTTGCACGCACATGGCAAACCTGGCAGATTGCAACTGACTCATCATTTGCATCTTGCACAAAAAAAAATCCCAAACAAGGGATTGTGATGCTTTACTTTTAACATGTACATGATGCTGCTTATTGGACTCTGTTCTTTTAAGCACTGAAGTGGGGGGGGGTGATACGTGATTTTTTGGGCAGAACACACTTGGACTGCAACTGACCACCACGACTACCTATCATTATTACTTGGTCATCATCATCATCACCATTAACTGAAATTGGTAAATCACAAGTTTTTACGGCGGGGGGGGGGGATTAATGCATACAGACCCAGACACAGCCACCTTGAATGTATTTTTCTCTGGTTCCCAGCTGGAGTCAATTACATCATCATATTCATCAACATTACCCGCATCCACATCTTCTGCTTGGATGCTGGCATGTGGACTGCATGTTGCAACCACAGCAACATCATCATAATCACATTCATCATCATCATCAACACCACCATCACCTGATATTTTTTCACCACACTGTGAATCACTGCATGGAAAATGTGTGACATGAACCACGGTGGAAGAGTCACATTGTATGCTATCGTTGACAAAATTATCAGAATCCTCAGGTTCAGTTACTGGGAAGTATGACATCATCTACACTACCACTCACTTGCACTGCTTCACACTCCACTATATTTTTGGACATGGTACAGTACACTGGTCAGAAGTGGAACTTGAGGCAGCAATACTCATACTACCACCACCAGCAACTGTACTAACACCACCGGCTCGGACAATATCATCTCCTCCAACTATGAGTGAAGCTACGGATTGGGATGTAAAAAACATTGCAGGAGAAATACATTTCCTCACATCAGCAATGCACCTCTGCGTCTGCATACTACCACACCCACAGATAATCTTACCACTGGCAGCAGTGCCATGGAGAGAACCTGCTTTGCTTGCACATCTCTTTGCTGGCATTTTGGGGGATCAACAATATTCTAAACAAATTTAGATTTTGGAACATCATTCTGCATGGGGGATGTTGGATGTGAAGTCAAAAAAACAACTGTGGCTTCAGCAACAGATACAGATGCAAATTCATGCATGAAAACAACACCTTATCTAACTAATGGTGCTGAAGTCACAAACAATCCAATCTGGATAAAAATGTATTTTGCCGGTGGGCGGGGGGAGCACTTACTGCAGATTTGTACCACATTGTAAGCAGCAAAACAAAGAAAATATACCACAATGGCAGTATAAAATCATGCAGGTGCAATGGATAGCAGGTTCACACTGCTGCACCTAAAATTACACTGTGACACAATAAAAGGTGTGTTATTTGATGGCACGCAGCACCGCACACACACACAATTTGTCTACAAGTAATGCGTAGTAAATTGAAAATGTCAGTAATATGCCACGTATTGTAAACTACCTGAAATAATGAATTGCTGCACAAGATCCACACAACACACAATCAGCAAGAAAATTTCTTCAATTGCTGACAATATTACTGTGTGTACATTAACGCAGTCACTTATATAACTAAGATATAGCCAAAAAACAAAGAACTCCCTAGTTCACCAACTTAAATCTACCTACACCACAGATACGCCCCTCCCCCAAAGCACACTTTCACTGTCTCTTACTACACAGACTCAATGTTGCACATTAATATTCAAAATCCACACACAAACAAAAACGTTCGATGACATGAGCACAGAAGGGTTTACTACAATCAATGAACTAAAGTGTGAGCAAAAGAAATTACTCAAAAAGGCTTTTTTAACAGGTTTTAGAAGGTATGAATCACAGACAGCTCTCAGAGCACACTGTTTCCTACAGCTTCCTATACACACTACCCCAAACTGAGGCTACGTAGATCAGTATAGAGCCCATGTGACCTGAAATCCCATGAATCACTGCAAAATTTGCCTTCGGAGCTTAAAAACAAGGCGAAGTGAGGCGAAGTGTATTGTTCTCAATGCACTGTGCCTTAAAATTTGGTGGAGTAGTGGTCTGAGAAGGCGGAGTAATGCGAAGTCATTGTTTGCAATGGACTTTGCGTCATACATCACAATGCGAATTACTCCACTTTGTTTTGTAGAGTACTCCACAAATCCGCCTTGGCTCTGCGAATCACTTAGCGGAACGAATTGAGGTCACTTCGACCACCACTAATCACCTTTCAGGATGTAAAAAAACATTTTGGCCAAGATTTGAAAAATGACAGCTGTTACATTCATGAGATGCTGTAAAGATATGGCTATGTTGTACATGTCAGGTAACAATTGTGACAATTACCAAAGTTATGAGGTTTCATTAACAAAATTTAACATAGGTTCATAACCTTGTTGTGTTTAATATTTTTATGCTAAATTTTCATCATACCCTTCTTATGACTCCACCTCATGAACAGGGGCAGAGAACATTTTCAACTCCTGCCCGAAAGGTGTTTTTTGTGCAGGGACTTCAAAATCACCTTTTGGGAAAGATTTGCCTAATGACAGAGCCATTGCTCATGAGGTGTGGTCCCAAAGAAGGCATGTTGAAAATTTGGGCCAAAAATCTGCAAAAATGCCTAAGTTACAGTATGGCTTTAAATTTAAACCCTCGTTGAAATACACTGAACAACAAACCTGATTCTTCAGTTTGCAGTCTAGCTTTGAAGAGTGAAGATGTGTGTGCGGTTCAGAGAGGATTACGACTTTGGACCCCTGATGGGTAAGTAAGGGCTTTTAGGTGGGTGGCAGGGTGCTCAGTGGGAGTGTTGGGTGGAGGGTCAGAAATGGCTCAAAAAACATTGGTGGACGGTTTTCCTGTTACAGGCTAAAAAAGAAAAAAAAGCAGGACTGAAAGGCTGATCTCGACACTGGGGGATTCAGCACCCCTGTGTCACTGTGATGTTTTTGGAGAGGGAGGATTGAATGAATGAATAAATGCTCACCAGCCAAAGCCTGTGGGGAAAAAAGACAGATGTAAACAGAACATAATATGTTCCCACAGAAAAATGTGACCCTTGATAGTCACTATTTCCACAGTTTTAGGTTTATGCAAGGTAATAAACTTAGCTTTACAAACAAACTGACTGAGCAGTCACAAACTTTAATGTTAGTTAAACTGAGTTGGGCATGTTTACCACTTGTACAGGCAAGATCTAAACAACTGCTTGATAACAGTGCCCCAAAACAACAAGCAAGTTAAACTTTATAAATTTAACCTCAGTATAGGAGAACAACGCACTGCATTACTGTGCAAGCATAAGTAAAATAAGCTTCTGCAGTTTGAAATTAACGTGAACCAGGCACAGCACACCATTTGGTTTAAGGCACTGGGATATACCCCTTTTGTGCTAGAACTCTCTGAGCACACAAGAACATAGTCTCTGCAGATGGTTGGCACCATCTTGGCAGCACATGCAGTGTAACTTCTACCAACACTTTAGTTTCAAAAAATAATTTAAAACTGTAAGATATTCAGCCAGGTTGGGTAAAAGCAGGGTAAAATTAATAAAAGGGATAGTCGCCTCTTTAGGCTACATAAGAGAAAGAACCTCCCATGTACCAGTAACCCAGTGCAGAATCAAATACAAGAATCAAAATGAACCTAAGATAAAAGAAACAGTTCACCAAACCAAGAGTTCAATACCTACTGTTTTTCTGATCCAGCCTCTTCTGTAGTATCAGCATTTGATGCTCTTCTAAACTGAGCCAGAATTTAATCTGCTCTAGTCCTCACCTCTTTTGGATCTGTAAATTGAAAAGTTTTGCCCCCATATGTGATTCTAAGGTGAGCTAAGATTAAGAGAGAGTGGACCATGCCGGGGGCTCAGAGTTTCTGCCTCAGCAGGTTAGAGAGTTTCCAGCAAAAGCAGGTTACATATGACTAGTCCAGGAAGAATGCAATATCCTGTCTGTCCAGTCACAGCAGATGGTTCAATCTGGCACATTGTAAAAGCTGGTCTTTTGCCTATGGACCAGAAGTAACAAGTAAAGCAGTTCTCAGGGTATCCCTGTTAATCTGCTGTGTTCCAAAATTCACTCTGTAGACTTTTTTAAGCTTCATTGCTTCAGGGTCAAATTTGATTTCCACACCCTCAAGAAGGACAACAGGTCCTCCCTCTCCATACATTCTGGAAGGCTGATGACCCGTACATTCATTACCCTGTCCCCATTCTTCAGAGTTTCAAGAATGGACTGGAGACTAGAGTTCTCTGTGGTTAGGTGTGCCACTGCTGCTTGTGTCCATACTGATCAATCTTCTCCATCTTTAACAGTTATCACTTCACATTTAGTGTTTGCATTCTGAGAGCCCATCTGTTGAAGTAGTTGCTTGTTTTATTTTTCCATGTGAAAGGGAGGGTCAGGTGGGGGGAGGAATAAAAATAAATAAAAATACAAATAAAAGTGCATATACAGTAGTAGAGGGGAGCAAGGATTCCTGCACTGGTTGATTGGGCACACCCCAGTGCCACTATTATGTTCCTGGGGGGGTGCTGAGAGGGAGGATCCAGTGCGGGATTATGTATTTCAGTGGTCACAGACCGCCTACTGCTGAAAGTAAAAAAAAAAGGTGAGCGTGTAGTGTTCTGATGCAGAGGCAACTTTTTTTGTCACTCCAGCATGTTGTATGTTCACAAGGAATGCTGGAGTGCTTTATCTGAAAGCAAGAGGTCTGCAGGGCTTCGCCCACTGCAGCCCTAAAAAGGAGTGCCCAGTATTTAAAAGGAATGCTCAGGATTTGAACATGGCACCTTTTTGTGACTAGCTCCAATGCACCAGTGTGGAGTTGTTAGTCAGTGCAGGTCCCTTCTGCCAGGAAGAGGCCTCCTTTACTGTACAATAAATGAATTAAAGTCCCAATCAATTTGTGCTCTATGGAGTACTGTTGCAGGAGGGGGCGAGCCTGGCAAATAAACAGCCCTCGAACCCCTGATGCTGGTGTTCTTCTTGGTGACAACTGCTAGATGTATTGATATAAAGAAGTAGCCAACATCTTTACATTATCAATGTTAAGTATATCATAAATTAATACTATCTTTAAAAAGTAAAAAAAAGTATAGTCTCAAAATACAGATTTTTTACTGACATGATGTCATCATATTTAGACCTGTATCAACAGATAAAAACTGTAACCATATTGGTATGATCTACTCATGTTAATCTCAATTTAAGCTTCTAACACAGAAGATTCAATAGGCACTTTAAAGGAAAATTTAGTTAGCATGGGGGAGCACTGAAATAGTTAGGGCTAAGAATTAAATTTGATTTTAGTGAACGATTGTAGGCAGCTATTATACAGAATATTATGTTGCTACAACTTTCATATATCAATTGATACTGTATATAATAATGCAAAATGGTAAACTTTTGTTTTTAAATCATGTGCAACAGGGCAGTGCTTATGCTATAGATGATGGTATATTATGTCCTCCAGCTCAAAGGAGAGGACCCCCCCCCCCGTGGATGAAACATCTGTGGATCCAAGTCTTTAGGTCACCACAATTATCAGTTGCTAAAGAACTGTATTTTAATTCTGGACAGATAAGGAAAATCTGAAAATAGATGCAAAGAGACAAAGAAAAACATAGGCAACTAAAATAGCTGCAGCTGTTAGAAACATAGAAGTATAGAATTTGTTGGCAGAAAAGGACTGCTTGGCCCACCCAATCTGTCCATTTATTTTCCTGCCACTTCTGTCCCAGGAGACCCTGACTGGTCCTTGGCGACCCTTCCCCACACACTTTTTCTTTACTAGTATTCCCCTAGGTCTATCACATGCATATTTGAAAGCCCCCACAGTTTTTGGCCCTACACTAGCTTTTGTGTTAGGCAGTTCCAGACATCCATCACTTTTTCAGCGAAGTATTATTCCCTCACATCCCTCATTTACTACTTAGGAAAGGACAGGAAAGTAGCATACTTTGGAGGATATAGGTAGGGATGTAAGTTTGTCATGGATGAGGTTTTAATGACTCATTGTTTGTTCATGAAATCATTAGTAAACAGTAGTAAATGTTGTGGCACTGTCATCATTGCTACATTCTGATGACACTAGTGAAAGTCATGGAAGTCCTGAAGAAAGATCAAACGTCATGGAATCAATGACATGTATGACTGCCATAACAAACTTACATCCCTAGATATAGGACCTAGCTCCATCCTTCTAATGGGATAATCACAGAGCTGATATCATATGACTGAAGGGACCTAGAGAAGAAGGTTGCCCCCTTGTAGGAAGGAGGCCCAGCTCCCTTAATAAGGATGGCAAGTCTCCTGTGAGGAGTTGAACTCTGCTATACAGGAGTGCTTGACCTGGAACCTGTAAGGGAGTCTAAGCTGAGTTTGGTGTCACTGAGTTGCAGTCATATATGACCAAATGAGCCCTTGGACATGAGGACCCCACCCCAGTAGTTAGGGAGCAAGATCCCTAGGGGAGCAAGACCCCAGTAAAGGAAGGGAAATGGGCATAGACTGGGCATGTAAATAGCAGGCATGGTGGATAGATCAATGGCAAGCAAAACTGAGCTGCCAAAATATCTCCAGTATTCAATAGGTCAAGGATGTAACAGAGCTACAGTCCTATGACTTTATTGAATTGAATTTTTATGGAATTGAATAGAATCAAATTACAAACCTTTGAGTCATGGACTCATTTGCAAAGGTTCCACATCAAGAAAAGTAAAATATACAGAGAACATACATGAAAACTACATAAACAGGAGTTACAACTGTACAATTTCAATGCACTAATACAAGGTCCGAATAGATTAGGATTTAGCTTATAAAGAGAAAATACATCAACAGGCCTGCACCAGGGCTATGACAGGGTACAGTATCATAGGATCCTTACGGACCCAAGTCGTAGTAAGCAGGCAAAGGGGACATGGGAGGGGGGGTCTGTAGTAGCCTAGCCATTCGCTATAGGACAATGTGCAGGGAGGGAGTGGGGATGGAGGTGGAAATAGTAAGAGAGAGGACCTAATTACAGTCACAGGTAGCTGAGTCAAGGAGCAGGGTTTTGAGACTAGATTTAAAGAGGGTGAGACTATGGGTCAAGGAGAAGGTGGATGGAAGACTGTTCAGCCAGTAGGGGGCCAGGTATCAGAAGGATCTTTGTCCAAGTGAGTTTATACAGAGGGGAACTAGAAGGGTAGTGTTAGCTGTGTGCCTTTAGGTCCATCTGTGGGGGGTTGTGCGGATAAGTGGGTGGAGGCCAGTGGGGGCTTGTTTAAGCTGTATCTGTTTGGCGAGGAGGCAGGTAAACTACTGAAGTCTACCCTGGAAATTGAGCCAGCCAGTGTGTTTATAGAGCTCACATGTGTGTGTTAACCTGTCACAACCCGAGGCTAGTCTGCAGGCTTTGTTAAGGGTGAGATTGATGCTGTGTAGGGCAGTTTGGTCCACAGAGCCATATATGATGATTCCATAATCCAGCAAGGGAAGGATAGAGGAGGACACAGCGAAATGCATAGCCTGGGGTGGGGGTAGGCAGTGCTTATGCCTGTAAAGGATCCCTAACCTGGTGTTAACAGAGGAGGAAACCTGTTGTATGTAAGTGTGGTAGGAGAGGGAGGTGTCCAGGGTGACTCCAAGATATTTGCAATGGGGAACTTGTTCTAGCGTGGAGCCATGGGTGTTTTTAACAACTAGTGGTGCATGGCAGTGGGGGCTTTGATGGTGGGCAAAGATCATGATCTTTGTTTTCTTGCAGTTGATAATAAGACAGTGTTCTGTGAGCCAGTTTTCTATCTCCCTAAAGTGGCTCTGAAGTGCTGATTGGAGGGAGTCAGGATGCGGGTGTAATGCCCCAAAGTTGGGACATCCCAGTAAGGAAAACAAAGTCATAGGGGGGTTTTAAAATGCCCCAGGGGTCCCTCTTTGGTGCCCTAGCAAAATGTTTGAAAGGGCTTTTGGCATTTAAAGTAAATGTTTTTTTTTCTTCCTGCTGCCTGCCTACTCCATTCCACCCCCCCTCCCAGAGCAGGCAGCAGGAGAATGGGCACCCACGTGCCAGGTTCGCTGCCTCTGGCCAGCACGTGGAGCCTCTTTCAGGTCCCTGGCGTTTGTTTGGCATGGGCTCAGGGTTCGAGAACCAGAACCCTGAGCACTTTCTGAAACAAGTTTTGGTCCATTTAAAAACAGTTGTTGTTGTTGGGCTGTGGAGTAGAGGATCACAGGAGTGCAACAGGGACTTTTGGCTTACCTGGAGTCGTGAAGCCAGTCCTGTTGACTCCGCGGTGATTCCCCTCCTCCAGTCCAAAGAAGCCTCCTGCTGCTGCTGTCCGGTTGTGCTGCAAGACCGGTGGGTTCCCCCCGGAAGAAGAATTCGGCCGTTCGCCATGCATTGGGCTGAATAGCCCCACCGTTTATTTGTTTTAGCCCCCCCCTTATGTTTTAAGTTTAATTTCCGTCCCTCGCCAGCAGCAGAGAAGCACCACATCGTCGCTCGCCTGTCATCCTTCAGAGGCCCCCTAGTTGTCTCCCCAGCTGCCTGAAACTGTCCCTCCTTCTGCCAGTATACCTCTCGCCTCCTGTCTGCCTCCTGTTGTCCCGGTGTGGTGCGGTGAGTCGGCAGCAGCACACGATTCATGCTGACCACCTTGAATCCTAAAGGGGACTGTAAATGTTGTTTAAAAGAGCGCAGTAGGTGCATACAAGGCAGCCGAGCACCGCAGGGGCATTGGGTTGCTAGGACCCTGAATTTCAATATTCATAGGGAGGCGGGGTTAGCGACGCCCACAGGAGGGGCTAAGAGTCAAGGCCAGTATAGCGGCCTTATAAATATTCATAAGGAGGTGGGATTTGGGGTGACAATGTGCTATTGAATGACAGCAGCTCACAGAGAGCTGCAGATTTAAAGGGGCCCGACCACTTTTAGCCTTATTATTATTTAAATGGGCAATTCAGGCCCAATATAAAGTAGGGCACCAAGCCCAGTTTTGAGAGGGCTGTCAGGCCCAGGGTTTAATAAGGGCAATCCAGGCCCAGTTTTGAGAGGGCTATCAGACCCAGGGTCCAATAAGGGCTTCTAGACCGATAGTAAAGAAGGCACCAGGCCAACTGTATTTAGGGCATCAGGCCCGAGTTATTGTAGGGCATCAGGCCTGAGGTAAATGTAGGGCATTAGGCCCGAGGTAAAGCAGGGTTCGAGGGTGGCCCTGGCCTAGTGTAATAGGGCAAGCCAGCCTAGTGGTACTAAGGGTGGCCCCGGCCTAGTGTAATAGGACAAGCCAGCCTAGTGGTATAAAGGGAGGCCCCCAACCTAGTGGATTAGGGCAAGCCAGCCTAGTGGTACTAAGGGATGCCCCCAGCCTAGTGGATTAGGGCAAAGCCAGCCTAGTGGTACTAAGAGAGGCCCCGGCCTAGGGGAGTAGAGCAAGCCAGACTAGTGGTGGTGAGGGCATCTTAGCAAAACATTCAGGGGTAGCCAGATCCTATTCAGGAAGACCCTACATTTAGGAAAAAGGGGTCCATCCAAGGGTGCTCAGTTTGCATATACTGTGAAGCTACTGTAAGAACTGTACTGTTTATACAATTGTTACTGCTAAAATACCTGAAAGACTGTGAACTTGCTAAGAAGCACCAGGACTGTGTTGTATTGGATTGTGGTTATTGCCCTGAGTACCCGAACTATTGCCCAAATTTCTGAACTATTGCTCTAAGTATTCGAAATATTGCCCCAGGTATCTGAACTATTGCCCTAAGTACCCGAACTATTGCCCAAATTTCTGAATTATTGAGCTAAGTATTCAAACTATTGCTCCAAGTACCTGAACAATTGCCCCACCTGTAGCAATTACCCAGAAATTTATGCTTTGCCTGTCTTCGGCAAATCCTCGGCTCATTCCGCAGTCCCTTTTGGCAGTACAGTAAGGTGCATCTTCAGCTATATTGTTACTACTGTATGGGGACAGTCTCAATCTTCCACCACACTACCATCCCATAGTGTGGCCGGTAATACTCCTCATTCAGAATCAGTCTCTACTCAGAAGAAGACGTCTTCTCAGCATTCTTCACTCCTGTGGGATCGTCCATCAGCTCATCACTTCCATCTGTGTCATCCGCCAAAGTCGAGTCTGTCGCCAGTCGTACAAGTCGTACCCGACGTTTCTTGTTTTCCCAGCTCGAAGGTACGTCCGCCGAAACACATCACGACAACTGTGCCAGTGTCATTTCATATGGTTCCTGTTCCAGATGTCCCGAAGTTGGTCGCCCTCTACAGAAGAGTGTGCTCATCCTGGAGATCCTGGTCTGCACCCCTCCTGGTCGTTCGCCGAAAGTCAAGTCCATCGAAGCCCAGTACGGGACACATCCGCCATTTCTTTGTTTTTGTTCTAGTTTCTGATCTTAAGATTACAGAATCAACCATCATCTCTTCAGATTCTTCTGGTTCCTGGTCCTGTTAGATATCCTTCTGAGTTTAACTGGCCCTTGGAGTGCTGCAGCATCCTTCAGGTCGTGGTGGTCCTCCTTTGGATTCGTCGCCATGAAGGTCCTGATTTCTCTTCACCCTTGGCAACCCCGGAAGTGAGTTTTGGTTGAGGAACCCTTGTTTTCAGTAGGAATCCAACAGCCCATCAGTTGGTATTTCAGGAACCAGTTGCTCTGGTTCTTTATTCCGGCAGCCTCGGATAGAGTGGGTTTTGCAGAAGAATCATATGGTCTGTTTAACAAACCTCTCACTACCCAGTGGCCTTGACAAGGTCCCTGCTGGGAATTACATTAGCCTTTATTGTTCCGTTTGCTCCTCCCTTCGTAGCTACCATTGTAGACCAACGGTGTACACAAAGATGCAGGATCTCTGGACTCTTGTAACATCTGGACTTTGATGGAAGTGTGTAGTGATAATTAACATAATACAGTTCTGAGTGGCTTATGTCATCTGATCCTCACCTATGGTTATCGAATTGTAGAGTTATTTTAGAATAAGAGTGGCAGTAGGCCTCTAGTCTATTCTTGTGGTAATAATCTTAGTAATCATCGATAAAGTATTTGTCTGGTTATTGCCCTATTGTTTTTGGGCGAACCCTCCTTCCTCTTGTGAATGTGTCTCCCTACCCTCTGGTACAAAATAAACACCCTGCCGGCATTGAATCACTAGGTCGACTCCTGCCTCTCCTTGTCTGCATAACGGTTATCTTAGCCACAATAATTCAGACCTTGGTGCCTCACTCATCTCTTTTCACCACCTTTAGAGCAGAGTACCCCACAGAGCACCGCTCTAGACCATCTTGGAGCATCACATAGCAATAAAATTTTTCTTGGCGTAGTCGGCAGGATAGAGACAATTATTTATCCGAGGAGTCCAAAGTTGGAGTTGCTTAGTAAGAAGCACAGATGGAGCCAGGGTGTAGTAGTGGATTGTCTGGGGGAGATGGAGAGATGGAGAGATGGTTGGAGGAGACCGAGATGGACCTTGAGGGAATATACCACCATCTCCACTAACCATGCCGTATTACTTCAGAGTGCCATGGCTTCCACAGTTTTCCAGAGAAAAGGATGGGAATGGAACCAGCAATCTAGGGGAATTCCATTCAAAGATGCAGGCAATGTTTAGGCTGTATCAGATCCCAGAGCAACAGAAGGTTGAAATTTTAATCGGGCAACCAAAAGGAGCTGTTCACTGAGAGGTCCAATCCTGGCCGAATGGAGCAAAAGCCACAGCGGAACAGATACTACAGAGGCTACAGCAAATCTTTGATGCTAGAACTGTGTCTGACCTCAAAATGAAGTTCTTTTCTCGCATTCAGAAGCCCCAAGAGACCCTGAGGGAGTTCACACTGAGCCTGCAGGAGCTATTGCGAGCTATAGAGAGGGTTGACTCGGCAGAGGTCCGAGATGCAGACCGAGTGCTAGTAGAAAAGTCCATGGAAGGGGTGTAAAGTGAAGCCCTGAGGACAGAGCTACGCATGCTGCACTTGCAAAACCCTGAAGTCGACTTCCTGGACTTTAAGGAGAAAGCCATTCGAGTACTTGGTTTGGGACACTCCAAAGATGAGGCTCCGGTATATCCCCAAATGGCAGCCTCAATGGGATCTCAATGGCTGGCCTACACTACAAAAGGATGGAAGGAAGACAACTCTTGGCAATCAAGAATCCAGCCAGAGGAAATGCCGTTACAAAGACTGGAACACGGAAGAGAAGCTGTTGCATACCCGAGCCGGTGTTCAGAACATGAACAGATGTGTGGACCGAGGATACAGACACCGATCTGTTCTGTGCAGACCAGTGCCAGTCAACGCTCAGAGCTGACCAAGCAGATTGCCACCCTGACCCACCAGATGGCGGAGATGTGTAAAGAAATGCAAAACTGGAAAGCAGGATGGAAGAATGAGAGATGCTTTAATCAGCCAGGGAAAGAAAGAAAGGAGAGTGACCAAATGAACCATCTGAGAAGGAGTGAAGGGAGGTGCTCCACAGATCAGTTTGATGGTCAAGGAAGGCCCATATGTCATCGGTGTGGTGTTAGTGGCCATATAAAAAGAAGGTGTGGCCAGTCAGAAAATAACACCCTGAATTTAAACAGAAATTCTTCGTGGATGAGGACCGACCTCCGAAGAACAGATGATCAGGTCCAGCAGTCCCATTAGAACAGTCATGTTTCATTGGTAGAAGTCCGATGATACCAGTCAAGATGGATGGCATTGAGCTTATGGCATTGTTAGACACTGGATCACAGGTTACTATGTTGCAAGGATGAGAGTTCCGAAGATACTGGACACCTAATGATCTGAAGCCACCTCCTAGATCATGGGTGAAGCTAATAGCAAGCAATGGTGATGAAGTACCGTATCTAGGATATCTAGAAGCTGATGCACAGCTGGGAAAGAACATACAATGCAACACAGGCATCATTGTTAGCGACCTAGAAAGTGATCAACTGCCACCACTAATTTTGGGGATGAATGTTCTACAAAATTGCTTTGATGAACTAGTGAGCATTCTCCAACAGCAAGCCAAGCATGTACCCCAGGGGAGAAACATGCCCTGCAACAAACCATCTATAATTTGCAATGCCATCAACAGTTTGCTAGTGCTGAGGGTGAAATTGGTAAACTAAGAGTGACAGATGCCAGACCGGTAACATTGAAGCCAGGCACCGAAACCACCCTTTGGTGCAAAGCAAAGGTGTCCCGAGGCGTCAAGATTACAATGCTCTAGTGGAACCTTACCCTATGAACAAGGAAGAACTGATAATAGTGGCTCAGAGTGTAGCTACTGTAATCAGAGGTCGGATACCAGTCTGAGTGTTGCATTATGGGACACACGATGTGCAACTGTACAGAAACCAGCTGGTTGCCCAGATCCACACTGTGTGCTTGCAAGACATTATTGAAGCTGAGGAAGAGGTAGAGAAAGTGCCTGAAGGAGGGATGGAAAGTGACCAGATACCAGAATGGACTAACGAGATTAAAGTAGGCAATCCGAAGACCACTGTTAAGCAAAGAGCTGATGTTTTGCAAGTGGTTTTACACTGAAAGGAAGCTTTAAGCCAACACCCCTTAGATTTCGGGTTAGCTTGTGGGGTACAACATCACATCAGTACCCATGGATATCCGCCTATCAGAGGACGATTTAGACCTATCCCACCAGCCATGTACCAGCAAGTAAAAGAGATGATTAAAGAAATGAAAGATGCTGATGTGATCAAGGAAAGCCACAGCCCATGGGCAGCGCCAATTGTCCTGGTAAAGAAGAAGGATGGTAAGATCCGATTCTGTGTGGATTACCGCAAATTAAATGCCATCACCCATAAGGATGCATATCCTTTGCCTTGGATAGAAGATTCTCTCACAGCTCTCCAGTCAGCAGCCGTATTCTCTACTCTGGATTTAACCAGTGGATCCTGGCAAGTTCCTATGGCACCAAAGGATCAAGAGAAAACAGCCTTTATTACCCCCATGGGTCTCTTCGAGTTCACGAGGATGCCTTTTGGATTGTGTAATGCACCGGGAACTTTTCAAAGACTGGTTGAACATTGTCTTGGAAGCCGGAATTTCCATACCCTTTTGTTATATCTGGATGATATCATTGTATATTCAAAGACTCACGAAGATCATTTACATCACTTGGACGAGGTGTTCCAAAGAGTGATCCGATATGGTCTTAAAATAAAACCCTCTAAATGTCATCTGTTGCAGACTAAAGTGAGTTATCTGGGACATATAGTCTCCGCGGATGGAGTGACGCCAGACCCAGAGAAGATCGAAGCAGTAAAGAAATGGCCTGTTCCTACTACCATTAGAGAGGTCTGAAAATTCTTGGGATTTGTGGGATATTATCAGAGATTTCTCAAGAACTTTTCCAAAATTGCTGTGCCATTACACAAACTTTTAAGAGGATCAGCAGAGGGTCGAGTCCCAAAGAATCATCTGGTTACATGGGGTACTGAACAGCAAGAAGCATTCGATCAATTAAAAAAGATACTAACTGAGGCTCCTATATTGGCGTATCCAGATTATGCGAAACCTTTTCTGTTGTATACTGATGCCAGTAACAAAGGGTTGAGCGCGGTACTCGCACAAGAACAGAATGGCATATAAAGAGTAATAGCCTACACAAGTAGAGGGTTAAGAAGCTCCGAGCAGAATGACGCCCTCTATAGCTCTTTCAAACTTGAATTTTTATCGCTAGTCTGGGCTATCACAGAGAAATTCCGGCAATATTTAGCTGCCACCCCTTTCACGGTTTTCACGGATAATAATCCTTTCGCACACTTAAATACTGTGAAGCTAGAAGCCCTCGAGCAGAGGTGGGCCTCTTGACTTGCAAATTACCAATTCTCCTTAAAATATCATTCTGGTAAAGCTAACATGAACGCTGACGCCTTGTCCTGGATGCCTGGACAAGAAGAAGAATCAGAAATAGATGACACACTGTTGGAAAACATAGAAATGCCACCTTTTCTGCAGGTACCAGCTGAGATTTTGCAGGCATGTTGTCAAGTTGCTCCCAAGTCTGAAGTGGAAATTCAACCAGAAGTGGATGACAAGATTGTGAACCAAAAGAATCTGTGGGTGAAATTACAAAGCCAAGACCCTATAGTTCGCCAAGTAAAAGCTCTAGTTGCTGCACAGAAACGCATAACCCAAAAAGAAAGAAAGAAACTGAACATAGAAGCAATGAAACTTTGGAGACACAGAACTCGTCTGGCCATAGAAGACTGCCATTTAGTGAAGAAAAATAGAGCTCCTACTACACACATAGAATTGACTCAGATCATAGTTCCAAAGACCAGTGCTTCTGTAGTATTAGAGGCTTACCATGATAATTCAGGACATTTTGGTCACAAAAGAACTGAAGCTATTATCAGAAGGAGGTTTTACTGGATAGGAATGCGAATCAATATAATAAAATTGAGTGAGGAATGTCCAGCATGTAATTTAAAGCGTAAAGAGAAGGTGAATCAAAGAGCTCCTCTCTATCCAATAGTTAGTAATGCACCATTGGAACTAGTTGCTCTTGATCATTTAAAGTTAGACCCCAACACAAATGGACACATCTATGTCCTCACTATGGTTGATCACTTTTCCAAGTTTGTGGTTGTAAGCGCAGTAAAAGACCTATCTGCTAGAACTACTGCTGAGACCTTCATGAGATGTTTTGTATGACCTTACGGATATCCTACAAAAATCCTCACAGATCAAAGAACATCTTTTGAATCCCAACTATTTCATGAACTTTGCGCCCTGTATGGAAGCAATAAGTTGAAAACCACTGCTTACCATCCACAAGGTAATGGACTCTGCGAGAGAACGAATCAGACTCTGCTGGAGATGCTGCAAGCCCTACCAGAGTATAAACATCCCTTCTGGCCAGCTTTGCTTCCTGAGCTCACATATCTTTATAATAATACTGTCCATTGCTCCACGGGGTATACACCTCATTATCTGATGTTTGGATGACACAGAAGACTTCCGATGGACTTAGTGTTGGAAGTACCACGAGAAAAAACTAAAGTAAAGAAACCAGTTACAAATTGGGTCCAGGAACACAACCAACATTTGCAGGAAGCTGGACAAATTGTTGGCAGACACATGGAACAAGTATGGCAAAAGCAAAAAGCAAATTATGATATCAAGGCCAAGACTGCACCTTTACTTGTTGGAGAAAGAGTAATGTTAAAGAAGACCCAAAAATGCAGCAAATTGTCTTCAAAGTGGGAACCAGAACCATACTGTATTATTGAGATACCTTATCCCGAACTACCGGTATACAAGATCCAACAGGAATTAGGAAATAGTACCAAGATTGTCCATCGGAATCTCCTAAAAGCTTGCACTTTCAGAGATGCTGTTCTCATTAAGGATCAGATCCAGAAGCCAATGATTTGATACCTTTTAATGGACCAACATAGATGTAACAACAAGAACAAAGTGCTCTTGTTGTTACATCTATGTTGGTCCATTAAAAGGTATCAAATCATTGGCTTCTGGATCTATTCTTGCAAGGACCAATACGGCAACTACTAAATCAAGATTTCATTAAGGATCAGGACAGTCCTACACCAAAAGAGAGGAAGGAGTCCACAAAAGACAAAATGTGGGAACTAGAATCGCCAACCAGTTGGTGTAGAGAACCATGGACCCGCACTTCGTATGTGAATTCTCATGACCATCCAAATTGTGTACCAGTGATAGCTCCGGAAATACCAGATTTCCTGGAAAGAGAATGCATTGTTCAAGAACCTGTAGATTTCCAACCCCGCAGATCCCAAAGATCGAACGCAGGTGTCCCTCCTAGGAGGTATATCACAGAAGGTTCCCAACTCGTACCATGGTACTACAGGTAGATCTATTCGAAGTAATTCCCCAGACACAGTCACTTTAGTGTAAAACTTCAAAAATTTACCATATAATAGATGTTTTAAGAATATTTTAGAGAATTTAAGAGTGTTTTATTAACATAAGACTTCATAGAGTGTTAAGTAAGGTATTAGAGTGTTAAGACGATATATTTTACAAAGTGTTAAGGGAATACATGGGGACATGTATTTTTAGGCGGGCCCGAATCTGTAATGCCCCAAAGTTGGGGCTTCCCAGTAAGGAAAACAAAGTCATGGGGGGGTTCAAAATGCCCCAGGGGTCCCTCTTTGGCACCCTAGCAAAAGGTTTGAAAGGGCTTTCGGCATTTACAGTAAATGTTTTTTTTTTCTCCCTGCTGCCTACCTGCTCCATTCCACCCCCCCCAGAGCAGGCAGCAGGAGAATGGGCACCCACACGCCAGGTTCGCTGCCTCTGGCCAGCGTGGTGCCCTTTCAGGTCCCTAGCGTTTGTCTGGCGTGGGCTCGGGGTTTGAGAACCAGAACCCCGAGCGCTTTTTGAAACAAGTTTTGGTCCATTTAAAAACAGTTGTTGTTGTTGGGCTGTGGAGTAGAGAGGATCACAGGAGTGCAACAGGGACTTTTGGCTTACCTGGAGTCATGAAGCCGGTCCTGTTGACTCTGCAGTGATTCCCCTCCTCCAGTCCAATGAAGCCTCCTGCTGCTGCTGTCCGGTTGTGCTGCCAAGTCCGGCAGGTTCCCCCCGAAAGAAGAATTCGGGCGTTCACCGCGTGTTGGGCTGAATAGCCCCACCATTTATTTGTTTTAGCCCCCCATATGTTTTAAGTTTAATTTCCGTCTCTTGCCAGCGGTAGAGAAGTGCCACATCGTCACTCACCTGTCGTCCTTCAGAGGCCCCCTAGTCACCCCCCCAGCTGCCTGAAACTGTCCCTCCCTCTGCCAGTATACCTCCCACCTCCCGTCTGCCTCCTGTTGTCCCAGTGTGGTGCAGTGAGTTGGCGGCAGCACGCGATTCATGCTGACCGCCTTGAATCCTAAAGGGGACTGTAAATGTTGTTTAAAAGAGCACAGTAGGTGCACACAAGGCGGCCGAGCGCCGCATGGGGCATCGGGTCGCTAGGACCCTGAATTTCAATATTCATAGGGAGGCGGGGTTAGCGACGCCCACAGGAGGGGCTCAGAGTCAAGGCCAGTATAGTGGCCTTATAAATATTCATAGGGAGGCGGGCTTTGGGGCGGCGATGTGCTATTGAATGACAGCAGCTCACAGAGAGCTGCAGATTTAAAGGGGCCGGACCACTTTTGGCCTTATAATTATTTAAATGGGCAATTCAGACCCAATATAAAGTAGGGCACCAGGCCCAGTTTTGAGAGGCCTATCAGGCCCAGGGTTTAATAAAGGCAATCCAGGCCCAGTTTTGAGAGGGCTATCAGGCCCAGGGTCCAATAAGGGCTTCTAGGCCCATAGTAAAGAGGGCACCAGGCCCACTGTATTTAGGGCATCAGGCCTGAGTTATTGTAGGGCATCAGGCCCGAGGTAAATGTAGGGCATTAGGCCCAAGGTAAAGCAGGGTTTGAGGGTGGCCCTGGCCTAGTGTAATAGGGCAAGCCAGCCTAGTGGTACTAAGGGTGGCCCCGGCCTAGTGTAATAGGGCAAGCCAACCTAGTGGTACTAAGGGAGGCCCCCAGCCTAGAGGATTAGGGCAAACCAGCCTAGTGGTACTAAGGGAGGCCCCCAGCCTAGTGGAGTAGGGCAAGCCAGACTAGTGTAGGTGTGGGAATCCTTAGCAAAATGTTCAGGGGTAGCCAGATCCTATTCAGGAAGACACTACATTTAGGAAAAAGTGGTCCATCCAAGGGTTCTCAGCTCGCATATACTGTGAAGCTACTGTAACAACTGTACTGTTTATACAATTGTTATTGCTGAAATACCTGAAAGATTGTGAACTTGCTAAGAAGCACCAGGACTGTGTTGTACTGGATTGTGGTTATTGCCCTGAGTACCTGAACTATTGCCCACATTTCTGAATTATTGCGCTAAGTATTCGAACTATTGCTCCAAGCACCTGAACAGTTGCCCCACCTGTAGAAATTACCCAGAAATTTATGATTTGCCTGTCTTCGGCAAATCCTCGAATCATTCTGCAGTCCATTTTGGCAGTACAGGAAGGTGCATCTTCAGCTATATTGTTACTACTGTATGGGGACAGTCTCAATCTTCCACCACACTACCGTCCCATAGTGTGGCCGGTAATACTCCTCACTCAGAATCAATCTCTACTCAGAAGAAGACGTCTTCTCAGCATTCTTCACTCCTGTGGGATCGTCCATCAGCTCATCACTTCCGTCTGTGTCATCTGCCGAAGTCGAATCCATCGCCAGTCGTACAAGTGGTACCCGCCGTTTCTTGTTTTCACAGCTCGAAGGTACGTCCACCGAAATGCATCACGACAACCGTGCCAGTGTCATTTCGTATGGTTCCTGTTCCAGATGTCCCGCAGTTGGTCGCCCTCTACAGAACAGTGTGCTCATCCTGAGAACCTTGTCTCGCACCTCCTCCTGGTCGTCACTGAAAAAAAAAGTTTAGTCCGTCAAGCCCAGAACAGGACGCATACGCCGTTTCTTTGTTTTTGTTCTAGTTTCTGATCCTAAGATTGAAGAATCAACCATCATCTCTTCAGATTCTTCTGGTTCCTGCTCCTGTCAGAAATCCTTCTGAGTTTAGCTGGCCCTTGGAGTGCTGCAGCATCCTTCAGGTCATGGTGGTCCTCCTTTGGATTCGTCGCCATGAAGGTCCTGATTTCTCTTCACCCTTGACAACCCTGGAAGTGGGTTTTGGCCGAGGAACCCTTGTTTTCAGTAGGAATCTGACAGCCCATCAGTGGGTATTTCAGGAACCAGTTGCTCTGGTTCTTTATTCCGGCAGCCTCGGATAGAGTGGGTTTTGCAGAAGAATCATATGGTCTGTTTAACAAACCTCTCACTACCCAGTGGCCTTGACAAGGTCCCTGCTGGGAATTACATTAGCATTTATTGTTCCATTTGCTTCTCCCTTCATAGCTACCACTGCAGACCGATGGTGTACATGAAGATGCCGGATCTCTGGACTCTTGTAACATCTGGACTTTGATGGAAGTGTGTAGTGATAATTAATCTAATACAGTTCTGAGTGGCTTATGTCATCTGATCCTCACCTAAGGTTATCAAATTGTAGAGTAATTTTAGAAAAAGAGTGGCAGTAGGTCTCTAGTCTATTCTTGTGGTAATAATCTTAGTAATCATCGATAAAGTATTTGTCTGGTTATCACCCTATTGTTTTCGGGCGACCCCTCCTTCCTCTTGTGACTGTGCCTCTCTACCCTCTGGTACAAAATAAATGCCCTTCAGGCATTGAATCACTAGGTCGACTCCTGCCTCTCCTTGTCTGGGTAACGGTTATCTTATCCACAATAATTCGGACCTTGGTGCCTCATTCGTCTCTTTTCACCACCTTTAGAGCAGAGTACCCCACAAAGCACCCCTCTAGACCATCTCGGAGCATCACATGGGTGATTCCAGAAGACTACCTCATCATCGGCATATAGCAACACGCGCCCACAGTAGGATTTAGGGAGGGAATTGAGGAAGAGGGTAAAGAGTAGGGAGATGAGCATAGATCCCTGTGGGACACCTGTGCGAACCAGTTTGCTTGTCGAGATAGAGGTATTTATTTTGACTTGTTGTGTCCGATTGGAGAGGTAATCTTTGAACCAGGCGGTGACCTCCAGAGCAAAGTTAAGGGATGGAAGGGTGAGGAAAAGGAACTCGTGACTGACGGTATCGAATGCTTTTGCCAAATCAACGTAGGTAGCTTAAGGAAACCTTGTAAAGGGTTCAACCAAGGAAATAGTTTCAGAAACTGAACTACTAACTATGATTTAGACTACAGAACTGCTCAGGCTACACTTACAGAAGACTGCACAAAATGAGAAATCTGACTACTACTTTCTCCATCAATCTAGGTGATCAAGTTACCCATATCAAACAAGGCCCTAACTAATTCTGAGAAGAGTGGAGAAAGCACTAGAAGAAAAGAGCACAAAAAGAGACAGTTCAGGTGTGGATCAATCAGTACAATTATGAAGCTGTGCATTCGAGTGAAATGAGCCCTGGAGGAGGTCCATTGGTTACACTATGATTCCATAAAGGGTGATGCATACTGAGCCCTGAGATTGTTGTTGGTACATGAATCCCATGGTCATTTGGGAATGAGCCGATTGATTGTTGGGTGTGAGCCTGGAGGTAGTTGAGGCATAATCTCGGTAGTCATATGTGTGTGTGCCTGAATGCAAAGGTGCTTGCCTAATTTCTGTTCCCGAACCTGGGTCACAAGCATAGTGAGTTGTACCTCTGTACTATCAAGATATTGATTGGTTTGAATTCTAATAATCATATTTACTTAATTATTTATTTACATTTGTTGAACTGGAAAGCCACACTAAGTCAAGGTGGCTTTTTTCCAGGTGTGATATGGGAGGGGGGGTAGGATTACATAAAGAAATACAATAAAATATTGATGTCAATGCATAGATAATATGACATTAGCTTTCAGAAAGAACAATGCAAAAAGCAAATACAATAACTAAATTCAAATGGCATAATGATAATATACTGTCTGTGTGGGAAGTTTCTAGGTAATTAGAAGAACTCGGTAGGTTTAGATGGCGAAGGTACAAGGTGCTGGTGGTGGCATAATTTTATTCAACTTCATATAAGATGTAGACAAGTAGAAATTAGTGTACAGATTCAGAAAGGGTGGCTCACCAAATCAACCAACTCAGCATTCAGTCCTAGCATGTCACTATCCAAATCACTCCAATGTTTGAGTAAGCAGTTCTGGTATTCTCATGTAAGCAAACAATGGTACCGTTTACTTAGAACTATAGAATGAGAGAATTTGATGGCAGATAAAAACCCATTGGCCCATGTAGTTGGACCATTTTTTACTGAATATACAGTCACTGCAGACCCTACTCGACCTCTGAGTCCCTCCTTCTGCTTCTCAGCTAAGATTCTGTTGAGCCCATCCCATGCATGCTTGTTGACCACCACTGTTATTGCCCCCAGTGCCTAAGCTGGAAGACTGTTCCAGGCATCCACCACTATTTCAGTGAAGAAGTACTTCCTCACATCTCTCCTAAATTTTCCCCCTTCTAGCTTTATTGCATGTCCCCTTGATTTCATGCATTTTTTCCTCTGAAAAATACTCTCCTCATGTACCTTGCTAACCCCATGAGGCATTTATAGGTCTCCATTATGTCCCCCCTCTCCCTCTTCTCTTCCAGGGTGTACATATTGAGATCCCCTTAGCCTCTCCTCATAGGGCTTCTGACTCAGCTCCTACACCATCTTGGCTGCCCACTTCTGGACATCCTGTTTCTGTCCTTCCTGAGATGTAGTCTCCAGAACCAGACACAGTACTCCAGGTGGGGTCTCACTAATGATCTATACAGTGGCAATACCACCTCCCTCCTTCTACCAGCAATATCCCTCCATATGCTCCCCGGCATCCCATTGGCCTTCCCTACCACCTTGTTGCACTGCCTCACCACTTTGAGGTAATCAAATATGATTACTCTAAGGTCTGTTTCCTGTTTGGTGACAATCAGTGCCTCTTCTCCCCATTTTATACTCCACCTTTGGGTTTCTGTGCTTTTGTTGCATGACTTTGCACTTTTTTGCATTAAAACCTAGCTGTCATACCCTTGACCACTTCTCAAGTTTCGTCAGATCTCTGCACATTCTCTCCATCCCCTCTGGAGTACCCACCCTATTGCACATTTTAGTGTCATCTGCAAAGAGGCATACCTTCCCTTCCAGCTCATCTGCAATGTCACTTTTAGAGATATTAAAGAGGACTGGTCCTAGTACTGAGCCCTGTGGTACTCCACTGGTCACTCTCCCTTCCCCAGCATCAGTTCCATTTATCACCACCCTCTGCCACCTATCCATTAATATATTTCTTACCCAGTTCACCACTTTAGGGCCCACCCCTAAGCTGTCTAGTTTCCTTATGTGCCACCTGTGTGGTACAGTGTTGAAGCTATTGTTAAAGTCTAAGTAAACCATATGCACTGCCCTACCATGTGCTATTTTCCTGGTCACCCAGTCAAGGAAATATTTCAGGTTTGTCTGACATGACCTCACCCCTATGAATCTGTGCTGTCTCAGATCTTGTAACCCACTGGATTCAAGACATTCCCAATCCTTTCCTTTCACAGCAACTCCAATAACTTATCCAACACTGATATTAGATTGACAGGCCTATACTTTCCAGCCTCCTCCATGCTACCACTTTTATGAAGTGGGACTACATTTGTCCTCCTGCAGTTCTCTGGAACCACTCCTGTTTCCAGTAAGTTGTTGAACAGGGCTGTCAGAGGTGCAGCCAGGGTCTCCCAGAGCTCCCTCAATAGCCTTGGGTGTACCTGTCCAGTCTCATAGCTTTGTCAGCTTTCAGATTTTCAAGTCCTTTCTGGACTCTTCTACTGTGTAAAGGGACTTTTGTATACCTCCCACACCAAGTGTTACTGTGGCTTTTATATGGTCCATCCCCTTCCCCTTCCTCTGCGAAGCGTGAACAAAAGTATCTGTTCAGGATATCTGATTTTTCCTGATCCTCCTATGCATAGTCCCCACCTGTCTTAACCACACAATCCCTCTCTTGTTTTCTTGTTTTCACTTATGTACTTAATAAAGATCTTGTCCGCTATAGTTACTGCTTGAGCTATCCTTTCCTCAGTTTCTGACTTTACACTCCTCACTACATTCCCTGCTTCCCTCTGCTTCTCCTGGCATACCTGTCTATCCTCTTCCTTCCATATCTCTTTGTACCTTCTTAATGATAACCTTTAAGCCTTTACCTTTTCAGCCACTTTCCTTGAGAACAATAGTGGTATCTTTTTTTCTCCTGTTTTTGCTCACTTGTTTTGTGCAGAGGTTTATTGCCTTTACTATGCTATCCCTTAACTTGTCCTACTGTTCCTCCACCCCACCCAGGCTATCCCCCCCCCCACTCCCTGCTAGGTCATCTCTGAGGCATTCACCCATTTTTTTTATATTCACCCTTGTACTTGTGTAAGGGCAGACATATTGGCATGATGTGGGTTTTCAGAGATGTGTCACTATTGGTCTAATACAGAGCAGTCTGCAAGGGGCTCAGCTGTGTCAGGCTAATCACCAGACAGGCTGATCATGATGCTCTGCTGGTCTTGCTAGGAATAAACTTTGTGTAGTTCAAAATAAGTGCTGACCAAATCATAGGGCAGTTATTTCCTTTGATCTGCATAATCTGCCCAGCAAGCAGAGCTGGTCAGCCTTAAGATCAGCCTGCTGCTCACCTCCCCCACAACATAAAAACAATCCCTCTCACCCTCTTCCTAGTATCCCTCCCACCTCCCATTGCTTCCCCCCTTTAATTTTCTAACACCATGGTCCCCAGTCCCCAGTGCTGGCTAGTAACCCTACCCCACCCATTTTCACTGTACAACACTGGGGAGACCATCTCAGGTGCCACCAAGCATAACACTGATGCTGGGGTGCCCAATCTCCAGTGTCAGTACCTGAAAGAAAGAAAAACATCCCTCATAGTTTTTATTTTTTAATTTTTACACACATTGTAAAAAAGAAAACTGTCCATCGATGTCTGTTGCACACCGCTGACACTACCCTTCCACTCACCACCCACCACATCCCACCACCCTTTACTTTTGCTTTTCTGACACTGGGGTGCAAAATCCCCTGTGCTGGCTAGCACCCCCTCCAATTTTCACTGTGTCTCACAGGGGATCCCACACCCAGTGCTACTAAGTGTAACACCAACACTGGGATGCCGAGTCCCCAGTGTCAGTACATGAAATAAAGAAAACCATCCTGCATAGTCTTTTTATTTTTATATATCCTGTAAAAAACTAACACCATCCATCAATATCTGTTGCAGCCATCAGCATCCAACCACCACTACTCTTCCCTCATCCAACCCTCCCAATCAGCACCCAACATCCCACATCTCCCCTTACTTTTAATTTTCTGACACTGGGGTGCCCAATCACCAGTGCTGGCTAGTACCCCCACCCTATCCACTTGCACTGTGTGACACCATGGAACACACCCCACTGCCCCCACATGTAACACTGACACTGGATGCCCAATCCTTGGTGTCAGTACCTGATGTAATGAAAAGCATCCCTCATCATCTCTTTTTATTTTTATACACTCTGTAAGAAAAACAACTGCCTGTCAATATCTGTTGCCACCTACAGCACACTGCTACCATTATCCTCCCACTCAGCACCCACTATCCCACAACCCCCTCACCCCTTACTTACCTACCGTGGGCCCAACATCATAATCCTCTCCGGACCAGAGACACATCTTAACTCTTCAATGCCAGACCAGGAACTGAGGAAATCAGGTACACGGTTCAATGTATTTCAGTGGGTTTTGAACTTGTTTTCATGTCTTGATCATTCTTAAATATTTTTTCCCCAAATTTTAAACATGGCCTCTTTGGGACCACACCTCATGAACAAGGATGGTGATATTCAAATCCATCATGAAAGGTGATTTTGTGGTTGCTGCGCAAAATCACTATTTGGGCAGGATTTGATGATTTCACCTGTATTCATGACATGGGGTTATAAATTTGGGGTAAACATATTCCAAAACAACAAAGTTATGAATCAACTTTGAAAATTTGCAATGCACACTCATAATTTTGCAAATGTTCAATATTTTTACCCCAAATGTTCAATACAGCCATTTTTTCACAACACCTCATGAACATGACAGCCATCATTTTTCAAATTCTGGCCAAACTGTTTTCGCACTTGTGGCACAAAAATCACCTTTTGGGCAGGATTTGAAAAATGTGTCGACCCTTGTTCATGAGGTAGAGTCAGAAGAAGGTTATGCTGAAAATTTAGGGTAAAACTATTAAAAAACATCAAAGTTATGAGCATATGTTAAAAAGTTTCATTGCACACTTATAACTTTGGACATTTTTCACATTTTGACCTCAAATTTTCAACATAGCCATTTTTTTCACACCACCTTATTAACATTACAGCTGTTATTTTTCAAATCCTGGACAAAATGTGGTTTTCACACTTGTGACCAAAATGATGTTTTGGACATTATTTCATAAATGACATTTGCCATGTTTGGAAGGAGTGGTTATAAAAAGACTATGTTGAAAATTTTAGGTCAAAATGTGAAAAAAAAAGTCATGAAGAAATATTGAACTGTTCCAACATTTACTCATAACTTTATTTTTTGCAGATTTTGGCTCCAAATGTTCAACATATCCCTTGTGTTACCCACCTCCTAATATGAAAGTTGTCGTTTTTTAAATCCCCTCCTTGTTTTTGCAGTCACACAGCAAAAATAATCTTTCTGATGGGATTTTAAAAATCCCACCTGTCTTGATCATAATGGATCCATGCCAGAGAGTGGCACCAAAGTGGCCACTAAGGGAACCCCAGAAATGAAATAGCCATTTTTCACTAGTGAAAGGCTTCTGAGAGGGCTGTCTACCCTTTAGATAGATAAGGCCCTGGGACCAGATGTGTTGCATCCAAGTATACTCTAGGAATTAGCAATGGAGCTGGCTAAACCACTGGTAAAGTATGTCTGTTCAACAGCTCTCTTAGGTCTGGGGAAGTTCCAAGGGACTGAATGGTGGTAGACATTGTACTGCTTCATAAGCAGGGAGGGACAAGGAGCAACCAGAGAACTACAGGCCTGTCAGTCTAACCTCTATCGTAGGGAAGTTGACGGAGTCACTGATCAAAGAGGAACTCATAGACTATCTGGAGAGCAACATACTCCAGGACAGTAAACAGCATGGTTTCATGGCAGGAAGATCTTGTCAGATTAACCTGCTAGTTTTCTTTAACTGGGTGACAAAGGAATTAGACAAGGACCATGCTGTGGATCTGCTCTACTTTGACTTCAGCAAGGCTTTTGACTCAGTACCTCACAAATGATTGCTCAAGAAGATGGAAGACCTGGGTGCAGCTAAACCCATAATGAACTGGATGGGTAACTGGCTAGAGGGGAGGCAGCAGAGGGTGGTGGTCAATGGGGTTAAATCAGAAGAGAGGGAGGTTATGAGTTGGGCTCCACAGGGATTGGTCCTATCATCTTGAACATGTTTATTAGTAACATTGGAGAAGGAATCCAAGGCAGGTTCTGTCTCTTCACAGATGACACAAAACTATGTGGGAAGGTGGATAGTGATGAGGGAATAAGGGAAATGCAGATAGACCTACAAAAGCTAGAGGGGTGGTCAGGGGTCTGGCAGTTAAAATTCAATGCTAAAAAGTGCAAGGTAATGCACCTAGGGAAAAAGAACCCCGAGACAGAGTACTGGATGGGAGGAGAAAGACTTAGCACTACAGATGAGGAACAGCAGTAGCACCTCTCTCCTTCACTCTCAAGACTGAACTCTACTAGACTGAACTGAGGTAAACTCTGTGCAAAGGTTTTTATATCTTTATGGTAGGGTCACATGACTGAGCCCTTACATGTCTGGACATGTTCCAAAACCAAGGGGGGTGGGGGATTGTGTCAGGGGATCTCTTGGTTCAGTTAAAGCTAAAGTGTATACATTATATCCATAGATACTGACTTTCTATGTTTGATCCACAGTAACTAAGCCCTTTTATACACAGAACCTTATACATTAACAGGTTTATAGTGTAAATTTGTGAAAATACCATAAGGATTTCTTATAACTGTATTAATCATAAAATTATTATTGTTTTATATGGCTTCTGAGTCCTTTTTTCTTCAAAATGTTTTATTAATTGTATTCATTCCTGCTATCCCAATAGCCTTCATGCTTTTTTTATACACAAAATGCACTTATGCACTATACATAACACCTCTCTGGGTGTTTGGCACCATTCCAGGGACTGCATGGATGGAAATAAAAAAAGAATGAAAAGAGAGAACTAGTAGGAAGTTTAGTATGCACAGTAAAGAACTACGCTAGGTGGCAAACCTAGAGTAAGGGGGAAAAAGAAGAAAAGCAAAGAGAAAAGCATTAACTGTTGCACAACATAAGTTTTGGTAGCTAGGAAATAAAGAGATAGAAAAGTGGTCCATCAGTCAGAGCTGAGGGTGTAGCCTAACTCCGCCACACACCTCCCTTCTTAAGAAAAAAATAGTTCTCAAAGCTTAACTGTTTTTTCAAGAACCCTTTCTCAGTCATAAATATTCTACTAAAACAGTACAGTAGAATAGGGATTGGTTGAAACTTTCTCTCACCCACTATGAGAGCGTCACCCCAGGGTCCCATAATCATAAACAAATGAAGGGTGACAAAATGTCGCTATACAGACATCCTTCTTAAATACATACCCTGGGGCTTAATTCACACAGATACTGCCTAGTATCCTAAGACTAAACATAACAGTTTTCACATTCTGTTTCATAACTTCTCATTCATTGCTCCATGACAGGACAGGAAATCAGCATTCTTGTGTAATGTTCCAGATCTACAGTATGTTGCACCACAAAACTATATGGCTGAAGGGCCAAATACCACCTCATTATTCTAGCATTCTTATCCTTCATTTGATGGATCCAACATAAAGGATTATGATCAATAACTAAGGTGAATTTGGCTCCCCACAAATAAAACCCCAAGGCTTCTATTTCCCATTTAGCTGCCAAAGCCTCATTCTCTACAGTGGAGTACTTTTGCTCCCTTTCATATAGTTTTCTTGATATGTACAAAACTGAGTGTTCTTCCCCATCAATTGTTTGGCTCAACACTGCCCCTATTCCTGTCTCTGAGGCATCTGTATGTACCTCAAAGTCCATCTCAAAATTTGGACTCTTTAATACAGGGGATGAATAGATGGCCGCTTTGTGGTTCGAAAGGCCCCATCACATGTAGGATCCCACTGTACCGTGTTGCTACACCATTTCTTCATTTCTTTGTCAGATCTGTCAGTGGTGTAGCAATCGATGAAAAGTTTGGAATAAAACATCAGTAATACCCTGCAAGTCCTAAAAATTACCTCACATGTTTTTTTATAGTGGGGATGGGGCACTTCACCACTGCTTGCAGCTTATCTATTTCGGGCTTGACTTGCCCATTACCTAATAGAAAGCCTAGATAGTGGGTCTCAGTCATGACAACCACACATTTTTGGGGGTTAATGGTAAGCCCTGCTGTTTTTATTGATTTAACCACCTCAGCCAAGTGTACCATATGTATACTCCAGGTAGGACTATATACCACCACGTCATCCAAGTAGGCCAAACACTATCCAGTATGTGGTGCCAGTATACAGTCCATGTACCGCTGAAATGTAGCTGGAGCTCCATGCAACCTAAATTCATACAACCCCACAGGGGTACTAAAGGCATTTTTTTCTCTTGCCTCTGGGTCTAATGGAATTTGCCAATACCCTTTGGTCAGATCCAATGTTGTGATGTATCCTGCATTCCCTATGCGGTCTATGATGTCATCAATGCGGGGCATGGGATATGCATCAAACTGGGACACTTGATTCAACCTTCAAAAATCTAAACAAAGGCTGATTCCACCCTCTTTCTATGGGACAACCACTATCGGTGACCCCCAAGCACTAGTGGATGGTGTTATGATCCTCAGCTGTCTCATCTTGTCAATTTCTTTCTTGACTTCTACCCTGACTCTTTCAGGTAGCCAGTAAGGCTTCTGCCTGATGGGAGGGGACTCAGTCCTAATACAATATTTTCCCCTATTGCCCTTTCTGGCACACTTGTGAAGGTAGTCGGAAAAGAATTGATCACTCTCTACTTCCTTTCTTTGGCTGTCTGACAGTGCAGGGTTTATTTTTATATCATTGTGTCCCTCATGACTCTCCAATCTCTTATAGGCAGTATCCAGTTCAGATTCCCTTTCTGGCATCACTGTCATACCCAGGTGTACTGCTGACTTCTCTTCCAGTTTCTCATGCCACTTTTTCAGCAAGTTGGCATGGTAAATCTTTCTACCCATACGCTTCTCTGGGGTCTGAATCTCATAAGTGATGGGGCCTGCCTGATGTACTACAGTATATGGTACTTGCCACTTCATTAACAATTTCTGCTCTGAGGAAGGTAACAATAATAACACCTTCTCCACTGGGTTAACTGTCTTGTCTCCCACCTTCAGGTCACATTGTTCCTTCTGGATCTTTTGTGCCTCTGCACAGCTTTGATGGGCCTTGGTGGTAAAAGTGAAAAACCTCTTTCGCAACTGTCCCATATATTTAACAATGTTTAAAAACTCACATCAGTCCCTTCTTCCCAAAATTCTTTAACTACATCTAATGAGCCTCTGGGATTGCACCCATATAACATTGAGAATGGGAATAACCTGTCGAGGCCTGGGGCACTTCCCTATAGGCAAACAGGATGACTTTGTTCCCTTTAGAACTTTTTAACAGAGGTCCGACAATGTCTATACCTATTCTTTCTAAAGGGTTGGTAACCAAGAGTAAGGGCATAAGGGGCACCATGTCCTTTTCTCCTATTTGGGCCACTTGTTGGCACTCTTTACATGTTTGGCAATACTTGACTATTTAATCATATAGCTCTGGCCAATAAAATCTTTGTAGAATGTGCTTCAGGGTGCGATCCCGCCCTGCATGGCCAGCCCATGGGAGATCATGCCCTTAAAACATTATTGGCTCTCTATACTTCTCAGGCACCAATAACTGTTCAACACTTTCTCCAGTGTCTGGAGTGGTACATAACCTGTACAATATATAATTTTTCAATATAATCACAGGGGCCCCTTTTGACAGTTCCTGTCCAACCTGCGAAAAAAAAACGTTTTTAAAGAAACATCACATTTCTGTTCAGCAACTATATCAATGCTATTAAACATAGCCTGGATTTTTGTTTCAGGAGGTCCATTTGCAGTCTGGTTCAATTGTTTTTGCTGTTTTATTTTCTGGTTCCGGGGTTTTCTGTCCTTACCAGGGTCCTCAATAACATCCCCTTCAAAAGGGGAAGTTTCTCTCAAAGTCCACTCTTTCCAGTATTGGGCCCTGGTAGTCACAGCTGTGACTATCCCTTGCTCAGATATCAATGTTGGAAAGTTTGGGAAATCATGACCTGTAACCATAGGCACTGGTAGGTTGGGCACCAGTCCTGCTGTGACCACCTGGTACTGTCCTTCAACATCCACCACTATTGCAGCAGTTGGGTAGTGGTGCGTGTCCCCATGGACACATACAGTTCTCATGTCTGGCCCTCCTGGTTGTATATCAGTCACCAATTCAGGACGAAGCAAAGTATTCTTACTGCCAGAATCAATCAGGCCCAGCACAGTTCGATTGTTAATGCAAATGTCTCTTGCAAAGTAACCATCATTCAACAAGGACAAATTGGTGGCATCAGCTCTAGGTCGGGTACAAAACCTAGCAAGGTGTCCTTTACCTTGACAATTCCAGCAGAGGGGGTCTGGATTATAAGATTTGGCTACTTGATATGATCTCCCCTCAGTTCAATGAGTATATTAATTGGGGGCTTGATTAATAACAGTGGGTTTCACTGTTCAGGGGCAGGTGCAATAGGGTCAGTTCTATAACCTTTTTGTAGGTGCTGCCGTGCTGTTAAAAAGTCTTATACCAAATTGAAGGCTAACTCGGCTCTCTCTGGGTGATGTTCCCTCACCCATATTTGTACTTCAATGGGCAATATTTGGAGATATTGTTCAACTACTAAAGTCTCAGTAATGTCTATGACAGATTTCCTGTTAGGCTGTAGCCATTTTAAACATAGTTCACTTAGCCTGGTAAAGGTTTCCCTAGGGGACTTGTTCTGATAGTGTTTAAGGGAACAAAACCTCTGCCTGTAAGTCTCTGCATTTATATCATATCTTTTCAGAATCTCCTTTTTTACCAGGTCATAATTTTCAGCATGCTTGATGTTCATATTGCTGTACACTAACTGTGCCCACCCAGTAATGTATGGAGCAAGGCGTACTATCCAATGTCTCTGATTTCACCCACAGGTTCGGGCAACCCTCTCAAATGTAGTTAAATATGCTTTTACATCATCGATGGCTGCCATTTTAGTCAATTTAATGTCTTTTAGATTATTACCTGGTGGTCCTTCCCCCTGTGGTCCTTGTCCAGTCAGTTGGAGAGCTTGCAAGGTGTCCGCCCACCTCTGGTCCTGGTGTCTCCATTCACACTCTCTTTGTCTCTCTATATCCAGTTGCTTAACTGTCAACCATTTCAACAAGTTACAGATGTCTTCAGGTGGTGGGTCCTCATATGGTTGTTCCTCCTCCTCGTCCTCTTCAATTCCTGCACCCATCGTCATCTCTGTCACCGTCTTCTTCTTCATCCCTCCAAACTCCAGGCTAGGTAGAAGGTCCTCTCCAGTCCTCAACACCTGCTTTCTGGTATGCACATCTGGCAGGCCTTCCTCCTCCTTCAGACCATTGGTATCCAGTGATTTCTGGAGATCTCCCATCCTGTTCTTTGCCCCCTATGTTTGGATACCAGGGCTGGTATCTGGGTACTGGTCTCCCCTTGTTCCTTTGGACAACCAATACTGTTCCACTTATCACACCAAGTTTGTCACAGCATGAGGGAATAAACTTCAGTCAAGGCAAATTTACAGGTTTAAAACACACCTTGGTATGATATTTATTTTTTAAAAGTTTGAAAAATAATAAATGAAAAACAAATTGCAAAGAAAATCACTACTTAACATCAGTAGTTTCTCACACAATACAGTCCTGAATTGTAGAGCTCTTAAGACCCTTCTCATCTGCATTCAACACCTTGTCTGCAGTAGCACCTCTCTCCTTCACTCTCAAGACTGAACTCTACTAGACTGAACTGAAGTAAACTCTGTACAAAGGTTTTTATATCTTTTTGGTAGGGTCACCTGACTGAGCCCTTACATGTCAGGACATGTTTCAAAACCAAGGGGGAAGGGGTTATGTCAGGGGATTTCCTGGTTCAGTTAAAGGTACAGTGTATACATATCCACAGATATTGACTTTCTAGATCTCTTATCCACAATGACTAAGTTCTTTTATACATAGAACCTTATACAGTAACAGGTTTACAGTGTGGATTTGTGAAAATACCTTAAGGATTTCTTATAACTGTATTAATCATAACATTATTATTGTTTTATATGGCTTCTGAGTCTTTTGTTCTTTAGAAAGGTTTTATTAATTGTATTCATTCCTGCTATCCCAAATAGCCTTCATGTTTTTTTGTACACAAAATGCACTTATACTCTTCACACAACACCTCTCCGGGTGTTTGGCACCATTCCAGGGACTCGATGGATGGAAATGGAAAAAGAATGAAAGGAGAGAACTAGTAGGAAGTTTAGTACAGACAGTAAAGAGCTACGCTAGGTGGCCAACCTAGGGTGGGGTGGGGGGAGAGAAGAAAAGCAAAGAGAAAAGCATTAACTGTTGTGCAACAGAAATTTTGGTAGCTAGGAAATAAGAAGTTAGAAAAGTGGTCCATCAGTCACAGCTGAGGGTGTAGCCTAACTGTGCCACACCACCCTTTCTGTGAAGATGTACTTTCTCATGTTTCCCCTGAGTCTATCCCCCCTCCAGCTTCATAGCATGACCTCTTGGTCTTGGATATCTTTTTCTCTGAAAAATGCTTCTCTCTTGTACCTTAGTTATACCCACCAGGTATTTGAAAGTCTCTATCATATTCCCCTCCCTCCTTTCCCCCAGGTGTACATACTGAAGTCATTTAGTCTCTCCTCATAGAGCTTTTGGTGCAGACCCTGCACTGCTTTAGCTGCCCTCCTCTGGACTGCCTCTACTCTGTCTATGTCCTTCCTGATATGTGGCCTCTGAACTGGAAACAGTACTCTGGATGAGGTCTCACCAAGGATTTGTACAGCGGTATAGCCACCTCTTTCTTTCTACTGGTAATACCCTTTCCTATGTACCCCAGCATCCCACTGGCTCTCCCCACTGCCTTTTCTCACTGCTCAGCCACATTTAGGTCATCAGATATGATGAACCCCAGGTCCCTTTCCTGTTTGGTGGTTGACAGTACCACTCCACCCATCATGTACTCCACCCCAGGATTTCTATGCCCCAAGCGCATAATTTTGCACTTCTTTGCACTGAATCTTAGTTGTCACATCCTTGACCACTCCTCAAGTTTACTTAACTGTCTTCTCAGTTTTTCCACCCCAGAAGTGTCAGCCCTGCTGCATATCTTTGTGTCATCTGCAAAATGGCATATCTTCCCTTCTAACCTCTCTGCAATGTCACTAATAAACACATTAAAGAGGGCCAGCCCCAGTACTGATCCTTGTGGCACCCCACTGGTCACCCTCCCCTCTTTAGAGTGAACTCCGTTTACTACCACCCTCTGTCACCTGTCCCTCAATCAATGGTCTACCCATTTTTCCACCCTAGGACCCATTCCCAGGCTGCCATCCTGTTTATGAGTTTTCTATGTGAACAGTGTCAAAGGCCTTACTGAAATCTAAGTAGGGCACATCCACGTGTCACCCTGATCTAATTCCATAGTTATCCAGTCAAATAAATCTATCAGATTTGTTTGACATAACCTTCCCCGAGTGAATCTATGCTGCATTGGGTCCTGTAAGCTGCTGGATTCAAGATATTTCACAATCCTTTCCTTCAGTAGTGATTCCATTAATTTCTCCAACACCTAAGTCAGGCTGACTAGACTGTAATTGCCAGCCTCCTCTCTGCACCCACATTTGTGAAGTGGGACTACATCTGCTCGCCTCCTGTCCTCCAGGACCACTCCTGTCTCTAACAAGTCATTGAACATGATTGTCAGAAGTGTTGTCAGCAGCTCTCTAAGCTCCTTCAGTATCCTTAGATGTATCCTGTATGGCTAAATTGCCTTGTCCACTTTCAGTTTTGCAAGGTCCTTAAGGACTCTCTCCTCTGTAATTGAACTGGTGTCCTCCTCCTTTCCATTAATGCTCCTTGCACATATCTGTTGTCCCTCACCTTCCTCTTCTTCTGTGAATAGTGAACAAAAATATTTGTTGAGGATTTCTGCTTTTTCCTGGTCCCCCTTCATGCATACCCCTCCTTCCCTCCTTAGTCTTACAATCCCTCCCCCGGTCTTTCTCCTTTTGCTTACATACCTGAAAATGCCTTATCCCCTTTCTTTACTATATGGGCTATTTTCTCTTCTGTTTGTACCTTTGTTCTCCTAACTGCTTTCCCTGCCTCTCTCTGCTTTTCCTGATACACCTCCCTGTTCTCTTCCCTCTGCGTCTTCTTATACCTCCAGAATACTAAGTTGTTTGCTCTAACCTTCCCAGCCACCTCTTTTGAAAACCATTGGAGTCTTTTTTTCCTCTTGCTTTTGCTTATTTGCCTAATGCAGAGGTTTGTTGCCTTCACTGTGGCTCCTTTTAGTTTTGTTCACTGTTACTCTTCTCCACTCAAGTCCTCGACCGCTACCAGGGCACCCTTGAGGCATTTTCCTACCTTTGTAAAGTAAGCCCTTCTGAAGTCTAGGACCCTCACCTTCATTTGGCTCAACTGTGCCACTGTTCTTTTATTGAACTACACCATTCAGTGATCAATGATCCTCAGGTGGCCAATAAACATACGACTGCAACACTGCCCCCATTGGTGAGTACCAAGTCCAATATTGCTCCCTCATGGCTGGACTTTCTTACTAATTGCCTGAGGAATGCCCCTGAGAGTCCAGGATCTCCCTGCTTCTAGCTGAAGCTGCAGCTGGGATGCTCCAATCTACAGCTAGCAGATCGAAGTCCCCCACCTGTAGCACCTCCCCCTTAGTCACCATCTTATGACTTCCACTAAGACTCTGTACATCTCCTCCCCCTGTGTTGGAGGTCTGTAGATCATGCCAGTGTGAACAGCAGCTCCATTTCCTGACTCTAGAGTGACCCACAGTGCCTCTGCCCCTCCCCGTATTCCCTGTATTTCAGTTGCTTTTATGCTATCCCTCACATAAAGACCCACTACTCCCCCTCTTCTTACCCACCCTATCCTTTCTAAACAGAGTATAGCCTGGTATGGCTATATCCCAGTCATGGTTCTCATCATGCCATGACTCGGTAACAGCGACAGTGTCCATGTCACCCTCTCTCATTATTGCCACTAGGTCAGGGATTTTATTTCCCAGACTATGAGCATTTGCACAGATGGCCCTCCAAATTATTCTACCACCCCTCCTGTCAACACTCCCTTTATCCTCTTGCTTACTCTCCTTTCCCCCTCTGCCTTCATTCAATATCCCTCTTTTCTCTACCATTCTGCTATTCTCATTTTCAGGTACCTTTGGGGATTTCCCTCCAGTAGAGTTCTCCCTATTGACCACTTCCACTTGTGTGTAGGGGGGAGCAGTCTGATGCTCCCTGCTTCCTTCTACCACCTCACTTGGCTAGCTTAAATGTTTGCTAATGAAGCATTTAAACTGTTCGCTGAAGACCCTGGTCCCTCTTCAAGTGCAGACTTTCTCCTCTGTATAGGCCTACATCCCTTCAGATGGGAACCCAATCCCCAATGAAGCTGAACCCATCCTCTCAGCACCACTTCTTCAACCATGCATTGATGTTCCTGGTACAGAATATCTGCTCCCCCAATTCTCCCAATTGTAGACAGGTAACACCCAAGGAAAGGCCACTGAGTGTGCTAATTACCTAAGACCCGACCCCTTCCCAACTTCCTGAACTCATCCTGCACTACCAAGGCCTCATTTGTAGTCAGGTCATTTATCCCCAGGTGGACAATGACATCCAGCTCTCCCTCGTATCCTGATGCCTCAGTGATCCTCAAGATCCACATGTCATCCCTCTGAGCCAAGGTGCTGGGTAGGCACCTAACCTCCCTCTCTCCCTCCCTCCCTTCCTGTACCCTAACCTAGCTTCAGTGATGGAGTCCCCCACCAGGGGTTGCTTCTTCCTCCTCCTCCTCTGGGGTCCTCTACCACCCTCCTTGGGGTCTCCACCATGGAGTACCCCCACATCCCCCTTGGTCAGTACTGCAGGTGCTTCCATGGAACAGTCCTGCCACACCAGAGCAGCATATGAGTACCTCTCTTTTTTTCCCATTGTGCTATTAGCTTTCCCAATGTCTTATTCAGTTCATTCCCCTGTGTTTGAGGTCAGTAATTAAATCCTGCCATTGTGAATAGTGGCTCCAGCTCCTGTCTCCAAGGTTGCCCACAATATCCAGCCCCTCCTTTCACCCATAGTTTTCCTGTGTTTCTGTCACTTTAATATCCTCCATTACATGCATTGCCACCTCTCCAATCTTCCTCACCACCCTATCCTTTGTGAATTGAGTATAGCTTGGTATGCCCAAGCCCCAGCCAGGGTTACCTGTAAACCTGGACTCAGTAGTTGCCACAATATCCAGGTCAGCCTCTGCTATGTTAGCCTCTAAGTCTGGAATTTTATTTCCAAGACTCCTTATGTTTGTGCACATTACTTTCCACACTTTGTTCCCACTCTACCTGCAACCCCCTTTTTTCCCAGATGCCCTGCCTCCTTTCCCCTACCTTTTTGCAGCCCTTGTTCCCATCTCTTTTGTCTTCCACCACACTGGCTGCAGTGGGTGAAGCCCTGCAGTCCTTTTGCTTTCAGAATAAGCATTTGCCAATGCTGAATGTTTACCATGTGCACTGGTGTCATAGGGTTTGTGTGTGTTTGAAAATTGCTTCAGTGAAGGAACCATTTTATTAATATTTAAGAATGCAAAGTAGAAGTGATGATGTTGGGCAGTGTAATTGTCTTGTTTGTTAACATTTGTGGCATAAATTTTCATCATACCATTCTTATGACCCCACCTCATGAGCAAGTGTAGAGTAAATATTCAACTACTGGCTGAAAGATGATTTCATGCAGCAACTGCAGAATCACCTGTCCAGATGAAAAAACACATTTTGGCCAGGATCTGATAAATGACAGCTGTCATATTCATGAGGTGCTGTTAAGAAATAGCTATGTTGAAAATTTGGGTCAAAATATTGAAAACTGCCAAAATTACTAGTCTGCATTCACAAATTTCAATGCAAGCTCATAACTTTGTTGTTTGTTAATAATTTGGGGCCAAATTTTCAACATAGCCTCCTTATGACCTCGTCTCATGAACAAATTCAGAGACAAGTTTCAACTCCTGCCCAAAAGACAATTTCACGCAGTGACTGTGAAATCACATTTTGGGATGTAAAAAAAAAAAAAATTTTGGCCAGGATCTGAAAAATGTCAGCTGTCACATTAATGAGGTGCTATGAAGAAATGGCTATGTTGAAAATTTGGGGTCAAAATATCGAAAATTGTCAAAGTTATGAGCTTGCATTCACAAATTTCAACACAGGCTCATAACTTTGTTGTTATTTAATATTTTTACACCAAATTTTCAACATTGCCATCTTATGACCCCACCTCATGAACAAAGGTATAGAAAATGTTCAACTTTTTCACAAAAGGTGATTTCACCAGGGACCACGGAATCACCTTTTGGGACAGAATTGCCTAGTGTCACTTAACTCTTTATGAGGAGGGGTCCCAAAAAAGATATGTTGAAAATTTGGGGCAAAATACTAAAAAATGGGCAAGTTATGCCATTAAGTTAAAACCCCCCATTGGAATACATTGAAAATGAAAACCCCGTTGAAATACATTGACGTGCTTACCTCAGTTTGTGGTTGGGCTTTGAAGAGAAAAGATGTGTCTGCAGTCCATGGAAGAGTACAGCAATGGACCTCCAGTTGGTAAGTATGGGGTGTGGGCATCCTGAGTGGGAGGTTCTGTGGGGGTGGGTAATGGTGCAGCAGGCGACGATGGACAGTTTTCCTTTTTTTCAGGTTAAAAAAAACAATGATGGACAGTTTCCTTAATTTCAGGGACAGTTTTTTTTTATTAATGGTGGACACTGGGGCATTGGGCACCCCCAGTGTCACTGGGAGGGACACTGTATAATTGAAGACACTGGGGGATTGGGCACCCCAGTGTCACTGAGTTATGTTTGATGGGGCATAACAGACATCGATGGATGGCTTTCTTATTTTCAGGGGGATAAAAAACATGACATGATGAGGGACAGTTTTCTTTTTTTACAGAAAGACATTTAGGGGATTGAGTGCCCCCAGTGTCACTACTGTTTGTGTGTGTGTGGAGGGGAGTTCTGACAGGGAGGGGAGAGTTGAGGGACAGTTAGGGACACCAGCAACAGACATCAATGGATGGAGAGGTACACATTCCATGCATTCCAGGCTGACTAATACAGATCAGCCTGGCTTGCAGGGTGGTGTGGATCAAAGGGTTGGCAACTTCTTTTGAAGTTGGTGCCCATCCCCAACCAGCAAGCCAGAAACTCTATCATAGTCAGCCTGGGTGCTGATCAGTGTGGCACTGTCAAGCCCCTGCAACACTGCTCTGCATTGGGTGGACAGTGTCCACACCCTTCAAAAGGCAATCTCATACCAAAGTGTTCACAGCAGATTGTACCATATTCTGCCGTGACCACCGAAAAAATGATTTATAATTTATTGATATCCTCCCACCCAATCCTCCCTCTCAGCACCCACCATCCCACCCAGAAACATACAAGTGACACTGGGGGTGCCCAAGCCCCTAGTGTCAGGATTGTTTTTTTTTCCTTTTGTTTATTAAAGCTATCCCCCCATCCGACCCTCCCTCTCAGTACCCACCACCCCACCCCCCCAAGAAACAAAATAGTTGCACTGGGGGGTGCCCAATCCACCGGTGCAAGAATCTGCTCGTTGATACTGGGGGTGCCCAATCCCCCAGTGTGAGAATCATTTTTTTTCTTTATTAAAGATATCCCCCCAACCAACTCTCCCTCTCAGCACCCACCATCCCACACCCTCCACTCAAGAAACAAAATAGTTGCACTGACTTGAAACCTTGTTTTCATTGCAGTTTAGCTGGATTGATATTTTTGTTGCAGCTAGACTGGCTAAAAGCTGTTTTCATTTTAGCTTAGGTGACTTGAAGCAACAGTTTATCAATTTATTTATTTACTTTATTGATTGGTTGAGCTAACTGGGAAAAAGTTCATATAGTAGTGACCTGTGAGATGAGGTAGCAACATATTGGCAACATAGTATACAACTACAAGTTGAGTGAGGTGTACTGAGTTACAGAGGCATTTTAATGATGAATACAAGGTCAGCCAGTGTTATGTTCCTGCTGCTACCTCCAACTTTTGTCTTGAAACCTTTAACTCAACCTCAGTTAAAAACAAGTCAAAATACCCTACTTCTACAAAATAAACAGCTTTTTGACAGATTCATAACAATATCTGAGGTAGATATTTTTAAAGGATAGGAAATCCTTTGACAAGCTGCATGATTAGATAATAAATTGATACTCCAGTGGCTAGTCCATTATATGCCCTAATTATCAATGCAGGGAATTATGGACTATCTGCCTAAACCTACTGTACTTTGCAACCAATCATTTTAAGATTATAAACATGCTGCTTATTTGTTTTTGGCTGTAAAACTAACAATTAGGTCTCACTATGGGTGAGGACATTATTCATTCATTCATTCATTCATTCATTCATTCATTCATTCAGTTGCAGGATACTGTAGTGTGAACATATTTGTTCCACAGTGGGACTTTTTTCTCTTTTTTTTTTTACAAGATTTTATTACTACTTTGGAGGCTTTGGAGAGGAGGGAGGTTGGGTGCTGAAGGATGGGTAGAATGTGGGTTATGTTGATAAGGGGGTTATAACATGCTGTGCAGGTGGTAGTCAAGGGGAAGGTTCACTTTTAAGAATGCTGCTGCTGGCCATATGTATTATTACAGCAATACAATTCTAAGACACTGATGGCTAAATAGAAATTAAACTTTGCAGGGATTGTGAGGAGGAGGAGGTGGGTAGGGTGCTAGAGGGTGGTTAGGGTGGGTGGTAATAATTTGAAAAGGTCTGGGTGGTGGAAGGGGTGCACAGTACTTCACACTGGGTGGGGTGGACTTAGTATATATAAAAGCTTTTTTAAAAGAAAAAACAGGACTTTAATTCATACAGTTGTGGGCAAAGTCAAAACTCTGGCCCGGCTATGTGAAGCCAAAGTTTCTGACATTGCACCAACTTCACTTGTGAAGTTAAATTTCAGTTCTGATCATGCAGTTCTTTGGTGAGCTGGCTGCACTTTGTTTGCAAACTTATACTATGGTTGAAGAGTTGGGGTTCCATGGGCTTTTATTTGTTTCCAGTCTCAGTGCTGTATCCCACTGCACACTACTTTTTCAAGTGATGCCAAATATCTATGAGGTATGCAAGACTCAGGTGGAAAAACTGTTAAACTAGGCTGTGTGGGAGTACGTCTCCCTTAGATGAGCAATTACTGTATATCATTTGAAGACTGAAATTCCTCAGATAGTGTTTGAAGATTTTTGATTATTGGAGTTTTTCTCCCTCCTTTAGGTACAGCTAGTGAGGGATTATGTGATAACTGCTTGCTGTATTCCCTACTGATATAGCTGTTGGATAGAAGATATGGGGATGATGGAGAAACGGACAATTCATTACCCTGGAAACTTTGTTTTCCCCATAGCCTTCCATCCAATGCCACCCTTTTCTTTGTGCTAAAAGGTGCTAGGTTCTCAGTTGCTATGTAGTGTTAGAGGAGTTTGCACAGATATGGTTATCTGCAAATAATTACTGAGAGACTGATATACAGAGGTTATGTGCTCTGGGGGTGCAGTGAAGCTAAACTTTGCCATCAAAGATGCTTTAAAGTTGTGAACATTTGATTTCATGAAGCTTTGCCAGGTTCCCACCGTCAGCACCAAATGCAACTTCACCAACTTAACAACATTTTTCAGATGAAGCTGCACTTTTTTCATGCAAAGTTGCAGCTTCACTAAAGAAGTTTGGTCACATCACAGGAAAACTGCCACTTTTTTTTTAATCTGATTACGCTTCATTTAATTTTTGAGGTAGGTACAGAAATAAGCCAAATTTCCATCATGAAGTTGACATTTCGAACTTCGTCAAGTTTGCTAACTTCACAAAGTTATAATGAACCCAAATTTTCTCAGCCTCGCACATCTCTAGTCTATTTTATTTGGTCTTGGTCTGTTGCCTGCTCTGGTAATGGGCAAGTTATGAGTTTATGTGCAAACAGCTCTGCATGGTCAGCGAGACTCTCACCTACCCGTCAATTAATTCAGGTGGACCTCCACCTACTAACTTGAGGGCACCCCTACTGTTACAGATGCTGGATGGAAGGATATGGGGAACACAGGAAAACTGAATTTCCAAGATAGGAAATGTTTCTTTAGCTTATATACCAGAAGTACGTTGACTTATGTATCAGAAAAACATTCTATGTCATTAACTTTCAATGTTCTGTGTCTCTTTCTGGACAATGTTTTGTGGCTATTGATATTATAGTTTGTTAAGTAGTGTGTAATACACAATTTCAAACTGCCATTTACAATGGGAATGTGCAACATTTGGCAATGGGGAACACAATTATCTGGTCAAGAGCTGTTCAGAGCTTTTTTGGGTAGTGCTTAAACACTGCAAGATTTCTGAGCTATTTGGTTTGGGAAAACCTGTGTGTCTTAGGGTGGTGCAGTGCTGGAGTCAGCCTTGGAGCCCTTGAAACTGCTGACCCATGGCATAAGAGATGAGAAACATGGCTAGCCAAAAAGAGCTGTTATGAGCAGGTATCAGGGAAGGTTACATTGCTATACTAAATTTCACACTGAGGTGATTAGGAGCCTAGAAGGCATGAGCCCATGTATAGCTCAATGTAATGGAAATAATCAAGGCTATTCCCACACAATATGTATCTGTCAAATTTAGTTTTAAATTCAGATTTACTTTTACTGATAATATCTAATAGTAGGGCATTCCAGGGATTTACAGTTCTCTGGCTGTAAAATAACTCTCTCTTTCATGATCGAAAACGATTACCTGAACTTTGTAAGGGATGAGCACTTGTTTCTGTTGAGTTTGATTTAAATTCAAGATTTAATTTACACTCTACGTAAGGATCATTTATGATGTCATAATGTATATCAGAAAGAGGTCACCATATAACCCCCTTGTAGACAGTGGCAAATACTCAGGGTCCTCAGTCTTTCCTCATATGTATGGTTTGAGAATGTGGAAGTGGACTTAGTCATTTTTCTTTGCACCTTCACAATTTGATTTCTATTATAATGTTTATTTAGACACCAAAATGGGTAGCAAAGTCCAGGTGGGATATACCATATGCCTTTTTATGTCATGATTCGAATATTCCTTTTAATTGACCACATCACCCTCTTTGCTCTCCTAAGAAATTTGCTTCATTGTTTCTTAAGTTCCATATCCTCAGACAGAAGAACCGTTGTATCTTTCTCATGTGATGTTATAAGCAGTGCAGTGCTACAGTTTGAAAACTGGACTTTCATATTGGTATTGCCTAATGACATAACCTTGTACTTATCAAGAGTGGATGTTATCTCCCATTTTCTTGCCCACTATGGAAATTGATCGAAGTCCAATTGCATTATTGTGGTTTGCACTTCAGTTTGACAGAGACCACTCAACTTAGTGTCATTTGCATATCTGGGATAGTAACTGAGAATATTGCTAGCTAAGACAGATGTAATGATATGAAAAATTGATGTTCCCAGGACAGAACCCTGAGGGACACTGCTGGTTACACTCCCAGCTGCAGATGTATGTCCATTTATTTTTAATCATTTTAGTTCTGTTTGATAACCAGCTGAATGTCCAACTGATCAGTTTGAGGTTAATTTTTGCATTTTTCATTCCAACAAGATCAAAGGCTTTACTGAAGTCTAAACATATTATATCACATAATATGTTTTGTGAAATGATTCACTGATTTTTTTCATAAAACCATATCGGATTGGATGTACAAGAATACTCCTTAGTAGAACTATGCGAAGTCCACAGCATAACATCAAAGATCTAGTCCCAGGAAAATATATTGTCTAATCACATGAAAAAAAAATCACTACACATCCACACACATGATACCACTCCTATTCCTGTCACATTGCCCTTTCCACCAAGACACAGTGGCCCTCCACATACAAACACACAAAATGTTTTGTCTTTTCACACAGAAAAAGTATGAACTTGTGGACAAAAAGCTGCAGCTTCTCAAATTCACTATTTTTTTTTACAAGAACCGATCTGTGTCAGTGAACCAGAGAAACTGAAACTGCCAATCATGTGACCACAGATTGCAACTGCCACTTCAGTTTAAAAGAACTCACTGATTCAGATTAAACAGTTTTTTCCCTAAAAGCCTGTCTCCCACAACACACAAACTAAATATTTAATGAACTCATCACTCCGGTCACCTTCAGAATGCTGCTGCCCCCCCCCCCCAAGTCTCAGCACATTCCTCCCTCACAAACATATACTGACAGCAAGTGTAAGATCATGCTTCAGTGTGTCTTACCTGATCGCCATTCGCAGTCACAGTTTTCCCACTCCATTCGGTTCTCCTGGTACAACCTGTAATGGGACAAATCATGGAGCCATGGTTGTGGTTGGCAGTCTCCAACATCTGCCCCTGTGAGAGTGACACCAGTGGAGGGGCAAGTCAAATTCCAAACAGCACCACCATAAAGACTTGGGGAGCGAGGGATGGGGAACACATAGAGACCAAAAAAAAAATGAAAAGGTGAAAAAAAGAATGCCATTAACAGTACAGGAAACCAATGACACAAAAAACAACAGGCAAAAACACTGGGGTAGAGACTCAGGACTGAAGAGCAACATACACAACACAGCAGTTTCACCTACTGGCCAAAACAAGAAATCAGCACTATTGTTTTAAACGGTAAACCTACTCATTAAAAAAACAGCAAAACAATTACTTTTAAGTGTACTTCTTCATCTGTTTCTTCTTCCTCTTGACTCACAAGCCACTGCATAATAGGAATAATTCACTCCAGGGTGTGTATCATGCTGGCATAATTTCACTTCCTGGGAGTTGGATGCACTTGACCTGCAGCCTCATGCTCTGCCACCTGAGGTGTGACATTATCTCAGGATGACACTAGGGCTGGGAGAACTCCGTGAAGTTCTGACCCTTATTAAATAAGAACCAGAACATAACGGAGTTCTGATTTGTTCTGATTTGTTCTGATTATTTATAAATATTTGAAAAAAATGTGATAAAATGCATACAAGTGGCCAAAGTCAGTCACATTTAACACAGAGACCCAAAGGAAATAATTGAATGTATGATTTGTATAAAAATTACAGTAAAACTGCTAAATAAAAGCAATAACTGCTAGCTGCTTCATGGGTGGGCTGTACTGGTGTCATATCCTGCTCGGGTCCGTAACATGAGTGTGCTGGGAGAGAGCAACAGAGAGAGAGAAACTGACAGATGCAAGTACTATTTTGCCTTCCTGCCTTTCACAGTGTACACACCCTGCACAGTCACACTGAGGCCAAGATTAATTTCTTTTTATGTGATTTCTGTCACTATAAAATTTATCTTTGACCCCTAGCAGTCTCTTTCTCTCTCTTTTTTCCTCTGGATGGCACAAGTCAAAGATTTATTTTGCCAGCTTGCCTTTGCCCTTAGTCTGTACACAGACAGCCACAATGAGATCAAGGATAAACTTTATTTGTAATTTCTGTAAAAAAAAAAATTTTGTCCCCCAGTAGTCTAGTCTCCCTTTTTCTCCTCTGGATGGCACAAATCCACATTTATTTTGCCAGGCTGCCCTTGCCCTTGGCCTGTACACAGAAAGCCACAATAAGACCAAGTGTAAACTTTATTTGTGATTTCTGTGGCTATAACATTTCTCTTTGGCCCCCAGTAGTCTCTCTCTCTCTCTCTCTCTCTCTCTTCCAGATGGCACAAGCCAAAGTTTTATTTTGTCAGCCTGCCCTTGCCCTATACACAGACTGCCACAATGAGACCAAGGATAAAGTTTGTTTGATTTCTGTGACTATAAAATTTCTCTTTGGCCCCAGTAGTCTCTTTCTCTTTCTCTTCTCTCTCTTTCTACTCTGGATGGCACAAGTCAATAATTTATTTTGCCTGCCTGCCCTTGCCCTGTACACAGACAGCCACAATGAGACCACAAATAAACGTTATTTGCAATTTCTGTAAAAAAATTTATTTTTCACCCCCAATAGTCCAGTTGCTATCTCTTTCTCCTCTGGCTGGCACAAGCCAACATTTATTTTACCTGCCTGCCCTTGCCCTAGGCCTGTACACAGACAGCCACAATGAGACCAATAATAAACTTCATTTGTGATTTCTGTGACTATAAAATTTCTCTTTGTCCTCCGGTAGTCTCTCTCTCTCTCTCTCTCTCTTTCTCTCTTCTGGATGGCACAAGCCAAAGATTTATTTTGCCAGCCTGCCCTTGCCCTGTACATAGACTGCCACAATGCAACCAAGGATAAGCTTTGTTTGTGATTCCTGTGACTACAACATTTCTCTTTGGTCCCCAGTAATTTCTTTCTCTCTCTCTCTCTCTCTCTCTCTCTCTTTTCCTCTGGATGGCACAAGTCAATGATTTATTTTGCCAGCCTGCCCTTGCCTGTACACAACTACAAAACTCTCCTCTCCCCTCATTCTGGTATTCATTCAGTATGTTATTTCCAATAGTAAGGCTACAGGACAGCTATTTTCTGGGGCCCTGTATCACTAAGTTCAAGTCAAAGTGTAGGTAACTTGGGTGTGCTACACTATAGTAGCCACTAGCCAGGAGTCAGGATACAGGGGCCTATCTCAAATTACTGACTATTTCAGGTTCACCTAGGACATACTGCACTGACTAATCAGGCAGTTTGTCAGGTACTTACTCGAGCGCCACTCTGCTCTATTTTCATTGATGTGTCTCCTCCATGATGGACAATTCACAAAATCATGAAGAACAAGACCAACTACACAGCCAACTGACCACAGCAGCAGCATGCACTCCAATCTCTACCACATTCCATGTGACTATGATGTGTGATCCTTCTGCTCATGGGCTCAGCTCCACCCTCCTCTCCTGAGTCTTTGTTCCACCTGGTGCAGTTCATTCCTCCAGGCAATGGCATGGCATCTTGGAGGGTGCTCAGGGCAGGAAGAGGAATAAAAATCCTGAGTCCCTCCCAACCCTATTAATATTATTGCCCCCCAGGATCACATGATGTACTCACCCTGAGAGGACGTGTGGCTGCTCTGCTCCCTCTCCTACGCTCCTACAAATCATCATTTAAACAACCGCCACATAACAAAATCTCTCTGCTGATCAACATCGTAGCATCCTATTGTTTGGGGGGATGTGTGATCGACATTTCGCTGGGGGAAAAAGCGCACTGAGACCCAATGGAGGTGGAAATGCATCAAGGCCTCCCTGCTCGTATGCCTCCTCAAATGCCAGACAAAATGGTCAAGCGGGCAAAAACACAGGCAGCAGCCACAAGCAAAAACACAATACCAGCAAGCAGCTCTGCACTGTTATCGGAAGATAGATTCCTTACTGAGATGGAACCACTGAAGCAAGTTCTCCTGGAATTCACCTCAGAACTCAAAGGCATGAAGGCAAAATTAAAGGAAATGAGCACAAAGGTTTCCGACATTGCAGCTAGAACTACTTCATTAGAAGGCTGGCAATCATGGCTAAACCCCGACGTAGTGGCACTCAGACAGAAATTAAGCAAGATGGAGGCTAAACACGAAGACCTGGAGGGTCAAAACAGGAGGAATAACCTGGTCATATTTGGCTTACCTGAAGAAGCTGAAAATTGCCGGCCCTCCACCGTATGCTACCACATATCGTGTGGAACAAGCTCACAGATTATTAAAGCCCTGATCCCCTGTTGGTGCCAAACCCAGACCACACATAGTCTGACTGTTAAGTTACATAGATCGGCAACATATTCCATCAAAGGTCAAGGAATTACAGGAGATCAAATGGGAACAGACCCTCCCTTAGAATCTCGCAGGATCTACTGGCAGCCACCAGGCAGAAGCGAGCAGAATACCACTCATTGGTAACTAAGCTGATAGCTGCTGGAATAAAATTTAAAATGATATACCCTGCCAAGTTATCAGTGTTGCATCAGGGAAATTGGAACTCATTCGAAAATGCAGGTCAAAAATCTTGCTGTTATGTTCCCTGACCTATTTGCCCAGTGTTGATCCTGCTAGCTCCAAAATTTGTGTAATGTAAAGCTCTGCCATAGTACATTTAGCTTGAGAATCTGTCGATGTATATGGTAGTTCTGATGATTTTTTCGAAGAGTTGGGGAGGTGAAGAAATGGAGGGAAAAAAAGAAGAGAAAAAAAAGAGCACAGCAGCGTTCCTGAACTGATTTCCGACTCAGTAAGCTGTAATAGCCTGGCGAGATCTGATGGACTTGTTTGTCTGACGGCTGGCTTGCAAAATAAATAAATGTGCCTAATTGGATTAGTATTTTGGTTTTCCTGCGTGGCATCGAGTGCAACAACCTATTATTGGAGTAGTGGTTGTGGAAAGAAAACAAGAAGATGCCCTTCGATGCGCCGGCTGTCTGCTCGAGTATGCACAAATGCTTGTGGGCTTTCCTGGTAGCAAGATACTGTTACAGCAATGAGATGCTATAATCCAGTCGCAGCAATGATATAATAGTTTTCCAGTGTCTGCACAGCTGAACTAAAAATGCAGCTTTAGGTCTGGACTTTAAAAATATGTATATGGTTATTACTTGATATTTCTTTTCTCGGTGTTTCCTTTTAGACCTTTGAGTAAACTGGGCATGCCAAGTCCTGGCATATAATTTTCCTATAAGCTTGGGAGGCCCATAAGAAATGATGAGGGGATATGTTTTCTTTTTTTTTTTTGTTATCTTATATTACATATACATGTTCTAAGCTGATTAAGGGGAATTTATGTTCCACATGGGGATAATTGGAATTTTACATGCGTTAATTTCTAAACTGGAACTATTGTAGTTATGCATAGTAATGTGGTCCGATTTTATGTGTTATCACATGTTATAGCTTATCCCTGGAGTTTACCTTGGGACAGTAGTGTTGTGATGTAGAGGGCTTACCTTAGGGGGCAGGGGAGGGAGTAGAAAAGTGCTGCAGTATTGGGGCAGAAGCAGGCACGTCATTACAATTGGGGGAAGAGCTCCCATCCTCAATTCCAAGGACGGGGTCAAGACTTTCTCCTTCTTGATTTTTACTATAGGGGGCTCAGGGAGTTATTACTTTGGGTTTTCTTCTGCTACATTGGGAAGAGGGGAGGGTTTTAAAGATTCGGGTGGCTGGGGGCCTGCCATAGGTAATTGGGTTTTGCTGGATATACTTTTGTTACTATCATATGTTCCTGCACATAAGATTACTATTTTTATGGTTGTTCAACTAAAATGACAGTATATAATTTCTGTTCATGGAATGTCAAAGGAGCTCAGACACCTGCCAAAAGAACTAAAATACTACTGCTTCTCTGTAGTCTTCATGTGGACATAGTCTTCTTACAGGAGATGCATCTCCTGTCTACTCAAAGTAACTTTTTTTGTAGATGCTGGGTAGGTCAGGCTTTTGGCTCAGGTCTGAATTCTCAACAAAGGGGAACTGCCATACTTATTGGAAGAAAAATACCATTTTGTTTACTACAAGAGGTGTCGGACCCTGAAGGTCGCTATACTATTATTAGGGTGATCCTGGGACAAACAGAAATGATTCTTGGATCTATTTATGGCCCCAACTCAGAGAACCCGGAATTTTTTATGAAATTAGCAACAATACTAGCTGAATGGTCAGTGCTGCCAATAGTTCTGGGGGGGATTGGAACCAAGTCCTATCAAATAATTACATAGATCAGTTAACTCCAGACTCTCCCCATCATCAGGACAGAAAACTCTGTAGGAGTTAATACATTCATTAGGCCTTACAGATCCCTGGAGAATAACCTATCCTGAGAGGAAAGAGTTTTCATTTCACTCTCTCCCTCACCACGCATTTTCACGATTATATTATTTTCTTATAAGTGTTGAACACCTCCAAGGGGTGGTGTCAGTTTTTTACACCTCTATGGTTTTTTCAGATCATCAGGTGGCGCAGTTAATATTAAATGTTGCACCTAATGTTCAAAAGAACAAACTGTGGAAAATAAATAATCAACTCCTAAAATCGGAGGAAACTGCCCGACGTTTGCAAATTTTTATTTCAGACTTCATGGCATTTCATTCCCAATCTACTTCTAAAATGGATATTCTTTTTTTTTTTGCAATTTAAAATTTTATTGATTTAAAGCGCCAGTATCAACACTTACAGTAATACAGAGAGAAAGCATATAGATAGGAAAGTACAAACTTATTGCAGATAAAACCTGCATAACAACCAGGTAAAATAATTAAGTAAATACATACCAGGGAGGCGCCACCCACAATAAAAAAAGAAAAAACAAAACCCCCGCCTCTATCTCCCAATATAAAACTATAAAACAACCCCATCCCAATACCCTAACCCCAACCCCTCTCAAGGTTACAATCACTACTAAATTGAAAAACACTCACACAGAAAGAGAGAAAAGGAAGAAGAGAAGTCAAGAATAGGCAGAAAAGACAAAGAAAGAGGAAAGCACAAATACATTGCTGTACCACAGTGCATTCAATTCGTATTTCCAAAATTACTTAGTAATAAGTCAAGACGCTCCCACTTAGTCACATATGCATTCGGGTTTGCCTTGCATGTAGGCTATATGTTTCTCTAATTGCACCTAGCATACATTCTCGTGCCATTCCAACATAGAAGGAGATCCCATAGATGACCAATGCCTGAGAATTATTAACTTCATAACGCAGTAATAAAGTGAAACATGGGCTCTCCAAGCTTTGGGCCATGTCGGAAAGATTAACAATAAACAAGTTTCCGGCGTGTTCATACTGAAGGAGCCAAGGATAGGACGAACAAGTCTGCTGATGTCCTCCCAAAGCGAGTGAATCTTCGGGCACTCCCACAGCATATGCAATAAGGAGCCCTGCCCAAAACCACAGCGCCAGCATGCTGGGGAGCACCGTGCCTTCCATCGGAATAAATATGAGGGAGTCAGATAGAGATGATGCATAATATTAAATTGGACCATCCTAAGCCTATCTTGCTTGACATATTTATAAACAGAGTTCCATAGATTCTTCCAGAACTCTGGAGAATCCCCAATCCCAAGCTCTCTAGCCCAATAGTAACATACCCCAGAAGGAATTTTCTTGTCCCATTCTAAAATTTTTCCATAAATTTTGGAGACTGCATGGGATTGGGTTGCTACATTCCAAAGTTCGTCCATACTAGAGGGATAATCATGCGAGGCCGAGGACAGAAAAGGCCCTTGACAGACAGCCTTCTTAAGCTGCAACCATTTAAAGAAACAATTGTCCGTCACCCCAAAGGTCTGTTTCATATAGGCAAACAACCTAGGTACCTTCTGATCTAAAAAATCTGCTGCTGTGATATGACTAATCTGGGGCCAGAAAGAGGAGATATTGGGAGACCCCCAATCTTAAAATGCATATTTTCAAAATAGGCTGAGTGTCTGAGATCCACCACTCAAAGCCTAGGTGCTGTTGTAATTGAGAAAAGCCTTCAAGGACCATCCCATGGGATTGTCCTTAGAAAGTTTCTTAGGAAAATTCATAGGGAAAGGTATACAATGACCGCAGCGCACATGCGATGCCCTTAGCCAGGTCTGCCTCAATATCATACCAGAGGGTCTATAGTCACTGGCTGCACCTTCCTAATCCACCAGGCAAGTTTACTAACATGCTGGGCCAAATAATAGGCAAAGACCGAGGGCAGCCAAACCACCCCTGTTTCTAGGGCAGTCAAATTATTAAACGACCTACAATACACTTCCCTTGTCCTATAAAGGAGACAAACAACTTCTGCAGCTTAGCAAACCATCTTTTCAGGAGAAAACCCCCCAACATTCCCAACGGATACAGAAACCTGGGCAGGACATTCATTTTTAAAAGATTTATCTTACCCCAGAGGGTCAGAGCAATGGGCCACCACCTATTCAGATCCTCTGCTACCACTTGTGTAAAGGTGCCCAGATTCTCCTTAATCATCAAAGCCAAACTATTATTAATCTTAATGCCCAAGTATAATAAGGAACCAGATTCCCAACCTAAGCCTAAGGGTTGCAAATCATCTCTTATCACCCTTCGATTTAAAGGGAAAATCTTAGTTTTAGAGTGATTCAACTTATAACCTGACATCTTTGAGAAATAATTAATTTCCTCCATTATCGATGGGAGGGAAACACTTGGCTGCACCACATGCAAAAGGACATCATCAGCATAGGCTGAACAAACATAGGCTGTACTACCCACTTTGATCCCTTCGATCAGTGGGTTTCCCTGTAACCTAAGTAGAAATGGCTCAATATAAGTGTTAAATAAAAGCGGGGATAATGGGCATCCCTGTCTGGTGCCCCTTTCTAATCTAATAGCTTGTGAGAGGACTCCGTTACATTTCACCCTGGCAGATGGAAACGAATATAGTATTTTTGACCCATTTTATAAACACCTCTACAGCCAGCAAAGGCCGACATAGCAAGGAACAGGTAGGACCAGGAGACTCTGTCGAAAGCACTTTCGGCGATCAATGACAAGAGTACAGCAGGAACATCTGAGTCCCTAACCTCTGCCATAAGGTGCAACAGTTTTCTCAGATGGTCCTGAGGCACCCTACCCCTCATAAAGCCCACCTGCTCCCTGCATATCAATTTATCCATCACTTTCGACAACCTGCCAGCTAGAATTTTCACCAGTATTTTAACATCAGTATTTAACAGGGATATCGGACGATTGCTATCAAGATCAAGTGGGTCTTTGCCAGGCTTCAAAATTAGTGTGACTGTTGCCTCGAGAAAATTGGGATCCGAGACCCCGTGCCTGTGCCAGTACTCAAAAACTTCCAACAAAATAAGAGCTACCTGACTAGAAAGCCCTATAAAATTGGTAGGATACCCATCAGGCCCGGAATTTGTCCAGAGGCATCTGCTGGATAGCTTAGCGGACCTCCACAAGAGTAATGGGAGCCGCTAGATAGTTGGCCTCATCCGTTGAAATTTTTGGGAGACCCACAGAGGCTAAAAAGTTACAAATTTCAAAATCTGATGACTCAACCCCTGAGTCCCGTGAATAAATTTTTGGAAAAAAAGCTCCAAAGGCCTCAGCCATCTCCGTCGGGTCTGAACATACTTGCTCACCCTGAGAGAGGCAAATTCCCACAATATGATGCGCTAAATCCAATTGCTTTAATCGAGTGGCTAACAGCTTTCCTGCCCTTTCCCCTGACTCTAAATATTGAAGTTTTGTACGGCAGTAATGCAAGCTCCGCTCTTTGTTGAACCAACCCTGCAAATTGGGCCTGTAACTTATGCAGCCTGATCCTCTCAGAGTCGGGTGAATGTTGTGATATATTCAACTCCATTTGTTAATCTCGTTAATAAAGAGTCTATCTCTTTTTCTGGGTATGATTTCTCCTTGCAGCAATCTTAATTAACTCCCCTTATGGTACATTTTAAAGCAGCCAAACCAGATCTTTTGGTCACTGAGTGCTGATTAACCAGCAAAAAGTATCAATATGTTCACTAATTGTCTGCAATACAGACTGAGCTTTAATAGTTGAGTGTTAAGCCTCCAGTGAGGGACGTCGAGCAGAAGTCAGGAAGAGCAAGATATACTTACGGGGCATGATCAGAAATCACCCTGACAGAAATATCTGCCTGGATTACCTCGGGGACTAGTAGGGCACTAACTAAAATATAATCTATCCTTGAATGGGACTTATGTACTGGGGTAAAAGAATACTGACGTACGTTTGGATTCAAAATCGCCAGACATCCAAAAGGCAGCGACTCCATAAGACCCTTTAACAGCTCTGGGCGAGGATAATCCTTACGTCTATTGAATGTCCTGTCCAGGTCATTTTGAGCAAAGGTTCCAGTCCCCAATAATTATCGGTTGGTGTGACAGCCAATATCCTAGATAATACCCTCCGACATAAAAAAGGGGTATCCTCATTAGGACCATAGACTGAGCCCAGCAAAATCGTTCGAGGCTACCTGAGCCAGAACAAATATAAAGCGGCCTTCAGGGTCCCAGTGCTCTTCTAGTAGTTTAAAAGGAACACTCTTAGCTACTAGTATAACCACCCCAGCCCTTTTAGTTGATGCACCAGCTCCAAATACTTGAGCTACCCAGGTCCTCCTAAAATACTGCACATCACATCTGTTCAGGTGCTTTTCCTGAAGGAAAGCAATGTGCACCCCCAAGTGATGCAAATGCCTTAAAATTACTTGTCGTTTAGTCCTATCCTTGGCTCCTTTTACATTCCAGCTGATAAGTTTCAGAGTCTGAGTCATGTGAGAGTAAAATATAAGGTTCACTGAGACCTATCATAACACCTAGACTGATTACCATCAGCGAGGAGGCCCCATCTTGACATAGGAACATCTCTAAGCCCGATGCATAGGGGACTCCCCAGTGATTTGTAACCTTGAGCATAACTAAAGCCCACCCCCCTAAAAAACCCCCAGGCCACCCAGCACCCACCTCCCCTCCCCCCAACCCAACACAAGTATATACACACCACTTCCTCCCACCTAAAGCACTTCCCCCACTTCCAATGAACTGCCCTCCCACCTAACACTAGCCACATGATAAACATTCTATCAACCCCGAACCCCCAGCCACTACCCCGGGCCCCCTCCCTCCGCCATAATTAGTCAACATGAACTCAATCGACCCAACTGCAAGCAGTAGGCCTTAGAAAAATACATAGAACCAATGGAGGACCCTACTGCGAATAAAAGCACTCCACCAGTAGCACAAGTCAATGCGCTGACTGAACCAAACGATCACATGCAGAGCCTTGTCAAGCACTGCAACCTCAGACCAGTTCGAGCATCCCCGAGTAACAGTCCAGATCATCCAGTCCAAACTCGCTAAAGGCAGGGGACCCCAACCAGACCACAGGCCCGTCTCAACAAGAATCCATCTTCTAAAGCCGACCACCCTGTAGAAAAAAGGGAGATAAAAAAAAAACAAAAAAAAAAAAACAAGGAGAATACTGTCCATCTTCCAGCTGGGCAAGAGAAGTATTCCATTCTCTCTAGTCTCCCTTTATAACCAGCAGGGGACCTCCAAATAAATCCACTTCTTCACAAGGAAAACTAGGATCTTCCTGAAATATCCCATCAGTCCATAAGAACAGCAGGCGAAAAACTCCACATCCTCTGACTGAACCACCATGACCATCACACATACATGCCTGTACAATGTCACTTGAACAGGTCAGAGACAAACGTTGCAACTCCCACTGAGCCTCAGAGCTAGTATCGAATGAGAGCCACTGTCCATCCAGCTTGACCATCAAAATAATGCGGGTATCTCACCCAGAAAGGTTTAGCAGCTGCCAGTTTAGCTACTATGGGATGTAGTTCTGCGCATTTCATCCTAACTGAATGAGGAAGATCCTGTATCATCACCTAATCGTTTGCCCTCCCAGAGCAGGTCTTTTATGCCTTGACTTTGTTCAGAATGTGCTGTTTATCCAGATAATTGAGAAACTTTATAATAAATGGCCTGGGAAGCTGATCTGACATGGGAGGAGGCGCAGGGCCCCTATGCTCTCGTTAGTAATCCCTCCACCTGGGGAGAACCTGTGATCTTAATGCAAAGCCTTTGAATAAAAGTTATTGGAGCACTACCTCTTCTTTTTTCAGGGATACCAACTATCATAATATTACATGCCATGCAGCCCTCCAAATCCTCCAGTTTATCCTCCAATTTCTTGAATCTCCTTTTACCAGCACTAATTCAGTTTCCTGAAGCCAGCTTATTTTCAAGTGAAACCACCTTAGACTCCATATCCCCGACCCTAACCCGATAGTGCATCCACTGATTTTTGATTGTTTGGATGTCTTCAGCTACCTGAGGCAATGCGTTAACTGCAGCGGCTGCATAAGCTCCAGAAAACGCTTCCGATAGCGGGGCGTCCACCAGTTCGGCAGGCTCGAAGGCTAGCAGCCTGCTGTTTTGCCCTCTTTGCAGCCTTCTGTTTCTCCGCATGCCTGAGGGGTGAGGGCTTAGGCCTCTCCTTCTTCACAAACCCATCCATGCCGAACCCCACCGCTAACTTGCTCCGCCACTTCCTCAATGTCTCCGCAGCTCTAAAAATAGGAAATTGTGCAGTAGGGAAACGATTGAGCCCCGAAATACAGCACTATTTACCCTCCGAATGGGAGAGCTCCTCGGGCGCGCTGTCTACGCTCGGGCTGACATCACGTGACCTAAAATGGATATTCTATGGTGCATGTTAAAATGTGCTTTAAGGGGATAACTGTTCTGAATAGCCTCAAAGTGTAAAAAACAACAAACTCAGACCCTTACCTCTCTATTCAATCAAATCACAGCAGCAGAAGCTAACTTATCGGCTATCGGCTTCATCCCCGGAAGGACTGGGAAATAGTGGAGTCCTTGTGGGCACTGGCTAACCTGGCCGAGAAAGCGAATTTCACATGCTTAGATCCAAGATCTCTTATTTTGATCAAGGAGAAAGAGCTGGAAATTTCTGGCCTGCTTAGTCTCAAACATCAGACAGAATTATTACTCTATTTACTCATCGGTAATAATCTCACTTCCCATGGATATTAGTAAAGCATTTCGAGACTACTATAATTGTTTATATATCACCTACCTCCTCCTTTTCGCAGCAAATGTTAGACTCCTTTATGTGATATTAATGTCCCAACACTCCCTGGTCCCCAAATTCTTACTCTAAAGGCCCCTATAACTATTAAAGAAATAATCGATGCCATAGAATCACTACCCTTAGACAAAACGCCCGGTCCTGATGGCTATTCTTCAAATTTTTATAAAGCATTTAAAAACATAATAGCACCCATCCTCCTAGACACCTTCCAATACCTTTATACTAATGGGGTATCTGATTTCTTTCTCACTCAGGCCACCATAATAGTCCTTCCCAAACAAAGCAAAGACCCATTGTTTATCACCAACTATATACCCATCTCTCTTATAAATGTGGACTTAAAACTCCTCGCCAAAATCATGACACTAAGATTGAACCGAGTCTGGGACTCACTGATTAATCCCGAACAGGTGGGATTTGTTAAAGGCCGCCTTTCCTCTGATCATCTTCGGAAGGTGACTTACCTTTTTTCTGCGTTCAGGGACACCCTGACATCGGCAGTTTTGGTGTCCTTGGACACAGAAAAAGCTTTTGATAGGGTGTCTTGGGACCATCTCTTTTCTTTACTTCCTAAATACGGTATTCCACAAGAATTTATAAACTGGGTTAAAATACTCTATTCTTCTCCCTCTGCAAGAGTCCAGTGTAATAATGTGCTCTCCTCTCCTCTCCTTTTCCTTTGAAACAAGGGATGCGGCAAGGTTGTCCTCTCTCACCCTACCTATTTAATCTTTTTTTAGAGCCCCTTATAAGGAAACTGAACTCCTCTCCATTAATCTCGGGTATTAAGATAGGTGACAAGGAATACAAGCTATCCGCATATGTGGATGACATTTTATTACACATTTCATCCCCTTTACAATCTCTCCCAGCAGCATTTACAATAATTTCTCAGTTTGGCTCCCTTTCTAATTATAAATTGAGTCTTGAGAAGATGGAAGTTTTCCCCCTTAATAAATATTCACAGAAAGCAGAAATTACAAACCTGGGTTTACAATGGTGCACGGACAAACTTAGATACTTAGGAATCAGTCTTCATCCTTCTCCCCAAATGATGAAGAAACTTAATCTGGACACCCTTGTTAATACTTTAAAAGAGGACATCAAACGCTGGTTCGAACTACCCTTGTCCCTGTGGGGCAGAATGAGTATAATAAAAATGAATATTCTACCTTGTGTATTATACCCATTACAAATGTACAACTGGGCCCTGCCGAACTCTTGGTTTTTGCAGTTGCAAAGAATCGTAAACTCCTTTTTATGGGCAGGTAAAAAGGCTAGGCGTAGCTATGTCAAGCTTGCCAGTCAAAAGATAGATGGCGGTTTGCAGGCCCCAAACTTTTATTTATATTACGTAGTGATACACCTAGCTAGGACAAGGTATTGGTTAGCCCCCCCCCCCAATTCCACTCATGAGTACCACTATTGTCCCCTTTGGTTAGATATAGAATGTGCCTTATGTCTAGAGTAGGAGGTGAACCCCAGGGCCATTTCTTTCTTTACAAGGAGGAATCTTCCTAACATGCTAAAAGACTCTCCACTGGGTGCTATGGTTGAAGTACAGCGACAATTTAATGCCCTTCTCAAGATTGAGGGTCACAAGGATTTGGCACAACCTCTCTTTAATAACCCGAACTTTTTAATTTCGGGTAAACTTCTTAAAACTACCCCATTTTGGCCTAATATGGGAGTTGAGAAGATAGAGAACTTAGTTGCAAACCATAAACTTATGTTGTTTCAAGAAGCCAGCACTCTTTATAAATGGTCTTCGGTGTATGTATTCAAATATTTGCAGATCTCCCACATGTTAGTGAAGTACTTTGGTACAGGGCCTTGGTCGAGTACTTTGTCATCTATACTAAAGCCATACACTGTATCTCTTCTGACTACCCATTTAATAGTATATGCATATGCCTTCTTGCAGACCACACTGGCTCAGTTTGAAAATCCAAGATGTTATTGGTGGGATCAGTCTCTGCCGGCAACTACATACTCTAGAAGTTGGCCAAGAATCTTGAAACACTTATATAGATATTTTAAATGGGATAGGTATAGATTTATGCAGTTCCAAATAAATCACAATTTGTTTTACACTCCAGTTAAGTTAAATTGGATAGGCACTCTTACCTCTGAGCTCTGAACCAGATGTGTAAAACTCCCAGGAGACCTGCTACACATGTTGTGGACATGTGAGAGAATTTCTCCATTCTGGGACAACATTAAATCCCGCTTGGACCCACTGTTGTCCCTGTCTGATAAGTTTAGTCCAGAGATATGTATCCTAGGAGATTATGCCACCCTCCAGGGTCGGTCTCAGTGAGCATATATGGCATTAATCTCAGCATGTGCCAAAAAAATAATACTCCGGCACTGGAAAGATGCAATTACCCCTTCTTATACTGAATGGTATTGAGAAATAATGTTTGCTATACAAGCAGAATGGGTAGCAGCGGGAGTGTCTAATAATATGGAAAAATTTAAACAGATCTGGGATCCATTATTACATTCACTTGCGCGCATGCGCAAGGAACGTCTTGGGAGAATGGGACACTTTGGAGGTGTGCCCCTCCTCTGCAATCCCCTGCTCCATTGAGCAGACGTGGCAGTCCTGCACCAATCGGACACAGTGCTGTGTATGACAGTGGTGGTCTTCTCTTCAAAGAAAACCACCGCTGTCTGCTTGCACAGCATCACGCCACCCCCCCAAATCTTTGCTGCCACGCTGGGAGCCCACTCCAGCGTGGCAAACGTCCCGCGTCATCTGCTGACGGGGGTGCCCAATCCCCCGTTGGCTCCACGGCCCCCCCAGCCATCCTTCTGCCATGCTGGGAGCCCACCCCAGCGTGGCAAACATCCCACGTCATATTTTTTTTTAAAAAACCTGTAAATTAAAATGGTCCCAGGCGCTTCTCCCAGTCCCCATCCCACAACCCGCACTCCACCACTGGAAACCCTGCCTCCCCACACCCCCTCACCCATATTTACCTCCGGAGCTCGGCGCGACGATCTTCAATGGACTGGGAACACGTCTGCACTCTTCAAAGCCAACCGCGAACTGAGGAAATGCCGGTAAGCTGTATAATGGGCTAGATAGGGGGGTTTCAACTTTATTGCATATCTCAGGCATTTTTTGGAATTTTTACAGCAAATTTTCAACTTGGGGTTTTTGGGACCCCTTCTCATGAATGATGTCACTGTCATGGCGTTATTCGGGCCCGAAGGGTGATTTCGCAATCACTGTGCAGTCACTGCATGAAATCACCCTTTGGGCCTGAATAATACCATGACAGGACATCATTCATGAAAGGTCCCAATAATGGTGGTGCAAAATCATAAAATGACTGTTTTCAGCAGCATGCATTCGCAGTTGCTATGCAGGCTCGTAAGTTCGCCAATACTTAATATTTTCACCCAGATTTTCAACATTGCCATTTACCACACCTTCTTATAAGCAGTATAGCTGTCATTTTTCACATCCTGCCCAAAATGTGTTCCCACCCACGTAGCACACAATGGGTGAGTCGTGTGAAATCAATGTATGGGACACATTAAGAAAATCACAGTGACACTGTTCATGAGCAGAGGTCTTAAAATGGCTATGTTGAAAATTTGGTGAAAAATTCCTAAAATGACTGTTTTACAGCGTATTGCAGTTCCTACTTATATTGCCAGACGCTTTGCGACTTTTCAATATATTTTCACTCCACATTTTCAACATTGCCATTTGACCACACCTCCTTATGAGCAGTACAGCTGTCATTTTTCACATCCTGCCCAAAATGTGTTTCCACCCATGTAGCGCACAATGGCGCAGTCGGTGTGCGAAATCAATGTATGGGACACATTACGAAAATCACAGTGACACTGTTCAAGAGCAGAGCTCTTAAAATGGCTATGTTGAAAATTTGGTGAAAAAATTCCTAAAAATGACTGTTTTACAAGCGTGCGTTGTGCAGTTCCTACGCACGCTCGTAAGTTCGCAAATTTTCAATATTTGCACTCCAATGACTTCCAAATACCTAAACAGCACATAGAAGCAAGCAACATTCAGCATTGACAAATGCTTGTACTTCTTTCTCACTGATTTTTTTAAGCCATGTCCAAGTGCCAAATACCACTGCAAATACCTGCAAGTACGTTCGGCATTGACAAATGCTTATTAAGTTTGTTGATGATCCAAGTGAAAAGGGCAAAATTAATATGGAGCTCCTGTATATCTGGTGATAGTTTAAGAGTTTTTGTGGTGTATTATATCTGATACAAGAAATGCAGGATTACCTATTGGCGAGTCGGGAGGGTGGGGGAGATACAGGCATCTGCTAACTCTGGTTAAACAACTAAATAATAACAAAAAAAAACTCTGTTGTGTCTTACTCAACTGGTGATAATACATAGTGGAAACCTTTTTTTTCTTTCTTCCTTCTCTATGTAAAGGCCTGTAATGTATGTTGAATATAATGTATGTTGGATGCCTGTAAACATTGTGATGGGAAAAAAAGGAAGAAAAACCCAATAAAATGTGTTCAATGAAAAAAAAATATATTACTGCCCCCCCCTCTGTTAAGCACCAGGCATGCAGAAAAAAAAAAAGTCCTGCTGTCCATGGACCTGGAACCGGACTTCTGTGGCAAAGTGTCTATTTATCTGGGTCCATGGATTCAGGGTTCAATCTGGGGGTCTGGATTTTGAACAGAACAGTCCACCCAGCCCTATACAACACACACCCTGTTATGCACTATTCCTTTATTTTGCATTCTAGTAGCTTTCCTGAAATAGTGGTCAGACTGATGGGTCTGTTGTTGCTCTTGCTATGTACAGTATGTCATCTTTTTACTGCTGCATAGGCAGAGCCTGCAGCCATTTTGCGACAGCTCAGAAATATGAGCTACCAGAACAGGCCTTGGAACGCTTCCATTCTGGCATTTCGGAATGATCCTTCCGAAACTGCAAAATGGTTGGTAGCAGTCCACCATGGCTGCTCACACTGCTGCTCCATCAGCTGAAAATGGCCAATCTCACAACAGCTTCTATTAGACTTTTGGAAGTATCCTTCCAAAAGCCCAATGAAGCTTAAACACCTCAGCCACCACAATCGGGATATGGAACAACATCCGCACTATTTCAGCTGTTACTTCCACATTCCGATGTTTGAACTGCACATGCACATGACTCATGCGCATGCGCAGTTCTGTGGGTACCCCCATGTTGGGAATGGCACAATGCCATTCCCTGTAGTACAATGCCTCAATTCATGTCGCACACTGGCAGCCCACCCCAGTGTGGAAAAATATTATAATTAAGGTCTCTGAAAAGTAGAAAATGGTCCCTCATTGTCCCATTGGCTGCACCCCTCCACACGTTATGTCTGACATTGGGGTGCCCAATCCCTATTTTGGCATCATGTCCAACCCCCTTTCCCATTCATGTGGCACGCTGGAAGCCCACCCCAATGTGCTGAAATGTGTTTTTTTTCTTGTTTTTCTATTGTAAGTTAGAAAACAGTCCCTCGTTGCATTCATGTGGCACACTGGGAGCCCACTCCAGTGTGCTGAAATGTGTTTTTTCTCCTGTAAATTAGAAAACAATCTTCTCATTGCGTTTTTCATCCCTGTAAAACTGAAAATGGTCCTCATCATCGCTGCAGTCCCCACCCTCCCCACCCTCCCACTGGTACCCACCTCCCACACACCCCCTTACCCCATACTTACCTCCAGAGGGCAGTGCTGTCATGTTCTCTGGACAGGGACACATCTGCACTCTTCAAAGCCCAACCGGGAACTGAAGAATTAAAGGTAAGCATGCTATGCAGCCATTCAGTGGGATTTTCAACTTGTGCTGATATCTCAGCCATTTTTTGGATTTTTTGGCCCTACTTTTCAGCATGGATTCTTGGGACCCCACCTCATGAAAACTGTCACTGTCATATGGTTACTCAGTCCTGAAAGGTGATTTTGTGGTCACTGCATGGAATCACCTTTTGGGATCGAGTCACAAAATAACAATGCCACTGTTCATGAAGTGGGGTCCCAAAAAGCCCATGTTGCAAATCTGATGTCAAAATTCCAACAAATGACTGCGTTACAAGAGTGTGTTGCGCAGTTTCTACACACGCTGCTAACACCATCCCTTTTTACTATTTTCACTCCACATTTGTACCACTGCCATTTTTGCACACCTCCTTCAAACCAGTACAGCTGTTATTTTCCACAACCTGCTCAAAATGTGTTTTTGCACCTCTGGCGCACAATAGCACATTTGCTCTGTGCAATCACCTTTTAGACAATTGAACAAAATGACACTGGCACTGTTCATGACGAGGGGTTAAAAAAAGGCCATGTTGAAAATTTGAAGAACAAATTCCGAAACATGACTGTGTTATAAGCGTGCGTGCGTTGAGTAGTTTCTATGCACGCTCCTAACATCGCTAATTTTTAATATTTTCACTTCACAGTTTTAACATTGCCATTTTTGTACACCTCCTTCACAACAGTACAGCTGTCATTTTCCACAACTTGTCTGAAATGTGTTTTTGCACCTGTGGCACAGAAGGGTCTGCGCAATCACCTTTCAAGACAATTGAACAAAATGACACTGGCACTGTTCATGAGGAGGGGTTCAAACAAGGCCATGGTGGAAATTTGGTGCAACACCTCCAACATATGGCCAAGTTACACCTGAGCGTTGACTGATTTCTATGCACATGTGTAACTTTTGCCACTTGGTTGTGCTTCACAGCCCTATCAGCTCTGGCCGCCATACTGCATGTGGCATTCATACGCATTCAATGGCAGTTGTACCCCCGCAACAGTGGCCCTCCTACAAGCTTGCCACAGCCATATCAGCTCTGGTTAGAGTTTGTTTATGGATAAGGATAACATCTGCTGTTTTCCAATCTACTGGAATCTGTCCTGTTGCATTTGATGTTTGAAAAATGTGCTGAAGGGGGTAATGATATGATCTTCCATTATTTTTTTCACATATAGTTTGAGATGTTGTCGGGTCCTGATGAGGAATAATTTTTTTAATTTTTGACTTTCTCTCATACTTCAAAAACTTCTAAGGTTAATTTTTTGTGCACTAGCAGCATTTATATTGCCATGTTCTTTCTTACTTGGTGCATATATAGAGCAGAAGTACTTGTTCATTTTGTAGCTGGATAGGTCATACTCCACACTCAGATGTTTTAGTGAATTTGTGTAACTGTAGAAGCCTTTGTTGTTATTTTCTTAGCATTTACAGCAAGTGAGAGCTCCAGTCTTTTTTTTTTTTTTGCTATTAAGATAGCTTTTTTTGCATACATTTTGGTTGGTTATTAATTTGGATCACAAATCCAGGGATTTAGTTAGTAGATAGGATTTGTAAGACTTGTCTTTTTATTGATCAATTTTTTTAATTTTTTTTAATTTATAATTTTGGGTGGAAGGGATGATAGCTAGCTTGGTCGAATGCCCTTATTGTCATATGTATTTTTTTTTATTCTAGAGATATATTTGGCACTTACATCTAGAATGACTACTTTAAAGGTCTTCCTCATTTGTTCCACCACTTTATTTTTTAATAGTTTGGTCCAGTTGATTTTGCTGATACTGCTGGCGATATTTTGAATGAAGGTCCTTTTGTGCTGATAAATTTCAGTTATGGTCCATATTGTAAATGAGTTGTCTCAATAGTGTTTCACCTGGATAAATAAAGATTGATTGATTGATATGCTGGACTTGGGCCTTGATACTGAGACATTGGGGCAAGCACAGTGCATCTGATTGCACTGTGCTTGCACTCCTCCAGACCCTGCTGATATTCAGATAGATAGCTCTGTCAGACAGAGCAGCACTATCTGACTGAATGTAAGTACTTGTCAGTACAGCACTAAGTGAATTTTGCTACATGGACCTGGGCTGCATATGGCCCATAGGGGACAGCGCTGCCTGAAATGTGATGATGCCTGGTGCCCTGAGGACCATATTCAGGCAAGCATGCAAAAGTCACTAAGGAGCCATCTGCATGCCCATTATGATCTCATTTGCATGTGGTGCTGTAGCTCCTTAACACCCACTCTTGCTGGTATGTGAAATGGTGTGTGAAAGACTTCATGTCCTGTGGGTTCCTCCCAACCCGAATTCCATGTTGCCATTCACATAATGTTATCTCTGGTTGTCTTCCAGTTCACCCCACCCCAATCCCCTGTTGTCATTCCCTGAACATTATCCCTGGTGGTCTAGCAGTTCCCCTACCTTGATCTCCTTTTGTTATTCACATAACCTTATTTCTGGTGATCTAGCCATTCCCCCACCCCTGATCCCCCCTTGCCATTTACATAACATTATCCCTGGTGATCTAGCAGTTCCCCCACCCCCAAATATATACCAACCCCCACCCACCCACCCACAACAGCCAAGGATCCCCAACCCACTCCATCATCCTGAGTGCCAGTGTCCATGCCAGTTATGACCAGCACAGCCCTACACTTACATACTTGGCTGGCCACCATCTGACAATCAGGGGAGTGATCTTGTGTGACTGCACTCCATGACTGTCAGATGGCCACTGGTTGAAGAGATGAGAGTAGTGCTGTGCTGGCCACTGCTGGCATAAATGCTGGCACTCGGGGTGTTGTGGTGTGGGGCAGGGATCCTCAGAGGATGGGCTGGAAGGGGGGCTGGTATATGTTGAAGAGCAAGGGGAACCACTGGACCACCAGGAATAACATTTTGACTGGGAACAAAAGTTGTGGGTATCATTATACCACCAGGGATGAAGCAATAACTGGGAACAGGAGATGGAGAGGAACACATTGCCACCAGGGATAAAATAACGATCACAGAGAATAGGGATCAGTCATTACTTATCTCTGGTGGTATAGTGATCCCCCCAGTCACTATGCCACCAGGGATAAAGTAATGACAGGAAATGAGAGATGGGGTGCACTATGCCACCAGGGATAATGGTATAAATGGGAACAAGAGATGGAGTTGGGACCACTATGCCACCAGGGATAAAGCACTGACTGGGAATGGGAGATTGGGGGTGGGTGGTTGCAGTACAGCTGCCCTGCCTTCTAGGGGGTGGGGATGCAAGCATTGTGCCCAGATAAGAGGTGTTTTGTTGTGACAGTAAACAGTGCTGTTTGGGGGGGGGGGGTGCTGATTACTGCCATCACAAAACTTTGAGAATGCTGCTGGTCCAGTATGCATGAGTAGACTACCTCTTCAAAAAAGCACAGATGTATTTTAGCTCATTCACACTGCCAGGTTTGGGGGAACTCTGGGGGTCCTGAATATGGTCCTGCCCAGAGTGCCAGTGCTATAAATGGGTGAGTAGTAAAATGCCCTACCCTAAACATTACCTGCATGTACCTCTAAACTACCCTAAATTATCCTAAAAATACCCTAATGCAAAACAGGTAGTTGGTCAGGGTCATGTAATTACTACCCTACCCATTCTAGTACCCTGTTACCTTACCCTGACCATAACAAAAATGTGAAAGACTGTTGTATTACACTGTTTGTTAGCTCTCAAAAAATTATACCCGTGGATGGGCATTACTGAGGCAGGTACGAGAAGCGCAGCTGCTCTGGGTGAGGCTGCTGCGGTTTTCAAAAATTATACCCATGGCAGGGAAATTGCTGAGGTAGATAGAAGAGGTGCAGCTGCTGTGAGTGAGCATGATGCTGTTTCCGAAAATTATACCCATGACAGACATTGCTGAAGTAGGTACAAGAGGCACAGCCGCTCTAATTGAGCCTGCTGCTGTTTCCAAAAATTATATCCATGGTGGGCATTGATGAGGTAGGTATGAGAGATGCAGCTGCTCTGAGTGAAGCTGCTGCTGTTTCCAAAAATTATAGCCATGGTAGGCATTGATTAGCAGGTATGAGAGTTGCAGCTGCTGAGAGTGAGCCTGCTGCTGTTTCCAAAAATTATGTACGTGGTGGGCTTTGATGAGGTAGGTATGAAATGTGAAGCTGCTCTGAGTGAGGCTGCTGCTGTTTCCAAAAATTATGTCCATGGCGAGCAATGATGAGGTAAATGCAAGAGGTGCAGTTGCTCTGAATGAGCCCGCTGCTGTTTCCAAAATTGATACCCATGGTGGGCATCAAATATAATAAAGTGTTGACTGACAAAACTAAGAGTAGTGTGGCACATGTGATTGGCATGGTGACAGCGGTGATGGCATATTTTGTCAGTAGTGTGTGTCTAAGGAGAATGACAGTAAAACTGAGGGAAATTATGCCAATGGAAGACACTGTGATAACAACTATGATATAAGGCCCATAAGTTATTAGCAGTAGTGCTTCCAGAATTTGTGTAGTGCTCATATACAGCAGGACTGGAACAATAAGTGACATGTGGAACACATTTGATGAGAAAATGTAAACAATAAAAAAAAGTAAGTGAATTCAAATTTAAATAATGGTGCCAACATTGTCAGAATAGTGACAAACATGCCTGTTTGTCCATGAACTATGATCGTGGCAGGATTTATTTCAGAGGGAAAGTTGTAACTGATAAGAGAGAGAGAGATGTGTTAGCAATGTTGTTACAAAATTTGGAAATATGCCACTCCACAAAGGATTTTCTATCTATTTCATAAACAACCTAGTCATCATATTCACTATCACTGCTTCCAGGCTATTGTTCATGTTAAGGGTCAGAATCACATAATTCAGTGTTTGGGACAATTGGGAAATTGTCAGCATTAATTCTAAGAAATGTAAGCTGTTCCACATTTACAGGACTTAGCAGTGTTCTTTGATCAGTGATTATTCCTTTAGCTGTACTACATATGCATTCTGAATATACGCTTGGAGATGGACAACTGAGGTAAATTATTACAAGATTTGCTAGATCCGGCCATATTGTTCTCTTTTGTTTCCAATAGAGTGATGGATCTTGCTCAAGACCAATCACAGTATGATCTGCAAAATACTCCAGGATCATTGTGCTGCATGAACTGGTTAACAGTCTGGCAGATGAACCTGCTACACTTTCTTTACCGGATACTAGTTCATGTTGTTGCAGGCAACTCAGAATTGATTTCCTAGTCTGACCTTGACCATAGGATGCCCGAGAAGTAGCTGTAGATGTCCTTTCTCTCGCTGATGACATTGGTGATTGTGAAGAACTTATAGATGTTCTGTTTTTTTTTTTTTTTTTTTATTTAGCTTTTTGTTGACCGGGTAAGTGCACTAGACAAATTCTGCCTATTTTCAGGCACGACCCGGGGGAGGGGGATACAGATGAATGTCAACTGACTTTGAACCAGATTAAGCTGTTGGTGGTATTTTTAGTGAATGGGGGAAATTTGGCCAGGACACCGGAGAAATTCCCCTGCTCTTTTCGAGAAGTGCCATGGGATCTTTAACATCCACCTGAACTACCACCAGAACAGGCAGATGGGACCTCGGTTTAACGTCTCATCCATTGTCTGTGCCAGAGGTACACTCTGATGGTTTGGCAGAGTTTGAGTGCTGTTAATTGTTAATTGTGTTGGCCGGTCAATGTCACATTCGGTTAGCAAAAGATCTCTACAGTACTCAGTGTCTTCTCCTGCAGAAAGGATTGCTTCAATGTTCCCCTTAGCACAGGGATCTAGCAACACAGCTAACATATAGGTCCCATTCAAAAACATGGCATTTATTTTCTGATCAGTCAACAGTCTGAGACTCAAGTCATCTGCCAGCATAACAGCGGTGGTGTCTTCTTTTGACTGAAAGTCTTTCTTTATGTCATCAAGGAAAATGTGAAGAAATTTTATTTGAGGAATAATTTGACTCAGAGTTGCACTGTCTGCACTGATATCACCTGTGGCACTAGAGGGACCCTTAAATCCTGCCTCTAGCTCTTCTATTCTCAGAAAGCCTGCTTTCCCTTGATCCCATTAACTACATTTCCTCCCTCTCCTTCAGCTACCTCGCCCACACCACCTCCCACACCCAACCCTTAAACCAACCCACTCCAGATTCCCTGCCCTTCACCCCCAAGCCCTGCGCTGAGTGACTTCCTCCCCGGATACTTTCAAACTACCCCCTTCCTGTCCTCCTTAACTACAGATATCCTACCACTCCCTCCCTTACTTGGTACTAAGCCCTTGCCTGGACCTCCTGCCATCCAACTGAGCCTGCACCAGAGTGACCACTAGGAGTCACTATTGTGCACCCTTTTGGTCTTAACAATATACCCTGTTTTCTACCTCAGAACGTGGAGCACAGCCCTCCCAGGTACCTTGTCCACTGCTACAGCTGGTCTTGAACCGGTACCCTGTTCACCAGAGTCTGTGCACTACCACTAATCCAAAGTGGCATCCACACTTTGCTGAGGGACACATAACAACTTCAACCCACCACTAACATTATGTTAGCCACCTCCTACTAAAATGCCTCCTCTCATCCTTACCCTGACGCCACTGTCCCGCCTAACAGATACCACTTCAGACAGGCTGGCACCTGATCCTACTATTGTTCTAGAGCCAGTACACTCCCACCCTACTCTCATCAGCTGCCCCAGCCCGCTACACTCTCCCCCCAGTCAGCCCCCAACAGTCTCCCCAGGTGCTCACTGGAGACCTATCATCCTCACTTTCACAGCCTGGAAAACCCTGCTCACCCCCTGTGCCCAGAAGCATCCCCCCTTCCCTCGACATACTTATCGAAAGCTCACCTTCTACCATCCCCTGGCCAGGGTCGTGGTTTTACTACTACTCCTGACAGGAAGTATACATCCGAACCCTGGCCCAACCCACTCTAGCCCACCAACAGTGTCACCCGGGCTCTGCATAGCATCTATGAATATATGCAGCCTGCTGAAAAAATTTGACTCCTTCCAATGTTGGGTCTCTTTGCATAGACCAGATATCATCACGTTGGTGGAGACCTGGCTATCAAAATCCATTCCAGACTCCTATGTCTCCATTCCAGGGTACTCCCTTGCCCGGGAGGATCGTGTAGGTAGAAGAGGAGGGGCTGTGTGATATACACCAGGGACTCTCTCACTGGACAGACACTCCCTGCCCCTGTCCTCACTTTTGGGGCACAGGCCCTAACCCTCAAACTGACCCCTGACCCCTCCAGGGGTCCCCTCTATCTCACCACTGCATACATTCCCCCTAAAAACCAAACTCTGGCACTGGTCTCGCTAACCGATTATCTCTCAACCCTCCCTCACTCAACTGACCAAATTCTTGTGGGTGACTTGAATGTGAACTGGCTCAGCTCATCCGCTGATACCACCGTGACTCCTTCGCAGCTATTGACATGTCCCAACTCATTTCCCAACCCACCAGAGTTAATGAAGGACGGGCACTGCACCCTACTGGATGTGGTCATCACCAACCACCTCAACAAATACATGATTCCCAGGTCCTTCCTGACTCTCTTAGTGATCACTCCCTATCCTCTTTTCCATTGGGCGACCCCCACACCCATACCCAAGGCCCTTCCCACTCTATGACGGCGCTTCAGACCAGGTGGACTAAAAGGCCTTAAGCAGCTTCTTGCCCAAATTAACTGGTCCCCTATACACCATGCCCTGGATATAGATACTGCCCTTATCTTCTTCTCCCAAACCTTCAACAAAGCCTGTGATATTTTTGTGCTTATTACAGCAGTCCGTACCAAAGTTCGTAATGCCCCCTGGATTACCCCATCCCTGCTGCAACTGCTCAAACACAGGGATAACCTGTGGCACCTGGCCTCCAAAACAGGCCATTCAGCAGACAGACAGGCATACAATGCTGCAAGAAACAAATGCACCTGGGCCATCAGGAAAGCTAAAGCCGATCACTATCAGGCCACGCTTACCTCCTCCTGGGGGAATGTGAGAACTTTCTGGGACAACATAAAACAACTGAATGGGAGTGTGCGCTTCCCACCCCCCTCTCAGATCACCATTGATGGCTGTATCTCCACTGACCCTGCCCACATAGCCAACTTCCTCAACTCATCCTTCACAGACCTTAGTTCGGTCCTCCCTAAAGACTTCTTTGACCCCTCCTCCCTACCTGCCCCGGTCCTTCAATATCCCAGATTCCACTTATGCAGGGTAACTCCCAGGAGGTCAGGCCTCACCTGCTGAAAAGCTCTAAAGAGCAATAATTCTGGCAGTGACTCCCTGGACCCAAGTATCCCTGCCGGGTTCTGGATCAGGTCCTTATCCCACTAACTAGCTTGCTCAATAAGTCCCTCTGCCTGGAAAACTCCCACAGTTACGCCCATACACAAAGGAGGTGACAGGTACACAGCCAGAAACTACAGGCCAATCTCCATCCTCCCTTCCCTCTCCAAAGCCCTAGAAAAATTGGTGGCTACCCAGATTTTGGACTATCTGACCAAATACAACATCCTTTGCCATGAACAGCATGGTTTCCGTGCAGGCCACAGAACCAGCACTGCCCTTATTGAGTTCTCTAATTTCCTGCACTCCTCCGTGGACTCGGGCTCACTAGCCGGGGCAGTGTTTATTGACCTCTTGAAGGCTTTCGACACTGTCTCCCACCCCCTCCTGCTGGATGCCCTCAGCCGCACTGGCTTTGCCACCGGCCCGGTCTCCTGGTGCTCCAGCTACTTGTCTGACCGGTCTCAGCATGTTAAAATTACTGGGACCCTCTCCAATACCTGTCCCATCCAATCCGGTGTCCCCCAGGGTTCTATCCTTGGTCCTCTTCTCTTCTCATTCTACATCAACACCATGCCCAAAGCCTGCACTGGTAAAATCCTGCTGTACGCTGATGATGCCGTCATCTTCGCCTCCCACCGTAACCCCATCTCCCTTCAAGACACATTGCAACTAGCCTTCAAGGATGCTGAAGCCTGGTTCAGAGAGAGCACTGACTAGTAATCAATTAAAAAGACCAAAGCCATGCTCTTTCACCCATCCCCAAAGCAAATCCAGTAATTTCCCACTCTGCATCCTCCCTAGTTCTAAGCATATTCTCGATCAAGTCTGCCTGTACAAGTACCTTGGGGTCTCCTTTGACTCGGCACTCACATTCCACGACCACATTGATGCCCTAGCCTTAGCAACAAATGCACGGCTAGGAATCCTCTACCGCTACAAGCACTGCCTCCCCCCGATGCCCTCTGACTAGCAGTCACCTCCTCAATAATGTCCCTTGTGGACTATGGCCTGCCAGTCTATGGTGCCGCAGACACGACCGCCCTTAATAAAACCCGACTCACCCTGAATAAGGCCTGTAGATTAATTCATGGGAGCCCCTAGGGCTCACTCATGCCTGCCAACTATATGATGAGAGGCTAGCTGTCAATCTGATGAACGGCTCAGGTACCAGACCTGCCTCTAATGAAGAAAATACTCATTGGAATCTCACCCAGACTGTCAGATTCTATCCATCTTGCACAACCCTTAGTCCATACTCGTACCTCCTCTAAGACCATCCTGCTAGTCCCTAGGTCTAGGACAACTCATGGTCAGAGGTCCTTTAGCTACAGAGTTCCCTCCTGGTACAATACTCTTCCCTCCACCATCTCCGATACACCTACAATCGCCCGCTTCAAAACCGCACTTGAGTCAACTATTTAGCATACATAGCTGTGCTCTGTCCGTAGGGTGATCTAGCACACCATGCCCTTACAAAACTCCTGAGTGGCTCTCAACAAACTAATTGACAACACTTCTGAGTGGCTCCCTGCCCAAACTTATCAAGCTGTGCCTCACCACCTGTATTGTTTACTTCCTGCTGTTCTGCTTCTAGGCTACTGGTCTGCACTATCTATGTATGCTTATCTCTCAAACTGTTAGCCAAGTCCTGCAATAGCCTGTATACCAAACCTGTAACACTCATATTGTAACAAATAAATAACTGCATCTACCTACCAAGACTGTAACCACAATGTTGAAAATACGCTACTTGCAATGTGTAATCTAAATGTTGTACTGTATGTTTCCTCTTTGTGACAAGGTACCCTTGGAAATGAGCCTCTGGCTCAAAGGTTGTAAACCGATGTACAAATAAAATAAAATAAAAAAAAAATAAATGGCTCCAATAAGGTGACCAAAGATTCAAGTAGATGCCAGCTAATGGAACTAAGCATGATGTCTACTTTACCTATTTGATTCTGGATGGTATAGTCATGTACAGCTTTTTTTCTCTTCAAGAAGCCTTTCCAACATTTAAAATCTTGAATTCCAGTGGGTAGGAACTTCCTGCTTTAATGTATGCAGTGGTAAGTTGTGTAACCTCTACAGCCCATTGGGATTTTTTGTGCTTCTACAGAGAGACTGAAATGCCAACATATTTTCCTAGCAAGACCTAACATGTTGTCAACATTTCTGTTTCCATTTAAGAAATTATGGATGAGAAGATTTAAACAATGCGCAAAACAAGGTATGTGTTGGTAGTTGCCATCTCTAACAGATTTGACTATGTTGGCACCATTACCCGACACTATGAACCCTGGAGATAAGGTATACCTAGTAAGCCATTTCTGGAATTGCTTTTCCAGCTCCTGTAAAATATTTACAGAAGTGTGATTTTCCTCAAAAGTAGAAACACATAATATAGGTTGCTTCCTACTGCTTACAGTATAGTGAGGATTATTACTTTCTTACTGAAAACTTGCCAAATGAGCTGTAACAGTCATGTAGTCAATTGTTTGGTTGCTGGTCCATATATCTGTAGTTATGTGAACCTGCTTCACCTCAGAGAGTTTCAACTGCTTAATGACTTCAGTACACACCAAGCCGTACAACTGTGGAACAGCCTTTTTCAAGAAATATGTTCGACTGGGAACGGTGTACCATTGTTTAAGTCTGGTTCATGAACTTGAGGAAATCTTTTTGGGCAACAAAAGCAATAGTGAGTTGACAATCAGCCAACAGTTCTGCAATGGCTCTATTTAACAGCTGACATGCTGGATGTTGGTGGATACGTTCTGATCTCCTTGCAACACTTTCTTTTAATATTAGTTGACAAGATATTTTTAATATTGGGGGAATGTATTTTTCACTCCTTTTTCACGTGAAGTACTATATTGGGATTTTCCAGTACTTGATGGTGTCAGGAGACAATCTATGTTTGTCTGGGAAGACTGAAAGGACACATCAACTGATTCAACATCACATTCTGCTTCTAGTGCATTGTCACTATGGTAACCACAACCACCACCTCCACTACTGCCCATGCCAACCACACTTCCCCTTCCGCTGCTCCACTCAATTGGGTGTTTTGCCTTTGCATGTCACTTTATTGCTGATGTTCTAAAATTTGCCACTTTGCAACCATGACAATGCCTTTTTTGCATAGACAGCATACAGTTTGAGAGTTGTCTCCAGGGCCAATATAAAATCAATTCCACACTAAAGATTTATCTTTTTTGCTTTCTGCCACAGTGCATGGCATTATTCCTTGTAGAGTCAAGAGAACTGGAGGAAACTCTATACTGCCATTTTCTTGTTGAGATGAATAGTTCTCATTCATACCCATCTTCTTATTCTTTCATTTAGCATATGATTTTTTCCTGCACTTGCCTCTTATGCCTTATAGTAGTATCCTATCCTACCCCTCATCGAACCAAACTCATCAGCACAGGATTCAGAAGAAATGGAATTGCCATCATCATTATGTGGGACATCCATTCCCAGTCCCCACTATCACCAGTGTCTCTATCAGCATTCGCTACCTCAGCATCTGAGTTTATATTTGAGGAGGATGTCTCCTTGCATGCTGCTTCAGCAGCTGGAAGTATCCTGGCACATGTGGCAAAATGTTCAGCACCTCCATGAATAACTCCAGCCATTTCTTTCTGAAACTCTGCTATCAATTCATTGCTAACATGTTTTTTTTGTTCAGGACATTTAGTGCAAGTCCAGACAATGTTATTATTATTTTCACTATGTTTTTCATTATTGATATGATTCATATTGTCCATATCATTAACAGTTACACATACAGCAGCACTGTGCTTCCTTTTAGTAGAGTTAGACTGGGAAATGCAAGACAGAGTAGACATAGCCATGAAACAACATTGTTTCACTGACTGTTGCAGAGACAGACAGTGTAGCTGAAGCTGACTATGTCACAGTAATAAATTAAAGGGATCAGAGGCATCTAACAAACAGTGTAGTACAGCCATGGAAGGATTTACTAACTGCTAGGGAGATAGACGGTGAAACTGACTATGTCTCAGTAATAAATGAAAGGGCTTAGGTCTCAGGGGTACCTAATAAACAGTGTAATACAACTGTAAAAGACTTTCACTATGCTGCAGAGACAGAGAGTGTATCTGACTATGTTGCAGTAATAAATGACGTAGCTCAGGCCTCAGGGACACCTAACAAACAATGTAATACAGCTGTAAAATGATTTTACTATGCTACAGAGACAGACAGTGTAGCTGACTATGTCACAATAACACGTGACAAGGCTCTGGCCCTGGGGGCACCTCACAAACAGTGTAATACAGCTGTAAAGAGCTTTCACTGTGCTGCAGAGACAGACAGTGCAGCTATGACACAGTAATAAATGATAGAGCGTGGGTCACCTAACAAACAGTTTAAAACAGCCTTAAAAGGATTTCACCATGCTACAAAGACAGACAGTGTTACTGACTATGTCACAAAAATGACAGGGCACAAGGGCACCTAACAAACAGTATAATAAAGTTTCAAGTCTTTCAACTTTTAATTTCAAACCAGCTGCCTTCTGTGGTCTATCTTTTCTCTGACCTTGCTCCTCTGTTCTCTCCCCAGCACCAGCCTCCTCAACAGAGGCTGATGTACCCTCCCCCTGAAATCGTTTCACCCCCTTCCCCTGAGACTTTTTCAGTTCCGACTATTTCTCCCTTAAATTTGCTCCTGTGCGACTACTAGTTCATGTAGCATAAGTTTTATCAACTGTTAATTCAAAACACAAGTCTTTACTGCCGCAAGTGCCCATGGAGCTGCTTCCAGACTACTCTATCTGTGCCACACACCACTGACCAATCAGGTGTCAGCCCAGTGTCATGTGCACCTCTTCTGCTGTAAGTCCATGAAGGACCCCAAAGGTTGCTCTTTTAATACTTGTTTCCATCCTGAAAGTCCTTTACACATTACCCATCCAAACCATCAGACCTGAGAACTGCACTGTTATGTCAGGTAGGGTATTACATTACCCGAACTTCCCTACCTGACCAAACGAGGTGATACCTACACTACTCTGGCATGCCAAGGGTCAGATTGTCATTGTGGTAAGAGTTTGGCATTTCACTTGGTAGGAATGGGGTTGTTTTGCACACAAACAAGGCAATTATCTATGTACTGTTTAACATCTTTGGTGACACCAGGCCACCAGGTGGTGGTCTTAAGCCTTTGGAGGGTGTTTTTCACTTTCTGGTGTCCACCCGTGGGTGTGTCCTGCACTTGGTGCAAGAATTCAGACCTGAGGTGTCTGGGGACCACCCACAACTTAGTGGTGGAATCATCTGGTTGATACCAGATGAGCTTGTCATCCGGTGACAAGTGTAACTTACCTTTATGCCTCCAGTAGGGGTTATGTGTGGGAAGTGTTTTTTTGGTACTCTTGTCAAGCAATCTGAACACTTTTTTGAGTTTAGTATCAACATGTTGAGCTGCTGAGAGGTCTAAGGGGGGAAAAAGGTTCAGGTTTTTTCCTGAGTGCTGCAATATGTATGGCCACATTGGCCTCTGGATGGTTTATCATCCAGGTGCCCCCCCCTTGGGCCCCTTCCTTGGCAAGGGTGTCTGCTGTGTTATTGAAGACATGATAGGGGTTATAGAGAGAGTGAGCTTTGACTTTGTGTACATAGAGTTTGTGTGCAAATTTTTGTGCCAGTGAATATATGTATATTACCAATTCCTTGTACTTCACTGGGCTGCCATTAGAGAAGAGGAAGGAGTTCTTTTGCCGGAAAGGGAATTTTGTAAGAGAACAACAAACCCAATTATAGTTTGTGAAAATGATGGTATTTTTGGTCCCATGCTGGATGAACTCGAGGGCACAGGCCACCGCTGCCATCTCTGCATACTGTGATGATGCTACACTGCAATGCTTAGATATTTTAACAGTGTTCCCGTAAGGGTAGATTACTAGAATGCCCATCCCTGCAATTTGTTTTTCCTGATAGTAGGATGCTGAACCATTAGTAAAGATGCAACACAAAGAGGTGTTATCAAGTATTTGTGGTGTGGCAGGGAGGAAAGGACCAGGATCTGGAAGATCAGGTGACTGCAGTGTACAGTCATGGGGTTCTCCTTGGAAAAGGAGTCCATGAGCCAGCATAGATGGAAGTTTTGTTGGGAGTACCTGTATATCTCTATTTTGGAGAAGAAGTGACCATTGTGTCTGCCTGGTATTGGAGACTGACCCATCCTTTACTCTGTTTGAGAGCAGAAAGGTAGTTGGGGCGTGGTTGGTGTTGATAATCAGTGGAGAGTACCCAGTAATATACAGAAAGTGCTTGATAGCCCAGTAGGTGGCCAGAAGATTCCTTTTAAAGAGGCTGTACTTCTGTTTCACTGGGGTCAAGAGCTGTGATGCATATGCAATAGGTCTCAGGGTGCCATGAACCTTCTGGGCAACACTGCTGACATGGCAATGTCAGAGGTGGCACATTCCAGATGGAATGGTAGTGTTGGATTGGGGTTGACCAGAGCTGGGGCGGAGGCTAAGGCCTGCTTTAGTGACATCACAGCCTGGGTATGTATAGGGCCCCAAGTCCATGGGGTGTCCTTTTTTAGTAGTTTATGCAGAGAAGCAGCTTTCTGAGCAAAATCACAAATAACATTTTTTGAATAATTTACCATACCTAGAAACCTTTGAAGAGTTGCCACGCTGGAGGGCAATGACAAGTCTTGCAATCCTTGTATTTTTTTTAGATAGGGCTTTGATCTTGGTCAGTTATTTTTAGACCCAGAAAGAGTACTTCTTTCTGACATAGTTGTGCTTTTGCTAGATTGCATTTCAGGCCTGCTCTCTGAATGAGAGTCAGTAGTTTGTCCAAGAGATCCAGGTGTTGTTCCTGTGTGGTGGTTGCCAGCAACAGGTTGTCCACATATTGCAAGAGACACTGGGGAGTAGAGAAACCCTCAAGGGCATCCATCATATGCAGATGGAATAGGGACTTGCTATTATGGAATTTTTGTGGTAAGCAAGTTCACGTATACAGTTTTTTTTAAAGGTGAAGGCAAACTTATATTGGCTTTTGGGGGCCAATGGTAATGACCAAAAACCATTGGAGATATTTAGGGCACCGAACCATTTTAGGTCAGGGGTCAAAAGTCATAGCACATTAGGTGCTAATGCCACAGTTGGGGAACAACTGGGGGTGACCTGATTTAGTTTTTTGTAGTCAATAGTAAGTCTGCAGGCACCTGTGGGTTTTTTCACAGGCCACACTGGGGAGTTAGCAGTAGAAATGCAAGTTCTGATTACTCCTTGCTTGAGAAGTGACTAAATTGTTTCTCTGAGAGAAGGCAAGGCCTCAGCTGGAAAAGGGTACTGCCTTTGCCTCTCATGTGCTGGGCCTGGCACTTCCATGACAGTGTGCATTTTTCCACAGTGATGTTTGTTGATTGCAAACACTTTCAAACGTCACTGCAAAATGGGGAGAAGCTTTGGAAAAAGCTCATGATCTTTGAACAAATCTATGACATCATACTCTTTGTTGTTAGCAGAAATTGTTGCCACAACTTGTGAATCAGGGATCAAAATGGTGTGATATTGACCCTGTATCTGTATTAGTAGCATGTTGGCTAGATCTACCACAAAGCCGTGTGGTGCAAGGAAATCAATTTTTATGATACTAGGATGATCATGCATTACCATTAGTTGGAAAGTGTGTGAGGCCTTTAAGTGGCCTAGCTCTACCGGTAGGGGTAGTTTAGTTTAGTTTTTCAGTTTATTAGTCTAGGAATTAATACCTTTGAGCCAGGGCTCTTTTACAAAGGTTCCATGTCACAAAGAACATTTAACAAAGCATGATACACATTACAGGTAAAACCAGACAGGAAAGTTGCATCATAAATTTGCTATTAACAGTTTAAGGCAGTAACGTTTTTAAGTTTCATAGAAAAACAAGCTATAACAGGTTCAAGCGAGTAGACAATTTCGAGGTTAAGGAAACTTCCAGGGAGAGGGTGATCATTAGGCCCCAAAAGGAGGCTAGAGAGGAGTGAAAGGTGGAGCGGGAGAGTAAGTGAGAGGGACAGAAAAAGGGGGAGTGAGTTTGGTGGAGACAGGAAGTAGTAGAGGTACCAGAGGTTCATTAGTCAGGGAGGAAGAGGCCTCAGATGTGAGGATGGACATGAGGAGTAGTAGTCTTTATCTAGCGCAATCACAGTTGCTAGTGGTGGTGAGGTGGGCATAGAGCATGGATTTGAAAGCTTCAAGCGAGGTTGAGGATAAAGTAGGTGGACTAAGCGCATTGAACCACTGTCGGGCCCTGTATGCGAAAGCTCTTTGTCCCTGTGCAGTCCAGCATCTCGGAACCAGGAAAGGTTATGCTCAGATCTGGTGGAGGGTCGTGAGCCAGGATTCAGTCGGAGTAGGTTTTGAATACATAATGAGGTCAGTCCCAAGATAGATTTTTTTCCCATTGTGCAGGTGAGATAAATAAGACGATTTGATAGGTTCAACCAGCCTGATTCATAGTACAGATCACATGTGTGAGTCAGTCTTTGAGCCCCCGTGAAGAGCCGGCAGGCCTTATTTAGAGTGATTGAGATACGCCTTTAGAGCAGTGGAGGTAGCTGAGCTATAAATATAAGGCCATAGTCAATGATTGAGATTATGGAACTCTGTATAGCTATTCTCAGTGCCGCTTGATTTAGAAATTGACGGTTACGGAATAGTATTCCATATGCTGGTTCACTGTTTTCACAGTGTTGTCAATGTGGTTGCAAAGGTGAGCCCTTGGTCAAAAGTGATGCCAAGGTATTTGAAAGTATTTACTTGGTCCAGTGTAATTCCGCAGAGGTTTGTATGGTGAGTGGAGTATGCCTATTTTTGTTTTGGTGATTGGAGAAGAGCATGGCTTTTGTTTTATTGTGGTTTAGCACAAGTTTACTATCCAGGAACCACCTTTCAACACTAGAGAAGCAAGTTGCAGGCTTTTCGTAGGGAGTTTGATCTTTGTGGGAAGAGAATTACAGCATCATCAGCGTATAAGATTATTTTCTCCGGCAGATATCTGGGAGGGAGTTAAGGAACAGGCTAAAGAGGAGCGGTCCAAGAATTGATCCTGTGGTACACCTGAGAGAACTGGTTTGAAGTCGAGAGTTCATTAGATTTTTACAGCCTGTGACCGATCGGACAGGTAACTTTTTACCCAAGTACAAGGACCTTCAGCCAGGCCTAGGCTAGAAAGTAGGGAGGTAAGTAGGCCATGATGGACTGTGTCGAAAGCTTTTGTAAGATCGATAAAGACTGCACCTGTTTGGCACCCTTTGTCCAGGGCTGAGTGGACTTCTCCAGAGAAATCAAGTAAGGCTGTTGTTGTACTATGTCCTTTCCTAAAGCCGTGCTGTTGATTACAGAGTAGATTGTATTTGTCCAGGTAATCAGAGAGTTGGTCTGCCACTATTCGTTCAAGTGCTTTGGAGAGGGGAAGGAGTATTGATATTGGTCGATAGTTTCCTGTTGAGGTTTTGTCCCCCCCTTTGTGCACTGGCGTAACTATTGGTAGAGATTGGTATGCAGGTAGCCTAGTACCATCTACTCCTGATATGTTGGTCCTCCATCTGGTGGACCAAGGAGATGTGTCTGAGTGTTTATCATGTAATACAGACACAGCTGCACTTGTATCTAGCAAGACTACAAGTAGGCAGCCCCCGACCTCGGCCTCGGTGCAGGGCCTTTTTTTTGTATCCAAGACCAACTTGTTTACAATCTGGACTGGGGCCTGTAATTGTCAATCTGTGCTACTGGGAGCATGGAGAGGTTGGTCCTTGCTTTTTTGAATCACTTCACCATGCTGCACTGATGCTATATAGGGAGGAGCTTTTGGGTTCAGGCCTGTATGGGCCAGAAGGCCTGCACCTCCAGTATCACCATGACCCATTGGGGTCTGGGTTGCCAGTTGTACAGCCACAAGGGCCTGAGTGGGAACAGCATCCATCACAGAGTGCACCTGTCTCAGGAGCTCTCGGAATTTTTGATTTTTTTTGGCTATCTCCCTATATGAAGGGCCTGTTCTTTGTTGTTGTGGTTTACCCTTACCCTTATGCTTTTTATTCTTATGCCAATTTTGGTTCCCACCCCATTGTTGCTGCTTTTGTGGTTGTTGGTGATGAGTCTGTTGGGGGTGTTGGTTATCGGCTGGAGGGGCCTGTTGACGTTGGGCCTGTTGGTGCTGGGCCTGCCCTTTCACAGTGTAGTGCATTGTGGCCTTTGAAATAGGCTCCACAGTGGCTACTTTTTGGGAACCAGAGCCCAGATCACGGATGTAGAGTTGGTAAACCCTCTCGGTTTTTTGAAGGATGTCGGCAAACCTGTCTGTATTGGGGTAGGTGGTTGGCTCTACCTTTCTTGCACTGCAGGAATCATGTTCCTAAGGAACAAGGTCTTATACTCAATAAGATCTACATCTGCAGCTTTTTGTGCCAGGTGCTTTTTTGCTTGGTAGGCCATTCAGTTTCTGGTGGTAAGTCGCCAGACTTTTCTCTAAGAACAGCTCATTTCCAGATGCATCCTGGGGGAAAGGGGAGAAGGAAATAGCTAAACAATAAACTGATGAAAATAAGTAGTTACAGTAATGTAGTAGTACATGAAGCATAAATATAAATAATTAGAGGCAAACTAATAAATGAATGCAAGTAGAAATAAAATGCACTCATGTATAGAGAAACAGAATAAGAAGAGGAGAGGATCATAGACAATTGCAGGTAGGAGAACAACCATCATAAAAAGTGACTTTAGGGTGGAATGAGAAGAGGCAGAATGAATAGAAAGGGGAAGGAGGGACCAAAGTTTAGGAAATTGGTAAGAAAAAGCAGATTGTCCAACAGTAACTTAAAATAACCCCAAATAATGGTGTCCCCTGTATCACAGGCAGATTTTACTTTAGTTAGAATGCACATGGATGAATCATAAGTGGAATCAGGTGACCTATAACAAACCCCTATAGTTAAGCTCTTTGTGTTGTTGTTAGTCAGTTTGACCCATAGCTTCTCAACGTAAAAAGGGTTGTCTTGTTTATATTTTGTTAGTAATATCAGTTGCTAGAATACCTTCCTTAATGTATAGTGCTATACCACCTCCTCTTTTTCCATTTCTGTCATTGTTCAATAATTTACTGTCCTTTATTTATCTGTCCTATGTTGTTTCTGGTATCCACTATGTTTCTGAAATTGCTGTCAGGGACAGATCATTTTCATATATAAGAGTTACTAACTTATCTTTTTGTTTATCTGACTTCTTGTATTTATCAGGGTATACTTCCAGGGATGTACAGTAGCTTAGGACTATTTTTGTCTCTAATGGTCACATATGCAGGGATACCAGTTGTCCTGGACATATCAGTCATGTTTCCCCCGTTGTTTCAGTTTAATTAGCCGAGTATTTTACTAATGTACTGCCCTAGGATCTTTGCTCCCATTTATTGAGATGTAGCCCAACATAGGAATAACATGAACTCTTCTTAAAGAATCAGTCCCAAGTATCAATTGATTTGATATTTGTTCTGTGGCACCACTTTGCTTGTCAGAGGTTAATTCATTGTAAAGTTTTTATTTTTTTCCCTAAATGTCCTTTGGACTGGTAATATGCCTGAAATTGCTACATCATGGCCATTAGACATAATTTTCTGTCCAATGTCAATTAGATCTTGGCAAACATCTTTCTCATTTTCCTTGCCCACATCATTAGTGACAACATGTATTACAATGGAGGGATTTGGGCCTGGTATCCACACAAGGTTACCTAATCTTGATTTAATGTCTTGTTCCCTTGCTCCATGAAGACAGGACACAATAGTGTTTTCTCTGTCAAATTTATAGACACATGAGTCAGAGAATCTTTTCATGGAGTCTCTTATTACAATCCTTTGCTTAGGGGATTTATACTTTATATGTGCCACTTGCTGTATGCAATTAGAGGTGGAGAGAGAGGGATTTGGAATGCGAGGAAGAACAGAGAACTGATTATGGAGGGGAACTTATTCTGGTATACCAGTGATAGCCCTTTTCCCCATCACTTATAATCTTTGTATTGTACATGGCACCAGTCATTATTACTAATGTCTATATCCTCCTTGCCACTTTTTGGATTTCTTTCAAAACAACTGGGACTAGGGTCATTCGGATTTTCTTCCCTATCCTTTTTTTTTTTTTTTTTTTTTGCTGTCAGGGGGCCTTGAGGTGTAAAGCAGATTATCTGTAGATGATTTTCACAACTGTTTCAATTTTATTGACTTTAGCTGCACTGTGCAATTCCTTCTTAACTTTGCTCAGTTCTTTTACAAGTGTAGATAGGGTTTTACATTTTCCACAAGAAAAAACATAAATTTGTGAATTTAATAATAGAAGCCTCGATACATAGGAGTTCCTCAAAGTCCTCAGCAGAATCCATGATCCCTTAGAATTGAGTAACAGTGGGTAGAATGGACTCCCTTAACCTCATATCAGACAGAAGAGGGTCATCTCATCTTCTTCAGATGATGCAGACAGACACACTTGCCCCTTCCAGCATGGCACCTCTACATGGGGCTCACAGATGCTCACTGGGGTAGGGGGCTAAATAGTGTCTGACCAGAAATGCATTGCTGCCTTGGCTTTTAAAAGGGCTGCAAACAAGCCCAAACAGCAAATTACTACTTAAAAAAAACAAATAGTCACTCAGGACCTCACCCTGTACTATGAGCAGGAAAAAGTGGAGAAGGAACTGAAAGTAGTACCAGATCCTAGCAGCCCCTAGTACACCAACAGTAGTCTTCTCAGGTACATAGATAGATAGTACCCCAAATACACACAGACACAATTTTTTTGAGTGATTTTACACAGACCACAGACAGAGATAGAGTAAATAGGTCCTAATAGTGTGACTACAGGGGCAATCATATAGTATTTCTCCCCAGAAGTGCCACTTTGCAGTCCCAGCCAATGCATGCTAGGATAGGGGGTTAAATAGTACAGGACCAGAAGTGCATGGTGGCTACTTCCAGGTTCAGCTTCAGACAACAAATAACATTTATAACAGTTTGGAAAGGGTTGTAAGCACTCCCAAACAGCAAATTACTGTTTAAGAAGCTAATAAGCTAATTCCTCAGGACCTCACCCAGTACTATGAGCAGGAAAGAGGGGGAGCAGGAACTGAAGGTCCTCCTAGATTCCAGCAGTCCCTAGCACACCAACAGTAGTCCTCCCAAGAAGATAGACAACACCCTAAATAGACACATACACACACACACTTGTTTTTTCTGATTTTACATGGACCACAGACAGTAATGGTGCATTAACCTCAAATCTCTACAATAAGGATTGGTCACCTCTTTACCAGATGTTGAACATAGAGAAAATGTTTAATTTCTTCTTAACCTCTATTCAGGCTCTAAAAGACAGGCATGCCCCCACCCTTGAATAAATAAAGAATCAGAGGATCAGAGACCAGATAGCTGCATAGCCACTTTCTAGAGCCTATTAGGAGGAGGGACAAATCCTGTTCCAAAGCCAAACTTTCAATATCTCCTGCAGACTGGATGCAGTACAGAAGACTAAGGAAGGAATGCAAACTAGCTATAAGAACTGCTAAAAGAACCTACTGCAGGCAACTTCTCCAAGCACCTGTAAGTGACTCCCCATAGATTTTGGAGCCATATGAAATCAGTCATAGGTCAGGAAAACAATACTTCCATATAAGACCTGACACTGGATGGAACAAATTGCAATAACACTAGCAAGATAGCTAATACTCTGAACTCCTATTTCACTGACCTCTCAGAATATATTAAGCAGACTGGACAGGGCACTTACACTATATCTAGCCCTGCAGAATCGGCCTCACCTCCCCTCACTCTTAGGTCTGTTTTTAGCACTGAGGTTCTTCATCTCATAAAAGCCATTCCAGCTTGTGGATCTGTTGGGTCAGATGGGCTATTACCCAGGATTATAAAAACTGCTGCTCTTCTATTTGTCACTCCGGTCACTAGGCTTTTCAATTTATCCCTGGCCACAGAATCTGTCCCTATGCTCTGGAAAATTGCTCGGGTGATTCCTGACCATAAAAAAGGGAGGTACCATGAATATGGTGAACTACTGCCCAATAGCCATTCTCTCAGTGCTGAATAAGTTACTTGAGAAGATTGTGGCTGTCCAGGTGACTGAACACCTTCCCCATAACAACTTAACATCCACGGCACAACATGGATTCTGGAAGGTACACAGTATAACCACAGCCCTCCTATGGTTTACAAATGATATAAAGGTGGTCATGAACAAGGGCATGCTAACTGGGGCAATCTCCATCAGTCTCACTAAGGCGTTCAACCTTGTGGATCACCCCCTCTTATTATCTAAACTTACCACACTGGATTTTTTTGTCTTCTACTACCTCTTGGTTTGCAAGTTACCTTGCAGGATGTCAACAATGTGTGTAGATTGAGAAAGTCAAATCAGAGCTCTTGCCTACTAAAACTGGCATCCCTCAACAATCCATTCTAGGTCCCTTATTATTGTCCCTTTTTATCAAAGAATATGCCCTCAGTGGCTGGCCCATGCTCTACATTACTCTATGCAGATGATATGGTACTTCATGGATTTAGCCAGGATAAACTCAACCCTGACTGAAGTTTCTGATCTCACACAATCATGGCTTAGGCAGAACGGACTCCTTCTAAATACTAAGAAAACTGTAGCTATGCTCTTTGGTTCTACACCTAGACTCAAAGCCTGCACTTCCTCGCTTACCATCCTTGTTCCTAGGGGTACACCACTTGATGTGGTAGGGTCCTTTAAATACCTTGGGGTCACATTGCACCCTGCTCTGGATTTGTGGCAAACATCTGCAAGTCTGTAAATATTACACTGGGCCTTGCCTATAAAGTCAGGATTACCCTCACTGCTGTTGCTAGATTGGCTAATGTAGAGTGTGTACTGTGGCCAGGGCTCACCTGGGGGTTGGTTACCTATCTTGAAGCCAAAAAAGGGATCCTTAATAAATGGATCATGTGCTACAACAGTATTTGTTGTTTTGCCTTGTCAGTGCCAAAGCAGACTCATCACTGTGTCCTCTACTCAAGTCTTGGATAGCTCTCCCCAGCATCCTACTGATTACACTGCAGACTGCACAGTCGACAGTATTAGAAGAGTTGACATACCATCTTCACTAGCCAGCATGTTAAAACACATCCCACATGTGTACCCCCGAGGTCTGAAGACAGGTCTTTCCTAGACATTCCTAAATGTGCAACAAAGATAGGGGAGCAAGCATTCTCTGCATTTGGACCCAAGCTATGGAACTCCCTTCCTTTGTTTTTCAGGCAAGCAAAATCCCACCAGGTTATTAAGAGTGACTTTCAAAATTTTCTTATGAACTTGGAAAAATGCTTGTGTTTACTTCTACTTATTTAGTTGTTTAACCAGGTATAGCACACTAAGCTGGAAGCTTTTTTACAGGAGTGACCTGGGAGCACAAGGAGGTTAAGTGACTTGCTTAGGGTCACACACTATGCAAGTGGAAGCTGTGGGATTCAAACCCAGATCTGGTCTACTGGATGTCACCAGATTTGCAGCTCAGAGCCTTAGACCACTGCGCTATACTGCCTCAAAGCTGGCACCATCTTTTTATTCCACATGGCTTCTAGCATTTAGTATGATTTGTCTCTGATCTGTATTATATGTTAATCCATGATATGGTATTTATCTGTTTACTACTGCTCATGCTGTCTGCAATTCTATTGGGTTGGGCTAGAAATTAGGCTATACCCATCCAATACAATGTCTTGGAAATCTATTTAGGTTGGCAGGCCAAAGTTGATGTTTTCATACTGTTTGTATTTCCCTGTTACTGCTCCTCAAGTTGTCTGTAACTCTCCCGGGTCATGCCTGAAAATAGGCAATTGCTCTTTTCTAGTCCACCTACCTGGTAAACAAAAACTAAATAAAGAAATAAATAGGCTCTAATAGTGTGACTTCAGGTGCTATCCAGACAGCATTTCTCCTCACTAGTGTCACTTTGCTATCAGTTATATTTTCCAAAATCGTCCCAAAACAAAACCATTTAAAGTATAGGAAGGCTGAAAAATCTAGTGTGTGGGGGAATAAATTGAGTTGGGGAAGCAAGCTGTTGTTTTTTTTCGTTGTTGTTAAGCAACAAGTAGAGAATTTTATTTAATGATCTTCTCACACTTCAGACATGCAATAGCAGCCTGTTGCTTGTGACAGCCAGATTAAAGAAATAAATTTACCCTTGTGGCACACTGTTCATTTCCAAAACTGCAGTTAAGACATTTTAAACTAAAAAAGAAAACCCAGGCATCTGAGCTGTCTTACAGGTGTCCCAGATCTGATACTGACCTAGGAAATCACCTGCCCAGTGTACTTAGAGCTATGGAGATGATATGCCTGATCAGCAGAATAGAGGTGGGGATGATGCTGTGTTTTCCTGCAATTTGTGTACCTCACATTAATCAATTCAAGGACATCCTTTTTCTCTTGAACAGGTGTCAACATGCTGGATCCCACAGTCAGTTGGATGGAATGTATAGACATGGTGACTTGGAACTAGTGAGAAAAAAAGAAGAGATAAACTGGGCTCAAATGGCCTGCTGTATGAAGCAGTTGATGCAAACATTTTTTTTTTCATTCTTTGTTTATGCCCCCTTATATACACCATTTCCCAGACTCCCTCAGGAACTGCTAGATGCCTCATTCCACAGGACCCTGTTCCACCACCATATACCTACCTCCATACTGCCTGAGTTGTGCCTCAGGTGGGGTAGAGGGGCTGTGCTCCTCAGATTGCAGTGTCTTTATCAGGTGGCTGGCTGTGGGGTCCAGGATGAGTCTCCTTTGGTCCACTGTGGTCCATTATCCTTCAGGCAGTGGGGCCATTTTCCATTGTATCTCACCAGCACGACAAATGTAGGCATGCTTGGGAGGTCCTAGGTATGTGTACATTTTGAGCATGCTGCTGTGCCAAACCTGCATCCTGCACTGATCCCTCCACATGGTGCCCTCAGCTGCACTGCCACCTGTGGTTACCCAGGTGGTAGTATTACAGCGATGACAGCTACCCACCCTCCCTGGAGAAGAAGAGTGTCCTCTGGGATGTGCAATTCTCCTCTTCCTGGCTAGCACCCAATGAGCCAGGCTCAAACCTGGGTTGTTGGTGTTGCAAGTGATAGTGCACTAGGGGACGGCTCAGAGGTAATGTGAGGAAGTATTTTTTCACAGAGAGGGTTGTGGACGCATGGAACAGCCTCCCTGAGGAGGTCGTGGAGTCAAGAACAGTGCGGGAATTCAAGAATGCATGGGACATACATAAGGCAGTCCTAGTGGGGGGTAGGAGGAAGTAAGCTGTTGGTTAACTAGGATCTGCAGCTTATCTGTTAGGTAGGAAAATGGGCAGACTAGGTGGGCGAAGCGGTCCTTGTCTGCCATCAAATTCTATGTTTCTATGTTTCTATGCGCCACAGGGCTGGCCTAGCCAATGTAAAGTTTATCTTTTCTTGCCCCCCCCAAAAAAAAACATTCTGCAATGTATGATGTCAAATTCAGTCCTGATTCCTGCCTTGGACTGTTTGTGGAGTTTGAATGGTGTTCCAACTCTTACTACTGGAGTACACCCAGTGGGTAGACTGTGAGTAGCATTTACAGCAAGGGGTACTATTAACCAGGGACACAGTATAGTTTGACAGCTCACACGTAAGAGGTACATACATGTAAATAGTGTTTTGTGGGGTAAAGGAACAAGGGAACCTGACCCCTCCAACAAGTGTCCCCAGATGCCTTTATTTGTGCCCCCCCATAAAATACAGTATGCACCTTATATAAGGATTCAAACCAGTGAGGTTAAAGGGAGATCCTGCCCTGGATCCTGGGAGCAAGCAAATGACAGAGAAATTGGAAACTGGGCTTATATTTTGTTAGGGGACAACTTATCTAGCAACAGGTAGACAAAAGGCCTTTTTGCTGTAGAGAAGCAACAACTAGCAGTGCCACTTCTCACTGCCTTTTGTGTTTGGTTTGCCTTCAGGCAAGTACATTTATCTGTTTTAGAATGTTTGACCAGGAAAGGCATAATGAACTATGACAACTTATTTCCAGGTGTGTCCTAGGGTGTGGTTGCCTTCACCTGTTTCATTGATTTTGGGAATGTTACCAAGGACAGCAAAAGAAAGTCCTCATCTCTTAGAAAAGTGCTATGGGATCTTTAGCATCCATCTGTATAGTCACCAGAGATGGGAGGAAGAGACCTCAGTTTACCATCCCAACCAAGGACAACACTTCAACAATCGGTATAGTTTCCACTTGGAGCAGCACTGCAGTGTCAGTTTGGGGTATTAGCCCTAGTTCCTGGTGTAGGACTGAAACCCACAGCATTCTGATCTTCCAGCCACACAGGTGGGAGTGCAACCTACTAAGCCACTGATACATGCCACAGAATGTTGAAAGTAGGGATACTAGTAGATGCCCCTCACTGGCCAATTGTGGTCCTTTTCCACTTGAATGGAAGGGACTGATAGGGCAGAGCATCCACTAATCATATAGTAGGGTCCTAGGATCCTTGGATTTTGCCAGGCGCTCTTGATCAAATAAGCAGTGGTCCCATTGTGACCCATTCTTGTCACTCAGTATTTTAAACTTAGTTTGCAAGCTATCATGTCTATACAGATAAGATCATTTTTCAGACTGGGACTCCTAAGAATCTGTGTGGGAACCATGCAGATCTGCTGGGGGAGGTCACAGGATTTTTAAAAACTTTAGATACAGAAAGTTCTAGTAAGGGTTTTCACACAGACTATCACTCTCAATTTATGTTTTTTTTTTAAATAAACTTTGCGTGTCTTTGGCTAAAACCTCATCCAACAATTGGTCTCCCAGCCCTGCACACAAACATCTTGCTACCCATGTGATTTAGAACCCCCCCCCCCAAGCTATAGTGCCCTTTCGGGTAGGGCAGTCATGGTTGAAAGCATGGATTTGCTGCTGAAGAAGGCTTTACTCAGTGTCTTCATTAGGGCCTTGTTTCATTACCTGTTATTCTCAGTCATCTCCCTGTATTCAGGTATGCTGTGCCCACCACCAACACTACTGGCTATGAGAGGGCTGACATGCTGATGACTAAGTTAGTTGACAATGCTGCTCTTAAGCTAGTTGCAGGTCATGCTTATAGACATAGCAGAACCAATGCAGCCCTGTACCCTTGAGAGACCAAACACATTGCTTCTGCAACACTATGTCTCTATCAGTCAGAACTTCTCTTGCCCCTAGCCCAAACGATGTACAGTGTAGGATATCAGGATCAGTCCTGATTCCTGCATTAGACAGGTTGGAGCCTGAATGGTGTCCCAACAGGTACATAGTCACTCTGGACGATGGACACAGTGTAGTGTGATAGCTCAGATAGGAAGCATTCAGACATGTAAATAGTGTAATATGGGGTAAAGTGACAAAGAAAACCAATCCCATAAGGACAGTGTCACCAGATCCAAAATCACTGCCATTGTTTAGTAGTCAGGGCTCCCTATTATATGGAAATATAAAGCAGTGGTTGTGGTGATATGCATTGTACATATGCATAAGTAAGTTTTAAGTAAGGTATAGACTCCATACTATATACTATACTATACTATACTATACTATACTATACTATACTATACTATACTATACTATACTATACCATGCCATACAGTACTGGTATTAAAATGGGTGTAAGTACAATAATGATGGTGTAAAAGACAGTTTTTGATGATTTTATCAAAACAAATTAGGGTAGTGGTAAACACATAAATATGGTGTTGGTAAAAAGTATAAAGTGGCAGCACAAATATAGGCAGGTGGCCTATTGTGCTAAAATGATAAATGGGTACCAGTGTGGGTGCTTAAACTAAAAAAAAAATGATGTAGCACACAATCCCAGAACTGTGTACATGTCAACAGCATGCTAAATACAGTTGAATGGGGCGCTGACTGTGTTTTGGTGTTCTCGCACCAATTTATGTGTTTATGCATGTATGCATTTATTTATGTATGTATGTATGTATGTAGTTATTTAAGCAATAAATCACAACAGGGTGTGGGTTATACTGGGTGTTCTTTCACCTAGCAGTAGTTGCTGAATTTGTTTACTGCAGTTGATTTTGTGACTTTTATTGTGACTTTGTGATTTATATTTCAACAGACGTTACTAGTAACCTCCTGGAAGTTTCTGTGAGTCCACGCTCAGTTAGGATCAAGTTGCAGGCAATTGTAGTTAAATACCTGTGTGTTCTCTCACCTAGTAGCAGCTGCTGAAGTCGCTTAACTCAGGCTGCTTGGGATTTATGTTGCTAGTAACCTTCTGGAAGTTTCTGTGCTTCACATTCCAGGTAATTGTGTTTAAATTCTTGTGTGTTCTTTCACCTATCAGTAGTTGCTGAATTTGTTTACTACAATTGAGTTTCTGATTTATATTGTGAGTTTGTAATTTATATTTCAACAGACATTGCTAGTAACCTTCTGGAAGTTTCTGTGCTTTCAAGCTCAGCTAGGCTCAATTAGCAGGCAATTGTGGTTAAATACCTGTGTGTTCTCTCACCTAGCAGTAGTTGCTTAGCTCAGGCTGCTTGGGATTTATGTTGCTGATTATGTATAAAGCTGGTAAAGTATTTTAAATTGAGCGGTTGTTTTCTCCATTTTCATCAGGGCATTTGCAGTCTGATCTCCCCCTGACGTAGGCTCTGCATCGACCAATCAGGGGCGATGGGCTTCAAAAGCATCATATTTGTATTTGATGAAATGGGGAGCCTTTAAAACAGGATCACAGAAAAGGGGACAACACAGTGGGAAGCAGGAGGGCTGCAATGAGGTAGCCTGCATCCCACATAGATGAGCAGGGTGAGAGGAGTAAGGAGACATGGCCAGAGGGCTCCTAGGCTGATTGTGCTTGAATCATGGACAAACCATGGATGGAGTTATCATGGGAAGAGATCAGAGGCAGAACAGAGATGACCATGGATGTTCAAGGACAATATTGTTTGTCTGTGAAAGCATGGACAACAAGAGAGCAGGGCTAGTACCTCACTCTAGCTCTTTCTTTGCCCACTACCCATCAGACTCACTCTGCTGACTTCAAGTGTCCACAACTAGGCACCACAGGTCTTTCATTGCCAGAAGATCAATCTATGATTTAACTGAGGTTCCCCAGTTTTCATCAGGTGAGAAAGAGCCTGATTATATCTGGCAGCTGGGGGTGTACCCTGAGTATCAGATTGTTGTTTGGCATGGTGGTATGGTGCCTGTCATTCTGTGTACCATGTTCAGTGATTTTTACCTTGTTTTCTCAATTCCTCACTCATCTGCCTTCATTCTAAAGGGTGGAACTTGGCTTGTCACATACCCTACTCAAGATATAATTTTACCCCATGTTAAATGATTTTTCTTTTACATTTATTTCTGTCCTGTTGTCTCCCTAAAGAAATCCAGATCCTTTTTGACCTCATCGCTATTCCTATTGTATAGGTACAAATGTATGTCACCATGAGACCCTCATCCAAATCTCTCTTGACCCAAATAAGAGATCCTGCACTTATCTATGCTATGTTGGTAAACATTAATGGGGTAGCCACACCCTTTACACAATAGTAACTTTTACTTGTTTTAGAACAGTGACAACTGGGGGCCAATTCCAGAATGGATGCATTTGCCACAGAGAACTTGTGGCAAGGTGTTTGACACAATTTGCAGTTTGCATCAAACATTGTGGCAAGTGAGATTCCAAAAGGTGCTCACCACAAAAGCTCTATTGCAAGTCCAGAACACAAAGATGCAGGGATTAAGACCACCTACTTCCTGGTCTAATGTTGTATACAGGATTGAGGCACTTGCACCAAACGTTTGGCGCAAGGTGCAGTAAAGTGGAGAAATTGTTGAAATTGCATCAGCCTTTCTGGAATTAGACTGGGTTGAGTCCAAGGGGCTTTGACGCAACTGTGTCTTACTTTGAGGTAGATTTAGGGCTTGAGGCAAGCCCTGTGTCCCCCTTCTAGAATCCAGCCCCTGGACTTTTTTAAATGCCCAAGTGACCTGACTAACAGCTGATTTAAAATTTGGAGGACTGGTGCCACAGTACAGTGTTGATATGATGAAAATCATAAATGGAAGTGCCTCAGTCAACCCAGCTGCAGAAAAGGGTAGAAACAGGATCCAACTAAAAATGAAATTCTGTTTTGCAACTGAGCTACTCTGAGTACAGTAAATTAATTGTTAAAAAAATACTGGCAGTCGCTGGCCTTGTGAGTCCAGCATCCCCCCCTGCCCCCACAGGATATGAGGACCTAAACACTTGTCATTCCATCTATCTCACTTTCCCCTTGTTTATTTAAACATGCAGTTAAACATCACTGGCATTGACCAATGTGTGTTATATAATGGATGTAACTGTAAACAAGAACTTGCTCTTCATTTGCTTTACAATAAATAAACTGAAATTGTATATTTGACTCATTGCTGTATTATACCAGTAGACTCCAGTCTGATCCTCTGTTATAGTCTACATAAAATTCCTATGTTAATAATTGGCAGACTCCCCCCACCCTCCCCCCCCACCTCATGGGTGAGGGAAAGCATATGCTATGGTTTACAAGTTGATGTCTGAAGGTTGATGTCAGTTTCAGCCCTGGCCATTGAATTTGTTTGCTCCTATTGCCTCTTCCCATCCTCTAGAAATGTTGAATTGTTGTGCTTTGTTTAAATGTATCATAATGCTAAATGCACTGCTGTAATTTTATAGAACCTTGCACTTTCTTAACTATAGCACAAAATGTGGTTACATGAGAAGACAGAGCAAGAAAGGAGAGTATTTATTTTACATGACCCTGCATGTCTCAGAAACTGTCAATGGTGCCACAAGGTGGGGTAATCCTATTGTAAAATGAAGATTGTAATAGTTGTACCCCTATTATGGTTTACGGGTTTTAGTGAAGACGTAAGACAGTGCAAGGCATTTTGCCCATATAAGATATAATGCAATAGGGAGCATTATGAAGGTGACATTTAATCAGTGTCAGATTGGGATGGGTGTCAGGATGCAAAATAGGAATAGATGCCCACCAAACTCTTAATCTTTTGGCCCTCCCCACATCTTGGGAACAGGGATCAGGGTCTTTAAAGACATTAAAAGCAGCCTTTTCCAGGGGTCTTTGCTGCTCTGTTATAAGGGATTGGTTGGGGGTGGAGATGTATGGAAGTAGACATTTGCAGACTCAGAAGCTGGCCAAAAATCAAAGGGGGTATATCGAGCAATTTTGGATAGCACCATACTCACCCAAAGTCATGTTACCCTGCTTGAATTCACTAGCATCTGCCATAGTTAGTTGTTTAAAAAGTTTTTCCAGAAAAGATATACCAAACTGGTAACAGCTCATTTCCACATGCATCCTGTGGAAGGAGGTAAAGTAGATGATATAGTGGGTTCAAAAATAAAAGTACATTAACAATTGTTTGGCCACAGAATTCAATGCCAGGTAAAACACTGCAAACAAAATAATGTGCGAAGTAAAATACATTACCAGATGTGGAAAACCAATATTCAGTGCAAAGTAAAACCATTCAAGCAAGGTGCCTAAAGTAGGTAGAATTGCCTTGATAAACAGCAGTGAGCAAACCCATGTCTGGGTGGGGGAGAGGAATCCCAGAGCACAGAAATGCAGTTGTGCAAGCCATGAGTGGAGGACTGCACTAAGGAAAGTGGTGGAGATGCTCTATCAGTGGGCAGGAAGGTAGATACTCACTTTGCTTCTGTAGCATGCACCAGGTTTGGGGTGGAGCTCATTACAGATGGCATCTACATGCACCGAGAAATCAAGATGGCAGTTCAGCCAAACCCCAAGGTACTTAAAGAGGGAGACCTCTTCAATCTGAGTGCCATTGAGGGTATGGAGGGAGGAAAGAGAGGTGAACCTGGTGAGCCTCTGATGGGAGCCAAAGGTCAAGGAGACTATTTTCTTGGTGTTGAGGAACAGTTTTAATGAGTGTGTTTGCATTACAACATAGTCATGGTGGGTCTTCTCCCCGCTGAGACATGCACGTTGTTTACTTAGGCCCAGATATTCAAACTGTGCCAGGCTGTGGCACAAGCTTGGGTGCAGCGCAACTTGGCTGCACAGGGGTGTTGACTGGGCAATATTCAATGGAGCTGCACCATGGAACAGCATCGTTGAATATCGCACCCTGGCCACCCGCAGTGTGCATAGCGCAGTGGCACTGCGCTAGCGCAAGTGGCCTGAGTGGAGCAGGGGGATGCGCTAGCGCAAGTTCCATTGCGCTATGCACAGCAACTGCAATATTCAAAAGTGCACATGCAAATGGGGCCATAATGTATGCAAGGCACAAATGGGGCCATTTGCATGTCATTATGGCCCCATTTGCATGCAGGTGCGCCGATCCCCTGCAACTTGCACCTGGCGTCCTGCCAGGCAGCAGCCGTCGGGGACTGACGCCCCCTGCACAGTGTGGCAATGTTCCCCACAGCCTGATCGCAGGCTTCAGTATAAATAAAAAAAATCCAATATCCCTGGTGGTCCAGTGGACCGCTGTCTGCCCGATCGATAGCTTCAGTATAAATAAAAAGAATTACGTCTAATATCCCTGGTGGTCCAGTGGACCGCTGTCTGCCCGATTGACAGCTTCAGTATAAATAAAAAGAATTACGGCCAATATCCCTGGCGGTCCAGTGGACCACTGTCTGCCCGATCGCAGGCATTTGTAATACAAAAAAAGAATTATGTCCAATATCCCTGGTGGTCTAGTGGTAACCCCTCCACCCACCCACTGAGCCCCACTGCCCCCTGATCAGCCGGGCAGGCGGCAGCACCCCACCCGCCTGCCACACCCCGGGCCCACCTACTGACACTGAGAGGGTAGGGCTGTACACCCATTGGTCCACAGCTGAGTCAGTGGTCATGCAGCCCGCACTGCATCACACATTCCAGATATGAGCGGTGGGGGCCTAGTGGGCGGTGGGGAGGAGTATACCACTAGACCACCAGAGATATTGGACATAATTTTTTTGTATTACAAATGCCCGCAATCAGGCAGACAGCAGTCCACTGGACCACCAGGGATATTGGACATAATTATTTTTTTGTATTACAAATGCCCGCGATCGGGCTGAACAGCGGTCCGCTGGACCACCAGGGATATAGGGGTTCTTTTATTTTACAAATGCCCAGGATCGGGCATGGGGGGGTGCCACCAGGTGCAGGCAGAGCTTGGGTAGCCACCCACAGGTGGTAGCTGCCATGTTGCACCCTGCAATGTGGTAGATCACCTGTGGGTGGCCATCCGTTCCTTTTTTTTTTTTTTTTGGATCAACTTCGTGCTGGCGCAGGTAGGGGTTGTGCATGCATGGCTCTGTACATCCCGGCTGAATATCGGGCAGTGCAGAGTGTGCATGGCACGCCCCCTACCTGCACTCAGAGAGATTACGATGCGCTCCACGCATCAGGATTTGTGCCGTGCACTTTTCCCTTTTGAATATTGTGCCAGGGCACAACCCTTTTGAATATCTGGGCCTAAGTGTACTGCAGTTTCATGGGTGGTGTGACATAATGTGGCAACTGTAAACTGGGACTCAAGGTATTTGGGTATTAATATTAATTACCCACACACCCTTAATAGAAGTCTGTGTGATATAGGCATTGTATTTTTTTGTTTGTTGTTTTGTTTTTTTGCTTTAAAGTACATAATTGAGTTGTGCTCACGATAAGAACAATGTTGTCATTTCAGATGGGTGATCTTTTGTGTTGAGCCGAGACAACTGCCATTAACACTGATTACTTATAAAGAGGAAGAAACACACAACTGGTGCTTGTTGTTTCAGCATTCATTTATAGTTTATAAAATACAGTGGCACCTTACACATGTACTATCTAAACTTAATTTCCTTTTTCACAGTTTGCATATATTACTCACTACAGTCAGCTGGCATGTATAATGCTGTAATTTTTTTAAACTTCTCTTTACATACAATATTTTTTGTGAAACTCACTCCAGTAGTACTGCATTGCTCTACCTACAGTATGTTTTATTATTAAGCTGTGGGTGTGAATACTGTAATCTAATTCTGAGTGAATAACTACAGCTGTAATACTCTACCCAAATGGTTTTGATTTAATTATTTAGGATATTGGGGGTCTGACTGGTTGTTGTACACCGAACAAAATCATTGACTTGGAGGGACACTTACACAGCTGAGTTTGTGTGTATGTTGGTGGGTCAATTTAGTGTACATATACTGTATACACAAAGTTTATTAAACCAGACATTGACTGGACTATCCTTGATATAGTGGGTACAAAATGACCTCTTATGATGAACTGATGGTTTTTAATAGTCATATTTCCTGGGGACCTGGCCTGACCTTTAACATGATGGCTGACTAAATTTTTTCCATTTCACCTTTTCCAGCCCTAATCCTCTTAATACCTATATATTCTGCCTAACAAAACTGTAAAAATCGGGTAGATTAATACTCCTGGTAACTTAGGCATTATTTTGATCTAAGTTATTCGTTTTATGTACTTACAGTGCACCTGCTGCTGTTCAGCTCTCCATGACTTGGCTGCAGCCCACACTGATTACCTTAGGATGACAGTTGTTGCTCTCCCAGTTGGTTGAGTGGAACACATATTCTAACAGCTCCTAAACAAAAAGGAGAAACCTACGGGTGAAATGAGAGGCCAGTACAGGTGCTATCATTAAAGTCACCAACTATTTGAGAATTGCTGAGAACAGAAGCCAACTAAATGAAGCCAGCCTGATCGAACTTCAGGCCCCGCTCTGTGACCAGAAGAAAATAATTCATCAGCTACAAGAAAAGGGTGATGACCTCAAAAATTGAAACCAGTGAAACAATCTTAGGTTTGTGGGCTTACTTGGAGGTGTGGAGCTCAGGGACACCACTGGTTCCTCTGTCACACACTGCTCAACCTGCTGAAACTTCCTGGGACTCCCCACTTTGACAATAAGTGGGCAAACCACTTGGTAGTGCCAGCACCACATACAGGCAAGAAACCCAGATTGATCCTTGCAAAATTCATCCAATTTCAAGTGAAGGAGGATATTTTGTGAAGAGCCTGGGAAAGTAGATCAATGGAATGGCAGGGGCACAGTGTGATGATATTCCAGGACTTCTCCCAGGACCCAACATCTACACGAAGGGCCTTCTCAGAGGCCTGGCACCTCCTTTATCAGCTAGGTGTCCTGTTTTCACTACGCTACCTAGACCAACTTCATTTGCAACACAGCAAACTGCCAGTGACTTTCAGTTCTCCAGAATTTCCCATTGCCTGTATTCAAATGCACCGTCCATCTCAGATTCACACTACCAGATGCCTACGGATGCAACGTGAGTCAAGGGATTTGGAAGGTACCATGGATACCACTCCTCCAGCAAAACAGTTTACTCAGAGCACCCATACCTCACAAGTGCAGGACTCCAGTACATGGCTACCTCCTAAACCCAAATGCCAGAACTACAACAAAACCAAAACCCACAAGGAAGTCACCCTACCAGCTGTTAGGTCCTGCAGCAACAGTCGAAGAGGGGACTCAGCCAACAATGAGGACAACTTTGGGGACATGGCTGAACCTAACCAATATGCTATTCTACGGTCTACATGTCCTGAGCTGGTTACACACCGTTCCCCCATTGCTATAACCTCTGCAGTTCTGGACCGGACTATTGCTCTTCCCTCTCCACAGATCATTAACCTTAATAATAAGGTTACCAGCAATAGTGCCAACATGCAAGAAAGATTAGCAGAGCAAATTCTACACCCAGCTTCAGGCTCCTCAGGCCCAGATGAGGAAGCCCCAACCTCCAGCAACAGCAATCAGTCTACTCCCTCATGGGCGGTGATAGTTGCCGAACAGGTTGCCCTGAAACCATCACTCACAAAAGCCAGTCTTATTCAGTCACAGAAACCCTCTTAGTCTGTGACTCCAGACTTGCAGCAACAACAGGCCCCACCATGAACCATAAACATACATGAATGGATGTTTACCACCATGCCCTCAGCTCACAGGGCTCTGATTCACAGTGATGCCACCCAAAATGACTTTGCCACACCCTCCCACACATGCTCCCCCATGCTACAAGAACTTTAGGACCCTCTCTCTGTACCTGTGACACCTTCCTTTGGAGTGATGCATTCCTGTGCCTGCCATACAGTATGTGGACAGCTTCTGTAACTGCCTCCAGAATGTTCCACCAAAACCACTAGATTTAGGCTCTGGACCATTGCATATCCTTTTCCTGCTTGGTTGGTATTAATCAAAATTGTATACTCATTTTCTGATTGCTTGCAGCTCAGAATTGTCAGCTGTGAAGGGCGAATAAGGTACACTCAGTATGAGTTAAAGGGGGATTCTTTCCAGTGAGTTCTTACAGGTGCAGAATACCAAAAAAAGAAATCTCCTGCTTTCATCTGTACACCTGTAATGGCATAGTCTGCCTTGCTGCATGCATATAGCTCCTAATCACAACGATGATGTAATCTGACAAAACACTCTTATGGGGCTTAGCTGTCAAGGTGTCATATAACTCTGTAACAAAATCTTGAGAAAATATGACCTTGGTGGACCCCCTCACCATAGGGGGAGATGGAAGCAGTTCTCTAGAGCCTGAGTCCACATAAGATGCCTGGTGGAGACAGCATTCCCATAGACTTTCTACAGTCAACCTCCCCTACAGTGTGTCCTGTTCTCTGTAGCCTGCACCAGGAATCTGTTCATAACTGTTCTCTCCTGCCTTCCATGCACACAGCCACTATCACTGTTCTACCCCAAAAATGGGAAAGAACCCAGCTCTCCTGCTAGCTACTGTCCCATATCCCTTATCACAGCAGATAGCAAAATATATGTTGAGGCCCTGGCCTACAGACAAGGTCTTCTCCTTTCCCTAATACACCCCTCACAAGAGGTTTTTGTTAGAAAGAGGCTTAGTTCAGACCATTTTCGGACCTTGGTAAATCTCATTCACACGGCCAGAGTTGCCCCAATCCACACAGCAGCTGTTGCCACTGATTTTGAAAAGGTTTTTGACTCAGTGGAGAGGGTGTATGTCTACAGGGTTCTACACAAAATGGATTTCAGTTCAAGCTTCCTCAGGTATGTCTGTACTCTATATGCCAATCCTAAGGCTCAAGTCCTTATGAAGCATACCCTAAGGACATCGAAACATAGAAGCATACATTTTGTCAATAGAAAAGACATTTAGGCCCATCCAGTCTGCCCCTTTTCTCTGCCTATTCTGTCACCTCTCACCCTAGTTGGTCACAGGTGTCACTCCCTTCCTCCATTCCTCTACCTAAAATGCTCCTTTGCCTATCCCATGCATGCTTGAAGCTCCCCACAAGCTTTGTCCACACTAACTCCTCTGGCAGGCTGTTCCAGTCAGCCACCACCCTTTCTGTGAAGAAGTATTATCATACATCTCTTCTAAACTTTCCCCTCTTAGCTTCATTGCATTCCCCTTTGTTCTAGTGCCTTCCTTTCTCTGAAATAGACCCTCCAATTACACCTTGTTCTCTCATGTGAGGTACTTATAGGTTTCAGTCATGTCCCCTCTGACTTTCCTCTCTTCCAGGGAGTACATCTTGAGTTTCTGCAGCCTTTCCTCATATGGCTTCTAGTGCAATCCTCTCACCTTTTTTGTTGCCCTTCTCTGTAATGCCTCCACCCTTTCAATGTCCTTGCTGAGGTGCAGCCCCAGAACTGGACACTGTAATCTAGGTGGGGCCTCACCAGTGAGCGATACAATGGTAGCACCAGCTCCCTCCTCCTGCTAGAAAACGCTCTCCCAATTCAACCAAGCATACTGCTAGCCTTTCTCACTGCATTGTCACACTGCCAAGCTACCTTAAGTTCATCAGATATGATTACCCCAGGTCTGTTTCTTGCTTGGTGACTTTAAGCTCAGATCCACCAAATTCATACACAGACCCTGTCTTCCCCAGCATTAAGTGCATAACCTTGCCCTTTGTGACACTGAATCCCATCTGCCACCCCTAGACCATTTCTCTAGTTTCCTCAGATCCCTTTACATTCTCTCTACCCCTTCCTGAGTGTTAACCCTGTTGCAGATTTTTGCATCATCAGCAAAGAGACACACCTTACCCTCAAGCTCCTCTGCAATGTTGCTTATGAAGAACTTTGAAAAGGACCAGTCCCAGCACTGAACCCTGTGGCACCCCAATAGTCACTCTCCTATCACTTGAGGGTCTACCATTTACCACAACCCTTTGTCTCCTAGCCCATAACCATTTTGATACCTAGCTTGTCATTTTAACCCTCACCCTCAGGCTGCTTAGTTTCTTAACTGGCCTTCTGTGTGGCACAGTGTTGAAAGCCTTACTGTCAGACAGGTAGGCCATGTCCATTGATCTCCCCAATCCACTTCCTAGGTATCCCAGTTGAAGAAATCTATGAGATTAGTTTAACTTGATCTCCCCACTGTGAAACTATGCTGCTGGTAGTCCTGCAGCCTTTTTGCCTTCAGTTGCTCCATGAGCCTCTCCTTCAGTAGTGTCTCCATTAACTTCCACACTACTGATATGAGGTTGACAGTCCTTTAGTTGCTAGCATCCTCCCCTACTGCTGCTTTTGTGCTGAGGGACTACATCAGCCCTCTTCCAGTCCTCTGAAACTTTCCCATCTCCATTGAGTTGCTAAAAAGCACTGGCATATGTGCAGCCAGCCCCATGCTCGGTTCCTTTAGGACCCTTGGATGAATCCCATCAGGTCCCATCACATTATTCTCCTTTAGGGCTTCCAATCCCTTCTGGGCCCTCTCAATGGAGAACGCACTTGTGTCCACTTCTCCCTCTCCCTCATGCTTACTGCAGCATGCTGGTCCATCCCTCTACCCTGTACTGTGAAGACAGAGTAATCATAACTGTTTAGTATTTCTACTTTCTCTTGATCTTCTTCTGCATTACCCCCTGCCCTCCTGTTTCTCACTATTCCTCCCCCTGTCTTCCTCTGTTCCCCACATATCTAAAGTTTTTCCTCCAGTTAATTAACCTGAATTGTTATATCTTAGTAGATATTGCTTATGTTTTAGTCTATTTTAATGAACTTGCTAGTTTATACAGTGCCTTGAGTCACAATCAAAAAGGAGCGCTTTATAAATAAATAAACTAAACTAAATTGAACTAAGGTCTTATCCCCTTTTTTGAACTCCTTGACTATTCTCTCCTCTGTTAGTGCTTTAGCTGCCCTCACCCTTCTTTCTGCCTCTCTTTGCTTTGCCAGATATACCTCCCTGTTAGGGATGTGCAAATACTTTAATTCAAATATTTGTATTCGGGCCACCAGATATTTAGTATTCATTATTTGGACCCAAATAAGTGTTTTTTAATAAGACATTGCAACACTGTTAAAGACCACTACTTCCTTCCCTTTTGAAGTACAACAGTTAATTCTGCCGTGAACACCCCCTAACAGACGTTCAGCAGCCCAAAACTGCAACAAACTACTGCACTGGTCAGTGGTCAGGTGACAGACAGTCATCATAGATTCACCAAAGGCTGTAGATGTGGTGATGTCTTGTGTCTTGTCTAAGACAACTAAAATGGCACTGGCATGAGTGCATTGCATGTGCACCCTGGAAGAGAGGAGAACGAGATGTGCCATGATAGAGACCTGTACAAGTACTGTACTTCACAGGGGTAAGGAGGGCACATAAGTGGAGTATTTTTTAAATGAGAGAGCACAAGTACTGGAGGCATGTGATGAAGGTGAAGGAGGAGTTCAACACAGATGTGAAGAAATATTTATTCATGAAAGGCATGGTAGATGCCTAACACACACTGCCAGCATAGATGATGCCAACAAAAACAGTATGGGGCTTCAGGCATATATGGGGTAGGCATAGGAGTTTATTTCAAAACAGGCAAGGAGGGAGCAGAATTGTTTTAGGGTCTGCAGAAGAGACCGATAAGGCAGGGATGGACAATCTAGGCAGACTGTGTGGCCCAAGTATTCCTTTTCTGCCAACAGATAATTAGTAACGTCAAATACACAATAGTAAGTGCACTAAAACATTAAACAGTATTTAATTGTTTCTAGTTTAAGAGGGTCCTTATGGTGGTCTTGCAGCACATATGCCAGAGAGGGAAGAGGTACCTTTTAAATTAAATATTTAATGTGATAGAAAAAAGAAAGGGTGAGCCAAAAAAAGGTAACATTTCACTGTCGTAAATTGGGGAGATTGACAGCAGTACTGTACCACCAGTTTTATATGGGGAGATCATATTTGTAGCCAACTACTGATAAATTTAGCTTAATGAACACCAGATGTTCAATGTGTTAAGGGTCCAGCTTGGAACAGTATGGCTCAACAACATCACCAGCAGTGCTAAACATCCTCTCGGAAGGCACACTTGTAGGAGGTCAGCTTAGGTATGTTAAAGCAAGATGTGCCAGGTGAGGAGAGGAGTTCATTTTCTGAATCCAGTAGCCCAGTGAAGCAACTTCAGATGACTTACTTGATTCTGCAAAGTAGCCATTAAGTAAATTTTCTGCAGAGAGAGGCTGAGACTGTGAGCGTTTGTGCTGCTGTTAAAGCAATGATGTGCTGATTAATGTCTAGTCACTCTCCTCTGCACAGACACTATGCCATCTTTCCCCAACTCCACCAGTACCATATGATTCCAAACCACCAAATGTCTGTTTCTCTCCCTCAGGAACCTGAACTGGAGCATCTTCTTCCCCTTCCGAGGGTCTCACTGCCTGCATGGTACTATTTAACTATTCACTCAGCAGTAAACACCAGGATTTGCCTCTTATATAGGCATAGGCACTGTCTCACCCCTGATGCCCTCTGCATAGCAATCAGCAGTTCAATATTCTCCTTAATTAACTACGGGCTAAATATGTATGGTACTGCCATGGATACCAAGCTTAAAAGAATCAGCATAACCCTTAATAATACCTGCAGACTAGCTACTGGAGCACATAAACTCACTCACACTTGTAAGTTGTATGCTCAATCTAACTGGCAACACCTTAAGGGCCATATAAAGTATCAGACCTGTCTGTTTATGAAAAAAATTCCATCTTGTTCTAACCCCTCCAGTCTTTCTAAAGCTTTTTAACCAGGTGACTAACCCTCACCACACCTGTGGAATGTCTAACCTGGCCTACCAAGTCCTGTTCTGCTGCACCTCCATGGCACAGTGCTCCTTTAAGTACAGGGCACCAAGCTGGCTAAATGACCTCCCATCATCACTCTGCGACCAGTCCAAGATCGGTCCCTTTAAGTACAAACTTTGCCAGCATCTCGCAACACAGTGCAGTTGTGATTGTCTGACCTAAGCTACCCCTCCATTTATTGTGAAACTGAGCCCCCCCTTTGACCTCTATTTCTCCTACCCCCTCCGTCCCCATTCCCAGTGATCAAACCTTCCTATTCTGTCTGTCTTATCCCCTTCCTACCCCCACTCCTATTCTACCTCCCCTCTGTCATGACATAGCCTTTGCCTGGCTGCATTGTTATTCTGTTTTCACCTTAAGTTTGCACTTTATTTTGTCTGTCATGCACTGTTCACCTTACCTGTTTTTTGTAACCTAATATGTAACTGTGTTTGTCTTCTACCTGACATGGAACCTTTGTAAAAGAGCCTCTGACTTAAAGGTATTGTAATCTGAAAAATAAATAAATAAATAAATAAATAAACAAGGTTGAGCCAGAAGGTGATGCATGGGGAAACAGCAGCAGCAGGCTGTAGCACACACCAGTGTGTGGTTAAGGAGAGACAGGCATGCAGGGAATTATCTCTAGCCCAGATATCTGATGTGCAGTGAAAAACACCACCAACAGTCTCTGCAAGCAGAGCAGAAACAGTAGATCACGTGCCATCATACAGTCATGGCAACTGGTAATACACTCCGTGAAAATGTAGTATGAGATGGTATCTGATAATGTGGGTGCAAATAGTGGAGGAGCTGTCAGAAGCCAGTGTCTTCCACAATTGAGATAGGCTGGATATCCAACGCCATTATCTTGGAAATCAGTTGTGTGATTTTCTGTACTGTTGGATATGAAGCATGATACTTTGCTCATGCATTCAGAGCATCCATTATTGGAACTGCCATGGGACACATCGATGTGGACCACTTCACTGTTGGTGTGCAAAGTCTGACTGTCTCTGCCTTGTAGTATCACTGGAGTCAGAAGTGAAAAGAGTACAAGAACTCTGTTTTGGTGAGGGGGAAGGAGTGCCGTGATCACTTGGCTGCTTGAAATCAGATCTGTCAGTACCACCACTACAGCCAAGAGTACATGCCTGTTCACAGGAGGGGTTTGGTCTTGGTGAAACCGAGGGTCCAGATCCAGACCAAGGTGAGCTTCGATACAGTTGAGGGTGCTTATGCTTCAAGTGGTTCTGTAATGGTGTTGTGATTAAGTTAGAGAGTGATTTCCCTTGGCTTATAGTGCTGTCGCAAAAAGAACAGACTGCTTTCCTTGTGCCATCCTTTAATACAGTGAAATGCAGCCACACTGCACTCTTAATACTGCGGTTACCAGTGATTCTGGTAACACCACACCTCCAGTTCATTTTTCAACAGATGTGCCTGTCTTGTCCTCATGTTCTTGCCTTGTGATGACTGGCCCTGAGGTTGTCATGCCAGTACAGCCTTCATTCGGCTGTCCTTCAGGCTGTGGTGGAGCCTGCCGAAGAAACGTCAGTGTTGCTTGTTCGGTTTTCATAGGGGGAAGTGAACCCTCATGCTTACTGCTACTTCTACTACCCTAGTGCTACTCCTAGAGGCTCTTTTGCTAGCCACATGTTTTTCTGTCCTCAAGGTACACAGCACACTGTGCCTCATCCTCAAAGTCACTCACATTTGCCTCTGTTGGAGAAGATGATGTGTCAGACCAACTCATGTGGAGGGAAATACTCAGAGTCAGATGCCTGCTTCTCCTCTACAACTTTTTCAGGAGTACTGAGAAGCTGAAAAGCAGGAGGCATAACTAAATCAATTGTAGTGGTCATACTGGTAATATTCGCTGTGGCAGGGATAACAGACTGTGGTGATAGTGTTACAGTAGTGGCAGGGTTCATAGTGTCAGTAGTGGCTGGAGTGACAGTCACAGTTGCAGGACTGGCTTTAGTAGTCATGCTGCCAGTTGTTGTGTAAGACAGAGTCTGTACAGTGGCGGTGATGGGGACGACAGATGTGATGGTACTGGTGAGAGATGGGGACATATTGGTGATTGTGGGAGTCAAGAACAGTGTCCTTCTGCATGTGCTTCTTGTATCACTTTCTCCTGTGCCAAGCAAATTACTACTATTGCTGGAAGAAATAGGCTTGGGAGGGGTAAGCAAACATTTTGGGCATCGAATACAGCCTTACTGTCACTCACATTCAGGTTCACCATCATCAACCTGTTCCTCCATTGTAGATTTGCATGGCTGGACCAAGTACATTTTTTACCACCTCTAGCTTCCATTGTCTATGCCAACAATTTCTAAACACTCTCAACTACTGTAATACTTTTAAATGAACAGAAGTACTGATTTATTTTTGCACAAAAAATTCTTGTAAGTGTCATGCAGGCAAGGGTGTGTGTGTGACTGCGCGGTGTAACTACCTGGTCCTAAACTGTGGATGGTGGGACAGCAGCCAGCTGACTGCCCTCTGAGACTGCTGGCTGCTACTGACTTTCGTGAAACCTGAGCCCAACCCCAGATTACACCACCAATATTTTTAAAGACAGGTTTCTACAGCAGAACTACTATAATACATTTTAAATGTACAGAAGCACTGATTTATTTTAGCACAAAAAATTCTTGCAAGCAGCACGCAGGCAGACAAGGGTGCACATGCAGTGCAACTGCATGGCATCACTACCTGGCCCTAATCTGTTGGTGATTGGAGTGCAGCCAGACGACTGCCCTCCGAGACTGCTGGCTGCTACTGACTTTCTTGAAACCTGAGCCCAACTCCAGATTATGCCACCAATATTTTTAAAGAAACATTTCTACAACAGAACTACTGTAATACTTTTAAATATACAGACGTACTGATTTATTTTAGCACAAATAAATTCTTGCAAGTGGCAGACAGAGCAGACAAGGGTGTGCGTACAGTGCAACTGTACTGCATCATTACCTGGCCCTAAACTGTAGGCAAGGAGTGCAGTCAGTTGATGCCTCTCCGAGACTGCTAGCTGCTACTGACTTTCATGAAACCTAAGCCCAAACCCAGATTACACCACAAATATTTTTAAAGACAGATTTCTACAACTGAACTACTGTAATACTTTTTAAATGTACAGAAGCACTGATTTATTTTTGAGCAAAAAAATTCTTGCAAGTGGCATGCAGGGCAGGCAAGGATGGGCCTGCAGTGCAACTGCACAGTGTCACTACCTGGCTCTAAACTGCAGGTCATGGGAGCACAGTCAGCTGACTGCCCTCTCAGGTTAAGGGCTGCTACTGACTTTCGTGAAACCTGGGCCCAGATTACACTCTATGATTCAAACCAGAACTAAAATACTTTTAAACATACAGACTGGAAGTCCTGATCTATTTTTGTAACTCCCCCTACAAATTGGGGTTCCCAAAAAGTCTTCCTCAAGCCTGCCTAAATGCTCACTGCTAGGCTGGTGTTCTGCATTTTAGCAGTTTAAATGTGATTGCCAGAGAGTGCCTGTATAGCCTCTGTGTACTGTCTCTTTAAGAGCTGCCTGGATTGCAGTCATAAATAATCTGAGAGGGAGCTTTGTTGAAAAATGTAACTATTTGCTGAAAAGCATTTAGAGTGATAATGATAATTTAGTTTGTCTAACCTGCCTTCTTTGCAGCAAAGACTGTATTGTTTATCTCCACTATCTTGGTCCTGGACTGCGAATTGGACCACTCAGTACTGGTGGGACCTAAAATGGAGCTGTATGGAGTCAAAATCTGTAGGAATTGTAGTTTTGGGCTTTTTGCACCTTTTTGCACCTGAAGGGGGAGCCTTTGTTGTGACTGACAGGAGGATCAGCCAACCGAACCTTTTGGATCTTGGGGAATTTCCCAGGCTGCTGCAGCTAGTTTCAGTTTTAAGCTGAGAAGTGAAGAAGTAACAGCTGAAGTGAGTTTGAGCAGCAGTTCTGTGTAGTTTTGCATGGGAGAACTAAGAAAGGGCTGAGTTTTGGCCTGTCTGTCTGCCTGCTGTCCCTAAAAGGGAAAACAGAGTTTATTTGGACTGAATCTGAGTTGTGAGGACTATTTAAGCCACTGGACTGTGACTAGGCTTTAACCTGAAGAAGACTGAAAATTTGCTGAATGCGATAAGCCTGTCAGGATTTCCAGCTGCTTTTGAATCCCCGGTTTGTGCAGAGACTTTGCGATCGTGCCCGAAGAGCAGTTTGCCTGGTACAGAAGAATTTCCTTACATGTAAATGTGCTGTGTATTGAAAGTGGGTCATGATTTGGTTCCCCACTGTGTGAACTGTGCTTTGCTTGCTGGTACCATAGAATCCTTTACATGTAAATGTGTTGTGTATTGAAAGTGGGTCGTGATTTAGTTCCCCATTGTGTAAACTGTGTTCTGCTTGCTGGAAGCTTTATCTAGCCTAATCAGACTGAATCTGCATTCATCTGCATTTGGCCTGGGCCATGCCACATTAGCCCTGTCAGACTACACCACTGCACAGAAAAAAGCCACCGACAAGAGACCTGCCTGGGGATCAACCCCCTGCTCCACGCTTGAACAGGAATGACGCCTCGGCAAATCATGTGGGCCCTGCTTCTCCTGGCACTCCAGATTAACCACCTGCTGTCTCGATTTTCATCCAGCCTGTGTCCAGTCTTGGATATCGCGAGTAATCATCAGGGTAGCTCCCTGCAACAAAAGCCTACTCTAAAAGTGTGTCATCTGATTGTTTTGTTGTTTTCTTTCATGAACTGAGCCCTCTGGCACCGGATTACAAGTAGTGTGTGTTGTGCATGTTGTTTTCTTCCATCACAGGGCCCCAACCAGCTGCAATGTTCCTGGATAGCCCACCATTCTCCATCTGGTTACCCAGAGTGTGTGATTGTTTTTGGACCCTGAAGTGCATGCATAACTGTTTGATTGATAGAGCCTTTAAGCAAATTAACCTGATTATGCCCCTCCCTTGTTCAAGCCCCTTAAATAAATCAGAGCTAACTCTTTTTTGCATTTACCCTGACTGTGGTTCCAGTTTGTGCAAGAGTACTGTACTGCTGTTATTTGTTGTATATAACCTTGTTTTACAGGGGGTCCCCAGGGCCAGGCCAGAGGAAAGCCCTGGTGGTAAGTGCAAACAGTGTGGGTACTTGTGCGGTGTATCAGGGTAATTGTGAAAGTGATTATTGTGTATTGTTCCTGCCACTAGTAAGGAAAGAGGGGGGTTACAGTGTCCCAGAGGGCTGTGCCCAGGTTAGCTTGACCACTACCAACCCTGACCTCTGGGTAGAGGCACCCGTTTCAGAACTCAGGCCCCTTAACCTGCTACTAGCCAAGCAGGCAGGGGTAGTAGCCCTTAGGATAGCACCACCTAGGGGTTACATTTTAGCACAAAAACAATTCTTGCAAGCGGCACGCAGACAAGGGTGTGTGTGTGTGACTGCAAGGCATCACTACCTGGCTTTAAGCTGTGGGCGGTGGCCTGGAAGTGCAGTCATCTGACTGCCCTCTGAGATTTCTGGCTGCTACTGTTTTTTGTGAAACCCAAGCCCCCCAGAATACTTATTACTTACACCACCAAATTAAAGACAGATTTTTTTTTAATAACTACAGCAATCAAGCTAGAAGTTAGAACTATTGAAATATATATATATATATATATATATATATATATATATATTAGTTTCAGTAACACTGTCTTCTACTTCTTCACTTCCACAGAGACACAGAGACCTCTGAAATCAAGGCAGTGAAACTGCAAGTCTCTCTCTGCACAGTTCCTGCTAAATAAATCACTAGATCATAAGATTTCTCTGGGGAAAAAAAACTCCTACTAGTACCAGGCACTAAAGGAAACACAGCACACTAACAAACAAACTCTGGCCAGAGCCAATTGGGCTGCAGCTGATGTATTTGGGGCAACAAGACTTTCTTCGAGTACATAAGCAAGAAGAGGAAAGCAAGGGGGAGTAATAGTGAGGAACAGGAGGACAGAAGGAGATTGCGTAGAAGAAGATCAAGAAAAAGAAGACATCCTAAACAGGTACTTCTGCTTAGTTTTTACAGGTGGGGGAAGGGAGGTGAACATAACTCCATTTTTAGAGGAAAGAGTCCTGAAGGGACTTGCAGCTCTGAAAATGGACAAGGGTATGGGACTGAAGAGGAAATGCCCAAGGGTACTAAAGGAACTCAGGCAGGTACTTGCTGCACCACTGATGGCCCTATTCAACAGCACATTGGAAGCAGGCATGGTTCTAGAGGACTGAAGGACAGCAAATGTGCTCTGTAAGAATAGCAGCAGGGAGGAGGTTAGCAACCATAAGTCAGTCAGTCTCACATTGGTGGTCAGGAAATGAATGGCCTGTTAAAGGAAAGGTTAGTAGAGTATCTTCAATCCAATGGGTTACAAGACTGAAGGTAGAATGGCTTTTTTGGTGGGAGTGGAGGGGTCATGCCAGATGAATCGAATTAATTTATTCAACTGTGTGACCAGGAAAAGAGAAAGGGGGGGGGACAGTGGATGTGGCCTATCTGAACTTTAGTAAGAGCTTTGACACTGTATCACAAGTGGTAAACTGAGTTTTAAACCAGTTGATGGATAGGGAACAGACGATGGTGGTTAACTGCACTCACTTTAATGAGGGGAGAGTGACCAGTGGGGTGACAAAAGGCATAGTACTAGGACTGGTCCTCTTTAATGCCTTCATAAGTGACATTGCAGAAAAACTAGAAGAGAAGGCATGCCTTTTTGCAAAGGACACCAAAATCTGTAATAGAGTGGTTCGCAGGAAGTGGTGGACAGAATACATTGGGACCTTGGGAAACTCAAGGAGTGATCATGGGCATGGGAGATGGGGTTCAATGTCAAAACGTGCAAAATCATGTACCTGGGACATAGGAACCCAGGACCTGATTATAAAATTGGGGAATACTGACAGTCTCTAAGCAGGAAAGTGACTATGGGTTTATCATATCTGATGGCCTCAAAGTGGCAGAGCAGTGTGATAAAGCAGTGGTAGGCCCAGTAGAATGCTGGGATGCATAGGGAGAGGTTTCATTAGCAGTGGGAGGGAGGTGGTCTTACCACTGTTTTGCTCTTTGGTGAGTCCTCTCTTGGAGTATTCTGCCAGTTTTGTAGGCCGCACATCAGAAAGGACATAGACAGATTGGAGGCAGTCTAGAGGAGGGCATCTAAAACGATGCAAGAAACATAGAAACATAGAAATTGTCAGCAGATAACGACCACCAGGCCCATTCAGTCTGTCCATAAGCTGATGCAAGGGTTGCAACAAAAGCCTTTGAAGGAGACACTGAGGGTTCTCAATATGTCCACCCTAGAGAAGAGCAGGGGCATGACAGAGACCTACAAATACCTCGGAGTGAACAAGCTACAGAAGAGGAGTCTCTTTCAAATGAGAATGATCCCAGGACCAGAGGGCATGCAATGAAGCTGGAAGTCCTACTACACTGAAAGAATGCTGGATGCCTGGAACAGACTGTCAGAGGAAGTGGTAAAGGCGAAAAGGGAAAGGGGCTTCAAGCTTGCATGGGACAGACACAGGACAATATTATGAAGCAGGCAGAGAGAAGTGAGAGTTGCAGGACACCAGTTAGGGTCTGCAGAGACATACTAGGCAGGGACCATCTCGGCAGACTGGTTGGGCCAAGCAGTCCCTTTCTGATGACAGATTCTATGCTTCTAAGTTACTAAGCAGTGCACGACAGCAGTCTTTCGGTTCTATGTGATAACAGCGAACATCTAAAGGTGATCACTGTAATCGCATAGTCAACGTGGCCGAAAACATTTTCTGCACTCTGGCAACTCTGGCACACAGGACAATGGTGCCGAGACATGTATTTTAATGCACCCCTCTACTAAAGGATTCTCATCTCCGGGGGCATGGGGTGGAAGTGCTGAAAATAAAGGTTTAGGCTGGGCACAATAGAATTACCACTAGCACCCAGACCCAAACCCAGTACCTCACCCACCCCAACCACTAGCCAACCCCCGATGCCACAATGCAACTCTGCAATCCACTGCAGTGGCACCCCCTACAGCTCCTTTGCCCCCTTCCAGCCTACACTCGTCGTGCTCACTCCCCCACCCCGTGCGCATGTACACATAGCAACATCCTGTCACCCAGTTTGCCCACCCCCTTATCTGGTAGCCCTACCCTCCCATCACTGTGAGGGATTGCGCCAGGAAGGAGTCGCCGTTATAGACAGTGCCCTTCCCCATGCACCCACCTGACAGGATACCCAGTCTTTCAATTGATAGGCTAGAAATGGGTCAACAGTTATTGACAATGGTGGTATAAGGAGACTTTAAATGAAGGACAAGAATTGCAGATCTCCACAGATTTAATACAGTCTCAGTTTCAAAGAACAGGTTTCGCTCATCAGTAAAAGTAAGTGTGCCAAACTTCATAACATGCCTCTAATGCTGTGACATGTTTTATGATATTCCTCACACCTGGCTGCCTAAAGGCAATGTAATGAATTATAATTTAATGTAAAGTTTTGTAGGGCTGTCTCTAAGGTGCATAGTGATGAATGACCCATTCTGGCATGCTGCTGGCCCAGGGTCTGTGGTGGCCCAGCGGAGGTGCTTTTGGTAGCATGAGTGATCGTCCCCTATCTGGCAACCATCACCAGGACAGCCATGTACCTATATGCTCAGTTCTGGGTGGTTGAAGGGCTCCTTAAAAGGGTGGCTAAAAATCCCCTCTGATAGGTGCAGGGTGATGGGACTGGCCAATAGCTTCCCAAGCTCACTAGTGCTCCAATAGACTGAACCAGCCCCCGATGCTGGCTCATCCAGCATGCTTTTCTTTTTCTCCTACTAGGAAGCAACTGTTCTGAAAGAAGAAGAAAGCCCAGCAGTAGGAGACAAATCGCGTTCGTCTGGAGTTGTGGAGTTTATTGGGATGGAGGATTGCCACTGCAATTAGGAATCATCCTTGAGCGGAAAGAAGCGAAGAGGCCAGAACCAGATGGTAAGGAGCAACAGAAGAAATAAAGAAATCAGTGACAAAAAAGGAACTTTTGTAAGGGTTTTGTTTAATGGGCAGGCAATAGTTATTTATTTATTTAAAAGTTTCACCAGGAAAGACATACTGACCTATTGCTTCTTTCCAGATGAGTCTGGGGTGGGAGGGTGGGGCAATGGATTACATAATAAAAATCTTGTCAACAAGGTAAAAAATAAACAATGGTGGAATTACAAGACTACGTTAGCAGTATCATATAAATGTTTTAAATACAATTCATTTTAACCATTCAGTTCAAAGGTGGCATTTACAAGAGTACATTTGCCACATAGCATAGACAATTCAAATTCAGGTCAAGAGCAGAGCAGGAGCAAAGTGCATAGGATGATTAGCAGGGGTGCAGAATAAAACAAATGTTATCATTTTTTTTTTCCAGTTAATCTTTTTTATTAAGTATCATAAAAGATAAACAGGGTAAACAGTACAGATACAAACATAGGCACTGAGCAAGTACATTTCAATGTGTGCCAATAACAATTTGGAAACTCAATGCATTCAACCAAGATACATAGATAGATGGCATTGTGAGGTGGACTACAATAAACAAGAAGGCAATTATCTAGTGCTATTTCTTCTGGCCATAAACTGTGATGTTCATCGTGTAAGTAAAACCTTTGGCCCAGTACAACTGGACTCATCTTGTAAGGGATGTTAGGGAAATCAAGAGAGTATGGGAAATATACAGTGGGGGAGGGGCTGTGGGGGGGAGACATGATGGTGCCCAGCCTCTGAAGTCACTTTAACTGGAACCAGCTAATGACAGTACCTGACCTCAGGGTGATTTCAGCAGGTCCTTTCTCCAGTTGGAGATGGGCCATTGGCTTCTGGATTCTAGGTGTTGCAGGTATGGGCCCCACACTGAATGGTACCCCTGGATGTTTTGCAGTGAGAAGTATAATAGTCTGGAGTTTATTGCCAGGCCTTCCATTGCCTTGCGCCATTCCCCTAAACCCGGGGCAGTGGGGGTTCTCTATCTTACTAGTAGTAGTCTTTTGGCTTCAACTGAAGCCTGCAAAAGCCAGTGCGGTTGTGGTTTCTTCAGTTTTACCTACGGTAAGGGGAGGCCAAGAAGAGGTAGGGCAAGGGAGCAGGGTATGTTAGCGTGCAGTACGGTTCCACTTTCTGTCACCATTTGAGCCCAGAAGGTATGGATGACTGGACATTTCCATAGTATGTGAAGCAGGTTCACACTTTCGGTATTGCACCTCCAGCAGTAATCTGTGGGTAACACACCCACTTTTTTCAGAAGTGTGGGGGTGTGGTACCACAGGTGGAGTATTTTTTTGTATGAGAAGACTTCTTTGGTCTTTATAGGACTTTTGAGCCAGCTGCCAGCATTCAACCCATTCATCATCCTGTATGGGCCTATCTAACAGCACCTGCCATCTGGACTTGGCCTGCAGGGTTGGGTTAGGACTTGTCTGTTTGATCATACCCTAAATTCTACCTGCCAAGCCCTTTGGGTTTTGAAGCCACTTATAAAGGGGAAGGGGGTTGGGGATGTGTGTTGCACCTCTGCAAAGTGATTGACATGTGCATTTCTGTTTTTGCCAGGGTTGGTACAGACTCCTTATCTGCACATATCTCCAGAGGTCTGTCTTGGGAATATTATCCCGAGCCTGTATCTCTTGAAAGAGGAGCATCCTATTATTATCCAGGCCTAACAGATCCTTAATCCTATTGATATTTTTACCTTTCCAAATCTCCCACTGTATTATTTTATTTTCTATCTGTAAGAAGGGATTACGCGAAAGAGGAGTAAAAATTCCAGGATGTGTTCACATATTGGCCAATTTCCCTACTGTATGCATAGCTGCGTATGCAGCCTTTGTGGTAAGCCAGGATGAGAATTGCCTAGGGAGAGAGGAAGTAAAATATATTGCTGGGTGTGCTCCCCCTAGGACAGAGGCTTCTATCTGGGTCCAGGCTGGGCATTCAATAGCTGGTTCCTTGAACATTCAGACCAATAAAGCCATTAAGCTGACAATGGAGAGTTGATAAACATTTGGCAAGTTCTACCCTCCTTTGTCTTTTTGGGCTGTCATTATTGCCCAGCTGAACCTGGGCTTCCCTGTGCCCCACATAAACTTTTTTATTATCCTGGTCAGCTTATCAAACCATGTAGCAGGGATCTCAACTGGGAGGTGAGACAGGACATAATAGATTCTAGGGGCTGCCATCATCTTAATAGCCTCTATCTTGCCAACCAGAGAGAGGTTCAAGAGGGCCCACCTATCTGTCTCCTTTTGAAGAGATTTGATGAGGGGGTTGAAGTTGTTCGGGATTATCATCTGAAAGTTGTCTGGGACTTGAATGTCTACGTATTTAATGCTAGCTGATGCACAGGCTAGGACAGAGGTCACCACATATGGGGGCAAAGGGGTGCTGTTGAAGGGCAGCATTTCTGATTTATTTACATTTATATGGAGACCTGATAGGGAGGTGAAGGACTGTAGAATTCCTAAAATTTGTGGCAGGCCTTCCCCTATGTCTTCCATCAATATTAGATAATCATCGCATACATTTTTTGCTGTATATGGAGTCTCCAATTCTGATACCCTGGATGTGTGGGTGTGACCTTATGGCCACGGCCATCGGTTCCATGGCTAGCACAAAAGGTAAAGGCAAGAGGAGGAACCCCTGCCTTGTCCCTCTGTAAAGCTGAAAGGGCTCTGACAGGATATTGTTGGTCAGGAATCTAGCCAGAGGGGCCTGGTATAACGTTTGGCTCCACCCACAAAACCTGCTCATGAAATTCCTCTGGTCCAGCACTGCAGGCAGGTATTCCCACTCTACCGAGTTGAATGCTTTTTCAAAATCTACAGATATGGCAGCTGCTGAAGTGGGAAGGCTGCCTGCTGCCTGCAGCCTGGAACAGGAAAATCAAAGCTCTCAAATGGTCGTGCTTGCTCTGCCCGTTATAAACTCCACTTGAGCTGGATTTATTAGAGCAGGAATGAGTTGTTCTAGTCTGGACACTAGAGCTTTTGCCAGAATCTTGGCATATGAGTTTATTAGGGAGACAGGGTGTAGCTCCTGGGGCTAGAGGAATCTTTACCCTCTTTGGGAGCACTGTTATTATTGCTTTCCTTAGGGTAGGTGGGAAAATGTGTTGCTCTTGTGCCTTCTCCAGCATGGAGAGCAATGGGGCAGAAATGGACTCTAGAACCACATTGTAATAGTCTGTTGAGTAACTGTTGCTCCCGGGGAATTTGTGGGGGGCCATTTGCTAGAATGGCTTTTCTTATTTCTTGTATTATGAGGGGGGCCATCTAGGCCTTCCTTCTGCTTATCAGATAGATTGGGCAGGGGAGATTTTCCATGAAGTTTAAAAAGGCTTGTCTGTCCCAGTGAATGTATGAGGCATACCGCTCCCTATAGAATGTCTTCATGATCCTATTGATGTCCTTGGGGAAAGTGAATACCTCACCAGACCTATCTGCAAGTTGAGCTATGTTTCTTTCTGCTTGTTGTTTCTGTAATTGGAAAGCCAGGAGCTTACTTTTCTTCTCCCCATATGCCCAGTATTTAAATTTTGTTCTCTGTAACTGAAGCTCAGCCTTCCTGGTGGCAAGCGTGTTCAATTTAATTTTTAAAGAGATAATTTCATATATGAGGGAAGGATTTTCTAAATGTCTAGGTTCATTTTTATATACCTTTTCTTTCTGTTCTAGGACCTTCTCCAGTTTCACTACTTCCTTTTCCCTGTTTTATATGAGGGGGGGAGGCATAGCTTATGATTTTTCCCCTCATAGTAGTTTTGAAACACTCCCATATCCCCACAGGGGTTGCTGTGCCAGGGGGGTTGTCCACGAAGTAGTTTTGTGACTCAGTCACCAGCCACTGTCGGAAATCCTTGTCCAGGAGCAGGAGGGGATCTAATCGCCATTGCGTGAAATTGTGCTATAGGAGTTCAACTAGGTATTTCAGAGTAATGGGAACATGATCAGACAAATATACTGGGGCAATGGCTGTTTCAGGGGTTGTGGTAGTTATATCTGGGAGGTGACCTAAAAGTCAATCCTGCTAGCCATAGCTTTTGCGGCTGAGAAATAGGTGTAGTCCCTTTCTGTGGGCTGTCTGGCCTTTCCATATATCTGTTAATTGGTGCAAGGCCATAAGGTGTTTGAGGGCATCTAGGGAATGTGTGTGTGTGGTGCTGCCCTCGAATTGGAGCAGTCTAGGAAGTAGTCTAGAGTAAGATTAAAATCCCCACCCAAAATGTCATCTGGGTTATCAAAGGCCATATCCATTATAGCCTGTGATAAAGCATCCATAAATTCTGACTTATCCTCATTAGGGGCATATGCATTTGCAAGTATGAGGGGACCCTTGGGAGTTGCAGTTTTACCACTACCCATCATCCCTGATCATCTGACCTCAAGTCGAGCATTTTCCATTTGAGATTCTTGTGTCCAAGTATGGAGGACACTATTTTTGCCATTTTGGAGACACTATGCACCTCCCTCCTCACCCATTCACTCTCCATTTTACTTGTCTCCTTATTCATTAGTTTGATTTCTTGCAGGAGGGCGATTTGAGTGTTTAACTTTTTTAGATGAGACTGCACCTTCTTCCTTTTTATTGGGGAGTTCAGGCCCCTCACATTCCATGAGGTGGCGTTTATGACAAGGGTATTAGCCATGGTAAGTTTTTCATTTGCTACGGGTAGGATACCAAGTAATGTCCCATCCAAAGGTATGCTCTCCCTGTGCTCTCTAGGTATCTTCATTTCTTTTCCTCTTTCTTTACAATTTTCTAAGGTTAACTGGTCACACTGTAGAAATACCTTTTTTGGCCAGAGTTTCCTGTCTTGGTTACCTTTCTGTGATACTCTACTTTTATGCCCTTCTTGAAAAACTGTGTTACACCTATGCTGTGCCTGCTCTAATGTTGTATCATCTTTTCCCCTATCAACTGGGGCATGGGACCTGAGGCACAGCTGTGATACCCTTGTTAGGGCAAAGTTAAGAAAGAACCTCACACAAACAGCCAACACATATGAACATTTAACAAAGTTCAAAGAGTTTACAAACATAAGCACCTGGAGGCCTACAGTGGCAGTCAGGCTATCTTTCCAATGATGGACAATGATCCTGGAGTTTGCGGGGGAAGGGATTGGCTCTACCCCATATCATCTGGCCAGAGCGCAGGGATTTATTTCAAAAGAAATACCTCTTTTTGTGCTCTAACCAGTAGGAGTAGAGATTCCCCATGATCGCTTCATTTTGGAATCTGTATCTGGCCCCATGTACCTGCATACAACATACTTTCCCAGGTAAAAGTCATTCCCATCGGCGTGAAGGAGCTTGATAGCTTGGTAGCTTGGTGACCTTACAGAACCTGGGTCACCCCTTATCAAAGAACATCTTCCCACCCTTCCTCTCTTTCACATTTCAGCCATCTACTAAGGCCTGCCACATCCTCTTTGTTCCTTGTGAAAGCACAGTCAGGTACATATTGGGGAGAAGAAGCCTGATCAGAGGTGCGAGAGGAAGTAAGTTGGTGGCCCTACCTTCGGGGGGGGATGAGGGAGGTCACATTCTCCTCCGTAGACCAGCAGGAGCTAAATTACTCCCTCCTAGGGTGGCTTACTGTTGTCCTTGCCGCAGGATTGAGGGAACTGATATCTTATTTGTATTACTGGGGAAGTTGGGGGGGGAGTCCTCGGGCCCCAGATGTATGCTTGTGAACACCACATTTAAATGCAATAGCTGCCCTGATGACTCCATTATCCCGAGGACATCCAACCTTCCCCAGGTCATTATTAGCTCCAGCCCATTATGGTGCCTGGTACTCTGAGTAATTAACATAGGGGAGCTGGGCTGCTTCCTCTACAGTTACATCCCTTACCTTCTGCCTAGAGTGTCCCATTACTTGTACAAACCCATCTGAGGGGGCCCCAAAAACAAACCTGGGGCCCTTCATGAACATAACCATCAGTGTGGGTGCACTCATTAGAACTGCCACAGACTTTGTTACTACAGCTAGAACCAGTGGGCATTGACCGCACTATCCATGCGTTTGGGTGAGCTTTATTAATATAAAGGTGCCAGTCGGCCTACACAAGGCTATCTGGGCTAACATAATAATAACATTTATTTATGCAATTTGTAACTAGAGGACTGTGTACTACTCCCCTATGGTATCAGTAAAGTTCAGCAGTGTCAGTAATCCTCAATGAGTGGGATCAGCACAGGCCTGTATTGCTCGCACACTTATGCAAAGTCAAGTGAAATTACTGGGTGTACTTGTCACCACATGGCATATGAGAGGAGCACAACATTCGGTCTGTAACTATCTAGTCTCATTCACTGTCAGAACAAAGGCAACTTACCAACCAATGACAGCTCAGGAGCCCACTTGCAGGTTTAATGTCAGGAATTCACCTCACTTTACCCAGAACTTGGCTTGTGAGGCTGTTTTGATCTGGGTTGGTGATGTTGCAACAGTCCCTTCATTTTCTATTGCATCTGCCTAAGCCAGGCAGATAGCGGCCCAGTCCTCATCCATAATGAAGGGCTAAGGGTTAAATGCACAAGGTGGTTGATCCTCTCCCAACATGTCCAGTGCCACTGGAGTCATCTCACTTAGGGGAGCGAAATGGTTAGAAACCTTGACCAGGGTGTCTGAGGTAGAGGTGCTACTGGTGCCAGAGAGATGGTTCCTGCTGTGGCTGCTTCTTGAGTGCTGGTGGGGCCATGGGGCCTTCTGACTATCAGGACCTATATTCCTCTGCTTCTGGCTGCCCCTCTGAACCTGCTGCCAGGCTTCGGATAGAATCAGTTCAGTTGTCTTGGCAGGATCGTTTGGCTGGAATTCCATTGAAACTGGTGGGGGTAATTGCCAGGCTGACCCCTTTTGAGACAGACAGGGCTGGGGGACAAGGATATTTCTTGGTGAATGTCTGCCAGAAATTGTTCAACCTGTGAGGGGTCTTTGAAGATCAGGTACTCCCACTTGTATACAACTCTTAGCATGGAGGGGTAGCGGAGGGAGGCCGAGATGCCAAAGTGGTATAGCTCCTGCTTCACTTCCACATATGCCCTCCTTTTTCTAGACAGATCCTGAGAATAGTCTTGAAAAAGTTGTATCTTGTGACCCTCCCACTGCAGTGTACTCTCTTCTCTGGCGGTGTGTAGAAAAAAGTCTTTTATGGGGTATTTGAGAAATCTGCAAAGACATGGACAGGGCCTGTCCTCCTCTCTCATTTTCAGAGCCAGGGACCTGTGTGCCATTTGAAGTTCAGGCTGTGGGTGTTTATTTAAGCATAGCAGGTCTGGGAGGAAGGAAGATAAAAATTTAAGCATATCAGTACCTTCAGCCCCCTCTGGGACCCCCGAGGATTCTCAAATTATTTTGTCGGGCCCTGTTCTCCATGTCATGGAGAAGGTACTGGATTTGGCTATGGTGGTCTCGTAGATGGCACTGGTGAGTGTGCAAGTTTTCTTTGTGAGCATTTACAGTTTTTGCTGTTCCAGTGATTCTCATTATTAGAGCCGGCATCTCAGTGATGGTTTTTGTTGTAGTTTCTTTAAGTTGTGCAGTGTCTATCAAAATCTTATTAAGCCTCTTGGATATACTAGCCAATTTAATTGCAATTCTGTTTTCATTTTCTAGTGTCATGCCTGCTGTCAGGATGCACCCCTGGGCAAATTTGACAGCTGTGCCAGATGTCAGAGATGCAGACTGCAGCTCATGGATGTTGGCCTTGTCTGAATGTCAGTCCTCAAGATAAGTGCCCAGATTCTTTTGCCACTCTGTTGATTCACTTCTTCAAGATGTATCAGGACGATACTGATATCATTTTAAAGTACTTGATATAAGGAATGTAGTAGTCCAGTTTTCTTCATTCAGGAACATGTTTTGGACCAAAGATGCAGTAGATTATGGATCCTGGGTTCTCCTCTGCAATTAAGCTGCCACCATCTTTTCAGGCAAGCTCTGCCCCCAGAATAAAACAAATTAGAAATACAGAGTCAGAATTTGGGAACCTGTGGGGGGGGGGAGTGGGGGAGAATATGGGGGAAAGTCAAAGGCAGTCACAGGTAGGGGAGATGAGGTTATGGGGTAAGGTGGAGAGGGCTCAAGAGGAGGAGGCATTGTGAATGGTTGGAGGGAGGGTGTACCATAGTTTGGAGAATCGGTGACTGAAAGCAAATTGGCCAGCAGATGTAGAGGTGAAGGGTACAGCTGAAGTGTGAGTGTCAATGCTCTGCAGGGAGAGAAAGAGGCAGGAGGATGAAGGGAAAGAGACATTGAGAGGTAGGGGGGAGGGAATCAAACCAATTTACTTACAACATTGATGCAGTGGGCACAGCGTCTGTCCTTGAGAGAGTGAAGAGAAAGAGACTGATAGAGGGGACAGTGGAGAGTGTGAGGGGGATAGTTGAGTGCAAAATGGCAGAAAGAATGTAAAATTTTGTCCAATCTGGCTAAGGAAGTGGCAGGGGCGGCACTGTAGACCACAACGCAGGAGTCAAAGACTGGAAGGATCATACTATGGAGGATGGCAAGGCATGCTGGTAATGGGATGCAGTCATGGTTCTGGAACAAGGTACTGAGCTTAGGGTGCAGTTTTTTGAGTATAGCATCCATGTGGCCAGAGAAGTTGAGGAAGTGGTCAAGCCAGATGCCAAGGTACTTCAAGAAGGTGACATCTTCAAGTGGAGATCTGACTAGGGGGTGGAAATAGAGAAGGGATGGGAGCCTAGGAAGTCTCTGCCTCATGACAAAGGATATTTAGATGGTCTTCTTGGCATTCAGGAATAGCTGGTTAGAGAGTAGCCAGAGCTGAACTTTATCGAAGCTGAGCTGTATTCTGGACACCACATCAGCAGTGGTGGGGCAGGAGGTAAACAAGACTGTGTCATCTGCATACATGTGTATGCCTGCAGATGAGGAGGCTGAAAGGAGGTCATAGAAGATAACAGTGGTCCAAGAACTGAGCCTTGAGAGACTCCTGTGGGAGAGAGTGTCACCAGTTTTGACAGACTGGGTCCTGCCCTCAATGTATGACTGAAACCAAAATGTGGCTGCTCCTGACAGTCCAGCAACAGAGAGTTTAGAAAGGAGGAGAGAGTGGGAGATAGTGTTGAATTTTATTTATTTATTTTTTTCACTTTATCTTTTTATTGAAATTCGAGTATATAAGAAAGCACACATCTTATACAATAGAAGACTATTCTCCATGTAAGGTATAAAATATCACTTAACAAAAAACAGTATTTAGGGTAAACATATTGGAAAAGCCTTATATACATGTATTGATACTAAAACACAAATCTAGACAGGATGTAAGTGGAGAGCAGAAGGGTTACAATCAATAGGGTATTATAGAATCAGAAATAGCAACCATGTATGAAATACATGCTAAGGCAGGCTATGGGAAGGCATTCAGTAAATTGCAAAAAGTGATAATGTGGTAATATGAACAATGTTCAGTAATGGAGAGGTGAAGATAGGAGAAAAGTGTGCAAGGAAAGAAAGAAGAGAGAAAAAAGCAAGGAGATATGGAAGGAGAGAGGGAAGGAGAAAACAGGGAAGAAGGGGAAAAAGAGGAGAAATCTGTGCACAAAAGTTTTGAGAAAACCTAATCTGAGAGCAAAATAAGAAGAAGGACTAAATATCCATAAGAATTAGGGTCTAGAAGAACTAGGTTCATGTACTTAAAGTAATCCTGCCAACATCTGTCAAATACAGTGAGTTGGTTATGAGTAACATGAGATAATTGGTCTAGAGAAGCATACTGAGATAGAGGATTTGAAGAACATCTGAAAGAGAAGGCACCAGAGTTGATTTCCATTTCATAAGAATCAGACGTTTGACCAGAAGAGAAAGTATGTTTAGCCATCTAAAATGTGCATGTGAAAGGAGACAGCTATTGGGGATAAGGATACCTAGAAGGAATAGCTTGGGGTCAAAGGTAGTTTTTGTCCTGTTACTCTGGAGGCAAGTAAACAGTCTTTATGCAGATCTTATTAATGGGAGCTCAAGACCACAAGATATGAAGTAGATCCCTGTTGGCCAAATTGCAGCGCCAGCAATTATTATTATTTAATAGGCCCATTCATTGTAGCACAGAGGGGGTTCTATACCAAAGATATGGGAATTTAGTTTGTATTAAAGAACTACGGGCATCTTTAAAGGTATTATGTGCAATACGCCAACAATTACTCCATTGTGCATCTGAAATATTGTAGTTAAGAAGAGTACTCCATTTATTTTTGGCCTGTATAGATTGATCAGGTAGACTATCAATAATGTCTTTGCAAATGGATCTATTTAATTTTACTGATAAATTAGTCCAGTGTGAGATGTATGGGTTTAGAAGAGTATGCCTATACACTAAACTAGAGAGAGAGAGTTATAAGCTGTCCGTATTTGTAAAAACTTCCAGAAGTCCTATTTAGGAAGTTTCCATGTGACCTGCAAGTTTGAGAATGATCTAAGAGTGAGTGAATTCTGGTCCAAGATATCTCTGAGAAAGAAAATGCCTTTGTTCCTCCCTGTACGACAGAAAATTGGGTTATCTTCTAGAGTGAGCAGTGGATTGCCCCATAAGGGGGCATAAAACCAAGGTGTTGGATTGGATTTCAGGAATTTGTGGGTTAGTTTCCAATAAAGAACAGAAGATGATATAGTTGGGTGAGATTTTAGCTTAGAGGAAATGGGACTAAAAATTAATGAAGTGGGAACTCCTCCCGGGCATAAAGCGGATTCCATTGCAACTCATAGTGGTGAGTGAGGGGACGGTTTCTGAAATCATTTAATGGTTTGGGCCATTCAGAAAGCCCAGCAGTAGCCTTTGAACCAGGGGAGTCCAAATCCCCCTTTTTTCCAATGTGGTTGAAGTTTGTTGTGATTAAATCTCTGTGGTTTCCCATCCCAGATAAAGTTACCTATTAATTTATCAATTTTAGCAAAAAAGGAGGATGGTAAGACTAAAGGAATATTGGCAAAGAGGTAAAGAATCTTGGGAGAAATGGACATCTTAATGGCTGCAATTTTCCATATGAAAGAGAGATTAAGAAGCTTCCATCTGTCCAGAATTGTTTTGATGTTATCAAATAAGGGGTTAAAGTTAATGTCCCATATCTTCCCTAAGTTACTAGTAATTTTGATTCCTAGATATGTTATACCCTGTGGTGACCAGTGGAATCCAAGAGGTATGTTCATAAAGTCTTTACAGTGGTCGTTAAGGGGCATAGTTTGTGATTTGCCATAATTTAAAACAAGGCCAGAAATTTTAGTAAAATTATTAAGCAAATCAACCAACAGAGGCCCAGCCTCATTCAGGTTTTGAGTTAGATTAAGAGGTCATCCACGCAGGAGAGAGAAACATATCTTGAATTGCTCACAGGTATGCCCATAATGCCAGAAGATTGACATAAACAAGCAGTCAGGGGGTTTCATGGCTAAAATAAACAGGACAGGTGACAGGGGACAGCCTTGTCTAGTTCCCCTTGCTAGATGAAAGTAAGAGGAAAGGGTGGCATTAGTAAATACTTTAGCAACAGGAGAGTTACATAATAGCTTGATCCAGGAGCAAAAGGTTTGAGAAAGACCGAAATAAGATAAAACTTGATGAAGGTAGTCCCAGTTTAAGGAATCAAAGACCTTCTTGAAATCAATAGCTATGGCTGCAGCTGGTGTCTTGAGGGATTTGGCTTTGTGAATTAAATTAAATAAGGAACGTGGGTGATCAGAACCAGATCTATGTTGAATAAAACCAGCTTGCGAACAATGATTTAGCTTGGGAATCAAGGATTCAAGTCGAGAAGTTAGTAATTTAGCAAATATCTTCCCATCCATGTTTAATAAAGAGATGGGCGTGTAACTTGCAGGCTGAGTAGGGTCTTTTTATTTCTTAGGGATTAGGGTTATGATTGCTTCGGTGCAAGATGGGGGAAGCTTGCCAGTATTAGAAGCTTCTTGATAAACATTAAGAAGAAGGGGACCTAAGGTGTCAGAAAACATTTTATAGAAATCGACAGGGAATCCGTCACCCCCAGGGGATTTGCTGGATTTCAAGGAAGACAAAGCTTTCTGGATTTCCTGAAGCAAGACGGGTTCATCTAAAGAATTTGTTTCAAGAGTAGAAAGATGAGGAAGATGTAATGATTTACGGAACTGTTGAATTTGTAAAGTAGATGGAGGATTTGTGTTAGAGTATAGTTTTTGATAAAAGGTTTTCATGATACAGTTTATAGAGGGGTTGTAAGAGTGAATTGTATCCAGTTCATCTTTTAGGCTTAGGATGTGCAGTTCCATTTGTTGTGCTTAGACCTGGTAAGAGAGGAGTTTCCCATTTTTATCGCCATGTTCCCAAAACTCATATTTAAGTTTAAACAACGCCAGTTTGGTTTTACGAGAAACTAATTTGTAAATTTTAACTCTAAGTTGAAGAATTTCAAGATGAAGTTAAGAATCAGGATGGTGCTTATTAGAAGAAAAGTATAAATTCTCTTTAGCCTTAAGAGATTTTTCCAAGTCAGCCAGCTGTTGTTCCCTTACTCTTTTCCTATGTGCAGCATAACTGATAATTTTCCCTCAAATCATAGCCTTAAGAGCTTCCCATACAGAGGACATAGAAGATTCATTTGAGGTATTGTGAAAGAGGAAGTCCTGAATTTGTGCTTTGATCATGGGTAAGAAATTGGGATCCTTGAGACGGAGAGGGTCCAGCTGCCAGTAAGAAGATTTAGGTGCTAATGGGCCCCACAAAAGTTGCAATTTGACAGAGGAATGGTCCGAGATTATGATGGGAGAGATGGATGAATCAATAGTTTTTTCCATTATAACAGGAGAGACTAACCAGTAGTCAATTCTACTGTATGTCTTATGTAGGGAGGAGTAAAAAGTAAGTTCTCGATCATGGGGGTGAAGGAGGCGCCATACATCAGCTAATCCAACATCTTGCATTAGTAATGAGAGGGCTTTAATACGTCTAGGGCTGGCCTCTGTAGTCAGGCTACTCCTGTCAATACTGGCTTCTAAAGCTAAGTTAAGATCCCCTCCAAGAATAACTGGTGTATTATCAGTGTTAAAGGATAGACTCTGTTGAGCTAAATTATGAAAAAAACTCCTGGGAATTGGAGTTGGGTGCATAGACATTAACAAGCAGAAGAGGACCAGAGCTGGTATTCAGTTTGACCATCACCCATCTGCCATCAGTATCAGAAATGGAGTTTACAAGGGACCATTTGAGACTCTTATGAATAAGAATAGCAACTCTTCTTTTTTTTGAGGTATAGGATGATTCGTAGATCTGACCGACCCAATCTTTTAAGTCTATGAACATCCTCTGCTAATAATTTTGTTTCTTGAAGGAAAACAATTTGTGTTTTATTTGTTTTTGAGATGTAAAGAATTTGTTCACATAAGGAGAGTAAGTCCCTTCAGATTCCATGTATAAAAGTATGTCTCTATACTGTTAGTGTTAAAGAAAGGGAATAATTGCTGGAGTGTGAAGGGACAAATAAATGAGGCAGAGGATGATTAGAATGCAATATAGAGAGCTTACGTATATGCAGAGAGCGGCAGGAACATTCAAGCCAAAAAAAGTGAGATGTATGATACATGAGTACCACAGATATCTTATTAAAGTTAGAATAGAGATGGGGAAGGAGAAAAGTAATTAACAACAACAGCAATACTAGTAAGCTAAATAACAAAGAAAACATTTTATGGGTGTGAGGAGATAGGAGTCAGCCAACTGGCTAAGAGACTCTTTCACCACATTCTGGGGCATCGATGTAGGAAGGAGACTAAGGAGGACCGGTTATAAATATCGGCCCAAACCTAAGTCTGATCCCTGTAATATAATAAAGTAAGTATTCCTGATAAGCTAAACTGAAATGGAATGATACCAAGAAAGGCAGTTGACTGTAATAACCTCAGCTTAATTCTAAGCTAATAGGACAAGGTATAAGGATAAAGCTAAACACCAGAACTTATTTATAAATATTAGTAGTAATAGTACAAGATATACCAACTCGAAACAACATTAAATTAAAGAACCATATATGAGATGCCAGTACAGCCTAGACATAGAGTAAGGAATTCAGGGAGCCAGGTGGAATGCAAATGAACAAATATAAAAGGAAAAGTAGATCATTATCACATTAGAGTGACTCTGAGTATACTTTGCAGTACAACAGAGTAGAGCATAATAAATACAATATTGATGGGGAAAGAAGAATGGGGAGGTCAATTTAAGCCCATCACCTGAGCCAAATGCAAATCGGGATTATGTGAGGAGGTATAGGCTTGATAACTGTAGACAGAAGATAGTCATAGTGAAGGATTAGTCTGGATTATCTAAATGCATCCTAAATAGGTGTGTATGGGTGACTAGGTCAAGAAGACTAGGCCCAGTGAGCCCCAAAACAAGAGGGACCACACAGCAGGAATCTCTACAATATCTGTAGGCTTTGAGTAAATAAGGAGCATAAGGAAGATGTAGATTGACAATCCTTTGCAACAGTACACCAAACATAGCCCACTTCTTTGAGTGCTAGTGATAGTTCCGTACTGTAAACAGGAGGTAGTAAGAATAATGGAGCGTAGGGAAGGAGATAGATTAAATGTAGTTGCCAATAATACTTATGAACCTGTCATCAGGAGAAGGAAGGGGTAAGTTGCCTTGTAATACATAATAATTCACATATGAAAAAAGAAAAGTCAATAATCAGGATGCATACCAATTGAAGATATGCAACTGAACAACCAAAAGACTATAAACCTGATGTACTGCTAAATTAAAAGGCTAGATACAGAGAGCCTGTTTAATGAGGTAATGTATAAGATCTAACACTAAAATAATGGGTTAGAAAAGCATTGCTGATATACCAAAGTTCCCTTAAAGACCCTTAAGCTGCTTGTTTAAACACTGCAACAAAAAGTAAATTAATAGCGCCGCAATGTACAGCCTTTGCTTTCTGCACCCGCTAGGAGTGAAAGCAACCAGGTAGCATAGACTGTAGAGTGGGTGGTTATGCAGAAAAAGTGTACTGGCACTCCCTTTAAGTATCCTGGAAGCAAAACCTACCAAGATATAGCAACTGTGACCATATTACTGACCATCATATGTCTCATAACACCTTAGATTTATTAGCAGGATTGTGACTATTGATGTTCTTGCTTTTGGTCTTTGCCCTACGTTTCTTTTTGGGCAGCTCTAAAGATTTGAGGGGGGAACTTGCAACAACTTCTGCCAATGTAGTATCGGCAGAAATACATCCCTGAGGTACAGGGCCCAAATTAGAGGGATGCTTGTCTGAAATTTGCTGGGAAAGATCTTCCTGCGAGGAGTGCATGTCATCCTCCAAGAGAGCAAACTTATTGCTCAAGGGAATAGGGTTGATTTGAAGGTGAAGGGCTGTAGCTTGGGGTGTTTGGGGTGAAACCTTGCTAGAACAGCATGAAAGTCTTGAAGAATAATGCCCTGACAGAAGCTTCTCTTGCAGCCGTGTAGATTACCTTGGGGTCAAATCAGTTGTGGCGTTGCTGCTTGGGGCTGCGAGTTCTGTAACACTTTCCCCATGTTCCTGTACCTTGTCGTCCACCCTCCGTGCGGATACCAATGCTGTGCTCGGGTTGCCAATTGCTGTTGAACCTCCCAGGGTAAGATTGCAGAGAGAGACCTCCAGATAGTTGGCTAAGGCATCAGGGGTTTCAAAATCCTTGAAGGTTAAGCCTGAGAAAAGGCATAGTGTTGCAGGGTAATGGAGAGCAAATTTAATGCTTCTTTGGTGGAGGATTTGTTTAGTGGATTGTAGGCCTTCCTTCTAATGGTTAAATCTTTTGAAAAGTCTCTGTAGATGGAAATATTAAACTCTTGCTACTGAAGTTTCCCTATTTCTCTGGCTTGTTTCAGTATTAATTCTGTGTGGGAATAGTCCAAGAAGCGAGCAATGATAGGCCTTGGTCGCTGGTCTGATGTTGGTATGGGACCGAGAGTGCGGTAAGACCGCTCAATGATTAACGTTCGGTCAGGAGGCAGTACAAGCATTGCAGGTAGCACATGTAATAAAAGCGCAGTAGTGTCTCCTAAATCTACACCTTCAGGGAAGCCAAAAAAATCATAAATTGTTGTGACGATTACAATTTTCAATATCATCAATTTTGGCTTGTAGGGATTTAATAGTTCGATCTTGATTGCGGACAGTAGCCTGGAAGTCATGAATAGTAGTGGTGTTACAGGCCGTTGCTTTCTCATCAAATGCAATTTCTGGCTAAAAGTTTCAAGAGTGGTCGCATTCTGTTGGGTGGAGGTTTTTAGATCATTAATCTCAGTCATCAGTTTAGAAAACATTACTTCCACTCTAGCAAGTGAGCTTTGCTGTACTTGGAGATCTTCCACAATGCTGAAGGATGAGGCCTAGTATGCTGCAGTACAGTGTAGAATAATTGAATATAAGTAGATGATGGATCAAAAATGACTTACAAACTGTGTCAGGCAGTAAGATTACAGGATGGTCACAGGAGTTGGTACTAAAGAAAGGTCTGGTGAAGGCTGGAAGAGGTTAGATTGCAGTCATTCCTGCAGAGATTCTGAACTATACTGCCATCTTCTGTCTGGTCAGGCCATGTCCCCCATTTATTTATTTATTGAGTTCTCGGATTATAACCTTTTGAGCTACCAGCTCATTTACAAAGGTTCCATGTCAAGACACAGGAAAAAAAGAGCAAATTACAATTGCAAAAGAATCACAGGCATATACAGGTGCTAGAAGCCACCGACAATACAGATCCTTGATAACAGTAGCAGAGGGGATGGGATAACAATGGCTTGACAGGTTTAGCAGCTACTAAGCAGAGCTGGTGTAGAGGAGTAGTGGGAGAGGGAAGTGGTGTGTAGACCAGGATAGGTGATGAGTAGGAGAGAGTGGAGGTGAGAGGTAGCGGTTCCTTGGGCTCGGGAAACCTTGTCTGGAGATGGATGGGGAGGTATGCTAAGGTGGGGGCAAATGGGGAAGGGGAGGTAAGAGTGCCCAGGTAGATTAAGAGAGGGGAGGGGAAAAAGTGGGGGGATGGGGGCAGAAGGAAAGGGTGGATAAGTAGCTTGTTGGGCCACAATGAAGAGTATGGTTTGGGTATGTAGGATGTGCTCTGGGAGGCAGTGGTCAGTGATGGCAGGAGCATTGCATATGGCTGGACAGGTGAGTTTTAAGTGCAGATTTGAAAGGGCCTATTTTATTGATGGAGACTATCTCAGGTGGGAGAGAGTTAAACCAGAGTGGTGCTCAGTATTCAAAGGAATGTTGCCCTTGAGAGGTGCGACGGAAAGGAACATTGACAGATGATTTGTTGGATGTCCTTTTATTCCTGGCAAGTTTGACCTGTTGTAGGAGGGAACTGTTAAATGCCTTAGCCAGGTCAACAAAGATGGTGGAGGTGATGAGGCAGTGATCCACACCCTTTAGATTGGAATTGGTGAGCTGGAGAAAGGAGGTGGGTGTGGAGTGGTGCTTCCGAAAGCCAGAGTGGAGATATTTGGGAGTGCACAATTTGTTCCTGTAGTTTGGCAGGGATGGGGAGGAGAGAGAGATAGAGGGGTAATTTCCAGGAGCTGAGAGGTCACCTCCTTTATGGAGGAGAATAAAGGTAGCATGCCTCCAGGCAGAGGGGACAGCAGCATGAGAGAAGGATAGGTTTAGGAGATCTCTAAGGGATGAGGAGATAGCAGGTGTTGAGAGATAAATGAGTCTGCTGTGCAGACCATCAGGACTTTTGCCTTTAGCCAGGTCTAATGTAAGAAGGATGTCATAGACAGCAGAGGGGGGCACTGGGAAGAAGGGAGGAGGGAGACGGAGGAGAGAAGAGAGGAGAGGAGAGGAGGCACAGGAGGTGAAGAAGGAGTTAAATTCATCAGCAAGTGAGTGGGGATCAGAGATGGAGGAGTCACCAACTTGGAGGACAGGGGAAGGTGGCTGAGTTGGTGGGGAGAATAGAGCATGGACCACCTTTTAATATTTTGATGGGTGATTGATGTTCTACTCAAAGGTATTGTTGAAATAGTCAGCCTTAACAAGCCTGACAGCCATAGTGCAGGCATTTCAGAGGTAGCAATACCTCTGTAAGTCAGCGGCAGAGTGGGTATATTTGTACTTCATCCAGGCCAGGTCACGAGCACATAAACAGACTAGTAGCTCTGCCATGGCCAAGGGGAGATGGGACCCCCTTACCCTGGTGCAGCGGAGGGGTGCATGGAGGTTCCAGATTTCCAGGAATTTTGACTTAAAATATGCTATGGAATTGTCAATGGTGGTTGCTAAGAAGACTGGAGACACATCTGTGCTGTGCAGGTCTTGAGAAGGGGGGAGGTAAGGTCAAGGGATCTGAAAGACCGAATTAGTAGTATTTTAATATACAGGTAGCCATTTTAATATTGTACTAAAGCATACAAAAAAATCATGGTAATACTATTATCCCAAAGTGATAATACACCATTCCAAAGTGATAACAGAGCCTGTAAAACTATTGTTCTGCACTCAGATGATACTATTATCACTAAAGCTAAACAGTGCAAGCACAAGTTTCCCCAAACTATTCTATGATTGCTGTGCACCCAGGGTATGACACCAACCATCAATCAAATATCAAAATTTAAACCGCAGCTCATGATTGGCCACTTTATGTCTGTAGGCGGGCAGAACACTTTCAAAAACATGATGGCCGTTTCTCGCTTAGCGAGAGTGTTTTGCATAGTCAACATGTGCCTGTTTTATTTTTTCTTCTTCTTCTTTTAATTCTTCCAATGAAATTATCTGGTTGATCCTGCACTCCCCAAAACATACAAAGGTAAGACTGCCCACAAAAATTGTAATATAAAGTTCAGTTACATGGAATGCTTGCTTGCTTACAGAGCGAGGGTGAAAGAGTGACACAGTGCGGCAGTCAGCCAGGATTGAGAGAATCATTCAGTATAGCTGTCAACCATATGGCACAACAAAATAAATAATAAAAAAAAAAACAGATCCATATATTAAACAAAAATAAATAGGTAAGGGTCCATAACAAGGGAATAATTCCATCTCGAGGTTCTGGGGACATGGGGACCTCTCGAGCTTCACTTTTGAGGTCACCATGTCCCCAGAATCGCTTGATGGAATTACTCCCCTGCAATGGACACTTATGTATTATTCTATTTTTGGGAGGGGTTTGGGGACACTGAACTTTACGAATGCAGTAAATTAGGTGATGATCACTTACGGCATCAGGGAGGATGCCAGCCTTAATGATACGACAGTGGTGGGAGGTGAGGGCCTAGGCTGTGAGAGACTGGTTGTGGGTTTTATAATTTAGCCAGGTGGGTGCGTTATTTAACTGGGTTAGGCTCAGAGAGGCAATGTCACTGCGAGCCTAGACATTAGAGCAATGAGCTGTAATTAAGCTTGTTACATCGATCAGACCTGGATTTGAATATCAAAATCTCAACTTGCATATTGTGTGAACCTGAGCAAGCCACATAACCTTCCCAGTGGTCCCGGGTCACCCATAGAATGGGGCCTTGTGCCCTGGCCAGTGGGCCTTACATGGTTCCCAAAGAATAATAAAACAAAACTATAATTTACTACTGTGTACAAGAAGAAATGTAAAGGGCAGGATCATCCAGCACTGGAGAATTCAAGTAGTAAGTAAAAGGAGCAGCTCCTCTAACTTGCCTAAAATGAGTTCCTGTAATTTAAACAACAGCTGGTACATTTCCTTAGATTGTAGATTATACTATGAGGTACACTGTAAAATGACACAATTAAAAGTGGTCAGTAGAGTTTAGGTGAATTAATAAGGTGACATGTTTGAACTCCAGGAAGGGGAAAAACACAAGCCTTCTATGGCTGCTGGTTGGACTTCCTGTGTAAACAATATTCACATTTTGATACAAAGGCATCTGTATTTCAGCTACTATTCTTGTGACTGTAACATATGTGACATGTCCCCACCCCCAAAAGCCCCTAAACCCCAGTTTTAATAACCAGCCAAATCAAGTATTACTACTACTACAACAGAGGCCACTCACCATTCATTCGAACAGTAAACACAAAAGAGTGAAGATGCTCACTCCTCTGTGGGACAGGTCCCTTTTTACAGGTACTTTTCTGACCACTGAACTAGGGTTTAGGGGCTTTGTGGGGGGCAAAGAGAGAGGCTTATTAGGAAGAGGGTGGTGAATGTCAGGGGGTTTAATTCATGGTTTGGAGGGATGGAGGGAACTTGCTTTTGCAGGTGGGGGATTGATTTACTTTATTCCCAACTTCACCAGGTAAAAGGTGGGTTTATTATAAAGAGAATAATGGATAGCTTAATGTCCATTACTGGGGAGTAATACCATCGAGAGGTTCTGGACATAGGAACCTCGAGAGCGAAGCTCGAGAGGTTCCAATGTGTCCAGAACCTCGAGATGATAGGACTCCCCGGTAATGGACACTAAGCTGTCCATTATTTTTTTTAATATATGGATGCGAGGTATGCATTGAAGAAGTTACACTGACCTCGATGTATGCAGCGTGGGGTCCTGAGTGAAGGCAGCTGTGGGACCGGCTTTGCAGTTCCTCACGTACATGGTGATTTTCAGTAAGTGGGCCGCTTGGTATGTCCAACAGGTGCCTCGTAGATGTTCACATTAAAAGTAGGTTTGTACAGAGGAGAAAAAGGCCAGTCGTCAAACATTGTATGGTGAGGGTGTGACTTTTTTTTAAAACGGCATTAGTAGTACCGGGGATTTCTCTCGCTAAGCGAGAGAGCAGGCTGCCATGTTTTGTGAGTGTTTCTGCCCACTCACACAGGAAAAGCGGCCAATCGCAAGGCTCGCTTAGGAAGACATCGAGAACAGACTTGTGGTTGCGCTGTTGAAGCTTCATGATAATAGTATCGTTCAGGTATGGAACAGTGGTATTACCACATCTGAGCGATGCTACTATTGGTGGTGAAGTATAGTATTATCACTGTGGTACCGATAGCATTACCGTGAATTTTTTGTATGCTTTGCAATACTATTAATTTCACAATCCATATATTAATTAAGTTTAAACTATGTGATCTGGTGGGAGAGGATGGATGTATATAACCTGGGGAAGGTGTTTTTTTTTGTGTGAAACACAGATGAAAGGGTTTAAAGAGCATTTGACAGCATTAGGAAAACACTTGAAAAAAGTAAGATTTCTAATCAGCTCCATCCCATTTTCTTTACTGCTTCATATACATTCAGTAATTAATTCCCTATTTTTGTTATTACTAGAAACAGTTGTATAAAACCAAAACCCTTGTCCCCTAGACTATATCTACTCTGGCTGCTTCTCTACACATGACATAACAATCCTCTGTTTATGACATCATAAATTATCTCAAAAATTACATATTTTGATGTCATAAACAGAATTATGATGTCGGGTGTAGGAAGGCAGCCAGAGCTAAAAGGGCAGAGATACTGTATTCATGCAAATACTCTTAGTAGTAAGAAAATAAGAGTGAGAACTACAGAATAAAATACAAAATGCAAGCTACATTTATGCCCGAATGTTACAATTTTTTCAACGTTGTCTTGACTGTGTCAGGAGCTTTTTAAAAGACAACTCAGCACAGTTTTTTTCACCCAGCATTTATTAAGCATAGTGTCACTTCATCAGCACTCTCACCAGTGAAGTGCCACTACATGTAGACTACATTGGGCAAAGTAGGCACTTTGCTGGCTGAAGAACTACACAAAATTGCGCTCTGCGAAGTCAGGCAAATTCATGAAGAATTTCATGAAGCAAAGTTTTCTGACTTCGCACACTGCTCTTTAGCATGTTTCATGGTGTTTAAGTGATAGCAACATAGAAACATAGACTTTGATGGCAGATAAGGACCGTTTGGCCCACCTAGTCTGCTCATTTCTCTACCTACAGGACAAGCTACAGAAAAAGGAATACTGCACGACAGGGTGTGTGTCGTGCTGGGATAACGCCATGCCTGGGGGGGTTGGGCACGAAGCCATAGGCCGAGGCTCCAATGCCCCAGGTGTGGCGTTATCCCAAACGACATACATCCTGGAATACATTAATCTTATTATACAATGGCTTGTTGTTATATATAAAATAAAAAAATAATTTTAAAGAATGTTTTTATTAGAGTGGAAAAATATTTTTGTTTCTTAAGAGGAGATGCAAAAAAAGAGGAGAGCCATAATGATCACAGTAGACCTGTGGTGTCGTGCTGGGATGACGCCATAGGTCGAGCCCCAAACTGACCAATCACAGTCCAAGATTCTTTCTTGCCATTGTATAATCCTAGTTAACCAACAGCCTATTTCTTCCTACCCCCCACAAGAATTGCCTTATGACTGTCCCATGCATTCTTGAATTCTCCCACAGTTTTAGACCCCACAACTTCCTCAGGAAGGCTGTTCCATCTGTCTACCACCCTCTCTGTGAACAAATACTTCCTCACATTGCTCCTGAGCCATCCCCCCCTCTATCTTCACATTGTATCCCCTTGTTCTTGCACATCTCTTTTTCTGAAAGATGCTACCCTCTTGGACTTTGTTGATTCCACTGAGGTACTTACAAGTTTCTATCATGTCCCCCCTCTCCTCCTTTCCTCAAGAGTATACATATTAAGCTCTTTAGTCTCTCCTCATATGGCTTCTCTTGCAGACCCTGCACCATTTTAGTTGCCCTCCTCTGGACTGCCTCCATCCTGTCTATGTCCTTGTGGAGATGAGGTCTCCAGAACTGGAAGCAGTACTCCAGATGGGGTCTCACCAACTGTCTGTACAGAGGGATAACACCTTCTTGTCTTCTGCTGGTGATGCCACTCCCTACACATTCCAATGTCCCCACAGTCCTCCCTACTGCCTTCTCACATTGCTTGCTAACCTTAAGATCATCTGATATGAATATCCACAGGTCCCTTTCCATTGTTGTTGTTACTACCTCCCCCCCCCATTGTGTAATCTTCTACTGGGTTTTTGTTTCCCAATTGCATTATTTTGCATTTCTTTGCATTGAATCCAAGCTGCCATACTTCTGACCATTCCTCCAACCTTGCCAAGTCCCTTCTCAACCTTTCCACACCTCTTTGTGTATCAGTCCTATTGCAGATCTTTGTATCATCTGCAAAGAGGCATACTTTTCCTTCCAGTCCCTCTGCAATGTCACTTATAAAGACACTAAAAAGGACTGAACCCAGTACTGAACCCTGCAGTACCCCACTAGTAACCCCTCTTTCTTCAAAGTGGACTCCATTTAAAATTACCTTCTGTGTCCTGTTGTCCAGCCACTGTTTTACTCAGGCTACCACCCTGGGACCCACTCCCAGGCTGGTTAATTGGATTATTAATCTTTTGTGTGGGACTGTGTCAAATGCCTTGCTAAAGTCTAGGTAGGCCATGTCCACAGCCCCTCCCTGGTCTACTACTTTGGTCACCCAGTCAAAGAAATAATTTGATTCATCTGATATGACCTTCCTGCTGTGAACCCATGCTGCCTTGGATCCTAAGTCCCACTTTCCTCTAGGTACTCAACAATTCTTTCCTTCAGAAGTGATTCCATTACTTTCCCTACCACAGAGGACAAACTGACAGGTCTGTAGTTTCCTGCCTTTGTCTTGGTCCCACTTTTTTGAAGGGGAATCACATCTGCCTTCCTCCAGTCCTCAGGTACCACACCATCCTCCCATGATTTGTTAAAAAGGGTAGTCAGTGGTGTCATTAGTTCTCCCTTTAATTCTTTTCAGAATTCTGGGGTGAATTCCATCAGGCCCCATTGCTTTGTCCACCTTCAGTTTAGGAGTTCTTTCAGAACCCTTTCTTCTGTGAAAGGACTGGGATTGACCCCTCAATCCAGAGTGCTTCTGTTAATTGGATTAGGCACCTCCCCCTCCTCCTCCTCTTTTGTGAATACTGAGCAGAAGTATTTGTTCAGTATCCCTGCTTTTTCCCTGTCCCTCTCTGCCCACCTACCATCCTTTCTGTTCAGCCTCGCTATCCCTCCTTTTGTCTTTCTATACTCCCTGATGTCCCTATAAAAGGTTTTATCCCCCTTCTTAACCTAGTTGGCTATCTTTTCCTCAGTTTGGGCCTTTGCTATTCTGACTTCCCTGCCTGCTTCCTTCTGCCTTAATTGGTACAGTTCTCTGTCCGTCTCCTTCTGTGTTTCCTTATACTTCCTAAATGCTATCTTTTTCTCCCTAACCTTCCCCACCACCTCTTTTGAGAACTATAGTGGCTTTTTCTTTCATTTTGATTTGTTTATTTGTTTCACACAAAGGCTTATTGCCTCTGTGATAGCAGTTTTGATGTTTCCCCATTTTACTCCACCCCTTCTTCTAGCCTGTTTGCTAGTGCTTTTCTAAGGCACTCTTCCATCTTGCCAAAGTCAGCCCTCTGGAAGTCCAGTACCCTCACTTTTGTATGGCTTGACTCTGTAGCTGAGTTTATCATGAACCACACTGTTTGGTGGTTACTTGTTCCCAGATGCCTACCCACTTCTAGATCTGAGATCCTCTCACTGTCCTCATTTGAGAGTACGAGATCTAAGATTGCTCCCTCATGAGTGGGTTCCAAAACTAGCTGTCTGAGGCATGCCAACTGTAGGACATCGAGAATGGCCCTGCTCTTGGATGTGGCTGCAGCAATGGTGCTCCAGTTAACATCTGGCATATTCAGGTCCCCCATCAACAGTATCTCCCCTTTCTCTGTTATCCCAAGGATGCCTTCTATCATATCCTTGTCCATTTCTCCTCCCTGACATGGGGGTCTGTATGCAACCCCTGTGTGGATTGGGGTGCCATTTACAGTCTCTAAGGTGACCCACAGTGCCTCCTCTCCTCCCTGTTTACTTTTTTGTTCCGTTGCTTTTATTCCTTCCCTTACATAGAGAACTACTCCTCCCCTCTTCTATCCTTCCTGTCTCTCCTGTAGGTTGTGTTCTCTGGTATGTTAACATCCCAGTCATGGTTCTCTGTGTACCATGTTTCTGTGACTACTATGATATCCAGGCATCCCTCTTCCATCAAGACCACAAGTTCAAGGAGCTTGTTGCCCAGACTACGGGTGTTGGTACTTATTACCCTCCATTTCTTGATGGCCTTAGCCCTTTTTGCCCCATCCCTGTCCTTTTTGCCTTTGTTAGTTTCTCCATTTACCCCTGCCCTTCTCCCTATCGACATCTCTGTATTGGTGTTTACCTCACTTACTACCTTGACTTTTTTTTTGGGGGGGCGGCTAGGATTCACCTGCTCCTTTCCAGTACCTTCCCCCTTGGCTAGTTTAAATGCTTGCCAATGAAGCATTTAAACATATCACCTAGGATCCTGATTCCCCTCCTAGACAGATGCAGACCGTCACACCAGTATAGGCCTGCATCACTCCAGGTTAACCCCCAGTCCCCAATGAAGCCAAATCCCTGAGCTCTGCACCAGTTTTTCAACCACTGATTGAATCCCATGGTGTGGAGCACCCTAGTCTCATCCATGCCATAGACAGGCAGCTCCTCTGAGAAGGTTACCATGCATGCTACTTGTCTAAGGCCCCTCCCCAACTCCACAAACTCTTCCTGCACTGCTCTGATCCCTTTCTCAGCCAGGTCATTTGTTCCTAGCTGGACAATGACATCCAGCTCCCTCCCCGTGCAGCTGCTCCAGTGATCCTGAGGATTCGCTCCCTGTCCCTCCAAGCCATGGTGCCAGGTAGGCACCTTACCTCCCTCTCCCCTTCCTCCCCTCGTTCTACCCTCCTAACAATGAAGTCCCACAACAGGAGTTGTTTCCTTCCCCTGTGGAGTCCCATGCCACCCTCCTGGGGTCTCCTTTTTGGAGGTTCCCAGCATCCTCCTCAGTCTCCACTGCAGGTGCCTCCATAGAGGAACCACACTTTGCCAGAATGGCATATGAATTGTGGAGAGGTACAACTGGAGGGATGCGCCTCTGTTCCACCACCCTCACTCTCCCTGAGCCCACTGTGGTCCAACCTTTCCTGTTTCTTGGCAACCTCTGAGGTAATGGCAGTGGCCCAGGTGGTCCCTGGGTGGGGTCCCCCAAATCCTGGCCAACTCAGCCTGAAGATGAGCAACCTCCTCCCTCAGCCCAGAGAGGTGCCTGCAGATGGGATAACACTGCATCCTCCAGAACGTCACCCGGAACATTGCTGCTCCACAGCCACTGCACTGCACCACTACCTTCATGTCTTATTTCTGCCCCCTTAACTGTTGTTTAGAACATTTACTCTTTCCTCTGTTTTTTTTTCCTACTTACTTACTTACTGCCTCTGTGTCCTTTAAGCTCCTGATCTTCCTGTTCTAAGACAAGAAGTTCCTATATTTCTCAGTAGTCTCCTTACTTGCTCAGAGTCAGACCCCCAGCAGCTAGGGGGGATGGAGAGCTACTCTTTTCCTTCTTGGATGGTGAGTCTTTTGTGGCTCTGTGATCACTCACTTCCTGCTCCCAAACAGGATGTTTTTGTTGTCAGTCAAATCCTGTGCCTATAAAAGTAGAACTAGCTTAGGATGAAGGGGAGAAAGGAGGGCAATATAGTCCCAGTAGAGAAGTATAGCTATAACAGCAGCTCCTTCTTCTTGGTGTTCTCTGCCTGTTCTCTGGCAGAAGCTATCTAGTTCAGTGTTTAAATCTAGCTTTAATCTGCTTTCCTTCTAGCTTAGCCACTCCCCCTACTTCACAGTTCTTTCTGAACTTAGTAATTGCACAGATAACAGTTCACTTTAGCCACGTGAGACAAACAGCTAGATAACTGCACAGATAACAATGCACTTAAGCCAACTCAGACACACTGACTTTTTTTTTTGTTTTGTTTTTACCCTAAATTGAAGGTCCCAGTAACAGAGTTCTAGTTTTTCAGTCCTAGTGGAGAAGTATAGCTATAACAGGAGCTCCTTCTTCTTGGTGTTCTCTGCCTGTTCTCTGCATCCATAATGCTAATGTTTTCCTGATTTGCTTATTTATTAAGAGAGTTTTATTAAGAAAAGGACAACTGAGCCATAACAGCTAGTTTTCAGCAGTATCATGGGGGAAAGGAAGTACATGAGAAGACAAAACAACAGCAACAGTACCAGTGTGGTAACAATGTACAGCAAAATAAAAGGACTAGGCAAAAGCATTAATTATTAGAATATACAAAAGGTATATAAACACATTAACATTGAAATATACAATGCACAGTTATCTTTACTAGGGCTAATATCTTCACTAGGTTACATAGCCCAAGCAAATGTGAGCTGCAAGAGTTGACCAGACAGCAAGAATGGAGCAGGCAGCAGGAGTAATGTGTATAAATGAGAACCAAAAGACATATATGAAACAGCCATACCGTTTGTGACCTGTTAGAAGCAATATGGTTGCATGTGGATAAGAGAAGACATACAGAAAGATGAACCAAGGCAAAGAATTAAGTAAAGTGGGAGACATGAAGGGTATGCATATGGACAAGGGACTTCAAGGAGGAAGTGGAGGAGCATGGATCAAATTAGTGCTATCCAGCATCAAGCAACATAGCTGGAAGGAGCATACCATCGTCACTTATGTTGACGTGACCTACACAGGGTACACAAGTCCTGAAGACATGAGAAGGTAATACACAGAACTAGAGAAAGGTATCCAGCATGATCTTTTCAGTGATCCCCCCATTCCTGTGGAACAGTAAGGAGCAGCGCAGACCATTAGGCAGGCAAATGGGCAATTGTGTAAATTATTGGACCACTGCTCTACCTACATTATTAGCATAGCATACCAACATACATGTTTTTTATTAGTTTATGTGAGTCGAGGCACATCACCTCCACAACCCCACCCCCCATGTAAAAAAGACAAGGGTGTGTAGTGGGTGGACCCCCTAACTCAAATAAACAAATAAAAAATGTGCCATAAATGAGCTTTTTTAGCAAGTGACTCACTGACTAATAGAAAATACGTGACCTGGACTACTGACAGAAACTGAATTTTTTTATTAGAGTTGGAGGGCTTTGCCCTTCCCCGCCCCCGTGTTTAACAGTCAAAGGTGGTGTGCGGTGGAGCCCCCAACTCAGACAAACAAAACTTAAATCAACAGCAAATACACTGGGAAAGTAACCTAGCACAGGTATAGTACACTGCAGCAAGCATGCGGTGAAACCACGCTGTATGTACTATGCTTTTGTGCTATGCTACTAGCCATGGTCCGATAAGCTACACAAGCACCAGCAAATGCTTCGCCATGGGTCTGGTGCAAGAGGGAGGGATTTCTTTTTCTGTCAGCTGGAGGGCCTTTTGAAGTAAGGAACGTCTGTTTGCCCAAGAGGGGCTGCACTTGAGCCAGAAAGATGTGGGAGTATGGGTGAGAAGACTTGACAGGGCAGTTGGGGGAGTTAAACTAGAGGACAGATGGAAGGGGCTGGTGCAGGGGATGACCAAGAGCAGGAGGCCAATGCAGGGGCTCACCAAGGAAAGGACAGCAGAGCTTTGGAGCACCAACAGAAAAGACCTCCAGGGAAGAGTAAGAGAGCTGATAAGAAGCCCCCTGGCTCAGCAGGGATGTAAAGCAGTTGATCCAAAACAGATAAGAAGTCTAAAACTGTCAAAAAATGATACTGTACCTTCAAACAAGAAAGGAGTACAGAGTAGCACTGAAGGACTGAAAAAACCAAAAACAGTAAATTAGCCATAAAAGGGATGAAAGGCAGGACAGCAGCAGGAGCAACAAACAGAAAGGAAAGGCAATAATGAGGTTTGGGGACTCACTGACACAGCTAAGCAGCACAGTGAAAACAGAAAAATAAGGACACTCACCAGCACCAGTCAAAAGACTACGCTTCAGAAGCAAGGAACAGTGCCCAGTGCAAAGTTTATTCAGGCAATAAACAAGCCGTACAAAACTTAAAAGCAGAACCTTGGTAGTTAGGCACCTGACATGTTTCACTTAGGAAAAAAGCTTAACTGTGTAGGGGTCCTATACTTTTAAGTTTTGCACTGCTGCTAGATGCACGAATACATTTTGCACTGGACACTGTTCCCAGCAGTAGAAGCTGCAAAAAAACACCAGACCTTCTTCCACTACATGAACAGGAGGAGGAAGGTGAAAAAGGTAATCGGAACAGTGAACACAGGGAAGGGGGTGAGGAACCTATGAGACAGACAGGCTGCTATTGCTGAGAAGCAGAATGAATGTTTTGTTTTGGTGTTCACCAAAGGGATAGGAGAGGATGTGCTAACTGGGAGACACCATGTCATTAACAGTATCCAAGATCCATCTTGCAGATATCACACCTAGTATCTGACTACCTGAAGAAGTTTAAGTCCAGTAAATTGCAAGGAATGAGCAGGATACACCCCTAAAACATAATGCAGCTAAAGAAACAAATCTCAGGCCACTTAAAGAAGTCTTTCTTAATGGTGATAGGAAACAGTTTTTACACCTTTAGATGCCCTCCAGTTGTTCTTTTATTGGCTACCCAGAGTTCTGATATGTTTTTTACCTTTTTTGTTAAATTATCTAATTTAGTTGCCTTTTAACTACCTTTAAAATCCCTCTCTCCTCAGCAGCTGCTGCTTTCTGTTTTCATATTGCCTGAACATTCTATGACATCACAAACTCCCATTCCAGGCCATTCAGATGAACAGCATGGAATGGGAGTTACTGATGTCATAGAACGTCTTAGAAATATGAAAATCAAATGCAGTAGCTGGCGAGGAGAGTGGAGCTCTATGTAAATCTAAGAGCACCCTAAAACTAGGTTATTTGTTTTTCCAAAAATCATCAAAGCATATCAGAATATATAATTGGCATGGAAAGGAAGATGGGAGGGCAGTTAACTATTTAAAAATAATTTCCTATCTCCTTTGTCTGTCCAGACAGGACATGAAGACAGTACAGGGTTTCAAGGTAAGCCTGGACAAAGTTTATTTACCAAAAGAATCATCGTCCAGTTCTGGAGACCCCACCTCTAAAAGGACATAGTCAGGGTAGAGGCAGTACAAATGAGAGCAACCAATATGGTGCAGGGCCTGCATTTGAAGCCCTATGAAGAAAAGCTTAAGGAATTAAATATGCACTCCCTAGAAGAATGGAAGCAAAGGGGAGATAGGATAGAAACATTCAAATACCTCACAGGTATAAACAAAGTACAGTAAGAGAGTATTTTCCAGAGAAAGAGATGCTCGAGGACAAGGGGTTACACTATGATGTTGGGGAGGGGGTGAATGCTGACAGGAACTGTGAAGAAGTACTTCTTCATGAAAAGGATCATGGATGCTTGGAACAGCCTCCCATCAGAAGTGGTGGGGGCTAAAATGGTTATGTGATTCAAGATAGCATGGGATAGACACAAGGGATCTTAGAAGTAAATCAAGGGGTGGGGTGCAAACCAGAGACCGAGTAGGGTCTGTGATGGCACTATAGGTAGGGAAAATAGGGCAGCCTAGGTGGGCCAAGAGGTCCTTATCTGTTGTCAACTTTTATGCTTCCTCCTTCTCAGAAAGAGGCTCCCCTCCTGCACATTCTTTACCTCTCTGAAGCACTCATAGATCTCAATCATATGTCCTCAAGCTCTCTTCCAGGGAGTACATGCTGAATTCCCGCAGCCTATCCTTATATGGTTTCTCGTGCAACCCCTGCACCATTTTGGCAGCTTCCAGTGGGGTCTCACTACTAAAGAATACACTAGCAACACCACCTCCCTTCTCCTGCTTGAAAACACCCCTCACATTCACCTAAATATCACACTAGTTTTATCAGCTGCCCTGTTGCACATCTCCACCACCTCAAGATCATCATATATGATTAAGCCAATGTCCTTCTCTTGCTTGGTGATTGTAGGTATCTCCGCCCATCTCATACACAGTCCCTGGGTTTTAATGCCCCAGGTTCTTGACTTTGCCCTTCTTTAGCATTGAAAGCCAGCTGCCACACCCTGGACCACTTCTCTAGTTTCTCCAGATCCCTCTGCATTCTCTCCACCACATCGTGGGTGTCCACCCTGTTGCATATTTCTGTGTCATCTGTAAAGAGACACACCTTCCCCTCCAGTTCCTTGGCAATATCACTTATAAAGACATTGAAGTGGACAGGACCCAGTACCATGGAGGAAAGGGAGGTAAATATCTACTGGGAAGCATAGCTCAGAGAGAGGGGGAGAGGATCCAGAGAATCATTATGGTAGTAGCAAGGGGGGGATCTTGATGTCATTGTCCATCTGGGGACAAATGACCTGGCTAGGGATGAGGCAGGGGTAGAACGGGTGCAGGATGAGTTCAGGGAGTTGGGGAAAGGCCTTGGCCAGGTAGCAAGCTCTGTAACCTTCTCAGTGGTGCTGTCTGTCCATGGCAAGGTTGAGACCAGGAACCACCGCAGAGGTACTTTAATTCTTGACTCAAGAACCTGTGCAGAGAGAAGGATTTTCACTTCACTGAGGACTGGGGACTCACCTGGAGAAATGTGGATCTGTACAAGGGCGATGGCTTACATCCATCCAGGGAGGGGACGGTTGTCCTCAGTGAACAGTTTAATTGCTTTATTTGCAAGCATTTAAACTAGCCATGGGGGTTGGGGGGATGGCAGAAGGAAGCAGGGAGAATCTAACAGTCCACCCCACAGGATAGTGCAGTCAACATGAAGGACCATAAAGTTAAGATATTGCCAGAGGTAACTAAACTCATAAAGGAAGAAACAGTGGAAGACAGTAGGTAGGGGGTTTAAAACAAGAAGAACAAATGGAGGAGGCAAAAGGGCAAAAAGGGGGACGATAAAAGTAGAAATGGCATAACATGGGAGGTCATGTATACTAATGCCTGCAGACTAAGAAATAAAATCCCAAACCTAGTGGCCTTAATGACGGAGGCTGACCTGGACATTGTAGCTTTTACCAAGACATGGTATACTGGAAACCATGACTGGGATGTAGCAATACCAGGTTATACTCTGCTTAGGAGAGGTAGGGATGGGGTGGCTCTTTGCATCAGAGAGGGTACTAAAACAACTGAGATAAAGGGAATGAGGGGTGTGGAGGTACTGTGGGTCACCCTTAAGATGGGCAATGGCACAGCTATTCGCATGGGTGTGATATACAGACCTCCAGTGCAGGGGAAGGAGGTGGACAGAGTTCTAGTGGAATCCATCCACAGAATGGCTGCTAAAGGGGAGGTGCTGCTGGTAGGTGATTTCAATCTGCCAGATGTGGATTGGAGCATCCCAGCTGCCACCTCAGCCAGGAGCAGGGACATCCTGTACTCCATGCAAGGTGCAGACTTCAGGAATCTAGTGCTGGAGTCCACCTGGGAGGGTACAATTTTGGACCTGGTACTTACCAACGGGGACAGAATTGCAGAAGTTAGGATGGGTGGACACCTGGGATCCAGTGGTCATTGCACAATGTGGTTCAGTATAAGTACAGTGGTAGAGTCAAGCCACACTAAGGCGAGGGTCCTGGATTTCAGGTGGGTGGGCATTACTAAGGTGGCAATATATCTCAAGAATGCCCTGGCAGAAAGGGATGAATTGGGTAGAGTTGAGGAGCAGTAGGCCCATCTCATGGGAGCCATAGTGGAGGCAACAAACCATTGCATTAGGCAAGTACACAAGGGCAAGAGAAAGAGAAAACCAGTATGGTCCTCAAAGGGAGTTCTGGGAAGGTAAGGGCCAAAAAATGGCTTTCAGGAAATACAAGGAAACACAGAAGAAGGAGAACAGGGTAGTGTACCTGTATAAACAGAAGGAGGCAGGGAAACCAGTCAAGAGCACAAAGGCACAAACAGAGGAAACAATAGCACAGGAGGTAAAAAAAAGGGACTAGATTTTTTATAGGTACATTGGTGAAAGGAGAAAAAACAGGGGTGGCACTGTAAGGCTTAAAGGAGAAGAAAGGGAGTGTATGGAAGAGGACCTGAAAAAAGCATCAATACTGAACACATATTTTTTGTTCTGTATTCCCATAAGAAGGAGAAGATGAGGGACCACAATTAGGCAACATGAGAAAATATGGGTGGGAGGTGTAGTTGTCCTCTGTTTATGCCTTAGCTGCCCTGCCCCTCCTCTCTGCTTTCCTTTGTATATCTAGATATGCATCCCTGTCCTCCTCTGTCGGGGTCTTCCTGTACTTCCTAAAAGCTGTTTTTTTTCTCCCTTATAACCTTGACCACTTCTTTCTAGAACCATGGTGGCATCTTCTTCCTCTTATCCTTGGTTACTTGCTTCATACAGATTGCTGCTGCCTTACTTATTCCTTCCATGATTCTGCCTCCACCACCCTCACCACCACCACCCCCTCACATTAAGGTATTTAATGAGGCAATCACCACTTCCTAAAAATTTGCCCTCCTGAAATCCAGGATCCCTCGTACTAGTGTGCCTGAGCCCTTGACTGCCCCCAGGTGAAGGCCTGGGGGATAGCACTAGAACCATGAGTGATATCAAAGGGAGAGGCCACAGTTCCGTAGCATGCGTACACCTTCATATTTACATGCTTATGTGCTGCCATGGTGGGGATCCAAGTGAGAAAATGAAAAAAATGGTTGCTGCAGGCTTTGTGAAGTCCTGCTTGCCTACCTCCATCCTGCACCACCACCTAGACCACTGGCACAATTCTGGCTGTGACTCATCAGGTGGGGGGGGCAGCAGTTCCCTTCCTTGTCCAGCCACAGGCTGGTGGAAGTGGGGACAGAATCCATGGGCAACTTCGGGTTAGGTGGGTCTTGGGGAGATCAGTGCCAGATGAGAGAGGCAGGAAGAAAGCTTAGAGCCCACCTGTATCTTCCGCCAAGGCAAAAAGCCTTATGGAACACACACACACACACACACACACACACACACACACACACACACACACACACTCTGTAACAGGTGCGGCCAAGCCATTACAGTAAAGACAAAAAGTGTAGGTAGTAAGTAGAGGGTTTCTTACCTGGTTGCTAGGGAGCCAGAGGTAGGTGTCTTAAAAGGATGACAGCCATTGAACCTGTAAAATAAAATATAGGAAAGGGGTTACAAGGATCCATAGTTCTTATGGAGTAAATACAGTAGGAAGGATAGGACAGGTTAGACGCAGAGTAATGATACTTATCTGATGGTAAAGGACTCACCATGCTATCAGACCTGTTAAAGTAAAGAGCAAAAAAAGCTAATATGGAGAAAATGTACTGGTGAGACCAAAGAGCTACAAAAGGGGTATAGGACAATATAGAATTAAACAAGCATTTGTCAATGCCGAACGTTCGCTTGCAGGTATTTGCAGTGGTGTTTGGCATGTATGGTGCTTTACCCTAATGTCCTGTGCGATTGCTGGTATTTGCACAATAAATTTTCAGCATGACCTTTTTGTTACCCCCATTGTGCGCTACATGGGCGGAAACACGCTTTGGGCAGGATGTGAAAATGACAGCTGTACTGCTCATGAGGAGGTGTGGTAAAATGCTAATGTTGAAAATCTGGAGTGGAAATATTGAAAATTCACAAACCCACGAGCGCATGGAACTGTGCAACCTGCTTCAAAACAGTCATTTTAGAATTTTTTCACCCAAATTTTCAACATTGCCATTTTAAAACCTCTGCTAATGAACAGTGTCACTGTGATTTTCTTTACTGTGTCCCATATGATTGATTTCGCACAATCGACTGCGCCATTGTGCACTACATGGGTGGAAACATGTTTTGGGCAGGATGTGAAAATGACAGCTGTACTGCTCATAAGGAGGTGTGGTAAATGGCAATGTTGAAAATCTGGAGTGAAAATATTGGAAATTCGCAAACTTACGAGCATCGTAGGAGCTGACTAGCATGCGCTCGTAAAAGTTATTGTGGAATTTTTTCACCAAATTTTCAACATAGCCATTTAAGATCTCTGCTCATGAACAGTGACACTGTGATTTTCTTAATGGGTCCCATCGCTGGGTTCGCACACCGACTGTGCCATTATGCGCTACATGGGCGGAAACACGTTTTGGGCAAGATGAAAAATGACAGCTGCACTGCTCATAAGGAGGTGTTGTAAAATGGCAATGTTGAAAATGTGGAGTGCAAATATTGAAAATTAAGAACGCACGAAAGCATGCTGTGAGGGAACTGCTAACGCACGCCAGAAACAGTCATTTTAGGAATTTTTCACCAAATTTTCCACATAGCCATTTTAAGACTTCTACTCATGAACAGTGTCACTGTGATTTTTCTTAATGTGTGCCATACATTGATTTTGCACTGTGGCTAAACACTAAGCTACATGAGTGAGCTGCGTTTTGGGTGAGATGTGAAAAATGACAGCTGTACTATTCATAAGAAGGTGCGTAAAATGACAATGTTGAAAATCTGGATTAGAAATATTGGAAATTCGCAAATCTACGAGCGCGCGTAGGAACTGAGCAACGCATGCTCGTAAAACAGTCATTTCTAGGAATTTTTTCACCAAATTTTCAGCATAGCCATTTTAAGACCTCTGCTAATGAACAGCATCACCGTGATTTTCTTAATGTGTCCCACACATTGATTTTGCACACCGACTGCGCCATTGTGCGCTACATGGGCGGAAACACGCTTTGGGCAGGATGTGAAAAATGACAGCTGTATTGCTCATAAGGAGGTGTGGTAAAATGGCACTGTTGAAAATCTGGAGTGAAAATATTGAAAATTCTCGAACTTACGAGCCTGCGTAGGAACTGCGCAATGCACATTCGTAAAACAGTCATTTTTTGGAATTTTTGCACCAAATTTTCAACATGGGGTTTTTGGGACCCCTTCTCATGAATCATGTCACTGCCATGGTGTTATTCAGGCCTGAAGGGTGATTTTGCGCAATGACTGCGCAGTGACTGCGAAATCACCCTTCGGGCCCGAATAATGCCATGACAGTGATAATCATTCATGAGAAGGGGTCCCAAAAACCCCATGTTGAAAATTTGGTGCAAAAATTCCAAAAAATGACTGAGATATGCAATAAATTTGAAACCCCCCTATCTAGCCCATTATACAGCTTACCGGCATTTCCTCAGTTCGCGGTCGGCTTTGAAGAGTGCAGACGTGTTCCCGGTCCACCAAAGATCATCACGCCAAGCTCCGGAGGTAAGTATGGAATGAGGGGGGTGTGGGGAGGCTGGGTGCGTAGGGTGGGTGCGGGTTGTGGGAAGGGGGACTGGGAGACCACGTGGGACCGTTTCTTCTTTACAGGTTTTTTAAAACAAAACAGACTATGTGGGATGCTTGCCATGCTGGGGTGGGCTCCCAGCGTGGCAGAAGATGGCTGGGGGGGCCGAGGAGCTGACGGGGGATTGGGCACCCCCGTCGGCAAAACAAACGGGAGATTTGCCACGCTGGGGTGGGCTCCCAGCATGGCAGAAGGATGGCTTGGGGGAGCCGTGGAGCCGACGGGGATTGGGCGCCCCATTAAGCAACATTTGCCGCGCTGGGGTGGCTCCCAGCATGGCACCAAAGCTTTGGGAGGGCAGCGTGACGCGAGGGGGGCGGCATGACGCGGTGCCCGGTATGACAGCGGTGGTTTTCTTTGAAGCAGAAGACCACCGCTGTCATACAGAGCTCCCACACCCATTGGTGCAGGACCGCCACGCCTGCTCAACAGAGCACTGGATTGAATGGGAGAGGCACACCTCCAAAGTGTTCTACTCTCCCAAAACGTTCCTTGCGCATGCGTGCAAGCGAACGTAAAAAGGGAACTTCAGATAACAAGTTACAGTTAGGGCAAAGTGGGAGGATACAGAGAAAGAGATTCAATTAATAAACAGATAGGAAAACAAAGTTTTTTTGGGGGGTGGGAGCCCCCCCCAAAAAAAAAACTTACCACCTAGATGGCCTAGTTGCCAGTAATTATACATAGTAGCCTGAGTGGGCTAGAGGGGACTCTTTTGGTCTAGTGCCCAACATTATTAAAATAATGTATCATTGGTGGTCCAGGGGATTGATTTTTTCCCCAGGGAGATCAGAGGATTGTATAATAGTCCTGGTGGACTACTGGGTTACATTCTCTGGTGGCCAATAGTGAATATATTTAAACAAATTAACAAACCTTTCTGGGGGGGGCTGGGCCCCTAATGTTGTTTTGGTAGGCACTCATGTGTAATGCGAAGAGGTGGATGGGCTGGGGCTGCTGCTGCAAGTATTGCCAATGCACTGAGTACTAGTGCCTTACCATTTACCTAAACAATTGATATTTCAGGTCGTACCGGGAGATGAGCAACTTGTTGTTCAGTGTACCTTACCTGGTGAAACTTTTCAATAAGTAAATATTTTCCTCATTTGCACGATTGTGTGATCACAATCCCCTGCTGCCTGCCCGCCCTCTGCCTATTATATTGTACCACTTTTACTCTGTGTTTCCCCCTCAAATGTGAAGTAAGCAGCACTGCACTTACAAATATTGTGTCTTGCCTCATCTTGTGGGGGATGATTGCTGCCATCAGTGCTTTAAACAAGTGTTTTTTTTATTATTTTCACGCTCAAATATATCTTTTTTTAGCAACTGGGGGGCAGAAGCCACACAAAGACATGCAACTGGAGGGTGTGGGGGATGAAATGGTCGGACTGGGAGAGCAACGTGATTGTACCACTTCTGGTTTTTCAGGATGCTGGTCTGTTCACAGAATTAGAAATAATACTTTCATTCAAGTTCTGTAGATCCGTTTGCAAATAAGATGGGAACTGACAGAGATACCTGCTTCAGCTGCAACAATGTAAATCAAACACAGCAGTCAGAACATCTAAGGAGACAAGTAACGCTACTGCAGATTGCCAGTTTTCTAATGGAATCTTGACTTCTTGTTGCAGCTGAAACCCACACAAGTGAACTGCGCTGATGGTGACAAGCGGGTGCTAAACCACAGCAATAGGAATGAAAAGCAACACTGAAAACAAGTAAGGAAATAAAAGAGAATTGCAAAATCAAGATATTCAGTGCAAGAGTAAAAGCTGATAACACAGCACTAACGCACTAACGCCAGTGCTTCAAGAAGCATTGGGGTTAGCACTGTGGCATCAGCTCTTACTGTTGCACTGAATACCTTGATTTAACCAAGGCTAACTTGAAAGCAGGACGCCACACAGACTATTCCATTTCCTACACACATCGCTTCACAGAACAGAACAAAACTACAGTAGTTCTGTGGTTCACAGACTCCACCCTTTCCGTAAACGTCTTTTTGTGTCCTCTAACATACGCTTTGTTTTGGTTAAATGGTCAGCTGGAGAGACAGAAACCTCTGTAACCATGGGTGCCATCTCGCTGAGTCCACCAAACTATTTCAACAAGTCCTAACCATCCTAAACATCGTCAGTCTCTCAGAAAAAACAACAGTTGTAGTGGTCATGCCAGAAAAATACTAGAAAACGGTAGATTTTTTTTTTACCATTTTGTTGTAGCTGGCGGGTGGGAGGTCTGGTCATGTGAGCTACAAGCAGACTAAGTGCATCATGAGCAGAAACATGCATCTGCACATGCACGGTGATGGTGGTGGTGGGGATTTCATGATTAAGACACTGGGGGATTGGGCACTCCAGTGTCACTGTTATGTGTTGTGGGTGCTAAGAGGAGGAGGGTGGGTGGGGTGTACTGTATTTCAGAGTCACGGACTGCTGAAAATAAAATAAAAATAGTGCGAGCACGCAGAGCTGATTTTTTTGTCACTCCAGGGTGTTGTTGGTTCGGAAGGAATGCAGGAGTCCTTTTTTTGCCAAAGCAAGAGGACTGACTGCAGGGGTCTCCCCACTGCAGCCCTAAAAAGCAAAGGCTTTGTGATGTAATAAAATGTGTTTGTGGTTAAAGAGCTGCTGACATGAACAGGTCAGGCAACTCACATTGTATAGTTGCCTGCTCTAGGAGCTTTTAATACTGTAAATAAAGATTTTCTGTTCTGCCATTTTTAAAATATAAACCTCGTAAAACCCAGCTCATAACTTCCGTGTATGAACTGGGCAGCTAAGGAGCACTGCAGCCTTGCCTCTAAAAATTTCATAATTATGATGTGAGGTCTGCATTAGGGCTGTAGGATGTTCAAGGGAAATATAATGCAATTGGGGGAGGGAGGGCTGCCTAAATCTATTAAGTTTATCTTTAGGTAGGTAGGTAGGTAAAAAGTGTTATTCATATAATCATATGAACTAGGATATACTCAATTGAGCCAAAGCTCATTTACAATGAGGTCCTATGCAAACAATTTCACATTGTAAACAGACTTTACATTGAAGAAACAAACACACATAGAATTTCACATTATATACACATTTTTCAAAAAGAAAACATATATATGAAACAAAATAAAATTTAGAATAATAAATGTACTGCACTAACAACAACAGTCCCTAGCACTAATAGCCTGCTGTCGAAATCATACCCTAATTTTTTGCCAGCATAACTTCCCCTTACAAGACTTAATATCAGTTGGTATTTTATTCCATGACATAGAGCCTCTAAAAAAGACAGATTGTCTGCCAATCTCTAAATGATACATAGATGCAACAAACTCTGGGGCGTATGAGGCTTTCAAGGAGCTTAATTTAGATTGTTGTGGTATCGCTGCATCAAAATATGGCATACTGTATTTACATGTATGAGGCTATTAACTCCTAGCTATTAGCATCATACATGTAAATATGCCATCAAAGATAAACTTAATGTATTTAGGCTGCCCCCCCCCCCCACCTGATTCTATTACATTTCCCATAGACAGCCTGCAGCTCTGATCCAGACCTCATGTCATAATTATGACGTTCTTAAGGACAGGGCTGCAATGTTCCTTGGCCACCCGGCTCATGTACAAAAGTTGCAAGTCTGGTTTTATGAGGTTTATATTTTAAAAATGGCAGAACAGAAAATCTCTATTTATGGTCCTAAATGCTTCTTGGGCAGGCAACTACACAATATGAGTTGTCTGTCTGGAGCTTCAAATGGCATCAGCAACTCTTTAATTTCTCCAACTTTCAGAGTTCTCTCCACCACATCTTTCTCTGCTGTAATGTGGCAGTTGCATGATCTGGTTTTGGCAAACACTCAGCGATTGGCCAACAAGTCCCATGAGATCTGAAAATCCTGCCAAAATGTTGACCCAAATACCAGCTAAATAGTGTCTCTATTTGGTATTCAGATTCCAAATACCAAATAGTGCATTATTCATGGTATTTGGAATTTGATATGCGTTACTCACACACCCCTACTCCCTGTCGTCATCCTTCTTGGTATTCTTTTCCTAATGCTATTTTCTTCTCCTTCTCTGTTTTTGCCACCCCCTTAGAGAATCATAGCAGCCTCTTCCTCCTCTTTCCCTTGCTCACTTCTTTCAAACAGCATGCCATTGCCTGGGCTATACCATCATTAATTTTTTTCTGTTCTTCTCACTATAGAAGGGGACAATACAGGTGTGCCCTCTATCCCATCTCCTCTTTTTCCTAGCAATAGAACCACTTTCTAAAGCTATCCGACTTGACCAAGGCATTCCAGGAATCAAGGCTGGTCAGGAATGCTGCTCAGCTCTGTTATATATGGCTGATGTGCTGGTGATCACTGAGGAAGCCCTCTCAGAACTCCCAAACCTCATGTCCTTTCTCAACACATGCTCTCAAGTTTCTGGCCTCAGAATGAACTGATCTTAAACTGACGTTCTCCCTCTCAACACAACCTGCATGACTCAGCATACACTTAATGTGGGATTGCAGTGGGCTCCAAACAAGATTACCTACCTTGGCATCCATGTCTTCTCCAGTATGGAAAAAACGTGGCTCAATTCCAATTACCTAATACAGGAGCTACAAACTGAGTTGTGATTATTGGAAGTCACCACAGTTGTCTATGGTGGGGAAGATCGAAGCTTTCAAGATGCTCGCAGACCCAAGAACCTTTCAACTTCTCCCACATATCCTTCTACCCACTGTGCAGAAGTGGTTTGATACGATTGATGTCCTGACTGGAAACTTCATTTGGGAAGTGAAATTACCCTGATATAGTCACACAAAATTGGGTACCCTCCCAAACAATGGGGGGATGGAATCTGCAATGGTTCAAAGCATACTATGGCCCAACTCTTATACAGTTTCACAGCCACTGGAACGACATCCACACTTTGGGCAAACCTTGAATCTCAACAGCTTGCAGATGCAGCTCCCGCTACCAGGAACTTCTCCCTGAAACCCAGAAAATTCAAGCTGCATCCAACCAAAACCCACTCCCTGAAAATCTGGTCCATGCTCCAAACCTGAGTGTCCTCAGAGTTACCCCATCTGGCATTAACTCCCTAATGGAATAACCCCAAAATCAGTGTAGAAGGAATTATGATCCACTGGGCCAAGAGGGCCACAGCTGGTTTCTGAACCCTGAATGGTTTGCTCACATCAGACCAAGTATCCCAGGATACCTTCCTTAATATTCAATGCAAGTTCAGCTTAAATCAGCATGATTTCTGGTGTTACTTGTGGATTCACAGTTTGTTGATGTCTTTGCTGGGGCAGCTAAAGTTTCACCTTCCCCTTAGACTTTGAGCATCACTTGACAGTCTGGTTGAAGTCCCCTAAAGTTAGGGGTAGGCTCATCTATAATGCAGTAATATAAACACTCCCAGACCAGTCTCTCAATACCCAGGTGTAAGATTCTGTAGCAGATAACCTGACAGTAAAACACCACAAACACAGATGTGCAGAAAATCAGTTTATTTCTCCCTAATAATAGTACAAAAGACAAAGCATAAGATAAATCTTTCCAACTGGAGCACAGAAACAGTCATACAACAGGTGTGGAAGCTATGTGTTCCTGGGGATCCCAAGGGATCCGACCATGTACTAAGATTATATACTGCTGATAACAACATCCTGTTGCCTGAGCAACAGGCCCATATACATTAGTGCAGTACTGTATTCGGTATTCCTTTTGGCAAAACATGGGCATCTCACACCCAGGCAGATACATATTGTTGCATCTTCAGCAATGTGCTGGCTAACTACATATTAGAACAATAGGCTTCTTCTCATATAATTCGTTAACTAAAGCAAGCTGACTTCGGAACATAGGTGGCACTGCAGACCACAAAATATATTATTACCTTTATGTTAGGTTGCTAATATTGCAGTTGTTAGTAGATGTCCTTACAGACCACAAATACATTTCTGTCTGATACATTAGGTTTCTAGCTGAACAGAGGATTCTTGTAACATAACAAAACTGTCAGTGCATTAGTAATATCATTAGTATACAGTATTATAATATTATCTCTTATCTGTTATGATAGCAATGTTTGATCCTCATGTGGAATGGCAGGTCAGGCAGGTGTAACACAAGGGAAGTGGGCAGCTTTTCTCCATTTCCCCATCCCTCAGTGGGAATGAGCCTCCTGCTGGAAGGCAGCACACACATCTCTTTGTGACCAGAGAAGCAGGTTGCTACAAAACAAAATACTACACATGGGGTATCATACTTCTTCAGTCCTACATGAAGCAGTCCTGCTCTGCAATGGCCACTGCTGGCACTGTGGAACTACAGGAGGAACTTTATTCCATATCCCGTGGCAATGCCCCCAGTTACTCTCCTACTGGCACCAAGTAGTCAGTGTTATCAGCACTACACTGTCACACAAAATCACTTCCTCTCTACAATTAGCCCTCTTGGGCTCCTGTGTCTCGATTCCAACTCTCAGGCCACAAGACCAGAAATGAATTCAGGTGGTATGTTTGGAAGCCAAACAGCTTCTGCTCCAGTGCTGGAGAACCACAGAGTTACCTTCCCAGGCTGAAGTAATCATGGATCTGTTACAGCTTGCCAGATTTGAAAAAATTAACCACTTTGCTTCAGGGACGCTGAATAAATATTTAATGGTATGGTCCCCCTTTCTGAACTTCCTTGAGAAAGCTTCAACTCATACTATCTGACACCTTATACTACTGTGCTGTGTATTTTAGTGTGCTACCCTGAGATTAACCTGTAGATTTTGTTCCTAGCACAGCTCTGTATTCTGGTTTTAGCACGGCATTCGTAGTTTTGCAGCCCATTTTCTCTGTGGTTACAGGTGGTTTCAGTGTTAGCAAACAGTGTAGGCTTTTTGTTTTTTCCCTGAAACCTCTTACTCCTGCACCTCACTAATTGATATCTCTAAGGCTCTCTGGCCAACCAGACCCTGCTTCTCTTAACATCTTTGTGTTAGTAAGGTTTCTCATCCCTCCCAGAATCTCTCCCCTACCCCAGATTGCTCAATCTCCATTTTCCTTCCTAGATGCTCGCACTTCCTTTGTTCCCGTTTTTCAAAGTGGGAAATTGGCACTGTGCTTTGTTTTGCTACACTTGACCTCACTCCATTGTATGCCCTGCCTTACCTTTTTAAAATCCTTTCTCCCCCAGGCTCCTCCTCAGTTTTGCTCTGTGAGGCTCCGAGTGTAGTAGTGAGGGCAACTCACTCCCAGCCCCCACCCCTGAATCCATGTCTGGTCCCCAGGAGGACAAGAAAAAGGCATCAAGTGCTTGGACTCGATGCTTTTTCTTGGCATTTGGCACCATTACACAGGTCATCCCATGTGGTATTTTCTGTCAGCATACTGTCCCTGACTGTTCCTTTGTGCTGCTTCTTTGGCGGCTCTGTGGTGTATCCCACCCACCCTCCGTCCACCACTTCCATCCAGGGTCAGCGATTGCACTTAATTCGGTCCTCTGGCACATACTCCACCATTCCAAATTTCATCAACCCCCCATCACCTCCTTACTTGTTGCCAACATAATCAATTCCTAAACAGATGCATCTGTGACTTTCACCTCTAATAGTTAATAATATCTTGATTTCCTCCACTACCCTAGCCACCCAAAACAATCACATCTTCAATTACCTTATACCCATACACTTTCTTCTAACCTCTTACTAATCTAAAGGATAGAAGTATCATAGTCCAAAAGTAAACCTACAAATCAACTCTTTTCACCTTCAAAGCCTCTGTTTTCGGTCACATTGTTTCACCTTTTAAATCTCCCTATCAAGCTCTGTTGCCTAACACTGATCATCTTACTACTATGTTTCCCACACATTCCTCTCCAAACTAACTTGTTTTAGATCCAAACTCCACCTTAAAACCTGCCACACAAACATTCTATGGCAGAACAAAGTATACATATCACCAACAACTAACATCAGTCCCTCTCTCCCATCCCAACAAGCTTTCACCCTTTACACCCCTACACCCAATTACCCAAACTCCACCAGTTAAACTCTTCTCAAAATACACAATCTAACCTTTTACTTCCTTGCACTAACTCTCCTTCCCCCTCTGGTCTCCCTTCCCTTCCACTTACCCCCCACCCCCACCCCTTGCTCTCTGTCCCTCAACCCAACACTCTCCCATACTCTGACATCACCCCCTTCTTGCTCTGTCCTGACCAACTACCTGGGAACACCATGCACAACCCACCCTCTCCCTAAACACCCACCTCCCATTTCTACCCTCTCTTCAACCTAGCCTCTTATTCTCCCCTTCTCTCAACCTGGAGCTCATCCACAGGTTCCAACTCTCCTACATGCCCACATACAAACCTTTACACTCCAGCCAGTCAAAACTACACAAATCTGCAAACAAACTGTTCTTTCTCTATCTACTCCTCCTGCAAGCTGGGAACAGCCAACCAAACCCCAGTCCCACCTCACAATCTTCCCAACTCCTGAAAGGCCTTACCCTGTACCATCTCAAAGATCGGCTTCCTCAGAGTTTGGGTATCCTAACACTCCCCTGACATCCTCTGCATATCGGAATCATGGCTCTCACCCAGAATCTCTGACTCCCAACTCTCCTTACCCAGCTACCACATCTTCTGGCAGGACCGCTTCAAGCACAGTGGTGAAGTATCCATCTAGTCCTGAAAAAAACTACCATGCACATTCATAACTCATGAATTAGTTCCAAAGGTTCACGAGCTACTCCTTATTAAACTACAACTCTCCTCCATTCTCCCCATCTTCACTGATGTGCTCTACACATCCCTCAAAACCTCCCCATCCTCTGTCGTCAACACTATCTCCTCCATATCATCCTTCACCTCCTCCGGCGAACTTATCCTACTCGGTGACTTCAACTCGAACTGGGACTCCTCTGCACTAAGGCCTACCACACAACAAATTGAATCTATAAACCTTCACCAACTCATAAGCTTACCCACCAGGCCCAATTCACACTCCATAACCATATACTCCTGGATTGGATTCTTGCCTCCCACCCCCATTGAATCTCCTCTGCTGGTACACTCCACAACATTTTCAGCAACCACCTCATGACTTATTACATATGCAAACTGCAATTACCCCGCTCTTCCCCTACCTACTCTTGGGTCAGATTCCTATGCTCCCTAAACACCACTGCACTTCTACGAGTTCTTGCTTCCTCCAGTTTGTCCCTCTTCTACTCTTCTAGCAATGTCAACACTGCTCTCTACCTCTTCTGCCATGTACTAAATAAAGCATGGAATACTCATGCCCCTTCATGATGCTGCAGAGTCAGACACTTCCACCATCCTTGGATATCAGCCAATATCATCAAGCTCTGCACCTCTCATTACCGCAGATGGATCCGCTATAAGTCTTCCCTGTCCCACACTGATCTCTCTACCTACCGCACTTTAAAAAACTCATGCACCAAAGAGATTAAAGCAGCCAAAGCCCAGTAATTCAGGACTAACCTTACAGGACAACTTAAACTCACCCACAATTTCTGGCAAACCCTCTCTTCCCTTTTAAATCCCCCTCAATATCTTGTCTCCATCCCTCCTCATTGACAACAAGCTAGTTTCTGACCCCTTCACTGTTGCTTCTACTTGAAACACTTCACAACCTGTGCCCTTCCCTCCACCTCTGCAACCCCCCTTTCTTCTTTGCCCACTCCACCATCTCCAACTGGCTTTCAGTTCTCTCCCATCACAACTCATGAGGTTCTTCATGCCCATCAATCGCTGAATCCTCACAAGTCCAGCCCCAAATGGTTTGACCCTCTCCTCCTTCAAATCTTAGCCCCAGCTATTGCCCATCCCCTGTCCCATCTGCTGAACCTCTCTTTCTCTCTCTTAGCACTGTCCCTCAGCCCTGGAAGTCTACAAAAGTGATCCCCCTTCTCAAAGGCAGTGATCCTTCCTCACCAGGTAATTACTGCCCTATCTTCCTCCTCCCCGCATTAGCCAAGTTCCAGAAGTCACTAGTCCTAACCAGGCTCACCAACTTCCTCTATTCCGCCAGTCCGGTTTTTGGAAAACTCACTCAACTGTCTATTCCCTTCTCTGGGTCACAGATGCCATTCTTACAGGCATGGACCAAGGGCAACTTACCTCTGCCATTTTCATCAACCTAGCCAAGGCCTTTGATTCCATCTCTCATTCTCTCCTCCTCACTAAATTTGGACTTGCTGGCCTTTCTACTCCCACAGTTGAATGGTTCAGATGCTGTCTGTCTGGTGGCACCCAAAGTGTACTGGCTGGGGACACCCCCCCCCTTCCAATTCTAACTGGTGTACCTTGAGGCTGTATTCTAGGTCCCATCCTTTTCTCTATCTTCCTTAATGATCTCCCTTCTGTCTTTCCTCCTCCCAAATTCACCTTTATGCAGACAACACAACACCATTCTCTACTCTTCAAGCCCCTCTGCCTCTGTGGTGACTACGCAGCTGCAAAATGACTTCTGCCATGTCCTTTGGTGGTTCCAAGCAAACCAACTCAAAGTCAACACAAAAACAACAGTGTGCATGACTTTTGGCACTGCCGGAAAACTCTCCAAAAATTCCCCATCCACCTCTTTCTCTACCCTTGATGGCACCACCCTGGACACAGTCTCTGCCTACAAGTACCTAGGCTTCTGATTGGACAGCAACCTAGACTATACGACCCACATCAACTACACCCATTCAATGCTCCGCTCAAAACTCGGTGCTCTTTACAGAAACAAAGATGCCTTACCCACCAAGTGTGCCGTATACTACTCACAAAAATCGTTTTACCTATCTTTGACTACGCTGACATAGTATATGGGTCTGCCTCCTCCTCTACCCTCTCCAGGCTGGACTCTCTATTCAATGCCTTTTGCTGTTTTGCCATAAATGCTCCCCCTAGAACTCAGTACTGCACCTTTTACTCCTCCCTCTCTCCCCACAGTCCTCCTGCTGCCAACACCTCACCTCCACTACCATAGCCAAATACTGGTTTGGCTCACTCACCCTGTACCTCACCTTCCTCCTTTCCCCACTCCCCATCCATCCTACCACCTCCTCCTCTCCAGGGACCCTCACACCTTTGCCCTTCCCCGTCTCGACTCAAATTCTGGGCAGATCTCTTTCTTCTACCATTTCCCACATAATTGGAACTCCCTTCCACCATCACTCTGCCTGATTCTTTCATTAAAGCTCTTTAAACATGCCCTCTCATACTCACAACCTCCCTCCTGTTCTTGCTATCCACCAGGCTAAGTTTCCTATTACCTATTATGCTGCTGCAGACTTCCTAGCTCATATTGTCACTGGTCTAGCTATTTGATTATGCTGTATGTACTGCATTATTACCATCTAAGTTTGCTATGCATACCTAAATTTACTCCTGTCTCTCTGTATTATGTATATAACTTGCATACTGAACTTGTATGTATTGTTCCTACCTAGGGTACTGTAACCACCCTGTCTAATTTATACTTTGCCTCAGTTCTCACCCTTCCCTGGGTCAAACCTTGAAATGAGCCCCAGCTCAGTGTGCCGCTCCTGGTCACCAAACATTCAATAAATAAATAAACAAATAAATAAATATGGGAACCTACAGTGCACCACCCCCTTATGGAGTAGGCTGATAACAAATTGGCCCCAGGTTTCTCTAACTAGAGAATTGAACCCCCTGGAAGCACAGAGGTTGACAACATTGATTTCCTTTTCTGCTATTTAATGCCTGCTTTGACAAGTGTCACCCTGTACACGGAACAGGTGACAACCATACCTGTTTAGTTTCTGTACTGGTTTCTAATTAAGTTCTAGTTCTGTTTTGTTAGGTTAGGATCAAACCCTGCACTAGTCTTCTAATGGTCATAGCATATAGGCCTATACATAGATCGTTATAGTTACTTTAGCTCAAATAAATTTGCCTTTATAGACTGCAGTATAAAAGTTAGCTTTTTGTAGTATCCTCACCAGGATGAAGGTATTCCTGGTGTATTGCCATCATAGTTATTTCTTAGTAATGTACACCACGTGCCTGCTGTACTGTTCTGTTTCACTGTGTAGGAGACTGCACATATTAACTAGATCATCTTGTCTGTTCCATCATTGTTAAATAGAAAGTGTTTCAATAAAAATATTAACAACCAAAATTGTCATATTGCCCTCAGATGCAGCTTTGGGCAATATAACTATTTATCAGACAATAGTTATCTTATGGTAAATATTTTTCAGATTCATCCATCATTTCTGGTCAATTTTTATAAAATATTGTAGAAACATAGAAACATAGAATATGTCAGCAGAAAAGGACTGTTTGTCCCACCCAGCCTGCCTAGATGTTCTTTGCCTTATCTGTCTCTGCAGACCATAACTAGTCCCTGGCAACCCCCATGACTATTTACTAATATACCCCTATGTCTAGCCCTTGCATGGTTGAATTTCTCCACTGTCTTTGCCTCCTCCACTTCCACCTACAGTCTGTTCTAGGTGTCTAATACCCTTTCAGTGAAGTAATTCTTCCTCACATCCCTCTGGAACTCCCCCCCTCCAGCATTTTCTCTTGCTCCCTGGTCCTGGCGCTCATTTTTATTTGAAAGAGACTTCCATACTGCTTCCTGTTCACTACTGTGAGGTATCTGTAGGTCTCTATCATGTCCTTTCTTGATCTCCTCTTTTCCAGGGTGTATAAATTGTGATCACACAATCTCTCCTTGTAAGGCTTCTGCTGCAACCCCTGCACCATTTTAGTAACGCTCCTCTGGACTGTCCCCACCCTGTCTATATCCTTTCTGAGGTGCGGCCTCCAAAATTGGACACAATACTCCAGGTGGGGTTTTATTAGGTTTAGCATAAACTATAGAATGATAAAAAGAAAGAGGGGGACTGATGTGGTGTTATTTCATATTTGAGGTTTTGAATAAATAATGACAATTGTAAGGAAGGTTAAATGGGAGACTAAGATGAGAGATAAAGATATGTAAGAATATTTTGCTATCATAAAGGATGGTATTAAGTTGGCCCAAGAAGGCCAGACTAATGGCATGGCAGAGCTGCACTGTGCTGCCTTATGGGAGACTGAGATCATGTGCTAACCATGGAATCCCACTCAGGTAAGTCATGGAGGTAAGACACTCACTACATAAAAGTTTGTTAGTGGGCTACCGGCATTCATGCATCCCTGTTGGCTAACTAAGGAACACATTGCCATCAGGTGGGTGGGGAACAGGGAAACTGGGGAAAAAACAGATACATCCTTATGGCATGCAAATTGGGCACTGACAGTGTAGTCTAGAGGTTAAGTAAAGAGTTCTAAATGAGCATGGTACATCCAGCAGACCTAGGTTTGATTCCCACAATCTCCACTTGCATACTGTGTGACTATGAGCAAGTCAATTAACCTCCCAGTGCTCCCAGGTAGCCCATGAAAACAAGCACTTGTACCTACCCATACAAAAAAAATTAATTAGCCAATAGCTAGTGATTACCTGTTCATTAAGTAATGGCTAACTAAAAAGTTAAGCATTAAGCTTGACCATTTGCCATCTAGCAAATAGTTGGGATTTTTTTTGTTTACTTATTCATTAGTTGAGAAATGAGACTGAAAAATACTGTAGCTAGGAATCAATTGAAGTTTTCTACTTAAACATAATCCAGCTTGAGAGTTAGTTGTTTATATGACTTAGAAAATTACTCAGTTGTTTTACTTGAAATGCATAGAATGTCTCAGTTATTAATTACTTGAGATTTTAAACTAGAATATTTTGCAGTCACTAACTACTCGATAGTGGACTCACCTGTCCAGGAGTAGGGTCCACTCTAGGGACAGAATTCACAAAAGGGATGCACCCAGTGAATCCAAGATGTGCCGGCGCAACCCTGACTTGCACACTGGCATGATTCTGGCAGGGGATAGATGTGCATCACACACCACCCTTAATGTTATGCGTCACACCTGGATGGGTTGTGCAGGGGGCATGCCCCTGCATATGGTACACAGCCCTATTCACAACACACATTGGAGGCGCATCCCCAGAGCAAGTCCAGAGATGTGCCTCCTCAATATAAGTCTTCAAGAAGTAGATTAAGTGGGTGTCCACTCACTGGCAGGCCACTGTACTGCAGACAGCAGCACGGCAGCCTTCCTACCCTGGCAGTCCAGTGCCCCCCTCCCTGCCCACCACCCTGATTGTATGCTGCACACTGCACCAGTGAATAAGACATAGTGAACCCCCCTCCCTGCCCACCACCCCTATTGAATGCCCCACACTGCATCAGTAAATGAAACATATATGAACCCCTCTCCCTGCCCACCACCACGACTGTATGCCATATACTGTGGTGGTAAATAACTGACCTTCCACTAGTTTGACATGATCTCACATTTTCCAAAATCCCCTAAGTCAACCTGAAGGTCTGGTGGACCCCCCCACACCCACTCAGGCCCACCGGCCCCACCCCGCTCCTCCCATCACGGCATGGTCCTAACTTTGGTGGGCAGCTCAACCCACCCACATGCTGCCATGGCTGCCTGCCAACAGAGCTGTCTGTGAATGACAGCTACTGTACACCTGGAAGCCCATTGGTGGATCCTGCCAACCAATGGGTTTGCAATGAGTACTGTACCCTATCATCCCAATGATCCAGCTCACTACCAACCTGTCTCTAACCTTCCCTTTGCGGGGAAGGTTATTGAGAAGGTGGTTGCATTGCAACTGGACAATCACCTTGTAACTCACAATGTCTATGAAGCTCTTCAGTCTGGTTTCAGGAAGAGGTATAGCACAGAGACAGCCTTTCTTCAGGTACTAAATGATCTCCTAATGGCAAGAGATCAAAAGGTTCATACCATCTAGATCCTTCTTGATCTCTCAGCAGCATTTGACACTGTGGACCATGGAGTGCTTTTGGAGACCCTGCGGTTCCTTTGTGAACTGTTGGGTACAGTCCTCAAATGGTTTTGATTGTTCCTCATAGGCAGGTCTCAGACGGTGGTCACTATAATTAATTCCTCTGATGCCCTTCCCCTGTCCTGCAGGGTACCGCAGGGCTCCATATTGGCACCCATGTTGTTTGCAGTGTATATGCTGCCATTGGGAGATATCATCAGGTGATATGGCTTGAGTTTTAACTGCTATGCAGATGATACTCAGCTGTATATGTCCTTTGTACCCGGACAGGTTGATGTGATCTCTATGCTAAATAGTTGCCTCTTCGACATCAAAGACTGGATGAGCTCGAGTTGGCTGAGACTGAATCTGGATAAGACTGAGGTGTTGGTTGTGGACCCGGGTCACCAGGGGATGGGTCTTGGAGCTGGGCACATGTCAGGCAGATGGCTTGATGGTATCCAGCTCACTACCTCAGATCAGGTACATAACCTGGGCATTATTTTTGATGATAGCTTGACCCTGAAATCACAAATGTCAGCTGTGGTTAAATCCTCATTTTACCATCTGAGGAATATCGCCCGGGTGAAACATCTGGTTCCCCCGGGTGACCTTCCAACATTGGTCCATGCCTTCATTACTACCCATCTTGAGTACTGCAGTGCCCTCTACCAATGGCTGTCTGGGGTTGATATCCACTGCTTATAGCTAGTGCAGAACACTGCAGCCAAGCTGTTGACTGGTACGTCTAGGACCAGCCACATTATGCCTCTGCTGTGCAAACTACATTGACTGCCAGTCCAGTGGTGGATCACCTACAAGGTAGGCTTGCTTACCTTTAAAGCCCTACATGAACAGGCACCTGACTACCTGAAAGATCTCTTGACTCCCTACTCCCTCAATCGTCCTCTCTGATCCGCAGATGAGGGATTGCTAGAGATTCCCAGGGTTTGTCTAAAAACTTCTGGAGCTAGCACTTTTTCATTTGCAGCACCAGCCCTGTGGAATTCTCTACCTCGTCGGTTAAGAGAATGCATGACCATCAGTAGTTTTAAAACTATGCTACAAACTTATCTGTTTCATTTGGCTTATCCCGACTGATTTTAAATCATTTATACTGCTGTCTGTTTTTAATATTGTGGCTTATACTGTGTACAGCACCTTGATTTCGAAAGGCACTATATAAATAAAGACTTGATTGACTGATTGATTGAGTGATTCACAGAGTTTCACAAGTCTTGAAAGGATGGAGTTAAGATGTAACACCAGAATGCACAGCATTCACTCTATCTGAACAATGTTGGATATGCCTGATCAATACTAGAACTGCCTCCACTACCCTCAACTACGGCTAGGAAAACACCACCATCCTACCTGTCTTATGTGGTGGGGGGATTGCAGTCTTATGCTCTGGTTACTGCCAAGGTACTGACTGGCAGGAGGATCGGGGATGATTACCAACTATGCACCCCACTTACCTGTTATAGAATAGAATAGCAGGTGAGGTGGGGGATTTCTAGTCTTATCCCCTTGTTCAATACCTCTGCTTGGGGGCAGCCATATTTTCCCCAATCACTGCTTCAGTACTGAAAGACATGTTTCCGGAGGATATTGTATAACCTTTGTGATTCCAACTGCTGCCCATCTACTGCATAGAGTTTGGGGGTGATAGGCTTTGCCAGTATTCTTTGCTCAACTTGAAAAATTCCACCCCTCCTCCTGCAGTCTAACCCTGTTGAACACTTTTATATTGTAGTTTAGATTTTGATCTGTTCCGTGCCTGCACTGACTGTCATTAGCACTACTGCACAGCAAACACTGCACATCCTCTCTGCTAGATTTTTATCCACACCCCAGGCAATGGCCCAGAAAGTTTACCTGCATAAATCATTGAATAAATATTACATTATATTCTATGATCCATTAAGACTCAGTGTGCTGTGTGGATAAGTTTCCAACTTGTCAGCCTGGAACATATCATATCATATCATATCATATCATATCATATCATATCATATCATATCATATCATATCAAGTCTTTATTTAACCAGGCGTTCATCATTGAGCAGAAGCTCATTTGCAAGATGGACCTGGGTGGAGCATGAACAATTGTATATACAGGTCAACACAGGTATTTACAAGGCAATACAGATAATACTCTTTACAGAGAGGAAGAAAAAGAAGTTCATATGTACATAGAATTATACAGATATTGTACAGATTACCACGGTATTTACATACATAGAAGTGTCTATAGGAAGATAAAGCAGGTTATCTAAGGTTGCAGGAGGAAGTAACGGAAGAAAAAATAAAAATAAAAATATACACAGGTAGAGGTGAAGGTAGGGGAAAGAGAGGGAGGAGAGAGGAGGGAGAAAGGCTAGGAGGGCAGTGCACAGAAAGGAGTTGGTAAAGCTGGATGTAGAGAAGGATGATGGAGAAAGGTATGTATGTGAGCCCGGATTGAATGCTATAAAGTACGGGCATGGTAGGATGTCACAACCAGGGTAGTGAGCCCTATCCGAGGTTGGGAAAGGAAGAATAAGGGGATGGATGGGCCTAGTGTTGATAAGACAGGGGATAAGAGAGAGAACAATTAGGCTGGTGAGGGGCAAGCTGGGGGTCAGTACTTAAAATTAGGTCTAAGTGGCTATTTACCAGTGCAGACACCGGTACTGGGTCTGAGTGGGTGAAGCAGTTACATATGCACTTCTCTGATTGTACGGAAATAAAGCATCTTGAAAGCATTTATACCGATTAGAGTGCTTAATTTGAGGGTTTTTTGTAGATCGTTCCATAAGGTAGGTAGCACGAAGCTTATGGCTGCCCTGCTGAAGCGGGATTTTGCTTTGGGTACTTTAAGTGTAATAGCTGAGTAACTTCTTAACGCGTATTTCCCAATTATACTCAGGGGAAGACAGCAGGAGATATAGTAAGGCAGCTTATTAGAGATGGCTCTATAGGTCCAGAGAGCGGCGTTTCTGTGGCGCCTGAACTTTAGTGATGTCCATCCCACTGCCGCATATAGGGTGCAGTGATGTGTGTCGAAGGGGAGTCCTGTTATAAACCTCAGTGCTCGATGGTAGAGTGTGTCCAGTTTAGCCATGTAAGAGTTGGGGCATTGGCTGTAGAGGAAGTCAGCGTAATCAACCAATGATAGGAAAATGGATTGGACCAGTTGTTTCTTGGCATCTCTGGTGAGAAATTGGCTGATTCTAAAAAACAGTCCAAGCCTTTGCCGAAGTCGTTTTAGCAAGTCCTCGATATGTTCAATGAAGGAGAGTCTTTGGTCTATCCAAACTCCCAGATACTTGAATTTTGTAACAAATTCTAATTTTTCACCTAGAACTGTGGTAATTTGAGGAACTGTCCCACTGGACACAGGGTTAGCTGTACGGATAAAAGGAGACAGCACATTTACATACCTGGGGTCATCTTTTTTTATATTCTACTTGTTTCTCACAGAACTTGAAAGAAAGAAAGACTGGTCAGAAAGCTTTGCAGCATCGGACTTCTGAGAACTCCAAGACTGGTCAGGAAGCATTGCAGCATTGGACTTCTGGTTCAATAGCCCATGAACACAGAACTTGAAAGAATGTGGTAATGGTTGATAAAAATGGGAGGACGTACGGGACATAGCGCGCTGGTTTAACACAAAAAAATCAAACTCAAGGAGTTAAACAAGAATGACCAGAATGAGTGGAAACAAAACAAGTAGAAGTGACACCAAGCTTTATATAGGTGAGTAAAAGCAGGAAGGGAGCAGTGTGGCAGATTGCGATCCTTAATGTATGGCTGCACATCAAATTATGGTGAGAGTACCATGCTGTTCCCTCATGTAATGGGGAATTTATTGCAGGGCCATTTCCAGCTGGTAATTGTATGAACCCCCCCCTTTCCTTGAACCTCTGCTTTTGTTCTTTACTTAACCACTGGTTGTGACCCCCATGTAAGCAAGCAACTGTACCTCGGTGTGCAGGGTTGTCTTGTGCTACCCGACTCCTTCCACCCACCCGTTCCCCTGCCAGATCGGACAAGCATTGTGACTCATGGTCATCCATCACACGCTGGCCACTGTTGTAGCCACAGCCTGTCTTTCCCTCACCAAGGTTACAAATATGATTCACTGGTGTGCTAAGGAAGGGCAGGTAAGAGTGGTGGGAGGAGCAGGGTGAAAGCAAGATCAGCAAGCACCGTTCACAGGACAGGTGGCCATAAGTGCTGCAGCCACTACTCAGGACCAAATACCTGATGTGTGAGCAGAGCAAGGACCCTGGGGTACAGACAGTAGTGAGAAAACCTCTTCTGGGGCATCCTTGCCTTACCTCGTGCCACGCCAGCAACCCAGGTTCGGGAACAACCTCTGGTCATTGGAGAGCTGACACAGGGGGGAAGGGGAGCAGGCTTGAGCTGTGACTCTCCTCTTGCAGGTAAAGGGGGGGTCACCTGCCCACAGTCCCGCTGCCACTGGATGGAGACCCAGTGCCAGGCACAGGCAGGTACAGGTGACTGGTAGGGTGGGAGGTCCTGCAGTGCGTGACAAGCGTGTTCCTCCACACACACACATGCTCATGCAAAGGATGTGAAGGGGGAGGATGGAGACAAAAATGGGGAAAAAAGGATAAAAAAAATGACGGAAAAAAAAGAAAAGGAATAGTATTGGAATATGGGACCCGGGGCCCTGGTACTGGTGGTGGTTGAGAGGAAAAACAGCAGAACAGATGAGCCACTGGCTGGCACCAGAACACAGTGATGACTCATCTGAATCAACCTCCTGCCCTCCCCCCCAACAGCTAGTATTAACCTCTGACTTCCCCACAGTCATGTCTCTTAACTGTACCTGCTTTCCAAGGATGTCCTTTGTTTTTTTTTAATTTATTTCTATTTCTGCTCCACCGGTCAGCCGCCCCATTCCAACCGACCCCCCCAGCCCCGTCCTCGGAATATCCGGCGCCTACCTTATACCCGGCCTGGGAGTGGAGCCTGCGGGGAGTCAGTCATCATCCTGCTGCCGCTGGTGTTTTCTGCCTCTGGTTATCACCCAGGAGCCCCAGGAGTAGGAGCGCATGGGCGTGGAGGCATGCATGCACCCTACGGCCCGGGTTACGACTCCTTTCCCCCACTCCATGGCCTAACGCCTGGCTCCCTCTAAGCCCGTGCCACTCCTAACCTCCATTAGGGGTCACCATCAGCCGAGGGGTGCAGCATCCCTCCCCGGAGAGGAGAGCCTGCCTGCCGGCAGCTCAATCCAGCTCCGCCCTCCCCCCCTGCTGCCGACCTCTGACGATCCGAGCTCATTCCCGAATCTGGGTTGCTGGCATGCCGTGAGGTAAGGCGTCCAGCACCTCATCCCTCAGCGCCACCGGGCCAGCTCAGGAAGTCCTTTATTTTACCTCAGAATTTTTCTCTGCCTCCTCTGCCCTTCCTAAACTTAGAGCTTCTGTGACTGCTGAACTAGGGAGACTGTAACCACAAAATAATGCTGAACAGTAGACTTATAGACTTGTTCTTCAAAAAATTGCATTTTACATGAATCCCTTACACTACCAGCTTCAGTGTTAGCCCCTTTCCCCATAATCACCCCTTTGGGGCCACAGCCATCGCCCATTTGCCAGTATCAGTCCTCCAGACCACTGGTGGATTCCTTCCTCCCAAGTCCAGTCCATATCAACTTCTACTAGCAATGTTCCACTTGTTGCAGTGTAGGCAATCAGACCCCAGGGCAGTGCCCAGGACTTTAAAGGCCCCCTACAACACATGCTGTGGGACCCTACCTGACTACCAAAAATTCAGTGTAAATAACCAGTCACACTATGCTTGCTATTGTAAATAGTTTTTATTGATAATAACAATACCTTATACTACCCACTATATATAAACACAAATAAAGAGCTGCATTAAACAACCCAAACATCAATGTTACATGTACTGTACAGTCATGGAGTAAGGAAAAAGGTAAACAGCACCTGTAGCTAGCAGGAACAAACTGGGACTCACCAGTATGGAAGTTTCAAGTCCTTTTAATGTACAAATCCCTCACCGGAGTGAAATACAGATCCAGAAGCAAATGATTTGTTACCTTTTAATGGACCAACATAGATGTAACAACAAGGACAAAGTGCTCTAGCTTTTGGACCAACAAGTCCTTCGTCAGAAGTGTAATGACAGTTATTTAGAAAAAAAAAACAATACTTTTTAATAACTAGATCATGCAGAAAAAAACAGAAAAAATTCCCATTGGTTTAAAATACTCGTTTAAAAAAAAACAGAAGATGATGTCAGAGAAGCTTAACAGTACCATGTCACCTTAAGCTGGGAGAGTCTCAGGGTCAAAGGTTCTTAGTGCAAAACACATACAAAGAACTCTACTCATATAAATTAAATTGACATGAGGTGCGAGATCTCATTTGCATGGGGGTCCTAGACAGATCTATTTACATTAGGCTAATATTGATGTGATTTGTGGAAATGTAGGTATGTTAGGACTTTTGTATTAAACACATACTTTATATTTACTTCTAGTTACCTTACCCTGGGAGGGTGGAAGTTTTATTTCATTGTTTTTCTATCCAGTATCCTTGGAGATGTTACTGCGCATAAAGGAGTAAGGTTAAATAGTGTCACATTTTTTCTCTGTTGATATTAGGATATATGATCCTTTTTACTTGGGATTTCATGACAAGTTGAATTCCTTTGGATAACAATTGCAGTGACTGATGTGAATGAAGGTGCATTAGGAGAGTGTGTGTGTGTGTGTGTGTGTGTGTGTGTGTGTGTGTGTATCTCCTTAAAATTAGTTACCCCCCCATGTTAGGGGGATGTGGGATGGGGTAGGGTGTGTTGTGTGTGTGGAGGGGAGGAGAAAATTTAATTTTTATCTCTTATTTAGATTCCTTAGACATTTTTGGTACAGCAAGTTGTTATAAACTGAGAATTTATTGATATCAGTACATATCAGGCTGCATGGTCTTAATTCCTTGGTGGTCCTTGACAAGAATTTTTGTTTGACACTAATACTGTCAATTTATAGTTATATTATCATTTATAAAGTCCTGTTACTACACTATAGGCTTTTGAATTTTATGGGGCATAATATCTAGCTGGAGAGTATAGCTGGGTAATGGGTCCAGCTAAGTTTTACACATCATACTAACATATTAAAATGCCAGCAGAATAGGTCTAACGGGCTTTCATGTCTGCTCGTTTGGTCAGCCCCCACCCTGGGAGCTGACCTTGCTGCCCCCCTCACCTTCTCTGGCTTCTCCCTTCCCAGTTCTGGATATTCTTGCTGCACTGGAATTTGCTTCCAGAACCCTTCCCCTGTACCTGTCCCACCCCCTCTTGAACCCCTCCACTGTCTCTGCCTCCACCAGCCCCCTGGGCAGTGCATTCCATGGCTCCACCAACCTCTCAGTGAAGTAGCACCTCCTCCTTTCTCCCCTGAATCTTCCCCCCTCCAGCTTCCACCCATGCCCTCTAGTTGCCCCCTTCTCCTTCCTTCGAAGCACCCTGTACAGTGTTGTATTGATCTTTTTAAGACAGCTTTACTGGTAATTCTTTATCTGAATACATACATTGATGCTTCCTGTAGTCCTTAAACAATCTTAGTATGTCTTTAATCTGGGTGGGGGTTGTTTTTCAGTAATTACATTCATATACACATTGTGACACTCATAGTTTAATTTAACAGCCATCTGCTCAAGTAGTTGTTATCTTATGTCAATTTAATTTATATGCAGTAGAGTTTTTTGTATGTGTTTTGCACTAAGCACCTTTGATCCTGAGACTCTGCCAGCTTAAGGTGATATGGTACTTTTAAGCTTCTCTGACATCATCTTATGTTTTTTAAATGAGTATTTTAAGCCAATGGGGATTTTTTCTTTTTTTTTTTTTTGCATGACCTAGTTGTTAAAAAGTATTGTTTTTTTCTAAATAACTGTCATTATGCTTCTGACGAAGGACTTGTTGGTCTGAAAGCTAGAGCACTTTGTTCTTGTTGTTACATCTATGTTGGTCCATTAAAATGTATCAAATCATTTGCTTCTGGATCTGTTCTTACAAGGACCAATACGGCAAATACTAAATCTAGATTTCAAAGTGAAATACTAAATTTAGTCTTAAAGCAGTAATTAATAAATAAAAAAGCTAGAGAGTGGAGGTAAATAGGATGTACTCAGGGATTGGGGGTGACAGACAGGGTACTGCAGGGATCAGTACCGGGTCCTCTCCTTTTCAACATCTACATAGGGGACATAGCGGAAGGACTGAGAGGGTAGGTGGGTCTTTTTTCAGATGATACAAGGATCTACAACTCAGCAGGGGGGGTGGAGTACATAAGACAGGACTTGAAGACTTTAGAAGGATGGGCAGAGACATAGTAGTTGAAGTTCAATGTCAAAAAGTGTGCAGTGATTCACTTAGGGCCCAACAACCAGGAAGCAAGATACATGCTGGGGGGTAAGACATTAAGGTGACAGAACAGGAGAAGAATTTGGTAGTAATAATATCCAGCAACCTCAAGGCAGGCAACCAGTGCAGCAGGGTGGTGGGAATGACAAATGGGATGCTGGTGTGTCTTAGCAAGGGTATCTCTATCAGGCTAAGCAATACACTTATGCTCCTTTACAAAGCCATTGTAAGGCCTCACCTAGAGTATTGAGTCCAGTTCTGGAGGCCACATCTATGTAAGGACAGAGACCAGTTGGTGGGGGTTCAGAGAAGGGTGACTATGATGTTACAGGGTATGCAGGACAAACTGTATAAGTAGAGATGCAAGGAACTGTGGCTGTACTCCTTGGAAACTAGAAGGGAGAGAGGGGACATGATCAAAATGTTCAAGTATGTCAAGGGAATCAATAGGGTTAAGACAGGTAGCCTATTCCACAGAAGGATGGTGCAGTATCAAGGGGCTATAGTCTGAAACTACAGGTGGAGATTCAGCCAGGGAGATATAAGAGGACAGTTCTTCACAGAGAAGGTGGTGGAAGTGTGGAAAAGGCATCTGGAGGATGTGGTAGGGTCCAAAACAGTGACAAACTTTAAGATGGCATGGGACAGGCATATGGGGCCGTGTGGAAACACAAAGGAGACTGCAGGGAAGGGGAACGAATAAACGGCATGGGAAGGGCAGACTAAATGGGCCACAGGGGCCTTTTCCACCAACAAGATTCTATGATTAGCCTCCTAGCTCCTTATTTTTAATATCAAAAATGTTATTGAGCCAACTTCAGAACAAGGCACAAACAGCCTATAACTGTCAGACTAGGTACAGTATACATATGCTATGTTATATAAAATGGCCTACATCAGCTTATAAGAGCATAATCATAGGTCTAATTGGAAAGTTGCCGCCTATAACTAAACCCAGGAGCTATAACAGACAACATGTATCCACATTGATGAGAAAGATCAGCCAAACAATTGTGACCAGTATACTAACCAGTTTGGTAGAAATCCATGCACTTCCAGATAGCTGGTAGGATAAGGGCCAGAAAGGAAGGGAAGGGTGGGGAAGGGGACATAGCAAACTTCCCAGTCTGGATTAGTGAGAAATAAGAGGAGGAGAAGAACAGGTGGCCATAGATTCCATAGAGCTAACCAAAGACTGAAGGGACAGCAGGGCATGAAACAGTTGGTACTTGATAGGAAAGACACCCCTTTAGCCGGGGCACTGGCTATCAACATAAGGGACCTTGGTTAGACAGTTACCAAGGCAGATTGCATGGAGGAGTGGGATGCACTAAATAGAGATGGGAGTGGAAGTAGGTGTCCCATTTCTGGTGGTATTCATGCAGATGGTTCAAATTACAGAAGGAGAGCCTATTGAGCATGGCAAGGCAGGCTAACGCTGCTCACAACATATACTAACATACTATTCGCCAGCAGATTAGGTCTTATGGTCTATCGAGTCTGCTCGAACCTAGATCCTTAGTTGGGTGCCGAGACCCTCCCATCCCTTGTGCTCCAGAAACCCCTATCATCCATCCCCACCCCCCTGGGACAGGCCATCATCTGATACATCCACTTTCTGTGTCTGTCCCACCCTCTCTTGAAGCCCTCCACTGTGGATCTCTGAACCAGCTCACCAGGCAGTGCATTCCAAGGGTCCACCACCCTCTCAGTGAAAAACCTCCTCCTCTTTTCCCCCCTCACCCTTCCACCTTTCAACTTCAAACCATGTCCTCTGGTGATACCTCCCTGCTTTAGTCTAAAGATCCCATCCATGTTTACCCTATTTATTCCCTTGAGGTACTTGAAGACCTCAATCATGTCCCCCCTGTCTCTCCTCTCCTCCAATGAAAACAGGCAGAGCTCCTCAAGTCTGTCCTCGTAAGTCAAATCCCTAGCCCTCATGATCATCTTTTTGCCCTCCTCTGTACCTCTCCAGGAGCTGTATGTCCCTCTTCAAGTGTGGTCTCCAGTACTGTACACAGTACTCAAGGTGTGGTCTAACCAGTCCATTGTACAGTGGCAGAATCACTTCCTTGCTCCTAGAGGTGATCCCCTATGATGCATCCCAACATCCTGTTTGCCTTGCTAGCTGCTCTCCTGCACTGCTCAGAGTTATTCATACATGTATCCACCATGACCCCTAGGTCTTTTCCCTGTTGAGGCTTCCAGCACCTCCCTCCCAGGGTGTACCTGTGTTTAGGGTTTCCCACCAAGATGCAACACCTTGCACTTGGCGATATTGAAATTTAATTTCCATGTGTGAGTCCAGCTTTCCAGGGTGTCCAGGTCCTCTTGCAGGGCCAACCTCCCTCTTCTCCCCTCAACTACTGCTCCCATCTTGAGTCATCCACGAAGAGACTCATTTCACACCCTATACCATCCCTGATGTCCGATATGTAGCATTAAACAGGATTGGACCCAGGACCGAGCCCTGTGGTACCCCACTACCAACCTCTGTAGGGTTCGAGAGCTCCCCACAGACCACTACTCTGAGTGCATCCAGCTATCCAGTTTTCAATCCATCTGACCATCAAAGGGCCTACTCCTAACCCCATCAGTTTCTCCACCAGACCATTGTGGGGGACAGAGTCAAACGCCTTGCTGAAGTCCAAGAATAATACATCCACAGGCTTACCCCTGTCCAGTTCTGATGTTACCCATTCATAGAACTCCACAAGGTTGGTTTGACATGATCTACCTGGCACAAACCCATGCTGCCGACTATCCAGACCTCCCACCTCCTCCAAGTAAACCCCCAATCGTTCCTTTAGTATACTCTCCATTAATTACATATCCAGTGAAGAATGATGAGGCTGCCTCCACTTCATCAGGATTGCCCATTTGGCTTCCATTGTGGCTGCCAGGACCCAGCACCTATGTGAGGGAGAGAGAGGAGATAGCACATTTGGTCCCATAAAAACAACAGGGGATTGGCCTGATTCAGGGGGCAGCCAATTACCTTAGAACAGTCGACTAGCATGGTGTACCAGAAAGGGGTCAGGGATGGACAGAGCCAGAGAACATGAAGGATGTTAGCTGGACTCTGATGACAGCTGCAACATTGAGCATGATTCAGGAGGCCTTTTGCATGAAGGGCAGCTGGGGTTCTGTACCATCTTAACAGAATCTTTAACTGGATGGTTTGACTTTTGATATTCCTGTATGCTGAGAGGGAGGCCCGGAGGCAGCGGCTCCACACATCAGGAGGAATAGGCTTCCCAATGTCCACTTACCATTGTTGCCAGAATAACAGGGTGGGGTTGGGCGTCTCTTATAGACTGATAAATTTTACCTGCTAGACCCTGAGATGAGGAGGCCTTAGGTAGAGTGGCCATCCAGAGCCATTTAGGGTTTTGCTCACAATGGGCTTGGAAGGAGCGAATAGCACACCGAATCTCAACATACAGCCAGAAGTCCCGGGTGGGGAGATTATGGCAGGCTGTAAGCTGGTCACAGGACATCAGCTCCTTGGAACTAGGCATGTATAGATCACATAGGCATCAGATGCCCCATCCGACCAGTCCGGCCAGTAAACCCACTTTTTGTCCACCAGTATGTTCTTTTTGTTCCATAGCTCCGTATAGTCTATAGGGGGTAGCTGGGCAGGATTAGGAGTATGGGCTGCTGCCATGACTTTGTGCCAGGCCCTCCTGGTTTCAACCATCACCAGAGGGAGATGAGAGCCCCTAGTCCTGCAGGTGGAGAGAAGAGAGCATAAGGATTCATCCTTACTTAAGGATCACTCTAGTTGCACCCATAAGGGGGTGGGGGGATGAGGGGACAAACCGCTTGGTTGCTTGGGCAACCTGATATGCAAACTGATAGCCCTGGAGCCACGGAAGGCCCAAGCCAGCCGCAGTCCAATGTACCCGCAGTTTAGCCCTGGTCCAACGGGGAATTTTCCCCTCCCAGAGCAGTTGAGAAATCAGTTTGGCCAACACTCAAAAAGTTTTGAGGGAGAGACAAATAGGGAGATTGAGGAAGAGATAGGAAACCCTTAGGAGGTGGAACATCCTTATCACCCACACCTTACCCCTAAGGGAGAGCTTGAGCGCCCACCATCATCCACCTCCGTGGAGATAGAAGTAAGGAGAGGGGTGAAATTAGAGCTCTCTAAGTCTTTCCATCTGGTGGGGATGGTGATTCCAAGATAAGAGAAGCCCTGGGTGGTCCAGGAAATGTCTGTACCATGTAGACAGTTCACAGAGCAGGCTATATTCAGGGGGGCAAGTATAGTCTTCTTCCGGTGGACATGGCGGCCAAAGAGGTACACAAATTGCTGTAATTTATCTAGATCCATGGGTAGAGAGTGGGCCAGGTCAGAAAGCATAAGGAGACAATCATCCACATAGGAGTTCACAAGATAGGAATGATCTCCTACCTTGATACTTGCCACCCCCATAGAGGAGATTAGTTTCCTTGCGAAGGGGTCCAGGGTGATTAAAGAAAAATAAGAGGGGGGATAGAGGACAGCACTGACGGGTGCCTCTCTGAAGTAGGAATGGGCCAGAGATGTCCTTATTGGTCATAATCTTGGCCACAGGAGAATTATACAAGGTGGAGACCCAGCTTCTGAAGTAGGGACCGAACCCATAGAGCTTCAAGATGCTATGCAAATATGGCCATTGTACCAAATCAAGGGCTTTAGAAAAATCAAGTGGCCAGTGTAGCCATAGGGTCAGATGAGTGCAACGCCAGCCATTTAAGGTTTAGCACTAGTCTGAGATTGTCAGCACCCGACTTTCCTTTGGTAAACCCAGCTTGAGAAGGATAGATATAGAAGGTAGGACATGGAGCAGTCTATTAGATAGGATTTTGGCAGCAATCTTTGTATCTACAGATAGCAATGAAATGGGGTGGAAGTTAACGCAGTTAAGGGCATCTGTGGACTTCTTGGGAAGAAGTGTGACTAAGGCCACCTTCATAGTAGGGGGCAAGGTTCCCTGGGAGTGTGCTTCATGGAGTGTGAGGAGAAGTTTATTTGAAGTCTCAACATGTAGTAGCTGGTAGAGTTTGATGGTCATGCCATTCAGTCCAGAGGCTTACCCCTTGGCCAATGAGACAGAGCAATCTGAAGCTCTAGGATGGTAAAAGGCCTCTCCAGGAGGTCCAAGTGTTCTGGGCAAATCTTGGGTGTGGTAGCCGATCTACAGAACTCCACCAGCCCTTTGAGAGTGCCTTCTTCATCCAAGGTGGACTTGGACTGTTAGAGGGCTTGATAAAACTGCCGCATAACCTCATTAACCCTCTTTGGATCAGACACAGCCTTCCCGGTGAAGTCCTGCAAGGCATGTATGCGGGAAGTAGCCTGTTGCTTCCTAAGCTGGTAGACTAGAAGTTTACCCCTTGTCCCCCTCCAGTATTTATGCTTAGAGCACATAAGGTGCCACTAGCTTTATGCCGCAATAGAGTGTTAATACAGTATTTGAGGCTGATGATGGCCATGATAAGGGAATGGTCAGAACTAGCATGTGGAGAGGATTTGAACCGAGCTTCTAACTCTGAGAGATCTCCTTGAAGTTTAGTTTCTTCCTCTTTCCATGCCTTATTCTGAGCCGCAGCAAAAGAGATAATGCGGCCCCTCATAACAACCTTGAATGCCTCCCAAATGGTTCCAGCCCCCACCTGTTCATCAGTGTTGTCCAGGAAATAATTCCTACCCTCCTGCAGCATTGTGACCTGAAAAGTCAGATTCCTAAGGAGCAGAGGATTGCAATGCCATCTAGTGGAGGATGAGCGTTGGCCAGGCGGAATACAACAGCAGGTGATCGGGGCATGATCCGAGATAAGAATGGAGTCCACTCTGATGTCCCCAATACCCTGGGCTGCCTTCTGGTTGGCCAACCAGAAGTCAATGCAGCTGTGTGTGTTGTAGACCATAGATTGAAAGATGTAGTCATGGCCTGTGGGGTTATCCCTCCTCCAGGGGTCTATCAGACTCCACTCATCCATCATCTCCTGCAGAGTAGTTCTTGCCCTGGGATGGGCCTGGGAGTAGGATGGGGCTTGTTGAGGAAAATATAGGGGACTAAGTTAAAATCATCACCTACAATGATCTGTAAGCCCTCATGTCCCTCCGAGAGGGAGGCAATGGCATGACTGGTCTACCACCAGAAATCCCAGCAAGTCGACATTAGACACATACACATTTGCTACTATAATCTTCCCCCCAGGGAAGGAGAACTGAGCTATCACCCATCTACCCTGCTTATCCACCTGGGATGCCTCTACCACCCAAGAACAGGACTTATAGAGGAGGATGGTAACCCCCTTGGACTTTGTAGAGGCAGAGCTCACAACCATTGTACCTACCCACATTTTCCACAACCATTGAATGGTTATGGAGGTTAGGTGTGTCTTCTGGATAAGGGTGACCTCAGCATGCAAAGTCTGAAGCTGCTGTAACACCTTATTGTGCTTCACAGGGCAGTTAAGGCCCTTAACATTCCAGGAAACACACCTCCACCCTTGTGTAGACATGCCCTCTGAGCTCAAAGAGTTCAACAATAGAAAAAGCACCCACCTCCAAGATTGAAAAGAGGAGGATCAGAAAAGTAGTAGGTACCTGATATGGAGGATGGCTCAGAGGGGGGTGTGAGTTCTACCAGCGTCCTGGTCAAGTACTGGAACCGGAATGTTACAGCTCACCAATGCTTAGATAGGTACAGTCAATAGTGAAAACTGCAAACAAGAACAAAGAAACACACAATGTGATATCTTAAAACTGCAATAAGTGCACAAAAACAGTCAACAATGAGAAACTCTAAGGATGTAGAAGTAATCACATATAGGGGCAACCTATGACGAGATGCTCTGAGCTATGCTGGTTCTAGCACCCAACTGGGGTAACAGGAGGGTCAACACAGGGTGAACCCATCCCTTCCTGTATCATCTGTCAAACATGGACAAGCCAGGAGTGAGTCGGGGGTAGAAACAGGGATGCAGGGGAGGAATATAAGGGAGTAAAGGGGGGAGGTGGAAAGGTGGGTATGGGAGAAGGGGGGGGAGGCCCTTCATCATCATCAGCCAGAGTGTGAGGTATAGTATGGTAACATAAGTCCATTAACACGAGCAGGGATAAATAGTCCTGCTCCAGCCATGTGATGGGAAAAGAAGACAAGTGATCTAAGCTCTAGTGGCCTCAAGATAACCACAGCAACACACTGGTGCATCACCAGAAAAATTGGTCAAGAGACCACATGTCGCCAATGTCTGATGAGCATGGGGCATGGGGTACACTGGGAGCAGAGCACTAACTAGAGTGAATAACCATAAGACTCACCTCCTAGCATCCTCAGCCCCTTCAAGAGAAATTTTCCACATGAAGTCCAAGGCATGGACCAGGCAGAGGCAACAGAGATAAAATAAGCCCCCAGAGTCCAGACCTGAAAGGACTTAGCCCCCCAGGTGTTGTCCCTCAGTGATGGAACAGATGAAGTAGGTAAATTCAGCAGGTCGGGGGGGTGGAAGGCAGACAATCAGGCAGCCAGGATCAGGCTTCTGTCAGTGAGGAAGCTGGCTGCTTGTTCCCAGGTGGGAAGTAAAAGAAAAAGAAAATGTAAATAGAGTCCGTATCCTATGCAGAAGTCTGCATAAGCGATCCAGGATCACCTTCTCTTCAGCCCTCGGGTTCAACAGGATTAGATGGCTAAGGAAGATGCCCTGCAGGGCTCTTGCATGGTGGTACCCCTCTAGCTATGATCTGTGTGAACGTCAGGAGATCTGGTCTTATGGGGCTGGAATAGTTGCAATCAGAGAGATCAGAGGCCCAGTCCAGGGGACCTACAGTGTCCATGTCCTCTGTAACAGGAGTGGCTGATGCCATGGTCTCTTTGTCAGATGGGGAATCCCCCCTCAAAAGCTTAGCTGGAGGTGAGGTGGGCTGGATCCTCTGTTGTGCTCGTCGGGGGCTCCTGGACCTAGTCATGGAATGATTGTGCTGTGCATTAATAACAGGAGACACCTCCGGAGTCGGTAGTTTCTAGCCAGCATCAGAGGGGTTAGGAGCTGATGAGCTGGAGCTCAGAGAGTCAGGCGTCTCCCTGTGATGAGGCCTGGAGGAAGCCTGAGCAGGCGGACTGGTCCATCGTTTGTTGATGTCCGTGGAGGACTGCTTCCCTCTTTTTTCTCTTTCCATCTGGATTGCTATCAACTGCTGTGAACCCAGAGATGTCTGGAAAATGTAGTGTGTTGTTGCATGGTTGGCCAGTTCTTAATTAACTAGTTTTTGAGCTCCCATGGGCACTGGGCAGTGAAGACCCAACCCTCTCTGGACACTTGAAGTTGAGTCCCTTAGATCTGTACTGAAAGCCTTGCTCTAGCAGAAACTTTTTTCAGAGGGCCAAACGCTTTCCGCCGAGAAGCCACCTGATGGGAGAAATCTCTTGAAAAGGAGATGTGGGCCACCTGCCAGGTTAAGTCCACCAGATATCTGGCTACTCTCAGGATCTTCTCTTTAATGGTGTAGCACAAGACAGAGGCAATAATTGGCCTCGGTGCTGAATTAAGGCGACCCTTCTTGCTAGAAAGGCGATGCGCAAGCTCGATGTCCACTGGATCCCTCCTATCGGGATCCATTCATTCAGAAATTTCTCCATATTTTGGCCTTCTACTCCTTCGGGGATGCTTAAAATCTGTATGTTATTATGGTGTCCCTGATTTTCTTGGTCTTCTGCCCTCTCCCACAAGCGGACCTCTCCAATTTCTCCGTGTGCTGCTCTGAGACATGCAGCCGGTCCTCCAGTTTTTGAACATCTGCAATGTTTCCCAAGAGAGCGGCACTGATACCATCCACTCTCACATGTAGTGCCTCCAGCATCTTTGTAATGTAGCTCAGTGAGTCGCTCACTGGAGTATGTTGAAACTGTGGCTCCGCTGAGGTGTTAGGTGTGGCAGTAAGTGTGGGAGGGCCAGTCACCATGTCTGGAGGTACCAGGAGATAAAAGGATGTCTGTCCCTGGCCAGATGGCAGTGCTGCAACGCCGGTAGGTGGGTGGACTGGAAAGTCAGGCTTCAGAGTCCTTGGGGCTCCCCGATGTGCTGTTATTGGTTTGCAGGAAACACCAGGCATGTCGGTTGTGGCCTTGACTAGTGGCCTGGCTGGTGGTGGGAAAACAATCAGGACAGAAGCAGCTCAAAATGTGGGCTTCTCACTGAAAGGATCACATCTAGCATATGGTGGGGGTTAGGTGGAAGCCCCCTGATGGAATCACTGATAATTGGGCTTCAGATCATGCCATCAGAGAGGGGATTAAGCCCAGAGAGGGACAGAGACAAAATTCAGGCGGCCATCTTTGCTGACACTCAAGCCACACCCCCAAGCCTCCTAGCTCCTTGATTACCTTAGTATGATCCTTAGTATGATCACTTGTTTTACAATATCTTTTGCTCTATCAAGAATGCTAAGAAATACATTAATACAGCACAGTCAAACTGCAATGCTCTTCAAAGTACAATTTTTTTTAATACTGCTGAATCACAAATGAAGATTACAGTCAGCTGAGTAGTTTAAGGTTTTAGTTAATCAAGGCTGGGTACATTACCATGCATTTCAGTTCTACTAAGCAAGGAGACATAAAACAACCAGCAACACCAATGAATTCTAGAGAAGGTAAGCAATCATAAAATGTGGGGTTTTACCTAGAAATACTATGATGCAAAAAAAGAATTGTCAACATCCCTTTAAAAGTTTATACTGAACTAATGTTCCAGAAGTCTATTCAATCAGTGAACTACATTTTCCAGAATCACTTCCTGTCCCTGCCCAGCCTGAGGAAAAAGAAATACATGAGCAGTGACTGTTAGTCTCCATTTTGAACAACTGGTGTTAAGATTTACATGTTAAGGTGAGTGCTTACATTTAAATAGAAAAGTACATCATTTTAACTCCCAGAAATGTTAAATACTGTAAGGGGTTATTATTCAGGTTGTATTGCTTTGTAATTGAAATCCTGTGCAGGTTTCACAATCAGTATTTTGTTCTAAAGAAATTTCCTCTGCTCTGTACTCATGTGGCTAAAATCCTTTGAAAAGCCTGTAAATTACACAGTTTATTTTCAATCAAATCACTCCTTGAAGTGTCTAATGTGCATTGTGCCTCTAGATTACTTATTATTTGTGGAACTTTTACTGATTTAGTTACTTTAAAGTGGTGTCTTGGGGTGGGGGAGCTGGGGAATTATAGAAACATAGAAACATAGACGTTGACAGTAGACAAGGACCATCAGGTCCATCCAGTCTGCCCATTTCTTTTTGTACCTTATGAATGTGCCATAGGCCTTTACTCTGTCAATGGCCAATCTATTCATATTCATCTGTATTGCTCTCTTATGCCTATCCCATGCCTGTTTGAAGCCCTGCACTGTATTCATATCCACCACTTCCTGAGGTAGGCCATTCCATACATTCACCACCCTTTCTGTGAAAAAGAACTTCCTCTCATTACCCCTTAATCAGCCTCCCTCTAATCTTATGCTGTGTCCTCTTGTCCTGCTATTTTTCTTATATTGAAACATGTTAGACTCTTTCATCTTGTTAATGCCCTGAAGGTGTTTGAATGTTTCAATCATATTACCTCTCTCCCTCCTTTGCTCTAGGGTATACATATTGAGCTCCGTTAATCTGTCCTCATATGTTTTCTGATGCAGTCCCTGCACCATTTTGGTTGCCCTTCTCTGGACTGCCTCCATTTTGTAAATGTTCTTGTGAAGGTGTGGCCTCCAGTACTGCATGCAGTACTCCAGATGGGGCCTAACCAGTGTCTTGTAAAAAGGAATTATTACCTCCCTCTTACGACTTGTAATACCCCTACTAATACAACCCAACATCCTCCTAGCCTTACCTACTGCTTTAGTGGTCTGCTTCGATGATTTCAGGTCATCTGTGATGATGATGCTGAAATTTCTTTCTTCCTTTGTGACTGCCAGCAACTCCCCTCCCAACCTATTGGTGGCTTCAGGGTTTCTCTTCTCTATGTTCATGATCTTGCACTTCTTTGCATTAAACACCAGTTGTCACTCTTTTAACCATTTTGCCAGTTTATCTAGATCTCTTCTCATTCTGCCCACCCCATCTGGATCATCTACTCGGTTGCAGATCTTAGTGTCATCCGCAAACAGACAGATCTTACCCTCCAGTCCATCTGCAATATCACTGATGAATATATTGAAAAGGACGGGCCCCAGGACTGATCCCTGAGGTACCCCACTTGTGACTTGCATCTCCTCTGACTTGAATACCATTTACCACCACTCTTGGTTTCTGCCCGTCAACCAGTTTGCCACCCAGTTGACCAACTTCTGACTCACCCCGAGTCTGCCCAGCTTTTTAATCAATCTTCTGTGTGGAACAGTATCGAAAGCTTTGCTGAAGTCAAGGTAGGTGACATCAACTGCTCCCCCTTGGTCCACCACTCTGGTTACTTAGTCAAAGAAATCTATGACATTAGTTTGACAGGATCTTCCTGTTGTAAACCCATGCTGTCTTGGATCCTGTGCTCCTATGGATTCCAGGTGTTGCACTATCCTTTCCTTAAGGAGTGCCTCCATAATCTTGCCCACTACTGAAGTAAGACTGACTGGTCTGTAGTTCCCTGCCTCCTCCCTGCTACTATTCTTGTGGAGCAGGATCACATGAGCCCTTCTCCAGTTTTCTGGGACCTCTCCTGTGCTCAGAGACTCACTAAACAGTTCTGCTAATGGATCTGCTAGTTCCACCCTTAGCTCCTTAAGTACCCTGGAATGTATGCCATCAGGTCCCATTGCCTTGTCCACCCTGAGCTTATCGAGCTCTTGTAGGACCCTTTCCTTTGTGAATGGACTAGTGCACACCTCCCTCCCCCGTGTTCATGGTACTGAGCTGTGGGCCCTGCCCTACCTTCTCCTCAGTAAATACTGAGCAGAGGTATCTATTTAGGATAGATGCCTTTCCATGGTCCTCCTCCTCACACTGTCCCTTATGTCCTTTGATCTTAGCAATATCCCCTCTGGACATTCTCCTTTCACTAATGTATCTATAGAAAGTCCTGTCCGCTTCTTTTACTGTTCATGCTAGTGTTTCCTCGGTTTGAGCCTTTGCCTGCCTTACTGCCTTCCCTGCTTCCCTTAGGGAAGTTTGGTATGCCTCCCTCTCTTCGTTCTGCTGATTTCCCTTATATTTCTTGAAGGCCAGCCTTTTGGCTCTGATCTTTTCAGCTACTGTTTTTGAGAACCAAAGTGGTTTCCTTCTTCTTTTGCACTTCCTTTTCTCTCTAACACAATGGGATGTTGCTTCAAGTATTGCATCCTTAATGCTTCCCCACTTTGCCTGTACCCCCTCACCTATATTTCTTCTTGCCAGGGCTAGCTTAATTCTGTTGGCCATCTTAACAAAGTCAGCTCTGAAGTCCCATATTTTTGCCTTTGAATGGAGTGATTTAGTTCTAGTGGCCAAACTGAACCATACCATGTGATGGTCACTGACCCCCAGGTGACCTTCTACCTGGAGATCTGTGATCCTTTCCTTGTTAGTCAGTACTAGATCTAGGATAGCCCTGTCTCTTGTGAGTTGTTGTACCAGTTGTTTGAGGCCTTCCCAATGCAGGGAATTCACTATGTGTCTTGTTCTGGTAGATGTTCCTGCTGGTATTGACTAATCTGTATTTGGCATGTTGAAGTCTCCCATTATCAGAACCTCTCCTTTAGCTGTCATGTTTTGCATATCTTCTAACAGTAATGTGTCTAAGTCCTCCCCCTGGTCTGGAGGTCTGTAGACATCCCCAGTTCGTATGGCTGTCCCATTTCCTGTTTCCAGGGTGGCCCACAGTTCTTCTGGCTCCTTATGTATATTCTGAATTTCTGTAGCTTTGTTATTTTCATTGACATAAAGGGCCACTCCACCCCCCTTTTTGCACCTCGGTCTCTTCTGCAACACTACATAGCCGGGTACTGAAGTCTCCCAAGTGTGGTTACTGGTGAACCATGACTCGCTAATGGCTACTATGTCCAGTTTAGCCTCTGTCATTGTTGCCTGCAGGTCTGGGATCTTGTTTCCCAGACTGTGAGCACTTATGTACATGATTTTCCATTGGCCAGGTTTCGGTGGATTAGTTATTGGGTGAGGTTTTGCCTTTCTCCTGTGTGTTGTTTGGGGAGCTGGACCTTTTTCCTTACCTGATGATGCAAATGAACTACAAACATGCTGAACTCCTGTTTGATCACTAGCTGAGGGGGGAGGGGTGTTCTTCCCATTCGATATATCAGGTGCTGCAGCACCCTTCTCCCCATTTGTTAGTTTAAATATTCTGCAAAGATGTTAAACTTCTGCCCCAAGGCACTGACTCCCTCCTTAGTCAGATGCACTCCATCGAATTTAAAGAACTTTCGTTCCCCAAACTGTTGCCATTTACCTACAAATTTGTGTCCTTTTTCCTGGCACCAGCCCTTGAGCCACATGTTTAGCTTCCCGTCTCCCCTTCTCTGACCTTCCGTCCATCTTTCCCCCTCTCCCAGACTGGCAGGATCTCAGAGAAGGAGATGCCAGAAGAAATGGATGATAGTTTGTCACCCAGCCTGGTCAGGTGTCCCTTGGTCTCCACAACTGACTGGCTGGTGAGATTATTAGTCTCTATGTGTACCAGGACGTCAATGTTTTCTCCTGCTTCCTGTACAAATTTAGCAATGCAGTTAGTGTATCTCCATGCTGATGTACCTGGGAGACATTTGACCAGTACCCATGGCTGGAGATAGGTATCAACTCCCCTTATCATGGAGTATCCTATGATCAGAAGTGTTTTGGATTTTCTTTTTGCTTTTTTTGTTTTGGTTCCTGTTTTGGGCTAGTTTTGTTGTGCTGGCTTCTGTGCTGCAGTGTCCTGCTCTGCAGTGTCCTCTGCCCCTTTGTATGATTTTGGAGATAGAGGCAGATACCTGTTTGTAGTTTTTATATGGTTTGTGGAGGTGATATGTTGGAGAGCACTGAGTGATGGGGCACCCCGATTTGCCCCTCCTAACCACCTGCCCACCTCCCAGACCAACTACCCTCTGCGGTCAAGGTGCTTCTGATGAATGTTGGGGAAATGGCAGGAGGTTCTTATAATATATTTCCTCCTGAATATGCTATTTGAGATGTGCAATCTCTGCCCATGCTGCCTGGAGCTGAGCCCTTAGATCTCCAATGGCCCATGAAAGATTGTATAAATGAGCAAATTCAGATTGCATTTTCTGTGTGTATATCCATTCAGTAGCCTATTTATCTATATTTACAGAAAAAATACTACATTTTTTTAAATCTGAGAAAATTTGGAGTAACCTGCAGATTGATAAAGGAAGAATTATTTACTGCAGATATGAGTGTGTGTGTGGGGGAGCTGGTTTTTGCATTTAATATTGTATTTGATTAAAATATTTGCATGTCTTAATCCATTTTGCAATCCATGGATTAGTGTACTTTTTTTTTCTTTTGCTGCTGCTGATCTCTTTTGTGCATGTGAAAGAATTTCTTGAGTCATTTTTCTATTTCTGAAAAGCATTGCTTCTTTGTATCCATGTAACTGTTCATTTTAAAGGCACTCATGAATGTATATTTTATATGTTAGTGACTCTCATTTTTTTATACTATGTAGAGAAGTATGGGGTCCATGGTTACAGAAGGGTGATCTGGGGCGGGGGGCGGTCTAATTGTAGGAAGGTGGTCATGGGAGGTTCTGCTCTGGAGTGATGGTGAGTCCAGCTCCTGTGAATGGTGGTTATCTGGGTGTCCAGCTCCAGGAGGTTGCCTCAACTTGGAGAGGGGGGGGCTAGTTTATGGGTGGTAAACAACACAGGGGGAAGAGCTGCAGGGGGGTGTCTGCTGGGAGGCTAGTCCAGGGCATGAAAGAGTGAGCCAGTAGCAGGGAGGGTGGCTGGTGGTGGGGGGAACTAGTTCGGGGTTGGAAGTGAGGTCCAACTGCAGGGTGGGTGATTGGACGGTGAGGCTGGTACGGGGCTTCTGGTGGATCCAACTGTAGGTAGAGTGGTTGACTGGGGACTGCTGGTTCAGAGGCTTGGAGGGAACAGCTGCAGAAATGTGATCTGTTGGAATGGAGGTTTGGGGTGTTGCTCCAACTGAATGGAGGTTGCATGGTATGTAGATGGAGGCTGGTCCAGATGCAGGGAGCGTGGTTGGCTGGGGAAGAGGCTGGTCTGGAGGCTGTGTGGTGCTCTAGTTCCAGTGAGGTTGCTTATCATGGGAGAGGCTGGGGCTAGAAGGGTTGTTCAGCTGCATCTAGGGTAGTCTGGTGCCTGGAAGAGTGATCTAGCAGAGGGGAGGGTGGGAGCTGGTTGGCTGTTGTGGGGGTTGAGCGAGGCTGAAGAAATTAAACAGCCTAGGAGGATCCAAAGTGGTGAAATTAATTAGAAACTGGTTAACAAGTCATCCCTTCGGCTCAGAGGTAGCGCTGTGGCACTCGAAGCAGGCAACCTGAGTTCAGGAATAAGCTCTCAGTGGGGACTAGCTGGGGGGAGGAGGAAGAGTATCAAGTGATCTAGGAGATGCTATCTTCCATGGAAGGAAGACAGCCAGCTCTGATGTAGTACTGCCAACTGAGTAACCACAAGTGGCAGTGCAGTCGGGAGCAGCTCATTGGTGGGAAGACATTAGCTGGTGTTCTGCCACACATGTCTGTGCACGTGTTTGTGCACCCTTGCTGCTCATGTCCTAGGGGATGGAAGAACATGCAAAAGTAACTGGCTACCTACTCAGCTCCTCCACATATTGGATTCTTTCTATGGTGGAGCAAGTCCCGGCAGACACCAGTGTGATGGTGTTGTGGTAGCTGAACAGAAGAGGTCTAACCAGAGATGCAGGTGGAAAAAGAATAGTAGCTGGGGGGCAAAATGGTTAACAGGTGTCGGAGGGTGATGGCTAATGGTACTCATTGCTGTGATGGGACAATGAGCAGCTCGGCTCAGTACTGGGACAGATCCTCTTCAGTGTCTTCATAATTGACATTACAGAAAAACTGGCAGAGAAGGGAATGCCTTTTTGCAAACAATACCAAATTCTGTAGGGTAGGCACTATGAAGGGAGCAGAGAGCATGCATATGGTTCTTGGAGAAACACGAGGAGTGGTCAAGATCATGGCAGTTAGGGTTCAATGACAGAAAGTGCAGAATCATGCACATAGGGCATAGGAATCCAGGAGCTGCTTTATAGGGTTGAGGGTGGTACTGACTGTCATTAAGCAGGAAAGGGATCTTGGGGATAATATGAACTTAAAGTTGCAGGGCTGTGTGACAAAGCAGTGGGTAGGGCAAGCAGGATGTTGGAGCTGCATAGGAAGGGGTATCTTCAGCAGGAGGAGGTAGGTGGTGGTGTTGCAAGTAATCACTCATTAGTGAGACCTGACTTAGAGTACTATGTCCAGTTTTGGAGGCTGCATCTTAGAAAAGCCATAGAGAGGAGGCAGTATAAAGGGCAACTAAAATGCTACATGGGTTGAGGCAAATGTCCAGTGAGGATAGACTGTGGGATCTCAAAACGTACACCCTGAAAGAGAGGGGACATGATGGAGATTCCCAAGTACCTTACAAGGATGAACAGGGTGCAGGAGGTGGGGGCTCCTTCAAATAGCAAAGAGCACCAGGACCAGGGGGCATGTGATGAAGCTTGTGGTGGGGGGTAAGAGGAATGTGAGGAATTATTACTTCACTGAAAGGATAGTAGACACCTGGAACAGACTGACAGCATTAGTGTTGGAGGTTAGGAGTGAAAATTGGTGGGGGGGGGCTTAAAGCATGTGTGGCATAGACATAGGGGAATATCAGTAAATAAGCAGGGAAAGGAGGGCCACAAAACACCAATAAGAGTTTGCAGAAAAGGACTTAACAGGAGCCTTTGGTGGTAGTTATGCTGAGGTCTGGAAACCAGAGCAGAAGTGTAGCGTGATGGGTCATCAGCAGTGGCGTTTGAGAGCATGCAGTTTAAGAAAAAAAATATCTGACAGTTTCTATGTGTTGAGGGGAGCTCTGGTAGCAGTTGTAGCAAAGTTGGGAAACCAGAGTGGAAGAGCAAGAGTGAGGGGTTGTCACTAGTTCAGTTTTTGAAAAAGCAGTTTAAAAAAAAGTTTGTCTGTCTGTATATCGAGGTGCGGAGAGGACACACAGCAGCAGCACCCAGAGGAGTGGGACAGCTGGAGCACAGTTTGGAGCAGCCAGTTGAACAAAGTTTTGGTAAAAAAAAGCAAAAAAAAACAAAACCTGTTAAACAGAAAAAAATTATCACTGTATGATAGTGGGGAGAATGGGGAGAAGTACTAAAAGTTGCAGGTGGTTTGGCTGAGGGACAGGCAACCTGAACAGTGGAAGAAACAAAACTAAAGCAAGATACCAGTAAGTAGTGCCAAAAAACAGGGGTGAAGGATGGGGATATGTGACACAGTACAGGGTTTTAAACAGCCAGTGTCGCATTGCACTTTGGGATGCGACCCAGCTGCTCATTCAACCTATTTGTACATTGGATCGCAAAAAAATGATATCCATTCTGTGAGCCTCCCCGTTTCCCACCGCCAATAATGTATATAACAGTCTCACGCCATGGCCCTGAATGCCAGCAATCGCTCCCAGTAGTGCTTTGCGATATCGCAAAGCACTACTGGGAGTGACTACCTGCATTCGTGCCGCGGCGGTGAGACAGTTACAATATACTATTGGCAGCACTACCAAAACACCTGGGCACTTGAGGAGGGAGTTAAACAGCCAGTCTCTCTGGCTTCTTGAGTCATTCCTCTGCTCATTCTTCCACTTTGACTGAGCACCCCCCTCAACTGCCGTGTATCCAGTTCCCCCGGTGCCTGTTCATTCTTGGTTTTGGCACCAAGAATCTATTCTGGGACCCCATGGTAGCAGTGTTTTGTGGCACTGCAGAGAAGACAGCTACAACCAGCAAAAAGAACAGCAGCTGAACATGTGAAGCGAGCTCAGAGAAGGAAATCAGTGCTGCTGCTCCTCTGCAAGTGAGTAGGGTCTGTACTCAATATTTGGTAAACAGGAATGGCACACTTTTAGATAAAAGTGCCTGTTTCCAGGGGTGACCCAGATGCATGGGGGGTTAAGTGACTTGCTCAGAGTCACACAGTATTCCAAGTGGAGGTTGTGGAAATCAAACCAGGTCTGCTGGAGTGAGTGGGGTGAGGAGGTTAAAGGACTTGCTCAGAGTCACACAGTATTACAAGTGGAGGGTGTGGGAATCAAACCTAGATTTGCTGGAGTGAGTGGGGCATCTATTAATTCTCTGGTACCCAGGTATTGCCCATGTGTATAGTGTGAGTGTGTGTGTATTTGAGTGTGTGCATGTGTGTGTATGCGTGTTGAGGGGTATGGAAACAAATGAAGCAAAGACAGAGCTAATTTCAATAAGGATTTTATTCAGGCTAAAATATATATATATTTTTTAAACTATGTATATGCATTTTGTATTATTTTTAAATTTTGCTAATCAAATTGAGGCAAGTGCTGTCCATTTTCGCAATTGATTAGCAGTTTGTGCTAATCAATTTTCACAGCTTATTTAAAACCCTGCCAGTCCATTATGTAGATTAATCGAGGATGACGTAATAATAACTATATGTATAAATGTAAGATTCTGCATGCATGCACATACTTACCCAGATAAATAGATTTATCACACTTCCATGTATACCCACTCCTACTGCATAAATGTACTTATATGTATAGCCCATCAGAGCTCTTTCTGTTTACTGCTGTGTGTGGAGGGGTTGTGGGATAACAGATGGACCAGACACCTAACTTCAGGTTCGACACACAATCTCTGTGTGATGTTTATTCAAAATACAAGAAATAAGCTTCTGCAATGCCATATTTTTTCTTCAGTACATCAGTTTGCAGTAACTGCCTATGAATGTCCTTTCTCTGATCTTAGTTAGCACCTACTGACACTGATCTCTGATCCAATACACTAGTTGTGATGTACCCATAACCCTTATGCAGGCCTCATTTGCTTATGTAGTGGGGGCCCAAAAAGAATCAAAACAAAACAAGTTATAAACAAAAAACCTCAATGCAGAATCACTGAAAGAACAGTTACCCCAAAGGGCATTGGTAAATCAATTTTCAAAGAAATACAACATCCTACATACAGTATGTCCATAATTCAATGCATCATGGGATATATGCAAATCATAATGCCATTTCTTACTTAAGTTTACAACAATATACATGCATTTTAAATAACACAACTAGCTTAATTTCTATAATAGTCACCTAGTACTTTTTACCATTATCGGAAACACCTAGTGCCATGGTATTTTCAACATTACAGGTTTCATAAACATAAGGTATATTATGACATAGTGCTATTACATACTATATCCAACAATGATAAACACAACCTGTTTTACATATACTCTGAAGTCACCACAATAACCTCCCTGCACGAGGACCTGAGAGGGAAAAGGAAAACCAAAGAGGGCACTATAGCATAGTCAAGAGAAGGGAGGGGGTGCCCATAGGTGGCCAACCTTATGGACTAGAAATTGTAAAGGATAGATTAGGCTTAGAAATAGAAGAACTGTTGCAACAGATTTAAGAACAGGTCAGTCCTCAAGAGTGGCAGGAGCTCCCGGTCACATTGTGCATTTTTAATTATGGGCTGTCCTGGACCTTATGCTGTTCTTTTCTTCCACCAATCCTTTTGTTAGTCCCTGGTACTTTGATATTAGAGATGCAGCAAATTTAAATCTCACCAGCGAAGTGCCCATAAAGTGTGCACTTCGCATTGTCACTCTGCTGCGGGTAAGCCAGTACAAAAGGCTCACTTCACCTTGTGATTATTACTTTGCGTTGTCATTCCACCTTAACGCAAAGTAAGGTCAAGTGACAATAATATTGGCAGCCCTTCACACATACTGTCACCGGAATTAATGTCAATCCCCAAAATGCTCATGTCGTGTCCAGAACACTCCCCAGTGCTAACGGTGATGAAGTGAAATGAGAGCACAAAAAATGCAAAATCTCCCAGAATTAATGGCACACTCAGACATTATGCATGCAGTAGTCACACACAGTCATCAGAATTAATGTGCACCCCCAAATTGCTACTGTCTTGTGTCCAGAAAATTCCTCAGTGCTGACGAAGTGAAATGAGAGCGTAACAAGAAATGCGAAGTCTCCCAGAATTAATGGCGCACTTAGTCATGCGTGCAGTGATCACACACAGACACCAGAATTCATTTGCATCCCCAAAATGCTACTGTCTTGTGTCCAGAAAATTGCCCAGTGCTGATGAAGTGAAATGAGAGGGTAACAAAAAATGCAAAGTCTCCCAGAATTAATGGTGCACTCTGTCATGCACGCAGTGGTCACACACACAGTCACCAGAATTAATTTGCATCCCCAAAATGCTACTGTCTTGTGTCCAGAAAATTCCACAGTGCTGATGATGTGAAATGAAAGTGTAACAAGAAATGCAAAGTCTCCCAGAATTAATGGCGCACTCAGTCATATGCGCATGGTCACATACAGTCACAAGAATTAATTTGCATCCCCAAAATGCTACTGTCTTGTGTCCAGAAAATTCCCCAGTGCTGACGAAGTGAAATGATAGGGTAACAAAAAATGCAAAGTCTCCCAGAATTAATAGTGCACTCTGTCATGTACGCAGTGGTCAGACACAGTCACCAGAATTAGTGTGCATCCTCAAAATGCTACTGTCTTGTGTCCAGAAAATTCCGAAGTGCTGACAAAGTGAAATGAGAGTGTAACAAGAAATGCAAAGTCTCCCAGAATTAATGGTGTACTGCAAATGCACAGACAGATTAAGATTGCGCTGTGCACTCAAGAGATGCAGACGCAAAGGCACAACAACACCTAACCAGTGCTCACAAGTCACAAATAAAAATTTGGAAAAGAATACCTTTTTGCCTGTTGGGGGGGGGGGGAGTGCACGGCAGTAACAGTCCACTACCAGTAAAGATACCACAAAGCAGTATAAAAAAGTCATGCAGGTACAGTGGTTAGCAGGTTCACACTGCTACAATTACTCTGTGGCACAATAAAAGGTGTCTGATTTAATGGCACGCATTGCACACACACACACACACACACACACACACACTACAAGTAATGTGCAGCAAATTGAAAACCTTTAGTAATATAATCAAATCAAATCAAATCAAACTTTATTTCTAAAAAGCACCTTTCCAAAACCAAGGCACTTGTACATAACTCATTAAAATAAATCAATAAATAAAACAGTTAATTAAAAACCATAAATAACATATAAAACTCATGACAGCGGCATTTAAGAATCATTATATGCAAGGCTAAAAAGAAATGTTTTCAAAGCTACTTTAAAACTTTGGATGGTTGGTCAATCTCGCACCTGACAAGGTAGAGAATTCCACAGGGTTGGGGCCATAAAACTAAAAGACCTGGCCCCAGATGTCTTCAAATGAACCCAGGGAATCTCTAGCAATCCCTCGTCAGTGGATTGGAGAGAGGAGGAGGGACAGTAGGGATGAAGGAGATCTTGCAGGTAACAAGGTCCCTGATTGTATAGAGCCTTATAGGTCAGCAAACTAACCTTAAAGGTGATCTGCCTCCGTACTGGCAGCCAGTGCAGTCCGCGTAGCACAGACGTTAAATGACTGGTTCTAGATGAACCAGTCAGTAGCTTGACTGCCGCATTCTGCACGAGCTGCAGGCAGCGGATATCAACTCCCGGTAACCCAAGGTAAAGGGTGTTGCAGTAGTCAAGACGGGAGGTAATGAAGGTGTGGATCAAATCTGGAAGATCATCGGAAGGAAACAAGTGCATCACCCGGGCGATGTTCCTCAGATGGTAAAAAGAGGCTTTGACAACTGATGACACCTGAAATTTAAGTGTCAAACAGTCATCAAACATAATGCCCATGTTCTGCACCCAGTCTGAGGTTGTTAGCGGAACACCCCCAAGCCATAGACCTGAAGGTGATCCCGCCAACAAACCGGCCTCCCAGCAACCTGGGTCCACAACCAACACCTCAGTTTTTTCTGGGTTTAACCGCAGCCAGATCACCTTCATCCAATCCTGGATTTCGGCGAGACAATTGTTAAAGACTGGAACAGCAGCATCCTGTCCAGGCACAAAGGACATGTACAGCTGAGTGTCATCTGCATAGCAGTGAAAGCTCAGGCCATACCACCTAATAATTGCTCCCAATGGCAGCATGTACACCGCAAACAACATATGTGCTAAAATAGAGCCCTGTGGCACCCCACAGGATAGGGGGAGTGATGCCGAGGAAAAAATCCCAGACACCACCATCTGAGTCCTACCCTCAATGAAAGATCAAAACTAGCTGAGGACCATACCAGACAGTCCACAGATGAACCGCAAGCACTCCAATAGCACACCATGGTCTACAGTGTCAAATGCCGCAGAGAGATCTAGAAGGATCAAGATGGAACGGGTCCTTCGATCTCTCATTATTAGGAGGTCATTTAGTACCCAGACAAGGGCTGTCTCAGTACTATGTCTCTTCCTAAATCCAGACTGTAGAGAATCATAGACATTGTGGCTGGTCAAATGATTATCCAGCTGTGACACAACCACCTTCTCAATAACCTTACCCACAAAGGACAGGTTAGAGATAGGCCTGTAGTTAGCCAGACAGTCCGGGTCCAAAGAGGGCTTTTTAAGAAGGGGCCGAACCACGGCTTGCTTCATAGGATCAGGAAAGAGCCCCCTCTCCAAAGACATCCAGACTATCTTGGCAAGGACTGGACCGATTTTATTCACACAGCCCACTAGGAGATGTGTGGGGCCCGGGTCTAAACTACAGTTGGTCGTACGCAATAACTGGATGATCATCACAATGTCAATGATTGTGGGGAGGTTGAAGTCAGACTACACAAACTGGGTGTCTGACATCTCCTGCCAACCACTACAGCTCCCGTTAGAGAGGGTCAAGTGGGTACTGGACCTGATTGTGGCAACCTTATCTGAAAAGAATCAAGCATACTCCTCACACTGTTTTTGAAAAAAAGCACTTCCAGGCTGAAGACAGATTGGATTGCACAATCTGTCCACAGTCCAGTAAAGCTGAGCTGGTTGATTCTGTGCAGCAGCAATCTCCCTGGACAGGAATACTGCCTTCTTATGGGTGATTGCTGATTGATAGACCACATAATGGTCCATCAAACTAAGTTTGTCACACTCCATGCCCTACTTCTGCCAGCGCCTCTCTAGCCTTTGTCCCACTCTCCTCAACTCCCTCAGAGTCTCATCAAGCCAAGGAGACCTGGGGCGAAGAGTGAGGGGATGAACATGAACAGGAGCAACGGAATCCAGGGGCCCCTACCACCGCCTTATTGCCTTATTATAGGCAATTACCAGATCCCCTGGATCCATGCATTCACTTGGTAAACCCGATAGGTCCAGTACTGCCATCAGGCCATCTGGGGAAACACCCCTCAAAGGGCGGTACTGGACCATCTCTGTAGGGGCTGGCCTACTAGGGGTGGCCTCGAAACTGAACCCAATAGTGTGATGTTCAGCTCACCCGATTTGTTCCACCGCCAAATTGGATATCTCCATCCCCAGAAACACCAAGTCCAATGAATGACCACCGCTATGGGTCAAGGAGGAAATAACCTGCGTGAAGCCCTGAAAATCATTAGCTGGAGGATGTCCTGACCAACTGCGAGAGTTCTTCATCAACCCAAGCATTGAAATCCCCCAGAACCAACCATCTGGGGGAATCCCAATGCCAGGTCAATAATGAAGTCTGTGACTCCCCGCAGAAAAACATTCCCATCACCTGGTGGACGGTAGACGAGAAGTATTCTGCACCCCACACCCTCACCCATAATACATTCAGTGGAGTTAGTAGTTCCCACTGGTACCTCCATTAGGCCCAGTTCCGATCTAAAACTGATGGCAACCCCCCTCACTCCTATGATCCATCCTAGGGTGGTGTATCACCAAGTACCCAGCTGGAATTGCTGATGCAAAACTGGGCCAGCATTCTCATCCAGCCAGGTCTCGGTGATGCTCGCCAGGTCAGATGATCCAACAAGATCCGCTATTATAGCGATCATGTTCTTAATAGACCTGGCGTTGCATAACACCACCCGAGTAGGATGAGAATCCAAGGATGACTGTGCTACCTGCCTACTACAAGCAGAGCCCTTGGGTATGGGAACCAGACGGGGAGGATCCCTTTCCTGAACCCATTTCACCCCCGGGCATTTTCTTGTCCCCACTATTCCTATTCGCCCGCTCCTTTACATTCCCTTTCCAGGCCCAGCACTCGTCTTCCTCCTTCTAACAATCCCTAAAGCCAAACACTGTCTATACACCTCTGGTTACAGTGGAGGACAGAGAAAAGGACATAGGTCCCTGAGCCTGGAGGGGGAATAATACCCAACCGTCCTTCTGCCTTCCCAACACATCTTCACCACACTCTGCAAACACCAGCAATAAACAGTCCCAAAATACAATTATAACCCACACCAAAACATACAACACAAACATCCACACCACACCCCAAACTAAAAAACAAATACATTACTCCTATACTAACTAACACACACAAAAAAATATATATATATATATATATATATATATATATATATATATATATATATATATATGTGTGTGTGTATGTATATATATATATATATACATATATATATATATATATATATATAAAATTAAACAAAACATTTTTAGCAGCACTATATGTAGGTCCAGATCAGAGAAACAGTCAGTCACAATAAGTCTCACAGTTTTGAATTGTTACGGTCTGAAGAGCTCCCACCTCTTAAGACATGACCAAGAAAGGTCAGCCAGGTTCAGCTCTCACTTAAACACAACCAGCCAGCCAGAAAATTAATAATGAGGAAGTTATAACTGGCCCATCGGCACAACAGTGGGATTTCCACTTGTGACGCTAGTGACCTGGGTTCGGGAACGGACCTGGCCGCCGGAGGGCAGGCCAGGGGAGAAGGATGAAGCGTCCCTTGGACTGCCCTCCTTCTCTGGGGGGAGGGTGGGAAGAATGTCCGGTGCATAGAGGGACCCCTGGTGGAGACCGGGGGCACCACAAGCAGCCGGCATCTGTATGTCTGGGGGGTGGGGCGGACACTGGTCGTCATTGCACTTCCCCGCCCCCAAGCATACAAGGGGGAAAAAAATACTGCCACCAGTGTCTCCATGACGCCCCCCTCGCCACTCCTTCATCAGCTCCCAGCCGGCTCCCCAAGACTATACCCATGTCCGAGGCACCTTGGCCGGTTCTTGCGGCCCTGCCCTGGGGGGTAAGCCAGGGGGCAACCAGGAATTCTCAGCTATCTGGAAGGGGAGGGCGGCGAGGACCATGACCGAGGCAGAAAGCCCGATGTTGGGACGGACAAAAGGTATAATAAATAAAAAATAAATAAATAAAAATAATGAGGAAGTTATAAGGCGCTCTCACTGCCAATGTATTTCAAGTAATTTGCAAAAGGTCAAATCAGTTCTGACTCTTCGTTTTTAAAGCTGAAGAATCCCCCTCTTAGTGCATGACAAGAAAACCAACCCAAGTTCAGTTCTCACCCAAACTGGCCCACGACTCCACAGAGGGTCCTTTACACGTCCAATATCAAATCCAATATGCAGATCTTTTAAACAAACGTTTTAAACAAACTGAAATTATACACTGCTGCACCACAACAATCAGCAAAAAAATGTCAAGAATTACTAAAAATATTACTGTGTGTACATTAACACAGTTATACAAGAAAAATATAACTAAAACAGAAAGACTGACTTTTTCTCCCTGGTAATCTACTACACCACAGATACACCCCTCCCCAACCCACAGACTGACTGTTCTAAATTAACATTCAAAATCCACACACAAACAATAAACACTTGATGATATGAGCACAGGAGGGTTTCCTACAATCAATGTACTAAATTGTGAGCAAAAAAAAAAATAGCTCAAAAAGGCTTTTTTTAACAGCATTTAGAGGATTTGAATTCAGAGCTCTGAGAGGAGACTCTCTATCTTCCACTACACACACACTACACAGAACTGAGGCTGTGCAGAACAATCTAGAGCCCATGTGACCTGCAATCCCATGAAGCACTGCAAAATTTGCCTTTGGAGCTCAAAAACAAGGCAAAGTGAGGCGAAGTACATTGATTTCAATGTACTTCTTCAAATTGGTGGAGAAGTGGTTTTGGGAAGGCGGAATAACACAAAGTCATTGTTTTCAATGGACCTCGCGTTCCCTATTATAACATGAAGTACTCCGCTTTGCATTGCGGGTACTTCGCGGATTCCACGTTACTCCGCGAATCACTTTGCGGAGTGAATTTTGGCCTCTTCGCCCACCACTATTTGACATTAGCTGCTATGCAGCTCTATTTTATGCAGTGCTTGCTGCTTTCATGTTCCCCTCAGGGAGCCCACTGATTTCCACTGCTTGCCTCCCACCCACAGCTACTTTTAAGCCAATTTCAGGCATTGGCCTTCAGCTACATTGTGGATTTTCTTTTGTGGCCCCTATCCTGTGCATTTTCTCACCCAGTCCCTTTCTACCAGGCCTCCTCTGAGCACCTACAGTCTGCCCCCATGTAGCTTAGCTAGAGGTTCCTGCCACCAACTGCTGGCTGCCCACCCTCCAGATCCTCTTAACCAGCCCCTTGGGGGCTCTTCACATAGCCAATTTGTGGCTGATCGGTAGAGGGAGGAATTTTTGCCCTAGCCTTCTTCCCCCCTCCCAAAAATCTCCCATCTTCTTTCCAATCCACATGGAGCAAGCTACATCCTGAACTCTATGCTTGATGAAACATGGAAACATAGACACTGATGGCAGATAAGGACTGATTGGCCCACCCAGTCTGCCCAATTACTTACTTATTGGATAATCTGCAGATCCTAGTTAGCCAACAGCCTACTTCCTCCTACCCACCAGTAGAATTGCCTTATGTCTGTGCCATGCATTCTTGAAGTTCTCCATAATTTTTGACCCCACAACCTCCTCAGGAAGGCCCTTCTATGCATCCAACACCCTCTCTGTGAAAAAATACTTCATCAAGTTGCCCCTGAGCTGTCACCCCTTCAAATTGTGCCCCTTGTTCTTGCACATCTATTTTTCTAACAGATGCAACTCTCTTGGACTTTGTTGATTCCCTTGAGGTACTTGAAATTTTCTATCACATGCCCCTTCTTCCTCTTTTCCTCAAGGGCATACATATTCAGCTCCTTTAGTCTCTTTTTGTATGGCTTCTTGTGCAGACCGTTCACCATTTTAGTTGCCCTCCTCTGGGCTGGCAGTTGAAAGTGCCTGCCATAACAGTCACTGTAGCGCAGTACATATAGCACTAAACTGGCTGCAGTAGTAACCACAGACATTGTCAGCTATTTCCCGAAATTTCTGGGATATTTCTAGAGAAATCCCCTGCTTTCTGCACTACCACAGTAGGGGCAGCAGAGAGAAACTCTTCAGAAATTTTGCGAAATATCTGGAAATAGCTAGCAATATCTGTGGCTACTACTGCAGCCACAGCATTTCCGGTCAGTGGTTTTCTGACCAGCCTGCTAGATGCAGTCAGGGCCCAGGACCCCCCTCACTAGAAGCCAGGGAAAGGTTAGACAGAAGGACAACCCTCCCCCCAAAAAAAATACACACCATTTGCCACTGGCCATGAGGTAGATGGCCTTCTACACCACCAGGGATATACCAACACTGGCCTCCTGGGACAACTCAAGATCCCTCAATCACAAGTGTCCCCTTTTTAAATAATACAGGGTCCACTAACCAGAAAGCATCCCCACTAGCCCATTAGGGCTACTGCCTAAATCTGCTGACCACCAGCAGGCCACCTAGGGTGGCTAAGGGGTTTTTGCTGAGCCCCCAATATAAAACTTAGCTTCCTTTACTTCTGTGCTGTACTGTACCTCTTAGTATTTTTTTTAAGTTATTACACATTTAGTCACAGCCACCCAAGCCTTCAGACCCCACTGCTCCTCTGCATCCACTCTGTCTCTTGCTATTATCTGTTCCCCATATTAATCGCTATTTTTGGTGATGCTGACAGTCTGGGTTTGGTATTGTGCCCAGGGTGCTGGAGGGCTGGCTGGAGGAGAGGGCAGCTGCCTGTACCCATAAGCACCTCCTCTTGTAACATGGGAGGCATCATGATGGCCATCGCTTTAAGGTGGGAGAGTGTGCCAGCTTGTATATGCATATGTTTGTTGCATGCATGCATGCATGCGTGTGCGTGTTGAGCTGCTGACTCCAAAGGGAGTAAAATTGCTCACAGATTCAGTGTTACTGTAGGGCAATTTTGGGGACAGTTTAAGTCTTGAAGATGTGGGGTGACAGGGCTGGGGGTACAAGATGAAAAGGGTACATGGTGACGTTGAGAAATAAATAGTTAATAAATGAATGCCTTGGATGTTATCTGCTCTAATTTCTTGTCCACATCACAGTCCCCTTATTTATGACATCATAGTTACCTCCGAAACAGATTATGTCATATAAACAGAAATGTGATGTTAGGTATAGACAAGCAGCCAGAGTAGAATATAATTAAAGAATAATGGTGGGAATTTCAGAAAAAAAACATATCAACTATAACAATTAATTATGCCTAAATATTACATTTTTTCATACTTACAGCACTTGTTTTCATCACCCTCCCACCCCTTAAAGCTCTATCCCCCGATTAAGCTTTTGGGATATTAAAACAATTTTTTCCTGCAGTTTACTTTATTTTAACTTGGTAAATTCCACGATCACCAAACATGGTGGATGCTGCGCAATTTCATTTTATGTCACAGTGTGGCGCTGCACCACTAACCTCAATACAAAATGTATTGGGGTGAGCGGTGCGGCGCTGCATCATGACCTGAAATGAAACTGTGCACAATCCGCCATGTTTGGTGATCATGAAATTTACAAAGTTAAAATAAAGTAAGTAAACTGCAGGGAAAAAATTCTTTAAATATCCCAAAAGCTTAATCTGGGGCTAGAGATTTCTTGGGGTGGGAGGGTGACGGAAACAAGTGTTTTCTTTTAACTGCCTAGTTACTAAGAAGAGACTGCAGATGGCCTGGTGGTGCTGAGGGCTGAGGCGCTTGATTCCACACCTCACATCATGCTGGCAAACTGGGTTCGGGGATGGATCTGGGTCGCTGGGGGCCAGTGAGGAGGAAGGGGATTAGGTGTCCACTCCTCTCCCAGGGTGGGTGGCGGGTAGCTCCTGACACACTAGCAGCCTCTGGTGGAGACCAGTGGTAGTGCTAGATGTTGGGACATAGACAGGGGGAGGGTCGTTGGAAGGCTCCAGCGGTGTGAGGTGTAGAGGTATAGGCTACACAGGAGCCAATGCATGCCATTGCCCTAGGGGGAACCAAAATAAAGGAAAATACCCTTACCATGGTGGAAGGTGATGGTGGATCAGTGGGTGGGCCCCATGCCCAGTGCGGGGCTCTACCGGAGTGTGCTTCTGGTCTGCCTCCTCCCATCCGGTCGCTCCACTAGATTCTAGATAGAGTGCTGGAGGAGATCTTGGCCCCACCCCAGGGGGCTCAGAGCCTTGTGGGTCGAGTGGCCGGAATAGGCTAGAGGGAGCTCCCAGACCAGAGAACATGTCAGAGGCTTCAGGCAGGCAGCAGAAGCACCAGCAGGGCATCCACACCTGAGAGAGGCCATGGCAACCACCCCAAAGATTCTCTACCAGTTTGGCGATCTATAGTCCTGTCGATGGTGCAGGAAGCATAACAGCTGGTGTCTTCATCCTGCTTTCTGTCAGGCAATGGGTAAAGAAACATGGCCCCCACCCCATTAGAGATCAGTCTTATGGACACTGAATCCTCCCCACCCAATTATGGCCCCTGAGTGATGAAGCCCATTCTAAAACCCAGGCTGGTGGTGTGGTACCGGTCCAGTATCTTCTCCCCACACAACCCACTTTTTTTTTAACTTTTGAGTCCATCCCAACCAACCTAGCTGATCAGTATTTGTGTTCTACATACTAACCCATTTTCCCCTTTTATGTCTACAGCTCTGACAGGATGCTAACCAGGAGTAGGAGGACAATGACCACATGTATCAGATAAGTATTGTTTTCTGTTTACCCTACATTGTTTGTCATAGTTAGTTTGTAAAAGCTGCAATCCTTTGTGACCCCATTACTGTTCTTGTTTTACAGGTATGACGGGATGTTCCCCTGAGAGTCCCTTATCCCAGGCTCCACAAGAAACAGGTAAGAGATCTCTTACTTGTGCTACGATGTTAACCTCTGGTGCAACCCCAAGTATTACTTATACTGTAGGCTTTCACTTGTTTGGTGGTTGGTGATACAGGGTGTGAAATAAGTCCACTGCTGTGCTAAGAACAACTATCACAAGGGAAATTATCTATCACACCTTTTTAGAGCACTCTGAGTCTCAACACATGGGTAATCAGTGCTCTCCTGTCAGGCTGATGCACAAAAGAAATTCCAGAATCGAAATCCGATACGTCTCCTCCCCTGTAGCTCCCAAATTCCCCACTTCTTTTGTGCATCTCACCCAGGCTGGTCACAGATTGTTGGCTCTTATGCCAAGAACTTTAAGGTAAGAGTTTTTAAAGTTATATTTACTCCCTCGAGATCATATAGCATTTTGGCTTTAATTATTAATATATCTTTAAAGCACTGATTGGCCGTCGAAACTGGTGCTGAAGCATGTTGTTTAATGCACTTAGATAGCCTAGTCAGTGTGGCGTCAGGGCCAGTTAGATCTTTGTATATCTAACTCTTGTGTTTGGGCACTGTACAATGTCCCTTTTATTTGACCCCCAGTTTACCTCATTCTGCTGAGGAGGGAGGAGGCAGGTGCCTGTATCAACCAGAACGGTTTCCTAACAGTTTCACTGCCAACGCCTTGCTCACCCCCAGTTTACCTTGTTCAACTGTGGGTAGTGAGATCATCACAGTGGTTATCCCCAGGTGGAGCATGAAGTTCCTCTAATCGCCTCGCGGTTTACCTTGCTCAACCACGAGGGCGAGCCTGCTGGTGGGGATTGAATCTCTCCCTGCCTAATGTTACATAAATCCAGAAGGAAAAGGACACTGTTGCAAAAGGCCTTACCTGCATCAAGCAGAGTCCTGATTCACTGCTGCAAATGTGCTGTTCCTCACGCCCACGAGAGAGCACCCCATGCACGGGGATGCCCCGTCTGACTCCCTGATTGCCTTACTACCGGAGGCAGATCCTTGGCTTCCACAACTAAACCCCAGGCTTGGTGGGATGCTAGGCACTCGCATTTTGCACCATGAACACAGCCTTTGTTTGGGGAGTGGCACCGCCATTTTAAAAAGCTTCACACGCTTCTCGCGAGGCTTCCAGCCTTCTCAGGCAGCCCCAGTGCTGCTTATGGCAATTCCTCACCTAAGATGGCAACAACCAGCGGAAATACCCTCCTAAGATGGCAAAAACGAGAGGGTGATCCTTAAAGGGCCCATCCTCTCAATGCATGCTTAAAAGGGAAATGGAGAAGCTAAAGCATAAAATAAACACTGAGACATCGTACCTTATTATGAGAAAAAGGCACATTTGGGAGCAAGTAGAAGCCTGATTCTTTAAAATACAGAAGCCAGATGTATATTCTCCAGGTCTCTGACTGGTATAGTGAATTTTTAAATGATATGCTAGTCACTCAGGAAACGGCTGGATATGCAGTGATACCTCAAGAGCTATTAATTTTACACCGCATTCAAATCCTGTTGCAGCAATAAGCCAGTTTTTCCTCTATGGAAGCCTGATATATATCCTCAGGGCTTCTTTTTGATATAGTGATTGTTATGGTACTATGATCACCCAGTAAGTCACAACCTGACTCAGACAACGTCCAAAGCTGCTTATATTTTTCGGTAAATAACAATGGCTTCTACAAGCAGTAGGTGTTGGCTGCTTAAAGTCCACTCTGGGGGTCATATTTTCTTTAGCATGCTATGCCCCGTGACAAGTGGCCATCCTGTCATGTTTATCCATAATGCGAGGGCCACAGATCTTACTCTGACCGGTGGTTCCCAAGAACCAGCAGTGATCAGCTTGTGGCAATTCCACTCCGCCGACACTGGTTTCACCTTGAATGCTAAATGTTACTGCTGTGCAGCTGTACTCCCCTCAGATAAATAACACTGACATCACTACTGCTCCAGTGGGATCAATAACTATTTGTCAGCACCCATCTCTTTGTCAGCTGACAGGGTTGTGCTTTGGCAGGTTTTACATCTTCTGCCCATCCAGTTATAGGACATGGAGTCCACCCCCCCTTCCCCCCTCCCACTGGGCTATGTCTATTCCTGCTCTGTTCAACAGGACATAACCCCAGCACATCTGTGGCCATTTTGTTCTAGCCATTTTATACCTAGGGGTGCTATCCTCCCCCCCGTGACTGTCCTAACAGTTGACATCCCTTACAGACTACAGCAACAAGGGGTGTGGTCCTATGCTTGCCGCTTAGACGAGGGGGGCACTCAGAAGCATGATCCACATTAAAATCCCTGGTTACTACTTACAGCCAGTGAGTTTAGGGACAGAGGCTGGCAATTCCAATCCATGTTGCCCACCCACCCTCCTTGGCTGTAACAGAGGTCTAACAGATATTCAGCGGTAGGCCAAGGAAGAACAGTAGGAAGCAAGAGGAACAGAACTTAGAAGTCCTACTAGGGGAGATACAGCATCCCCCCTATATTAACACTATGGGGTTCTGCAACAGTTATGAGCATTTCACTGTATGCACCTAGTTCCAAAAAACTCATGGCTTAAGCATTACTCCAATGGCTCAGCTGGTGTAAGCTTAAACACTTGGCTTAGCATGAATGAGTACCCTCTATTAGTGAGACAGATTGGGTCTTCTATCCCTTCCCCAGTATATTAGCATTACAGTTTCTCCATTCGCGTTTTTCCTCATAAACACATGCAGTACAGTAATGACAAATGTTGTTCAATATTGGTGCCCTGCACAACTCTTTCACACTTCAGTCATGCTCCACTCCGACTGGAAGCAGTGTCAGCACCCTGGCAGCCCCCACTCAGCAGCTGCAGTCAGAGCACTCACAGAATTTTCATTTGCTCCAAATACTTTGCATGCCATTCGAATGCCTCAGCAGGAATTCCGATACTGGTGATCTGGATATGGGGTTTCACCAGCTTCAACCCCTCTTTGAGAGGCTGCCTTCTATGGGCTCATCCATCCATCTTTTTTTACAAGTACAGAGCTAAGTAGCTCTTAGTGTTGTGGCAAATTTTCTGAGCATTATATAATGGGCCATCCTGCATACTTAGACAAAAATAGTTTGTGTGAACTGTAAGTACAGAAGTATAGAGATAGTACAGCACTATATAGTCAATGATCTGGATGTACATAATTGAAGAGCAAGGCATGTAATGGGACTAAGGAAGGGCAAGCGCACCACACATTATGTATGTGTTACTCAGCCAAAGCCATGTTGGTAGGAGACTAAAGGGGCACATGTACAATACATTCCTGCAAGACAACCCTCTTCCAATACAACCATGCCACATGCAGCATATGGACGCAGTTATACTCATCAAATAAGTAGTCCACAGTGCGTAAGCCATAAGGGGGTGAAAACTCAGATGCTAGCTGTATTCTTGCCCATGCCAGCTAAACCGCATAACCACAGAAACTATTGCTAACAGTACTTTTGCAGCCACCTCAGCATCACAAACGGACGGCCGGGGAAAGCAGGTACTTGGTATATTTTATTACAGTATAGGTCTACTAATATAGAAGGTGCTAAAATTCTATTTCATGGACCCACAGGCAATCTCAAGAAAGAAATGTGGGGTGTATTCAGCCTCTACTGGCTTGCCATATGTGCTGGTAGATAGACTCCTATCCATGCATACATACTGTATTTATAGGTAAAGACACCTACCCATATATAGATCGATCAATCTATCTATCTACCTAGATGTATAGCCATATTTATGGGAACCGTCACACACACCCTTTCCACCAGGTGCAGTACTGGATCCAGAAGGTCATTCAGGGTAACACACAGACCATGGGCAGTATGACCTTCCAGCTTTGATGTATTGAGTATCGCATACCATATGATAGCACATACACACACCACTAATGGCCAAAACACTAAATATGTACTTTTTGTACTTTTCAGCAGGGCGTAAAGAAGTGACAGATCCACTCAGAAACCCACAGTCAGCCACGGCCGGTGACATCTCGGAGCCACCACTGCAGCGGCTCCTGGCAGTGATACTAACTCTCCTCCACATCACTTAATTAATCCAGATCATGGTGGAAGGGATAGAGGACCTTCATAACAATAAATCCAGGTATGACATGCAGATCAAGCACAGCATATCTCATAATCTCATATCCTCATACTCCTCTGCTTATGTTTATCACAATGTCTGCACAGTAGCGGTCAAGAAACTATAATTCACCAGGTATGACACTCAGGCCAAGTACAGCTACTCCTAATCACACATCCTCATGCTTCCCCTGCTTATAACTAACACAGCACCTGCAAAGTAGTGGTCAAGAGAACTATAGTACAACATCTGCCTGCAGCTTAGTGTCAGTCTACAGGTCTTTTCCTAGTGGGCAGGGATCACTGACTCTGATCCTGGCAGGTACTTACTCATCTAACACCCCCAACGCTATATCATTTGACAGAGACAGCACTCTACCATATACACCTTAGTTCAGCCCCTGTTACAGTGGCTACACTGTTAACACAGCTGTGCTTGGCCAGAGGCTACAGTTCATTACACTTATGCACTTCAGTCCTGTTCAGTAAGTATCTCAGTTCAGCCCCTATTGCAGTGGCTACACTTATAATTTAGAACTGTCTCACCAGTGACCACAGTTCAATACTCTTCTGTAGACAACACCAACCAAGACCTTACTCATACAGGGGGCCGATCTGGCACAAAGATCCCTGATCACTGAAACTGCCAGCATGGCCACTCAGAGGGCTACACTGTTGAACTCAGGGGTATCCGGTAAGGTAGCGGACACACTGGTCCAAGCCAGGAGGGAGTTCACTAACAGAACTTATAACAGACACTGGCAGGTATTTGCTTCTTGGTGCGAGGCATCAGATTACATATTTTAGAGTTTCTTCAGAATAGATTGGATAAGGGGTTAATAGTGACATCCTTATGGGTGCAGATGGCTGCTATTGGGGCAATAAGAAGTGAAACAGTGGGACATTTGCCTGGGGCCCATCCATTAGTTAAATCCTTCTTAAAGGCAGCAGCTAATATCATGTATCCGCCACTTAATTTGGTGTTAGACTCCTTGGCCAGTAAGCCCTTCAAGCCCTTAGAGCCAGTTGATCTATCAGTCTTAACCAAGAAAACTGCCTGTTTGATACCAATCTTGTCAACAAAGAGAACTAGTGAACTTCAGGCTCTCTCATGTAGACAGCCGTTTCTGACCTTCTTCCCAGACAGACTCGTACTACGATCCATTCCCTCCTTCATTCCAAAGGTAGCAAATGTTTTTCACACTGCTCAGGAAATTACAGTCTCTACCACTGGTGCAAGAGAGAGGGACCCTAACAGGGACACCCTCACCTACCTAGACCCAACCAGGACCATTCAGAGCTACCTATCCAGAAGAGAACTGTTCCAAAAGTCAGACAGACTATTTGTCCTTGCTCAAGGACAGAAACAGGGCCTTGCAGCCTCAAGAGCTACAATAGCCAGGTGGTTGAGAGACACCATCGCTTGATCCTACAGGGCAGTTGGTAATACCCCTCCTCCTAATATCATGGCCCACTCCACTAGAGCAGTGGCTACCTCCTGGGGAGAATGCAACTCCATATCTGTAAGGGAAATCTGTCTGGTGGCAACCTGGTCATCCCCTCACACCTTCACCAGATTCTACAGGTTGGATAACGGACTGACAGGGAACTCAGAGTTTAGTCGCAAGGTAATTCAGACAGGATTAAGTCATATTCCTCCTCCCTCTCTAGACAAGTCCGATACTGCTGTACAATCACCAATGTGTTGAGACTCGGAGTGCTGTAAAAAGGTGCAATAGATAATGGTAGTTTATTCACTTGGTAAAGGTGATTATATGAGCACCTTTTTACAGCACTCCACATCCCACCCATTGAGGAGGAACATAACATAGCGAAAAAGTGGGATAATGCATCAAATGTTGAGCTTAAACGCAACACTGTTTTCAGTGAAGGTATAGTAGTAAACAGTAGACTCTGCACTGACAGTGTGGATGTAAGATTGTACACAGGATACGAATCAATGAAAAGTAAAGGATGTTTTTTTCATAGCGTTAAACTGTGTCGTGTGCCTTTATACCTGGCGGTACTCCTAAAGGAGGCAGCAAGGGTCTCTATTGTCAGTTTATGTATCATTTTCAGTATTATCATGAGCTCTGGAAGAACTCGTACTGAGGAATTTGAGAGCTACAGAGGAGGAGACAGATGCAGAGGGGAGGAGACGTACCGGATTTCGATTCTGGAATTTCTTTTGTGCATCAGCCTGGGTGGAGAGCACTGATTACCCATGTGTTGAGACTCGGAGTGCTGTAAAAAGGTGCTCATATAATCACCTTTACCAGGTGAGTAAACTATCATTTATTTCAAAAAACTATGCTAATGCAGACATTATGGTTGAAGAATGCAAAGCACACAAAGAACACACATAAAAACATTGGGGGTTTTGAGGAGTCTTAACAAATCATCGGTGTGGTGTTCTGTGGGATTGTCAAGCCTAATGCCCAGGCCCCTCCCCTAAGCAAACATGATCTCTTGTATCACGCAGGGCCCTGTGGAATGAAAGCTACAAACTGAGCCATATTTCTTTCTCTTCAAAGAGTAATTGCCTATGAGGCACTGGCTTGGAGCTGTACCTTGTGCTTCAGACAGGAGGCTATGGTCTGGGGATAGGGGGTGGCATTAAGGTTGACAATCCCAAGGAACACTACATAACTGATTTGCCAAAACTCCTGAGGTTCAAAACCCTGTTTCCCAGTTTCTTTGTGTGCTTTGCATACATTCTTCATCTTAATGTCAGCATTAGTATAGTTTTTTGTAGTGAGTACCGGTATACTATATATACTGTACATATATACATATAATATATGGAGGGGACATCATGTGGTCTTTTGGTAGCACTCTTTCACAATATGCAAATTATTCAGCACCACTAGGAATATAGAAACATAGAAACTGACTGCAGATAAGGCCCACTAGGCCCACCCTGTCTGCCCATTTTCTCTACCTGCTGCAAAAACCATGTACCCTTCTTGATTTCTGGCTTTATTCTCTTTAATATTGCTAGGGCTCCCCTGTGCCTGTCCCATACATTTTTGAATTCCACTACCAAGTTCGCCCCCACCACCTCCACTGGGAGGCTGTTCCATGCATCCGCCACCCTTTTTGTGAAGCAGTGCTTCCATGCGTTACTCCTTAGTCTACCTCCTTCCAGACTTGTGTCATGACCCCTTGTTCTAGAACATCTTCTTTTTTCTGAAAGATGCTGCCCTTGTGTACCTTATTTGCGCCCTTGAGATATTTGAAAGTCTCTTATCATATTCCCCCTCTCTCCTCTCCTCCAAGGTACACATATTTCGGTCCTCCAGTCTCTCCTCATATGACTTGTGGTGCAGGCCCTGCACCATTTTTGTTGCCCTTCTCCGAACTGCCTCTATTCTATCTTTGTCCTTACAGAGATATGACCTCCAGAACTGGACACAGTATTCCAGATGAGGTCTCAACAATGATTTATACACTAGCTCATTTCTTCTGCTGGTGACACCCTTGCCTATGGACCCCAGTATCCCACTGGTTCTCCTTGCAGCCTTAGCACATTATTTGGCCACCATTAGGTCATCTTATGTGATCACCCCAGATCCCTTTCTTGTGCCCCAAATGTATGATTCTGAACTTGTTTGCATTGAATCTTAGCTGCCAAACTCTTGACCATTACTCTAGTATACCTAGGTCCCTCCTCATTTTTTCCACCCCTTCTGGAGTGTCTACCCTGTTGCAGATCTTAGTGACACTTGCAAAGAGGAATACCTTTCCTTCCAGACTATCTGCAATGTCTCGTATGAAAACATTAAATAGAACTGGCCCCAGAACTAATCTGTGGGGCCCCCTCCTGTTCACCCTCCTTTCCTTGGACTGAGCTCCACTTACCACCGCCCTTTGTGTTCTATCCCACAACCAATTTCTAACCCAGTTTACCACCTTGGGACCCATTCCCTGGCTGCCTAGCTTGTTCACAAGCTTCTTTATGGTGGAACAGTGTTGAAGGCCTTGTTGAAATCCAGGTAGGCCACATCCACTGCTCCCCCTGATCCACATCCCTGGTCATGCAGTCAAAGAATCAGATTTTTTTTTTTTTTTTTTTTTCCTACAGGCACCGGGGTGGTGACCTCTCTCAGGCATTGTCCAGCTATCTTCCACCCAGCCTGAAACCCTCCACCCCACCCCTGGGTCCCCTCCCAGAGCTCTGCTGACACCTTACCTTGCCTGGTGAGGGATCCCCTGGTATAGCCCCCCAGGGTGGGCCTACCACTCCTACAGGCACCCAAGACATCTAATTTCATCCAGGCTTGGTGCATGGAGGATCAGGACCAAGGTGGGGGGCTTCGGCGGAGGGCGTGGGAGCCAGGGCATGCCATCACCTACAAACACCCTGGGGCTTTTCCTTGTTCTGGTGGTTCTGCCCCTTATCCCACCCCTAGGTGGCCACGAGCATGCAATGACATCTGGTGGAGGGCCACGCACATTTCCATGCACATTCCTGCCAATGTCTGCCATGCTTCACCTCTCCTCTTGCTTGCAGGCTGCCAGCACAGTACCTTCCATCTGCCACCAGGAGGCATTCAAATGCCAAACCCTGCTACCCTCCATCCCAGGAGAAGGGGAGCTATCTACAGATGCTCCAGCTTTCTCCTCCCTGCTGACCCCCTCGCCCCATGCTCACTTCACGAACACAGTGCCACAACCCTTGGCACCACAAGGCTGACCAGAATCAGATTTGTTTGACATAACTTTCCCACTAAGATTCCATACTGCCTCAGATCCAGTGCTCTGCTGGACTCGAGATGCTCCACAATCCTTTCATTTAGCAGTGATTCCATTATTTCCACCACCACTGAGGTCAGGCTGAATGGTCTACAGTTTCCAGCCTGCTCCCACTTTTCTATAGAGGGACTTCATCTGCTCTCCTCCAGATCTCTGGAGCCACTTCTGTTTCCAGTGATTCATTGAACAGGGCTGCCAGTGGTGCTGCTAGCACCTCCCCAAGCTCCTTTAATATTCTAGGATGGATCCCATTGTCTTATCCATTTTCAGTTTTGCAAGTTTCCTTAGAATTCTCTCCTCTGTAAATGTACTGGTGCCTACCTCCCTCCCCTTATTGCTCCTGCCACTTAATTGTGGTCTCTCACCTTCCCCCTCTTCTGTGCATACTGAACAAACATATTTGTTCATGATTGCTGCTTTTTCCAAGTTCCCTTCCGCACAACTACAAGGTCAATATGTCGCATGATCTACAGTGCACGACATGACCGCGTAGCAGGAATAGCGCGGTAGGGTAGAACGAGAGGGTGCAAAACCACGAAAGGATGTATGCATGGTAGTGCACCCTCTCACTTTTCCCTTAGCAGTACAAGGATCCTGCTGGGACAAGGGTCTGCTGAGCAGCTGCCATAGCTCAACAGGATGAGCCACTGGCAGCTAGGGAGGCAGGCATTGCATTTGGGAGCGGGGTTTGATTCTCGATCACAGGCGGCATAAAATTTTATTTTCGCACTTTGTGAGATATTTACTGGTAACCCCTAGGAGATAGATAATTTGTTGGGTTAATAAGTTGGGGGGGTCGGGTCAGCCCCCACTAAAACAAGACTTGTGCCATTTGCAATATATCGCACTGTATTGGCAGCATGGTTATATTGCTGTGACATTGCGACTCTCTTGCCTTCCACACACTTCCATCTTTCCCTTTTGCTCCTTACAATCCCACCCTTGTTTTTCTTCTTTCTCTAACATACCTATGAAGAGTCTTGTCCCCTTTCATTACTGCCTGGGCTATTTACTGCCTGGGCTATTTTTTCCTCTGTCTGTGCCTCTGCACTCCTGGCTGCCTTCCCTGCCTGCCTTTCTCTGCTTATCCATATACACTAGCCTGTCCTCCTCCTTTTCTATTTCCTTGTAGTTCCTGAAAGCCAATTTTTTTGCTCTTAACTTCCTGGCCACTTCCTTTGAGAACCATGGATTCTCTTGCCTTTATTTGCCTAATGCAAAGATATGTTGCCTCCACTATTGCTCATTTTAGATGGGCCCACTGTTTCTCAACTCCCCCAGTCCTCCCTCCCTTCCTGATAGGGACTTCCTGAGACATACCCTGAACTTTGCAAAGTCTGCCCTTCTTAAGTCCCAGACCCTCATTGTCATGTGGCTTGACTCTACCACTGTGCTTGTATTGAGCTACATTGTGCAATGATCACTGGACCCCAGGTGTCCACCCATCAAGACATCTGCAATTCTGTCCCTGTTGGTGAGAACCAGGTCCAACATCGCACCCTCATGGGTAGGCTGTAGCACAAGTTGCCTGACGCATGTCCCTGCAGGGAGTCCAGTATGTCACTGCTCTTGGCTGAGGCTGCAACTGGGATGCTCCAATCAACATCTGACAGATATAAGTCACCTTACCAGCAGCAATTCCCCTTTAGTTGCCATCCTTTAGAGGGCTTCCAGTAGAATCTTGTTCAACTCTTCCCCTTGTGCTGGAGGTCTGTAGATCACACCCATGTGAATAGTGGTGCCATTGCTCATCTCTAGGGTGACCCACCTCCCTCACAATCCCTGTGCTTCCGTTTCTTTTATACCCTCCCTGATGTAAAGAGCTACCTTCCCCCCTGTTTAATCTACCTGTCATTCTGAATAGAGCATAATGTGTTATTGCTACATCCCAGTCATGATTCCCACTATACCATGTCTTGGTAATAGCGATAATGTCCAGGTTATCCTCTGCCATCAAGGCCACAAGGTTCAGGATTTTATTTCTCTAGCATTAGAGAAGTGAAATACCAATGTCACATGATGTAGTTTATATATATATATATATATATATATATATATATACATTTGATCGCTATGATTGTCAGGTGCGGGGGGGGGGGGGTGAGCACCAAATGGCAGCAGCATTCTTTTCCTCTCCCTCTCCTAGATTGTAGAAAGGAAGCAATTTAGTTTTACATAGTGCTCTTCAGGCAAAATGTATGCAAAAATGCTTTGCGGTTGGGGGGAGAGAAAGCTAAAGTTCTTTGGGATGAGGTACTAACCAAATCAAATGTAAGAACATTTTCATAAGCCTTTAAACACAGTTACTTTTACATAATTTTGTCAGAGTAGAGTTCCAGTGTCCTTAGCATTGTGAAAAATAAAAGGCATATCATCCATTTGCCACAAACCCATTATCTGGTTCCTCACTTTGTTAAGGTAGGGGTGCAGTAACTGACCCCTTGCATGTATATTTGTATTGCCACAAGCAAGGAAAGGGGTTATTTCTGAATGTGCGAATGAACCAGGGTACCACTTTTTATAGTGTGTACCACTATTAAGATGAAGCAATTTCTATCCAGTTTTCATTTACTCCAGTTAAGTTCAGAGGCAATTTATAGATGGGGCCTTTTAAAGGTTGATTCCAAAAACAGGCGTGGAAAAGGGTGTCATGGGATGCAGAGAGTGCTTGGAAAGTGACACTGGACACCACGGAGTGCTCATAAATATGAGGAGGGTAGATAGTTGCCACTGCACACCAGAAAGTGTGTGGCACAGGGTAGTAAGAAGGAGAGGTGCTACTGACACCAGGGAGTGCTCAATGGGACAACTACGGAAGAAAAACTTTTGGTATAGAAACATAGAAATTGTTGGCAGATAAGGACTGCTAGGTCCATCCATTCTGCCCATAGGCCCTATAAATGTATGCGTCCACTCACCCTAAGTGGTCAATGGCTTTTCATCACTCCCTTCCTGCCCAAGGTTCCCTTGTGCTTGTCCCAGGCATGTTTGAACCCCTCCACTGTGCTTGCCCCACCACCTTTTGTGGCAGACTATTCCAAGCATTCACTACCCTCTCTGTGTAGAAAAACTTCCTCATGTTACCTCTTAATCAACCCCCTCCAATTTCATATTGTTCCCCCTTGTTCCGGTATATTTTCTACATTGGAAAAGATTCTCCTCCTGCACTTTGTTTATGCCCATGAAGTACTTAAAAGTTTCTATCATGTCATCCCTTTCTCTCCTCTTCGGTTCCATATCATAATAGTGATTGCAGAATAGTGATCACTATTATGGCGCGTGTATATCGCCGAAAAGCAAAGCAGTAACATACACCTCCAGGTGACCCAACATTCAGAAAGGAAAAAATTGTTTGTGGGGGGACTTTGCCCCCTGCATCCCCGTGAATATAGATTATCAACTCTGGGGGGGGGTGCATGTGGGGAGGGGGCAAAATCCCATATCACACAAAAATTAAGTGCCACAGGCAGTGGCAAAATTTCTGCGCACCTGGTCCCGTACCCTGTACCTCCTGCACCAGAGCTAGCCACCCACACCACCATGCCACATGGCTAGCTCAGTGGTAGCAGGCACAACCGTTCCTCAAAACCCCTTCCCTGTCCCTCCCCTTCCCCTCGCTATTCCCCCTTTCCTGTCACCATCCACTACCGTCATGTTTGTGTGCAGTCGCTACCCTTGCAGGGTAGCCTAAGAGTGTAGCGCCTAATATGAGTTGCCATTTTTATGTGGCACTTATATTCGGTCGCTGTACTCATGGTATACCTTTCTTTCCTCCAGTGAGTACATATTGAGCTCTCTCAGTCTCTCCTCATACATTCTGTGATGCAAGCCATGCACCATCTTTGTTGCCCATCTCTGGATAGCCCCCACCTTGTTTATGTCCTTGACATGTGTGGTCTCCAGTACTGCATGCAGTTCTCCAGGTGAGGCCTTACTAATGTTTTATACAATAGCATCACCCCACCTTCTTCAATTAATACCTCTGCCTATGCAACCCAGCATGCCACTGGCCCTCCCTGCAGCCTTTGCATACTGCTTTGATACCATAAGGTCATCAAATATGATAACCTCTAGGTCCCTTTCCGCTTTGGTGACAGTCAGCACCTCCCCCCCCCTCCTGTAGTTCTCCTTAGGGTTCCCCCTACCCAGTTGCATTATCTTGCACTTTTGTGCACTGAACCTCAGATTCCACACCTCCAACCATCTTTCAAGCTTCTCCAGGTCCCTCTTCATTTTCTGCACCTTTTCTGGAGTATCCACCCTGTTGCACATCTTGGTGTCATCTGCAAATAGGCAGACCCTTCCTTCCAGCCCTTCTGCAATGTCACTAATGAAGACATTGAACAGGGCTGGTCCCAAAACTGATCCTTGTGGTACTCCATTGGTCACCCCTCTCTTCCCAGATTGTTTCTCATTCATCACCACCCTCTGCCTTCTGTTCATCAGCCAGTTTCTAACCTAATGTATTACCTTATGCCCCATGCCCAGACTACTCATCTTGCTAACCAATCTTCTGTGTGGGATGGTATCTAAGGTTTTGCTGAAATCTAGGTAGGTGACGTCTATGACCCCTCCCCTATTCTATTCCCTAGTCACCCAATCAAAAAAATCAGATTCATTTGACAAGACCTTCCTGATGTGAATCCATGCTGCTTTAGATCCTGGGCACCAATGGATTCCAGGTGTGCCACTATCCTTTTTTTCAGCAGTGCCTCCTTGATCTTCCCCACCACTGAGGTGAGGATGACTGGTCTGTAGTTCCTCGCTTCCATCCTCCTGCCACTTTTGTGCAGTGAGACTACATGCACCCTCCTCCAGTCCTCTGTAACCACACCTGTGGTGAGTGACTCTGAAAAGGGTGACCAGAGGCACTGCAAGTTCCCTCTGCAGGTCCCTTAATATCCTCGGGTGTATGTCAACTGGCTCCATGGCTTTATCCACCTTCAGCTTTGTGAGTTCCTCCAGAACTCTATCCACTGTGAATGGACTGGTGTCCACTTCTTCTCCCTAATTGTCTCTACTCTCCAACTGTGGTCCTGGAGCTGCTTCCTCCTCAGTGAATACTGAACAGAAATATTTGCTTAGTATTTTTGCCTTGTCTAAATCCCCCCTCCTTACACTCTCCCTCCTCTCCTTTGAGCCTCACAATCTCTTCCCCCCAATTTTTGATGCACCTACAGAATGTCTTGTCCCCTTTTTTCACAGTTCATGCTAAACCCTCCTCTGTCTGTGCCTTGACTTCCTAACAGCCTTCCCTGCTTCTCTTAGACATTCAATGTACGCCTCCCTGTCCTCATTCCTTTGGGTCAACTTATATTTCCTGAAACTTGCTCTTTTAGCCCTTACTTTGTCTCCCACTTCTTTAGAGAATCATAGTGGTTTATTTCTTCTTTCCCCTGTGGCCATTATCCTAATGCATTGGTTAGTTACCTCCATAATGGATCCTTTTAGTCCACTCCTTCTATTACCTCTACGATCTCCAGGGCTGCTCCTAAACATCTACCCATTTCATTGAAATCCACCCTCCTGATATCTAATAGTTTTGCCCTTGTGTGGCTAAACTGAGTCCCTGTCTCCATACCAGACCATACCACAGTGTAATAGCTCTCCATACATGATGCTCCACCATACACTATATAGTGTTTATTATAGAGATGGAGGTTGGGGCCACCGGACACCAGGGAATGGCACAATGCTGGGAAAGGCAGACAGATGCAACTAGACAACAGAAAACTTTGCATGGGGCAGGAAGAAGGTGCCACTAGAAATCAGGGAGTGGCCCATATAGGATGGGTTAAAGGAGGGTGCCACCGTACAGCAGGGAATGCCTGTTACAGGATGGGGAGGAAGAGGCATCAGTCTTGCAAAGGGAAAGTCTGCCCCAACTGTGGGGGGGGGGCTTGTTTGTGGTGACGGCCATGCCAAAATTCCACAACAAAGCTCTTTTCAGCTTGCTAGTGGTTTGAAAATGATGCCCCAAACAAAACTGACATATCGATATGCAATCAAAACTGGGCAACCTTCAGCATGTAGAAAATACTGGGTGGGTAACTATGCACAACCAGTGTGTTCTGCCACAGAAGGCTTGTGATTCTCTTTGACCTCAAGGACGAAGCTCGAGAGGTCCATGGGAATCAGAACCCCAAGGTAGCACAACACACTAGTGTTGCTCATCATGTGTTTTTTATAGTGTATAACAGTATGTGAAATATGTGCATTGTTGTTTTTGTATTTACTGGTTAGTGGTTATAAACCACTGCCAGTGAGTGTCCAACAGCTTTATAATTTTTAGTGGAACGCGGTTATGGCCCAAAAATCATCTTTTTACAGCATTGTTACACTATTGATGTGACGTCATGCTCTTGTTATACTTGTTATACTATCAATGATGCGTCACATCGATAGTGTAACAGAGTAACATAGTTGCCAAGAGAACCACTAGAAGGCAAACATAGCATTGTTACACACCGCTGCCCATACGTTGTCCTCTATGTAAACCACATATGTTCTTTACGGAGCTCCATAAACCATGGACAGAACAGTACTGCAGCATCACCTGAAAAACCACAGAACAAGCTGTCCTCATGCTGGACATTCACAAGCGCTACACAACCGGTCACTCAGCGTGAGACAAGCTTGTCAGCGGTAACAGTTACCCTCACAAAGTGGCAAAAAAGACAATTTAAACAAAAAACACCCAAAAAACAGTAAATATAAAAAATAAAACATGGAAAAGTGTGGTTCTATGGGGATTTTATGCACCACCTCAGTGTGTGATGCCCATATAAACCCCTCGGGCTTCATGGGGCATCACATACCTCAGGGTGCATAAAATCCCCATAAACCACACTTCTCCATGCATTATTTTATATTTCTCTTTCACAGTGAAATTGACTTGTGCATGTCTCTAGATGTTTTAGAATGCTGTTCTACCACAGAAGGGTACAATCACATTCCATGACATTTGAACTGTGGTACATCATTTTGAAAATATTGGATTTCTATGTAGAACAATGCTTTACTATACACTGTATTGCTGCAGCTGTATGCTTAGCCTTATTCTTAATCCACCTGGGACCAGGCCTTTTGAACCCCATATGGTATTCAACCAAGCAGCTGATTCTATGGCAGCTTCATCTACATGTTCCAGCTTGCTGTTTTCCACATGGAAATGGAAGGGCCTGCATTTTTAAGAGCAACTGACACAATTGCTAGTTCCAGGCAGGCAACTCATAACATGGTTTTGCCTACTACAGAAGCTATTTTATCCATATATCACATTTTTTGGCTTGCATAAAATTAGTCCATAAAGCCTAGCTTATAACTTCCTTGTGCAAGTCAAGTGGCCACCAAGCACTGCAGCCCCAGCCCTAAAACAGCACAACGATTATGTTAGGCAAATATCCCCATACATGTATACCTGCCAGCAAAGATGATTCAAGTATATTTAGGAGTTCCCCCCTCCCCGATCCTACTACAATGCTCATAGACCGCCTGCAGCCCCGTTCCCTACCAAATATCATCATTATGGTGTTTTTAGGGGTTATTTAATAACTGAGAGGGTTCTTGGGCAATAACTACCAATTTACAAAAATGTACCAAATAGGATCTGGGGCTGCAACAGTGAGTAGGGAAATGGGCAGACTAGGTGGGCCATGATGGTACTTATCTGCCAACAGATTCTGTGTTTACCAGGGCAGAAATAACCACAAAAAATAAGATGACAGGACCTACATCTACACATGTGGGTGTGCAGACCAATTACATTTCCCAGATTTTAGATTTCTGCAGGCCCACCGTTGCAGTGATAGTGCTAGTATTTGCTGTGCCGATGACCCAAGTTTCATGTGTGAGCTTGAGAGTTGAAGGGTCAGCAAGAGAGAGAGGAAGATTGAGTTCTTGCTGGATTGCTCATCAATGGGTGGGGATGGGGCAGAATTCAGTGCTTGTCAGATACTAGCAGTGGCTGAGGATAAGCAGGCTGAAACCACTAGAGTTGGGAAGATGTCAGGTGTAGAGCGCATGGGTGAATGCTGCACTTTAGGAGGAGTACTAGGAAAATCTGTGCACCAGCTGCAGGATGACTCCAGCTGCCCACACTCCCCACACCTGACAACCCAGGCCTTGCTGCCTCTGTGAGACAGTAAGTCCTGGGAGATGTTGGGGTGATGGGGCTGGGGTGGCTGGTATGATGGAGGTTGCTAGTTCACGGGGGAGAAATAAGACTAAATAAAAAAAAAATGTTGTTTACAGTAAAATGACTTTTAACAAGTTTTGTTGTTTGACCATCTCATATACATATTGGTACAGAGTTAGTGTTAAAGAGATGCTTGTCAATCCTTTTTGCATTATAGTATTTATAATTGAAAATGTGCATTTAATGATTGCTTACCTTCTCTACAATTCATTGAAGTTGTTGGTTGTTTTAACCACTGCATTTTTTTAGCTTAACTGAAATGCATACAAATAGTGTATTTATTCCCAACATTTTGTTTCAAATCCTTGATCTACTCTTGTTGCATGCTTCCTGAACATTAGGAGCACCCCCAAACAGTGCATTTACTCATGATACAATAGTTTCTTCTCCTCCCACTTCACCATGAGTGTCTAGACTGTATTGAGGGGTATTCACAGTTTTAAGAATGATGCAAAGAAAGTTGATGATGGCGACCTTTGAACTTCATGATAGAAAAATGTGGTCTAATATGGGCTTTAATTTAATTTCTAAACAGTGTATATGACCTTTACCTTTCTTTTCTTAACACATTCAGGATTTAAGTCCTAAGACATTGTGAGAAATTATTTAATGTTTGAGAAAGATGAAGACTTCACTGTGTTTAATTCAATGAGCAGAAATGAGAGTACACCAGTGGCCTCCTGAAGAAAGCCCCACCACCAGTAAGTAAATGTCCTAAGAAATGTGGGGAGGGGGTGCAGTGTTGAATTGTGGTTGGTTAGACCTCTCTTTTCACCATAATATTGACTCTGAACTGTGAAGCAGGATATCCAAGTTCAAACCCAGCCACAGCCTCTGACTCACTGTGTGACCCTGAGAAAGTGATCTTGATCTCCATTGAGCTTCTGCTCCTAGTTGTAAAATTATATGAAGATGGACCCTACTGAAATGTTGCATCTCAGCTGGGGTATTCTTGGTAATTATGAGATAAAACACTATTTGACACCATGCTGCTGACTTGGGGGAGATCAGCTTGAGAAGAAATGTGAATAGTGAGTAATGAATAGCAGAGTATCTGGGTGCAGAAGTATTTGCCAGTAAAAATTTGAAAAAAGGTACTTGCACACCCCTATGTGATGGCTTCCAGGACTCTCTAACCCTCATTAAAAAAAATGCACACCCCATTCCCTTTCTTAGTCTTGCTCTGCTTTCAGATTTGTGTGGCTAGTTAGGTCAGAGGCTAAGAAACTGACATGAGGGCAAGAGCATGATCTGCAAAGTTCTGAGTACCAGATTTGCCTAGTTCAATTCCCTGGGAGGGCACTGAAGCTACATGAGGAGGGGCCCACCACCCCATTGTGGAACATGGGCTCTTCCAGAAGTTTTAATTTACAAGTGTGCCCTAACTGTGACAATATTTTACACTGAAAGATTGAAGTTTACTCAAGAAGGTACTTAAATTGCATTTTAGGTGCATTTGCAGAGTACTGGTACCAAATTTTAAGTGTATATACAATAATTCCAAGACACTTCATTAGCATTTTTGGAACACACTCTGATAGTGCTTGGTCAGAGTAACATTGGAGTACCCTTAATATTACTCCATTGAAGGCACTTAATTAGCATTTTTGGAACACACTTCAATGGTGCTTTTCTGGAGTAATGCAGGAGTGTGCCAACTGAGAAGGTACTTGATTGGAGCCATTGGAGGTGTATCAGGAATAACTATAAGGCACTTCATTAGCATTTTTGGAACACAATCCCATTTTTCTCAGTAGCTAACAGTTGATTGCTTGGTATTTACCATAAAGTTGCTGGAATTTTCAGTGGCACATTTGGAGCATGTATCCAGTCTATGTGCTAGTAGGTGACTACAGAATTCCTAACAAGTGACTCCAGTTTGGTAAGGGAGTCTTTTCCTGCATAAATGCAATTTTTTTCAGATAGTTGTTTGGGACTTACCTCTGCCTCCTGCTTGACACCTGGGCCTACCGCCAGGGCTATACTGGTGGGATGGGGCTGTACCCCAGAAAGGGACTAGTTTCTGGCTTCGGGGGGGGTGGAGGGGTACCTCAGGGTGCCTCAGTCAGATGTGTGGCACCTTCAGTGAGGGGTGGATGTGCCCCTGCAGCTTATCTGGACTCCCAGCTGGACAGTTTCTAGCAGCACTACACAAATGAGCTGGTTAAGAATTGGTTATTCTTAACTAATAACTATACTTACCATGTGGTGTACAGTTAAATATAGCTAATGCTCAAGAAGTTAAGTATTGATCATAAATTATTTATTACATAAGCTCAACTAGTAATGAATGCCAAACTAATACTCAATTCATGGGGATTAGTTAATTCTTAATGAGGAAACAGGTCAACGACTAACTGCTGAAACTGTTAAGAATTAGTTAGCAGTAGGATGGACTAGAAGGGGTTAGCAACTAATTCATTTGTATGTGAAAAAATCAACCAAAGCAAAACGGAGGCATAATTGAACATTAACTAATTATTAGTGATTTGAGGAAGTTGAGCATTAGGCCTATTTTTTGTATGGGTAGTGGGCCTTATCCCATTACCAAAGAATAAAAAATAAAATAAAAATACAGTAAGAAACATATTTCTATCAAAGTATAAAGAAACTATATTGTCTATCATAGGCAAAGCTGAGGCATACTGTAAGAGAGAAAAACTGAAGACTGTGAGAAAAACTCAAGGGAAAGCATAAACAATGACAACATGTGATGAGAAAAGAAAGACAAAGTAACAAACTGTTTTAGGTGCAACAAAATACTGTTTTCCAGTACAGAATGTACTGTAAGACAGACAGAAAGGTGAAAACATCAGTTACAACACTAGCATTACCAAAAATACAGAAAACAAAGGCAGAGTACCTTATCCAATATTATATTGGAAGAACAGACTTTGCTGACAAAGAGGATTGAAAGCACCTAGCTTTACCCTAAAGGTATATTAATATTTATTTATATTTCTCTTCATACTGAAAGCAGCAGAGTAAGTGGGGAAAAAAAGAGAGTTGTAGGTAATCTTTGGGGAACTTTTAAATGTGTCTTTAAAATAGCAACAGATGATGTGGGGGAAACTAGCTCAGCAGATTAATCTTGAGCTGAATAAATTCAGGAAGCCTTGTGAGTCATGTGTGTTAAAGGGGCATGGAGCTGACAAAGGCTTAGTGCCTTCTTAAACGAGCACTGTAAAAGTGCTTCCACTCTAATGTGGCCAGTACATTCGTGTCCCAGGGAATAGGAGCAACACCCTGTCCAGTGTAGGAGTATAAAGAGATTTAAACAAGGCATGGGGGAACACAAATAGAAATAAATAAAAAAAGGGAAACATAGAAACGCCCTATCAGGGGTAAGGGTACAACAGTATTTCCAGTGAGTGGTGCAATGCAGTGGCTGTGGGGTAGCAGTTTTCATAGAGACCTGCTGGAGACTGCAGTGCTTCTCCATCTACACACAGCTTTCTGGGTTGACAGAGAAGGTAGATAGACTCCAGGCCAGCTGGCGAGGATTTGGGGGACCTCTTCCCCCACCCAAGGGCCACCAAGTCTGCAACCCTTACCTCAAAGAATGCCAGAGAGGAGAAATGGCTGGACTATGGTGGGCTTTGGAAAGGTGGGGGTTGTGGGACAGAGGCACATTCCTCAACTGGTACCACTACATAATTCCTATGCCACCCTAGTGAGGTTGAACAGTATGGAGGACCAGGGAGGATGTGGAGGCCCTCAATAGTGGAGAATCCAATAAGGGGAATAGAGGACCCCAGAGGAGGAGAAAGCAATTTCTAGTGGGGGACTTAATTGTGAAAGGGACAATTTTGATAATAGAAAAGGCAAGAAAGGCAGGTTAGGTGGCTACATGGCATTTTGACCTGGAGTGATGATGGGAAGTGGATTCTGTGTATCACTAGGGAGCAGGTTTGGAGGAAGAGCTGGATATCATTGTCCAGCTGGGGACTAATAACCTGGTTAAGGATGGGGCTGGGATAGTACAGAGGGAGTTTAGGGAACTTGGGAGTTGTCTTAGACAGGTATCTCTTTCAGTGGCTTTCACTCAGGTGCTGTCTGTCTATGACGGGGGGAGGAGAGGGATTTCTGTGCACCAGGAGCTTCAACTCATGGCTGAAGGAATGGTGCAGAGAGGAGGGGTTCTGCTACATTGGGGACTGGGGACCTACCTGAGACAATATGGGCCTGTACAGGGGTGATTGGCCTGCATCCATCCTTGAGTGGAACCACAGTCTTCAGTGGATGGTTTAAATGTTACTTCAGTGAATATTGTGGGGGAAGGGATGGCAGAAGAAATCAGGGAGGAAGAAATTACCCCCCCCCAACAGGCTGAAGTAGAGAGTAAGGAGAACCTGAGGGGAAGAGAGGAAGGAGAGGAGGTCCCAGGGTGCAAATAAATAAAGGAAACAGAGTGGTAGAGACAAAGGGGGAAGGGAAGTACAGCATTAAAAAGAGAAGGGGGGGAAGAATGGAGGACAAAATGGAAAAAAAGGGGTAAATAGACAAAGTGGAAACAAGTTCTGGAAGGCCATGTGTACGAATGCTAGAAGTCTAAGAAATAAGATTCAGAGCTAGAGGCTAACATGACAGAGGCCAACCTGAATATTGTAGCCTTTACTTGAGTCATGGTTCACTGAAAACCATGACTGGGACATGGCCATACCAGGCTGTACAGTACACACACTGAGCAGTGTGTCCCTCCTAGCACCTACGATATATAACCAAAAAAAAAAAACTTGATGGATCTTGCTCTATATTCCCTCAAATATATCCAGACGCACATATGGAGAAACTGATCCACTCACTGGAATACTTATTAAGTATTTTTTTTAACTAGTTCTCCAACTACACCACCCTAGACTGACGTTTCAAAGTTTACTCACTACTTATTCAGGATCTAAAATCATAATAAATCTACATATTTTACAAATTACACTGTCTTACCCAATAAAGTTTATACTGTCACCACATTCAGATTAACCATTTTATAACGCTTAATGCCTTCATTAAATATCAAATTCCACTATAATTAGCTTCTGTAAACCCCCATTATTCCTAAACCAACATTGTCCAGGTGGGAAGGAAAGGAGGGGGTGTGGTGATTTATGAGAGGGAAAGCAAAAAAGCAACAGAGATTAATTTAATATAGGGGAAAGCAGAGGTACTTTGGGTCTCCCTGGAGACAGGGAATGGGACCATTATTCATACTGGAGTGATGTACAGACCTCCAGCACAGAGGAAGGAATTAGATAAGGTACTGGTGGAAGCCACTTGCAAGATGGTAGAAATGGGGGATGTGCTACTGGTGGTGATGTCGATTTAGCCTCCCAGATGCAGCTTCAGTTAGACTCAGGGTCATCCTGGACTCTCTGCAGAGGGCATTTCTCAGGCAACTAGTCAGTGAACTCATTCAATATGGGACAATACTGGACATGGTACTCACTAACAGGAAAAATGTTGCAGATGTCAAGGTGACCAGTGATCACCATACAGTGTGGTTCAACATAAGGACAGCTGTGGAATCACATCACACATGGGTGAGGGTCCTGGGCTTCTGGAGGGCAGATTTTATAAAGATGGGTGACTGGCTCAGAGGTGACCTGGTGGGGGAAATGACTGGGTATGGTGGAGGAACAATTGAGGAAGCAAAGAAGGAGCACAGTAAAGGCAAAAAAAAACCTGTGCATCAAACAAATCATCAATGGCAGGAGGAAAAAGAGACTACTATGGTTCTCAAAAGAGGTGTTTAAAAAGGTAAAGATTAAAAGGGTAACATTCTGAAGGCATAATGAGATGCAGAAGGAGGAGGAAAGACAGGTGTATCAGGTGGAACAGAAGAAAGCTGGGAAAACATTAAGGAGTGCAGTGGTGCAAGCTGAAGGGAGAATAACCTTGGAGGTAATGAAAGGGGACAAGAGATTTTTTTGGTATGTAGGTGAAAAGAAGAAGAAGAGGGGCAGGATTATAAGGTTAAAAAGGGAAGGGGGGACTGTAATGTGGGGGAACTGGAAAAGGCAGACACCCTGAACAAATACATTTGTTCAGTGTTCATAGAGGAAGGAGACGGGGAGGGCCACAAAAAAGTAACAGGAGCTCTTGAGGGAGGGAGGTGGATCTAGTCCATTTTTTGGAGGAAACAGTCCTGAAGGGACTTGTTAATCTAAAGGTGGACAAAGCAATGGGGTGAGACATGATGTGTCCTAGGGTATTGAAAGAGCTCAAGGAAGTACAGGTGGTGCTTATGACAGTCCTTTTTAACAGCTCACTGGAAACAGGTGTGGTTCTGGAGGATCGGAGGAGGGCTGATGTATTCCCACAGCAGAAAAGCTGTAGCAGGGAGGAGGCTGACAATTATAGGCCAGTCAGCCTGATATCAGTGGTGGGAAAGTTAATGAAAAAACAGCAGAAGGAAAGGAATGTGGAATATGTTGAATTCAATGGGTTACAAAACCCGAGGTAGCATGGGTTCACAGGGCGGAGGTCATGTTAAACTAATCCTATAGATTTCTTTGTATGGATAACAAAGCAGTTATATCAGGGTTGAGCAATTGATATGGCCTGCCTAGATTTCAATAAGACTTTTAACACCATTCCATGTAGAAGACTAGTAAGCAAGTTGCATAGCTTAAGAGTGGCTCCAAAGGTGGTAAACTGGATAAGAAATTGGTTAGGGTAAAGGTGACAGACTTCACTCTGAGCACTCTGAGGAAAGGAGGGTGACCAGCAGGATGCCTCAGAGATCAGTGCTGGGACTGGTTCTCTTTAATGTCTTTAAAGTGATATTGCATAGGTACTGCAAGTAAAGGTCTGCCTCTTCGTAGATGACACCAAATTCTGCAATATAGTGGAGACTCCAAAATGGGGAGGTGGAAAGAATGAGCAGAGATCAGAGAAAACTAAAGGAGCGGCCAAGTGTATGGCAACTGGGTTTCAATGTGAAAACTGCAAAATAATGCACTTAGGGCAGAGAAACCAAGGGACTGGTGCAAAATTGGAGGAGTCAAACTGATGACTACCAAGCAGAAAATAGACCAGGGGGTAATCATATCTGATGACATAAATGTGTCCAGGAAATTGAACAAGGCAGTTGGGGGCAAGAGGGATGCTGTGTTGCATAGGGAAGGGTATCACCAGGAAAAACTGGGAGGGCTGTTGCCTCTGTATAGATCACTGTTAAGACCCCACCTAGAGTACTGGGTCCAATTCTGGAGATGATATCTGTGGAAGGACATAGACAGAGTGAAGGTGGTCCAGAGGAGGGCAACTAAAATGGTGCTGGGACTGCATCAAAAGCCCTACAACAGTAGAGATGGGCAAAATCTGCAAATTTCACTCAGATAAATATTTACCAAAATTCATGCATTTCTTGAAATATTTCATGGATGTGAAATGCAAAATTCCACCCACAAAATGTGGAATTTCACCCATGAAATGTGAAATTTCACTACTCTCAGGCAAAATCCAACCATTCATGGGTGAAATTCTGCATTTGCAGGCAGAATTTCATACAGTAGTGTCAGCGTAAAGATTGCCCAGTGGCCTTGACATACCGAGAGTTGTAAGCATAGCTACCCATTGAATAACATATGTATACCACTACCGCACAACCATGCACTGTGCATCATTGCACGGTAGTGGTATACAACTTTTGCATGATTACCACTGTATTTTGTACTCACAAAATATTTTGCAAAATGTGCAAAATTCACAAAATATTTATTGGGGCAATACTCCCAATTTCACCTGAACTTTGCCGGCGAAGTTAAATTTTGCTGCATCTCTATACAAGGGACAGTAGAAGACTTTGATATGTACATCCCAGAAGAGAGGAGGAAGAGGAAGAATAGGGGGTATATGATAGAGACCTTTAAATACCTTACAGGGGTAAATAAAGTACAGGAGGGACATATTTTTCAGAAAAAAAGTATTTAAAGGGGAAGTAAACATTGCAGGGGGTCTCTCAAATTGTGAAAGCCCATAAAAAGATATTTCAAATGAGGACTGGAACTTCCTTGAAGGTGTCAAGAGTCCTGAGATATGAATATCTAACTACTCAGTAAATCAAAACAAGGAAGTGGCCATTTCATGGGATCTTGAGACAGAAAGTGATGTCACTGAGTGGAAAGTTGTAATTAACAAAACATAGAGCTTGCCCCTCAGTGACATCACTTCCTGTTTTAAGATTACATGAAATGGCTACTGCTTTGTTTTGATTTACAGATCATTTGATATTCATATCTCAGGACTCCTGACACCTACAGCTAAGATTAGTACCTCGTTTGAATGGTCTTGTCTTGGTCTTTCACAATTTGAGTGATCCCTTCAATGTTTACTTCCCCTTTAAGAACAAGGGGACATGCTATGAATCTGGAAGGGTAGATTCAGGAGAGATGTGAGGAGTACATCTTCAGAGAAAGAGTGGTGGATTTCTGGAGCAGCCTTCCAGTAGAAGTGGTGAGAGCAAACACAGAGGCAGGGTTCAAGAATCTATGGGTTAAGTGCAAGGGAATCATAGTGGAAAGGAAGAGGAGGGAGGGAGAAAGAGCTGAGCTGTAGATCAAGTAGAGTCTGCAGTAGTAATGTAGGTAAGGAAAAATGGGCAGATTGTGTGGGCCAAGTTGTCCTTATCTGCCATCAAATTATACGTTTCTATTATTGTACTGCTTTTTCACTTAAGGAATGTTAAGTAGAAGTACAGTAGGAGAAACTCACAATGGAGGAACCCTAGGAAACTTAAGGGCATCTAGATGAACTATGGAATAATTCTGATATTAACAAGGCCCAGGGCAAGACTATCTTCATGGTATTTTTCAGAAAGTATTAGTTAAGAATATTTCTGAGATGGTAGCATTAATTGTGACACGGTTGAATAAGACACTATCCCGTTTGTTAGTAGAAAAAGTTAAACATAAGGATCTGTTTTATCCACTTCTGTTCTGTCGCTTGTCTGTCTGACTGCGCAGTCAAATTTTCTTGTGACACCTAGGAACTGGCTACTCTGATAGTCTCGCTATCCCTTCCCCTACACTATCTCTCTGCCTTTACTTGCTGTTTTTATCTTTTCTTCCCCCTTGTGTATCTGAAGTTATAAAATATGTGTGAATCTTTATGTGAAAGTGGGATCCCTTGGTTTGAAAATGTATATGGTTATATTGTTTAAATGATTGCAGAAAGCTATTTGGAGCTCAAGGGGTTAACCTGAGATGCAGGTTTGCAAACTGTTTGCAGAGCTGTTTAAAGGAGGTCAGTTCTGAGACACCATGTACTGTTTTGTTGCACCTGCAAGGAAGGAAACTGACAAGAACATTTTCCGAAAAACAGGAAGTTTTCTTTACAAGTTTTCAGACAGAGACTTATAAAAAGAGCAGCAATGTCTCTGACAGACAGCAAGACTGAAACTTGGAATTAGAGATATCCTCATATGAAGGAGTTTGTTTTCTGTGTTTGTACTTCCTTTGTAAGTAGTTATACTGAAACATTTTATATTTTTTATTTTAGCGTTATTGGAAAAAATTAAAGGCTACTTGCAAATTTTATACCTATTTCTGGTCTTCTTATGCTTCCTGACTTGTGCCTCGATGACAGATGTCATCTGCCTAAGTAGGATTTACACCGTGCATACTCTAAGCTAGGATTTCTTTGCATGGGTACTAGACTTGGTACCAGGGAAGCATAGCAGAAATGTATGGATTCAGCATAAGCAAGTCCAGGAGTCATTACCAGAAAGATGGCAGTCAGACTAGCAGAGACAGAAGTCCAAGCTGAGACTATATAGCCCTCACCAATGATGAAAAAGAAGTACAGGCAGTGTCAGAACATGAAAGCCTGTCTGCCTTCTTCAAATGGTGGACTGTACAATAAAGAGAGAGACAGAGAAACAGAAAAAGGATGAGAAGCAGTGACACAAGCAGCAGAGAAGAGAAGAGATGAAGCTACTGGAGCACCAATGGCTGGATGCCTTGCAAGATATCAAAGCTGGAGGATCTGGTACAGGGCCAGCAGAGCAACAAGATACCAACAACTTAAAAGACCTTAAACGTACAAAGCTGTGTCCCTCGGATGATATCGAAGCATACTTGACAACTTTTGAAAGGGTTGCCGCAGCCTGACAGTGGCCAAAGCAGCAATGGGCAATCAGGCTGGTACCTTACATAACAGGTAAAGCCCAACTTGCCTACAGCAATATGAACACTGCACAGTTGGAAAACTATGACCTTGTGAAAATAGAAATCTTGGAACGATGCAACATCTCATGAGAGACTTACAGGCAAAGATTCTGGTTCATGAAATATAGCTCATTCGACAATTCTCAAGAAGTCTTCACCTGACTCAGAGAACTCCTTAGTAAATGGCTCCAACCAGAGAGCAAAACAGTCTCACAGATCACTGACACATTTGCAATGGAGCAATTCATCAACATCCTGTCTACAGACGTACAGCTCTGGGTAAAAGAACACAGACCAGAAAGTGGGGAAAAGGCTGTTTCTTTGGCCGAGGACTATTAGATGGCCAAACAGACCATGCAGCAGTGAAGTAACACCCAAAGACTGGTGAGATCCACTTTTTCCCAATCTAACTTCAAATCAGATAAAAAATGTGGTGTGGGTAACAAGTCAGCACCCGAACACTTATTTGCTATGACTGTAACAAGCCAGGCCATATCTCAAGAAACTGCCATAAAAATAAGGAAGGTACCACTGCAGCAGATTTGGCCTTTGAAAATTCGGGCAAGTATTTAACAGATGTCAAGGTGGGAGATAAATCTGTAAAGGAACTTATTGATTCGGGAAGCAGACAGACCCTAGTGCATGTTGAAGTGCTGGGAAAACACTTTGTAAAAGGACCAGGTACTGGTGTCATCTGCATCCATGGGGGCACGCAATATTATCCCACCCCAAGTGTCACTGTATATTAATGGGGTGTCACACTAAATGAAAGTGGGGGTAGTACCCAAGTTACCTGTACCTGTGATTATTGGAAATGACTGTCCAGGATTTACTGAGTTAATCTCAGAGAAACTGAAACCTTCAGTTTCAGCAGCAGTGGTAACAAGAGCGCAGGCAAAGAAAATCTCAGATGTTGGAGACACTTTTCCTTTCGTTGACTTTGATGTGGACTTGTTTGAGCCCAGCTCCAATATACAGAAGTTCAGGAAAGAAAGAATATACCTGAAACAACAGTGACAACAAAAGACTAATGGACATAAGGGGATACAATATGAAAATGCTGAAATTAGACCGATAACTGTGATTTTGTTTCAGAGCAAACTAATGATGGTTCTCTCCAAGGTTATTTTAAGCAGCTGGGGGTGAAATAAAAACAGGGTGAGCCAATGTTTAAAAAATGTAATGGGTTACTGTACTGAGTTTATGTTAAACCTCAGACACAATAACAGATAGAGCAATTGGTTATACCACAAAAGCATAGAACTGAGTTGTTACAGATAGCTCATGATAGTCCTGTGACTGTTCACTCAGGGAGGGATCACACCCTTGCCAGATTGCTGTACAGATTTTTTTTTTAAATCAAGTAAATGTAATTGACATTTTTAAGCATAAATACCAACACAAAAAAATAAAAACCAAAAAACCACAGCAGTTGGATTTCCTCTTGCAACACTGATAACCAAGGTTCAGGAACTGACCTGGATGTTGGAGGGCTGGCTGGGAGGAGAATGGATCGAGCATCCTAGGGAGTGCTCTCCTTCTCTGGGCGGAGGGGGGCAGAGTGTCTGGCACTTTATGGACCCCTGGCAGAGGCTGGGGTACTGCCACGACAGGCGCCACAATGTTAGGGGGGCTTGGCAGATGTTGGATGTCATTGCATGTCCCCACCCCCAGGGAAAAGCAAAAGCATCCACAAAAAGCCAGCCACTGGCATGATGACCCACTCTGCCTGCTGCCCACTGCCTCTGACATCCACCAGGGGAGTCTCACTCCCATAGCCCCAACCAAGGGGGTAAGCCAGGGCTTGCCAATTGTGTCCATTGGAAGAGGGATCCCCCCGGAAGTCCTGCCCGGGGAGTAAGCCTGGGCATGGGGGTGACAGGCGGGGGCAGGTCCGAGAACAAGGGGGGGTTCTGAAACAAAAAAATAAATAAATACAAAAAAGTGAAAACCACCCATAATACTTCTTAATTATCTGAATGTTGAAAATGACAGTTAATCTAGAGCAAACAAATAAGAGAAAAACACAACTACCCATTCAATACACCTCCCCAAACTGCTGTACCTTGCCCATCTATTATAATTCTGAGACATGTACCTCAATAAAACAGAAGTATCAGAATAGTAGATATCTGGCTTTGCATGATGAACCAATGGCTAATCGGTCATTTGAGCTAATGGCATTTAGAAAACATCTCTTTAGTAACCATTAGGAGAAGAGGGATAATAAGGTGAATAAGGGTTCCCAACAGGTATGATAATGGTACATGCATTGCCGGAAGGGCAGACAAAATTTCCTGGTGCCATTCCTTGAATGACAGAGTGGAGATGTCCCTCCAGTGTTTGAGTATAACTAATTTGTCTATGATACTAATCGTCACCATGTACATTTTCCACACCTTGGGAAGGCTGGATGGGTATATACCAGCAAAACAAATGCCTGGAGTGAATAAGTCCTCCAGGAGCAGAATAGGATTGATGGCGCGTTTGATATCTTCCCAAAAAGGAACAACCACTGGACAATCCCATAACATGTGCTTTAGGGACCCATCTTCCTGACCGCAGCATGTACAGTAGGCAGAGGGGACCCTGCCCATTTTAAAACCTTCTCTGGTGTACTAAATAAGTCCTGCAAAATATGGAATTGCATGATGTGCAATCCATCCTGCTTGAGAAACTTATATAACTGACATCATGTAATTTGCCAATTATCAGCACCTCTTGAAAGAGACAGGGTCTGTTGCCAGTAATAACAGGTACCTGACAGGGTATTCTGGTGTAGAGATTGAAGCATTTTATAAATCTTTGATATTATATGGGGTTGGGAAACAAGTGACCGAAAGAAGGTATGAATTTCCGAGGTCCAAATTTCCCACAGTTTGTGACCCGGGAACTGAAGAAGAGAGTAAGTTATCTGATGATATTTAAAGCTCATGGGGGGGGGGGGTAAAGTGAAGTTGGAAGTACACTCTGGCAAATGAAATAAACCAATCCCCATCTAAAAAGGTCTGAACTGAAAGCCCCTCTAATTGTGGACAGAAGGACCTCGGTACTGGATAGTTGGCAATCAAAATATAGGGGTTACCTAGTAATGGCTGAGTGGCCAGTCTATCCCATTTCCAGCCCATATACATGTTCAATTGGTGTATCACCTTTAAAGACCAATATAATGGTGTGTATATATATTTAAGTCTGTGAGGTAGCGAGGATGGCTTATTGTAACAGAGGCTATTTAGATTTATGCCTCATTGTCTGCACAAGAAATTTTCTATTTCAACCCAAGCAGGGATATATCCCTTTTGGATGGTCTTGCCGTTCTCCTAACCACCAAAGTAGTTTGCTATAGTGTATGGCTACATAATAGAAACAGACATTTTGGCAGTTGCAAGCTCATAAGCTTAAAATAGGATCACCAAACTGAACCATTGTGCCAAAGAAAGGTATTAATCAAAGCTTAGATGCGAGTAAACCAATATTTGGGGAGGTAGACATTTAACACACTCATTGTATATAATACCTGTGGGAGCATATTCATTTTAATTACATTGGTTTGCCCCCATAACATTAAAGGGAGGGAAGTCCACCTATTAAGATCTTGTTGCACAGAGGAAAGGAGAGAAGTAAGATTCTCCTTGACTAAGCTTGAAGGGGCCCAGCTTAGGCATATCCCTAAATATGTCATGTGCCTCGGTTCCCACAATAGACCCATGGATGTGATATCTTGCTTAGTTAACCAATGGTTAAAAGGCAGAACTTTAGTTTTTTGTGTTTTCAGTTTATATCCCAACAATAATGAGAAGTTGTTTATTTCATGTAGTGCAGCTGGTATTGAGCACAGGGGTTCCTCCAAATGGAGGTGGATGTCATCAGCATATGTTGAAAGGACATATCTGGATGGACCAATTGACTTCCACATTATGTTGTAATCTGTAAATTAAGGGTTCCAGATAAAGATTAAATAGAAATGGAGAGAGTGGGCATCCTTGCCTCATGCCCCATTAGAGAGCAAAGGAGATAGAAAAGACTCAATTACATTTTATCTGTGCTGTTGGACTGATGTATAGTAATTGGATCCATTTAGTGAAACCAGTGGGGAAGCCAAGCTTATTTAAGATGGCAAACAAAAAGGCCATAAAACCCTGTAGAAGGCTTTCTCGGCATCTAGGGAGACTAAAGCCGCTGGGGTCCTGCTCTCCCCGACACCGAGATCAAGTAATATAGTTTTCTCAGATTGTGGCTGGACAGTCTCCCAGTCATACAACCAAACTAGGCAGAGTCTAGCAGGCCTTTCCAAACTAGCATTAATCTATTGGCCAGGATATTGGCCAATATTTTTATGTCCATGTTTAATAGAGAAATCTGCCTAAAGTCACTGGGGTTGGAACTATCCCTGCCCGGTTTCTTGAGAACTGTGATATGGGCTTCTGTAAATGTAGTATTAGAGAATCCTCTCTGGCACCAATGATAATAAATGTCCAAAAGAAGTGGGACTAGTTCATCCATGAATGTTATGTAAAAGATTTTGGATAACCCATCTGGTCCAGGCTATTTTCCTTAGGAAGTCACATAATAGCACATGAAATTTCCTGGGCAGACAAAGGGCCCCAAGAAGTTCCTGTTGTGCTGGGCTGAGGGTAGGTGGGGAGGAGAATATCATTTAAGTAGACCATGATAGCCTCCTCCATTGAAAGATCCAATGAAACGACATCGTACAACTTAGAGTAATAGGAGTGGAAGACCCCTGCAGTTTCTTTGGATTAGGTAATAGGTAAACCCGTAGTGGGATGGGTGAGAAGTGGAATGTAGTTATCTGTTTCTATGGTGCAGAGGCAGACAGCTAGTAATCTGCTAGCCTTCTCTCTAGATTCAAGATATTTGAATCTGGTCCTTCGGATCACAAGCTCTGCTTTCTTGGCTAACGGGTCAGAGTATTCTGCTCTCAACGCATTGAGTTTGGACAGTGTTCTAGAGTCAGAGGTAGAAGAGAGAGTGCTCTAACTACCTAATGGAAGATGGTAGTTCCGAAAGGTGGGCCTGTTACTGTTAAGAATGTTTTGAGGCAAGACAAATACACTCACCCTTAAAAGAGCATTTGAGGACCCCCCACAGGATGTCTGCTGCTTCCACTGATCCTATTTTGACATCAATAAAGTTCCTTAGCCATTCTGATAAGATTTGGAATGTGGTCAAATCATGAAGCAATTGAGCGTTAAATTGCTGTACAGATTTTATTGGCCAGGAATTCTTGAAAATGTTGCTACCTATAGCAGTTCTTGTGTTGAATGTCAGAAAATAGTCCCAGTGACTAAAAACAGAAAGGTGCCCCGGTGCCCCTACCCTTGATAGATGTGCTTTTTGAGAGAATTGCAAATGGATGTGGTTGACCCCTTAGACAAAAGTAAAAAGGGTTATCGATTAATTTTGGTAGTGTGTGACTATGCTACTCGATACCCAGAGGCAGTTCCAATGTGTACTGTAACAGCCCCAAAAGTGTCAGCAGAGCTTACCAAAATTTTCAGCATGGTGGACATACCTAAAGAGATTATTACTGATCAGGGAAGTAATTTTGGTGCTGCATTACTGAAGGAGCCATACCAACTATTAGGTATAACTGCCATAAGAACCTCCCCTTATCTATCTCAGACAGACGGTCTTGTTGAATGTTTTAATTAAACCCTAAAATGCATGTTAGAAAGGACTGTAAAAGCGGAAGGGAAAGATTGGGGCCAATATTTACCTTACCTGCTTTTTGCTTACAGAGAAGTGCTACAAGCTTCAACAAGTTTTTCACCATTTGAAATGCTGTATGGTAGATAACCTAGAGAGCCACTAGATGACTGCAAAGTTCTGGTGTCCCAAGATGGCATGCTAAAGGTCCATGAGTGAGCAGCTGTACAACTGACTGAGTCTGCTTTTTAATTTCTGCTGCTTTCCTAGGATGAGATGAAAGGCATAAAGAAGACAACCAAGCTGAAAAAAATGACCATGCTTTCAACCTGAACATGGGGAAGTGAAGGGGTGGGGGGGAAGAAAAAAAGGAAACACCTAATTGCAGAAGCCTACTAAACAGCTAACTTCTTTCCATGTTTGGTCAAAGTGAGTAGAGATGGGTAAGGAAAAAATAAAACAGTTTACTGGCTCTCATTCACACACCCACTTGTTTGGTTGCGTTCTTTGATTTTTTTTGTCAAGGTATGGGTTTATTGCAGCTGATTGTTTTGGGGGTATAGCTCTGCGTACTTAGAGAAACAAGCTAATCGAACAGCTTAAAGAGGAAACAACTTCAGACCCCCAACCCCACCCTGGGTTGTCATTTAAGCCTCATAATCTGAAGAATATAAAACTGTGATGAATGTGAAATCTCCTCACAGTGCTAGCTGTGTTGTTTCACTCTTTTAAAGTGTGCTACAGTTCCATTGTTGTTGGTTTTTTTTTCATTCTTCAGGCCTAATGTCCAAAAAGTTTAGATGTTTCAGAGAAGTAGAACCTGATCAAACTCTCAGGCAGACCCAGGGCTGAGCAGGCCAGTATTCTATGAAACTTTTAAACATGCCTGATGGATTGAATCTGATTGATTCAGTTCCTGATAACCCTCCTTCTATCCAAACTGCTCTTAATGTCCCAAGTACTTCTTCTAACAGAATACAAAGTCTGTATATTCTAAAAAAGGCAACTTGGCATCCTGAGCTTTAAACATTCATAAACCGGTAGCTGATGGCCCCATGGATCAATTTCTTATGACATCCGGGATGGCTGCCATGGATGACAATAAGAATAAAAGCTTGTCTTGTTTAGAAGTAGAAGGTTCATTAAACAAAGGAATTAAGCCTGCAAAATCTATACAGGCAGATGAAAATCACACTCTGGATTCCCAAGGTGAAGAAGAGGGGGTGATGCAGAACTCTCAGAAAAAAATTTCAAATGGCTTAACTCCCGCTACTTCGAGTAATGAAGCCACCATGAGCTACAAAATGGCTCCTACAGAAACTCCATCAGACCCTATTCCTAGCAGTTCAGCAGTAGATCCAGTGGTTGTCAATAACACCTTGGATGGTAATACACAAATTAATTTTCCCTCAGCAGAATCTAATCCTCAAAACCGACAAGAGGATTACGGTGTAAATGTTTCTTTGAAAATTCAGCATGTGCAAGAATCAATGCTGGAAGAAGTGTGCACAGGCTTTCAAACTATGGCTCTAGCATTTGACTCTTTAAAGGGCTTGATCACATCTCTAGACAGCAGGATGGAAACCCTAACCAAGAGGGCTTCAGAACTAGAGATCAGATTGGGATCCACAGAAGATCAACTGGACCCACTTCTAAACAAGGTAACTTCATGTCAAAAGGAATTATAAGATCTTCAGCTTAAAGTGTTGGATCTGGAATCTAATTCAGGAAGGGACAACCTTAAAATAGGAGGGTTACCTGAGGGATCAGAGGGGTCTGATACATTACAGTTCATGGAAGAGCTATTAACTGAAGCTATCGGCAAGAAATGGCCTGAGGAAAAGGTAGAGCTTGACTGAGCTCATGGAAGCTTCTCTTCAAGAAGAGATGTGCCTAGATTTGTATTTGTTAAACCCCATCACTTTCAAATAAAAGAACAGTAACTACAGAAGGTGAGAATAAATAAAGGCCTACAGTATATATAAGAGGCCTCCAGCTGCAAGTCTTTCCCGACCTACTCCCTTCAATTATAGCAAAACAAAAATCTTTTGATGGGATCAGAAAGTTATTAAGAAACAAAGGTATCCCTCATAATCTAATCCATTCAGACCATCTGAAACTGTTTCTTAATGGAAGGCAGCACATTTTCAACACCCCCTCTGAGGCTGATAAATATTTAAAGTCATATTTCTTCCACACTGAAGACAATGGCTGAACACAGCTTTCTGAGATTATTCTCATGAATATGATTACATTGAAAGTCCTGATTGGGGAGGAGAGGAAGAAGGGAAAAAAGAACATATTTATATATTTGGATTTTTTTAACCTTAATTAAAATAAAAATTTTATTTTAAGATCATTAAATATCAATATTCCAATTTCTAGTGGAAAGCAGTACAAACAATTCAGATAGACTATATTTGCAGTTGGCTATGCAGCTTGACTCATGTGGCATTCACCTCGAGCAATGACCATCTTTGTAGATTGTCTTATGGGTGGGGACCCAGCATTAAGTCTTTGTAAACAGTTTGTAGAAGTAGTTTATTCCTTAAGGGAGGAGGTGGGTAATAGGTATAACTTGCTTATTCAGGCATAGTATTTCCTTTTTTCTAAACAAAAGTTAGGGTATAAGTCAACAAATAATAACATGATATGTTATTTAAGACAGCAGATCCTCATTAAAGATACAGTAAAAAAATACATGGCTGAATATTTGAAATGCTTGAACTGGGATTTAAAGGGGGCTAGGGACAGTTTGAAAATCCATAAAATTATGCAATATGTGAATCAAATTCAGGCCAATTGTTTATTATTACAGGAGACCCATTTTGATCCCAAAGATTTTCAGTATATATGTAACCTGTTTAGAGGCCATGGGCTCCAGTCTTGTTTCTCAAGCAGTACAAGAGGTGTTGCTCTTATATTTAAAACAGTTTCAATATTATCAAACAGAAAGAAATAGATGCATGTGGTAGCTATGTTATAGCCACAATCCAGAGATTTAATAAATCAGTGACCATCAGTTCTTTATATGGTCCAAATGAGGACAACCCAGACTTATATGTACATTTCTTTATTAAGTTATCTAACTTTACAGGACCATTTATCATAGGCGGTGTCTTTAATATAACACTAACTGCTTTATACAGGTCTGAAGGGGTTGGAGATTCAAAAAACCGGCCTTGAAAATCATAAAGGATTTTATGTCAGACCTTAAACTTATAGATATTTTTTAGGGAAATATATCCTACGTGGAAAAAACTCTCCTTTCTGGTGTACATAAAACAGCTTTTAGAACTGATTATTTTCTTCTCCCTGAGGAAGTATCTAATAATGTCTTAAACATTTATTACAGAGCTATACAAATTTCTGATAATTCTCCTTGAACCTTGGTGATAAGTTGTCTAAACAATGTCCACAATTGTAAAGACTTTTGTTGGAAATTTGACAATACTTTATTGTATGGTGTCACTTTTAAACAGAAATTAAAAGCTGAGATTGATATTTTTCTAGTAAATAATAAATATGAGGAAACATCTGCGATAACAATTTGGGAATCCCTGAAGGCCTGCCTTAGAGGTTGGATTATATCAAATTTATCCTTTAAGAGAAAGCTTCATAAAGAAAAATTAGATTCATTAGAACATCAACTTCTACTAGCTGAAGCTGTTTTTAATTCATCAGGATTGGAAGAGGATTTATTTTCAGTGTTAAAAATCAGAGAGGAATTTAACACTCTGATATCATACACAGCAGAAAGGGCTTTTCAAAATGTTAGATCTCATTATTATTTCTTTTCTAAGAAACCAGACAGATTATTAGCCTATCAGCTACAATGTGAAAGAAATCAAAATGAAGTATTTAAAATTCAGTTAGAATCTGGTCAAATATTGTCTTCTCTCCTAGAAATTAATAAAGGCTTTCATAAGCTTTATACTAATTTGTATACTCCTGATATTAGTCCCTCTCAATTGGATATTTAAAACTTTTTTGAAGGTCTTCCTATTACTCATCTTTTGAGGTATCAAGAGCTATAATTGGCAGGCCTATCACTACAGAGGAAATTTCTACAGTAATTCACTCCTTTCAAAACAGAAAAGCACCAGGCCCAGATGGATTCACAACAGTGTTCTATAAATAACTTTCTGATACACTTTCTCCACTTATATTTCTAGCTTATAGGGATATGGAAAGTGATGAGTCCCTTTCAGAATATTTAAATGACTCCATAATGTCTCTTATCTTAAAAAAGGATAAGGACCCCTTACAATTCAGGTTGTATAGGACCATAGCATTGATGAATATGGATTATAAAATTATAATGAAAATATGTGCAAATAGACTAGCTGAACATGTTCACACCATTATGCACTCTGATCAAACAGGGTTTATTCCTGGGAGACGATTAATAACAAATGTAAGAAAGACTGTTAACATACTAGAATTAACTGCTCAATCAGAAATGGCCATTATCTCGCTCAATGCTGAAACATCATTTGACAGAGTTCATTGACCCTTTTTGTTGACCATTCTAGCAAAGCTGAATTTTGGAGAAAAATTAATGTAACAGATGATCATGATGTATAAAAGCTCCAGAGCTAGGATTAAAACTAATGCAAACCTTTCCGATTTCATGTATACAAAGAGGAGTCCAGCAGGGCTGTCTCCTATCTCCTCTGCTGTTTGCAATTTTTTTTGAGTCTCTCGCTGAGTCAGTTAGAAACAACAAACAAATTAATGGTTTGAACATCAACAGTGTGTCTTGTAAAATATCTCTATATGCAGACATCTTGATTTACTGTATCTAGATAATCCAAATGAAAATGAGAAGGAGCTTGAGAGGGAAATAAAAAGTTTTGGTAAAGTATCAGTCTACAAAGGTAATTGAGAGAAATCAGAATCCATCTATGATGGGTTAGAAATTAATAACTCAGATACCTTTCTCAAATCTTCAATTGAAACATAAATGAAATACTTGGGTGTTATCTTAACTAAGGAAGTAAAGCACCTATTGAAATCTATCTATGAACCTTTTGTAGACAAAATTAAGGTAGACTTGGAAAAATGGGTTAACCTTGCATTAACTATCACAGGTAGGATCAATATTATTAAGATGAACATTTTGCCATGATTCTCTTTCTATTTCAAGCTCCTCCCATATATCTAACTAATGCCTTTTTTTACCAAAATAGATAAATGCTTGTGACAGTTTATTTGGAAGAATAACCATCCAAGGGTCAGCTTGATAAAACTGTATCCTCCTTTAAAGCAAGGGGGCTTAGGTCTTCCAAATCTGAATTTATATTATCTGGAAGCTCAGATTGAACCTACTCTGTCTTGGTTTCAGGCTGGAGACCTGGATAATTCTGTAAAGGCCTGTGAATCCCACTTACCTTTTCAGAAATTATATCAGGCTCTTTATGTAAATTGTTAGAACTGGGTATATAAAAAGTAAGTTATTAAACTCCACTAAGACTACTTCTCTGGCTTAGAAAGAAGCAGACTCACTTTTGGGTTTAAAATATACCCTTTCTCTATTTTTACCTTTATACATGAATTTGTATCTTAAATGTATGTAGGTAAATAAACATTTTTTGAACTGGAATGCCTGTGGCTTTACTCATTTGGAACAATATTTACAAAATGGCAAACTGACATCATTTGAAACCCTAAGGGGGAGAATTCAACCTACCAAATGGAAGCTACTTAACGTTCTGCTAATTAAGAGATTATTTTTTTGAAAAACAAGATTGAGACATTGGGCTTGACCCCCCCCCCCGCAGTCCATGTTAGGCAATCCCCAAAACGTAATTAAGTTGATTTCTAAAATTTGTAATCTTTTACTGGAGGCTGGCAAATGGGATACCAATCATTGGAGACAACATTGTTCTAGGGAACTGGGGCTATGGAGTCATAAAGTAGATTGGCCTGAAGTTCTTGCTACTCCCAAAAAAGTTTCTAAAAATTCTAAACTCCGGCAAATTCAGTTTAACATAATTCACAATTTATATTATACCCTGCATAAGCTTAGTAAATTTTATCCTACACTATTTAATCTCTGCACCTGCTGTAAAGGTGAAAAAGAGACCCTAAGTCATATGTTGTTGTTTTGTCCAGTACTAACTACATTTTGGGAGTAAAATAAGAGAGATAATCTCAAACGAACTGGATAAGAATGTTCCATTCAATCCAGGCATCTTATTCTTTAGCTTACCTTCAGGTCTGGAGATCTCCGAAGAAGCTATCTAATTTCTACCTCTATCAATGGTCCTAGCGAGAAAGGTTATTCTCCTTCATTGGAGAGATGAGACATCCCCAAATTTCAAAGAATGGCTCAATCTACTAACTGATAGTGTGAATCTAGAAATAATTTACTATAGTAAGGAAAGTAGGTTAGAAATGTTTGATAAAATGTAGCTCACTTTCTTCAACTTCTTAAATCGGTAAAACGTACACTTCAGGATTGCTTTCAGCCTAAATATATTCAGATATAGAAAGACACCTCACTCCGATGGATCACTGATTTTATCCTTAATGGCATGGATAAGGGACACATCACCTCCACAATTTTTGTCGCTTTGGCCGAGGCTTCTGACACGGTCTCCCATGCTCTCCTGCTAGATAAGCGCTCTACTGCAGGGCTGTCTGTGAAGACCACCAGTTGGTTCCACTCCTACTTGGGAGGCTGATCCCAATCCATCAAAATCAGTGGTTCCACCTCCCCCTCCCTCTCAGGTACCACCAGAGTCCCTCAAGTGTTGGTCCTCGGTCTGCTTCTATTCTCCATTTTCCTAAATGACCTGCCCACCACCTGCCCACACACCTCCATACACATGTATGCAGATGACACGGTCTTGTATGCTTCAGGATCTCCACCGCTGAAGTAGCAACCAGGATGCAGCAGGACTTCAATGAAGTCCAGCTCTGGTTTCGTGCAAGCCAGCTATTCCTAAATGCCAAAAAGACTGCCTCCATGACCTTCGGCATGAGGCACAGACTCTGTCAGCTTGAAACCTCCCCATCCTTCCACACCTTGGATGGGACTACTCTGGAGGCTTGCACTTCCTTTAGATATCTTGGGATTTGGCTGGATCAGCATCTCAACTTTTCTGTACATGTGGATGCCATCCACAAAAAACTTCACCCCAAACAGGGTGATCTCTACCACAATCATGGCAGCACCCCCCTGCCATCTTGCAGGGCACTTGTGCAGAAAATAATTCTCCCCATCTTCAACTATGGGGGTGTAGTCTACAGTGCCACTCCCAAGGCTATCCTAACCAGATTGGACCCCCTCTTCCACTCTTTCTGCAGATTTGCCCTTGACAGCCCACCCTCCGCACACCACTGCAACCTCTATTGGTCCTTAAATATGCCCTCACTCCATGACCATCATCAGGCATACTGCACCAAGCTTATGGCAAGGTATTGGTCCCAGTCCCTGCCCCCGTACCTCGATGCTGTGCTAGCACCACATTCCTCCCCTGTTTATTCCCTGAGGAACGTGGACACCCACCTCCTGTTGTTACCACATATGTCCTTGTTGACTGACCAAGCCACCTTCAGACACCACATGTCCAAGTTATGGAACTCCTTCCCTGCAATCACTTGACTAACACCCTCACTCAATCACCTCAGATACCTCATAAATAAGCATTTCACCTTACCCTGTGTGTGTGCCTAGTTGTGTCTGAAACAGTACTCTGCTCTAGTCTTTCACCAACTTACTGTTTAGTAGACTCTGATCTTATTACATGCCTTGTTTTTCTGCAGTCCTGTCTACCATGTGCTATAATGATGTTAATTGCTGTCTGATCTAATGAGAGTGATTTAATGGATTACCTAGCTATGATTTGTCAAATACAAATGTATTTTTGTGTTGCAATTATGTACTTGCTTGTATTGCACAGTTTCCCTATGTTCTCCTCCCTCAGGATGCACCAGGAATTGAGCAGTATTCTGCTCATTGTGCCCTCCTGGTAAGAATAACTGATTTTCCCTGTACCATGATGTCAATTAGATACGTTAACCAGTGAATGCCTGATAGTGGGTATCTGACTGAGTACAAATAAAACAAAGCAAAAAAGGAAAAAGAGAGAGCCACTAGATGTAATAAAAGAAACATGGGAAGATAACCCTACTCAAAAACAATATATTACATCGTATATGTGTGCCCTGAAAACAAAACTGGCAAAATACATTGAAATTGCCCATAGTAATCAAGAAGAGGCCGTAAGCCAGCAGAAGGCATATTATGACCATGGGGTAAAAGAAAAAGTTTATGAGCCAGGTGAAAAGGTCTTGCTACTGTTACCCACTACAGAAAATAAACTGTTAATGAAGTGGCAAGTTCCTTTTAAAGTGCTTAGATGTACCAGCACAGTTATCTATGAGATTGAGACCCCTGATAGGAAAAACCCTACTAAGATACACCATGCTAACCTCCTGAAGAAATGGGTTGGAAAAACACCAAAATCTGCTATGCTAATTTTACCAGAAACTGATAAAGAAGATATTAATATAGCTTATGACAGACTGGAACAAACTGTAACTGCTGATGCCAAAAAGGTGAATGTTTCCTTACCCTCTGAACAAACTGCAGAAATTCGTAACTTACTAAAGGCATTTAACAGTACTTTTACCACAGTGCCAGGTCGAGCAAAAGGGGTCAAGCATTTAATAGTGACAGGGAATGCTTGCCCTATTAGACAAAAGACATACAGATTACCAGAATGGTTAAGGGCAGATGTGGTTAAGGAAATACAAAACATGAAAGAGTTGGGCATCATAGAAGATTCGAGAAGTGCTTGGACATCTCCATTGGTGATTGTAAGTAAAAAAGAGAGGTGTGTAAGAATCTGCTTTGATTTTAGGATACTTAATCAAGTATGCGAATTTAAGAGTTATCCTATGCCAAGGATAGATGATTTGGTGGACAAATTGAGAAGTGCCAAGTGCATCAGTATCCTAGATCTCATCAAGAGTTACTGGCAGATTCCCTTAGCTAAAGAATCCAGAGACAAAACTGCATTTGTCACTCCTGTTGGATTCTGACAGTTCACCACCATGCCATTTGGTTAGTGTGGTGCACCCCTACATTCCAGCAGTACATGGATGTAATTTTAGCTACTCACACTGGTTATTGTGCTGCTTACCTGGATGATGTTGTGGTGTACAGTACAGACTGGAAGATCCACCTGGAACACCTACAAGCAGTTATCCAAATTATCAAAAATGCAGGTCTGACCATTAATCCTATGAAATGTGCATTGGGCATAAAGGAAATTAGATACTTGAGATATGGTTTGGGAAATGGAGAAGTAAAGCCAGAGATTTCTAAGATAGAAGCTATAGCTAACAGTACAATCCCTAAAAAAAAAAAAAAAAAAAGTTAGATCTATTTTAGGGCTGGCTGTTTATTATCAGAGATTTGTTCCCAACTTTGCCAAGTTAGCTACTGCTTTCTCTGAACATATGAACAAACGGTTCCCGAACAATGTTAAATGGTCCCCAGAATGTGAAGAAGCTTTTTGGGCCATCAAGGCTGCATTATGCCAGCCCCTGTTTTATGAAGCCCAGACTCTGAGAAACAGTTTTTGCTACAGATAGATGAGGTTGGCCTAGGTGCAGTCTTGAGTCAAAATATAGATGGGAAGGTACATCTAATTCTATATATCAGTAGGAAGTTGCACGACACAGAAAAAAGGTTCTCTACCATTGAAAATGAATGCCTTGCAGCAAAGTGGGCCATGGAGTCCCTTAAGTTTTATTTACTAGGAGCTAACTTTGCACTTCTAACTGATTATAGTGTATGGTGGAACGTCGTTCTCCACCGAAATCCATCGTTGTCAAAACCTTGTAGTAACACACTAGTGACGTTTGCACTGCAGCAGAATGATTTTTTCTACTGCACTGCGAACGTCACACACTGTGTCCTCGAGCAGCATTTGACAGTTAGGGCTCACTCCATAGACAGGACACATAGTGAAAGCAGCAATGTCGGCGGCAGTAATAATGTTTAGCATAAACGTTCAAAATGTAAAGTTCTTAAACAGTTAAAATGTCAAGCTTGAACACGTTCAAAATGTAAAGTTCTTTTTTCTTTCTAGTAACCCAGTAAAAGTGTTTTGAAGCAGAAACATGGTGTAGTGATTTTTTTCCCCCTAAAAACGACGTTCCACCATACACTATAAAGAAAAGTGCATGGGGAACAGTTGACAATAGGGCATCTTTCACCTCATTGGCACTATGATGATGGATTACCTCTCGAGCTGCGCTCTCGAGGTAATCCGTCGTCATAGTGCCAACTCGGTGAAAGAATAGCCCTGTTGTCAACCGTTCCCCATGCACTATCCTATATATACTCCTCTCTGTTGGCTTAACTAAATGAAGGATACAAAATTCCAGAATTACTAGGTGGTACCTGGCATTACAGCCATTTCAATTCAAGGTGATACACAAATCCAGAAAAGAGAATGTCAGTGCTGATTTTCTGTCAAGGTATAGATCAGAAATTGAGAATTCTGAAGGTTAAAAAAAGTATGAGTTTAAACGTCACTGTTCACTGTACTGGTTGTTATGGAGATAATGGATACTGCATATGCTGAGAACTGTAAAGATTATAATCTAATGTTAAAGGAGACTTTAAAGAAAGCTTTAGAACCTGTTTTTTTAAACAGGTTCCCTCTTAAAGAAGGGGTATGTGACAGGGTTGAGTAAGACCCTGTCCATTTGCTATATAAAAAGATGTGTTATGTAGAAAGAGTTAAATGCAAGGATCTGTTTTATCCTCTTCTGTTCTGTCTCTTGTCTGTCTCACTGCGCAGTCAAATTTTCTTGTGAGACCTAGAAACTGGCCACTCCAACGGTCTCGCTATTCCCTCCCTCCTGCCATCTCTCTGCCTTTACTTGCTGTTTGTATCTTTTCTTCCCTCTTGCATATTCAAAGTTATAAAATATGTGTGAATCTTTATGTGAAAGTGGGATCCCTTGGTTTGAAAATGTATATGGTTATATTGTTTAAATGATTGAAAAAAGCTATTTGGAGTTCAAGGGGTTAACCTGAGATGCTGGTCTGCAAACTCTTTGCAAAGCTGTGAACAGGAGGTCATTTCTGGAACACCATGTACTGTTTTGCTGCACCTAAAAGGAAGGAAACTGACAAGAACATTTTCTGAAAAACAGGATGTCTTTTTAACAAACTTTCAGACTGGGACTTATAAAAAGAGCAGCAATGCTTCTGCTAGAGAGCAAAAGCAAGATTGAAACTTGAAATTAGAGATATCCTCAGATGAAGGACATTGTTTTCTGTGTTTGCACTGCCTTTGTAAATAGTTATACTGAACAATTTTATATATATATATTTTTTATTTTACTGTTACTGGAAAAAATAAAAGGCTGATTAAGAATTTTATACCTGCTCCTGGTCTTCGTATGCTTCCTGACCTATGCCTCAACAATATTAATCATAAATAAACCAATGGAAACATACAGTATTTTCACTTGGTGCCTCCTGGGAATGAGCCCCAGCTCAAGGTCCCTTTTCAGTTATCAATTGTTAAATAAATTACTTTTAATACATCTCTATAGTACTGGCACACTGGAATTTGGCATGCAGCATGTACTGTACAGTAATAATAAAAACAAAGAAGATTGCAAATAAATGACAAAATGCTTAGTCTTTCTTTATGAGCCATGCAAAATTTTTCATTTTTGCTTCCACTTAAATTTTCTAAATGTGCAGAAATTTTTTGAAATTCTGCATTTCCCAAAGTTGGCAAAATGAGAAGATTTCTTTTACAACATTTTTTTTAATGACATGGGTTTTTCCACAAGTTAGAGAATGTGTGCTTGGTGGTAAGCATTCCTATTATTACCATGAGTAAATATGCCAGAGAGAAAATTGATCTGACTGGCTTATTGTCACGGAATTATTTACTTTTATTCATCAGCATTCAAAAACATATTTTCACACTGCACTTTTCTGGTTACTCACTATGTGCATGATATTTTATTTTATTTTACCCCTGAACATTGAACATTTGGACTCTATTAGCCCTCATTTTGATGTTAACAAGGCTTTTTGCAACCATAAGCCTTGTGCTAGGACTTAAGTGAATGTTAACCCTGGCAATATTTGATTTGTATAAGTGAGGAGGTATGTTTGTATATTTGTGCTCTGATTATTGGGTGTCTGGGAAAGTGAATGGTGGGATAGGGCAATATTGCCTTGAGCTGTTCTTTATTAGTTTTGCAAGTTTTAGTTTTCAGTGGCCATAATGTGCAGTGGTACAGTACTATCCCTTTTATGCACATCTAATCCCTGGATAGCCTACGGTGACTTCTTCTCTTTGAGAGATCCCTGGGTGTCCTACCTGCAGACCTAATCAACCTCTCTGTGGAGCAGGGAATCCTTCAGAGGCAATAAAAGGGCTGCAGCAGGTATCTGGAGTAGCTGATGGAGAGGGTAGGATAGGGACTCTCAAGGTTGCCATGATGACAGTGACCTCTTGAGCTTTACTTTCAGTGTCAGTCTGTCATCATGGTGACCCCTCAGTGGAAAATTTGCCTTGCTGTGAAGGATTACCCATACATTTTTCTATATTTGTTCTCTTTTTTCCTGTACAGGCCCTCAGTTTTGTGGAAAGGGCACCTAACAAATAACAATTGCCTTGCGCTGCCATAATTCAAGCTTCTGGTATTGAATTGCATGCATACCATAAACAATTATACAGCACATACAGTATCAAAATTCAATGTTTCATGAACAACTCTTCTTCAGGATTATATGTGATGATTTACACAATTACATAGAACATAGAAACATAGACTTTGATGGCAGATAAGGAATGCTTGGCCCACCTAGTCTGTCCACTTCCTTACCTACAGGATAAGTTGCAGATCCTAGTTAACTAACAGCCTATTTCTTCTTACCCCCACAAGAATTGCCTTATGTCTGTCCCATGTATTCTTGAATTCTCCCACAGTTTTAGACCCCACAACCTCCTCAGTAAGGCTGTTCTGTGTGTCCACTACCCTCTCTGTGAAAAAAATACTTCCTCACATTGCCCCTGAACTGCCCCACATCTTTAAATTGTGTTCCCTTGTTCTTACACACCTCTTTTTCTGAAAGATGTTACCCTCTTGGACTTTGTTGATTCCACTGAGGTACTTAAAAGTTTCTATCATGTCCCCCCTCTCCCTCCTTTCCTCAAGGGTATACATATTAAGCTCCTTTAGTCTCTCCTCATATGACTTCTCTTGAAGACCCTGCACCATTTTAGTTGCCCTCCTCTGGACTGCCTCTATCCTGTTCTGTAAAGTAATACAATTAAGTAATAATGCCCAAACAAGCAGGCATTTCCTGTGGATTAACATCTTGCTAGGGAGTATTTTTGGCCTGAAAACCAGCTAAGGACCCTTAACCCTAGCAAGTGCATTAACCATGAGGAATACTTATTAAGGATATTTTCCACCTATACTATAGGTCTTGCAGTGGCATAGTATCAGGGTCCATCTTCTGTGCTTACAGATATCTATCAATTGCAGTAGTTCAATGTTAGCATGTACAATTCATTTTTTTTTTTTTATTTTTCCTATTTTTATCCCCACGCCTCTCATCGACCATCGACTCTGGTCACGGACCCCTGGAGCCCCGGCCACCGGAAATTGCCGTCTCCCCCGGTCATCCCTGGCTTACCCCAGAGAGGGCCGACTCCACCCCCATATCGGACCGCTGAACTGTGACTGGTTGGGGAACGCCCGTGGCCAATCAGGGCTTTCCTGGGCAGAGTGTCACCGAAACGCAAGACGTAGGATTTTGTTCCTCCCATATGCCCTCCCCGAGGAGGCGGGGACTTGCAATGATGCCAGCGTCCGCCCCGCCTCCAACCCCCCGTTTGAACGTCGGCAGCGCGAGTTCTCCCGGCCTCCACCAGGAGTCCCCAGAGCGTCGAATGTTACCCGGACCTCCCCAGAGAGGAGAGCTGCCCATCGGACGCCAACCTTTCTCCCCGGCTGCAAGCCTTCCAATGATCCGGGTCCGTTTCAACCAACCCGGTCAAGTCGGGGTGGAAATCCCACCGCTGTGCCGACGGGCCAGCAGCTTGTACAATTCATGCATTTGTCTATCCAGATCTTTGGAAAGCAATATGTACAGATGATGTGTGGACCTGCTTACAGGAAATTTCTGCATGATTCATATTAATCACTGTTGCAGTAAGTAATTCCACAGTTTTATTATGTGTCTGCATAGCATTTCTGGACACTTTGTGTACTGCAATTTTAGCTGATTAATCTGTCACAGAAAGTGTTGCTTTTCTTTTTGTTTTGTTTTGCGCCTTCCCCTGCCACCCGACTGGCCACTCCTTTGGGCCATCTATGGCCCCTTCTCCAGTTGGGTCTGTCCCCCCTCCTGCCATCCACTGCAACATAATTCCATGCCCCTGGACAGCCCGGTCATATCCCTTCACTGGCGGGGGGCTCTCCTCCCTTGGGGGTGGAGGGAGGAGAGACTGGGATTCAATCCTTTCTGGGGGCATGGAGCTACAGGTGCAGCTCGAGAGGCATTCCATCAGGGCTTCATGGTGGAGGGGAACCCAGCAACTGTCATCTAGTCAGGTCGACATCAATTTTCCTGTTTTCTGGTCCTGCATCCCACCCCCTCACAACTGAAGCTGCGCTCACAGCGTCCAGCCTGATGAACAGCGCTCTGCATGGTCACCCACACTGCATCCCATGATGCCGTAATGTGGCCACCAAGAGCTGCCCAACACCGATGCAGGCTTGGTACCCACCCTACTTGGAGGAGAGTATCCATGGGACACTCCTAGCCCTCCCTGACAGTCTCCGCTCTTGTTGTCCTGGGCTAGGGTGCAAACTGAGATGCCAACGTGCCAGATGATCCCCCATTGCCTGGTGCCACAGAGCTGGTGCACATTTCTTTCTTTTCATGGTTGCTTGTGCATGTGCAAAAAACATTTTGTTGCAATAAATGGCACTTCAGAGATGTGTCACTGTTGAGCCCATGGCAGATCAAGCATAGAAACATAGAAACATTGATACTGACATGCTAACATACGAAGAATCCAGCATTAGAAGGCCATTTGGTCTATCTAGTCTGCTCGTATTGCAGGGTCAACAGCTTGAGCTACTGTCCCTGCCCTCTCTTCCCACTCTTCCCATCCTTCCTACTCATGATGCTTACCTTCTTCAGTCCCTATCCCAGCCTATCTTAAAGCTGCTCACTGTCTTCAACGAGATCACCTCTTCCGGCAGTGCATTCCAAGTGTTCATCACCCTCTCTGTGAAAAAGTGTTTCCTGACATCCCTCCTAATCCTCCCACCTTCCAACTTAAGACTGTGTCCCTTCATGTTATGGCTGTCACTCAGCTTAAAGAGACTCTCCTTATTCATCTTATTTATCCCTTTCAAGTACTTAAAGGTCCCAATCATGTCCCCTCTCTTGCTCCTGTCTTCCAGGGAGAACATGTTCCATGCCCTCAACATCTCCTCATATGCCTTACTCTACTGATCCGCTATCATCTTTGTAGCCCTCCTCTGGGCCTTCTCCAGCAGGTTAATGTCCTTTTTGAAGTGTGGGCACCAGTACTGAACTAAAGTCTCTAGATGAAACCTTACCAGGGCCTGTACAAGGGCAGTATAACCTCCTTTCTCCTACTACTGATCCTCCTAAATATGCATCCCAACATCTTGTTTGCCTTGCTGCTGCTTTCTTGCACTGCATGTGGAGTGCTTCAGGTCACTAGTGATCATCACTCCCAGGTCCTTCTCCACTGATGCAGATATTCGGACTCCACCCAGGTAGTACTCTATCTAGGGATTCTTGGCTCCAATATGCATAACTTAGCATTTCTTGGCATTGAAGCCAAGACCACCTCCTCAGCTTTTCCACATAATCCTGTAGGTCCTGTATACCTTCAGCTGTGTCCACTCTCCCGCAGAGCTTGGTGTCATCCATGAATAGGCACATTTTGCCTTAATGCCATCCCCAATGTCACTGATGAAGACACTGAACAACACCAGCCCCAGCACCGAGTCCTGTGGGACCCCACTGGTTACCTCTCTGGTGCCAGATAACTCTCCCTCCCACAACCACCCTCTGGCAGATAAGGACTGCTTGGGCCATCTAGTTTGCCCATTTTCCTTACCTACTGTAACACCACAGATTCTACATGATCTCTGGCTTTACCTCCCTCCCTTTTCCAACCTCTGAGGTTCCCTTATGCCTATCCCATGCATTCTTGAAGCCTGTTACTGTTTTTGCTCCCACTACCTCTACTGGGAGGCTGTTTCAGGCATCCACCACTCTTTCTGTGAAGAAGTACTTCCTCACATCTCCCCTGAGTCTTCCCCCCCAGCTTCATAGCATGTCCCCTTGTCCTTGAGCATCTTTTTTTCTGAAAAATTCTTCCCTCTTGAACTTAATTTATACCTGTAAGGTATTTGAATGTTTCTGTTATATCCCCCCACATACTCCTTTCCTCCAGGGTGTACATATTGAGGTCCTTCAGTTTCTCTACATAGATCTTGTGATGCAGACCCTGCATCATTTTGGTTGCCATCCTTTGGACTGCTTCTACCATGTCTGTGTGCTTCTGGAGATGTGGTCTCCAGAACTGGACACAGTACTCTAGGCGAGGTCTCATCAGTGATCTATACAGTGGTAACATCACCTCTCTCTTTCTGCTGGTGATATCCCACCCTGTGCACCCTAATATCCCACTACCTCTCCCCACTGCTGTGTCACACTGTCTGGCCACCTTCAGGTCATCAAATATGATTACTCCCAGGTCCCTTTCTTGCTTGGTGGTCATTAATAATACATCCCCTATTTAGTATTCTGCCCCTGGGTTTCTGTGCCCCAAGTGCATGATTTTCCACTTCCTCATATTGAAACCAAGCTGCCACACCCTTGATCACTCGTCTAACTTTCCTAAATAACTATTCATATTTCCAGGCCCCTGGAATGTCTACCCTATTACAGATTTTAGTGTCATCTGCAAAGAGGCATACCTTTCCTTCTAGCTCCTCTGCAATGTCACTAATAAAGATATTAAAGAGGACCAATCCCAATACTGATCCCTGTGGCACCCCACTTGTCACCTTCCCTTCTTTGGAGTGAACTGTGTTTACCACCACCCTCAGTCTCCCGTCTCCCAACCAATTGCTCACCCAATTTACCACCAAAGGACCCACTCTTAGGCTTCTCAGCTTGTTTATCAGTCTCCTATGTGGAACAGTGTCAAATGCCTTACTGAAATCTAGGTAGACCATAGCTACCACTCCACCCTGATCTGATTAATTGGTCACCCAGTCAACGAAATCTATCAGATTTGTTTGACATGATCTCCACCCAGTGAATCCATGCTGCTTCGGATCCTGAAAGCCACTGGATTCCAGATATTCCACAATCCTCTCCTTCAGTAGTGATTCCATTACTTTCCCCACCACCGACGTCAGGCTGACTGGCCTGCAGTTGTCAGCCTCCTCTTTGCTTACACTTCTGTGAAGTGGGAATACTTCTGTCATCCTTAAGTCTCCTGAAACAACTCCCATCTAAATAGAGTGGTTGAACAGGGCTGTCAGATGTGCAGCCAGCACCTCCCTGAACTCTCTCATTATCCTAGGATGCGCCCCTTCTGGCTCCACTGCCTTGTCCACTTTCAGATTTGTGACTTCCCTCAGAACCCTCTCATCTGTAAATGGACTAGTGTCTACCTCACTCCTGGCCCTTATCTGTGGTCCCTCTCCTTCCCCTTCCTCTGTTAACATTGAAAAAAGCACTTGTTCAATATGTCTGCTTTTTCCTGGCCCCACTCCACACACTCTCCTCCTTCCTTCCTAAGCCTTATTATCCCTACCCAGATGTTTCTCTTTTCATTTACATACCTGAAAAAATACCTTGTACCTTATCTGCACTGCCTGGGCTATTTTCTCCTCTGTTTGCACCTTTGTACTCCAAATTGCTTTCCCTGCCTCCCTCTGTTTCTCCTGATTATGGGAAGGGTCTCTGCAGTTCAGGCCAATGACCACGTTCTCTGTTCATGACACTACTCACTGCTTGCTGGGAAGAAACTTCATAAAGTTGAAAAGACCGAAGCCACTCCTATCCGAGAGGGCTTTGGTTCTTTGGTTTGCATGATGTAAGTCAGCAAGCAGCTGATTAGCTTTCAGCAGTAGGAGCCTGAGAGTAATTCATTATGCAACAACAAGCAGCTAAAGAAACACAAGAAGCCCAGATGAGGAATCAGAGTCAAGCTTTGACAAGAATTATCATAATGGGAGCTCCAAAATCATGGATACATCCACAAAATCAGAGGACATTTTTAACATAACTCTGATAGAAATGAAGTTGCATGAAGTAAAACAAATAGTCACTGAGTATGCTTTCTCTTTGTTTCTATTACTCCCAAGGATGCTGTAACTTCAGATAAAGTAAAAAGGTTTGAGTAGCAACAGTTCAAACTACCCTTATCTTCTATCTCTCTGTCCCTGACTGTATCTCTCTTTTCAAACAACATGAAGTCCTGCTGTATTCTGACTATTGCAGTTAGATCCTGCCTTTCAACTGCCCCAGAGAACAAAGAGTTAACTTTCCATGGCCAGCATGGAACTTTCAGCGCTAGCTCGGTTGAAGCCCCTGTCTGCTGTTGTTTGAACTCCAACCGTCAGATTCTTTACTCCGCCTCACTGAACAGTCGCTCCGGAGATCTCTCCTTTGCTCGGTTCAAAAAAGTCAAAGTGTTGTTTTTTGCTCGGTTGCTACCAAATTTCTGCTACTGAATCTGTCGGTTTAAGTCACTGTCTGTGGTACCGTGAGTACTAGATAGGTTTTACATTTAGTTTCTGTGTGGAACTTGTAAATTTTCGATCGGTTCGGTTTGAACTAATCAGTTTAGTCTTAAAAACTTTGTGAATTTACTTAGAGTGTGGTAACTGGTCCGTATCAGTTCTAAAAAAAATGGATTTAATTACGTTTTTTTCTAAGACCCGTAACACGGTCAGAAACCGATAGGGGAGTCTTGCCTGGAGGATTGCTGAAAAAAGAGTAAGTTTTGAATAGGATCGGCCATGTCTGAGAAACTCAAGAAAAAAACTGGGCCCACTGGGTTTCAACACTGCAGTGTGTGTGTGGGGAAGCCTTTGCTAAGGCTGATCCCCGCACCACCTGTGTTTATTGTCTGGGGTTTGACAACCTCGATTCAGACTGCCAGATTTGTAACAGTTTTCCCAAAGCTACCCTGGATAAGAGAGTAGGTAGACTGAGGGAAAGGGAGGCTGAGAAGTCCTCTGACCCAGATGGCCAGCCTGGTTCAGTTCCGACCGAACCAGAAGGAGTGCCCTCTGACCAGGGCGAAACTTCTTCAGGCAAAAGGAGAGCTGATTCTGAGGAGTTGGTTCCAGTTAAAAGGAAGAGAAGAGAAAAATCATCCAGTTCGGAGCCACAAATTTATTCTCCGACCGCTGATGAGATAGCCAAAGTGATAAGGATAGTGCAGTCACTAACTCCGGTTCCAGCTGAACCGGCACCATCTGGCAGGGGCTCGGTTCGGTTGGTTCCCCCGGTTCCGTATTACACTTCAGAAGAATTTTATGAACCAGAGGAGGAGGAGGAGAGCAAGTATGAGGATGATGATGGTGATTATGAAAGTCTGGATGTGCCTATTGACCTGGACATCTTCCCAGACAGACCTTCAGGTGTTTCTCCTCCTAGGCTTTCTGAGTCCCCTTCCCACTTTATGTTTTACAAAAAAGTGGCTGAAACCCTCCAGCTTCCTATGGAAGAAGCAGTAGAGGATCAGGAGGAGCCTGATTTTGTTGAAATGATGGACATCCCAGAGTCCAGGAGACTGTCTATTCCCCTCCATAAATCTTTTGGGAAACAGACAATTAAAATTCTAAAGACTCTAACTCCATACCTCCTGTGGACAGACGAATGGACAAGAGGTACACCCTTTCAGGCTCGGACACGGAGTTCCTTTCTCAACAATGCAGCCATGTTAGGGTAGTGCAGGCTGCTGCCTGTGATAAGGCAAATATTCCCTTGGCATCACACCCCCCAGATAAGGACTCCAGGAGGATTGATGCCATGGCAAAGAAGCAGTACATGGCAGCATCTTTGGGACTCAGGCAGGCTAACTATATGGCCTACACAGCTAGATACCAGAAGTCCAGATGGGACACTGTTCTGGCTCTGGCTAAACAGGCCCCTGATCAGCTTGCCAAGGAGCTGGAGCAGGTGGCTGCGGATGGGATTGAGGCATCCAAGGTGCAATTTTATGCTGCTGTGGACTCCAATGATGTTTCATCTAGAGTCATGACTACATCTGTGGCCCTTTTGAGGATGGCTTGGCTCAGATGTACTAGCCTATCACAGGATACCCAGGCTAAGGCCATGGATTTCCCTGTCATTGGTAATTCTCTGTTTGGGGAGCAGACAGAGAACTATGTGAAAAAGATGGACGAGTACAGGACCACCTGCAGGAGTGCTCAGGCCAAAGAACGGCAAGCCACTCCTCAAAGGCAGCAGTCCAGGGGCAGGGGCAGGCCCTTTCTAAGGCCTTTTTACCAAGCCCAGGCCTCCTCTTCTTCCTATGCTCAGAGGGGGTTCTTCAGAGGGAGAGGCAGACGGGGAATGAGCAGGCCTGCTTCCACCCCTCAGCCTAAAGCCCCTTCCAAGCAGACACCCTGATGGGTCTGCCCGGACCGATTCTCCAATACCTGTAGGGGGTAGGCTGGCTTACTTTGTCCAGGACTGGAAGTCTCTGACATCAGACAAGTGGGTCCTGTAAGTAGTATGCCAGGGACTGGTTCTCAGCTTCAAAAAATTTCCCAAGTTGAGAACCAGATCCTTTCCACCTGCAAATCCTTCAGAGACCCTTGCCCTAGAGGCAGAAGTTTCTTCCCTCCTGGCTCGCAGAGCCATAGAAAGGGTTCCTACCCTACACAAGGGCAAAGGATTGTACTCCAGGTACTTCCTAACCCCCCAAAAAACAAGAGAATGGCGGTCCATCCTGGATCTAAGATATCTGAACAAGCACCTTTTAAAACCAAAGTTCAAAATGGTGACTCTGGGAATAATTCTGCCCTCTCTAAGGCCAGGGGACTGGCTAGCCTCCCTGGACCTCAAAGATGCCTACTTCACATTCCCATCAGGTGCCCCCACAGAAAGTACCTCAGGTTCGAGTTGCCCTCAGGCCACTATCAATTCAGAGCAATGCCCTTTGGCCTAACATCAGCCCCAAGGGTGTTCACAAAGTGCCTGGCAGTAGTGGTTGCTTTCCTAAGGAGAAAAAAAACTTCCATCTTTCCATATTTGGACAACTGGCTCATAGTGGGTCAGTCTCCAGACCAGGTCAAGTCACATCTGCAAATAACTCAGCAAGTGCTCACTTCCTTAGGATTCCTCTTCAACCTTTCAAAGTCAGTTCTTGAGCCAGTACAGCTCCTCACCTTCATAGGGGTGGAGCTGGATACAGTAAGGGCTAGAGCCTTCCTTCCCCTGGACATGGCAAGGACCCTTATGGAACTGGCATCTTCATTCACCCTACAGGTGTCTCGACCAGCAAGGCATTTCCTTCAGCTTCTGCACCACATGGCAGCTTCCACAGCAGTGGTCCAGGGAGCAAGATTCCAGATGAGGGACATTCAGTTCCACTTAAGAGCCTTCTGGTCCCAAAGAAAGGATTCCCTTACCAAACTAGTCCCAGTGACTTGAACCCTGATCCAGGCTTTGCAATGGTGGCAGGATCAGGACAATTTGAGACAAGGAGTTCCTTTTGTCACTCAGTCTCATTCAGTGATACTCACCACAGATGCCTCCCTGCTGGGCTGGGGACCCCACCTGTGGGATCTTACCACCCAAAGGCTGTGGTCACCTCAAGAATCTCTGCTTCACATCAATCTCTTGGAACTCAGATCAGTGTTTCTGGTACTTCAAGCCTTTTCCAAATCTGTATAGAACAAGGTGGTCCAGATCACAACAGACAACACCACCACCACCATGTGGTACATCAACAAGCAAGGAGGCACTTGGTCTACGGCCTTGTGCACAGAGGCAATGAAGTTGTGGTCCCTGGCCTATTCCCTGCAAACCTCTCTGATAGCAGTTCACCTCCCAGGGAAGGACAATGTCCTAGCAGATGCTCTCAGCAGGATATCCCAGGGCCATCATGAATGGACCTTAGATCCCCCAGTTTTGAAAGTGATTTTCTCAAGATGGGGCACTCCACAGATAGATCTTTTTGCAGCCCCAGACAATCACCAACTTCCTCTCTTTTGTTGCAGACCCCCACTCTTGGGCTCAGTCCCCCTGGATGCCCTGATCCTGAATTGGGAAGGGAAATTTCTGTATGATTCCCCTTCCCTCTCCTGTTCAAGGTGTTAGTCAAGATAAGGTCACAACCATGCAAAGTGATTCTGATTGTTCCAGACTGGGCCAGACAGCCCTGGTACCCCCTGTTGCTGTCCTTAGCAGTCCACCTTCCCCTGTCTCTTCCCAGGAATTACAACCTATTGACATCCTCTCAGGGGAGGATTTGGTACCCGAACCTCGGATCTCTCAATCTCAAGGCATGTCTCTTGAAGAGTTAGAGTTTGCTGATCTGCATCTTTCCCAAGGGGTTCTGGATATCCTTAAGGCTTCTCGGAAGCCTTCCACTAGAAAGACTTACAATTCCAAATGGAAAAGGCTCACTATTTGGTGTTCTAATAAGAATATTTCTCCAGAATCTGCTGGGTTGCCTATGGTTCTGGACTATATGGTCCATCTCAATGGTCTAGGCCTTAGGCCAGCAACACTTAAAGTGCATTTGGCAGCTGTTTCTGCCTTCCTGTCAGTAGGCAAGCCCTCTCCTCTATCAGCTCATCCTGTGTTTTGTAAGTTCTTCAAGGGATTGCTGCACACCAGTCCCCCCTTTGGGGACCCTGCTCCTGCTTGGGACCTTAATGTTTGCATTGCTCAGCTTATGCAACCTCCCTTTGAGCCTTTGTCTTCTGCAGAGCTCAAGTACTTGACTTGGAAAACTGTGTTTATGGTAGCCATTACCACTGCCAGGCGTATCAGTGAATTGCAAGCCCTGTCAGTGGAGCTTGATTTCATCTCTTTCCACAGAGATAAAGTGGTCCTAAGAACTAACAGGAAATTTTTGCCTAAGGTGGTTTCAGATTTCCACCTTAATCAGTCTATCTCTCCCTGTTTTCTTCACTGACCATTCCTCCTCTGGAGAGAGGAGGCTGCACAGCTTGGATGTTAAAAGGGCCCTCAGCTACTACATAGAGTGCACTGAGGGTCACAGGTTTGAGTCCCTCCAGTTGTTCCTCACATATGGAGAGGTCGGCAAGGGCAAACCTGCCACTAAGAGATCTATTGCCAGGTGGATTGTCTCTTGTATACAATTCTGCTATGAAAAACTGGGTAGAACCCCACCCTCAGGCCTGTGGGCTCACTCTACTAGCGGTACAGCTGCTTCCCTGGCTGCTGCCAGGGATATTCCTATCCTAGAAATTTGTCAAGCAGCCACCTGGAAAACAGTCCATACATTCACCAAGCATTACTCTCTGGATATCTAGGCTAGGAGTGATGCTCGGTTTGGCACAGCAGTACTTCAGAGCCTATTTCCAAAGCAGGTTCTGTCCCTCCTCCATGGAGGTACTGCTTGATAGTCTGCAATAGTCAGAATACAGCAAGACTTCATGTTGTTCGAAGAAAAAATTACTCACCTTAGTAATGTTGTTTCTTCTAATGGAGTCTTGCTGTATTCTGACCTCCCCCCCGCCTCCCCTTTCAGAACCTGGTTTTTGGGATGTGGGTGGGCAGGAGCAGTGTTGGCACCCTAGGGGTGCCCCTCTTTTTCACCCTCCTTTACTTTGGGTGTGTGTTGTGTTTTGTTTTTTGGGTTTCCTGACTTGAGTCTTTGCTTTGAAACAAAAAAAACCTTTTTAATAAATTTAGTTGCCGGTTGGCTAGTGTGAGTTTTACAATTTCCACACAGAACTTCTAGTGAGTATTGCTTTTAAAGATCTGATGGTTGGAGCTTAAACAACAGCAGACAGGGGCTTCAACAAAGCTCGCGCTGAACGTTCCATGCTGGCCATGGAAAGTTAACTCTTTGTTCTCTGGGGCAGTTGAAAGGCAGGACCTAACTGCAATAGTCAGAATACAGCTAGACTCCATTAGAAGAAACAACATTACTAAGGTGAGTATTTTTTTCTTTCTGTCTGTCTATCTATCTGTCTGTCTGTCTGTCTGTCTATCTATCTATCTATCTATCTATCTAGCAGACCAGTGTGCCCACCCCTGGTAGTGCTTCTTTCTCTCCCTCGCCTCCAGGTCTGCTGCTCACCCTCCTTTTCAATATATATATATATATATATATATATATATATATGTGTTTAATAATTAATATATAAGCAGACCAGGGTTCCCACCCATCCTCAGTAGCACATCTTGATCCCTCTCCTCTCCTCTCCAGGTCACCCACCCCATTCCCCTTATGTAGGAGGCAGTGCTGGGGTACCCACTCCTGGTGCTGCTGAGCACGAACCTGATACTGGGGTGCCCAATCCCCAGTGTTGGAATATCTCTGAAATAAAGAAAACCATCCCTCAATGTTTTTTTTTAAAGCCTGTAAAACAGAAAATGGTCTCTCACCAATCTGCCCCCACACACCCCACCCTGACCTCCCATTCAGTACCCACCACCCTACACCCTCCACACAATCTCACTCACCTGAACATGACCCAGGATGAAGATCCACTCTCCGATCAAAGACACATCTTACTGCTGTAACTGGCAACTGAAGTATGAGAAACTATAGTAAGTGCAGTTCAATGTATTTCAATGGCATTTTGAACTCTGATGCATAATTTTGTCATTTTTTTGCATATTTTGGCCCCAAATTTTCAACAAGGCCTTTTTAGGAGCCCATCACATGACCAGTGGTGATGGAATTATGCAAATCAGTCACAGAAGGTGATTTTGCAGTCACATCACAAAATCACCTTTCAGGCAGAATTTTAACATTTTCATTACCACTGTTCAGGAGGGTTCACCCATGCCACAGTGACATACATTTTGCCAACACCAATTACAGTGCAGGCAAAATGCCGCCTGCCATTACAGCACCAGGCCTTTGGTCTCCTGGTAGTTACAGTACCAAAGCGCCCTTTTGGAAAACAGTTTGTTTAGCCCCCCAAATCCCCCCAAACTAAATATAACCTCCTCCAGGGCAGGCATGCTCCGGAGGGGGTAGAAACTGTCTGGTTGCAGAGGGTGACATGAGTGAAGGGCAATCTAAAATCAAGATCACCCCTTTCACTGCCACCCTTGTTGTGGTGCCGTAATTGCATTGGGCAAATTCAGTCAGCAACTTGATGGAATATGATCCAGGAGGTGGGCTTGTAAGAAGGCTATGTTGAAAATGTGGGGTCAAAATATGTAAAAATGGCAAAGCTATATGCATACAAGGAAATGTTTCTACACTCGCTTGTAACTTTGGTAATTTTTAATACTTTGACCAAAATTTTCAACATAGCCATTTTTTCACACCACCTCATGAACATGACAGCTGTCATTTTTCAAATCCTGGACAAAATTTGTTTTCGTACCTGTGGCACGGAATTACATTTTGGTGATGCAGAATGATATTTTTTTGGGGAGTTGAACATTTTCACCTACTGGGTTCATGAGTTTTTTTTTTTTTTAATTTAGTTGTTTAACCAAGAATAGCACACTAAGCTGAAAGCTTTTCTACAGGTGCAACCTGGGAGCACAAGGAAGTTAAGTGACTTACTTAGGGTCACACAGTATGCAAGTGGAAGCTGTGGGATTCAAACCCAGGTCTGGTTTGCTGTATATCACCAGATTTGCAGGTCAGAGCCTTAAACCACTGCGCTATAGGTGGTGGTAATAAAAAAACTATGCTAGAAGTCTGGTGTACTAATATGGTAAAATTCCCAGATTATAACTAAATGTTACAATATTTTAATGTTCACTCATAACTTTGCTAATTTTCAATATTTTGACTCCAAACTTTCAACGTGCTGTAGTCATTTCTGTGTACCACCTCATAGATGTGACATGTGTAATTTTTTAACTCCTGGATTGATGTGTTTTCACACTTCTGGTGCAAAACTACATTTTAGCCAATATACTGCAGGTTACTATAGTATACAGGTTTGTCTGTTTGCAGATGACATCAAGATCTGCAACAGAGTGGATGATCCAGATGGGGTGGGCAGAATGAGAAGAGATCTGGATAAACTAGCAAAATGGTCGTAAGAATGACAACTGGGGTTTAACACAAAGAAGTGCAAGACCATGCACATAGGGAAGAGAAACCCTGAAGCCATCTATAGGCTGGGAAGAGAGTTGCTGGCAGTCACAAGGGAAGAAAAAAACTTGGGCATCATCATCATCACAGATGACCTGAAATCATCCATGCAGACCACTAAAGCAATAGGTAAGGCTAGGGGGATGTTTGGGTGTATTAGTAGGGGTATCACAAGTCAGAAGTGCGAGGTAATAATCCCTCTTTACAAGACACTGGTTAGGCCCCATCTGGAGTACTGCATGTAGTACTGGAGGCCTCATCTTCACAAGGACAGTAACCAAATTGAGACAGTCCAGAGAAGGGCAACCAAAATGGTGCAAGGACTGCATCAGAAAACACATGCGGACAGATTAACAGAGCTCAATATGTATACCCTAGAGCAAAGGAGGGAGAGAGAGGTGATATGATCGAAACATTTAAACACCTTAAGGGCATTAACAAGGTGAAAGAGTCTAAAATGTTTCAATGTAAGAAAAATAGCAGGACAAGAGGACACAGCATGAGATTAGAGGGAGGCCAATTAAGGGGTAATGTGAGGAAGTTCTTTTTCACAAAAAGGGTGGTGGATGCATGGAACAGCCTACCTCAGGAAGTGGTGGATATGAATACAGTGCAGGGCTTCAAACAGGCATGGGACAGGCATAAGGGATCAATACAGATAAGTATGACTAGATAGACCATTGACAGAGCAAAAGCCGATGGCACATTGATAAGGTAGAAAAAGAAATGGGCAGACTGGATGGGCCTTGCAGTCCTTATCTGCCATCAACTTCTATGTTTTTATGTTTCTATAAATGGTACACGTCACATTTATAAGGTGAATCATAAAATGAGTGTCTTGAAAATTGGAGGCCAAAATAAAATCTATATATGTATATACAAACAATTAACAAACTTTGTGTGTAGTGCCAGCCTTCACCCCGGCAGCTATGCTTTGTGATTCCTTGCCAGTGAGCTGAGTTTGGGAGCGAGCTTAGTAACCCAGCTGGATGGGGTGAGGATGGAGGAATGATTCTGTTATTCTACACCCCCCCGACAGGAAATGAAATGTGCAGAGTTGTCTGCATTGGCCTGGGTACCATATAGTGAAGACAGCTGTCCTCTTTACATAGGGCCCTGCACATCTCCACCTATGGGAGGTAGAGTGCCCTGTGTATTGGTTGACAGATGTACTCTTTGTCCTTTGCATCTGTATCTGCGGCCACATGGAAACGCAGGGACCACCGGACCCTGTGATTGCACAGCCCACCAGAGAGCCCCATTAAGTCTTCACTTCCATTGCTGCACAGACGTGCAGGGGTCATCAACGAAATTCAATAACATTTCCCTCTTTGCAAGCTGCTATTACTGTTTAACAAATGTCTGACTCTACACCTCTTTTCCATCTGAGCCTCCCAAACTGGACTGACATGATGCTGGTGTGTTATGCATTTAATTTTGCCTCTCTGTGCACAGTCACAAAATAGGACATAAGTTCTAACTTGTTTCATGCAGTCCACATGACAATTTCATTATTATAACTTATTAATGTATTATCACCTCTGCATTATCAGTACCAAACACCTGCACAGCACATACATACAAGCAAATGTTCACCATTGACAAAGACTTGTTTTTCACTTGCCATGGTTACCTTCATTTGAAGCAGCATAATTTGTTACTTTCCTGCCTTTCCACATGCTCCAATTTCTGCCTTGTTAGAATGACATGTCTTAGTCTTCAGTATCTTCTGCCTATACCCCTGGTCATACCCTACAAATCAAGGGCTGTTAAGCAGAAGGCAGATTAGCCAAAATGATGCAGTTTGGTGATGGGGCAGGAACTTAGAGTCATGTATAATGCAAGTGGGTATGTGATAGTGTGGTGACATCATTAACCTGAGCTCCACCCTTTCACAGTTCTAGTTTCTAGTCCTGCCTCCTTAGGACAAGTCTGCTGCCAACCCTCTTGCTCTAACCAATCCAGGAGCTGTGCAGTGATATCCAACTGGATGCTGGGGAGTCACTACTAAAAATGCCAGTTCCAGTCAGGCATCAATGGCAGGCATGTACAGTAAAATGGGCTGCTTATTCCTTCCAACACTGCTCGCACTGAGGGTGCCCTGGACATCTGTGTAGTGGCAGTAACTTTCCACTCTCCCTGAAGCAGGTGGTTTCCAATGAATATACCCCTGCTAACTTAGACACCTTGTTGTGAAAGTACAGTATCATGCTCATGACCAGAACCTGGGTCCCCTACAGCATGCAGAAAAGAGACATGCTTACCACTATATCCCCTGCATTTGCCAAAGGAGTAATATAGTTGTTTCAGTCCTTGCTGTGTCAAATAGCATGACTTGACTGCCTCTAGTACAACCAAAACAGTTCTACAGTTACTTTCTTTTATTAAAATCATTTAGGGAAGGACAAGTTAAAGGATCAGCTGATTACAGCAGTCATCCCACTGGAGAAAGAAAATTAAAATCAGATCTCTGGGGAGTATGGCAAGCTTTTTATATAAGGTAACAGCTGGAAGCTAGGTGGAGTATGTCACATTTCTAGGGATATTATTGTGTATGGAAATAGTTCTGTTTGTTGGGACCACGCACACTAACAGAGAACCTTCAAATGCTAATAGAAAAAAAAGTCAAAGTATCAGAAAATACATGTAATAGTAGCAGCTTTATTATAATAGAGAGTAAGGCATAGCAAAACCCTATGCTTTTCCTCTCTACTAGGCTTTGTAAGGAGGTGGAGCCAGAAACCAAACTTCATGCATATATAGGGTAGTATTTTTAAAAATTACTCCATTTTGTCAAGACACACGCATCTGTGTCATGTAGATGTGACATATAATTGTGCAACATTTCCATAGCGGTGTAATAATCAACACTTATACTTGTGTCATAATTGTGGCATATGTGTCACTTTTACAGCAGTAATCTGGATGCAAGTATATGAGCACAGATTGTGATTTAACCAAGTTCTGAGTATAACTCACCCTTCTAACACAAATACAGCTGTGATCTGTGATGTAAGAGTGACACAACTTGCTGCTGCATCCATCACAACTCCTTGGAAATACAGGTCATACTGTTTAAGAGGTTGCCTTTTAGTGGGGAAGTACCCGTGCAAACTTAGGGAATGGCTGGCATCAAATAATGATGGCCAGGATGAGATGTACAAAACTGAAAAACTGGAAATCCCAAAACCTGGTGTTGGAGGAGTGAGAGATTAGTCATTTACAAAAGTTACAGTTGAGCATATCAATAACTGGCAGGGAGAAGGTGAACCATTTGTTCACAGTTTATTTTATTTTGAAAAGATTCACCAGGAAAGCAACAGGAATTGTGAAACGGCTCGTTTCCAGAAGTGCCTGGAAGGAGGGCATATCATGAGGAGGCAAAAACCTCAGTAAAAAAAGTAACATGTATACTACATTACAAGCCAGGTTAAAAAAAAACAACATGTACATTACATTACAAGCTAGGTAATAAACATGGACATGAAAGGGACTTATTTAACTATAATTCAATTATCTAGATAAGCACAGCAATATCTTGGAGTCATAGAGAAGATGTGGGGTTCAGGGGCTTTATTCATCAATGGAGCCAATTGATTAAATATGGCAAAATTAATATTTTAATAAATGTCCATTATTCAATCATATGTAATCATTTAGTTCTCTGCAACTGGTAAAATAAAACCGTTAATTCTTAAAACTTTACTTAGGTCCTATAGGCTGCTTTTTTGCTGTCTATTATATTTACCTACCCTTGCTTTATACTGTTGATCTCAACACGTGTGTTACAATTACTGTATTATTGTTCTCATATTAAGTTTTGCACTTATGAAAGGCTCCAGAGTGTCAAAATCAGAGACTGCCTACCAGAGGAACAGGGCAATATAAAATATATTTTCTGGTTCTTCTGCAGTATGTACCATGCTGCAGAGCTTTGACATTAGGGCTCTGAATCTGTTATTGAATACTAGTTCTGAAACAAGTGGCAGCTGAGGATGTGCTTTTGAGAAAATGAATAACACAATACCCCCAAACTGCAGGGAACTGTGCCCCCGATTCTGGATTGGAATAAATGGATTATGATAAAAAAAAAGTAAACATTTTAAAGATTTTCTCTTAGGAAATGCTACCACCACTCATGATTAATACTTAGGGACACTCAACAGATGGCAAGGAGAAAACATGCTTTGTAAATGACTGTGTCAATCTGGCTGTCCTCAGTAGCTGCTCAAACAACTCTAATCTCATGTTTTCAATGTACTTTTTAAACCCTTCTAATTCCAAGCTGTTTCCTGTTAAACTGAAATTATCACAGACTGTGAATCCCCCCTCCCCAAAAAAAAAAACAAAATGTATTGCAATATTTTCTAGGGGGCTTTGTATTGTTTGTAGGCCTGCAGTGTGCAAGTGTGGTTAGCTAAACTAGCACACACTGTGAATCAAACTGTTCTCTCATTTCCTAATATAGACAGACTGCATGGTTGGAAATAAGACAGTCCCAAAAGAACTAATGCAGGGGACTTTTGTTCCTTCCTGTATGGGAAACATTCTCTGATTTATTTATTTGCCATTTCATAGACAAGCCTCCACCTGTCTGTGAGAATGCTGATTGCCCTTGGGATAAATGATTAATTAAGATCTCTCACTTGAAATTTCATGTAAATCTTGATATAACTGTGGGGCACAACTTGATTTTCTTTTTCAGCAGGGGAGGTTTATTGTCTGGAGGAGAGGCACAACATTTTTTAAAGTGAAATTCATAAAAACAAAGGTTATATTCATGTTTTGCCATTTATTTATCCATGTTACCTCAGCAGATATGAAACATCTTGTGTTTAGTGGGGTCACACATTTTACCCAGTTCTAAAGATGGGAAGAAGAATGAGGCACAAGGATGACAAGCAGTGCAATGGGTGAGTTGCTCTGGTGGGATTTGAACCTGGGTCTTTTGCTTTTCAAGTCTTTTTTCCTTTTATATACTGGAAGACCAAAGTCATTATCCAGTCATTTTTTAAAGCAGCTGAGGAATTTCCTTAAATAAGAGTAATAAACTTTGAGAGGCTATTCTACATTTCAGCATATTACAGTAGTTGCTGGCAGCTAATATTTTACAATGTTTTGTTCCTAACAAGAATATGTACCCTGTGATTCACATAAACAAACTGAGCTCCTGAAGCCAGTAAGGGAGACTAGGTGGATCAGGTTTTGAAACATCTGGTCACATGTGCATTACTATAGCCTATCAGATGGGTATAACCCAGTTAGTAATAGTTGGGGATGCACATATGGGAGACACAGTCTATAAAAGGAAGATACATTTTAGTTTTATTTTTGCATCTGAGCAAAATACTCAAAACATACATTTGTGGAACTGTCTACCAGCAAATACAGTGCACTTGAGCACAGTACAGGCCTTTATAGTAGTGTAGTGTAAGTCTAGACACATTTCTGCTTACCAAGGGACACACAAAGTACCCTGCATAGTAGAAAGGTAGGGGAAACTCTATAAATGAGTTAATGTTTCCACACAGTACTGATTCCATCACTGCTTGTGAAACACAATAAGGCAGGAAGAGGGGTGAGGTGGCTCAGAACACTTGGGAAGGTGCTAAAAAATCAGTCAAGGAATTAAGCAAGAAAGAAGATGACTACTCAACCAGGGAAAGCAAAAGCAAAAACCACTTGTTAGGTCATGATAAAAAAAAAAGCTTTTTTAATGAAAAAATACTTTTAAAAGGTACAAGGCACACCATAATAAATAAATAGCACCTCCCTCTCTTACATCAACATATCACAAATATACCATCGGTTTATCAAAATGCTAGTGATTAATAGTTATCACCAGCTATTTATGGCTCACCAGTGTGATCATGTGTTCAGCAATCACCAATAAACTCAGTGCACTCATTTTGAACCATATAATGCATTCAAAAGTGAGAAAAAACACTCATTTACATATACTGCTGTTTCACCCCAAAGTGGTGCACAATTATATAATTATTACTTAAATGTAGCCCAAAAAAGGGAAATAAATAATAATTTTTTTAAAATATATATATATATAAATAGTTAAGACACCAAGCACCTGCTTTACCCTAGCTATGCGCATGCTTGCACAGAAAACACCATTTAAACTCCAGTTAGAAAAAGGGGGTATAATATATATATATATAATAGAATACTTCTAAGCTTTTAGGAGGGTGGTTCTGTGTGAAAAATCAATCTGGGTACTAATGCACCCACCATTTAATCATAAACGTCAGCAGTTTGGTACACAGATTGTTAGTTTACAATGAAACAGTTACTCTATAGCCCTATTATAATACACAAGGGTTATGTTATCCTATATGCTACCTCCTTTTCTTAAGAAATGGAGCCAACTGAAATTGTTCATTTAACCCTGGTGGGTAAGAAGCTCACAGTTTATACTGCCAAAAAGTTTTTCTGCACATAAATGCATTGTCCAGATTACCCTCTCTTTCAGTCAGCTTAACCTGTTCCAGTCCCAGGAAAGTAAAATAATGATTCATGTGGCCTGCTTCTGCCACATGCACACCAAAGGAATTATTTGTTTTGTTTTCTGTCTGATACATCTCAAATGTTCAAGGATTCTTTCCTTAAACTTGCTTGAAGTCTTGCCCACATAGTATCGTCCACACACACAGGTGGCTAAATAGACCACGGCCCAGATACTCAGAAATGCGCCAAAGCCAAGCGCAGCACAAATCCAATGCACCATAGAGTAACAGGAGTCATATTCAGAGGTTGTGCAGGCCGAAATGCACCAGTGCAACCTGGCTGAATATGGCAGAGTTGCACCATGCCACAAACAGAGATGCACCATGGCGCAAACAGAGATGCTCCAGCGCAACCCTGGAGCAGAGCAGCAGAGCAACAGAGGGGGGCAGGGCACAGAGAACAGACCCCAGACCCAGGGACAGGGCCATGGCAGCATAGTGACAGGCCACTGGAGGTCTCTACCAGCAGGGCACTCAGAGGCACCCTGACACTGGACCCCAGAACACAACAGTGGCATGGATAGCAGGTGAGAGGAGGTGCCAATGGAGGACCACCAAGGGAGCCCCCCCCAGCAGGCTGCTGGCAGTGCTTCACCCCCCCAGACCATAGCAGGCCACACCCAGGACCATGCATCCAAGCACACACATGCCACACAGGCACACAGGGAGCCCACACAGTGGGTAGTGAACAGGCCGGGTGGCAGGAAGATGGCAGACCACATGGGACAGGCCGCACAATGCCAGGCAAAGGACCACAACACAGTGCACGGACAGTACCCGACCAATGATCATGGCCATGTGCCACCACCATGCATACAGTGCCACACACCCCTGACCGCTGCCCCAGGGGCACCCTAATGCCCAGCTATCAACCCAGGGGATGGACACTACCACAGTGGGACAGACCACAGTACACAGCAGGGAACCACAGAGGCACAACATGTGCCCCCTCACACGCACACAACACGGATGGACACTGGCCACTGCACCATGGCTCTTCACACCACCTGCAAAGCTGACACAGACACAAGTGGGCATGCCAGACTAAAGATATGTATGACAGGGAACAGGGACTGTACAGTGGGAGGGGTGACTATAGAAAAAGGTCCAAAAGGGGAAACAGGGGAAATGGGGCAACCCTAGTGATGGCCCCAGCCGCCCGCCCTGGCATGCCATCCCTCACTACTCTAATAGCAAGGGACAGAACAAGTGCTCAGTGCAATGGCCCAAAGAACCATGCCCACCCACAGTGTGCATGTGCGCAACAGGGAACACGCCATCATGTGTTAAGTGCACGTTACTGGCCCTGCACAGCTTGAGCAGTGCCAATGCATCTTGCTGTTCACGTGTCTTGTGTGACTGACACCATGTCAGTGCAGTGCGCATGCACACTGCAGGCCTGAGCACAGTGCATGCATGGGCATTGTGCCACCACTTGCTCCAGTGCAATATCATGGTGCAGTATCTTGATATTCAGACACCGCATGCAAATGAGCTCATCAGCTGATATGTGGCACAGCGGGGTGCATTAGCATATCATTACTGGTGCGCACAACCTCATTTGCATGTGTTGCACCACATAAATGCCACCGAACAGCACAGGTCATGTACTGGTATTGCAACCTTGATTGGTGTGGTGGATGCCACAGCAGCACACTGGGGGCAGACAGCACTGCAAGGTGGGATGGACCAGGGTGCTGCTGCCAGGGCCTCGGCGGGTATGCGCTGGCACCAGTGGGAAGCATGCCATGGTTGGCCCTCTGCTATGCTGTGCTGTGCCCCTTGCCTGTCCCTAGTTCCCATGCCACCATGCGCACCCTTCCCAACCCCATCCCCAGGGCTGTGCTGCTTATTGCACCCTGCCCATGCCACACACACCCACTAGGTGGCCTGTGGGTTCATTCCCACATTCATATCCATTCCACAGCATGGAGTTGTGCCAGATGATAGCATTCTGTGCACTCTCAGGGTGTGTGGTGCAGACATTGGTATGCACCCCATGGCATCGCACACCACCTGGCAGTTGCCACTTGGGTGCCCCTTCCTGTTGATATGCACCAGTCCCACAGGGCCAGGTGGCATGCAGATGCCAATGTGGGTGCAGTCACTGGCCCCACTCATGCCAGGCATGCATGCCACCCTTTGGATGTCCTGCATCAGTGCTGTACACTCCACCTGTGTGCTGGGGAGATGGCTGCATTCTACAGCACATGGCAGCACAGCAGTGGGGACCTGTGTGGGAAGGCGAGCTGTGGCCACCTGGGTGATGCATGTGGTGTCCTCTGTTCATCCTTGGCAGTTGCCCGTGGCAAACAGCCACATGATGGCGGTCACCATCGTCTTCGCAGACATGGCGTGGCTCCTCCTTGTGGGTGCCTGTGGCTCAGCACTGCACAGCTTGCAGGGCTGCCTCAGCATGGCCCTGTTCAGGCAGTACCGGCCCATGATCTTGGTGTTACTATGGTTCCCAACGGTACTGTGGGCACCGCACTGCTTGTGTCGGGCATGCCGCCACCTGGCCCTTCATCGGCCACGTAGCTGTTCCTCCTGCCACCTCACACACCCTCATTACTGCCCCCATCAGGACAGGCACACTGTCCATGTCTCCTGCTCTCCACTGTCCCCCTGGGTGGTTGGCTGCTGGCTGTGTGCCAGCCTGGTACACAGGCTTTGTGTCTGTGTGTGTGTGTGTGTGTGTGTGTGTGTGTGTCATTCTCTCTCTCTCTCTCTGCCCATCTCTCTCTCTCCCACACCACCTCTCTGTGCCTCTCCCTCTGTGTCTGGTTGTGTGTGTCTGTCTCTCTGTATCTCTCCCTCTCACTTCCACTCTTGGTGCAACTGCTGACTGTGTATTTGTGCCCTGTTTTACTAGGAACAGGTCTAGTCAGAGCAACTTTGATTTGCTCCACACTTGCGCCATGGTTGCATGGTTGAATATGCCACTTTGCTGGATATTCATGGGAATGTCCCTTCCACTTGCACCACATACATTATAGTTGTGCATTGGTGCAAAGGATTTTGTGCTGCTCACTGGCTCCCACTGAATATGGCTCCTCAGCGTGTGCAACTGCTCTGAATATCTGGGCCCACAGCTTCAGTATTACATGTTGTTAGAGATTTTACCTGGTGGGTCTGCTCAGTCTGTGGGAAATGAAATTCCTTACCTGCTTGTATATGTTTACACGCTGTGCAATGTTTACATTTATAACTTCCTTTGGGTCTTTGTATGTTTTTGGTCTGGCTCTTCAAAGCTGTGTATAAGGAGGTCCGTCAAATTCTTGACCCTCCTAAAAGTAACCCTGGGTTCACTGGCAATAATATCCTGCAGTTTTGGCTCCACCTTCAGAATATGCCAGATTTTCTTCAGCATTTTTTCCACTTGGACTGCCTGTGGACAGATGGTAGTGATAAGGTTAGGGCCCTGATACATGTCTCGTTTCTTTTACCATTTTGCCCTGTCACTAAAGTGTCCCTGTGCATTGTTCTAACTCTATTTAGTGCTTTCTCTAGGTTGTTTTTGGGGTACCCCCTCCTTAAAAATATACTGTACCCCTTTTTTAACTGGAGTTAAAATAGTGTTTTCTGTGCAAGTATGTGCATAGCTAGGGTAAAACAGGTATTTGGTGTCTTCGCTATTTATATATATATTTTTTTAAATATAAAATTATTTATTTCCCTTTTTGGGGCTACATTTAAGTAATAATTATATAATTGTGCACCACTTTGGGGTGAAACAGCAGTATATGTAAAATGAGTGTTTTTCTCTCTTTTGAATGCATTATGTAGTTCAAAATTAGTGCACTGAGTTTATTGGTGATTGTTGAACACATGATCACACCGGTGAGCCATAAATAGCTGGCGATAACTATTAGTCACTAGCATCTTGATAAAGCGATGATGTAGTCTTGAAACGTTGATGTGAGAGAGGGGCTGCTATTTATTTATTATTGTGTGCCTTGTACCTTTTAAAAGTATTTTTTCATTAAAAAAGCTTTTTTATTGTGACCTAACAAGTGGTTATTGCTTTTGCATTCCCTGGTCAAGTGGCCATCTTCTTTCTTGCTCTACAGCTTGTGAAACAGTATATGTGTAGGTGGGGTGGACATAGTAGACCACTGTCCCTTTTCACTTTAAATTACTATATATATATAATGTATATATCTATATCTATATCTATATCTATATCTATATCTATATCTATAATATGAAAGAGCCAGCAGATGAAGGCCAAAATGGTCCATCAGGTCTACTCATTAGTAATGCAGTGTCTCACATTTATGCCATTGACCCTGCCCTCATTCCCTGTCAACCCTTCCTTCATAATTCTCCCTCCACAGTCCAGTGGGTTCCCTTTATGCATATCTCAGGCCCTCCTAAAGCCTCCCACCATCTTAGCTGAGACCACCACTTCTGGCAGTGCATTCCATGTGTCCACCACCCTCTCTGTGAAAAAATATTTTGGAACATCCCTTCTAAACCTCCCCCACCAACTTCAAAGTGTGCCCCGTCATGATCTGTTGTCACTCAACTTGAAGAAACCTTCCCTATCCTGTCTGTTTTTCCCTTCAGGTACTTAAAGGACTCTATCATATCCCACCTTTCTCGCTCCTCTCCACCAGGGAGTACATACTCAGGGCTCACAGCCTCACCTAGTATGACTTCTCCTGCTGCCCCTCTATTATCTTGGTTGCCCTCATTTGGACCCTCTCCAACAAGCTGATGTCCTTCTTATGGTATGGATTCCAGTGCCTTACCCTATATTCTAAATGATGTCTCACCAGTGACCTATACAGGGCATTATGACCTCACTCTCCCTACTGCTGAATCCCCTGGCTATACACCCCAACATCTTGTTTACCTTTGCTGCTGCCTTCTTGTATTGCATGGAGTGTTTCAGGTCCCTGGTGATCACCACCCCCAAATCTTTTTCTTCCTCCAGTTCTGTACCCTGCCCCCCCACCACTGTAATACTTGGTCCTAAGATTTTTGGCTGAAATTTGCATCAATTTGCATTTCCTGGCATTGATGACAAGTTGCCAGATCTCCAACCATCTCTCAAGTTTCCTGAGGTCTTCCAGTAGGTTCTGTATCGCTTCAACTGTATCCACTCTCCTGCTGAGTTTGATTCCATGTCAGTACATCGACAACATTGATGTTGAAACCCCTGACATTGATGGGAACAATGGCGGCTATCAGCACTGTTCCTCTCAGTATAAAGTTTTTTGCTGCAGGGGCTTCACCCCCACATCTCCCATGTGGGAGGACTGTGCCCCCGTACCCTCCATCTTTAGTTATCCAACTCTGAGTCAGAGTTGGTTTGGGGTGGGGGCAAAACACCAGGAGTCACAGTGTTGACATACAGTGGACCACCACAGCGACCTGACAAGATTGGTCGCTGTGGTGGTGTTCGCTGTAACATTGTCGATGTACTGACATGCTACCACTGAGTTTGGTGTCATCGGCAAACAGGCGCATCTTGCCCTTTATGCCTTCCCTATTGTCATTTATGAAGAAATTGAACAACACCAGCCCCAGCACCAATCCCTGCAGGACTCTGCTGGTTATATCCTTGGTACTTGATAGCTCTCCCCCCATCACCACCCTCTGGGTTCTGTCCCTTAGACAGCTGGCTACCCACCTAGTCAGTTTCTCCCCAACCCCCAGATCTTTAAGTTTGCTGATTAACCTATTATGCAGCATCAAACTGAAGGCCTTGCTGAAGTCCATATAAATGATGTCTTCACCTTTGCCCCCATCCATCTCTTTGGTGACCCAGTCGAAAAATTCAATCAGGTTTGTCTGACAGGATCTTCCATCCACAAAGCTATACTGCCTTTCATCCTGGAGACCATACTCCCCTATATACCTTTCTAACCTTTCCCTGAGCATGGTCTCCATGAGTTTGCACATGATCGATGTCAGACTTACCGGCCTATACAGTAGTTCTCGGATCATCCTGGGGCCCGCTCTTGTGGAGAGGAACCACATGTGCTGTTCTCCATTCTTGCGGCACCATTCCCAACTCCAGGGATGTATTGAAGAGGTCCGCCAGTGGTCCCGGGAGCTCTTCTGCTAGCTCCTGAAGTACCTACAGGAATATGCCATCTGGTCCAGGGGACCTATTTAGCTTCAATGCCAGCAGTCCTTCCCTTACTCCATCTACCTCTATAATCATGTCTGTGGCCCCTCCCCCTTCCTCCTTCTTCACCCCCAGTGGAAAAGGCCCATCTTTTTCTCTAGGGAAAACAGAGCAGAAGTACTTCTTCAGTACTTCTGCCTTGCTCACTTCTTCCTCCTCCACCCATCTGTCCCCCTTCTTCGCTTACCTATCCCTTCCCTCCTATCCCTCTTCTCACTTATGTGGCGAAAGAAGGCCTTCTCCCTGGTCTTAATCCCTTCTGCTATTTGCAGTTTCTTCTTTGCCTTTGTTTGTTGCACTACCTTGCCTCCTCTTTAGCTAAGTTATTCCCCCTTATCTGTTTTGTTCTCAGTCCTTTTATTTCTCATGTAGACTGCTTTCTTGTACCTCACCACTCTGGCAACCTCAGAGATGAACCAGATGGGTGATTTGGCCCCTATTTTTTTCCCCCTAAGCCTAACACAATCCACTGTGGCTGCTAGTATTGCATCCCTGATGATGGCCCATTGTGAGTCCACCCCCATGTGTGCTCTGATGCCCTCTAATTGCTTCCTTATCACCTCCCCCATTTTCCCAAAATCTGCTTTCCTGATGTCCAGGGTCTTAGTCTTGGTGTGGAAACTTTCCTTTCCCATGTCCAAACTAAATCACACTATGCTGTGGCCACTGCCTCTCAGAGGTTCCTTGACAAATATCTCTCTATGCGCTCCCCATTTGTGAGCACTAGATCAAGGACTACCCCATCTCTGGTGGGATCCTAAACTCCCTGAGTCATGAATCTTCCTTGAATCACATCCTGGATCCTTTGACTTCTTGCACATAATGTGGCTGGTATACCCCAGTCTGCCTTAGGCAGATTAAAGTCCCCACCACCACCACCACTTCTCCCCTTTCTGCTGCATCCGGCAACTCATTACCCAATTCTGTATCCCTTTCTTCATCTTGATTGGGTGGTCCACTAACCTGACCTTGCTCCCCTTGTTGGTCTGGAGCTGGATACATAGTGATTCCACTTTCCCCTCTTCATTCTCCTCCCTAGTGCATATTGTCCCCTCCCAGATGTATGCCACCAACCTCCCCTTTGCCTTGAACTCTGTCACTTCTGTATAGCTTGTACCGTGAGAACGAGATGTCCCAGATATGGTGATCTGAAACCCAGGTCTCACCTTCCCTTCCGCTAGAAGGCCTGCATGTCTGCAATCTTGTTAATAAGATGATGAGGATTGAGTGACACCACCAGCTATCTTGACCCTATGCCACGTTGCCTATTTCCTGTTTCCTTCATTATCTGTCTGTCCCGAATACTTGCCTCTTCACCCACTGTCCATGGATGCCCTTTCCTGCCCCTACATCTTCCCATCTGGTTGCTACTTCCTCCATTGAGGGGGGTCCAGAGACCTCCCTGTCTTGAAGATTATGTTCCTGTTGGCCCCCCTCCCCCCTCAGCAGTATAAACCCAGGTCATAACCAGCCCAGTGGCAGAGCAGTAGCACTACCACTCACGATGCAGATGACCTAAGTTCAGTAGAAGGTTTGGGGTCATTGGGGGCTGGCCAGGGGAGGAGGATTGAGCATCCCACAGGTTGTTCTCCTCCTCCTTTGGGGAGGAAGGGTTGCCATTCCTGCTGTTATACTGCTACCTGGGTGACCAAAGGTGGTAGTGTAGATTGGGGGAGGCTGAGGCAGGGTTGGGACATCAACCAGATATGGGAACACCACCTTGCCTCTGCATGTGTGTGTGACCCATTGATCTCCCTGCTTGCCGATGTTTATGAGCAGGGAGAACAATCTCAGAAAATGACCCCTGCATGTCAGGATGACACATTGCCCAGCATCGTCCTGGATTTCCCCTACCTGTACCATGGTAAAGACTTCCTGATGGCACATGGAAGTTCAAGGGGGTGCCCCTTGTCCCCACCTGGGGGGTAAACTATGGTTCTATGGGGGAAGGCTGGTGCACTGGAGCACAGGTAAGAGGGGACAATAGTGAACTGGATGCCTTGACAACTCCCAAAAAAGTTTTCAAGGAAATATTTTGACCTCAAATGTTCAACATAGCCTTCTTATTATGTTACCTCATGTATATCACAGCTGTCATTTCTAAAATCCTGGCCAAAATGCATTTTCACACCTGTGGAGCAGAATGGCAGTGTGCTTGCTCAGAATTACATTTGGCGGGTGTCACAAACCCACTCCTGGTAGCCAGGTCCACTGAGCTCACAGTGCCCACCCCTAAGTGCAATCCATGACTGCTGGGCACAAGAATACCTTCCAAGTGTTCTTCTAAAGTGCTCATCGAGTTCACGACTGTACACCTGCCATGAGGTCCTAGGGCTCCCTCTTTATTCTGGGTAAGGGCAAAATACAGTCTCAAGTCTATAGCTGGGTGAGAACTCTCCTCAGTTGCTGTACTGGGAGGGGAGACCCAGGTGTTATAAGCTCATCAGGATTTGCCCTCATAACTCTGACTGTGTTCTCTCCTATGGGGTGTGCAGCACCTAGTTTCCCTTTACAGACTGTTCCCAAGACCTGTGTATCTCCCTTACTTAAAGTACCTGGATCCCCTTTTTTCAGGATCCTAGTCTTTGCAGCAAATGATAGTGCTTTAGAAATTACAGGCTGGTCTCATAATTTACTGAACCTCTTACTTCTACACACAAAAACAATCACTCACAGGCAGTTTTAAAAGTGAAAATGCTTTTACTAAATCAAAGTATTTATCATACAAACTTTACAAACAAAAGGTTTAGAAATGTGGTTACAGAATAACAAAAATAAAGGTGGGAATACACAAAAAAATGCACTGTAAACTTTTAGCTGTCTAGTTTCTACCTGGTTTGTGGATGATCGAGTTCCAGAGAATAAATGGGTTTGCAAAAGTTTCAGTCCTTCTGTAGCATTCACTGGTTCTTCAGTCTGGCTTTGTGTATGACAGGAAGAGTGTCCCATGAAAAAGTGTGCAACATGTCCTTCTCTGAGGGCTTTGATTACCCTGGGTTCAGACAGTCTGTAGCCTTATCTTTTTAGGTCAGCAGGGGTCTCTCTTGCTCTGTCCACAATTTTTAAGTGCACCATATTATTGGTTAGTTACCTTCTCTTACAGTTTCAATATCCTTTGCTCTTCCCACATCCTTCCTGCCACCTCATACAAATGATAGTTCCTGAAATCTAAAGCACTTTTCCTTTGAAGTATAAATTTATGATAGGGAAAGATGGTTTTCTCCCATCCTGAGATTTTATAGCACCTGGTTCCCTATAATTAGCTAACCAGAGACATTCCATTCCTGTCATTTTATGATACCCTGCCTTTGAGATGTAATTTTCAGCTTCCTGGCAAATAAGCCTTTCTCAGATCACAGGATACCAGTTTCCTCTGCATGTAACCCTTTTTAAAGCATAAACAGAAAAAATACAAAAACGATATTGTCTGCAAGATTCCAACAGTTGGCAAATGTGCCACAGTGGGGATTCAGAAATTTTCTGCAAAAGGTACATGAGGCTGGGTAATAACATGGCTATGCTGACAATTTGGCCACTCTTGCTCTATAGCTGGAAGCACAGGGCTTAGAGGGCCATGTGCTTCCCAGCTACATACATATATGCATCTATGGAGGGATGGGAGCACAGGGCCCTCCACTGGCAAATAAGGATATGATTATACTACCTCAAAAATAAACTGCAAAAAACACTGTCAATACATCAGTTAGTGTTCCAGCAACAAAAGTTTGGAAATGTGGGGTTAGGGTTTCAAACCCTAACACCCCACCCCCACCCTTTACTCACCAACAGGTGTCGGGAGTGCTTTGGGGTCATCCACCATTACGCTCACCCCATTACCCTGTACTGTACACTCTCAGCTCATTTACTTGTGGAATGGGGTGAGTGTTAGGGCTGATGACCCAAAGGCACACCCCTGAAACTTGTTGGTGTGTGCAGAATGGGTGTAGGGATTTGGTGTTGGAAACCCTAACACCACATTTCCCAGATGGGAAGATATAGGGGCAATGTAATAACTTTGGAACAGATTTATATTTTTTCACCAAACTAGCAAAAGGCACATCTGTGAGGCTAAGGCTTTCTACCCTGAACATTTCAGACCACAGTTTCAAACAGTTTCTGAGATACGGGTGGACAAGGAAACAGCAAAAACATGTAAATTTAGTAATTTTTAACACTCTGTATCCCAGAAACCGCATTATACATATATGTGTGTGTGTGTGTGTGTGTGTGTGTGTGTGTGTACATATATATATATATATAACCTTTGCAACACATCTAGTATAGTTAGGGTTGAGTGATCACTTCTATGTTAAACCCAAACTTTTGCACCTGAATAGCTTTGCAACGGTTCAACAGATTTGCATGAAATTTTGCATGCATAATCTCTTGAGGGGTAGTTCTCCTGACTTGGTAAATTTCATTTGAACCCACTGCATGGTTTTTGAGATACAGAGTGTTAAAATCGCTAAATATATGTGTTTTTGTTGTTTCTTTGTCCACCTGTATCACAGAAACTGTTTGAAACTGTGGTCCGAAATGTTCAGGGTAGAACGTCTTAGCCTCACAGATGTGTCTTTTGCTGGTTTGGTGAAAGAATATTAATCTGTTCCAAAGTTATTACATTTTGAAGTTCCCATTATTTTCAATGGGAAAAAAATAGATGTCCAGCACGAAAATAGATTTATTTTCACATGAGCTAATCTACTTTCACAGGCAGGGTCATACAGTGTCATAGAGGGTTCCTATGTCCTCCATCTTGTTTTTCAGTTAGTGAAAGAAACGAAAGAAAACACATAAAAAAAGAATGGATTAAAAAAACATCAGAACCTGGCTAAACAGGACCCATTTAGCTACATTCTGATTTTTTTTTTTTTTAATTAGGCCATCCAACACATTTTCTGGGCACCTGAAATCCTAGGTACCCAGCTTTCCCACCCTCTCTGTATGAGAACAGCAGGATTTTCACAGACATGGCGACTGCCATAGGACACATGCAGTGTGCCAATTAACATTAAAATGATTATGTTTCCCTGGTGTCTAGTGGTCCCCCAACCCTCACCCTCTAATCACCATCCCCATTTCTATTTTGCCTTCCCTGGTGTCTAGTGGCATCCCCCACCCTTCAATTGGAGTCCTCTCTATAATAAGGAAAATGGTCCCTCAATGTCTTTTTTAATCTGTAAATAAGACCCCCCTGACCTCCCACTGAGCATCCACCACCCCCCACCCCACTCACTTCCTCACTTACCTGAACAGGTTCCATGGTGAAGATCCACTCTTCAATGGAAGACACATCTTGCCACTGAAAATGCAGACTGTGGTATGAGAAAGTAAAGAAAGTGCAGTTCAATGTATTTCAATGGGGTTTTCAACTCTGGTGCATGACTTTGCCAATTTGGCAAATTGTTGACACCAACTTTTCATCTAGGCCTTTCTGAGACCCCACCTCATAAATACTGGTGATGGAATTACATAAATCCACCAAGAAAGGTGATTTCTCAGTCGCTTGACAAAAATCACCTTTTGGGTAGGCTTTGAAAATTTTCACTGCCTTTTCATGAGGTGGGGTCATAAGAAGGGTATATTGAACATTTGGGGTCAAAATATGAAAAATGTTAAGGTGATGTGCATCCATTGAAAATGTTCTATGCTCACCTGTAGCTTTGGTATTTTTAAATATGTTTTACCTTAAATTTTCAACATATCCATTTTTTACACCCCACATGAATGTGACAGATGTCATTTTTCAAATCCTGGACACACTGTCTTTTTGCATCTGTAGTGTGGAATGATGTTGCCGTGGTGCAGAATAATGTTTTGGCAGGGATTGGAAAATGTTCAGTACCGGATACATGAGGTGAGGTAATAAGAAGTTTATGATGACAATTTGGTTGCTGATGCCCTACAAGTGGAAGTGCAGGGCCCAGAGTGCCCTGTGCTTCCACAGCAACATACTGTATATATAGGCATTTATGTAGAGATGGCATGGCAGGGCCCGGAGGGCCATGTACTCCCACAGGCAAGTAAGGATATGATTACACAATCTCAAAAAGTATGGATGGATGGGAGCACAGGGTCAGGAGGACCCTATGCTCCCACAGGCAAATAAGTATACTATCTCAAAAAGTAAGGACATTTGTTGCAAAAAAACTGTGTTAATGCAAGAATTAGGGTTCAGATTTTTTTTTTTTGTAAACTTTATTTAAGGCAAGCATTACAGAGCAATCAGATTAAACAGACAAAAGTAGGGAAATGTGATTTTAGCATTTTGATCCCTAACATCCCTTCCCCACCCCTGAGGAAAGTGAGTGGTGGAGTTTTATTTGCCATTGTAAAACCTAACACTCACTCCATTCTGTACATTCATGCAACATACTGGACACACCTGTCTCCATCACATCTTAGGTTATCTGTCACTGCAATGGGGTGAGAATTAAGTTTCACAAAAGCAAGGAAAATGCCACCCATCATTTACCTCAGGGGTGGCACAGGGCGTGTTAGGATTTGAAATGCTAAAATCACATTTCCTTACTTTTGTTGGTTTAATCTGAACTCTAACTGTTGCATTAACTTATTTTTGCAATGAAAATATATATATATATATATATATATATATATATATATATATATATATATACACACAATACATACAGCAGTATGTTATTTGTTAGTTGAACCTTGAAATCTGTGTTGTGTGTTAACAGTCATATAGTGTATGGTAGAATGTTGTTATGGATAGAAATCCATAACTAGAATGGATTTGTTATGCTGCAGTAGCTATGTCATCACAGCTGTTATGCTGCACTAGCTATGTCACTACTGCAGCATAACAACTTGGAATGCTGCCACATAGTTGCTTTCCTCAATCCAGTTAAACTGGAAGTTGCTGTTTTTTTTAAACTTGAACTTGCAGATACATCTGCAGCACACTGTGTCAGTTAAAAAAAAAAGTTACAATTTCTATTCTCTGTTGTCTTCTCCAGCTGGTTTTGTGTGCTTTTCTATGCTGTGACTGCCCATACACTATAAAAGAGTGTTTATGATAAGTCATACACAAACAAGGAAATTCTTGCATCTTGAGAGGTTCCCTTGATAACAGAGTACCTCTCAAGCTGCGCTCTTGAGGTCATCTCTTACCAAGGAAACCTCTCGATAAAAGAATATCCTTGTTATGTCTCCTCTATGTTGAATAGCCACAAAACAATCACCTCTCTAAGCATTTTATTTACTAGAGAGGTATCCTCTGGATACTTAAAATAAACTATAACACTAATTTTCAATGCCATTTAAAAACTCAGTGTAACCCCCAGGGGGCGCTATCCCAAGGGCTACTACCCCGGCCAGCTTCACCACTAGCAGGTTTAGGGGCCAGGATCCAATGGCGGTTGCCTCCACCCAGAGGTCAGGGTTGGAACTGTCAAACACGACTTGATCACAGCCCTCTGGATCACTGCAACCCCCCTTTCCTTCCGCTAGTGGCCCAAGAACACTTCTCACCCAATGATCATGACTTACACTTACCCCCAAAGTGGAATGACCAACTTGGTGCTGAGGACTCCCTGTAAAATAAGATACAGTGACACAATAACCCATGCACAAGAGGCGAGCACAAATATACAGTTCAGACAGTGTACCTTGCAAACAACAAATCTGATTTATTGAAGGGGAGGTGACAAGAGTGGGGAAAATCAGGTTGATTAGCTTAACACTCTACTATATCAGGACACTGTGAACAGGCCAGACCTATAAGTCACTGTCTCTGGGTACCCAGGCAATAAGAGGCTAGCCTATTCGGTGCAGCTGGTTGGGGCCCTGATTGAGAAAGCAAGTATTCGAGACCCAAATTGGTTAATAAGAGCCAGTAGGCTCAGTTCATGCAGCTCATGGAGCGACCAGACAGATCTTGCTCTTGCTATAAACATCTAACAGGGAGCTACCCTGATTTAGTACTCACTACTCCTGCAGAAAGATCCCTCTCATACCATCTGCAGGACATAGCCTGTGATTCAAACACTTCTCCACACATTTATATGTATAACAGAGGGGTACCATACTAGGCAGCTGCTTTAGGCTCCCAATGACTTTCACTGCACAAACCGGGTGATGCAACGCAGCTTCACTTGTCCTGACAGACCGAGCGTGATTGAAGCCGATTCTCCAGTCCTCTACCGGGGGAGCCTGGTAGGTAGCTGTAGTCGTACAGCCTCCTCTGTTTGCACTCCTCCACAGATCTTGTCCACTCCTTATGGCGATTCTGCCGCCCGACTTCTTGGCCTGCACACGCGCTTCCCAAGCGAAAACTTGCACAGAGCAGGAGCCAGAGCTCCTTTTACCTTCATGATCACCAACGACTCTGCCCCTTGGCAGTTTGGGCAGGGAATATCGTTTGGGCGTCACCCAATCCCATTGGATGGCTGTATATGCCAGTCACTCAATACTGCCCTCATTGGTGCAAAAAGGCGCCATACTTCAGAACTTCACTTCCCAGAATTACTGGCTGTATCCCCTATGGCCAGCCGGCTCCAAAGAGAGTCCTGATTCTGGTTGGTCACTCAATACACCATTTTAAGCACCCCTCCCTTCTGAATGGATCCAAGAGGCAATTCTGATCCAAAATGGAGGGGCAGAATACAAAAAATTCCAGCTGCAAGGGAAACAGATTAAATAAAGTAGCAATTTTACTGCCACACTACATTTGTTCCAGAAAACAGTTACATCCTTCAATAATGCTCCCTCTGCTCACTTAGCAATGGCAGAAACGGAGCGATTCAAACCGCAGCTCAAGTGGGAGTCAAGCAGTAAACCCACAGCCCCCCTTTGCAAACTATCAAAGCCTGCAAGCAGGCAGCTCTTAAAGAGACAGTACCAGAGGCTCTAAAAGCACTCACAGTGCCCACACTTAAACGGCATTATGCCGAACGCCACTTGGGCAGGGAGCCTTAGGCAAGCTCCGGGAAGGCTTTTAGGAACCCCCATTTGTAGGGGGGTTTACACCCTCCCAGGCCTGGAAAAAACTTGGCATCCACGTCAAGTAGTTACTCTTAAATCACTTTAAGGCAAAACAGCTTAAACTGACAGCACATCAAACCTTTTGTTACAGACACTAGTACTGCATTACACAGTTTACTATTGTTTACACAATATTACATATACAGACAACCTTTTTCTTTTTAAATCAGGTGATTACTTCCTTCCCATAACACCTGGAAAGAGGGGGACCTTCCCTATCCACTACCTGTGGGCTAACTGGGGCAGGGTACCATACTCAGAGGGCAATACTAGCAGTCTGCAGTCATCCCCCAGGGTTAGTTTGGGCAAGGAGCTTGGGGACACGTACACCCCTTTATGTGCCACATTCAAAGGCAGATCCACAGGCTGGCCCAAGGACTCATAACTCAATTTCACTACAGGCCGTACTTCTCAGCCAGTCCATCTAGGACTCTGAGGGAAAATTTCTGAAGGCTCAAACTCCATTCCAGCCCTACTTGAGATGGCCGAGGAAACTTCTACAGGAGCAGGGGACCCAGAGTCCATGGTGCCTTCAGGGACAGAGCCCTCTATCTCTGAACACACCCTACCCGGCTCAGCTGGGGACATTTTTGGTTCTGGGGGGGGAACTATCAGGGCACTCGAGGTATTCTTCTTGCTCTGGCATATCCCCAGTTGCCTCCCCCACATCACTTCCTTCGTCTGAGAAATCAGATAGTTCAGCCAGTCCCAATGAGCTCATATCTTCAGATTTAATACCACTCACTTCTCCCTCCATGAACATGGGCTCCAGAGACAAAGCTGGGGGCTCAGACAGTCCAGGAAGCCCAGCCTCATCCCTAGGGTTGATTAGAGGATTGCCCCTAAACAACTGACTCAGTTCATAAGAGGGGTAATATTCAGGATTACACTCACTGTCCTCGGACACAGACTGGCAATCAGCTTCAATGGAGGGTGGTGGAGAAAGACTCTTTAGTTTGATTTCTGGGGAATCGATCGGTCTTAGTTTTTTCTTGGCAGTGGCTCTAGTCACAGGCCTGGGGGGGGGCATTTGGTGGTTCAGCCTCTATCAGGATCTGTCCAATTGGCAGCAGATGATTTCTGTGTAGTTTTCACATCTTTTGAGTTGTTCTCAGGCCACACTTTGTATACAGGTAAATCTTCTAACTTTCCTACAACAATATGAGGGAGGTGATGCCATCTGTCAGCAATGTTATGCTTGCCATGCAGTCCCAGATTCCTCAATAGCACTCTCTCCACTTCCCTAAGCTCCATTGCTGTCACTTTTTTGTCATACCTTTCTTTGTTGGCTAAGTTTCGTTTGGCAGCCATGGTCTGGGAGAATTGGTAGGCATGGTTTAGTTGGGCCTTCAGTTTCTGCACATACTGTAGATGATTAGCTGCTTGAACCCCATCAGGAGAAACTCCAAAATAGACATCTACTGGCAGCCTAGCCTCTCTCCCAAACATCGGTCGATATGGGGAAAATCCAGTGGCATCACTTTTGGTGCAGTTATAAGCGTGTACTAGAGGGCTAATCTGTTGGCTCCATCTAGGCTTATCTTTAGGTTGCAAGTTGCCCAATATGTCAAGCAATGTATGGTTAAACCTTTCAGGCTGAGGATCTCCCTGGGGATGATAAGGAGTAGTTCTTGGCTTTCGTACCCCCCACAAGGATGGCATCTCTTTAATCAAGCGGCTCTCAAAATCTCTCTCCTAATTGGAATGGATTCTTTGAGGGGCCCCATAGTGGACAAAGAAATTCTCAAGTACCTTAGCCACCGTGGTTGCTTTCTGGTCTTAAGTGGGGAAAGCTTGTGCATACTGGGTAAAGTGATCAGTAACTACCAATATATTGCTGATGTTTCTCTGATCTGGTTCTAGACTCAGGAAATTAATGCAGACCAATTCCATGGGGGCACTAGTAGTGATGTTAACCAGGGGGGCAGCCCTCTGGGGCAGGGTCTTTCTTTGTAAACATCGGCTACAAGTCCTGATATGCTGTTCCACATCAGCACCCATTTTGGGCCAATAAAACCGGGACCTCACCAAGCCAAGAGTTCTGTCTATGCCGAGGTGTCCCATGTGATTGTGTAGGGACCTCAACACCAGTTCTCTAAAAGCAGTGGGCAGCACCAGTTATTGTTTGTCTGCTTGCCCCTCTTTATCTACTGTCTCTCTGTATAATAATCTATTAATCAGTTTCAACTTGGGACCTTCTTTGTATAACAGGGCAGCTCTCAAGTCAGTGGAGTGCAGTTTTGATGCATCTCTCCCCATGTGCAGAGCCTCCAGAGCAGTTTTTATCATGGGGTCTAGGGATTGAGCCAACCGGAGACTATCGCTGTTGAACTGGGGCAATGCACCAGTGTCTAATGCGGAGAAATTACAGTAAGCAGCAGGAATACAGTTCTCAGATGGCCCCAGACAGTCCACCATGCAATCCACAGTATCAGGAGATACCTGCTCCTCCTTGTCAAATTTTTGGCAAAGTGCTCTAATGGCAGGTTCTGACAACCTGACCCAGTTGTCTCGGGACACAGGCCTCCGGGAGAGAGCATCAGCATCTATGTGGTTCAGGCCTGCTCTGTATTCAACAGCATAATCATACGTAGACAACACAGAAAGCCACCTATGGCCAGTGGCATCCAACTTAGCTGAGGTCTGCACATAGGTTAGAGGATTGTTATCAGTCTTCACTAGTATCTTAGCCCTGTACAGGTAGTCATGAAATTGATCAACAATGGCCCACTTCAAGGCCAGGAACTCTAGCTTGTGCACTGGTTAGTTCTTTTCTGAAGGAGTTAGGCTCCTGCTGGCAAATGCTACGGGTCTTAGACCATTTGTGTGCTCTTGATATAACACAGCCCCCAATCCTTGTAGACTGGCATCAGTATGAAGAATGTATGGCCTGGCAGGGTCAGCATAGGCCAGCACTGGGGCATGGGTAAGTTGATATATAATGTCATGGAAAGCTACCTCACAATCAGCAGTCCAGCGGGTTCCAAACACATAATTTGGACAGAAATATTGTTTCTCAGTCTCAGAGGGCACAGCTTTCTTATACTTTTTGTGGGTTGGAGGATACCCTTAAGTAAGGTTGAGTAGAGGGCGGATCACTCAAGAATAGTCTTTGATAAATTGTCTATAATACCCATAAAACCCCAGGAACCTTTGCAGTTCTTTCAAATTCTTTGGCTGAGGCCAGGTAGTCAAAGCTTCCACTTTACTGGGGTCAGTCTCTATGCCTTCAGTGGATACTATGTGCCCTACATATTTCATGGATGTCTGAAAGAATTGACACTTATATATAGACAATTTGAGACCAAAATCTTCCAGTCGATCCAGGACTTTGAACAACCTGCTTTCATGTTCCTCCAAGGAGCTGCCAAATACTATGACATCATCCAGGTAGACTAAACACTCGAGTATGTTCATATCACCACAGCACGCTCCATCAAGCGGTGGAAGGTAGCAGGGGTGCCTGGAATCCCTTGGGGCATCTGCATAAACTCATAGAAGCTTAAGGGGCAAATGAAAGCAGTCTTCTCTCGATCTTCCGGAGCCATCGGGATCTGGTAGTACCCACTGCGAAGGTCTAACACTGAGAACCATTTACTACTGTTTAGACAGCCCAAGGCATCCTGAATGCATGGCATGGTATACTGATCTGGTATAGTTCGCCTGTTTAAAGTGCGGTAATCCACACACATCCGAATGGTTCCATTCTTTTTCCTCACTACTACAATAGGTGAAGCATAGGGGCTTCTAGACTCTTGTATCACCCCAGCCATGAGCATCTCCTGCAGGTGTCATCTCACATCATCTATATCAGCAGGAGTCAGGCGTCAAGATCACTCATGGAAAGGTTGCTTATCCTGTAGCCGAATGTGGTTCTCAGCTCCTTGCACAATCCTACATCCCACTCCTTCAAGGAAAACACCAGCTCCTTCTGAGCGAGCCTTTCACTGATCCTTTTTTTCCATTCTGCTGGCAGTGGGGAGTCACCAAAAGCAAACAAATCGGGGGTCACTTGTTCACTCCTCCCGGAAGTCTTGTTGCTGGGCAGAACAGCAGTATCCGCACACTGCACCATAGCCAGAATGCAACCTCGTTTTACTCGAATCTCTCGATCAGATACATTGTGCACTTGAACCATTACTCTTCTGGCAAAAGCGTGGGCTCTAGCAGGCAAAATGCTGAGCTTAACCAGCAACCCCTCTGGCAATTTTCCATTGCCTGGTGCATTCAGCATCAATATTTTATTCTTAACATCCTTCTTAATCCAGACCTCTCCTTGGAGAACACACTGGGCATTCGGGCCTAACAGCAAAGACTCTGGATCCTTCTTCCAGACAATACCTACCTGGCCTTCGGGTTCCTCCTGGCTGGCCATTCTCTGGGTCTCATAGGCCTTCTGAATCAAGGCTGGAATTCTGAAAGCTCGCCCAGTCCTGGACCTCTGTTTTTCCGAGCACAGCTGCGCTAAATGACCAAACATATGAGCATTGGTTCTGATCAACAAGGGCACCCCATCATACAGTCCAGTAGGGGGACACACTAATGCCAAGGTCTCCACTTGCTTGGGCACCCCAACCACAGAAGTAGGAAAAGATAACCATATCCGGATATACCCAGAGTAGGGGTAGGCCTTATCGCTCAGTCCGCAAACACGGAGTCCATCTAACAGCTGCAGGGGCACTTCAGGCAAATGCTTCTGATACCAGTCCCAAAACATAATGGTCACTTGAGAACCACTGTCCAATACAGCCCGGGTGGGTACTCCATTCACTCTCACTGTGGTTTCCATCGAGGGACCCACCACATCAGACCATTCGGGGGCATGGTTTTGGAGGTTACTTGGGTATTGGCCCGGGTGACAAAACTCTTCCGAGGAAGCCCCCCTTGGGGTCGGGTATAGGCCTTGTGATGCCAGGCTATTAGCCTGCTATTGACGCTCCTCAAGTTTTCTGGTAACCTGCACTCAGTCTGATAGTGTCCATCCTCCCCACAATGGTAGCAGAATTTATTATCTCGGGGGTCTTTGTTGGGCTGGGGATATCTTGCCTGCCTGGAGGCATCGGGGGTTCTGGAAAGCTCCTCTTGACTAGATTGTTGTTTCTGGCTAACTCAGGCTCCCCAAATTTGGAGGGGTGGGCAGTAGCTTGTTTCAATTCTCTCACCATTTCCCGTAAGTCTCTAATCTCAGCCTTCAAATCACTCTCCACCCAGTGGTCACAGGAAACAGCATGCACCCCCACTCCACCCTGGGCCTCTGGGACACAGGAAAGGCATCAGGTCCCTTGGTCAATCCCCTTGAGAGGTGGGTCTCATCGCATTCACTAGGCTCAGGGGTCTGGCATATATTCACAACCCCCACATAGGGTTCCCACCCCTCTTCATCAGTCTCAACTTCTCGAATCTCTCTCATCAATTGGCAGTATTCGGGAGGGGCAGTCCATCGGTCATGTAGTTTGAGCTTCAACAATATCAGACTGGAAAACCTGGCAGATTTCAAGATATAATCTTGGCGGACCTGATTTAAAGCAGGAGCAGCTACCCCCCCTTTTCAATAAGCTTTCTGCAATGCCCTTTCCACTCTGGTAACAAAGGCTGACAGTTTCTCATTCCTCCACTGTTTAGCTGACTTGAACTTCCACAAGAAGTCTTACGCAGTTTCTGTACTCTTAAACACCCCCTCCAAGGCAGAAAGGTACTCTATTGCAGTGGCTTCGGGGCTAGTAGCCCACAAGAAATGGATGGCTTCCAAAGCTGGGCCCCTCAGGCTCTCCATCAGTCTCTTTCATTTCTCCCCCTCAGAGCACTGCCACTCTTGGACTAAAGGGGTAGCATAGTCCATCCAAGTCTCCAAATCATCTTCTCCCGAGGGCACAGGCACAGTACCAGAAAAAGTTTCAATCTTGATAGGAGTCTAACTGTATAGGGGAACAACTAAGGTGGTGAAGCCAGGATGGAACTCTTGGAGGACCCGGGAGATGTACCCGGGGATGATTGAGGGGTGGGATTACTGGAAAGGTCTAGCACCTGTAGTAATTCCTGAGTGGTCCTCCCTTCTGCAGCTAACAGTTTAAGCAATTTATCTTTGAAGTTATTAGTCTTAGGGGACCCCCCTGGGGTGACTGAACCACTCTGGACATGAATGACCCTCCACCCCTTTGGAGCACCCTCCGGGTAAATCACGGGGGGCACCCTCTCTGGATCTATGATTATACTGCATAAAAGCAGCACCTGTAAGGTCTGGTTGAGTAGGTCAGCCATTTGACCCTTCACCTCTACCTTGCCTAAACATTTAACATGCTCAACTGCAGAAACAAGGTCAGCGTTCTTTATCCCCAGAGGTACATCCAGTAGTAACACAATATTCTGGGAATCCAACTCTTCAGCTTCACCCCACCCCATCAGTTTATGCACCATCATCTTAACAGGGTCCAACTTAATTTTAGTCATGATACCCCCCTCCAGTTTTTCCTTTGGCTTGGCCATGTTGGGGTAGTTCATCTACTCGGCCACTACGGGATGCTAATCCCAGCGGTGCCTCCAAAATGTAACCCCCAGTGGGCGCTATCCCAAGGGCTACTACCCCGGCCTACTTTGCCACTAGCAGGTGGAGGGGCCCGGATCCAATGGAGGGTGCCTCCACCCAGAGGTCGAGGTTGGAACAGTCAAACAAGACTTGGTCACAACCCTCTGGGTCACTGCAACCCCCCTTTCCTTCCACTAGTGACCCACGAATACTTCTTACCCAATGGCCATGACTTACACTTACCCCCAAAGTGGAATGACCAACTTGGTGCTGAGGACTCCCTGTAAAATAAGATACAGTGACACAATAACCCATGCACAAGAGGGGAGCACAAATATACAGTTCAGACAGTGCACCTTGCAAACAACAAATCTGATTTATTGAAGGGGAGGTAACAAGGGTGGGGAAAATCAGGTTGATTAGCTTAACACTCTACTATATCAGGGCACTGTGCACAGGCCAAACCTATAAGTCACTGTCTCTGGGTACCCAGGCAATAAGAGGCTAGCATATTCAGTGCAGCTGGTTTGGACCCTGATTGAGAAAGCAAGTATTTGAGACCCAAATTGGTTAATAAGAGCCAGTAGGCTCAGTTCATGCAGCCCGTGGAGCGACCAGACAGATCTTGCTCTTGCTATAAACATCTAACAGGGAGCTACCCTGATTTAGTACTCACGACTCCTGCAGTAAGATCCCTCTCACACCATTTGCAGGACATAGCCTGTGATCCAAACACTTCTCCACACATTTATATGTATAACAGAGAGATACCATACCAGGCAGCTGATTTAGGATCCTGATGACTTTCACTGCACAAACCTGGTGACACAACGCAGCTTCACTTGTCATGACAGACTGAGCGCGATTTAAGCCTATTCTCCCATCCTCTACAGGGTGAGCCTGGTAGGTAGCTGTAATCGTACAGCCTCCTCTGTCTGCACTCATCCACGGATCTTGTCCACTCCTTCACAGCAGTTCTTCTGCCCAACTTCTTGGCCTGCACGTGCTTCCATCGGCTTTTGCAAGCGCAGGAGCCAGAGCTCCTTCTACTCACGATCACCCAATGACTCTGCCCCTTGGCAGTTTCGGCGGGAATATCGTTCGGGCACCACCCGATCCATTGGAGGGTTGTATGCGATCACTCAATGCCTCATTGGTGCAAAAAGGCGTATAGTTCGAACTTCAATTCCAGAATTACTGGCTGTATCCACTATGGCCAGCCGGCTCCAAAGAGAGTCCTGATTCTGGTTGGTCACTTAATACATAATTTTAAGCGCCCCTCCCTTCCGATTGGATCCAAGAGGCAATTCTGATCCAAAATGGAGGGGCAGAATACACAAAGTCCCAGCTGCAAGGGAAACAGATTAAATAAGTAACAATTTTACTGCCACACTACATTTGTTCCAGAAAACAGTTACATCCTTCAGTAATGCTCCCTCTGCTCACTTAGTTATGAGACAATAAGTGAGGTCAAGGCTCAATATGCTAAAGTGGCATGACAAGGAATAGAACTAGATGGCTCTGCCTCCAGGTAGAGTGCTGCTACACACTTCACACACTGTACTGTCAGGTAGAAATTCTGATTATCAACAACACAAAATAAGAAACAAACTGCTTTTGGAAGGAAAAAGAACAGTGCACTTTTTAGCTCACCCATAGGAATGATCACTTCATGCTGAATTTGAGTGGCCAAATATAATCATGACCCTGCTCTTCTGTGTAGAGCATAAGCAGTTTTATTTTTGCAACGTTAAAACCTGTCTTTGTTGCTCAGTCAGTGTACTAATGTATTCATGCACAGATTCTCATGGTTAATATGAGTATGATTCCTTTTTTTCAGCAGCAAATCTCTGGATCTTGGTGCAGGAGCTAATAGGTTATTCATCCAAGTGCTTTCCTGGAAGAGTAGCTTAAAAGGGAACTCTCACTTCCCAGAAACAAATGTGCAAGGACCCAGAAGTCCTGATTATGAAATCTATGAGGCAAAAAGAAATTTTCTTTACTTTCTTTCTTATTTTAGAGTCTTATATATGTATAATTACTGATCCAGTGAACACCTGTCCATAATGCTACATGACTATAACTACCAGGCTTTCAACAGCTGAGTCTGTAATAGCATGAATGACTGGCTCAGAGATAAGGGGCCATGTTGTGTGCACTTGCACTATATGTGTTTTCAGTTTTTCTTGGTATATTAGCACATTTCTGAACTGACACTGCCTTACCAATCTCTAAGCTCTAGGCCTCAGGAAGCAGGATCAGTACAGACACTGTCAGTATAGAAAGGTACTAGTAAAACTAAAAACACATTAAGCAGGGACATGCATGACCTCTGGGCTTATTTGTTTGTTCCAGTCATCAGAGACTGAGCCACATGGTCCCAAGAAGTCATTTTCAGACAGCGTGACAGGTGGGGGCTTGAAGGTTCAACCAGATGTACCTCCCATTTAGGAAATAGCTAACAAAACAAACAAAAAAAGGCTTGAATTTTGGTCAGCTCCAAAAGCTAATATCAAACATGTAGCCACACTGCTGCTGCAAAGTGCTACTGTAAATGGTGATGTTAGTCAATAATTGGTGGATGGGGTAAAAGTATGGAGGAGATCAAAAATGGCAGATGCACACTTAAAACTAAAAACATGTTTTCCTTAATAAGTACAACCATTTTTATATTCCTTTAATTTCATTAAATAATGTGGGTCTTCTTTAGAAAATGAGACTGCCTTTGTAAAAGAAAGACAAAATCAGTTAAAACTATGCATGATAGAATTTCGCACCAGCTGTTTTTCCCACAATAAAAGCAATAAAAGTTTAACACACTCTGGAAGAGCTTAAGTTGCCAGAAATATAGCTACAAAGAAAGTTAATTGGTTTGCACGAACCATTTGGAGGCAATTACTGTAAAGGCTCCGAACTGATTATCAAGCTGCCCTTAAATGAATAAACCCAATTCAAGATTCCAGTCTGACAGCACATGGAAGTAATTGAGTGATTAGCATACTCAACAGAAAAATAACAACAGGTATGGCAAGTCAAGCTGGCATTTATTCCAAAATATGATTATGAAATAAACTCTTGATATGGTTGCTAATTATATAAAATGTTACTGTAATTAAGGTTTTGATATGGAAAACCATATATTGTAGTTTCTTTATATTAGAATTGTTTTTTATTTAAAAGGATTGGAAATGAATGCTAATTTTTAACAGTTTATAATGCTCCTGTTTTCTCAAAAAGTGTTCATACTTTCAACAGACTCATATTCAGTGGTACATGATTAACCAATATTCCAAGTCACCTCCACTCATCACTTGTGGTAATCCTGATGAAAGTTAAAACAATCTATATCATTATTTAAACACATTAAGATATTACAACAGATGCACACTATAATTAAAAAGTGATTTATACAATGGGCAAAGGATTTCAGGCAATCTGATTGGTTGTTAGCCATGTGTTAGAAGTGTCTGACATATGGCTAAAACTAGTCCTGCTACACAGGGCACTGTACACAATGGAAATCCTTATGCAAAGCTGCCAGCATTAGAACTTTCAAAACTGAACTGCAGCTATTTTTCCCCATAACATAAACAGATCCAAAAATGATAAAAGGAACTGATTACTGTCACAGCTCCACTCAGCAGGTCAGGCCCTCTGCTCCCACAGTGCTAGCCTCTGAACACAGTATTGTGAACAGTTAACAGAACAGGGTAACACTCCTATCTGTTTTGTGGGTTCTAATCAACCTTTGGCCTCAAGTTATTGGAGGGATTCAAACTGTGAACCTCTTGCTAGTATACCCAATGTACAGGCTCAGTTAATTCTGCTCTTTGGGGGGGGGGCAGATATCTTTCGCCTATGGCTACCTAACCAGGTTTACAAAGTGAACCCTTAAAAACTCTATTAAAGACCTCAGAATAAACTCTTACCTTTTCCACTTTGGTATTGCCATTAAGCTATGCACAGTGTCACTGTAACCATATATGCTTCACTTGTCAAAAAAAGAATTTCAAAGGCACACCAAGTAGTCTCTAAAATGAGATGTTTACTTAAAAATAGATACAAATGTAAAATGTAAATACAGAACAATGTATCACAAAACCATACAATCCTTTAAAAGAATAAGGTTAAAAGTGCAAATTCCTACCAATAATACACTTAGACTTGCCTAGCTAATGTATTCTTATTTTCTTACAGTGCTGAAAGATTTGTAGTTTCAGAGTCCAAATGTGTGTGTGTGTGTGTGTCTAAAAGACAGTCACAGCATAATTAAAAGAACTGTCTTGAGCCTGCCTTCTTCATGATGTCACCCAGCTCTTCCTCTGTTTATTAAAAATTATACAAACAGGATGTCTTATCGTTCAAAAGGTGACATCAGCAAAAACTTGTTTCCTCATGATCCCTTTGATATAGTGTGTCTTTTCCAGTATTTTCTTTCATCCATGAGCAGCTTCCTCTCTCAAGGACATCAAAGGACCTTTTATGACTCCGCACCACAGTGACATAACCTGTATTCTTCTTCTAAACGTCATAAAAGTTTATGATTTCTAGCCAAGCAGCTGGCAGCTACAATTAAGCCTGATAAACAGGAGATCCTTAATTTAGGTCTTTTCTAGCCTTTAATTATCTCCTGGCTTTTATCTTTTAGCTGAAACAGCATGTCTAATGAGAGAGACTCAAGAACACATTTTTATATTACAAAAGGCATAGAATAATCAGAACTAGCTGTCCAAGAGTCACAATTACATTTGGAATTATAAATGTTTCTCATAATCTTCATATTACTATTTGGACAACTTTCTGTATTAGTGTCTTTTTAGTGAAGTTTACATTTTAAAATACATTTGTTTTTGTGAAGTTCCTACTGGCTAGATTGTTGTCCCATCCATCCACGCTCCTCCTCACTTGATGTACTCACTCAGAGTACAGTCAGCATCGGCAAACAAAGCAAATCTTTAAAAAAAGATCTAAAAAAAAACTTCCTATACCAAGTAAATTCACACCAGGACTGCTGCTCTTGGACATATCATCTGAACTGCCATATTGCTGAGACAGTTGTACAATGTGTTCACTCTTCCTGCATCGTCTCCAAAACTAACAATATATATATATATATATATATATATATATGAAAAAGCTTTCTTTTACTGTGTTACTGGATCATGACACACACACATGCCATGGGGGGGGGGTCAGAATACATTGAAAAAAACTTGCATCTGTTGTGGCTATATTAGAGCACTATGTCTTCATGCAAAAAAAAAAAACCCAAACAGCTGCTTTGTGCAGGCAGAGGGACTACTTTATGAAGAATGATGACTTTCTTTAAGTTATTCAGATTTAAACCTTTTCATTTTTAAATGACACTGCCATATTAAAAATATGCCTATTTTATAAGCACAGTAAGACACTCCATGCCTTATTAGTGTCCAATGGACACTCCATCATGTCGTATTGCTTACTTGACATTTTCCTGCAAAATAATTAGTGTTGGCATCAGCATAATTCAAACCTTATCGCATTCCAAAACAAGTTTGGCCAGAGCTCTTAGGGCTGCAGGTGAGGAAGTTGGTGTAAAAATATTGAAAATTACAAAAGTTATGATGATCCTTCATTAGCAAAATGTAACATAGACATCTAAATTTGTTGTTTTTGTAATATCAGTACACCAAATTTTCAACATAGCCTTGTTATGTCCCTACCACATGAGGAAGGGCAGAGCAAATGTTCAAATCCTGGCCAAAAGGTGATTTCATACAGGTACTGAGAAATCAATGTTCGGGACGCAAATACACATTTGGAGCAGTAGTTGAAAAATGACATCTGTCACATTCATGAGGTGCTGTAAAGAAATTTCTATGTTGAAAATTTGGGTTAAAAATATTGAATGTTACCAAACTTATGAGCCTGTGTTTGCAAAATTCAGTATAGCCTGATAACTTTTTTGTTTTTAAATACTGTATGTTTACACCAAATTGAGAACATAGCATTCTTATGACCCCACCTCATGAACAATGACAGAGAAAATTTTCCACTCCTGGCTGAAATTTGATTTTGCGCCAGCACTGCAAAATCACTTTTTTCTGATGGAAAAAAACATTTTGGCTAGGATTTGAAAAATGTCAACTATCACATTCATGAGTTGCTTTAAAGATGTGGCTATGTTAAAACTTTGTGGTGAAACCATCTAAAATTACCAACGTTTTGAGCCTGCATTCACAGAATTCAATGTGGGCTCATAATTTTATTGTTTTTTATTATTTTTATACCAAATTTTCAACATAGCCTTCTTATTACACCACCTCATGAAAAAGGCAGAAAAAGGCAGAGAAAGGCAGAGAAAACCTTCAACTCCTGCCCAAAAGGTGATTTTGCACATGGAGTGCAAAATCACCTTTTGGGATGTTAAAAAAATATTGTGGCCAGGATTTAAAAAATGGCAGCTGTCACACTCATGAGGTGCTTTAAATATATAGTTATGTTGTGAATTTGGGGGAAACATATTGAAAATTACCAGTTATTAGCCTGCATTCACAAAATTCAACATAGGCTCAGGTTCATAACTTTGTTGTTTTTTAATATTTTTACAACAAATTTTCAACATAGCCTTCTTATGATCCCACCTCATGAACAAGACCATAGAACATTTTTAACTCCTGCCTGAAAGGTGATTTCATGCAGGGACCATGAAATCACCCTTCAGGACAGATTTGCCTAATGAAATATAATTTGTTCATAAAGTAGATTCCGAAATAAGGCATGTTGAAAATGTGGGCCAAAAATATGCAAAAATGCCCAAGTTATGGCATTAAGTTCAACCCCCCCATTGAAACACATAGAACTGCATACCTGTTTCTACAGTTTGTAGTCTGGCTTTAAAGAGTGAAGACATGTCTGCAGACCACAGAGGATTATGGAATTAGACTCCGGATCAGTAAGTAAGGGCTTGGGGGGGGTGAGGGGTGGTGGATGCTGAGAGAAGGGTTGGGTGGGGGGATCTAACAGCTGGAAAAGACATTGATGGACATTTTTTTTTTTTACAGATTTTTATTTTTAAAAAAGAAACCCGAGAATTGTGGCTTATGACAATGGGGGATTGGGCATCCCCAGTGTCACTCTTTTGTTTCTGTGGGGGTGGGTTGATGGGTGCTGAGAGGGAGGGTCAGGTGGGAAAATATGGGAAAAAAAGCAGAGAAGTCCTGATCGGGACACTGCTAGACTGGGCACAACCAGTGACACTCTTATGTTTCTGGGGATCAGGACACTGGGGGATTGGGCACCCCCAGGGTCACTCTTATGTTTCTGGAGGGATGGGATGTGGGTACTGAGATGAAGGGTCAGGTGGGGGTATACATAATAACAAACATTGGCAAGTGTGACACTGAGGGAGTGGGCATCCCCAGTGTCACTGTTATGTTTCTGGGGGTGGGGTGGGGTGGTGGGTGCTGAGCGAGAGGGTCATATGGGGGGATATGCATAATTTTAAAGAAAAAACAAAAAAATGGTGGTCACGGTGAAGTGCAGCACACTCTGCCATGAACAAGATAGCTGCTGCACTACAATGCGCATGCACTAGTGCTAGCACATGAAAAGTAGAGTGTGGGACACGGCAGAGTGTTCCATGTTCCACTGTGACTGCCATTTGTTTTCTTTTCTGTAAAATTAGGAATATGCCCCCCTCCCAACCCTCCCTCTCAGCACGCCCCCCGAAACATAACAGTGACACTGGGGGTGCACAATCCACAAGAGTCCCAATCAGGATGGTTTGATTGTTTACTAAGTAAAAAATAGTGCAGTGCAAATGGAGTGCTCCACAGATGCTTAGGTGACTGTGGTGACACTTAACTTGTTGTTCGGTCACAAAGAATGCAAGAAATACTGAATCCTTTTTTGAAAGCAATTGGTCTGCTGGGCTCTGCCCACTGCAGCCCTAGAAACTGAATTTCAGGGTATTTCATTCTTTATTACTGAAGACATTTTCTTGAAACCTGGCCCTTAGACATTATCTGTTCTTACTACCTTTCCTGTCATGAAGGCAGAATCCTCTTTGCTTTTGCCATCAGAATCATTTCCATAGGAACATTTTGTGATGTCATACACAGAATATCTTCACTTCACTCCAGGAGTAAGCAACATGAACAGATTAAGTCTAGTGGGAAAAATCCTGCTTTAAGTAAAATTGAATTAGTGCTAGGAAACAGAAGGTCCTGAACTTCAATCTCGTTGGGCACATTTTGTAACAGAGTTTTACTAATGCCAACTGCAAATGTATGCTGGAAACCATAAATCTATTTAAAAAACAAGCTTGAAACAATGATTTAAAAGGACATATTAAAAACAAACAAACAAAGAAAATCCTCCATTCATCAACAATTACCTAAATAGAGAGCAGCAGTTTAATATGAATACAGGTAGAAGCTATAATGAAACTAAATATTAAATACAGTACCACTAGTATTTCTGGTAGCAGGTCATTTAAATGCTGCAATAACAGCATAGTATTAACTGTGCTGTGAGAATGGTGAAAACATTGACAACGTCAGGGGTAAAATAGCATTAGGGAATTATCGCTACTCATGTCGCTGTCCGCTGAAAGGAAGAAGGGATCAAGTTGCCATTGGTGTGGTGCCTGGTTGAGCTGCTGCCATGGTATAGTGGCTAAGGCACCAGCACACAGCAGCATAGGTAACCTGCAGACCATGGTTTGGCTCCCTGTCTCCAAGTCTTGAAACTCTTTTTTTTTTAAATAAAGAAATTCTCCCCCCTTTGAGTTTCTCCCCATCCCCGAAGTCCACACCCCCTCAGAGTTGACTTTATGAAGTCTGAGGGGTGTGGGGGCAAAGCTCCCCATGTTGGGGGGGGTTCATACCCTCCCACAAAACAAAGAATCTTCAGTGTTGCCCTATTATTTTTTTATTGTGTGGGCAACATTTTGTGTCAGTCAGTGTTTTGTCCAACCTTATTTTTCCTTTCAGCATTTTGCTTGCAACATTGTGTGTTGCATTATCTTTGTATGCGGCGTTTTGACCCTATGCCATATTTTTTATATGTTAATGAATCCATTCTCACATGAGTTTCTAATTTTGACAGATGTTTATTACACATATTCTTCCTAATTTTGGAAGCCGCATTTGCATATAATGGTAGCTTGATTCATTTTTCCATTTATACTGTATGTCAACTGATTGCAGACTTAAATTTGGCCAGTAACATGCCAGTTTTCTGTTACAGAATCTAGCCATGTCCTCCCAATTGTCCCACAGTATGAAGGGGCAATACAGTTGTCACTAAAAATATAGGGCACTATCCCTGGAATACTGGACAACATTTCTTTAATTTGAAAAAGTTTTCATATACAGTAGCTGACACAAGGTTATGCTACACCCTATCGGGTCATAATGTCACATGCTTAATAGCGTACAGCATTATGGCGAACCCGGACTTGTGCTGTCTCCAAGTTGGACCCCCCCCAGAGTTGAGAATCTTTAGTGTGTGTGGTCCGGGGGGCACAGCCCCCCATAACCGGGGGTGTGGGGGGCAGAGCTCCCACAGAACAAAGACATATGCCTCATGGTATAAATCGCGATGCACGATTGTGCCATGCAGCATTATGTCATGTGACATAATGACCCCGTACCCTGCTACAATAGCATTTAAATGTAACTGATGAACTTAAAGCATGTTATAAAATTGTAAAGTTATTTCAGAAAAACTTTAAATGCTGACTTCATTTCTCACTTTTGTTTTTTCACATTGACAGGGGTTTATAAGTACAAGTACAATTACAATTATGTCTTTAAAGTATGCTATTGTACTAATGAAATGTATTAAGCTCAGGTATCACTGAATGTTAATAACATGTAAACAATTGCAAACACTGTTCTACATGTTGTTAATATTTACTGACAAAGTACAGTTACGGAAGAACTTTCCGTATAACAGTAAATCTTCAAGAGAAGCTCCTGCAGCAGGCAACACTGGTAGGACTTAGCTGCCAGGTGCTAGGACCCCATGGAGAACTTCTAGCCAGCAGCATACAGTGGGGGACTGCCACTGATGTTGACCCACCTCCGATGTCTGCCAATGGTACATAAGGGGTGGTCCCCCCAGCTCTACCTCGGTTCTCCTGCCAGTGACCCAGCGAGCACACATAGGAGACTGAGGAGGGATCCAAGAAAGAGCACTCACAGGGGGAAAGGAGGGAGGGAAAGCAGCACATGCTGCAGGAGCTTCTGTCAAAGATCTACTGTTATGGTAAGTTCTTATGTAACTGTACTATCTTACTTCGAGGATAGCTCCTGCACCAGGCAGTACCCGGAAACAAATCCCATCAACAGGGAGGAGGAAAGAAAAAGTGGAGTCAATCCTTCAGGAAAGGAAACCCTACACGACTGAAAGGCCAAAGCCTGTCCTGTGTCTGGAAGCAAAGTCCAAACTGTAGTGCTTGATGAAAGTGTGGATGGAACTTCAAGTGGCAGCTGCACAAATATCTGCTGCTGAGACCCTCAGCAGCAAAGTGAAGGAGGCAGACACTCCCCTTGTGGAGGGGCCTTTAACCGGGCCTCACAAAGGCTTGTCATATTTCTGGTAGCAAAACACAATGCAGTTAACTAACCATTTGGATAGCATCTGCTTAGAAACTGGAGCACCTAAGGTCTTCAGGGTGAAGGAGACAAATAACTGATCCAATTTTCTGATAGAATGGGTGTTATTCTGATAATAATGGAGCACCCTATGGACATCCAGAATATGAAGTAAGGCCTCCCTTCGATTCGAGTTCTCTGGGTAATAAACAGGCAAGTGGATGCCCTGGTTCAGCGTAACTTTGCATACCACCTTGGGAAAAAACTTAGGATTGGTCTGCAAAGACACCCTGTCCTTTTGGAAAACAAAGTAAGGATCTTTACACATCAGAGCCTGAACTAAAAATAACACTTTCCACAACAGAAAGCATAGCTTGCAGTCTTCGTCTGGTTCAAAGGGAGGCAAAGTAAGTTTCTCTAACATAAATAAAAGATCCCAGGGAGGGACAGGGTCATTAATGGGAGGTTTGAAATCCAGAATGCCCCTCAAAAAGGTACAGGACAGATCCAGCTGAACAAGGATCCTGCCTTCCATGGATGTATGGTATGCAGAGATGACTGACCAATGCACATTAATGAAGGAGAAACCCAGGCCTGAATTCAACAAGGCAAGGAGGTACTCCAAAACTGAGGTCACTTGGCAGGTGAAAGGATAGAGGGAAAGGGCAGAGGCCCACAGGCAGAATTGTTTCCACTTCATAGTGTAAGTGGCTCAGGTGGAAGGCTTCCTAGCAGCCACCAGGACCTCCACCACTTCAGGGGAGGCCCCTAAACAGGAGACAGCAAGGTCTGCAGGAGCCACATGTGCAGATGCAGAGATGTGAGATCTGGATAGACCAAGGTGCCCCGGTCCTGGGAGAACAAGTGCAAACTCAGGGGCAGAGGAACTGGAAGCTTCACTGCCAGCTGTTGGAGAAGGGGAAACCAAATTTGCCATACCCAGTAAGGAGCAATGAGGATCATGTCCACTCCATCTGCCTGACGCTTGAGAAGGACTCTCTGCAACAGAGGGAAGGGGGGGAGAGGTGTAAAGAAACCTCCCTATCCAACAGAGGGACAATGCGTCTCACCAGAAAACACTAGGCCCTGTATCGAGCGAGCATAAATTGGGAAGTTTGGCATTGAATGGGGATGCAAAAAGGTCCAGCTTTGGGTGTCCCCACCTGTCAAAGAGGTCATCTGTGACTGCCCACAGAAGCTCCCACTCATGGCCTTTTGACTAAGACTTGCTTAAGTTGTCGGCCAAGGTGTTTTGTACTCCTGGAAGATGGACAGCTGTGAGTGCCAGACCATGATCTATGACCCAATACCAAACCCTCATGGCCTCTCTGCAAAGAGGATGTGAGTGGGTGCCCACCTGTTTGTTGATGTAAAAGACCACCGGCATGTCATTTGTCTGAATCAACAAGGGGCATGGAAGGAGATCTGACTGGAAAGCCTGCATGGCATAAAGGATTGCCCTTATGTCCAGCACATTGATGTGGAGGTCCAACTCCAGTGGAGACCATGTCCCCTGAGCCTGCTTGTTGGCCAAATGGGCCCCCAGCACTGGTTGGAGGCAACCATGTTCAGGATCTGAGAAGGTGGGTCCTTGCAGAAAGGGACTCCCTTCATCACATTGGGGAAATCTAGCCACCATCTAAGTGTCTTCTGGACTGTCTGTGAGATAAGCACCTGCTGATCCAGGTCATCCAATCGCTGGTCCCATTGAACCCGAAGGGTCCATTGGAGTACCCTGATATGCAGACACGTAAGAGGGACTGTGGGAATGACAGCCACCATGTGGCCCAGAAGGCTGAGGTACGTCGAAGCTGAAATTCCATGAAAGGAAGAGATCTGGTGGGCTAAGGATTGGAGCCTTTCCCCCTTGTCCTCTGATAGAAAGACCCATCCCTGTTCAGTGTCCAGAATGATGCTTATGTACTAAAGTCTTCAACTGGGCCACAGAAAGGACTTGGGAAGAATCAGGGTGATACCCAGAGACCAGAAGAGGGTGAAGGTATCTGCCAGAGTCCTCAGAAGCTGATCATCAGTGCAAACTGCCAGTAGCCAGTTCTCTAGGTAGGGAAAGATGTAGTGCCCCTTTCTTCTCAGGGCCACAGCCACAATGACTAGGCGCTTGGTGAAAACACGGTGAACTGAGGACAAATCGAAGGGAAGGGCTCAGAACTGATAATGATCCTCCTGGAAGTGGAACCGCAAGAACCGCCTGTGGGGCTGAATGATTCAAATGTGCAGAAATGCATCCTGCATGTCCAGAGAATAAAGCCAGTCCCCCTGATAGAGTAGGGGAAGCAAGCCAGGCAGGGTGACCATTCTGAACCATTTGTACTCCACAAACTGCTTGAGCTGACTCAGGTCTAGAATAGGCCATAGATCCCCTGTTCTCTTGGGGACAAGGAAGAAGTGAGAGTAGTAGCCCGTTCCCCTTTGGACATGAGGAAGGGGTTCTATGGCCCATTTGGACAGCAGAGACTAGATCTTATCTCAAATCACATGAAGATAAGAGGGAGGGAGGGTAATGAGATGGAATTGGGGGTTTCTCTGGGGCGACCTCGGTAAACTTTAGAACGTGGCTTTGCTCAATAAGATGTAGGACCCAGTGATCTGACGTAATGCTTCTTAACCCGTTGAGGTAGAGGAAGAAGTGACCCCCTACTGACTCCCCCAGGTGCTCCGCCAGAGGAGGGTGGCTGGGGAAGGAGTCAGGCAGAACTGCTGGGAGTGGGGCAGAGAGCCTGGGGGTTCTTAGATGTTTTGGACCAAAGCCCCCCTCCTGGTTGGGAGGTGGCCTTTCTCCTGAAGCACCTCTAGGTTACTGACCCTGAAATTGATGGCCCTTGGAGTGACGGAAAGGCTGACGCTTGTTAGGGGCTGGCTCTGAGTGGAAAATTCTGTGCACAGACTGGATCACTTTCCTGGAATCCTGGAGTCCTAAGATAATCTTTTTGGTGGGTTCTCCAAAAAGCACCAGGCCTTTGAAAGGAGCATGCCAAATTCCCTCCTGGAGATCCTGCTGGAAGCCGGAGACCCTGAGCCATAAGTAATGCATAAACAGACACCCTCAGTGGCAGCCCAAGCTGAGGTGTCAGTGGAATCATGAGCACAGTGCAGGACATGCTTACCTACATCAGCCCTCAACTGGAGGATATCCAGTAGCTTCTTAGTCTGGGGGACTCAGGTAGACCCTTGGCCAGTTCTAAGGCTTTCTTCCATGGGGTGTTCTATACTTCACCATGTGATCCAAAAAGCTGAGCTGGCAGATGCTGCATTTGGCTGAGGAGTAAATTTTATGGCCCAGCTGATCCAGCCACTTGGACTCCCCATCCAGGGGCTGGGAACTAAGATACTTGGATTGCTGGGACTTCCTGTAAGCCACCTTAAGAATCATGGAATTGACTCTGAGCTACTCTGCCAGGAATGTCTTGATCTTAGGGGCTATTTAGAGCCAGTCAGCCTTCCGCAGAACTGCAGAGGCCAAAGAAGGGTGCTTCCATGCCAACATGGTGACGACCTGGTAGGAAGGAACTAAAGGGTCAGGACTTCTGGCTTGGGGTCCTGTAACTCCAAATGTTTTGCCAGCCAGCACCTCTCTGGATCATGGTCCTCAGTGTCCCAGCTGTTTAATGCCTGGATGTGCCTCGTGCCATCCATGAAGCTGGGGTCATCAGGAGGTAACCGAGGTATGTCCAGAGGATAGACTGGGGTGGGAGAAAACCCATCCTCTGAAGATTCAGAGTCATAATCAGAGCTTTCATTATAGCTCCCTGACTCTGAGGACCTGGAATAGGACCTGTGCCTCTAATGGTCATGGGAGCTGTGGCAGCATCAGGAGGTGGACCTACAGGAGGAATGCCTTTTCTTACCCCTGGGGGACTTAGGCAGACTGGACTCTGGTGTAGGACAGGGTATCTGTGAAGGAATTGGTTGCCTAGGTGGGGGAGTAAGAGTTCTTGACTGAGGCTCCTTGGGCATTTCAGGCCCTTTAGGCAACAAGTCTCCTTTGATGGTGTTCCACCATAAAGTAAAGAGGGACCCACCTCCAACAGGGGAACCAGTGGGGGGGGGGGGTCCTGACCCTGAGGAACATGCACCAATATACCCAGCCTTGGGTTGTGATCTGGCATCAGGTCTGTGGGCCTTGAGAGGTCAGGCAACAGGGTGCTTGTTGTTGTGGTGTCCATCATCGGGTTGTCTGGCAGCAGGTTTCCTGGCAACAGGTTGTCGGGTGCTGATGGGTCTGGAGATGGCAGGTCTTTGGGTGTCCATCCTCCAGGGGTCAAAGGACCAGATGGCAACTGAGGATTTGGTGATTCTCTGGTCATTGAGTTCAAGTCCAGCACAGGCAGAGTCGAACTGGCAGGAGGCTTCTGGATACCAGCTGTGGTACTGGCCGATGGCAGCTGAGGGGGCATCTGTCCAGGCAAAAGGGGAGTCTGACCAGTGGTTCCACTCCTGGTACTGGGCTGGGCCATCAGACCCTGATGGTCAGTTCGATGGAGTAGGCACCCCAGCCAGGTGGGCGGCAGGTAGGGACCCAGCACCCCAAGAGGCAGCACCAGCTGGACCTCTTGGGCTTCAATCAGGTAGGATGAACATAGGACTGAAGACAGAGGTGAATTAGGGCTGAAGAAGACCCTGGCACTGAAGGCCCCCAACAAATGACAGCAGCAGTGCAGGGAGCCTAACCAACGGCAACCCAGGGGAAGAGAGGCCTGCCGGTGGGTGGAGTCTGACCTCCCACAGGAGGAAGAACTAAAGTCAGTTGCCGCATGGTGCAGGGACTGAGGATGGGAGCTTGACCAGGACCTCTCCTTGTCATGATCCCGGTGAGAATGCTTCCCATAAGACTTCTTCTCTCGGTGAAAGCTCGAGGAGAACGATGACCTGGTGGATCAAGAAGACTCCATGGTGGCAAAATGTTGCTGAAGTAGAAAACTCTTGAGGGCCTTTAGGCAGTGGATCCTTGTCCTCCAATTGAAGCTGCAGCAGTGCTGGCAGGCCTCGGTGTCATGGATGGAGTTCATGCAGAAAAGGCAGGCTAAATGGCCATTGGAGTGAGGAATTTGCTTGCCGTAGGCACACTTATTCATCCGTCACTCTGGAGATGAAGATGATGATGAAGAAGTCATGTAGAAACAAGTTGAACTCCGGAAAGGCAAACCAAAAAAGCACAGGTTACACACAATGAAAAGAAGCGGTTATCTGTTAGCAAAAAGGTGTCCATGGAGCCGGTGTGTGCAGGTCAGTGGCAGGAAAAGAACTGAGGTAGGGCTGGGGGACCACCCTTTATTTATCATTGGCTGATGTTGGAGGTGGGCTGATGTCAGGGGGCATTCCTCCACTGTATACTGCTGGCTAGAAGTTTTCTGTGGGGTCCTAGTGCCTGGCAGCTTAGTCCAGGTGTTGCCTGCTGCAGGAGCTATCCTCAAAGTAAGATCTGCAGTTAGTGGGTGTTTCTTGTAACAGAGATGACACACATAAAAACATTAAATGTAACTCCACTTGAAAACCTGTATTAGTACGAGCATAAGAAAGCGAGAGGTGAAAGTATTTTTTAATTCTTTTCTACCAACACTATTTCTTGTGTTTACGACAACCATCAGCTACAGTACTTGTACTGTAGACTCTGAGGAATAGCATGGACTAGCATAGAGAGGTGTCTCCTACATTTAATCGCACTGTTTAATGCTTTCAGAAATTGGCAGTGCCTATGTAGGGCTTATGAGCACCTAACAACTGCCATGATGATCTGGACACAGTCCTTTTTGCAGTTTTAATATCATACTCCTTGATCTGCAATGCACATAGAGGAATGGTGTGAATAAAAGCAGTTTGTGAAAACAATTTACATTTTACTCTGTTCTAACTGGAAAGAGTTCATGCTATGTTTGACTTGATTTTTAAAAGCCTTAACAGAGCACCATCTAAGAGATGGAACTGCACTCTAGTGTTTCTGCAGCCATTGTTGCCATCTGGAAGCAGGGGGTCCTATTTTAAAAATTACCATCCAGTTGCTACAATAAGACATGTTTTTTGGCAGAATGCACCCAGAGTCAGATGTATCTGCATTTAAACATGATCTAGGTGACTTTTTCCCTGGGTCATTGCTTCCATTGATGGATTGGCTACTTTTGTCCTGGGCCCTGCTTCTGCAGTATGATATTTGCATCTGGGTGCATTAAGGATGATGAAACCCCTGTAGAAAATCACTGCAGGTGAAAGATGGATGCAGGACTTACAAAAATATGCCCCAGTATCTCCTGCACTAAGTTTTCTAATTTATAATGCATGTATTTTTTTCTATTTATTTATAGTATGCTGACTGGGAGAAGCACGCTGAGCTAAAATCATTTCCTGGTTTGAGGTGCGGAGGGGTGCTAAAAGGTAATAAGAAATGCAATTACCAAAAAGAGACAAACACTAGTTTGCATATATCTCTCTTCTTGGGTTATTTATGTACAAGGTATGAAAACAAGAAAGGTTTAAGATCACAAATAATCGGTTTCATAGTTTGTTTGTGGAAACATATATGTGTATCAAGTTTGAATATCATTGATTGAAGATGCTGCTAGAACTTACAACAGACATAAATCATGATGTTTATCCAATCAGGAGTGCTTATGTCTAAACTTTTCAGGTACTCTTATAACAATAAAAGGGTGATTCATGCCTCTAGTTCTCAAATTCTGAGGTCCCAAGTTCAGTTGACAAAGTCTGTTTACCTCAAAGAGGATTCTCTAATACTCTGCAAAGTAAAAATGTGGGGCCCAATATTTAAAACTGGGCAACGTGAAGTGCAAATATTTGCGCTGTGCCGTGCCTTTGCCAGGGTGCCCAAAATACCACTGAATATAGGGCCATTGCAGCCAAGTGTTAAGCCACCTAGCACTGGGCAGAAATGGTTCCCAAAATAGGGAAACATAATGGCTTGTGCCTGTGCTAAATTTCCGATATTCAAACAGACCTATGCAAATGAGCCCATTGGGCATGCAGGCACTATGGGTCATTTGCATGCCCATTATGGGTTAATTTGTATGGGTAGCCAGGCAATTTAGTGGGGCACCACCCCCCACTGGCCCGGTCCCAGAGAGCTATCCCTGTTATTAGTGGTGCCCCCCCACCAATTGCCAGCCCGATATGAAAGACAGATTTACCTTGGTGTCTAGTGGTCCCCCCTTGCTGATTCTCTGCCTGATATGAAACATAGATTTTCCCTGGTGTCTAGTGGTCCCCCCTCACAGATTCCCACCCCAATATGAAATATAGATATCCCTGGTGTCTAGAGGGCCCCCCTCGCTGATTACTGGCCCAATATGAAAGACAGAATTCCCTGATGTCTAGTGGTCCTCCCCCCTCGTTAATCACTGCCCTAATATTAACAAGCATTTGTCAATGCCGAATGTTGCTTGCTTGTATGTGCTGTTTAGGTATTTGGAAGTGACAGTTTCATGCCTTCCTCCCAAGACATCCACTGTGTCTTTCCGTTCAGTATTCACAGAAGAGTGGGAGGGGCAAGGGCCACAGCAGTACAGCAGTTGCCAAGGGGGTGAAGAGGTGGACAATAGTCCATTCAAAGGCAAAAGAGTCCTGCAGGAGCTCACTAAATTGAAGGTGGACAAAGCGATGGAACCAGATGGCATACGCCCAAGGATATTAACAGAACTGCAAAGGGAGATAGCAGTACCTCTGAAGCCATGTTCACTGAGTCATTCAACATGAGGAATTGGAGGAGGCATGTGGTCCCTCTACACAAGTCCGGCAGCAGGGAGGAGGCAGGGAACAATAGGCCATTCAGCCTCACCTCAGTAGTGGGGAAGATCATGGAGACATTGCTTAAAGAAAGGATAGTGGGGCATCTAGATGGCATCGGAATCCAGGACCATAGACAGCATGGATTCACACTGGAGACATCATGTCAGATAAATCTGGTTTATTTATTTGACTGGGTGACAAAGGAAGTGAATCAGGGTGGGGCAGTGGACAACGTTTACCTTGATTTCAGCAAAGCCTTTGACACCATCCCATATAGGAGGCTGACAAACTAGCTGGGTAGGCTGGGCATGGGGGAAAGGGTGGCAAACTGGGTTAGAAACTGGCTAACAGACAGGAGGCAGAGAGTGGTGGTAAATGGTATGCAGTCTAGGGAGAGGGGGCGACCAGTGGGGTGCTGCAGGGATCGGTCCTGGGGCCAGTTCTGTTCAATGTCTTCATTAGTAATATTGCAGAACATGTGAAGGGAATTTTTTCACCAAATTTTCAACATAGGCATTTTAAGACCTCTGCTCATGAACAGTGTCACTGTGATTTTCTTAATTTGTCCCGTACATTGATTTCGCACACCGACTGCGCCATTGTGCGCTACATGGGCGGAAACACGTTTTGGGTGAGATGTGAAAAATGACAGCTGTACTGCTCATAAGAAGGTGTGGTAAAATGGCAATGTTGAAAATCTGGAGTGAAAATATTGAAAATTTGCGACCTCACATGCGTGCGTAGGAACTGCGCAACGCACGCTCGTAAAACAGTCATTTTTAGGAATTTTTTCACCAAATTTTCAACATAGCCATTTTAACACCTGAGCTCATGAATGGTGTCACTGTGATTTTCTTAATTTGTCCCATACATTGATCTCGCACACCGACTGCGCCATTGTGCGCTACATGGGCGGAAACACATTTTGGGTGAGATGTGAAAAATGGCAGCTGTACTACTCATAAGAAGGTGTAATAAAATGGCAATGTTGGAAATCTGGAGTGAAAATATTGAAAATTCGCGACCTCACAAGCGTCTGTACGTAGGAACTATAGCGCTGCCCGCTCGTAAAACAGTCATTTGTAGGAATTTTTTCACCAAATTTTCAACATAGCCATTTTAACACCTGAGCTCATGAACAGTGTCACTGTGATTTTCTTAATTTGTCCCGTACATTGATCTCGCATACCGACTGCGCCATTGTGCACTACATGGGTGGAAACACATTTTGGGTGAGATGTGAAAAGTGACAGCTGTACTACTCATAAGAAGGTCTGGTAAAATGCCAATGTTGAAAATCTGGAGTGAAAATATTGAAATTTCGCGAACTTACGAGCCTGCGTAGGAACTGTGCAACGCACGCTCGTAAAACAGTCATTTTTTGGAATTTTGGCACCAAATTTTCAACATGGGGTTTTAGGACCCCTTCTCATGAATGATGTCACTGTCATGGTGTTATTCAAGCCGAAGGGTGATTTTCTGCCAGTGACTGTGAAATCACCCGCCGGACCCGAATAATGCCATGGCAGTGACATCATTCACGAGAAGGGGTCCCAAAACCCCATGTTGAAAATTTGGTGCAAAATTCCAAAAATGCCTGAGATATGCAACAAAGTTGAACCCCACCTATCTAGCCCATTATACAGCTTACTGGCATTTCCTCAGTTGCCGTCAGCTTTGAAAAGTGCAGGCGTGTTCGGTCCACGAAGATCGTTCTTGATCCGGAGAATGCGTATGGGGTGAGGGGTGTGGGGAGGCTGGGTGCGCAGTGGGTGTGTGCGGGTTGTGGGAGGGGCGGGGAGACTCACCGTGGGACCGTTTTTCTTCACAGGTAAAAAAAAAGATGGCGTGGGGCGTTTGCCACATGGGGTGGGCTCCCAGCATGGCACAAGGACATTGAGGGCGTTTAGCTGACGGGGATTAGGCACCCCGTCGGCTAAAGAATAGATTGCCCACGCTGGGGTGGGCTCCCAGCGTGGCACTCTCTGGGAGGGAGGACAATGCAGCGATGGGGAGTTGGGCACCCCGTTGGCCTATATAGTTGACATGCTGGGGTGGGCACCCAGCGTAGCATTTGGAAGCCGTTGGGGGAGGCGGGGGAACACAGCACAGCCACGGGGGGATTGAGCCCCCCGTCGGCTATACAGTGCGGGGGGTGCGCGCACGCCTGTGTGGGTGCGCATGTATGTGTGTGTGTGTGGGGGGGAGGAGCTGCACATGAGTAGGCGATATCTTATCGCTGCTCACTCAAGCGTAGCTCCCACCTTTCAACTGTATGCCACTGCATTTTGGAGCGTGTCATAGACAGCTCCAGAATGCATTGGCTTACAGGGGCCGCACCTGACAGCACACTGACTGAATTGGAGGAGGAGGTGACACACCTCCGAAATCTCCGATGATGGCACTATGTTTCTTGCACATGCATGCAAGCAACATAAAAATAGATATTCCATGGTGTCTACTGCTCCCTCCCCTCACGGATCAGCAGCCTGATATTAAAAAAAGATATTTCCTAGTGTCCAGTGGTCCCCCCCCACCCGCACCCCAAGCCTGATATTGCAAGGCTACTCCCTAGTGTCTTGCAATTACTGCCCTCCCAATCCCCAATCCCTTGTCTGTATCCTACAAACTCCCTGGTGGCTAGCTGTCCCCCCTTCCTAACCTGATCCCCTGTATATGTGTTACAACTCCCTGGTGGTCTAGTAAACCCCTTCCCTACCCCTGATCTCCCAGTGTAATACTCTGTAACCTTTCCTGGTGATTTAGTGGTCCCCCCTCCCTGTCGGTATATTAATAATCTGTCACCATCCCTGGTGATCTCTCAGTCCCCCCTCCATATCCCGACCTGCCCGTATACTAAATACATCTATCCGTGGTGGTCCAGTAGACCCCCACACACACACACACCCCAGCAGGTACTGGTTCACCACCCAGCTCCCCCATCTCTCCCCTGAGGCCGTGACCTGCACAACCCTCTGCTCTCCACCAGAGCTGGCCGCTGACTGAGCTGTCAATGAGTGCATACTCTGTATACTACAAGCTCATTGATTGACAGATGAGTGAGCTGTCAATCAATGAGTGCATAGTGTATACAGTACGCGGTCATTGACAGCTGAGTTGGTGGCTGGCTGTGGTGGAGAGTGGAGGGCTGTGAGAGTCACTGGCTCTGGGGAAGAATGGGGGGGGAGTGGGATGGTGGGCCAGTACCTACCATGGTGGGGGCATGAGGGGTCCACTAGACCACCAGGGACAGATGTATGTATTATTCTGGTGTGTCAGGACAGTGACCAAATGGCTATTAGTGGTTTATAAACTCTTAACATTCAGTGATAAGCAAACTTTATATCAAAGTTTGTATCTGATCAGAATGTGAGCACAAACTACTGTATGACACAAGAAGCAAATCCTAGATGAGATATCGTGGGAGAAGATGTCACCTTATTGGAATGGCCTCAGCCATTGGTTGCTAGGCAGCAAATCCTGTCATAACAGCAAATGGCCCAAGAAACCCAAACAACTAACCATATGCATTCCAGGAAAGCCAGCCTGGGCTCCAGTTTCTTCTTACTTGATATAGTAAATAGGCAGAAGAAAACAAAAATGCTGCCATGTTACCACTTCATTCCTATGATATTTTTGGGTGTACATTGCAATAGGTATTATTTGGGTGCAATTTTACTGTGACATTAAGGACTACAGAGTTTGTTTTGTTAGACAGCTAGTGTTGAAACCCATTTGGGAGGGAGCAATACTAGACCTGGTACTCTCAAATGGAGAGAGGATCACAAATTTAGAAGTCGGTAGACATCTGGGAACAAGCGACCACTGCAGTGTGCTTCACAATAAGCACAACCATGGAGATGAGCCGTACAAAAACAAGCATACTGGACTTTAGAAGGGCTGACTTTGGCAAAATGGGTGAATACCTGAGGAATACACTAGCAAATGGCCAAAAAGGAGGGGAAGAACAATGGAGAAAAATCAAAACTGCCATCATAGAGGCAACAAGCCTGTGTGAAACAGATAAAGAAAACAAAGCAGAGTAAAAAACCACTATGGTTCTCAAAAGAGGTGGCAGGGAAGGTTAAGGAGAAAAAGGCTGCATTCAAAAGTATAAGGAAGCGCAGAAGGAACATGACAGGGAACTGTATCAATTAAAGCAGAAAGAAGTGGGGAAGACAGCCAGAATAGCAAAAGCCCAAACCAAGGAAAAAATAGCCAATTCAGTTAAGAAGGGGGATAAAACCTTTTATAGGTACATTAGGGAGCATACAAAGGTTAAGGGAGGAATAGTGAAGATTAATAAAGGAGGTGGGCAGAGGGAGACAGTGAAAAGGCAGAGTTACTTGAATGAATACTTTGCTCAGTATTCACAAAAGAAGATGAGGAGGAGTTAGCTAAACCAGACAATAGAAGCACTCTGGATAGGGGATTGACACCAGTCCATGTACAGATGAAAGAGTCCTGAAAGAACTCCTAAAACTCAAGGTGGACAAAGCAATGGGGTCTGACAGGATTCACCCCAGAATCCTAAAAGAACTAAGGGAGGACCTAGTGACACCACTGACCACACTTTTTAACAAATCATGGGAGGATGGGATGGTACCTGAGGACTGGAGGAGGGCAGATGTGATTCCCCTTCACAAAAGTGGGAGCAAGGAAGAAGCAGGAAACTACAGACCTGTAAGTTTGACCTCAGTGGTAGGGAAAATGATGGAATCACTTCTGAAAGAAAGAATTGTTGAGTACCTAGAGGCCAGCAGGGCACAAGACCAAAAGCAGCATGGCTTTACAGCAGGGAGGTCATGTCAGACGAATCTAATAGATTTCTTTGACTGGGTGACCAAAATAATAGACCAGGAAGAGGCTGTTGATATGGCCTACCTAGACTTTAGCAAGGCATTTGACACAGTCCCGCACAAAAGATTGATAATCAAGTTAGCCAGCCTGGGAGTGGGTCCCAGGGTGGTAGCCTGGGTAGCAAACTGGCTGTACAACAGGACACAGAAGGTAATAGTGAATGGAACACATTCTGAAGAAAGGGGGTCACTAGTGGAGTACCTAGGGCTCAGTACTAGGTCCAGTCCCTTTAACATCTTTATAGGTGACATTGCAGAGGGTCTGGAAGGAAAGGTATGCCTCTTTGCAGATGACACAAAGATCTATAACAGAGTTGATACACGGGGGGTAGAATGGATGAGAAGGGACTTGGTAAGGTTGGAGGAATGGTCAGACATATGGCAACTTAGATTCAACGCAAAGAAGTGCAAAGTAATGCACCTGGGAAACAAAAACCTAGGAGAAGAGTACACAATAGCAGGAGAGGTACTAACAACAACAAAAATGGAAAGGGACCTGGGGGTAGTCATATCAGATGATCTAAAGGTGGGTAAGCAATGTGAGAAGTCAGTAAGGAGAGCAAGGGGATAGTGGGATGCATAGGAAGGGGCATCACAAGTAGAAAAAGGGAAGTGGTTATCCCTCTGTACAGACAGTTGGTGAGACCCCATCTGGAGTATTGTGTGCAGTTTTGGAGACCCCATCTACGCAAGGACATAGACAGGATGGAAGCAGTCCAGAGGAGGGCAACTAAATGGTGCAGGGTCTGCATCAGAAACCATATGAAGAGAGAGAGGAGAGAGCTTAATATGTATACCCTTGATGAAAGGAGGGACAGGGGGACATGATACAAACGTTCACGTACCTGAAGGGAATCAACAAAGTCCAGGAGGGTAGCATCTTTCAGAAAAAGAGATGTGTAAGAACAAGGGGGCACAATTTAAAGATAGAGGGGGGACGGTTCAGGGGTAATGTGAGGAAATTTTTTTCACGGAGAGCGTGGTGGACACATGGAACTGCCTTCCTGGAGAGGCTGTGGGGTCTAAAACAATGGAGGAATTCAAACATGCATGGGACAGACGTAAGGCAATTATAGTGGGGGGTGGCAGGAAGTAGACTGTTGGTTAACTAAAATCTGCATCTTATCCAGTAGGTAGAAATGGGCAAACTGGGTGGGCCAAGTGGTCCTTATCTGCCATCAAAGTCTATGTTCTATGTTTCTATGTTTTACTTGGGTTTATTTATAGGAATTAGTATACCAAACATTTATTGGTTGAGAACTTCACAGACTGTAAGATACTTGGTCTACTACCTCACTATAGTATATAAGCAAATAAGTGTGGGCCAAATCCACAAACCTGCATGAGAGCCTTATGCATCCCTAGATGGGTACTGCATATAGAGGATGATTGATGTGCTAGGCCATTCCACACAGGTACAAATGTCTTAACTCAGCCACAGGTGGCACTTTGCCAGTTGTGGAGTATGTCCTGACCTAATCCATGCATCTATGTGGCTAGCTGGGTCAGAGTCTGCGGTGGGGGGGTTATGCTGGTGCTGTGTTGTGCTGCTATCCTCAGCTTGAGAGGCACATGGTGGAAACAGTCAAGAGGGCGCAGAGGCTATGCGAGGGATAGCACAGCAGAAAACTATATTTGCCTCTGAACCTGATGACCTAAACTGTTTATTTATTTATTGAGATCTTGGATTAACACCTTTAGCAGAAGCTCTTTCATAGGTTCCACGTCAAGTATGACACAAACAAGAATACAGATATGTTCCACAGATACAGCAAGAAACAATTGAAAATTGTCTCCGGGCATAAATTCTAACAATAGTTACACAATCTAAGCACGTACAGGGTGCAGAGTCAAAACAAAGGCTAATGTTTCACTAGGTAATGGTAACATAACATGAGGATGCTTATTTAAAAAGGACAACTAACAACATAGGCAGATAACTGGATTGTGCCTGAGTGAAAGAAAGAAGTACGGTCTCATACCAGTACAGAGGGACAGAGGAGGAGGAAAGTGCGGCAGGAGAAGGCAAGCAGAGGTGGGGGGTAGGATGGGGATAGATAGGAGGGAAAGGGAAGAATAGCTATGTAGTCAAAGTTGAATGAAGAGGGAGGAGGGTGGGGGAAGGAGGGGTGGAAGAGAGTAGGGAGGAAAAGGAGGTGTAGGTAGTGGGATGATGATGAAGATGAATTAAGGTGGTAGGGAGGAAAGAGGTATGGAATGACAGAAGGACAAAAAAGGGAAGAGGAGGTGGAGGGAGGTAGGAGGGAAAATAAATAATTTAGATGGGTAGAAAGCCCATGAAAGTGTTAACTTGACCAGGGGCCCAAGAAATGGACATGAAGCGAAATATTTGCTAATCAGTAGAGATCATAGAGACTGCAAATGGTAGGAGCAAGAAAATGCAAATTAGCAGTAGCAGTCACAGGCTGCCAGTGAGATTAGATGCTGACAGAGTTTTTTCTTAAAGGAGCACACCAAAGTAGCACTGGCTATGTCAGGAGGCAGGGAGTTGTACAACTAAGGAGCTCTGTATGCAAATGAACATTGTCCAAAGACAGTGCGGCACCATGGGATTCTGACAGCCTGTTTGCCAGAGCTTCTGGTACTGCGTGGGTTCATGCAGGGGAAAGAAGGGCCATTACACCAAGGGGTAGCAGTCCCAAGGTTACTTTTTTGCAAGTAGGCACAATTGGTATTTGAGCCTGCTGTCAAATCATAACCAGCTTACCTGCGCATAAAGATCACAGGTGTGTGTCTAGCATGAGACACCAGTAAGAAGGTGGCATGCTTTATTTAAGGCCATTTTGATACATCGGTGGGCAGTTTCTGTAGCCTCACTATAAATGACAATACCAGTAGTCCACAAGAGACCACAGAACTGTGGATGGCCGTGTTCAGTGCTTCAGGAGTGAGATTATGTTTGTTCCTGTATAGAACTCCTAAACATTGGTTAATAGGTTTGGCTGTTCAGTTGATGTGCTGGGTGAAAGACAGAGCAGAGTCAATAGTTATACCCAGGTACTTGAAATGGTGATCCAGTTCAAGAGGGGAGCCAGTGTCATTAATGATGGTAAGAAGGAAAGCTTTGTGTCAGCTTTGGGAGGTCGAAAACAACATTGTCTTAGTCTTGTTCTAATTAAGGATGAGCTTATTATTCTGAAACCACTTCTCTGCAGATGTGAAGAATTGATGAAGTTGGTCCTGGAGAAGGTGAGGGTCCATGTTGCTGGTAAAAAGTACAGTATCATCAGCATATAGAAGTATGTGGTCACAGCAAGCTCTTAGTAGTGAATTGAAGAAGATGCTAAAAGCAATTGACCCAAGATAGATCCCTCATGACTCCAGAGCGCAGGCCTATTATCGGACAGGAATACACATTTTACCTGCTGTATTCAGTTGCTTAAGTAGCTGGAGAACCAGCTTGTAGTGTCGGAGGAAAGACCAATGGAGGAGAGTTGTTTGATGAGGAGATTGTGGTTGACAGTGTCAAAGGCCTTGGTAAAGTGTATAAAAGCTGCCCCTACCAAGAGCCCTTGTTCCAGAGAGTTATTGATAATGCCTGGAAACTCCAGGAGTGCAGTGTTGGTACTATGCCCAAGCCTGAACCCATGCTGTTGGGGACATTGGAGTTGGTAGTCATCCAGATACTCTAAGAGTTGGTCAGCCATGATGCGCTCCAGGGCCTTAGAGATCGGGGAAGAATAGAGATCATGGTAATTTCTGCAGTGCTCGGTCACCACTTGTGCACCAGGGTGATCACTGCTAATTTCCAAAGATATGGAAATTGTGACTGAGATAGTGACAGGTTGATTACTTTGGTAAGAGATGTGATGATTTTCTCGAGGATGAGGGCAACAAACTTTAAGTACAAGGAGTCCCCACTGAATCTAGCTTTCCCCAGTACCTTCTTAAGATAATGTCTGGCTTTATTTATAGACAATGCTTTGAAGTAAAATGGTGGGTGGTATCGGGGTGGGTTCTTGACTGCAGTGTTCATACCTGAGGGGGTAACCATGAAGTAGTTTAGGGGGAAGAATGTTGCTAAGGTCTGTAAATGCTTTGTTGAAAGCATTTGTGATGGCTTTTGGGTCCACGGTAGGGGTGCCATCGATGTTCAGCATGTTCGAGGTAGTTTGAGGTTATTTACCAGTGATGTCTCGGATGTTCTTCCAGAAAATCCTGCTATCATTCCAGGAAATGGAAAGGGCTTCTTTGAAATACTGGCTTTTAGCAGAACGGATAGCATGGGTACACTCATTTCACGCTGCTTTGTACCTCTGTAGGTTACCTTGTGTCCCCAATGCTCAAGAGATGTGCCAGAGGTGATCCTTGTGTTTTAGTAGATCAATACGAGCAGGAGTGATCCAGGGATTAGGGGTTCCCTTGATTTTTGTAGTTTTGAAGGGGGCATGCTTATTGCAAGTTGCATTAAAGAGGTCAATGAAGAGTTCCGATGCAGTGTCAATGTTGCTGGCTGTGTATACATTAGATCAATTGGTGATCCTCAGGTCAGCTTTCAGTAGCTCTAGGTGTCTCAGAATGAGGACCTGGCTACTGACAGTTCTGGCAGGGGGCTAGCGGTAGTTATTGGACCAGTAAAACTTGACAAGGGAGTGATCATATATAGCCCATATCTAAAGAGGGACATTAAGTTACTGGTGGAGGTGCAGCGCAGGGCGACAAAGATAATCAGGGGCTGGGGACTTATCATACGAGAGGAGGCTGATGGAGTTGAACATGTACTCACTGGAGGAGAGGAGTGATGGGGGACATGATTGAAACCTGAAGTACATGAAAGGAATAAACAAGACAGGTACAGAGGGGCTGTTCAAGTAAGGGAGGGAGGGACACCAGGGCCATGATATGAGACTGGAGGAGGAAGGTTCAGGAGGAGATGAGGAGACACTTTTTACAGAAAGGGTGGTGGCTGGGTGGAATGCATTACCTGCAGAAGTGGTATCCAGTAGAACAGTGGACTGCTTCAAAGGGATGGGACAGGACAAGGGGAGGGTCAATGCAGGGAAGGGTGGAAGGAGGGCAGCTGCAGAATAAGGGGTGCTAGCTGCACATTTGAGCAGACTTGATAGACCTCTAGACCTTTACAGTATCTGCTGGCAAATTTTGTATGTTCGTATGATCACTAATACAGTCAGGGAGGACAGAGGTGCCCATGATATTGTCCATCCGATTAGATAGCACCCAATCTGGTAAGGTATTGGTCCCAGTTTTGTACTTCCTCCCGGTTGGGGCTTCTACAAGCTATGAAAAGTGGATAGCAGATAATGTGTCTTTGGCATCAGTGGTGTTAGGGGAGAGCCAGTTTATATTAAAATCTCCAAGCATTAGAAAATTCTTCGTGAAGGCTCATCCCTCTTAAGGTGTTTATGAAGGACACAAAGCCAGGTTTAGTGTGCCTTAGAGGGATGTAAACAGAAAGCATGGTGAGTGTTTTGTTGTGTGCACGAGAAGCAACTTACCGGCCAGCATTTAGATTAAATCACCACAACCAAGGGTGGGAATCCCCAGGCCCTGCAAAGTGTTCTTTACATAGATCACACATCCTTCACCATGCTGAGAAAGGCATTTAGGGACCTGAACTGCCCTCCAGATGTTACCCTCAGCCCTGCAGTGGTGCATGGAGGGCTGGAAGGTTGGAGAAAAATGTATTTTCTTACCCTAAAAAGATTTGTTCACTGGGCTGTGGAAGTCCAGGTAGGTGGCCATATGCCACAATCTCCTGCCCTACTCATGGCAAAGGAATCAGTCTTCTTCCAAACTGTGAGTCAACCTGATTATTTTATGATGCGTTACCCAGTAACTCTTTAATGCCCACAGACCTGCGTTGCTTTCCATGCTCACTTGTCCAGAAGATTCCACAATATGTATGTATATAATACATTTTATTTTTATACAACAAATTCACGTTTGGGCCTAAGCCTATTTGCAAGTGCATCCCTGTTATATTCTTACAGTTCGTATTCATCATCTATCACAAATACAGCACATACAGTACAAACATCACTTTTAAAAACAATTGCAAACATATTTCAGGTCTTTAGAATTAGCCTTTTGGAAAATGTGAAGTGTTGGCTATTTTTTTATTTTAACACCCAACCTGTTCCAGGACATAGCAGCATTAAAACAAGTGATAATTTCTCAATATCTTATTAAGGTTTTGCTTTTCATGTCATACAGTAGTTTGTGCCCACATTCTGAGCAGATACAAAGTTTGATATAAAGTTTGCTTATCACTGAATGTCAAGATTCTATAAACCACTGATAGCCATTTGGTTGTTTCTTCTAATTCCCAGGAGACCATTCTAATCTAGCAATCAAATGAAGTGTATAATTCACAATGATTGGTGCCTAACAGTTTGTTTCAAAAGAAGCCAGTTTATTGTAGGACATGTCCAGTTTCATTAAGTTCCCTTTCCTTGTGTTCATGTAAGCAGAACTTCCATATTCAATGATAGGAATGGTGATAATGCTATTTTAGACTTGGTTACAAACATATTTAAGGTCTTTAGAAATAGCCTTTTGGAAAGGTTCAGTGTTGGATGATTTTTTGTTTTAATACCCAGCTATTCCTGTATATAGCAGTATTAAAACAAGTGCTAATTTGTCCATATCTCATCAAGGTTTTACAGACTCTCAGTCTATTGGCTCCAGTGTATCTCATGTCATATGGTAGTTTGAGCCCACATTCTCATCAGATACAAAGTTTGATATAAAGGTTGCCTATCACCACATTTTAAGTTTTTATAAACCATTAATAGTCATTATACAATGGCAATAAAAAATCCTGGAACCTGATTGGCTATCTGCCCTTGGCAACAGTGAGGTTATCTGAGCACAAGCTCACTGTATTGATTTGTTGCTGCATTGTTTGCTTCTTCTCTTAAGAAACAAAGATATATTGCCACACTAAAAATCTGTTTTTAATTTTTTTATTTTGTATAATAACAAGCCATTGTATAATAGCAATAATGCACTCCAGGGTGTGGGTCATGCTGGGATAACCTCACTTCTGGGACATTGGACGCCCTTGGCCTGCAGCCTCATGCCCAACCACCCAGGTGTCAGGTTATCCCAGTATGACCCACACCCTCTTGTGCATTATTGCTTAATTTTGTCCCTCTTCTAATTCCCAAGGGAACCCATTGTAATCAACAGTATAATTCACAGTGATGAGTGCCTAACAAATAGTTTGTTACAAAAGAGTCAATTTATTTTAAATTTATGTCCAGTTTAATTAAATCCCATTTCCTTGCGTTCCTATAAGCAGAGCTTCCATATTCAGTGATAGGTAAGACTGATGTTTATGCTATGTTAAATTTGATCTCTTCTATTAGGCAATGGGAGGTTTTTCTTGAAGACCCAATTCTTTTGTTCACCCTTTGACTGAGGCCTGAAATATATTTTGTGAATTTTGGGCCACAATTAATTCTGGTTCCCAGATTTGTGTCTTCCCAATCTCTATCCAGTTGATGTTCAGTTAAGTCACTAATAGCCAATTACTCAATATGTGCTTTTGAATCATTTACTGTAATTTTGAGTTTAGATCTCATGCATTTTTTTATTCTCATAAGTCTTTACCTGGTGAACCAGTCATGAATAACCCTGAATTCTTCCTCGAATTTCTCCTCCAACTCTCCCTTGGTTTCCCCCACAGTCACTAAGATCGTGTCATTGGCATATATCCTGATCCATGAGTGAGTCAGGACATTATAGAAGTCATCAATAGAGTCAAAAATAAGTGACCCAGGTTAGAGCCATGAGATACCCCTTGATATAGGTCTCTGGTATTGATAATGTCTCCTTTACCAAGATCTGTTGTTTCCACTTCATTAAAGGGATTTGTTTACATGTTTCAGCTAAATAAGTATCCAGATTGTCCTATTAAGCAGTGTATCCTCACACTGTGGAGGTTAGTCAGTAAAGAAATACTTAAAACTATGTGTGATGTGTGTTTTTAACTTTAGTCTCCATTCTGCTGGTCTTGTGCATGGCTTTGGCAGGTAGTGACATGCATGATGGTCTGCCTGGCTCTGTGGTGCCATTATTAATAACTGAGGTATTGAGTCACTACATTTTTGAACCTCTCAATCTTTCTAATAGTTACCATAGAGGTACATCAAATGATTATTTACTTTTTTTCTCTTGTAGTGTACAGTTTTAAAAAAAAAATGTTTGTGTTTTAATTCATGTAAATACTGTGTGTTGTACAAGATGATAATGCACTACCGGATTGATAGACTCTGATCTGGTGCTGTCAGACCAGTCTGTGTATTATTTGGCAGTGTATGCAAGGAAATGACTGGGGAAAAAAATGAAAGTTTTTCTCATGTATGTTTGGATGTAATCACAAGAAAAGTGCCATATATGATGAAGGGTTAATTGTCATGGATTGGTAGTTGGGTGTGAGGGATAGTATGCAGCTAGGTTCAAAAGTTATGAAAATTATGTTTTTTTCCCACATCCTCGTCTCTCGTCTCTTTTAGCTGTAAGAGTTGTGTGCATTGAACACTGTAACCATCAGCAGAGAACTAGCACTGTAGTCAAATATTTATTTATCATACATTTTGTTCCCTTCTGTAACACTACGATCGACTCTGCAGATCCCTTGTCAGAGACAGCAGTTCTCTGTCTCCATAAATGAAACAGATAATGTTCAGCACCACAGCATTTTGCAGTCATCCTTCCCTCTACAAATGGCACAAAATAAAAAACCTACATTCATATTTGCAAGACTCTGGTTCTGTGTCGGAAAAGTCAAGCACTGTTTTCACTGCATAGTCTATGGACTGATTATGCTGTATTGCAATACTGCACATTTTTAACATTTAATTAGATGTCCTTGTGATACTCATGCTTTTTAGTTTAGAATCCTGGAATTGTCTGCTTATGTCCCACTTGTATTTGATAAGAAAACATAAATGCTCAGCTGCTGCTATCTGCTTTACAATTGTTTTACCTCCTGTCATGTTTGAATAAATAGGACACAAAATACTGACAATATGACAGGACTGCTGTAAATATAATACTCATTTCATTCTATCTCTTTTGCTCTCCCTCTCTCTCTCTCTCTCTCCCATTTTTGCTTTCTCTCTCTTCACCTCATGCATCAGTTTGTTTGCCTTTAAAAATAAGAGAACACTGAAAACTCAAATTGAAGTGAGGTGCTGCATTTTGTTTTATTGTAACAAAATTTTACAAAATATGTTACATTAATTACATTGATACTGAATTTAAATGTTCTCATTCATTTCCACTACCTTGTTTTTTTTTTTTGGGGGGGGGGGGCAATCAGAACTTCAAAACGACACTGTCACACAGTCTGAAATACAATATGCGATGTAATTCACCTACTGTGTCTGACTGATGTAACTGCCAGATGAATTCGCCCCATTTGCTATACAATTATTAGATGAAATAGTTATCAAAGTGATGCTGTTCATTTACATGAGATTTTTTTTTGGTTGTGTTTGTAATATAGAAGAATAAATATGGTAGTAATAAGATCACCCATGTTTTAAAAATGCATGTTACAGAGCAGCACATTTAATGAGTGCTGAATAATTTAATCTGACAGAATTAGTGAGGTCAGAGATATGGCTCCCTGTGCAAACATATTTCGATACTCACATTGTTGGAACTGTAAAAGGGAAGCTGACACATACAAACATTGATAATCAGTAGCCATACACCCAGAAAAGATACAGATCAGCTGTACAATTAAATGTAGTGTACAGGCCTTTAAGCTTATTCATCAAGTTACACCACAAAATTTATATCAACCAATTTTATGCAGTGCATTTTTTGTAGCGATGTTCCTCCCACTTAGGAGTCGAAATTAATGGGAAATTTTTAATCACATTTATGTGCACATGTTGTAACATATTTCTTTAGATTTACTTGCATGCAAAAGAAATCAAGTTCTATATTTGAATTTTAACCATGCTTACTCTTTCTTACAATGGCATAAACACTGCTTCATTTGTAAGGGAGAGAAAGTGACAGACAGACAGAGAGTTATACAACAAATATCTTTCTCTTTCAGTGCTGACGTTTCTCTTGGTATTATCATGAAATGTTGTATAAATTATATAATGGTAATCTAGAAAGTTTGGTTTTGGAGTTATCAGCAATTCAGTATTTTTTTAAATAATGTAGGAGACACAATAGGATAAAATTCAAAACAATTTGAATAAGTAATGTGACACACTGGAAAATAAACTAAGAACATGTGAAATATCATTATGCTGATGTAGCCACTGCACCATTGTCTAACATGGTGTGCCTGATATGTTGGCTCTGGGAGGGTGAGTGTGGCTTATAAAAACATAAAAATTGATAGCAGATAAGGACTGCTAGGCCCATCCAGTCTACCCATTTTCCCTGCCTACTGTAGAAGCCACAAACTGTACTTGATCTCCAGCTTTACCTCCTTCTTCCTATTTCTAGGGTTCCCCTATGCCTAGCACAGTTTGTCAGAACTGGGTTCAGTTAAGGAAGGGGAGTGAGAGGTTAGGTGCTTACCTAGTGCCACAGAGGGCTGTTGGAGGGACAATGTATTCAGACTTCACATAAGTTGTATCGGGGAGAAGCTGGCAATCACATGCCAGTCTGCCTGCTTTCAGTGGTGGAGAAAGCAATGGAATCACCACTGAAGGACATGATTGTGGAATATCTTGAATCATGTGTATTTCAATATTCTATTCATCATGGATTCACATGGGAGGGAGGTCATGACAAACAAATCTGATTTTTTTTTTAACTGGGTGATTATGGAATTGGATCTGGGAGGGGGTTGGGACAGCGGATGTGGCCTACCTAGATGTCAGTAAGGCCTTCAACAACACTTCAAATAGATGACTCAAATACAAATATAGCATCCCCTGAATTGTCCAAATATTAAATACCGGGATCGAAATTGGTTGGGGAAAGCGACAAATGGTGATGATTAACAGAAATCAATTCATAGAATGGCTGGTGCCCAGCAGTTTGTATAATCCCAGAGTTTGAGTACAAAATGAGTGTGAGTGATGTTGATGTTTTCCAGACTGAAAAGAGACCTATGGGTAATCATATCTGATGACATAATGGTGGCCAGGCAGTGTGAACTCCTCATCAAACACTTCAGATGCTACAGCAGAGCGTTGCAAGACATGTGGCAGGAATTTGGGGTCTGCAGCATCTGGTGTTTCCATCTTCCTTCAGCTCATTTGGCTCCTCATTTTTTTTCTGACTGGTTTGAGTTTGCAAACCATTGACATGGGTAGCACTCTGTACTGCCAATTCTAGTAGTGGATGCAATGCTTTACAGAAAAATGTTGTTATGTTAGTCATTTTTGATTTCCTTTTACTTTTTTCTGTGGTGTAATACATTTTATTTTAATTATGAGCAGACTAGCTACTTTTAAAGCACAGTAATACTCACCAAGGTTGGCATTATTTAGTCCATGCTGGACCTTCCAATGATTATGAGACCCTCACCCTGCTGCATCGAGCCTCACTTCACCCATTGATGGTCCAATAGGGTCCAGCACCTCCTACCATGTTGGGTACTATTGCTTTCATTTTTCTATGATTCTTCTAGACTCCTTCTAATTACACATTCTTGGAATTTTACTTAGTTCCTTAACAAATTTATATGGTACATCCATTAGTTTCTGCTTACCAATTAGAACACACTGCACTCACTGGTAAAATACCAGATTGTCCAAATAGACTAATATGTTGTCATACTACAGTAGTGCTGCCACTAGAGGAGCATTATGATATCATGACGTCACCACTTCAGCTCAGAAATGCTGTTCTGGAAATGGATAAATGTGCAGAACAGTGTTTCAAACAACATGAAGTCTTGCTATATTATGACATATGCAGTGAGTCCCAACCTTCGAACTGCTCCGGAGGTGAAAGAGTTAACTTTCCATACCAGTCATGGAACGCTGAGCTCGAGCTCGATTGAAAGTCTGTCTGTTGTTCTTCAAACTCAAACCGTCAGATTCTTTACTCCGCCTCACTGAACAGTCGCTCCGGAGATTTCTTCTTCTGCTCGGTTCATTTTGTCGGTTAAAGTATTGTTTTTCTCGGTTTTCGACCAAATTTAAACCACAACCGGTCGGTTCAGACTCTGTCTGTGGTATTGTGAGTACTAGATAGGTTTTACATTAATTTCTATTCTGTGTGGAACTTGTAAACGGTTTATCGGTTCGGTTTGAACCGATCAGGTTGTTTAAAATATATTAATCTGTCATTTAGAGTGCTGAGAAATCAGCGCTGTGGAGCCAAAACGTTCCTCTCCAACCGCTGAAGAAATAGCCAAAGCGATTAAAATTGTCCAGTCACTTTCCCCGGTTCCGACCGAACCGGCACCACCAGGTAAGCGTATGGTTTGGCCGGTTCCACAGGTTCAAGAGTATGATTTAGAGGAATATTATGAACCGGAGGAGGGGGAAGAGGAGTATGAGGAGAGTGAATGTGGATTTGAAAGTCTGGATGTGCCTATTGACCTAGACATCTCCCCAGACAGACCTTCAGGAGTGTCTCCTCCTAGGCTTTCTGAGTCCCCTTCTCATTTTATGTTTTATAAAAAAGTGGCTGAAACCCTCCAGCTTCCTATGGAGGAAGCTGTGGATGATCTAGAAGAGCCTGACTATGTGGAAATGATGGATATCCCAGAGTCTAGGAGACTGTCTATTCCTTTGCATAAATCTTTTGGAAAACAGACAGTTAAAATTCTAAAAACTCCTCACACTATACCTCCTGTGGATAAGAGAATGGACAAGAGGTACACATGGTCATGCCCTGATACGGAGTTCCTTACACAACAATGCAGCCATGTTGTGGTAGTGCAGGCTGCAGCCTGTGACAAGGCAAATATCACCTTGGCTTCACACCCCCCTGACAAGGACTCCAGGAGGATTGATGCCATGGCAAAGAAACAGTACATGGCAGCATCCTTGGGACTCAGACAGGCAAATTATATGGCTTATGTTGCTAGATATCAGAAATCCAGATGGGATACTGTTATGGCTCTAGCAAAACAGGTCCCTGGCCAGCTTGCCAAGGAGCTGGAGCAGTGGCTGCTGATGGTATTGAGGCATCCAAGGTGCAATTCCATGCTGCAGTGGACTCTAATGATGTGTCATCAAGAGTCATGGCTACATTTGTGGCACTGTGAATGGCTTGGCTCAGATGTACTAGCCTGTCACAGGATACCCAGACTAAGGCCATGGATTTTCCTGTTGTGGGTAATTCTGTGTTTGGGGAGCAGACAGAGAATTACATGAAGAAAATGGATGAGTATAGGACCACCTATAGGAGTGCACAGGCCAAGGAAAGGCAGGCCACCTCAAAGACAGCCCTCCAGAGGCAGGGACAGGCCTTTCATAGGCCTTTTACCAAGCCCAGGCCTCCTCTTCTGCTTACACCCAGAAGGGGTTCTTTAGAGGGAGAGGCAGATGGGGTACAAGCAGGCCTGCTTCTACCCTCAGCCAAACCCCTGCCAAGCAGGCACCTGATGGGGTTGCCAGGGCCGATTCTCAGCTACATGTGGGGGGCAGGCTGGCTTACTTTGTCCAGGACTGGAAGTCTCTGACATCAGACAAGTGGGTCCTGGAAGTAGTAGCCAGGGACTGGTTCTCAGCTTCAAAAATTCCCAAAGATGAGAACCAGATCCTTTCCACCTGCAAATCCACCAGAGGCACTTGCCCTAGAGGCAGAGGTCTCTTCCCTCCTGGCTCTCAGAGCTGTGGAAAGGGTTCCACCCCTACACCAGGGCAAAGGGTTGTACTCCAGGTACTTCCTTACCCCAAAAAAGACAGGAGAGTGGCAGCCCATCCTGGATCTCAGATATTTAAACAAGCACCTTTTAAAACCAAAATTCAAAATGGTGACTCTGGGAATTATTCTACCCTCTCTAAGGCCAGGGGACTGGCTAGCATTCCTGGACCTCAAGGATGCCTACTTCCATATTCTCATCAGAAGCTCCCATTGAAAGTACCTCAGGTTCGAGCTGCCCTCAGGCCATTACCAGTTCAGAGCAATGCCCTTTGGCCTCACCTCTGCTCCAAGGGTATTCACAAAATGCCTGGCAGTAGCAGTTGCTGCCCTAAGAAGGCAAAAAATTGCCATCTTTCCTTACCTGGATGACTAGCTCATAGTAGGCCAGTCCCCAGACCAAGTCAAGTTACATCTGCAGATAACTCAGCAACTGCTCACCTCCTCAGGTTTCCTTCCGAACCTTTCAAAGTCAGTTCTAGAGCCTGTCCAGCTCCTCACCTTCATAGGCGCAGAGCTGAACACAGAGAAAGCCAGAGCCTTCCTTCCATTGGACAGGGCAAGGACCCTGGTCTCTCTGGCCTCCTCTTTCACCCTGCAGGTCTCTCGACCAGCAAGGCATTTTCTACAGCTCCTGGGGCACATGGCTGCTTCCACAGCAGTAGTGCGGGGAGCAAGATTTCAGATGAGGGACATCCAGTTCCATTTGAGAGCCTTCTGGTCTCAAAGGAAGGACCCTCTAACCAAATTGATCCCAGTAACTCGACCCTGATCCCAGTCCCTACAGTGGTGGCAGGATCAGAGCAATCTGAGACAAGGGGTTCCCTTTGTCACTCAGTCTCACTCCTTAATCCTTACTGCAGATGCATCCCTCTTGGGGTGGGGTGCTCACATGGGCGACCTCACTACCCAGGGATTGTGGTCCCCTCAGGAATCTCTGCTCCACATCAATCTGTTGGAACTCAGAGCAGTTTTTCTAGCACTTCAAGTTTTTTCCAAATCTGTTCAGAACAAGGTTGTACAGGTCAGAACAGACAACACCACCACAATGTGGTATATCAACAAGCAAGGGGGCACTCGGTCTATGGCCTTGTGCACCGAAGCAATGAAGTTGTGGTCTCTGACTTACTCCCTGAACATCTCCCTTATGGCGGTTCACCTCCCAGGCAAGGACAATGTCCTGGCAGATGTTCTCAGCAGGATTTCCCAGGCCCATCATGAATGGTCACTGGACCCCCTGGTTCTGGAGGTAATTTTGCCAGATGGGGCACCCCGCAGATAGATCTTTTTGCAGCCCCAGACAATCACCAACTTCCCCTTTTTTGCTGCAGGCCCCCAGTGTTGGGCTCAGTCCCTCTGGATGCCCTAGTTCTCAATTGGGAAGGGAAGTCTCTCTATGCTTTTCCCCACTTCCCTCTCCTGTTCAAATAGTCAAAATCAGATCTCAATCCTGCAAGATGATCCTGATTGCTCCAGATTAGGCCAGACAGCCCTGGTATCCACTCCTACTGTCCTTAGCAGTCCACCTTCCCCTGTGTCTTCCCAGGAAACACAACCTGTTAACCTGTGTTCAGGGGAGGGTTTGGTACCCGAACCTCAAATCTCTCAATCTCAAGGCCTGGCTCTTGAAGAGTTAGAGTTTATTGATCTACACCTCTCCCAAGGTGTAATGGATATATTGAAGGCTTCTAGGAAACCTTCCACCAGGGCTACCTATAATTCCAAATGGAAGAGGTTTTCCATATGGTGCTCTGGGAAGCATATTTCCCCAGAATCTGCTGATTTACCCACAGTCCTGGATTATATGGTCGATTTAAATACCTTGGGGCTGAGACCAGCTACCCTAAAAGTACATTTGGCAGCTGTGTCTGCTTTTATTTCAGCAGGTAAACCCTCTTCTCTTTCAGCTCATCCTGTATTTTCCAAGTTTTTTAAGGGATTGCTTCACACCAACCCTCCATTCAGGGACCCTGCCCCTGCCTGGGATCTTAATGTTTGCATTGCTCAGCTTATGCAACCCCCTTTTGAGCCCTTGTCTTCAGCAGAGCTTAAGTACTTGAATTGGAAGACTTTGTTTCTGGTAGCCATCACTTCTGCCAGACACATAAGTGAATTACAAGCTTTGTCAGTGGAGCCTGATTTTATCACCTTTCATAGAGATAAGGTGGTCCTTAGGACTAACAGGAAGTTCTTGCCTAAGGTGGTTTCAGATTTCCACCTTAATCAATCTATATCTCTTCCAGTGTACTTCACTGACCATTCCTCCTCTGGCGAGAGGAGGCTGCACAACTTAGATGTGAAGAGAGCCCTTAGTTACTACATAGAGCATACCAAGGGTCACAGGTTTGACTCCCTCCAACTGTTCCTCACTTATGGTGAGGTTGGTAAAGGGAAACCTGCCACTAAAAGATCCATTGCCAGGTGGATTGTCTCTTGTATCCAATTCTGTTATGAAAAGCTGGGTAAGGTTCCTCCCTCAGGCCTGAGGGCTCACTCTACCAGAGGTACAGCTGCTTCCTGGCTGCTGCCAGGACATCCCTATTCTAGAGATATGTCAAGCAGCTACCTGAAAAACAGTTCACACTTTTTACCAAGCATTACTCCTGGACATCCAGGCTAGGAGTGATGCTCGGTTTGGCACAGCTGTGCTTCAGATCCTGTTTCCTAAGTAGGTTCTGACCCTCCTCCATGGAGGTACTGCTGTGTAGTTCAGATATATATATAATATAGCAAGACTTCATGTTGTTTGAAGAAAATTACTCACCTTAGTAATGTTGTTTCTTCTAATGGAGTCTTGCTATATTATGACCTCCCCCTGCCTGCCCCTCTCAGAACCTCTGTTTTTGGGATGTGGGTGGGCAGGGCAGTGCAGTGTTGGCACTTAGTAGATGCCCACCTTGTTGTTTTCACCCCTCCTTTTTTGGGGTGACTTGGTGTTGTGTTTTTCGTTTTTGGGTCTCCTGACTTGAGTCTTTGTTTTGGGACCAAAAAATGTGTTCTTATGTTTAGTAGCCAGTTGGCTAGTGTAGGTTTACAGCTTCCACACAGGACCTCAGTGAGTTTAGCTCGTAAAGATCTGACGGTTTGAGTTTGAAGAACAACAGACAGAGTTTCAACCAAGCTCGAGCTCAGCTGCTCCATGCCTGGCATGGAAAGTTAACTCTTTCACCTCCGGAGCAGTTCGAAGGTTGGGACTCACTGCATATGTCATAATATATCAAGACTCCATTAGAAGAAACAACATTACTAAGGTGAGTAATTTTTTCTTCATCCTCTACTATAATGTAATTGTGACATAGAAAGGTTCTGATTCCTCTGGTGTTGAAAGCAAAGAATGAGGTATCCATGAAAATCAGAAACCTTATATTTCCAGCATGAATTTAACCATCAAGGGCTCTATATTCAAATGTCTGCCATAAGATGCAAACCCAATGTTGCTTATGCCAACCAGTTTTTGGTCACAGAATCTGCATATTCAAAAGCACGGTTTGCATGGGCAAACTTTTTTCTGCACGTGAAAAAGTGGAAGGGTGAGTAAGACAAACTGATGAAAATCAAGAGATGGGCCATAATGTTGGTGCAATCTGATAATCAAGTTATTTGCAATGCACTATGGCATGTTTTATGGTCCCCTTGGGCAGAGAACAAAACACCTACCTAATCCTCATCTAACTACAACACAACTTTTGCAGCGGCAATTAGTAGTACATCTGCATCCCTATTCCCCATCACAGTACTCCATGGTGGTAAGTGATACCCTCTTCCTCCAATACCAGTCACAGTTAACAAAAGATATATCCTTGTCAGCCAGTGTTGCCCCCACCATCATTCCAAATCCAGTAACAGTAAATACAGATATATTTCCATGACATCAAGTGGTGGTCCCTTGCTCTGATGCCAACCAAGATGCATATATACATTTTCCCAGGTGTCCATCATTCTCTCCCTAATTCAGTCCCAGTCCTGGGACTAATGCTGGTTTCCCATATGTCCACTGGTACCACCATCACCAGATCCCTGACCCAGTACTATTCACACTTAATACTGGTGTCCAGTGTCACCTCCACCTATCTGATCCACATCCCAGGGATGCACCCCAATTTGTCAATGCCCTACTCTCATGACAGCCACAGTTACCTTACCCCCACCATTCTCTTATACAGTTGACCACTACTGGCCACTCACCCACTCATGGTACCAATATCTTCACCCCAATCCATTTAACTGTCCTTCTGTTCCATGGTTTAATGATGGCTAGGAACACAGCACACCTCACTTCACCTCGGCTGCCCAGGGTCTATCTGTAATAGGGAGTACAGACTATTTATATGGTACATGTGATGCACATTGCCCTATAAATATGCTACACTCATGACTACAGATAGATGCTTGTCAGCAGATGTAGTGTGAGGTGGCTGTTCCACTCACCATAACTGGACAACAGCAATGACAGACTGGCAGTGCAGAATGGGGTGGGTGAATTTTTTTAAATGAGATTGAGAGCCAATGATCTATAATATATTAATATATCCCTTATCGCCACTCATTGCACGTAAGAATTTGCTTTGCTGTTTTCTCTCGATCAGAACATCTGTGAAACCACTCGTTCCACAATGAATGGCTCCAGGGGACATATTAATATATACATTAAATCCCTGGTGCCTAGTGGCACACACCACCCATCGATTGCCATTGTCCAGTTTCCTGGTGTCTAGTGTCACCACTCACCTGCTGATCACCATTCCATATTTACCCTGGTGTACAGTGTCACCCACCACCCGTTGATCACTGTCTTCATTATGAGATTTTAGTTTTCCTGGTGCCTAGTTGCACCCCACACCCTCCCAATTTTGGCAAAAAATGAAATGAAGAAAACATTCCCTTCTTTAAACATGTATATAAAAAAAAAAAGAAAATGGTTACCAGCTGATCAGCCCCCTTGCCCCCACTGCGCACGTGTCATTCACCTCCCCAACAGTACACCCCCACATACCATCACTCACCTGAACAGGTCCAAGGTTCAAGACAGCCTCCAATTGAAGGCATGTATTGCTGCTGGAACTGGCAACTGCAATATGAGAAACTAAGGTATATGTGGTTCAATGTATTTCAATGGTAGTTTCAACTTTTATGCATAATTTAGCCATTTGTGGACATTTTTTTATCCCATATTTTCAACATGATCTTTGGGGGACCCCACCTCATAAACGATATGACTGTCAGGCAACTCCTGCCTAAAAAGGTGGTTTCGCCATCACTTGGTGATTTCACCTTTTGGGCAGGATTTGAATATTTGCCCTACCCATATTCATGAGGTGGGCTCAAAAGAAGGCTAAGTTGAAAATTTGGTGCCAAAATATGTGAACATGTCAAAGTTATGACCATTTGTTATAATGTCACAATGCATTCTCATAACTTTGGAAATTATAAATATTTTGACCACAGACATTTAACGTAGCCTTCTTACTTCCCCAACTCATTTTTCAAATCCTGGCCAAAATGTGTTTTCGCACATATGGATCAAAATAGCATTGCAGTTACATGAATAACATTTTTGCCAGAATTTAAACATTTTCTGTAATGGGCACATGAGATGGGATACTAAAATAGCTAAGCAGACAATTTGGTCACTGTTGTCCAATGCATGGAAGCATAGGGCCAAAGAGGGTCTTGTGCATCCACAGCTACATACGTATACACATCTATGGAGGGTTGATGGTAGATGTGACCAATTTGTCAGCATAGCCATCTTACTACCCAACTGCATGTACCCGGAATAGTACATTTTCAAATCCCCGTCAAAATGTAATTCTATGCAACTGCAATGCCATTTTGCACCACAGGTGAGAAAACACATTTTTAATCAGGATTTGAAAAATGACAGCTTTGACATACATGAGGTGGGGGTAATAAGAAGAATATGATGAAAATATGGGGTCAAAATATTAAAAATTCCCAAAGTTATGAACGTTCATAGCAAAACTGCAACATGTGGTTATAACTTTGCCATTTTAATCATTTTGACCCCAAATTTTCAACATAGCCTTCTTATGACTCCACATCATCAACAATATGACTGTCATTACACACATCTAATCTAAAAAGTTATTTCGCCAAATGACCGCAAAATCACCTCTTGGGTGGCAGTTGCATAATGACAGTCATATTGTTCATGAGGAGTCATCCCCAAAAGATCATGTTAAAAATTTGGGATCAAAATCTCAAAAAATGCCAAAGTTATGCATGAAAGTTGAAACTCACTTTAAAATACATTAAACCACATTTACCTTAGTTTCACATATTGCAGTTGCCGGTTCCAGCAGCAAGACATGTCTTCATTCTGAGAGTGGGTCGGGTCTTGATCCTGAGACCTTTTCAGATGAGTGAGTGTACGTGGGGGTGCACTGGGGTGTGTGGGGTGGTGGGTACTGAGTGGAAGTGTGGGTGGGGCTAATTGTCGAGGGACCATTTTCTTTTTTGATAGGTTAAAAAAACATTGAGGGACTGTTTTCTTTATTTCAGGATTTTACCTCAAATGGGAGGGTAGGGGATGCCACTGAACACCAGGGAGCAACACAACAATAACGGCAATGGTGATTGAAGGGTGGGGGTGCCACTGGACACCAGGGAAAACATTTTTAAATAGGAAGAAGGAGATGGTAGGGTAAGGTTTCAACTAGACACCATGGAGGAAATAATAAATAACGGGGACAGTGATGGGTGGTCGGGGGTGCCATTCGTGGTCCTGTGACATTTAGTGTCTGAAGTGCTACTGGAAGACAAGCATTTCTAGCATGCAAAGGATTTAAGATCAACTTATTTTTTTGTACTGCAAGCTTTAATTGTGAGCCACACATGTCACTATATTGTTCACCCAGTTAATTTTTTATAAGGTAGGTGGGGATGAGGATGCATGTTCATTTTTAAGTGAAAAGGTTTTATCTTGTCAAACAGTAGTGAAGCTTACATCCAGTAAATTGAGCATGCTAAGGACCTGATTCAGGCTGTCACATACTGGTGTCCTTGACTTTATTTTATTAAATACAGTTATACACCAGTCATGCAATACAAATGAAAATGAGGTTGCATCAGTTTCTGTCTTTTTTCTTTTTAATTGAAATTGGACTAAGATTAATGAAGTGAGAAACATGATGGTCCTAAGGTCATTGTGTAACCATGTTATTCGTGGACAACACAAAAAAAGCAAATATGGGTACTGAATGTTGTTGTTACAAAATAAAAGCTGCAGTACTATAGATAAATAGCATGGATGGGACTTTTGTGCTATTAGATTCATGCAGGTTGTGATGCTCTGCCCCTTGCTTATGATTATGGTGTGATATCTGTAAAATAAATAATTGGTGTGTGTATGAAATTTGGCTCACACAAGTTGACAGATTTGGCCTGTAACTTCAAAGTGTCAGTAGCTGAAACGAGAAGGTAATAAAATGGACCAGGAGGAAACAGTTAACTGTAATATCCTTCCAGAGACAGTTTACTGCCTGCTGCTGCTTTAAAGTTAGAACTTAAATACGAATTTTATGACATGTTAAAAGGGACAGGTAATTGGGCTGGTTCCTCTCAAATTTAGCAAACAGCTGTAGTGTCATAAAATCTCTCAGATCTCACTGGCAGGAATCAGCCAAGGAACATGACAGATGTGGGAATGTTAAGATCAAAGAGAGATGCTTAATTAAAAGAATGCCATATTTAGGAAATGTTTTTCTTCTTCTGATGTGCCATTAATTTCTAAAATACCTCTGGTAGTAAATAATGTTTGTAAGAATTAATTCTAAAAGGAGGAGCTAGATTACTTACCAAGGGGGTGGGGAGATAGAGTTGAAAATGTTTCTTTGTTTCTGAAATGTGTGATATCATCTTGGGCTCTGAAAACAGAAACATCTAACTTAAAACGCACTTACAGAGGTAATACATTAGATAGCGAATACCTAAAGTGTTGTGGTAGGAGTTTTGTTCTATAATTTTTCCTTTTTTCTTTTATGTGATTGTGAACTCTTGATATTGGTTCTATAGCTTATTTTACTTATTTTACAATTTTTAGTAAATAACCATTTTCTTGAAATACTGCGTGGGTGTCTTCTCAGTTTCCTTTAGCATGTGAAGTGCCTGTATTTTAAGTCTGACAACTGTTTAAAAGGCTTGATGGTGTTACTAAGCTTGAAAAAGGTAAGAATATACCTAAGCTCTCTTACAGAGTTTTAAGGGTTCATTTTGGAGACCTGGCTAGGTACCACTGGCAAAGGATTTTACCACAAACCCTGAAGAGGATACATATCTGAGCCTGTACATTGGGTATGCTAGCATAAGGTTCACAGTTTGAATCCCCCCAGAACTTAAGGCTAACAGGTGATTCGGACCCAAAGCAGACAGGAGGGTTACCCTGTCTGTTACCTTTTCACACTATTGCACTCTGAGGTTGGCACTGTGGGAGCAGAGGGCCTGACCTGTGGAGTGCATTTGTGACACAGGTCATTTGCAATGCATGCAGGACCATAGAGAGCACACACACACACACACACACACACACACACACACACACACACACAGGCTTCTACATTACATTCACAGCATGGATGGGGTACTGGAGTTAGGGTTTAGATAGAACTCTTTGCCTTCGGTTTCAGCATGTCCCCTCCCATTAAATACTGCAGTCTAGCATGGTGGCATCTCATACAGAGCAGTGCACTGCAATGACCAAGCTGAATTGTACACCTCCCATTTGTTGACACACAACCATCACTTCCACTATATGACAACAAAATAAGAACAGGGAGGCATAAAAGGAGAAGTGGGGGTGGGGAAGGTGCAGGTGGGTGCTTAAATAGAGCAAAGTAGTAGCGATCCAGCTAATGTCAGAAATTCTTATACTGAGCAGAGGTGAAAAGCATGTCATCCAGGCCATTCACTCCGTTGTCTTTACAGACCATCCAACAGTGCTTGACCCCACATGTTGTGTGAGCTGTGTGTTTGCTGGCTGTCGGGTCATTGTACCTCCCATAACTATATGGAAGAAACATGGGGCTTATTCTACATCAAATGTACCAGCTACCATATCTGCATTGGACTGTGAGAATTATTTTCCGAACACTGCTCAGTAATCTCCTTAGTTAAATTTTCAACAATAGTGACATAGTAATGCAAACATGATAGTGTTTTTAGCATCATTTTCAACTATTATTAACAACATAGCTGAACTACATCATAGTATATGGTAGCATGGTAAATCGGGAGAGAGAGTGTCTGAGAAGAAAATGAAACATTGTAGTGGCTCTATCCTTCTAATGGCAATCGCCCTATGTGTGTGCACAACTGTTGTAACCGGTAAGTGTGAGTGTGTGTGTGTGTGTGTGTGTGTGTGTGTGTGTGTGTGTGTGTGTGTGTGTGTTGTGCACATTTTCAAGGTTGTATGTATGTCCAGAACCAAAAACACTGTTCACTGTATTATCTTGATGTTTATGGTTTTGTTTTTTTCTACTATTGTGGCATAAATGTGGGGCTATTTCTTCTTTCCTTCCTTCCTTCCTTCCTTCCTTCCTTCCTTCCTCACCAGGAAAGACATACTGAGCTATAAAATAGTTTGTATCCAGATGCATCCTGGGGGAAGGGGAAAGAGAGGTGTAAGAACAACAGAACAATAACTTATACAACAAAACATCATACAGCAATACAGTGTAAACCAAACAGTACAAAATGAACATGAACAAGGTCCATCAGACAGGTAAAATTATAAGCAAAAATGTTACAACATGGTGGGGAATCTGTCCCACAGGTACAAGCAATAGATTCTGCATTTTACCTGTGCTAACTCTACTAAATACACTGGAAAAATGTGTAAAGGCAGGACCCCATTGAAAATGAAATATTGTAGCTTCTGTGTCCTGCCAATGACAGTCACACACTGTGTGTGTGCACAACTATTGTAATGTGTGTGTGTGTGTGTGTGTGTGTGTGTGTGTGTGTACGTGCGCGCTGTGGACATTTTCAAGGGTGTGTGTATGTCTAGAACCAAAAACATTGTTCACTGCATTAACTTGATGTTTATGGATTTGTTTTTTTATTATTGTGATGTCAATGTTGTTCTTTCTTTCTTTCTTTCTTTCTTTCTTTCTTTCTTTCTTTCTTTCTTTCTTTCTTTCTTTCTTTCTTTCTTTCCACCAGGAAAGATATACTGAGCTGAAGAATAGTTCATATCCAGATGCGTCCTGTGGGAAGGGGGAAGAGAGGTGAAAGAACAACATAGAACAATAACATATGCAACAAAACATCATACAGAGGATACAGTATAAATGAAAAAATTACTCACCTTAGTAATTATGTTTCTTCTTATGGAGTCTTGCTGTATTCTGACTATTGTGGTTAGCCCCAGCACTCAAACTGCCCCAGAGAGTAGAGAGTTAATTTCTATGCAGAGCATAGAACTTTGAGTTCGAGCTCAGTTCAGACCTCTGTCTGCTGCACTTTGAAGCGCAACCATCAGATTCTTCCAAGCTAATACTAACTAACTACTATGTGGAAATTGTAAAATTTTTACTAGCCAAATGGCAACCAAATATTTTGGATCCCCAAAAGACTCAAGTCAAGAAATCCAAAATCAAAAACCAGGTAGTGAACAACTTAAGACTATTGAATTAATAATATAACCCACTCCCACTCTCTAAAAGGAGGGAGGTCCAAATGCACCCTGGGGTGAACACTGCACCTGCCAGACCACTTCCCAAAAACAGATTTTGAGAGGGGAGGCAGGGAGGGAAGTCAGAATACAGCAAGACTCCATTAGAAGAAACATAATTACTAAGGTCAGTATTTTTTTCTTCAAACAACATGAAGTATTGCTGTATTCTGACTATTGCAGACTACCAAACAGTACCTCCATGGAGGAGGGAATTGAACCTACCTTGGGAATAGGGTCTGCAATACTGCTGTACCAAACTGAACATCACTCCTAGCCTGGACGTCCAGGGAGTAATGCTTGGTAAATGTATGGACTGTTTTCCAGGTAGCTGCTTTACATATCTCTAGCAAAGGAATATCCCAGGCCACAGCCAGGGAAGCAGCTGTACCTCTAGTCCAGGGGTTCTCAAATGGTGAGGCCAGCCTCCCTGGGGAGGCCCCAACCTGTTCCAGAGGAGGCTCAAGCAAGTCTTTATAAAAAAGTGTTATATTTCACTTTTGAACTTTATAGATTGTGTGTGAAAGAATAAGGCAAACTGAAAGAGGACAACAGTGGGTGAAGTTATGTATAATTCAGAAGTCTGTGACCAGGGAAGGTACTGTACACTGAGCCATGGCTTATATCAGGTGTACCCAGGGAAGGGTAGTGAGAGAATACAATTCAAAATATAATTGTGAAACACTTAAGCAATACAAAATGAATAAAAGTGCAAACAAATTAAGAACAATAAACTAACAATGCAAGGAACAATTTATCAATTAGACTGGCACCAGAACTATCCAAATACAAGAGTTAACCATACAGGTGCTAGGAATAAGAGAAGGAGGCAGCAAAATGATCCCTGAGAAATTGCATAAGAGCGGGGGGGGGAGGCAGAGGTCATCAGGAAGGTTATTCCAGTTAGAGCAGAAACAGAAAAGCAATCTGATCCATGAAGGTATGGCAGTAAGGGGTAACAATGGTTTGAGAGTCAAAATATTGGAGCAAGTAGGTTGTCCTGTTGGGGGTGGAGGTTACAATAAGCTTAATAACATAGAGCCAGCAATGCAAAGAGGTTTCAATTTATTCCTCATATACCTGTGAAAAACAGGTTATTTTTCTGTGGGGAGGCCCAAAAATGTTTCAGTATTTTGGGGGAGGCTCAAGATCTTTTCCATGACTTAGGGGAGGCTCACTATGACAAAGTTTGAGAACTGTTGCTCTAGTCAAATGAGCCCTCAGGCCTGAGGGAAGTATTTTGCCTAGCTTCTCATAGCAGAATTGAATACAAGAGACAATCCACCTGGCAATAGTTCTCTTAGTGGCAGGTTTGCCCTTCCCTACTTCCCCATAAGTGAGAAACAACTGGAGAGAGTCAAACCTGTGAGCCTTAGTACTCTTAATGTAGTAACTAAGGGTTATTTTAACATCCAAACTGTGTAAACGTCTTTCTCCTGAAGAAGAATGATCAGTGAAGAACACAGGGAGAGACACAGATTGGTTCCAATGAAAATCTGAAACCACTTTGGGTAAAAACTTCCTATTAGTTCTGAGGACCACCTTATCTCTATGGAATGAGATAAAATCAGGCTCCACTGACAGAGCTTGCAATTCACTGATAAGCCTGGCAGAGGTAATAGCTACCAGGAACACAGTTTTCCAAGTCAAGTACTTAAGTTCTGCTGAAGACAAAGGCGCAAAAGGGGGTTGCATAAGCTGAACAATGCAAACATTAAGATCCCAAGCAGGGGTAGGATCCCTGGGGGGTTGGTATGAATCAATCCCTTGAAAAATTTACAGAATACAGGGTGAGATGACAGTGAGAAAGGCTTTCCCACTGACAGAAAAGCAGAAACAGCTGACAAATGTACTTTGAGAGTAGCTAGTCTGAGGTCTAGGCCATTAAGAAGAACCATATAATCCAGAACTGTAGACAATTCAGCTGTGTCTGGGGATATTTGCTGCTTGGAACACCAAATGCTGAATCTTTTCCTTTTGGAGTTATAAGTTTTTCTGGTGGCAAGCTTTCGAGAGGCTTGAGAATATCCAGAACCCCTTGGGACAGATGCAAATCTGCATACTCTAACTTGTCAAGAGCCATGCCTTGAGACTGAGAGACTGAAGATTGGGGTACAAAATCCTCCCCTGAGATGAGGTTAACAGGTTGTATTTCCTGGGAAGAGACAGGGGAAGATGGACTGCTAGGGACAGCAACAGGGGGTACCAAGGCTGCCTGGCCCTGTCTGGAGCAATCAGAATCACTTTGCAGGGTTGTGACTTATCTTGACCAGAACCTTGAACAGTAGAGGAAAGTGAGGGAAGGAATACAGAAATTTCCCTTCCCAGTTCAAAATCAGAGCATCCAGAAGGACTTAGCCCAAGACTGGGGGTCTGCAACAAAACAGACTAAGTTGGTGATTGTCTGGGGCTGCAAAGAGATCTATCTCTGGAGTGCCCCACCTTGAAAAAATCACTTTCAACAACAGACGGTTCAGGGACCATTGGTGATGGTCCTGGGAGATCCTGCTCAATGCATCTGCTAGCACATTGTCCTTCCCTGGAAGGTGGACTGCTATCAGACAGGTTTGCAGAGAATAAGCTAGGGACCACAATTTCATGGCTTCCATGCACAAGGACATGGACCGAGTGCCTCCCTGCTTGTTGATGTAAAACATGGTGGTGGTGTTGTCTGTCCTGACATGAACCACCTTGTTCTGCACTGACTGTGAGAAAGCTTGTAGGTCCAGAAAGACCACCCTAAGTTCCAAGAGATTGATATGAAGAAGGGATTCCTGTGGGGACCACACTCCCTGAGTTGTGAGAGCCCCCTGATGGGCTCCCCACCCCAATAGAGAAGCACCCATGGTTAGGGCCACAGAGTGAGAATGAGTGATGAACAGGACTCCATGCCTGAGGTTGCCCTGATCCTGCCACCATTGGAGAGCCTGGATCAGAGTCTGAGTCACAGGGATTAGTTTGGTTAGAGAATCTTTATTCTGAGACCAAAAGGCCAGCAGGAGAAACTGAATGTCCCTCATCTGAAATCTGATCCCTTGGACCACTGCTGTAGAAGCTGGCATGTTGCACAGAAGCTGAAGGAAGTGCCTTGCTGGCTGAGAGACCAGAAGCTGGAATGAAGAAGCCAGCTCTACACTAGCCCTTGCCCTTTCCAGGGGAAGAAAGCTCTTGCTTTGACAGTATCCAACTCTGCCCCCATGAAGGTGAGAAGCTGTACAGGCTTGAGAACTGACTTGGGAAGATTGAGAAGGAATCCTAAGGAAGTGAGCACTTGCTGAGTCACTTGCAGGTCTGACTTGACTTGGTCTGGGAACTTACCCACAATGAGCTAGTCATCTGGGTATGGAAATATGGAAATATTTTTCCTTCTTAAAAAGGCCACTACTACTGCTAGGCATTTTGTGAATACCCTTGAAGCTGATGTCAGGCCAAAGGGCATAGCTTTGAACTGCTAATGCCCTGAAGGCAATTCAAATCTGAGGTACTTTCTGTGGGAGCACCTGATGGGAATGTGAAAGTAGGCATCTTTTAAGTTCAGGGAGGCTAGCCAGTACCCTGGCCTTAGAGAGGGAAGGATTATTCCCAGAGTCACCATTTTAAATTTTGGTTTTAAAAGATGTTCGTTCAGGTATCTTAAGTCCAGAATGGGTCACCACTCCCCTGTCATTTTTGGGTAAGGAAGTACCTGGAGTACAGATCTTTGCCCCTGCATGATGTAGGAACTCTCTCTACAGCCTTTAGAGACAGTAGAGATGAAGCCTCTGCCTCTAGGGCAATAGTTTCAGAGATGCTTGCAGGTGGAAAAGATCTGGCCCTCAGCTTTGGAAATTTCTTGAAGCTGAGAACCAGCCCCTGGCGTACCAATGCCAGGACCCACTTGTCTGAGGTAACAGACATTCAGTCCTGGATGAAGTAAGCCAGCCTGCCTCCTACAGAAATGGGGGAGTCGACCCAGGCTGACACATCAGGGTGTCTGCTTAGCAGGAGCCTTAGGTTGAGGGGTGGATGCAGCCCTGCTCATCCCCCTCCTGCCTCTCCCTCTGAAGAACCCCCTCTTAGGAAAGGGAGAAGAGGCCTGTGCTTGGTAGAAAGGCCTATGAAAAGGACTGCCCCTGCCATTTGAGGAGTTGCCTGCCTTTCCTTGGCCTGTGCACGCCTATGGGTGGTCCTATACCCATCAGTATTTTTCATGTAATTCTCTGTTTGCTCCCCCAAACAGAAAATTACCCACCACAGGGAAATCCATGGCCTTAGCCTGGGTGTTCTGTGAGAGGCTAGTACATCTGAGCCAAGCCATTCTCCGAAGAGCCACAGATGTAGCCATGACTCTAGATGACACATCACTGGAGTCCACAGCAGCATGGAACTGTACCTTAGATGCCTCAATCCCATCAGCAGCCACCTCCTCCAGCTCTGAGGCTAGCTGGGGGGGGAGGCCTGCTTAGCCAGTGCCAGTACAGTGTCCCACCTGGACTTCTAGTACCTGGCTGCATAGACCATATAATTAGCCTGCCTGAGTCCCAAGGTGGATGCCATGTACTATTTCTTTGCCATGGCATCCAGCTTCCTAGAGTCTTTATCTGGAGGGTGTGAAGCCAATGGTATATTAGCCTTATCACATGCTGCAGCCTGCACAACCCCAACATGGCTACATTGCTGATACAAGTACTCTGTACCTGAACCTGATAAGGTGTACCTTTTGTCCATCCTCCTGTCAACTGGAGGTACAGAATTTGGTGTTTTTAAAATCTTTTGTGTCTGTTTCCCAAGAGACTTATGAAGGGGAATAGACAGTCTCTTGGACTCTGGGATGTCCACCATCTCCACATAATCAGTTTCCTCTTGTTCCTCTACAGCTTCTTCCACAGAGGGCTGAAGGGTTTCTGCCACTTTCCTGTAATACATGTAGTGGGAAGGGGACTCAGAAATCCTAGGAGGGGAAACACCAGAAGGCCTGTCTGGGGAAGATGTCCGGTTCAATGGGCTTATACAGACCTTCCACACCATCGTCATCATCATAATCATCATCCCCCTCCAAATCCGGTTCATAGAAATCCTCAGGGGCGTAATCTTGAACCGGAGAAACCGACCAAACTGAGCGCCTGCCAGAAGGCACCGGATCAGATGGAACTGGTGAAGTGATCTACAATCCTTATCGTTTTGGCAATCTCTTCGTCAGTCGGAAAATGGGTCTCTGGATCCAAACCGGCCGATTTTTCTTTTCTTTTTCTTTTTGTAGGAACCAATCCCTCAGGATCAGCTCTCCTCTTTTCCGAAGAAGTATCGCCCTGGTCAGAGGGTACTCCCTCAGGTTCGGTCGGAACCGAACTGGGCTGGCCATCCAGGTCAGCAGACTTCTTGACCTCCTTATCCCTAAGCCTACATAATCTTTTTTCCAGAGTAGACGTAGGGAAATTCTTAAAGATTTGGCAGTCTGAATCGAGGTGGTCAAACCCCAGACAATAAATTCAGGTGGTGTGGGGATCAGCCTTAGCAAAGACCTCCCCCACACACTGTAGTGTTGAAACCCAGTGGGCCTGGTTTTTCCTTTGGGTTTCTCAGACGTAGCCATCCTAACCACAAACTTACCCTTTTTGTGGCAAACAACCAGGCAAGACACCCTTATCAGTTTCTAACCATGTCATGGGTATTGGAAAAAAACACAAGAAAATGCATTTTTTTTTAAACCGGTAAGGACCGGTAACCACACTCTAAGTTTAGAAACAAAGACAGAATATATAATTCACTAAACGGCTGGTTCAGCCGAACCAGTTGAAAAATAAATTTTTACAATTTCCACAAGTTTACTATGTCTAGTTCACTACCTAGTACTTACTGTACCACAGAGATCTGAGCTGAAACTTGAGAAAAATAATCGGTAAAACCGAGGACTTTAACCGACTTCGAACCATGAGCAAAGGAGAAATCTCCGGAGCGACCGTTCAGTTAGGTGGAGTAAAGAATCTAACAGTTGCACTTCAAAGTGCAGCACACAGAGGTTTGAACCTAGCTCGAGCTCAATGTTCTATGCTCTGCATATAAATTAACCCTCTACTCTCTGGGGTAGTTTGAGTGCTGGGGCTAATTGCAATAGTCAAAATACAGCAAGACTTCATGTTGTTTGAACAAACAGTGCAAAACGAATATGAACGAGGTTCATCAGACAGGTAAAATTATAGGCAAACATTTTACAGCAACACAGTGGGGAATCTGTCCCATGGGTACAAGCAATAGTACTTTTCAACAGTAATGTCACCAGGGAATAGGGCGCTGAAGGAAGCAGATAATATGCAGACAAGTGAGGAAGGAAGAAGAGTGGGAGAAGGGTTGGTGAGGTGAGTGGAGGGGCAAGGAGGAGGAGAAAAAGGGGAATATGGTAAATGATGAGCAGAGAAGGGCTATAACTCAAGGACAGACATGAAAGTGGGTGGTGTGGTCATGGAGAAAGAGAGGAAGATTGTAAACTGAGGCGTGGGGAAGGGCTATGACTCAAAGGCAGGCACAGGAGGTAGCGGTATTGTTATGGAGCAGAGACGAGAGAAAGCATATGTAAGAGGAGGAAGGAATGAATGGTTAGGGGGAGACAGTTCCAAAGTTTAGGAAAGCAGAAAGAGAAGGCAGCCTGACCAGTGAAGGATTTACATCACAGCAGAACAATTAAGTCACACCTACATCTCTTCCTAAGAATCAGTCATTCCCCTTGTTACACAATGTCCCTGCACCCTTATTTTCACCCCCAGAGGTACACTGTTGACAGCTAGTGCTTAGGCATATGTTATACTAATATATAGGGCTAAGGCATCTACCATATAAGAGTAGATGTCAGGATATGTATGCATATTATTGTTATACACTTTGCTGTCCAATGCATATATATTTTCTATGTATTTCTCACTTACAAGATGTTAGGACATCTGTGTCCTTGTAATGATTATGATATATAAGTCGTCATTACCACCTTTTGGTGATTTGTACTACTACACTGATTTGTGTAAGAACTGTACTCTTTCGTTTCACAACGTGATGACTACTGCAAAATTGTATAATGTTATCTTTGACCGTGGAGCCACCTCTAATTTAGCCAATAGGGCTCATCTCTGTAACTAGAAATGTTTCTATCTTACAGTAATCATAGTAATTATCATAGGTATATAATGCGAGATACTGAGTCTTATACCTCGGAGACCCCAAGAGACATGAAGAAACCTCGAGGTATAGGGAACACTTTGCATTGGCTTCGGGTTTGTATTGGTAAGAACTGCTTAGGGCAACTGTGATTTATCCTTTTGGTAGTAATAAACAAAGTTGTTACTCTTACGCAACGTGTCATGATTCCTGTGTAAGCCCCCCACCCCTGCCTTTTTGCAAATGGCAGGTGGTATGCTGTTTGAATCTGACAGCAGTACCAGGTGGGAAATGGGTTCGGGGAGGAATAGGTTGCTCGGCACAAGGGCTAGGTTTGGCTGATCTGCACAGGGGCACCCAAGTAATTCTGAACACAGGAAGCAATAACTGTAATGTCCAACACCAGAAATGGAATTCTAATATGTGGCTTTTATTCACATCCAAGCAGAACAAACAAAGCATAGACGAACCCCCATGGGGCTACACTTCTGGTAATGCAGATTAAAAAGAATCAGAAACACTTCTTCAACACTTCAACCCTCAGGCTCTGAACCCACCGAGCACACAGCCCTGACTTGCACGCTGCTTTGGGTACACAGCCCGGACTTATACACTATCTGGGATTCCCAGGCTCAGCTCCCTTGCCGGCCATTCAGACACCTTCCATATGTCATGGAAACATTTTCTGGTGGCTCCCTAAACCACCTAAGAGCACCTCAGCTCTATCAGGGAGTTGTCATTTTAATCCCACATCTGGGTACTTTCCTCAGGCACTGGCCAAGTACCTGAGAGAAAGTAAAGTTGCCACAGAGAAAATCCATAGAGGTGAATTTGATTACTACTGATGGGGGGGTCTCCCACCTCTCGCTTCCACAATTCATACCCGGCCATTTCTCTGGACATTAAACATCTCATTTTGTAAAGCTTGGCAATGTAGATTAAGGCTAAATGTATGTCACATTTCCTCTACTTGTCTTGCATTCCCAATGTGCTGGACTTGAACATACTTTTACTTGGCTTAGCCCATTGCTCTAGGCCTCCCACTGATTAAGCAGTCCAATCCCCACTTTACTTTACTCTTTGTGCTGGTCTTGAACCTACTTGAATTAACCGGCAATGTCTATTACACTAGACCCCCTACAAATTAAGTAGTCCAATCCCCACGTTACTTTACTTTTTGTGCTGGACTTGAACCTACTTGAATTAACCGACAATGTCTATTATACTAGACCTCCTACAAATTAAGTAGTCCAATCCCCTCATTTCAACAGCTCAGGTGAAAACATAGGCCCTTTGTCAGAGCGAACTCACCCTTTGGTTGCAGGTGCCCCACAGGCGATTTCTCACAGGAATTTCTCTCCCACAACCTCTGGTGCCACAGCACAACTTGAAATAAGGCAGCTTCTTCCTTAGCCAGAACCAGGAGGGTTACCCCTGGAAGACAGGCAAACCTTTCCACAGGTGTGGTGCACGTGGACCAGTAACAGTGGTCTCCACCACTTCACAATCAGCTTACTGTGTTCCTCTTTCGGTGGAAACATACCTCCCTTACAGTAGCTCTAAAACAGAGCTTAAGGCTCTGAGAGCCTGCACTCAGACTGCTGTGCTGCTCCTCTCTTCAAGACTGCACACAGACTCTGTTCAAAATCCCCAACATTCTATCCTAACTTCCAACTGCAGCATTCCAGTGTGGCTCATGCAGCTGCGTGAGTTCTATGGTTATGTCATCCCTCAGTCTCAGCTGAGACTGAGAACAGAGTGAGACAGTGTGAAATCCATTTAACTGGAGTTTCACAAGCTGCCTTCCCTGCCTACCATTAGGTCTTACTGGGATTCTAGTAACCCCGGGTAACGGGGGAGGTTACACCTGCATTCCCAATATTGTCAAGAACCTGAGAGTGAGGTTTAGACCTCCTGACATCCTAGTTTTTATTGTGATAACTTGATAACTATTTTTGTTCTTTGGTCAGTTCCATAACTTATTGATTGGTAACTTATTTTGTCAATTTATTCTTGGACATAATTGTCCTCATAATAACTGGCTCTGCCTTTTTCCCATAGGGAAACCGTGGCATAATTTGCCATTATAAAGGAGTGTTTATAACGGCAAACATGTGCATGGTTTTCCCCACTCTGTCATGCCCTGCTGCACCTTGTCCCTTCCGATCACCGACAGCATGTTTTCTCCTGGAAGACTGAACTGCCATCTGGACTCGGCGGTGAGTGGCAATTTAAAAAGAATATCTGCAAGACAAATGTAAAGAAGTCATACTACAAACAGAATTTTATTTTTTTTCTTTTCAAAAAAAAACGAACGGTGAGTCACGGGCCAAGCACGCCAAAATATAACCACGCTACGGCTGCACAGGAACGTTCATTTTATATAATTGCTGTGGCGAAAAAGGCAAACCCAGCAATTATATAAAATAAAAAATGGGCCGAGTGTATAAACTCGAAGTTTACACACACCCTTGGGGTTAGATGCTTTTGATAAACCCCTTGGGTGTGTGTAAACTTCTTGTTACACACCCCGACCCATACTTTATTCTATATTTTATCTTTGTTACACTTGTTCCATTTCTATGAACTTTGTATTCTGTATTTTTATATCTGTTATCTTTTCCCCTTTCCCCTTCCCCCCAGACACTTCTAAAAATTAGCTGTTACTAGTTAAGCGTGTATTTCCTTGTAAAATCTTAGACATAAGTAAATCTTTTATAAGATTAATGCATTAGCAGCCATTGATGCTCTGACCAGAGTTTGTTAGCTTAGCAGTAACTTATCCCAAACTACCATAACATGGTTCCTTCTGTTTTGTTTCCCTTTTACTTCTGCCCATTTTGAACTGAACATAGATGTTATTTGAATAGTTCTCACTTCATTATTTGAGTTAAAGTTAAAAAGCCCTCCCTTGGTTTTTAATCTTAAAATAATTATAATACTAAATGCAGTTTTAATGATTCCCAAGGTTAGTTGTTACTACACATTACTAATAATAATAAACACATGCCTCAAAAACAAATCTTCCAAGACACTAAATACAATATTTCTTGAAATAAATACCTGTATGTCTTACAGGAAAACATTTAAATATTCCCCAGAGGTTAAACTTCTAAAATTAAACAAAATCCAAAACGTAACATTTTTCTAACATAAAATACTATCAAGTCACATTTGATAGACTATACTTGAAATTACTTCTTAAACATCTGAGTCATATAATTTACCCCATTTAACAAAGATTCAGATCCTAGCCCCTGCTGCTCTGGCTACCTCTGACAGATTCTGTTCTCTGTCATTGTACTCAGTCATTGTATCTGACACCAGCTTCATATATTGTGGTCAGCCTTGATAACAGCAGCCCTGCCACTGCAGATGATAGGCTGGGATTCATACTCCTAGAGGAGGAGGAGGAGTCTAAATTAGCAGTAGCAGCAGCAGTTTTGACATCTGTGGATGTGCCTGCAAAAAAGTTCAAGTGTACAAACACCAGCAATACTAGAGTAGTACGATAAGTTAAGTAGGCAAGCAGAAGCACTAGCCCAGCAAGTTAATCAGGTAAGTAACAGCAAGGTTGCACAGATAAGCAACAGTCACATACAGTATATAACAGCACATGGAAGCATGACACAAAAACACTCAAAAAGGCAGCCACTTTGGGGGGGGGGGTCCACATACAAATATGTGGAATCCAACAGGGGTACAGAGCTCCACTGACCAGCAACAGGGAAATCATTCCTATCCTGACCCTATTGTTATTCAGGCCCTTGAACTTGTTAGAGTGTCATTATTACTTGTTTCTATATGTTGGCATGAACAGGAATATGTAGAATGGTTCAAAGTAAAACCACATTGTGGCAGTACACCATGAAACATTGTGCCTTCCATTTTGTTTTGAGTAACTTATGTGTTTGACAAATTAATTAGATCGCTGAGTCTTATAAACTTTGTGAGCAAAATAAGTTATTTTGGTTTTAATACAATAGTGCATGGCATTACTCAAAGTGCATATGAACAGTACAATGTTTCAGAATAATTTGCTGCAACTGGTAGAAACACACTGGAAATATAAAGACTTGGATGGTGATGGTCGCTGATAATCCAGTGACTTGGCAGCAGCATACTGCGTAGCCTCCCACAGAGCACAGTTTTTGCAGGAATCTCAGTATTCCTGCTTAGTAAATCAAATGATCTACAGTAGGCACATCACATGAGCAATGTATTCATGCTCCATGGATGGAGGACTACAGCATGTCACTTTGCAGCAACACCAGTTACCAACTTATGAGTGGCATTTGTCAGCATTGTGGAGGACATCCTCATCTGCACCCTTCAAATCAGAGTTTGAGTGGCATGATGTTTTGTATAAGCAAAGTATTAATGGAGTAGGAGTGAACTAAAGTCAAAGTGGACTTTGGTTAACCTGCCAAAAATGTACAATTTCTCAATCACAAAAGGTTCACTAAAGTTTTTATCCTTACTTTAGCTTTTCAAAACCTCAGAGACAATAGAGGGATCACACTGTGCAACAAAACCGGGCTTTGTGTAAGACATGTAAACCCCACATCCCATGTTTTGGGGTACCTGATGTTAAATGGGAGGGGGATCACAACACCAGTAACACGACGGGTACCAAAGTAAGACAGTTCAGTCCTTACCCACAGCTGGCTACGTTAACATTGGGCCTTCTCACAGATGACTCTAGGACCAGGGGGTGCTAGGCTGGGTCTGAAAAGGTGGTTAGAAGCATACCATCCAGTCACTGTTAAATAAATCAAAGTCCACACCAAACTTTCAAGAACAGGGAGGATCCCAAATTTAATTCAAACATGCTGACCAGGCAGAACATATTTACAAATTTGATCTCCAGGCTACAGAAATCCACACTTTAGTATTACAATTCAAGTTGGCATTTTTTGTTGTCGTAAAGACCCTCACAAAACAGTTAGTCAATCCCTGGTCCTGGTGGCCACACACATCTTAGGCAGCAGCTTCGCAGAGGCTGGAACTCCTGCTATTACGGCAGCATATCTAACTCAGTCCTTCTTCTTCACAGACCATCTCACACGTTTGAGGAGGCATCTTGCAAGACTCTTAAATGCCCAGGCCCCACAATATCCTCCCCAGACTACTTTGCAGAGCAGATAACTCCCCACACTGAACATCCTCGCCAGCCAGGCTGTTCTCTTAAAATGGTACCCCTAATATTCCATACTCTTCTCGTAAGATGGCACCCAGAAAACTCCATCCTTCTGACTGGTGGCACACCAATGGACTCCTACCACCGAATCAGTGTGGGTTTGAATCAAGCCATCCAGGACTCTTAATACTTGGAGACCACCACCACAAACCACTGCTGACTCTATTACAGGCCTCCTAATGGAAGCAGGAGAGGGAAATCTTCCCCACTCCTGCAGACCCTCCGACTGACTTCCTACATGGGAAAAGACCAATAAAAGGAACCAAAAGCTTCTTTAATAGTCAGTCAACTCCTTGGCACAGGGATCCAACCCAAAGAAGCTCCACCCATGGGCAAAGGCATGACCAAACTAGCAGAATGACACACCTAAATCCCGAAAAGGAAGAAGACTTGAGTAAACCCAGTCATGGATGGGTAACATTTTCCCCCCCTTAAATGCTCACAGTCCCAGTGAGCACCTACCACAGCTACCAGGCCCTAGCAGCTCCATGTGGTATGCACTCTTCCCATCAAAGCACCAGGCTATGGCCTACTGGGACACTGCCACAGGGGTGCAAATACTCCAAAAGCACTGGCCACACCTAAATCCCCAAATCCTAAGGGTGTCCCCCTACCTAACACAGGGATCTAACAAAACTGGGCACCCCAACCCATCATGCTGATGACCCACCAACTGAGGAACCACGGTGGCTTATTTGACCCCATGGTGGCAGCGTCCCAGATATTAACTGTTGTCTAAACCTATGGTGCTACTTCACCTCTGCCAAATGCTGCCAGACTGCTGCAGAAAAAGGACACAATTTCCCATGTCACATTCCCCACAAAACATTCAGATAAACAGTAACAGAGATGTGAAGCATTGTAATGAATGGCACTGCTTTAAACACAACTGAACTGGAACAGGTACATCTACAATAAACTTTATAACATATAGATTAAGAGCAAACAGCACCGGAGTGCAGATTCCTGAACTGTAAATACAGAAGAGTCCACAGTTTGTGGTGACAAGCCCAGACGGCAATGAATCAGACAATTCTAAGACCAGAAGCACTGTAACACTAAGTCCCCTCATGAATTAGCAAAAACATTACAGAGAATCTACTCGCATACAGATTGTTAAATAAAAAAAAGAAAAATGATCGATTTCACCCAATGTCAGAACAGTTTACAGTCCACAGAATCTCTAGGTCACCTCTTCATGCTCACCGAGGGGTGGACACAAGACAGTTTTATTTTCAATGATGGGCAAAGTAATAAGCTGGTGGTGGCCTGAACAAAAGAGTCCATGCCAGCCACATAGATATTGATCTGATGTCCCTCCAAATCTTGCACCAAGGGGAAGGTTTTAAACTGGGTCAATCCTTCCTACACACTGTCAGCACACTCTGACTTTGCCTTATTCTGCACCCACTGGAGAATAAAACTGGTGCTGTTTGGGACCAAGTGATGTTGCTTGTGAATCTAGTCCAGGTTGCCCCGGTGAGCTCAATCCTGCCAGTTCTCTTCAAGGATATCCCAAAGCCATCTTCCTGCAGATTATCTGCTCTGCAGAGCTCCATCAGGGAGCTACCAAGCTGAAGAACGAGCAGCCTGTCCATCTGGCAGTCACAAGCCTTCCTGTACCTCCAGACATTAAGATCATCCATGGACAATTTCTCATACTGCTCTCTGTGACATCAGCACTTAGGTACCAAGCTGAGCCTATGTTTCCATGGTGTCACCAATGATCGCTCCCTATCTGAGGGATGTCATACTCCAGGACCCATCACTAACATGACTGCATCCCTCGAACAACACCAGGCAAGTGCCCACTTTACTAGGCCTTGGCACAACAGAGGAATCCTTAGAATTTTCAGATGGAGCAGAGGCTGCCACAGCTAGTTGAGAAAATTTGTGTCAGGCATGCCGTTCCTCATACTAGGGGCCAATGCCTTTGGCCTGGCACGACAGCCTGACCACTACCAGAACCAGGGGTTGAGGGGTTTTCAGACAGATTGCAAATGTCTGGAGTAGCCAGCTCTTCCAGTCATCCTTGATTGGCTTCATTATGGGCAACTGCCAAATAGGTGGGTGAGGCAGACTGTGATTCATAACCAGGTAGTTGTGGAGTATCATCTTGCTCCTGAACCACAGAATCCAGGGCTGCACTTGCTAGCCTGGCTCCCACTGGCACTGGGGCATTGGCAACAGCCACTGCTTCAAAAGCAGCAATTAACTTGTCCCACTCATCCAGGCCAAATCCAAGGAAGTACTGGAATCCCCCAGCCCCAGCAGACCAGGCAGATAATGTGGGATGTAGACATCTGGATGTTTTTGATGGCAACATTCACACACAGGCTGAAGAGTTACATTCACCCTCTCCACTTCATAATAAATACAGTTTCTCCTAGCAGAGTGCTCAACCACACTCCAAAGCCATCTCAACATAGCCACAGAAACCCAAACTTCAGGGCCTCCAGGAGCAGTAGCCATATTCGCCAACTGGTAGAGACAACAATTTACAATGGCTCAATCTCAACCTAGAAGTCTTTCCAACTCCTGCTGCTTCTTTCACTAGTCCACAGTCCACAACTCCAAGCACCCCAGCCACTGTTCATTTAGGAGACACCTCAGGGCAATTTGCATGCTTCTCTCATGTCCAGATAGATGTTAAGCTGCCCTCACAGACAGCCAGGCCCCTGACAACTCAAATGTGTGAAAACAGTCACTTTACCATGATGTCCAAATATTGTTCCCAACAGCTAAAACTTTTAAAACCCAAGAAATTCCATGTCCAGCACCCTGGTCTTCATTATCTTGGGAAATCATGGATGAGCCCCCATGTTTGTAAGCCCCCATCCCATGTCTAGGGGTATCTGATGTTAAATGGAAGGGGTCACAGCAGTCGTAATATGATCAGTCCCAAAGTAAGCCACTTCAGTCCTTACTGGTAGCTGATTGTGTTGACACCAAGCCTTCTTACAGAAGACTCCAGGACCAGAGGGTTCTAGGCTGGGGCTGAAAGGAAAGAGATCATCGTTTAACCGGGATAGCACACTAAGCGGCTTGTATCCAGACTCGACCGGGGAGCACAAGGAAGTTAAGTGACTTGCATAGAATCACAGTATGCACCTAGGAGGCAGTGGGATTCAAAACCAGGTCTCCAGATCTGCAGCTCAGAGCCTTAACCCACTGCACTATAATGCCTCCTTATAAAACACCTGAAAATGTGTTTAGAATCATATCATCCAGTCACAGTTAAATAAATCAAATCCCACACCAAACTTGCAAGAATGGAGGAGGATCCCAAATTTAATTCAAACGTGCTGGCCAGGCGGAACATATTTATAAATCTGATCTCTGGGCTACAGAAACCCACACTGGAGTATTGCAAATTCATGTTGGTGACTTTAATTTACCAAGTGCTCTGTCCATCTTTCTTTTTTTTTTAATTTATTTCCTGTGATTTAATCCAGTCAGTGAATGACTCTGCAAGTGTAAATAGTGACTTTACCTTATGTTTGCTCTTAGCATCCAAAGGCAGGCAATGCTAGCACCTGGCTGGTGTGTGTGTGACATCACCTTGTGACAGTGTGGTGTGTGTGTGCGTTGGGAATACCATACGTGTTCTGCAAATGACTGATTGTCAAGGTGAGACTCATCTCAAAAAGCAAATATAAAGACAGCCTCTATTTCTTGTTCTTGACATATCTACCCCAACAGTTTTCTTTCTAAACAAAGATCTGGTGGGGAGTAAATCAAGGTCTAAATTCAAACTTTTAAAATTATGAGAATATAACTAAAACCAGGAATAAAGTTCTGATGTGGTTGTTTTGTAGAAATTTGCATGGATTCTGGATAACTGTGAACATTTCTGAACCTTTTCTCCATCCCTAATTTGATTTTGCTAAAGGCATAGTCCATTGCCTATTGAACAATAAGTAAATAATAAGTAGCTAAAAGTCTTTACTCACATAGACCAAGTAACATTTTTCTTTGGAGTTTGTAACTTTTTTGTGACTAGGTCATAGCAAGGTATGAGGGAGTGTGCTAGAAATCACCGTAACTTTAAAATATATGAATCATATGTGTTTTGGACCAGATATCCCACATCTGCTATACTGTTGCATATCTAAATTCCTTGCGCAAGTAATGGGGGTGGACAATAAAGTAGCTGATTCAGTTCAATGGAAAACAGTAGCATTTTTCATTGTTGCTACATTACAAGTGGGTAGGACTTTGAAAGTGGAGCCATTTAGAAGAGGTCTGGAAACTGGGAATAATAAAATCACTGTTGACACTAACAGCACTCAAATGTACTATGTTTTAAAAACATACATTTCTAGCTATTTTTTTATTATTAAGGATTCTGAGAGGAGAACTGGATCTTTGACCCTTACGGTTCACATAGAGCTCCATCTTATTCAGGAAATAAGTCATAATGCCCAGCTTGTGACACCACCGTTATTTTCAAAGTGACAGACAGTTGTGTTACAAGCAGTGTGTTATGACTTCAACTCCAGAATAAACATTAGCTGTCCGCAAACTCAAAAAAGACAGAGATCTGGTTCTCATGTACTGTACATGTCCTATTTATAAATAACTAATGTGATATCAGTCAATCTGAACCACAGGGCTTCTTATCCTACATCAAGCCGTGTTAATTTAGAAAATGTGCATAAAAAATCCTCATTTCTGATTGGTCAGTTCCCTTCCCAGGCCATTCACCTATCTGGCAAAAGAGACCAGCTCAAGAAAAGTGCCAGTCTCAGTGCCCCTTCATTAGTATCAGTCACCCAGAGACTGACAGAGTTTTGACAGCTGTCATTAGCCTCCATTTTTTTTTCCTGTGACTGAGTGTACCTTTTTTTTTAAATGGAAATGTTTGATAACCTGCCCGTGACATTTCAACTGCTAGAGGACCAGAACCTATACCAACTGTTCGCAAACAGGGAAATTGAAGTTAGTCGCATGCCAAGGATGAAAAAGCAAAGAAGAACACATCAGAGAGAAGCTGACAGAGGCACATCATCATGAGTACCTCCAAGCTAGATACAATAGAAACTGACAAGGATGAGCCAAACACCAGAAGAAACTCCACATGGGCAATCTGTGTTTTGCTTGACTGGGCATAAAAAAGGAACATCGACGTAGACTTCAAACTTGAAATTACTGAAAATCTTAGCAGTCTGTTGCAGCAGTTCTATGTGGAAGTCCAAATGGCTGCAGTGACAGAGTATTCAGTTTTAGGCTATTGTGCCATAAGAGCAGGGCTGAACCACTAAATTAACAGTACCACTTAGCTCACAATTTAAACATCATGCGTGACTCTAGGTTTTGACCAGCAAACAACATATTCATCAGTGTAATAAAATGTAACAGATAGGGAAACAATGATAAAGTTGCCCACCATCCAGCAATCACAGAAGCAGACCTGAAAAAAAAACAGGGAATTGGCAGCTCTGTTCCCGAATATCATACAGGACTTAGTTAAAAGATTATGGTTTAAAATTCAAATCCACATTGCCCAGCACAGCAGAGAGGGCTTGTGAGAGCTCACACCACAGACTTTTGAGGTAAAACAGAGCAAAATATGGTGCAAATGGGTGGGGGGTAGAGGTAAGGGTTGGAGGGTGGTCCTGATAAATGCTAGGAGCTTGGGAAACAAGATGCCAGAGCTCCAGGCAAAGTTTGTAGAAGGGGATGTGGATGTGGCTGCTGTCACTGAAACTTGGGCCACTCCAGGAGATGATTGGGACTTAAACCTGAGTAGGTACGCTGTGCTCAGAAAGGACAGGGTGGTGGGAAGGGAGGGCAGAGTAGCTATGATCATTAGGGATAGCATAGGGATAAGCACAGTGGAGGAAGTGGAGGGAAACATGGAGGCCTTATGGGTCACCATGCAAACTCTGAGGGGTAAGAAGGTAGAAATGGGGGTGGTCTACAGGCCCCCCATGCTGGCTGATGATCTGGAAGATAGCCTGGTGGCTAACATTAAGGACCACTGTGGACAAGATGGGGTGGGGTGGTAATATTGGGAGACCTTAACATACCTAGCACTGATTGGGGAACTATGATGTCCCCATTGGCCAAGGAACAGACGCTGTTGGATATTTTCCAGGACACATTCCTAAATCAGCAGGTAGTTGACCCAATGAGAGAGGGTCGTATCCTGGATGTGGTCTATGACCTGGTAAGGGAACTGGAGGTGGGGGACCCGTGGCTGGGAATGACCATGCCATGGTCTGGTTTGTGTTGGACCTGTTGGGGGAGATCACACAAGGATGGTAGTAGTTGATTTTAGAGCGGCAGATTTTAAGAACATGGAGAAAATCATCAAGGATCACTTGGAGGGGATAAGACCGGGCATGGACACTGAGATCAGGTGGGTAATCATCAAGAGAGGGTTACAGAAGGCTACCAGGTTCTGTGCAAAGGTGAGACATAAGTTTGGTAGGTCTAGAAAGCCATGCTGGTGGTCCAGGGAGGCCAGGAGGCGGCAAGGGAGAAGAGGGCTGCATACAGTAGGTACAAGCATTCACACAGTGTCTTGAACAGGGATGAGTATCTTCTAATGGCCAAGGGGGTCACCAGGGTGGTGAGAGGGGCCAAGGCTAGGACAGAGCAGAGGCTGGTGCAGGGGATCAGGAGAGGGGGGGAAGGGTTCTTTAGGTATATTGGGAGAGAAGGAGAGTTAGGGGCAGTTCAGTAGGTTGAGGACAGGAGGGGATGGGCAGAAGTGGCATGGGAACAAGCAGAGGTACTCAGTGAGTACTTTGCATCAGTCTTCACTAGGAAAGATGGGAGATGCAGAAGGAGGATGCAGGGGGCAGAAGTGGTGGGGCCATGGATGTAGAAGACCCAGTTGTCACTTGGGGGCTGAGGGGCTGCACCATATGGGAGGGCACACTGGATCTGCTGAGGAGGTGGGAGTCATGGATGTGGAAATCCCTGTTGGCAGGGTGTGGAAGCCCTCAAGTCCCTGAAAAGGAAAAATCTCTGGGTCTGGATGGAATCCATCCCAAGGTACTGCAGGATTTGGCTGATGTCCTAGCTGCACCCTGGCGGACATTTTTAATGCTTCCCTATAGACAGGGAGGGTGCCCCAGGACTGGAGGGTGACACACATTGTGCCCATCCACAAAGGTGGCTCGAGGGAGGAACTGGGGAACTACAGGCCTGTCAATATGACATCGGTGGTGGGCAAGTTGATGGTGGTCATCCTAAAGGAGAGGCTCTGTGTACTCTTGGCAGAAGGGGGACTCCTGGATGATCACCAGCATGGCTTCATCCTAGGCAGATGGTGTCAAACTAACCTTGTGGAGTTCTACAAATGGGTGAGGATGGCGCTCGACCAGGATAGGCTGGTGGATGTCCTCTTTCTGGACTTCAGCAAGGTATTTGACTCGGTACCTCACACTGGTCTGCTGGATAAGCTGGGGAGGATGGGGGTTGGGACCTTGATGTTCAGGTGGATTGGGAACTGGCTATCTGGACATACTCAGCAGGTGGTGGTGGTGGGGGGAGTTTCATCTTCCGGGGGTCATATGTGGAGTCCCACAGGGATTGCTTCTGGGACCACTCCTGTTTAACTCTTACATCTCGACATCAGGGAAGGTATCAGGAGCAAAATTAGTCTCTTTGTGGATGACTCTAAGGTGGGGGGTGGTGGTGGTGGATGGAAAAGAGGAAGGGTAGCCCTGCAGGGGACCTGGATGCTTTGAGAGATGGTCATGCACCTGGGAACTGAAATTTAACACCAAGAAGTGCAATTGCTGCACCTGGGTGCTGGAAACCCAGGCCAAGTGTACACCCTAAGAGGGAGCACAATGCAGGCTTTAAGTGGGGAAAGGGATCTGGGGGTGGTGGTGGATGCCAAAATGAATAATTCTAAGCAATGTAGGAGGGCAGCGACCAAGGCAAACAAAATGCTGGGCTGCATCGCCAGGGGGATTACCTCAAAAAGAAGGGAGGTAATTCTGCCACTGTATAATTGCCTGGTTAAACCACACCTTGAAAACTGCATGCAGTTTTAGTGTCCACACTTAAAGAAAGACATTGCAGTGGGTTCAGAGGAGGGAAACCAGAATGATGCAGGGTCTAGGGATAGGTCATATGAGCAGAGACTAGGGGAGCTCAGACTGTTCTCACTGGAGGAGAGGAGAGGAGAGGAGAGGAGAGGAGAGACAGGGGGGATATGATTGAGGTCTTCAAGTATCTAAAAGAAGTAAATGAGGTAAGCCTAAATGTGGCCTTTCAGAGGGAGGTGGGAGGGACCACCATGGGGCACAATTGGAGGCTGGAGGGCGGAAGACTCAGGGAGGAGAGAAGGAGGTGATACTTTACTGAGAGAGTGGTGGAACCATGGAATGCACTGCCAGAGGAGCTGGTGGAGGTATCTACAGTGGAAGGGTTCAAGAGAGGCTGGGACAGGTACAGGAAGAGGGTGGAGCTGAGGAATGTCATCTCTGGGGGACTCTGGTGGGGGACAGGGAATCATCATGGGGGAGGGCAGGAGGGTGGAAAAGGTAGCCATTTAGGGTACTGACTCTCAAGCAAACTCAATAGACCATGAGGCCTACTCTGCTGGCATTTTAGTATGTTAGTAAGTACTTCACACTGTCCCATAACCTGCACACAATAAAACCACAACCAGCATACAGAAGCCAACAAAGAGAACGACAGAGGCTGCATTTTAAAGATGCTGACAACCCAAACTGCCTAGTTAATTGCTATCTAAAGTATATGTCTAAGGTATCAGCAGATGCAAAAGCTTTATCTTCATCCAAGGTGACTTCACCAGTCATTTTGGACACAAAGCAGACATGATATGCAAAGGAGCCTATGGAGAAAAACTATTTAGGCTCATTAATAGCACAGATAAGCAAGGAAGCCAACTTAAGCACAAGATATACTATAGTATACTAACCACAGTGTCAGAGCAACTTCAGTGCCGATTCTGTCAAATGCTAGACTCCAGGCCAGGGAGATCATGACAGTGACAGGTCACAAATATGAGCACAGCCTGCAAAGCTACTGGAAAGCATGTTCTGAAGATAAAAAGAAATGGAGCAACCTTCTGAGTGAGCAGCCAACACCTCAACAGGAAAGGGAAATCAAGACAGAAGAGTCAGAAAATGAAGAAGAACCATTCTGCAGCTCATCCCTACCACCAACTGGATCCTCTGCATCACCAGTTAATTTACCTAACTGTTCCTTCACTGCACAAGTCAATTTCATCCACTATAACAATTAATTGTTCACAGTTCATTATGTTGGACATCCCTCAAATGAATGTGCAGTGTAAGGGGTTTAAAAAGTGTTTTGTTGTTTAGGCCACCCCATCCCAAAAATGAACTACTTTTTCTCCCCACACTACAAAATTATACTAACTTACTAATAAATAAATATTTACACTGAAACAGTTTTTTTTGTCTCTGTCTCATTAATGTAACCTGTTGCCTATTTTCTAAGCACAAAAATACCCTCCAGGTTGGGCAGGATTATGATATACTGGATCTTCCAGGGGCTATAAGGTCCTCCACCTGTGGCATTTGGCCTAATCACACCCATGGGGTGGTTCAGTATAACACAATATGTCCCACCCTGTCGTGTATTATTGCTTACTTGGAGCATTTCACCAGAGGCAGGGAAGAGTGCTACACTCAATTTATTACATTCAAAAATGTTATGTAAAAATGTTATCATAATACATATAGTAGTTAGTAAGTTTCCTTATGGTCTGAAACAGTTGTTCTTAACATACGTTGAAATCAACCACTGCAATCAGCTATGTGCTCTGAACACAGAACAAAAATCTATTGTGAGAGCTGAGCTGAAGTCATTGCAGATACCCATTAGCTAAAATATGTTGTTTCATCTTCAGCATACATTCTTTGAGAACCACGTTCACACAGGGTCAGATGACAAGGTAAGAAACAAGAAATAATAAGCACCTTAGTGTTCAGCTAAGGAAATAGTAAGGCGGGCAGGGAGCTGGTAGGAGGGGAGGCAGCAGAGAGTTGTGGTGAATGGAATAAGATCAGAGGAAAAGGAGGTCACTAGTGGATTACCACAGGGATCTGCTCTCCCAGTCCTCTTTAATATGTTCATAAGTGACATGGGAGAGGGAATCCAGGGAAGGCTGTGTCTATTCACAGATGACACTAAACTCTGTGTCAGGATTGACAATGTAAAGGAGATAAGGGAGTTGCAGAGAGACCAGCAAAGGCTGGAAAACTGATGCAATGTCTGGCAGCTGAAATTCAGTGCCTAAAGTGCACACTTATGCACTTAGGGAACAAAAACCCCAGAACAGAATATTGGATTTGGGGTGGGGTGGGTTAGCGGAGACAAGATCAGAGGAAGAGTGCAACCATTACTGTCGCTCATTACTGACTCTTAAGCAAACTGCTAGTGTAAGAAGGCCTTTAGTAAGGCCAACAGGAGTCAGTGATGTATCAGTACATGGTTCAATAGTAGAAGGCAGAAAGTACTTTTACCACTGTATAACTCGCTGGTGAGGCCATACCAGGAATACTGTACACAGGCTAGAGGAGGTACAACATAGGATGACCAAGATGATTAAGGGTCAGGATGGCAGATCCTATGTGGATGGGGCTAAAGGCACTAAAAATGTATTCCCTCAAAACCAGAAGAAATTGAGGAGATATGATAGAGAACTTCCAAGTTCCTGAAAGGAATTAACAAGGTGAACTGTGAGGAGATATTTACTAGGAACAGAGAAGATAGGTGAAGGGGTCATAAATGGAGGTTAATGGGGCGAAGGTTTAAAAAGGATTTGAGAAAGTATTATTTTACCGAAAGAGTGGATGAGCCATGGAATGGTCTGCCAGCAGAGATAGTGGATGCCAGTACCAAAAATGACTTCAGTTTTGGTCCTGTGCCAGGGATGTCACAGCACTAAACAGGTATGTGAACCAGCTTGTTCTTATCTCTTAAGTGTTAATTATTCTGTGTATAAAATCAATATAATTACTGGCCACAATTTTTTAACACGGGCACAGCGAGTTATAATTTGCCGTTATAACTACCTCGACTAGTTATAACGGCAAACACGCGCTACTCTGCTCTAGAGCACAACGCGAGACTGAGGCAATAATCGACTTTGCGGTCTCGCAGCTTGCATGCCCCGTCAGATTCTACCGCTCTGAAACAAAACAAATACGGACCACGATAAAAAACGGATGTAAAATAGCGACAGCAACAGCACAAGATTCTTAAGAAATGGAGACAAGATTTTAAATCGTGGACTCCTCTATAACAGAACAATTTACAGTGGAGCAGGATAATCTAAATACCAAAGAAAAGCAGTGACCTCCGTCTCAGTTTTTAGCAATAATCTATTAATTTGCAAGTAAATGAATAAAGCAGTTGAAGAAACACGTTTTTAAAATAATTAAAAACTGCAATGTTGTACAACCACCACAAATACATTCTTCATTATACCACAACTGCCTTATTCATTTATTTGCAACTCAATAGATTATTGCTAAAAAAAATTGTGACCAGCAATTATAAAAATAAGTATAAGCAAGGAGTTTATGTGACTTGATACCGGGTGGAGGCCGATACCGGGTTACCGGGTTGATGGGGCATCCCACACCTCGGGGGTGTGTAAAATTCTCATAATAACCACCTGCCTATACATTATTCTCTATGTAGTTAACTCAAATAATATATAAAACCAATATAGAGTAGGTTTTATGAAAATATGTCTCTTATTGAATAAGCTCATCATTTCACACAGTTTAGGCAGAAGGAACTGTTTGGTTTCACTTTGCAGTCCTCTTGCCCAAACTGCATGAGAAGACACTATAACATAAAACGCTTTGCCTCAGCACTTATTATGTTATATATTGCACTAAGGAACACAATTGCCTGAAATTCAGATTTGTAGGGAATGCTACATACCTGAATCCTTCTGATTCTAACTTTTTTTTAATTACTGGTGACCAGAACCCACTCTTTAATTACTTTGATTTTCAATACTTCTGCAGGTATATATACCTGTATACTGTATATACATGCTTAAATTGTTTATCGACTTTTCCTTTTGAGAAAAATATCAATTGTATTTCACTTGGTATGCATGGTACAGTAGTTTAAGTGTAATAAATTCTCTGATATCATGAGGGTTCATGAAAATGGAGACTGCATTTCTTTTGGAAGACAACTTCAGAAAGACATTATCATATACTGTAGCTTCTTTTTCCTGAAATTACCAAGTAATAAAATATAATACGATATGCTGTTATTGCATGAATAAATAAATAAATAAATGTAAGACTATCACTTCACAAAAGTAGGTTCATGCACCAGAAATGATAATGTTATATAGACCACCAGCAATAAATAAATAAATAATCAAATAAATAATTATGGTCTTCCCCATATACTGTATGTTGTACTCATAGAAACATAGAAACATAGAATTTGACGGCAGATAAGGACCGCTTGGCCCACCCAGTCTGCCCATTTCTCTACTTAATGGATAAGCTGCAGGTCCTAGTAAACCAGCAGCGACTTCTTCCTACCCCATCCCGTAGAATTGCCTTATGACTGTCCCATGCATGCTTGAATTCCACCACTGTTTTTGACTCCACAACCTCCCTCCGAAGGCTGTTCCATGCATCCACAACCCTCTGTGAAAAATACTTCCTTAAATTACCTCTGAGCTGCCCCCCATCTTCAAATTGTGCCCCTTGTTCTTACACACTTCTTTTGAAAGATGCTACCTCTTGGACTTTGTGGATTCCCTTGAGGTACTTGAAAGTTTCTATAATGTCCCCTCTCCCTCCTTTCCTTGAGGCTATACATATTAAGCTCCTTTAGTCTCTCTTCATATGTCTTCTGGTGCAGACCCTGCACCATTTTAGTTGCCCTCCTCTGGACAGCTTCCATCTTGTCTATGTCTCTGCGGAGATTGGGTCTCCAGAACTGCACGCAGTACTCCAGATGGGGTCTCACCAGCTGTCTGTACAGAGGGATAATAACTTCCTGTTTTCTACTGGTGATGCCTCTCCCTATGCATCCCAGTATCCCTGCAGCCCTCCTTGCTGCCTTCTCACATTGCTTGCCCACCTTTAGGTCATCTGATATCACTACCCCCAGGTCCCTTTCCATTTTTGTTGTTGTTAGTATCTCACCCCACATTGTGTACTCTTCCCCTGGGTTTTTGTTTCCCAGGTGCATTACCTTGCACTTCTTAGCATTGAATCTACTCGAGACAACTCTGACAAATATTTATACTGTACAGGTAAAGAAATAATTGTCATCATGGAATAACTCGTAGCTTAGAAAGACAGGGTTTTTTTTTAACCCTAGCCCTTTTATCACCTCCAAACCCGAACTATCTCAGGATGCCCTGTCTCACTGTGCCATTCTAGTGCCCACCGTGATCTCCCTCCTCATATATGTTACTGCTCCCCCACCGAACCCAAGCCAGACAAGCCCTCCAGCTGTGAGCCCCCGGAGGCAGGGCCACCAACCACTTACCTGGCCCTTTATTTATAATCCAGTTTGTCTGGCTGGGTCATTGAGGAGACCGAAGGGGTGGAGAGGAGATCCGGTCCTGGGCATGTGGCAGCCAGTCCTGCAGGGACCCATCACCTATTGGGATTGAAGGGGTTTTCTTGTTTTTATGCCCTTTCCCCCTCCCCACTGGCAGAGCCTGAGCTTGCAATGATGCCAGGGATGTCCATTGCGGCTCTGCAACCCACTATTTAGCCCTGGAGTGTTGCAGTGCCTCCAGTCACCACCAGAGGCCACTGCAATGCCAGGCTTAACCCTGGATCCCCCCCTCTGAGAGAGGAGAGCAGTCCTACAGATGCTCAATCCTCCCTCCCTCTCCCCTGCCGATCCCCAGAGGCCCAAGCTCGTTCCCGAACCCAGGCTGCAGGTGTGGCACGAGGTGTGGCGTCCAGTGCCTCAACCCTCAGTGCCACCGAGCCAGCCAACATGTTTTTTTTTATATAGAGAGATTACAAAATATAACAAGCATTTCTATTTTGTACACATCCCATTATTTGCCTGAATTACTCTTTTAGAACAAATGTAGAAATATCACCTTTATAAACCAGTGTATTATTACATTTATAAAATGGTTTTCATGTTGGCATCACAAATTAGACAATAGTTTTGTTTTTGTTGTAAGGAAAGGGAAATCTTATGCTAGTTTGCCAGCACAGCAGTAGTGATACCACTTACATCGCCAGTGACCCAGGTTTGGGAATGAGACAGGTGGCAGTGCAGGCTGGAGCCAATATAAGGGAGGTAGGCATAGTCACTCTGATGCTACAACATCAGATGCATTTTCACCATGACATTCGAGGGTGGTGAGACAAAGTGAAAATCCCCAGAACAGATGATACCATCCACTGCCCTGTCACAGGCTCCTCACCCCCATCCATGGATCTCGCTCCCCAACCAAAGCGCAACTCTGTCTCAGGTTAATGGGTCAGTCCCAAGCAGGCCTTCCTGTTGGAGGGTCATCCATGTGGGAATCAAGAGTGAGGGTCAGTCCCAGAGAAGGTAGGTGACGGGGATGGACAGTGCAGAGGACTGAATGGGGCCAGTTAGGAGGTCAGGGGAGAAAAGAATACAAAGGTAACAAAAAAAAGGAAAGGGAAAAGTTATGTTATCACACCCCATCTCATTAGTGTTTACTACTTGGGGGAAAAAACACTTGCCAAACCCCATTTTATAATTATAAATAATCTCTGTGTATATGCAGCAGAAAACATAATTTATTTGTCTCACACAGGTAGTCACAGTTTCTGCTGAGTAACCTTATATATGGTATTCCAATGCTATACTTTTAAAATAATCATTGCTTGGATTTCCTAAACTACTTACTACAGCATACGGTACGTTAGGGAAACAGTATAGCTAGAGGTTAGAGAACCAAGCTATGAACCTAGAGACATAGCAGCTCTGGGTTTGGATTCATAGAAACATAGAATTTGATGGCAGATAAGGACAGCTTTGCCTACCTGGTCTGCCTATTTCCCTACCTAGTGGATAAGCTGCAGATCCTAGTTAGCCAACAGCCTGCTTTCTCCTATCCCCGACTAGAATTGCCTTATGTCTGTCCCATGCATTCTTGAATTCCCCCGCTGTTTTTGACTCCATGACCTCCTCAGGAATGCTGTTCCATGCATCCACAACTCTCTCTATGAAAAAGTACTTCCTCACATTACCTCTGAGCCATTCCCCCACAACTACCATTTAATTTCTGTGTGACCCTGAGTGGTCGCTGAACCTCTCTGTGCTCACAGGTCACACCAGCTGAGCTTCTGTTCAGTGTGCTGTTCCTGACCAAAAACATAGAAACACAGAAACCAACAGCAAATAAGGACCGCTTGGCCCACCTAGACTACCCATTTTCCATACCTACTATAATACCACAGACCCTACTTGATCTTTGGCATAACCCTCCCTTCCCTAACCATTAAGGTTCCCTTTTGCCTTAATACTAAACATCTAAAATAAATACATTCATCTAAAATAAATGTTTGTTATGACTCTATTAAAGACCTATTGAGTATGTGTCATCTGTTTTGATTTTTAATTGTCAGTTTTCTATACAGAATAAGTTTCCATAAATAAATGTTAGTTCAGGCCTTTTAAGACTTTTATTATTATATTATCATTTTGGAGGTTACAACTAATGCTTAGTTAGAAGACCAGCTTCGGGACCAAGAGATCCCAGGTTTATATCCACCTAGAGTACAGTACTCTCTGTATAAAACTGGGCAACTCACTTCTCAGTGTTCCATTCCAACCAGCTATGGAAATGAGAAGCAGGAAGCTACTGGAAATGAGATGCTGCAACCTAGTTGGGCTATCCAGTGAAAATAAAAAATGTAATATTAATACCTTTCTGTGAAAATTCTGAAAGACAATTAGCAATTATATACAGTAAATGAGCAAATATTATTGAATTCTATAATTGTAAAACTGACTACAACCAGACAAAAGAAGGAAAACAAGAGACTTCATGAAAAAATTATATGGAAACCATGAATGCTGTATATAGTATTTATGCCGTAGGAGTGGGAACCAAACCACTTACATAAATCCATTTATTTCACTGTGTTGAATAAATTGTTGAACTACCATTTATTCAACACCTTGATGTCAATCACAGTACCCAGCACCCTCCCTCTGCCAGCCAGTTGGCACTACTTAGTCAGAAAGTTTCTTGCCACAAACAGCACTACGCCCTCATCCTCGCTCCCCTGCCCTCATCCTCCCACAGCCAGCCAAGTTTCAGTTGTAAAAATAAACACTGACTACACCATCCTTTTTTTTATGTACCTTGTTTTCTTCTCTCTCCTCCAGGCTCCCCTCACCACAGCACTCTAGGAGGATATAGTGTCCAAATGCATACTCTCGGTATCTCACCCGATGCCCGCACGCTCCATCAGTTGCTCGATTACAATATACTTGGTAAGTCACTCACTTGCAAATAAAAAATAATAAAGCAGACCATAGAATGCAGGATCAACCAGATAAATGGGCAGGATCAGCCAGATAACCAGCAGCCATGTCCACACTACACAGACTACCTATGACTCTCGCTAAGCGAGAGACAAACCCACCATTTTCCAGAACCTTGGGCCCTCCCACAAGAACTTCAAGCCAATAATAACATGCTCTGTAAACATACGGATGTAGACCCTAGTAGTGCTGTGTGGAATGCAGAAATTCTGTAGGCAGAATTTTGGCAGAATGGGCATTCAGCCAGAAAATTTTTCGCGGAAAACCTGGTGTTCTGGCAGAATTCCACCAGTATTTTAAATGTGGAATATATTCCATGGATGTCCAACATTCTCCATGGAACATATTTCCACAAGATTAAAATTCAATTTCCATATAATCAAGTGGATGAATTTTAATGAAATTTCATCCACTTGATTCCTGCTAGACTGGAGACGTGTACATACACTGTGCGGTGTATCATAAGAGTGTCCTTGTTTTTAATTTAATGATAGCAGCGATCAGTGGACTACTGTTCTGCCAATGTTCTATTCCACAGAATACTATTCCTCCATGCATTGATGCTGTTTAAAATAGCTTGCTGGAATGTTTTTCCACAGATATTCATTACGCATATACATATTGATGGACTAATTGTTTCTGCATAATGATATTCCGTGGATCCAGTTGTGGAAATCGGGTCTGGTTTTCTCAGCAGTCTGAGCAGTTGATAGAGTGAGACATTACACATTATATTACTAGTTCCTCTTGCCCAGTGGGTTTTTCTTTTTCCTAAAGCAGAAGCAGCATATTACCAGGGCTACTATCGGTTCAGTCAGCTGAGGTTCATCACCAGACATAAGATGGCAGGAGTGTAGCAGGCACATAAGGACAGGCCTAAAGCAGCAGAAGCAGCATATCATGGCCACTGTCAGTTCAGTCAGCTGAGGTTCATCACCGGACATATGAGATGGCAGGAGTAAGAGAAGCACATGAGGACAGGCATAAAGCAGCAGCAGCATATCATCGGGGACACTATGGCTCTGTCCACACCGGCAACGGTAGTCGGGTAATGTTTTCAATAACATTACAGGTTTTACCATGCTAGTGTGTCCATACTGCTACAATTCCTGTGTGTTCTGTGCTTAAACTCGGTAATGAGATCTTGTCACGTCAGCAGTTTCATATGAAACACGCTACAGACTCCTGTCCACACCAATGAAGTAAGCATGTTTCAAATGGAACAGTGTTACAAACCGTGCTAAAACCCTGATAGTATCAGGGTTTGAGCACGGTTTTCAAACACGGTTCCGTACCATTTTCAGTGTGGACATGCACTGTTTGGGGGGTGTCCTGTAACGTTTTTGCCTGCCTGTAATGTTATAGGACCCCTAGTATGGACAGGGCCTATCAGTTCAGTCAGCTGAGGTCCATCACTAGACATATGAGATGGCTGAGGGGAAGCTATGCGGATGGGCCAAGCAGCAGCGCATATCAGGGCCAATATCAGTTCAGTCAGCTTATGGTTCATCACCAGACATATGAAATGGCAGGAGTGGAAGAAGCACATGAGGGTGGGCCTAAAGCAGCAGCAGACGCATCAGGGTCACTATCAGTTCAGTGAGCTAAGTTTCATCACCAGACATATGAGATGGCAGGAGTGGGGGAGGCACAGGAGGATGTGCCTAAAGCAGCAGCCTCATGCGAGCCACTATTAGTTCATTCAGCTGAATTCAGCATCGAAGTAATGCCAGGGAGACACATATCTGTTATCTTACTTAAAAGAAATCAAGATGATCAAGGGTGTTCTGGGTCTTTCTTGGTAGGCAGAAAGAAAAGGACAGATAAGACGGGCCCATCATTGTTGTGCCCAAGCAGCATTGCACTGGAGAAAGATAAAAAAAAAATTAATGGCAGGCACAACAGCAATGCTGCAGTGCCTATCTTGTCTGTCCATTCCGCCCTGCCAACAATGAAATCCCTTGGACCACATTTGATCTTCTTGACTATTTTCTTGTAATATTATAGTATATTGTAATATAAGTGAGAGATGATTTTCTTTCATCTAGTATGAGAACCACCACCAACTGCAGCACCATCTGCGGAATACAATTCTGCAGAACACACATTTTTCCGCGAAACAGAATTCTGCGGTCATTACATGCAATTATCTATGAACGGAAGAAGTGTTTTTTCAATAGTAATCATCACACATGTTTGCAAGCAGCATTAATATGACCACACATCTGCCTGTATGGTGGTAGGATGCCTGGAACAGTTATTTTTTGTAAATGTAATCGAAGCATTTCTGCATACCATTCCACAGAATTTAATTCTGCCAATTCCCACATCCTGTTCCATGTAATAGAAATTAGCTGCGCATTTTTAATGATGTATGCACTGTAAGCCTGCGCCTGCTGAATACTATTCCACGGATATTACTTAATAGTACGCACAGGTGTGGGTTATTGGGGATTTACCCACGCCTTGTGTGGTGTGTCACGGGGCGCAGCTGAGTGACTTAACCACACAAGAAGTGGGTAAATCCACCAATAACCCACACCCTGGAGTGCCTAATTGCAATTATACAATGCACCCATGTGTAAAATACATTTACAATATGTTTAAGTATGTCTTTTATAAATGCCATTTCTCAGCCATGGGTTATTGCAGGATATACCACAGTCATGTGATGTGTTTTGACCAATGAGGTCACAGGATTTTCATACCCCATTGTATAAAACAGCTCAGCTCTCAGTCACAACACACAGCAGCTATTGTTTCAGAGGAAAACAATTCCGCAGATCTTTGAAACTCGCTTACTGTGTTTGAAAGTTCTGGAGTATCTTGTGCTTTGCTAAAATATTGTTATATGATTTCTATTGCTTTTTTCTTTAATTACTATTAAAAGTAAGTTATTCCAATGCTCATCCCCAATGGCTTCCAGAAATGGAGAAATTAGCACCTCAAGAGGTCCCTCAGCAGCTCCCTTCTCTGCTGAGGAGACATCAATTTTAGTGCCAGTGATGTCCCAAGAAGCTGGTGACATGTTTGGACCCAAAAGACTTGAATTCATTGAGAGAGAGCAAATTTGGGGAGAGATTTGCTGACTAGTGAGCGGTGATGGGGAGCGACCACCGAGGACCATAAAAGAACTTCAGCACGGTGGTATGATCTTCAGAGGCATGACCCCCACATAATACAGAACCTGGGGTGCATTGTAACCATGAAGGAAGAGCCACCAAAAAAAAAAGAGCATGTAAACTCAGTGTTGAAGGTAAGTGTTTCTTAACATGATTACATTACTGTACTTCATAATTATACTGTTTTCAGTTTGTACAAAGATGGTGGCCTACCTCAAATTAATTGCAATATTCAGTAAGGCATGACCATTGTTTTTATTAATAGTGTGTTAATCGCCCCTACCCCTAGTGGTGTAAAGTGGCACCAGGCACAGTACAGTGATATATTGCCACTATGGCATTTATCGAATAAGCACCATTATGAACTGGCGCTCATAAATGGACGTCGCTGATTGGCCAAGACGTTTTTGAAGCCGTGATGATATCGAGCTACATCATCATGACTTCAGAAAACCTCCGGCCACCAGCCTTCTTACTGCCTAGAACTTTATGCGCATGCTTACGGTGGTATTCTCTACACAAACAGTCTGCAGCAGCAGCAGGCCACCCCTCCCCGGTATGTGTGTATTCGGTGGCATGGCGCAAGTCACGGCTCGAGCGACTCTTTCTACCCACCCCAAAAATACAGAAAATTACCCCAAAGCCAGCCAGAGGATGCGCTCTCTTTTTAATTAAAACCATTCTATCATCCGGCAACTTCACATTCCAATGGCCACTTCGAAACAGTTACCGAAAACCACCTCCTCGCTCCTTGCCAGCCACCAAGTACAGACGAAAACATACTGGCCCGCCCACTCCTTTCACAAACCGCAACAGTGCTCCTGCCAGCTCATGGAAAACAGTCCCTCCAACTGACTTTACCTCTTCTGTGTTGTTTTAAAGCTTTTCCTGACTCCCGCATGCACCAGCTCTTCACACAACAGTAGCGTAACATCATCACACCAATCAAAAGCCACCAATGACAGCTCAGAATATCCATGTAAGGACCCCAAAACCGGCCACAATATGTGTATTTTTTTTCATAAAACAGTTCTGTCAACTGGCCCTCCAGTTCACTTACTGAATGCTACAACAAAAGTGAAAGCTGACTTCCCGATTGCCACCACAAAAGTGAAAGCTTTCTTACCGACTACCACCACAAAAATGAAAGCTCTTCTTCCACTAAAGATCCCGAATTTCACAGACTGTGATTTGGGGGAAAAAATCTCACACAAAAGTTCACCCAGTCCCAGAGCAGGAAGTGGAGCTGAGTCAAATGCAGGGAGAACATAGTAACACAGTACCCTTCCACAACAGCACCACCTGCTGCTCAGAGCCCTCTAGGAACTATTTTCTCAAAAGATACCCCTCCAACACCCCAAAACAGGCATTTCAAAGGAATGTTCAAAAGGTTTTTTAATTTGTTTTTAATATTTTTACTGCTAAAACTTTTAAGCCAGTTCATAATAGCAATAATGCACTGCAGGGTGTGGTATATCATGGGATATCGTCACTTCTCGGACGGTTGGACGCACTCAGCCTGCGGCCTCGTGCCCAACCACCCGAGGGTGATGATATCCCATGATATACCACACCTTGTCATGCCTTATTGCTTAAATATATGGCTGGGTGTTAATATTATTGAGGTACCGTGACATGATGTTATGCATGATGCCACAGGCTGAGTACATTCAGCCTCTGGGTGTGTGATTAGGGTATCTTATTACTACCAAGTACCAAACCAATATGAAGCCATGTATTCTTGTTTATTTAATAAATGCCATTAGGCCAATATGGCACTCTGCTGTACCTAGTGCCACTTCACAGCCATAAGTGGCGAATAACAGTGCTGTTAACGTAACCCCTGTGTACTGTCCAGGCCTTATTAATTAATTTAAAAATCAGCATTTCTTCAGTCGTTCAATTCATCCCACTTTCCCCCAACAAGACGCATATGGAATGTTAAAATGATACCATGATTGCAAAATTCTTCCAAATTCCAGTGACAAGGTCACACACAGACACCAAGTATAGCCTGCATATCAATGTTATTATTATGTCCTACTGTTGAATTTTAAATACAAGTCAAGGCTGCCACCATATTTGTGTGTGAATTTATTAATTGAATTTAGTGGGTTACAAAATCAGGGAGTTGCGCTTGTGTACCATGCAGGTAAATGTTGAATGTTTTGCCATTTCTTGTGCTCTTTAATGTTATCATTGCTATAAATTAATCTAAGCCATACCTTGCTCATTTGTAATCAGACTATTACAGTCAGTCACAGAAGTTTATTATAATACAGTACCAATAAGGCACTCCCAGTAGTTATGTTAATAATGTTACTTAATGGTCATGGTCAGTTGATCACCCGCTAGGGGCATGTTGCACTGTACTATTCCTCGTGCATGCCACAGTACACCCATACATGGTGATTAACCAACCATTAGGTAAAATAACCCCTGTAGGTGCCTTACTGCTTAAAAATAGTTCTTCCATCAACAGTTTAATGAGTTTACCTTTAAGTGGAAGCAAAGCAATTATAAATTGAAGGCTGAGGTTAACAAAGTTGTAGTCATATCTCTATAGTGCTTCTGTTATGTCTTCTCATTGGTTCATTTTAATGCTTCGTTATGATTATTGCAGAATATATTTAATGAAATCATGATTCAATTGACTGATGAAAGCAATGTTTTTATCAACAGCTGCTCATGAAGATCATACTTCCAGTTCTGCAGAATTACAAGGCCACAAAAGTGAAGTTGCTGCCAAGCCTGCCAGTGCACCAGAGACTAGTGAGGTTGTTGTTATGGACGACAATGCACAGGAGGTGACATCTGTCGAGGCAGGGCAACCTGCACCTGGTATGGATTTCTTGTCATTATGAAAATGGTCTCAGAAATGCTGTAGTCTGATTGGCTGTTAGGACTGCATCAGCCTTACATTAATCCATGTTATACCATCATGTGCAACAGTACTGCCTGATCACTATGGTACAGAGATTTTTCCTGTCAGCATTCCACCCTCTAGCAGTCAAGATGAATGATCTTACACTTGTCAGTGTTAAATGAAACTGCCACTTCTTTGACCATGCCTCAAGCCTCCTTAGATCCCTCTGCATTTTTCTACCCCTTACTGAGTGTCCACCATATTGCAGACCTTAATATCATCCACAAATAGACACACACCCCCCTTCAAGGACCTCAGCAATGTACCCTATGAATTGATTGAACAGTAGTGGCCCTAGTACCAAGAGTGCCTTCTTGTAATCCAGATACATGATGTCTACTGCCCTCCCTTGATCCAGTTCCTTGGTGACCCCATCAAAGAACTCTATCAAGTTTGTTTGACAGGATCTACCCCTGGTAAAGCCGTGTTGCCTTGGATTCATCAGGTTGCTTACCTCCAGGTAACTGGTGATCTTGATTTTCAGTAGCTTCTCCATGAGCTTGCCCATCACCAATGTGAAGCTCATGGGCCTGTAGTTTGCCACCCCCCCAACCTTGTGCAGGGGGACCACATTCGCATGTTTCCAGTCCTACAGTACCACTCCGGACTCCATGGAACTGTTGAATAGTGCAGTCAAGGGTGGTGCTAGTATATCCTTTAGATTCATGAAGTACCCTTATCAGGAAATAACACACTCCACAGAGTGTGTTATGGCCCAGATATATTGAAACAGAGAAACATAGCCATCTGTCGGCCTAAATGGACCACTCGGCACATCTAGTATGTTCTCTTCCCTCACCATGGTTTCTTTGCCATATTGACCTTATTCCCTTCTTTGCTTCGTACTCTTGACTGAATCACATATTCTGTCTCAAATTGGTATTCCATGTCCTCTTGTAGTCCCCATTGATTTCGGTCCCACCCCCATTCCTGTAGCCTATTCCATATATCCACCACCAATTCCCACTCAGTGAACTATTGATCCATCATATTACCTCTGAAGCTGCTTCTGTCTGGTTTTAAGCAGTGCCCTTTTTGCCATGTTATCTCTGTGTATGAAAATGCTCCATTGCATAACCCTGTCTATTTCCTTTACAGTCTTTTAAAGCTTCTGTCATGTCAACCACACTCTACCTCCTTGCTTCCATTGTGTTCAGACAATGAACCTCCAGCCATTCCTCACATCATCCCTGTGCAAGCACTGCACCATTTTGGTAGCCATTGTCTGTATCCACTCCACTCAATGTTTGTACCCCTGTAGGTGTGGTTCCCTGAACTGTTCACACCCAATACTCCAGGTGTGGCCTAACCATATAAAATGTTGTTATAAAATGGTTACTGCTAACTAATAAATTGAATGCCATCAAGAAGACACATAAGTAACTTTAACTAAAGCCATACAGAGCAGTTGTTTATTATACAATGGCAAGAAAGAACTTGGCTTCTGATTGGTCAGTTGATGCCACAGCAGGGATGCTATCCTGGCATAACATCCCTGCTGATTGTTTGATGATGTGGCTGAGCAGCACCAGGATGATCTCTCATTCTCTTAAGAAACAAAAATATGTTTACACACTAACAAGAACATGCTTTAAAATTATTTTTATTATAAAACAACAAGCCATTGTATAATAGCAATAATGCCTCCAGGGTGGGTATTATGCTGGATAACATCCCTCTCGGGTAGTTGATGCCTCGCCAGTGGCCTCGGGCTCAATCACACAAGGTGGATGTTATCCCAGCATAACACCCACCATGTCAGGCATTATTCTTTATTAGATTGGTGTACTAGTAGCATGACTCAGACCAGTTACTTGGAAGCAGTGTGATGGTATAGGACTAGGAGTGTAATGCTGTGCTATGCATTCAATTACAGAGACTAATCCAACGAAGCAACCTCTCAGTAAGCGGGAGAGAAGAGATTAAAAGAAATTGAGACAGCTTTAAAAAAACTGTTCAAATGGAGGAAAGCAGCAGACTGCTGAGAAGAACAGTGGGCAACTACAAGAAGAAAGAAGTCCATGGTGGAGCAATGCCTGAAGGTAATCTAGAAGGACATTAAGGAATTAAAAGAAATCAAAAGATAATTACAAGAACCAGCAGGACATTACTAGAAGGCTTAATAGCCAGCTAGGCCAGCCGCCCATCACCACCGAAGGTAGCTAGTCATCATCAGCATCTCTAGTGCCACCCAAACAACAGGCTGCAAAAGACAACATTTAATTTCATTGTAAATTTGAAAAATTCACAGTTTCACAATACAACTTGAATACAGTTTAACTTTTGTGTAGTTCTTCTTCCCCTATTCTTGTTGCTGTTCTTCTTTGTGTTTTAATTTTATATTGTTATATTTTGTTCTTCTTCATGCTGTTGTTTGTTGTTGTTGTTTTGGTTTTTAGTAAACATTTTAAGGTTTAAAACAACAATGTATTTCTGCAGTCTTTCTGATTCAGTGCTGTTTTGACTCACCATGAGTGATGTCAGGGAGTGGTGGTGTATTGAATGAGCAGAAGCAGCATGCCTAAATTGTGTAACAACTGTGACTTATATGATGGAGTTCAGTCAGATGAGATTCATCACCAGAAATATGAGATGACAGAAGTGGAGAGAAGCACTGAGGACAGGCCTAAAGAAGCAGCAGCTTTGCATCAGGGCCACTGTTGGTTCAGTTAGGTTTGGTTCATTACCAGAAATAAGAGATGGCAGGAGGGGGAGAAGCACATCAGGACGGGCCTAAAGCAGCAGCAGCATAGCATCAGGGCCGCTATCAGTTCAGTCAGCTTAGGTTTACCAGACATAGGAGGTGGCAAGAGTGGTAGAAGCACATGAGGATGGGCCTAAAGCAGCAGCAGCATAGCATCAGGACCACTATTAGTTCAGTCAGGTTTGGTTCATCACCAGAGATATGAGACAGCAGAAGGGGGAGAAGCACATGAGGACAAGTCTAAAGCAGCAGCATCTTCATCAAGGCCGCTGTCAGTTCAGTCAGCTTAGGTTTACCAGACATAGGAGATGGCAGGAGTGGGAGAAACACATGCGGACAAGCCTAAAGCAGCAGCAGCATAGCAACATGAACACTATCAGTTCAATCAGTTAAGGTTCACCACCAGAAATATGAGATGGCAGGAGTGGTAGAAGCACATGAGGATGAGCCTAAAGCAGCAGCAGCATTGCATCAGGGCCACTATCAGTTCAGTCAGCTGAGGTTCATCATCGGATATATGAGATGGCAGGAGTGGGAGAAGCACATGAGGATGGGCCTAAAGCAGCAGCATCATCATCAAGGCCACTGTCAGTTCAGTCAGCTTAGGTTTACCAGACATAGGAAGTGGCAGGAGGGGGAAGAAGCACATGCAGACAGGCCTAAAGCAGCAGCAACATAGCAACACGGCCTCTATCAGTTTAGTGAGTTAAGGTTCATCATCACTAGAAATATGAGATGGCAGGAGGGAGAGAAGCACATGAGGATGGGCCGGAAGTAGCAGCAGCATAGCATCAGGGCCAATATCCATTCAGTCAGGTATGGTTCATCACCAGATGTATGAGATGGCAGGAAGGGGGAGAAGAACATGAGGACGGGCCTAAAGCAGCAAAGCAGCAGCAGCATCATCATGGCCACTGTCAGTTTAGTCAGCTTAGGTTTACCAGACATAGGAGGTGGCAGGAGGGGTGAGAAGCACACGAGGATGGGCCTAAATCAGCAGCAGCATGAGATGAGAATAACACCAGGTAGACACTGATCTGTGAATAAACGAATGAGAAAATATAAATTGTAAATCACATTGCCATAGCAGTAAATGCAGTTTATGTTAGGAATGTAATGTGATTGACAAGGTTGTTTATTTAACCTTACATAAACAAACTGTATTATTATAAAATACTTACCTGAATCCAGAACTATGTGTGAAGAAGACAAAGTTACAACAACAATAGATAGACATTTCCTTTCTTGTAATGAAATCCAAGGAGAATAAGACCTGTGAAGATAAACACATTGAAACATTAATTTTGAAGTGGCTTTGTATGCACAAGCGATACACCAATTTTGAACATTTTATAAGAACACTTTCATTAAGCAATGAAGCCTGTTGCGCTCAAGGTGGTGCATTATAGTGCTAGTGGCCCTTTGGTGGGTTGAAGCATGAGGTATTGCTGAGTGCTTCAACCGTCAGAGAAGCATTAGTCCATTACCCAACCATGTAATACAACCAGGAGTGCCTTATTGAGATTATTAAATGGGTCATTATCATGACAGTACATTTTTTTTTTACTTTTGTTATCATATTACTTCTGTGGATCCGTGGTTGTGCCACCCCAGCGCGGCTCCTGATGGCAGCCGGGGGCAGCGAAGGAACAATCGACTCAAGCATCTGCTGGTGGTAGAGCATCAGCATGCGTCAGTGCATTTGCACCATGGACACCACTGTACATCCGTGCTCCACAGGGGAAACATATGGAGGAGCCCCTGAGATGGGGGGCAACAAGGATCCAGGGGTCTAGCCCCACATCCCCAACACCAGAATCTCTCCTGATGGTCCTGGATCCACCCACAAGACAGACCCTCTAATCGCAGAAAGACCTGCCAGGTAGGAGAGGTGGGTCCTCCTGGGGTGATCAGGGGATGGGAAATCATGTGGGGACTTGGGAAGTCATGGTGGGAGTAGAAGGCAGACTGGGAGGGTACCTCAAGAGATGCCCTGGTCAAGGAGAAAGAGAGTTCGCCAAAATAAATAAATTATAACATTAGTAACTGAATCTGTGTCTCAAGAAATATGACACAGCAGGGGTTGGCATTATGGTGTGATATGAGTCATATCCAAGTGCTTCCACAACCCGGAAATGGCCACATTATCCCAACATAAAGCACTAACTTGATTGCCTTATTGCAAGTAAGGAATTGGTCAATTTTAGTAATTTAAATTTCGTATGCATTTTTTAAACACATTACTTTCAGCTGTGCCATTGCACTGTGAAAACAGCATAGCTGAAAGATGCTCTAAGCAAATCACAATTCTGCATTCCTTTCTACCATTTTCATAATAACAATATAGTAATAAGGCACTCACATTGGTTATGTTAATGGTCAGTTAATCACCCTCCAGGGGCATGTGGCAATATGCTAGTACTCATGCAACATTACACCCCAATAGGGCGATTAACAGACCATTAAAATAACCCCTGGTCATGACTTATTGCTTAATTATTATTATTTGTTATTCCCTCTTACACAGGATCTCATTGAAAATGAGAATCACTAACTGAAGCACCATATGCGAATAGTATTCCGTGGAAGCCATCTTTTTCTCCATGAATATTGTTCTGCAATCATTACATGCAGTTTAATCAGAATGTAAGAGGTTATTGGCAATAGTAATAATCATACATGCTAGTAGTATCTGTAGCATGACCACATCTGATTGTTTGTTCAGTGGCTGTCCAGAATGTTACTTTTAAAACTTCCGAATATGTTAGTCCAGCAGAATATTCTTCCACGGAAAAATATTCCACTGATTATAAATTCCGTGGAATAATAATCCACTGCACAATGTGATGATGCATTAAAAACTCACCATAACAGTGGAATCTTATTCCATGGATGTTCATTGCTGTAGCCTGTTGAATTTATCTTGTTTCCGTGAAGTACTTTTCCACGGATCAACATGTGGCATGGCCTAACCAGTCTAGTTTGCAAGAAGTTTACTTTCTGTTAACTAGTTCACAGTCACACTTTGACTTTGCAGTTTCTTGCTGTACTCACTGTTAATAGTCAGCATCAACCAAGGACGTGTTTTGCAATGGCTACTAAGGGAAGTGGAGAACAAACAAATCCGTCCACTTCAATGGGCAGTGAAGGACAGGAGGAGAGTAAAAAATGAATCAGGCCATCTGCACCACCATTCTCACCTCCATAGAGACATCCATACTAGTCATTGAGGCCACTAAGAAGGCAACAGACCTCTTTGGAAAAAGTAGACTTTCCTTACCGAAAAGGGAGGCTATAAGGGAGGAAATCGGCCACAAGGTGAGTGGTGATGGAAAACGCCCTACTCATACTAATAAACAAAAGAAGCACCACTGGGATGCTTTACAGCAGAGAGGCTGGCACATCACTGAAAACCTTGGTGGTGTTGTGACCATATCAGAAGTGCTTAAGAAAAGGCATATAAAAAGTAGTGAGAGCAGTGAGTGTTAACACTAATATATTCTTTTATTACTGGATTATATTTCTGTGCTTGCAACGCTGGTGTGTGCATGCAGCCGGAGCATCTGGCCAATTTAACTCACAATAGTGCATTACTACTATTTTATATTTTATCAGTGTTTTGTGTAAAAACATAAAAAAAATACACTATTATTTTGTATTTCATAACTCATATACAGGAAGGCTTTAAATAGAATAGGTCAGCATAGTGACAAACAGTCACATAATTATAATGCATGGTAGTTTCATAGAAAAATGTAAAATTATATAAAATAGCTCTGTCTGTGAGCTGAGGCTTGATTTGTATAGGTCTCAAACAGGTCATGCACGCCCATGTACGTGTTTTGTCTGTTAGAATTTATATTGTATTTTTATTTGCTAATACATTGAATCACCAATACAGTGTACTATTGTTGACTGATAAAAATGTTATGTTTTATGTGTCAGCAGCTGCTATTTAAAAACCTGCTGCCACTGAAGACCCGGTGGCTAATGAAGAAGCAGCTTCCACTCAAGACCCGCCTGGTGCTGCTACTGATGAACCAGGCCTAAGTAGCAGCACAACACAGATTGGTGGTGCAGCTGAAGCCAGTGATGAGGTGTCAGGAGGAGTTGGTGGTGGTGGTGAAGCATCATCATCTGCTGTAGAGAAGGAAACTGGTAAGATATTATTAGTATTACATATGATGTTAGGCTATAGTACTAGACTTGTTGTTGATGTTATTTGAGTTTTGTGGAAGTACTACAGGTTTAGAGCTGTTAAGAAATATGAATGCATTGTAAAGAGCTGTGGAATATTTAGTGACTGAGAGATACATACGCTATAACCCACGACAGACATGGGTGGGTGTATCGGGAATTAGTGCATGCCCTGGATGCATTGTGACACATGGGGGCTTGCCTGGGTGACTTCAACCAGCAGGGAAGTGCATTAATGTCCCCAGTACACCCACTATATGGAGTGAGTTATGCACTCTTAAAATGGCCAGCTTACTAAAAAAAAAGCAAAACATTAAAAGCTATTTACACTTGTCATGCCAACTGTTAGTCTACCGGGGCATTAATGCATGGTCACTTTGGTCAGGTGATACTTTCTGTCCAATTACAAGTCATCATTCCACCAAGAATGCCCCCAATCTGCCTCCTCTAGTTGTGCAATCATTGGTCTCCATCCCCGTGCTCTGCTGAAATGTGTGTGACAAAGCGGCAGTTCAGTGAGACAGAGAAAGGGCATGTTACCACTGTGCACTGTACTGGGGAGAGAGCGGGGGACAGCAGGAGCCATGGTTGTGATTGTCACATTGTAGGCATTCGGAGGGACACAGAATGTCACTGTGCTGCACATGCCACACATTGCACACAGAACCTGTCATTTCAGCACACCCGGAAGCAGTAGCATGGGGAAATACAGCCACGCAAGCTGTACTGCTATACTGTATGTCACTCATCAGATCGAGTGTGTGGGGTCTCCCACCCCTGCACTGCAGTGCTGACTTCCTCCCCTTTCCTGATGGTGCAGGTCATCTCCGTGCAGGCTTACTGTAGATGAGAGGAATGTGTTTCTGTTACCCTTCCTATTGCTGTGCAGTAACTCCAGTCTAGGGTTGTCAGAACTAGTTCGGTAAAGATTCGAACCCTCCTCGAACCCTGGTGTTCGAGTTCTAACTTAGAACTCGAACACTGAACGGTTCGCAAAAGGGTTCGAATCACCGCGAGACGCAAGACGACGTGGGGTCGAGTAAGCAACGTGAGCTGCGGGATCTGTGGGGGTATTAAAGAGAGATGCGCCACGAGGAGGAGCGCCATTTGACTGAGGATCATCGCAGAGAGAGCGCAGCAGCAGGCAGCACCAGCAGCCCACTAAACTGTAGCAAAGCAGTTAAGGCTCCGGCTACTTTTGTCCAGCAGTCGTGGCCACTTCTTCCTGTGAGACCGCGAGAACAAGAAAAAAGCTAAAAATCGGGGGGACTGGGAGACGGGAGTGGGAGTACTAGGGGCCGGTTCAGGACAGAAGGAGGGAATCGGGACTCTGGAGGGATTAATCAAGATTGGGGGAGTGGGGGAATAGGGAGGGATTGATGAGAGACCAATATCAGGAGGAGGACTGGAGGAGGACTCGGAGAGAAAAGAACCTTTGTGAAGTGTGATTATTTGAAACTGCAGCACACTGCACACTCAGCAGCTGCCAGCAACAAGCATACAAGGGGGGCAAAAAAAAGGCAAATAAATCTGATAAATCTAAATAAGTCTGAACCCTAGTGTGTGTGTCACAGAGAGAAGCCCAGTGTGTGCCCCTTGACTGCACTGTACTGTACCCTACCCAGTGTGTGTTACAGAGAGAAGCCCAGTGGCCAGTTGTGTGGTGGCATTAACCTTACATGACAGAAATGTAGGGGGCAAAAAAGGCAAATAAATCTTTCTGAAGTTTCTGAACCCTAGTGTGTGTGTGTGTGTCACAGAGAGAAGCCCAGTGTGTGCATACTGTACCCTACCCAGTGTGTGTTACAGAGAGAAGCCCAGTGGCCAGTTGTGTGGTGGCATTAACCTTACATGACAGAAATGTGGGGGCAAAAAGGCAAATAAATCTTTCTGAACCCTAGTGTGTGTGTGTGGCATTAACCTTACATGACAGAAACGTAGAAATATAATTCTCATTCCCTGGTTTGCGTATGTGACTCCGTCTCCTGTGGTCAGTCAGCCCATCACCCTGCTGCTGTGTGCCCTTTGACTGCACTGTACCCTACCCAGTGTGTGTGTTACTGAGAGAAGCCCAGTGGCCAGTTGTGTGGTGGCATTAACCTTACATGACAGAAACGTAGGGGGCAAAAAGGCAAATAAATCTTCTGAACCCTAGTGTGTGTGTGTGGTATTAACCTTACATGACAGAAACGAGAAATATAATTTCATTCCCTGGTTTGCGATGTGACTGTCTCCTGTGGTCGGTCAGCCCATCACCCTGCTGCTGTGTGTCCCTTGACTGCACTGTACCCTACCCAGTGTGTGTGTTACTGAGAGAAGCCCAGTGGCCAGTTGTGTGGTGGCATTAACCTTACATGACAGAAACGAGAAATATAATTCTCATTCCCTGGGTTGCGGTGATGTGACTCCGCCTCCTGTGGTCAGCCCATCACCCTGCTGCTGTGTGCCCTTTGTGATTGCTATGTGATGCCTATGCCCAGCAGCCCAATCATTCTGTGCCTTGAACCTGGGATCCTTTAGTTGCAAACTGTCATATTCTTCAATTACTTTCAGTCCACGATCACAGTGTCACACAACCAAAATAAAATTTTGGAGTTGTAGCCAGCGATTACAGATCACATTGCTTTGTTACACAGGAATTGTTTGGGTGTTGGTGTGTTCACTGCAGTATACTGGACTGGTAGTACTGGTACTTACTGTCTGTTATGGCTGACACCAACATAGATGAAGCATTTAGTGCTGGTGTTGGAGCAGGTGTTGGTGGTAGTGGTAATCCTGCTGGTGCTAACAGAAATAACCAAATGTTTCACGTGATAAAATTCAACAAACAGCAAAAGAGCAACAGTGAAGTGTGGTAAAGGGGACCTTTAAGAAAACCTGTACAGCTGCTGGGTCACACGGAGAGGCACCATAAGGTATGCCATTCATGCCGCTAAGATCCCTGTGACTAGCAGCAATAATGCAAGTGACAGTGAGTCTCTCTCTACTCAGACATAACTCTTGTCTCAGTCCCACACTGTTGTGTCTTGTGACAAATCATTACTTCCTCAACAAAGTGAAATAAGCAAGTCTGCTGACAATGAATCAGGTAGTGCACTTGCAAATACATCCAGCACTGTTGGCAATGAAAAGGACATATCCATTGAATCGACCACTTCTGTGTTGGCCAGCAATGAAAATCCATCAGAGTCTTCTGTCCACTCTTCTAGCACCAAGGAGCATGTCCCAGGTTCTGTTAGGACAGGTGAAAAGACACAAACAGTCTTTAGCTATCTTCCTAGCACTCGAACAAAATCTGTCACATCTGAGGTGTGGAATTATTTCTCAGTCAGTAAACTGATCCATGCAGAGCAATTTGTTTCCTGTAACAGAGTGTAAGCCGTGGTAAAGTTGTGTCATGCCTTGGCACTACAGCTCTTAAACGCCATCTGAAAAGCATCTGGTTTTGCTTGATCATCCAAAACCAAAACCCATGTCCTCCATCTTCCAGACCGCACGTGAGAAGGGTCAGGATCAGGAATCTGAAATGGATACTGAATTGTTCGAACTTGATGCAGGCAGAACCACTGCCAGCCCTAGGATCACTGTTACCACCAATGCCAGCACCATTAGTACCAGTTGCACATCCAGTGATGGCACTGAATGTATAAGTCCTAGTCCACCATCTCTGCGCCCATCTGCCCATCAAGCACGGTGTATAATAAACCAGCAGGGACATGTTGCAAACAGCTAACACTGTCTCAGGCATTTGAAAGGAAGAATACCTTTACTAGAAATCATCCAAAGACCCTTTCATCTTAATCACCGATTGGTGAACTGTTAGCTGAGCCCTTCTCCCATGCTCTTTGGTAGATCATGAGGATTTTAGGAGCTCATGACATTAGCAGAGCCTCATATAATGTTCCTCATCGAAGGTACTTTTCCTATGTTGAAATACCAAACATTTATCAGGCTTTAAAAGCGACAGTGATGCTTGCACTTAAAACTGCAGAGGGTGGGGTTCATGTCACAACAGATATGTGGACCAGCACTCAAAACATAGATTACATGTCCTTCACGCTATTGGGTCACGCTTTGTGCTTCTTCAAAACAAAGACACCCCAAAAGATGGCGCTGCTGGTATATAAAGAAGTTTGGGCAAAGTCATACTGCTGCAAACATCTTGCAGGAACTAAATGACCTCCTTGACGAATGGGTTTATTCTCACGGTCTAAAATGTGGCTTCATAGTAAGTGACAATGGAGCCAACATCTTAAAAGCAATACAGGATGGAGGATTTATGCATGCTTCTTGCTTTGCACATTGCTTACACTTAATTGTCACAGGATTTCTCAGCAACGAAACACAAGTGGATGGTATGATTGCTGTTTGCAAAAAAATTGTGACTCACTTTTCACATTCAACCAAGGCAATACGGACATTGTCCGAACTGCAAAAAAAACACAAGCTGCCCCAGCAAAAGCTGATTCAAAATGTTTCCACTCGTTGGAACTCAATGCTTTATATGCTGCAGCGCCTCTTGGAGCAAAAGCAAGCTGTACATGAGTACTGCTCCAATTACATTATTGGAGATGGCATTATGCTGTCTGTGCTGCAGTGGAAATTAATGGAGACAGTGTGCTGTATCCTAGCTCCTTTTGAGACAGCTACAAGGGACATGTCTTCTGAAGGTGCATCTGTGAGTCAGGTTATCCCACTCATAATGCTCATTTCACATCATCTTAGTGTTCTAAATCTACAAATAGAAAAAGACAGATCTGAAGCACAGACAACATGTCGCCTATATCATGGGAATCTCATAAAGAGAATGAGCGAGCACTTCAAAACCAATGACAAATTAGTTGCAATGATGAAATCAAGACACTACATCCTTGCAACTCTCTTAGATCCCAGGTTCAAGGCTATACATCTTCCAAAAACAGATGATATAGAGCAGTACAAATGTATGTTGCTAGATGAGCTGCAGCACTCACAGGAGTCAAGCACAGACACGCACAGTACCATCAGGTTGTCATCACCACAACATGCAGGTTCATCTTCACAAAGGGATACAGAACTGGAAAAGTCACCAAACATTAACAGTAGTTGTTCCATAACTGCCACTTCTTCAGCCCTTAGTAGCAAGCTAAATCTGTGGCAAAACCTTTCCCAAATTGCTGCCATACCAGCTGCTTCTGCTGATTCCTCTTCTGAGCGGTCTCTGTCCAACATGGTAGACAGTTACCTGCAAGAACTGCCTATTCCTATTGATGCATGCCCTTTTACTGGAGATCAAAAAAGTAAATTTGGACAGAGCTGTATGATGAAGCCTGTAAATATCTTGGTTGTCCTGCAACAAGTGTCTCTTCAGAACGATGTTTAGTACAGCTGGCAATATTGTGACAGACACCAGAAATAGGTTGCTGCCAGAAAATGTACACACGTTAACTTTTATTAAAGTTAATAAGTCAAGATTTTCTATCCCTACAAGAGTATACAAACTGATCCTGAAGTGATTGATGTTGTGGATGTTGATGGTGATGATGACAACTCAGATGGTGGTGGCTGGTAAAAATACTGTGTGGGACGGAGTCTCTCGGCACCAAAATGGAAACTTTTACAGACTGTGATGACTTTGGTTGTCATCTCTCTCCTTTCTCGATCTACTACCTTGGACTATATACCCCCCAAAACTTTCACCATTTCATGGCAAACTGCTTTGTAGCTAGGTCTAAACTAAAGTCAACAAGTTTTATATACAGGGCAATTTTAACATCAGTGAGAACAGGCCCAAATTTGGCATAAAGGGACACTGTCACATCAATCCTTTCTGTATCATATTATTTATAGTTAAAGTGCAAACATATATTTTGGATTTACCTTCTGTGACTTTGTGGTGCATCAGCATGGGCTGGGACAGGACGGTCTATTTTTCAATTTTAAAGAGGACAAAACAATGAGTTCTAATTGGTAGCTGTTTATTATTTTTCAATTACAGAAATGTTAGCCATAAACGAAAAATGGATGCTAGTACATGGGTGAGGGTTGTGGGCTGGTTTTAACATGGGTGTAAGGTGGCATGGTGCTACTGCACAGATGAGGGTGGTGGAAGAAAAGTGGAATGGGTGATGGGGTGAAAGGTGGGTGTTGTTTTAGTTCTTTCATTTACAGATTCGTGATCAGCTGGGGATGGTGAGGAAAAAAATGATGACAGACCGAACCTACTGTACACATAATATATGTTCTTATTAAATACATTGCAAACTGCTGCCACCTAGCACAATTGTCTTGTCCCCTTTAAAAAAAGAATAAAGGAATCAGAAATAAAAGAAAATCTGCATCAGCAGTTTTCACAGAATGTGACGTATCATAGTGTTTTTACTTTATAAGTAGTGATAATTTGATACATAATGGGGTTGACAGATGCTGTCCCTTAAACATCACATGCCAACTGCTGCAGCTACATAAATGTTCCTTAGTAAATTAGTATGTGGTGAGGAAACCACTGTTTTTATTTATGTGACTGAAATACAGATTTTATTGAAGTATCAGCTGCAAAAATGCATCATCTTAGAATTTTTTGTATATATTACTTCAATTTGCCAACAAAAATGTTGGTATATGTATGCATTACCTTAGAAAATTGCATGCATTTTGCCAGCAACAATGACTGGCATATTTTTTATTAAGAATAAAGATACAGCATCACTATAAATATGTATAGCCAGGTGTTCGTAGTATCGATAGCTAGAACGCATGCAGATAAAATGTTTAAACAGACAAAAGGACCTTTTGTCTGTTTAAACTGTTTTGTCCTGCATGGCGCTTCTGTACTGTGATGCTATCAGTTAAAACGCACAATACAGTATATTTTTGGAAGTGTTGGTGCTGTGTCTTTTGTTCTTGGTGCTCAGCTCACACAGGCACAACTTAGGATTGGAGCAGCCTTCTTGTGGTTTCTGCAAATATTTTTTTATTCCAATGTCTTGACTGAATATGTTATGACATAATATGTTTTGTAACAGTTCCACATGTTGCTGCTGTAGTACTTGGCTTGACTTTGTTATAAAAGCTTTCTTTTAAACATAGCAACTTTGATTCACTCATTTAAAATAGAAAGCAGCAAATAGCTGAAATTAGGTAATATCAGTTATTTTTTCTCCTAATTCATGACGATGAGTATATATGGCTGAGTACATAAATGGCTAATGTGCCTCTTTCTTTCACTAAGGAACTATGATGCAGCTGCAGCAGGAAAACTTTTAACATATGGGTGGGTGGGTGGGCCTATATGATTAAGTTGCTGACTTTAGCAAACAGAAGAAACTATAGATAAACCTAGTTGTATTCCTATCAATGTCACACAAGATAATTTCTCTCCCCCTTATTTTGAACAGTTTTTCCTTTACATGTATTTTATTACTATCTTTGTTACTGGCAGCACAATAAAAAAATAGGGTTCGAGTTCTAAAAAGTTCTAAAAAAGATTAGAACACTAGAACTTTTTCAAAAGTTCTAGACTAGAACTAGAACCCAGAACTTCAGAGGGTTCTGACAACCCTACTCTGTATACTACAAGCTCATTGATTGACAGATGAGTGAGCTGTCAATCAATGAGTGCATAGTGTATACAGTACGCGGTCATTGACAGCTGAGTTGGTGGCTGGCTGTGGTGGAGAGTGGAGGGCTGTGAGAGTCACTGGCTCTGGGAAGAATGGGGGGTGGGATGGTGGGCCAGTACCTACCATGGTGGGGGGCATGAGGGGTCCACTAGACTACCAGGGACAGATGTATGTATTATTCTGGTGTGTCAGGACAGTGACCAAATGGCTATTAGTGGTTTATAAACTCTTAACATTCGGTGATAAGCAAACTTTATATCAAAGTTTGTATCTGATCAGAATGTGAGCACAAACTACTGTACGACACAAGAAGCAAATCCTAGATGAGATATCGTGGGAGAAGATGTCACCTTATTGGAATGGCCTCAGCCATTGGTTGCTAGGCAGCATATCCTGTCATAACAGCAAATGGCCCAAGAAACCCAAACAACTAACCATATGCATTCCAGGAAAGCCAGCCTGGGCTCCAGTTTCTTCTTACTTGATATAGTAAATAGGCAGAAGAAAACAAAAATGCTGCCATGTTACCACATCATTCCTATGATATTTATGGGTGTACATCGCAATAGGTATTATTTGGGTGCAATTTTACTGTGAAATTAAGGACTACAGAGTTTGTTTTGTTAGACAGCTAGTGTTGAAACCCATTTGGGAGGGAGCAATACTAGACCTGGTACTCTCAAATGGAGAGAGGATCACAAATTTAGAAGTCTGTAGACATCTGGGAACAAGCGGCCACTGCAGTGTGCTTCACAATAAGCACAACCATGGAGATGAGCCGTACAAAAACAAGCATACTGGACTTTAGAAGGGCTGACTTTGGCAAAATGGGTGAATACCTGAGGAATACACTAGCAAATGGCCAAAAAGGAGGGGTGGAAGAACAATGGAGAAAAATCAAAACTGCCATCATAGAGGCAACAAGCCTTTGTGTGAAACAGATAAAGAAAACAAAGCAGAGTAAAAAACCACTATGGTTCTCAAAAGAGGTGGCAGGGAAGGTTAAGGAGAAAAAGGCTGCATTCAAAAGTATAAGGAAGCGCAGAAGGAGCATGACAGGGAACTGTATCAATTAAAGCAGAAAGAAGTGGGGAAGACAGCCAGAATAGCAAAAGCCCAAACCAAGGAAAAAATAGCCAATTCAGTTAAGAAGGGGGATAAAACCTTTTATAGGTACATTAGGGAGCATACAAAGGTTAAGGGAGGAATAGTGAAGATTAATAAGGGAGATGGGAGGTGGGCAGAGGGAGACAGTGAAAAGGCAGAGTTACTGAATGAATACTTTTGCTCAGTATTCACAAAAGAAGATGAGGAGGAGTTAGCTAAACCAGACAATAGAAGCACTCTGGATAGGGGGATTGACACCAGTCCATGTACAGATGAAAGAGTCCTGAAAGAACTCCTAAAACTCAAGGTGGACAAAGCAATGGGGTCTGACAGGATTCACCCCAGAATCCTAAAAGAACTAAGGGAGGACCTAGTGACACCACTGACCACACTTTTTAACAAATCGTGGGAGGATGGGATGGTACCTGAGGACTGGAGGAGGGCAGATGTGATTCCCCTTCACAAAAGTGGGAGCAAGGCAGAAGCAGGAAACTACAGACCTGTAAATTTGACCTCAGTGGTAGGGAAAATGATGGAATCACTTCTGAAAGAAAGAATTGTTGAGTACCTAGAGGCCAGCAGGGCACAAGACCAAAAGCAGCGTGGCTTTACAGCAGGGAGGTCATGTCAGACGAATCTAATAGATTTCTTTGACTGGGTGACCAAAATAATAGACCAGGAAGAGGCTGTTGATATGGCCTACCTAGACTTTAACAAGGCATTTGACACAGTCCCGCACAAAAGATTGATAATCAAGTTAGCCAGCCTGGGAGTGGGTCCCAGGGTGGTAGCCTGGGTAGCAAACTGGCTGTACAACAGGACACAGACGGTAATAGTGAATGGAACACATTCTGAAGAAAGGGGGATCACTAGTGGAGTACCTCAGGGCTCAGTACTAGGTCCAGTCCTCTTTAACATCTTTATAGGTGACATTGCAGAGGGTCTGGAGGGAAAGGTATGCCTCTTTGCAGATGACACAAAGATCTATAACAGAGTTGATACACGGGGGGTAGAATGGATGAGAAGGACTTGGCTAGGTTGGAGGAATGGTCAGACATATGGCAACTTAGATTCAACGCAAAGAAGTGCAAAGTAATGCACCTGGGAAACAAAAACCTAGGAGAAGAGTACACAATAGCAGGAGAGGTACTAACAACAACAAAAATGGAAAGGGACCTGGGGGTAGTCATATCAGATGATCTAAAGGTGGGTAAGCAATGTGAGAAGTCAGTAAGGAGAGCAAGGGGGATAGTGGGATGCATAGGAAGGGGCATCACAAGTAGAAAAAGGGAAGTGGTTATCCCTCTGTACAGACAGTTGGTGAGACCCCATCTGGAGTATTGTGTGCAGTTTTGGAGACCTCATCTACGCAAGGACATAGACAGGATGGAAGCAGTCCAGAGGAGGGCAACTAAAATGGTGCAGGGTCTGCATCAGAAACCATATGAAGAGAGAGTGAGAGAGCTTAATATGTATACCCTTGATGAAAGGAGGGACAGGGGGACATGATACAAACGTTCATGTACCTGAAGGGAATCAACAAAGTTCAGGAGGGTAGCATCTTTCAGAAAAAGAGATGTGTAAGAACAAGGGGCACAATTTAAAGATAGAGGGGGGACGGTTCAGGGGTAATGTGAGGAAATTTTTTTCACGGAGAGCGTGGTGGACACATGGAACTGCCTTCCTGGAGAGGCTGTGGGGTCTAAAACAATGGAGGAATTCAAACATGCATGGGACAGACGTAAGGCAATTATAGTGGGGGGTGGCAGGAAGTAGACTGTTGGTTAACTAAAATCTGCATCTTATCCAGTAGGTAGGGAAATGGGCAAACTGGGTGGGCCAAGTGGTCCTTATCTGCCATCAAAGTCTATGTTTCTATGTTTCTATGTTTTACTTCTGGGTTTATTTATAGGAATTAGTATACCAAACATTTATTGGTTGAGAACTTCACAGACTGTAAGATACTTGGTCTACTACCTCACTATAGTATATAAGCAAATAAGTGTGGGCCAAATCCACAAACCTGCATGAGAGCCTTATGCATCCCTAGATGGGTACTGCATATAGGGAAGGATTTGATGTGCTTAGGCCATTCCACACAGGTACAAATGTCTTAACTCAGCCACAGGTGGCACTTTGCCAGCTGTGGAGTATGTCCTGACCTAATCCATGCATCTATGTGGCTAGCTGGGTCAGAGTCTGCGGTGGGGGGGTTATGCTGGTGCTGTGTTGTGCTGCTATCCTCAGCTTGAGAGGCACATGGTGGAAACAGTCAAGAGGGCAGAGGCTATGCGAGGATAGCACAGCAGAAAACTATATTTGCCTCTGAACCTGATGACCTAAACTGTTTATTTATTTATTGAGATCTTGGATTAACACCTTTAGCAGAAGCTCTTTCATAGGTTCCACGTCAGTATGACACAAACAAGAATACAGATATGTTCCACAGATACAGCAAGAAACAATTGAAAATTGTCTCCGGGCATAAATTCTAACAATAGTTACACAATCTAAGCACGTACAGGGTGCAGAGTCAAAACAAAGGCTAATGTTTCACTAGGTAATGGTAACATAACATGAGGATGCTTATTTAAAAAGGACAACTAACAACATAGGCAGATAACTGGATTGTGCCTGAGTGAAAGAAAGAAGTACGGTCTCATACCAGTACAGAGGGACAGGGGAGGGAGGAGGAAAGTGCGGGCAGGGAGAAGGCAAGCAGAGGTGGGGGGTAGGATGGGGATAGATAGGAGGGAAAGGGAAGAATAGCTATGTAGTCAAAGTTGAATGAAGAGGAGGAGGTGGGGGAAGGAGGGTGGAAGAGAGTAGGGAGGAAAAGGAGGTGTAGGTAGTGGGATGATGATGAAGATGAATTAAGGTGGTAGGGAGGAAAGAGGTATGGAATGACAGAAGGACAAAAAAGGGAAGAGGAGGTGGAGGGAGGTAGGAGGGAAAATAAATAATTTAGATGGGTAGAAAGCCCATGAAAGTGTTAACTTGACCAGGGGCCCAAGAAATGGACATGAAGCGTAACATTTTGCTAATCAGTAGAGATCATAGAGACTGCAAATGGTAGGAGCAAGAAAAATGCAAATTAGCAGTAGCAGTCACAGGCTGCCAGTGAGATTAGATGCTGACAGAGTTTTTTCTTAAAGGAGCACACCAAAGTAGCACTGGCTATGTCAGGAGGCAGGGAGTTGTACAACTAAGGAGCTCTGTATGCAAATGAACATTGTCCAAAGACAGAGCGGCACCATGGGATTCTGACAGCCTGTTTGCCAGAGCTTCTGGTACTGCGGGTTCATGCAGGGGAAAGAAGGGCCATTACACCAAGGGGTAGCAGTCCCAAGGTTACTTTTTTGCAAGTAGGCACAATTGGTATTTGAGCCTGCTGTCAAATCATAACCAGCTTACCTGCGCATAAAGATCACAGGTGTGTGTCTAGCATGAGACACCAGTAAGAAGGTGGCATGCTTTATTTAAGGCCATTTTGATACATCGGTGGGCAGTTTCTGTAGCCTCACTATAAATGACAATACCGTAGTCCACAAGAGACCACAGAACTGTGGATGGCCGTGTTCAGTGCTTCAGGAGTGAGATTATGTTTGTTCCTGTATAGAACTCCTAAACATTGGTTAATAGGTTTGGCTGTTCAGTTGATGTGCTGGGTGAAAGACAGAGCAGAGTCAATAGTTATACCCAGGTACTTGAAATGGTGATCCAGTTCAAGAGGGGAGCCAGTGTCATTAATGATGGTAAGAAGGAAAGCTTTGTGTCAGCTTTGGGAGGTCGAAAACAACATTGTCTTAGTCTTGTTATAATTAAGGATGAGCTTATTATTCTGAAACCACTTCTCTGCAGATGTGAAGAATTGATGAAGTTGGTCCTGGAGAAGGTGAGGGTCCATGTTGCTGGTAAAAAGTACAGTATCATCAGCATATAGAAGTATGTGGTCACAGCAAGCTCCTAGTAGTGAATTGAAGAAGATGCTAAAAAGCAATTGACCCAAGATAGATCCCTGCGCGGGACTCCAGAGCGTGCAGGCCTATTATCGGACAGGGAATTACACATTTTTACCTGCTGTATTCAGCTGCTTAAGTAGCTGGAGAACCAGCTTGTAGTGTCGGAGGAAAGACCAATGGAGGAGAGTTGTTTGATGAGGAGATTGTGGTTGACAGTGTCAAAGGCCTTGGTAAAGTGTATAAAAGCTGCCCCTACCAAGAGCCCTTGTTCCAGAGAGTTATTGATAATGCCTGGAAACTCCAGGAGTGCAGTGTTGGTACTATGCCCAAGCCTGAACCCATGCTGTTGGGGACATTGGAGTTGGTAGTCATCCAGATACTCTAAGAGTTGGTCAGCCATGATGCGCTCCAGGGCCTTAGAGATCGGGGGAAGAATAGAGATCATGTGGTAATTTCCCTGCAGTGCTCGGTCACCACTCTTGTGCACCAGGGTGATCACTGCTAATTTCCCAAAGATATGGAAATTGTGACTGAGATAGTGACAGGTTGATTACTTTGGTAAGAGATGTGATGATTTTCTCGAGGATGAGGGCAACAAACTTTAAGTACAAGGAGTCCCCACTGAATCTAGCTTTCCCCAGTACCTTCTTAAGATAATGTCTGGCTTTATTTATAGACAATGCTTTGAAGTAAAATGGTGGGTGGTATCGGGGTGGGTTCTTGACTGCAGTGTTCATACCTGAGGGGGTAACCATGAAGTAGTTTAGGGGAAGAATGTTGTTAGGTCTGTAAATGCTTTGTTGAAAGCATTTGTGATGGCTTTTGGTCCACGGTAGGGGTGCCATGATGTTCAGCATGTTCGAGGTAGTTTGAGGTTATTTACCAGTGATGTCTCGGATGTTCTTCCAGAAAATCCTGCTATCATTCCAGGAAATGGAAAGGGCTTCTTTGAAATACTGGCTTTTAGCAGAACGGATAGCATGGGTACACTCATTTCACGCTGCTTTGTACCTCTGTAGGTTACCTTGTGTCCCCAATGCTCAAGAGATGTGCCAGAGGTGATCCTTGTGTTTTAGTAGATCAATACGAGCAGGAGTGATCCAGGGATTAGGGGTTCCCTTGATTTTTGTAGTTTTGAAGGGGGCATGCTTATTGCAAGTTGCATTAAAGAGGTCAATGAAGAGTTCCGATGCAGTGTCAATGTTGCTGGCTGTGTATACATTAGATCAATTGGTGATCCTCAGGTCAGCTTTCAGTAGCTCTAGGTGTCTCAGAATGAGGACCTGGCTACTGACAGTTCTGGCAGGGGGCTAGAGGTAGTTATTGGACCAGTAAAACTTGACAAGGGAGTGATCATATATAGCCCATATCTAAAGAGGGACATTAAGTTACTGGTGGAGGTGCAGCGCAGGGCGACAAAGATAATCAGGGGGCTGGGGGACTTATCATACGAGAGGAGGCTGATGGAGTTGAACATGTACTCACTGGAGGAGAGGAGTGATGGGGGGACATGATTGAAACCTGAAGTACATGAAAGGAATAAACAAGACAGGTACAGAGGGGCTGTTCAAGTAAGGGAGGGGAGGGACACCAGGGGCCATGATATGAGACTGGAGGGAGGAAGGTTCAGGAGGGAGATGAGGAGACACTTTTTTACAGAAAGGGTGGTGGCTGGGTGGAATGCATTACCTGCAGAAGTGGTATCCAGTAGAACAGTGGACTGCTTCAAAAGGGGATGGGACAGGACAAGGGGGAGGGTCAATGCAGGGGAAGGGTGGAAGGGAGGGGCAGCTGCAGAATAAGGGGTGCTAGCTGCACATTTGAGCAGACTTGATAGACCTCTAGACCTTTACAGTATCTGCTGGCAAATTTTGTATGTTCGTATGATCACTAATACAGTCAGGGAGGACAGAGGTGCCCATGATATTGTCCATCCGATTAGATAGCACCCAATCTGGTAAGGTATTGGTCCCAGTTTTGTACTTCCTCCCGGTTGGGGCTTCTACAAGCTATGAAAAGTGGATAGCAGATAATGTGTCTTTGGCATCAGTGGTGTTAGGGGAGAGCCAGTTTATATTAAAATCTCCAAGCATTAGAAAATTCTTCGTGAAGGCTCATCCCTCTTATGGTGTTTATGAAGGACACAAAGCCAGGTTTAGTGTGCCTTAGAGGGATGTAAACAGAAAGCATGGTGAGTGTTTTGTTGTGTGCACTGAGAAGCAACTTACCGGCCAGCATTTAGATTAAATCACCACAACCAAGGGTGGGAATCCCCAGGCCCTGCAAAGTGTTCTTTACATAGATCACACATCCTTCACCATGCTGAGAAAGGCATTTAGGGACCTGAACTGCCCTCCAGATGTTACCCTCAGCCCTGCAGTGGTGCATGGAGGGCTGGAAGGTTGGAGAAAAATGTATTTTCTTACCCTAAAAAGATTTGTTCACTGGGCTGTGGAAGTCCAGGTAGGTGGCCATATGCCACAATCTCCTGCCCTACTCATGGCAAAGGAATCAGTCTTCTTCCAAACTGTGAGTCAACCTGGATTACTTTATGATGTGTTACCCAGTAACTCTTTAATGCCCACAGACCTGCGTTGCTTTCCATGCTCACTTGTCCAGAAGATTCCACAATATGTATGTATATAATACATTTTATTTTTATACAACAAATTCACGTTTGGGCCTAAGCCTATTTGCAAGTGCATCCCTGTTATATTCTTACAGTTCAGATTCATCATCTATCACAAATACAGCACATACAGTACAAACATCACTTTTAAAAACAATTGCAAACATATTTCAGGTCTTTAGAATTAGCCTTTTGAAAATGTGAAGTGTTGGCTATTTTTTTATTTTAACACCCAACCTGTTCCAGGACATAGCAGCATTAAAACAAGTGATAATTTCTCAATATCTTATTAAGGTTTTGCTTTTCATGTCATACAGTAGTTTGTGCCCACATTCTGAGCAGATACAAAGTTTGATATAAAGTTTGCTTATCACTGAATGTCAAGATTCTATAAACCACTGATAGCCATTTGGTTGCTCTTCTAATTCCCAGGGGAGACCATTCTAATCTAGCAATCAAATGAAGTGTATAATTCACAATGATTGGTGCCTAACAGTTTGTTTCAAAAGAAGCCAGTTTATTGTAGGACATGTCCAGTTTCATTAAGTTCCCTTTCCTTGTGTTCATGTAAGCAGAACTTCCATATTCAATGATAGGAATGGTGATAATGCTATTTTAGACTTGGTTACAAACATATTTAAGGTCTTTAGAAATAGCCTTTTGGAAAGGTTCAGTGTTGATGATTTTTGTTTTAATATCCAGCTATTCCTGTATATAGCAGTATTAAAACAAGTGCTAATTTGTCCATATCTCATCAAGGTTTTACAGACTCTCAGTCTATTGGCTCCAGTGTATCTCATGTCATATGGTAGTTTGAGCCCACATTCTCATCAGATACAAAGTTTGATATAAAGGTTGCCTATCACCACATTTTAAGTTTTTATAAACCATTAATAGTCATTATACAATGGCAATAAAAAATCCTGCAACCTGATTGGCTATCTGCCCTTGGCAACAGTGAGGTTATCTGAGCACAAGCTCACTGTATTGATTTGTTGCTGCATTGTTTGCTTCTTCTCTTAAGAAACAAAGATATATTGCCACACTAAAAATCTGTTTTTAATTTTTTTATTTTGTATAATAACAAGCCATTGTATAATAGCAATCATGCACTCCAGGGTGTGGGTCGTGCTGGGATAACCTCACTTCTGGGACATTGGACGCCCTTGGCCTGCAGCCTCATGCCCAACCACCCAGGTGTCAGGTTATCCCAGTATGACCCACACCCTCTTGTGCATTATTGCTTAATTTTGTCCCTCTTCTAATTCCCAAGGGAACCCATTGTAATCAACAGTATAATTCACAGTGATGAGTGCCTAACAAATAGTTTGTTACAAAAGAGTCAATTTATTTTAAATTTATGTCCAGTTTAATTAAATCCCATTTCCTTGCGTTCCTATAAGCAGAGCTTCCATATTCAGTGATAGGTAAGACTGATGTTTATGTTATGTTAAATTTGATCTCTTCTATTAGGCAATGGGAGGTTTTTCTTGAAGACCCAATTCTTTTGTTCACCCTTTGACTGAGGCCTGAAATATATTTTTTGAATTTTGGGCCACAATTAATTTGGTTCCCAGATTTGTGTCTTCCCAATCTCTATCCAGTTGATGTTCAGTTAAGTCACTAATAGCCAATTACTCAATATGTGCTTTTGAATCATTTACTGTAATTTTGAGTTTAGATCTCATGCATTTTTTTATTCTCATAATAAGTCTTTACCTGGTGAACCAGTCATGAATAACCCTGAATTCTTCCTCGAATTTCTCCTCCAACTCTCCCTTGGTTTCCCCCACAGTCACTAAGATCGTGTCATTGGCATATATCCTGATCCATGAGTGAGTCAGGACATTATAGAAGTCATCAATAGAGTCAAAAATAATAAGTGACCCAGGTTAGAGCCATGAGATACCCCTTGATATAGGTCTCTGGTATTGGATAATGTCTCCTTTACCAAGATCTGTTGTTTCCACTTCATTAAAGGGATTTGTTTACATGTTTCAGCTAAATAAGTATCCAGATTGTCCTATTAAGCAGTGTATCCTCACACTGTGGAGGTTAGTCAGTAAAGAAATACTTAAAACTATGTGTGATGTGTGTTTTTAACTTTAGTCTCCATTCTGCTGGTCTTGTGCATGGCTTTGGCAGGTAGTGACATGCATGATGGTCTGCCTGGCTCTGTGGTGCCATTATTAATAACTGAGGTATTGAGTCACTACATTTTTGAACCTCTCAATCTTTCTAATAGTTACCATAGAGGTACATCAAATGATTATTTACTTTTTTTCTCTTGTAGTACAGTTTTAAAAAAATGTTTGTGTTTTAATTCATGTAAATACTGTGTGTTGTACAAGATGATAATGTACTACCGATTGATAGACTTGATCTGGTGCTGTCAGACCAGTCTGTGTATTATTTGGCAGTGTATGCAAGGAAATGACTGGGGAAAAAAATGAAAGTTTTTCTCATGTATGTTTGGATGTAATCACAAGAAAAGTGCCATATATGATGAAGGGTTAATTGTCATGGATTGGTAGTTGGGTGTGAGGGATAGTATGCAGCTAGGTTCAAAAGTTATGAAAATTATGTTTTTTTCCCACATCCTCGTCTCTCGTCTCTTTTAGCTGTAAGAGTTGTGTGCATTGAACACTGTAACCATCAGCAGAGAACTAGCACTGTAGTCAAATATTTATTTATCATACATTTTGTTCCTTCTGTAACACTCATGATCGACTCTGCAGATCCCTTGTCAGAGACAGCAGTTCTCTGTCTCCATAAATGAAACAGATAATGTTCAGCACCACAGCATTTTGCAGTCATCCTTCCCTCTACAAATGGCACAAAATAAAAACCTACATTCATATTTGCAAGACTCTGGTTCTGTGTGGAAAAGTCAAGCACTGTTTTCACTGCATAGTCTATGGACTGATTATGCTGTATTGCAATACTGCACATTTTTAACATTTAATTAGATGTCCTTGTGATACTCGTGCTCTTTAGTTTAGAATCCTGGAATTGTCTGCTTATGTCCCACTTGTATTTGATAAGAAAACATAAATGCTCAGCTGCTGCTATCTGCTTTACAATTGTTTTACCTCCTGTCATGTTTGAATAAATAGGACACAAAATACTGACAATATGACAGGACTGCTGTAAATATAATACTCATTTCATTCTATCTCTTTTGCTCTCCCTCTCTCTCTCTCTCTCTCTCCCATTTTTGCTTTCTCTCTCTTCACCTCATGCATCAGTTTGTTTGCCTTTAAAAATAAGTGAACACTGAAAACTCAAATTGAAGTGAGGTGCTGCATTTTGTTTTATTGTAACACAATTTTACAAAATATGTTACATTAATTACATTGATACTGAATTTAAATGTTCTCATTCAATTCCACTACCTTGTTTTTTTTTGTGGGGGGGCAATCAGAACTTCAAAACGCACACTGTCACACAGTCTGAAATACAATATGCGATGTAATTCACCTACTGTGTCTGACTAATGTAACTGCCAGATGAATTCGCCCCATTTGCTATACAATTATTAGATGAAATAGTTATCAAAGTGATGCTGTTCATTTACATGAGATTTTTTTTTGGTTGTGTTTGTAATATAGAAGAATAAATATGGTAGTAATAAGATCACCCATGTTTTAAAAATGCATGTTACAGAGCAGCACATTTAATGAGTGCTGAATAATTTAATCTGACAGAATTAGTGAGGTCAGAGATATGGCTCCCTGTGCAAACATATTTCGATACTCACATTGTTGGAACTGTAAAAGGGAAGCTGACACATACAAACATTGATAATCAGTAGCCATACACCCAGAAAAGATACAGATCAGCTGTACAATTAAATGTAGTGTACAGGCCTTTAAGCTTATTCATCAAGTTACACCACAAAATTTATATCAACCAATTTTATGCAGTGCATTTTTTTGTAGCGATGTTGCCCCCACTTAGGAGTCGAAATTAATGGGAAATTTTTAATCACATTTATGTGCACATGTTGTAACATATTTCTTTAGATTTACTTGCATGCAAAAGAAATCAAGTTCTATATTTGAATTTTAACCATGCTACTCTTTCTTACAATGGCATAAACACTGCTTCATTTGTAAGGAGAGAAAGTGACAGACAGACAGAGAGTTATACAACAAATATCTTTCTCTTTCAGTGCTGACATTTCTCTTGGTATTATCATGAAATGTTGTATAAATTATATAATGGTAATCTAGAAAGTTTGGTTTTGGAGTTATCAGCAATTCAGTATTTTTTTAAATAATGTAGGAGACACAATAGGATAAAATTCAAAACAATTTGAATAAGTAATGTGACACACTGGAAAATAAACTAAGAACATGTGAAATATCATTATGCTGATGTAGCCACTGCACCATTGTCTAACATGGTGTGCCTGATATGTTGGCTCTGGGAGGGTGAGTGTGGCTTATAAAAACATAAAAATTGATAGCAGATAAGGACTGCTAGGCCCATCCAGTCTACCCATTTTCCCTGCCTACTGTAGAAGCCACAAACTGTACTTGATCTCCAGCTTTACCTCCTTCTTCCTATTTCTAGGGTTCCCCTATGCCTAGCACAGTTTGTCAGAACTGGGTTCAGCTAAGGAAGGGGAGTGAGAGGTTAGGTGCTTACCTAGTGCCACAGAGGGCTGTTGGAGGGACAATGTATTCAGACTTCACATAAGTTGTATCGGGGAGAAGCTGGCAATCACATGACAGTCTGCCTGCTTTCAGTGGTGGAGAAAGCAATGGAATCACCACTGAAGGACATGATTGTGGAATATCTTGAATCGTGTATTTCAATATTCTTTTCATCATGGATTCACATGGGAGGGAGGTCATGACAAACAAATCTGATTTTTTTTTTTAACTGGGTGATTATGGAATTGGATCTGGGAGGGGGTTGGGACAGCGGATGTGGCCTACCTAGATGTCAGTAAGGCCTTCAACAACACTTCAAATAGATGACTCAAATACAAATATAGCATCCCCCGAATTGTCCAAATATTAAATACCGGGATCGAAATTGGTTGGGGAAAGCGACAAATGGTGATGATTAACAGAAATCAATTCATAGAATGGCTGGTGCCCAGCAGTTTGTATAATCCCAGAGTTTGAGTACAAAATGAGTGTGAGTGATGTTGATGTTTTCCAGACTGAAAAGAGACCTATGGGTAATCATATCTGATGACATAATGGTGGCCAGGCAGTGTAAACTCCTCATCAAACACTTCAGATGCTACAGCAGAGCGTTGCAAGACATGTGGCAGGAATTTGGGGTCTGCAGCATCTGGTGTTTCCATCTTCCTTCAGCTCATTTGGCTCCTCATATTTTTTTCTCTGACTGGTTTGAGTTTGCAAACCATTGACATGGGTAGCACTCTGTACTGCCAATTCTAGTAGTGGATGCAATGCTTTACAGAAAAATGTTGTTATGTTAGTCATTTTTTGATTTCCTTTTTTTACTTTTTTTCTGTGGTGTAATACACATTTTATTTTAATTATGAGCAGACTAGCTACTTTTAAAGCACAGTAATACTCACCAAGGTTGGCATTATTTAGTCCATGCTGGACCTTCCAATGATTATGAGACCCTCACCCTGCTGCATCGAGCCTCACTTCACCCATTGATGGTCCAATAGGGTCCAGCACCTCCTACCATGTTGGGTACTATTGCTTTCATTTTTCTATGATTCTTCTAGACTCCTTCTAATTACACATTCTTGGAATTTTACTTAGTTCCTTAACAAATTTATATGGTACATCCATTAGTTTCTGCTTACCAATTAGAACACACTGCACTCACTGGTAAAATACCAGATTGTCCAAATAGACTAATATGTTGTCATACTACAGTAGTGCTGCCACTAGAGGAGCATTATGATATCATGACGTCACCACTTCAGCTCAGAAATGCTGTTCTGGAAATGGATAAATGTGCAGAACAGTGTTTCAAACAACATGAAGTCTTGCTATATTATGACATATGCAGTGAGTCCCAACCTTCGAACTGCTCCGGAGGTGAAAGAGTTAACTTTCCATGCCAGTCATGGAACGCTGAGCTCGAGCTCGATTGAAAGTCTGTCTGTTGTTCTTCAAACTCAAACCGTCAGATTCTTTACTCCGCCTCACTGAACAGTCGCTCCGGAGATTTCTTCTTCTGCTCGGTTCATTTTGTCGGATAAGTATTGTTTTTCTCGGTTTTCGACCGAATTTAAACCACAACCGGTCGGTTCAGACTCTGTCTGTGGTATTGTGAGTACTAGATAGGTTTTACATTAATTTCTATTCTGTGTGGAACTTGTAAACGGTTTATCGGTTCGGTTTGAACCGATCAGGTTGTTTAAAATATATTAATCTGTCATTTAGAGTGCTAGGAAATCAGCCGCTGTGGAGCCAAAACTTTCCTTTCCAACCGCTGAAGAAATAGCCAAAGCGATTAAAATTGTCCAGTCACTTTCCCCGGTTCCGACCGAACCGGCACCACCAGGTAAGCGTATGGTTTGGCCGGTTCCACAGGTTCAAGAGTATGATTTAGAGGAATATTATGAACCGGAGGAGGGGGAAGAGGAGTATGAGGAGAGTGAATGTGGATTTGAAAGTCTGGATGTGCCTATTGACCCGGACATCTCCCCAGACAGACCTTCAGGAGTGTCTCCTCCTAGGCTTTCTGAGTCCCCTTCTCATTTTATGTTTTATAAAAAAGTGGCTGAAACCCTCCAGCTTCCTATGGAGGAAGCTGTGGATGATCAAGAAGAGCCTGACTATGTGGAAATGATGGATATCCCAGAGTCTAGGAGACGGTCTATTCCTTTGCATAAATCTTTTGGAAAACAGACAGTTAAAATTCTAAAAACTCCTCACACTATACCTCCTGTGGATAAGAGAATGGACAAGAGGTACACATGGTCAGGCCCTGATACGGAGTTCCTTACACAACAATGCAGCCATGTTGTGGTAGTGCAGGCTGCAGCCTGTAACAAGGCAAATATCACCTTGGCTTCACACCCCCCTGACAAGGACTCCAGGAGGATTGATGCCATGGCAAAGAAACAGTACATGGCAGCATCCTTGGGACTCAGACAGGCAAATTATATGGCTTATGTTGCTAGATATCAGAAATCCAGATGGGATACTGTTATGGCTCTAGCAAAACAGGTTCCTGGCCAGCTTGCCAAGGAGCTGGAGCAGGTGGCTGCTGATGGTATTGAGGCATCCAAGGTGCAATTCCATGCTGCAGTGGACTCTAATGATGTGTCATCAAGAGTCATGGCTACATTTGTGGCACTTCGTAGAATGGCTTGGCTCAGATGTACTAGCCTGTCACAGGATACCCAGACTAAGGCCATGGATTTTCCTGTTGTGGGTAATTCTGTGTTTGGGGAGCAGACAGAGAATTACATGAAGAAAATGGATGAGTATAGGACCACCTATAGGAGTGCACAGGCCAAGGAAAGGCAGGCCACTCCTCAAAGACAGCCCTCCAGAGGCAGGGACAGGCCTTTTCATAGGCCTTTTTACCAAGCCCAGGCCTCCTCTTCTGCTTACACCCAGAAGGGGTTCTTTAGAGGGAGAGGCAGATGGGGTACAAGCAGGCCTGCTTCTACCCCTCAGCCAAAGCCCCTGCCAAGCAGGCACCCTGATGGGGTTGCCAGGGCCGATTCTCAGCTACATGTAGGGGGCAGGCTGGCTTACTTTGTCCAGGACTGGAAGTCTCTGACATCAGACAAGTGGGTCCTGGAAGTAGTAAGCCAGGGACTGGTTCTCAGCTTCAAAAAATTCCCAAAGATGAGAACCAGATCCTTTCCACCTGCAAATCCTCCAGAGGCACTTGATCTAGAGGCAGAGGTCTCTTCCCTCCTGGCTCTCAGAGCTGTGGAAAGGGTTCCACCCCTACACCAGTGCAAAGGGTTGTACTCCAGGTACTTCCTTACCCCAAAAAAGACAGGAGAGTGGCAGCCCATCCTGGATCTCAGATATTTAAACAAGCACCTTTTAAAACCAAAATTCAAAATGGTGACTCTGGGAATTATTCTACCCTCTCTAAGGCCAGGGGACTGGCTAGCATTCCTGGACCTCAAGGATGCCTACTTCCATATTCTCATCAGAAGCTCCCATTGAAAGTACCTCAGGTTCGAGCTGCCCTCAGGCCATTACCAGTTCAGAGCAATGCCCTTTGGCCTCACCTCTGCTCCAAGGGTATTCACAAAATGCCTGGCAGTAGCAGTTGCTGCCCTAAGAAGGCAAATAATTGCCATCTTTCCTTACCTGGATGACTAGCTCATAGTAGGCCAGTCCCTAGACCAAGTCAAGTTACATCTGCAGATAACTCAGCAACTGCTCACCTCCTCAGGTTTCCTTCCGAACCTTTCAAAGTCAGTTCTAGAGCCTGTCCAGCTCCTCACCTTCATAGGCGCAGAGCTGAACACAGAGAAAGCCAGAGCCTTCCTTCCATTGGACAGGGCAAGGACCCTGGTCTCTCTGGCCTCCTCTTTCACCCTGCAGGTCTCTCGACCAGCAAGGCATTTTCTACAGCTCCTGGGGCACATGGCTGCTTCCACAGCAGTAGTGCAGGGAGCAAGATTTCAGATGAGGGACATCCAGTTCCATTTGAGAGCCTTCTGGTCTCAAAGGAAGGACCCTCTAACCAAATTGATCCCAGTAACTCGAACCCTGATCCAAGTCCTACAGTGGTGGCAGGATCAGAGCAATCTGAGACAAGGGGTTCCCTTTGTCACTCAGTCTCACTCCTTAATCCTTACTACAGATGCATCCCTCTTGGGGTGGGGGCTCACAGGGCGACCTCACTACCCAGGGATTGTGGTCCCTCAGGAATCTCTGCTCCACATCAATCTGTTGGAACTCAGAGCAGTTTTTCTAGCACTTCAAGTTTTTTCCAAATCTGTTCAGAACAAGGTTGTACAGGTCAGAACAGACAACACCACCACAATGTGGTATATCAACAAGCAAGGGGGCACTCGGTCTATGGCCTTGTGCACCGAAGCAATGAAGTTGTGGTCTCTGACTTACTCCCTGAACACCTCCCTTATGGCGGTTCACCTCCCAGGCAAGGACAATGTCCTGGCAGATGTTCTCAGCAGGATTTCCCAGGCCCATCATGAATGGTCACTGGACCCCCTGGTTCTGGAGGTAATTTTTGCCAGATGGGGCACCCCGCAGATAGATCTTTTTGCAGCCCCAGACAATCACCAACTTCCCCTTTTTTGCTGCAGGCCCCCAGTGTTGGGCTCAGTCCCTCTGTATGCCCTAGTTCTCAATTGGGAAGGGAAGTCTCTCTATGCTTTTCCCCCTTCCTCTCCTGTTCAAATAGTCAAAATCAGATCTCAATCCTGCAAGATGATCCTGATTGCTCCAGATTAGGCCAGACAGCCCTGGTATCCACTCCTACTGTCCTTAGCAGTCCACCTTCCCCTGTGTCTTCCCAGGAAACACAACCTGTTAACCTGTGTTCAGGGGAGGGTTTGGTACCCGAACCTCAAATCTCTCAATCTCAAGGCCTGGCTCTTGAAGAGTTAGAGTTTGCTGATCTACACCTCTCCCAAGGTGTAATGGATATATTGAAGGCTTCTAGGAAACCTTCCACCAGGGCTACCTATAATTCCAAATGGAAGAGGTTTTCCATATGGTGCTCTGGGAAGCATATTTCCCCAGAATCTGCTGATTTACCCACAGTCCTGGATTATATGGTCGATTTAAATACCTTGGGGCTGAGACCAGCTACCCTAAAAGTACATTTGGCAGCTGTGTCTGCTTTTATTTCAGCAGGTAAACCCTCTTCTCTTTCAGCTCATCCTGTATTTTCCAAGTTTTTTAAGGGATTGCTTCACACCAACCCTCCATTCAGGGACCCTGCCCCTGGCTGGGATCTTAATGTTTGCATTGCTCAGCTGATGCAACCCGCTTTGAGCCCTTGTCTTCAGCAGAGCTTAAGTACTTGAATTGGAAGACTTTGTTTCTGGTAGCCATCACTTCTGCCAGACACATAAGTGAATTACAAGCTTTGTCAGTGGAGCCTGATTTTATCACCTTTCATAGAGATAAGGTGGTCCTTAGGACTAACAGGAAGTTCTTGCCTAAGGTGGTTTCAGATTTCCACCTTAATCAATCTATATCTCTTCCAGTGTACTTCACTGACCATTCCTCCTCTGGCGAGAGGAGGCTGCACAGCTTAGATGTGAAGAGAGCCCTTAGTTACTACATAGAGCATACCAAGGGTCACAGGTTTGACTCCCTCCAACTGTTCCTCACTTATGGTGAGGTTGGTAAAGGGAAACCTGCCACTAAAAGATCCTTTGCCAGGTGGATTGTCTCTTGTATCCAATTCTGTTATGAAAAGCTGGGTAAGGTTCCTCCCTCAGGCCTGAGGGCTCACTACCAGAGGTACAGCTGCTTCCCTGGCTGCTGCCAGGGACATCCCTATTCTAGAGATATGTCAAGCAGCTACCTGAAAAACAGTTCACACTTTTACCAAGCATTACTCCCTGGACATCCAGACTAGGAGTGATGCTCGGTTTGGCACAGCTGTGCTTCAGAGCCTGTTTCCTAAGTAGGTTCTGACCCTCCTCCATGGAGGTACTGCTGTGTAGTCTGCATATGTTATAATATAGCAAGACTTCATGTTGTTTGAAGAAAAAATTACTCACCTTAGTAATGTTGTTTCTTCTAATGGAGTCTTGCTATATTATGACCTCCCTCCCTGCCTGCCCCTCTCAGAACCTCTGTTTTTGGGATGTGGGTGGCAGTGCAGTGTTGGCACTTAGTAGATGCCCACCTTGTTGTTTTCACCCCTCCTTTTGGGGTGACTTGGTGTTGTGTTTTCGCTTTTGGGTCTCCTGACTTGAGTCTTTGTTTTGGGACCAAAAATGTGTTCTTATGTTTAGTAGCCAGTTGGCTAGTGTAGGTTTACAGCTTCCACACAGGACCTCAGTGAGTTTAGCTCGTAAAGATCTGACGGTTTGAGTTTGAAGAACAACAGACAGAGTTTCAACCAAGCTCGAGCTCAGCGTTCCATGCCTGGCATGGAAAGTTAACTCTTTCACCTCCGGAGCAGTTCGAAGGTTGGGACTCACTGCATATGTCATAATATATCAAGACTCCATTAGAAGAAACAACATTACTAAGGTGAGTAATTTTTTCTTCATCCTCTACTATAATGTAATTGTGACATAGAAAGGTTCTGATTCCTCTGGTGTTGAAAGCAAAGAATGAGGTATCCATGAAAATCAGAAACCTTATATTTCCAGCATGAATTTAACCATCAAGGGCTCTATATTCAAATGTCTGCCATAAGATGCAAACCCAATGTTGCTTATGCCAACCAGTTTTTGGTCACAGAATCTGCATATTCAAAAGCACGGTTTGCATGGGCAAACTTTTTTCTGCACGTGAAAAAGTGGAAGGGTGAGTAAGACAAACTGATGAAAATCAAGAGATGGGCCATAATGTTGGTGCAATCTGATAATCAAGTTATTTGCAATGCACTATGGCATGTTTTATGGTCCCCTTGGGCAGAGAACAAAACACCTACCTAATTCTCATCTAACTACAACACAACTTTTGCAGCGGCAATTAGTAGTACATCTGCATCCCTATTCCCCATCACAGTACTCCATGGTGGTAAGTGATACCCCTCTTCCTCCAATACCAGTCACAGTTAACAAAAAGATATATCCTTGTCAGCCAGTGTTGCCCCCACCATCATTCCAAATCCAGTAACAGTAAATACAGATATATTTCCATGACATCAAGTGGTGGTCCCCTTGCTCTGATGCCAACCAAGATGCATATATACATTTTCCCAGGTGTCCATCATTCTCTCCCCTAATTCAGTCCCAGTCCTGGGACTAATGCTGGTTTCCCATATGTCCACTGGTACCACCCATCACCAGATCCCTGACCCAGTACTATTCACACTTAATACTGGTGTCCAGTGTCACCTCCACCTATCAGATCCACATCCCAGGGATGCACCCCAATTTGTCAATGCCCTACTCTCATGACAGCCACAGTTACCTTACCCCCACCATTCTCTTATACAGTTGACCACTACTGGCCACTCACCCACTCATGGTACCAATATCTTCACCCCAATCCATTTAACTGTCCTTCTGTTCCATGGTTTAATGATGGCTAGGAATACAGCACACCTCACCTCACCTCGGCTGCCCAGGGTCTATCTGTAATAGGGAGTACAGACTATTTATATGGTACATGTGATGCACATTGCCCTATAAATATGCTACACTCATGACTACAGATAGATGCTTGTCAGCAGATGTAGTGTGAGGTGGCTGTTCCACTCACCATAACTGGACAACAGCAATGACAGACTGGCAGTGCAGAATGGGGTGGGTGAATTTTTTTAAATGAGATTGAGAGCCAATGATCTATAATATATTAATATATCCCTTTATCGCCACTCATTGACGTAAGAATTTGCTTTGCTGTTTTCTCTCGATCAGAACATCTGTGAAACCACTCGTTCCACAATGAATGGCTCCAGGGGACATATTAATATATACATTAAATCCCTGGTGCCTAGTGGCACACACCACCCATCGATTGCCATTGTCCAGTTTCCTGGTGTCTAGTGTCACCACTCACCTGCTGATCACCATTCCATATTTACCCTGGTGTACAGTGTCACCCACCACCCGTTGATCACTGTCTTCATTATGAGATTTTAGTTTTCCTGGTGCCTAGTTGCACCCCACACCCTCCCATTTTTGGCAAAAAATGAAATGAAGAAAACATTCCCTTCTTTAAACATGTATATAAAAAAAAAAAGAAAATGGTTACTAGCTGATCAGCCCCCTTGCCCCCACTGCGCACGTGTCACTCACCACCCCAACAGTACACCCCCACATACCATCACTCACCTGAATAGGTCCAAGGTTCAAGAAGCCTCCAATTGAAGGCATGTATTGCTGCTGGAACTGGCAACTGCAATATGAGAAACTAAGGTATATGTGGTTCAATGTATTTCAATGGTAGTTTCAACTTTTATGCATAATTTAGCCATTTGTGGACATTTTTTTATCCCATATTTTCAACATGATCTTTGGGGGACCCCACCTCATAAACGATATGACTGTCAGGCAACTCCTGCCTAAAAAGGTGGTTTCGCCATCACTTGGTGATTTCACCTTTTGGGCAGGATTTGAATATTTGCCCTACCCATATTCATGAGGTGGGCTCAAAAGAAGGTTGTTGAAAATTTGGTGCCAAAATATAGAACATGTCAAAGTTATGACCATTTGTTATAATGTCACAATGCATTCTCATAACTTTGGAAATTATAAATATTTTGACCACAAACATTTAACATAGCCTTCTTACTTCCCCACCTCATTTTTCAAATCCTGGCCAAAATGTGTTTTCGCACATATGGATCAAAATAGCATTGCAGTTACATGAATAACATTTTTGCCAGAATTTAAACATTTTCTGTAATGGGCACATGAGATGGGATACTAAAATAGCTAAGCAGACAATTTGGTCACTGTTGTCCAATGCATGGAAGCATAGGGCCAAGAGGGGTCTTGTGCATCCACAGCTACATACGTATACACATCTATGGAGGGTTGATGCGTAGATGTGTGACCAATTTGTCAGCATAGCCATCTTACTACCCAACTGCATGTACCCGGAATAGTACATTTTCAAATCCCCGTCAAAATGTAATTCTATGCAACTGCAATGCCATTTTGCACCACAGGTGAGAAAACACATTTTTAATCAGGATTTGAAAAATGACAGCTTTGACATACATGAGGTGGGGGTAATAAGAAGAATATGTTGAAAATATGGGGTCAAAATATTAAAAATTCCCAAAGTTATGAACGTTCATAGCAAAACTGCAACATGTGGTTATAACTTTGCCATTTTAATCATTTTGACCCCAAATTTTCAACATAGCCTTCTTATGACTCCACATCATCAACAATATGACTGTCATTACACACATCTAATCTGAAAGGTTATTTCGCCAAATGACCGCAAAATCACCTCTTGGGTGGCAGTTGCATAATGACAGTCATATTGTTCATGAGAAGTCATCCCCAAAAGATCATGTTAAAAATTTGGGATCAAAATCTCAAAAAATGCCAAAGTTATGCATGAAAGTTGAAACTCACTTTAAAATACATTAAACCACATTTACCTTAGTTTCACATATTGCAGTTGCCGGTTCCAGCAGCAAGACATGTCTTCATTCTGAGAGTGGGTGGTCTTGATCCTGAGACCTTTTCAGATGAGGAGTGTACGTGGGGTGCACTGGGGTGTGGGGTGGTGGGTACTGAGTGGAAGTGTGGGTGGGGCTAATTGACGAGGGACCATTTTCTTTTTTGATAGGTTAAAAAAACATTGAGGGACTGTTTTCTTTATTTCAGGATTTTACCTCAAATGGGAGGGTAGGGGATGCCACTGAACACCAGGAGCAACACAACAATAACGGCAATGGTGATTGAAGGGTGGGGGTGCCACTGGACACCAGGGAAAACATTTTTAAATAGGAAGAAGGAGATGGTAGGGTAAGGTTTCAACTAGACACCATGGAGGAAATAATAAATAACGGGACAGTGATGGGTGGTCGGGGTGCCATTCTGGTCCTGTGACATTTAGTGTCTGAAGTGCTACTGGAAGACAAGCATTTCTAGCATGCAAAGGATTTAAGATCAACTTATTTTTTTGTACTGCAAGCTTTAATTGTGAGCCACACATGTCACTATATTGTTCACCCAGTTAATTTTTTATAAGGTAGGTGGGGATGAGGATGCATGTTCATTTTTAAGTGAAAAGGTTTTATCTTGTCAAACAGTAGTGAAGCTTACATCCAGTAAATTGAGCATGCTAAGGGACCTGATTCAGGCTGTCACATACTGGTGTCCTTGACTTTATTTTATTAAATACAGTTATACACCAGTCATGCAATACAAATGAAAAATGAGGGTTGCATCAGTTTCTGTCTTTTTTCTTTTTTTAATTGAAATTGGACTAAGATTAATGAAGTGAGAAACATGATGGTCCTAAGGTCATTGTGTAACCATGTTATTCGTGGACAACACAAAAAAAGCAAATATGGGTACTGAATGTTGTTGTTACAAAAATAAAAGCTGCAGTACTATAGATAAATAGCATGGATGGGACTTTTGTGCTATTAGATTCATGCAGGTTGTGATGCTCTGCCCCTTGCTTATGATTATGGTGTGATATCTGTAAAATAAATAATTGGTGTGTGTATGAAATTTGGCTCACACAAGTTGACAGATTTGGCCTGTAACTTCAAAGTGTCAGTAGCTGAAACGAGAAGGTAATAAAATGGACCAGGAGGAAACAGTTAACTGTAATATCCTTCCAGAGACAGTTTACTGCCTGCTGCTGCTTTAAAGTTAGAACTTAAATACGAATTTTATGACATGTTAAAAGGGACAGGTAATTGGGCTGGTTCCTCTCAAATTTAGCAAACAGCTGTAGTGTCATAAAATCTCTCAGATCTCACTGGCAGGGAATCAGCCAAGGAACATGACAGATGTGGGAATGTTAAGATCAAAGAGAGATGCTTAATTAAAAAGAATGCCATATTTAGGAAATGTTTTTTTCTTCTTCTGATGTGCCATTAATTTCTAAAATACCTCCTGGTAGTAAATAATGTTTGTAAGAATTAATTCTAAAAGGAGGAGCTAGATTACTTACCAAGGGGGTGGGGAGATAGAGTTGAAAATGTTTCTTTGTTTCTGAAATGTGTGATATCATCTTGGGCTCTGAAAACAGAAACATCTAACTTAAAACGCACTTACAGAGGTAATACATTAGATAGCGAATACCTAAAGTGTTGTGGTAGGAGTTTTGTTCTATAATTTTTCCTTTTTTCTTTTATGTGATTGTGAACTCTTGATATTGGTTCTATCGCTTATTTTACTTATTTTACAATTTTAGTAAATAACCATTTTCTTGAAATACTGCGGGTGTCTTCTCAGTTTCCTTTAGCATGTGAAGTGCCTGTATTTTAAGTCTGACAACTGTTTAAAAGGCTTGATGGTGTTACTAAGCTTGAAAAAGGTAAGAATATACCTAAGCTCTCTTACAGAGTTTTAAGGGTTCATTTGGAGACCTGGCTAGGTACCACTGGCAAAGGATTTTACCACAAACCCTGAAGAGGATACATATCTGAGCCTGTACATTGGGTATGCTAGCATAAGGTTCACAGTTTGAATCCCCCCAGAACTTAAGGCTAACAGGTGATTCGGACCCAAAGCAGACAGGAGGGTTACCCTGTCTGTTACCTTTTTACACTATTGCACTCTGAGGTTGGCACTGTGGGAGCAGAGGGCCTGACCTGTGGAGTGCATTTGTGACACAGGTCATTTGCAATGCATGCAGGACCATAGAGAGAGCATACACACACACACACACACACACACACACACACACACACAGGCTACTACATTACATTCACAGCATGGATGGGGTACTGGAGTTAGGGTTTAGATAGAACTCTTTGCCTTCGGTTTCAGCATGTCCCCTCCCATTAAATACTGCAGTCTAGCATGGTGGCATCTCATACAGAGCAGTGCACTGCAATGACCAAGCTGAATTGTACACCTCCCATTTGTTGACACACAAGCCATCACTTCCACTATATGACAACAAAATAAGAACAGGGAGGCATAAAAGGAGAAGTGGGGGGTGGGGAAGGTGCAGGTGGGTGCTTAAATAGAGCAAAGTAGTAGCGATCCAGCTAATGTCAGAAATTCTTATACTGAGCAGAGGTGAAAAAGCATGTCATCCAGGCCAATTCACTCCGTTGTCTTTACAGACCATCCAACAGTGCTTGACCCCACATGTTGTGTGAGCTGTGTGTTTGCTGGCTGTCGGGTCATTGTACCTCCCATAACTATACGGAAGAAACATGGGGCTTATTCTACATCAAATGTACCAGCTACCATATCTGCATTGGACTGTGAGAATTATTTCTGCCGAACACTGCTCAGTAATCTCCTTAGTTAAATTTTCAACAATAGTGGACATAGTAATGCAAACATGATAGTGTTTTTTAGCATCATTTTCAACTATTATTAACAACATAGCTGAACTACATCATAGTATATGGTAGCATGGTAAATCGGGAGAGAGAGTGTCTGAGAAGAAAATGAAACATTGTAGTGGCTCTATCCTTCTATTGGCAATCGCCTATGTGTGTGCAACTGTTGTAACCGTAAGTGTGTGTGTGTGTGTGTGTGTGTGTGTGTGTGTGTTGTGTGTGTGTGTGTGTGCACATTTTCAAGGTTGTATGTATGTCCAGAACCAAAAACACTGTTCACTGTATTATCTTGATGTTTATGGTTTTGTTTTTTTCTACTATTGTGGCATAAATGTGGGGCTATTTCTTCCTTTCCTTCCTTCCTTCCTTCCTTCCTTCCTTCCTTCCTTCCTTCCTTCTTCCTTCCTCACCAGGAAAGACATACTGAGCTATAAAATAGTTTGTATCCAGATGCATCCTGGGGGAAGGGGAAAGAGAGATGTAAGAACAACAGAACAATAACTTATACAACAAAACATCATACAGCAATACAGTGTAAATCAAACAGTACAAAATGAACATGAACAAGGTTCATCAGACAGGTAAAATTATAAGCAAAAATGTTACAACATGGTGGGGAATCTGTCCCACAGGTACAAGCAATAGATTCTGCATTTTACCTGTGCTAACTCTACTAAATACACTGGAAAAATGTGTAAAGGCAGGACCCCATTGAAAATGAAATATTGTAGCTTCTGTGTCCTGCCAATGACAGTCACACACTGTGTGTGTGCACAACTATTGTAATGTGTGTGTGTGTGTGTGTGTGTGTGTGTGTGTGTGCATGCACGCTGTGGACATTTTCAAAGGTGTGTGTATGTCTAGAACCAAAAACATTGTTCACTGCATTAACTTGATGTTTATGGATTTGTTTTTTTATTATTGTGATGTCAATGTTGTTCTTTCTTTCCTTCTTTCTTTCTTTTCTTTCTTTCTTTCTTTCTTTCTTTCTTTCTTTCTTTCCACCAGGAAAGATATACTGAGCTGAAGAATAGTTCATATCCAGATGCGTCCTGTGGGAAGGGGGAAGAGAGGTGAAAGAACAACATAGAACAATAACATATGCAACAAAACATCATACAGAGGATACAGTATAAATGAAAAAATTACTCACCTTAGTAATTATGTTTCTTCTTATGGAGTCTTGCTGTATTCTGACTATTGTGGTTAGCCCCAGCACTCAAACTGCCCCAGAGAGTAGAGAGTTAATTTCTATGCAGAGCATAGAACTTTGAGTTCGAGCTCAGTTCAGACCTCTGTCTGCTGCACTTTGAAGCGCAACCATCAGATTCTTCCAAGCTAATACTAACTAACTACTGTGTGGAAATTGTAAAATTTTTACTAGCCAAATGGCAACCAAATATTTTGGATCCCCAAAAGACTCAAGTCAAGAAATCCAAAATCAAAAACCAGGTAGTGAACAACTTAAGACTATTGAATTAATAATATAACCCACTCCCACTCTCTAAAAGGAGGGAGTGTCCAAATGCACCCCTGGGGTGCAACACTGCACCTGCCAGACCACTTCCCAAAAACAGATTTTGAGAGGGGAGGCAAGGAGGGAGGTCAGAATACAGCAAGACTCCATTAGAAGAAACATAATTACTAAGGTCAGTATTTTTTTCTTCAAACAACATGAAGTATTGCTGTATTCTGACTATTGCAGACTACCAAGAAATACCTCCATGGAGGAGGGAATTGAACCTACCTTGGGAATAGGGTCTGCAATACTGCTGTACTAAACTGAACATCACCCTAGTGTGTGTGTGTGTGTGTGTGTGTGTGTGTGTGTGCGTGCATATGGACATTTTCAAGGGTGTGTGTATGTCTGAACCAAAACATTATTCCACTGCATGCTTGTGTTTATGGTTTGTTTTTATTATTGTGATGTCAATGTTGTTCTTTCTTCTTCTTTCTTTCTTTCTTCTTCTTTCTTTCTTTCTTTCTTCTTTCTTCCACCAGGAAAGATATACTGAACTGAAGAATAGTTCATATCAAGATAGCCCTGTGGAAGGGAAGAGGTGAAAAGAACAACATAAACAACAAAATATGCAACAAAACATCACACAGAGATACAGTATAAATGAAAAATTATCACCCTAGTAATTATGTTTTCATGGAGTCTACTATTCTGACTATTGTGGTTAGCCAACCCCAAACCGCCCAGAGAGTAGAGAGTTAACTCTATGCAGAGCATAGAACTTTGAAGTTAAACTCGTTCAGACCTCTGTCTGCACTTTGAAGCACAACCATCAGATTCTTCCAAGCTAATACTAACTAACTACTGTGTGGAAATGTAAAATTTTTACTAGCCAAATGAGTAACCAAATATTTTGGATCCCCAAAGACTCAAGTCAAGAAATCCAAAATCAAAACCAGGTAGTGAACAACTTAAGACTATTGATTAATATAACCCCCACACTCTAAAAGGAGGGAGGTCTCAAAATGCACCCCGAGGTGCAACACTGCACCTGCCAGACCACTTCCCAAAAACAGATTTTGAGAGGGGAGGCAGGGAGGGAGGTCAGAATACAGCAAGACTCCATTAGAAGAAACATAATTACTAAGGTGAGTATTTTTTTCTTCAAACAACATGAAGTATTGCTGTATTCTGACTATTGCAGACTACCAAGAAATACCTCCATGGAGGAAGGAATCGAACCTACCTTGGGAATAGGGTCTGCAATACTGCTGTACCAAACTGAACAACACTCCTAGCCTGGACGTCCAGGGAGTAATGCTTGGTAAATGTATGGACTGTTTTCCAGGCAGCTGCTTTACATATCTCTAGCAAAGAAATATCCCAGGCCGCAGCCAGGGAAGCAGCTGTACCTCTAGTCAAATGAGCCCTCAGGCCTGAGGGAAGTATTTTGCCTAGCTTCTCATAGCAGAATTGAATACAAGAGACAATCCACCTGGCAATAGTTCTCTTAGTGGCAGGTTTGCCCTTCCCTACTTCCCCATAAGTGAGAAACAACTGGAGAGAGTCAAACCTGTGAGCCTTAGTACTCTTAATGTAGTAACTAAGGGCTATTTTAACAGCCAAACTGTGTAAACATCTTTCTCCTGAAGAAGAATGATCAGTGAAGAACACAGGGAGAGACATAGATTGGTTCCAATGAAAATCTGAAACCACTTTGGGTAAAAACTTCCTATTAGTTCTGAGGACCACCTTATCTCTATGGAATGAGATAAAATCAGGCTCCTCTGACAGAGCTTGCAATTCACTGATAAGCCTGGCAGAGGTAATAGCTACCAGGAACACAGTTTTCCAAATCGTACTTAAGTTCTACTGAAGACAAAGGTGAAAAGGTGCGATAAGCTGAACAATGCAAACATTTAAGATCCCAAGCAGGGGTAGGATCCCTAAGGGGGCTAGTATGAATCAACTTTGAAAAATTTACAGAATACAGGGTGAGATGTACAGTGAGAAAGCGCTTTCCCACTGACAGAAAAAGCAGAAACAGCTGACACATGTACTTTGAGAGTAGCTAGTCTGAGGCCTAGGCCATTAAGAAGAACCATATAATCCAGAACTGTGAGACAACTCAGCTGTGTCTGGGGATACTTGCTGCTTGGAACACCAAAAGCTGAATCTTTCCTTTGGAGTTATAAGTTTTTCCGGTGTAAGCTCAGAGAGGCTTAAGCAATATCCAGAACCCTTGGGACAGATGCAAATCTGCATACTCTAACTTGTCAAGAGCCATGCCTTGAGACTGAGAGAGACTGGAAGATTAGGTACAAAACTCTCCCCTGAGATGAGGTTAACAGGCTGTATTTCTGGGAAGAGACAGGGGAAGATGGACTGCTAGGGACAGCAACAGGGGTACTAAGGCTGCTCTGGCCCTGTCTGGAGCAATCAGAATCACTTTGCAGGGTTGTCAGGACTTATCTTGACCAGAACCTTGAACAGTAGGAGGAAAGTGAGGGAAGAAATATAGAAATTTCCCTTCCCAGTTCAAAATCAGAGCATCCAGATGGACTTAGCCTCCAAGACTGGGGTCTGCAACAAAACAGACTAAGTTGGTGATTGTTCTGGGCTGCAAAGAGATCTGTCTCTGGAGTGCCCCACCTTGAAAAAATCACTTTCAACACCAGATGGGTTCAGGGACCATTGGTGATGGATCCTGGGAGATCCAGCTCAATGCATCTGCTAGCTCATTGTCCTTCCCTGAAGGTGGACTGCTATCAGACAGGTTTGCAGAGAATAAGCTGAGGACCACAATTTCATGGCTTCCATGCACAAGGACATGGACCGAGTGCCTCCTCTTGTTGATGTAAAACATGGTGGTGGTGTTGTCTGTCCTGACATGAACCACCTTGTTCTGCACTGACTGTGAGAAAGCTTGTAGGTCCAGAAAGACCAACCTAAGTTCCAAGAGATTGATATGAAGAAGAGATTCCTTTGGGGACCACACTCCCTGAGTTGTGAGAGCCCCCTGATGGGCTCCCCACCCCAATAGAGAAGCACCCATGGTTAGGGCCACAGAGTGAGAATGAGTGATGAACAGGACTCCATGCCTGAGGTTGCCCTGATCCTGCCACCATTGGAGAGCCTGGATCAGAGTCTGAGTCACAGGGATTAGTTTGGTTAGAGAATCTTTATTCTGAGACCAAAAGGCCAGCAGGAGAAACTGAATGTCCCTCATCTGAAATCTGATCCCTTGGAGCACTGCTGTAGAAGCTGGCATGTTGCACAGAAGCTGAAGGAAGTGCCTTGCTGGCTGAGAGACCAGAAGCTGGAATGAAGAAGCCAGCTCTACACTAGCCCTTGCCCTTTCCAGGGCAAGAAAAGCTCTTGCTTTGACAGTATCCAACTCTGCCCCCGTGAAGGTGAGAAGCTGTACAGGCTTGAGAACTGACTTGGGAAGATTGAGAAGGAATCCTAAGGAAGTGAGCACTTGCTGAGTCACTTGCAGGTCTGACTTGACTTGGTCTGGGAACTTACCCACAATGAGCTAGTCATCTAGGTATGGAAATATGGAAAAATGTTTCCTTCTTAAAAAGGCCACTACTACTGCTAGGCATTTTGTGAATACCCTTGAAGCTGATGTCAGGCCAAAGGGCATAGCTTTGAACTGCTAATGCCCTGAAGGCAATTCAAATCTGAGGTACTTTCTGTGGGAGCACCTGATGGGAATGTGAAAGTAGGCATCTTTTAAGTTCAGGGAGGCTAGCCAGTACCCTGGCCTTAGAGAGGGAAGGATTATTCCCAGAGTCACCATTTTAAATTTTGGTTTTAAAAGATGCTGTTCAGGTATCTTAAGTCCAGAATGGGTCACCACCCCCTGTCATTTTTGGGTAAGGAAGTACCTGAGTACAGATCTTTGCCCTGCGATGTAGGAACTCTCTACAGCCTTTAGAGACAGTAGAGATGAAGCCTCTGCCTCTAGGGCAATAGTTTCAGAGATGCTTGCAGGTGGAAAAGATCTGGCCCTCAGCTTTGGAAATTTCTTGAAGCTGAGAACCAGCCCCTGGCGTACCAATGCCAGGACCCACTTGTCTGAGGTAACAGACATTCAGTCCTGGATGAAGTAAGCCAGCCTGCCTCCTACAGAAATGGGGTAGTCGACCCAGGCTGACACATCAGGGTGTCTGCTTAGCAGGAGCCTTAGGTTGAGGGGTGGATGCAGCCCTGCTCATCCCCCTTCTGCCTCTCCCTCTGAAGAACCCCCTCTTAGGAAAGGGAGAAGAGGCCTGTGCTTGGTAGAAAGGCCTATGAAAAGGACTGCCCCTGCCATTTGAGGAGTTGCCTGCCTTTCCTTGGCCTGTGCACGCATATGGGTGGTCCCTATACCCATCAGTATTTTCATAATTCTCTGTTTGCTCCCAAACAGAAAATTACCCACCACAGGAAATCCATGGCCTTAGCCTGGGTGTTCTGTGAGAGAGCTATACATCTGAGCCAAGCCATTCTCCGAAGAGCCACAGATGTAGCCATGACTCTAGATGACACATCATTGGAGTCCACAGCAGCATGGAACTATACCTTAGATGCCTCAATCCCATCAGCAGCCACCCCCTCCAGCTCTGAGGCTAGCTGGGGGAAGGCCTGCTTAGCCAGTGCCAGTACAGTGTCCCACCTGGACTTCTAGTACCTGACTGCATAGACCATATAATTAGCCTGCCTGAGTCCCAAGGTGGATGCCATGTACTATTTCTTTGCCTTGCATCCAGCTTCCTAGAGTCTTTATCTGGAGGTGTGAAGCCAATGGTATATTAGCCTTATCATGCATGCAGCCTGCACAACCCCAACATGGCTACATTGCTGATACAAAGTACTCTGTACTTGAACCTGATAAGAGTGTACCTTTTGTCCATCCTCCTGTCAACTGGAGGTACAAAATTTAGTGTTTTAAAATCTTTTGTGTCTGTTTCCCAAGAGACTTATGAAGAGGAATAGACAGTCTCTTGGACTCTGGGATGTCCACCATCTCCACATAATCAGTTTCCTCTTGTTCCTCTACAGCTTCTTCCACAGAGGGCTGAAGGGTTTCTGCCACTTTCCTGTAATACATGTAGTGGGAAGGGGACTCAGAAATCCTAGAGGGAAACACCAGAAGGCCTGTCTGGGGAAGATGTCCAGGCTCAATGGGCCTTATACAGACCTTCCACACCATCGTCATCATCATAATCATCATCCCCCTCCAAATCCGGTTCATAGAAATCCTCAGGGGCGTAATCTTGAACCAGAGAAACCGACCAAACCGAGTGCCTGCCAGAAGGCACCGGATCAGATGGAACTGGCGAAGTGATCTACAATCCTTATCGTTTTGGCAATCTCTTCGTCAGTCGGAAAATGGGTCTCTGGATCCAAACCGGCCGATTTTTCTTTTCTTTCTTTTTAGTAGGAACCAATCCCTCAGGATCAGCTCTCCTCTTTTCCGAAGAAGTATCGCCCTGGTCAGAGGGTACTCCCTCAAGTTCGGTCGGAACCGAACTAGGCTGGCCATCCAGGTCAGCAGACTTCTTGACCTCCTTATCCCTAAGCCTACTAATCTTTTTTCCAGAGTAGACGTAGGGAAATTCTTAAAGATTTGGCAGTCTGAATCGAGGTGGTCAAACCCCAGACAATAAATTCAGGTGGTGTGGGGATCAGCCTTAGCAAAGACCTCCCCCACACACTGCAGTGTTGAAACCCAGTGGGCCTGGTTTTTCTTTTGGGTTTCTCAGACGTAGCCATCCTAACCACAAACTTACCCTTTTTGTGGCAAACAACCAGGCAAGACACCCTTATCGGTTTCTAACCATGTCATGGGTATTGGAAAAAAACACAAGAAGATGCATTTTTTTTTAAACCGGTAAGGACCGGTAACCACACTCTAAGTTTAGAAACAAAGACAGAATATATAATTCACTAAACGGCTGGTTCAGCCGAACCAGTTGAAAAATAAATTTTTACAATTTCCACAAGTTTACTATGTCTAGTTCACTACCTAGTACTTACTGTACCACAGAGATCTGAGCTGAAACTTGTGAAAAATAATCGGTAAAACCGAGGACTTTAACCGACTTCGAACCATGAGCAAAGGAGAAATCTCCGGAGCGACAGTTCAGTTAGGTGGAGTAAAGAATCTAACGGTTGCACTTCAAAGTGCAGCACACAGAGGTTTGAACCTAGCTCGAGCTCAATGTTCTATGCTCTGCATAGAAATTAACTCTCTACTCTCTGGGGCAGTTTGAGTGCTGGGGCTAATTGCAATAGTCAAAATACAGCAAGACTTCATGTTGTTTGAACAAACAGTGCAAAACGAATATGAACGAGGTTCATCAGACAGGTAAAATTATAGAGCAAACATTTTACAGCAACACAGTGGGGAATCTGTCCCAAGGGTACAAGCAATAGTACTTTTCAACAGTAACGTCACCAGGGAATAGGGCTCTGAAGGAAGCAGATAATATGCAGACAAGTGAGGGAGGAAGAAGAGTGGGAGAAGGGTTGGTGAGGTGAGTGGAGGGGCAAGGAGGAGGAGAAAAAGGGGAATATGGTAAATGATGAGCAGAGAAGGGCTATAACTCAAGGACAGACATGAAAGTGGGTGGTGTGGTCATGGAGAAAGAGAGGAAGATTGTAAACTCAGGCGTGGGGAAGGGCTATGACTCAAGGGCAGGCACAGGAGGTAGCGGTATTGTTATGGAGCAGAGACGAGAGAAAGCATATGTAAGAGGAGGAAGGAATGAATGGTTAGGGGGAGACAGTTCCAAAGTTTAGGAAAGCAGAAAGAGAAGGCAGCCTGACCAGTGAAGGATTTACATCACAGCAAAACAATTAAGTCACACCTACATCTCTTCCTAAGAATCAGTCATTCCCCTTGTTACACAATGTCCCTGCACCCTTATTTTCACCCCCAGAGGTACACTGTTGACAGCTAGTGCTTAGGCATATGTTATACTAATATATAGGGCTAAGGGCATCTACCATATAAGAGTAGATGTCAGGATATGTATGCATATTATTGTTATACACTTTGCTGTCCAATGCATATATATTTTCTATGTATTTCTCACTTACAAGATGTTAGGACATCTGTGTCCTTGTAATGATTATGATATATAAGTAGTCATTACCACCTTTTGGTGATTTGTACTACTACACTGATTTGTGTAAGAACTGTACTCTTTCGTTTCACAACGTGATGACTACTGCAAAATTGTATAATGTTATCTTTGACAGTGGAGCCACCTCTAATTTATAATAGGGCTCATCTCTGTAACTAGAAATGTTTCTATCTTACAGTAATCATAGTAATTATCATAGGTATATAATGCGAGATACTGAGTCTTATACCTCGGAAACCCCAAGAGACATGAAGAAACCTCGAGGTATAGGGAACACTTTGCATTGGTTTCGGGTTTGTATTGGTAAGAACTGCTTAGGGCAACTGTGATTTATCCTTTTGGTAGTAATAAACAAAGTTGTTACTCTTACGCAACGTGTCATGATTCCTGTGTAAGCCCCCCACCCCTGCCTTTTTGCAAATGGCAGGTGGTATGCTATTTGAATCTGACAGCAGTACCAGGTGGAAATGGGTTCGGGAGGAATAGGTTGCTCGACACAAGGGCTAGGTTTGGCTGATCTGCACAGGGCACCCAAGTAATTCTGAACACAGGAAGCAATAACTGTAATGTCCAACACCAGAAATGGAATTCTAATATGTGGCTTTTATTCACATCCAAGCAGAACAAACAAAGCATAGACGAATCCCACGGGCTACACTTCTGGTAATGCAGATTAAAAGAATCAGAAACACTTCTTCAACACTTCAACCTCAGGCTCTGAACCCACCAGCACACAGCCCTGACTTGCACGCTGCTTTGGGTACACAGCCCGGACTTATACACTATCTGGGATTCCCAGGCTCAGCTCCCTGCCGCCTATTCAGACACCTTCCATATGTCATGGAAACATTTTCTGGTGGCTCCTTAAACCACCTAAGAGCACCTCAGCTCTATCAGGGAGTTGTCATTTTAATCCCACATCTGGGTACTTTCCTCAGGCACTGGCCAAGTACCTGAGAGAAAGTAAAGTTGCCACAGAGAAAATCCATAGAGGTGAATTTGGTTACTACTGATGGGGGGGTCTCCCACCTCTCGCTTCCACAATTCATACCCGGCCATTTCTCTGGACATTAAACATCTCATTTTGTAAAGCTTGGCAATGTAGATTAAGGCTAACTGTATGTCACATTTCCTCTACTTGTCTTGCATTCCCAATGTGCTGGACTTGAACATACTTTTACTTGGCTTAGCCCATTGCTCTAGGCCTCCCACTGATTAAGCAGTCCAATCCCCACTTTACTTTACTCTTTGTGCTGGTCTTGAACCTACTTGAATTAACCGGCAATGTCTATTACACTAGACCCCCTACAAATTAAGTAGTCAAATCCCCACATTTCAACAGCTCAGGTGAAAACATAGGCCCTTTGTCAGAGCGAACTCACCCTTTGGTTGCAGGTGCCCCACAGGCGATTCCTCACAGGAATTTCTCTCCCACAACCTCTGGTGCCACAGCACAACTTGAAATAAGGCAGCTTCTTCCTTAGCCAGAACCAGGAGGGTTACCCCTGGAAGACAGGCAAACCTTTCCACAGGTGTGGTGCACGTGGACCAGTAACAGTGGTCTCCACCACTTCACAATCAGCTTACTGTGTTCCTCTTTCGGTGGAAACATACCTCCCTTACAGTAGCTCTAAAACAGAGCTTAAGGCTCTGAGAGCCTGCACTCAGACTGCTGTGCTGCTCCTCTCTTCAAGACTGCACACAGACTCTGTTCAAAATCCCCAACATTCTATCCTAACTTCCAACTGCAGCATTCCAGTGTGGCTCATGCAGCTGCATGAGTTCTATGGTTATGTCATCCCTCAGTCTCAGCTGAGACTGAGAACAGAGTGAGACAGTGTGAAATCCATTTAACTGGAGTTTCACAAGCTGCCTTCCCTGCCTACCATTAGGTCTTACTGGGATTCTAGTAACCCCGGGTAACGGGGGAGGTTACACCTGCATTCCCAATATTGTCAAGAACCTGAGAGTGAGGTTTAGACCTCCTGACATCCTAGTTTTTATTGTGATAACTTGATAACTATTTTTGTTCTTTGGTCAGTTCCATAACTTATTGATTGGTAACTTATTTTGTCAATTTATTCTTAGACATACTTGTCCTCATAATAACTGGCTCTGCCTTTTTCCCATAGGGAAACCGTGGCATAATTTGCCATTATAAAGGAGTGTTTATAACGGCAAACATGTGCATGGTTTTCCCCACTCTGTCATGCCCTGCTGCACCTTGTCCCTTCCGATCACCGACAGCATGTTTTCTCCTGGAAGACTGAACTGCCATCTGGACTCGGCGGTGAGTGGCAATTTAAAAAGAATATCTGCAAGACAAATGTAAAGAAGTCATACTACAAACAGAATTTTATTTTTTTTCTTTTCAAAAAAAAAAAAAAAAACGAGCAGTGATCACGGGCCATGCGACAAAATATAACACGCTTCTGACTGCACAGGAGCGTTCATTTTATATAATTGCTGTGGCGAAAAAGGCAAACCCAGCAATTATATAAAATAAAAAATGGGCAGTGTATAAACTCGAAGTTTACACACACCTTGAGGTTAGATGCTTTTGATAAACCCCTTGGGTGTGTGTAAACTTCTTATTACACCCGACCCATACTTTATTCTATATTTTATCTTTGTTACACTTGTTCCATTTCTATGAACTTTGTATTCTGTATTTTTATATCTGTTATCTTTTCCCCTTTCCCCTTCCCCCCAGACACTTCTAAAAATTAGCTGTTACTAGTTAAGCATGTATTTTCTTGTAAAACCTTAGACATAAATAAATCTTTTATAAGATTAATGCATTAGCAGCCATTGATGCTCTGACCAGAGTTTGTTAGCTTAGCAGTAACTTATCCCAAACTACCATAACATGGTTCCTTCTGTTTTGTTTCCCTTTTACTTCTGCCCATTTTGAACTGAACATAGATGTTATTTGAATAGTTCTCACTTCATTATTTGAGTTAAAGTTAAAAAGCCCTCCCTTGGTTTTTAATCTTAAAATAATTATAATACTAAATGCAGTTTTAATGATTCCCAAGGTTAGTTGTTACTACACATTACTAATAATAATAAACACATGACTCAAAAACAAATCTTCCAAGACACTAAATACAATATTTCTTGAAATAAATACCTGTATGTCTTACAGGAAAACATTTAAATATTCCCCAGAGGTTAAACTTCTAAAATTAAACAAAATCCAAAACGTAACATTTTCTAACATAAAATACTATCAAGTCACATTTGATAGACTATACTTGAAATTACTTCTTAAACATCTGAGTCATATAATTTACCCCATTTAACAAAGATTCAGATCCTAGCCCCTGCTGCTCTGGCTACCTCTGACAGATTCTGTTCTCTGTCATTGTACTCAGTCATTGTATCTGACACCAGCTTCATATATTGTGGTCAGCCTTGATAACAGCAGCCCTGCCACTGCAGATGATAGGCTGGGGATTCATACTCCTAGAGGAGGAGGAGGAGTCTAAATTAGCAGTAGCAGCAGCAGTTTTGACATCTGTGGATGTGCCTGCAAAAAAGTTCAAGTGTACAAACACCAGCAATACTAGAGTAGTACGATAAGTTAAGTAGGCAAGCAGAAGCACTAGCCCAGCAAGTTAATCAGGTAAGTAACAGCAAGGTTGCACAGATAAGCAACAGTCACATACAGTATATAACAGCACATGGAAGCATGACCAAAAACACTCAAAAGGCAGCCACTTTGGGGGGGGGGGGTCCACATACAAATATGTGGAATCCAACAGGGGTACAGAGCTCCACTGACCAGCAACAGGGAAATCATTCCTATCCTGACCCTATTGTTATTCAGGCCCTTGAACTTGTTAGAGTGTCATTATTACTTGCTTCTATATGTTGGCATGAACAGGAATATGTAGAATGGTTCAAAGTAAAACCACATTGTGGCAGTACACCATGAAACATTGTGCCTTCCATTTTGTTTTGAGTAACCTATGTGTTTGACAAATTAATTAGATCGCCGAGTCTTATAAACTTTGTGAGCAAAATAAGTTATTTTGGTTTTAATACAATAGTGCATGGCATTACTCAAAGTGCATATGAACAGTACAATGTTTCAGAATAATTTGCTGCAACTGGTAGAAACACATTGGAAATATAAAGACTTGGATGGTGATGGTCGCTGATAATCCAGTGACTTGGCAGCAGCATACTGCGTAGCCTCCCACAGAGCACAGTTTTTGCAGGAATCTCAGTATTCCTGCTTAGTAAATCAAATGATCTACAGTAGGCACATCACATGAGCAATGTATTCATGCTCCATGGATGGAGGACTACAGCATGTCACTTTGCAGCAACACCAGTTACCAACTTATGAGTGGCATTTGTCAGCATTGTGGAGGACATCCTCATCTGCACCCTTCAAATCAGAGTTTGAGTGGCATGATGTTTTGTATAAGCAAAGTATTAATGGAGTAGGAGTGAACTAAAGTCAAAGTGGACTTTGGTTAACCTGCCAAAAATGTACAATTTCTCAATCACAAAAGGTTCACTAAAGTTTTTATCCTTACTTTAGCTTTTCAAAACCTCAGAGACAATAGAGGATCACACTGTGCAACAAAACCGGGCTTTGTGTAAGACATGTAAACCCCACATCCCATGCTTTTGGGGTACCTGATGTTAAATGGGAGGGATCACAACACCAGTAACAAGCGGGTACCAAAGTAAGACAGTTCAGTCCTTACCCACAGCTGGCTACGTTAACATTGGGCCTTCTCACAGATGACTCTAGGACCAGGGGGTGCTAGGCTGGGTCTGAAAAGGTGGTTAGAAGCATACCATCCAGTCACTGTTAAATAAATCAAAGTCCACACCAAACTTTCAAGAACAGGGAGGATCCCGAATTTAATTCAAACATGCTGACCAGGCAGAACATATTTACAAATTTGATCTCCAGGCTGCAGAAATCCACACTTTAGTACTACAATTCATGTTGGCATTTTTTGTTGTCGTAAAGACCCTCACAAAACAGTCAGTCAATCCCTGGTCCTGGTGGCCACACACTTCTTAGGCAGCAGCTTCGCAGAGGCTGGAACTCCTGCTATTACGGCAGCATATCTAACTCAGTCCTTCTTCTTCTTCACAGACCATCTCACACGTTTGAGGAGGCATCTTGCAAGACTCTTAAATGCCCAGGCCCCACAATATCTTCCCCAGACTACTTTGCAGAGCAGATAACTCCCCACACTGAACATCCTCGCCAGCCAGGCTGTTCTCTTAAAATGGTACCCCTAATATTCCATACTCTTCTCGTAAGATGGCACCCAGAAAACTCCATCCTTCTGACTGGTGGCACACCAATGGACTCCTACCACCAATCGTGTGGGTTTGAATCAAGCCATCCAGGACTCTTAATACTTGGAGACCACCACCACAAACCACTGCTGACTCTATTACAGGCCTCCTAATGGAAGCAGGAGAGGAAATCTTCCCCACTCCTGCAGACCCTCCGACTGACTTCTACATGGGAAAAGACCAATAAAAGGAACCAAAGCTTCTTTAATAGTCAGTCAACTCCTTGGCACAGGATCCAACCCAAAGAAGCTCCACCCATGGGCAAAGGCATGACCAAACTAGCAGAATGACACACCTAAATCCCGAAAAGGAAGAAGACTTGAGTAAACCCAGTCATGGATGGGTAACATTTTCCCCTTAAATGCTCACAGTCCCAGTGAGCACCTACCACACTACCAGGCCTAGCAGCTCCATGTGGTATGCACTCTTCCCATCAAAGCACCAGGCTATGGCCTACTGGGACACTGCCACAGGGTGCAAATACTCCAAAAGCACTGGCCACACCTAAATCCCCAAATCCTAAGGGTGTCCCCTACCTAACACAGGGATCTAACAAAACTGGGCACCCCAACCCATCATGCTGATGACCCACCAACTGAGGAACCACGGTGGCTTATTTGACCCCATGGTGGCAGCGCCCCAGATATTAACTGTTGTCTAAACCTATGGTGCTACTTCACCTCTGCCAAATGCTGCCAGACTGCTGCAGAAAAGGACACAATTCCATGTCACATTCCCCACAAAACATTCAGATAAACAGTAACAGAGATGTGAAGCATTGTAATGAATGGCACTGCTTTAAACACAACTGAACTGGAACAGGTACAATCTACAATAAACTTTATAACATATAGATTAAGCAAACAGCACGGTGCAGATTCCTGAACTGTAAATACAGAAGAGTCCACAGTTTGTGGTGACAAGCCCAGACGGCAATGAATCAGACAATTCTAAGACCAGAAGCACAGTAACACTAAGTCCCCTCATGAATTAGCAAAAACATTACAGAGAATCTACTAGCATACAGATAGTTAAATAAAAAAAAGAAAAAGGATTGATTTCACCCAATGTCAGAAGAGTTTACAGTCCACAGAATCTCTAGGTCACCTCTTCATGCTCACCGAGGGGTGGACACAAGACAGTTTTATTTTAAATGATGGGCAAAGTAATAAGCTGGTGGTGGCCTGAACAAAAGAGTCCATGCCAGCCACATAGATATTGATCTGATGTCCCTCCAAATCTTGCACCAAGGGGAAGGTTTTAAACTGGGTCAATCCTTCCTACACACTGTCAGCACACTCTGACTTTGCCTTATTCTGCACCCACTGGAGAATAAAACTGGTGCTGTTTGGGACCAAGTGATGTTGCTTGTGAAGCTAGTCCAGGTTGCCCCGGTGAGCCCAATCCTGCCAGTTCTCTTCAAGGATATCCCAAAGCCATCTTCCTGCAGATTATCTGCTCTGCAGAGCTCCATTCAGGGAGCTACCAAGCTGAAGAACGAGCAGCCTGTCCATTGGCAGTCACAAGCCTTCCTGTACCTCCAGACATTAAGATCATCCATGGACAATTTCTCATACTGCTCTCTGTGACATCAGCACTTAGGTACCAAGCTGAGCCTATGTTTCCATGGTGTCACCAATGATCGTTCCCTATCTGAGGGGATGTCATACTCCAGGACCCATCACTAACATGACTGCATCCCTCGAACAACACCAGGCAAGTGCCCACTTTACTAGGCCTTGGCAGCACAACAGAGGAATCCTTAGAATTTTCAGATGGAGCAGAGGCTGCCACAGCTAGTTGAGAAAATTTGTGTCAGGCATGCCGTTCCTCATACTAGGGGCCAATGCCTTTGGCCTGGCACGACAGCCTGACCACTACCAGAACCAGGGGTTGAGGGGTTTTCAGACAGATTGCAAATGTCTGGAGTAGCCAGCTCTTCCAGTCATCCTTGATTGGCTTCATTATGGGCAACTGCCAAATAGGTGGGTGAGGCAGACTGTGATTCATAACCAGGTAGTTGTGGAGTATCATCTTGCTCCTGAACCACAGAATCCAGGGCTGCACTTGCTACCTGGCTCCCACTGGCACTGGGGCATTGGCAGCAGCCACTGCTTCAAAAGCAGCAATTAACTTGTCCCACTCATCCAGGCCAAATCCAGAAGTACTGGAATCCCCAACCCCAGCAGACCAGGCAGATAATGTGGGATGTAGACATTTGGATGTTTTTGATGGCAACATTCACACACAGGCTGAAGAGTTACATTCACCCTCTCCACTTCATAATAAATACAGTTTCTCCTAGCAGAGTGCTCAACCACACTCCAAAGCCATCTCAACATAGCCACAGAAACCCAAACTTCAGGGCCTCCAGGAGCAGTAGCCATATTCGCCAACTGGTAGAGACAACAATTTTACAATGGCTCAATCTCAACCTAGAAGTCTTTCCAACTCCTGCTGCTTCTTTCACTAGTCCACAGTCCACAACTCCAAGCACCCCAGCCACTGTTCATTTAGGAGACACCTCCAGGGCAATTTGCATGCTTCTCTCATGTCCAGATAGATGTTAAGCTGCCCTCACAGACAGCCAGGCCCCTGACAACTCCAAATGTGTGAAAACAGTCACTTTACCATGATGTCCAAATATTGTTCCCAACAGCTAAAACTTTTCAAAACCCAAGAAATTCCATGTCCAGCACCCCTGGTCTTCATTATCTTGGGAAATCATGGATGAGCCCCCATGTTTGTAAGCCCCCCATCCCATGTCTAGGGGTATCTGATGTTAAATGGAAGGGGGTCACAGCAGCCGTAACATGATCAGTCCCAAAGTAAGCCACTTCAGTCCTTACTGGTAGCTGATTGTGTTGACACCAAGCCTTCTTACAGAAGACTCCAGGACCAGAGGGTTCTAGGCTGGGGCTGAAAAGGGAAAGAGATCATCGTTTAACCGGGGATAGCACACTAAGCCAAAGCTTGTATCCAGATACGACTTGGGAGCACAAGGAAGTTAAGTGACTTGCATAGAATCACACAGTATGCACCTAGGAGGCAGTGGGATTCAAAACCAGGTCTCCAGATCTGCAGCTCAGAGCCTTAACCCACTGCACTATAATGCCTCCTTATAAAACACCTGAAAATGTGTTTAGAATCATATCATCCAGTCACAGTTAAATAAATCAAATCCCACACCAAACTTGCAAGAATGGAGGAGGATCCCAAATTTAATTCAAGCGTGCTGGCCAGGCGGAACATATATTATAAATCTGATCTCTGGGCTACAGAAACCCACACTGGAGTATTGAAATTCATGTTGGTGACTTTAATTTACCAAGTGCTCTGTCCATCTTTCTTTTTAATTTATTTCCTGTGATTTAATCCAGTCAGTGAATGACTCTGCAAGTGTAAATAGTGACTTTACCTTATGTTTGCTCTTAGCATCCAAAGGCAGGCAATGCTAGCACCTGGCTGGTGTGTGTGTGACATCACCTTGTGACAGTGTGGTGTGTGTGTGCGTTGGGAATACCATACGTGTTCTGCAAATGACTGATTGTCAAGGTGAGACTCATCTCAAAAAGCAAATATAAAGACAGCCTCTATTTCTTGTTCTTGACATATCTACCTCCACCAACAGTTTTCTTTCTAAACAAAGATCTGGTGGGGAGTAAATCAAGGTCCAAATTCAAACTTTTAAAAATTATGAGAATATAACTAAAACCAGGAATAAAGTTCTGATGTGGTTGTTTTGTAGAAATTTGCATGGATTCTGGATAACTGTGAACATTTCTGAACCTTTTCTCCATCCCTAATTTGATTTTGCTAAAGGCATAGTCCATTGCCTATTGAACAATAAGTAAATAATAAGTAGCTAAAAGTCTTTACTCACATAGACCAAGTAACATTTTTCTTTGGAGTTTGTAACTTTTTTGTGACTAGGTCATAGCAAGGTATGAGAGTGTGCTAGAAATCACCGTAACTTTAAAATATATGAATCATATGTGTTTTGGACCAGATATCCACATCTGCTATACTGTTGCATATCTAAATTCCTTGCAGCAAGTAATGGGTGGACAATAAAGTAGCTGATTCAGTTCAATGGAAAACAGTAGCATTTTTCATTTTGCTACATTACAAGTGGGTAGGACTTTGAAAGTGGAGCCATTTAGAAGAGTCTGGAAACTGGGAATAATAAAATCACTGTTGACACTAACAGCACTCAAATGTACTATGTTTTAAAACATACATTTCTAGCTATTTTTTATTATTAAGGATTCTGAGAGGAGAACTGGATCTTTGACCCTTACGGTTCAATAAGCTCCGTCTTATTCAGGAAATAAGTCATAATGCCCAGCTTGTGACACCACCGTTATTTTCAAAGTGACAGACAGTAGTGTTACAAGCAGTGTGTTATGACTTCAACTCCAGAATAAACATTAGCTGTCTGCAAACTAGAAAAAGACAGAGATCTGGTTCTCATGTACTGTACATGTCCTATTTATAAATAACTAATGTGATATCAGTCAATCTGAACCACAGGGCTTCTTATCCTACATCAAGCCGTGTTAATTTAGAAAATGTGCATAAAAAATCCTCATTTCTGATTGGTCAGTTCCCTTCCCAGGCCATTCACCTATCTGGCAACACAGATCAGCTCAAGAAAAGTGCCAGTCTCAGTGCCCCTTCATTAGTATCAGTCACCCAGAGACTGACAGAGTTTTGACAGCTGTCATTAGCCTCCATTTTTTTTTTCCTGTGGCTGAGTGTACCTTTTTTTTTAAATGGAAATGTTTGATAACCTGCCCGTGACATTTCAACTGCTAGAGGACCAGAACCTATACCAACTGTTCGCAAACAGGGAAATTGAAGTTAGTGGCATGCCAAGGATGAAAAAGCAAAGAAGAACACATCAGAGAGAAGCTGACAGAGGCACATCACCATGAGTACCTCCAAGCTAGATACAATAGAAACTGACAAGGATGAGCCAAACACCAGAAGAAACTCCACATGGGCAATCTGTGTTTTGCTTGACTGGGCATAAAAAAGGAACATCGACGTAGACTTCAAACTTGAAATTACTGAAAATCTTAGCAGTCTGTTGCAGCAGTTCTATGTGGAAGTCCAAATGGCTGCAGTGACAGAGTATTCAGTTTTAGGCTATTGTGCCATAAGAGCAGGGCTGAACCACTAAATTAATAGTACCACTTAGCTCACAATTTAAACATCATGCGTGACTCTAGGTTTTGACCAGCAAACAACATATTCATCAGTGTAATAAAATGTAACAGATAGGGAAACAATGATAAAGTTGCCCACCATCCAGCAATCACAGAAGCAGACCTGAAAAAAAAACAGGGAATTGGCAGCTCTGTTCCCGAATATCATACAGGACTTAGTTAAAAGATTATGGTTTAAAATTCAAATCCACATTGCCCAGCACAGCAGAGAGGCTTGTGAGCTCACACCACAGACTTTGAGGTAAAACAGAGCAAAATATGGTGCAAATGGGGGGGGTAAGAGGGTTGGAGGGTGGTCCTGATAAATGCTAGGAGCTTGGGAAACAAGATGCCTGAGCTCCAGGCAAAGTTTGTAGAAGGGGATGTGGATGTGGCTGCTGTCACTGAAACTTGGGCCACTCCAGGAGATGATTGGGACTTAAACCTGAGTAGGTACGCTGTGCTCAGAAAGGACAGGGTGGTGGGAAGTGAGGGCAGAGTAGCTATGATCATTAGGGATAGCATAGGGATAAGCACAGTGGAGGAAGTGGAGGGAAACATGGAGGCCTTATGGGTCACCATGCAAACTCCGAGGGGTAAGAAGGTAGAAATGGGGGTGGTCTACAGGCCCCCCATGCTGGCTGATGATCTGGAAGATAGCCTGGTGGCTAACATTAAGGACCACTGTGGACAAGATGGGGGTGGGGTGGTAATATTGGGAGACCTTAACATACCTGCGACTGATTGGGGAACTATGATGTCCCCATTGGCCAAGGAACAGACGCTGCTGGATATTTTCCAGGACACATTCCTAAATCAGCAGGTAGTTGACCCAATGAGCGAGGGTCGTATCCTGGATGTGGTCTATGACCTGGTAAGGGAACTGGAGGTGGGGGACCCGTGGCTGGGAATGACCATGCCATGGTCTGGTTTGTGTTGGACCTGTTGGGGGAGATCACACAAGGATGGTAGTAGTTGATTTTAGAGCGGCAGATTTTAAGAACATGGAGAAAATCATCAAGGATCACTTGGAGGGGATAAGACCGGGCATGGACACTGAGATCAGGTGGGAAATCATCAAGAGAGGGTTACAGGAGGCTACCAGGTTCTGTGCAAAGGTGAGACATAAGTTTGGTAGGTCTAGAAAGCCATGCTGGTGGTCCAGGGAGGCCAGGAGGCAGCAAGGGAGAAGAGGGCTGCATACAGTAGGTACAAGCATTCACACAGTGTCTTGAACAGGGATGAGTATCTTCTAATGGCCAAGGGGGTCACCAGGGTGGTGAGAGGGGCCAAGGCTAGGACAGAGCAGAGGCTGGTGCAGGGGATCAGGAGGGGGGGAAGGGTTCTTTAGGTATATTGGGGAGAGAAGGAGAGTTAAGGGGCAGTTCAGTAGGTTGAGGACAGGGAGGGGATGGGCAGAAGTGGCATGGGAACAAGCAGAGGTACTCAATGAGTACTTTGCATCAGTCTTCACTAGGAAAGATGTGGTGAGATGCAGAGAAGGAGGATGCAGGGGGCAGAAGTGGTGGGGGCCATGGATGTAGAAGACCCAGTTGTCACTTGGGGGGCTGAGGGGGCTGCACCATATGGGGAGGGGCACACTGGATCTGCTGAGGAGGTGGGAGTCATGGATGTGGAAATCCCTGTTGGCAGGGTGTGGGAAGCCCTCAAGTCCCTGAAAAAGGAAAAAGCTCTGGGTCTGGATGGAATCCATCCCAAGGTACTGCAGGATTTGGCTGATGTCCTAGCTGCACCCCTGGCGGACATTTTTAATGCTTCCCTATAGACAGGGAGGGTGCCCCAGGACTGGAGGGTGACACACATTGTGCCCATCCACAAAGGTGGCTCGAGGGAGGAACTGGGGAACTACAGGCCTGTCAATATGACATCGGTGGTGGGCAAGTTGATGGTGGTCATCCTAAAGGAGTGGCTCTGGGTATTCTTGGCAGAAGGGGGACTCCTGGATGATCACCAGCATGGCTTCATCCCAGGCAGATGGTGTCAAACTAACCTTGTGGAGTTCTACAAATGGGTGAGGATGGCGCTCGACCAGGGTAGGCTGGTAGATGTCCTCTTTCTGGAATTCAGCAAGGTATTTGACTCGGTACCTCACACTGGTCTGCTGGATAAGCTGGGGAGGATGGGGGTGTGGACCTTTATGTTCAGGTGGATTGGGAACTGGCTATCTGGACATACTCAGCAGGTGGTGGTGGTGGGGGGAGTTTCATCTTCCGGGGGTCATATGTGGAGTCCCACAGGGATTGCTTCTGGGACCACTCCTGTTTAACTCTTACATCTCCGACATCAGGAAGGTATCAGGAGCAAAATTAGTCTCTTTGTGGATGACTCTAAGGTGGGGGGTGGTGGTGGTGGATGGAAAAGAGGGAAGGGTAGCCCTGCAGGGGGACCTGGATGCTTTGGAGAGATGGTCATGCACCTGGGAACTGAAATTTAACACCAAGAAGTGCAATTGCTGCACCTTGGGTGCTGAAACCCAGGCCAAGTGTACACCCTAAGAGGGAGCACAATGCAGGCTTTAAGTGGGGAAAGGGATCTGGGGGTGGTGGTGGATGCCAAAATGAATAATTCTAAGCAATGTAGGAGGGCAGCGACCAAGGCAAACAAAATGCTGGGCTGCATCGCCAGGGGGATTACCTCAAAAAGAAGGGAGGTAATTCTGCCACTGTATAATTGCCTGGTTAAACCACACCTTGAATACTGCATGCAGTTTTAGTGTCCACATAAAGAAAGACATTGCAGTGGGTTCAGAGGAGGAAACCAGAATGATGCAGGGTCTAGGGATAGGTCATATGAGCAGAGACTAGGGAGCTCAGACTGTTCTCACTGGAGGAGAGGAGAGGAGAGACAGGGGATATGATTGAGGTCTCAAGCATCTAAAAGAAGTAAATGAGGTAGCCTAAATGTGGCCTTCAGAGGGAGGTGGGAGGGACCACCATGGGGCACAATTGGAGGCTGGAGGGGGAAGACTCAGGGAGGAGAAAGGAGGTGATACTTTACTGAGAGAGTGGTGGAACCATGGAATGCACTGCCAGAGGAGCTGGTGGAGGTATCTACAGTGGAAGGGTTCAGAGAGGCTGGGACAGGTACAGGAAGAGGGTGGAGCTGAGGAATGTCATCTCTGGGGGGTACTCTGGTGGGGGACAGGGAATCATCATGGGGGAGGGCAGGAGGGTGGAAAAGGTAGCCATTTAGGGTACTGACTCTCAAGCAAACTCAATAGACCATGAGGCCTACTCTGCTGGCATTTTAGTATGTTAGTAAGTACCTCATACTGTCCCATAACCTGCACACAATAAAAACCACAACCAGCATACAGAAGCCAACAAAGAGAACGACAGAGGCTGCATTTTTAAAGATGCTGACAACCCAAACTGCCTAGTTAATTGCTATCTAAAGTATATGTCTAAGGTATCAGCAGATGCAAAAGCTTTCTATCTTCATCCAAGGTGACTTCACCAGTCATTTTTGGACACAAAGCAGACATGATATGCAAAGGAGCCTATGGAGAAAAACTATTTAGGCTCATTAATAGCACAGATAAGCAAGGAAGCCAACTTAAGCACAAGATATACTATAGTATACTAACCACAGTGTCAGAGCAACTTCAGTGCCGATTCTGTCAAATGCTAGACTCCAGGCCAGGGAGATCATGACAGTGACAGGTCACAAATATGAGCACAGCCTGCAAAGCTACTGGAAAGCATGTTCTGAAGATAAAAAGAAATGGAGCAACCTTCTGAGTGAGCAGCCAACACCTCAACAGGAAAGGGAAATCAAGACAGAAGAGTCAGAAAATGAAGACCCATTCTGCAGCTCATCCCTACCACCAACTGGATCCACTGCATCACCAGTTAATTTACCTAACTGTTCCTTCACTGCACAAGTCAATTTCATCCACTATAACAATTAATTGTTCACAGTTCATTATGTTGGACATCCCTCAAATGAATGTGCAGTGTAAGGGGTTTAAAAAGTGTTTTGTTGTTTAGGCCACCCCATCCCAAAAATTTACTACTTTTTCTCCCCACACTACAAAATTACACTAACTTACTAATAAATAAATATTTACACTGAAACAGTTTTTTTTTGTCTCTGTCTCATTAATGTAACCTGTTGCCTATTTTCTAAGCACAATAATACCCTCCAGGTTGGGCAGGATTATAATATACTGGATCTTCCAGGGGCTATAAGGTCCTCCACCTGTGGCATTTGGCCTAATCACACCCATGGGGTGGTTCAGTATAACACAATATGTCCCACCCTGTCATGTATTATTGCTTACTTGGAGCATTTCACTCAGAGGCAGGGGAAGAGTGCTACACTCAATTTATTACATTCAAAAATGTTATGTAAAAAATGTTATCATAATACATATAGTAGTTAGTAAGTTTCCTTATGGTCTGAAACAGTTGTTCTTAACATACGTTGAAATCAACCACTGCAATCAGCTATGTGCTCTGAACACAGAACAAAAATCTATTGTGAGAGCTGAGCTGAAGTCATTGCAGATACCCATTAGCTAAAATAAGTTGTTTCATCTTCAGCATACATTCTTTGAGAACCACGTTCACACAGGGTCAGATGACAAGGTAAGAAACAAGAAATAATAAGCACCTTAGTGTTCAGCTAAGGAAATAGTAAGGCGGGCAGGGAGCTGGTAGGAGGGGAGGCAGCAGAGAGTTGTGGTGAATGGAATAAGATCAGAGGAAAAGGAGGTCACTAGTGGATTACCACAGGGATCTGCTCTCCCAGTCCTCTTTAATATGTTCATAAGTGACATGGGAGAGGAATCCAGGAAGGCTGTGTCTATTCACAGATGACACTAAACTCTGTGTCAGGGTTGACAATGTAAAGGAGATAAGGGAGTTGCAGAGAGACCAGCAAAGGCTGGAAAACTGATGCAATGTCTGGCAGCTGAAATTCAGTGCCTAAAGTGCACACTTATGCACTTAAGGAACAAAAACCCCAGAACAGAATATTGGATTTGGGGTGGGGGTGGGGTTAAGCCGGAGACAAGATCAGAGGAAGAGTGCAACCATTACTGTCGTCATTACTGACTCCGTTAAGCAAACTGCTAGTGTAACAAGGCCTTTAGTAAGGCCAACAGGAGTCAGTGATGTATCAGTACATGGTTCAATAGTAGAAGGCAGAAAGTACTTTTACCACTGTATAACTCGCTGGTGAGGCCATACCAGGAATACTGTACACAGGCTAGAGGAGGTACAACATAGGATGACCAAGATGATTAAGGGTCAGGATGGCAGATCCTATGTGGATGGGCTAAAGGCACTAAAAATGTATTCCCTCAAAACCAGAAGAAATTGAGGAGATATGATAGAGAACTTCCAAGTTCCTGAAAGGAATTAACAAGGTGAACTGTGAGGAGATATTTACTAGGAACAGAGAAGATAGGTGAAGGGGTCATAAATGGAGGTTAATGGGGCGAAGGTTTAAAAAGGATTTGAGAAAGTATTATTTTACCGAAAGAGTGGATGAGCCATGGAATGGTCTGCCAGCAGAGATAGTGGATGCCAATACCAAAAATGACTTCAGTTTTGGTCCTGTGCCAGGGATGTCACAGCACTAAACAGGTATGTGAACCAGCTTGTTCTTATCTCTTAAGTGTTAATTATTCTGTGTATAAAATTAATGTAGTTAACTCAAATGATATATAAAACCAATATAGAGTAGGTTTTATGAAAATATGTCTCTTATTGAATAAGCTCATCATTTCACACAGTTTAGGCAGAAGGAACTGTTTGGTTTCACTTTGCAGTCCTCTTGCCCAAACTGCATGAGAAGACACTATAACATAAAACGCTTTGCCTCAGCACTTATTATGTTATATATTGCACTAAGGAACACAATTGCCTGAAATTCAGATTTGTAGGGAATGCTACATACCTGAATCCTTCTGATTCTAACTTTTTTTTAATTACTGGTGACCAGAACCCACTCTTTAATTACTTTGATTTTCAATACTTCTGCAGGTATATATACCTGTATACTATATATACATGCCTAAATTGTTTATCGACTTTTCCTTTTGAGAAAAATATCAATTGTATTTCACTTGGTATGGCGTGTACAGTAGTTTAAGTGTAATAAATTCTCTGATATCATGAGGGTTCATGAAAATGGAGACTGCATTTCTTTTGGAAGACAACTTCAGAAAGACATTATCATATACTGTAGCTTCTTTTTCCTGAAATTACCAAGTAATAAAATATAATACGATATGTTGTTATTGCATGAATAAATAAATAAATAAATGTAAGACTATCACTTCACAAAAGTAGGTTCATGCACCAGAAATGATAATGTTATATAGACCACCAGCAATAAATAAATAAATAATCAAATAAATAATTATGGTCTTCCCCATATACTGTATGTTGTACTCATAGAAACATAGAAACATAGAATTTGACGGCAGATAAGGACCGCTTGGCCCACCCAGTCTGCCCATTTCTCTACTTAATGGATAAGCTGCAGGTCCTAGTAAACCAGCAGCGACTTCTTCCTACCCCCATCCCGTAGAATTGCCTTATGACTGTCCCATGCATGCTTGAATTCCACCACTGTTTTTGACTCCACAACCTCCTCCGGAAGGCTGTTCCATGCATCCACAACCCTCTCTGTGAAAAAAATACTTCCTTAAATTACCTCTGAGCTGCCCCCCATCTTCAAATTGTGCCCCCTTGTTCTTACACACCTCTTTTTTTGAAAGATGCTACCCTCTTGGACTTTGTGGATTCCCTTGAGGTACTTGAAAGTTTCTATAATGTCCCCCCTCTCCCTCCTTTCCTTGAGGCTATACATATTAAGCTCCTTTAGTCTCTCTTCATATGTCTTCTGGTGCAGACCCTGCACCATTTTAGTTGCCCTCCTCTGGACAGCTTCCATCTTGTCTATGTCTCTGCGGAGATTGGGTCTCCAGAACTGCACGCAGTACTCCAGATGGGGTCTCACCAGCTGTCTGTACAGAGGGATAATAACTTCCTGTTTTCTACTGGTGATGCCTCTCCCTATGCATCCCAGTATCCCTGCAGCCCTCCTTGCTGCCTTCTCACATTGCTTGCCCACCTTTAGGTCATCTGATATCACTACCCCCAGGTCCCTTTCCATTTTTGTTGTTGTTAGTATCTCACCCCACATTGTGTACTCTTCCCCTGGGTTTTTGTTTCCCAGGTGCATTACCTTGCACTTCTTAGCATTGAATCTACTCGAGACAACTCTGACAAATATTTATACTGTACAGGTAAAAGAAATAATTGTCATCATGGAATAACTCGTAGCTTAGAAAGACAGGGTTTTTTAACCCTAGCCCTTTATCACCTCAAACCGAACTATCTCAGGATGCCCTGTCTCACTGTGCCACTCTAGTGCCCACCGTGATCTCCCTCCTCATATATGTTACTCTCCCCACCGAACCCAAGCCAGACAAGCCCCCAGCTGTGAGCCCCGAGAGGCAGGGCCACCAACCACTTACCTGGCCCTTTATTTATAATCCAGTTTGTCTGGCTGGGTCATTGAGGAGACCGAAGGGGTGGAGAGGAGATCCGGTCCTGGGCATGTGGCAGCCAGTCCTGCAGGGACCCATCACCTATTGGGATTGAAGGGGTTTTCTTGTTTTTATGCCCTTTCCCCCTCCCCACTGGCAGAGCCTGAGCTTGCAATGATGCCAGGGATGTCCATTGCGGCTCTGCAACCCACTATTTAGCCCTGGAGTGTTGCAGTGCCTCCATTCACCACCACTGCAATGCCAGGCTTAACCCTGGATCCCCCCCTCTGAGAGAGGAGAGCAGTCCTACAGATGCTCAATCCTCCCTCCCTCTCCCCAGCCGATCCCCAGAGACCCAAGCTCGTTCCCGAACCCAGGCTGCCGGTGTGGCACGAGGTGTGGCGTCCAGTGCCTCAACCCTCAGTGCACCGAGGCCAGCCAACATGTTTTTTTTTATATAGAGAGATTACAAAATATAACAAGCATTTCTATTTTGTACACATCCCATTATTTGCCTGAATTACTCTTTTAGAACAAATGTAGAAATATTACCTTTATAAACCAGTGTATTATTACATTTATAAAATGGTTTTCATGTTGGCATCACAAATTAGACAATAGTTTTGTTTTTGTTGTAAGGAAAGGGAAATCTTATGCTAGTTTGCCAGCACAGCAGTAGTGATACCACTTACATCGCCAGTGACCCAGGTTTGGGAATGAGACAGGTGGCAGTGCAGGCTGGAGCCAATATAAGGGAGGTAGGTATAGTCACTCTGATGCTACAACATCAGATGCATTTTCACCATGACATTCGAGGGTGGTGAGAAAAAGTGAAAATCCCCAGAACAGATGATGCCATCCACTGCCCTGTCACAGGCTCCTCACCCCCATCCATGGATCTTGCTCCCCAACCAAAGCACAACTCTGTCTCAGGTTAATGGGTCAGTCCTAAGCAGGCCTTCCTGTTGGAGGGTCATCCATGTGGGAATCAAGAGTGAGGGTCAGTCCCAGAGAAGGTAGGTGACGGGGATGGACAGTGCAGAGGACTGAATGGGGCCAGTTAGGAGGTCAGGGGAGAAAAGAATACAAAGGTAACAAAAAAAAGGAAAGGGAAAAGTTATGTTATCACACCCCATCTCATTAGTGTTTACTACTTGGGGAAAAACACTTGTCAAACCCATTTATAATTATAAATAATCTCTGTGTATATGCAGCAGAAAACATAATTTATTTGTCTCACACAGGTAGTCACAGTTTCTGCTGAGTAACCTTATATATGGTATTCCAATGCTATACTTTTAAAATAATCATTGCTTGATTTCCTAAACTACTTACTACAGCATAATGGCACGTTAGGGAAACAGTATAGCTAGAGGTTAGAGAACCAAGCTATGAACCTAGAGACTATAGCAGCTCTGGGTTTGGATTCATAGAAACATAGAATTTGAAGGCAGTTAAGGACAGCTTTGCCCACCTGGTCTGCCTATTTCCCTACCTAGTGGATAAGCTGCAAATCCTAGTTAACCAACAGCCTACTTTCTCCTATCCCTGACTAGAATTGCCTTATGTCTGTCCCATGCATTCTTGAAATCCCCCACTGTTTTTGACTCCATGACCTCCTCAGGAATGCTGTTCCATGCATCCACAACTCTCTCTATGAAAAAGTACTTCCTCACATTACCTCTGAGCCATTCCCCCACAACTACCATTTAATTTCTGTGTGACCCTGAGTGGTCGCTGAACCTCTCTGTGCTCACAGGTCACACCAGCTGAGCTTCTGTTCAGTGTGCTGTTCCTGACCAAAAACATAGAAACACAGAAACCAACAGCAAATAAGGACCGCTTGGCCCACCTAGACTACCCATTTTCCATACCTACTATAATACCACAGACCCTACTTGATCTTTGGCATAACCCTCCCTTCCCTAACCATTAAGGTTCCCTTTTGCCTTAATACTAAACATCTAAAATAAATACATTCATCTAAAATAAATGTTTGTTATGACTCTATTAAAGACCTATTGAGTATGTGTCATCTGTTTTGATTTTAATTGTCAGTTTTCTATACAGAATAAGTTTCCATAAATAAATGTTAGTTCAGGCCTTTTAAGACTTTTATTATTATATTATCATTTTGGAGGTTACAACTAATGCTTAGTTAGAAGACCAGCTTCGGGACCAAGAGATCCCAGGTTTATATCCACCTAGAGTACAGTACTCTCTGTATAAAACTGGGCAACTCACTTCTCAGTGTTCCATTCCAACCAGCTATGGAAATGAGAAGCAGGAAGCTACTGAAAATGAGATGCCGCAACCCAGTTGGGCTATCCAGTGAAAATAAAAAATGTAATATTAATACCTTTCCGTGAAAATTCTGAAAGACAATTAGCAATTATATACAGTAAATGAGCAAATATTATTGAATTCTATAATTGTAAAACTGACTACAACCAGACAAAAGAAAGAAAACAAGAGACTTCATGAAAAAATTATATGGAAACCATGAATGCTGTATATAGTATTTATGCCGTAGGAGTGGGAACCAAACCACTTACATAAATCCATTTATTCTCACTCGTGTTGAATAAATTGTTGAACTACCATTTATTCAACACCTTGATGTCAATCACAGTACCCAGCACCCTCCCCCTCTGCCAGCCAGTTGGCACTACTTAGTCAGAAAGTTTCTTGCCACAAACAGCACTCGCCCTCATCCTCGCTCCCCTGCCCACTCATCCTCCCACAGCCAGCCAAGTTTCAGTTGTAAAAAATAAACACTGACTACACCATCCTTTTTTTTATGTACCTTGTTTTCTTCTCTCTCCTCCAGGCTCCCCTCACCACAGCACTCTAGGAGGATATAGTGTCCAAATGCATACTCTCGGTATCTCACCCGATGCCCGCACGCTCCCTCAGTTGCTCGATTACAATATACTTGGTAAGTCACTCACTTGCAAGTAAAAAATAATAAAGCAGACCATAAAATGCAGGATCAGCCAGATAAATGGGCAGGATCAGCCAGATAACCAGCAGCCATGTCCACACTACACAGACTACCTATGACTCTCGCTAAGCGAGAGACAAACCCACCATTTTTCCAGAACCTTGGGCCCTCCCACAAAGAACTTCAAGCCAATAATAACATGCTCTGTAAACATACGGATGTGCAGACCCTAGTAGTGCTGTGTGGAATGCGAAATTCCGTAGGCAGAATTTTGGCAGAATGGGCATTCAGCCAGAAAAATTTTCCGTGCGGAAAACCTGGTGTTCTGGCAGAATTCCACCAGTATTTTAAATGTGGGAATATATTCCGCGGATGTCCAACATTCTCCATGGAACATATTTCCACAAGATTAAAATTCAATTTCCATATAATCAAGTGGATGAATTTTAATGAAATTTCATCCACTTGATTCCTGCTAGACTGTAGACGTGTACATACACTGTGCGGTGTATCATAAGAGTGTCCTTGTTTTTAATTTAATGATAGCAGCGATCAGTGGACTACTGTTCTGCCAATGTTCTATTCCACAGAATACTATTCCTCCATGCATTGATGCTGTTTAAAATAGCTTGCTGGAATGTTTTTCCACAGATATTCATTACGCATATACATATTGATGGACTAATTGTTTCTGCATAATGATATTCCGTGGATCCAGTTGTGGAAATCGGGTCTGGTTTTCTCAGCAGTCTGAGCAGTTGATAGAGTGAGACATTACACATTATATTACTAGTTCCTCTTGCCCAGTGGGTTTTCTTTTCCTAAAGCAGAAGCAGCATATTACCAGGGCTACTATCGGTTCAGTCAGCTGAGGTTCATCACCAGACATAAGATGGCAGGAGTGTAGCAGGCACATAAGGACAGGCCTAAAGCAGCAGAAGCAGCATATCATGGCCACTGTCAGTTCAGTCAGCTGAGGTTCATCACGGACATATGAGATGGCAGGAGTAAGAGAAGCACATGAGGACAGACTTAAAGCAGCAGCATATCATCGGGGACACTATGGCTCTGTCCACACCGGCAACGGTAGTCGGGTAATGTTTTCAATAACATTACAGGTTTTACCATGCTAGTGTGTCCATACTGCTACAATTCCTGTGTTCTTGTGCTTAAACTCGGTAATGAGATCTTGTCACGTCAGCAGTTTCATATGAAACACGCTACAGACTCCTGTCCACACCAATGAAGTAAGCATGTTTCAAATGGAACAGTGTTACAAACCGTGCTAAAACCCTGATAGTATCAGGGTTTGAGCACGGTTTTCAAACCCGGTTCCGTACCATTTTCAGTGTGGACATGCACTGTTTGGGGGGTGTCCTGTAACGTTTTTGCCTGCCTGTAATGTTATAGGACCCCTAGTATGGACAGGGCCTATCAGTTCAGTCAGCTGAGGTCCATCACTAGACATATGAGATGGCTGGAGTGGGGGAAGCATATGCGGATGGGCCTAAAGCAGCAGCGGCATATCAGGGCCAATATCAGTTCAGTCAGCTTATGGTTCATCACCAGACATATGAAATGGCAGGAGTGGAAGAAGCACATGAGGGTGGGCCTAAAGCAGCAGCAGACGCATCAGGGTCACTATCAGTTCAGTGAGCTAAGTTTCATCACCAGACATATGAGATGGCAGGAGTGGGGGAGGCACAGGAGGATGTGCCTAAAGCAGCAGCCTCATCGAGCCACTATTAGTTCATTCAGCTGAATTCAGCATCGAAGTAATGCCAGGGAGACACATATCTGTTATCTTACTAAAAGAAATCAAGATGTTCAAGGGTGTTCTGGGTCTTTCTTGGTAGGCAGAAAGAAAAGGACAGATAAGACGGGCCCATCATTGTTGTGCCCAAGCAGCATTGCAATGGAGAAAGATAAAAAAAAAAATTAATGGCAGGCACAACAGCAATGCTGCAGTGCCTATCTTGTCTGTCCATTCCGCCCTGCCAACAATGAAATCCCTTGGACCACATTTGATCTTCTTGACTATTTTCTTGTAATATTATAGTATATTGTAATATAAGTGAGAGATGATTTTCTTTCATCTAGTATGAGAACCACCACCAACTGCAGCACCATCTGCGGAATACAATTCTGCAGAACACACATTTTTCCACGAAACAGAATTCTGCGGTCATTACATGCAATTATCTATGAACGGAAGAAGTATTTTTCAATAGTAATCATCACACATGTTTGCAAGCAGCATTAATATGACCACACATCTGCCTGTATGGTGGTAGGATGCCTGGAACAGTTATTTTTTGTAAATGTAATCGAAGCATTTCTGCATACCATTCCGCGGAATTTAATTCTGCCAATTCCCACATCCTGTTCCATGTAATAGAAATCAGCTGAGCATTTTTAATGATGTATGCACTGTAAGCCTCGCCTGCTGAATACTATTCCACGGATATTACTTAAGCAATAAGGCACGACAGGGTGTGGATTATTGGGGGATTTACCCACGCCTTGTGTGGTGTGTCACGGGGTGCAGCTGAGTGACTTAACCACACAAGAAGTGGGTAAATCCACCAATAACCCACACCCTGGAGTGCCTTATTGCAATTATACAATGCATCCATGTGTAAAATACATTTACAATATGTTTAAGTATGTCTTTTATAAATGCCATTTCTCAGCCATGGGTTATTGCAGGATATACCACAGTCATGTGATGTGTTTTGACCAATGAGGTCACAGGATTTTCATACCCCATTGTATAAAACAGCTCAGCTCTCAGTCACAACACACAGCAGCTATTGTTTCAGAGGAAAACAATTCCATGAATCTTTGAAACTCACTACTGTGTTTGAAAGTTCTGGAGTATCTTGTGCTTTGCTAAATATTGTTATATGATTTATATTGCTTTTTCTTTAATTACTGTTAAAAGTAAGTTATTCAATGCTCATCCCCAATGGCTTCCAGAAATGGAGAAATTAGCACCTCAAGAGGTCCCTCAGCAGCTCCTTCTCTGCTGAGGAGACATCAATTTTAGTGCCAGTGATGTCCCAAGAAGCTGGTGACATGTTTGGACCCAAAAGACTTGAATTCATTGAGAGAGCAAATTTGGGAGAGATTTGCTGACTAGTGGCGGTGATGGGGCGACCACGAGGGACCATAAAGAACTTCCAGCACGGTGGTATGATCTTCAGAGGCATGACCCCCACATAATACAGAACCTGGGGTGCATTGTAACCATGAAGGAAGAGCCACCAAAAAAAAAGAGCATGTAAACTCAGTGTTGAAGGTAAGTGTTTCTTAACATGATTACATTACTTCATAATTCTACTGTTTTCAGTTTGTACAAAGATGGTGGCCTACCTCAAATTAATTGCAATATTCAATAAGGCATGACCATTGTTTTTATTAATAGTGTGTTAATCGCCCCTACCCCTAGTGGTGTAAAGTGGCACCAGGCACAGTACAGTGATATATTGCCCCTATGGCATTTATCGAATAAGCACCATTATGAACTGGCGATCGTAAATGGACGTCGCTGATTGGCCAAGACGTTTTTGAAGCCGTGATGATATCGAGCTACATCATCATGACTTCAGAAAACCTCCGGCCACCAGCCTTCTTACTGCCTAGAACTTTATGCGCATGCTTACGGTGGTATTCTCCACACAAACAGTCTGCAGCAGCAGCAGGCCACCCCTCCCCGGTATGTGTGTATTCGGTGGCATGGCGCAAGTCACGGCTCGAGCGACTCTTTCTACCCACCCCAAAAAATACAGAAAAATTACCCCAAAGCCAGCCAGAGGATGCGTCTCTCTCTTTTTAATTAAAACCATTCTATCATCCGGCAACTTCACATTCCAATGGCCACTTCGAAACAGTTACCGAAAACCACCCCTCGCTCCTTGCCAGCCACCAAGTACAGACGAAAACATACTGGCCCGCCCACTCCTTTCACAAACCGCAACAGTGCTCCTGCCAGCTCATGGAAAACAGTCCCTCCAACTGACTTTACCTCTTCTGTGTTGTTTTAAAGCTTTTCCTGACTCCCCATGCACAGCTCTTCACACAACAGTGGCGTAACATCATCACACCAATCAAAAGCCACCAATGACAGCTCAGAATATCCATGTAAGGACCCCAAAACCGGCCACAATATGTGTATTTTTTTTCATAAAACAGTTCTGTCAACTGGCCCTCCAGTTCACTTACTGAATGCTACAACAAAAGTGAAAGCTGACTTCCCGATTGCCACCACAAAAGTGAAAGCTTTCTTACCGACTACCACCACAAAAATGAAAGCTCTTCTTCCACTAAAGATCCCGAATTTCACAGACTGTGATTTGGGGGAAAAAATCTCACACAAATGTTCACCCAGTCCCAGAGCAGGAAGTGAAGCTGAGTCAAATGCAGGGAGAACATAGTAACACAGTACCCTTCCACAACAGCACCACCTGCTGCTCAGAGCCCTCTAGGAACTATTTTCTGAAAAGATATCCCTCCAACACCCCAAAACAGGCATTTCAAAGGAATGTTCAAAAGGTTTTTTAATTTGTTTTTAATATTTTTACTGCTAAAACTTTTAAGCCAGTTCATAATAGCAATAATGCACTGCAGGGTGTGGTATATCATGGGATATCGTCACTTCTCGGACGGTTGGACGCACTCGGCCTGCGGCCTTGCCCAACTAAATTGGGAGGGTGATGATATCCCATGATATACCACACCTTGTCATGCCTTTTATTGCTTAAATATATGGCTGGGTGTTAATATTATTGAGGTACCGTGACATGATGTTATGCATGATGCCACAGGCTGAGTACATTCAGCCTCTGGGTGTGTGATTAGGGTATCTTATTACTACCAAGTACCAAACCAATACGAAGCCATGTATTCTTGTTTATTTAATAAATGCCATTAGGTCAATATGGCACTCTGCTGTACCTAGTGCCACTTCACAGCCATAAGTGGCGAATAACAGTGCTGTTAACGTAACCCCTGTGTACTGTCCAGGCCTTATTAATTAATTTAAAAATCAGCATTTCTTCAGTCGTTCAATTCATCCCACTTCCCCCAACAAGACGCATATGGAATGTTAAAAATGATACCATGATTGCAAAATTCTTCCAAATTCCAGTGACAAGGTCACACACAGACACCAAGTATAGCCTGCATATCAATGTTATTATTATGTCCTACTGTTGAATTTTAAATACAAGTCAAGGCTGCCACCATATTTGTGTGTGAATTTATTAATTGAATTTAGTGGGTTACAAAATCAGGGAGTTGCGCTTGTGTGCCATGCAGGTAAATGTTGAATGTTTTGCCATTTCTTGTGCTCTTTTAATGTTATCATTGCTATAAATTAATCTAAGCCATACCTTGCTCATTTGTAATCAGACTATTACAGTCAGTCACAGAAGTTTATTATAATACAGTACCAATAAGGCACTCCCAGTAGTTATGTTAATAATGTTACTTAATGGTCATGGTCAGTTGATCACCCGCTAGGGGCATGTTGCACTGTACTATTCCTCGTGCATGCCACAGTACACCCATACATGGTGATTAACCAACCATTAGGTAAAATAACCCTGAGGTGCCTTACTGCTTAAAAATAGTTCTTCCATCAACAGTTTAATGAGTTTACCTTTAAGTGGAAGCAAAGCAATTATAAATTGAAGGCTGAGGTTAACAAAGTTGTAGTCATATCTCTATAGTGCTTCTGTTATGTCTTCTCATTTGGTTCATTTTAATGCTTCGTTATGATTATTGCAGAATATATTTAATGAAATCATGATTCAATTGACTGATGAAAGCGCAATGTTTTTTATCAACAGCTGCTCATGAAGATCATACTTCCAGTTCTGCAGAGATTACCAAGGCCACAAAAAGTGAAGTTGCTGCTGCCAAGCCTGCCAGTGCACCAGAGACTAGTGAGGTTGTTGTTGCGGACAACAATGCACAGGAGGTGACATCTGTCGAGGCAGGGCAACCTGCACCTGGTATGGATTTCTTGTCATTATGAAAATGGTCTCAGAAATGCTGTAGTCTGATTGGCTGTTAGGACTGCATCAGCCTTACATTAATCCATGTTATACCATCATGTGCAACAGTACTGCCTGATCACTATGGTACAGAGATTTTTCCTGTCAGCATTCCACCCTCTAGCAGTCAAGATGAATGATCTTACACTTGTCAGTGTTAAATGAAACTGCCACTTCTTTGACCATGCCTCAAGCCTCCTTAGATCCCTCTGCATTTTCTACCCTTACTGAGTGTCCACCATATTGCAGACCTTAATATCATCCACAAATAGACACACCCCCTTCAAGGACCTCAGCAATGTACCCTATGAATTGATTGAACAGTAGTGGCCCTAATACCAAGAGTGCCTTCTTGTAATCCAGATACATGATGTCTACCCTCCCTTGATCCAGTTCCTTGGTGACCCCATCAAAGAACTCTATCAAGTTTGTTTGACAGGATCTACCCTGGTAAAGCCGTGTTGCCTTGGATTCATCAGGTTGCTTACCTCCAGGTAACTGGTGATCTTGATTTTCAGTAGCTTCTCCATGAGCTTGCCCATCACCAATGTGAAGCTCATGGGCCTGTAATTTCCACCCCCAACCTTGTGCAGGGGACCACATTCACATGTTTCCAGTCTACAGTACCACTCCGGACTCCATGGAACTGTTGAATAGTGCAGTCAAGGGTGGTGCTAGTATATCCTTTAGATTCATGAAGTACCCTTATCAGGAAATAACACACTCCACAGAGTGTGTTATGGCCCAGATATATTGAAACAGAGAAACATAGCCATCTGTCGGCCTAAATGGACCACTCGGCACATCTAGTATGTTCTCTTCCCTCACCATGGTTTCTTTGCCATATTGACCTTATTCCCTTCTTTGCTTCGTACTCTTGACTGAATCACATATTCTGTCTCAAATTGGTATTCCATGTCCTCTTGTAGTCCCCCATTGATTTTGGTCCCACCCCCATTCCTGTAGCCTATTCCATATATCCACCACCAATTCCCACTCAGTGAACTATTGATCCATCATATTACCTCTGAAGCTGCTTCTGTCTGGTTTTAAGCAGTGCCCTCTTTTGCCATGTTATCTCTGTGTATGAAAATGCTCCATTGCGTAACCCTGTCTATTTCCTTTACAGTCTTTTAAAGCTTCTGTCATGTCAACCACACTCTACCTCCTTGCTTCCATTGTGTTCAGACAATGAACCTCCAGCCATTCCTCACATCATCCCCTGTGCAAGCACTGCACCATTTTGGTAGCCATTGTCTGTATCCACTCCACTCAATGTTTGTACCCCTGTAGGTGTGGTTCCCTGAACTGTTCACACCCAATACTCCAGGTGTGGCCTAACCATATAAAATGTTGTTATAAAATGGTTACTGCTAACTAATAAATTGAATGCCATCAAGAAGACACATAAGTAACTTTAACTAAAGCCATACAGAGCAGTTGTTTATTATACAATGGCAAGAAAGAATCCTGGCTTCTGATTGGTCAGTTGGATGCCACAGCAGGGATGCTATCCTGGCATAACATCCCTGCTGATTGTTTGGATGATGTAGCTGAGCAGCACCAGGATGATCTCCTCATTCTCTTAAGAAACAAAAATATGTTTACACACTAACAAGAACATGCTTTAAAATTATTTTTTTATTATAAAACAACAAGCCATTGTATAATAGCAATAATGCCCTCCAGGGTGGGTATTATGCTGGGATAACATCCCTTCTCGGGTGTTGGATGCCCTCGGCCAGTGGCCTCGGGCCCAACCACACAAGGTGGGATGTTATCCCAGCATAACACCCACCATGTCAGGCATTATTCTTTTATTAGATTGGTGTACTAGTAGCATGACTCAGACCAGTTACTTGGAAGCAGTGTGATGGTATAGGACTAGGAGTGTAATGCTGTGCTATGCATTCAATTACAGAGACTAATCCAACGAAGCAACCTCTCAGTAAGCGGGCAGAGAAGAGATTAAAAGAAATTGAGACAGCTTTAAAAAAAACTGTTCAAATGGAGGAAAAGCAGCAGACTGCTGAGAAGAACAGTGGGCCAACTACAAGAAGAAAGAAGTCCATGGTGGAGCAATGCCTGAAGGTAATCTAGAAGGACATTAAGGAATTAAAAAGAAATCAAAAGATAATTACAAGAACCAGCAGGACATTACTAGAAGGCTTAATAGCCAGCTAGGCCAGCCGCCCATCACCACCGAAGGTAGCTAGTCATCATCAGCATCTCTAGTGCCACCCAAACAACAGGCTGCAAAAGACAACATTTAATTTCATTGTAAATTTGAAAAATTCACAGTTTCACAATACAACTTGAATACAGTTTAACTTTTGTGTAGTTCTTCTTCCCCTATTCTTGTTGCTGTTCTTCTTTGTGTTTTAATTTTATATTGTTATATTTTGTTCTTCTTCATGCTGTTGTTTGTTGTTGTTGTTTTGGTTTTTAAGTAAACATTTTAAGGTTTAAAAACAACAATGTATTTCTGCAGTCTTTCTGATTCAGTGCTGTTTTTGACTCACCATGAGTGATGTCAGGGAGTGGTGGTGTATTGAATGAGCAGAAGCAGCATGCCTAAATTGTGTAACAACTGTGACTTATATGATGGAGTTCAGTCAGATGAGATTCATCACCAGAAATATGAGATGACAGAAGTGGGAGAAGCACATGAGGACAGGCCTAAAGAAGCAGCAGCTTTGCATCAGGACCACTGTTGGTTCAGTTAGGTTTGGTTCATTACCAGAAATAAGAGATGGCAGGAGGGGGAGAAGCACATCAGGACGGGCCTAAAGCAGCAGCAGCATAGCATCAGGGCCACTATCAGTTCAGTCGGCTTATGTTTACCAGACATAGGAGGTGACAAGAGTGGTAGAAGCACATGAGGATGGGCCTAAAGCAGCAGCAGCATAGCATCAGGACCACTATTAGTTCAGTCAGGTTTGGTTCATCACCAGAGATATGAGACAGCAGGAGGGGGAGAAGCACATGAGGACAAGTCTAAAGCAGCAGCATCTTCATCAAGGCCGCTGTCAGTTCAGTCAGCTTAGGTTTACCAGACATAGGAGATGGCAGGAGTGGGAGAAGCACATGCGGATGAACCTAAAGCAGCAGCAGCATAGCAACATGAACACTATCAGTTCAATCAGTTAAGGTTCACCACCAGAAATATGAGAAGGCAGGAGTGGTAGAAGCACATGAGGATGAGCCTAAAGCAGCAGCAGCATTGCATCAGGGCCACTATCAGTTCAGTCAGCTGAGGTTCATCATCGGATATATGAGATGGCAGGAGTGGGAGAAGAACATGAGGATGGGCCTAAAGCAGCAGCATCATCATCAAGGCCACTGTCAGTTCAGTCAGCTTAGGTTTACCAGACATAGGAAGTGGCAGGAGGGAGAAGCACATGCAGACAGGCCTAAAGCAGCAGCAACATAGCAACACGGCCTCTATCAGTTTAGTGAGTTAAGGTTCATCATCACTAGAAATATGAGATGGCAGGAGGGAGAAGCACATGAGGATGGCGAAAGTAGCAGCAGCATAGCATCAGGGCCAATATCCATTCAGTCAGGTATGGTTCATCACCAGATGTATGAGATGGCAGGAAGGGGGAGAAGAACATGAGGACGGGCCTAAAGCAGCAAAGCAGCAGCAGCATCATCATGGCCACTGTCGGTTTAGTCAGCTTAGGTTTACCAGACATAGGAGGCGGCAGGAGAGGTGAGAAGCACACGAGGATGGGCCTAAATCAGCAGCAGCATGAGATGAGAATAACACCAGGTAGACACTGATCTGTGAATAAATGAATGAGAAAATATAAATTGTAAATCACATTGCCATAGCAGTAAATGCAGTTTATGTTAGGAATGTAATGTGATTGACAAGGTTGTTTATTTAACCTTACATAAACAAACTGTATTATTATAAAATACTTACCTGAATCCAGAACTATGTGTGAAGAAGACAAAGTTACAACAACAATAGATAGACATTTCCCCTTTCTTGTGTAATGAAATCCAAGGAGAATAAGACCTGTGAAGATAAACACATTGAAACATTAATTTTGAAGTGGCTTTGTATGCACAAGCGATACACCAATTTTGAACATTTTATAAGAACACTTTCATTAAGCAATGAAGCCTGTTGCGCTCAAGGTGGTGCATTATAAAGTGCTAGTGGCCCTCCTTTGGTGGGTTGAAGCATGAGGTATTGCTGAGTGCTTCAACCGTCAGAGAAGCATTAGTCCATTACCCAACCATGTAATACAACCAGGAGTGCCTTATTGAGATTATTAAATGGGTCATTATCATGACAGTACATTTTTTTTTTACTTTTGTTATCATATTACTTCTGTGGATCCGTGGTTGTGCCACCCCAGCGCGGCTCCTGATGGAAGCCGGGGGCAGCGAAGGAACAATCGACTCAAGCATCTGCTGGTGGTAGAGCATCAGCATGCGTCAGTGCATTTGCACCATGGACACCACTGTACATCCGTGCTCCACAGGGGAAACATATGGAGGAGCCCCTGAGATGGGGGGCAACAAGGATCCAGGGGTCTAGCCCCACATCCTCAACACCGGAATCTCTCCTGATGGTCCTGGATCCACCCACAAGACAGACCCTCTAATTGCAGAAAGACCTGCCAGGTAGGAGAGGTGGGTCCTCCCCCTGGGGGTGATCAGGGGGGATGGGAAATCATGTGGGGGACTTGGGGAAGTCATGGTGGGGAGTAGAAGGCAGACTGGGAGGGTACCTCCAAGAGATGCCCTGGTCGAAGGAGAAAGAGAGTTCGCCAAAATAAATAAATTATAACACAAGTAACTGAATCTGTGTCTAAGAAATATGACACAGCAGGGGTTGGCATTATGGTGTGATATGAGTCATATCCAAGTGCTTCCACAACCCGGAAATGGCCACATTATCCCAACATAAAGCACTAACTTGATTGCCTTATTGCAAGTAAGGAATTGGTCAATTTTAGTAATTTAAATTTCGTATGCATTTTTTAAACACATTACTTTCAGCTGTGCCATTGCACTGTGAAAACAGCATAGCTGAAAGATGCTCTAAGCAAATCACAATTCTGCATTCCTTTCTACCATTTTCATAATAACAATATAGTAATAAGGCACTCACATTGGTTATGTTAATGGTCAGTTAATCACCCTCCAGGGGCATGTGGCAACATGCTAGTACTCATGCAACATTACACCCCAATAGGGCGATTAACAGACCATTAAAATAACCCCTGGTCATGACTTATTGCTTAATTATTATTATTTGTTATTCCCTCTTACACAGGATCTCATTGAAAATGAGAATCACTAACTGAAGCACCATATGCGGAATAGTATTCCGTGGAAGCCATCTTTTTTCCATGGAATATTGTTCTGCAATCATTACATGCAGTTTAATCAGAATGTAAGAGGTTATTGGCAATAGTAATAATCATACATGCTTGTAAGTATCTGTAGCATGACCACACATCTGATTGTTCAGTGGCTGTCCAGAATGTTACTTTTTAAAACTTCCGAATATGCCAGTCCAGCAGAATATTCTTCCACGGAAAAATATTCCACTGATTATAAATTCCGTGGAATAATAATCCACTGCACAATGTGATGATGCATTAAAAACTCACCATAACAGTGGAATCTTATTCCATGGATGTTCATTGCTGTAGCCTGTTGAATTTATCTTGTTTCCGTGAAGTACTTTTCCACGGATCAACATGTGGCATGGCCTAACCAGTCTAGTTTGCAAGAAGTTTACTTTCTGTTAACTAGTTCACAGCCACACTTTGACTTTGCAGTTTCTTGCTGTACTCACTGTTAATAGTCAGCATCAACCAAGGACGTGTTTTGCAATCGCTACTAAGGGAAGTGGAGAACAAACAAATCCGTCCACTTCAATGGGCAGTGAAGGACAGGAGGAGAGTGAAAAATGAATCAGGCCATCTGCACCACCATTCTCACCTCCATAGAGACATCCATACTAGTCATTGAGGCCACTAAGAAGGCAACAGACCTCTTTGGAAAAAGTAGACTTTCCTTACCGAAAAGGGAGGCTATAAGGGAGGAAATCGGCCACAAGGTGAGTGGTGATGGAAAACGCCCTACTCATACTAATAAACAAAAGAAGCACCACTGGGATGCTTTACAGCAGAGGGGCTGGCACATCACTGAAAACCTTGGTGGTGTTGTGACCATATCAGAAGTGCTTAAGATAAGGCATATAACAAGTAGCGAGAGCAGTGAGTGTTGACACTAATATAATCTTTTATTACTGGATTATATTTCTGTGCTTGCAACGCTGGTGTGTGCATGCAGCCAGAGCATCTGGCCAATTTAACTCCCAATAGTGCATTACTACTATTTTATATTTTATCAGTGTTTTGTGTAAAAACATAAAAAAAATACACTATTATTTTGTATTTCATAACTCATATACAGGAAGGCTTTAGATAGAATAGGTCAGCATAGTGACAAACAGTCACATAATTATAATGCATGGTAGTTTCATAGAAAAATGTAAAATTATATAAAATAGCTCTGTCTGTGAGCTGAGGTTTGATTTGTATAGGTCTCAAACAGGTCATGCACGCCCGTGTACGTGTTTTGTCTGTTAGAATTTATATTGTATTATATTGTATTTTTATTTGCTAATACATTGAATCACCAATACAGTGTACTATTGTTGACTGACAAAAATGTTATGTTTTATGTGTCAGCAGCTGCTATTGAAAAACCTGCTGCCACTGAAGACCAGGTGGCTAATGAAGAAGCAGCTTCCACTCAAGACCCGCCTGGTGCTGATGAACCAGGCCTAAGTAGCAGCACAACACAGATTGGTGGTGCAGCTGAAGCCAGTGATGAGGTGTCAGGAGGAGTTGGTGGTGGTGGTGATGCATCATCATCTGCTGTAGAGAAGGAAATTGGTAAGATATTATTAGTATTACATATGATGTTAGGCTATAGTACTAGACTTGTTGTTGATGTTATTTGAGTTTTGTGGAAGTACTACAGGTTTAGAGCTGTTATAGAAATATGAATGCAATTGTAAAGAGCTGTGGAATATTTAGTGACTGAGAGATACATACGCTATAACCCACGACAGACATGGGTGGGTGTATCGGGGAATTAGTGCATGCCCTGGATGCATTGTGACACATGGGGGCTTGCCTGGGTGACTTCAACCAGCAGGGAAGTGCATTAATGTCCCCAGTACACCCACTATATGGAGTGAGTTATGCACTCTTAAAATGGCCAGCTTACTAAAAAAAAAGCAAAACATTAAAAGCTATTTACACTTGTCATGCCAACTGTTAGTCTACCGGGGCATTAATGCATGGTCACTTTGGTCAGGTGATACTTTCTGTCCAATTACAAGTCATCATTCCACCAAGAATGCCCCCAATCTGCCTCCTCTAGTTGTGCAATCATTGGTCTCCATCCCCGTGCTCTGCTGAAATGTGTGTGACAAAGCGGCAGTTCAGTGAGACAGAGAAAGGGCATGTTACCACTGTGCACTGTACTGGGGAGAGAGCGGGGGACAGCAGGAGCCATGGTTGTGATTGTCACATTGTAGGCATTCGGAGGGACACAGAATGTCACTGTGCTGCACATGCCACACATTGCACACAGAACCTGTCATTTCAGCACACCCGGAAGCAGTAGCATGGGGAAATACAGCCACGCAAGCTGTACTGCTATACTGTATGTCACTCATCAGATCGAGTGTGTGGGGTCTCCCACCCCTGCACTACAGTGCTGACTTCCTCCCCTTTCCTGATGGTGCAGGTCATCTCCGTGCAGGCTTACTGTAGGTGAGAGGAATGTGTTTCTGTTACCCTTCCTATTGCTGTGCAGTAACTCCAGTCCATTTTACACACCATATTGCACACATAATGTGTGCTGCTGAGCTCTCATCAGGTATTCCTAATATGAAAGCAAACATTTTTTTGTGTGTGTGCGATGCTTAGTTTTAGCCTATCACAGTGTTTTCAACAGTGGGACTACTTTATATGGCGGCAGGATACACACAGAAATCTCTGCATTTTCATCATTTTATTTGAGTTCCTCTTATTTTTATAACACTGTACTGACCCCATGTTATAAGCGCAATAACCCACTCCACTGTGTGTGTGGTCTTTGGGGATTAATCAACACCCTGGGTGCTGTGAGGACTCACAGCCTGTGGCCTTGCTCCTCACAATGCACCCGGGATGTTGATTAATACCCAATAACTGCACACCCTGGAGTCGTTTATTGCTTACTTGGTTTGGGGGAAGGTTGTTCAGTCAGTATTTAGGAGGCAGTGTATACAGCATTCAGTGATCAGAACAAGGGGGAGCCCAACAACTACAATTGTGGAGGGGTGAATGGAGAATGACTACAACAGGATTGCTGAGGACTTTACTCTTGTCAGAGTCAGCTGATCACAAGTAAGGTGGTAGACCTATTCTGCAAAGCCAGAGTGCAAGGATTCACAGTTCTCAGAGGAACACAGTTGTAGGATTCAAAATATAATGTTTCAAGGGCAGGAAGCAAGTGAAGGAGGTGCAGGATTACAATCTTATCTGAATGTCAACTTTCTATTTGTGGAAGGAGAGAGAGTGAGAGACAGCAAGATAGAGATAGAGAGAGAGAGAGAGAGAGAGAGAGAGAGAGAGAGAGAGAGATAGAGAGTATACATACTTCTGTTCTGACTTCTTCTCGGTGGAGGAAGGGGGAGTACAGAGAGAGGTGAGAGGCAAACTTGTATTCACACAGATTCACAGAAATCTGATGGCAGAAAAGAACCACACCAGCCCATCTAGTCTGCACTTTATCCACCCCTCCCTCCACCTCCTTTTACTGGCTCAGAACTTTCCCCCCTCCTATCAACCCCATATGTCTGTCTCATGCCCTCTTCATTTCCCCACCATTTCAGATCCCATCACCTCCTCTGGTAGCCTGTTCTAGGCCTCCACCACCCTCTCTGAGAAGAATTTCCCCCTCACATTACCTCTGTATTTCCCTCCTTCCAATCTGAAGCTATTCCCCTTTGTCCTAGCTCCCTCCTTCCTTTTGAACAAGCTCCTCTCCTTCACCTTATTGATCCCCTTTAAATGCTTAAAAGTTTCAATCCTGTCCCCCCTCTCCCTTCTAGTCTCTAGTGGGAATAGATTCAGTTCCTTCCAACTCTGTTCATATGTTTTTCCCCGCATCCTATGCACTATCTTGGTTGCTCTTCTCTGAAACTTCTCCATCTCCTCAATGTCCCTACATTAGTGTAATCTCTAGAACTGTACCCCGTACTCCAGGTGCAGCCTCAGCATTGTTTTGTACAGCGGCAAAAGCATCTCCCTCCTTCTGCTAGTTATGCCCCTTCCAATGCAGGGCAACATACCAATTGCTTTTCCCACCACCTTGCTGCACTGGTACACCACCTTAAGATTCATCTTAAAATTCTTAAGATTCTTAAGATTACTGTTCAAACTAAGTCATGGGGACTACTAAAATAACACATTTTATCAGTACAGTGAAATATTCCACCTCAGGGTATGTGGTTAGTGGTTACAGGGATGTAATGCATGCATCTGGAGTGGTGAAGGCACCCGTATTAACCTCATGCCTCACAACACACCAGAGGTTCAAATTAAATCCTGGTACCCACATACCCTTGTGTGTTATTTCTTACTTATAGTGATGTAACTCGATGGTAGACACTAGTTAATATAACGTTATTTTAAGAATTATTATTTTACGGCACCAACAGATAAAGGAAAAACTTCAAGTTAGCACACATCAAAGAATCTGAAACAAATTGAGAATGCATTTAGAGAACCAGCAGAAGCAGAGGACCACAGACAAGTGGTGGAAACAGAAGAGGGCAATAGACCAAGAACCGCAGCACAGGAAAAGGACCAACTGCAGTTGTTGGGGAAACAATTAGGAAGGATGGTAAAGGATGTTGGTGAAATAAACAAAAAAATTATGCAACTGAAAAAAGACGATACTGAACTAAAGAAAATGCAAAGTATGATGGACAAAAAAATGAACACAATGTTAGAGCTTTTAAAAGAAGTAACAAAGTTCCTCCTGCAGCTGCCACACCACCTCCCCCTCTAACCAACCACTGAGGGTGAGGACAAACAATAAATCAAAAAGCTAGTCTTAGCTTCACCCATGCCCTCGCCTTGTTATTGTAAATAGTTATTTAATGTTATTTTGGTTATTAGTGTTATTATTAAGCTTGCCTTGCATTGTGTTCCTTGTTTTTGGGTTGTTGTTGGCTGATGTTGTAAATTTTTTTTGTTAAATTAAATTTATATTCATGTTCATCTCTATCCTTTTTATGTGGCTAGCAGTACTGAATTAATTTAAGAATTAATACCACAGTTGATGGTTTACTGTGTGCAGTGCACTAGTACCACCATACAAACAGTTGAATGCCTATACATCATTCCTGAAATTAACGTTTTGAATTTTTTTTTGGACAAAACAGTTCTAAGATGCATGGGGGTAATTATAATGAATCATAATGATGGAAAAAAATACTTACCTTAATACAGCAGAATGTGAAGATACTGTCAAGATCCCGAATGGGAAGCAGCAAGCTGGATGAAGAACAAATAAAATTACACTGACAAAGAATCCCAGAGACCTGTTAAGAAAAAAAGAAGAAAACATTTAGTTTTATGTCCCTCACATGACGGATCACTTCAATCAAGCAATAAGCAGAAGTCACTCCAGGTGATGCTTCATGGTGTGCTAATGGCACATCTCGTGTGGGTTGAAGCACGAGGTATAGCTGAGTGCTTTAACCATCATAGAAGGACTGTTACCCCACCATGTCACACAACCTGGACTGCCTTATTGATATACTTAGATGGGTCATTTTCAGAACATTATATGACTTTTCTAATCATATTACTTTAAGCTTGGCCATTGTGCTTTAATAAGGCCATGTTTAAATTGACTGTTGGTAGTGCTGAGCACCCAGTTGTGAGGTTGCATTCTTTGTGACAATTTCATCATTTTTATTATTTGACAGTGTCACCTGCTTAAATTTAAGATTGCACATTCTTTGAAGAACATGTAAATCAAAACAAATACTATCATGCCACCGACAGTTAGACTTATTTGACCAAAGTCAGAGTTTTGAAAGGTATATGCAAACATTTGTTTAGATATTATATCATACAATCATCTGTCATGATTCTAATCACCTTTAATTAGTCAATGTTACAGTGTGATTTATTTGATCACTAAGCACAATGTATTAATCCAGAGTATACCCATTAAGTATCGCACTATTCTTAAACTTCAGCTGTGATAATTATTGAACTCAAAATGCACATAGAAAATGTGAAAAACATTCAACAAATATACTTTTAAATCATTAAATAGCATGCAATACTGAAACATGTTCAACATAAAATAAAGTATTAAAATTAAAAATTAAAAATTCAGAAACAAAATAAATATTCATTGCACCCATTTAAGGTAAGATGACACAGTGCATTCTATTGTTTGTAAAGTGGCAATGCTACACACAGTAAACCAGCAAATGTTGTATTAATATATTTATACTACATTTGTTTGTTTATTATGTATAGTAATAAAGCCCTACAAACAGGTGCATGCCTTTCAACAGCGTCCCTGAAATTGACGCGTTGAAAATTTAGCATACAAAACATTTATGTGATGCATGCGGGTAAGCAATAATCATAATGAAAAATAATGCTGGAAAGAAAAAAAAGATACTTACCTCTGTGCAGTACAATTTATGTACTAAATATACTTTGAAATAATTCAGTGTCAAAAGTTAAACCAACTCAGCAAACATCACAAAGTGGTAAACTTACAAAATGGAAAATTATGAAAAAAAGAAACATTGCTGCTTACCTTATGCCACTACATTGTGAAGGAACAGAAGTACCATCATTGGATTGATTCCATCATCGTTATGCTGGAGGTGAAGGTCAGAGAGACTCAGATCTGTCAAGATAATAAGGATAAAACATACTGTGAGTTTGTGATGCATCACCACAGACATGCCACACTGTAAGGTGGCTTTCAGCAACAGCTAATAACACATTTAAATTAAAAGAAAAATACTGTGCTTACACCAATGCATCATGCATGTCATTGTCATAACATCAGATGCCAGGGTCAAGTCATAGGCGTGGCATGTACTGGAGGCTACAGGAGCAAAGGCAACAAGCATCACCACTGGCAACACCATCAGGGCAGGTACGAGGCCATCTTGGCTTGATCACTTTATCACAGCTTCATCACACATGTTTGTGGTGTGACAGCAGGATGAGAATCACAGGCAACAGGTATCAGCAGTACCATCACAGCAGTCATCAGGTCAGTTCGGCTTGGTCACTTTATCACAGCTTCATCACACATTTGTGATGTGACAGCAGGCTGAGAATCACAGGCAACAGGTATCAGCAGCAACATCAGTGCAGGTGTCAGGTCATCTCAGCTTGGTCACTTTATTATTGCAGCTTCATCACACGTGTTTGTGGTGTGAGAGCAGGCTGACTCATGTAAGTGTGTGTGGTAGTAAACTGTATTGCATGCAGTGTGTTGTAATGTGTGTGGTTTAGTACAGTACAAAAGTTTTAGAACTCCTGATGTTTACCTTTGGTAAAACAGAGTCACTTCGCAAACCTGATGACACTCCCCCAGACATGCACCAGCAGAGCCGTTTTGTGATGTTGTAAAATGAATATTGTGTGTATGCTCCTTTGATTTGTATGGGTGTGAATTTTATATATATTTTAGTACTATTTAGAGTGACAATATAAACAAATCAAAGCAATCATCAGAGTAACATTCCCTGTTACTTCAGCGATTGCTTTGATTTTTCACAATCTCATCTCTACACAGTACTACTAAATGCTATATAAAAATCACACCTATACAAACCAATGGAGCACGCACACAGTCTTCATTTTAAGACATCACAAAACAGGTCTGAAAGTGCATGCATGGGGGTGTGTCGTCAGGTTGGGGAAGCAACTCTGATTTGCAAAGGGTAAACATTGGGAGTGCTATAATTTTTGTACTAGACTGAACCGCATGACATTATTAATACCCCAAGATTAACTTTTTTTTATAATAGTATTGACTATGAATGACATGCACGCTATAACCTATGCCATGACAGATTATTAGTGTATTGGGGTATTAATGCATGCTCCGGGTACATTGCGAGGCATGAGGGTTTGCCCGAGTTACTTCAACCAGCTGGGAAGTACATTAATGCCCTGATATACCCATGGGCTATAGTGGATTATCACACTTATATGTTACACCAGCAATTGCTTTGATTTGTTTATATTGCAACTCAAAATAGTACTAAAAGCTATATAAAAATCACAACCATGCAAATCAATGGAGTGCACACACAAACTTCATTTTATGACATCACAAAACAGGTCCATGGGTGGATGCCCGGAAGCATATCGACAGGTTTAGGAAGTGATTCTTTTTTTTATCCATGGTAAACATTAGGAATTGTACAACTTTTATACTGTACTGAACCACATGGCATTATTAATACCGCTCAACACTGAAGAGGGTCAGTCACCTATCGTATATGTTTGCATTGCCTGGAACCATGACAGTGTGCAACTACTCTTTAAATAAAATATTGGGAATGAAAGGATCATGACAAATATATTTGAATTTAAAACAGCAGTTCTTTAATACAGTGGCTGATGAATTCTAGAAATGTATTACCAATTTTATATGCTTGAATATTTACTACTCTCCAGTAACTTTAAGGTATTCCAATGGCTTCCCTTAAATTTAAACTTTTGCATTTTTTCAGAACATATATTCCTGTGTGGGCATATAAACAGACTTTGAAATACCTGTAGAACATCCCATGATGATATAGGGTTACCAGTACTATGAGAAGCACTGTGGCATTAGTGATATAGCGTGAGAGTCCAAAAACACTTTATTATTGTCATGGTCAATACAACCATAAAAAAGCTACTCTGTGACAGTGTGCCTTTTTTCTGAGTCCTACCATCAAGCCACCACTATGCAGGACATTGGTAAGGCAGGCTACATTGTGATTTGTTGTGAACAGTTTTCTAGATATTACCTGTGCAACTAGATTGATATGCCGCATGCAGTTATGAGAAGAGAGACAGAAGCAGAAATATACAGTGTCAGGATTATAATGGACAGAAGACTCAGTTAAAGGGATTGAACAACTCTACATACTGTATTACAGAGATGTGGGAGTGAGGGATATGACTTGACTCTTTAAAGTACATAACATGGTCAAAGGAGAAACAGAAAAATACAAATGTAAGTTATAATTCAACCAAAAAAACAATGGACCATTGCATACAACTGGAAAGATGTAAATTGAGAGCATCTGTGGCTAAATATTTATCTACAGAGAGGGTGTAGGACAACATTTTATTTATGCTATTTATGCATATAGTGTGTAGCAGCAGGTGACAGCACCACATGCTGCTGCTGCTGGGTTTAATGTACTAATCGTGCTGGAAATTACCCTCAACGGTGTCCTTGTCTGACAGGTCATCAAATCTACTACTGCTATCCTCTTCCTCCATCAAAACATCTGGCAGCCTGTTTGCATCTCCCAGACCACCATTATGCATAGTTGAAACAGCACTAATTTTGTACCCAAGCGGAATGTGATCTCGGTTCATTTTAATAAATGTCAGCATTTCTAAATTTTTTGTAGATAAAAAAGTTCTCTTTTCTGTTATTATTGGCCCTGTAATGCTAAAGACCCTTTCTGAACTGACACTTGCAACAGGACATGATAAATACTGGAAAGCAATTTCATCAAGTGATGTCCACACTGTCATCTTATGCTGCCAGTAAAACAACGGTTCCTCATCAGGCAAAAGCTGTTCAGGGTCATTGATATATGACTGAACCATTGATGCAGCAGGCATATGGCTAGCTGGAAAACAGGTTGAAATCTTTTTGGTTGGCACTCCAACTTGTGACAGAACTAACCATAAAGGATTCAAGGCTTTCACGCAGTGACTTTGCTGCTGCTCTCTCCCACTACTGCCCGACTTGAGGATGTGGTTGAGGATGCTGACTTTGCATTAGTAATACTGGGTGGTGAAGCTGCTCTGAACAAATGAAATCTGGAGCATGTTTTCCTGCTGCTGCTGGGTCACAGACATATTTTGATGTAACTGGTCTTCTTTAGCCTGCACAAGCCTGATAAGGACATCAGTTTTCAGATCTGACTGTCCCTCTTCCAACAAAGCCCCAATGCTATGCTCATATCACAGGTCTAGTAAGGTCGACACACCACCAACATTAGACTGTAACATATTGGTCAAATGACAGTCACTGTCCACAAGCTGAGTCATACACTCTACTCATGCTGTCATCATCCCTGTCAAACTGGTCCCTTACATTTACTAGAGACTGTCACAGCACGCAAATGAGGGGAATTGTCTGACTGAGGCAGGCATTAGCAGCACCTGCAGCTTGTATGGCCTGCTTAAAGGGCTGCAAGATTTTAATCGGGTGTGTCCATTAGGTGCCACTGGTCAATGCTCAGAGACATAGAAGAAGTGTCAGTGTCTCAATGCAGCATAGTGTAATCAGTTAATGCTTTGTACTGTTCCAATAAACATTCCAGCACGTATAAAGTGGAATTCCAATGCTTGGCCACCTCCTACTTTAGCCAGAGAGTTGGAATCCCATTTTTGGTCTGGAGGATTTTTTGCTGATTGCGTGCCTTGGGGGAATGGCTGAAGTGTGAACACATGCAGCGGGCAGATGTAAGCATTGCATCAAATTCAGTTCCATGCTTCATGATGTCTTGCACAATTAAATTAAGACTGAGCAAAACATGGCACATGAATAAATTCACCATCCTCTATTACCTTAACCTCATTATGACCATTATCACTGCAAATGAAGCCTGCATTCATTTGCTGCAACATGAACCAATTATCAATTTGGGCTTGTAGTTCAGTTAAAATATTAATGGATGTATGCCAAATAGTGTCCCTACATGTCATACTGCATGTCACTTGCTGCTGTACATCAGAATTGTGAAGTAGGTTGGCACAAGAGGGAAAATTACAGGGCTTTGAGGAGGAATTACTGAAATTAGCCCAATGTGCAGTGACACATCTATATGAGGATGCAGCTCCTGGACCACGGCTCCACATGTCAGTGGTAAGGTGAACAGTATATATGGCACAATAAGAAATTGCATGAGACAGAAAGGGCTTCAAGTCAAGGTACAATTCGGGAACTGCCTTGGTGGAAAAATATGTCCATGATGAAATGTTCCACTTTGGTACAGGACAACTCATGAGAAGTCAAAAACCAAGATTTCCAACAAAAGAGTAAGGCAGCATGTCCACTGTCAGCATCTGGGCCAAGCATACATTTAGTTCAAGGGCAACAGGGTGGTTACAATGATATTTGCTATAATGAAAACATGGCTCTTTTAATTTTGCCTGCACCAGTGCTGGGGCTGCAGATTGCGAACATGTGGGGGCATTTAACTGGGACAAGGTATCAATACATAGTGTTTGTATTCTACTATTCACAGTGGGCAAATATCCAGCAATTGAAGTGATCGGACTACTACATTGCTTATGTTTTCTGACAGGGGTGCTAGTGCTGTTGATACATTGAAACAATGAATCACTGTTTGAGGAAACCCTACTGCCATCTCAGTCAAGCTCCATGTCATCATCCTCATCCTCTCCTCCCCTCGAACAAAAACAGGCCACCTCCATCCGAGTTTTGCCTCCCTCTCATGTTTCTGCCACAGAATTAAATGTCTGGTTCTCATATGGCTACGCTGTCCAGAAGTGCCAAGACACAACCCCGCTTTCCCACAACTCACTCTCACTTTACAGATTTGACAAACTGTGAAACTATCATCTTCAGGAGCCATTACAAAAAAAATCCCAAACTAAGGAGCTACTGTTGCATGCTGGGTGCTTGCTTCTAACACTTGTTGCCACGTCTGGTACTTTCACATGGTCACGGGACACAATGGGACCTGAACTACTGCTGTGATGTCCATGTATGCCCGCACTTGTATGTCACATTCTATTACTTTCTTCCTGTTGTTGCTGTTTTTTAAAAGACAACTGCTGCACCTTGCCTTTCCCCTTGCTAACTGATTTGCCATTATGCAGTTTCTCAGTCTCATCCTGCCGTGTGCGTCCCTCCACCAATACCTCACTTTCTACCATCTTTTTTCTTTTATAGGTCACCTTCCAAGATGCATCCCTTTCTGGCTCTCAATCAGCATCCAATACAGGATCATTCAAGTCTGAACAGACATCACTGCTGTCAATGTCAATATCAATATTAGCATCTGCCTGCTCCTCCACAGCCTGCGCCACAACTCCTCTGCTCTCATTATTAGTCTCCACCTCCTCTCGATCATCTACCTCCTCAAAGAGTGACACCTGATCATCCTCCTCCATACCTAGCAACTGTGAATCTTGCTCAAAAGTAACACCTGATTTTGAAACACTGTCAGACTCAACAATCAATTGACTCAGTCATCTACCACTGACTGGGACATCATTAATATCACTGCTACATCATTGGCTGTTTTTCTTGCTAAATGACCATGATTCAGCAGTAGTATACTTTGTCCGACATCTGGATTCCTTAGGTAGAACAGGGTATTTGGGGAAAGTAATTTGGAGTGCAGGAGATGCATTCCAGGTAGGGATTTCAGTAAGGCCCAAGAGGGTTAGACATCTCTCAGGAGGACACCAAACACTGAATACTACTTGTCAGTCAGGTCGGTACATCAGGAGGATTCAAGCACCTTGCTGCTATGGTGGATTAAATGAGGATAACCTTGGGTGCAAGCGTGGGTACCAATCATGAGTAATGTTGGAATCATTAGCCCAGCATAAGCATGTAAGGAGCATGGGGGTTTACTGTGCATTTATCAGACTCTTGGAGTGTGGGCGAGTCAGCAGTCAGGAGAATGCCGATTGCCATGTGAGCCGACCAAGTTGGCCACCAGGTTGAGCTGAGGGCCAGATGAAATTACAAAAAGGCAACCCTTATGAAGATTAAATAAAATTAAATATATTTTAAAATATATTATTAACAATATTTTTACCTATATTGAAATATATTCCAATCTACTTATTTGATAATATATTGTAATGTATTAGAAAATCAATATATTTCTACATATTTTAACATTTGCAAATATATTACAGTTTACTGCAAATATACACATTATGGCTGCTTTAGCATATTACATAGTATTTATTTATTTATTTATTTATTTATTGAAATGTTTCACCAGGAAGGCACACTGAGCAACAAGTCGCTCATCTCCCGGTGCAACCTGGGGGGAAGGGGTACAATAAGAATGACACATAAAACATTCAAGTTACAAGATCAGCATTAACATACAGTTGTAAGGCAGGTGTTACAAACAATATTACAACAGTGTTGCGCATAATATGTAGAAAGAGTGGACAATAATAAGTCCTGGGTTAATAAGTAAACAAGTGCTTACATGAAAGAAAAGGGGAAAGGGTGGGGGTGAGGTGGGGAGGGAAAGAGTCGTGTCCATGGAGACCACCTCAGGATGCAAGGAACCCTGCAAGGGGACTGGTGGGACCAGAGAGAAGGGGATAAGGCAGTATCCTAGAAAGACCCCTTTAGAATGGTGGGTACATATATTGCAGATTATATTGATCAAATTCCAAATATATTGAAAAAAGGATGGTAAATATATGTTGGTCCAGCCTGGTGGTGCTGAGGGTTGAGGCGCTGGATGCCACACCTCACACCATGCCAGCAACCCAGGTTTGAGAATGAGCCAGGGTCATCAGGGGCTGGCAGGGGAGGACTAGGATTGAGCATCCGTCGACTGCTCTCCTAGTCCTGGAGTGGGTTGGGGAACACCGTCGCACAGCAGTGACCTTTGGGGACGCCAGGAGGTACTGCTAGCGTGATAGCAGCTGGGGGAGTGAGGATGACATCGGCATGCTGTGCCTGATGTCATTCCACATCTGCATCCACAAGGGACAAAAAAATCAGAGGAAAAATGGCTGGGCATGACTGTGCAGCTTGATGGCTGTGCCCTGCACTGCCTGGAGGACTTGCGAGGAGTCCCATCGGGAAGGATCCAGGGCTGTCCTGGCTAGAAGTGGCAGAGGGGGCCCTCCAGTGGGACAGCATGATGGCCATCCCAGACCCTCCTGGGTGCCGTATGAGCCACCAAGCTCTCCGGGTGGGCGGGGCAGGTGACTGGATGCCCCAGGCTGGTCTTGCCACAGAGGTGACAAATATGGATGTGATAAAAAAAAAGGATGGTAAATAAACTCAACTGTGCATATATATGGCACCAGGATTTTGGCAGTAGTCTTTGCAGTGCATGTCTTAGTGGGGAACGCTTCAACCCATATATGTTATTGGTATATTGCCATTAGATAGATATATAGATATATAGATAGATAGATAGATAGATAGATAGATAGAGAGAGAGAGAGAGAGACAGACATTGTAAAAACCTCCATTAATGCATCAGTTAGGGGTCCTATAATAGGAGATTGGAGAAGCTCATCTCATGCAGGGGATAGAGCCCCCAAATTCAGTCTAGGTGGGGAGGATTGTGACACTTGGACAGCTGGTTCTGATCACTCTATGATTTTTGAAAAATAAAAAATGTAGTGTGATTGTCTGTCATGAGAAATGCTGTGCTCCTGGGATAACTACCCCCCAGGTTTTAGCTACAAGATGTTAACCTGAAAGCCAGGAGATAATTAAAGACTAAAAGAGACATAAATTAAGGATCTCCTATTTATGTAACTTAAATGTAGCTTGCCAGCTGCCAGAATAGAGATAATATCCATTTTATGGCATCTTCAGAAGATGCACAGTTAATTGCACCTGGTGTTACAAAGCATATTACACCTCAGTGAGATCTGAGAGTTAGTCATAAAAAGTTATTTGATGTCTTTGTGAAGCAGGAAACTGCTCATGAATGAAAGAAGACACTGGAAAATCACAGACTTGATTGGGAAGTCATATGGGGAAATGAGTTTTTGCTGATGTCACCCATTAATTTACCTTCTGAATGATAAGACAACCTGGTTGTATGATTTTTAATAAACAGAGGAGGAGCTGGGTGACATCATGGAGAAGGCAGGTTCAAGACAGTTGTTTAATTATGCTGTGACTGACCTTTAGAGTGACATTCATGTTTAGACTCTGAAGCTACAACACCTATCAGCACTGTAAAAAGATAAGAATATATTAGATAGACAAGTCTAAGTGTATGGTTGGTACGAGTTTGCACTTTAAACTTTATTATTTCAAGTGAGTGTAGGTTTTGTGATATGTTGTTCTGTATTTACATTTTACATATTTTTATCTATTTTAAAGTAAACCTCTATTTTAAGAGACTACTTTATGTGCCTTTGAAATTCTTTATTTGACAAGTGAAGCATATATGGTTAAAGTTGACACAGTGCATAGCATACTGGTTTACCAAACTGGGGAAAGGTAAGAGTTTATCTGAGGTCTTTCACAGAGTTTTAAGGGTTCATTTTGTACACCTGGTTAGGTGCCCATAGGCAAAAGATATCTGGCATTCCCAAAGAGCCGAATTCTACAGACCCTTGGTTTCTCCCTCCGTTCCCTTGACTGGTTCACCAGTTACCTTGGGGGCAGGCAGCAACTCACCTGCTTCAACCGTACCCTCTCGCCCCTCCTACCTGTGAACAGTGGGGTACCGCAAGGATCTGTCTTTGGACCTATCCTGTTCTCCCTGTTTGTCAATGATTTACCCTCTGTTGCCACAAAAAGGCACCTATCCTTGTATGTGGATGACCTGGTCCTATTAGCCTGCACCCCTGATATGACTAGCATCAATAACCAACTCAGCTCGGGCTTCTCTTGAATCAAGGCGTGGCTCGATGGGCACAAACTCACAGTCAACCTAAAGAAAACACAGGCCATGCTCTTTGGCTCTGTGGCCAAAATCTCCTCTTGCACAACCCCCCTCAAAATCCAAGGGTCCTGCAACTCCCTCCTCCCTACAATCGACTCTGCTAAGTACCTGGGAGTCACCCTAGACCCTCATCTTGACCTCACCAGACACATCAGAAACATTTGCAATGCCACAAATGTCAAACTTGGCCTTGCTTATAGGGCCAAAGACTGCCTTACCCCGGCTGCCCGGCTGGTCATAGCCAGGGGATACTCCTTCCCACCCTCTCCTATGGTCTCATTGCCTTTGCCTATGCCCCTCCATCTAGTCTAGCAAAGTGGGACACCACGTACAACAACATCTGCCGCTTTGCACTCGTGCCCCCCCCATCTCACGCACCGGTGCACTCTCTATTCTCGACTGGAATGGCTCCCCCCGGAAAAACACTGGATCTACATTATGGGAAACTTCATAGACAACATAATCCGAATGTCCCCTCCTACCTCGCTTGCCCTCCTCCTGAAACATGTCTCCCCCGTCTACCACCTCATGTCCTCCATGTCCCAGACCTGCCAGGTCCCTAAGACACGCACTCTCGCAGGGGATCGGGCATTTACCACCTTCGCACCCAAGCTGTGGAACTCCCTTCCTTCACATGTTTGTGCTTCCTACTCCCATTCCACCTTCAAAACCTCCTTCTGGAGCTTCCTGAAATCTGCTGTGTGACCTGCCTGTGTGTCGCCTAATGACAAGTCCCATAGCTCACCCGCCTGCTAGGGTACCCCAGCCTGGCACTGTCCCCTCACCATCCTGGTGATGCACTTTTACTAGTGGTTATGTTATAGATGTACTTTTACTCGTGGTTATGTTATATAGATATTAGTGGTTATGTTTTATATTTCTATCTAAACCCAGGGGAGGTCCTATACCACCACGTTGCCTCTGGGCCTGTTTGTATACTTACTGTACACTGTGTTTGATTTGTAATTTCCTTGGCTATATTTGCTGTTTTACCCCACTGTTGGAGCATGCTGCTCCTGGTTTGTAATGTCAACATTGTATTTCTCCTATGTATACCTTGTAATTCTCCCGGGGTCGCACCTGAAAATAGGCACTGGTTGTCTAGTGTGCTTACCCGGTTACCAAAAGCAAATAAATAAATAAATAAATTATCTGAGTCCGTACACTTGGGTATGCTAGCAAGTGCTTCACAGTTTGAATCTCTCAAGAACTTGAGACCAAAGGTTGATTTGAACCTGCAAAACAGACAGGAGGGTTACCCTGTTTCTGTTCCTGTTCACAATACTGTGCTCAGAGATTGGCACTGTGGGAGCAGAGGGCCTGACCTGCTGAGTGGGGTAGTTGACAATCAGCAACCTAATGGAGCAACACAGCCAAAGTGACTGCAAATGTTTTGGTAAACCAGCTATATAGCAGATGGGGGTTACCCCTAAAAGTAAATTCTGATTAAGGGAGATGGCTTTATAGCCTAAGTAATGCAGAAAACTCTGGATTTGTTATGGGTAAAACAAATGTTTCATATCCCTTACCTCCTACAGTCATCAGGACAGGTGGGATGTACTAACAGGCAGATCAAAGTTATGTTATGATAAACTTGTTCAGAAAAGAAAAAGGACTGGGATTCATTATTGCCTTTATTCCTTATGGCAATAAGAGGGACACCCTCTGCAGGCACACAGCGTACCCCATTTCTTAAACCTTGTCCAGAAGGTCCATGACACTCCCAGAACACTTAATTCTGGACCTGTGTACTGCCACTGCTGATGGAGCATCGGTAGATAAATATTTTAACTCAAACAAGACATCCAAAAGGTACACTGGTTTGCTTCACAATGTATGGGCAAGGTCCAACAGCAGGCCTTATCCCACTGTAAACAAACTCAGTCCAGCAGTCTACCAAGTTAGACTGCCTCACAATAACAGTTATTGACAAATGGCTACATATCATTCAAATGAACCTGATTAAAGGAGATGAAATTACTTTTCCATACCTCAATGGGTGGAATAGTACTAAACTATGTTTTTCTTTTCTCCTTCCTTTTAATTTCCAGAGAGAGAGAGAGAGAGAGAGAGAGAGAGAGAGACAGAGAGATGCTTGCTTTTATGCTTATTATTCTTTTTAAAAGTATGGGTCTTCTTACAAGCCCAAACTGCACATCGTATTGTAAATAAGAACCAGTGACCTAAACCTAAAAAGGTTATTGAGGCAGAGTAACTCACAAGCCCACATGATTTAATTGCATCCTGTGGAATTCACACTAAAGTCCTAAAAGACATGTTCAGAATCCAGGAGGGTAGTGAGGCCCTACTGAATATTATGATCATTGCTTTGGATCAATTCTAGCAGTTAGACTTGATCTGGACTCCTGTTCATATTTTATTGATAATCAGGAATTTTGCATCCAAATTTATATGGTAATAAAAGCCATTAGACCTTAAGGTTTTTACCCAATGATGCCCCATAATTTGTGACACCTAATACTGATTGCCCAAAACAGAACCCTGGCCCACCAAGTGGTCTAATAGCCACTTCCCAGCCAAGTACCCTAGTTAATAATGTGCAGTTCATGCACAACCCAGTGATTTTTAAATCTTACCCTTTTAAACTTGAATGTATTTGTTTTATGTTTCACAACAAACATTTCCAACAATTTTTTTTTAATGATGTGATTGGAAACCCTGGCAGCATACCAGATACTCATTAACAACCCCCTATACAGGGACTCATAGCACACATGCACCACAGACACACACTTGGGATTTTCACATCCTGACCACTAGTGATACATTTAATGACTGTAAACCAATCCAAACACACTAGGCATTTTGGTTTTGTTTTTCTTATTAAAAAAACAGGTTTAGACTCAAACCTATTTAGCTCTGATATATCTATTTGAAATAGGGCTGATTTAGCCATTATTCAAGCACATACCTCAAGCACAGGATCTTCTTGTGAATGAGCTTGCTCAATGGAGTTTTCCTGCAATAAACTTGAACTTGAACTTGAACATACAGTATGGTAAAGGTTCGTGATAGTATGAAATATAATATCATACCCCCCCCATTGCATGATATACATGATCTTGCGCATTAAGAGTGATTTACATTTACAATATTAAGGATATCGTGAAGAGGTTTGACCTGACAAATGTTCATGTTAATGAGTTATTTTCTGCTTACATTAAGGAAGAAGATGACCATCACCTAGCTGGGAAAGTCCTTTGCACTGCCTATAGCTATTATGTTCTTACAACCCTTAGGTTATCTCTTCCTGGATCTGGAGTTAGGACATATCCTTGATCTCATACATGACAGACATATGGGTCAGTGGCATTGCCACATTTTGCATTTCTATTGCATGTGTTAAATGTTTATTTGAATCTAGCATCATTCCCTTGTCAATGGCAAGGAACCTTGGATATGTCACCACACACACCAGTATTGCTCCATGTTTCAAAACTTATTCCTACACAATCCAGAAATTCCTGTTTGTGACTCTCACCGTGTCATTGCCTCATTTTCATCTGGCAACATCCATCTCTGATCATCTGGCAACCATCAATTCTATTGATCATCTTGATGGGAACTTTTATCTTGAAAGGTTGAAACTACCTCCTTTCCATGTTTACCATGAGGTCTTGGAATCATGACTGACTTTGAACATTGAATGTCATACCTGAGAGGAACACCACCTTTTATGCAGATGTGACATCTTCCAACTTGTCTTACCAAATTGTGAATACTGGCCTAATAATTTAAATTAGGCTTCCTCTTGTGAACTCTCAAATAAACTGTATTCAGTCCAGCCAATTAATATTCTACAATCAAGCTCATTGTTTTGCATACTATGAAGCAAGTCTGGGGTGGGTGAAATCCCCTAACTTCAGCAAGAAGACTCTTTTTCATTTGATCTACAATCAAGAAATACATTTTCTTCACTGCTTGTTTTCCAAGCCTGGCTGGCACCTCATACAAACTGAGAACTGTTGTAAACTTTTACACTTTGTACAGCCGTGTGATCATATTCCACTGAACACTGTTGTTATTCCATTGTAAAACTCAATGTGCATTCTAAGACACCTCTTACTGAGGCCTATGAAAACACTGCTGCCTCCTGAACATTTTGATCTACCTTTGGAAAATCTGAATACATCAAATTTGAACTATGAATTTTCATCTAACACTTGAAGAAACCTCATACTTATCCCTGGAACTGTTCATAGTTTATGGCTTGTGGACATTGACATTTCATGTCCTGTTCAACTTATCAACTGAAAAATGCCATCCTCCAAGGTGGTATATTCTGCTAATGTGGAACATTGTGTGGTGGCCAACTATACATTCTTCTGATATGGACTAAAAATTTTGCAATGTGAACTTTTCTAACTTCTATTTTTACTCCCTCAATAGGTAATAGGTTATACGGTAACACACCTTTTCCCATCCTGGAACCAGATACCATTAAGTCTAGTCCTAACATTCTTGATGCTCTATCTCAATTTTTAATCATTTTTAATATCCATACAGGCAACTTAAGTTTGTCTCTTCAATTTATTCCCAATAGGACAGATACACACCTGATACATATCAGTATTTACTTATTATTTTGATATTGGAAAACCCCATTGTGAAGTTTTATTCCAAATGTTTATAGTAATACAAGGTTTACTAACATTTTCTCTTATAATTACATTGTGTTGTTTAAGGAAAACCCTGAAGCAACAGTGATTATTGTATACTTAGATTCTCATATAATTATATGTAGTGTATGTTTTACACTCAGGCGGATATGCCATGTGTAATAGAGCTCTGCCAGCACTTCTCTTTGTCTCTTTAGAGAGAAATCCTTTGTTATGTCTTATATTATACATAAGCAAGAAATGCCACATGCAATAGAGCCCAGTCAGCATTTCTTTTGTCCAAGCTATAATGCTAATGGAAGCATATTCTGTCTCATATGATACTCATTAGTAATTCTGTCTCCGTAAGTCATCATCCAATGGAGAATGACTTAGGACCAATACATATTGTTTATCACATCTGTAACTATGAGGTAATCTCTGTTGCTATGCTGTTATCTGTAGTATTTAGACTTCTATAACCTAGTTTTACATGCAGAGAGAATGAGATCACAGAGGGAGAACAAGATCTTAGAAAATCTAAGATCTACAAATACTGGAGGTTATGAACATTCTTCAGGAGAGTGGTGAGAAACCCATCTCCCTTGTGATTTTCTCTGTCATATGCTTGGTGTAAGTAGTATAATAAACTTTATTAGTACTCCTTGCTTGTTTATGAATGTTTCTTGGCAGACTCTGAAGACATAAGAATCTGTATTATTAGTATTATTATTATTTACTCTGCTATCTGAGATTGTTTATGTAACATATGATCCTTAAATATCCTGAATTCAGGTTGGAATTGTTGACACTGTGTGCTTCCTTGCTCCAACCTGGGGCCTACCCTGTTGTGCTACTCAACTCAGCTGTCCATTTCTTGGTGAGACTGTGCATCTAATTCCTGAACCTGGTGACTTCCTACACTACCTACCTTTCATACCCATGTCTTAAAATTATAATCCTCAAGATAAATCTGAGTGAAATTAGCAAATTCCAGTTTTGTGGATTTTTTTCTATGAAATTCTACAATTTTCACAAAGACTCGTGGGATTTGACTTGAAGTACAGATGTTATTTTGTAATGCTGTGCGAATACCTTTTTCTGCATATTTGGTATTCGGGTTCCAGATATTCATTATTCAGTGTTCAGTATTCAGCCAAGAAAGTTGCCTTATTTGAGAATTGCTATAGAAGTCCTTAAAATGACTTCAGGATGAGGATGAGGAGGAGGAGAGGTCACAGCACCTTGGCTTGTACACTGGTACCAGAGGTTGTCTTGTGCTGCTAGTGCTTCAGGAGGACGATGCAGAGGCCACAGCACTTTGGCTAGTACACTGGTGCCAGACATTGTCTTGTGCTGCTGGTGCTTCAGGAGGAGGATGCAGAGGTCTTGGCACTTTGGCTTGAACAGTGGTGCCAGAGGTTGGCTTGTGCTGCTGGTGCTTCAGGAGGATACAGAGATGACAATCTATATGTGGTCACAAAGGTCTCAAGAGATACTACAAAAATAACATATGCTGCACCCTTAAATAATTGTGGCCATTAACAAAATCAAGTAATAAAACATAAATATTCCCATAGGATAACACTGGATCTTCAACAGGCCTTAACTCCATCAGTATCTGGAGTTAAGTGACAATCTCTTTATTGTTACAAAGGTCTGAAGGGGTACTGCAAGAATAACATATGCATTCCCTAAAATAATTGCAGCCATTAAATAAGCAAGTAAAACAATCGTAACTATTCCCAAAGGATAACACTGGAACTTCAATATGCCATAACTCTGTCAATATTTGGAGTTAAGTGACAATCTCAATGTGGTCACAAAGGCCTCAAGGAGTACTACAAGAAATGGTGGTCCTGCAAATGCAGATGATATATAGTGGCACCAGCACACTGTTCTGACAGCAATCGAGTAATGGGTGCTTATACAAGCAAAGGACAAACAAGCATACCCTTTTCCTGTTGTCACTATGTGCATCCACTTCATCATGTCCCTGCTGTTAATGGTGCTTCTTGTCCAACTGGATCAGCAGATTGCTGTCAGAGCAGTGTACTGGTGCTGCTTGCTAAGTTTCAAGAAAGGATCTTGCTATTCTGCTGGCACCTCAATCCTCCTCTAATATGGTGGATGCACATCTTCAACTGAGCCATTGAACTCTGCACTCTAGTCTCTCTATATATTGAGCTCTATGTTACACACTCAGAGTGAGGAGATCACATGGTGTTCCTGGCTGTGAGCTCTAAAAGCAGCCTCTAATTGGCCAACAAAGCTCTGTGAGATTTTGAAATCTAACCCACTGAATTGTATGTTCCCAATAGTGGCCGAATAATGTACTATTCAGAACCTCCATCCAAATATTCATCAAGCCTATTATTTGTGGTATTTAGGAAATACTTTTCGGTCCATGTACAGCTCTATTATTTTGCAATTTCTGGCAGCAAGCAAATAATAAAATTAGCAAGCTCAGTCTCCTTGTAAGATCTAAGAATCTGCCAGATTTCATTGTATTGTATTTTCTCATTTTAAGGTTTCAGAGGCTTACATTTGTAGTTTACATTCTTGCAAAATTTGATTTTTAAATGTGAAAGTTTGATTATTTTTAATTCAATCCCATTTTAAGTTGCAAATATGGGCTTTATCAGAAATGACCATGTGGTATAGTAGTTTAAATTATTCAACTATGGTTACATTTGGATATGCTGTTTTAAAATTAGTGGGAAATAACTAAAATTGTCATTTTGGCAAATTTTTTTATTTATTTTGTTTTTGTTTACCAGGTTAGTGCACTAGACAATTTCTGCCTGTTTTCAGGCATGACCCGGGGGAGGGGGATACAGATGAATGCCAACTGACCTTGAATCAGACTAAGCTGATGGTGGTATTTTTTAGTGAATGTGGTTCAATTTGGCCAGGACACCAGGGAGACTTCCCCTACTCTTTTCAAGAAGTGCAATGGGATCTTTAACATCCACCTGAACTACCACCTGAACAGGTAGATGGGACCTAGATTTAATGTCTCATCCAAAAGATAGCACCTCAGAAGTGCAGTGCCCCCTCATGCTGCACTACAGTGTCAGTATTGGGATTTAACCCAAGTGCCTGATGTGGGGATAGAACCCACAGCCTTATGATCTCCCAGCCTCAGAGAAGATTGTGCTACCTGCTGAGCCACTGACACATGGCAGCCTATAACTCAGTTCCATTTGAAGATGGAAATCTGAAACTATGTAAATATACAAATGGGGTAATAACCTGTATCCCTGTCAAATGTTATAACATTTTAATAAATACTATCAAAATTTTACTAAAGTTACACCTGAAGAAGGGAACTGTTTGGCCCTGAAAGCTTGTGTATAATTCTATCTTTGTACAAGACACTTGTTGGTCCAATAAAAGATATCAAACCTTCCATTTTCTCCTACTAAAGTTAGAGAATTCTAAATTTTGCTAAATATTTGACTACCTATAACTCAGCTCCCATCAAAGATTAAGTCTTAAAACATGGTGTATATCAAGAACCCACTCCTGGGGGTCAGGTTGATTGAGCTTACAGTGCCCACCCTTAGGTGCAATCCATGACAGGGGGGACAGTGATACCCTCTTCCTCCTTTAGAATGCTCACCGAAATCACAACTGCACCTGTGCCACGAGGATCCCTGACATACCTCTAGCTCTGGATAAGGGTACAATAACAGTTTTGAGTCTTGTGGACAAATGTAAACCTTTCCTTGGCTATTACACAAAGGAAGAATACCCATACATTAAACTCTCTTTGGGGTAGCAGTGTAATGCCTGATTTGGCCTTCTCCCTACAGGACATGCAACATCCTGGTTCAAAATCTTTGTAGTTTCTGGTATTCTCCCTGTCCTTCCCAATGTCCTTTAACAGACCCTTTTTTCTATTTGGTTGTTTATGGAGGACCTTCTAAGCAATTAACAGTTGTGACAGAGCATTACTAACCCTTCTACAGTCACACATACAATATAAGAACTCTCACACAGCCAGAATTTCTGTAGAGAAGCAAAGGTTTTTACTAAAATAATTAAATAAATGAAGTTACAGCTAAAAGAGAACATATAGGTTACAGTACAAGAAATAAAATGGAAAAGTATACAGAAATATGCACTAAGACGGGTTAGCTAAGTTTACCTGAGGTACAAAGATTTCTAAGTCCAAAGAATCGCTGGTTTGCAAAATTTCACAGTCTTTCTGTAACCTTTGGTTCTGAGGCAGTCTCTGTGCTGACAGGTGTTCTCTGTGGTCAGGAGAGTCCAAGCAAAATGTGTGTTCAAATGCCCTGATCAGGAGCTACAGTATTTATACTTCTCTGTAACTCTTGAAATAGTGAGCAAAAATCCCACAACATTTAGGCCAGTAGATGGCATTATTGTGCTTCCCAAAATTCTTATTTTCCTGATAATCTTTGATGTCAGATTCTCATAGTTAACCTAGGTGTTACAGTCTTACACAGGTATGCTATAAGGATGTGTTTCTTTTTCTATTACCTCACACAGGACTGTTAGAAGGATCTCTCCTGGCTAAAACATCCTGGGCTTTAAACTGGCTTAATTTAATTAGTTATAAGGAAGATCCTGTAAGTGTTATGATTATACAGGTGATTGTATTACTTCTGTTTTCCTTGGTTAGTTCCTATTGGAAATACCCCTTTGATCTTTCAACCACAAGTTTTTTTACCAAACTTGTCAGATTCCTGCAAGCAGCTGGCATCTCAGGTCAGAAGAAGGTCAAACCCCCTTTTAAAAAAAAATTCAGTCTTTTGTTCATGTGCTTTTGCTGACACTGGCATGTACATAGTATGACAATAAAAAAACATACATACAACAGAATAATATCTACAAATAAGGGCTAACAGCCGGGCAGCTCGCACCAACCATTCCCTCCTAGACCAAAATTTGTTGGAATCCATCCATAGGTAGGGTATGATTTTCTCAAATTCTGTTCACTGCTTTAACTGGTGAGATAGCCTGTCTATGTTGGCATTGGCTGATCCAGCCCTGTTGGTAATGGTCATATTGTAGCCCTGTAAGGCAATGCTCCATTTTAAGAGATTACAATTTGTTTTACCCATCTGAGTCAGCCACAACAGGGGGTTATGATTGGTCTGTACCTCAAAGTGCTTCCCATAGAGGTACGGCTCTAATTTCTTCAAGGCCCATACCAGCGTAAGGCATTCCTTCTCAACTGTGGAATAGGTCTGCTCCCATGGAAGCAACTTTTTGCTAAGATACACTATTGGGTGATCTTTCCCTTGGTTAGAGGTCTGACTGAGGACTGCTCCAATCCCCACATCTAAGGCATCTGTCTGGACTACAAATGGCTTACTGTAATCTGCACTAGCCAACACATAGGCACTGCACAGTGCCTCCTTTGGCTTTGCGAAAGCTCATTCACAAGCTGGCTCCCATTTTACCCTTTTGGGTATTCTTTTCTTTAGCAAGCCATAGAAGGGAGCTGCCAGGGCACTGTAATTTGGTACAAACTTTCAATAGTACCCAGCAGTCCCTAGGAAACTCTGAACCTGCTTCTGGGTTTCAGGCCTGGGCCATGCTTCTATCTCATCAATCTTGGCTTGATTAGGGTGAAGCTGCCCCCACCTCACTATATTTTCTAGGCACACCACTTCCGCCATGGCCACCAGGCCCTTTTCAGCCTTGTTAGTGAGCTTGTCTCTCTGTATCCTACCTAACACTTCTCTCAGGTGGGACAGGTGTTCCTTCCAACTGGTACTGAAGAGGCACTATCGTCCAGACATGCCACTGCATACTCTTCAGTTCCATGTAACACCTGGTTGACCAAACTTTGGATGGTGGCAGGGGCATTCTTTATTCCAAAAGGCATTACCCTGAACTCGAATAATCCTATTGGAGTGATGAAGGCCAACCTGTCCCTAGCTCTGGCAGTTAACTCCACCTGCCAATACCTTTTTGTCAAGTCAATGGTAGAAAGATATGTCACCCCTCCCAACTTGTCCAATAGTTCATCCATCCATGGCATTGGGTGAGAGTCAGACTTCATGACTGCATTGAGTCAACGATAGTCCACACAAAAGCAAGTAGAGCCATCTGGCTTGGGAACGAGGACTACAGGTGAGGCCCAGAAGCTGTGGGATTTCTGGATTACCCCGAAATCCAGCATTTCCTCCACCTCCCTCCTAATGTCCTTTAGGACAGCCTCTGACACCCGGTAGGCTGTCTGCCATATGGGTGCTTGCATCCCCATGTCTACATCGTGTGTCACTAGGGGGGGTTAGTCCAGGCTTGACCATAAACAAATGTGGAAAATTCCACTGAAACTTCCCTCACCTGGGCTCTCCACCTCCACACTGTGGGGGGTAATCCACGGGAGTAAGCTAAGGGCCAAGCTGAGGAATCCTCGAGATGGTGGTTGGAAATCCCTGGAAGATGCCTGGTTGTGGGTAAGGTAGGCAGACTGGTTGCCAGGGGAGAAAAAGTACAACAAAAAACAACAAAAGAAAAAAACTTCCTTCACTTCCTGGGTCTGTTCCATGGTCAACTGGGGTGACAGTTTGATTGCCTCCACAGAGGACTCCTGCTTGCTTTCCTCCAGCAAGTACAGTGGGGAGTCTTCTTCATCCATCCCCTCCCCAGGACTACACACTTCAAATACCATGGCTGCGCTATTTGCATATGGCTTCATCACGTTGACATGGTACATTCTATGGGCATGTATCCTGTCAGGCAGTTCTTCAATATACAGTAGTTCATGTCATTAACCTGTCATACTACCTTATTTGGTCCTGCACACTCAGCCTGCAGCTTATTCTTCAGTACCGGGATTAGGACCATGACTTCCTGACCTACACTGTACAAGTGAGCTCTGGCTCTGTGGTCATACCAGAGTTTTTGCTTCTGCTGGGAGGCTGACAGGTAGCTCAGGGATGCTCCCATAAGCTCCTTCAGCTTTTTCCCTAAACTCCAGGACATACTTCACTATGGGAGTTCCCTGGGTGGCATGCTTGCCTTTCCAGTCTTCCTGGATCAAGTCTAGGGGCCCATGCACCCTATGTCCATATAAGAGTTTGATGGGGGAGAATCCTGTCAACTCTTTGGTCACCTCCCTGTATGTGAACAACAGATGGGGAAGGTATTACTCCCAGTCTGTCCCATGCTGTTCATCAAACACTTGGAGCATCGATTTTAGGGTATGATTAAACCTTTTCACAAGCCCATTGGCTTGTGGGTGATAAGGTGTCGTGCGTCTTTGCACCCCATACTTCTCCCACAAACATTTCAACAGTTTCTACATGAAGGTACCCCCTCGATCAGTGATAATCTCCTGCTGAAACCTGACATGGCATAATCTACCACTGTCAGGATCAACCTCTTCCTGGAGAAGCTTGGGGTACTCAAAGCTCCCACAATATCCATTCCTAACTTCTGGAATGACTCCTCCATAATGGTAAAGGGAATTAGAGCAGCTTTGGTTTTACTACTTGTCTTCCCTATTTGTTGGCATTGGCGACAAGACCCGCAATATTCCTTTACCTGCTGGGTGAAGTTGGGCCAATAGAAATTCTGGGCCAATCGCTGCATGGTGCGTACAATTCCCAGATGTCTGGACTTGGGGATATCATGAGTGATCTTGAGCAATGACTCACGGTACCTCTGTGAAATGACAGGCTGCCTGCCCATCACCCCTCCCTCTGTCCTTACGTCCTGTGTATACAACAGTCTATTGTCCCAAAATACTCTATGTCTCCTGTCACCTCCCTGTGTCCTATCAGATTCTGCACAAGCCCTCAGACTCTACAAACTAGGATCAGTCATCTGAAAAGCTGCAAATTCTTTACATCTTCTCACGGCATGGGACATGTCCCCTTCAGTTCCTAAACTGGGGTCCATAGCTCTGGCATCATGGTATTCAGGGTCACTGCCATCCCTTACTTTCTGACCATTGGTTACCCCTTCCTCCTCAGTGTAACCTTCTGTAGCTGTTTTGTGAACTGCTACCTGGGGAAGTCCTACCCCCCCTTTCACTACCCTCCATTTCAGAAGACACAGGCTGGGGAGACAGCCTCCCATTGTTTTCCACAGGGGCTTCTATGAGGTCCAGGGAACCACAATCGGCCTTTGCTGTCTGACTGTGGGTAACTGCACACACCACCCCCTTCTGGAGATTATTCCCTAGAATCACATCCAGGCCAAGGTTGTCTGCTACTGCTACTTTTTGCACCCTCTCTCCTGTCTCAACCCAGTCCAGGAGAATGCTAGCAAGTGGCAGAGTTTTCCCCTCCCCAGTGAATCCCCTCACTGTTATGAACTGATTAGGTATAAGCTGTTCAGGCTCAACCAAATACTCTTTTACTAAGGTAAGAGATGTCCCCGTGTCCCTTAACCCATGGGTCTGCACCTCATTTACAGTAACCGGGTGCATGTGCTCCCTCATGTTTATAGCCATGCTTTCAGGAATATACAGTGCACCCAACTCTGTTCGAGCACCACTTTGTCCACTCTGTGCCTTTTTAGGACACTGCCTAGTAAGATGCCTTGGCTGTTTGCAAAACCAACAATCATCATTTCTCTTATCCGATAAATCCATTTTTTGTAACCTGGGGCTTCCCTTCTTCTGTGGAGGCAGTGAGGGTTTTAGCTACCCTGAAGACAGGTTTTTCCCTTTCTGCACTGCCACACCCACCCCACTCCCTTTCAGAGCAGGCCTGCTCCTAGCATAAAGGTCTGAGAGTTCAGCAGCCTCCTGCACTGTTTTGGAGACTTGGTCATCTAACCAGGTTTTCACTTCTGCTGGTCAAGCTGAAAGGAATTGCTCCAGAAGCACAACCTCCTCAATTTTCTCTACATAGTTTGCTTCCACTCCCTCCCAACAAAATTTTAGAAACTGACATTGCTTTGTGGTGAGTTCCTCATAGCTCATGTCAGGGCATCTCTGGAGCTTGCAGAACTTAACCCTGTACACTTCAAGCATTAATTTATATGTTTTAAGCAATGCAGCTTCAAGTTTCTCATAATTGCTACTGTTCTGATTGTCCATTTAGCCTGGTGCCATGCACCTTTTCCAAATAAGCAGCTGGGATAGCTGAAAGCTCCAGAATTACCTTAGTATTTTAGCCTGGATATAGACCTTTTCAAACAAATTCAAAAATGCATCCATATCCTCCCCCTCTTTAAATTCAGCTATTAGTATAGAATTTAATTTGTACCACAGTCCTGGAGTTCCAGGTTCACCCCTGCCACTTACTGTATGTGGTGCTGGTCATTAGAGTCTTAGCTTTGTCAGTTCAAATTCCCTCTAGCCCTATCTTTCCTCTCTCTCAGCCTCTCTCTGAAGCTGCCTTTCTTTTTCCTCTGCCTCTCTCCAATGTTGGTTTTCTTTTTCCTGCATCTCCAGCTCCATCTAGGACTTCCTCTGCTTGAATTCCCTTTGCAGTTGGGCTTTGAACTTTTTCTGCTTGAATTCCAGCTCCAATCTCCTCAATTCTGGCTGCAGCTAGATCCCTTCCAGCTCCAGTATTGTGGTGATCATCCTCTGGCACTGTGGCTCTGGGTTCCCTCTGGCCTCACTGTCCTCCTCCATGGGACTGGACACTGTGACGTTCCATGGTATCCCTGCTCCCAAGATCTGGTCCATTTCAGTCACCAACTGTGATTCAAGGTCTTGGGCAGTCGCTTGATCATCAGCTGCCACAAGAACCTCCACAAGGTGCTTTTTGGCTTGCCCCTCATACTGGACCCCTCTTTCCTGACACAACTGCTTTAAGTGTTCTGCAGTGTATTCGCTACAGATGGAAGCCATCTTCTTCCCTAACTGTTGCTACACTCGCTTGCACCCTAGGAAAAAAAAAGACAGGTTGGGAACTTTATACGGTACCCAAAGTATGTATTTTGTTAAATTTCTGCCTTAATTGTGTGTGGACTGTTCACAGTTTATCAGTCTGATACACTGGGATCGAATCCAACTGTTATGCCTTTGCCACCAATATCTCTTGAATCGCAGCACTATGCAACCGAATCTCTCAGATCCCAATGCTGTGCACCAGATCTGTCATGAACCCACTCCGGGGGGTCAGGCCCACTGAACTAATAGTGCTCACACTTAAGTGCAATCCATGATGAGGGGGACAGGGATACCTTCCTCAAACTTCAGAATACTCACCGAGGTCATAGCTGCACCTATGCCACAAGAATCTCAGGCATCCCTCTAACTCTGGATGAGGGCACAATATCAGTCTTGAGAGTCTTGTGGCCAAATATGAATATTTCCTTACTATTACTCAAAAGAGGAGAAGAAACAGGCATCACACTCTCTTCTGGGTAGCAGTTTAACACCTGATTTGGCCTTCTCCATGCAGGGCATGCAACAGCCTGGTTCAAAATCTTTGTAGACTCTAGTATTCTCCCTATCCTTCCAGCTGTCCCTTTACAGACCCTTTTCTCAATTATGTTGCTTATGGTGGCCTCTCTAAGCAATTAACAGTTAAATCAGATTATTAATAAACCTTCTACAGTCATACATACAATATAAGAACCCTCACACAGCCAGCATTTCTGTAGAAAAGCAATGTTTTTAACTAACATAATTAAATAAATGCAGTTACAACTAAAAAAGAACATGTACTAAATTAGGTTACAGTATAAGAAACACAATGGAAAGTATACAAAAAAATGCACTAAGACAGGTTAGTTAAGTCAACCTGAGGTACGTAGATTTCAATATCCAGAGCATCGCTAGTTTGCAAAGTATTGCAGTCTTTCTGTGGCCTTTGGTTCTTAGGAAGTCTCTGTGCTGACAGGTGTTCTCTGTGGTCAGGAGAATCCAAGCAAAATGTGTGTTCAAATGCCCTGATCAGTGTCTTTTTATATTTCTCTGTAACTCTTGAAATAGTGAGTGAAAATCCCACAACATTTAGGCCACTAGATAGCACTGTTGCTCTTCCCAACAATCTTATTTTCCTGATAATCTTTGATGTCAGATTCTCATAGTTAACCTAGGTTTTACAGTCTCACACAGGTTTGCTAAAAGGATGAGTTTATTTTTCTATTACCTCACACAGGCCTGTTAGAGGGATCTTTCCTGGCTGAAACATCCTGGGCTTTAAACTGGCCTAATTTAATTAGTTATGAGGAAGATCTTGTAAGTTTTATGATGTTACAGGTGACTTTATTACTTCTGTTTTCCTTGGTCAATGCCTATTAGAAATACCCCTTTGATCATGCATACACAAGCTTTTTGACAAGAACTTGTCAGATTCCTGCAAGCAGCTGGCCTCCCTGATGAAAAGAAGGTTGAGCCCCTCTTTTAAAAAAAATCCAGTCTTTTCTCTATGTGCTTTTGCTGGCATGTACATAGAAGAAAAAAAACACACATATATCCAACAGAATAATATCTAAATAAGGGCTAGCAGCAGGAGCAGCTCACCACAGTGTATATGCCCATGTTCAGTGTTTCTCAAATCCAGACATTATGGAGAAATTTGGATAAGAAATGTAAAAATGATCTCAAAATAATTGAAAATTACATTTTAATTAAATGTTTGGCCACCCATACGTCCACCCTTTTGCACCTATGAATCTGAGATTTTGTACACCATTGTATGTCATTATGCTCTGTTTATGTTCTAAATTTGGTGTTAATTGGACCTGTACATCTAAAACTATAGTGAAATAAATGAAATTTAAAATTTGGCATATCCCATGGAATTTTCATGAAAATTCCATGAAATTCCATGAAATCAGAATGGTCATTCTGTCGGCATTCCATGAGCAGAATTTTATATTCCATGGAGCTCTACTCAGGAGTTTTTTGGTATTTTTGAACCAGATTTTCAACATGGGCTTTTTGGGTCTCCCGCTCATGAACACTGGCACCGTCATTTTGTTAATCGATCCTGAAAGGTGATTCCATGCAGTTGCCACAAAATCACCTTTTGGGAGCTAGTAATGAATGGCTCATGCAGTGTTCATGTGGAGGGGTACCAAAAAGCCCAGGTTGAAAATTTGGTGCAAATATACCCAGAAATGACTGAGATATCAACATAAGTTCAAGACACCATTGACAGCCATTATAAGGCACCTACCTCAATGTTTCCATTTGTGGTTCAGGTTTGAAGCATGCAGATGTGTCCTGATCCACAGAAGATGACAACAGCCAGCCTCCAATGGTAAGTATTGGGCAGGGGGGTTGGGTGGTGGGTTGCTTAGTGGAAGGGTCAGGATGGTGGAGGGGGAATGAGGAGACAATTAGGGACTGTTTTCTTTTTTATAGGATTTAAAAAAATAAAAAGGCATCAGGAGACTTTTTTCTTTTTTTTCAGGTATAATTGTAATAAATACACATTTTTGGACACTGGGGGTAGGATCTTCCATGCCCGACAGAATTGGTGGTGGTGGGGAGGATATTATATAACTGGGGACACTGGGAGTGGGTGCTCCAGTGTCTTGCCATGGGGTGCTACTTCCAACACAGGGACTGGGCACCCCATTGTCAGAAATGGACAGTTTTCTTCTGTTAGGATGCTGGGAGTGGGCTCTCAGGTGTCCAACAGTGCTGTCTAGTACTGACACTGGGATTGGGCACCCTGATGTCGTCAATAAAACTTATTTCTACAGCAATATTTCTATTTTTGGGCTCACAAAGTAGGATGTTACTTTCTGTCTCATCATACAAAGCAAGATCCTACCTCATATTATGTGGATACAAAAGAAGATTTTCACCATTAAATGAAAGCCTATTTTAAGGGCATTTTTCAAGCAGTAAAGTGCAAAATGCACCTAAGGGGTCCCAATAAGCAAGCTACATCTGTTGGATCCTCCCCAGATCATCAATTTTGTGAGGGGGGGTTCCACATCTGAACATTTCAGGTAAACTGAAAACAAGATGGTGGGCTTACGTAAACAAAATTTTCTCATACAAAGCATGATTCCACTTTCATTTCATACAGCTATATTTTAGTACTTACTGAGCATGCTCAGAAATTATTTTTCTTTTATTTTTAACTGCAATAATTGAAAAACAACAAATTATTATTTTTTTACCAGACTGGCAAAAGGCACATATGTGAGGTAGTCCCTTTCTGCTCTGAAAATTTCAGACAAAAAAACCCATCTGGGCTGTAGGCAAGTTCAAAGAAAAATCCCAACAAAGTCAATGTGTGAAAACATGTTATTTTCACCTCTTCATAAATCAAAAACTGCACCTCTGACCAGAACATAACTTGCCACATCAAGAGATCAACTCCCACAGGACAGTGCATACCAAATGTTGTGCAAATCCATTGAACAGTTATTAAATTGCAACATTTTTAGTTTAGCCTACTCAATTTTAACTATAAGGGTGTGACTGCATCCCTATTATTCATATATATATATATATATATATATATATATATATATATATATATATATATGCAAGCAATAAGACACGACAAGGTGTGGGTTATCTCCTGATAAGAGCATGCCCAGGTGCATTGTTAGGCATGAGGTGTTTGTGCCGAGTGCCTTATGCACCTGGACATGCTCTTATCAGGAGATAACCCACACCACAGAGTGTCTTATTGCACTTATAAAATGGGCCCCCAACTAATTATAAAAAAGAATAAAGAAAGTTAGAAATTTGTAAAAAAATAAATGTTATAATACAAGAAATAGTAAACAATAGTCCACCTGTAAAAGTACTGTTAATCATTTGCACTAGAGGGCTTTATATATATTGGTCATGTTGTGTGGCTATGATTGCTACACACACAGTTCATGCTCGGCTGTGAAACACAATTTATGGTTATTGTTTTATTTATGTTTGGGAAGCTTCTGCTTTGCAAAGGCTGTTTGTGGTATGAGGAAGCAAGTGGCCCGAATTGTTTGTGAGGGCAGTGGAGCTGCTCCATTCCCCACCCCCTCCCCACCGACATCTACACACAGACAGTACAGTCATGAACACAGGCTATTTTATTTAATTATACTATTTTTGTACTTGCTGTGGAAAGACTGAGAGCATGCTGTCATTTTCTGTGTAACATCGGGTTTTCCAGTAGCGAGTGCGTCTCTTGGGGGACGCCGTAGTGAGGAGCTTGCATTTTACAGCATTGTGGGAAATGGTAAAATAACTTTCAATCAGATGGTTTACGATGAATGTTTGCTTGTAATCGAGTAGACAAGAGGTGATGGTAAAGGTGGTGAAGCTTTTTTTTCTGGTTATCATTTAAAAAGGCATCATGGAGGCACATACTCAGCGCTAACTGGATGATAATGACTTTAAGAGAATGAGAAAAAAGGTGAGAATTTTAATACTTTAAATGAGTGGCAAGTGATAGTCACAGTATGATGGTAAGGAGTTTTAAAAGGTGGCAACAGCAAGAGATATTTCTTGCACGGGGGAGGAAGGGCTGCAGCTGGTACCTAGACCGGAGCTGGGTCAGAACAATGGGATGTCGCGCTGTGAGCTGTGCCAGGCTTTGTTTCTGTTTTCAGCTGGCAGTTCATTGATTCTGTGCTGTTGTTGGGCTGGGGAATGAAGGGTAGTGCTGGTTGGCACAATACATGCTGATAAAGACACGACTGAAGCTAGGTTTCAGCCAACCAGCATTGTGGATTTCTTAGGTCCATTTTATAAATATATATATATATATATATATATATATATATATATATATATATATATAATCTCTAATGTTTCCTGTATTTACAAATATATGTAATATTAATATAACTATTAATCAGCCAAAAACAAATGGAAGTATTTATGATTTAATGTACCTCTTGTTACTTACCCCAGAGACACAGTCCAACCCGTTTATTAAGTGTGCAGTGGGCATCCAAGTATTTATTTATATGTTGCCTCAATGATACTCTTATAGTACTGCTTGCAAGCATTTGTATATATTATAAACTACAAGTTACTTGTACATATTGTTTTATGGACTTTTTTGCCTTCTCAAACTATTGCTGTCTAGATTTCTCTGTTGTGTAAGTCTCACATCATTATGTATTCATCCTGTGTACCCATATTCTACATTATGTATACTGTTTTCTTATTGTACCTTTATACTTATCTTAACTTCCTAGGTCCACCTTGAAAATGAGTTCACTCAATGGTGTTTCGCCTGGTAAAATAAACATTTATCGACTGATTGACTGATTGATATGTGTAAACACAAACTGCCCATTATATTGAGCGGTCAGTATAATGTAAAGTAGTGACATGCATCTAAAAAAAATTCAGTTGCGGTTTAAAAATTTTAATGCAGCCTCTTTTACCCCACAGTACACTAAACATAGCCCACAGTGAACTTAACATGGCAAATCAAATAAGTTCAGTAAAACAATCAATCAATAAATCAAGCAAGTACAGCTCTGCCTTGATTTTGGTTAGTTCTTACTTGAAGAAGTCAGAGATTTTACTCTGTGATGTTGATTTTTGGCAATAAGGAGCCCACACCCTTTCCACTCCAGTGAGCACACACCAATCCGGTCCAACATCTAGGTGTTGCTCCATATCATATCTTAAGAGTCAGCAATGTGTTCTTTACATTGTTTGGTGTTTGGTGTTACAGTAACTTCAGACTGCTCCTCATCATCTGCGCCATCCTCCTGTTCCATCTCTGCTGTACGCTAAATCCTGTTAACTCATCTTTGGTAAAGCTTCGTTTTTTTTTTTAAAGTTCAATCTTGTTTCTAAGTGACATAACTTTATATTTGACTGCCATTCTTCAAATTACTGACTGACTTAACTGTGCACTGTGTGACAACGAGCTGAGAATGAGCCGCCAGCCACATTAGTGTGAGGTAAAAATACATTCAGTTAATTGTGTTCATTGACACCTCATCAGGGCTGTAATTTCACTCAGATAAGTGGCTGATACAGATGGAGGGGAATACACATTTTATCAGGAGGATTTATCATTAAGGTCTATTGAAATGGCTTTTGGTAATGTGAAACTACCCACTAAAACTGATTGTCTGCTATACACATGGGCTGTACAAATAGAGCTGACTGTATATACATTTGGAATTATTGCTTTTAATATGCCTTTATCTGTACAACTGGAGGTCATCTTTTTAGTCACCATTTAGAAATTTACATGGAAATTATTGTTTTACAGTGCAGCTTTAATTCAAGCATACATTTTATACAATTATACTTACACATAGAACTTGCATCACAAGCTTGTGCTTCTTAAAAGCACAGATCAGTATTTATACAAAGCCTCTTGTTTTCAAGAGCTCAAATCAGTATTTATACCATCCCATTTTGTTTTTCTTCTAGGTAAGGGTGAGATCCTACATGTACTTGCTTTATAACTTGTACCTTTCCTTTCAGTCTGTATGCTAGTGTTGTAAATTTGAAATTATTGTAATACTAGTAATTACAATGGTTTGGGCTGCTAAACTACATTTTCAAAATATGCAAATTAGTTATGCAAATGTGCACTTGGGACCAAATTAAGCATTTACAAAAATATATGTAACAAGTACAAATAAATATAGATAACATACATAAAACTATATGTAGCATATATTTAAAACATATATAACATATGTAAGAAATATATGTAACATATCTATATAAAATATATAAAAACATATGTACTATATATAAAATATATGTAACACATATTAAAAATATGTGTAACATATATAAAATGGAATATCTAACTATATCATATATCTATCTATATTTATTTATTTTTTATTATTTTTATATTTAGTTTTTGTTGACCAGGTAAGTGCACTAGGCATGATCTGGGGGTGGGAGATACAGATGAATGCCAACTGACCTTGAACCAGATTAAGCTGTTGGTGGTATTTTTAGTGAATGAGGGAAATTTGGCCAGGACACCGGGGAAGTTCCCCAACTCTTTTCGATAAGTGCCATGGGATCTTTAACATCCACCTGAACTACCACCAATCCAGCAGATGGGACCTCGGTTTAATGTCTCATCTGAAAGATTGCACCTCAGAAGTGCAGCACCCCTCTGATGCTGCACTACAGTGTCGGTATTGGGATATTAACCCAAGTGTCAGATGGGGGAACTGAACCCACAGCCCTTTGATCTCCTCACCTCAGAGGCGAGTGTGCTACCTACTGAGCCACTGTGTGTGTGTGTGTGTATATAAAATATATGTAACCTATATAATCCGGCCAGGAATATCGCAGGAAAAAATATCACCAGACATTACAAAGTGGCAATAACATCAACGCCAGCAATGTCAGCAACCAAAAACATTGCTGACCAGATTTGTGCAGGCAGTACAATGTGAATAAATCCCTGGTGTCTAGTGTTTCCCCTGCCCTATCCACCAATCATCAGCCTCAGTAAATGTAACTGTATCAATCCTTAGTGTGAAATCCTGTGGTCCCCTCAACCTGCTGTCACCGATCGCCATTCGCTGGCAACAGTGTCCCATTATTTTTTAATTCCAATATATCCCTGGTGTCGAGTGGACCCCCCCACACCAGCAGGTAGTTTCCATGACCCCATTCCCCCACCCCGACAAAAAGTGGGTGACCAGCACAGCCCACAACTCTCCACCATGGCTGGCCACCCAGCAGAGCTGAAATGAATGAGATTGAGAAATGAATGAGCGTGTATATACAGTACTCACACTCAGTCATTTCAGCTCTGCTGGGTGGCCAGCCATGGTGGAGAGTGGAGGGCTGTGCAGGTCACTCACTCATTGCTGGGTGGGGGGGAAGTGTGGCTGTGGAGAACTACCTGCTGGGGTAGGAGGTCCACTAGACACCAGGAATATATTGTAATTAAAGAAATAATGGGACACTGGTGCTGGCAATAGGTGATCGGTGATGGTGGGTTGGGGGACCACAGGACATTAAACCGGAGATTGATACAGTTATATTTACTGGGGCTGTCAACTGCGGGTGGGTGGGTGGGGACCCACTAGACACCAGAGATTTATTTGCATTGTACTTCGTGCGCAGATCTGGCCAGTGATGTTTTTGGTTGCCAACATTGCAGATGGTGATGTTATTGCAGCTTTTTAATGTCAAAGTGATATTTTGTCCCACAATGTTCCTGGCCAGATCCATATATAACATGCATAAAAGTAAGGTTCAGCCAAGAATCCTTACTGCCCGGGACTACACCAAATTCTCGGAAGTACAATTCAATCACTACCTAAGCAGCCAGGACTGGAGCCCCATAACATTCCTCCCAACTCTGGCTGAAGCCTTGGAATACTTTCAGGACTTACTAAGTACAACTGCCAACCTCTTCGCTCCTATGAAGAGACTGAGAGTGAAAGGCAGCTGTTACAAGTGGATCTCTCCAGCCCTCAAATCTCTAATGACTACTCGGGACAAAGCCTGGAAGAACTTCAAGCTCTCCACCCTCCCGGCAGATCTAGTGGAATACAAAGCCCTAAGAAACAAAGCCAAGAGAGCCATTAAACTTGCTAAAAGAGAGTACATCACACACCTCCAGAAAACTAGCTTTGGCAACCCTAAGCAATTCTGGAATCATGTCAATGATCAATGATCAAGGGCAGCAAAAAGACTGAATCCAGCCCCATGGAGATCAATGGTCAGCTCACTAGTGACTCTTCTTTAATATTGGCTGCCCTTAACAACCACTTCACTGATCTGGAGGCCTACAAGGCCAGCCAGTCTTCCCAGACTTCAGCCCCAAGCACAACAGAAGCAATACACTTTGAACGACCCACTTTCCACCTGAGACTGGCAAAGCACACTGAGGTCCTAACCCTCCTAAAGATGCTGAAACCTAAAGGATCAGGGGGACCAGATGGGATCAACCCTTGGCTACTCAAGGCTGGAGCCACCTCCTTATCCAGGCCCTTAACCATGTTCCTTAACAAATCACTAAGGGAAGCAGCAGTCCCTGACCAGTGGAATCATGCCAATGTAGTCCCTATCCACAAAGGTGAACTCAGGGAAAAACTAACCAACTATAAGCCGATCTCCCTTCTCTGCACACTTGCCAAGCTGCAAGAAAGGCTAATCTACAACCAACTCCGGGACTACTTGGAAGCTCATCAGCTCCTTGCTCCCTCTCAACATGGATTCAGACCAAACCACAGTACTGACACTGCCCTCATTAACTTCTTGGATGAAGTGCTCAGGGCAATGGACAAAGAGATACCCACAGGTGCTGTCTTTATAGACCTGTCCAAGGCATCTGACCTTGTCGACCACAATCTTCTGCTACAGAAGCTGCACAATGTAGGCTAGATCCCCATGCCCTCAAGTGGTTTGGGAGTTATTTATCAGGCCGGACACAGATGGTCACCTGGAAGGGGGCCTTGTTAGGGCCACTACCTCTAAAACAGGGAGTACCTCAGGGTTCAATACTAGGCCCCCTCCTATTCTCCCTATTTACCAATGAACTAAGTACCTACTGTGGGGAGTGCTCGGTTGTACAGTACACTGACGACACTGTCATCTACCGACCCTTAGGTGATGTGACTGCTCTTGGTCCCCTCCTCTAAAAGGACCTCACATCCCTAGAGACATGGCTGTGTGAGAACAGAATGGTATTTAATGCAGACGAAACCAAGGCAATACTATTCGGGCAAAGATCACTGGAACTTGACAGGTCCTCATCCCTGCTACTAACCACACTCTCTGGCAAATGCATTAATGTAGTTCCCTTCCTAAAATACTTAGGCCTAACTCTGGATCAGTCAATCACCTACAAGGACCATGTGGACCAGGTCACCAGGACCCTACATCGCAAACTCAGAACCTTGAACTGACTCAAGGACCAGCTCATCCCTCAGGCCATGCTCTCCATTGCGACAAGCATCCTGCTCTCTACCCTGACCTATGCAGCCCTGATTATACAGGACATGGCAAAACAAGAGGTATCCAGGATGCAAATCCTATACAACAAAATAGCTCGGTTCGCTACCCAAGACCACCCGCGACGTCACCACTGTGACACTCTGGCCCTGCTCCGGTGGCCCACATTGGCCGCTCACCTCCAATACCCATTGCTTGTCCAGGCCTACAAGCTACTCAAACCTCCCGCTCCACCAAGCATAGCCAAAACCATAGCCATTAAACACAACCCTAGGAATCTAAGGACATCAGAACAAACACTACTAGAGGCCCCCAGAGTAAGGACCAATGCCAGCGGCAGACCTTTTTCTTGCCAAGCCCCCAGCCTATGGAACAAGCTCCCTCCCCTGGTCCAGGATGCCTCCTCACTCACGAACTTCCACACCAGGCTCAAGTCCCATATACTGGATACAAGTGCACACCACTGCCATGGCTCTTAAGGTATCCCCTTTTTCTGCATCAAACCCTCAGAAAGGTGAGCTGACCATGTACCTCCCTCTAGTATCTGGACACCTAGGGACCAATACTACCTCAAGTATATTACTATGCCAAGTAGTACCAAGGCAAAACAGTGTCATGATGATAACCATGTCTGTAACCACTGTCTGTAACCACCTTATTCTTGTACAACCTATGTAATTAAAAGTTTTTCTCCACTGTATCATATCTTGTATTGTTATCCCAGGTCGCGCCTGAAAAAGGGACCTTCGGGGCTCTGTGGGCCTACCCGGTCACGAAAATTCACCAATTTTAATAAATAAATAAATAAAAATATGTAATCTCTCTCTCTCTCTCTCTCTATATATATATATATATATATATATAGGCATATATACAATACTAGAGAGAGAAAGTGTGACATTCATGCTCCCAATAAAACTTTCTTTAAATGTCATAACTGTGGATATTTTGAGAACTTATATGTGGTCATTGTTTAATACCAAATATAAAGATAATTCATCAATTCTAAGTTTAAGAAAATAAGATTGAAAAGTATCTGAAGAAAAAATTTAACGTGGGTAACATGGTGTCCATGATAACTCATTTGCCATTTTCATTATTAAAGTAAAATTGATATCACAATGCCCGGGTCTTCTACTTTGATATAGTAGTTAGCAACTTTTCATCATTTGGTCTCAAACCATACCCATCACCCTTTACTGGACCATTCTTTGCTGGGCACCATTAAGTCTCAGCCCATAGTTAATCGCAGTTTAGTTTTCTCTCACATACCTTTGTTTCCCCATACCAGCTTTGCTGAAGATATATGTGGTACTATATGCTTTAGACAGCCACCAACAATTCTTTAAAATGTGAAGCACGTTTTATTTTAACACAGTATTTTCTAACACATAACGTGAGTAACAAGGACACCACAACACATAACATGAGTAACAGATGTTTTATCTAACTATGCCTTTACCTATCCAACACTTTATAAATATGCTTAAATGTTACAAATATGCAAGATAAAGCTAACCTTAATATACCCATAATATACAGTAAAAACAGTTAAACATACTCTTTAATCATCTAATTCACACAGAGTAAATTTTACCTGTGTCAGTAGTAAACAAACTGCTAATCACTACCAGTCACTGCATCTTGTCCCAAAGCAGAAGAACAGAGGGAATCCATTAGGTGTACAATTTAGCTAATAGGCTAAATATTAATGTAGTCCATGTCTGTCATGACAAACAGACCACATCAAGAGATGATATTTATTTGAAAATTAGTTTAAAACCAGACAGGGTATGGTTTAATCGAAGAAAGTCATGTTCTGGAAAGTGCAACTGTTGAGTCACTGTTGACTGTACAGGGTCATCAAATTTCCAAACAATGTCCTTTAATGGTTGTGTAGAATATTCAGCCATGTCCTCATCAGCGACACTGTAGGTGTATTTTTTATTCTTCAGCAAATATTTGATGATGACTTGTGTATCTGAAGAAGATTCAACCTCAGCAAGGAATATAACAAGTGTGTTTTTTGTCCCAGTTGTAAACTGCACAGTCACAAAGTTTCCTTTATTAATTTTCCTAAAAAAACATATGAAAACAGGAATTGAGAAAAAAGGAGGACTAGATAATTCTACTACCTCTCCCGTCGGGGGTTACAGATGGATGCCAACTGACAGTGAACCAAATGAAGCTTTTGATGGTATTCTTAATGCGGTATAAGTAGTGGGATGTGCCGCTGTTCTACCACCCTCACCCTCCATGAGCCAATCGTGGTCCAACCCCTCCTTCTGGGTGACCTCTGAGGCAGTGGCAGTGGCCCTGTTGGTCCCTGGGTGGGAGAGATCCATTGTATTCTGGCCAGACTGGAGACTAAATCAGCAACCTTCTCCCTCAGACAAGAGAAGTGCCTGCAGATGGGGTAAGACTGCATTCTCAGAATGCTTCCTGGAAGACTGCCGCTCCACAGCTGCAATGTAATGGAAATTTGGCTGGACACCAGGGCAACTCCAATACTGTTTGAGAAGTGGCATGAGATTTTTAATGTCTATGTGAAAAAAACACAGACTGGAACTCTGATTAACATCACCTCCAAATGAGAGCATCTCAGGAGTGCAGCATCCCCTCATGCTGCACTAGTGTCAGCATTGGGATTAACCCAATTGCTTGGTGTGGGGATAGAACCAACAGCTTTCTGACATTCTGGCCTCAGGAGAGTATGCAACCTGCAGAGCCATGTCCAAAACTTAGAAAGCCCCAAGAAATGTGGGGGTTCTCATTAGGAATAAGGTCGCCCTGTATTGTAATTAATGCAATCTCATGTTGTACGTAACACCTGCATCCCCCCACTAGAAAATATGTTACTTACATTAATGCTGAGCTTTCCTGTTGCAAGGGCTCATCTTCACCTGAAGGAGGTTGTTGCAATTTTTGAGACCTGGATCGTGGCACTGGTATACTTGCAGACCTCTGTGGTGATGGAGTCGGGGACCTCTGTGGCGGTGGAGTCGGGGACCTCTGCGGCGGTGGAGTCGGGGACCTCGACCAAGCTGCTAGTGGTAAAGGAGAACATATGTGTGATGTTCTGTTTGCCAACTCTGCCCCAGATTTCAAACAAAAGAATCTCCAGTCTCCTGTAAACTTTGTATTGCTGCACTGTCCTTTGTTGCTTATGCAGTATGTGCAGAAACAGCTCCTTTCTCTTGCAGAAACAACATATGGTTGAATTCCACAGACACAGTGTGTCATGCATGTGTTTGGCAATGTCTTTACATTGATTCTTTGTCAACGTTTGAGGTTCACTTCCCCCTCCTTGACAAAGAAGAATGTTCTTCTCACACGCACATGTTCATGCTGATTTTTGGGGCAGGTCAAATGTGATTTTCCATAAATAAATAAATCATGAGCGTTAGTTATTATGGCTTTTCTTGCAGTTACTGCTGTAAAAGCACTCTTCTTGAGAACACCAACTTCACCATCACATGGTCCTTTTCCATGGCGACTACCAAAGTAATGTTTTTCACATGGAACTCCCTGGTCAGACTCTCCAAAAGATGCATCCACAAAGTTGCCTTTATTTTTGTATTGTGTTGGAGCATCATCTGAAAAATGAATCATTTTTGTCATGTTGACCCTTTGATTTTGTAGGTATTTGGTTGCCAAACATATGAAGTGCTGGACGGAATGAAAATCATGTTTTCTGTCATCACTGATGAACATCAATGAGTTGTGCATAACCATGCCACAGTTGGGTTGTGGACATTGGTAATTTGTAACTATGGGATGTATAGTTGCTTGATTGTATGCCCAGTGGGCACTTTGTGCTTCATCCTGATAATGGCAATTGTAGTTCTCATCAAAATCTAGGCAATAAACAACACAACCTTTGGGCACATTTTTCTGCACATCATCAAACTGCTTTGCCTGCCATCTTGCATTGAAAAGATGCTTAGAAAATGGCCCCAGTTCTTCCTCCAGTTCCTCAATTAGTTTACGAATCACTCCATTCTGTTGTTTCATCCGCATCTGTTTCTGTTTTGTGACCTCATCCTTTTTTGTTGCAACATCATCCAATTGCCATCTTCTCCATGTCACAGTCGAATTCAAGTGATCCTCTAATAGTGGGAACAACTTTTTACGAATCCCTTTAACGCCACAATTATCACATTGTCATTCAATGCAGCTCAGTTGGGGGAAGTTACCTTGTTTTGGGCAGAGTGTAAGTGCCAATGCCTCAAATTTGTGTTTTATTGCTGTGTCTGCAATGTTATACTGGGCACACTTTGCTGCAAGGCTGTCTAATTTTAAATTAATATTAAGGCAGTACTCGCACAAGCACTGTATCAGTTTATGTTTTGACATTGGGCTGATGTTTGAAGGATGCAGTTTCACAAATTTGCTGTATCCAATTTGCAAATCTGGGTACTCCTCTTTGAATTGTTCATAAGTTGACTGAACGGATGCTTCAAGTGCCTTTTTCACCATCATGTCCTTACCAATAATCTTTGTAACTGGCAGTTCTCGGGCTATATCACTCCGCTGATAAAAGTTTTGCACTGCCTGAATTATTGAGGCTGGTATGGCATCCTTTCGTGCTTTCCTTTTGCTGATATAGTCTTTATCCAAGACTGATTCTTCACAAAAGAAATTCCAGCTAAATCCAAACTGACGGTGAAGGTCTAACTTTCTAAATGTCTTTCTGATCAGCACAGACTGATGAAGAAGTCTTCTTGTTCTTACATCATCCTTCTTCCGAGATTTCATTATGGCTTCAACTGTTACTTGCAAACTATTTGCTTCAAGAAAATCCAAACGTTTCTTTTTAGAAGGTGTCAGTATGCATCTTTCTGAAATAGCTTGCCTTTTTCTTGGTGTGATATTAGATAGAATTGAAGAGAGAACTTCTGCAAACATTTGGGGACTATTGGACATGGCTTTCCTTGATCTAGATATGGCCTTTCTCCTGGCAGCTTGGCTCTTAAATGGGTTCTGCACTGCTGAGGTGTTCTGTGGTGATATGAGTGGGGTCACAGGAGAAGGGGTATTCAAAACTGTGCTGGTCTCAGATTGAATATTGGATACAGTGTCTGTTTCAAGGGCTGTACTTTGTAAACACACAGTGTGCTTTTTCTGTGCATACGTTGCACGCCTTTGTTCATTTATTCGTCTCTTTTTTGTGATGTCATATTTTCCCTTTGTTTTCTCTTTTGTCCTCTCCACTGTTCTCTCAGGTTCTCGGCTTCTGCTCTTGTTTTCTTCTTACTTTTGGTGGTGACTGTCTGTTCATCTTCATTTTTTCATTTTCGTTGCCTGTATTGTTGCATACGAAGCTTTGTCTTTTCCCTATACTGCACTTTTTTCTCCTCAGACATTGTCCTCTTGTATTGCTTAACATATTCATTTTCAGCTACACGATAAGCTTTATACTTTTCCTTGTCTGCTTTAATCCTGGCTCTGTATTCTTTCATGCCATCATTTGGTGCTTTCCTTTGTTTAACAACACAGCTGTGAGATCCTACTACTTCAGTACATTCCAGAGCCTCCCCACTACCACCACCCAAATGAGGTCCTGTTGCCAATTCATATTTCCGTGGTTGATGCTCTCATAATCTTTTGTGCATGAATTCCATCTAAATTCAGAAACACAAAATCCAGAAACAGTCATACATTTCAATACTTGTTGTCATGTGTTTGGTTTGTGGCCACATACTAGGTTGTTGTAGTGTTTCAATGGCACTAGTTTTGCTAGATGACGTTTTGAACAAGATGATGGTGTTGCAATGCTGCAAGATTGCACACAGTACAGGAGAGAGGAACTGTTAACGTGGACAGATGTCCTAAGAAAAAAGGAAATGAGCAGCTGTGGTCAAGAACACACCATGTCATGGTTAAACCACAAGAGGACTACAGCATCCAGTGGCAAGACAAATGTACAAAGATGATGGAGTTGCAATACTGCAAGACTGCAGACAGTTCATGTTTGAAAACACCAAGTTGAAGTTGAATCACATGAGGACTACATTATCTAGTACTGATGGCATGCTCTGAAGCGAACATTGGAAAATCACACCACATTTGAAACCCATCAACAAGAAAAAAAAAAACACCCGTACCTCTTTTCACATCCACTTTCCAGATCAGCACAACATGCTATACATTCCACAGTTCCCACCGACTCCGATTAGAATTCAAAATAAAGTGTTCTGTGTGTGTGTGTGTGTGTGTGTGTGTGTGTGTGTGTAGAGGCAATGAAGTGACAAAGCAGCAAGAAAACTTCACCTGGAGAACATGCTCATGCAAAGAAACTTTAAACAGGAAAAAAGCAGCCGCACCTTCCAGTGTTAATTCCACCAATACAGGAACTACTTTACCACAGCAGTTACTTTTAATAGTTTTTTTATTTATTTTTTACATATTGTTTTGTTATTCTTCCAAGTTCTTTAAAAACTCAAATATAACCCATTTTCTAAGTGCAATAATACCCTCTAGGATTGGTGTTAAGAGATATAATGGACTTTCCAGGGGCTATAAGTCCCTCCACCCACATTGTTGCACCTTGTTATGCCCCTGAGTGGTCCATTATATCCCAATGATGCCCACACTGTTGGGTGTTTTTACTTACATATAGTACCACATCTCTGTTCAGTGAAGCTGGGCTATGAAATATAAACTACAAAAAGTAACACAATGCCTATGGTTCAGGCTGAGAAAAAAGCAAAAATAGTAAGACAGGTAGTACACTACACAAAACATCAACAATACAACAAAAATATTAAAACAGATGTGCTCTGTAGAATGAGTATACCCATCACACAGAGAAGGTGCATGCATGAGCACTTGCTGAACCTCTGCAGGTATGTGGGCAAACTGAGGTACACTGGTACTTATAGGGCGTGCGACTGACCGGGATAATGTTCATCACAAAGGAAGGACACGTTTTGGCATCCTTTGAAATGAACATTAATGGCAACAGCCAAACCAGCCTAAAGTGCAGCAAAACACCCAAACTGGTGCAAAGTGTCTATAACTGAGGGTGACTGGGTGGCAGTCACCACCAGCATCACCCCTAGTAAGTAAACATTTCACATCTTGTTTACTCCCATAAATGCCACACTGGGCTTAACGTGCAGCACATGGGACCCCAAACAATTAGAAAGATCCACCAGTAATGGCTCAGAAATGAAAGAATTAGTACACCCGACACACAGAGAAGGTGCATGCATGAGCACTTGCTGAACCTCTGCAGGCATGTGGGCAAACTGAGGTACACCGGTACTTATAGGGTGTGCGACTGACCGGGATAATGTTCATCACAAAGGAAGCACACATATTGGCATCCTTTGTAATGAACATTAATGGCAACAGCCAAACCAGCCTAAAGTGCAGCAAAACACCCAAACTGGTGCAAAGTGTCTATAACCGAGGGTGACTGGGTGGCAGTCATCACCAGCATCACCCCCAGTAAGTAAATATTTCACATCTTGTTTACTCCCATAAATGCCACACTGGGCTTAACGTGCAGCACACCCTCAGTTAAGAACACATTTTCCATCACATTTACTCACACTTAAGCCTTGCTGGCAGAGGTCAACCCCAACTGTTTTTGGCACTAGCCAGCAGGACAAGTGGATTCAAAATTACACTAGCCCACAGGTAGTTGCACCAGCCCGCAATTAAAATGGTACATTTGGAGCGCTTATGCAGGATAAAATGCATGCTAAGAAATACTATTATTATTGTACATTAATCCAGGTCCCACACTGCTCCCTGGCCCAGTAGAAAAGAAAAGGACTGGAGTGCATACCATCACAAACAGTGTGCACCCACGGGGGGGCGGGGTGGTGGGATTCAGGGGCGGTGGGGTCCACTGGACCACCAGGGATTTTGATGGGGTTTATTTCTTTACGTAGCCCACGATCGGGTTTGCAGGTCCACTGGACCACCAGGGATGATTGGGTTCTTTTATTTTACAAATGCCCGTGATCAGGCATGGGAGGGGCACCGCCAGGTGCAGCTGGAGCTCGGGTGGCCACCCGCATGTGGCAGCTGCCGTGTTGTGCCCTGCAATGCGGCAGCTCGCCTGTGGGTGGCCATCCATTGTTCATTTTTTTTTGGATCAGCTTTGTGCTGGCGCAGGTAGGGGTTGCGTATGCATGGCTCTGCACATCCTGGGCTGAATATCGGGCTGTGCAGAGTATGCATGGGCACACCCCCCCCACCTGTGCCTGCATCCATTACTGATGCGCTCCGGCGCATCGGGATTTGTCCCGCGCACTTTTCCCTTTTGAATATCGTGCCGGGGCGCATCAGTGGGTTGCGCATGGTGCAACACTGTTGAGCCATGCACAACCCTTTTGAATAGTTGGGCCCATGTGTACTGCCACAGAATCCATGTTGGGTCAATATAAGACAAATAGCAGGACAAGAGGACACAGCATCTGATTCAAGGGTAATGTGAGGAAGTTCTTTTTCACAGAAAGGGTGGTGGATGCATGGAATGGCCTACCTCAGGAAGTGGTGGATATGAATATAGTGCAGGGCTTCAAACAGGCATGGGATAGGCATAAGGGAGCAATAAAGATGAGTATGAATAGCTAGGCCATTGATAGAGCAAAGGATGGTGGCACATTTATAAGGTAGAAAAAGAAATGGGCAGACTGGATAGGCCTTGCGGTCGTTATCCACTGTCAACTTCTATGTTTCTAAGTTTGTGCCAAGCATCACATGGCCCAGTGACTGCAACAGCCAAATGACCCCTAAAGTGCACAGAAAGACCCTCAAGGTACAAAATTACTACAGCCAAGGGCTGATGCTTTTGCAGTCACCACCAACATCACAGCCCCCCCCCCCCCCGGTTAGAAAAAATATTCTACTTCAGGTTTTCAACCACAGAAGCTGTGTTAGGCCTACCAGCACATGGCCCAAACAATTACCTGATTCACTGCAACAGCCTAAAGACCCTAAAGTGCACGAAAGACCCAAAATGTACAAAATGACTAGAAGCGAGGATTATGCTTTGGCAGTCACCAGTAAAAAAAACATTTTGTTTTGCTGGATTGCTGTGAATCTTATCATTTTGTTTGGGCCATGTGCTGCATGGTAGGCCCAACACTGCTTCTGAAAAAGACCCACAAGGTACAAAATTATTCGAACTAAGGGTGACTCTTTGGCAGTCACTGCCAGCATCACAACCACCAATCCCCTGTAAGAAAAAATATTTTAAATCAGGTTTACTACCACAGAACCTGGGCTGGGCCTACCAAGCAGCACATGGCCCAAACGACGACTGCAATAGCCAAAAAATCCCTAAAGTGCAGTAAAAGACCCTAAAGATTACTAGAACCAAGGATTGACGGAGTGCAGTCACCACCACCACCATCATCTCCCCTACCCACACAATAAGGAAACAATATTTTACATCTCAGAAGCCACGTTGGGCCTAACATAAAGCACATAGCCCAAACAATCACTGCAATTCACTGCCAGAAAAGATGAATGTACCCAAAAAACACCCAGGGCCAACATTCCTAGTTTTCTGATACCTTCCATACAGAGAACAGGTCCTACTTTGGAAACTGCAGGGTTTCTTTTGTCTATACCAGCTTTGAAAAGTACAGTGCACAACCTGTATTTTTCCACACAGTAACCATTCCCATCAGCTTTGCAAACTGTAGACTCCTCTTTACCTCTTAACTCCTCAGTAACAGCAAACAAATGTGTGCCCTCTTTTCTCTGCTTGGTTTGTAAAAGTCCTCTTGACCAGTCACCCTCTGTGTAGCAGGCTTGCCCTCTTTTCATCCCAGTGCCAGTTTTGCAAATAAATATAATGGACTGCTTTTACGCACTTTCACACACTGTTCTTCTTGCTCATTCACCCTGTGCACTGTAGACTCCTCTTAACCCCTCAGTACCAGCAAACAAATGTGTGCCCTCTTTTCCCTGCTTGGTTTGTAAAAGTCCTCTTTACCATTCACCCCCTGTGTAGCAGCTTTGCCCTCTTTCCATCCCAGTGCCAGTTTTGAAAATAAATCTAAAGGACTTCTTTTACACATTTTCTCACACTGTTCTACTTGCCCATTCACCCCATGTACTGTACCAGCTCTGCAAAAAAAAAAAAAATCTAAATCCTGCCCTCTTTTCATCCCAGTGCCTGCTTTGCACATATAAAACAGAAAAGCAAACTTTTACCTGGTGCCTGTTCACATTCAGTAGCAAACTGCAGCCCCCCCCACCATGAGGCAAGGACCGCCAGCATTTCACAAGCCCCACCATTTCCCAACAAACAAGATACAGTACCTCAAAATTAATCCTGGAGTGTAGGACTGCAGGCAGCACTGACAAGAGGGCTCAAGAGCTAACTTGCGCAACGCCAAACTCGGAACCGGACGACGCACACTTTCGGCAATTCAACGAGTGAAACAAAGGAACACTGAACCCCAGCTCTGATAATTTAAAGAGCTTAAGGGTGACGTGATAGGTGAGCTGAGCATTTCCGGTTCCACGCTTTCGGGACCAGTCCACGAACCGACGCAAACGTGCGTCACAAACGGAAACGGCAAACAGTGGCCACACAAATATCTACCAGTCACATTAAGAGTGACTTAAAGAAATGCAAGCTTTGGGCAATATATACAATACAAATATAAGTCCCCAATCTCACTATTGTTCTGTTATCAGAATGACTGACAATAACAGAAACAGGCAGGGTAGAGAGGTGATAAAAATGGACACAGCATGTAAGGAACGTTAAGGTACAAACTGGAATAAATTAACTTACAACTTTTTATTTTGCAAAGGGAGTTCATGGGGAGGCTGAAATGAAGTAATTAGGCAGCAAATAAACAGCAATTGGGTCTGGGAGCACAATCAAGAGAAGTAATTAAGTAAATAAAATGAGCATGGCAGCAATGTCACAAAATGGAGGCCAACTAAGCAAGGCAAAAGGGTGCTTGGGATAATGCAGAAAGAACACAGAAGAACCAAACTCTGTGATGTTATGTTTAGTATCTCTCCTACTAAGGCACTACAAATGAGGGATATTATTTTAACATTTTAACAATTCAAAAAAAAGTTACAGGGTGTCAAAATGAAGTTGATATGAGTCTCTCGAATACTGTATTTTGGCCTATATATATATATATATACAGATACATAAATACATCTATATCTATCTATCTATCTATATCTATCTATCTATCTCTCTCTCTCTCTCTCTCTCTCTATATATATATATATATTTATAGTGGTAGCACGGTAGTGCTACCATAGTTAGGGTTGAGTACCCCATTTAAGGTTAAATGGTGAAAATTTGCACCGTAATAACTTTGCCACAATTCAACAGATCTGCCTGAAATTTGGCAGGCTCGGGGTTTAACCATAGATCTTGGGATCTGCAAACTTTCATACTGGTCGGATATACAGCTGTGGAGTTATTATGTGACATCTGTGCATGCAATTACATTTTTTTGTGCATTCTTTGCTCGTGCCTACAGGTCGCTTGGTTTGCATGACAGGGAACATGCGGCCGGGGTCCACGATGTGCATTTTGAAGATTTCATGAAAAAATATTGAACAGTTCAAAAGTTATTCAAAAAACAATTTTCCCGTGATAGTCAAAGGGAAAAGTTAACAAAAAGTTCAAGTGTCTCAAATGCAGTTTCTCGTGTTGCAAATGGAGCCTGTAGTGTTGTGAGTCAGCCATGTTTTTTTCAGTTAGTGGTTGCAGATTTGCTTGCCATTTAAATTTGGGACCCTCTAGGGACACAATTCTTTTTATGTTCACCTAGTCGGACCCTGAGGATGCTAGCCACATCTTTATTTGGGGGGTTAAACACCCCAGAAATATGTCTTTGAAATTTTTGGAAAAGTGTTGCAAAGTAGTGTTGCACTGATAACACATTCGTGATTTCATTTGCGAAAGAGTTGTGATTTGTGACACTATTTTGCAACACTATGCCCAAAATAACAGGAATTCTTTGCCATCCTGCTACAAAACAACGGTTTGGTCTTTTAGGATGAAATTTGGAGGGAAGAAAGCCAACATCCCAAAGATGTGCCTTTTGGTGGATTAGTGGCAAAATGTTGCATGCATGGAAAGTTACAGTGATTTGAAGCTGATGCTTTTTCCCATAGACCAACATTGCGGCGTCTGCCGCACCTTTCGGGGCCCGTATCTCAGAAACGGTGCGAGATATGGACTTTTCATCAGAAAAATGCTTTGCCCCCCAATTGAAGGCTAAGTACAAAACTAGCCAGGAAAGTAATAATTCATATGAAATTTTAATATTTTTTCTATGTCATAAGGTTCCTGAGATATAAGCAATTTAGTATTCCAACTCTTCATTTTCTGCTCCAAGACCCATTATTATGCACACATTCTTTGTACTCATTGTATTTCTCTATGTAGCTGCTGGGGAAAACCAGGGTGTGTGTTCCAGTTGCTGTTACACATAGGCCAGATATTCAAATTGTGCCACAAAGTAACGCAATAGCAGGAGCAGGCGCAAGTACAGTGCGTCTATGCACAACATGTACAATATTCAAACATTGTGCTGGGCTAGATGCGCTTGAGCCACACAACTGAATATTGTGGCAACTGTGCCATGGTGCAACCAGGGATGTGCAGTGGCACAGGTCTGGTGCACAATAGCGCAACCAGAGATGTGCAGTGGAGCAGGGTAGCAGCGCATCAGAACAACCAGGGATGCTCAGGGACAGGATGCAGGGGTTCCCCACACATGGAAGGTATGGGCTGAGGAGCATAGAGCAGAACAGACAGTGCACCCCACACCCCATGAACCACTCAACCAGAGGAGAGCTGGAAGAACCACTGGCCCATGGAAACCAGCCACAGTCCAACAGCAGGGGCATGGTGCCCCAGCACACCCTCTAGCAAGCTGTGACCGGCAAACAAGGAGGTCTGTCCCCCCCCATGCTACACCATCCCACCAATGCAGAGCACACCCTGCACAGCATTCCACAGACACCCGGCCCAGGAGCAGTGCCCAACACTGCAGGACACCCCATGCATGCCACCACCCCCACTGTGACAATGCCACCCTGTGCACCATTGAGACATGCAAGGCAGCCCCAGCGCAAGCACCCTGAAGTGTGCGGCAGCAGACACAGATGCAACAACTGCAGGCACAGTGCCACCCTGCATGGCCCTCCCCAATGTACAGCTGAAAGACTGACTATGCGTCAGCACACGAGGTACCACACATGCGACAGGGCATGCCCCAGACACCACCACCAGTGGTACAGCACCCTGCACACCCTCCCAAGGACACACCCCATCCCAGCACTGGCCTCAGCAGCCAGCAAAGAAGCACACAGTGGTACATGGAAGCATGCGCCACACAGGATGCAATACAGTGCATTACAAACACCAACCCATACCCAAGTGCACACCAACACAGGGACACAGTAGTTGGTCAACAAAACCACTGGCATGTGGCCACAGCAGCCGTGTACCCAAGGCTAGCACCCCTCCATGGCACAGGTGTACCAGCCACCCTGTGCATGCACCATGAAGCCATACACCACCAGCACATGGCAGGAGCACAAGTGACAGACAGTGGAGCACATCCCCTGCAACAGACACAAGAGACAGCATGGAGGGGGAACAAAAACAGCAGAGGCCACAGTGCCACCCGAGGCAGACGTGCACCACACCGGTGACAGGAGGCAACCTGGCATTGTGCCAGTTACAGTGGTTGTCCAGCATGGACAGCTACAACTGACATGCCAGCAGACGGTGCATGTCACAGACCTGCAAGGGTGTCAGCTGCACAGCCCATGGATGGTCTGACAGGGGCATCATGGACACAGATCATGCACTGTGGACCACTGCACAGTCAACCAGTGCACAGAGAACAACACACAAACCATAAACAGTGACTGATTCCCCCACCCACACCATAGGCGGTTCCCCTCTGGAAACACACACACGCCCATGCCTGCAACAACCCTGACGCCATGCACACCACTGCAGCTGAGCACCTGTAGCCTGCCGCAAATCATAGACCACCACAGTTGTCATAACAAAACAAATGTATTATAAATATCCAATAAACACAACTATATATATATATATATATATATATATATATATAGTGTGTGTATATATATATATATATATATATATATATATACACACACACACACACACACACACAATTGGGGGATGAAGCAACAAACCAAGTGGGGGTGGATAAGGGGCAGGGGTGAATGACTGGGAGAGGGAAGAAGGGGTGTGAGGGTGGGTCCAGGGAGATAAAAATCATCCAGGGGGCACTGAGGACCTAACTTCTGCCCCGCTCTTCAGTCCTGTGGCATCTGTGCAACCTCTGCCTACGCACACCATGCCTCTCTAGCCGATGGAGTATCTCAAGTGATGCCCTTGTCAGCTGCAGCAACTCCTGCAATGCCCTCTCCAGAGCGATCCAACCCTGACCACCTAGGACAAGGGAGCAGAGTCAATAGGTGTGAATGTCCATCCCCCTGCAGCCCACCCATTGTGCATGGCATACAGCCGTGGGCCACACCCCTGTGATGGTGTGTGACCACCCAAAGTGATCGTGTCCACAAGACCTGCCCACCCAGGTGCACACAGCCACTGCCCAAGTCCCGCACAGCACCACCTTGGCTGTACAGTGACATGGCTATGCTGTGCAAAGGCAGTGGCACAGCCATGTACCTAGTGCATGCATGGACCATCAGCAATGCACACCCACACTTGCAGTGCCACAGGACAGTGCTGAGTATACCGTGTGGCGTGCACGTCAGTGGTATCATTGGATGGTGGCCATGCCCCGCCGCCTACCCTGCAACACAGCATGCACAGAATATCCATGAAGAAAGATACCTACCTGCATCTGCAACATCTTGGCACTGATGTACATGTTGCCTGCCATTACGTGGCTGTTGCCAGGCATCCTCCTGATCCACCCATGCCTCTCAGGCTCGTCACCTCTCCTGAGGGCCTAGGGTGCAAATATGGAGAGGGGAACATCAGTACAAAACAGTAACAAAGGCCCCCCCATGTGTGTGATCCTGCACAGCCCAGCCATGCCACAACCCCACCATGACCAAAACTGCCCACACTGGACAGCCCCCCTTGGGTGGATACATGCCCACCGTGAAACCCAGATGTACACTACCAGTGTATGGATGGAGCACCTATCTGGATGTGACACTGGGCCTCACCTGGCGTGTGCCCATAGACGGGCAAGCCTGTCTGGGTCCCTCCACTGGAGGTCCCCATAGTGGTGGTGACACTGCTCTGGAGTCCTGGAGATGCTGGTGGCCTCCTCAAGTGACACTGCCACCTCCTTCCACACTGCACTCCTAGCCCTATCCAAGGGCACATCCCCAAATGGGGCCCCAGCATGGAGCTCTACAATGGCCACCAAATTGGCCAGCTCAAGAGGGCTCCACAGCGCTGCTCTCCTCTGTGCCATTGCTAAAGCTGCTAGGATAACAAAATGGCACTGCGTAGTGCACGTCCACCACGTGCAGATGCTGCATGGTACAGCGCTGCCATTCCCCATTGTGCTGTCACCGAACAGCGCGATATGGGTGCACCCATGTGGATGCATGGCACCTAAGGGCCAAGGTCAAATGGAGGGTCAAAGGTCTGTCACGCATGGATTTCAACAGCGTGATTGGGACTCCCTGCATGTAGCACAGTTGGGTGCCTGTGTGTGACGCCCTGCAGTGGCCTACTGTGATGTGGCACCATGGTGCCTATGGCGCTCCAGGGCATGAGTGCTACACGTGTGAACAGCACACTAGCGCCACTGGCACAGTGATGGCCGTGCTCAGCATGCCATCAGAGTGGCAGGTGTTGGCGTCAGCACCCCCAGGCATGCGCTCTGCAATGCCTACTGAGCACGTCACAGAGCTGCGCTTTTGCCTGAGCACGCTCAACATAATTGTGCAAGGCACAACAGCATGATATTCAGCCAGCATATGCAAATCAGCTCATCAGCAATTCCATGGCGCCGTCACTGCATTACCATCCACTTAAAGTTGTGCCTCACCTCATTTGCATGCCTTGCACTTTATACAGTAAATGCGACATGGGGCTTCAGAGATCATTGTTTGGTATTGCAGTCTATTGTGGTGAGTTGCATGCTGTTTGGAAGTGTGGACTGTGGTGTGTGGGAGATGCATGGAACTGCACATTCAGAGGTAACACCTGTCATTCCCACAGGATCAATAATGACCGAACGTGAGAAAGAGGAGGAACAGAGACGTGGGAGAGAGAGGAGGCCCAACTTCATCTGGGCAGAATCAGATGTCCTGTTTGAGGCCTACCTCGACAGGGAACCACTGCTCAGCAGACAGCGGCAAACACCACAGACCCATGCTGTGGCATTTGATTGGGTAGTGCGTGCCGTCAACCAGCATGGTAGCCACCAGCGGTCCATGCAGGAGTGCGAGAAGAAGGTGGGAATGGACAAGAGGAGGATAAAAGATAAGGTGGCAGCCATCAGGGCAGCACGTACTGCAACTGGTGGTGGACAGCCGGATGAGCCATACCTGACACCACAGGAGGAACGGGTGGCTGGCAGCATGCATCATTGTGTCCTAGTGGGTGTTCCAGGTGGTGGCTTCTAGATGGGTGGCAGCCCATCACTGCATGGTAGGTCTTGTTCTGTCACTGTGTGGAGGGTGGGGGGAATGCCACAGGGTAGGGAAGAGACATTAATGCTACTGTGTTCCCTTACAGCTCCTGAGCATCTCCATGGGTCAGTGGTGGAGGGTGTGTCCACTGAGGGTGACAACCAGGACATGAAGGAGTGCCCATTCACCTCCACAGGTGTCCGAGGGTCAGGACAACAGTATACCCGCCTGTCTGTCTGTACTGAAGTTGGTGGGGCTGGTGCAGAGGAGGCCCTTCCCGTGTCCCAGCATGACAGCATCCATGGATGCCAGCATGCTGTGATACAGACTGGTGCTGGATCCGGCACCGATGATGATGAAGCACACATCATGGACAGTGATATGTGTGGGCTGCAGGATGGCCCCACAGCAGGTAACAGCATGAGCATAGCCGTGGTTGGTGCAACCTTGGAGGCCTGCGTGACATCACAGTCCCAGCCAGTGCCTGTATGCAGCAGTGAGGCAGCACTGGTGTGCATCCAGGCCAGTGGGGCTGTTGCAGCCACTGCAGCGGCAACGGTGAGCCCTGGCAAGCAGCGCCTGGAGGGGCAGCATCGGCAGTTGGCCAATGGCGACAGGGGGACAGTTTCGGGGGTTCAGCATCAGTGCACTGTGTGTGGACGTGCCCCGGCATGGCTCTAGTGTGTAGCGCCCATCATTAAGGGGTGATGCCCAGCACGGCCAGGAACACCATGAGGGACATCGTGCTGATCCAGCGGATTACCTCTTTGATGAGCACAGCCGACTACCCCAGGCTTCTGTAGATCAGCAGTCATGGCTTGTTAGGGTGGTGGATGCACTCAGTGTGGTTCTGCACCAGGCAAAGGAGTGGCACAGCACAGACCACGCTGTGCTCCTGGCAGAGATAGCCCTGCAGCGGGAGGATGTGACCGCTGCCATTGACAGGCAGACATGTGCTTTTACAGCTGTCATGGCCACATTGGGCACACAGTTTGTTGCACATGTGCCACAGACACCACGCAGTGTCACGTCCATTCTCCCTTTCCTGGTGTCATGCGACACCCTCTTTGTCGACACCGGGTTCAGCTGTGGGCATCCCGATCACACCTGGCACTGTCATGTTCGGTGGGCTGCAGACCCCTGCTCGAACATGGTCGCATTCCCACAGCGTCACCCCTGGGAGACCATCAGTGCCACTCCATGAGGCCATTGGTCAGCCTGTCATGGCTGGCAGGTCTCAGTGGGGCTGCCCACCCATCTGTGGTGGCCATGGCACTGTGCCACATGACTGACCTGTCTCCCACCATGGTTACTGTCTGATGCTGCCATGTGTGCAGTGTGTTATGCAATGTGTGTCACATGGGTGGGGTACCTGGCCCTGCACACACACACGGTCCATGTGCACACCATCCCAGCTGCTGGCCACTGTGGCATGTGCATGATGATGATGCCCGCATTGCACTGTCCACCAGTGTGCAATGGTGCCCAGCATCAGAGATACGCACAATGACGGAAACTGAGTGTGGTTGTCTGTGGACCTGTGTGTGGTTAGGGGTAGCAGTCGAGGTCGGCATGCCTTCTACCCTTTGTGCATGTTTTGTGGGGTGTGTGGGTGGGTGTGTGTGTGTGTGACCATGTGTCGTGTTAGGCCTTGCCCATCCCTGACGGCATGTGCGATTCCATGCTCAGCCAATTCCCTCACCGCCATGTGCCCCTGGTGTTCGTCCATGTGTGTGTTTGTGGGTTGTGCCCTTGCATTGGTGGTTGCACACGGTCCCATGACCTACCTGTGTTGGTCGAAGTGCTCCTGTGTGATGGTGTCCCGGTGCAGCTGCGACATCCGGATCAGGCGGGGGTCCCTTCACCCAAGGGGTGGCTGTCCATCACCATCTGTACTGGTATCATCATCGTCGCCATCGCTGCCCCCCTCTTCGACCTCTACTGCTAACCCACAGTCGTTGGCCATGTTGTGCAGAATGTAACAGGCCAGGAATAGCCCACAGGCCTTCAAGGGGCTGTACTGTAGGGCACTGCCAGATGTGTCCAGGCAATGGAAACATGCCTTCAGTATCCTGAACACCCGCTCTATGACATTAGGTGTGGTGGCATGTGCCTCATTGTACCGTTGCTGTGATGGGGTCGCGGGGCACCGGTATGGCGTGAGCAGCCTGGGATGGAGTGGGTAGGCACTGTCACCTGTTTGTAGATGGTGGACATTAGTATGGTGGTCAGCATCGCTCTGCCATCTGCCATCAAGGTCGGTACCCATGGCACCTCTGACTATGCACCCTCACCCCAGATGCCCATGTCATCCTGCATGATGTGCATACTCACCCACTAGGTGGCCAGTGGGCATGTCCCCACTCTCAAATCTGTGGCACAGTGCAGACTGGTGCCAGATAAAAGCATCATGTGCTCCTCCAGGGTGCATGGCACAGACATTAGTTATGCACCCCCTGGCATCGCACACCACCTGGCACTTGTTGCTGGCATAACCCTTTCTGTTGATGTATGCTACACCATCCAGGCCAGGTGGAGTGCAGATGGCCACATGGGTGCAGTCAATGGCTCCGAGCATGCCAGGCATACCTGATACCCTATGTAACTCTTGTATGTGTGCTGTGCGCTCTGCCTGTGTGCAGGGGAAATGGATGTACTCCACAGCATTTGGCAGCAGCGCACTGAGGAATTGTGTGAGTAGGTGTGACGCGGCCAACTGGGTTATGCCTGTTGTGTCCCCTGTTGGTCTCTGGAAAGTGCCTGTGGCAAGCAGGCACATGACAGCTGTCACCTTTGTCTCCATTGATAGAGCATGGCTCCGTTGTGTGGGTGCCTGCATCTCATCACTGCACAGCTCACAGAGCCACCTCAGGATCACCCAGTTCAGGCAGTACTGGCCCACAATCTCTGTGTCACTGTAGTGCTTGAAGGTGGTGCAGGCTCAGTACCGCCTGTCGGGGGCATGCCACCAATGGGCCCTTCCAGGGCTGCATCTTCCTGCTGCCTGCCTTCTCACATCCCTCATTACCGCCTCCATCTGGAAGGTGGCACTGGCCATGTCCCTGGCTGGTGTTCCCCCCCGGCAGCTGTTATCCCTTTCCCCCCACCGTCCTTTGTGATGCTCCTTCTGCACCGGGTACACCTCCAGCCTTTGGCTGTCCTGCCTACTGCCAATGCCCTCAGTCCACTGTGTCACGTCCCTGTCTCTCCTGCACAGTGGCACGGGCTCCCCACTCCTGTCCTGTTCCTGTTCATTCCCAGGTGTGCCCTGTCCTGCTCCTGCCCAGTCCCACTCACTGCTACCCTCTTTCCTGTTGCTGTCACCTTGCTCCCACCTCTGGCTTCCCTGTAGCATTCTTGTGCCTCTCGCTCTTGTTCGTTTTTATTTTGGATCATTTCCACTATCGTGCAACTTTCGCTTGCTCCCCTATTGCGCATGGTGCATGCTGTTGAATATCGCACTGCACCATTTATTCATGGTTCCTTCCCCTGTGGTTGAGCATGCATTCATTACCTTTGCGCTCTTGCACATTGTGACTTGTGCAGCACAGTTGCCTCCCACTGAATATTGCAGAATGGTGCATTTTCGTACTTGCACTGGCGCATCTCTCTTGTGCATGGTGCAACCCTTTTGAACATCTGGGCCATAGTGTTTCCACTTGCGTTTCCATACCTGTTTGCATTAATGTTCCCATGTACGCCACCTTGTGTGTTATCCTTTGTGTTTCTGTTTGCACTTGCATTTGCGTTACTCTTACATTTGTGTCTACAGTACTGTTTTTGTTTGTGTTCCATTTTGCATCACCATGTGCATTACCATTTGCATTTGCGGCCACCCTTCCATTTGTGTTTGTGTTTGTCTTTCATTTTGCATCATCGTTGTAGTTACTGTTACCATTTGCGTTTCCAATTGCATTCCCGTGCGTGTTACAGTGTGCATTTTCATATGTGCTTGCGTTTCCATTTCTGTTTCCTTTGCCGTTATTGTTGCTGTTACCATTATCATTAGCATTTACAATTGTGGTACTATGACCGTGCGCATTACGGTTTGCATTTCCGTACACACTTGCATTTTAGTTTCTGTTTCCTTTGACGTTATTGTTGCTGTTACCGTTACCATTTGCATTTACAATTGCAGTACTGTGACCATGTGTGTAATGGTTTGCATTTCTGTACGTGCTTGCCTTCGTGTTTCTGTTTCTGTTTCCTTTGGTGTTATTTTTGCTGTTACTTTTACCATTTGTGTTTGCAATTGCGGTACCATGACCGTGCGTGTTACGCTTTGTTTTTCGTACACACTTGCTTTTGTCTTTCCATTCCTGTTCCCTTTGGCATTATTGTTGCTGTAACAGTTAACATTTGCATTTACAATAGCGGTACCGTGGCTGTACACATTACCAGTTGAATTTCCATATGCACTTGCATCTCCGTTTGCTTCATTGTTCGCTTTGGCGTCTCTTTGCGCTTGCATTTCTATTAACGTTTGCATTGCCATTTATGTTTGTGTCACCATGTGCATAACTGTTAGTGCTTGTGTTTGCATTGCAGTTACCGTTACTATGTCACAAGACATCACGTGGTGGGAGCATGGGGACTGAAGGGCCCGCACTCTCACCACCGCATTCTATTCACCATTTATAGTCCTCATTCTCAAAAAGAAGAAAAATTCATGGCAAACTGCTCCATTTAATGCATCAGTTAGGATTTTTCCACAGCAACAAAAGTGAAGAAATTTGGTGTTAGGGTTGAAAGCCCCTTGCCCCCAGCCCGCCCTTACAGCAGCATCGGGGTGTGCATTGGGTTGTTGGTCCTAACTCTCACCCCATTCTCCTATATCTCAGCTTGTTTACATGTGATGGGGTGAGAGTTAGGATGGTTACCCCAATGCACACCCCGATGCTGGTTGGGGGCTGGGTAGATAGGCAAGGGGGCTTTCAACTCTAACATCAATTTCTCACTTTTGTTGCTGTGAACAACCCTAACTGATGCATTAAATGGAGTTTCTTTTGTCATGAATATGTATATGTATATGTATATGTATATGTATATGTATATGTATATATGTACACTATATATATATATATGTAACATGTATATAAAATACATGTAACATGTATAAACATATATGTAACATATATGTAGCATATATATATATAAGATATATGTAACATGTACTGTATAAACATACATGTGACATATATAAAAAATTATCTAACACATGTAACATGTATACAAATGTATATATAAATATATGAAACATGTATACACATATATGTAACATGTATAAAATATATGTAACATATATGTAATATATATATAACATATATATGTAACACACATATACATGTACCACATTACACATATGTAACATATAAAAATATATGTAACATATTTAAAGAATACAGTATATAATTTGAAATATACTAATATATTCAGAGAATGTATTACTGAATAGAATGACATGCTTTCATGCAATACATGAGGCAGAAATACATTATGATTATATATTTCTGAAATATGTTTTATGCATTTCATGAATTCAGTTTATTGACATACTTAACACAGTTTCCAGTATAATGAAATGTATTTCATTTTTTGTAATAAAATATATTTTTTCAATACAGTTAACATACATTAGATAATTTACAATTTCTTTAATTAGAAATATATTTTTTCAGTTTTTGCTGAAATACTCTGTATTACACTTCATTGTGTCAATGTATTTCTCAATATAGTGACATACATTTTGCATACTATGAGTTAGAAATATATTATGTCAGTATATTTATTAAATATTTAATAAAATCATATATAATACATTACATTGTGACAATGTATTTCTCAGTGTATTGACATACATTAATGCATATTTTTCAATATATTGCCATATATTCCATTTCCGTCAGGGAATCCATTTAGAAGATAAGTCCTGGTGCTCGTGTGAATCAAACCAAAGGATTTGTAGTTAACAGCTGTTTTTTGGCAGCAAAAAAGCTACCAGGAAGAAAAAAAAGCTATAGCCTTGCAAGTATGTGGCACCAGATATATACCAGCCCTTTGTCTGCAGGTGAATAATGACAAAAGGCTTGCCACTTTTATTTAATAGTAGACTGACCTTCCATTGTAGAGATTTTAATTTAGTACATCTGTTTGTTGCTATATTTCATTTACAGTTGCATAACAGCGGTTGTTTCTATTTCTTTTTACTGAAAGGATGGTGTTGGAGTGAAACAAGTTGCCAGAGAAGGTAGCTGCGGCACATATGGTAGGTGGTTTCAAAGAGGGGTGGGAAAGGGTACAGAAGAATATTAAGATGATAGGAGTCATTGCTGGAAAGTGAAAAGGACAGGGTAATTGGGGTGGAGGTGATAGACTCCAAGAGGAGTGGGGAGACAGCTCCAATGAACTAAACTGAGCTGCACAACTAGTGCTGTGTGGAATGAGGAATTCCGCTGGTGGAATTAGCACAGAATGGCCATTCTGCTGGTGGAATTTCTGCTGGAATTTCACTGATTCTTCAGTGGAATGCCCCCTAGTGTGATGTGTGGAATAATATTCCATGGAAAATAAATTTTTCTGCAGAAAATCATTCTGCAACAATTTTTGTGGAAAATATTGTGATCTGCAGAATAATATTCTGTGGAACAGCATTTTTTCCACAGAATGTCATTCTGCAACTATTTTCTACTGCAGAATTCAACCATTCCATTTGTGCTGAAATTTGACGGATTTTCAGAGGAATTTTAAAAATTCTGAGGAATTTCATTCTGACGGAATTTGAACATTTCACACAGCACTACTGCACACGATAAACCATTAAGACCTGTATTTGATGGCAAATTCATGTGTTCATACATTCGTATTGAGATCAGTCTTGAGGGTGTCACCTCTTTGTTCATTTTTCAGTGTTCAGACAGTATAATTTTGTCCATAGTTGGTCTGCTCAGGAGATTCAGTGGTGTCTTCAATTTGTCACTTGAATATGATGCTCTGTCTCTGCTTCCTTTTTCTGTTATTCAGGTATTGTGTTTTATGTGGTTAGTGTTAGCTTTTGCTGGTGAGGTTCATGGTGCAGTAAATGTTACAGAGCTTGTAACATTAGCCTTTGTAGCATTAAAGGATGTATCAGTTCTGGCAGCCGGCAGTGCAAGTATTTAAAAGTTCTCTTACAAACCTACTGGTGTAGGGCAGGTTGGAAAAGTACCTTCTTTAGATCTGCGAGATGGTCTCTGGGATTCCTAGTAACAGAGGCCCATGCATTAACTTTTGGGATAGACATAGTATAAAAATAGCATGACAGCAGACACTCACATAAACTGCTGCCTGTTGAGGTGAGTCTCTGCTATTATGCTGTTTCATAGGTTATACAAGCTCTATAGACTTTCATCCGTATGTGCTTTCCAGTACTGATTAAACCATTATGTTTATTTAGAAGGAAACTATCCAGTTGGCTTTTAAATAGTTCAGTTGTGCTACTTGTTACCACTGCTGTTGGCAGGCTGTTCCATAGAGGGAATACTCTTTGGCTAAACCAGTGTTTTCTTTTTTAGCAGACTCCATTTTCCCATTGATAATTGGAGTGGGTGCCCTCTAGGTTCATATTTACATACTTTGAGTATCAGCCCATAGTTGCTCCATAAGGTTTTGTCATGTATGGCCCTGTATGCCTTGCAGATATCCCCCCTTGTTCTCCTACATTGTAGGGTAAACAGTTCTAACCTTCTAAGTCTTTTGCTATATGTGGCCTCTTTATATCCTGTTATTGCTTTTGTGGTCCTTCTCTGAATTTTCTCCAGTTTTAGGACATCGCCTTTTTTGTACGGTGACCAAACCTGTACACCATACTCGAGATGGGGTCTCATCAATGCATGGTACAGGGGAAGTATAACTATGGTGTTTCTTCTTTTGATATGGCACAAGACACAGTTCAGGATTTGATTAGCCTTTCTAGCAAACAACGTTGCAGTGTGAGCCGAACTGCATATCTTATGTTATTTTAACTCCTAGGTCTTTTTCATCAAATGTTTCTGGTAAACTACTACTACTACCCATCCTGTAGATTATGTTTAGGCTATGTCTCTCCATGTGCATGATAGTACATTTTTCAACATTGAGTTCCAATCTGTATCTGTCCGTCCATTTATGTATATCATTCAAAGCATTTTGTGGGGTATTGCCATCCTCTATTGTGTTTTCAATTGCCTCTATCCTGCAGTCATCTGCAAACCTTGTTACCCATATGTTTGGGTGATCATATTTTAGGGATGAAACATAGATGTCGAATAGGCAGGGACCCAGAATGGAGCCCTGTGAGAACCCACTTGCCCATTCAGATAGGACCCCGTTCACTGTTACATGCTGCCTTCTATTTCCCAGCCATGCATCCACCCATTTAATTATGTTAGAGTCTAACTTAGTTTGCTCAAGAACCCTCATTAACTTATCATGGGGAAGTTTATCGAAGGCTTTAGAAAAATCCAAAAAAGCCACGTCCATCGCATTACCTTGATCCAGGGCCTTACTTGCCTTTTCATAGAATACTAGCATATTTGTTTGACAGGACCGAGTTTTTGTGAAGCCATGTTGTGTTGGATCCATTAAGTTAACTGCTTCTAGATGTGACAATATGCGATCTTTTAGTATACTCTCTAGAATTTTACCCATCATGAATATCAGACTTACCAGCCTGAAATTTTTCAGTTTGGTCCTGGGGCCTTTCTTTGGTATAGGCACTGCTACTGCTTCCCTCCACCCCTGCACTATCTCACCTAGGTCCAAGAATTTCTGAAATATATAAGTAAGTGGTGGCACTAAACATTCTAAAGTTAAAGTATGTTTTGTGACCTAATAATGCAAGTTTTGTTTTCTAAGCTCTATTGTGTCAGATGAACTTTTTATACTAGTGCTGTCAGCCCTACTGTTTTTTGAAACAATTGTCTGTTTTTTGTCAGTAGCTCCAGCTTCAGTTCCTGTAGCCAACTGTTTTTGCTTTAACTTTGCGTTGCCCTAAAGGTATACAGATGTCAGGGTTCAATACTGAGTGTAGATTTACTTCCCTTACTTTCTATGCTGAATTCCTACTTTCCCTGTTTTCTTTTTAGCTTCTGAGAAGTGGAAATCTGGAGGGGGGAGGTGAGCTGGCATTCGAGAGAACATTGGGCACATGGTGGGCCAGGATGCCCGCACTGCCAAGGGTGGCAGCTCTGCTAAGCTATGATGTTTCAGGGCATTAGTTTTTCTTAAATGCACTACTAACTGAGCTACCGATTAGCATTAAAAAAAAACGCAGATTCAGTGGTGTAGTGGATGTGTGTTTGATTAGCAAGTAAAAGATCAATGATTCAAAATCCAGGTAGAAACACAATATTTTTGTACTTGTGTATCTTGTGTTAAAGCAGGAAGATGATACTCATTTAACTGATGCTAAAGGTGAAATATTATCACCAAGTTATATTGCTAAGGCAATGTCCCTTGATAAGCAGCAGTCATGACCATTTTTGTTTGTTGTTTTTTTTTGGTATATTGTGCATGACATGCGGTATCTTGGTGATCTGAACTGAAGTGACATCAATAAAAGTTGCTGAACACTTTACATTAACAATTTTTAGTTGAGACAGATTTGGGTGCTTGTATTTAGGTTTCTGATGCATACATTTGGCTCATTGAAAAACCCGGGGTGTTGAAATAAAATTCCTGACCTTGAGGCTACCATCATGGAGGCAAATCTGGATCTGATGGTCATAACAGAATCATGGTGCACTGACAACCACAGCTGAGATGTGGCCATAGCAGGTTTTTTCCCCCTGATGAAGTGTCTCGTATAGGACATATAGAGCTGGGGTAAGTGCTGCGGATTCAGTCTCTTTATACTGTGTATGGCCTGAGTTTTTTTTATTTTATTAGCAACATATGCATTTGTGGCAGAGTGCTACTGTTTGTTGCCTTTCCTGATATTGATCTGGGCTCAACACCCACTTGCTCCATGAGCGTGGGTTCGCCTTTGTCTTCTCTGTACACCACGTTTCAAAAGGATAGGGCAGGAAGCAAAGGGTGGGTTGTTTTATATATGAGGGAAGATAAAAAGGCCATGGAGATAGAAGGATACAGCAGCCAAAGAAAAGGGCTGGAGGTTCTTGGGATGAGCTTTGAGATGGGATCAGGGGCCTTTATCAATATGGGGTAGTGTACAGACCACTAACATTGGGGGAGAAGGTAGACAAGGGGTTTGGGGATAGACATTGGCAGACTGGCAGGCAAAGGGGAAGCAATGATTATGGAAACTTTGATGTGCCAGATGTAGACTGGAGCATTCTGGCCACAGCTACAACTAGAAGCAGGGCCATCCTAGACTCCCTGCAAGAGGCATTTAAGCAGCTGGTTACAGAACCCAAACAAACCAGGAAGAGATAATCAGAGTACTTGCTGCCAATGACAGAAAACAGTCACACAGGGAGCAAAAATCACGACACTCAGCATCTATTATAATAACCAGGGTCCAGACTGATGTTAATACCAAGCTTTCCTCTTTATTCTAGCAGTGCAAAACATGCATTACAAAACTGCCACTGCATACAGGAAGCACACACTCCTAATTTTTCACATTGAAGAAGGCTTTTTCAAAGGATTGTGCACTCCAAAATATGGTTGCTTTCATAACAATCCTCTAACTGTGCAGTGCAATTGTACTTAAATAGCAAGCGATGTATATACATATCATTTAAACATAACATTTTTCAACCCATAACCCTAGTAAAAACAGTTCATTAATTTTAGACCATCATGTATACACTGCCTAATATAATACTGAAACCCTTTAGCCTGCCCGGTGGAGTTGAGGGTTGAGGTACTGGATGCCACATCTTGCTTCATGCTGGTGACCCATGTTCTATATTGAGCATGGGATGCCAGGAGTTGGCCGGGATGGAGAGGATCAAGCATCCCAGGGACTGTTCTCCTCTCCCAGGGTGGTGGACTGCTGGTTCTGCCAAATGACTGCAACCAAGTGGAAGCTTGGTGGTAGTGTGGGATGGGAGAAGCAGACAGCTGGAGGAGCTGTGGATTCTGCAGCTTATACGTGCCTCAATGTGCATGTCCCAGCAATATTGGCTGGGAGAAAAATGGAGTAAAATGGCAGCAGGACAGGCATCTATGAAGCCTTGCCTGCTGACCCCTTCCCTGCCTCACCATGAGATGTCAACAGCCAGGAACTGGATACTTGGATTCGGGTGAGGGAGCAGGACAACCCTCACCCTCCTGACCCTGCCACCAGAGAAAGCCATGGAGGGGGGAAATAGGCTGATCAGTAAGTCCTGGAGAGGTTGGGGATGATCGGTCAACAGAGCAGGATGGATGGGAGCTTGCCTATCCTGGCCATGTGGAGGATAAAAACCTATAAGGAAAAAAATAATACTGAAACCCTAAAAAGATTTGTTATGTTATATTTTGTCAACTATGGCACAGACATATGTGGCATAGAGAGTAATCAAATTGAAAAGGAGAGCATAGTCTTTGCTACAGTGTAGACAAGCTGAAAAATATCTTAAGTAATAACAAAATAAGATGACACAAATACCAAAGCCATTTATATCATTACAGATACCAAAGCCATTTATACCATTACAAATAACAGCATCTGAAACCTTTTACTTGACATTATACACCAATATACCCCAAGACTGGTGGCCTGAGGACCCTGGGATTTCATTTTGAGTAGAGGGTGAAGATACTACATCTGACACAGATGTTATATTAGAAATATCCAGGATTGTGTTGAAGAGCAACATCTTTACATTTATGGGCAAACACTACTTTCAGAAGAACAGCACAGTTGTAGGTGCAAGTTTTGCACCCAATTACACAAATCTGTACCTGGGCCACTGGGGGGAGTCTTCCATATGGAATCACAATGCTAACCCTTATTTGCACAAAACTGGGGTTTGGATGCAATATACTGATGACATCTTTATGACGTGGCAGGGGAGCATAATGGAGCTGGAGGATTTTGGGTGGTACCTATGTAGAAGTAACAAATATCTCAGATTAACATGTAATGTGAGTGAAATTAACATTCCTTTATAGGACATAGGAGAAGCTGGAAGGTTTGATACCTTTTACTGGACTAACAAGTCTTTACAAAGATGGAATTATACTCAAGCATCTGGGGCTTCATAGGTCCCTTCTTCAGGCGAATAACATGACATAAAACATAAAAATCCAAAAGAAAGCTGATGATATGGTGGGCCCCAGTTTGTGTAAAAAACCCACAGATTGCAACATGATTCTGCTTGCATGTGCTGGAGTCTGATGGGGCTAGGAATAGGGAGAAGGATTTCTACCAGGAGGAGGGAGCTGGTGTTGTCACTGTATCACTCACTAGTGAGACCCCACATGGAGTATGGTGTCCCGTTCTGGTGGTCACACCTCTGCAAGGACATTGACAGGGTGGGCGTGGTCTAGAGGAGGGCACTAAAATGATGTGGGGATTGCACAAGAAAACCAAATGAGGAGAGCCTGCAGCAGCTCAACATGTACTCCCTGGTGAAGAGGAGACTGAAAAGGGGCATGACTAAAACTCATAAGTACTTCATGGGGGTGAGCAAGATGCAGGATTGGAGTCTCTTTCACAGGAGAAGGAGAACCAGAACATGGGGGCATGGTATGAAGCTAGAAGGTGGCTGTTTAAGAGAAATGTGAGTTAATTCTTGTTCATAGAAAGGTTGGTAGATGCCTGGAACAGCCCAACAGAAGAAGTGGTGGAGTGAAGACAGTGGGGAGCTTCAAGCATGAGTGGGACTGGCACATGGGTAAATATGTAGAAATAAGGGAGGAGGAAGGGACGTCTGTGACCAAATAGGGTCTGGGTTGTAGAAATAGTCAAGAAAAATTGGGCCGACTAGATGTGCCTACTAGTCCTTTTCTGATGACAAATATTATGTTTCTGTTTTATGTTTGAAGAAGTGGTATAGTGGCTAGTAATGATTCATACATTCCCACAGTATACCCTGTGGTGCAGCTAGAGTGGAGTCTAAGGACACAGACAGAGTTGACATGTGTGTCAGTTGTACTTCATCTCTTTTCAGCTTTGAGTGGTGAGTATAGTGGATTCCAGGCCCAGCACAGACATAGAATTTGAGCAGCAATTGGTGGCCCTGGTATGGGCAAAAGAATGTACATGATAGAAAGCAGTCTTCAGCAGTCCAGGCTGACCTGACCTAGTTGACACAGCAGAAGCACCACTGCCGCAGCCCGAGCCAGTGATCCGGGGATCACCAGCCCCACAACAACTAGTTCTAGCAACTAAGGGCAAGTGAAGGAGGACACAGAATCTCCAATAGGATCCTTTGGCACCTGCACCTCTTCAACCAGGTATGCCAGAGTTTGGCAAAATGTCAGATGATGAATTAAGGGAACTGCCGAGGAGAACATTTCAAGGTTCAAGTGGGGTAGGCCACCACCGAAGTGGCTTGGAAAGCCTTACAAAGGATCACCAGCAATGGTGTGCCCCAGGTGGGTACCTCAGCCTATGCAACCAACACCCTTGACTCTAGATCCAGTTCCCCTGCCCACACTGGTCCTGGCCCCAATCCCATTGGCTTTGCTACCAGCACCTCTCCTTCTGTCTCCAGCCGCACTCACACTGCTGCTATGCCCTCAACTTGTTCTGTTTCCTTTAATGGTCCCAGTGCTGATACTGCTGGGTCATTAGCAGCAACCCTCTCCCACCCCCTGGCTCCAATTGTACTACTGACAGTGCCACAGATGGTGGGCCCCTTTCACCTCCACCAGCACTCCCTGTGTTGGAACCCAGAAGTCCCCTTCAGACAGGGGAACCAGTGTCACTTCCTCAGCCACTGAGTCCTCCTGCTAAGCCTTTATCACTGGAGTAGATGTCAGATAAGGTACTGGCCTTGCGGGAGGCACATAGAAACATAGACTTCGACTGCAGATAAGGACCACTTGGCTCACCTAGTCTGCCCACTTCCCTACCTAAAGGATAAGCTGCAGATCCTATTTAACCAACAGCCTATTTCTTCCTACCCCCCCACAAAAATTATCCTATGTCTGTCCCACGCATTTTTGAATTCTCCCCACAGTTTTAGACCCCACAACCTCCTCAGGAAGCCTGTTCCACGCATCCACCACCCACCACATGAGAAGAAGCAGCCTGAGGCACCTCTGCGTGGTATGGGCCAGGTGAGGGGACAGTTGTTGGGAGGGGGAACAATGCAACAGTCAGCAAGACAGCAGGGCAATGGTCATAAGAGACCATTAGGAAGCCTCTGAGTTTACACTTCTCAGAGAAGGTGCACCAGCAAATCATGAATGGTGAGTTTATTGATGTTTTTACACTACTCAACAGGTCCAAGGAGCCATAGGCAAAGAAGGGCAAGGATAGGGATAAGAAAAAGGATGATGGTGTTGAGCATTGATGAAAGGTGGTCATAAGATGCACATGAGAAAATTGGGTGGTATGTTTTACCATGTCGCTGGATTATTAACAGAGTTGTGTTTGCAAAAAGCTAATTTCCTTTGGGGCTATTATTATCGAATCATGGCGATACAGGCCAACAAAGGGGTCTGGTGCTGGTTAGGATTTGATGAGAGGTTTTGCAGGAGAAAGCAGAATGACCCAAGTAAGGCATGGGGTAGTTTTAACCTTCCAGTGTTATGGACTGTTGAGGCCAGTGGGGGCATCCAGCACTGTGAGAGTGGCTTTTCTCTGCAAAAGCCCCAGTACCCCCAAAAATGTTTTGTGGTGGGGAAGAGTGGGAAAGGGGTTGGGGGGAGGAGGAGCCGAAGTTATTACTTTAACTAAGGTTAGTGCAAAAGCAATCCATGTTGGTACAGAAATGAGTGCTTTGCCTGCTGGTGTCCCCACCCTTTCTTTCAGTACACAAAAGGGAGAAGCCCTCAGTCTTTTTGGAAATGGCTGGGTAAGACTCACAACCACCATAAGAGTGGAGCACTTTGAATGGTTGTAGGTGAGGTATGGCAGACCGTGTGGTCAGTGACAGAGGGTTTTTGCAAAGATTTGCAGATCCCTTACATAGGTCCCAAGAAGGCATTTAAGACAGAGAACTTCAAATCTGCTAGGGTCTGCCCTGATGAAGTCAGGGAGAAGTTGGCTAAGGATATAGTGTTTGGTATGGTTACTGGCCCTCCGTGTCACACCCATGCCAAAACTTTGGGTATTTCCTATTGGGTTGGTGCTGAAGAAGGCTCCAGGTGAATTTCAGATGATTAATCACCTACCATACCCAGTAGGGGACTCAGTCAATCACCAAATTAACACGGCTGATAAAGCAGTGTTGTATGTGCCCTTTAATGCAGTTATTGAGATGGTGAGAGAGGTTGGAATGGGTTTATTGGGCAAGGCAGACACTGAATCTGTATTCTGCTTGTTACCAGTGCACAACTCAGTTCCAGTACCAGTACTCAGCTGATAATTGCAGGCCCAAGGGTTGTGACGTGGCATGCAGTCTTCGAACAATTCAATACCTTTTTACACTGGGCCACCACATGGTTGATGGGCAGGTCAGAGGTCATCCACTACTTGGACAACTTCCTGTTCATGGATAAGGTGGGCACAGCCCATTGTAGCCAGTTGATGGGGGCTTTTCATGCAATGTGTGTGAAGACTTAGGGGGTCCCCTTGACTCACAACAAGATGGAAAGACCATGTACTCAGTTGTCATTTCTGGTATCAAAATTAGTTCAGTCACCACTGAGTTCCAGTTATCACAAGAGAAGGTCAGTGTACTACGGGCCTTCTTCATAGGGTAATGCAAGTTCTCAAAATCAGCCTGTGAGATCTCCAACAGATTCAGGGAGAATTGAACTTTGCATACAAAGTCATGCTAAAATGCCACACTTTCCTTTGCCGGTTAGCAAAGTGTGGTTCAGGCAGCACCAAGTTGCACCACAGTATCCAGATTACAGAGTCCCTGCAAGAAGATCTTGGGTTTGGCTGGCATTTCCATTATGTTTCAATGTGGTGGCCATTTGGCCAGCAGTAGTTACAAGCCAACAGCTATAGCTCTTCACTGATCTTCGGGGTCTTTGACTTTGGTGGTCATTTCAAGGGGGGCTGGTATGCAGGATGTTATCCATAGTCCTGGGAGAATGGGAGTTTGCTGTGATGGGTAACACTCCTAGAATTTTTCCACATTGTGGTGACTCTGGTTATCTGGGGAGAACAATTTAGGGGCATGTAGGTGACATTCAGGATAGACAACATAGGGGTTGTGTTCAGCATCAATGGTCAGACAGGATGTAGAGGCTCAATCGGGACTCTGATAAGGGTTTTTGTGATGTGAAGTCTAGTCCTGAACATCTGAACATGCAGTTTAGAGCAATGCACATACTAGGCATTGATAATAGTACTGCTGATGCTGTTTCTTGTTTGAAGTGGGAGAGATTCTGAGAGTTGGTGCCAGAATCAGAGAAGTGCCCCAGTGAAAACCCAGTGTACTTCTGGGAACTTGTGACTCAGAAGCCTTGGATCTACTCAAGTTTTCTTTAGCACCCAACACAACAGTGGCATATCTGGGGGGGGGGATTGGAGAACTCATTAGGTGTCAGACAAAAGCTCAGCTGGGCTAATGCTTCACTGATCCCAACAGACCAATTGTGTTCCTACCTCCTTCATATGAGGTGACAGGGGTCCATTCCAGCAGTGGCGGGGCAGCATTTGGTGGGCATTGAATGATTTGCCAAGGTTAAGGGTGTGGGGGACACCATGCTGGCCTCTTGTATGGATAAGTTGCTAGCAGTTTGGGCATGCAGAGACCTGAGACAGTTAGACACGGTGTCCAGTTGTTCTGGCTCTGTTAGTCAATATGGTGGATATCTTAGCCAGGGTTTGCTCATCCGTTTCAAAGATGTGTTTGTTTCAAACAGCCTTTTTTTGACTTTCTGCAGTGCTTTCAGAGTATCTGAGCTAGTCTAGCTGAGAAAATCTTCCACAGTACCAGTGATATTGGCAGATGATTATGTGGCAGTGATCCCTAAGGCAGTTTTTCATTCACATGTTTAGAAGCAAGATAGACAGTGTGATGCAGGGGTGCTGGTGCAGCCTGTGTTCCCCACCTGGGGTTCAGTGGGACATCCAGGGGTGGATGTTTTGCTAGCTACAGAAACTGAGGACTGGGGGCAGTCTTTTTTTTATCATAAGGATTGGTCTTCCCTGACAGTTTTTCAGTTTTGCCACTTGCTGGATAAGGCCTGGAGGACCCTGGGGGATGGCTCACAGGAGTAAAACACCCACTCCTTTCATATATTGGTTGCCTCACATACTAGGGTAGAGGACTGGACAGATGCACAGATTCAGTCATTGGGGTACTGGAAGTCCAAAGATTTTGAGTTATGTGTGAGCACAATTGCTTTAACCTTCTGTTTTGTTTTGACAGGTCATGACTCTTGGGGGGTGGATGAATGTGGATCTTTGACCACTTTTTTATGCACTGGGTGATGGTGACAGCTCAGCAGTTCTCAGGGGATGGTTATCTCTTTGTTGATCCACTGTGTGCACAAGTTCAGTGCATGGGTCAGCAGGAGATGAAGCAGAGAGACTCATTCCCATGGATCATATCCAAAGCTTGATGCCATGGCCCTCCAGATACACTGGTTGTTCACCAGGGGTGCCATGATTTGTGTGTGTTTAAAAGCCGAAACTGTTTTGACTTATGAAAGAGGATCTGGTATTTTTGTACTGGGAATGGTCAAACTTGCAGACTGTATTGTTTCACATGATTCAAAGAAAGAGTTGCACCAGGCTTGCAACAGATGACTAATATGGCCGTGAGAGGATTTATCTGTGGGGTGTTGGCTGTACACATGAGCAGACTTAGATAGACTGGGTGGTCTGTTTCTGCTGGCACATTCGTATGTTCGTATGTACTCCATTTGTGGACTGGTGTTGTAACATGATGAGATAATTGCAAACGTTCCACAGTTTTAATCTCAAGATGGAGTGCATTTACTTGAATTAGGGAATGGCAAGTTTCTATTGGACCTGCAATGTGTTTTGGAGGAAACCATGGCATGATGTGCTTGGTGGGGGATGAGCAGCAGAGGGTGTTCATCTAGTGTCCAAGTGGCAGAGTGATGCTCATCATGTGGTGGCATGGTAGTCTTGCAGGCTAGTACAGAGGTGATAAGAGGGAGTTTTGCATCTTTGCAAGCAGATTACCCTGAGGCTGGGGAGAGGTGAGGCCTTGGTGACTGGTTACCTTTAAGAGGAACAGTTTTTAGTCAGGAGAATAACCCTCAGGCTTTGGCACACAGTCAGCAGCACCCAGGGTGCCTTGATGACTGACTGCTGTAGAGCCACTACCCATACCTTGGAGGCCAGGAGTCCCTTGCAAGGTCATACCCAGATTGTGACCTCCTTCTAAAGGGAAGCGGATGGCTAGTTACATTTATACATTGATATGGTTATCAAACCAATTTGCTATAACTACCTTGTCATGCATGTCATGCCCGATTGATAGTGAATGTTTTTTTCGCCAATTCAAATTGACTGTTGATAAATACATGGCAGTGACAATTTCCTCAAAGCATCTTGTCTGTCTCATTTGTTTAGGTGAAGGAGGGGGTTGTGGTTGTGCCCTCTAAGACATGGAGGAGCCTGTAAAGAATTGCAGCAGGCAAGGTTTGTCTGTGGGCATATCTATAGATGACACCTGACCAGGCAGAGGGTTATCTTCTAACTATTAGAGGCTGGGTCAGGCATGTAGTCCAGGATTCAATTCAGACAAACAGGGACTGCTCCTAGCTATAACATGGCTTACAGTATATGTACAGCGGAACACAACAAATTGGGCTCAGCTGTGAAACTGTCACTAAAACAACAGTCTTACTCTAACAGGGGTTAAAAAAAAACTATTTATTACAGTAAAGCACTTACAAAAAGACAGCAGGGGCCAGAAATTCAAAGACTGCCCCAGTGCAAAACCCAGTCTGCACACGCAAACTGAGTTTTGCACTGAAACCCCATATTAAAAATCCCTTTTTGCACTGGCATACTGAGTTTGCACAGGGGCACAAAATGAAGCTGTGTGCAAGACAAAACTATGCAATTTGGGAGGTGGGGACCTAAATATCAGCGCAGTACAATATTCAGTGTATTTGCTCCACACAAGAATGCTTTGTATGGTCCCTTTATGTGGAGAAAATACTGCCAACAGAACCCTAGTCTTAATCCAGTGCAACCTAGTGGTTGCTGTAAGTAGTGCATTAGCACCCCCAACACAGTAGGCTCTGGTGTCTAGTGGTATCCCCCTCCCTCAGATTCCTGTCCCGGCAGATGTATGGGAAATCCCTTGTGTCCAGTGGTCTCTCTCCCCCCATCCCGACACCCATTCCCATACAGTAGTAACAATTCTCTGGTATCCAGTGGTCTCTTCCCCCACCTGATTCTCATCCCTGTGCACACAAAAGCCCCCCACCTCAGTGTGTCACCCCCCCACACAGCCACGGCTGGCCTGCCACAGCCATGCAACTCATAAGTCAAATCATCCCCCCCAACAATGCCCTTGGCCTAGTTTCAAAGACATAGCAGTGCCCGCAGCCCCGGGCAACCCACCACATTGGTGGTGTTGGGTCCCGCTATCCACCCACGCACCAATGACCCTCCCCCTGGTTTCCCTTAATGTATAGTCAATGCCATGCTGCAACAACAGTGGGTGACACAACCCCAACTCACACCACCTTGGCCACCCATCATCCGACATGGCAAGGAGCATGCTGGTTATTTTTAGGACAATGCACCCTATGCATACACAGTGCACTCCCTGCAAATGTCAGATGGCAGGTGACTGAAGTGTTGTGAGGAGGGGCTGTGTCATTTGCCATCATTTCAGTGCAGCACCCACTGTACAGTAAGGGTGACCCGGGGGTGGGTCATTTGAGCTGTGGGTGGGTGGGGGGAACACTACCACCAATGGGGGTTACCTGGGACTATGGGTATGGCAATGTCTTTGAAACAGGGCCAGGGCATTGTTAGGGGGGCCAATTTGACACCAGAGTTCATGGCTGTGGCGGGCCTGCTGTGACCATGTGGGGGGGGCTGTGACACACCAAGGTGGAGAGGGCTTTCATATGTATGGGGACAGGGATCAGGTGGGGAGATGGACCACTGAACATCAGGGAATTATTAATACTGTGTGGGAAAGGGTGTCGGAGGGCAGGATCACTGGACGCCAGGGAGGTTTTACTTTGTTATGAGGAACTGGGATCAGAGGGAAAGAGGAAGCTGTTAGCACTAGGGACAGCTCACTGGATGGATACTTTTCAGTGTTAAAGGGCCTCCAACAACATGCAAATGAGCCTATAATGAGCACGCAAATGATCCCTTAGTGCCTTGCATTCTCAGTGGGTTTATTTGCGTGGAAACTTTTGAATATTGCAAATATTGCCCCGGCACTAGCCAAATTGGAGGAAATATTTCAGAGGTACTATAGGGTGTGGCTAAGTGGCTTTGCACTGTGATAAAATGGACCTATATTCAGATGAATAACGCCCTGCATTATTCCTCTGAATATGGTATTTTTGGCCACCTTCGCTACTGCAAGATAGAGTTCAAATGTTTGCACTCTGTCTTGCGCTTCTTTTAATATCTGACCCCAGGGGTCAGCTCACCCAATGTTTCATACCCCAAACTGGCATTTAATCATGGGTAATGAGCACCCCTTAGCAACAGACATTTAAACCATGCATTTAAAGTGACAGTGCACATTTCTTTAAAAAATATTCAGAACATATGTAATTTTATTAGATGGTAGTCCCATTTTTCCAATCAATTTATTCGTAATGCATTAAAGAAGGATATTTAATAAGGTTCCACAGCATCCTTACTGCTCTTTCTATATGTGAATGTTAAGCAAATTTAAGCCACTATTTCCTATTTTTGCAAAAAAAGGTGTCAATTCAATTTTCCATTAAGCCCTGTGTCTTCACTAGTGAAATGTTCACTGTCATTTAAAATGCATGGTTTAAATGCCTGTTGCTAAGGGATGCTCGATACCCATGTTTAAGTGCCAGTTTGGGGCATGAAATATTGGGTGAGCAGAGCCCCACTGTCTGTTTGTAAGTACTTTACTTTAATAAATTATTTTTTTTTTACCTCAGTCAGCAAGACTGTTGAATTAGTGATGATTTCACCACTGAGCCAGGTTATTTTTTTTTGCCACAGTACATATACTGTGAGCCTCACAATAGCTAGAAGTGGTCGCCATTTGTCTAGAATGAGTACTCAGTTGGAATTCATGATGTAGCAACCATTGCAGACTACAAAATGAATGTTGAAGGAACCACATCCACATAGTCAAGCACATCTAATACAGGAGCAGGAAGTATGAGTTTTTTAGATATGCTCTTTTCTAGAGCAGAAAATCCACTCCTTACAGACCTCGATAAGGAGAATGGAACAGTACATGTAGCCACCATAAGCCAACCATGGGAAAAGCCAATAACTATTGCAGATGCCCTTTGGCGATATGAGAGAATAACCCTCAAGATGAGGCAGCTTTACTGGCAGCAGGTAACATTGGAAGCCTATTTGAAGGTCAGTAGAGTGCCTAGGGTTTATTTTTCATTTTGAAATGGCCAGCTTTTGGAATGGAACATAACACTTACATGATAAAATGCAAGGAAGCATTCCTGGAGGCCTTGGCAGTCCTGATCCAAGTTCATACTTAAGAACTCAATTACAGTTATGCAGGAAGTACAGCTAGAATTAAAGAAAAGGAAGATGCTTTAAATGAATTTGACTCATCTAGAGACTTTGACTGATATAAGGAGGAACTTAAGGACATAATATTGAAATATTTTTTTATTTTATTTAAACATTTGATAACAGTGAAAGGCACACTGAACGGAGGCTAATTTCCAAGTGCGACCCAGAGAAGGGGAGAAAAGGGATATAAAGCAGAAAATACAGAATAGCTACAATAAATATACAGTTGCAGAAGTTATACAGCAAAGTATAATAATTCAGATGGCCTATATACAAATAGTATCACACAATTCTGATTAGATTACTATCCACAAAAACATTTGGCATACGGCTCCACCTCTGAGTGGCTATGAGCAGGAGCAGGTGCAGGTGGGGAGTGGAAGTTGTCAGATTTGGGATTTGAAGCAGTTGTGAGAGGGTGAGTTTCTTACGAGAGGAGGAAGTTGGTTCCATAAAGAGAGGAGTCTGTAGGTGAAGGTGGATTTGCAAGTGGACAAGGAAGGTTCAGGAAGGGAGAAGGAATGGGAGTCCCTTGAGCACAGTGAGTATGGGGAATTGATAGCTGGTGTTAGCCTTTCTGCCAGACAAGGGAGGAGCAGGTTGAACCAGAATTTGGATGTGTAGAAGATGGAGTGGCTAAAGTGACAATGGGATAGGGGTGATATCCCAGGGGAAGAAAGGAGAGTGTAATGGGTGGGTTCTGGGAGATAAATTTGTGGCAAAGCAGCAGAAAGCATAGAGGAGGGTATCAAGCCTGGATAACAAGGAGGACAGGGAAGTGCCATACACTATGTCAGCATAGTCGAAGATGGGAGTGATAATTTTTGCTAATAATATGCGTTTAACAGGTAGAGGGAGGGCATCACGATTTTTGTATAATAGGCCACACTTAGGGTGGAGCTGCAATGTGATGGCATAAATGTGATTCAATAAGTTTAACTGGTGGTCAAGCCATACTCCTAGATATTTGTAAGCAGAGACAGAGTTTAGTGGGGTCCTATCTAGGAAGGCAATAGTAAGTAGATGGGATATTCTCATTAGTTTCTGAGCAGACCCAAAAGTCATGAAAACAGCTTTGGATGAGTTGACCAAATGACATGAGTTGGGTGATATGACCAAAAGATCAAGGCAGTTAAAGAAAATAATTTTATTAGGGATCAGGATGATTATGCTAATGACCGGGTCTTTGACTGGTCCAAAAAAATGAAAAGTGAAGTACTTTGAGCAACTGTCAGGCAGGAAGAAATGGCCATTAGTGGAAGGGATACAGTTGCTAGTGGTAGCACAGTTTTTTAGAGGATAGCTCATTATCCCCCCCCCCACCACCACCACCACCACATATACAGTCATTTTGGAGGAGCAACAGGACCAACAGTTTCCAATTCCAAAACAAACAAAAAGAGGAAGATGGAGAAGAAGAGATACAATGGAAGCTCAGTAGGACACCAGTAGCAGGCACAGCGACAAAAATCAATGAGGGACAGGACAGCAACCAACAGCACTGGAGTCAGAACAACAGCAATGACACAAGAGTCTGAATCAGGGCCACAGCAACAGGAATGCAACAGCCAGGACCAGAGCAACCAGAGCAACAGAGGCAATGAGAAAAATAGAAGAGGTAGGGGTAGGAGGTATTAAATACTGTTAATATCTGTGACTATACCTTCATGGATCCAGAGACTTTAGTCCTCCAGAAAGGGTAACTTTCATACCTTCAGTATATGTAAACCCTTTTGACTGTTTTATTGACTTGCAATGCCTTGTTAGAACTTTGAACTTAAAATGCTTTTTTGAATACATCATTGAAAATGGGGGAGAACAGAGACAAAGAGTCTTAACACAGGTAACTGAGAGACACTATGTTGATGGAATGAGGGAAATGTCAGCACAAAACATGCTCTCCCAATTTAAAACAAGTTCTAGCCAGAGCCGATAGAGCTGTGAAGATCTACTAAGTGACCAAAGTTACACATGCGTAGGAATTATTTAATGCTCCTGAGTAATAGGGTTGTCAGAATCCTCTGAAGTTCTGGGTTCTAGTTCTAGTCTAGAACTTTTTAAAAAAGTTCTATGTTTTAATCTTTTTTAGAACTTTTTAGAACTCGAACCCTATTTTTTTAATTGTGTTCCCAAAATGAAGATAATAGTGAAATACGTGTCATGAACTATGGGCAAAAACCAATAAATCTGTTCATTATATAGGGAGAAAGAAGATAATGAGTGACGTTGACAGGATTCTAGCTGTGGTTTCCTCTCCTTTGCTAGTAGTAAAAGCCAACCACTTACAGGTGCTTACAGTACCACCAACCCACCCAATCATAAGAGATACCATACAATTAGTTGCCAGTTGGCACACGGTCACACACTGGGTACAGTGCAGCCAAACGGAGCACAGCAGAACAAATGGTAAGTACACCATGCAGAAGTTCCATTTAATTTTTAAATGAATAATGGATTTTTCTCTCCTTTCCAGTCACCTAAAATATTTCTAGGATTTATTTATTTGTGAAATACCACACATTTAATGGATGGCACATGCACACACTGGGTATAGTCAGTCAGTGGAGCCCCAAGAGCACAGCAAACATGGTAAGAAGTATACCACACAGGAGTCAAAGATATTTTTAAATAACTGATTTTCTCACCCTGCCCCTGTACAGTATTATCATCATTAGGATTCCACAATCTCTGCCACCCTACTTGCCCTAGTTCTCATGTCCCTGCATTCTCTGTGCCCCAATTCTCACATTTCTTCCCCTTCAAGCCCTAGTTCTCAGTCTGCCCCAGTTTCCACATACAGTATCTGTTCACTCCCTGTCCCACTTCTTACATTTTTTGCCAGATGGCTCACAAACAATATAAGGCTACACTCGGTTAAATCCATTAGGCTCATGGTGTATAAAAGAATTCAAACACTAAATGAATGAAATGCATATATATATAATTCAATTGAGTATCCAGTATTCTAAAGAGATTTCACATCTCATAAAATCCATAAATCATGCGCCAGGAGAAAAACTGCTTTTGAACAAATATTGTGACACACATGCGTGGTGCTAGAATCATGTACTCAATAACTAATGTACAAAGAAGAAAGAAGAAAGCAGAAAGACACATCCAGCATCAGAAATCCATCATGTATATCAGGAAATGCAAGGGTCCAAATCAGTTCTCTTCTGCTGGGGGGGGGGGCATCAGATGGTAATAAAGGGCTTACAAAGGGGGTCATATTCAACCGATAATTAACTCCATTAATAAGGGATATACCACCTCAGACTTGTGCATCTTTATGTACCAAACTAGAAGCCACTATGCCCAACCAGCTGTCTGTAAATGCTCAGGTCCAGCACAGATCCTTACAAGATTTCCTAAGCCTGTTATGTTCTGTAGCATACTGCTATCACA